>CM069552.1:20895000-23395000 GCA_035773235.1 Eospalax fontanierii
GTTAAGCAGTGTCGTATTTACAAATCATACGCTTGTCATTCATGGCATATTTAGAACTGAATTTTTCTTATTCCCAAATACTTAATTCTGCATTGGAAACGTTCTACTTATTTTTTGAGGGCCAAGAAAACTCCAGGCATGCATTGCATTTCAGCACTTTTTCCATGACTGCATGTCTGTTTCTTCTCACTGGAGCTCTCTGTTTCATAGGGTGTTGTCCTTTTATTCCATAAGTGATTCCACTGATTCGCTTATATTTCTATTTTGAAAGGAAAAATATCTTCTGGCTATGTGTGTATAGAGGATTGTCACATTCCTTCTTACCTTGTTCTGTTAACATCTGATATTTTATTACCAGAATGTAGAATGGATAGGTAGAAATATTTTGAAAAAATTACATAAAGGAAAATTAGGAGTATAAAATGTATTTTAATTGTTTACATTATTGTGTACATCAATGACAAAGTCCTTATCTCTAACCGTAGTCTCCAGTTTACCTAGAAACATCTTTATTAGTTATAGATCTCTCTCTTATACAGTCCATTCACTAATCTGTTTCCCTTCATTCTTCTATTTTTTCCCCTACTACGGATAGTTCTTGATACCAACAGTATCTTGAACCGATAATCTCAAAAATCCATTATGATAATTATATTATGTTGTGATCCATACAAAGTTACAAGGATATGCACAATAAAACCAGAGTGCTGGAGACCTTCACTGTTTTGGAAAGTCAGGAAAATCTATTATGTGTAAATTGAGAACTAATCCTTAGAATAGAGCAAATAATCAGTCAGTGCTAATGTAAAGTTTTTCTGTATTTAAGAAAAGAAGTTGACATCTTTAAAAGGTCATTAAAAAACATCAGTGCATTGATAAGAGATTCAAGAAAACACTGCCAATTTTCTCCAACATTTTTTGTTGTTGTTGTTTTGGTCAGAGAATTCATTTGACACAGATGGGCATCTATTTTAAAAATGAAGAAGGTGAATTTTAAACCTACCAAAGTTCAAGCCCAAAATTATAGTGTTAATTCTCTGCTTTAGGCAGAGAATTACTCTATAGTAAGGAAAATCCCAACATGGAACAAGGGTTACGATTCACACAGCCTCTGGCACAGCGTCTCAGATACAGACATGCTAGTTGATTTTGGATATTGTCTCTGTCACTCTCTGGCTGTGAGGCTTCAAACAAATTATTGAACATCTGACCATGTTTCTACAAGAAGTTGATAACTGTAAGCTGACCAATAACACTATAAATATTCTCAGAGATAATACATGGAAACAACTTAAATGCCACCAAATATCATTTACACAATTAATAGTATACACTGGTTCTTTGCTAATAGGTTTTGCAATTGATTATTTTTATTTTTCTCAACTTCAGATAGATGTAAAAATTAGCTGTCTGTGTCTCTTCACAGAATCTACTGGATCACAATGTCTTCAGAAGAAATCTATATATTTCTGTTTTTAAAATCACCATAGATTATGCTTACAAGAAGTAGCACATGATTATAGTTTTAAAAATGACCTTTTCAAAAAACTATATTATAGAAGAGGCTTTTGAAAGGATTTTTGGTCAATAGCTAGGCAAGTATTCTGTGGTTACTAAACATTGTAGCTCATTCCGTGTTTCCTAAATTTGACCCCAAAGGGATTTCTTATTCATTTAAATGTTATTGATCAAAGGATAGGTAATATGGACAAATTTGTAGCCATGATTTCTGAGTACTTCCTATATGCCAGACACATAGGAAGTTCCTTGAATAGACAATTCATTCTTTCAGGTGGTAAGCTAATAGTATTCTCCCATAGCTCCTGAGCTATAAATGAGGATAATTAGGATCAAATATGTTTAAATTTTCTAAGGTAACCCCATTTCTATGGGTCCAGGCATTTTAAGTTTTCTTCTCTAGTGATTTTGGGTATATATTTATACATTGATATGATTTTAGGAAAGTACAGTATCAGCTACTTGAATAGAGCTTGAACTTTATTTCAGATGGATTATTAATTAGAGCTATAATCAATCTGCATTCTTCTCTCTGAGCCAAAGCCACTGTTCTGAAGAACTCCCATCTTTCTTTAGTTTGGGGGTTAATTTTTCCACATGCTGTTCCATTCCACTGAGCTGCTGCTGTGTGGATCACAGGCACTGTGTATTCATGTGACTGAAACCTAATTGACTTCCATGGCAAATATTAAAGGAAGGTGGCAAATGCAACTAGCTGTCCATTCAGTATGACATGAAATGGCTAGCGCCTGTGTGTAATGAGAGAAAACTCTTCAGAGCTTCACCTCCTGCATTGTGGGAGATGGGAGAATCGGCAATGGAGTGTCAAGTCTGTGGCAAACACATGCACCAAGTGAGAAATGGAAATAAGAAGCCCGGTACAATGTCGTTAAACATCCAGCCCGATGAATTATTCATTTAATGGCTTCAAAGTTGGACTTGGAAAAATGTAAATAAAACACACAGAGAACTTTTTTTTTTTCCTTTCTGGAAACGATTTTATAGTCATGAACTAAATGTAAGAGGCACTTAAAGTGTCTAAGTGCATTGTATATTTTATGTAAATTAAGAATATTGAACAAATTCCCCGTTTGGTATAAAAGAGGAAAAGAAAATATACCTCTCCTGATGATCAATGCCTTTGAGAAATGAATTATCCTTCCTTTCTCCATTATCTTTTACTGCCATTTTACATACTCTATAAAATATCGACCTGCAAGGTATTCAAATGAAATGTGATGCACTTTCTCTGATTCACGAGCCTTTTCTTTTATATCCTTTTGTCGTGACTACAGCTTTCTCTATAGACCTGGTTATGCTTCCTAGCTCAATTCTGCTCTAACTGAATGTAGTCTAATGATAGTAAGAACATAGTGTCTAAAAGCAAAGGTAGTTCTTGGCATGCAGAGGTCTGGGTTCAAATCCTAATTCTGCATTTTAATGAATGGCTTTGGACATGGACATGGTGACTATAATGACTTCCTGAAAGTTTTGTTCACATTGCAACAGATTGAATATACACATATCAAAGAAACAGAAGGGTTCTAATATTAGTGAATAACATGGGTGATGGTGAACTTCTGTGAGTGACTGAGTTCATTTTTCTCGAATTTACAGTACACTTTCTTCAGAACTTAATGCTTATCAACCACATGATCCTGTGCACCATTTGAAGCAAGACAGAAAATGTCACTATTCTGGAAACAAGAATGATTGACACCCAGGAAGATAGCATTCCAAAACACTATCAAAAGCCCACACACAACCCCAGATCAGAACAAATATGTTAACGTTTACGTAGGTGACATGATCTAATATGGGGGCTGTAAGACAGTGGAGAGCATGATGAAATTCCAGGAATGTTGGCATCTTTAACTAGACCCTCATCTAAATACCATTATGTTTTACTTCACTGCTCTGAAATTATAGCCTGATATAAAAAAAAAAACCATATAGGTTGATGGTTGGAATGTCCTTCTAGAATACAGGTTTTAGAAAACTACATAAACAAAGCAAGAAAGTTGGAAAACCTCTATTTTCTGACAAAACTAAAGCATGTTTTATGAGATCCCACTCTTTGTCAGTCAAAAGATCTCCATATTCTTAACTGGAATGTGCTTCTGGAATGTGCCAACATAATCTCATCACCATTTAGTCTTTCAACATGGTAGTGTCAGGTCTGGTAGGAAGAAAGAATTCCTTGACTTTGGCCTAAGCAACATTGTACCCAGATGGATCCTACTTTACTTGCACAATTGGTTGCTTCCAAAGTGCCTGTGATATCTGGGATAGTGCCACTCTTCAACAGTTGGCTTGATATGCTTGCAACATTCATTAGGTTTAGTGTCTCACCTGACGTATTTTTGTGTGGTCAGTTTCTTCAAAGAATTATTATGGGTCACTTAGTAGGACAAGCTACTAACTCCATTGCTGTTGCTTGTATGGACACAGTAAATGAAATTTGTCATCTCTCTCCTCTGGCATTCATTTATTTTACTTAGATGAATTTTAAGTAAAATTAAGTCAAATGGAAAACTAGTAAAATGAGTTCATGTTAATTCTGCAATGTTTGCTGTCATCGGAGACCTCGGTGCTGTGATCATATCATAAAATAACTGTTAGCTCAACAAACATCCCAGGTTGGATTGTGACATGTAAAGCCTGCAGAGATGTGTTGGTGAGCTGGTACTTTGGCTGAGTTTTCCTGAACTTTACGGCTGTGTATGTCTATGCAATGTGATGCATTAGTTTGTTGTTTTCAATTGTTTTGTATTTGCTGCCACAAATTTGGTCCCATGGTCTGAGAAATTGTTACATAGAATATCACCCAGTGATTAGGAATTCTACAACTGTTTATGTCATGGTGTTCCAAAGGTACTTCAAGCAGCAAAGGTAAGCATTTATTATAAGTCACTGTCCTCTAGATATAAGAGATTCCTAGTAAGTAATATCACATCAGCTAGAACATCTAAAAGAAAGTACCATTTTGAGGAGCTACTGGTGGATTTACTACTTGCAATCTAGGTTTTCAGAGTTCAGAATGATGCCTGT
This sequence comes from Eospalax fontanierii, assembly GCA_035773235.1. Taxonomy (NCBI): domain Eukaryota; kingdom Metazoa; phylum Chordata; class Mammalia; order Rodentia; family Spalacidae; genus Eospalax; species Eospalax fontanierii. The sequence continues at coordinate 20,899,570 of CM069552.1, forward strand.
TGGAGACCAGTCCATCATATGTGGCCCATGTCACCCTTCATCAAAGGACATTGATGTAGCTGAAGAAAAATAAGTGCTAGTTGAGTTCATGATGTAGATTTCCATTTGTTTTCTGAACCTTTCTCTGCAATGCATGCTCCCTGGGAGTCATCAGTAGGACAGGTAAAAAGTTTCAGTCTGTTACACCAATCCCTAGTTCAGTCATGTTTTCTCCCCAAATTTCATTTTCTGTTCTTTCAGTTTTGTCTCTTCCTTTTTTCTCTAATTGGTCAACTGTTCTCCCAGGGTGCCTGTCTGTCCCCACCTAAAGCCACTTGTTCCCATTTAAAAATGAATGATTAGGCACAAATCACCAAGCCCCAGGTTGTACATGGGAGAGAGAAGGTCGTTCGTCATGGCCCTTTGTAAAGATCGTATCCTTGGTAAAGCATCAATTTATTAGGAGCCTCTGCTTACTTAATGCACTGACCCAAGTTCCCGAGTATTTCCCTCTTTGATCAGGGTACCAAAAAGGAACACACAAGTATACAACCTTGAGGAGTTGCTTGTTGAAGGAATATTAAGATCAGTGGGAGGTGTTAACACAATATTGAGGTTGAAGACAGGAACATATGTACTTGAAGTTCTGTGTGCTTTCTGAACAAGCTTGACTTCATTTGGATATAGAACTTCCACAGCCTGCCTGGTAGGGGGCGGCTTCTGCCTAGACTGTGACAAATATATAGGGTGGCTGGGTACATAGGGATATTTCATGCCTCACCACGAGAAGCTGTCAGTCTTCACAAAACCCAGCCGTTTATGAGATTTTGAAGACCTCTCTGATTAAAAGCAAGGATCTTCTCCAGAATGCAGGGATGTCAAAAGTGATTCTAATGGGATCTTTCCAGGGACTTGGCAGATCAATCTCATTCAGCCTGAAAAAATTGGAGCATTACTAAATACGCTGGGTCATGTTGGGCACAGCTCATATCTCCATCTGTATGTCAGAGAGGCTCTTTCATACTTCAGGCCTGAGTCAAAGTCCAGGTGCAGCCTGAGTTTTGAGTGAATTTCCATATAATTGTTGTATTTGGTGTAAGAAAAAAACCCCGAGGCAGGAAGCAGGAGCTGGCAAACAGAGACCCTAGGGAGATACTTCTGGGATTTTCCAGAAGAGAGGCCAAGAAGGAGGGAGCATAGTAGGTTTATACAAAATATATTATTAAAGTAGCTAATTTCATTTTAACTTAATAAGAAAAAAGATAAAGATGTTTTATGTACATTAGCTTTTGCAATGAACAAAATATAACAGATTTGTCAATTATGTGTTGACTATTTTATTTTCTCATTTTATGCAGAGGTAGCCATGTACCCAAAACACACACAAAATCAAAGATACATCAACCAATTTAAGAAGCACACTAGTGAGGAATAAAGTCACTTAAGGCAATTAAAAGTTCCTATTTCATTGACGAGATGTCTTTAAATATTTTTAAAAAGACATTTCATTTACTTATGTGTAACACACTTCTGTGTAATATACGTCTGTGTAATATTCTTATGTGTAATATTTTATAGCAGAAAACAATGTATGACATACACAGAAATACATGCACAGATACCAGGGAGTTCACAGGAGAGTTTTAGGGAATCTCTACTTTCACTGAAATTGGATACAGAATTTTACATATATATATATATATATATATATATATATATATATATATATATATATACATATATATGTGTGTGTGTGTATGTGTGTGTGTACAAATACACAGGTATCCTTCCCTACTGGCTTCTATTTTAATGAGAATAGCAGAGTGCTCAGCTTTAGTTTACTAAACTTCTGCTTTGTTTATTCTTACTATTTTTTTCTTTCACTCATTTATCAATCTTCTTCAAACAGCCCATTGAAAATTTTCTCTCGAGAGGCAGCAACCTCAAATCTTTCTCCAGCTTTCTCCTACCAGAGAATTTTATGCATAGTCCATCTTGTTTCTACCTCTTTATGTACTCAGTTGTTTATTTAATTATTTCTGCAGTTATTTACATCTCTTGCAAATAGAGAAGTTGGCATTTCAGAAGAAAATGATACATTTCCAGTGAAAGAAAAGAAAAAAAATAACTTCAACTGTGTTTTATTTTATGAGATGAAGGTCGTTGCAGAGTTGCAGGAAAGGATGCACGTTTAAGAGGCATCATTTCCTTGCCTGTGGGTGTGAAATATCTCTGGAAAGCAAAGTTGATTCGAAACTTTTAAAATTCCAGGGCAGTTACAGTTTGCAAAATTGTCTCTCAGCTTTTCTGTCTGAACCAACAATCAGACTTCGAGGAATAGTTTTCATAGGTTAGGCTCCTTAGCAACACAGAGTACTGCAGATGAAAAATGTATTTTGCAGCACAATCAAAATGATAATTTTTTCAATATGCTTTTTGAAGCTACCTTTGCCACAGAAGACAATAGTTTCTACAAACTGTATTGTGCCCAACTTATATGAGTCAAGAATGAGAACAGAATTCATTTTTCCAGTCATTTATAACCTTTGTTCTACTTGTGATTCTAGACATCTAGCTCTGCTTTAGAATCCAATGTAGCAATCCTGTCTCTGAGATTCAGCTGTGCCATAGAAATTTAATTCCATGAATATTCATTTGACTTTGAGATTATGAATTTTAAAAGTGTACTGTAAATGAAATTAGGTAATTTCTGAGAAGACAACACATACGTTCAGAAATGTCAAGGTATTTTGGCATTGTGCAAGTCAATTCAAATAGAGACTGTTTTCTCATGTGCCAACTCCAGCGTGTCAAACTCCCAGATACTGTTTTATTGAGGTAGGAATGGGTCAAGATATCACCAGTAGTCAGTCTAGATTCTCCTAGAAAACATTTATAATTGGCAATTATTATTCCATAATGTTATTGTCCACTAAGATGATAGCACATCTTTTTATACTTTTCCTTAAATTAAATAAAATTTCGAGGACTTAAAGCTATAATGGGCCACGGACAACATTATTGAAGGCAGTGTTTGGAGAAGGACAATCAAGGTGATGAAGGAAATAGATACTATGACAAAGATAAGTTAATGTTCAGAATGTTGTCTGGACAATACATATGATTAAAATGAACAAAGACTTAAAATGCTATTATGTTGGAAAAAGGAAATTCAAATTCGGTGATTCCAGATGGCATAATAGTAATGCCCAAGTAGAGAGCAACATGTATCTGTGGATTTCAAAACCTTTACAAAGGGGGTTGTCTAGCAATGTAAATTATACGAGAAACAAAGGAGATCGCGTTTTTGTGTCATGGAGATCTAGAATAATTTTTATCATGGGAGAAAGGATCGACTGCATACAGCCATTTATGAAAAGTAAAGTGAGTGGTATTTCACTATTTCCTACCAGCCTGCCCTCCAGAGGGCTACTGCAAAAGACAGGATATGAGATTGTTAGTTTCTATGTTCAATTTCCCACTTGCTAGGTGTCAAGAACAATTACTCTCCTCACAGAAGTTTTGGCTGTTCATTTGATCACTCACAATCATTAGTTCAACATCCCATGCTTGGCGTGGTTTCACAAACAGAAGACACACATGGTCTTGCTCTTGAGTCTGGTCAGAAGAGAGAGGCTAAATTGTAAGCTTATAATTGCAACATAGAGAAGTGTTAAGGAAATGTGTACAAAATATCATATTATCAGAAAAACAAAAGCTAGCAACTCTAGCCATGCTGGCACTGGGGTTTGTTCAGGGAATATACTAAAGCAGAGGTATTTTTTTATATAGGATGCTGCATAATGCATAGGGTTTCGAGGAAAGCCAAAGTGGAAATGCATTACAAAGTGGACTGGCTAACCAATACAGAAACATGAAAAGGACTGCTGTGTTCATGATGTAGCCAGCAGCTAGGTCGCTGCAGACACCGTGGATTGCATGGAACTGTACTGGGGGATTTTCCTGCAAAGCAAGGTAGGTCTATGACAGAAAAGGCCTTGAATCCTAAAACAGATATATTGGCTTATCATACACGCTCTGAGAACTTGATATTTTGCCCTGGAATTTGTCTGTGTATTATGCACATCTAAAAAGAAAGCTGTGGATATAATACGGAATGATGTTTAGAGTACAGGTGAGAACGGGTGGTCACTGCAGTATCTTAAGGAAACATTCCAGAGTGGGACTCTTGGTTTATTACAAGGTAACAGAGCACATTTCATAGCAGGTGGGGAGTGACCTGGTACCAAGAAGAAAGAGCTTAAGGCAGGGCTTTGTTTCTATCCCTGTGCGTTACTTGTACCTGGATGCATTCCTAGGTTCCTCTTTGCTTTCCTAGTCTTTGACTTTATTTTTTCTGATAAAATATGCTGTTTTTAAATAAATGCTGACAGAATTTATTCCTCTGCACACTGAATTTAAGAGACAAATGCAGAGGTCTTTTCAGAAGTACATGCCATTTTGATCTTTCTTAGTGTGCCTAATTTAGCCCCTTGGAGTAGATTCATTAAATCAGTTTTGTTTTTAAAGGATACATTTGATTTCCTCTCCAACCCTTTCTAAACGGCTGTTAAAAAGTGTATTTCTTGACTCTAATTAATTAACTACAACTATTCAATTAGCAAAATATATTTAAAAACAAAAAACTTGGATTGTTTTCAAAGCAAAAGCCTCCTGTACACAATTTCAACCCTCCGCCAGGAATTAGCAACAGACGTGCTGACATAGTACATGCATATTTACTTCTGTTATTCCCCCAAAATGCACTGTTACTATGGTAACTCATGTACTGCTACTGGTACCAAAAAAACAGAAGTTCTTGGTGCCTATAAAAAAGGGAGAGGGAATAAAGTAAAAATGCGAATGACAATAATGCACAGCTGTATTTGTCTATCAGTATGTAACTGCTGGAAGTCATTTCAGAAACACGTAGGAAAAAAGAGAACCCCATTAAGGAAAGGGCATTATTCAAAAGGTTACAACTAATTTTCCATGAAAAATATTAGAGAGAAACTTGACTGGCTGTCTGAGAAACTGTCGGCGTAACTTCACTACTGTTCATTTTGTATGTAGATTCCATGAAGAAAGAGACCTTGACTCAGTCATATAGTACTGTATGGTCAGTACTTAAACATTATATACAAAATGAGTACAAGAACACTATTCTGACTCAATCAGAATAAAACTCAGCGGAGAATGAGGTAAATAATTAACAGACCCCAACCCAAGTTCAAGAACTATTGGCCACTGATTACTGCTGGGTGAGGGAGAGGAGACTGCAGGAACTTGCAATGGGCATCTAGATACAAATGCTCGATCAGGCAGGATCTAGCATATATGACAGCATGCATGAAATCTGAAGGCGAAGAAGTTATGGGGAGGCACAAGGATGGGGAAGTAGTCTAAATTTGATTAAGATCTCTTATATGAAATTCATAAAAACTCAATAAAATATTAAAAGTTGCCAGAAAGTAAACAAATACAGTAAACAAAATAATTAAAAAATTATTTTGATGCAGTTATTTTGAAGCAGGGCATTTGGGAGTTAGTTCTGTGTGTGCCTGGCGTAGAATCTAGGTGAGCCTGATGGGTTCTACCTTGAGGTCTCCCTTCGAACAGATTCGGGGAGTGTGTCACATTAAAACTTAAACATTCTAATTTTGCACTATTGCTGCACAACTTTTTTAGAATTCTGCCGAATTTCTGAGCTAGGATTCTCTTCTTAAAAAGAAAAAAAGTTAAATTTCAGTCATTTTCAAAGTGAAAAGCTCCCAGTTTCCCAACCTATTTCATATTAAAATAGCTCTCACTTCAATTCAACATTTGAATTTCGTGTACAGTATATCTTTTTCTAAAGACTTTTGCTACTGTCAATAGTTAGCAAATGTTGACCTTAAATGCAAACCAAAACAATGGTGGCAATTTTGGCATTATATATCATTGTAAAACAAAAGTATATATGTTTATAAATGAGCCCACTGATTCAGTAAATGAATACAATCTTTCTGAGCTTTCTAGACCAAAGTAAGACACATGCACTTTTAGGAATATTCAAAGCAATCCATTGCATTAAATTTAAGGAAGGTCATCAATAAATGTTGTATTTTATATTTACCAAATACATTTCAAATGACTGCTTTCTGGTTCTTTTAGAAAGAAATTATAAATTAACTAATATACTGTCAAGCAATTATGGTTTTTCTTTACTTTTTTTTGTTTGTTTGTTTTGAGACAGGGTTTTATTTTGTAGTCTAGCATAGCTCAGAATGTAAAGCAATTTTGAACCACAGATTCTCAAGTGATGAAGAAAATATGCACTCCAAGATGGTTGTATCTCAAGTGTTATGTGTAATTTTTTAGTAAGATGTTAGACTAATATGATTCCCTTTGTTGTTGTTTTTTGTTTTTTTGTTTTTTGTTTTTGTTTGTTTGTTTGTTTTTTGGCACCAGGTAAGCATTATTTATCCCTCAACTCTCTTTCCTTTTCTAGCCCTCTTTTATTCCTCCCTAGATAAAGCACCCCAATTTTCTTCATTTCTCTCTTCATAGTACCTGTCTCTACAGGTCCCCCCTCTTGAGCTCCTTCCTCACCTCTACTCCGTAGTTCCTTGTATAAGTCTCCGTCTCATCCTCCCATTTAAATACCTCCGTTTTACCTACTTCCTTGTTAGTAACATCTGTCTCCTACATTTCTTCTCTCGCAGGTTCCTTCTTTCCCTTTACCTCCCTGCTGAACATGCTTATTTAAAGAATTTACATTGACTTTCAGTTTTGGAAGTCTGAGCTTGTAGTCAGTTCTTCCCACTCAATGCCTGTGACAAGCAAAACATCACGCCGGGAGAACTCAGAAGAAGCAGTCCACATTTTGGCAATCAAGATCCAAGGAGATAAAGAGAAGGTGCTAATAACCCAATATCCCTGATAAGCTCATTTTCCTGCACAGCTAGGAGACTTCAACACCTACTAATAGCCTCACAGGCAGTGAACAACCATTTAACACAGACACTTGGGAATGCCTCTCCAAGTAATCGTTATGTATGAAACTACTTAGCATAATCCTAGAACATACAGAGGTTAAAAAAAAAACGCTATTACATATATACCTTGAAGAAAAATGATATTAAGAATCACTTAGAACTCTTTTATTTCTTTATTTTAAAATAAATACAGTTTTCATTTAAAACAATTAGGTACGGTAAGGTATTCACATCTTTAAAAGTTTTCTGTAGTCAGAATTCTTCACAGATGCCATTTAAAAAATGATTAATTGGTTGAATGATAGATCAATAGATTATTTTATATGTATGAGTCTTTTCCTTCATGTATGTATGGACGCCATCTGTATACATTGCCCTGGTAGGATAGAAGAGTCTGTTAGATCCCCTGGACCTGGAGTTGGGAGTTGTTACCACCTTGTAGATACTGGAAACCAAGTCTAGGTCCTCTTCAAGAACAATCATTGTTTTTTTAGGTGTTGAACAATCTTTCTAGCCCTATAAAAGCCTTTCTTTTAAAGGAAGTAGTTTAGGTCCTATAGAGATAGCTCAGGTCAGGGGTTAAGAACAATTTTAGAGGACCTGGTTTCAGTTCCCAGCACCCACAAGATAACTCAAAATTGTCTGCGGTGTGCACCAGGGGCCCATATAGTGCACATACATACATTCAGGCAAAATACTCATACACATAAACTAAGCTAAATAAATCTTTTAAAATGGTGTATTAGAACAGTGCTCTAACACTAGGACAGTGAGATCTAGTTCTTTCTCTTTTCCTTTGCACTCACTTACTACCATAAGGTGAGTAGCTTCATTCATTCTATTATAAGCACTTTTCCATACAGCCTAACCACAGAACCAAAAGCAACAGGTGCAGGCAACCATGGGCTGAACCCTTTGAAATTGTAATCTTAAGTAAACTTTGCTTCTTAAACATTGTTTCACTTGGGTGTTCAGATATAATAATAGAAAGATGAATAACACACCAAAAAATCAGTTTTAAGGCATAATAACCACAAGAATAACCAGCATAGCAAACTATATTGTGGCAGTAATGGCACTTTTATCTTGAGAGTAACCAACAGCTACCTAATTGGACTGAAAGCCCACTAATTGGGAGGAAAATCAAGGGCAGTGCTATTGCCAAATATACATGATTGGAAATGTCCGAGATCTTAGAAAAAACTTCAAGGCTGTCTCATCCCTAACCAAGTGTAATTTCATACTAGGTGCTAAATATGGATCCTTATATTTACAGAAATGTATGCCAGTCACCACTCATCAAAGAAGCTTCTTTGCAACAAAGAATTATACCGAGTTCCTCAACTGGTCACACAGAGATTAAAAGTTTGTGACTGCACAACCCTAAGTGACACATTGAAAATGGAAAATCTGCACTTAAAACTCATGGAATAGAGTGGAACAAGATGTAGAGAGAACACTAACCATCTCTCATCAATGAAGCTGCCTCATGTAACAGAGATCAATGAACCTAAGGGCTCAGAGACCATTTTATAAGAGGAGACAGAAAGTCTACAATAGCTAGGGTATGAGGTACATGGCCATATGGTCATAGAGTCTTACAGACTCCTGGGATCTTGCCCATATGACCTTACAGCAAAGGTGATAGTATGCATAAGACCCATGAAAAATCAAGCAGAAAAAGAAATTCAGCATAGAAGTGAGGAAACAGGCAGCAAGAATCAATTTTAGCTGAAGAATTATTGAGCAGCTGATTATTACAGGGTGAGGAAGAGCTGATATTCCTTAAGGGAGGGACTCTAGATAGACTGACTAAACCCCAGTGAATGAACTTGCACTGAGGGATGTCGTGGAGCACTAATTTGACTTGATAGGCCTTAACATAAAGGACAGAACATATGGCATTCAGTGAGGGAGTGGCGGCTCTAGGAAATTGCTGATGGGGAGGGGATATAAAGAAGACTATGATGTTGTGCATGGAATACACAAAAATTCAATAAAAACATCTGAATGAAAGAATATGACATATTATATAACTTTGTAGCTGTTTACAATTTTATAATAAACAATACAGCTATTTTCTATTGGGCAAAAATTAAATAAAAGAAAGAAATCAATACATTCAAAAATTCAAAAATTATTGAGTTTTTGTGCATTTCATATTATAGATCTTAACCAGTTTTAGAGCCTCTCTGCATCATGCTCCCATAGCCCCTCCAACTGAACTTCAGTCATTCTGTCATATATAAATTCTTTTTTTTTTTTAAATGACTCCTGGGGGCTAGAGAGATAGCTCGACAATTGAGAGCACTGGCTGCATTTGCAGAGGACCTGGGATCAGTTCGAGCACCCACATAGAGGTAAATAACTGTTTGTAACTCTAGGGTTACAAACTCCAGGGTATCTGACATCCTCTTCTGACCTTCTCAGGCATTGCATGACAGGGGTGCACTTACACACATGCAGGCAACACACTCATACACATAAAATGATTGGATAAATAGATAATAAAAGTGACTGCTTCAGATACTTTGCCATAGTAAGGATAAGCTGAGTAGTACATACATATTTGGATATTGTTCTAATAATCTAGAGGTACATAATTGCATTGCATCTCCAACAAAAACAAAGCAAACGACAAACAGATAAGAGAAAGCAAGGTAAACTATTCAGAGTGAAAGCCTACATTAGAGGTTAAAGTTATGCAGTTGGAAGGGGTACATTCAAATCTAGTCCCTAACTTCTATCACCTCTTTCTAATATTAACACTGAAAACAGAATGATTCTTTATAATAGGTAATTGTGAAAAGTGAAGTTGGTAAATGTTCGCAATGGTCTGACTTAACCCTGAATTTAAAACAATATCCTTTTATTATCCTGGTCAAAATCACATGAGTTACTGAAAGAAAACCAGGCCTTTTGACTTTTGGTGGAATTATGTTGGCTGGATAAAATGTTTGTTGAGGAGTCTGATTTTCCTGTGGTAGAAACCTATTCAGCTTAGTCCAAGACTACTAGAAAGGTTTTATTCATCAGTGATTTGGAGCCAAAAATGTAAATTAGCAATTAATAATAAGGTAAGCGGATATCCACAAATATTTGCATTTCTAACTCAGCTGTTAATTTGTCTGTTGAGTTGTCTAGGTTTCATACAATGACTACTCCAGGCCAAAATAATTAGGACAGTCAAAACTTGGTTTGGGAACATGTTGCAGGAAGGCAACCTGAAAATCATCATATTGTTGTGAGAGTAGTGACTTAGATCTATGCAAAGAGTCAGTGTAATAATGGAGAGAGGTATGCACTTCAACTTGGCGAGCAATAAAGGGGCTCTGTGAGTGAAGATGAAAGTATAGTAGAATTTATCCTGCTAAATAGATCTCTTATTAAACTGATTCCTAATGACTTCCCATTAAATCCATGAATTAATGGATCTCTCAACTCTCACCTAAGAAGCTTCCACATGTAGCAGATGGTGATTAACATAGTGACCCAAATAGACCAATGTGCAGAGAGAGAGACTGTAGAGTGCTCATCCTTGAATAGGACACCTATATGAAAATTCTGCCTCCTGAGGCTCAGGGATCATGCTCAAAGAGGGAGCCAAAAGAGTGTAAGAGTGAGAAGTAGATGACCACAAGGAGAAAGTTTTCCAGACAGATGAGTACTTACACCTATGAACTCACAACCATGATTACAGCATGAGAAAGTCCCATGTAATCTCAATCAAGACAAAAATCCCGGGATGGAAATTGTGTGGTAAGTAAGAAAACCCAATCCTACCTGAGTGTGATTAGAATATGAAATCTGAGTCCTAATCAGTAGCTCCTTTTCTTCTTTAGGTGGTGTGTGTTCACGTGTATGTGTGTGTGTGTGTGTGTGCACATACCCATTCTCATGAATATGAACTCACATTCATGCAGGCATGGATGCGGGTGAGGATGTCATGTACATAGAGGCTAGAAGGTTATGTTGTTCAGAATCTTCCTCGACTACTCTTCCTCCTTACTCTGTAAAGTCAGAGTTCACCTGTATGACTAGTCTCCTTGGCCAGCTTGCTCTGAACATCTTCTGTGTATGCCTTCTCAGGCTGAAATCACCCGTTGGGGATCCAAACTCTATTCACCTGGTCAGAGCCGCAAATACTTCAGCTGTTGAACCATCTTCTTAGCTTGTTTATTTGCTTGCAAAAGCGGCAGACAAGTAAAAGATGTGAAAATGGGTGGAAATTTGTTAAGATTCTCATGTCAGGAAAGACAAATTTCAGTAGGGAAAATGGCTACAAGAGCCTGGATAAGCAGGTAGGAATGTATTTGTTTCGACGTGGTCAGAGATGAGGAAGAAGCATAAGCAGATATTACTACAAATCCATATGTAAACATTTATTTCTTATGTAAAAGACCTCATATGGGAGAAGCAAATATTGGAAATTCTGTGATAAAGATCTTATTTTTTCCTTTCTTAAAATGGCACATCATTCATTATTAAAAACATTATTTTTTCCTTTTACAAAATGGCACATCGTTTATTATTTGTTGAACAAATGCAGCAGACCATTGGCTTCATCTTCAGTTCTTACCGCAACAAAATTATACACTTACAAGGATTGTATTTTTGGAAAGCTATTTCTTTTGCACATGGGCTGTGGGGTACTAACCCTGCTTGAACAGGTAGAGTGACCCTGGCCTCTGGAGAGGCAGGATCTTTGACCCTGAGACAACTGTAGCCCTTAGCTGCCTGCCAAATTTCCACAGGAAGCCCCTGGGGATTTTCTGCAGACCTAGTAATGATGAGGAGGGAGTTTTCACATGAGCAGACATATCAGTGCAGAAGCTGTGTAGTTAGAAACTACTGCAAAGATACTTAGGCTGCAGCAATCAGATATGTGAGGGCTCACATTTATGGAAGACTTTAATGCAGCTAGTATTGTCTTTTTGAGACAGGATCTCTCTGTAGCCCCAGATCGCTGGAACTTGCTATGTAGAGCAGTTGACCTTAAACTCACAGAGATTGCCTTTCATCTGCCCTCCAAGGGCTGAGTCTAAAGTTGTATGCCATCTTATCTGGCTCACAGACGCATTCTTATTTCATTCTGACTATCGGTGAAATGGTCTATCAGTCAAAGAGAACCTGTTTAAGATGCTCCAATCAGTGTAATTCAAGAAGAGATGAATCAAGGAATCATGTGCCTAAGATGTATGGGAAACAAAATATGGAGTCAAGGATTTTAATGTAGTGGCAATGAGTTTAGGGATACACATGCCTGAATTGACCTTGCCAGAGAGTCAGATTGTGTAGAATCAGTACTGTGTCTGCCAATGGTCTCCTGAGATGCAGACTGAAAAGGAGATATCTCACCATGTCTCCAAATATACATATATAATATTCTATACCCTATGTTGTACATAACTTTTCTTATAGTATATGATGCTGTATAATATATACTATATCTCTATGTAATATTAAATGTATTGTTATTTAAAGAAATCTGTTGTATATATGATATAATTTTTGTAGCATAGTATATATGATGTTACAGTATACTTAATATGTAGAGAGATTTATAAGATCTCTATAAGAAATTTCACCACAGGATACATTTCATATATATATATATATATATATATATATATATATATATATATATATACAGAGTTATATATGGAGATATGAGATATATAAAGAGAATTATTTTAAGGAATTGGCTCAAATGATGGTGGGGGTTGGCAAGTTTAAAATTCTAGACCATCAGTTTGAAATATGAGACAAAAATCAATGCTATCATCTTGAGTCTGGAAATTATAGGGCAGACTGGCAAGCTGGATTCTCAGGTTTTATCTCTGCAATATAGTCTTCAAGCTGTATTCTTGTTCCAAAAGAAGTTTCAAGTTTGCTCTGAAGGCCTTCGACTGATTGGATGAAGCCCATTCATACTATCATAGTTCATTTGTCAACTCAGTTTTTATGTGTGATATATCTGCAGCATTTCTTGCCATCATTCTCTTCCATATCAAGCAACAAGAAACATTCTCTTAGCAAAAGTGACACTTGTAATTTTGTCCTTTAAATTATCTAAACCTTTCTCTGCTTCTTCCATTTGATCTCTTGTTTGCAGCTTCCAAAAAAAAAAAAAAAACAATAACAACAACAAAAAACTATACTCATTAACTAGGAGTTAAGGCAATCCCTTGGCATACACATAGAAGAGAAGGTTTGGGGCTAGGATTTTTGGGTCTTTTATTTATCTACGATTTTTTATTCATCTTGGAGCTGAGGATTGAACCCAGGGCCTTGTGCTTGCTTGGCAAGTACTCTACCACTAAGCTTAATCCCCAAACCCAGAAATCTAGGCTGTAGAACATCTTGCCTTCCTCTGCCACAGCTGCCACCCTTAAATGCACAACTGGGAAAAAAATTGGGAAGTCAAGTTGGGCGTCCATAACACCTTAAATAAGTTTCCTTATGTTTTTATGTTCATATTTTTTCTTTTACATCAGACACTTGAAAATTTCAAGTCCATACTTTGAATAGAAGTGATTGTTTAGCTAGTTGTAGTTAAAATGATAGAGTACTGGGCTAGAGATGGTTAGTCTTGCAGAGGAGCCAGATTTGATTCCCAGCTCTGACATAGGAGCTAACAACTGCCCATAACTCCAGTTCCAGATCTGATGCCCTCTTACGACCTATGCAGACATTGCATACCACACTTGCACTTACAAACATTCAGGGAATGCACTCATAACCATGAAGCAAAAACAATAAAATGTATTTTTAAAAAGCTAGAGATTAGTAGATCTAAGATGGGACCCTATGTCTTCAAGCATTGATTTGCCAAATATCTTCACTTTTTATCATAATTTCTTAGACTTTGTTGTGCACATGAATTTAGGATATCAGTACATCATGCTAGTATATTTAGAACCAGCTGGACTGAAAGACTGTCACAAAACCTAGAGTTTTATTTCTCTATTAATGAATAATACATGAGAGTAAAGTGTGGAATATGTTTTGACATGTAGATTCAATGAACTCATTGCTTTTATATAATAAATTTTGTGATTGTGTGTGTGTGTGTGTTTGTGCACGTGTGTGCTTATCCCCATTAATACCAAACAAGGCTTTTTGAAAGGTTTTCAGTTTATTACTGTGATTATTTGTAGCTCATATCTCAAACATTCCTTATTTTTATTTTACTTTATTTGTGTGTGGGAGTGTGCATATGTGTATGAACATCTGAATACAGGTGCCCAGTGAGTCCAGAAGTGAGCATCAGATCCCCTGGAGCTGGAGTTACAAGTTGTCGCAAGCCACTCAAGGAGGGTGCTGGGGACTGGGCTCAGGTCCACTGCAAGACCAGCTAGTGATCTTCATTTCATAGCTGTCCCTCTAGCCCCTGTACTGGACTTTGATTTCTTTTTCCAGAGACTATCTTAATCTAATATGAATGAGCAGGATATTTTTAGAGAAAAAAAATAAACAAGTATCAACATCTAAACTCTGTCATTTACTTGTTTTATTTTGAAATACAAGTGAGGCTTATATTCCTTTTTTTCCCTTGGAAAATTCCTTATTAGCTGATCACCTTCATTTTGCAGAAGTAGAGGGTGGCATCTGCTACTCTCTTATTACTTGATTGCTTCTTGGCACTTCAAGGAATGAACAAATAGTGAAGGGAGAAACATTCATGCTCCAAGAAGCGTCAGGTTTGCTTTAAGGCCTTCAGCTGAGTGGTTGAAAGTAGTGATATTCAGGGTATAAAGCTGTTAGATCCCAAACACCTTTCATCCAGGGCCTATCCCAGTTATTGTGTAAGAGAATTACCACTGAATGCTTTAGAATCCATGAGCTCTATGTTCTCTGTCACGAATACTACTCTGTCAGGTAAAGAATAAGAGTGAGCCACAGAAGGTGAGCAGAAGGAAAATAGGCATTTTTCCCTTAAATAAAAGTTATACTTATAAACAATCATTTGAATTCTGTGAAGTTATAACTTATGATTTTTAAAAAATGGCATAAAAATGCAAGAGTTATTCTTAATTCAAGGATTTAGTAAACACTGGCCTGGACTTAGACAATAGGCTGTAGTTGTTTAAATTATGTGTTATAAAAATTCCAGAAGATACTTTGAAACACAGTCATAGCCAATTAAAAATATTTTATTTATTATTTTTCCTTTATGTATACAAGTATATTTTCTGCACGGATGTAAGTGCACCATTGTCATGCAGTGCCCACAGAGGTCAGAAGAGGGCATCAGATCCGCTAGAACTGGAGTTACTGACAAATGTTAGCCATTATGTGTGTGCTATGGGAATCAAACCTGGGTCCTCTGCTAGAGTAGCCCGTTTGTTTAACCACTGAGCCATCACTCCAACCCCACTTATTATACAGTTTTGATTTGTTCTTGTTTTGCCTATGTATTAAGGAAGAGCATTAGTTTATTTGAGTGTATACTTTTTTTTTTTTTTAATGAAGGCACTTGGTGCTAAAATCTTTTATTTTAGGACTATCTTCATTTTGTTCCAGAGATTTTGTTGTGTTATTATACTCCATTTTCATTCAATATTAGGAGATTTTAAGTTTGAATCTTGATTTTTTTCAGTCAGCGTACACTGCTCAACACTGTGTTCTTTAATTTGAGTTTGTATACTTTTGATATTTCCAGTGTTGGTGATACACAGTTGTATTCCATATGGTCAGATAGAATACAGGGTGTTGTTTTTCAGTTTTCATATATCTATTGAGACTTGCTTTGTGGCCAAATGTGTGTGGTCAATTTAGACATTTTCCTGGGTTACTGAGAATGTGCACTCCTCAGGGTTTGGATGAAATGTTCTAAAGGTGTCTGCTAGGTCCATCTGATATATGATGTCACATAAATACAATGGTCCTCTGTTTTGTTTTTTTTTTTTTTTGACCCAAGGACCTGTCTGTTGGTGGAATATCATATATTTATGAAAGGGGATGATTAGAGGATTTATGAACAGATGTTTTTGTGTATTTATTTTATTAAGATTTTACAAACTTTCTCAGTTGGTCCTCTATACTAAACATACCAAAATTCTTCTTCCCTTCTTTAAAACATCTGTGATTTTTCTAAAAATCTGCGTATGAAATACAAAAAATTCCTGGTGTTCTGAGCAGAGTTTTAATCTGCTTTATGCAACACTGAAGCTGGCATTCACCTTCTAACCATGAAGTGTTTTGCAACCTAGAGATATCTTAGTCGTGATTTTTATTGTTTAAGGAATACAAATATTTAAGCCAATGTAAATAGCTGTAAGACAGTCATACACTGTATTTGTAAAGACAGAAAAAAGGAAAACTCTAAAACAATAATTCTTTACTTTAGTAAGTCAATAGCATCATCACCTAGGCACACTAGAATTCTTAATGTCAAAGCCAGAAGCCAAAAGAATTAAATCAAAATGTTTGGAGTTGGGATTCAGGACTCAAAGAATTTAAAGTTCTCTGTGGCAATATATTTTACAGACAATGATGAATCCTGATTTTTTAAGACAAAGACACTATGTTCAAAGGCACAGAATTGTAGCTTGTAAGTATTATGAGTCATAGGAGCTAGAGTGATTTATTTGTTTCTGTACATGGCACACACACACACACACACACACATACACACACATGAGAGAGAGAGAAAAGAGAAAATACACATCCACATCACACACAAACAATTTAACACACATAAGTTATCACATATACACACACATATTCACAAACCTTACAGACACATACCCATGCAACACACACATGCACTCAATAACCACACAACACATGCACATATGTACTAAACACACACACATACTCATTCCATACACACATGCAAAAACACATATACCACATACACTCACACACGCACTTGAAGATTCAAATATCCAAGAATTACTGTTTTCCTTATGTTGGAGAATAATTTCACTAGTTTTTCTAACCCTGAATTAAACAAAAGGAAATCCATGAAGACTCTCTAAGTAGCTAGTAATCACATTATTCAAGAATTCTTGACTAGTCTACATCTTTATGTCAGAAAATATAAGATAATTTAAGTTAAAAATGTCTGTCTTTCTAATAAAACCAGAAGAATGAGAATTTGACACTCAATTTGTATGTGACACAATGCTATACAATTTTGAAAATATGTTTGTAAAATAGATGTATAGACAGAAATTTTGCTTTAATTCATCCCTATGGTGTTTGGGCAGAAGATGTATGTTTCTATACTTTTTATATTGTTTTAAGACAATACCCAAGGAGAGGTAACAGGATAGAAGAGACAATTGTAACAGTTAGGGATGCTAAATGTCCAAAACGGAGAAGGCATCTGTTCAACATTTAGTGAAATTCTCCAGCTGGATCAACAAATTATAGATGTTATCTTTTGGGTAAATATGGAAAATGAAAAAAAATAGCTTCTATGGTAAGAAATGAGCAGGAGGAGTGACCAGGCTTTGGTGGGAACTAGTCGCTCACTTTGTGACCCACATTAATACATTCGCAAGGGTACAGTCTTCTGACCTAATAGCCTTCCAGTATATTTACTTGTTAAAATTTCACTTTCTCAACACCAAATTAGGGACCAATTTTCTTGCATGAACTCAAATCATTCACCAGGAATTAGAGAGGCAAGTGAATTTCAAGACAAGTTCTAGATAATTTTTCTTTAGTATAGTTAAAGTAGCACTGATCTCATTCATAAAGTTTATTCATTTCATTTATATTTTAAAGTCATAAAATCTAGGAGTAGATGACATTCCTTTCTAAATTTTGTATGCTTGCATTTTCTTTACTATTCTTAAGTATTTAGTTTTCAGTTGTATTAGTTTTCCATATTTTTTTTTCTGTTTTCTCTTTCTGTGGCTGCTTATGTATGGTTCCTAGAGCAGTGAGATTGAAATGCTTAAAACTTGAGTCTGGAGAGATAACTCATAGTTTAAGAGAACTGGAAGTTCTTTCAGAGGACTCAGGTTTGGTTCCCAGCACCCTCATGGCAGATAGCAACTACCTGTAACCCAGTTCCAGGGGATCTAATGTTCTTTTCTGACTTCTATGGTCATTGTACAACATGAATTCTCTTACCTATATGCAGGCAGTACACTCATACACATAAAATAAAAACAATAAGTAAAATATTTTTTAAAATGCTTAAGACTCGTGGGCAACAACAATTTTGGTGTCTCACTTTAGACAGCACAGAAAAGCTCTACAACATCAAGCCTGTTCAGGAGTTGACCCTGCATTTCTTATTTCTGTGTTGTCAATCATTCAACTTAAGCACTTGATTGAATGCGATCAATATCTGTTTAGTAGTATTTATGTTACATATGAATTTATAAATTGATTTTAATTGAATGTGTCTTGTGATTTTATTGTTTTATCTTGATGTCTGCATTTAAATAGTTATGCACTTACGTTACTTTTTATATTTATATGTATATATGTCATTGAGTATGGAGTCACTGATAATTATCTTTTAACACATTTTTTAACATTATTATTTATTTGTATTTATGTGTGTGTGTATGTGTGTATGAGATACTTACTTGTACTTAAGTACAGTGCCTGTAGAGGATAGAAGAGGGAACTGGGTCTACTGAAACTGGAATTACAGACAGTGCTAGCCTCCATGAGGGTGCTGAGATTCAAACCTGGGTGTTTTGTAAGAGGAACTAGTGCTCTTAACCACCAAGGCATCTGTCTATCCCCATGTGTGTGTGTTTTTTTTTCTTTTATCTTGGAGTAGTGCCAATTTTGCTCACAAATTCACAAATAAGAAAAAGAAAACAGTGAGGTGGACTTGTCTATTTCACATAACGTGAGTTGGGGTAGCTCAAGCAATGAGCTAGACTTATACCAAATAAGCATCTGTGCTTGGCTTAAATTGGCTTCTAGAATTCTTGAATCTTCTCAACTGAAATCTTCATATTGTTTGCTTGGGCTTCCAAATCTTGTCATTCTCAAGACAAACAGGATTCTGACTTTTCTCAAGAGGCAAATTTAGAAATGGCCATCTTGCTTAGCTTTAGGCATGAGACTGAAATATGTAATTCATTCCGTTGCTTAAGGCATGTATCATTTTCATTCCGGAATGAAGGGAGGTTCTTGCCGGAGGAACATGAACACATGTGTTGCTACCGTCTACACATAGAGCAGACCCCCAAATTTAAAAACACACCACTGGTTACACGGTAAAAACAAAATCATTTTTTTTCATTCTTGGTATAAGTAACACATTTCCAGGATAATTATATTAAAAGAGACAAAAATATCATTTTAACATTGCTAGTTTATGATTTAAAAAAAAAAACTACTAAATTTTTAGTACAAATAGCATGTTGATCTCAGAAAATGAAATATGTTAATGATTTAAGGGCAATTATTTAATAATGCAAGTTAATTAAGGAGCCTACATATCTAGAAGAAAAGAAACATTCTTTTAGAAACATTCTATAAAAATGTAAACAGGTCAGCGGGCAAAGGTGTTTACTACACAAACCTGGTGACCTGAGTTTCACCACATAAAAAAAATGGAGAGAATCAACTCTACAAAGTTGTCCTCCGACCTCCACATATGCATCCTGAGCTTCACAACCACAGGTACATATCGTGTTATCTTCTCAGAAACTAATAACAATAAATCAAATTTTAAGTGCTAAGATGGTAGTTATTACTAACAAAAGCCATCCACTTTGGACCACCTAACTTAGATCTGGGTTGTGCTAGTATCTCATTGACTTTATGATAAGGAGGACAGGCACTGAGTCTACTCAGTGTTAGGTGCTGGTTAAGCAAGTGCTTATACAACTAAGTTACACACAGGGGCTACCCACAGTTTTGCTGTATATTTGCATTCTCTTTTCAGTTAGGAAGGATTTTATTGTTCTGGTTGCTTAGTAAGGGCATCATGGAGATAAACACTTATTCATAGATAGTTTGTAGTAATTTGTAGGGTCCTCTTTAACAGAATGTTGCACAATGAGGCACAGAATTCATAGTACAATACATAATGACTTCTCTCTGCTTTCTTTTTGAGGGTTGCATTTCTGAGAAATCTATTCCCAAAGAAATGTTGGGAGAGAGGTGGGCATTTAGCCTGGGGAGGGTAAATGGCCGTGGATAATCAAGACATAGAACTGTGTTGTGAGAATTCATTCCCCAGGGAGACATAAGGAATGTCAACAAGCCCCTTGGGGATGATCTTTTGCAAGCAAAAAGAAATGACCTGATGGAAATGCTTTCCTTGGAGGACCACATTCTAACATACTCTTATAAGTGAAATTGGTTACATTTCCTACAGTCAGTGTACTATTTAGTCTGAGTGGGTACTTAGAAACAGTTCATACAGTTTTCTATCTCCCTATTTACATCCACTATTGTATCTTGAGGCCTCCTTCTCTTTGGTATAGAGACTGTCTGACTTGGTTTCTGGCTTTTGGTATGTAGGCTTTTCGGCACAAGACCATATCTGTTCATAGTTCTCTAACTATTGCAATAGACTCAACCCCCAGCATATCACAGGCAAGCCATGAACATGTGAGTAGCATCTATTTCCCAACAAGGAGCAGTACTTGATTGTAAGATTGGATAGGATGCTTTATAACTCAAAGATGAAAGTACTTTCCAATGAAAGGCAGTCAATAAATAAAGGGATAGCAGAGGTCAATTAGAAAGTTTTAGTGATGTTTTGGAAAACCAAGAAACCTCCTGCTCCAAAAGGTCCAAAGAAAGGCTCAACAGCTTCAAACATGAAAGGGAATATCAAAGCCTGAATGAGTCAAAAGCAAGGTCGCGTTCACTGTCATGTGACTTGTTCAGTCACATTAGTTCTTAACATTCATAGAACTTTAAACAAGAAATCCCACAATTTCATTTTGCACCCAAGGGCAATATGTGTTCCAGCTATGCTGTAAAAGTTACAAGACATCAAATCCTAGATTTCTCCAAATTTCAATACTTAGGAGAGCATATTTTACTAGGTTTTTTGGCCTTTTGGTGTGAGTGATTTAATCTAGGGCTTTGTAATTTAGTACTAAGTATTTAGTACTTAGTACCCTACAACTGATTGATACACTCATGCACAGTATACTAATATTTATTATGTATTATTCATTTCTATGTACCTTTCTTGAAAGCCCTGAAATTTTTTGAAATATATTCATTTTCCATCCTTTTTGATCTTTAAAAATTTTATTTTTAAAATGTTATATTTCTTTTTTTTTAATTTTATGTGTATGAATGTATGGCCTGCTTGTGTGAAAGTGCTTCCATTTCATGCATTTCTGGCAGAGGTCAGAAGAGGGTGTCAGATCCCCTGGAACTGGGGTTATGTATGGTTGTTAGCTGCCATGTGGGTGCCGGGATTCAAATCTAGGTATTCTGCAAGAGCCCCACCCAGAGCTTTTAAGCACTGAACCATCTCTCCAGATCCAAAAAAAAAAAAATTAGTCACATAATGTTGCACATTCTACCTAAATTAATAAATGTTAATTAAAATATGTTGGTACATTTTTACTTTTGGTATCCTCATTTATCATAAATATTTCTTTTTTTCATTTTTTTCCTGAGTTATTCAAGTTTTCCCTTTGAAATATTTAAGATTTAGAAAAAATGAGAGACAATAAAGCAAATAGAACTTTTTTTTTTTTTTACAAAATTAAGGTACTTTTTTTGTTACATGACATTCATAAAGGAAAACACTGTTCCAATTTACATTTGGAATTAATTTAAGATAAATTATTTGATCAGTTTTTGCTGCTGGTGGTCTCTGTAACAAAGACTAGTGAACAGCTCTCTACAGTGCCTGTAAGTTCCACATCTTCTTTGATCAACATCAACTATGAAATTGCTTTGGCAAATATTTTGTCTTTTTTTGTTTGTTTGTTTGATAATTGCATTTGTTTTCCTCCAAAGCTGTCAGGAGATTCAGGTAGGTTTATAGATAGAATTAGTATGGAAACTGCTTATTCATGGGAATAGTATATGTTCTGTAGCATTATCATAGATCATCTGTTTCATTTCACAGGCTGGCCAGTAGAGATTGAAGTCACTTTGTTGTTTTCATAAAAAAAATCCCAATGAAAGTCCAACGTGTGTTTGAGAAAATTTGCCCTCTTGCTTTATCGCTTGACACTGATGATTTACTGATCCTTATCAGGACCATGTGTGTGGTGTGTGTATATGCGTGCACACGTGTTTTTAGTGTGCCATCACAGTCCACGTACACACTGGAGAAGTGGTATTTGTCCAATATATTGATTTGGGAACACTGGATAACTTAATCATTTTAGGTGATGCCATCATATAAAATACTGTAGTAATGTTCTAATGGTTTCACTATTGCATTGTACCATCAGGTGTACATCAGCCAGTTTAGAGAATACTTAATTTGTAGACCATTTTCTTCAAAGTTATTTTGAAGTCAGAAGCTATGCAGTGTCTGTATCTGAATAAGAAACGTTCTTCAGTGAATACATTAATTGACTGTTAATGCTAACATCATCATCATGCAAAACTATCTAGAGACATTAGTTCAAATTCCATTGTGCATCAGGGTTTATAATGCAAACTTGGATGATCATTGCATTCACTTCACACAACTTCTTGGACATAGGTATGGTTTTCATTTCAAATGTAGACATTTTAGATTTAGTAATAAAGAGAAGCTGGTTCTCGAACACAAACAACAGCAGCAACAGCGATGAACTATAATGTTTGCTGACTGATGCAATTTACACACTTCTATTGTGGCCAATAGCACACTACATACATGATGTCACTAGTTCTAGAAATAATGAGATGTGCATAGCCAGCTTCGATACTCACTGGAAATGTCTTTGGCAAGATTTTCTTGTCCCTCTTTGTAATACTAAAACTGTGTACTATAAGCATTTCTAAGTTAACACCTTGAGTATATTTTGATTATAGTTGCCTATTGAGGTGCAAGCCAGGACAGGCCTTCTCTCTAATTGCTTTATTACAGCATGGATTCCAGTAGATAGTTAAGGGAAAGTTTGGGGTTCTGACAAACTTTAGCATATGCCCTCTGTCATCTCTTGGCACCAGCACCTACATGTTTCAGAAACAGCCTTCTCGGAGCAATGACATCCATTACTGTGCTTTGGCTGCTGGTGAGGTGGTGCTGAATTTTGTTTATTTATTTTCCTTCAGCCTACACTTATTATTCAGCTTTCTTTATGCTTAATTTCTTGGTCTTCTTTGTTTCCTCCCTTATTCTCTTTTAATAGTCAGCTAAATTAATCACATCATTACAAACTTTAAATAACTGATGCAGTTTCTATTGCCTTCATTAATACTGATTGATATAGCATAATATAATAACCAAATAAACATAAAAAAGTTGTCTATCTCTTACTTTCGATAAAACATCTCAGTATCATATTTACAGACTAATGGAAGCCATTTTTGTTATTATGCCTCATTCTTCCTCAACTGAATGATAAATTAAAAGTAAAGGTAATAATAAAATGCCAAGGGCAATAATAATCATGGCCTCAGTGTTTATTATGCATGGCGTGAGGAAGATGCCAAGATCATTACTAGAAAATACATCATTCTCAAACTTCTCTGAAATGAAGTCATTTTAAAGATTATAATACTAAAGTCAAGGTACATATTGCTGAATGCCAGTGGTCTACACCAGTGTCACAAAGCTCAGTCCTTAGGAAATTGCATTCTATTGCTTTAACAAAAATTGTTATACTGTAATTAGTATGATCTTCATTTTGAAGAAAGAAATATCTGCTAGAAAAGGGGGAACCTGCGATAACGAATTTCATCATAGTATGAGGTATTACAAAATTATTTTATTTCATTATATTAGCAGTTGAGAATCCTTTGAAATTAAAAAAATGCAGATAGTTTCTCAGTCACTTGTTCCAATTGAAGAAATGACTTGGAAACTAGAAAACTTGCTACATTTGGTGAACGCTGGAATTTTCCCAGCTAATGCTAAGAATAAAAGAGCTGCCAAATTCTTTAATTACCTTTAATATTCAATTCTCAAGTATAATGAATTCCATTTTCACACATATCTGAGAAAATTACATTGGAAAGTTAATATATTGCCTTTTTCTGTGTTGCAGTGAATACCTCCATGAGAATGCTGGGTTCAGCCTGAAATCAAAATAGACTCACATTTATCTTCCCAGCATTCTGATTAGGTGCCAAATATGTTCATGTCCCCTGCTCTACCATTTCCACACACAACGAAAGAATGTGTCTCTGATGCCATAATACATTGACACTAAAATTCTGCTTTCTAACTCAGACATAACAGAGGGACTTACACAGTGTGTCATCAACTTCACCAGGCACACTATCCCTCTTGCACTTATGAATGCTCCGTGGGATGCCCAGTATTAACAGCCCACTTGATAGAATCTGCAGTCACGTGGGAGTTGTATCTCTGGGGATGACTATCACAGATTATTTTGATTGTGTTAACTGATGAGCGAAGACCTGTTTATTGTGGGGTGGTAGACTGTATAAATGGAGAAAGGAGCTGAGCACTAGCCTTCATTCATTCATCATTCATTCATTCATCGCTCTCTGCTTCCTGATTGTGGGTACAATGTAACTAGCTGCTTCAAGCTCCTGCTGGCTTGACTTTCTGCTCAGAATGGATTTACCCTTGAACTACAAGCCAGAATAAACCCTTTTTTTTTTCTCAAGTTGCTTTTGTCAGGGTGTTTTTTTACACAATAACAGGAAAAGAAATCAAGGCAAAATGTAACAACCAGGGTAACTGTGAACATAAACAGTATGCACTTGCCTCATGTTCAGAATGAAGCAGGGGAGAGTCGTTCTTTGACTCTGCTCTGACGTCAAAGTGGGAGCTCCTGATACACATAGAACTGGGCTCGTCTACTTTCACACAATGAACAGGGCAGCAGGTTGTTTGGAGTGAGGGTTGGATCACTGTTTGTGCTGCCCCATGGTAAGATGTTGAACAGCCGAATCGCTAGCCAATATTCATTAGATTCCAGTGACATTCTCAGCAGTTGGGGCTATACAGAATATAATCTGGCATCGAAATGATCGTCTGGAGGAGCCGACTGTCACCCCAATTTGAGGTTTCCTTGCTTAAGCAAAAATGAAGGCTCCATGAGATTGGCTATCTGAAAAACTGGGTTTCTGCTTCAAACAGTCGTAATCCATAATGAAAAGAAATTAAGATACACGCGCACACACACACACACACACACACACACACACATACACACACCTGTGTTTCAAAACATATATACAAATGAGAAAAACAAAAATATGGAAACTTGAAATATGAAAATATGTGAGGAAAACTTGCACAAATATAATGATGCATAATCAAATGTAGGACTTGTTTTAAAATCTTTATATAGCAAAATCCTATTAAAGATATTCTGCATATATTTTTCTTAAACTCACTTATGCCATGATTTTAATTACCCTGTCGTAACTTAATTTTTCATATTTATGCCAATTTCTTCCCCAACCCCATGTTATCAAGCATCCGTGATGTATCCAGATTGTGATTACTCTGTGATAATTAGGACATCCTAACTGAAGGTGTTGTTCTCCACAACATCTTTGTGTAGCGATGTAAGCTAATTGGGAAAACTAGGACTTGACACCTTCCTTTGCCTCATCTGTCAATATTCCTTGTGGATTTTACCTCAACGGCATTGTGAGCATTTATTCTTTCTCTGCATCACTCATCACCTCTCTGACACAAGCTATTGTTACCTCTGGTCTGGTTCTGAGCTACTGCGCTGTTACTTTAGAATTCATTTCTGCGGGATATAATCTGTTTTCTACAGGATAGATAGAGCAATCCTTAAAAAAAAAAAGCCAATCTGCCTACACTGATTCTATGAAGAGAATTCTTTAAAGAGTTATTGTTTAGTTTTATATGCAACAGACCCCAATTTTGAATGGGAAATAATCTGGTCATCACTCACTCTCTGTAATTTTCATTCCTCATCTATTTTTCCTGTAGAATCCTTGCATGTAACTTTCAGATTTCTTTTGCATACCAAAGGACGCAAGCATTGTGTCACTTGGATAACTGTGCAGTAATTTCCAATGTCTGCAATGCCTAGAATCCAATACTCTCTTTCCAGCACATCTCCTTGCTCTTCAGTGTGATTTCTCCATATATTTCTACCCACCAAATACGCCACGATTTCACTCATAAGTGGATCATCTTCCAATTTCCTTGAATACAATTTTACCACTTTAATTAACTTATACCTGCTTATCGCTAGAGTACACACTACTTAAGAATTGTGTCCCACCTTATTAACTACGTCTTTAAATTCTCAATTACAGTTTGCACTTAGATTCTAACAGACACTAAATACGTATTTTTTTTTGAAAGAGAGAAGTAAAGAAGTTGATTTTCTAAGGGATTAAGCAAAATGCTCGTTTCTGTAAACAGATGAAAAAATAAACTGAGGTGTCAATTCATGTCTCCTCCTTTCACCCTCACAGTAAAGCAAATTCTAGCTCACAAAGGAACACTATACAGTTATGAGACATGGGAGTACATATTTTGCTGATGTTTTCCACTAATGTAAATATTAACAGAGTTAGTGAGAAACTCATTTATAGAAAATTCTGAAGATCATTCTAATCGAGAACAAATCCCCATTCTGCATTCATATTTCACTTCCCTTTTTATCAACCCACATTTTTTTTGGGTATTCGATTTTACTGACTTGTTTCTGCAGTGTGGGATGTGTGCCCGTCATCACTGACAGCAGTGTTGTGTCCATGCTGAGTAACCACACATATCTGACACCAACAAGGCACTTAACACCAAGTTGATTTCCTGTCAAAGCCTCTGCATCTGTGGTTCGGTTACAAAAATTCTAAATTCAGTGGGGAACATAAGTGAGCTTTCTTATTATCACGTCATTAGTATTTCTAGGGCAAACAAGAATAACAACTAAAGTGGTTATTAGGGAAATGGTATTTCAGTGTGAATTTATGCTTACCAAATATAAGTTTCTTATTCAGATGGCATTTATATGATTGGCTCTATTTTGAGGAGGAGAATTTTAATATATGAATTCTCCCTTCAAACACAGACACACAGCAACAGCTTCTACTTTGAATCAGTCCTTTTGTCTTCAGCTAGACTATGAATTTCTTAGCACTTAATATTTAGCCGTTTTTGAAAAATGTGCTGTCCTTATATGGATATTTATCTTAAATATGGATGAATGAGCATGTTTTTGGTTAACCCTACTGGTCTCACAGGGCTTCCCATGATCCTTTCTGTCCAGCTCTCTGCCCACAAAAAGCATGCCCTTCACCTAGCAGTCCAGCCTAATGAGCTGGGTCTCAAATGCTCTGTTTTTAATGATGCCCTCTTTTTTGCAGGCCAATAAGTAATTTATGTATTGATTTCAAGAAGGAATTTCCACCAAGACTAATAACAAGGTTACCTGTAAATACATTCTTCTCTTTAATCTGCAGCTATTAATTTGATCTTTTATTTTTTTTAAATTATGGATTAAGGAATAGCCAAATAGCCTTTAAATGTAACATGTACCATGTATACAATTCCAGGCATTAGGATGCTTACATATTTCCAAAGAACTACTTTTATCAAATAGCATATTGCTTTCTGACTTTGTATTTTACTTGGAGAAGGCAGAGTGGCGTCTTGGGAGATAATGTATTTCTTCTTTTGTTTTCACCTTGCATCTTTTAATGCCTTTCCTCTTTATCATCAGATTTAACTACTACCGCATTTTGTTGGAGCAGAGAGCAACCTTGAGTGCCTCTTGCTAAACACATACACTCAGAAACCGTGAAAGGGTATTGATTACATAGCAATTCCATTAAATCAGCATGCGAGTTAAACATGAACTTGGAAGAATCCTGGTACACAGGTACTATTCATTTTTATTGAAAATTCAGGTTTTTTCTGGATGTACAACAGAAAACATCCGCATGCCATGTTATTATTATAAACTAAGCATACTTATATGCGTGCACATCCCAAAGACATTTTTTTTCCACAAAATTCATTGAAAGCCATCATTTAAGTTGCAGCTCTAGTGACACATTGCAATGAAGCATCTCAGGTAAAACTACCAAAATGTACAGGTAAGGCATGGTCCTTCTCTCCCTTTCACTCTCCCTTTTCCACTTCTTCCCTCCCTCCCTTCATCCTTCCTTCCCATCCTTTTCCATCCACCCATCATTTTGTTCCTTCCATCTTTTCTTTCTTCCTCCTTTCCTTCCTTTTCTGTTTCCTGTTGGAATTTGTGCAAGCGGTGAGTCTTGTCATTCCTAACACAGGTTCTCACTTTGTCTTCATCTACTTGCTAATGTGATTATTTCACCAATCCCTTTTTCTTTCATCAGCCTGTTCCACGTGAATAGATATTAAATATCTTACATTCCATTGTATTCCCACAGCCAAGAAGAAAGTTAGGCATGCAGTAAGATTTAAGTAAATTGTTAAATGAGTAATGGAAGCATTTAATTTTTTGGAGATAATTTATCATCCTGATGCCCCTTGAATTGGCACAAGGTGGCACTACTTTGATTTCTTTTTAATTAGAGCCACATAGATGACCCTTGCCCTTTAAGAAACTATCCTTTTTGGTGGCCTAAGATGAAACATTAACATAAATAAAAACACCCTCTGGCCATTGCTAACTGTAATAAAAACTAATACCATCAGTGCTTGTGATGTATAAGCACTTCTTTAATGGAGAATTATTTTAAAGGCAGAATCTAAGTGATAGAAATGGATAAAATCCCTATTTAATTACTAAGAGAAGGACTCGCTTGCAGAGCCATTTGTTTGTGTGTTTTCTTTCATTTTTCTTATAAGCCCAGCCTTACCTATGATTTCTTTGTGTGTTTTCAATATCCTTCAATGGGAATCCTCTGCTTTGAGAATGAATGACCTCTATAAGGTGATTTTTGATTATTTCCTGACCTTAACACATATTACATTTCCTGTAGCACCAACACATACACTTTAAAATAATTGACCCAGTCAATGTGGGCCTCAGTTTTCTCTCTTAAAAATGAAAGTTAAAGGTGACATTGAGCATATTCCAAACACTGGTGTGAAGTGATAAAGTTTCATGCAATATAATAAATAGAAAACTATATATTTGTGGCAATAAACTCTATTCTAAACTTAAAAGATCTTACCTCGGTTTATCAAACGTTTATTGAATCCCTGAAAAGTGATAGGTGTTGTGCTATGCATGACTGGAGATGACTAAAAGAAAGAAAACCACATAGGAAGTGAGAATCATTGAAGAAATTTGGTTCCTGCTAGGTGTGTTAGTGTAAGCCATTAATCCCAGCACTTAGGGACCAATTCAGGCATGTCTCTATGAGTTTGAGGACTGCCTGGTCTATGCACCAGTTCCAGTCTAGCCAGGGTGACCTACTGAAACCCTCTTTTAACAACCACCACCACCACCACCACCACCACCAACAGCAAAACATTGGGAACTGGGGAGATAGCTCAGTGGATGAAGTGACTGAGGTAAGTGTACAAGAGTGAACACCTGTATGGAATTTAAATGCCAGAACTCAGGTAGACACCAGGTGGATGTAGTGGCCTCCCTGCAATATCACTTCTGCAGAGGCAGAGACAGGGGATCCTTGGAGTAAGCAGGTGATCTAAGGCAGTCAAATTATTGAGAGTTCTGGGTTCAAATGAGACTCCTGGCTTTAACACAAACATAGAGAGCAATAGAGGAAGACACCTCATGTGAATTTCTGTTCTCAACATGCATGCATATACACACACACACACTTGAATATATATATATATATATGATGGGGTCACCATCATACTGCTCTTCACCTCAAATATGAGTTTCACATTACACATCTGCACAAACATCAGATTCATTATAAAATTTGTTTTCTGTGCTGTGATGGAGTAGGTATTTAAGATGTATTTGTTGGCCTCCTCTATGGACAAAATAGAAACTTAAATAGTCAATTCCAAGGTACTAAAGTAAAGTATATATATATATATATATATATATATATATATATATGCATATAAAGTACATATATATATATATATATATGCAAAAAATATATAAATGTTCATGGTATTGGTTCTGGCATATAATCCTTTGGCTAAGACATTAGATATTGTGTTTAAATCCTAAATCAACTGAAATGCTCAAATTTACACCCATTATCCCCAGGAAATCTCCCCTTCCCAAGAAATCTAGTCCCGTATAACTGACATTCCAAGTATTATTTCTGAGAGTTTGGAACATTGCAATGCTGTCTTCTTTGTCATACTAAAAGCACTCATGGAAACACATGATATGGCACCTGTCTATAAGCTCACTTCTCCCAGATACTAAGGCAGGAGAAATTATTGAGCCCAGGATTATACCAGCATGAGCAACATAATAAGCCTCAACTTCATAAAATAAATAAATAAAATAATTTCTGGCTAAATAATGGCATTCTTATCTTAGTATTTTCACAGTAGAGAATGGGAAGAGTAACATACAATGAGAGGAATTCCTAGACCCATAAAGCTTCACATCCAGTCCTAACATGCTATGGGGTCACCATCATACTGCTCTTCACCTCAAATATGAGTTTCACATTACACATCTGCACAAACATCAGATTCATTATAAAATTTATTTTCTGTGCTGTGATGGAGTAGGTATTTAAGATGTATTTGCTGGCCTCCTCTATGGACAAAATAGAAACTTAAATAGTCAATTCCAAGGTACTAAAGTAAAAAGGGAATAGCTCTTTTCTTAGCATATAGGTCTGTGCCAAGCTGTGGGATGAAAATTTGTCTGAGAATTTCCTAGAGCAGAAATTTTTCAAAAGGAGCCTTCTGGCTTTAGGCGGGCTAGACAGGAAATTAAAAGAGACAAAGAAAAATGTAAGTGTATGAAAAACAGGCAGAATTCCTGTTACTTCACCCTTGAGACATAGTGATCTCCAGAGACACAGAGTTTCCCATTTGCTGCTAGGGCAACCAGAGGAACAGCTCAAGATATGGTTATGGCCTGCTCATCCAGACTAAAGGGTGGGGTCTTGGGAGTGTCTTCACATAGGGTTTATGATGGCAAATCTTGTGGGTTGACACAAAGAGTCACTAAAGCTGGCTCTGCTATCTTGGTTGAGTAGAGAGAGATGAAAGCTTTGCCTCAGCTCCACAAGGAAAACACCTGTCATCTTTTCCAAGACCCAGTATTAAGAAAGATGATAAGAGCCAGAGGACAGGGAGCAAGATTCTGAAATAACATCTTCTAAGCAGGACATGTCAATTTAAGACCACTAAGTATAACAACTCAGACTCTAGTTTTCAAAATCTCAAGTTCATTTTATTATAAAATTCTTGAATTGGGGCTCTTGGAAATATGTGCAAGCCTTCTGTATATACATATTTGACCTTGGGAATTTATTGCGATAACACTTATCAGGTATTTTTCATTAATTTATATATTTGCTTCATGGGTGTTGGACATGTTAAAAATAACAAGAACTGGGGCTGGAAAGATGACTCAGTGGTTAATAGCACTAGCCGCTCTTGCAAAGGACCCGGGTTTGATTCCCAGCATCCACATGGCTGCTAACAATTGTTTGTAATTCTAGTTCCATGAAATCTGATGCCCTCTACTGACCTCCATGGGCATTGTTTGACATGGGTACACTTAGACACATGTAGGCAATACGCTCATACACAGAAAATAAAAATAATAAATAATAAATATTTGAAAAAAATATAACAAGAACCAAACCACAATTTTGCCCTGTTTCAAAATCCTTACAACTTTTCTTTGTGTGGTTTTGTTTTTGGTCCAAACAAACTCTTTCTTCACGGATTAAATAATCCCTCGACCCTCACCAGAGAAATTTTCTTATATAACACAATACGATGAACACAGAAGAACACAATTGGCCAAGTTTTAGAAATAAGAGACTGCCGAGTGTGTGTCCTTGGATAGGGCTCCTGTATTAAATCTCAAACACCCAGGATTCAGGGACCCTGGGGAAAAGTGTTGGAAATATTGTAAGAGCTAGTGTTGGTCCATGAACATATGGAAACAGAGGCTTCAGGCCACTGGAAGCTTGCACATGAGAAGTTATGATAATGGAGGCACTGAGCACAACTCAATCAGACATGAGGCCAGAGTGGTGGGAAGAAAATGGGTGGTGGGCCATCCCCAGCCCGAGAACACTACTGCGTGAGGGAGATTAGACCTTCCTTAAGATCATTAGATAGGTTGTATGTGCTCCAGTGGATGAACTTGTTCCAAAGAACACCTGGGCAAAATGCTTGACTGCACAGGAATTAAAATGTATGCCGAATACATGAGGCCTGGGGTTTGGAAGGGGGAGGAGTTCTAAATTTGATTATGAACTGTTGAATGAAATGTACAAAATCTTAATAAAATATTTTTATAAAAGAAATAAGTAAGAACATGTCTGTGTTGGTGCATACCTTTAATCCCAGCACCTGGGAGACAGAGGAGGGTGGATCTCTGTGAGTCTGAGGTCAGCCTCTTCTACATCCACTGATATGCTAACCTCTGCCCTTTCCTTTGAAGATACAATTATGTAATTATGTCAGTCTTGGATGACCAAGTAAATTTGCCAATCAAGAAGTTTATAAAATGACACTACTGGTGTTTTGTTTTGTTTTGTTTTGTTTAGGTATAATCAAAATTGTTGTAGAACTTTCCAACTGGTCATTTTCAAAGTTGAGTATTCAGACAGTTATTTTATACAAAGTGAGAATGAATTAATCTGCCTTCATTGACTCCTGTTAATGTGTTTTCCTATCAACTAATCTAAACTATCTACAGGATAATAGTAATTTTAAAAATATTTATATAAAGGCAAGCAAATTATAAATAAGGGCATGTTTTAACTCAGTGTTTCAAATATTTTTCCCATTTAAGAAATGAAACATATCCAATGAGCTCATATACTCTCCAGAGGAGAATTAATTGCAAAAGTTTTCAGAAAATTGTAGAAGGATTATTCCCTATGAGCATAAAGATGGTTCAATTCCCACAAATTTATTTTTATTTAGGTTAATATAGGATATATGAAAGTGTCAATGATTTGAAAAATAACAAAGTCCAGCAACAGAGTGAGGGAATGTCTAGAGAATCAGATGTGAAGTCTTATGCCATGAATTTAAGGAAATAACTTGGAATACAATAGTCAAGGCATTTAACACTCTCCAAGGAGTCCCTTTATCAAATCGTGAAAACTTAAATTGAACATGGTAAAGCAGACACTTGCCATGATTGCAGGTCTGGTTGGACTACTTAAATTGACAATCTTAAAGAAGGTAACCAAAGAGAAAGTATGCACACACACACACACACACACACACACACACACACACAGGAAATAACAAAATGGACACTGGATGACTGGGCTCAAGAGTCCCTTTGGTAGCTACGAATAAGTTAAGATTAAATTAATTCTACTTTTAAATAGAGAAAAACTCTTTGGTTATTGTAGGCATTTTTTTTTCTAACCTGTTAAGGGTTACCATCTCATTTATTCACATGCCCCGACGTGGTTCAAGAGATCTAGGCACAGCTGCTGTTTTCTACTGCATTCTTGATAAGTCATTACTTGTAATATACTATCTACATTCAAGAATCCATTCCTTCTCCAAAAAAGTAAGGCAAATAATTTTTAATCTATAATAATAATAAGTATAGGAGAATACATGAAGAATCGAAATTTTTGAGTAAATATTTCCTTTACACATTTGTAAATCTGTTAGGAAAACATGAAAGAATATCTCTGTCCGACAAATGGATTCAAATTAAGCAATGATTTGTCCAGAAAAAAAAAAACTGTTATTTTAACAAAAACTCAGGACATTTCATCTCTTTTGGCACCTTTATCTACCAAATCTTATGAATTAAGGTCAGATTATGAACATTCATATGCATTATTTCAGTCAGAGTATAGTCTAAGTGTCAAAGCCTGTGTTTGTATTGTATTCAGTCTATTATGCAATGTGAAATATCATTAATAGCCATCAAGGAAAAGAGTGGTTTCTTCAAACTCACATCTACATGGACACAGGCTGTAAAACAGAGTATCAAACAGTCCCATAAATAATCTATGTTAACCACATCTTCACCTAAGTCAGGGGCAAGCTGGAATTTGGTGTAAAACATATTTTAAAAACCTATTCCTGGAAGCCTGGAGGAGGCTTAATGGGTAAAGTGCTTTATGCGCAAACATGAGGACTTCAGTTCAGCCCTCAGCACTCAAATACACAGGTCGGTACTGAGAGCTAGAAGAGGGAAACTATTTGGTCCAAGATAATTCAACTCCCTTTAAAAGTAGATAAATACATTTTCTTATTTAAAAGATTGTGTGACTATTGAACCTACTAAAAAAGTGCCGATTCCTATATTTATGCTTGTGTAGTTGTTGGCTAATTACAAGTGTTTTTGGAAACAAATTTACTCAAAGGTCTAAAAATCAGCATAAAATGTCAATGCTTTATGTTAAATGGTTCTACTGTAAATCATTAAAATTTTTCATGCTGTTTATTTATGTATGTCAGTGTAACTCAGTGAAATCTAATTTTACGCCAATTTTTAAGATTAGTAACATTATTTATCTAAGTGCTGTTAACATTAGGCTTTTTCTATGGTACTGATATCTGAAGAGATGCCTCTCAAAACCGATCATGGCATACAGCTCTGGAATCCCTGACAATAACATAAAAAATAACATTATGGCACCATCTAGTGACCTAATACTTCTCCTCCTTTGTTCCTCAACTTAAAAGCTTGAATTTCTGTTGATTATAACTAGCTACCTGTACTTTTAGCAAGTTCAGCTGAAAAGCATTTATTTATACAGTTACCCATAGATAAAGCTAATGGATCTCAACAAACTGAAAAAAAAAAAAATCCCCATCCTGTAGAGCAGAAAATGCTATGTTAAAAGTTCTACAATTTCAGATTTAGCCAGTTTCTGCTAGACCCAAATGGAATGACAAGACATTCAAATTTGCAACTAGGTAAGACAATTCTATTGTAGAAAATTAGTCAATAAAAAATATTGACTAATGAACTCATAAAGCTTAACTTACTTTTCTCAAATAAGTAACTGAAGAAAACATTTTAAAACATGAAAATACTACTAAAGGAAAATGAATGAGTACAAATCTAGAGATAAGCATTAATTTTCTTACACGTTCATCTGAATTCTCATTGCCAATATATACATAATAATTAGCATAGTAATCTGTAAATGACACTGAAATTTATGCTTAACTTCATGTATGTCTGAAAGCATTTCATCAAGCGTGTCATGTTAAAATTGGATTGCATTTTTAAGCGTTATTTTATGGATTAAAAAAATTGTTGTTTTTTGAGACAGCTACTCACTATGCAGCCCTGGCTGGCCTATAACTCACTGTGTAAAACAGGCCAGTCTCAAACTCACAGAAATCCACCGGACTCTGCCTCATGAGCATTGAAATTAAAGACATGTGCCACCATATCTTGCTTAGAGTACATATTTTAAAGATTTAGGGGTTGGAGTGTGGCTTAACTGTTGAGATCACTGGCTGTTAATATAGAACAGCTAAGTTCTATTCCAAGAATCCATGTGACTACAAATAACCATTGATAACTCCAGTTCCACGGAATTAATCACACCTTATTCTCACCTCCTCCGGCAATGTACAACATGAATGCGCTTACACACATGCAGGCAATACACTCACACATGGAAAATAAAATGATTTTTATGAATTTGTAAATAGCTTATTTATTGTCTGTGCATTGAGCATTTCATCTGCATGCACCTAGGTGCATCCATGGAGACAAGAAGAAAGGATCAGATCTTCCAGGACTGAAGTTCAGGATGGTCCATGTGGATGCTAGGATCCACACCTTGGTCCTCTGCAAGTGCAGCCAGTGCTCCTTTGAGCCATCTCACCTTTCCCTTCGATGGCATTTTAAGCGATATATATCTTGGAGACTTATTTCATTTTGTGTTTATATAAAAGTTCATGTTATTGGATCATTAATTAATTTTCCTCTTTGAGATATGTTTCTTTATGTCGTAAAGATAGAGAATTTGAAAAGTGGAACTTGTCAAACCCCTGCTCAAGACTAGAGCAGTGACACTACTACAGAGACACTCGGTTGATTGACTTCAACCACACGTAAATGCATGGGGTACGCAGGGCTGAGTCTGTGGCCCTAGACAGCTGAGAAACACTTCTCTGAGAAGTCTGCACCTTGTGCTTCTTTGCAGTTGAAATAAGGATGAGCCTTTAATAGCAATGCAAGCAACAGCGGATCTTCTTTCAAAAATAATCCAAAACAAGTGCTCAAGAGATGACTCAGTGGTTAAGAGCATGGACTACTCCTCCAGAAGACCCGGGTTTCATTCCCAGCATGCACAAGGATTCTATCAACCACCCTTACTCCAGGTTCAAGGGATCCACACTCTCTTATAACCTTTGTGAGCTTTGCATGACTTGGGTGCACTTATATACATTCAGGAAAAAAACTTTGAAAACGTAAAAATAGAAATAAGTAAATTAAAATAAATTTAGTAAAAATAAAATATAAGTAATGCAATACAAAATTTAATGAAAATAAAACAATTTTAAACTAAGATCTTTGGTAAAACACTGAAATATGTAGTGGAGAATAACTGGTTTCCAAATTTGTATATATATATAAAAAATGCCCATATTTTAGTGTTTTACTGATAAAAACAGAACAGAAAGGCTCAATAGTGCCATCTGATATCCATCTCTCAACTGTTTTCCCCAGGAACTGGAGATGTATTTCAGCTGTGTGGAAGAAAGGCTGGTTCTGAACAAGAACACTGATGACACTGTCATTGTATCTTGTGCTGCGTATCATGTAAGCTGAGCTGAAATCAAGATCATTGTTCTGGATCACAGTCAGTACTTGATGAGATGCAGTCTTCAAACAGATAATCTGAATCTATTTGTTTTCATGAAAGATCTTACGCATCTTCTATGTTTCCCCTAAAGTCCCTGTTTTTGAGTTTAAGTAATTTAGTAATGGGAATGTCTTCATTGTATTTGACTAAAGTGTGTAATGTTTATCTGAGATTTTGGAAGGTGATATTCCCTCTCACATTGTTTATGTGTAGACAAATAGCTTAAGTATAAAACAAATAATATGAGGAGGAAGCTCGTTCATAATGAGAGGTATATGAAAACTGAATTTTAATTTAAAAGAGTTAAGAGGAAGTTATTCTATATGGCTGGATTATGCTATTCCTTAAAGTTGTGTCTCAAAAAAATTTGTTTCAGGTGTTGCATGTCTTCTTATGATTCCGCCAAACAAACAGGCTCTTGCCATTTCTCTTGGTTGCCCACCAGTACTAGATGAAAAGCCCCATTGCTGAAGATATCAAACATATTGACTGCAACGCTTATAGAAAATAGCTTGGTGGAAGCTTAGAGTGCTGGAATGAATGCACTCTGCAGGCTGCTGGGACAGAAAAACATAAAGAGTCTTACTCAGTTGTGAATTCTATGACATGTATTATGATCCAGTTTGGAAGGCTGTACCCACTTCTATAATAGTGGCATCATTCCTGTGGTGGTAACCAGCCAATCTAATTGGATTTGAGATGTATTCTGCAGGATGAACCCATGTACGGCTTTGCAAATCCAGTCTAACCATGACTGGGAAGTCATAGTATCTACTGGGGAACTTGGTATTATTGTTTAGGTAACTGACATGACATCAGAAAGCCTTCTAAATACCTATGTTTACATCTTTAGGCAAAAGTTACTCTTAGCCTTAATGAGAGAAATCTCTTAGCTGTGAACTCAGGTGAATGCAGAGACTGATAACTGTTTAACAACTGTAAGGGATGGTTGTGTGCCCAGCCCTACGTAAGACATTTGTATCACTCCCTCTAAGGCTCAGGAGACATAATAGAAAAGGGAGCAGACTGAATATAAGAGTCAGAAGAAAGGACTGCTATAAAATGAGATCCTATGTGCATGACACTGCCATGACTCATGTTGCTCTACTTCTATCTGCTGAAATAATAGCTATTGAAAGATTCTGAGAAAGGCAGAGTCATTGTCTTCAGCTGTGTGAGCACTGGTGAGTCACCAAGCTCCAAAGATAGTTCTAAACCCATGGTCACAGAGAAGAACTTGGTTAAACTCAAAGGGTTACAATGACAACAACAGCAAGTGAAAAAATGAAATGAATGTGGTAAAAATCACTGTAGGAAAGAGGGGAGACTGATGGGATGGCAGGTACAAATATTTATCATACACTTTATACAGTAAGAAAATATGAAAGAACAAATTTAACTAGTAATTTAAAAATTCCTAAAACATGAAATACCATTTGGAGAAGACAATATTGTGCCAGAATAACTCCAGGGGAGTTCTCCCAGAGTTAACAGCTGTACAAGTGAGACTGTGCAATACATTAATTTTCATATCCACAAAGAATTTAATGTCACCCAAGGTCAGGAGCAAGGTGGAATATGCTAGAAGGTTTGGAACAATTCTACTAAGAGAAGTAATTGAAGATATTAGGTAGCCTATAAACAATAAAATATATTCCTCACAGATCTGAGATTGAGAAAGCCAAGCAAGATCAATGTGGCCAAAGTTCCGCTGTCTGAGGAGAGCTTCTCTCCGTTTGCAGCCTGGTGTCTTAATACTGTACTTCTCTAGAGGGAAGCAATGTGTCATGACATCATAGAAGATACATGGAAGGATACTCAGGCCCAATACCGCATGGTCATTCTTTTCTGACAGACTTAGTTTCATTCACAACGGAGATGTACTTGTAGCCCACTCACCAGCCCTAGTGCTATCATATTGGCTGTTTGGTTTAAACATCTCAATATTGGAGGGGAAAAATTTAAATGACAGGGTGTACAAACATGTTGCATTCACTTATATGCCCATATGCTTTCACTCTCTAGCTTTCACTAGCAAGGAAAGATTCTCTTATGTAGACTTCCCATCTGCTACATGATTTTTAATTTGACCGATTTCAATAAATCCCATGATATGACAGACATTTTAGCTTTAGCCACTCAATTGAGTGCATCTAAACCTCATGAATATTGTCTGTCTGTCTGATCTTCTCTCTGTGAACATATCATTTGTTCATCATCAGACCAACACTTGTCAATCATGGAACGCAGTCTCTGTGAAACTTCTTTTCACCTATATATTATTCCCATGAAGCAGAATAAAAAATGAGAGAATAAAAAATAAATACATGGATTAAAATGATGGTTTGACTTACATCAAGAATTCGTTTATAATGATGACTACATATGTCATAACACTAATAAATACACACATGCTTCAACCGCAGAGGTTTATATTCTCATAGTTTTAGAATCTGTAAGTCCAGGATCACAGTGCCAGCAGCATTGATTTCCTGTGCACCTCTTCCCTTGATTTGCAGATACTCCCTCTGCTCCATCCCTGCATCTTCCTGGGTTGTGTATGCACCTTAATCCCCTCTCAATATGAGGGTCTAGACAGACTAGATGAGGGCTCACTCCAACTGTGTCATTCAATTCTAATGGTTTCCTAAGTTTTTAAAATTATTTTATTTAATGTAATATGTTGTTCTGTGTGTGTGTGCCTGTGTGTCTCTGTATGTCTATGTGTCTGTGTCTGTGTCTGTGTAGGCATGCACATGCCAAAGCACAGATTTGGAGGTCAAAAGACAACTTTAGTGATCAGTTCTGAGCTTCCAGTGTTGTTTCTAGGGCTCAAATTCGGGCTTGTAGGCTTGTAAACAGGTATTTTACCAGCTGAGCCACGTTGCCAGCTTCCTAATTATTACTTTAAAGCTGTTTCTCCAAATGGAAACCTATTCTCATATGCTGAGAATTAGAGCTGCAACATCAAAGTTTTGGTAAACATAATGTAACCTCTAATATTCAATCTTCTGGAAACTTAAATGTTTTCTCCTCAAATGCGAAGTATATTTATCCTAATTTTAACACCGATGGAGTCTTAGTCCATTCCAAAAGCAACTTAGATTCTCAAATCTTATCTCACCACCATCTACTTCAAGGTGTTAATGAAGCATGGGTTATAAATAGCCTTCAGGCCAAATTCCTATTTAGATATGAACGTCAGAGTCCACGTTAGATTTTGCAAACAAAATGACAGACATTCTAATTGCAAATGAAGGAACAGGAATGAAGGTGATGGCCATATGGCCAAAGCAAGCCTACATTTTGGAAGGGCAAATTATATCTGCACTTGATGCTCAAAGAGAAATCTTCTTTGGTTCTATGCTCTGTCAAGCAGATTTAGCAGGTAGCTATATAACCTCAAGGACTTTAGAGGGAAGAGAATCATTATCATCAGGTGCATGCAGCAGTCTAGTTTCTGCAGCTGTCTGTGCAGGGCTGTCTTCATAGACCTGGGCTCCAGCATTCTCTCCATGCTAGGATGAATCAGCAAGGAGTGCCTTGTTGACATTGCATTTCTGAATGATCTGTCCCTAGACTTATTGCTTGAGAAAGTATGAAGTCAATCTTCAATTTTATATCATGAATGGCCTCAGCAAAGAAAGGAAAAAGGGAATTAATTACTCAAATAATTATATATGTATATAAAATTCTACATTAAACTAATTCTAAATTATCTGTGGCATTTAAATTATACACACACACACACACATTCTTACACAGACACATAGATGTTAATCTGGGTACCCTATATAGATTCTCAAATATTTTTCATTAGAGCCAAATTTTAATTTCAGATTTAACAAAATGGCTCTGAAATTCCCAGTTTATATGTTTGTTAAAATCGCTCTAGAAAGTGAATTCCGTTTTTCTGACCAGTTAACACAAGACTATGGACTTGGTAGATTCAGATTTGAGGGACTATTACTAGGTGTGGAACACCCAGATTTCTGTTTGTCACATAAGTTTGTTTTTTTATTAAAGCAAAACTAGGCTATGGCTACTGCAAAAATAATGTTTTCTGCAAGGTAAAATCACCAGATACCTGCTAAATACAGTGAGCTCTACTTCCAGGGAATACATACAATTTGTTCTTCTTGTCTAAATCCTATACCTACATTGATCACCTAGCAAAGGCTTTATAACACACCTACATACTTGCTCAAAATAAGTTATAGAGAAAGAGATAGGAAAGAGGAAAAGAGAATACAAAAGAAGAAGAAACTGAGAGAAAAAGTAAGGTTTTCATTGTAATCCTAGACTTTTATTTAAATAATTATTTCTCTCTGTATATACATTTCTCACTTTGTTTCCAATTGTATCGTAGCCTGTGTTGGATAATAGGATAGAAGGCAAGAGAGTTTCTGCTCAGTTACTCACACAAAGAGTCTGGATAATGCAATTATGATAAAATAAGAACGAATTTGAGAGTTTACTGACACATGGAATTTGATTATCTCTTTTATTCACTTGATTCACCTGTTTTATTTTCTTTGCTCATAACTGAACTAGGAAGAAGCAGTCATCTTGAGAGAATGGTTATTACATTATTGTCTAATATTTTTAGATGCAAGTAATTCACAATTCTGATAAGGTTGGGGGCATTTGAGATATTGAAATGATTGCCAAAAATGAACTAATTTAAGGAATCTCTATCCTCATGTCACAAGCCATTAATTCCATAAACTAATGTCAAATCTTGAATATTTGCCTAACCATCTAGAGCTCATTATTATAATCACACCAAACCATGTGGCTTTACATGTTTACGGTCAGGACAGTGCCGGTGACTGGTGACTTTGCAGAAGCATGCAGCAGTGCCCACATTTCTTTCTAAAACACCTTTACATTTTTATTTCAGCAAATGTAGAAATAGATCCAAATTATATTTATTTCAGTATTCACTAGAAAAATTCCAGAAAGAATAAAACGAATGTGAGTGTTCTTTTATTTATATTGATGCAGATAAACTGAAGCGGGTTGATGGCCTCAAGTTCAATGACCAATGCCATAAATTTAGATTATAAAATACATACAATTAAGCTAAAATAAACTATTCATACCTATTTATGTCCTAATGTTTGAGATTTTAAAATAAGAATAATTCTTGAAAATCTAAATACAATTGAATTTGTCATGTAGCTAATTGGTATACTGAAGGCTGGAAAAATTAAAGTAGCAATTATACTGGTAAATGAAGGATATATTCCAATGAAGATTTAGTATATAATGGGGCAAATAATTTATGAATACTTGATGCAGCGGGAATTAGAATAAGATTTTATGTCTTTATTTATTAGAGTTAATTTAACAGGGTAAGAATCCTGAATAAGGCTGAGCATGGTGAAGAGCTTTAATCTCAACACCTGGGAAGCTGAGGTAGGTTAGTTCAAGACCAGCCTGGTCTGCACAGGAACGTTGAGACCAGAACTACATGGTAAGTCTCTCTCTCTCTCTCTCTCTCTCTCTCTCTCTCTCTCTCTCATTTTCTCTATCCTAAATAAAGTAATTACCAGTTATCAATATCTAAACATAATGAATCAAATCTTTATGTGGATTTTGCTCCATGAAAGGCATTTCTTACATGGATCACATGCAATGCCTTATTTAATTCATTCATTACATAGAGTCCTGTTTCCGCTCGTGGCAGAAGAGAAATTTATCATCATTGTTAAACCTCAGGTTATCAAATACTAACAAGGACAGAAATATAAATATAGTTGACAAATTTTCTTCAATCCCAGTGTATAAAAATATGATAATTATATATTTAGTAACATGCAATTTTAAGAACCACCATCTATCAAGCAGAGTATTGAGCCCTGTCACAAGACATAAATCTTTTACTTAAATTATTCATTCTAATAAGTGCGTGTCATGCATATAAATCAATTTAGAGTAACATCATATAGATACAATAGACACAAATTAATCTTTGAAGACCACGTGTGGATTAGTGAGATTCTGGGAGGCCTCATGGAGGAGGTGACATTAGCATTGAATCTGTAAGCATGAACAGTAAATACATCCTGTAAAATAGGACAGGTTCATTACAAAGCAGTGTTACTCAGCATCACAACTATTGATATATCTGATGATGACATAATGTTGGGCAGCAGCAGGATGTAGGCTGTATCACACCTTGTAGAATGATGTCTAGTAATGTCTCTGACCTCTGCTCCCTAGATATCAGTAGCGACACCATGGTCATAACAATTGACAATACCTAGTGTAGTGTGAACTGTTCCTTTCATAGGGGTCGTAGGTGATGGTGATTGAGAGCCATTATTCTACAAAGAATAAACATATCAAAAATCAATCTCATCATTTTTATTTCATAAAGACTCATCACCTATAAATAAGTTTTCTCTACTTCTTTAAACAATTCATTCCTGAACATCTGAAACTTGTAAGTCTCTGTCTTAGCATAAAGCAACAATTAAATATGAGTAAATGTTTCCTCATAAGATAAAATTCTAGTTAAAATTATACTGGGTGCACATTGCAGTATTACTTCTACACTGCATGTCCATGCTGTCTCTGAAATTCTTTACAAAGTCCTTTATTCTTGTTGTAATTATGTTCAGTGCTGCCTTTCTTTGACAATTTTCCAAATGTAAGATTTCTTTCTTCTTGCGTTTTCTGAAGATTACAAATACTATGACCCCTAATGGTCCTGCACAGAATATTTCTTGTTTTTATCATGACAACTGTAACAATGTAGTCTGTCAAAGACACCCCAGCTAGGAAGCCACAAGAGAGCATGTCATAAATTTTGATATATGATGCATACCTATGGCAAGAGACTCAGGAGTACAGTTTGATTTGGTCAAAAATTTTAAAGCAAGTAGGAACATAATCAAACTTCTCCACCCAAATAATATTCACTTAATTTGAAACAGAAATGTAAGTTAGGGTTGTGTGTGTGTATGTGTGTGTGTGTGTGTGTGTGTTAATGTTTGGAAAATTGTATAGAAGTGTTCAAGAATCCAAACACATGAAATTGTCCTGCTGTATCACCCTGTTGAATTTCTCTCACAAATAAAGGCAACAAATTCTGAGTTTTAGTTTTGAAGCTGGTATACTAAGATAATTAAAGACTCCATGGCTTAGAATCTTTACATTTAGACAAGTTTTTCATTACATGTATGAATAATCCAAAAACAGGATCAACCTAAAGCCAATAACAGAAAGTATGTTGAGCTTATGGGCTCCGTAATCTTTGAGAACAGGTTTGGATGATCTTGTTTGCTGTTTATTGCCTTAGAAGATTTTCTCCCACTCTGGGTTTTCTCACTTCCTTGGTTGTTTCTTC
Source organism: Eospalax fontanierii (assembly GCA_035773235.1). NCBI lineage: Eukaryota > Metazoa > Chordata > Mammalia > Rodentia > Spalacidae > Eospalax > Eospalax fontanierii. The sequence goes on from CM069552.1 coordinate 20,943,847, forward strand.
TGCAGTACAAAAACTTTGTAGTTTAATGAGGTCCCTCTGGATGATTGTTGTCTTTAATTCCTGAGCAACTGCTGTCTGATTTAGAAAGTCCTTTCAGCACCTTCTAGGTTACTGCCAATGCATTATTCTAGTGAGGTCTTTGATCTATTTGGAGTTAACTGTTGTGCGAGGTGAAAGATAAACGTCCAGTTTCATTCTTCTACAGATGGAGACCCAGTATTTTTACACCATTTGTTAAAGATGCTGTGTTTCCTCCCGTGTGTGCTCTTGGCCCCTTTTTCAAGAACCATGAGGTTGAAATTGTAGGTACTTACGTTTGTGTCCTCAGTTATGTTCCATTGATCTGTGTGTCTATTTTTGTGCTAGTCTCATGCTATTTTTATGACCATACCTATGTGTTATGGTTTGAGATCTAGCATTGCTTTTTGTGTTCAATATTGTTTTGTCTATCCAGGAATCTTTTCTGATTCCATATGAATTTTAGGATTTTTTTCTTATAATTCTGGGAAGAATGTCATTGAGGTTTGATTGAAGCGATATATTGCTTTTGGTAGTATCTTATTTTTCACAATATTAATTCTTCCAATACATGAGCATGGTGTCTTCTCCTTGTGTCTTCCTCAATTTCTTTCTTCAAAGATTTAAATTTTTCTCTGTAGAGATCTTTAATGTGTCTTACATGATAAAAATATATTCTATAAAATTTATGAGAACTCAATATAATTCTAATTGTTTCAATTTTAAAAGTTACTTTATTCCCACACTCATTAAAAATAACTGTCTTGTCAGGAAATTTGAAATCACGTTACGGTTTATCATACTTTCACTATTTTACCAAATACTTACCTTAAAAATTACTTGGCTGTTTACTAATGACTTTCATTATTTTCATATACTTACCAATTACAGTCCTGAAGTAAGAGAGACTCTGGGCTGGCTGCCATTCATTTTTCTCTATTTGTTATGATTCATAATTCTCCTTTATTTCATGTTTCAAATTACCACAGGTTCATTCATAAGAAGTCCTTTCTATTTAAGCTACATCCTTTCAGTACTCTCCTTCTGGGTTACATTTCATTTTCCTGGTACTGTCTTTGAGTTAACCATTTCAAGAGTCATGTTTTTGTTTGTTTTATTGAGGAATGCTTAAGAATCTAAGGCCTCTTAGAGAGTATTCACATTGGGAATAGCTTGTCATTGTGTGTAGGCCTTCCGAGATAGCAGCAATGTGTGTGTGAGAGAGAGAGATATATAGAGAGTACATAAACTTCACTAGGCCATGAAGCGCCCAGATATTCAGTTAAGCATTACTTTGGACATGTTTGTGATAATGTTTTTGGTAAGATTATGTTTTGAATTTCCACTGAGGAAAGCAGATCAGCACACTGCTGTCCTTAGCACAGGTGGGCTTCATGAAATCCTCTGATGATCTGAAGGGATGGAAAGGATGGACCATAGATGAATGTGTTGGCTGCTGTTGCTGCTGTCCTCAGTGTTGGCTTACAGTTCTCCATCCTCTCCTGGTTCTTTTTCTGGTAGTTCAGTCTATTGTACGGAGATGGTACCAAAATCCAAAATATTTTTTTCTAAATTATGCTCTGTTTTGATTTTGTTGGCTATTGTTTCATATATATATATATATTTGCTGTTGGGGGGACCCAGCACTCAGGGCCAGCCCGAGGGGGATGGAAGGGTCTCTGTCATAGTAGGTGGTGAATAGGTGCAGTAGGTGGTGAATAGGTGCAGAGTCAACACACAGACTCCAGGAGCTGAGCGGAAAACCAGCAGTGGTGGTCTGCTGCAAACTCATTTATTCAAGAAAGAACAGAGAGTCTTATAGGTCTTGTTAGCCAATAGCCTTATGGGGTGGAGTCTTACAGGTCTTGTTAGCCAATAGCCTTATAGGGTGGAATCCCGACCACAGCCAATCACCCAATCGCAGATTGTTCCCAGGTGGATCAGGTTCCCTCCAGGGGCTTGGCAGAAACTAGCACCACACCCAGGAGAGCCACTCGTTCATTTCTCCTGGTAGGTGGCCTAGCTAGGCCCACCCTGCATTATAGTCAACAATTTGCAACATTTGTTGTTTAACATATTTATAATTTTAATGCCACTTTTCTATGTCAAAACTTTTAATAAATTAAAATATATTCTATCACTTGTAAATTTCTCATTTTTTTTCGATGTCTTCTTTTGGTCAGTATTTATGTGGAATATGATTTCATAATATTTTATTCTCAGCAACCTTGTGTTTTCAGATTTAAAGCGAGTCTCTGTACATAGCATAACGTTGGATCGTATTTCAGTTCTCAGTGTGTTCTGCCAAAGACTGTGTTTTGGTTGAAGAGTTTGCTGTATTTACACTTAAAGCAATGATGAGGAAGGATTGGTTTCCACCATTTACTAATCATGTTCCTAGTTTTCATGGGGTTTCTTGGCCCCTTGTGTATCATAATACTGTCTTCAGTTTTGACTTATGTAGCAATCCGTTTAAATTCCTTTCATTTTTTATCTTACAGGATATGAGCATGTCTATGTTTTTCATATTAAATAAACCTTAGGGTATTTTTTGTGGCTATAATGGAAAACACATTTAATATCCAAATGTTTACTGCACTCTAATTTGGATGCTTTATTTATTTATTTATTTTACTTTAAATGTACGAGTTTATTGCCAACATATGTGTAAGTACACCTGTGTTGTGCAAGGCCAATATAGGTAAGAAGAGGGCACTGGATACGCAGGAACTGGAGTTATAGATGATTTTTAGTGCCACATGGGTGCTGTAAATCGACCCCAGGTCATCTGCTAGAGAAGCCAATGTTTTTTATTTTTTACTGCTGAACCATCTCTCCTGCCCTCTATCTTGAATTCTTAACAGCTTATTCTCATTATTAGACAAAAACTGCAGATATGTTCCCTTCCATTTTGGTCGGTAATGTAACAAAATAATGTAAAAAATAACAACAATAATAATTTTCAGCGTATTAATATAAAACATTATTAGACCCAATAATCTTTTATAAGATTCCACATATTTACATTTAATGAGCTGTTATTTCACCATATGGCTTTTAGTTACAATATAGCACCCTTTCTTCTAATCCTACAAAAAGCTGATAAGCATTTCTTCTTGAAAGAATATTTGCTGATAACAAAATTTCTCAATATATACTGACGTGAAATGTAGATTTCTTCCGCACTTCTCAGTGGCATATTTTTTTTATAAATATTTTGGCTTGGTTTTATTTTCTCTTTCCTTTTAGCCCTTGGAATATGTTAGTCCTCTTCACTTTAAACATATCTTATGAGAAAAGTTAATAAAATGATTGAGAATGTCTTGTACATGATAATTCATTACTCACAATCTGCTTGCCAAATTTTCTTGGCCATCTTTGAATTTTTATTTTAATGTTTACTGATATGTGTCTCTTTCAGATCTTAATAAGAATTAATTTGAGCTTCTTAAATTTATGGTGTTCTTGCCTTACTACTCTTTCTGCACACACACACACACGCACACACACACACACACACACTCCAGGATTGTGCACTTTGTCCTACGGGTCCCTCAGGATCTCTGGATCTGTTATCCATCTGTTAATATTTGTGTTTCTGTTCCCCAGAACTTCGAGTTTGTTGATGCTTCCTGCACAAACGACTTTGAATCTTTTTCACAAACTCCGTTTTAGCTTCTGTTGCTCTTTCCCTTCAGAATTTCTTTTGATTATTTTTTAGGTTCTCTGTCCCTCCCATAATATTTTGTAATTGTTTACACTGCTTTCTTGACATTTACATATATTTTCTTCAATTTGTATGGGACATTAAAGCAGTTACTTCAAAACTTCGTTCAGTGTATCTGCCGTCAGTATAGGTCCCATTCCTAGGTCAAATTCATGTCTGTTGTGCCTTTTTTCTGTTTAACTTGTGCGGGGGTTGGAGAAAGCTGGGCATTTGAATCTAGTGATGACGAAAGTGTAAACATCAGATTCCTGTAATAACCAAGGTTTAGATATTTTGCAGACTGCTTTTTATTGTGCGAGTTTTGGTCATTTTCATTTCAATGCGCCATCTTTGTGTGAAAGGGCAGCCCCTGGTGTATGTTCATAATATATTCATGGGTCTTCGGTGAGCTTGTATGGACCTCCTCTTCACTAAAACTAGATCCAACATCTCTTCTACCTGTAAACTTGTCTATCAAAATAGTTATGCTCATTTGGTATGCTAAATTATCATTATTTATTCATGAAGGTTTTTTTTGCTATTTGATATTTTTCCATTTTTTTAATGTATTTTTATTGAATTTTGTGTATTTCATACAGAACGTCTCAATTATATTCAGACCCTCTGCCTATCCACACTACCATAGCAAACTAATGTTTTCATATATATCTTTCTATTCTCTTTATATCCTGAAGTGGAATTCTTACAACCGTATTTCTTGAGGAATGAACATAACTAGAATGTGAGTAAAACCAAGAAACTGGCAAGGTACATATCTCTTATATTTTAAAGTTGTATTCTGAATATTAGAGTATATGGATGGATAAAGATTTATATTTTTGAATTCTTTGTTGCTACTGGGTATTTGGGCATAATCTTCTATTTTTGGCATATCTTTTCAAATCTTCAGTTCTGCTACTATGTCTTATAATTATGAAATGATATTATACATTTACAAGTTCTCTGACATTTTTAACTGTTGAATATTTTCCAATAAACAGAAACTAGTAATATTATAAGAAATACTTTTCAAACCTATATCAGTGTTAAAACTATAGCATGAAAGATATTTTCAAGGAAGTTTGAATTACCAGAGATCTTTTAGAAGTAACAAACTTCTATTTGATAAGAAAACTTAAAATAAAGGGGGGAGGGACAAAAACCTCTTTGTTTTAAATTTTAACAAAAGAGAACCTTTCAGTTCCATAAAATAGGAATCTAACAAATAACTTCATTCACTTCATGATGAATGACTATTCACATTTAGTTCTTTTAGTACTGCTAGCAAGGCAGAAAATAGCTCTTTTGCAGGCGTTAGAAGACGTTGACTGTTTTTCCTTTTCCTGTGGTTGTTTAGGGTTTTCATTCTCTGGTGAGAAAAGATGACAGCCATTGTGAGTTACTTAAGTGATAATTAGTTTTGTGTGAATGTTTATTATGTTGCCACAGCTTATTAAAACCCTTCATTTTCATACAAGTTTCAAATTCATCACTGGAAAGCCATATTCAACAGAAAATTTGCATGAAATTGGTAATTCATTTGAAAAACAAAAAATGAATTTTGGTGGGCAGGTCAAATGGCAGCAGAAGTTAAGAGTCATGCAAGTATACACATATAATTCCCTTTTCTTCTGAAAAACAATATTTCCATGGATACTGCAGATTTTTAAGGGAAAGAATCCAAATTTTTCATCTTCTAAATATTAAGAAATGTGAGTGATTTTTCTTTTGTTCTCTCTCTTTATCCTTCTCTCTCACCAAGGACATTTGACATTACTAAAATTCATCAAATATCTCCTGATAAATTTGAGTGATTTTATATTCTGACTTTGATATTTCCCAAATATCTTCTATTTTGTGGGAAAATTAATAATTTTACAATCAGTCAAGTTTCTGGGAAAAAAAAATCCTTAATTTTTTTATCCCACTCTGTGTGTGTGTGTGTGTGTGTGTGTGTGTGTGTGTGTGTGGTACGTGTTTGGGTGGTGGTGGTGGTGGTGGTGGTGTGTGTGTGTGTGTGTGGTGTGTGGTATGTGTGTGTGTGCTCCCTGGCCACTGAATGCATGTTCAGAGGACAACTTGCAGGAGTCAGTTCTTTAAAAGTGGGTCTGTAGAACTGAATTCAGGTCATCAAGCTTGCTGAAACATGGCTTTACCTAATGGGATCACCTGTCTCCCCAAAGTGTGGTAATTATTTCTTTGTTTGTTTGTTTGTATGTGTATGAGTGTATTACCTGTGTGTATATAAATGTGCCCTTGCCATGAAATGCCCAAGGAGGTCAGAAGAGGTTGTTGGAGCTATACGGCTCACTTTTTCAAAGCACTATTGTATTTGTTTTTTATATATTTTCATTTAAATCTTATAACATTTATATAAGATAGTTATTATGCCTCTAATTTCATAGGCAAATAGCTGAAGCAAAGATAACTTATCTTTTCCACTCAGCTAAAATAAAGATGAAGTATGAACCTGAACAGAATGAAATATGTTTATCTTCCATTACTTTAAAGTTATGATACTCCATTTAACTTTGATTGCTGTTTTTTGTAACTCCTTCAGTATTATTTTAAATGAATTTGTATTCTTTATAGACATGTTTTCAAGGAAAGAAATATGAGAATGTTGTTTTGAAGTGTGAACTTTCAGGAGATATTCATAGTTCATGGATAAATTCTGAACATTTCTGCACATTGTTCAAAACTTTCTTGATGTGGCATGTGTTAGTCTGACAGTTTTACTTTTATAATATCCTCTGTCTTCTCAAATGTTTTGAACTTAAGCAAAACTGAATGGCCTGAAATTACCATGACATACTGAATGTTTCTAGGATCAGAAACAGCTCGTTTCTACTCATACATGTGAAGCATTCCATCTTTCAATAGACTCCATTTCAATACTACCTTAAATGTGAGGTCTTGAAATTCCTCAGAATTTGAGTTCCTCATGAACACAGACTAAAACTGTACCTAGTCTACACTTGTGATGAATAATCTTCCAACTTCATTATGTTTTCATAGGGACATGTTATCTTTATTTAACTATGTGATCCTTGATGGTGTTAGTTTGCAGTTAAAAACACCATATATTTTGAATTTTGAATAGATGCTTTACAAATGATGGATGTTCCCTCAGGGACCCATCTGATGGTACACTGGCTGAGAATGGATTCAGTAGCTACATAAATTTCCCTTATGTTCCATTAATTAGGTGGCTGCCCATTACTGAGCATCATCTCCATGTTTGGGACAAAATGAAAGTGGGTTCAAAGAAGCATCATCAGGGTAGGATCACACTATATTCACGTCTAAAATTATATCAGAGGGCCAATTTCTCTTTAAGGCACTTTATAAACTGAATATTTTGCTTTTCTAACTTTTACAGGGAACATGAGCTACAGAAATTCAAACTGAAAATAGGAGCTTTGGAAATGAAACATCAGTGGAACAGCCATAATTCATACTTAAATTTTCAGTGACTTTGTCACCTAATCTTTTGTAATTGGGAAGTGGTCAAAGACTTACAGTTGGTGCCGAGTTACTGGTTCAGTAGACTAATGTTACACACTTCCAGACTTTCCTTGCAGATTCCAGTTCAGATATAGGCATCCCAAAGGAAGGAAGGAAGCATTGGTGGGTGAAAGCTGTCTTGTCTATATTTGGGCAAAACCTCTGAAATATGGAAGTTGTATTCATTTCTTCACTATGATATAACCATGTTAGAAAGCTGTGTGTTGAGATGACAATTACCTAAGATACATACTAACTTAGTTATCTTTTTAAATCATAGTGAATACTTTCATCTGTGATCTCTTAAGGCAATGGAAGCTTTAACTGCACCCATTAAATTTACAGGCATCTCAGAAGTAGGAATAAATACACTCTCGAAGATGAACCAAAATGAGCATCTCTATTCAGAAGCTTCCAGCTAATAAAAAAAAAATAGAATGTGAATTATCACCTTTTAAAAATAAACTATACAAATCATGTGTGAATTATTCTGAAACCACGCAGGGTATGCATCAACTTATAGTTTTTTCTTGAATAGCATGTTCATTTTTGTCAACATTATATCTGTCTGTCTAACATTCATCTATTATCTAGGCCCCCTGTTAAAGTATCTGTGAAAGCTAGAATTCGATGAAATGCTTCCCAATCAGTCAAATATTTCTCTTGCATAATTTCTGTAGAAAGGATTCTGAACTTCTGATTAAAATAAATATCCTGAATATTCTGTGAATTTTAAAAAGTTGAATTAATCATAGGATTTTCAAATATGACAATGATAATTTACTCATAAATACCAATTTTTAGAACTGTAATTTTATGAGATCCATTGTTTGTATTGAGCAGAAAGAGATTTTATATATATATATATATATATATATATATGAATCTTGATATTTAAAGTTATGTCCATATCTTATGCTGTGTCTCTTGAAAGAATATTAATGAAGTAGTTTTCTGCACCATAGCCAGGTTGAAATCACTATTTAAATTAATTATGACAGCCATATCAATTAGACATAAGAGATTTCTAAAGCTAATTAGAGTCTGAGAGTTTTTAATTTGACGTCTGTCTCTGTGTAATATGTGCTTTATGCACTAAATTAATGAAATTAAGCCTGCATCATTATAAATTTCCACTTTCATAGTTCCATAAGTTTCACAATTACATGCCATATTTGAATGATAATTGAATGAAACTAAGTAATTAAGTCCACAAAAGCACTGGATGGATTTTAAGACTATATATTTGACTTTTCAGTCTCAAGTCTTTCCAACTAGGAGCTAGCAGAACACACTTAAGGACTTACTGTCTGTCATTTCCAAAATAAGGACAAGAAGAGTTGTGAGGCAGATAAAGTTCAACAGAATCATACTTCTTTATTGTAAAAAGGACATTTGAAATCTGATTAACATACAGGGTATGATTTTACAAAAGCTTCCGTTTAAAAGAATTACATTAACTTGGGATGGTTATCTGAGTTTATAGTTAGTAAAAAGAAGGAAAAAAAATTACTGTTTAAATATGAAGTTATTTGCTTATTCTGCAGATATAAGTATATATATCTTATCATATAATGTTTTGAAATAAATCTTTAAAATATTCTGTGAAAATACATATTTAAAATGAAGAAAAGAATTAATTTGCATGGAAATTAGAAGAAAACATGTTATATGAGACAATGGCAACCCTGCCTTTAAGGTTTGCTTTTGACATTTATGTTGTAACTGGCAATTAAAATTTAATTTTCCTGTGATAAAAAGCAAATCCTTTTATCCTGTTTCAGCAGACTGAAGAGGTATGGACTCTATTACAAATGGAGTGTGTGGTTGAAGGTTTCTTGTGCCCCATGACTCTGTGGTGTGACATTGATGATAATCCAATCAAGGAACTGACATAAAAATAAGTCTGCACATAAATGATATGAGAGGAAAGACAATGTCTTGAAAAGGGGGGGTCATGGGTCATGCTCTGCACGAAACCATTCAATGAAAGCTTTATTTGTATATTTTTTGTAATAGAAAAATTGTCATATTTTCATACAACTAGTTATTGAAATACCTAACTGGAGATTCTGCCAAGGTAAGATCAATGCAGGAAACCATGTGCGGAGTTAAGATGAGGTAAGATGCTAAATGAAGTGGGTTAAAAGCAGAGTGACTGAAGCATAGAGGACAAGAGATTGTTATAGCTGATATGAAGTGTCCATAACTAGGCTTTACTAGCTATAAATCTACCTGATTGAATAGCCTGCACACTTGTTTTCTTTAAGATATTTATATACATTTGTTTTGTTGTAAATGTATCAAACACTCAAGAAATTATGTCATCCATCTATCCCAAGTGCACATTAAATTATTTTGTTATCATGGATTCTCAAAGAAGACCAAGGATTGGATTTAGCCTTGGAAATGAATGATAAACAAGCTAGGTTAGCAGTTCTTCAAAAAGGAAGACTATATTTTAAAAGGCATGTTCAGAAAAAAATATAAACTTGTTATTGTTGTTTTTAAATTGTACAATGATTGTGGGCATATGTAATTAAAATTTTTTTCACGTGTCCAACAAAACCTGGAGAAATCTTGCTAAACATTCATTTGAAAAGGAAATATCGTCATCTGGGTTTATAATGGGACTCTCTTTCCTATGTAAATAAAATAGTTTTGGATAGGTTTCACATGAACTAAATTGCAGAACAATTTCAAGAATGTGTTTGCTGGAGACCTGGCCCTCCAGGAGAGGGTGTCCAACTCATGAACCCTCTCACCAAGCTTCCCATCCAATGACTGCAATAAACCTTTCCAAAAGCTCCTAGTCTAGCAACTCCATGATATTCTATTTCTTAGGTACCCATCTTGCTATATAAGCTGCCTCTCCACCTCCTCATTCCTACATTTAAATCTATATTAAACTTTTAAAACTCACCTTCTCTGGTTCAGGCATTTCATTCTTCCCACTATTTTCATAAGAACTCCAGAGCCAATAGTTCAAGGTGTCTCTGGCAGCTGGTGAGTTTTCTGGGATCCTAGCCTCCTACTCTAAGATCACCAGGAGCAATGAAATGTTCCATAGAACACAAAGACACTTGCAGATTTTCTTCTTTCAGTTTGATTGAGGCATCCATTTATGTATTTAAAATGTCAGTTTTCAAGATGGAGATGGAGGGGAAAGCAGACTCAGACTTTTAAACATAATGAAATTTGACACCTGGGAAACAGAAGAGGATGAGGATGGTATAGGATTAATCTCCAACTGTGGTGCCATTCTGTGAAAAGTTTGCCTAAAACAGTAACGTCTTTATGCTGAAGTTGAACCTTTGGTAGAGTCTTCTGTGTTGCTAGAAGCATTGTGTTCAATCATTGGCTGAAAATTGTAGCATATGTAGTTGGCAATCCAGAGTAGTAGTAGTTGATCTTATGTGTCAGATTTTATGTGCCCTGCATTCGACAAACCCAGAAGCTTTTTTTTTTTTAGTTGAATCAAGATCCATGCAAACTCAAGCAGAAGCGTGATTTTAAGGTTGGAAAATGAGCTTTCCAGGTAAGGAGACATTTATGAATGCTCTTTCCTACCCTTCTAGCTCTTGGAATCCATTCCAGGATGTCCACAGGAAACATCAGATCTATCAGATCTCATTTTTTATTGACATCCTTCCAGGCCGAGTAGAAGATAGAAAATAACTCTGGACATGTTTTTGGTCTACTAACATTTATTAAAGTAAGGTTGTTTTTATTATGTGTAGATGTGAATGTTTTTACACATGTCTGTTAAATCTCCTGGAGCCAGAGAAAAAGACAGTGGTTAGCTGCCCCAAGAGGTTACTGAGAGTCCCACTCCTATTCTCTGGAAGTCCAGCAAACACTAACTGTTGAGCTTTGCTTCAGGCTCTGTTAGAGAATACTCTGAGTACAGAACGTGGGCGAACCAAAAGGCCTTATTTTTGTTCATTTCAGAAACTGAAATGAGCCTTCTCCATGTGTAGGGCACCGGCACTAACGTCCGTTCAGTTTGTGGAAAGCTTCTTTCTGATTTCCGTTTTGAGAGCAACCATCTTGATGTCCAGAGTCTCCAGATTACCACTGATGTTTTCATCCCCTGACGCTTTGCATACACAATGAGTATAAATGTGGCCTGTGACATTCTTTCTGAGATATTTTAATAGCTGTGTGATGTCTAGGGTTTGCTTTCCCTGTAAGATACAACCTAATGTATACGCTTGCCTAGTGTGCGGTTAACATGCAGGGGCACTCAAGGTTAATTAGAAATGGTAATAAGTTTAATCATGATGAACTCATTTGGTTTCGATGCGGATGTCACCTGTAATTCCATAAAAATTCCATTGTAATTTAACATTAATTAGTGTCCACTTATTACCGAGTGTTACAACAAATTAGTGCAGAAGTAACGGGTTATATGCTTAAGAAATGCTTAACAGAAAGAAAAAAAAAAACAGTGTTTACTAGGCTATCTTAAAATATAACAGACTGAGACATTTTATTATTTAAAATCTGTGATAAAATCAGATGAAGTGGTAATAATTAGGACTAAGTTTTGATATGAATTTGTCTGAGAACTAATGGGGTTACAGCAAACATCAAGAATATAGATTTACTTGGATTACAATCTTTTAACATAAATGACAGCGAAGACATGAAGCTGATCTTATCATTACTCTGTAATAAGGGAGCTGCTGAATTTTCAATAATCATCATCATGAAGCAATGCTTTCATTCATGTAAAATAAAAGTATTTTTCTCCCTGTGTAGAAATGCTATTAGCCGTATTTGAAGGCATTATGCTTGGATATCATTTTTCCATTTCTGTAAATGACAACCATTAAATGCAATCGTAGCTACATGACAAGACTATTTTTATTACATCAAAAGGAAGAAAGGGATTAAAATGAATTTATTCCAAGGTATGATTTGTCGTTTATTTTTTTTCCACTTATCAAGGCAAAGATGGGACAGTTTTAAACCTAAACACTGAGATCTGACCTCATATTTGAATAAGTTAATATGATCCCGTGTTCTTGGAAAAGTACTGATACTTCCTTTCTTTGTATCTAGAAATCCCAAGAGGAATTTGGGGTTTTAAGAGGTCAGTTCCAGAATTTCATTTCTTTTCATCGTATTTCCTTTCATCATTTGGCAGTTCTTGATGGCTTCCAGAGTCTTCCAGGTGTCTGTGGTCTACAGGACAGTATTCAGCGAGATGTATGGAATTTCTTTCCTGTTACCCAGATCTTCTAAAGGTATGTTACAGCTGTGTGTAGTGCTGTCTGCTCAAAGACAGAGAATCAATACAAATGCAAAATCAAGATGCACAGTTTAGGCAAGGGAGAAAACACTCAAAATTTTGCTAGTGCGTTTCTTAGAATGAACCTATGAATTTAAGCCCATTAATTCACATGAATTAAAGGCTTAGAAAAAAATTTGACTCAAAACAAAACAAAAGCGTAACTAAAGCTTGGAGATGCACCATAAACTTTTTGCCTTTTTTCATCAATTTTGGCTGTTACAGGTTTATGTTTCTTGGTCTTGAAGATATATTTTTCTGCTCTGAATATTCAACAATATTGGAATATAAACACAGAGAAATGAGATATATTGGTAGTTTAAAAAATAATTCAGAGTGATTACTAAGCTTGGATATGTCATTGTTTCTGCAGATATTTAAACATGACAGATAACCATAGTACCATTTGTACTTAATTATGTGGAAATATCTCGCCATTGTTTGAGAGTATCAAGAGCAGCAAGTGAACGTGGATGTCCCTTGGGGTAAGGACACATCTCTGCTCACCTCTGAATTCTAAGCTCTCAGTCTGGTGCCTGGTATCTCTCAGTGTATTTATTCTCTGAATGGAGACTGGAGATGAGATCAGCATTAAATACAAAAACAACATTTGAATGTTGAATTTTCATTAACTCTAATGCTTCCCAAGTCATGTCAGTTTCCCCATGAAAACATGAATCATTCCTTCTGCTCATGTGACTAATCACCATTGATTAAATGTCTATGAACAAGCATGGCTTTTCATTATTTTATTGGATTGCTTAATAGATTCATAGATTTATAACTCAGTCTCCCAAAGATCAGGATAGACTTCCTTTATAGGTGAGATATAAAATGTAATAGATGAAGCATACCTTATATTGATAACTTAACAAATATTTGCATGTTGATGTTTCTATAATCACTAAATCACAGGATCTTGATGACTCCATTGCCCTGTATAGCTTCCTGATGTCTCCACACCATCAGACCCCAAAATGTTGCACTCATTATCATTACAGAGTCATATAGAACTTGAATTAATTTGAATTCTATGAATGAAATTTTGTCTAATTTATTTCCTTAATGTTGTATCTCAGGGATTTACTCACAATATCCTCTGGAGCATGGCCCTGACTTTTAATTCACTATTAATATTCTATTATATGAACATACAATTCTTTATTTTTAATGCTTTTCCTCAGTTCCTGGTGGTTAGACATAATAAGACTAAACTAAATTTAAATTTGTATAATATATGGCCATAACTATTAATTTCTATTCAGTATGAATTCCTGGTTTATTTTATATGTAGGTGCATATGTATCTGTATTTGCCTGTTGTGTTTATATATATATAACCAACTATATTTTAAATAAATATCTATACATCTATCTGCTATTTTCTGTTATCTATCATCTATAGGGATTTGTCTTTCTGCCCATCTAATTGTCTATCTGTTATACTGTAACTGAAGAGAGCTATAAGGAGCTGCTCAGTTCTACTCCCTATGCTTTCATTTGAGAGTATTTACCATTGCTTTCACTAACATATACTCTGAACAATATTTTAATTTTACTCATGGTAGAGAGCATTAGTGGCACTTTGTTGGAGATTGGATTTACATGGATGCATGAATGCCAATAAAATATATATTCTTAAGGTCTGAGGGTCCTAGCTACTTATGAATATTGCTGTATAACTCTCACTTAAAGTTCATTCTAATATATTTTATTATACCATAATCTTTTAAAATGTATTTTTCATTTTTATTTTATGTGTATGAGTGTAATACTTGCGGGCAGGGAGGTGAGCCCATGTCCTGCAATACCCATTCTGGTGAAAAGGGGGCGACAGATCCCCCATAACTGGAGTTAGAGGCAGGTGTTAATCACTACCTGTATGCTAAGTATTGAACCTAGGTCATCTGCAAGAGCAGTCAGTGCTCTTAACCGGTGAGCCCTCACTCCAGCCCTTAAACTACAGTCATTCTTTTAAGTGTTGCTAGTATTATTGGTTTAAATGATGCCTTATGGCTCTTCTAATACTTATTCTTCTGCTCCTGCTACTTTGCACCTGGGCTTTCTCAGGGGTTTCTTATCTACATTATAGTTAATTTCCAATGCATCCTATTTTCCCACTACAGTATCATTCAGGTAAAATCAGTAGTTAGTTAATGTAACATGCACATTTCATGATTAAAACTGCAAAAGCTATCGAGTAATCAAAGACCACCAGATTCCTTCACTCTTGCTTAACCAAGCTCTTTGCTGGTCTACAGAGAACATGGAGGGAGAGGTATCTAGTCTCTTGAGGCTTGGTTAAAGTTTGATCATATCTTTACAATAAAATTTCCCATCCCACTTTGATTGATAAGGTCATCTGTAATTTATAATTCAAATCTAAATTTACACATAGTAAGAAGGAATTTTTAGAGAAGAAATTTCTGCTTATTTGGAGGGCACAGATCTTCTGTGATTTACACATCGGTAAATAGGTATAGGTTTCTAGTCCTTGCATTGCAATAACCCTTCATGGAGGTGGACTAGAAACCTTTATTTTTTGGCATTGCATGACTGCAATATTTTAAAACTAAAATGTCTCAGAACAAGACAGACTTTCAAGGGCAGCACTGCTGAATGAGAATACTAGGAGAAAAATCATGCACCTCAACATCTTATCAAACATGATTTAAGGATTTGCTGGGCACCCCTCACTCTGAATAACCCCAGGGGATTCAAATGCTCATCTCACCTGAAGTCTCATGCCTGCTTTAAACATTTCATTGTTTCTACCTGAAAATTTCTGCTGAGAAAAAAACATAGAAGAGATTTTTATGATGTAAGAGAATATTGGTCAGAGAGACTTCTAAGTTTATCCAAATACCAGAGAATTGAAAACTTGGAATAACTAGGGTTTGTGAAATAATATAAGAAAGAATTTGGGAACCAAGTCTGAAGTTAAGAATATGGGAGTCTTCTCTAGTTTTGAATACCATCATACAGTGTTCCCTTAAAGTTCTTTCTAATGTACTGCATTATGCTATAATCGTTCAGAGGCTTCTTTTAAGTACAGCTAGTACTCTTAATTGAAACAGTGCCTTATAGCTCTTCTGATTCTTATTCTTCTACTTGTTACTTTGTACTGGTGTCTTCTGAAGGACTTTGTATTCTACATTATAATTGCTTCTCAGTTTATGCTATTTTGTATTTTCTGAATAATGAATAATAAAATTGGTAGTGAAAATTTAAGTGTAAATGAAGAAATGTATAGAGTTATTATGGACCTAAAAGAATGAGTTGAGATGTTATGAAAGTTGCTTCTCATTTCATTGTTGTGCCCAATAAATATTGAGGACCGTTCCAGATAGGAACGATAAGAACATGAATTTGGGAAGTACTTCAGTATAGAAAAAAATGGTCAAATGACCTGAACTGGGCAAGAAATACCCAGAGAAAAGTAAAGGAATCTGAATGTTTCTCCAAATAACAGCTGAGTATAGGGAAGCCTTATTCTTACAACTGGGTATGCACAGTTTATAATTTTATCCCAAACTCCTTCGAAGTTTTTGTTCCTTCCTGCTTTGTGACCTGTTATAAACCAATACCGACTTTTTCTTAATTCTTCAAAAGTCTTATAATACATCAGTTTCCCATGTATGTTTCCTCTATACACTGTGAACTGTCAAGAAGGACTATTTGGAAAGAATCTTGTCTCTGTACTTGCTCTAGTACCAGTAAGATAACATGTACTGAAAAAAAACTGTTGCTGTAAAAAGAGGGAGGCACGTCGAATATGTTTTTCAATCTGGGTAGTTGGTTCTGTTTATTAAAAAGAATTGGGGGTTTCAGCAGGTAGCTTCTAAATACACTTCCAGTTTAAACATTACTTAAGTGTTAAAATGTATTTTCTATACACAAAAAAAGTCCTTGCTTCAGGAAAACATTAACACGGGAAGCCCTTATTTTGTTTTACCTGTACCATATTGACATCTAAAACTTGGTAGTTACACAAGAGAAATAATGAATTTCTTTTAAAGAAAATATTTAGAATTGGATGGGAAATACTTGGGGTAGAAATTCCAAATAACCTTTAAATGTTACCGCATTTGAAAATGTCACTAATCTTGAAAACTGGGCAATTTTCTGTGAATGACATGGTGTCTTCAAATGCTGAAACTTAGAAAAAGCATTATCATAATTACAGAGACAGTGGAGCTTCTCTCTAATATACTATTTTATTGATTTTCAGATATTTTTAGATGAAAAAATATTTACCTTTAAAAATTTGATTTTCTTTAATTGAAGCTGTTGTCACAGCAAGAAAATGGAGTCAACTCACTTTGGGGATAAAAACAAGGGGATATGGGATTTTATATCTCTAGATCTTATTCCCAGTCCTCAAATGAATTCTGACAGAATCCACAGAAACCATTCATGCTTTGTAAAACCAATTTTTAAAAGTTACTAGCCTTGTAACAAGGCTTCAAGGATCCATTTTGCTGACTATCAAAATAAAGTCATAGAAATGAAATAGAATGTTCAAAGTCACTAAGTTCTGTTCAGTACCTGAAAGGAGCTAACAAACCATCCAAAACAGTTCAATCACAGCTTGGTGACAGAGGGGCTGTTTTGTAGTTACAAGCATCTATAACAGCAAGAAATTCTATTTTGGTAAATTGCTTACATAGTAACAATTAGAATGTTGGGAGTGGACCTCATGAAGATCTCATGAAGCACTCATGAGGGTCATGTAAGCTACATGAGTCTCAACATTTTAAATGTAACTAATGTTTTCCCTCTGTTCACACTCCTGAGGGGCTCATGTGCTAATGTCTGATTAAAGACTGGGGGTGTCATGACTGATCTGGAGAATCATCCACACTCCATTCTACCCCTTTCTCTGACTTTTTACAATTGCTATGATGCACCTGGGTCTTGGAACCAGTGAACACAGAGCCTTATTTTCCCATGTCCTGTAACTACAGCATGATGTGTTTTTAGCAACAGACATTTACCAACTAATTCTAGTATGGAGGCAACACCAGTGGGAATCACTTTTAATAAAAGAAGGTCTCAGGGGCTGGGCAGGAAAAGTACTTACTGTAGGGTAACCCAATCCTCGCACAGGAATTTTCATCTAATTGCCCTATTGCTTCTGAAAGGAATCTTTTGAAAGTAAAGTATCTTCTGTATTTAAACTCTTTATCCTTTTTTTTTTAACTGTTCTTACAGGTAATTTTTAAAATCTGTGAGACACTCGGAGTTTAGTCATCTATGTAATGAAATCATTTTACAAAGAGTGGGCAAATAAAAAGCAAGGTCCAGGGCCATGATCCCATGACAAATTTTTGGACTTTGAATGTAAAATTGGAGAGGTGCTCTCAAGTCTTCACGCCATACATTGTAAGCAAATGAAAAAAAAAAAAAAAAAAAAAAAAAAAAAAAAAAAAAAAAAAAAACCTTCTGGAACTTAGCAGCTAAGAGGAGCCTAGAGAAAATAAAAAGAGTTGATCATTGAATGAAAGGGTCACATAAATTCTTTTATATGTTCTCTCTCAAATCAGTAATACAGTGTACATTGGTAAGGATGGAATGCTTCTAGCTTATATAGCTTTACCCATGAACTGTTTGATTTTAACTAGCAGTTGAAAGGGCTTTAGCTTATGTGAGTAACATTTCAAGCTCTAAGACTGCTGGTTTGATCAACAATATATGACTGCCATTACAGTTCATACAAACAGAAAACTCTTCTGAAAACAGAAAACTAGGCTACACAAAGTATGGTTTGACAGTACAATCCACTCCAAACATTTTCTTGCTGGCAAGAAATATATACAAGCAAATAATTGTCCATTCTTAATATAAGCTTTATCATTTTTGTTTATGCATATATTTCTCTTCAAGCAAGTAAGCAGTGACTCCTATCCCACAGAAGAAGATAACCACTCTTATAATTACCCCTGGGTGCGCTATTCTAAATTATTTGCTTTTGTCAGTTCCCTGCTCAGATATCAATTGTTATATAAATTTAAGGAGCTGGTGGACCAAATAAAAAGTGCATCCAAGTCCAGCTTTGTAAACTAGTGAGTTATTAGAATTTCCTGTAAGAACACAGGAGATTTACAGACAAGTTCACCAACAGGAAGAAACATGGTGGTTTATAGCATTACATCACTCAGAAATTCCACCCTCCAATTGCCTTATGTAGTGGTGATTGCAGTGTAAGACTGAGAAGTTCCTTGTGAACTTTTTAAGTCTTTGTGGAGCTACAAGAGTCTCTGGATTCTCATGACATTGTGGGTCTCATGAGGCACCCCCATGAGAGAGTATACATATGCCAGATGATATGAAGCACTCGTGCAGGTAGTAACAGTAGCTGTTAAAGACAGTGATCATCATGTAAAAATGAGCTATAATTTAATAGCATGCATCTTAGATCTATTATCTATCTATTTATCTGTCTACCTATCTATCTATTGTCTATCTTTTTTCAAAAATATATGATATAGGTTAAAGCCACATGCTCAGGAAACAATTCTGGCATCTTTTCTACTCAACTAAATTGGTCTACTCAACCTTCCATTACAGAGCTGAAAGCTCTTCATTGTCTATCTATAAAAGGCACCTTCATTCTCCCATCTCTGTGATGTTCACTGCTCAATAGAGAACAGCACTTTTTTGATGAAATTTTCTCTTTCCTTTCCTTCTCCTTTTTAGACGTTGATCCTGAGAAGTCTTTTTCCCTTCCCCAGCTGGTTTCGTCTTTCATACAAAATGGATAGGTGGAAACCAAATATGAGGAACTGGTCTTAAATATCTATGAAAAGGAGGAGCTTCTAACTGTGAATATTTTGGCTTTCTAAGCTCAGATGACTTCTATTGCATGTGCTGTATTTAAGAAAATTAGGGCCTGTAGCTTGTGATCTTTTCCACAGGCAGCTTTCCTACCTGCTGGTAGCTGTACAGTAGGCCTTGCTGCTCATTGGATGATGCTCTTCAGTTTGGTCAAGGAAACTGAATGGAAGGTGGACAGGGGAGTAAGAGCTAAAGTCATCTTCACATCACTCATAAATCATATAGTACATTTCAGTTTTTCACTAGTTAGTGTTTACAAATCTTTGATCTTTAGGCATTCCTGTATGCATTGGCCATCTTTTCTTCAGTAGTAAGAATCTGGATGGTGAAAGATGAATAAGTCACATTTCTTATCATTGATACCAGTCTTGTGATGCCTTCAGAAATAAATCCACTAATCATTTTAGTGTGTAGCATAATACTCTAGTCAATGAGTATTCCATTAGCAAAATAGAAAGCAATATCAATAAAAGGCAGATATAGTAGTGACCTCTGAATGTGATTTTCAGGGCTGGATAAATAGCTCCGGGGACAAGAGTACTTGTTATGCCAACATGCAGACCTGTATTTGAATTCCCACCACCCATGTAGAAAAGCCCAGAATGACTGTCCATACATGTAACTTCAACATTGGTGGGTGGAGATAAGTGACTTCTGGGAGATCCATGGCCAGACAATCTTTCTGAAATGGTGAAAGATCTTCCCTCAAGACAATAAGGTTCAAAAGACTAGAGGAAGATACTCAAATCTTCTTTTGACTGTCCATATGCACACATACACACAGACACAGACACAGACACAGACACACACACACACACACACACACACACAGAAACTCACACACAGAAACAAACACAGAGAAACACACTAAAATATATCTTTTGTGTTCTTTGAATAAATACACAAATTTCTTTTTTGTTGATGTGTCTTATATGTTCATGCTACTTATATCTGAGTAGTGCAAAATATAAACATATAATGATTTAGATAGCTAAGAAAAAAAGCAGTAGGAAATTACATGTTTGAGAAGAAATATGCTTTGGATAAATTCTTTTGATAAATGTGGCCCATATAATATCCTAAGTCAGCACAGTTGCAATTTTCAATATCTGAATACCTTGTTAGGCTATACTATCATGAATTTCCCCAAGTCTTTATCTTGTATAACAGTCCCTTTCAGCTCTAAATTCTACTTGATTTGAACTAATTCTAGTTCTTGGAACAGTTTTAATGACTGTATATACCCTGCCATTTGTATCCTTCTGTTTAACTCCAGGGATGACATTTCCTCTTCTGTCTTCCCAGAAAGCTAATATTCAGCCATCAAAATTCCATCCATTATCCATTATATTATGTTTTACTTAATATTCCATTTACCACTGCCGCCATAAGCACCTTCACATCCCTTATTCTCATATTAGGAACCATTTCCTAGGTCAATACAAATAACACACCCTCATTTGTAGAGTGATATGTAAATTTTGTGACTATGTATAGAACTTTTCAAACTTTTCAATGTGCACTGAAAGATCTTCAAATATGTGTTACAATTATGTGTCAGTATGTAGGTCAGGTTTTTGTTTCTGTATTGAGGCAAAATCTGTGGATACTCAAGGTCCCTGGGCCACACTTTGAATACTGAGGCAGGAAAAGTTACCTTCCTGTTTGGATCCTGCCTGGCCTCTGATATGGTGATTTTTACAAGACCAGCATTTATGTAGAAATGATTTGACCCCTGCTTTGTCAGTCTTTCAAAGGACTCCTATTCCATGTGTCAAACTCCTTGGAATTTTTCATTTTCTCAGCAAGACCCCCTTCAATATTGTACATACATGAGAGTTTCTATAATGGGAAAGCTATAAAATATAGTGGTGAAATTGTAGCTCAGCTTTTCAAGGTGATTGGTCAGAGTTGTAAATTAAAAGGTAAAATACTTCTGACATTTTAAACGTTTGAAGCATAGTAATATATTAAAGAAACAAACTTATGTATCCAATACCATAATTCAATTTTAACTTATAAAATGTAATCAATTCCTACAGGAACAGAACATTTTCAGTTAAAAACTACTTATCATTTCCGAAGCTATACTGAGTGTGCTTTTTGATCTTTTAACAAGTTCTTTTAAAAATATTCACAAAAAGTGGTAATTAAATTACATTGGTTCCATGGTAACCACTGCATTAAATATTCTTAGACCTTACATTCTGGCATTTTGGTAAGGGAAGGGGTATTCTATTCTGTGACAATTACACGCTGTGGGTGTTTAGGTCAACCGCTGACAGCCTGTTACATTAGGATAGGCATTTTCCACTGTAGCTGGATCAGTGATAGCAGACACTACTCATGGTAGAGGATTCCTACAACAAAGTTGAAATCTGATTGAGTATCATAATGTACCTACAAAGGTTGTGTTTCAGGTTTGGGTACTGGCTTGCTTCCTGTATGTTGTTAGGAAAATGGCTCATTTCTCTTTGTTGTGTAAGTAAAAGATGAAAGACAGGACCTAATGTTGTAGAATCCAACCCACATTTAATAAGAGCTACTGCTGTTAAGAAACATTTGTAATTTCTACATTAGTTTTTTAGAACTGGGTTCAAAATTTTCACATAGTAGGTAATTAAAGCAACAGAAATGTATTTTCTCAGAGTTCTGATAACTAGAATTCTGGAAGCAAACTATTGGCAGTTTTATACACCCTAG
Organism: Eospalax fontanierii; assembly: GCA_035773235.1. Lineage (NCBI taxonomy): Eukaryota > Metazoa > Chordata > Mammalia > Rodentia > Spalacidae > Eospalax > Eospalax fontanierii. The sequence goes on from CM069552.1 coordinate 20,965,913, forward strand.
TGTTGGTTTCTGTTTTCTTATCTCACTCCATATACTCTCTCATCTTTACATTTCTTTTACATTTATTAATTCAGATCAACCCTAAAATAGACTATTCAGCATTTGAGTATACGTATTCATCTCCCAGGTCTCATCTATGGCAGTGCAAGTCAAGATCATCAAAGAATTAAGAAGACAAGATGTGTATAGACTCTGTGTATAGACACTTATTTAAGGAAAAGAGACAAGAGTGACCTTAGCAATCAATTATGGTTGCAAGAAAATTAATACACTGTGAAATTGGGTAAGATGACAGAGGTCCATATAGTCTACAGGATGAGGTCCTCAACTTTCATATTGTAATGTACGACACGTCACTTCAGTTTAAACTACGGGCCTGGCATAACGTGGGAGTTGGGTACATGCAAAGATGACTGATCTTTTTGCAAGAGTTCAGTTAGGAGAAAATGAATACCCAAATTATGGTAATGGCAAAGGGGCTAAGACTGGGGTAATAGAAAACTAGTCTGCCAACTATTTCATAGGAGATAGAATTTCTCACTTCAAAAGATAAGGAGGGAGAACTGGAATTAATCTCCAGGTTTCTGTTTGAATAACTAACTCTGTAATTATAATTAAGCAAGGGAGGAGAAAATGCTGGATGGTGTAATATGGTTGCCCAATTTAATTAGAGATAGTATAGCTCTGAGTTTCTTACATTTTAATGTGCATATAAAATACCAAGGAATCATGCTAAAATATGGACTCTTGTTCAGCAGCTGAGGGTTTTACTTTAAGTAATTATTTATAAATACAAATTCTGCTACTGTATGGAAAACAGACTGAGAAATATATACATAGGTTATATCTGTGTATATATCTGACAGAAATGTGAGATTCAAGCCCAGCACCTGCTTGGGCATCTGTTTAGAACCTCTAAAGATCCTGTTTTTTACCCCCCAGTTCCCATTTTCAGGACTTCGTGAACATTCTTCTAAAAAGTAAGCTTTTGGGGCTGGAGAGGTGGCTCAACACTTAATAGTCACCTGCTGTTCTTTCAGAAGACCTGGGTTTGAGTCCCAGAACCCACATAGCAGATAACAACCATCCATAACTCCAGTTCCAGAGGATCTGACACCCTCTTCTGATCTCTGTGGGGATTACATGACACAGGTGCTCTTGCACACAAGCAGTCAATACTGTCATACACATAAATAATAATAATAATTAATAAATAAGCTCAGTTATTCCTAAAGCGTGGGCTGATTCTCTCATTAAGACTTTACAAATCTTTCCACACAACATCATTGACAGTTTTCATTTCTTATTTTGGCTGCAAATATTTCAAACACTTCTGTCTCAGCCCTCATACCCTAATCCTAGCTAACTCTGCATGCTCAGTTCCAGTAGTCTCTATTCTCTTTTATTCTAGTCATGTCATTCTGGTTACTCCATCTCCTTCTTCAGTTTGATATTATTACAACCACTCCTAACCTTCTGTTTCTTTCTCAAGTTACTTGTGTCCTGTATGTGGATTTGTACAAGCTCATTTCTGTATTCTATTATATTTTTTTTATATTTTTTCTTTCTGTTTTGGTTTTATCTCGTCATCTAGTTTTCTTTATTTTTAGTGGTTAAAATGTGTATGCTTTTTTCTACAGTCCAGTGTTGGAACTCACTCAGTGTGGTTCAATGTTGGAACTCACTCATGATTTTCTGGGCTCTAAACGGCTTATACAGCTCCACTTTCCAGTGCTGACATCTGAGCACAAACAACTCATCTTCTGGGTTCAGGTCTACTCCAGTTCACAGACACCTTTGCTGTCCTTGGTGATCTACCCATAGCCCTCGCATCTTTAATATACTAAGGTTTGCACTGCACCTGAGTGTGTCTTCCTGACCTCCCACTGTGTCAAGCTTCATCTGCACCCCATGTCCCTTGTTTGCCTTCCAAACCATTATCATGTGGGAGACTCTAACATGTTGCCAAATTTGGCTTCTAGCTTGAGGTTCCTGAGATGTCACCTTAGGTCTCACTAAACTACAACTGCTGTGTGCTAACCCTAACAGAATACTTCCCAGAAGACTTTTTTTTCAATGATGCCGGACTCTTAGTCAGGGCTGATTTTTCAGCTAATCGGTACTCATTGTTCTAGTAAAGAAAAGTCTTTCCTTCCCTTCCAGAGATTCTTACTTCAAAACTATTACATGAATGGCCCTATTAGAATATTTGCTTACCTCCAAACTGTCAACAAGCCAGGCCTCAATCATCTGCATTTCTTTCAATATTCTTAGCCTCCTATTTCCAACATAAGCTCATTAATCTCTCAGCATTCAATGTCTTTTCCACCACGAAGTTCCAAAATTCTCTACTTTCTTACCACAAGAACATCCAAGGTATAACATCCATATATAATGGTCAGGTTCCTGGTGCTAACTTCTGTTCTAGTACGGCTTCTGTGATAAATGCCATAATCAGAAGCAACTTGGGGATGAAAGGATTTATTTCATCTTACAACTCTCAGGTCACAGTTCATCTCTGCGGGGAGCCATGGCAAGAGCTCAAGGCAGAAAACTTCAGGCAGGAACTGATAAAGAACAAGGAGGAATGTTACCTCCTGACTTGCTTCTTCTCACTTGCTTAGCTACATTTCTTATGCCACCCAGGGAAGGCCACCTGCCTAGGGATGGGTTGGACATAAATTAGCAATGAAGAAAAACCTCACAGACAGGCCCACGGGCCAGTATGATGGAGGGTATTTCTCAACTGAGGCTCCTTCGCAAATGTCTCTAGTTTGTGTCAAGTTCACAAAACCTAACCAGAACAATAGGCATTGGACCATTCACTGGGTTAGGGGTAACTTACCAGTCATCATGATTGTGTAAGAGAGTTATTTTCCTTGAGTCAGCACTCATCAAATGCCAAAAGCTCCTTCAACAAGACTGGCGCTTAAAGAGGTTGAACAGAAGTACCTACCATAAGTGGACAATACTGTTTCCAGAAGACATGGGTTCATAATTGAAAGCCTTAGTGACAGTCACCGATTATTTAGCTATATGTTATTGATCAGGGAAGCATCAGAGGCACCCAAAACTATGCAGGCTACTGTCATTGCTCTTGAATGTCCATCATAACTGGATGGTAAGACACTGATGATGAACACACCATCCACTTTGGTTTCAATACAGAGAGAAAACAATCTTGAACTGAACTGGAAACTCTCTCCCTGTTAACTAGCTTACAAAGTGCCAAAATGTACTATGCAGGCTGCCTGGGTAGAAAGTAAAGCAGTGGTCTCACTCATAGCTATAGACCCTGCATGATACGATGTTAACTGACCGAGCAGGAGGTACCCACGGCTATCTTTAAAATACATATTTTTTAATCCTTAGCTTCTATATCTAGTGTTTTAGTCACTTTTCTGTTCCTGTAATAGAAACCTGACCAGAGGAACTTATAAAAGAAAGCTTTATTTAGCTTATTGTTACAAAGGGGCAAAACCCCATCAAGGCAGGGAGGCACAGCAGCAGAAATGATTAGAGTAGACACAGAATCTAAGGGCTCACATCTTCAAGCAGGCACAGCAAACAGAGTGACTGGTGATCCAGCAAGGGTTAAGAACCCACTAAGCCTTCCCCTAGTTACCACATCTTCTGAGACCTCACAAAATGTCATCACCAACTGGAGACAAAATGTTCAAACACTTGGAGTCTCTGGGGGACATTCTTATTTAAACTGCCATAGCTAAGAATGATGGAATGTTTTCCTCAAAAACTAGCAGGTCCTCAACTTATATGAGACTCTTTTTTCAGGGAATGTCAAGGAATGCATGGCAATGATGTCTGTTGGGACAAAGACTGGTATGACATTTAGAGGAAAATTTAGGAATGCGGTATGTGTGGCAGTCCAGTCCATAGCATTGCATATTTCTAGCTGAGCTAGCTCTACACCTAATACATCATTGAATAGATTTCTGTTATCTGAAATGTAATGATAAAAATGTAATCAATTAATTATGTAAGAAAATGATAAAATAATGAAAACAGCTATTCAAACTGTGAAAATAGTAATTGTGTATAGTAGGTGGTATTTCTACATGATAGAGTCATATTAACTAGAAAGATAAAATTCTTACCATATTTATCAAGATACACTTTGAGCTATGTGTTCTATCTATTGTAGAGCTTGTTAAGAAACATTCTTTAGAATTCTGTTGTCCATTTCTCTAATGTATGTGTGTACATGGGCATGCACGTCACATTAATAGGAACAAGTATTTTCCTTATTTATTGATAAGTCATTTATATTTTTTGGTATTTGTTGTACAATGCTATATGCTACAGAGTAGAAGGTGAGAATTAAGATATATTTATAGATGATTACAATGAATAGATCTAATAATCAAATAAATTAGTTGATGGTACTGTAAATCCTTGGATGCCAAAAAATACAGAAAATATAGATATTTAAGCAGAAATTCATAAGAAAAGCATATCGATAACTTTCTATCTGGTTTCCGATTCTACTGCTCGGTATTGTACTGGTTAACACATTTTGAAGCCTATAGTGGCTATAAGAGGTAATCAAATTAGGACACCAAAGCCAGTATTAAAACTTTCATTCTGAGATTCAGAGTAGAATCATGCTTCACACATAAGAGTGAAAATTTTATAAAATCCATGATTTTTTGCCTCAAACTGATTTGCTCAATTCAATGTTGACCTAAGAGGTTGAAACTTTAATAAAAATTATAGCAAATCTTGTCACATCTATTATAACTCCAACAAATCCCTTATCTTTTATTCCTTAATGTTGGAGTATGCAGTGAGAAAATTGATGCAGAGGAATGGAATATTGACTCCAAAAGAACCATGCTGGGTGAGGAGAGAGACAAAATCAATGGGAGTTCTACCTTTGACTTAGTTGAAGCCTGTGACTTCAAAAAGTGATTTCATGTCTCAGTACATATTTTCTTAGCTGCAAAGTAGGATAACAATACCTCATACAACCCATCACACAGCTTCTGAGTAGTTATTTATTTAATCACTTGATTTATCACAAATTTATTTTAACTGACATACAAAACTTAAAACATGTATTATTAGAGTAGTATGCTTTAATACATTTATAGACTGTATACATTATTTTGTAGTTTAATTTAATCTTGAATGGGTACTTGTCTTTTAAAAAAATTATGGAGCCTTTTCTACATTTCTTACAAAAGTTCTTAATCAATTTTAGACCTTTCCTCTCATCCATGTTTCCTCAAGCCCCCAGCAGACCTCATGTATGTGAGCTTGAGTCGTTGGTGGCATCAGGTTCAGGATCCATGCTAACTCAATTAGACTGTGTAAATTTTTAAGAGATAAATTTATCCCTTCCCCTAATCAGTGATTTTAGTATAAAATCTGTCAATATAGTTTATTTTGCTGAAATGTAAATTGTTTTGTTATTCTCTATAAACACCGCATAGTAGAGGCTCTTTTTTGTGCACTTGTAAATTAGCAGCCATTTATCAGTCTTTCTGCGTCTCTTCTAGATGCTCTCCATCCTCTGATAACCTCCTTCCTACTCAACTCTTACGGGACACTTCATTGATTCAACATTTGGGTAAGACCTTGATCTACCTACCTTTCTGTGACTGCTTTGTTTTCTTAACTCAGTGACACAGTTCCAGCATGCTTTCACAAGACATAATTCTATTAGCCTCTTAAAGGCTAAATGGAATTCTACAGAGTAGATCTTCATATTTCACTCATTCTTTCATCAGCTGATGGACTCATAGCTTGGTTTCATTTCTTGAATTCTGTAAAAGCACTGCAATAGAAACTTGAGTATAAACATCTATTTAACCTACTATTTTAATTCTCTGTCGACTCATACTGTGGCAGGCTTGCTAGAACCTGAATTAGTTCAAATTTTGATATTTTGACTACTTCATATAGCTTTTCCCACAGCGGCTAGACTAAACTCACATTTCCACCAGTAGTATAGAGAAGATTGCTTTTCTCACATCCTTACAAGTTCTATGTATCATTTAATCTTTATGGTAGCAACTGTTATTGGAATGAGGCAATATTTCATTATGTTTTGGTTCCCATTTCTTTCATGATTTGCAATACTGACTATTTTTTTTTTCATAAATCTAATAACCAGCTATAATCTTTCTTTTGAGAAATATATATTTTACTATAATCACCCATTTTACAATGAGCTTATTTGTTCTCAGCTATGATAGCTTTGAACACTTCTTGTATCTGTATATCAGCCACTGAATACTAAATATTTACACAATTTGTAAATATTTCTTCCGTGCTGAAGAGGTTTTCTTTACGTTCATGATATTCTTCCTTTGTCATGCAGAAGCTTTTTGATTAGTAAAATTAAACTGTGTATATTTGCTTTTATTTCCTGTGCTTTGGAGAGGGAAGTAGTCATAAAAATCTTTGCTCATCCTAAAGTTCTGAAGCAATTTCTCCGATGTGTTTTGTCTACTGATTTCATATTTTCATATGTTAAATTCAAGTTTTTCCTTTCCACTATTATTAGTTGCTTTTTGTAACTGCTAAAAGATGGGCAATGTTTCATTGTTCTGAACATAGATAACCAAATTTCTTAGAAAGAAATATTCTCTGGAGGAACTGATACAATGAATATTTATTTTAAAAAGTATATCTAATAATACTGGATTAAATAACACAATCTGGGTGGTCCCAAGAGCAACTGTTGCTTCACATTGTAGACGTTGAGAATCATTTAGCTGCTCAGTCTACAAGGCTGAGTGCCTCAGCAGTCCAAATTCAGTGCACAAGTCTTGTGGAATTATTGAAGAGTTATTCTTTCAGTCCATGGCAGAAGCTCCGAAACTTGGCTCTGATAGCAGTAAAGGAATGTAGATCAACGATAGCAATAGTTTGTGTGAACTTTCCAGCAAGAATTACGAAAAGATAAGAGGCACTCTGGAAGGCTTGGTGGTACAAGGCTTTACTCCCATCCCTTGGTAAACAGAAGCAGGCAGATTTCTACAAGATCCAGGTCAGCCTGATCTACATAGTGACTTCTGGGGGCTTTGGGGTTTGGAAAAAGGATTGTTAAAACCACAACAAAAACAACAACAAAATAAAATAAACCCACAAACAAATAACAAAACTATCAGCAAAGAGGCAAAAGACAAAGACTTTTCCTCAAATCCCCTTTTATCTGATCTGCCACCAGGGGAGATGCCACCCAAATTTAGAGCTAGATTTTCATCTTCAATAACTTTATCAAGGAAATCCTTCATAGGTGTGTCCAAGAGCTTCATTCCCAGGATGAACTGTGTTGACTTCCAAGATTCTATCAAACTATTCTCTTTTCAGTCATGGGCAATGTTGTGAAAATCCTTTGGTTGATATATGAATTTGATTCTGCATTATTAACTTTTCTGTTGTCATCATAAATTGCTATGACCAAGGCAACTTTCAGAAGGAAGAGTTTATTTAAAATATAGTTCCAGATGGATAAGGATCATTCATACAAGTGGGGCATGAGGAGGCAGGTGGAGCAGAAAGCTGAATACTCACATCTTCCAGCAGGCAATGGATATAGAAAGAAACTGATTCTAAGTAGACAAACTATATATTCTCAAAGAAGGCTCCCAGAGCTAGTCTTCCTCCAGCAAGGCCACACATCCTAACCTCTGGAGGTCAGAAACTTGGGGAAAAGTGTTCGAACACTTTGAGTGAATGGTGGACATTCATTTAAACCAACACAATATCTAAACTTTCTATTCTGTTCCATTAGTCAACGTCTCTGTATATATAAATAACACACTCTGATTCTATAGCTTTTCAGCATATTTTCAAACTTGGAATTATAATCCATCAGGTTTTGTCATTTAATTCAAGATATTTTTGGCTGTTTAGGGCTTTCTCTAGTTATAAACGCATTTTAGACTATTTTTTTCTAGTTATGTAAAGGATGTCTTTGGCAGCTTGATAGGGATATTATTAAATATTATTAAATATTATTAATCAGATATTATGAAAGTGGTTATTTTCTGCAAAAGTGGTAGTGATAATTGTTCATCCTGAATAGTCATGTACATTGTAAAAAAAGTATTTGAAGAACAAGTTTAATGGTGAAGTGAATGCTGTGACTCACTTGGAATTTCTGTCTGTCTGATTCCTATTAAACTTAGAAGCACTTAATACCGTCTATGAGGTAAAGATCTTTAGCAAATACTACTTGTCTATGTGTGACCCACAAACAAAGGTAGCACCCAGTGGTCAACAAATACATTCATCAAACTGGCATTAGTATGATCCTTGGGATGAGGCCACATCTATGTTTGATTTTTCTGCATCTAAAACAGAAGACACAGGAGAGCCAGAAATGCAGACATTGGGATCTTATCATGATATAATGAATTATATTCATGGTCCTTCCCTTCTCCAACCTACATCTTCAAATAATCAAGGAATTCACAATTATCTAAAGCTTGCAGAATGGTTCTTTTTTGATCATTCAAATAATAAGACACCTGAGCATATTTTATAGGGTTGGTTTCTATTAGTTTGAATCCCAAGCTGAAATATTTTCTTTTTCCTTTCTATTGAACAAAACATATAGAACCACTTAGGACAAACTCATAAACAGGAGAATTAGTAACCACAGTGTAGGCATGAAGCACACATATTTATCACGTCCATTAGGAAAACAGAATGATTACTATGTGTGCAGCACAGATTTTACTAAATTTTTGTGGTGGAATTAGGAAGTCCTTTTTTATTTGCTAGGAATCTGAGACTCAGAGCAGCTTGCCAAGCTGGCAACAACCCTCAATATCTCACACCTCTTTCATTCCAACCTCTTGAAAATGCTGTTTCTTCTACCTACGATTTGTTCTTTTTCTCTCATTTCTTACCTATGTTCTTCCTTGCATACTTACCGCCTTCTTAGCTTTCAGATTTCTCTTAAACATCATAACCTTGGGAAGCTGTCATTTCCTACATGCTGCTACACTTTTACATCCGCCATTTATACACATTCCTGTAATGCTTTCATTCACCATATCATTACTTCTCATTTCCCCATTGTTATTTCAATTATAACCTCCTTAAGAATACTGCACCTTAGTTTCCATTGTAACGCGGTTCCAAATTAGTGATCAGCACATAAGTAGGACTATGTAAGTATTTGTGGCATGAATGAAGGTAACTTAAAATCATAGAAGGCTAGTGTTTTGATCTAAGGTGGATTAATAAAAATGTAATGATGTTTCCCATTTAGATTCTAAGTGAATTGTAATTCCTAAAGTCCATCCTTTACATGAACAACATATCAGAAAGTAATTAACACCTCATACTTTAGAAAAGCAACTCTTTAAGCTTTATCTCATTTTAAACGTCTTCAAAGTTCCCAGTAGAATTCAGCAAACTAATGTTTCTTTTTAGTAAAATAGGAAATTGAAATTAAAAAAAAAATCAGGGAGTGTGTGTATCTGTGTGTGTGTGTGTGTGTGCATGTTTGTGTCTGTGTAAGGAGAAAGCAAGTGACAAAAAGAAGAAGGGAGGGAGGGAGGGAGAGAGAGCAAGAGAGCGAGAGTGAGATTCTTATCATTGCTGTAAAGAATAACAGACAGAAATCAGAAACAACTTGAGCAAGGAGAGGTTTATTTTCTCTTAAAATTTAAGAATGTATACAGTTCATCATGGTGTGGTAGGTTTCCGCAGAATTCACAACGGTGGGAACATCTGGCTGGGCTTCTAACATGGTGCTAACCAGGATGAACAGATACTTCATACCAAACCCTGGGGGCAAATATACCCCTCAAGTTACACCTTGATGACCAAATTCTGCCATCCAGGCTGCACCTCCAAAAGCTTAAATAGTTTCTCAAAAGAGTATAACAATGTTTAAATGCATGTACTTGTGGGGGGCATTTTACATTTAGATCGTAACATTTCATCTCTGGCTACCATAAGCTCTGATCACCAGCGATTTTTTTAATTAATTAAGTGTGTGTATGAGTGTTTTGCTTATGCGTAAGTGCAACGTATGTGTGCGGAGGCCAGAAGAGGGCATCAGATTCCCTGATACTGGAACTACAGACATTTGTTAGACCCTATGTGAGTGTTAGGAATTGAACCCAGGTTCTCTGGAAGAGCATCAAGTGTTCTTTACCAATGATCTTTCTCTCCAGCCTCTAACCACACACACACACACAGACACACACACACACACACACACACACACACACACATTAAATACACTCATTTCAACTTCAAAAGTCCCCTTAATCTTGATAATAAGAACATTATTCAAAAGTCTAAAGTATCTGAGTTTCAGGACAATCTCTTAAATGTGAGCCCCTGAAAAGTAAACAAAACACAAGCAAGTTTTGCCTATTTCTAACACTTAATGCACTAACTAAACATCCACATTCTAAAAGTGGGCACAGGATGATGACATAAAAGGCTGAAGTAAAGCAAGATTAAAATCTAGGTGGGCAAACTTTAATTCCCACTGTTCCATGTCCAGCACCCAGGGTATACAGTGGCATAACGTAAGTATTAGCATGTCATCGAAGCCCTATTATACAGCCCACTTATATCATACACAGACACTCTATAGGACTGGCTCTCCTAGGAAACTTCAACTCTCTTTGATGGAGGTTCCACACGCCTAGGTCCCACATCTTAAGCATTCTAGGTTTACCAGACTTCACCTTTATGGTTTCATATATCATCCTTTAAACATATGACATTTCACATCCAAAGCATGAGAGAGAGAGAGAAAGAGAGAGAGAGACAGAGAGAAAGAGAGAGAGAGAGAGAGAGAGAGAGAGAGAGAGAGAGAAGTACACAGAGAGAGGAGAGAAAGAGACAGATACAGATAAAGAAAATATTTTGAGAGACCCTTTCTAGTCTAGGGCCTAGAAAAATGCTGTTGAAAGTTCACCAACCTTAGGGTCTACTGTTTAATCTAAATTTTTTATTCTCTTCTAATTTCTTAACAATAAGAGAAGTATATATTCTCTGTATCCATATCTAATACAAATGAAAACTTTTAACAATAATATATGTGTTAAGAGAAGTTATGAAAACAAGGACTTTAAGTGCTATACTTGCGTTTAAGGAAATGCTTTCAAAATGAATGTACCTTTACTCTTTCTAATTCTGGTGGCTGGAGTTTGAGCAACCATTTTGGACTAAAAGATAAGAAGGGACAAAATATACATCAAAGACAGAATGATCCAAAGGGAAAAATATCTATGTCTGATACTCATGCACACATATGACCATCTCACCTGTTCTAAACATTCTTATTTTCTTTCTTATTCTAATTCCTCCTCCTCCTCCTGTTCCTTCTCCACCTTCTCTTTTCTCCTCCTCCTCCTCCTCCTCCTCCTCCTCCTCCTCCTCCTCCTCCTCCTCTTCCTCCTCCTTGTTCTTCTTCTCTGACATTTTTCACGTGATAGAAATAAGATATCAGGATCTAAATCAATAGTCAAGAAGGAAATAAAGAACACATATTTACTAGAAGATATAAGGAAATCTACATGTGGAAATTATCTAGGAATATCAGAAAATAACACTTCATTCTTCCATAATCTATGGTATCTTTTAGTACTGAGAACTCAGAATGATATTTGAAAACAAAGTATCTTGGAAATATAGAATCTTTGAGAGAGAAAATGATCATCTACTTCCCATGTCTGTTCCATCCAGGAATTTGTTGGCCAATTCCCTGAAAGTTTATCATAAGACTGTCATGGCAGAAGGGTCATTCCCTGAATTCAAAAAGGATCTGACCAAACAGGCTTTCCTAAGTTACTCAGAGTTTACTATGATTAGGCCATGTCTTCTATGTGCTCAATCATACCTCAGGACACCTGTTCAAAGACATACTTGACTTCCACAGGTTTGAGGTTTTCATTTTCGGAGTCTCCAGTGTCACCTAGAAATTTTATTAAATAAATTTCTTATGCTTTCACTCTGTAATCTGTGTTTTGTTGCAAATGCTACAGTCTTGAACCTTGCAATGAGCCAACACAACATGTTTGTTATTCTGAAGAGTCACAAAGCTGCATGTGAATATAAAAAGATAGCTTTGTGTGAAGCAGGGTTCCTGAAGTCATGCTAAGTAGTTGGAATGCTAAAGAAAACTCTACAAGTAAATGTGAATCTTCCTTTAGAAGCCTGTCTCATATCATGGTAAGGATTTACAAAAACATTTTGCATTTGCAAAAAACATCCGTTTGATTGTGATATTTGTTGCTCTGACATCATTCAGCCCAAAGGAGATTTTTATTTCTTGAAGCATAAAACAGTCTACCATTTGCCTATTATTATAAGCTGACAAGAGAGCTAATTGTTATTTATATTGATAGCAGTTCAAAATCAGTCTGAGCTTATTGAGTGCTCTCCAGTGTGGCTGAAGAAAATGTGACACACTGAAATAGTCTAATTTAAGAAAAGCACCTGTCAGAATATCCGTGCCTTGCCCTACCAATGGCTCTAAAGAGTTTAGTCTCCTGATATAATATGTCTAACTTGTCTGATTCACTGACTATGTTGACATGAATTACATGTCAGAAGAACAGAAAGGGAAGGAAGCTGAAGAATTTTTTTATGAATTCCCGACAGTATATTCAGTATTGTACAAAACTTGGAAGAAAGATCCTTTAAATGTGGATTCAGAAACATGGACTATCAGAAAGAAAACATTTAGTTTGGACCATTATACCCTTGTTTTAACTGATCCTCCAAAGGTTTGCAGAAGATGCACTTTCAGTGAAAATAATTTCCAGGGATCCCTGTCTAAAGTTAGAATGGCAACCGTTGCCTTGCCAACATGATCAATCATATTCTTTTATCTACTGTCCATATATCTCAGAGCCAAATAGACAGGAAACGAATGGAGCTAGCTCTGAGAGACAACGTATGGTAACATTCCACTAAAACAAGCATGAATGAGTATTTGAAAGTAAGTTAAAAGCAAATACAAACATATTTCAATGGCATAGATTCAGTAGGGGAATTTATACTTCTTTTTGAACGGATTTCCATGAGTCTTCAGTTTATATGCTAAAATTTTGGCTCTTGAATGAGAAATATATTTTTAGTCCGTGTTAATCACATACAGGCTATATGAACAGCAAAGCAGAAGAAAAAAATAATCTTTACATTTTTCCCCAAAATCATAGAATATATGATTATTCTATACTATTTATTGAAGAAACTCTTAACCCCTTATGCTGAAGATGATTCTTCTACACTATTTATTGAAGAAACTCTTAACCCCTTATGCTGAAGACCTTGAACTTGGACAGTGGGGCTTCTTTCATGTTCAACTCCTGATTATGAGTCTGATTTTATTTCTTTTTTTAAAAACATATTTATTTAGAATGTGTGCATGCCTCAAACTCTAGAAGACAACTTGTGGGAGTCTGTTTCCTACTTCCAACCTATGGTGCAGGATATTGAACTTAGGTTGTCAGGTTTGGCAAGCAAGTGTCATTACCTATGGAATCATCCCATCAGCCCATAAGACTGATTATTTATATTTTTTCATTTGCCTTGGTTTACCATTTCCGCAACATCAGTTTGAAGGATAAATTCAGTGACTTCAATGTAAACATTTGCATTTTCATTTTAGCAACATGGCTTTGTATATCTTATGGTTACAAACATTAGCAACTTCAGAAATAGTAAATAGATGTCATTGGCCTTCCCCAAACAGCAGTCAGCTATCACTAATTAATTTCAGCTTCAGGTAACATCTGAAGCTCTTTTTCGAAATCATCTATCATCATATTCAAAATTCAGGATCATATTAGCAACAATAATGGAAAAGACCATGGATCATTTGAGGATTGACAACACCTAAGTAAAGCTAGAGACATAGGCTTTTCACAGATAAAAAATAAAATGAAATAAAATAAAATAAAAATAAAAATAAAGGAAGAATCGGAACACAGGGTCTCTAGAAATATAGCTTACACAAGGATAGGAAAACATTAAAAAGTAGCTGGGATGGAAAGATGTCTCAGTGGTTAAGAGCACTAACTACTCTTGCAGACGATCTGGGTTTGACTCCCAGCACTCACATGGCTATTAAAACCCATCCATAACTTCAGTTTCAGGGGTTCCAACACCACCACCTGCAGTCCTCTGTAGGCATTGCAAGGCGTGGGTACACTAACATACCTGCAGGCAATACATTCATACACATAAAATAAAGATAACAAATAAAATATTTTACAAATAAAAATAAATAAATATAAGTAAGGAGTGGTGGCTGAAAAGACGGCTCAGTGGAAAAGAACACTGGTTGGTCTTTTGGAAGACTTGGGTTCAGCTCTCAGTACCCCAAGAAGGCTAAGAATTGTCTGTAACTCCATTTCCAGGAGATGCTATGCCCTGTTCTGACCTCCAGAGTTACTGAACACACAGAATACACTTGCAAAACATCCACATACATAAAATAAAAATGAATAAAATTTGTAGAACTTTATATGACTGTTTGTGTGTAGTTAAGGCCATATATATATATATATATATATATATATATATATATATATATCACAGTTCTAAACAGGAGAAACCCTTTATAGTTGTTGGTCAGGGTAGTACATGACTACACATGCTATTACCACAAACCTGGGTTGCCTCCTAGAACTTGAAGGTAAGATACTATTGCTGAAGAAAAGACATACTTTGGACACAGGACATAGAACAAACAAGTTGTAACTGACCTTCCAATCCTCTTTTCTTAAGGTGAGCTTTCATAGTACCCGAGGATACCATGCAAGCTCCTAAAGCAGAAAAATCAATCAATTGTCAGACCCAGCTGTAAATCCTAAAAACCATAGCAACAATCTCAACAAACTCTCTCTATTGGTGGAGATGTGACAATTTAACTTGCGGGTATTCAAGAACTCTTTAATTGAACTTAAAACCTGCTCACTGGGAGGTAACTCAGAAACACATGCTGGAGAGATCATAGATCCTAGAGAAAAATGTAAGTCTGTAATCTCCCTAGATAAATAAAGTTCCTTACTGAATGATAAGTATGTGTCCTTATGTTTATAGACGAGCATCTCCCATGCCACTCATCAGTGAAGCTTCATTTGCCAACATAGAAGAGATTGTTATAGAGTTTCACACTGGTCAAACACAGAGAATATATTTCTGTGAGATGCCTAGCCCTAAGTTATA
The DNA here is from genome assembly GCA_035773235.1 of Eospalax fontanierii. NCBI lineage: Eukaryota > Metazoa > Chordata > Mammalia > Rodentia > Spalacidae > Eospalax > Eospalax fontanierii. The sequence goes on from CM069552.1 coordinate 20,981,096, forward strand.
CATCTACAATACAACCTCTACACCTAAGGTTAGGGAAAATAGTGGAAAAGGAGCAGAGTGAATATTAGTATATCTCTCAACGCTCTCCAGTGAGGTTTCTTCATGCAGTAGATGGTGATCAACACAGAAAGTCAGAACTGGCCAACATGTAGAGAATAAGAGTCTTCAAACATGTCTCTGGGAAGGACTCCTATATTATGCCTCTGCCACCAAGGTTCAAGGAACACTGTGGAGGGGTAAAAGGAAACCTCTAAGAGCCAAAGGAAGTAGATGACAATGAAACATTTTTCAGGCAGCTGGGAAATTGCTCATATGAACCTATAGCAGCAGTGACATCATGCACAAGACCCATGCAATCTCAAATCCATAAAGAAAAGAAAACAGCACAGAAGTGTTAAAATGGGTAAAAAGCCCCAAACTTTGTGGAGAAACTATGGGTTCAGGGTAACCGAGAGTCGGTCTTCTTTAAGGATGCAACACTAATCAGTTTGACCAGTCATGAGTGGATGAACTTACACCAAGGGGCAACTTGGGACACACACTTGGATATATGTAGTTTAACGGCTAGGTCAGAATGCATGAAATTCAACAAGGTGAGTTATAGAGGTTGAAGAGAGAAGAGGGTTAGTCCAAATAACATCAAGATATATTGTATGAAATGTGCAAAATTTCAATGAAGAAAGAAAAAATAAATACAATATAAGAAGCAGGGAGTGGACACTGCTGGATTAAATGAAGATCTGTTTTTCAGAATCCAATTAAACTATAAAAAGAGACAAATAGGAAGCCTGTGGCAACAATATTCACTCAAGCTGTGTCTTTTTTGGAAAACTTCCTTTTCAGTTTCTAGTTCACAGAAGCCAGTCGTAGTGGACAGAGATAGGCACAAGTTGAACACTATAAGGGAAGTTATTTCATTATTGTTTAATAACAGTGAATAGGGTGGGGGTGCTTTGAATGTAGCATCTGCAAAGGAAAGCTGTACATAGTAATAACAGTCTAAAAGATACTTATATGTTACAGGCAACAAAATTGGAGGGGCTGAATCATCTAAGCCATTTGGAACTTAATTCTCAGATATTTGGTCAGGATTTGATCTTTGCTGGGCGTGTTTCTGGTCCTGCTTTGGATTTCCACATTGTGCCCCCAGCCTTCCACTACTGAATAGGAACTTGCATCTATTCTGGTGTATGGTGGAACTATGTAATTTACATTTATGGTTTTATAGGGGTTTACTGTTAAGAGTTGAGTCTCAGAAGGGAAGTCAGAATCCTATCTTTTGAAAAGTGCCAACACTGTTAAAAGACTATAGGGCCTTTTGAAGATGGAATAAATTCATTTTGCATTATGATATGGTCAAGAGCCTTTGCAAGTCAGGGAATGAAATGTTGTGATTTGAATGAAAATGACTCCTATAGGTTCTAAGTATTTGAAAACTTTGCCATTTGGTGACATTGCTTGGGAAGATCATGGAACCTTTAATAGGTGTGGCGATGCTGAGGAAGCACATCACTGGAGATCACCTTTGGGAATATATAGTTTCTAACTTCCATCTTTCCTTCCTGAGTCTGTTTGAAGTTATGAATGCTTAGTTTTCTGCACCAGGTGCCTCCTTCCATGCCTTCCTGCCGTGATGGAGTTTGGAACCATAAGCTAAATAAACTCTTCTTTTTATAAGTTCCCTTCATCATGTGTTTTATAGTAGTGACAGAAAAATAAATGATATAGAAATTTGTACAAGGATCATGGGGTCTTTGGTGATAAACCTAACCCTGTGGGTTTTTGGAGGAATGTGGAAGACTTTGGAAGATTGAACTAGAAAAGCAGTTCAATGCTTTAAGCAAAGCTTAAGGGGCCAATCTAATATTGGAAAGAAGTAGTATTGTGAGCAAAGTACTTCTTTGTACAATTCCAATTGTAAGGAACAATTGGAATATTTTAACAAATAATCTGGCTGGAGTCTGCCCACAGCCTAAAAGCTGTCCTGAGGCTGAGTTGAAAAGCAATGGTCTAATTTCTTGGGTGGAGGTTATTTCAGGGCACCCTAATATAGAACTGGTGCAATGACTATTGATGGTGAATGTTATGTAGATCTACAGTGAAAATAGCAAATGGTACAGAAAGGAATGCAGAATGTACAGTTTACATTGAAAAATAGTACTAGGAAGAACAGTGTTGGAGCCAAGTCATATGGTGAAGGCAAGGATCCTGATGATAAGGAGATTAAAATGATTAAGGAGAAGCCTAGAGATTTGCACTCAAACAATGATAACTAAATAATGGGGAGAGTATTTTCAGGGCAAGAACACTCCCAGCTAAGCCTCCAAATTGTGAAAGGAAAATGTTGGGTGGATGGAGGTTATTTCTCTTAGAAAACCACAGCAGAGAAAGTGGATGAAACATGCAGGGGTCATACAAAACTTGTAGTCAAACTTGGTAGTGCCATTCACCTGGTGCTGGGCTTAGAGTCATCAAAGATGCAAGAGTGAATGGGGCCATCTGTCCTTCCGCCACAATTTCAGAGAGCTGCGAAGGCCAGACCAAGTGCAGTAGGGGCATTCCTACATAAAGAAGGCCCAGATGGGCCAAGAAGCACAAAAGCTATGAAGTTCAAGCGTGGTTGAACATGGAGACCTTCAGAAAATGTTCACAATGCCAGAGCTATGAAACATCTGCCAAGGAGAGTTGCATACAGGGAGTGGTACCAGCACAAGAGAGAGATGTATGTTGCGTTCAGCAAACCTGGAGAGACTGAGTCATCTAAGCCCTTTGGAAGTCCTAGATGTTGGATGTGGAGCTCCTGGATTTGGTGTTTGTCCTGCTGTTTTTTTGGTCTTGTTTTGGTGCAGTATTCCTGACTACGCCTCTATTCTTGCCTTTTGGAATGGTAATGTGCACCTGGTTCCACTGTACGTTGGGAATATGCAATTTGTCTTTTATTTTTATATGGTCTTATAGTTAAGAGATTGACCAGAATCTCAGAAGATACTTTGGACTGTTGACTTGGAATGGTATTGAGACTAATAAAGACTATGGGGTTTTTTAAGGTTCTACTAAATAAATTTTGAATTTTATATGGTCATGAACCTATGGTGGCCAGGAAGTGGAAAGGGTGGTTTGAATGAGAATGTCCCCTATAGGCTCCAAGTATTTGGATATTCTGTCCCCAGTTTTTGGCACTATTTGGGGAGGTCTTAGAAAGTGTGACTCTGCTGAAGGAAGCAGTTCATTGGGTCGGGTTTAGAGAGTTCTGAAGTCTTGCCGGATTTCCAGTTTCCCTCTGCTTCCTGAACCTGTTTGAAGACGTGAGATGTAAGTACTTAGCTTCTGTGCCTACTCCAGCCGACCTCTGATGCCACACCTTTCAACCATAATGAACTTATAAGCTAAATTAACTCTTCTTTTAAAAGAAATCAGGAAATTTAATGTTGATGTAATATTAGTTGCCTATACTTACATCTAATCAATTGCCTCAATAACATTCCATTTTAAAGAATATTATTACTTATTCTTTGACAGTTTCACACATTATATTTTGATCATATCCAGGACCCCTTCCACTTTCTCCATTGCTACCTTAGTACCAATGCCAGAGTTCATGTCCTCTATTATTTTTTAAGGTTTATTGAACCTAATCTGTGTTCCAAGATTCTCTTGGTTATGGAGCAAGACATTTTTTTTTCTGGTTGGTCCAAACTTGTCAGAAGTTGGTTATAGGCTTTGCAAGCAATTTGAATGGAGAAGGCAAGAACAAAATAAATCTTTGACTGAAATCATGTTGCATTAGGGGTGGATAGATGAATCACATTTAAGACCCAATGTTCAGATTAGATTTAGGAAATGAGAGAAAGAATGAAACTTATGTTCATGAATATTGGAAATGAGTGTCAGAATTATCTATAGTAAGGGTGAAATAAAGAGGGGACTTTTTTGTCATCACGGGAGAATCAGAGGACTCTGTGATTTCTTATTTTTATGTCATCGTCAGGAAGGTGAATCTGTCAATCTTGTGAGGTTGACAGCTCTACAAATGCTCCTCTGTTGACTTTACAAAGATTGAACTCAAAGAAATTCCAATCTAGCAAAATGCTTATTCATTTGTAGTCAGAGAAATCATCTAATGTCTATAATGCAAAGTAGAGGAAACCCAGTATGCACAGATGCCACTCAGGTTTCCCCAGCTTTAAAAAATAGATACAGTCATATTTAAATGAGATAAAATGAAGAAAACCCACAAATATCCAGGCACATACTAGAAAAAATATTGAGTAAATTATCTACATAATTAATTATTTTAAATATATCTGAATGAGAATAGGCTGACTAGCCATCTGGGTAGGTTGACTAGACCTCAGTGGATGAACCTGCACTGTGGTCAATAGGGGGCACTAACTTGACTCAGTAGACCTTAACATAGATGAAAGAATGCATGGATTCCAGTTGGGGGACTATGGAAGGGTACCAGTGGGGAAAGAAATGTAAAGATGATTAATGAAGATGTTCTGTATGAAACACACAATGATTCCAAAAAAATTTAAAAACCACAGTTATTAGTATATTTAAAATAGATTTACCATGCTGGGTATAGTGGTACATGCCTTTAATCCTAGCACTCATGGAGGTAGAAATAGAAAGATATCTATGAGATTGAGGCCAACCTGGACTACATAGCAAGTTCCATGATAATGGGGCTGCAGGAGACCCTTTCTTAAAAAATATATGTACAGAAAATACTGAGTTTGAGTGTAGTATCATCCATCTATTAGCAATTCATATTAATTGCATTAAATCCTTAATTAAAAACTTCAGGATAGTAATATAACAGAAGATTTTCTCCCACAAGGTCAGTGTGGATGTGTAGTAGTTACTTTTCTGTTGCTGTGATAAAGCACCCTGACCAAGGGAAAAGCTTATTTAGGTTTGCAGTTCCAGTGGAGGGACCCTTATGATGAGGGAGGGATGGCAGCAGGAAGTGACCGTGACCATTGCAGAAAACTAAGCACTCAAGTCTTTAAGTAGGGACAGGATGCAAAGAGAGACTGGAAATCCAGCAAGGCTTAAGAACTCTGAGAGCCCACCCCCAGTGACATGCTTCCTGCAACAAGGGCATACCTCCTAAGACCCCCAAACAGCACCACCAACTGTGGACAAAAGGTCCAAATACTTGAAGCCTATGAGAGGCATTCTCATTCAAAGCACCATGGGGTGCTACTGACCAGCGGGTGACTTGCTTTCAGTAGGTGATGCACAGTTCAGGACTCCATCTTCTTTGCTGTACACTAGCATTCTGTAGAATTAAAGAAGTGCACAGATCTTTGTAGGGAAAGTGCATATCTGTGGAATTCCTCAAGAGGAGTTTATACTTTATAGATGTATGTCTAAAATAACCATACAACCCATTCCCTTTTCTGAACAGAGCACAAAGAATTTATTAAAATATATATGATATGCTTAGTGTGAGGAATCCTTAAAGTCCAGGATGTGGGCATTTAGTGGCCCAAGGTATTGTAAGTGCATGAAATAGTAATAGGTAGACTGAGATAAATGCAATCAGTCCCACAGTCTATAATCAGAGTTTCTCTGAGTAAGCAGCTAAGGAAGCTACTTGGCAGAGCTTCAGCATAAATAGAATATAGATAGGTAAGGAGAACCAGAAAGAACTTTCAATATATACAGAACTAGAGAACCATGAATCAACATTAGCTTCTTCCAAAAATCACAACTGTTTATCAGAAGACAAAATCTTTTATGAGCTGTTCATATATGACACTATTTAGAAATGACAGGAGGCTTTTAGCCAATTGGTGATAAAATTGAATTAATTAAAATTTATGAGAGCTCCCAGACTATCCCAAACACCGTATTTTACTCATGTTTTTTGAAAAGGATTGAAATAATTGGCAAGATTTTATTATTTTACCTCATAGGCATCAAGAAGCCTGTTTATGAGTCTGTTTCACTCTGAGTGCTTGTCTCAACTGCTTTTGAGTTTTTGTCCCTATTTGGCTTACATTTAGAAGAAATTTGATGTTATCAAAGAAAACTACAGCACAAATCACAACCGTCAACTCTTATAGTTCTAGGCTTTAACAGACTAAGATGAATGACTTCGTCATTAAATAAATCATTACTAATCATAATTTCTGCATGTGCTTGGACTGTGCAATTGAGTCTGGCAGCACTGTAGCTTGCCCAGAACTAATTGCTATAAATGTGCCAGATGTTGTAAAAATCTGGACACATTTGTGATAAAGCCGAATGGTGCAAATTTGGTATGAAGCTAGAAGTGCGTGATTTAAGGGTGCAATTCGTACTTATGACATTATAGGTCAAAGATATATAGTAGGTATAGAGAGTCTTTATTAATATTGTAAAAGGTTATTTCCCTCTGCACTAAAAACCTTTTTTTTTTCTTTTATGTCTTGATCCTAATAGATCACGGCTTGACTATAAATTTCTATGCTCCTGCAAAGGGCATCAGTCTGTGGAAAAATAAGAAGCCAAGGTTTAAATGACAACATTGTTCTCTTTATTTCGGATATTAACAGAGACCACTACCTTTGTACATTAAGAAATGCATAATAAGGTAGGATGTTTCTATTCTTAAGTCCTAAAATTATTAAGACAGAAATAATAAGTTAAGAGAAGAAAAATATGCTTTGGCACTTCCTGATTCATTTAGATTTAAGCTGTGTAGTTCCACATTAAATAATAAGCAAACATTACTTAGAGGTTATGGGTATCAATATTTCCATTTTCTATGCATTGTTATGGTAATAAAGTCTTTTAGTCAAGGAAAATATGAAGTCATAAAACTTAATGCTCTATTTGAGGAGCAATTACAGCAAATTACAAGCAACTGGGTTGTACAAAACTGCAATGAATAAAATTTTAAAGTATAATAATATACCGTAAGCATTTATATGCCTGATATTACCCATTTATTTTAAGTGTCAGCCTTTCTAAAGATAATTACTAAAAAAAAAAAAAGCTGGATTCCTGAAATAATTATCATGTTGATTACTTAGAAGGAAAGGCTTCAATAAATCTGAGAATAAGAAATTTTAATGGGGATCTGATATAAAACATTACATTTTTCTATTCTATCTCATTCAGTGCAGTGGAGAATCATGGTATGCTTCAAAGTAACTGTGTGTATGTGACTGCATCTAATTTCTTCAGAGAAACAATGACAACAATGTTGTCTTGCTTTTACTAAATATTGCATAAGTATTTAGAACTTGAAGCACTATATCCATATTTTCCAGACTGGAATTAATTCGCTTTAAAATTTACAAAATTAAAAAAAAGTTCTGTGTGTGTATTTCAAAGTATGGTATGGAAAATTTAATGGAAGTGGGTTTTTCCAAAGCCTGCTTTCATTGGTCATAAAAGACAATGAAGATATTTGCATTATACATTTCTTAAGATTTATACAACAAATAGTAATTGATATCATCTTTTAATCAAAACCATTTGCCAGATCTGTTCAATACATGTTTGATATATTAAATAATGCTTATATATATAATTGCCATTTAATGATATTCTTGCTATTTTTGATAAGAACAATAAGCCAGTTACTTGAAAATCATTGCAAACTTTAATTACACATTATAAATTTTCCCTCAGCTTTATCTAATATGCTTCTTTCCTCACACATCTTCTTTATAAACACATTTCACATCTCTTCTCATAGATCGTTAGGTATGATTTGAAACTAATATTGGGATACGTTTGTATGTTACTGGTTTATTTAATAACATCTTTTCATTTTTATCGAAGTTGTATGAATTTAATACATATATTTTGATCCAATTTTCTATCTGTATCCTATTCATTACACCCTAACCAATTTCATGATATATGTATGTATTCCTATGGAATCAAACTTTTGTCCACAAATGCCCTTCTGTGTGTATTCATCCACTGGAGCCTGGTTAACCTATCAAGTCACACCCTTAAACAAGACTGACTCCCCCCGTCCCAGCAACCATCAGTTGCTCATACTTCCTCAGGTAGAGCGGGTTGGGTTTTCTTACCCACTTTCCTTTGTCTATATTAAATTTTGTCTGGCTTAAACTTACATGGAACTTTTTCATGCTCTCACCATTGCTGTGAGTTCATATGAGTAAATGCCAAACTGTCTGGAAAACTCTGCTTCTTTGTGATCATCCACCTCCTCTTCCTCTTACAATCTTTCTACCACTTCTTCTTCAATGATATTCCTGAGTCTTTGGAGGCAGAAATTTGATATCAGTAACTCAATTCAGTAGTAGGCACTCTGCAGTCTCTTATTCTCTGCACTGTCAGTTGGATTTTTCAGTGTTAATCACTATCTGCTGCATAAGGTAGCTTCTCTGGTGAGAGTTGCGAGATGCATTAATCTGTTGGTATAGCTGTAAGTCACTAGCAGGTGCTTTAATACTATGCTTATATAGTATGATAACTGTATTAGGCTCTCTTCTGTACCTTGGGGCATGTCTAGCTACATGCTTCTAGGTTCCATATCTATGCCAGATATGGTCTACATCTCACGAATTGTAACTTAAATACAATTAGAAATTGATCATTACTCTCATTATATTCATGACACTATTGCATCAGAGATCCTATCTTACTAGACCATTTGCTGTTAAGGTATACAGAATTTAAAACTGAGTACGGTTAATTTATTTTTTTTTTCCTTCTGGTAGCTTACTTAGTGCCTTCCAGCACTATGAAAGTTAGCCAGTAGAGATGAAGTTTTGGCAGCAGTAGGAGCTTGAATTATCCTTGTTTTTCTCTATGGCTCATGTGTGTGAGATCTAATAGCAATAGGATCTTGCTGTTGAGCTCTGGTGGGTAAAGAACAGCAAAGGAAATGGTCAGTATAATTTGAGGAACTATTAGACTCCTGGTCAACAGACTCTAGAGAGGGTGTTCATTTCTGGAATTGGGCATTTACTTTGCTAATCTTTGATGTCTAGGAGGGGCCATGGCCCTCTTTCATAAGGGCTTTTAAAAGACTTTTAAGGTCTTTTTATGATGAATATGTATTATCTTTAAGAAAGTTTAAACATAGTTACACAAAAAACTCCTTACAATGTTGGACAAAGTAAAACATAGTTAAGTACACATACTATATGAATGTAGTACAAAAATATGCTCTAGACACAATACTGAGCAACTACCTGTCCTCTGTCATTCTGTATTAATATGAGACTATGCCTACAGCACTTCCTAAAATGCTAGGTCTATGTTCTCATCTTTCTATGGCTGGATCTACCAGGAAAGCAGGGACTGATTCATTGGGGGCCACCTGTGTCATTCCATGACCAATGGATTTCACTTGGAAACTAAATGAGAGAACTGGTACTTGGAATAAGACAGGAGTATTTCAGATCAAGACCACCACATTCACCAGTTATAGTCATGTCTGTTACCACCGTGTCTCACCACTCGGGGCCAGCCAGAGTGGACTTTGGGGTGCCAGCCCGAGGGGTTAGGGGTGAGTAGACATAGAGTCAAGCTGCAGAATCTGGGAGTTGGATGGGAAGCAGGCCAAGCGTGTGTCTCTGCCAACTCACCTGGCATCATGTGACAGTGCAAACTCTTTTATTGAAAAGGTGGACAAGCTCTTGTAGGTCTGGATAGCCAATGACCTTATGGGGTGGGGTCCCAAATACAGCCAATAATAAGTTTGTCCCCAGGTAGTCAGGTTCTTTCCAGATGCTGGTCTAACAACTAGCCAGAGCAGAACACTATACCCACAGGAACCATTCCTGTATTCCTCCTAGCAGGAGACCTGTCTAGGCCCACCTTGCATTATGCCCAACAACCACTAGAATGACCAAACATAGTGTTAGCAAAAAAGACTATGTGCATGTAGATTGACCTTTATTCTAAAAGCAGACATTCACAGAAAGTTACCATCACAGGCCAACCAGGTAAAGGAACACCATGTAATGTGTTCACTGAGCACAGAGAAAATGCTTCAAATTACAGCTTCTAGGTCTGTGTCCATTACATTTGTTTGCTCTCTAAGGAGTTGTATATTACATCGATTACTATTTACTATGATCTGCTTTCCATTTCAGTATAAGTAGCTTTCAATAATCTTTGTTTTTTTCCATTTACAGTCAGAAACTACTTGATTTGAATGAAAATCAGAAAAAAGAACAGGTAAAAATCAGTAAGAAATAAAGCAAATAACATGCCTGGATTGTTTCTTACTGAGTTGAAGTTTTAAGAGACTGTTTTCAAAAAACAGCCAACTCAAAGCTATGGGTGGAGAGAACAGCTAATTGCCGCCTGATGAGCTTGGTGACTATAAGCCCATGGTGCTGGTCCTGAAAGCAATTAAGAATCCTTTTTTAGCTCATGTGATGAGCCCTGGGCAGCCTTTTAACAACTAATTTTGTTTTTTATAGATTTATTTTCATGACTGAGTTCTTTCAGAATTCAGGACCAGCAGGGTCACTGAAGTGATGTGGGGGAATTCAGGATCTCACAGTTGATAAGAAAGCTGAGTGGAATCCTAAAGCAGAAGGAGATGGTAGATGATGAGAGTGGAAACTGAGAGTGGCCCAGGCCTAAGATGAGAGCAAACAGACCATAAAGAAAAAAATGGGAATGATAGAGAGGTTTTGATAACTAAAGAACAACAAGAGAATTTTCCAAAACTATTTCTTTCACAACGTGGAGAAATGTTGCTATATTGTAGAATCAGTCTCTACAGATACCTCACTTGTGTTCACAAGTTAATTCAGAACCCTTATTCTGGGAGGTTCACTATTACCCCTTCTCCACTACTGACAAAATCTCCAATGAGGAAAGAATCTCAAGAGATCTCAGTGTGTGCTCTATGCGCCCTAGAGGCTTCCTTCTGTTGCTGGGGGTTTTTATCTTCTTCTTCTTTTTTTTTTTTTTTTTTTTAAAGAAACTTCTTTAGTTCAGGTTCCTGATATAAAGCCCCTTGCCTCTCTTGAAAAACGTTAGGCTATAGTTATTGAAAGATAAAATAAACAATACTGCCTTTTAACAGTTTTCAATTAGTGTATTTGAAAATCTTTTATATTGTTATAAAAACAGCATTGGTAAGGGACTCAGAATTTGGTCCCAGGTTGCCTTTCTGGAGCCTTCTTTTCCTAAGACTGCTTTAGCAGAACTGCTTTTAAAAGAGTATCTTTTGAGACTTGGTGTGGAGAACTGAGTTCTTCTTAATGCCTCAAACAAAGTCACAGGAAACGAGTCCCCTATCTTACTTCCTTTACCAACTAATAATTATGTGCTGACAGAAATATATTTTAAAGTGAATAATGCCTCTTTTTTTTAAGTCTGGAATGTTTGGAAAAATAGATACACCTTAAATAAACTTAAGCATGTTAGGCTGCTTTACTGGGGCATCAGCTCCTCGGTCTGCATGTACCTGATTAGGTAGGTTCTCTAACCTCAAACCTGAAGCTTGCTTATGGCAGTTTCTGCAGTTCCTACTGTGAGCATGGGATTGGGGAAAAGAACCTGACTCCCGGAACCAAGGAATTTGTACACAGCTTGGTACAAGTACATACATGCAGCCTATCTGCATGTATCTTTTGGCTCGAATGTTCTCTCTCTTAGCTCAGCAGCACAATATGAAACCTATAAAGCTCTCTCATTTCTATGTGAAATACAAATTGTATTATCTATCTATCTATCTATCTATCTATCTATCTATCTATCTATCTGGCATCTATCCATCCTATAAATTCATGATTTCATAAATTCATGAAAACTTTTTACTTTCTGGTTTCTCGAGCAATTATTTTTAGGAACAGTATAAAAACATCCATTGTACGGAACAGAAATACCAAACAAACCTGAGATCCAATGCTCTATGTTGTCTTCACAGAAAAAGAAATCCCTCTGGATGCTTGTTTCTCTGTCACATTTCCTAGCACCCCCCTTATTCATGTGGTCTTTCTCTTCCCTAAAGCAAACGCATGCCTATTTTACTGACAGATTCCAGGACATGACTAATTGTGTGTCAGATCACATGTTGCCAGTATTCATTCTTCGAGGTGACTTTGATTTTTGGTCAATGATTCCAATTCTTTCCTTTTTATTTTATTTTTTTCTTTTGATACAGAGTATCACTTATGTCCCAGGCTGGACTAAAACTGACACAGATCTGCCTGCCTCTTCCTCCTGAGTGCTGCTTGTATGCCACCGCACCTGACTGATTTTCTTTCCTTAGGCATTTTCAAGACCACAGATCTCAGATATTTAACTTCTCCTGGAAGTGTGGATTAACCTTTTCTCATACACTACGCCTGAATCCTGCTCAAAGCCCGTGACGCTTTGTCATATTGTATGCCCTGAATCAGAACATTGATATGTTCCTTGGACAGCCCAGTCAACTTGGATGCTACTGGAAATTTCCAGAAACTCTTTTAACTACTTCAAGACGTATTAGGTATTTAAGGGGTTTATTTTTCCAATTTTCTAGGCATGGAAATTCTGACAAGAAGCAACTGTAGAGAATCTGAGATATGCTAGAATATTCTAAGATGCCACGAAGACAGGAAAGCCAATTCTCTATCAATCCATCATCTTGACATCAGAGCACTTACTGTTTATTAACCTGAAGAGTCATGAATTTAAAATTTAAAGATCACAATGAGGAATATCCACTGTTTTGATGTCATTACTTATTTTTCAGCTCTGGCCCTTCTTTGATTTTCATTTATAATGGGACTAGATTGCAATGGCTAAGGTTAATGAGACAATTAACTTTATACATGATACCAATCACAAAGATAGTTTTACTGTAATTAACCACAGTGACTTCTAGCAGAGTTCTTTATACTCACAAACATATTTTTTCCCAGAATACCTAGGGCTTAAGGGAATTATTTGGAAAGCTTCGAATCCTATTTTTTTAAAAAAAGCCAGATGTAGAAATATTTAATTGACTTTTGTTACGGCAGAGGAAAAGAGCAGGAATGATGTGAAACTCAGGTTTGTGGTTGTCAGCAGAACATCAGTTTCCACACAGACACAAACATTCACGTGAGAGCTTTTAATATGCTTCTCAAACCTCCCATCTGACCTTTCCTTAAGTCTGCTTTTCAAATTGCTTGTTTTCTGACTGATGTATTCAAAAATGCCCCTTTTCTGCCGACAGTGCCCAATTCTGTTGTTCAATGGGGATGCAGCTTGAGAAATTTGCAAAGACATGAACAATAGTTTGTGCACAAAACTAGGTTTGGGAAATTGAAAAGCCATCATGTTTCTCGTGCTTTCTTCCCTCATGCAACTTGTCAGAACATCATGCAAATGAATTTCATAACTGAAGGACTTAGATCCTGAAAGATTAACTCACTGTCAAAATGACACTAGTTTTCATGTGACTGTCCTCTCTTACATAATATGCTTGGCAGTGTAGCCAGATTCAATGACTTATTCCTTTGTCCAAGCTCCTTGAGAGGCTGAGGCAGGAAAATCACTTCATCCTAAGTGTTTGAGACTAGCCTGAGCAACAAGGCAAACCCTGTATCAAGATATTCATGCACATACACATGTACATATATTATGTCTGTCTCTCTGTCTGTCTCATTTTAAGTAACTCTTAAATCAGGGACATAAAAAAATAAGGATTCAGTCACTTTGGGAAAGGACAAGACAAGCAACTTCTAGTTGAAAAAGAAGATTTTTTTCCCTTTAAAATAATCAGTTTTTTAACTGATACATAAAAATTGTACATAATATGGGTATTTTTAAAACTTTAAACACATCTCTAGAGATTCTCCTTTCATGCTCCTTGCCAGTGTTGAGTGAGGCAGTAATTAATTTGCTTCCCTGCTATTGTATGAAATTCTTTTTCATGTAATGTTTTTGAGCAAATCAATGCTTACTTCCATCTTTTTTTTTTTCTAGAATGACACAATGACATATCTCTGTACACTGGTGTCCTAATTAGTTTATCTTCTGACATAATTTTAATTAGCTTTATGATATTTCTGGCTGACTTTTCCTCATTGACAATTGCAACTGAGCTTTAAAGAAAATGCTGATTTTTTTTAATGCTATAACCATATTCTCTTCTTGAAATCCCCCTACACCTAGGGGGGATAAAAAGCATTTTTACTGATAGGAAGCTGAGGTTCCAGGAAAACAATGGATTTTCCTCTCCCATTGTCAGCCCTTTTGTGACATCTGGGCTCTGGATAGCATCCTAAAGTGTCTGCATAGAGATCATCACTCAGCAAAGTGGCTTCATTGCACTCACTATCGGAACATGGAATTCCCAGCCATGTCTGCAGAGTGCAGAAAGGCATGGCCTCAGGGAGCTGAGCTTGAAGTTTCGCATTTTAGTTTTTTGCCTGATGTCAGTATATAGCCCCGTGAAGATTTTCTTATATTATTTTATGCTACTTCTTTACTGTAGTTTTTTTTTATTCCTCTAAATTGGAAGCATACTTCTCCCTTTGTACAGCAATTATTGACTATCCCATGTGGTTTAGCATATAGGAGTTGCTTGTAAGATGCTGAACATTTAATATATATATATAGCTTCATTCCCAAATTACCTGGAAGATGTAAAGTATTTTGGGATTTAATATTTGTTGTTGAAAACACTTTTCTACATTTTTGTTCCCCCAGAGCTCTAAATTATAATTTGAATCAGTTATGGAAAACCAGCATGTAATCTCTAGCTCCCATGACTGCTTTTAAGTTCAGAGAGATTGTAGAGAAAATACTAGAATTAGGAACATCTAGTATTTTGGGTCTGTAATTGGAATAACTATACTCACATTGAAAAATGTAACTAATATAGTTAAAAATAGAAGTAAAAACTCATGGTGACCTATTTCTGAAATAGGATTCTAAATAAGACTGGAGACAAATGAGAATTACAATATAGCATAAGGATTAACAATAAAAGTTATTTAGAATTAATGTTTATATGTGTCATGAAGAAGGGATGCTTCCGTGTCAAACAATAATAATCTGAGTCAGTCATGCTGGCACACGTCTTTAGTACCAGCCTTTGGGAGGCAGCTGCAGGTGGATTTCTATAAGATCCAGGCAAGCCTTGTCACATAACAAAGGCCTTACAAGGGAACCCTTTCTCAAATAACAAACAGATAGTATTCCCACACATAATTAAATTAGATAGCATATTTAGCATTTTGTGTTGAGAAACTCAGTCACTTTCCTCTTGATTTCCAGAAAATTGTTCACAAAAGGGATGTAAGGAAGGAATTCTTTACTTTGGTGAACAATTTGAGGGTACAGCTCATGGTATTGGGAAAGTCAGAATAGCAGGAGCCAGAGGCAACAAGATCTTGTGGTGACTAGCTACATTGTATCCACAACTGAAATGCCTCTTTTGGCTATTCTGAACTCATCCATGAAATGGTACTGCACATTCAGTATGAGTTTTCCTATGTCACTGTATTTACTCTAGATAATTCCTGGCACACAATCCTGGAGGCAATCCTAATCTAGATAATCCCTCACAGACATGTCCAGAGGTTTGTCTTCTATTTGATTCTATACCTGTCAAGGTGACAATCAATATTAACCGTAACTTATGATTATGTCTTTGCAAAATGTTTTAGAATAGAGTTAGTAAATGAAGTATTGTTCAAAAAGTTGAATCTAGGACTTCCCAGATTTCTAATTTGCTGTCTATGTAATCCTAGGTAGGTTAAATAACCTTCAGTTTTCTCCACACAATAGGTATGACATCTCTCCCATCCTCAGTTGCATCACGTAAGCAGTGCTAATGATGAGGCACCTGAGATGCTGAAAGTTTGTCCAAGTAGCAAAGGAATACAGAGGATTTAACAGGGTGTCTTCACAGAAGGACCCATTATAGAGTTTGCATTTATTGTTACATCATCATTTGTCTGAAAGAGGAGAATCAGTATAGGATTTGATACAAATAGTATATCATCTATACCAAGTACACTTTTTTTTCCATGGTATTACGAAGGGTTACTTTTTGACTTTTATAGCACTGGGGACTTTTTCAACATTTTTTGATTACTTTGATTGAATCAAGACCATGACACTAAATAGTTCCTATAATTGTACCATTGAACAATGCCAGTCAATCCGTCAGTGTCTTATAACAACTTAAATCTTAAAAGAGAAAATTTGAACTTTTTCTTTTAGGGTTCAGTGAAATTCACTTGACGTCTCAAAAGCTAAGAAAATGTATCTCCCCCCGCCCGTTTCAAACATAAAATTAATGGCTTTGCAGCCACAGCAATGAGAGCGTTGTCATTTAATGTCTCTGAGTGACGGAATAAAAAGGATAGTCATAGCTGTGGATGCTCCTTTATGAAGAGTCCATAGCTAGTCAAGTTCTTCACAGGCATATTTCCCTTGTCAGGAGCATCAGTGCCTCCTGCTGGAGTCCAGAGAAGCCTCCAGAAACATCTCACTTGTTCTCACATAATCAAAAGCACCTGGTGTCATTACAACGGAGAGAAGGATTGATACCCAGAAATTTCCCCTATGAAAATGTCCTCTAAAATCTGATTGCTTCAGCAGCCAAGCTCTCTAGTCCTAGATAATGACAGGAACGTCCTCAGCCCAGGGCTAAAGGCAGATCTCATGATGGTCACACAGGAGCACTTCCAGATTCTCCTGTGTTTCCTCTGCTTTTGTGCAGAAACCAACTACAGCTGTTTGTAGTTCTGAGGCTGCTAAGTGTGTTAGATGAAAAAAAAAAAAAGACTTTCTCAGGTAAGGCATCTATTTCAATTCAAAGTTTGGTTTGTTCTGTTTCTCTCACTCTGAACATGCAGCCTTAACTTAGGGGAAGCTATGTGTTCTTTTCTTTTCCCTTTGTGTGTTTCCTTGTTTCTTGTTGAAAATGTTATTAAGATTAAATGAAGGTCTCTCTGTGAGGAAACCTGGCCTGCGAAATACAAAGGATGAAAAAGCTCAAGTCAAATGCTTTTACTGTTATCCCTTACTTATTTTTTTCACTTATTATTAATATTAGGTACTTGTGTATGACGTATGTGTGAGAAGTGTGCATTTCTTGGCCCACATGTGGAGGTCAAAGGACAATTCTGAGGTGCTACTTCTCTGCTTCCATTTTTATGTGGGTCCTGGGGATTATCTCAGGTTATCAGCGAGTGTCATTGCTCTCTGAGCCATCTTGCCTGCCCTTCATTAATTATTACCACAAAGATTTTCTTGATTAAACACAAGACATTGCCTTTTTCTTTTTCCTTCTTTCTCTTTCTATCTTTATATAATTTGTTTTTATGTAACTGCTTTTACAACTAGATAATAGCACCTACTTTGAATGACAATTCCATGTTTTGTTTTAAAAATATTTTATTTAGTTTTTTTATATGTGTCTGAGCATATTATTTTCTTGTATGCAAGTGCACCCGTCACATAAAATGACTATGAAGGTCAGAAAAGGGCAGCAGATCCCCTGAACTGGAGTTATAGATAGTTAGCTGCTGTGTGGGTAATGGGAACCAAATTTGGATCTTCCACAGAGCAGTCATTATTGTTAATTGCTGTGCTATCTCTCCAGTCATATACATTGACATTGCACTAAAAAAATGAACGGGATTGGAGAGATAGCACAGCAAACAAACAAAAATAAGTTTCTTAGAATACTAATATCTCATTCGTACAGGAGATTTTTGCCTGTCCCAAGTCTCTCTTGGACTCAAGTACATGGTTACATAATGGGAAAAAAAAAACACTAGGATACAAAACACATGGAGAAATATTTGAGCAATATCTAACACTTGATAGTTACACAGTGTTAAATATTAAACATTGACAATTTTCCTATTTATTTTAGATTGATGATGCATTTACCTTATAGCTTGATTGTAATATATTTTCTGGGTATATATGCACATATTATGATAATGTCAGAAAAGTAAACTGAGAGTGTTAAATTCAGAGACTCTGTTTGACAACAGATATTGATCCCTTGAAAATCTTTATGTCCCACACCAATTCTTGCTTACTCTCAGAGGCAAAAATTGGAGGGCAAATGGCCCTTATTTTAGATGTGTGTTGTATCAGTGTTGATATTTGCATAATTGTGGATATTTCTATGTCTTGTTGTCAACTAGGTGCTTTCACTTCCAGAAACTATAAATTGAAGGAATGAATATTTTGAAGAAATGTTTTATTGTATGAAAAATTTTTGTAATCCGTCTTTTACATTTTTATATGTAATTTGTGGGAACTTTATACTAAACATTTTGTGTCAAAAGAGAAGTGGATTGCTGAAAACTGTATGATCCACCCCATGATTTTCTAGTGAAAGCAAACTCTCTCTTGGTTTAATTTTATCCAGGATCCATAAAATGCCATACAGACAATGGGCTGATATTTGATCTTATTGATGAAAATTATATGAAAATATTTCAACATGAGATCATTGAGAGTTCACTAGAAAATCACCTTGAGATAAAGACCACACTTGCCTAAACAGACTGTGAGCTGAAGAGTACCAGGGATGTGGATCTTTTTAAACATATGAGATATTATGAGGTTTTTTTTTTTCATGTCATTGTCAGATACAAAGCATTTCACTCCATCCAAACCCAAGAGTTGATTGACTATACTTCTCCCTGCTCAACAAATCATCCAGAAAGCATAGCCAATTGAAACCCACTATGCATATTGATAGTGCTAGCTAGAACCACGATTCTCTGAAATGTGGTATTTCTATTAGTTATTTTACAGGACAAAGGAAAAATAGAAAGTATGTGGTTCTTGTATTGTGTGTAGATGATCTTAGATTTTTCAGATTTACAGAATTTCAGTATCAATTCTAAAACTCTGACGATGCTCCTTCCAATAAAGATAGTAGAAAATATTAGATAATGCAAAGTATGTGACTATGATTTCTAACTTCCAAATACCAGAAGATTCTCCTGAGGCATCAAAATCCACCTTACTGAGTCTCTCAACTCTAACTTATTATATCTGATATTTGACCTCAGAACCTGCATTTAAAGAGATTACTATATCATTACAAAGCACAACTTAAGAATGCACTATCAAAATAATTGCAGGTAATTGTCACAACCCTGATTGCCTTGCATAACTTAAAGGTAAGACTGTATTGCTGAGCATAGGCCATACTTCTTATATAGACATTGGAGTAATCAACCTGGAACTGATCTAGAAGGTTTCTCCCTAAAGAGTAGCTTTCGTGGTATCAGAGGATACTATACAAGCTATGAAGGGAGAAAAACAATCATTGGTTCTACCAAGCCATAAAGCCTAATAAACAGCAACAAGAGACTCAGCTAACTATCACTATTGGTGCAGTAGTGGCAGTTTTAGCTCGGGAGTAACCAATAGCTAGCTAATTGAACCTGAGTCCCAATCAATGGGAAGAAACTTATGGGTGATACTGTAAACATAGCAAAATACACATGGCTGCAGATGACACAGCTCCTAGAGAAAAACCTGCATCTGTCACGTCCCTAAACAAATGTGAATTCTTACTGTACTCTAAATATGGATCTTTCTATTTATAGATAAATGTATCTCTCATCACTCATCAGAAAATGTTCTTCTTACAACAGATGAAGTTTATTACAAAGTTCCACAAGTGCTCAAACAAACACAGAAAATAAGTGTCTGTGAGATGTTCTTCCAAACATGACTCGTCTACAATGCAAGATGTATGCCTAAGGCTCAGGGAGCGGAGCAGAGCAGTGAACAGAAAGAACATCAATGAGTCTCTCAACTCTCACCAGCCATAATTCCTCATACAACAGATTGGGATTAACACAGAAAGCCACAACTGGCCAGAGTACAAAGAGTAAGAGAAGGGAGAGTGCTTGTCTCTGTGTAGGACACAAATTTCAAATCTTTGTCACCCAGGGTTCAGGGAACATGGCAGAATAAGGGATGGAAAGACTGTAAGAATCAGAGGTGGTGGATGACTACAAGATAACAGAGTTTTCCAGTGATTGGGAGTTTGCTCATATGAACTTAGAGCAATGATGACAGCATGCACAAGACCCATGCAAAAGGCATCCATTCGCTGACATACTATGGGCAACTGTTCACTGCTGGTTGAAGAAGAATTGATTTTCTTTAAGTGAGTGATACTAAATGATTTGACCAGGCTGCCGTGGATGAATTCACATCAAGGGACATTTGTGGACACAAACATGGCTTGATAAATCTTAACGTATATGACAGAATGCATGAAATCCTTTGGGGGGGCACTGCAGAAAGGGGAGGGAGTGTAAATATGATCATAATGTATACTATGAAATGGGCCAAAATTCATTTTAAAAAATAGAGAAAAAAACATCATAATGTACTACATCATGACGATACTTCCAAAATGCTGAGAAATACCACAGTGGTTGGATAATGATCTTGGCAGTGTCAAAAGCAGAATAAACTTTAATGAGTATTTGGACTAAAGTTGTTCTGTAAGAAGGGCATGTTTAACCTAATTAACTTTTTAAAAAAACGTTTCAAAAGTGGAAATAACTGAGTCCTTCTTTGAACTTCTTGCCTTCTTGTATTCCCTTGCATAATTCAGATTCCTTCAGTACTCCAGGCAGTGGTTGGACACTGAGAGATGAAACACCACATTTTACAGGTGAAATTATTCCAGTGCAGTCACATCAATGCCACTGTACCTGCCACGTGATTCATTACCCAGTACATCTGTTCTACCTCCTTTGAACTTGGCTGGAAAACAGGTTGTGAAGTGGAAACATCCGCATAGAAATCTTGAGTCAAGTGCAGATTTTTAAAATGATTTCTCCTTGTTTAGTATATCCTGGAATGCCAGAAAAAAAAAAAACATATATTCAATCTGGACTTATAGACCTAAATTCTTATTCTATGACTGCTGGTTGATTATCCCTGAGCAATGTACTGCACCCTTGAAATCTTGGTTAGTCTTTTTGAGACATATCACCATAGCTGCTATGCTAGGGTCTTAAGATTAGTGTTAGAAATATTTGTGTATACCTTTGTAGCGTCCACCATTGTCCCTAGGATGAATGGCTATTGAATAAATATTAAACTCTATTTCTTTCTGATTGGTGAATCCATAGATCAAAGTCAAAAGGAAAATTTATAATAATTATAAGGCAAAAATGCAGTATAAGGCAGCTTAAGAATGGTGTTAGAGGTGGCTGTCCATGAACACTGACAGAGGTAACAGACGTAATTGTATCTCACATTAAATATGCAGTCTTGCTTACCTGCAGAGTCCAGGGAAATATTCAAGTGCAGGTTTGCTCATGGCAAGTCAAACATTTGAGTTTTTCATCTGCACAAGTTTCCAGAGTGTTTTGGGGACCTTGGAATGTAGAAAGGTGCATAAGTTTGATGATGGAAAGGCAAAATATCTAGAAATTTTCTCTTCTAGGGTCACCTAGACAAATATTATCTTTATTAAATTAGAAAAAATATTAAATATCTCATATTCAGATTTAGCAATATTCTAACCATGTGATTCATGTTTAGAAAATAAGCCTGGCTGTGGATATCTTCCCTCACAGTTTAAAGATGATCTTTCATACATTCCTTCCACCTAGGGTGTGTCCAGGACTACATTCTGATTTGCATTATGATGAATGTTGGGATGAGCTGGTCTGTAACTGTTCTGATTACCCAAATCCTTCTTTCTTCCACTCAGTTCTCTCTGGGCGGAGCTTCTTAGAGATTGTGGTTATTGGCTTGTAAATCACCTGGAGACCACGTCAGATGGGACTTTTCTGAAGATGTGCTGTCTGTCCTGTGCCCAGAACTTCAGTTTACCCTAATTCTAATAGGGCACAAGGATTTTTTGTGTTTTTCTTTGTTTTCAGTTTTGCTCCAAATCTGCAGCAGTTTCCTGCCATCTTCTTTCACCAGCTAACTTTCGGTAGTAAATTTCTAAGGGCCACAAGTCTCAACTCTACATTATAATTATGAATTTATATTCTTGCTTCACAGAGAACAATAACGAAAATGTTCAGCAGGGAATGAGGTGATGTTTTCTTAAGGTCTTTATTTCTCATAAAATTGTGGAAAATAATTCGTAAAAGTTTATGTATACATTACTAGAAAACATCACTTTGCTAAGTCTTTTCCCTGCCTCCTAAGCATTTCGTAAGCTCACGTAGCCTATACTTAAGGCCTAAGTTCTACACCCTAACATTCCAGCATTCATAACCTTTGAAGCTAATTTTTCAACCTGTAAAGAAAGGCTTAATATGGCATGCGTTAATTGTCTGCCTCCCTCGTCCCTCACTTTTATTTCTTCAGACTTGAATGCCATTTCAGTGTTTTATTATTCCAAATAAATTCTTTAAAAAATTATGTATTATTTTTATTTCATGTGTGTGAGTCTTTTGGCTGCACGTATGTAAGTGCACCCATGACATTCAATGCCAATAGAAATCAGAAGGTGTTGAATCAACTGGAACTGGAGTTATGGACAGTTGTGAGCCAGTTTAACTCCTGGGAACTGAACCCGGGTCCTCTGTAAGAGCAGCCACTGCTGCCAACCAAGGAGCCATCTCTTGACTCCCACCGCATAAAGTCTTATTTGATGGTATTGTATCTTCTTCCATTGCCGCTGATTTGAAATTTTCCAATTATGTTCATCTTTCATTAGTCCCTGGGCCATGTTTACTAGGTCCCTCTTCCCCAAGCATATATAAAACCCTAAGGACGGCTGAGACACTCAAACTAGTTGTTCCACCTGAAACAGATAGATCAGCAGAGATGCCTGAAAGAACCTATGTGAACTGGAAAAGGAGCAGAGCAACTGAGATACCAGAAAGGACACTCTCCAGGCTGCAGGTTGTGCAGTGGGCTCTGAGTTTTGACTTTTGAGAGCTGTTACCCATGCTGGGGTGAGCTTTGAGTGACACAGCAGTCTTTCAGTCATTTCTACTCATAGCCACTAACCCCTGACCCATATTCTTGTAAGTAAACCTAATTAAACATTTGGCTTACCAAGTCAGACTTTGGTAGTGTCCTTACTTTGGCTTGTCATCATTTCCCTACCTGGGGTGAGTAGATATTTGCTCATATCACCCCAGAAATAGTGCCACACAACAACATATATATCCTTATAGTCTCTATCTATGGGTTTGACCAAGAACTGATATTCAACCGTTTTTCAAATGAACCATGACTGTGTATGATCAAGCTCCTCTGAATCACAATAGGTACTATAAAATCAATTTGCATATTACAATAAAAAATGATAGTGAGATAATATGACAGAACACAATAAAAGCTGGAAGTTCATGTGGAGGACTGAATTGCACCATATGGCTTCCAGTTCTGTAACCAAAAACCAACAGAGGACATTAAGAAAACCATTTCAACAGTGTCCTGTTGTGCCCAGTTATAAAGGGCATATGGTGTATTATCCCACATCAGGATAATTATGAAGTTACTTGAGTTGATCCCTGTATCTCTGAAAACTTTGTTTTTTGGCAGAAGGGAGGTGTCTTCAGAGATTTCTTGTTAGGGTTCTGCTCTTTTGCTGATGCTTTTTTATTTTTTTGACTACTCACATTTGTAGATGTTAAATTGAGGTTGTTAACTCAATTATTTCTTACAGGTAAACATCAAAAATGAAAAAAAAATAGAGATACTTGAGGATTTGGGGATTTATAGTTAACAGGTAATAATCCTGCATGAATTTACTTCTTGTCCTGTCATTAGGGAGAGAGTTAGGCCAATGGAAAGGATTCAGTGATGAGAGAATAGACATCATTTAATAACACAGAAATGATGATGCTGTGGGCAACTGACATGATTAATCTACCATATCTGTATAATGGGCTGAATTAGCAAAGTTTTCCACATGGTATGTATACCTTTCAAATGGATAAGTGATTCACATATTGGACTTAGTATGTAGTCTTCATTTCTGCCACTTGTCAGTTAACTCAATAGACCTGTTTTTACTGAGTTCAGTTCAATAATATATTTACAGAGAGATTAAATTTATAAAACATAATATATACTCAGTAATATTGATCAATTATTAAATTGTATATTCTTTACAAACTGAAGAAATTGAGGATCAGAAATATTAAATAATTACATCAATTAAATAACGAGAGCTTCATGAAAGGATATTAATCTTTATGAGTGATGGCTCTTTATTTAGGAATATATTAAATGTGCCCCAAATGGAAAGGATCTGAGTTTTTGTCACTTGTAAATTGCTTACTAACCCTTTTCCCTGGCAGTAATTTATTATTTTTATACCTGAACAATAGTTAAATATAAGCAAATCATAGTTATATGATAGAAACTAAGCATAGATATGGACATAACTGTCCCTATAGATTCAATACATGTAATTGTGCTAATTCATGACCATTAGAAAATGTAGACAGACAAGGTTTCATGATGTACAACTACATGTCCATCTACGCATCAGTATTTGTATTAATTAATCAAAATATGAATTGTTAATTATGGCTTATTTGTCATATAATCAAAGATTATGGATATTTACTAAATGCAAGACTGGTACATGGTTAGAACTTGAGTTTTTATGCATTCAGCTCAGTGATTCTGACACATATCATGGTCCAGAGTTTATTATGTGTAGTCTGTGAGCCTCAAGTCCTCAATAAATAGGAATTATGGAGTGCCTTTAATAGGATTGACAGGTCAGTCAAATGATAAAACAAGTAAACTGATCAGTGAATAGTCAATATTTCTTCCACTTCAATACTACCTTGTCATTCTCTGGATTTATTTATTTTCTTTGCCTTTTTGTTTTTCTTTTCAGAAGTGTGTGTGTGTTAGTGAATGTGTTTTTGAATGTGTGGGCACATGTATGTATGGATGCACATGTATTTCTGTGCATGTATGTACACTCTTCCATATTCTTCAGACAAACCATTTCCAAAAGTCTATGCACATATGGTTAATTTTATCACAACAATGATCCCACTGACAATACCAATTTTTGTATTAGATTCACTTCAGTTTTTGTGATAAATTCTCTGAAAAATAAAAATAAGTGAAAAAGGGTCTAATTTTACTTCAAGTTCCAGAGGAATATAGTCAATTGTGGCGAGGAAGGCATGCAAGTAAGTCAGGAAACAGGAATCAGGAAGACTGGCAAGGCTATAAGCCCTCAAAGTCACCCTTACGTATATGTTTTTCCTCAGCAAAATTCCATCTCTTAAATGGTTCATAACATTCCCAAACAGAAGACATAGTTGGGGCCCAAGTATTAAAACACAGAAGCCACTAGGGTCTTTACATATCGGAATCACAATATATGCATTCATCAAATGTTCAATCAACAAAATCCACCATTTGTGCTGAAGTCATAAGTATAAAATAGCAACTGATTGCACAAATGTTGCTTTTCAAGTATTGGGTTTCAGCAATAGATTAAAATGAAAACTTTAAAAATGATAGCTTATGGGTCTTGAAGTCCCTTCTGTGAAACTTCCTCTATTTCCTGCCTACTCACCTCCCGGGAAATATTCACAAATATTCAACACAGATGATCTCTCCTACCCACACCAGGAAGCACGATCTCACAATTCAGAAGCCTAGGTAGGTTTCATTGAAACAAACAAACAAACAAGCAAGCAATAGGGACAACAAAGATAATATGTCTCCCCCAGAAATTAGCACCCCCATCTTAATCATTCATGAGAATGGCAGCCTAGGGGATGATTTCAAAACAACAATTATAAATATGTTCAAGGAACTCCAAGAGGATATGACTAAAAGACTGAATGAAGACCAGGAAAACACAAACGCCTGAGTGAAACAGCTAAAACAATTCAAAACAAGAAATCAGAATTCAATAAAGAGATAGGATATCTAAAGAGAAATTAAACATAAATAAAAATTGAAATTAAAAAAAAAGAACTCAGGAATTCAAACAGAAAAAAAATTGGAGGACAAGATTAAAAGGAATGGGAGGAAATGGACCAGGGAATAGCAGATTTTGAGGATCAGGTTGGGGAAACTGAATAATCAATTCAAGAAAATGTCAAATTTAAAATCACCCGGGAATGGAATATATAAGACTTCTGAAGACTTTAAATCCAGATCAAAGGCACAGAAAGTATTCATAATGAAATCATAAAATAAAACTTCCCAAACCTAGGAATGAAATTCGCACTAAATTACAAAAGGCATTACAATTATCAAGAAGACAGGACCAGAAAACTGCCCATGATATATAATAGTCAGAACACCAAATGCACAGAAAAAGGGAAATATTTTGAAAGCTGCAAGAGAGAAAGAAAGACCAGTGGAGAAAGGGAAAGATAAAAGGACTTGAATCAGCGTTCAACAAGTCAGGAAAAAATAAAGATTCCAGACTACTAAATTCAGAAATTTTATCAGTTGTAATGGAAGGAATAAGAAAAAGCTTTTGTATTAAAAACCAGTTTAACCCAGGACTGAAGAGATGGCTCACTGGTTAAGAGCACTGGCTGCTTGAGGAGGACCCAGGTTTGGTTCCCAGCACCCACATGGTGGTTAGAAACTGCTGGTAACTCCAATTGCAGTTGGCATTGCATAACACAGGTGTACTTAATACATGAAGGCAATAGACTGATACACATCAAATTAAAATAAATAAATAAGAACACGAAAACAAATTTAAAGCATTTATGCTCATTAAATCAGGTCTACAGAGAATATTTGATGGCATATATTAGTCTGAAGAGATTAAACACTCTCAAGTGGGCACAGACCCAAAGAATAAATAAATTAGCCTTTAACAATTACCAAAAAGAGGTCTAAGAACACAACAGCACAAAAACAACATGACAAGAATTTATAAACACTAATATATAGTAACACTCAGTGGTTCAATTTCCCTAGTAATAATATGCAGACTGCCAGGCATGGTGGCAAACAACTTTAATCCCAACAGAGGCAAGCTTATCTCTGTGAAATGAAGGACAGCCTGGTCTACACAGTGAATATCAGGCCAGCTATGGCTACAGGGACCCTGTCTCAAAAGCACATACACAAAAACAAACAAACAAAAAAACAATAATAACAGTAACAACAACAGAAAGTCATAGAATAAGTGACTGGTTTACAAAAAAAGATTATTTAACTTGCTGCCTTGAAGAAACACAACTCCAATCAATGATAGATAGCACTTTGGGATACAAGTATGAGAAAAAGTCTTCCAAGTAAATGGAAGTAAGAAACAAGCACATGGAACTATTCTAATATCTGACAAAACAAACATCAAACTAAATCAATAGGAAGTCTTTTAGTATTCTTTAAAGAAAAATGATTCACAAGATCTATTTATAATCCTAAACATACATGTAAAAGATTCCAGGGGAACCCAATTTAGTGATAAGAATTCTATTATATCTAAAATCACAGACTGAGTAGAACACAGTTATAGTGATTTCAGTAGAGCATAGTTACCAAAAACTAGTCA
Source organism: Eospalax fontanierii (assembly GCA_035773235.1). NCBI lineage: Eukaryota > Metazoa > Chordata > Mammalia > Rodentia > Spalacidae > Eospalax > Eospalax fontanierii. The sequence continues at coordinate 21,008,502 of CM069552.1, forward strand.
GTCAAAAACTAAATAGAGAAACCCTGGAATTAATAAATATCATAAATCAAATGATTTATACAGCTTTTTCATGGAAATTGAAAAGCTATTCTCAAGTTTCATGTGGAAACACATGGATCCCTTAAAATGGACTCCCTCTTATTTCAAACTATGCTATAGAACTATGGTAATAAAAACATCATGATACTGTCATACAATCCTTGACCAGTGAAATGGAGTTTAGGACCCAGATTTAAGTCCACACATTTATAGTCACCTGAAATTTGGTGAAGGGATCAAAAATACGTAAGGAAAAAGACAGCATGTTCAACAACTGATACTGGATTAACCAGATAGTGACAAAGAGAACGAATCTTGATCCCTCTCTCATACCAGGCACAAAACTCAACTCAGAGTGAATTAGGACTCTAACACAGCACCTGATACCCTAGATCTGACAGAATAGAAATGAAGAAATACCCCGGAATTTACAGCCACAGGAAGAGACATTACATCCAACAATTGACATATAATACCTCATGAAACTAAAAAAGAATTTAAAGAATACTAAAAACTAACAAAGGACACCATCATTTGATTGAAGAGGCAACCTATAGACTGGAAAAAAAATCTTTACTATATTTGACAGAGGGTTAATATCTAGAATATACAAAGAACTAAAAAATACCAAGAAAAATAATCAAAACCGGGTTAAGGAACTCAAAAAGGTGTTCTCAGAAAATGAAATTAAAATGGTTGAGAAATATTTAAGAAAGTGTTCAGCCTCACTAGTCATCTGGGAAATGCAAAATCAAACCACTTTAAGTGGTCTTACCACAATCAGAATGGTTAAGGTCCAAAATACAAACAAAGAACAATGCTGGTGAATCTGTGGGGAAAGTGAAATTTTGTCCTCTGCTGGCAGGAGTGAAGTCACTTTGGAAATCATTCTGGAGATTCCTCCAGAAGCAAGAGATCTATCTACAGCATGGCCCACTCTTGGCCATATACCCAAAAAACTTTATATCCTACTACAGAGATACTTGTTCATCCCTGTTGATTCTTGCCATTTTGACAAGAGGCAGGGAATGGAAACAATATCTACACTCACCAAGTGATAAGTGGATAATGAAAGTTCGGTACATTTACACATTGGAATATTGATCAGGTATTAACTAAGGAAATTATGACATTCACAGGCAAATAGACGGAACCGGAAATGATGTAACCCAGAAAGAATAAATGCCACATCTCTCTCATAGCTGGCTGATAGCTTTGAATTCCTATACATATTTTAATTGTAAAATCTGGAGAGGTTAGGATGCCAATAAATGGCCAAGGGAGGAGGCATCATGGGACAGGAGGTAGAATGCAATGCCATGAGGCAAGAAAGGTGAATGAGAGAGCAGGTAGCATGAGTTGGCTTGGGGAATGGGAGGGCAGTTGACAGGAGGCAATATGGGATGATCACTAATACTAAAGACATTTTAAAAAGTCATATGGAAATCTACCATCACAGGAACTTCTTAAATATATATATATATATATATATATATATATATATATATATATATACATTTTATAAAAAAATATTAAAGGAGTTTGGTACGTGATACAGGAGGGCATAGGCTAAGAAAGTAGAAGTCTAATCCTAGGAATAGTTTCTCTCTTTTAAAACTATTTATCTGAGGTTCCATAGACCTTCAAATAAAATTGACTATTACCCCTTTTCTTGGTTACCCACAAGAACTTGATAGTAAGACCCTGTTGATGAAGTTCCTATATATGAATCACAGAAAAAAATAAAACGGAAAATTCAAGCTGGCAGTGACTTCAAAGCTTCATCTCTACTGGTTACTTTCACAGTACTGGAAGGTGCTATGCATGATAGCAGCAGAAAAACAAAACAAAACAAAACAAAACATGTCCAGTAGTGAATCTTGTGTGCTTAATCAAGTAGTCTGGGAAGAATGACCTCTGGTGGAATAATGTACCTGACATTGAAATCAGGCCTAGTAATATGTGTCTGGACAGGCCACAGGCCATAGGAGAGAACCTAGTACTATCATTCTGCTACATAGATTTGATATTATAAGGACTCCTGATGCCTTAATTCTTATTAATGCATATCTCAACTCTCACCGGAGAAGCTCCCTTATATAGAAGATAGTGATTAACACAGAAACACTCAATTGATCAACATGAAGAGAATAAGGAACTCTTGAGTGAGTATTCCTTAATTTGAAACTATATTCAATTTCTGCCTCCATGTGTCTGTCATCATTTCACAAAAGGTGGCAGAAAGATTGTAAGAGTCATTGGTGGGAGATGACCATGCAGAAACAAAGTTCTTACAGAGTGGCAGTTAAAAATATGAACTCACAGGAATGGTGATAGCATGGACAAATATCACATAAGCTCAAACAAGATAAAATCCAAGTACAGACATGAGGAAGTACATAAGAAATTTCCACCTCAAGAATCACTGAAAACTGATGGTTGTTGTGAAGCAAAAAAAAAAATCAGTTTCTATTAAGGGTGTGACTTTTGGTAGGATACCCATGCTCCAGTGGATGGAAAAATAATGATGGTCATTTGGGGAGTGAAGTTTGCCTCTATTGGTCTTTATATATATTTAATAGAAACTTGGAAGTGTATAATAAAGCATATACAGATGGGAGAGAAGTTCAAATATGATCAAAATATGTTGTGTAAATTTTCTAAAAATTTAATTCACCAAGGAAAGAATGATTATAACGTGCACACTTTTCATTATTTTTAAGTTTTGATTTATTTTTACTTTTCCCTTAATTACTTTTTCATGCATGTATATATTTAAATTATTTTTTATATAAAGGCTTAAGATTTTTTTTGTTTTGTTTCTACAAAGTGAACAAAAGAAATAGTCAGCTTTGAGGTAAAACCACCTTGTTAAGGCAGGAAAAAGCGCTGAACAGGATGAAATACAGACAACGCATTTTTTAACCTAAAAAATGGAATTCATAGTAAAGCAGATAGAAGTCTAAACACGTTCCCAAAGTTAAGTTAGTGGTATATCTTAAGTGTTCTAAAAATGGCCTCTTTGTGAAATTTTTGCCCCAGTTGTCAATTTCTTATTTATATGGTTTCAGCGATTTGAGAGTTCGGATACTGCTAGTAGGCACTTTCAGCAAGTTGGAAGATTTCAACTTCTCTGCCCTTCTGTTGTGTTTCATCTTCAAGATTTCTAAAAACAGGAGAGAGGTGATATGTGCTTTGACTATTTGGAGCTGGCAACACATTGAGAAGGCTTATGCCCAGAAAGTATACTTGCAGCGATTTCAACAGATGATGTTGACAAAGCAACCAAAGTGTATTAATATTTATCAAGCAGTTAAATAGGCATTTAAGTATGAGAAATGTTAATATCTTATAAATGGAAGTTGATTTTATGTGACATTGTGACCCGTTAGCCAGAAGCACTCTTTATCACTGAGAGAAGAGAACAAATGTTGACTTCTCTATGGGTGAAATTTTGGCAATTAGTTATATCTGCAAATGCATAATTACAGGTGCAACCCAGCTGGTTAGGCAACATTGTTAATGCTTGATACATTGCACACTAAGTACTTTAGCAATTAGAGACATGATGGAACGATTAATTAGGGTCCCAAATTAAGTCAGGCAATAAATGCCATTATATTCAGAGCAGAAATATCACTAAGAAAATTTAAAAGAAGCCACCAGAGAAATCACTTCTAAATTATATAGGAGGATTTGGAAAATGGTGACCTATTTTAAAAGCTTTGTCAACCACATGGACTTTTATGTTGTGAAAATATGTATTTTCTGATTTTTGAATCAACTTGAAACTTTGAAATAAACTAGAAATTATCAATCATCAATTGATTATCAGACTTAGTCATTATAATCTTTTGCCAATATACATAAAGGAAATTTTCAATTTCTTATTCCAACCTCATCCAAGAAGTTTAATGGCAATTTGATGGCATTAACAAATAGTGATCTTTGCATTTCTAAAGAGGAATTGGTAGGAATACACTTTGTGCTTAGAGAAAAGCTTTTCTATCCCACCAGTATCTTCTAGACCATTCCAAGTCTTCTATATAACATTGCTAAATGATGTTTCTCGCTTGATTCTACTAACACTTTAATCTTCTGCTTACAATAATACATAATTTCCCTTTTAAGTATCTGCCACCCATTAAGAGAGATGTGTAATTGTTTTAAAATGTGTTGTCTCCTGAAATCTGCATAGCAGAGCATAACAGCAGACCTGACCCTTGCACATAAGATCTCCTATAGCAAAACCTCGTTCTATTACAAGCTTGGAATTTATACTAATGTTGGTGAAGATCAAGAAGAATAAGGTGACAGAGAATAAAAAGTAAGCAAGACTCCATGAAACATCCATGTGAAAGCACATTACCCCTGTAAAAGCAACCGCAGTTGGCTATAAACTGTGCCATAGTTGTACTACATTCAAGTCTGTATCATGAATGATGACTAGGAAAAAAAGATGTAGATTTTATGATCTATGATGGAAGTCCTCTTTTGTTTGCCACAATTTTAACAATAATCTAGAATGCAAGTATCTTAGAACCAAGAAAGGAGTGGAAGGAGTGGCAGACAGCATGATCAAAAACTCACAGGCTAGTTTATCCCTGAGGTCCGGTTAGCCTATGGAGAGCTCCTCACTTTAGGAAGATCAGCTCTTCCTCATCCTGTAGTGGTCAGTAGCCAATATTTCTTCATCTAAGTTTGGAGTCTACTGCCCATTGCCACAAATCTATACTTGGTTTTTGCCTCCTTGAGTTTGCATGGGTCTCATGCAGACAGCCACCTTTGCTGTAGGAGTCTATAAACAAGTCTCCAAGAACTTGTAGGACCCAGTTTCCATATGGTCATGTCTTCCTCCATGGCTCTAGCCATACTAGGCCTTAACGTAGAAAGTATGGATTCCACTTGGAGGTCTATGGGTGGGCTGCGGGCAGGGAAGGGGGTATAAAGATGGTTAAGATTGATTGCGATGTTCTGTATGGAATATACAAAGATTCAATTTAAAAATAAAAAAAGGGCAGGAAGTAATTTCCAGGATAGAGTTTTCTTTTTCTATTTCTTGACCTGGGCAGCTATGACAGGATTATTACCACTGAATTACTAGCTGAACTACATATTGGTCATATATGTACTATGTGTATTACATTTCAATAAAATAATGTTTCAACTGAGAAAAAAAAAAAAACTTCACACACAAATTTGTTTTGGTGACCCCAAATATTGAAGGAAATTTCCTGCCTAGGGTTGAAAGGATGCTTGAGCTTATATAGCCTGCGGCTAATCTGATGATGTTTCCTCTGTCACATAGATTCTTAGCCCACAGGAAGATCATGCAGTGTGGAGGTTCCCATGGAGTTAAACTAAGGAACAGTTTGTTATGTCATACCTTCAGCAATTTTTATTCATTTTGTCCAAAGTATAGTTGCATTTGTTACTTTGCTTTAATAAAAATATGCCTTTGACTTAGAGAGAAATGTCAAGATAGTGACCGAAGGAAAATAGATGATGGCTTGGGAAGAAATAGCTGTAGATTCATCCACAAAATGAGGGTCTCCTGAGACTCGATGGTCGTGAAGAATGGGATGGTAGAAACACAAAGCCCTGCTAATTAACTACCTATTATGAATTAATCTTGAATATTTTAATAGTATAGATTCTGAAACATGAAATATAGGATGGGACTTGATGTTCTGCATTTCTACCAAGATCTTAGGATTGAACTCTGACCATACAAAACATAACCAGTGAGGGCAGAGTTTGTGACTAGAAAACAGGAGGTTGGAATTATTGCTTTGGTGGCTGAAGCAGTTTCAGACAATGATAATCTTCAAATTTGTCTCCAGTTGAGATAAATCAAGAGGAAATATTATAATCTGATTTATAATCATTTTCTCCTTTCGAAAATCTAATGAGAAGTTCTCGATACCGTTAACTAGAGTAATAATTCAACTTCATTTAAAATTTTTGTTTGTTTGTTTTACTTTTACTGGCAACGGGAGGTGGTTAGTGTGACTTAAGGTGTCTAAAATCTCCTAGCACTGATTAACTGGAAGTTTGTTGATTAGTGTACAGGAACATGAATAATATAAATTATGGATTTATACTATTTATGTAAGCAGAATTTAACAGAAGTCACTATATTTTATTTTGCACAATATAATATCCAACTAACATTTTTTCTATCCACTTTTTTCATCCAACCAATCTTTTGTAAATATGCAGAAAGCAAAGGTTACCCAACCAGAATTTTCCTTCTGAATGCTGATTATATGTAAATGAATATAAGGTTCCAGATGTTGATATGAATTAGTATCTGCCATAGCAGAACAACATATACTTAACATCTAAATTATTACAACAATTATAGGCTTTGACAGGAAGTTTAGTGAAATCATCATGCAATAATTTCTATTATTTACAGTTGAGTGATTGTTAGAACATGATAAAGAGAATGGCTTATGCTTGTTAACTATATCAGGACTTATTTCATCTTCTAATTATAAAAGCAGACTAAAATGAAATACCCTTAAAACTTTCACTTTAAAATAAATCCTGTTTCTTTTGTACATTTGAAGTCTTTCTCTGTATTTCCCAATAATAACTACATGGTATGTTTGTTTAAAAATATGCGTATAGATATGTAGATAAATATTCATTATCTTCAAGAAGTTTCTAGAAAAATTTACAAAATTTCATAGGTGGATAAGCAGTTAAAGTTTAATTGATTGATTAGACATAATATAGTGTTATTAAAATCTAGATACCAAGTATATTGTGTTCAGCTTCACATGGACTTTCTGTATCTAACACAGTCATAATATGTTAAAAACTTAAAATAGCTCTTTGCAAGTAAATTAAAAATGATTGGAATGTAGAAAAATAATTCTCTTTAAACAATTCTAATAATTTTGAAAGATATGCAATGGGATTAGTAGGAAACATTTTGTTGATTTGCATTTTAAATCTGTTATAATAAACACTGCTTTCCTCAAAGAAAATTTCTTTTGAACACATTAAAGTGTATTCAGCACATCCAAAGAGATGCGAATTTGGCCTCTTGTTATGCTATGTTGTTATGTGTATGGGTTTATCTGGAGAAATAAACTTTCTGGATAGTCCTCATTTTTATTTCAAAGGAAAAATGGGAGTTATAAAGGTTAGCTGTCATAGTAATTGGACTATACATTAAAATGATTAAACATAAGTGCTCAGAATTTTTTTACATTTCGAGACTACAGTGAAACCTGTAGCCCATCATGTTGCTGTTGGAAATCTCCTGGGAGCCACAGAGTCAAGGTTAGTGTCGATGATGGCTATGTCCTTGCAGTCATCATTAACTTACATGACAATTTCCCAGAAAAAGACAGGAGAGAGAGAGAGAGAGAGAGAGAGAGAGAGAGAGAGAGAGAGACTTTCCCAAAGCAGCCATGGCAAGAAAGACCCTCAGGATATAAAAAAAAAAGCATATGAAATATTTTACTCAGTTAAGAACATTTTTTTGAGTAACAACTTTACAATATCCATCAAAATGCTCAGAACTGTGATATAATGTTTGATTCTCTATTTAGAACAAAACCTCAAGTGAGGAAAAAGATGAACATTTTACTTATTGTAATCTTACTAACATCAGCCAAAACATTCAAGACAATTTAAATTATTTTCATTTAGGGAATTATCTATGTTACAGAATTTCATTTGGTTCCTTAATACGATGTGTGCATTGATATCACTTTAAAAGTCTGTAGTAAAAATACTTGGAAAAAGAGCAAGGATACCTTACATTTTGAATGTAGGACTTAGAGAGTGTATGCTGGAGCTGAAAGTCAGTGTCTGTGTGCTACATAGCTTTCACAGTGTGGGAGGCTGCTATGCTAGCTGCTGGAGGAAAATACTCAGCTGTGGACCTTGCTTGCCAAGACACAGATCTGCCAGGCAGATATGCCCATGTGGGATGACTTAAGCTTCTAACCAACTGCCTTCTCCTTCAATCTGTGGTCAACTCTTCAGCAGACAGTTAATATTTGTACCATGGACCTGATCAAAGGCCTACAGTTGGGGAGTTCATAGGCCATTGCAGTGAACCTACCACTTCTGTCTTGCTAGATGGAACGTTTTCAAACTGTCCCCTAAATGTTCATGTTTATATGCATATATGTTTATATGTGTATATGAGTATAACCAGTAGGCTTGGTCAGAGGAAAGTCTTTTTGGAGTGAACAGCATTAATACAGAGCTCACGGTGGTTAAGGATCTGAGATGAAGGGACTCTTGAGTTCTCTAACAGGATGTATAAGACTGAGTAAACCCTGAAGAAGAGCATAAGAGCTGAATGATGGAGATAAATGCCATTAGATACTGTCTTCTGGACATGACATGACTGTTGCATAGCAGGTGTCATTGTCTGCATAGAGACTGCACAAGATTGAGAGCATCAACATTTAGTCTTAGGTGGAGGCAGCATTTGTGCTTACCTCTCTCCCAGAGCTACTGGCAGTTGAAGGTTGCTGGTCACTGTCTTCAGTGTTGTAGATAGCCACTGGTGATTTTCCCATGCTTTGCAGTTATGACCACAGGAGAGACCCTGCTGAAACTCTGGGTCAAGGTAATGGTTAGCTTTAAATGTCAATCTGATACAACCTAGAATGACTAGAAAGGAATCTCTTTGATGAGTTGCCTAGATGGGGTTGGCCTCTGGGAATGCCTATGAGGGATTATATTGATTATTAATTGATGTAAGAAGACCCAGCTATTGTGGGCAACACCATTTTATAATGCATGGCCTTGAACTATATAAGAGTATGAATTATGAATTCATACTGATTATGAATTCACTTGTTTCTCTCTGCTCCTGACTGTAGATGTGATGTCACTGGCCAACTGGTGTTCTTCCTCTATGACTGTCCTGTGACGATGGGCTACAACCTGGGATTGGAAGGTGAAAAGATCTGTCCTTCCCTGTATGATGATATGTTGTCACAGCAACAGAAATGAACTGATAATAGTCACAAAAGAAAAGCAAAATAAGAAAAATGAAAGTGGGAAAGAATACGTTGGAAAGATGGGGGCTTAGTGGGTGCAAGATTGATAAAAGAGTGTATGGAGTATGACCAGATGTACTGTGTACATGTATGGAATTGACCAAGAGTTGACTTAACAAAATTAAAAGCAGAGAGAATCACATGCATTCTTTAAATTTACTGAAATAACAACAATCATAAAAAGAAAATCTGAGAAACGATGATTGCTGTGGTTGACTTCAGGGTTTGGGCTTCTGGCAGATGAAGAAATAAAACATTTTTAATTGAAAAACATATGAGACAATTCTCTTATAAAAAAGAAAAAAAATATTAAACTTACAAGTATTTTAAAAGTGTAGATGTAATATTATTAACAGCAAACATTCTAAACTGGTTATAGTGGTGCACGGCTTTAATCCCAGCACTCAGGAGGCCGAGGCAGAAGCAGACAGATCTCTGTGAGATCAAGGCATCCACTCTACACAGGGAGTTTCACTTGAGTTGGGGTTATAAGTAGATCCTGTATCAAATAGACCAATTTTTTTTTCTTGTGTGAGATATTTTCTGTGTGTGTGATACATACACAGATGTAAGTATGTCCCTGTGCAAGTTCACTGATGCTTCTACAGCACTGTCCCTGAGACTGAATACTCTTCAAAAAATAAGAAATTATTTGCTCATAGTTTTGGGTAATTGACAGTTTAAAGCAAAAGTATGGTCATGGTTAGATCAAAGGAAAACTACTCTCTGCTTTTAGCTTTTAAACAAGGGAAGAATACTGGTTTCTCTATTTCTTTTCCTGTTCTTATTATGCAGTACCCTGACCAAATCAACTGAAGAAAATCGGGTTTATTTTAGCTCACCCTTCAAGGTTCTGCCCATTATGGAGGGGAAGTCAAGCTAGGAGGAGTTTGAAGCATTTGGTTGTACTGAAATTACAAACAGGATTTATACAGTCCTAGATACCAGTCAGGGAATGGTACTATGGACAGTGGGCAGGTGTTCCCATCTCAGTTAATCCCATCTAAATAATCCTCCACAAGCATAACCAAAGTAATGTTTCTCAGATTAGTCTGCATTTTGTCATGTCACCAACACTAACAGTCACAGCTAGGCACTTCTGGCAGAGAGCAATGGACAAAATTCACTAGATAGTTTCTTCAACTTCTCATATAACTGCTATTCTGGTAACCTCTCAAAACATCCTAAATCTTAATTCCACCATCTTGTTGTTTAATTTCCAATACATGTCTTCTGAAAGGACACATGTACTCAAGCCACAGAATTATGTGTGCACAAATTTCTTCCCATATATGAATATTGAAGGAAAATATGCCAAAGGCAATTAATGAGAGGGATTACAAAGAGGTGGTAGGTGGCTGTGGGTGAATATGCATACAGTAACTTTGCATGTCCTCATGTAGCCCAGCTCCAAGTACAATGGGTAAACACCAATGAAAATCTAGCAAAAGAAAAATCAATGAAGTTGTGGTTCAATTATCTGTATCGTCTGAATATTATATTAGGTTATACACTCATTGAATTCATTCAGTGACTTAATATTTCAACTATTTTTTCCATTTAAGATTCAATATAAATGCTCTTTTTTCTATATTTTTCTATATTACACTCACTTTTTATGCCATTTAGTGAAGCAAAATTCCTAGGTAGTATAGTCCATACATTAAATCAACTGTAGACTGGCTGTATTTTCAGGGAAGACACACGGTGAATGTCCACACACCCTATAGACTGGGGTTAACAGTAACTGCTCTTCAGAAGCTTCCTTATGCCTTTCTTATCATTACCTAATTCAGGAAAATTGTATTCTCAGCTAAAGCTGATCTGTGTTTGTATTTTATACAGATCATCATGGGCAATATGTGCTTACTTACCTTTGGTTTCTTTTATGCAACACTGTGAGATACTACATACTGTTTTGGATAACGATCATGGATTCCCCATGCAATACAGTATTTCAATGTGTCAATGACTCGCAAACCATTTGTCAGTGCTCCAGTTCACAGGCACTTGGATGGGAGACATTATGACTTAAGAATATGATCAGGAAAAAGCTTTCTGAATCATAGCATATATAGGTAAATTTTATTTTAATTCACTTTAAAATTAGTTCTCATAGTACATATCCTTTAAAGAAGTCACATTAGATAAGATTTTATCTGTTCGTATTGTTAAGCCTTTCCCCTCAACTTTCTGTCATTTAATCAGTCAGTCAATCAGTGTAGAAATTACTTCATTTTGTGTGGCGTTGGTTCATTTTTTTTATTTGAGACAGGGTCTCCCAATCACAAGCTAGCCTGGAAGGTGCTATATAGACCAGGTTGGTCTCAGTCTCACAGAGATCTGCATGACTCTGCCTCCAGAGTGCTGGGATCAAAAATGTATGTGACACCTGGCTCATGTCAATCATTATTTCAATCCACTAAGTTCAGTTAGTGCTTTCTTTATGATCATGGTTGCAGGCTCATCAACTATATATATATGCACACACACGCACACACACATACACACACACACACACACACACACACACACACATATATATATATATATATATATAGTCAAATTTGTGTCTCAAACGCCCTTTGATCTAAGTCTTCTACTGGAACTCAATTAACCTAACCAGCGTTTCACCTTCATGAAAGTCTTCATGCTCCAGTTTCCCCTACCCAGCAACTAAGTTGCCAATTGTTCTCAGTAGGATTTGTGTCTCTTCAGTTCCAAGATTTTGTATGGCTTAAGCCTACTTGGTAGTTATGCATTCTGTCACTATTGATGTGAGTTCATGAACTGACCAGCTTCAGGAAAACTGTTTCCTGTATGGTGTAATGAAGAACGGGTCTTAGCCAGGCCCACTGTCATGAGGAATAAGGGAATGGCTCCTGTGGACAGGGCATGTTGGCAGGAGGTGGCTGAAGTAGGAAGTGGAGCACTCCCATCTCATGCAGGCAGAGGAAACAGTAAGCAATTAGAAATCTGGCAAGGTTTAATAACTCTCAAAGTCAGGCCTCCAATGATGTGCTTCCTTCAGCATGGCCACACCTCCTAAAGCCTCCCAAAATGGTATCACTAACTGGGGACAAAAATGTCAAATACCCGGAGCCTGTGGTGGGCATTCTCATTCATACCCACTACACCCATTTTTATCAGGTCAGGCGAAATTCTAGCATACAAGTTTGTAATAGGGTGAGAAGCTCCAACCTTTAACTGCTGGGAGGAGGAGAGCTGGTTTTCTTTATGGATGTGATAAGCGATAGATTGATCAGGCTCTGGGGGATAGGTGAACATCAAAGGACATTTGGGTCACAAACTTGTCGTATAAAAGAAATTAAAATAGGAGAGGCAGTCTAAATATGATCATATTATTTTTTATGAAATTTGTACAAATTATATTTTAAAAAACACAAATTAAAAAATAAAGAAATGAAATTTATAGGGAAATTGTGGCACTGGAAAAAATTCTATTGAGTGGAGTAACTCCATCCCAGAAAAAGACAAACCACCTGTGTTTTCTTTTTTACAGAGATCCTAGTTTCAATTCTTGTTCCATGTGCTTAACTTGGAGCGCATATGGAAGTCAGGACACTGGGAAGGCATCTTTTGGGGAAGGACATGTAAGAGAGAAGGAACAGTAGATTATTGGTAAAACAAAACTAGAGAGATACAATTTTGGGGAGGGAATGTGTTAAGCAATGATTATTGTGGGCATATGAAAGAAATCAAAGGAGGAAGGGGAGGGCTTATTCAAAGGAAGGAGTGTGACATACCATAGGAAACACATTATCTCATATCCCACCCCCTCCCCCCCCGAAAAAGAAATACAGTGGAAGGGCAATGGAATGTGAGAAATGAAAGTAAAGAGAGAACTATTGAGATTTAGGGGAGTAACTAGGGGCTGAGGCAGGAGCATGGGGGAACATGGGGCAGCTGATCTACCATCAAAACCAATGATCTGTGCAAACGTTTTATGCAAATCGACTACTTAGTAAGATGGGTTCAAAACACAATTTAAAATCAAAGAATTGGAATGGAATTACCAATTGGAACATTGGAACGGAATTACCTGCATAGGTGGACAGTTTCACTCTACAAGACATGGTTTATCAAATGAACATGTCAATATCAGGCATGGAATTTCGTCCTATGAGCCACCGCTCGGCTTTTTAATGATTTCAGATGAACTTTCAAGCCTCCTAGAACATCCCAGAGTGAATCACGTTACCGTAGAACAAGCCAAATGTGCGCTTCAGTGACACCTTTCATTTTATGGTGCGTAGTTCTAGTTCTTTCCAAAGAGTAAAGCACCTGCCGGTTTGTCTTCTCTACACTGTCGTTGCCCGGGAAGGCACAAAAAGACAGAATAGACACGTGTCTCCGGAGCGCCAATAGCTGGTGATTCTGGACACCCCCAGATACTTGTTTCACTTGAATTCTTCTTTATGGAGTTTTGTAATTTCTGGGGCCTTTTGCAGTGCTATAAATATTTTGCTTTTACCGATCACGGGATTTAAAAAATAAACTAGCGTTTTCTAGCACAAATAAAGTCGCATTTTGACATAGATAAATACAACCTATGTGAAATGATTAGTCCTCGTCTACAAATATACTGCGCATTCAGGATGGGAGGCTTAGTACTGGTGTAAGACAAAATGTTGAAGATAATATTCATATTCAAAATATGAATTTAAGATTGAATGACAGCAAGACCTTCATCCATGGAAATATTTTCCAAGATCCCAGCAGATCTGGAACTGCAGAGACTACCACACCTCTTATCGTACATGCTTTATGTTTTCTGTTGTACATGATGTATCTTTTCCATATCATATCAGAGCTATTGTGTCTTTTTAACTTTCATGTTGTTTTGTGTCACTATTGAGTTGGATTTGATTATTAAATAAAATGAGGGTTTCCTGAATATGGCCACTATAACATAATACTATAACCATTGATTTGATATCCAGATAACCACATGACTACTAAGTAACGGGCATATATTACATACAGAGTGAATACATTGGCAAGGGGTTGAATCTCATCCTGAATAGTCAAGGAAAGGCATACTGAAATTTCCTCATAAGAATCAGAGTGATACTTTATTTAGAACTTACGAATTATGATTTCTGAAGTTTTTCATTTAATATTTGGGGACTATTCGTTACTGCAAGGAAATGAAATCAGGGAAAGTTAAAACCACAGATAAGAAAAATATATTGTATTCATGGTTCAAATAAAATACAGAATGGACGTTACAGTGACCTTAAGAAAGCCAAATACCTGTTCCAGATCCCGGCTTTCCTATTTGTAAAACAGGAAAATCTTCTCATTTCTTCCACAGACACCAACTGCATATCCAACCAGACAAAACTGAAACCAAGTTCATTGCATGGCATTTCCTTACTGAGATAATTTTGCAAATGGGCAACCACATATAGGAGGATAATTTGAGCTAACCTTGTGTTTCTGTAAATGAATATGCTAAGTTACAGGAGGTGTTTTTTTTTTCTTGACACATGCTATATATCTTAGAACTATAAAGGTTTTTCAGATGAAATTTTCCATTCTATTACGTCAGTTGATCAGTGCCTTTCTATACTTGTGACCACATTTTATAAAATGAAGCAGGATTACAACAGGACCAAAATTTGCCTAAACAATCACTCAGTTTTCCCATGTATACTATAGTTTTACTCTACTTCTAATACATGAAATGTCTATCTTGGAAACATGCATAAAAATGCCTTTCTTGTAAACATGCATAACAAAACATGCATAATCAGGTGCAAGCCTTTAATCCCAGGAATCAGGAGAATGAGACAGGAGGATAACTGAGCTAGAGGGCAGCCTGGTCTATATTGTAAACTCTAGCTACCTGGGGACACAGAGAGATCCTGTCTCAAAACAATAGTAACAACAACAACAAAAACAAAACATAAAACAAACCAATCAAACAAACAAATAGAAACAAAGTGTAAGGTACATATTTTGTAGTGTTGAAAATAGATGGGTACAAATATCATATACATTAGCTATTTTAGTTCTATTACAATATAGTACTGGATTAATTTTGTTTGTGTTTTCTCTTAAGTCCATACACATGCTTCCTGTGATAACAGCTAAAATGTGAATGTAACCTCTTATCAGCTGCTCCTCCAGGCATTTCGGTGCCTCTCACATGTTTTACCAACTTACATAGTCTTTACCAGAAGCTTGATTTTAGAAATTGTAAATAATCCTTCATAAGACGTGCTTTCTTGGGCAGCCTGTTTCTTCTACTTGAACTCGATCATCACTGTCCTTTGTTTTAAGACATCTTACACTTTCATATGCTCATGCCAAAATATAAACTAGAAGATAAAAGAATAAGGTAATACACCAGAGTCAAGAAGCATGTTGATGTTGCAAGATAAATTAATTTAAGATTCCATTCAAGATTAGGATATTTCAGTTTTTTCCAGGTATATTTACAGACTGTATTCTCCGTTTAGAATTATGGTCTACTAAATCGCTTAGGGGTTTAAATAGCGTTTATTTTATAATTTCTTGAGTCTTCTTTGGTTGAGTCCTGAAAGAATATGACTGAAGGGTTTGACTTATCTCTTAAATATCTGAAGCCATTTGGTAGGTGGATTTCAGCCTGATCTTTCAGCATTTTTTATCCTCCACATCTTCATATTTTGGACTTCCTAAGATCGGGTCAGCATCACAGCACTGATATTGTTGACAAACAGCCCTGGGCTTCAAAACAGTGACTAACAAAGAGTAGAGTTGCAGGGTCAAGGGACAGATGTGCCTATTTGGTAGTATCAATGAGTCACCAGTCACCCAAAGGCAGGGGGCAGTAGACTCTACCTCACAGTATCAAGAGTTCTAAGAGAATATTTAGGGTCGGTGATATTTTTAAGGTTTTGCTCAAAGTGGTCACTCTGTCAATCAAGAGAAAAGAGGTAAAATATCTCCTATTCTGACATGGCCACAAGCTGGCTTTTAAATAGCTTGCCAAGGAAATATTTCATATAATGGCCCCATCCCATGGCCCTAGGTGTCCAAAAGGGCAGAACTTAAAGCATTGTGGAGAATTACCACAGTCAGATGCTTTTTAAAAAAAATTGAATATATAAGTTGAGATAGAAATTTCCTCCACATCAAGTTAAATACTCTTTATATATTAATTGCTAATTTTACTTCTGTTATAAATTATAAGATTTGTTATTATCTTAAAGTTCTATTATATTGGTGTGTTCATATTAGTAAATTTATGTTATAAACATTGTATATTTGTATTTTATATGTATGATCCTATCTTGAAAATATTTACAATTCACCTTTTTTTTCTTTTGGTCTTTTTGAGACAGGGTTTTCCTTAGCCCCAACATTCCTGGAAATTGCTATGTAGACCAGGCTGTCCTTAAACTCACAGAGATCTGCCTGCCTCTGCCTCCCAAGTGCTGGGATTAAAGGTGTGTGCTACCACACCTGGCTAGCAATTCATCCTTTCAATTATTATTTTTTAATATTACTATATGCTCTTCAAATTTTGAACAATGATAATAATTTGTATTATATTTAGCAAATATTCATTGGTTATTTTTTTTTCTGATCTGAACAGAAATTCATTCCAAGGTTACTTGTAACTTACACTTACAAGGTACCATACGTAACTTACACTGATAAGGGGGAATAGACATGTGTGCTGAATAGGATATAAAGTGCAGATAACTTACTATGGAGCACTATTAGGCTAATAGCAGTTAATATAAAAATCCAAACTTGTACAGCATTTTCATTATAGCCACAATTGACACATTCCTATTAACACAGTTGATTCAGCTGATTAATTAAGTAAGCGTCAGAGATCTACAACGCAGGTTCATATGAACAGAAAACAAAACGACGTAGACATGGTTCCTGCTTTCATGGCCACTTTTTTATGTTTACTAAATGGGGATGAGGATATTCAGTCTCCCCATTAAAAAGCTATACTGGTGTGCCAGCTGGCCAGGGTCCATGATTTCAGGGAATAGTAATGAATGAGGCAGAAGTAAATGGCGACCATCTGGATAAAGCTCAAGTGAGCTTGTTTGGACAAGGCTCCAGGGTCAAGTAAATGAAACAGACTTTAATTTCAAGATACAGCTGTGAGGGATTAATTCCCTCTCCTGCTAGCCAAGGTGCAGGTGTGGGAAGTCAGAAATATGTTTTCAAATGGGAAGGGATGAAGTTGTGTATTGTGGGCAATAGCTGTTGTCACGTCTGAAGAACCCTGTGAAGTGGCCCCTCAGCAAGTGTTGAGAAGAGAGGAAGTATTGTTACAGCTTGTCTGAGAAAAAAAAAAAAAGACAGCGCAGGGCTTTCCTACAGCAGGCGTATTTCTGCAGGGCTTATTAAAACATGCTGATTCTTTCCTTCTGCAACCTGGATTACCCAGAATGATACTTCATTGAAGTGCTTGGACTACTAGGGTTTTAATGCTAGATAGTTCAGTTGGTAGAGAAAGCAGAGGTAACCACGATAGTCCTGCTGATTTCAATGAGACCCTCTTGGGGCTCTATGCTTTGTGAACTAACTTAAGTTTTCCAGAATGCATTGAATAGCGGGACATTGTTGGATTTCGTTTTAAGCGTCAAAAGTACAATAGTAGACCAAGTATCACCTTGTACTCAGGCTCATTTTATTTTAGATTTCTGATTTTGTCCTGTTGTGTGGTCCAGCTGGATTACCAAACTGAGAAGTGGCTATATTTCTCTGAAAACATCTGAGGTTAGGAATATAACTCAGTGACAAAGCTTTTGGTGAACATATTAAGCAAAGCACAGGATTCCATCCTCAATAACACACACACACACACACACACACACACACACTTGCTTCTAAAATTTCCAAGTATGACAGTGTAGACTATATACAACAGGAGAAATAATAAAAGAATAATTAATGCCTAATAATGATAATAATAATAATAATAAAATTATTATATCCAATCATGATGGAATTACTTGTAAAACCTGACAATATGTAAAAAGCTATTAATTGGTGAGAAATAATTCATTATCTTTATCTGTCACATGAATAGGCTGCAGGTAAGAATGTATAATACAGACCATATCTACATTAAGACCAAGACCATTTGCAATTTAAGTTCTTTGAATCAGGATATTGAGGAGCTGAAAGGCGAGTCACTCACTTTGGCCTATCAAGTAGACAGTATGAACAGATAATGTTCATGAAGAAATGATAAACTCTGTCAATATTTCCAGATGTGCCTTTGGAGGATTTGCTCCTTCTTCCTTGGCAGGGTCTGCTTCCCTCAAAGCACTTCTGTATCGGGTTAGGATGTTGTTTGAGGCTTTGCATTGCTCACAGGAACGTCAGCTTCTAGCAGACAAGCCTACGCTTTCATTCTTTGCCTCCTCAACGCTTGTCTTGCCACCTCCCTTCATGACTGTGATTTCCTGCATGCTTGTAAAACTGAAGCGTTTTGATACTTTGCAAAATGAAATGAGATAATCATAGCCATTTATATCAGAAATTAATAGTTATGACATCCATCGTGAACATGAATGGACACAAAGTTCACGCATGTCATTGATATCTATGTAAATTGTTTTATTCTAGTTTTGGAAAAATTTGGCAGTGAACATGAAGATATACAAAATTTGTAGTTCCATTAGGCAAGTAATACTGCTCCACAAAGCTTGTCCTAAGGAAGTCATCCAAAGAAGATTTCGCGAAGTGAGAAAAGAGGAATGGTACTTTCCAGGTAGGCCAAGAAGCCAAGAAGCATTGACAATAAGCATATAAAATGTGGAAAATATCTGTGTTATAATAAATGAAAGCACACATTGTCCTGTGTAATGTTTCCAATGATGTAAGATGATATATGAGTACGTAATGACAGGAGATATATTGCAGGAAAGTTGAGTTATAAAATATTGACTTAGTGAAATTTTTACAACACATTTCCAGGTTTTACTTGGTTAATTTATTTGTTTACTTTTGTCTTAGCTTGCAGAGAACTTGGTTTAACTGTTTTCATTTTCAAGCAAAATTTTCTGTCCTTTTTCTTCACGTCCTTCTGCCATCATACTTCTCCACTTCCTTATCTGCCCCTGCTCCGGAAGTCTCCTCACTGCTTTCAGGTCACATGTGACCTTCTCCTTTTCCCATTCCTCAATAGCTCTTGCTCCCTGTCATGCTCTCCAACCTAATTTCATAGACTCTACCCCCTTATTCTCAGACACACAAACGTTAAATTTAGGATCTTCTATGAGACTGACCATGTGATTGAAATTTGTATTTCTGAGACTGGCTTGCCTTACTTCAGACATTCAAATTACACCGCCTTTCCTGCAGGATTAATAATTTCATTTTTTGATAGTTGAATATGTTCATTGTTGATAATTTGTTGATAAACATTGAGGCTGTTTCTTTTTTTTTTTTGCTCCTGTGAATAGTGTAGTAATAAACATGGGCGTGCCATTTTACGACAGTGAGAATAATTGAATTTAATTGATTTTAAACTGCATTCAGCATTTCCAATATAGTACAAAACATTGTTATAAATCTGTAGTGTTCCTACTCTGAGTATGGTTAAATGAGGGTTACAGGCATAGCAACTTATTACTGCTTATTATGTACACAGACCAGGTACATGTATAGGTGACGAAAGACTGCATGGAGTTTTCACATAGAGCAGACACACAATGTGTGAAATAACCAGAATCATGTTAAATAAATTGATGCTGCAATGATGACTTTTTCTCTAGATAGGCACAATGAGAAGTATCAAAAGGACTGGTGTTTGAAAGGAAAATTAAGAACAAATTCAAGTAGATTACGGATGATGCTGTGGCTAATAAGAAGGGATTAATATCAAACTGAGGAGTTAATCATAGAGATCATGAGGCAGAAACCTAGCTTTTTGAGAGGAAAACCAAATAAAATCGATGACAATAATAAAGGAGAGAAAATGATGTTGGTATATTTACTACTTTGCCAAGGAACTCTAGATTTGAGCTTCTAAGTACAATTGTCACCTTCTCAGGTTTCTTTAAATGCTTCCACCATGGGCAGGAAAGAAAATGGCACATGTTTCTAATCGAGTTCATTTAATGTTGAAAGTGTATGTCATTTTAATTCACATGAATCAGTCATTTAGTTATTCATCATCAGCAGATACTATGAACAGATGGACCATGAAACATCAAGTACTCAAGGGCAAGTGATTTGAGCTTTGCCACAAGATTCAAGAATTAAAATAAAATTAAATGCCACATTTAAATTGTTTCATCGCTATTCTGCATTAACCATGGGTGCCATGTTATCTTCCCATAATCTGAAATAAAGGAATAATTTATAATTTCTACTAATAATATAAAAACCCGGATTTCAATGATATTAATTAGGTTGACAATAATTATATCTGTGTATGTATCGTTTTGCTTAAAATTCTGCTCCTCCTGTATCTAAATCCAATTCATTTCTAATTATGTACTCTATAGTATACCAAAATTTCCTTAAGAAAATTATAATGTTTAGAGGATCTCAACCTTAATAGTTAGTACTATATTAATCACATTATTCCAAAAATACATATGCAACTCAATTCCTTAAGTGAAACAAAATATGGGATTGGTGTCATGATCCCCAAGAAGCATTAGAAGAAAAAGAGATCGGTCAGAACAAGATATCATTCTTGTTCTAACAGAGATCCTGATGTGTAAATCAATGTTAGAAATATCTTGAGAAGCATAACTGAAGGAATGTATCAATAGAATGATACGATAGTTTCAATAATGGCCAAATATTAATTTATATCATCCAGATCAGAGTTATGATTTTATTTGAAGAATGGAAAGGAATTAATGACTTTCACGGAGAAGAACTGAACCATCAGATGTATCCATTCTCCACATCACTTAACTGTACTGATGAAGCATCTTAACCTATGTTTCTTTACCTTTGTCAAAATTAGTCCAGTGAAGAAGGGACATGTCATGTTCTTTGATGAATATATAGTCCTTCACTGAGTCGATTAGTTCACATGTGCTGACAGTCTGTCCCTGCAACTATTTCAGGAATGCCTGAAAATTATTCTATTGAGAAAAGCTTAGATGAAAAATCAGTTTGGGGATATTGGTGCCTGCCCCTCACAACCAGGCAACCCTTTTTGAATTCTGGTTGTCATAACAACCAGATAGCACTTTTGGACTCAAACACAACAGACTCCTTTGTGGTGATGAGTATTATTAGTCAGTTTGCACTCCAGGCAGAAATCTGATTTGCTTTCCCTGAGGAAAGACTCCATATGATATGTAAAATGTCAGAGAAAGAATGATGCCGACTGGAAGTTTGGAGTTGCAATGAAATAAGGCATGTGTGCAGAACCATACCTTGTCAGCCATTTATTATTCTTAAGTGAAAAGTTGTCAGATAATCCACCCAAAGCATGATGCTGACTGTGTCATGACTGTGAGATACTTAATAACGTTGTGAAGAGAGTGCATGCAGATGATCTATGATGGGATGCTTGATAAAATGTGACACCTGAAAACTTTAAAGATATACGAATTTTTGACATTAGGCTGTGTACCTATGGATTGAACATGAAATTGCAGGAAAAAATTGCGATATTTCTTCAGTACAATTTCCAGAGTGAGACATATGCTTACTTTCCTTTGCCCACTATCTGAGGAGGAGAACAGTTTTTCTCCCAGAACACAAGTGATCACAGCGAGTATGAAAAAGGAGACCAGCTACAAATGTGTTGCTTCTGGAAAAAGAATCTAAGCAATTTTCTTTGCAAACTTAACCAAACTGTTATTTCAACCTTTAACGAGGTATGACCTTCAGGCTGACCCAGAAGAATAAAACTTTTTGGAATCTTCTGCATGGGAAAAGATTGCATGTGCTGTTTAACTGAATGATTTCTTTGTGGCATGTTTATCAGTAATGTGCCCCTGCCCAACAAAATTGTGTCCTTGAACCAGGGATATAAAATGATACTATTAAGGGAGCCAAGCCAAGTCTGGTCAAAGAAAGTCATTTATTTTCACTGACCCAGCTGGTCAAGTGAATTTAGGTTCAGCAACTTGGCTCACTTGAGAATCAAGCACTGTGATCATGCCTGTAATTACAGCGTGGAGGTGAATTCCAGGAATGAGCTTTGCAAAGCAGACAGACATTCCTCGGCAGCAGTAGATTTCAGGAAAGATGGAGAGATGAAAATCAACATCAACAACAACTTGTATTTTATGTGACTGACATAATAAAAGTATTTCCATTTGTAACAGTCAGCTTTTTTTCTATAACACATGAAGTAACTCCAAATTTAATGAATGAACACAATGCATACTACATATTTGTTTGAAATCCTATGCATTGACTGGATATTTCTAATCTTTACGGCAGAATGGGTTGTCTGGGAAGGCTGGATTGAGTATTTAAGATGTCAGCATGAAATACTGGGGTGGTGAAGATCAATGTGCTCTTCGTGAAGTTTTCCTCATCCAGAAGAGTGACTAAATGTCTTGGGATGATGGTTAAAGGTATTCCAGGATCCAGAGAGGGCACACCGCAGAGCAGAGTAATTTTCTATTTCCCTTTGATGATTCCTATAACAAATAATATTGTCAAGTCAATATTCAAAAGATGGTAAAGAAAGGATCTCTTGATGAGGGATTGAACAAAAAATACAGGCAATTTTTTATTTCACTTGAGCATTGTTACAGTATTTTGGGGTATGCTTTAACACATTTTGGTATAGGTATCTATACAAGTTTAAGAGGACCTGTGTATTTCCAAATGTGTTTAAAGGTAAAAATACTAGCCAATTTAACACATTTTAATATCTAACTGCAGCTGACTCTTCAAGATCTCAACTTGGGACCTGGAGATAGCCCAGGTGGTAACTGGCCTTGTAAGCATGAGGACCTGAGTGATGTCTCCAGAACCCACGTTGAAACTATGAACTAGGCATGGTGGCATTCACTTATAAACCCAACTCTTCAGTCAGACTATCTTACTTGATGAGTTTCAGGATTGGGAAAGACCCTGCTAAGAAACCATGAATTGTGCCTTAGTAATTACAATTATACCTGAAATCTTTTCTAGTACAAGCACATATGCACAAGTAGCTGCGAACACACGCACACACACACACACACACACACACACACACACACAGGTCTTAATTTCATGATTTGAACCACTTGACAACTATGTAGGGTTCATTAAATTTATCTTCATTTTAGTTTGTTTTAATGTTCTATTAATTCAGATTATTTCATAAGCTTACATACTTTTACCACAATGGCTAATGATTTGGGAAGTGTAAGAAAATATCTAGGAAGGGAAAGATTGCTTTTTATCCTCATTTTACAATTTATAGATTTCTTATGAAAGGAATCTCTGTATAGACCAGGATGATCTATCTAGGGCTGGTCTCAAGCTTGTGATCTTCCTGCATCTGCCCCCAGAGTGCTGTACGGAGATATGTACCATCGTGCTAGCTCAAAAAGTAGTTAGTATTGTTTTCACCAGCCTGTGGTTATTCATGTAGGATACATGATGATTTTGAAGCTGCAAAAATTTTCAAATATTTTGTCACTTTGTGGTCACAGCATTTACTGGGCTTAAAATATGTTTTTCCAAATTATATTATCTTCAAACAATAGTCAAGGGCAAGGGGAATGGCTAGTGGCTAAGTGGGTAAGAAGAAGTGCTGTGTGAGCAAGAAGAATGAAAATTGAATCCTGAGGATTCATTTAAAAATCAAATATTGCTGTGGCTGTTCATAACCCTAGAATTGGGAGACAGAGAAAAATGAATCTAAGGAATTCGCTGGTCAGTTACACTACCTGAGACTGCAAATTTTAGTTCATGGAGGTACCATGTCTCAGAAAAACAGTGTGAGCTATGGCAGAAGGCAACAGTTGTCCTTTGTCCTCTGCATGTGTTCATATGGGCACTCACATCCACATATACATGTGTAAATATACAACACCAAACTGCAACACACACACACACACACACAAAGAATTAATTGGTTTAAAAAACAGTAAACACTTCCTCTCTTTCATGGTTTCTGTATAGAAAGATGTAGAGATGAGTGAACAACGATGTTCTAGAGCACAATCTTTGATGAGTGTATGTTTAAAATATGCCTGGGATTGGGGATGTTTCAAAGTCTTCTTTTCTCAAAGGACTAGAACTTGGTTTGGAAGATTTTATCAACTCAGAACTGAACCAACCAGGGATCTCCCGTTATCTGTCTCCATCCTAGGTTCCATCCTAGGGATTCTCTAGTCTGGCAACTTTGGAGTAGGTGGATTGCTTAAGTAGAGTTGAGAGATACAGATTCATGCAACTCAATAGACAGATGAAATTGCAAAATCTTTTCTAACTTGCCCTTGAAATTTTTACAGGATTACTTCCTATATAGTCTGCATGCAAAGGAATCACTAAACTCTCATGAAATGATAAGGAGTGAATGCTCACTGCAGCTGTTCATGGGGAAATAGCTCTGGAACAGATATGGAACTTTGAAAAAAAAATGGATATTATTGCCAAATTACAATGTGCCACATGTAAATTTCCAGCTATAATAAAGGTCTGTAGCATCATTTATCTTGAGTTTCAGGAACACAGATTTGCTATTGAACAATTTATGGTTGCAAATGACAGTATTAATTGAATTTTATTGTTTATTTATTTATTTATTTAGCTTTGGGATGTGAGAAAGGGCTTGAGTTCAGGTATCTTATTTGGAAGTAGTTCAATAGAGGGAACGGAAATGAAACAGGGACAGAGTAACAAAACTTAAAAATTAAACATGATGAAACTGGCCTTTATTATAGATGACTACTATTTTCTGTTCTTTGAGCATTCTGAGAAGACCTATGCATTCTTTCTCAGAATTATGCATATTGAAAACCAAAGGATAAAGCACGCATTCATCTCTTTGTTAACTGTGGTCTCAGGGCTTTAATTCTCCCTGTATTCCCGTTACACTTGTGTAGGAATCTCTAATGCATTTAGCAAATGTCTGACAAACGGTGTTCACAGAAATACCACAGTACAAAGTATGAGTCATATGACACAAGCCCAAGCTCAAAATACTCTTTAGCTAAGCTAATAGAAGTTTTGGTCAGAATTGGTAACTGCAACAGCAGGTAACAAGATAGAAAAGGATGAGATAGTTTGTTCATTGAAGTTTTACAATGTTTTATAACTTAAGCCAGGGAAACTCAAAGACTGGGTTTCTGCCACCACTCTGAAATGGTTATAGTCCTGATAAGTAAGAAGATGAAAGAAGACCTTTGCATACTCTAGCTTGATAAAACTAGTTAACCAGTTCATCAACAAAATTAAAGTAAGTATTCTTGGAAAATAATGACATGTACTTTGGTGCATAGAAGAATAGGAGATGTTCCTTTTACCAGGAAAACCTTTAAGAAGGATTGGCGGATAAATAAATCTTCAACCAAAAGTACTAGAGAAAAATTCACAAATGATATATATGAAAAATCAACACATGAAGCATTCACAAAACTCAGGATATGATTTTGATATATGAATAAATTGAGACTTCATTAGATTTATTAATATAACCAGGGATACAGCAGCTTTTAGTTGTTACTTTAGATCAAAATGCAGCTACTATGTCATCACCTGATTCCTTATTTATGATATTTTAGATTTATTTTATTTTTATTATTATACTTTAATCTTATGCAGATGGATGTATTGCCTACGTGTGAGTGTAATGTTGTGCAATGTCTGCAGAGGACAGTTGCCCTGCGGGGACTGGGAACTGAACCCAGGTCCTCTCTAATAGCACACAGTTCTCTGAACCACTGAGCCATCTCTCCAGCCTGGCTATTTTAGATTTTTTACAATATTAAATTTCATTTATTTTTCTAAAAACAAAGATTTTATCTCTGATCGTTTGCTTTTCCTTTCATAAGTTTTGTTTATTAGTAATTTTTTTCCTTTTTGTCTTCTTACTAAGTGCATTTTTAAAATTTAATAAATATTTATGGTGAACACATTTTTACCAACATCACTTATAAAGTTGATCACTGGTCATAGCACGGTACAAATTCAATTATAATTTGTTCTGCTAATGCAAATGTCACATTTATATCTCTATGTGAAATAACAGAGAGAGTTAAGGGTTGATGCATAGGACAGATGGAATGGAAGTTGACATGATGATAGAAACCAAAAGCGTCTTGGGCTTTGGCCTGGGGGTGACACCTTGCAGGTTAGGAGAAATGAAGCTGGATGGAATCGGATGCTGAACATCCAGTCAGTACTCCAGGAGATTGTTAAAGATGTTTTTCACAAAATTTCTCAAGCATCCTAAGCAAGCAGATCAGAGAAAGGGCATCTGATAAGGATTTGGGAATGAATTTTCACATTGAGGGCAACCATTTGGCAATTTTAAAGAGAGACATCCTTGTTAGGTCAAATATGACATTTTTCTAACAATTTTGTCTTTATCCTTTTCTGAGTTAATTGGATAACTTAACTTTATAAAAGACTCCAGAATGGGCTACAGACATACTATTTTAAGCTAAAAGTACAGCAAGAGACTTTAAGTCACTTGGGGCATGGTAACCATAGTGAAAGTCCAGATAAAATCACCATTTAGGTCTTGAGTAATTTAAGTTTTCTTTTTAAACATTTATAGATCTTTAGGAAAGAAATGATTTAACAAGAGAAGGGGTAACGTTCAGAAACTGAAAAAAAAAACAATATGGGGCTGGACAGATGGCTCAATGGTTAAGAATACTGGCTGTCCCTGCAGAAGACCTGGGTTTGAATTCCACCACCCACATTTTGCCTAACAACTGTCCAGAACTCCAGTTCCAGGGAACCCAACACCCTCTTCTGTCCTCCGTGGGCACAGTATGACACTAGTGTACTAACACACATGCAGGCATAGCACTTATACATATAAAATAAAAATAAGTCAGAGGTACAAAAACAAAACCGAAGGTGGGGGGGGCGGAAGAATGTACAAGGCAAAGAATAGATGCAGACTGAAACAACAGTAAATTCAAACAGCAGTCAATAACTTGTAAATCTGTAGGTTATACATGGGAAATACTGCTCTTTTGAAGGACTATGGGAGAGATCTTTTACTATGCAATCGAACAGTAGAAATTAGAACATAGTCAACTTGGCCTTCTATATTCCAATTTACCTGGCTCAATTTTGTTCATTGTCACCCAAAATTAATAGTGGGAATCTGGAGTCCTCTCTACCTTTACTGTACACTTAGACTTCAAATTACATAGAACAAACAAACCAAAAATTCATCTCTGATATAGTTCATGTACCTATTTTAAATTCCAAACAATGTCAGCAAATGTGTAGCAAATGGGCAGTATGCCTGAGACTGAGTTTTTTAATCATTTGAGCTTGATAGTACTTTGCTTGTATGACTGATAATTTATCGTGAAATGTATACATTGTCCATCCAAATTGTTAGATAAAGGAGATTAATCTGGAGAAAATCAGGAAAAGGACTTAAAGTAATTCATGAGGACTATGTACTATCCAGTTGAATCTTAAAGTGTAGGTTGAGACAGTTCAGGAAGAATAGCAGTGGGAAGAATGTAAAGTGTGAAGTTAGAAGTGAACTTGTATTTATGGCTCTGTAAAGGATCCTGTATGCAGGAGCTTTACAATATTATGTAGAGTCTGGCAAGATGTCTCAGTGGTTAGATCCTTTGCAGCCAAGACTGACCTCCTGAGTTTGATCCTCAGAAACAACATAAAGGTAGAAGGAGAGAATCCATTCCTGCAAGTCATCTTTGGACCTCCACATTAATACGGTGATGTGGATGTGTGCATACGTGCATATGTGAGTGTGTGTAGACATAGAAAAAATACACATACACACACTATATACATACATACACACATACATAACACACACACACACACACACACACACATATATATATATATATATATATATATATGCTAGATAATCAAACTTTGCGCATAAATCTGTAGATATAAGAGCTTCATGTTTGGATAAACAATGATTAATTA
The DNA here is from genome assembly GCA_035773235.1 of Eospalax fontanierii. NCBI lineage: Eukaryota > Metazoa > Chordata > Mammalia > Rodentia > Spalacidae > Eospalax > Eospalax fontanierii. The sequence continues at coordinate 21,036,647 of CM069552.1, forward strand.
GGAATCCATTATAATGAACCAGATGAATAATTGAGATGTGATATCAGGTGATAAAATCAATTGAATTTGAAGTGGAGGAAACTTCTCAAGACATTGTGCATAATGAAATATAGCACAATAAGAGGCTAAGCATTCATTTCAGAGCTTCCAACCTGGACAGGGAGGGAACAGGAGCGTCTGCAGAGCTCTGATCACATTGCCTCTGGGCCCAAAGATGCAGGAACAGACAGGAGAAGTGCAGTACAAGACACGCAACAGGAATCATGAGGCAGCATGAGCTGTGGCAGCTGTAAGTTCTAGAGCAGTGGTTGTACATATCAGTGAGAGCTCATTTATAAAAATAACTCAGGAATGGACTGCTTGGTCCCTCAAGGTCACCTTCAGTGTCCACCCCAGTCACAAACTATACCCAGGCACTCATAGCCATTGCCCAAAATAAAACAAAATAGAAAATGAAAATCTTAATTGCATACATTTTATTTAAAATTAAATTAAATGTTATCTTCCTTGGAAAAGAATCTTGGGAAGAAATTATTTCCAGCATCCTAACATTTATGTGACGATTATTTTTGTATATTTGAGTATTTTCTGTGATGTCCATAAAAGTTTCACATTATCAAGTTTAAGGAACTTAACAATAAATCACTAATATTTCATAAAGCTGGGGTAGACATTACCAGGAGAGCGGGGAGATCAAGCTGTTTCTTTGTTTCAGGTCTTCTACCTTCAGTGTTTAACTTAGTCTGACCCTCAGACTCAGAATCAATAAGTAGACTTTACTGAAGTATAGGTTCTCAGGTACCAACCCATAGCTAATGAGTTAGGATTTTTGGAGAAGGGTCAGAGTTTCCTGCTTTGAAAGTAGCTTCCATGGTGAGTCTGAAATACACTAGACTGAGTTTCATTGGCACTGCCTTTAGCACACCCAAAACAGCACCTGCAGGCATTACTTAAAACCCACAGGGCACTTGAACTTGAATCAAAGAACCGCTGCAGGCTGTTCTTTCTTCATCCACATAAATGTCCTCATGAATCAATTCTCTTACCTCCCCGGACAAATCTCATTCTTCCCCTTTTTGCTCTTCATCTAACTCAGTTTTAATTTCCTAACTTGCCTTCCTCCTTGTCTGGCAACTCATATAACCCAGTTATAGGACAGAATCCAAACTAAAAATCAAACCCTGCAGAGATTATGCCCCAAAATGCCCTTTCATTGACTCACAGCTCTTGAGTGTGTGTTCCTTGGCTTTACAAATCAAATGTTTTGCTAATATAAAAAAGATTTACATGAATAAGCATTCAAACACCTATAGAAAAAGAAATCAGAATTTCTCAGGAAGTACTATGTGGTGAGAAGTAGAAATTGTTGGTCTCTAGATTTGTTTACAATGGAGACAAAGTACACACACGTATGCATGATTTTAGGCAGTTTTAATGATATGTTAAAGCACAGTTTTTCATCTTAGACACATTGTAATATCAGAATTGGGAAATTCTTCCTGTGACTGTCCTATTTCTTGTAGGATATGTGACAGCAAAACTCTCTCTCCATGCGTGGTGAAATGTTCAATCGGTTGGAGGCAAAGTGCCCCAGTAGAGAAGCACTGGATTCAAGACACCCCTCCACAAGAGTGCAGACATATTGAGAGAAGGTACACAGTGTGTATGAGATTCTAGCAGATCTACTGGGGTATGTCTATGATGTACAATAATTTGATCACATTTATAGCAAGCTGCTGGACTAGGAAGATGGCTCATTTGGTAAGGTGCTTGCTGTGCTAGAACAAGGCCAGAGTTCAGATCACAATAATTTATATAAAATTATGGGTATGGTGGTATGTGCAAGTAATCCCATCACTGGGGTAAGTTGCAGAGGTTAGAAACCAGCAGGGCCCAGAAGCTCATTGGTCAACCAAACTACCTGTATCTATGAGCTTCAATGGGAGATCCTGTTTCAAAAAAATGAATATGGAGAATTATGGAGGAAAGGCTTATAATGTTTGCCTCTGGCTTCCACTGACATCCTCACACTGCACAAATGCACAGACAGCTACATGCATACATGCACACACCTACACTGGTCAGTGCATATTCCACAAACATATGACAGTTCTTCCACACATGGATAAGTTAGTTTAAATAGCAAATTTTACAAGGCATCAAGGTTGATAGTATGATACATTTTTTAAAGAATCTAAATTAAAGCGTTACACAAATAACTATGATCGCATTGAACCAAAGGGCTAAACCAGTATTTTACTGATTTTAGATTTGCCTAGAGCCTTCATTGAGAAGGATGTATTTTATCACATAGCTTATGCTATTATAAATATGTACCTTTCAAAATCAATCACAGGTCTGCTTTTATATTTCAACACAAGGAGAAAATTTTAAATAAACAGGCCTTCTGAACTTAGTGGTGTTTCTGTGATATTTCTCAGGAAAACAATTCCTGGAAGTCTACACTTTTAAGCTTGGCTTCTCATTTTAAAATAGTTCAGCTGTGGTGGCAAAGCAAATTGGATGAAAACAAGATCTAGAAGAGGTTTTCTTCAAGAGTCAGAATCATATATTAGTTTCCTTCCATTTATATTTATAAATTGTAGTTTCCTTCTAAAAGTCTTTACATTCTTGGTTTTCATTGTTCCTTCTCTTTTCTCACTCCCTATATCTTCCCTCTTATATCTCAACAAACCCAGGCATAGACATATATACTTTCTCTCTCCCTCCCCTCCCTCCATTATTCAGAATATAAAGAAAGGTACTTCATTTCTAACTATGGCAAGTATGTGGTGCTGAACCTTTAGCTCTCCCCACCATGAAGCCCTGGGTCCTTGACCTTGTTTTTGCCCTTTCTTGGCTCTGATCTGCAAAGTTGCCCCTGAGAAGTTTCTGGAGGACAGATCAGTTTCTTCATATATAATGCGTAGATTTTAGTGTCTTCTTTGAAATTTAGCTGTGAGTGCTGAATTGAAAAAGCAATATTAACGCTGGATGAAACATATCCGGTTATTTTCAAAGGTTACTGTCCTTCATCCTCTACTTTTGTCCTTAGGCTCTGAATTTAGAGGAAAATGAACAACTTGCCTGTTGTTCCTTTAGGTGAGTTAGGAGGTAGCTTTTAACAACATGCCTCTGCTTTTCTTTTCCACATCCACAAACACATACTGCTGTATGTTTAGAGTAAATTTCTATTACAAAGGAAATCCATTTCCATTGGAAAAAATTACCTCAAATCATGCTTGGGTCTCCAGTCACTTCCTTTGCTTCCTCAGAAGCAGGAGTTAAGACTAGCGATGTAAGACTGAATCCCTAGGAACTTTGATCTTCACTCTAGGTGTCAAAGGCAACAGAAAGGAGGAGAAGATCATTTATGAACTTCCAGGGAAGGATATGAAACTCCTTATAAGATCATCATTTTGATTTTGGCAGTCATGGATCAGAGGTGGGAAGTTGTGTCACTGGCAGAAGATAACACTCTGTGTTTCTATAACTGTTTTACATTTCTAGTTTCTTGGCACCACAGTGAGTGATAAGGGCATTCCCATTCATTCTGCAATTCAGGGAGAGCACAAACATCCCAGAGGCCTGAAGTTCACCAGAGAACACAGATCTGTAGTTGTTGCTAGTGTAAGAAAGAGGGGTGGCCAAGAGGATGCTCAAAGATACCCTTACCTGGTATTCACTGGAATGTAGATATTAGGACATGCAGTTTCATCATTTATTCATTAATGTGCTAATATAAATTACTGAAATTGTTTGTGATTACTAGTTCTATTATATGAACACAAGTGATATAGTGTGCAAGATTCAATGATGTCACCATGTATCTGTTTGAACTTAAATCTGGGAATATCTAATGCTTAATATTCAGGAGAATGAGATAAAAATGTGACTGGAGATCGAAGTCCTTCCCCACTCTTAGTCATTACTTAAGCAAACACATCAATGGTGTGCACCATGTACATGCATTACAGCATCACCTTGGGGTGGGGGAAGTGGGAAGTAGATACAAAATTTGGTGGAGAAAGAAGTCCAGCATGCAATAATGACAGGAGAATGGTAGATATGTTATTCAGGAATGCCGTCTAGCCTCCAGCTGATAGACTGTTGAATCTTCTTCAGACTCTTGCTTATTTAAGTTTTTCATCTGCATGAAGGTCAGTTTTGAAGATGACCTTATACCCATTCCAATGATGATGGGGAAGACAATAACGAAGAAGAGGATGGTGATGATGGTGATGATGAGATGAGACTGAACTCACGCTTGGTTCTTCTGTTTCAACATCTTGAGCACTGGGATTTCCAGAACATGCCACCATGGTAGTTGTTGTTGTTGTTGTTTTTCTTCCTCTTCCTCCTCCTCCTCCTCTTCTTCTTTTCTTTTCTTTTCTTCTTCTTTCTTCTTCTTCTTTAGTATTACAATGTTGCTATCAGTTCAATGAACCAACTGTTCACTCAATTACAAACTAGCACACCCTAGTAAGCTAGGCTTCTCTCTCAGCCATTTAGTGTGAAGAACTGTTCCCTTGATTCTGCTAGTGACTAGGTTTGGACTCTAACATTGTCAAACCACCATCCCTGTTATCTCAATTGCATAGGAATTTGGGTGGTATAGACTCACACTGATGACTGTTTCCATGCAGATCACTTTTGTACTCTGCCTTGGTAATTCCTCAAATGAATGTAGTAGGAGTGCCCCATCACTTCCATCCCAATCCAAAGGTGTAGTCTGGCATCGATAAACTAGTTAGTCAGTAGACAAACAAACAGCAACTGATGGGTTTGATAGCTATTGTCTCCAGGACTGAATTGATGAACTCCTGGATTTAAGTCTTAGAGTTGGGATTATTTCAGTAGAGGACTGAAAGCTCCCAAGAATATGGCAAATTCTCTCCCAGCTCCATGACACCATCCATTCTGTATTGTCTTGGTTTTAATTATTAGTTTCTATTATTCTAAAACTATTATATTTATTTATAATGTATATATATATATATATATGTGTGTGTGAACATATATCCCACAGTATACATGTAAAGATTAGAAGGATGCTTGTAGGATCCATTTTCTCCTTATACCACGTGGAGCCTAGATATTGAATTTAGCTCCCCAGGCTGAGAGGAAAGTGCTTTTACCCAATGAGCCTTCTGGTTGTATCTTTATTTATAGTTTCTATCTCAAATGATAACAATTACCCAATGGAAATTTTACTTCATAGTTATTCATTCTTTGCTATATATAACTTAAGATTTTTCACATATGATGCATTTGCATGTAGTTTTAAATGAACTAAGAATTGCTGAAAATTTGGGAATCAGGGAAGAGGGTAGGCATGTTCTCCTATGCTTACAAGTGTGATTTAACACACTGTTTTCCTGGGAGAAGGTGCCTTGCTTTGAGCTTGCTGTCTGTTGTTTGATTAGACTATCAACTCAGGAAAGCAACATTTTAACATATATATTTTGCCTTGTAAGAATGAACAATGAAAAGTATTGCATCTTTTCCAGAGAGCCAACTGGTTGTTTTAGGTCTAAGTTAGCAATCCTGTCCTATCTTGCTTCCAATTATTGTTTGCTTTAGCCTAAAGTTCCAGACACTTTCTCCCTTATATTCTGTTCTTTTTCGTTTGTTTGGTCCCCTTCATAATTTAATGAATTTAAAGTTAAAAATCTTAGACATTTTCTTTGTATATTTATTATGAGAAGCATGACTTAACTTTCAGCAATTTCTACTGTAAAAACAATTATTCTATTGCACTCATTTATTCATGTCTCACTCGTTCAATGATTTATTTTATAAATAATTTTAGATGTCTGCTGCTGGATCTTGTCATTTATGGTTACAATAGAACAGCAGGCAAAACAGAGTTGATCTAAGATTAAAATTTTTTGAACTGAAGAGGGAAAATGAATCAATCCTGTAGGATAAGACAATAGGAGAGGGACATTTACATATCGTCAGGTGATCCAATTGCACATAAACATCATCTCAAGAGCTGAATGAACATGTCTTTCCAAAATACACAACATAAATATTCTAATTTTTGAAACCATTTTAAAAGCTGTTTTTCATTTAAAAAGCCATTTGGATACCTATTACTATAAAAGCACCTTAAAGTACATTCAAATATACTTTATATGATCATATATATATGTCATATATATCATATATATCATATACATCATATATATCGTATATATCATATATATATCATATATATATATGAGATCAAATGAGTTGTCCTATAATAATGGTACATTGTTCTTTCTAGACATCACAGACTGTAAAAACACTCTCTATGAAATGTTAACCGGGGTACCACAGTCCTTCAAGACCAGTCCTGCTCTTGGCTACCCACCAGAACTGAACGTTAAGATCCAGTTGCTGAGGATACCACATACGCAAGGTATAGAACAAATATGGAGAAATCAAGCTAGTGCTAACTTCAGAGTCCTCATTGCCACTGGCTAGAATTATAGTTCCAGGAGGTGTTTTGCATGGTTTTGGAAAGAAAAAAAAAACTGATTTGCAGCCTTACCCAACTGTGAATTTTGTGAACTACAATAAAAACCGACCTGGCAAATTATGCCCACAGGTGCATTAGTGGCACAATGTTATGAGTATAACCAATCACTCTTAATTAGAGTTAAGGTCCAATTCTTAAGATGGAGCCCATATTAGACAATATGTCAGACTTAGGAAATGAGCTACACATGTCATAGGACATAGCAGAGAACCTAATATTAGTCTTTTACTAAATACTTATCACATTAAACTGACTGTTAGTGACATTGTTATATTCATAAATGAATGCAGGTCACAACTCTCGCCAGTGATGTTTCAGTATGCAACAGATAGTAATTAGCATAGAAACTTACAGCTGACCAGTGGACAGAGAACAAGAGACTATAGGCTGATCTTCGAATAGGACACTTATATCAAACTTCTGCCTGCCAAGACTCAAGGCCATAGTGAAAGTAGAGACAGGAAGAGTGTAAGAGCCATAGGTGTTGAATGACCACAAAGAAACAGTTTTGCAGCCATCTGGTCAGTTACTCCTATGAACTAATCCAGTGGTGACAGTATACACAATTTCTGTGTAAGGTCCTGCAAGAAATATTCCAGCAAAGACATCAGGAAGTAGATAAGAAAATCCAACCCCATTTAAGTAAATTGTGGCAATAGCTGGCTGCTTTTGGAACTCTTGGGAATTTAACCAGGCTACAGTGGATGGACCCACATTGAAGAACTTAATGTGGAGACACAAATTAGATTATATATATATATATATACATATATATATATATTTGGTCTATATATAATTAGTTAATTAGTATATATATATATATTTACGTATATATATCACAGCAAAATCAATTGTTCATTGGTCAACAAGGGAGGTAAACAGAGGGGAACAGATGTAACTACTATCAAATTATATTGTAGGAAATTGCAGAAATCAATAAAACTATGAAAAAGCAATAAATATCCAAATAAACTAAATGAATGTTTCTATAAATAAAATAAGAAAAAATAAAAAGCATTTAAAAATTATTATTTTTTTAATTTTACAAGTATGTAAAATTACATGCTTGCATGTATGTAACGTGTAAAATCACATGAATGAGGTGACCACAGAGGCCAGAAAAAGGCACCAGATCCTTTGGAACTGGAGTGATGGATGTTTGTTAGCTAGGATGTGGGTGCCAGGGACCAAGCTTGGGTCCTCCGCAATTGTGCTCTTAATTGCAGAGTCATCCTTCCAATCTCTAATTTTGTAAGTTTCTTATAGGACCCCATGATTTTCATCCCAACCTGATGCTATGGCAATTCTCGTGTTCTTTGGGAACTTGTTGTAAGATTAAAAAAAAAAAAATATATATATATATATATATAGACCCCCCTGAGTTTTTTTTTTGAATATCTGTATTCTTCAATTTGATTTCATGACAGTCAAACAAGAGAAATTTAGACTATATTAAAGGGACTTGAATTCTAAAGCTTATCCCTCTATTTTTCTGTTTGTACATGTCTTCCCTAAATATTTAGAAATATTATACTGGACTAGTGAATTCTGTCTCATTCTGAGTCTCAGCTGTGTCACCCGTAAACAATTAGATTAGATAAAATTCCAGCCAATATTTGTTCCATTTCAACACTCTGCAGACAAAATGAAAATTTAAACATACAAATATAATTTCATGATCCTGTATTCACTATGCTTACTGCATACATTAATTTATTGATATTAGAATTCGTTAGTAATTATTAGAATTATTTAGTGCAGCAGAGATTAAGGACATGTACCAAATTTTCTTTGGTTTTGTTTTGTATGGTGTGCAAGAAATCATATCTTCTGCCATTTAAAGTGTGTTTGCCTGTCTTTCCTACAATATTGCTGAGTGAAAAAAAAAACTAGTTAATATGCTCTTAATAACTTTCTGAACCATATCCTTGGCACTTAAAATCAACACTCATAGGCAGCTGGAACCACAATGCTTGGTTTTGCCTGTGACTTCCAATCTTCAGGGAAGGCTGTGAATTACATATAGTGTCTAATGAATTATTTATAATGGTAAGAAATGAACTGAAACCTGCATATCAGCCATGGGGAAGAGTACACTGTGATTGCACTTGGAGCAGTGGGAAAATCTAGCTGGCAAGCCCGAGTTTCACTCTGAAATACTTTGAAGGCCATATGTGCCTTATTTTGGTCTAATTTTAAGGAATATTTTTTTAAAAAAGATATTATGTCTCAGTCCATCCAGGCTTCTATAATACCATAAACCGAATAGCTTATAAACAGGAGAACTTTAATTTTTCACAGCTATGGAGATTGAGAATTACAAGATGAACTGATTGTCAGATTCAGAGTCTGGTTCATAGATGACGTCCTCTCTGTTCTCACGGGGTGGAAATGGCCAATAGGAACCCTTAAAAGTATTTTATGTGAACTTAGGTCTTCTGCAAAGCACTTAGCCTTCACTCTGTGATCATTGCATCATAAAAAATGGGGCACTGTGAGGTCTGAGCTCTGAAGTCAGGGAAGGGGAGTCCAGGGGAACCATAAGGTTGAAGAAAATGTGAGGAACGATAGGCAAATGGCACCTGCTTTATTGACTCCCAGCAAAGTTGCTCACCCTTGGTCTCAAGGACCTGTTCACACAAAATGACACGAAAGTGGGATTTGGCCAGAAATGCTTATGTAATTGATTTCATTGAGGTCATATTTCCTGTTGATTCAAATTTCCTCAGGTACACATAGTCTGTTGTCTTTAGCTGGCTCATTCCAGGTATCCATGTCGTAATCCTTAACTTTGGGTGGTGCTCATGGCCTTCTGTCCCCTTCAGGCACAGATGTTCATGTTGTGGATCATGTTAACTTCCTGCCTTGTTGCAATGATGGCTGTTTTCTGGGAAGGGTACCTCTTCCTTGTTTTTCCTTCTTTTGGGGGTGGGAGTGTACGGGGGTGTATGGCTTGCTCTACAGTCTAACTGAACATCACTCACAGTGTAGGCCAGGCTGGCTTTAAACTCCCTTTATCTCCCACCTCACCTCAGCTTCCAAATACTGGAAGTTCAGGCACTCGGGCACGCAGTACAAGTTCTGTGCTTTTACTTATCACGTTTCTTTCTCACTATATCTGACAAGATTTATTTCTGAAATCGACAGGTGGGCCATGACAACTTGTTATGTGCTGAAGATGAGATGGACTTTTACAAATGAATTGTCACTTTTATTGCTCCAGAAAACGATATATAAAGCAAATCTAAAATAGATCTTATTTTCCTGAGTATAAATTCTGGTGTGAGATTGAAAGCTCATTGAGGACAGATGATAAGGTCTGTTTTTGTTTCCTTCTTTAACATTTGCACCTGTTCTTTTCCTCAATGTACACATGTGGTTCGGCAAATTTATTGACAAATTGGAAAAAAAAAAAGTGCCTGATCCTTGTGTCAGTTGTCAGTACTATAGCACATGAGGTAGAAATGTTATGCTCTTAATAGAGTAAGTGCACAATAAACAGGCATTGAATAGCACAAACAATTTGAACAGTAGGTATTATTTATAACCTAAGGTATAAATGAACCTTCAAAAGTATTATTCATCTTCTTACTTAGTCTTTCCAGTCTTCAGGATCTGACAATATGCTACTTTTTATTTTTTATGAACTTTATTTGTAAAGTATTTCTTTGATTCAAGAATTAAAAAAACACATTTAGCTTTCCCAGTTTTCATTAAAAGATAATCTAAACTAGTGTTTAAATTATGTATTTCATGAAGGGTTTAAATATGTATGTATATGTAGGAACGCATGTCTATCGATATATCTATCATCTTTTTCATGACCAACATAGTTATCATGTCTCCTACCCACTTGGTTATTCATGATTGCATGATATGGGGATATAATTGAGTATAAGTCAAACCTGATCTTTAGTCTTGACTTTTGTGTCATGACCCCTTTGTATGAAAGTATCATTTCCTCCAGGCATCTCAGTGACCCTCACTTCTTATGCAGGATGAACCGGGTACTATGCCTTAATTCCCCGATAGACCACTGAGCTCAAATGACTACAATGCAATGTGAAAGGATTTTTCCAGTTTGACTTTTTGTCTGAAAGCTTCTATTAGGTCTCCAAGAGCCAGTTGGATAATGGCCATGTTTGTTAAATTCCCTTGTAGAGCAGTTGGTCTCTCCTGACAGTGTAGATCTTAACTAGGTCCTTTAACACATACTTCTATATCATTCTCTTCAATAGCACATTTAACTTTACTCCGTGTCTTTAGAATCTCATACAGAATATGTTGCAGAGTAGCCATTCAATGCACCTAGATTAAATTTCAGGGTTAACATTTCACATACTAATGTCGACGGTGATTTGTGTATTCGTTAACTACTTTTGGGTTTTGTCTGTATTCCTCATTCCATTTAGAATAATGGTTCCTTGTAAGTTTAATAAAATCTCAGAAACATTATTTTCTGGCTTCGCTTGCATTGACACCTGCAGAACTCAAACTCTCCATGACAACATTGCTAGCCAATCCTTCCAAGTGGGGTGTCCTACTTACTGAGAAAACAAAGTAGTTTTCTCAGGCCTAGTTCCTCCATGCACCAACTATGTTGGAAGATATCAGCATCAGACAGTCTGTTTTCTGTGTCCAAACTGCCTTTTTCCCTAGAGACTCACTGGGATATGAACACAATAAAACTTAGCAATTGTTTGTGGACATTGTATCATCAACAATTCTTCAAGCAATTTGAATATTTTATATGTAGAAGTGTTCTGTTCCTAGTATTTCTATAAAATTAGAAGTCATATTTTTTCCATAAAAAAAAATCAATGATTTGATGACTTCTGTTTCATGCGCAATTATTATCTCTCTCTGGGGAAGATTCAGCAATGAATTTAATTAATATATATGTACTCATTGCATTGTGAAGGCAAATCCTGATTTTCAATTGTGCTATACTATTTAAATAAGAGTCCTGGGGTGTTTCATATGTGTCATAACTCGCATTATCTTTCATAAGGTACAATAAACTCTTTATCAATCAAATTGTATTTCAAAGTTCTATTTTTCACTAAATAAAGAAAAACACAAAACACTGTATGAAATAGTACCACTTGTATAAAACAAAAGGAAAGTAGGTTTAGTTGTAGTTTCTTAATTTTCTTTTAAGGATGCTTAACAGATCAACACTAGTATTTACTGCTACATACAAAAGGTGGCTTACACAGAATCAGTGGCAAATATTTCCTGCATAACATTTTGTTCTTTTTTACAATATATATTTTAAATCGAATCTTTGTAGCTTTCATACAATATATGTGAATCATATTTAGAATCCCTCTCCTGTCGGGACCCCTACCAGATTTCATGTATTCTGTCACATATGCTAAATTCTAACCTTCATGGTGAGTTTTGCATCTGAAGAATATTTTCATTGGCTATTTAAAGTAAAATTTAAAATACATATCTATTAAAAATCTGACGTGTGAGTCAAGTCGTTTTAGAATGTCAGTTTTGAAATCAGCCGGAATACCAATACCTCTCAAAGTCTTTTCACAGCTCTCTTCTCTTTCTTTTAGATTCTAAAAACACTTGCTTTTTTACTGGTTGATACTGTAGTGTGCCTTTTGTATCTAGGTCTTATTTTTATCATGATCCCTTCTTGTACTGTTACATGTGTAATCAAAGTAAGAGCTCTTGAACATTTCATATCCCAATCTGTGTAGAGATCAAAGATAATCGCTTCATTCCAAAACAAAATTCATCAAAAAATACATATGAAATCCCTAAAAAGAATAACAAACCCCAACATTTTCATCCTTTATGACAGTGGCATAGAAAAATCTCTCTACAATAAATTTCATAAATCGTCAAAATATATATTGAGGATGTGCTGAGCATGGTTATGTAACATTTGTTGGTGTCTGGTGCTTCACTTACGTTAAAAAGAAATGAATAAGAAATAGGAAGAAGAAAATGAGCATTTTATAGACACCTGTTTTCCACGGAACTCAGGATAAGTGCGTTCTCATAGTTATGTGAATCACATTTAATCCACTAAAATTCTCAAAGGAGGTCTTTTTTAATATTTTGAATTATAATAGAGAAAACAGATGTGAAAATATTGAAAAAGTCATTTATGCAACTATTTCCTGTGATTCTAGAATGTGTTTAATGGAACTCCTATAGAGCTATGGGGAAAATTGTGAAAATAATAGAAATATGAAAGCTTGTTTCTTTATTTTGTGCTTCTTTGATAATCCTATACAGAAATGTCATTGTTACAGGAAAGCTGTTCTTTTTAAAATGCTTTAATCTGTTTATTCATCACTTAAGGGTACATTAGAGATCCTGGGAGTCTGATCTTTATTTTCTTACTAACAGATGTTGATTCTAAGGAACATGTAATTGAACACTTTGGGGCAATTATTTTAAAATACAACGCTCACCTTTCCAATAACTTTCCATGTGGTTTCTTGAAATTAAGACACATTTCATGTTGACTCATCAAATGGACCCTATACCCCCTCCTTTGAGACAATCCTACCTAAAAACATACTGCTTAAAATTGCCAAACCAGTACAAAGGAAGAATGTCGAGGCTTGTGCATATTCAGAACCGTCTGTCACCAGGTCTGGAGCTGCTACTAAGGCATTTTAAGGCTTTCTCCAGTGTTTCTAAATCCCTTGTTTCTCCTCCTTATACCAAGGTGATAATTGCATTCAGAATACATTTTTCTCCTTTTCAGTAACTCTGGAATTTTTTTTCTCTAAATTTTAAGGTTAAAAATAAAATAAATAAAAAACATACAAGTAAGATACACATAAAATATTTTTTTAAAAAATCATACAAGCCTGGAAACTTGAGTTCAATCCCTGGAATTCACAAAAACATGGAAGGAGGGAGTAATTCCACAAAGTTATCTTTTGTCCTCCACATGCGTGCTATGTCTCTCTCTCTCTCTCTCTCTCTCTCTCTCTCTCTCTCTCTCACACACACACACACACACACACACTCAAACCCACTCACAATAATAATAATACATGAAAAATTAATAAACCAAAGAATGAGAGATGTTATAGTTTAAATCTAAAATGTCCCCCATTGGTTCCTGTGTTCAATGCTTTGTCTCCAGCTGGTGACTCTATTTTGAGAATTTCTGGAAACTTTAGGAGGTAGAGCCTAGCTGAAGGAAATAGATGACTGGGGAAGGTCTTTGAAGTATTTGTTGTCCCTTCCTCCCTCTCTGCTTCCTGCCGGCCATGAAATGCTTTTGGTGCTCAGAGTTTCTTTGGCTTTTAGGAGTCTTTTGTGATTCAATACGAAGTTTAAGAATTTTATTTATTTTTTTGGTAATTCTGTGAAAATATCATGGGAATTTTGGTTGAGATTGCATTGAATCTATATACTGCTTTTGGTAGGAATGTCATTTTCACAATATTAATTTTTCCAATTCAGGGACATGGGAGGTCCTTCCATCTTCTGGTGTCCTCATCAATCTCTTTTTTAAAAGATCTAACTTTTCATTGTAGAGAACTTTAATGCATTGATCATGTTTATTCCAAGATATTTATTGAGGCTATTGTGAATGGGAGGGCCTCGGTGTACTCTTTCTCCAATTGCTTGTTATTGGTGTACTGTAGATTAATTTTGGAACCTAACAACTTACTGAAAGCATCAGTCACTTCTAAGAGTTTTCTGGTTTAATTATTTTGGCGTCTCTTAGGTGTAATATCATGCCATCTGCAAAACAAAGGGATAATTTTGCCTCTTCCTTTCTAATGATTACTTCTCTTGTCTTATTGCTCTAGCAAGAATTTCAAGCACTCTATGAAAAGAGATGGAAATAGTAGACACACCTGTCTGTTGTCTGATTTTAGTAGAAATGCTTCCAGGATTTCTCCATTTATAATTGTTTTGACTGTGAGTTTTGTATATAGGTTTAATTTGATTGAGTTATTTTTAGTCTGTTTCAATTCCCTCTCATGTAGCCTGGGCTGTTCTCAAAATCATGATGCATCCAAGGATGGCTTTGAATTTCCAATCTTCTTGCTTATAAATCCCAAATGCTGGGATTGCAGCAATGATCTACCACATCTAACTCTTAAATACTTATTTTTAAGTGTTGTTCTAGTTTGCTTCAACTGCTATGACAACACACTCTGACCAAAACCACTTGGGAAGGAAAGGCTTTATTTGACTAATGTATCTCAGGTCACACAGTTCACCACTGAGAGAGCCCAAGGTCTTAGGGCAGGAATCTAGAGGCAGGAGCTGAAGCAGAAGCCATGGAGGGACACTGCGTACTTGTCTGCTCCCCTGGCCCGTACTCAGCCTACTTTCTTATACAGTACAGAACAACCTGCCCAGGATTGGTAAGGCTGACAGTGGGTTAAGGGCTGGGCCCTCCCCTCCTCTCCCACATCACTCAACAATCCCACAGGCCCATCTTACCGAGACAATTTACCAATTGGACTTCCTCAACCCAGGTTTGTCAAGCTGACACAAAAGTTATCCAACACAGATGTCATTTACCATATTCTTAATTTCATTTTCTTTAAAACATTGATCAGTAGCATGCCTACTCTGGTAAAATATAATCCAGAGTGCTATAAATAATATTTATTTCCTTTTCTGTTGGAAAACACTTCAGTTTACAGACCTACATAATCACCTAAGATTAATAACCAGGTAAATGTGGTGGTACATTGGAAGAAGATCCTCTCACACATGGAATAATTCAAACATACGGGCAGCAAAAATGAATTGTCAGCTCAGTTAAGGCAGACACATCAGCTTTACATTTTATTTATTTCTTTTGCACACATATATTGAGCTGCAGAAGGTCTGAGTAATAAACACAATGAAAATTTGAAGAAGTTTCAAAGCTATTCAGAGGCAGAGAGTGTAACCCGCATTTCACAGTCATTATAACTTCTTTGGCTCACAGGACAATAGGTTGTGCTTCAAATACCTGGAGAGAAAACGAGTCAATACTCATTTTATTACAGAAGTCAATCTTCTGGAATAAATGCACAATCTCCCTTACAAAGTAAAGTTTCTCAAAAGCAAAGGCACCACGTGAGCAAAGTCCACACAAGGAAACCCAGAGAACCTGCACATTCTCCATGTATTTACTAGTTTTGAAGGTCAGAAGAGATTTGAAAACGTTCAGAAGCTTGTGCATCAGAGATTCTATATCTTTATTGAAATGTAGTTTTTCAGACCAGGCTAGCCTCCATTTTATATAGATTAATATATATATATATAAATATATATTAATATATATCTGCCCCTGTCTCCCAAAGGCTGGGATTAAAACCATGTGCACCATGCTCAGGCTCAATTCTAGTTTTATATTTTTAATTGTTTTAATTATTTTATTTAACTTTATTTTAAAGGTTTTCATTCATTTTTAAAATGTATATCCACATTGAATTCCTTGATCATTATTTATATTTACTATTTTGAAATCATTGTGTTCTGCATTCATAGACCTGGTTGTCATTCTCAGAAAACATTATTATGGGCGTTGCTAATTTTTCTATTAGCCGAATTATGTTGGTTTTTCAAGTTTGTGGGATTTTCTTAAGGCCTGGGCATCTGGACTTGTATAGTATGTATGTGTATCTTGGTTTGGGTAAGTGATCTTGTCCTTGCTGAAGATTGTTTGTATCTTGTTTATTGTTCCCCCACTTCCCAGATTATGGTCCAATTGAGTAGTGTTTGGGCCTCATTTGGGGGGAATACTTTTTTGTGATGTACAATTTCAGAGTAACAAGTGGTCTCAGTTCAGCTAGAGATAGGTGGAAATGTTTGAGTTAACACATTAGGATTGACTGTACAGTGTCCTGTGTCAGCAGAGTGGGTTGGAACTTCTAAGTGAGTTGGTGGACTGTTAGTTTAGGGTGGAAGCTTGCAGGTCTAGGGCAAATGGAGTTAAGATGGCAGGGCACAGTAAGGTCTCAGCTCCAAACATCAAGGTTGGCATGGGGAAAGTTCCTGGATCCTAAGCTGAGCCTCTAGAGAGATGAGATGGCAGGGACTGAGTCCCTTCCAAGGTGAGGTGTGGGAATATTTGGAATGTGATAAGATCCCTGGGACCCAGGCAAAACTGAGTGGGAAAATTGGGACACACGAGTGCTCTAAATATATGGTTTTTTTTGAATGAATCAAAAATTTTAATACTGCTATAATAAATTGAACTATCAACTAAAATAGTGTATTTCTCTGTACATTTGAGTCTTCTTTATATCCACTAATTGATTTTTAATATTAGGTATATTTGAATCCCATATAGTATTTTAATATAAATTCTTATATTATGCCTTGGTTGTAGAGAGCTACAATGAAGCCAGGATAGTTCATTTGGGTTTATTCTCAAACTTTTAGAATGCATATACATCCCGTGTTCTGAGTTTGATGAAGAACCTAAGCCCAAGATTCACAGCCATCATTTCCCATCTTTACCAAATACGTTTCAGTTAATTCATGCAGTCGAGGAAATGTGCAGTGTTTGCCCTTACAGGTAGCTGGCAACTTTCTTTCCCAGGGGAGTTCCAAGACAATTGTGAGGCAAATACCTCATATACTGGTGCAGTAGTGGGCTCTGCTGTTTCATTTCTCAATCATGGTGTACACTTTGTCCTCTTGTCTTCAAAGTGACTTCCTGTTAGACACATGTACACACATAGGCATACTGAGAGTGAATTGCTTGCTGTATCTTCGAGTCTAGTAAACTTTGTTTAAAATATAAAATAGATTTTACAGAACTTGTCAGGCGGTATGTCATTGAAGAAGAAAGGAGGCAGTCATTTATACTGGCTCATCATCTACCATTGTGAATATACATTCTTAAGTGTTCAAGAGAACTGTGAAAACATTCCCATTACATGCTCCTGTGTGAACAGAATAGCAAAATGAATTCAGTTTGTGGAGATGCTCAGATGAAAAAAAAATAATGCAAACACAGAAGCTCACTGGAAAAATGTTTCCTGGTAAGTGTGTCCTAGAAACAGCGATTTGGGTTGCATAAGTCTAATTATGCACTAACTCTTCCAGATTTTCCTCAAGTCCCCCAAGAAGCAAACACATGCATACACCAAAGTACTAATGAGATAGTGGGCTGGCTTCTCAGGAGAGCACTTGTCCTTTAACCCACTTGACATGGTAATGGGATCAAGCAACTATCTTAGCTGGATACACTTTTACTTGGCACTAATTAGCCCTTCACATATTCTGGTAAACTTAAAAGCTTCTGTGAAGATGCTTCGAATATTCATCCAAATATCCATGTAAGTAGAGTATTTTAATTTGATTTCATCAATATACTGGTGCTCATGAATTCATTTGGCAAGTCATGGGTTGTTCTGGGACCTATCTTCTAGTTCTCATTCTGCAGATTCTCATGGTGTGACCTTAAGCATGGCATTATTGTTCTAAATGGAAAATGATGAGAATATCATTTTTAAAACATTTTATTATTTTTATCTTATTTTATGCATGTGAATGTAATACCTGCATGCATGTTAGTACACCCATGTCATGCAGTGCCTACAGAGGTAAGAAGAAGACATTGAATCCCCCAGAACTGGTGTTATAGATGCTTGTTAGTCTCCATGTGGCTGCTGAGAACTGAACTAGGGTTCTCTGAAAGTATAGCCATAGTCTTAACCACTGAGTCATTTCTCCAGCCTGAACAATTGATCACTCAATATGTATGTACTTGTTTTGTTTTGTAAAATGCCTGCATTCTATGAAATAATATCACATAAGTAATCAGGAAATAAGTAACCCATTCTGAATTTTATTATGAAAATCCTTTTCTCACATAAGCCCACAATCATGAAAATAATGCATGAAATTTTGACATACACATTAAAGTAAAAAAAAAATAGTACTAGACTTAAATCCCATAGAAAGTACATGAAGTAGCTAGAGATTATGTTGGGGAGGGCGAGTTTTGTATAATTTAAGGTAAAAATATATAATAGAAAATTACCTTTACTGAAGGTCAGTTCTTCACTTTCTCTGAGTCTCTAACACAGGAGTTCATCGTCTTCCACCATTAGTAATATTTTATATAAGTATTTTGGAGAAGTGTTTTCCTACTTCATTAACCTTAAGATGCAGCACAATGAAAATATGAGAGTTCATCACGTACATTAAGAGAAGTTGATTCAGTAAATAAAGGCAAAACAAAGGGTGCACATACACACACATACATGTTTATACTTCGGCATTGCTCAACTAAATTTTTACTAGCTAGATGTCTTGTTGAAGCACTAGACCTACTGAGATGAGTACTTTTTGCTTGACTAGGGTAAATAAGATGAAAATTAAAGTAGCCTGATTAAGGACGTGTATGTTTTATTTTCCAAAATGTGTATTTTCTATTCTATTCCTAAGATGAGGGGAACTAACATCCACGTAGTCACTCAACTGAAATCTTCATCTCATTTCAACACCAGACCATGTAAGGAAGAGAGGAACAATTAATTATAGTCTGTTACATCAGCTTTTGCATATCTGTACCCACTTTTCTTCATAAGGGTGATGATTAGACATCTTTGTGTGGTAAGGCATCTTTCTTCTAAACTAGTCTACCAAGTGGTCTCGTTGCTTCTTGAATTCAAGAATTGTAGACTGATAATACCAGAGAGTGTAGGTCCTTGTATTGGGTACACAAAGCATGATTATTTGGCTTTATTAGGAAACATGTTGTCTAATGTTTGTTCAATATATGAAGGGATTACTATTATTTAAAGGATTGGAATTTTGCTTATATAAAATGCAGGTTTATTGTATTCTTTAAGAAGCATGTATGTAGGTATTATGTATTTCCCCAAATTATTGTAAAATATTAACAATAATTGACTTTGGCAGTTCTGGAAGTTGAATCTGAGCCCTCATACTAGAAAAGGGTTCTATCACAGGAATGCATACACACTTAATTTTTATTTTGAGACATTGTTTCACTAAGCTGGCCTTCGGTTTGCTCTATACCCCAGGCATGCATGGAACTTATAGTCATCCTATAGCCTTCTAAGAAGCTGGGATTATCAGCCTACAACTCTAGGCCCAGACAAAACAAGTTGGCTGAGGTATCAATATCATTCTCTGGTATTCTCGACATTTTTTTATTTGAATAAGATTCTTTAATATTGAGTGTATATTGCTTTGTGCATTATCTTAAAAACATAATTTAATTATTTTATGATTTTACTTATTGCTACTTAATTGTTATTATTACTTTATTACAAGATTAGGTGTCTTAAAGACTGTGCATATTCTACATCTAGTTTTCACAGTAATGTATGATAATAATTATTATTCATTTACTTTTAACAGGGAGCAAAAATAAAATGTAAAAGGTTTTTGTAAGTGATTCAGAGTCAGAACTAAAACATTGAAAAATGGTGATGAAAACAGAATTCTCTCTGATTCTAAAGTGTAGTTATTAAGATTTAAATTACACAGCCTGTCTGTATTTTTAAAGTATTATTGAGACAGTGTTTTCACTGCTAGTCTCTATAGTACATTTTTATGTTTCCTGTCATTAAGTGATGCTGGTTCTACATGCAGTAAGCATGTAAGTCTTTTTCTACTCGAGTTCTTTTTAAATATGTTAAAATTTGCTTTAGAACTCTAATATTTTTTGTAGAGTTTCTGCACATCCTCTTACTAATTTAGACCCCTAAATCAAGTGCTGCATATTTAAAATTATTAATAATAGGCTTTTTGACAGATTTTACTACAAGGATTCTAAGTGTGTCATTTTCTAGAGGTAATGGCTGGCCAGCTGTGTTCAGTACTGCTGAAAGATCAATTAGGAAAAGGCGCACCACAGGCTCCTAAGGATTAAGACACAAGACAGTGCCAAGAGAAATCACAAAGATCAGATCAGTGAGTGATCAACACTGAGAAGTGAAGAGAATTAGTATAGATCTTGATTTAACTCCACAAGAAGCAAGGGGCAGGGGCTCCAGACTGTTCTCTAAGAAGGTTTACAGGTGCTTGTGAACAAAGGAGTAACCTGGGTACATCAAATCTCCAAGATGTGGAAAAAAAAGAGCAGCGACATCATGAGGAAACTCACAATTAGGGAAACATGACAAAAGAGTGTAAACAGCCATCCTTAATGTTTACATGGAGAACAGAAATAAACTGAGATTGAGAGCATTGATTTGATGAGCATCAACTTAAGAAAACACAAAGGAAGCTTCATACGGGCACACACAATCTGTTATGTAATATACAGCACTTGTATTTTACATGTGATAGTTATTTCACAGGCTTCTTGAATCTTTACATAGCCCCTTTCAGGCAGACAGGGCAGATTAAATGAGGAGTATAGTCATAGACATGTGAAGGATCCTGTCTACAGGACACAGAGACAGAAGCAGAATGAAATCTGTAGTCTAGGGAAATGCCTGCTCCAGTGCCTATTTCATTACAATACACACCAAACTTTCATGCCCCATTAGCAGCAGAGTGACATTAGAGTCACAGCCAGACTTATGTCCTGCTCAGCCAAAGTAGTTAATGTTCTCTGCACAGTTTGCAAAAGTCACTTCCATAATAAATGGTATTTCAGCTTTCTCTCTGGCCACGTAAATGAATAAAGGGTGATAATGACATTCTCATTATTTTAGGAACATATTTGCATTTGTAATGATACAACTCCTACCAGGCGCCAGAACCAAAGAGACAACTGTCTGAATTAATTATATTTGTTTGGCTGATTAGATAAAAAATGCAAACATAAACTGCACATCAAACTACTTTAAGATTATTTAATCCTTCTCTTGAAAGGGAAATGGGCCTCTGAAGTTGTTCTTCTTTCAAGCTCAAAAAATAGATCATTAAATCAAGCAGCTGAAACAGTTCTTTTTAAAATTACCCCCCAAATTTCGGCATTTTCTCAAGAGTCTGAAATAAGCATATCAATCTGCATAATATCAGGATTTATTTATTAATGTGTATTCATCTCCTAGATTGGACTGCTCAATTTTCATGAGCCTTTCCTCGTGCATCTATAGGAACTGAAGGTTTCAGCAGTGTCCTTTTAGCAGATAGCAACTTTGAAGTGGAATAAACGGAGCTAAATCCCTCCCCTGAAGTTCTGATAGTGTGCAATTAGCTTTGCAGAGGCCTCTAACCACGCCTACCTTTTCATGATCTAAACCCTCATTAAATGAAGCAGTATCGCTCTCCTCCCTTTACACATCAGTGCCAGCCCACCCCTGGGTTTATAAGTTGGGTAGTTGAGTCCAAATGTGCTTGAGACCTTTACAAAGCTCTGGACCATTTCTAAATTGGGCTTCACCTATCAATGAAGAATAATTTGTAGAGTGGGAAAAGAGGTCCAAAGCTTTATTCTATTTCATTTGCAATTCCTCTCTGCTGCATCACACTGCTTTAAAGTATAATGAAAATTGAGTTTCTCTCTTCCCTGCTTAAAACCTTTCAATGGATCCTGTCACTTAAAGTCCAGAATTCTCAATGTAATATGACTGAAATCCATCTCCTAAATTTATGTATTTTCTCATTAGAACGCTATCTCTTTATTTGTTTATCCATTCAGCTATCAATCATCTGTCTAATATGTATTCTATCATCTATCTGTCTGTTATCCATCTATCTATTTCTAATCTACTCTATGTATTTTAAACTGGGTTTCTGTGTAGGGTCTAGACATAGGGACACTGTATCATGATACAAATATATTTAAATGCCATTTCTCAAAATCTGTAACATTTTCATTCTATCCTACGTAAAACAATACAACAGAAAATGCCAGGACCTCAGAGGGCAAGGGAAAAGGATCAAATATGTGCATGCATCTGCGTGTGTGTGTGTGTGTGTGTGTGTGTGTGTGTGTGTACATGTGCTTATGTGCTAGGTGTACCGAATAGTCACTAGCAAAAATTAAATCTTACTAGTATGGGGTGTGGGAAGAGGACTGAAATTGTCTTAAGGGATGTGGGGCATACTGTCACATTGTCTTTGTAAACTCCACTCACAGTACTGTGGCTGGCATATATGATCATAAAAATGAACAGTGATAAATAATTAAAATATGTGTGCTAAACCAACATGACTTCTACAGTAGGGCTGAGAATTAACCAACCCTCATCCCACAGAGGCTCCTGAGTAGTCTCTGTCCCTATGACACCTGAAAAGAATTAGGCATATGGTTTTGAACAGCTTACTTTACAACACCACCTTCTTTTATAAGATACTTGGCCTTTTGCAAGTGGAACTACAGCTGTCTCTGAAAATGGCAACATCTGATCCCGAGGCCTGGAGTAAAAAGCACTTGAAAATGTCACTCATCTAAGGTTACCCTCTGGTGCCAAGAGCTTAGGAAATTAGTAGTCAGATGTGGTAAAGGAGTAAGAATAATCAAGCCACTGTAAAAAGAGAATGAATGCTGGTCTTATGCCAAAAATATTTTCACTTAGAGGATTCTACGTAGATCTATCAAACTCAAATTTTGGGGGTCATCCTAAGAACAACAGAAGTATTAAAATTGTTTATTTCATACAAAAAGATGTGTAACAGGGTACTGCATGGTAAGTGATTTTTCACATGGTTCTCATCGGAACAAGGTATGAGGCATTAGCGCAGATTTCATCAATGTAGATATAATTAAGGTAATGTTCTCTTATCAGGCAATCTAGATTCAAGATTCCCCTCCAATAATTTTATTCATATGATCTCATCCACAAAATGATGCAGACACAATAACCTCCACAGCACTGAGTCTTTTGTAGAACTTATAATGCATGTAAAGCCCAGTCTGCACCAAATCACAATAAACATCCCACTGTCATCAAACTCATTTTCATTGATTAGTACTCTTGATTCCAGTCACTAGGATAGTCATGACAGTGCAGCTGTCTCCTTTACTTAGTACGGGAAGAGGGCATGGTTTGTAAATTAGCAGGATGATCTCTGCTTTGGTTAGAGTTGCCCAAATTAATGTTGCCTTGTTACCAGAGATATTATCCAGAGTCAAGGGTAAGGGAAGACAAATATTACGGAAGACACACAGTAAGTACATAATTCTGCCTGGAATTCTCAGAGAGACCTTTCTGGGGCAGGAGGACTATGGGCTGTGGCCTGCTTAAGTGACAGGAGGTTGCTCTGCTATAACGAGGAGACTCTGTTCCTATATTGATGAGTACTTGTAACAGCACGGACGTACAGAGGACTATGAGGCTGTGCCAGAAAGTCTGCAGAGCATGGTACACTGAGTACTATATGCTAAACTAACTCTGTGTGGAGATCAAAGGAGACAGCACATTTTTGTTTGTCTTTGAAGATGGTGTGTACTTTTTAAACTTAACACATTGAAATCATCTTACACTTGCGAAAATTTTACAGAGGCTGTGAAAAAGATTTTCCACATTCCTTCCATCCACTTTATCAAATGTTAAAATTTGCCGAAGCTATAGCCAAAATATCAGGAAAAGGAAACGGAACAACATTTTGAGTTTCTGGCTTTTGTATATTTTAGCTGTGCAACTCAACTAACACATTTGACTACCAGTTTCTTTTTTTTCTTGTGAATAATAACTGCTCTGGCTGTTTATCTTGGGACTTAAATACCATATTGAATACGACACCTCAGGAGATTCTTGGAACTTGAGAAACTTCTAAGCAGATGAAGAATGAATGCCAGCTTTTGAAGAAATGACTATCCTGTGAGGCATTGAGCATCTCAAAAATGTATCTTTAAGGACCCAGTAGAAGGGGTAAATTTTTGTGATGGGCAGGAAGGTGACACCTGCTCAATGGCACATTCAAGCAGGTGAATTTTTTACAGACAGCTGGACCACAGAACAGTTGACCAAGAAAAGCAGAATTAGACTTCCCAAGCCTAGTAGTTCTTTATCCAAGATCTGTGTTCCTCCTGCATACCATAGTTTCTGAACCATAGAAAATTGGAGATATTAAGCATTGGTTTAGGTCACTGAGTAGGTAGTATTAGATAATTAATTCAGGTTCTTACTCAGTGAGATGCAATATGTTACTAAAAAATATTCTCCAAATGAAGAAATGAGAGCCTAACAAAGTCACTTCAAGAAATTATAAGATAAACAGATCATGAAAAATACTCTCCTTTGAGTTGCCAAGAAGATACCATCACATCTGACCTCCAGATTCCAGGAAGAATGTACTGATCATCCACATGGAACTGCCAAGCAGAAATACCAGCTCAGAAACTTCTGTGTACATATGAGCAGACAAGAGACTTGGAAATAAAAAAGACCTGACCTATGAAACAGCATGGTGGATTTACCTGGCACTGTAGTCAGACTCACAGCTTTATAGTCTCTCTTATAGTTTCATGAAAAGAATAAATGAATAGCAATACAATGACAAATGGATAACATCTAGTATTCATGATTTCAAGTTAATGTGACATGTCAGAAAGGAAAGGAAAATACAGTGCAGAAAAGAAGAAAACTGGAAGAGATTAACAAAAGAAAAAGACAGGAGCAAAACAAAATAAAAAGGGAGGATGCAGAATTTTGCTTTCTGAATTAGTTAGACGTAGTTTGGCCCCTTTCTATACCAAGGTTTAGAAAGATTTACATCTCTTTGCAGATGAGGTATGTGTGTGTGTGTGTGTGTGTGTTGTGTGTGTGTGTGTTGTGTATGTGTGAGAGAGAGAGCTTCTCTTTTTGCTTTCCCATCCATCTTCCCCATCTCTTCCTTGCCCTACCCCCTCTTCCAGTCTTCTTCCTCTTCCACTTGTTCTTTTTCTTCTTCTCTTTGAAGGTGTGGCTTATGTAATTTCATGATATTGTGAGTTTGTAACTACCTTAACTTACAACAGGAGACCCCATGATATGAACAGACATCATTTATTTCATTTGATTTGGTTTGTAGACCCAAGGATTGGTAAAAAAAATGTATTTAAAAAGCAAAACCCACAGCTGGTCAACATGCTGATCCATGAATTAGACACCCATATCAAACATCTGTATCTCAAGGCTCAGGGATCATTGTGGAAGAACTGTTGGAAAAACTGTAAGAATGACAATGTGAAACAGAGCTTTTCATATAGCTGGGCAGATACTCATGTGAACCCATACTGAGTGCAACATCATACACAAGTTCCATCTAAACATAAACCAGACAAAATTCCAGCCTAGACAATGAGAAGTAAGATACTCCAGATGGCCACAAGGAAGGCCTCTCACAAGGATGGGACAAGGTAGGTTAACCAAATCCAGTCGATAGATTCACACAGAAAGACATTTGGGGACACAAATTAGACTCTCTAAGTCATGGGTAGGTAGGTAGGTAGGTAGGTAGGTATGTAGATTAGATAGATAGATAGATAGATAGATAGATAGATAGATAGATAGATAGGTAGATGATAGATAGATCAATCTATACATTAGAGTACATTACATTTGGAGGGGGTCAGTAAGGGAAAGTAAGATGAGGAGGTCTGGATCTCAACACCATCAAAGTATATTGAATAAAAACCACACAAATCAATTTAAGAAAGGAAAACCAGTGACTGACTGAAGCTACAATGTAGGGACTTGGATTAGTATAAACACAGGGACCCTTAGTCCTCAGACAGGCTCCAAAGGGCACGGTAGAGTGTATGACTTAATACCGAGCTTATATTCATTCTTATAGCCAAGGGGATATTTCATTGTATCAGTTTGTATAGTGAAATAATCTTCATAATGTCTTGACCTCTTTGGAAAACTACAGAGATTCTAGCATTTTGAAGATTCACTTTATATTTTACTTGGCACAATATGATTTAGGGTATAGTCATTTAGTGTGATCTAAGCTACCAAAAATCTCCATGTCATGTCAAACTGCATGCTCCCGCCACAACACTAGCTCTTGTTAAAATGATCTCTGCTCTTGGTAACACACACTGCTCTCAGTCCTGCTGACAAGGGCACCTTCCCCATGGATAATAACAGCACATCTTCCTTGCCGAAAGAATCATGAAACCTGGCTTACTGTGCTCGCTCTCTGCAAGGAAGGATTCCTAAGAGACCTTAAGTCTGAGCTTCAGTTATATTCACTGTCAGCATGGGTTTAATGAATAAGCTATTTGTACTTTTGGAGAAAAAGATTTCCTTTTTCTGATCAATGTTTGCAACCTTTGCCTTCCCTCCTGGTAAAGAAATATTTTTTCCTGCCATCCACTCTGTCAAGCAATTGCCAACCAGATGGGAAAATATTACCAATTAATTCACAATTAACCCAGAAAATTTTACTTACTAGTAGGAGTATCCATGTGCCAGCCTTCTTCTCATTCCTTTCATAGATTTTATGATATAAATTGGAGAATTACAGTTTGATATTAGAGGACAAAGCACTTGGAATTGGGACTAGTAAGAAGCAAATTAGTGTCATCTCACAGATCCTTGGCATAAGTCAAAAACAGCTATAATGTACCCATTAAAACATACCCAGCATAATGCAACTTTGTTGCCTACATTGCGAGATTTGTGATCTGACTTGTTTGCAACTTGGTGTCCTTTTACATACATTTCCATGTTTCTGCGCTGTCCCATCCTAGGATTCCCTGTTTCTGCCCCATCTTCAAATGATCACCCCACTTTTTCCTCTCCCTTTAGAATTATTGTTGTCATTGTTTTTACAGCTTTATTGAGTACAACTGACAAAAATTGTACATATTTGATAATTATTTATATATACATATGTTGTCAAATGATTGCTCCAGTAAGCCAATTAAAAATATCCATCTCCTCAGATAGGTGCCACTTTCTTCTTTGATTTTATTTATTTATTTTTTATGATAAACTTTTTATTTCTAAGGTTATTAAAAATGGATTCAGAATGTCAATTTCATATCAGCATAAAATGAGGATTTTATTTAACTACTTGCAGAACCTATACTATTTATAATATTTACTATATGGTCCTTTTAATGAAACGTTGTATATTTCATACCGAATATCTCGATCAGTCTTAATCATCTTTATACATCCGTTTCCATCAAAGCCTCCTCATAGTCCCCCGACTGAAATCCATAGATTCTTTCATCTGTGTTGCGGTCTATTGTGTGATTTTATTTTTTTGCTATTTATTTTTTATTATTTATATTTAATGTGTGCGTGTGTGTGTGTGTGTGTGTGTGTGTGTGTTTACTTGAGCACATGGATGTGTACCGACTACATGCAGATACCCATGGCAGCGCAAAAAATGGCATTGGCTCTTCTGGAACCTGAGTTTACAGGGTGTTCTGATGTGGGTGCTGTAGACTGAATCTGGGGTCTCTGCAAGTGCTCTTAGCGACAGTCACCTCTTCAAGCACAGTGCCACGTTCTCTAGCTCTCTTGACTCGGATCTCCTCTCTTGTCCTTCATTCTTTTTTTTTCCCTTGTCCTCGTTCCTTAGAGCCTCCCCCTCCATTTCTGATCCCTCTATCTTCTTGCCTTCTTGTCCCTTCCCTTCCCCTCCCAATTCCTTCCTCTCAGTTTCTTTTCTTTTTGTTTCCATTTTCTTTCTGTATTTCTCCTTCCATCTTTCTCTCCCTCCCTTCCTTCATCCCTCCACCATCCATTCATTCTTTCATTAACTTTTTCGTAAAAATGTATTTCATATATCTTTTTGGTAAAAGCAACCATTTCTTTTATGTATATACACACACACACACACACACACACACACACACACACACACATATATATATATATATAGAATCTGGTTGTAAATATCAAATATATAAAACTAAATTTATTTTGAAAAACAAGTCCCTCACTTAGGTGTTCTTGTAAGTGAAAATTTAATGTATCTATCAGAGTGGCAACCACAGTCACTGTGCTGTAAGTGTCTCTGGAACTCCCTCTATTACTGATTCTTCATACATTTTCACCAACTTTTGTTCTTTTCTTCCTTCTTTGGTGTCTGATGACTAAGGAGCAGGATCAGAGAAAGTCAGACTCAATGAGTAGATACTCTTGCTCTTTTCTAACAAATAACAAGGACTCTTTAGTTTCCAGTTTGGGGGTTTTTTAGCTTCTTACAACTTTAAATTGCGGCAGGAGAAGTGTCAGGTTATAGTAACTACCTTTCTCTTGAGAACAAATGATTCTTTTTGCTTTGGAATCATTTCATCTTCTGAGAGCTTACAAATTGTTCATATTTTCAGTCTCCCAAGGGCAAAGGTATTAGGGAGTCTATCCTTCAAAAGCCACAAAAATACTACCTGTGGATTTGAAGCATTGGATATTTTAGGCCATATTTAATTAACTGAATAACTGATTACGACTTGAATATAAGTTTTGAAATATTTTTAGAACTAGGAAATTGGCACATAAGGTGAGCTGACTTCTTCCAGCAATGTTTGAGTAATCATAGTGTTCTGAATCAAATAGTGCTTCTAGCTTTAAACAACGTCTCCACTTTCTTATTGTATTGTTTACTCTCTTAGTATTTATGAATCTTCTAGGAGAAACAGGGCAGAAGTTGGACTTTTAAAAAGTTGATCTACATTTACATTCTTTTTGAATGAGCCTCTATTTAAGCAGGGAATAAAGTTTCCAATTTTAAAACACTAAAAGTCCGATACATGGATATAATGCTATGTTTATTCTATTTGGTGCTAATATGGGCATGTTTCTTTGTCATGTTAATCTCAGGACGTCTTTTCTATTTTTTTCTTGAACAGTCTTTGCCACCTGCATTCTGGCTGAGATATAATCATTCAATGTCTACAAACAACCGATAACGTTATTGTGCATTTCTGTCTCATTTCATTCTTTACACGAGTGACAAATATCCCCTTTCATAGATCCAGTAGCTCAGGCTGGGCACCAGAGGAATCATTACCATTCCATTAATACGCAGGACCTCTGGAGAGCGTAGCTTTTTCATCTCTGTCTTTTATATCTCCCACTGGATTTCTGCAAGAAAAGCCTCGCTCATTGGTATCTCTTTCACTTCACTATTCCTGTTTTTATAAAGAAACAATGGAAACAAAGTCCTGAGATTAGATTGGTGATACCAAAATAATTCTGACAGCCTGTGACAATGCTGCCAACCTGAAATGGGATGCTTACATTATTTATGAACATTAAATGTCACCGATTTCCCCTTCATCAGATAATTTCAGGAGACAGCATCATTTCTGTGGGGCGAGAGGGAGTATGTGCATATGTGAGCGCCCTCCCTCTCTCCCTCCCCTCACCAGCCTCTCTGTATATCACACTGGCACTGTGTCAAATTCTTCTCCCTGGGAAGAAAACAGGTGCACATGAACATGTTTCAAGTTTAACTACAAGGCTCAGATCAGGCCGCTTGATAAGGATGTCAAGTGTGTTCTAAACCAAATGGGACCCTCAGCAATGTGAGATCATTAGGCAGTCAACTGATATTTTTAATTCTGTTTCCTCTGCTCCCGTTAGAAGTCAATTATCAGAGGGAAATTAACAGGAGTTGAAAGGGAAAGATAATATCCCTCTGGCTCCCTGGTCTATTTATGACTTTGGTGGTTGGGAAGGAGGGGCTCCGATGATGAGGGGAATGCACACTATCTATGTCACCCGGAGTTTTAATGTGAGAAAGAGCCTGGAATCAGCTTTTCTGTAATATTTAAATAAAATCTACCAGGGAACCTGAGTGTTTCTGGCATTCTGGTTGCTGAGGGGGGATGCAGAAGTTCATATCTTTTCAATCATTCATCTGTCCAATTGGGGCAGGTAGGACATGTCAGGAAAGCTGCACGCGGAACCTCTACAGCATGGCTGCCTAAGAACAGTTGTATGACACAGGTGACATAGAAAGTTGGCCAGGGAGAATGGCCAGTGTCCTACCACTAGATGAAGCACTACAGACAATCAATGGGTTCTGAGGGAGGGAGAATTCGTTTTCTCCTAGGTCTCTTG
Source organism: Eospalax fontanierii (assembly GCA_035773235.1). Lineage (NCBI taxonomy): Eukaryota > Metazoa > Chordata > Mammalia > Rodentia > Spalacidae > Eospalax > Eospalax fontanierii. Next base: position 21,067,070 of record CM069552.1, read on the forward strand.
GTAGGTTATTAATCCCAAGTGGTTACTTTAAACACATGTACACACTAAATGGGCCACAAGCACCACTAAATGGACTCTGTGCAGCAATGGTCAAAGAGGAGAACAAGAAGTTGAGGAGTTAGCGGAAAATGGGAGAATTCGGAGGGGTGGGGAAGTGGCAGGGGAGAAATGAGGCAGCCACAGCGCGCGTGTGAAATTCTAAAAAGAAAACAGAATTCTTTTTAAAAGAAATTTCAACTATAAAAGCCATCTAACATTGCAGAATAGGGATCTTATATGGGGAAGTTTTTTTTTTTTCTCTCTCTCTCTTCTTCAGCATGCCGTTGTTAGCAGTTGATGGAAATTCTAGGCCTCTTGAAGTTTTGTCTTCCAATTATATGCCAGGCTTGAAAACACAGAGGTTTTCCTGAGGTTAATGTTTCTATACTTCTGGAAGGCAGTGGTGTGTCTATAAACAAAGTTGTCTAAGGCCTTTTCTTGCAGCTTGATTGGAACCATAGGAACAGTTGCTTCTTTGCCTTCTGTGTGAGAAATACGCCATGTTCCTTCCATGCTTTAAGAACAGCACTCAAGTTCTGAACATGTTCATTAAATGGTAGGTGTCACAACATGTGGTAGCTTACAAAGATGTGGAGGTTTACTAAAATGACTTTGGGGGAGTTGTTTCCTTAACTGGGAAAAGAAGTAAGGTGATGGCAGAGGCAAATCTGGATTCGGCGTTGATATCATGTATTTATCACTCCTAACATGGACTCCTTTGGTTCATGCTGAGTTCATATCTGATGACCAAATGCACATTAAATTTATTTTTTAAATTGTCACTTTGTGGGTATGGAGAGGTGGATCAACCTTAAGTACACTGGATGCTGTTATAATGACCTGAGTTAAGTTCTCAACACCCACATGTTGGCTAACAACCAGCAGTAACTTCTGTTTCCTGTCATCAGTCATCACTCTCCGGCCTCTCTGCATATTGTATGCATATGACACACAAGATTAGGCAAAACACTTACACACATAAAATAAAGTATGTGTTTTTGCACTTTTTGGAAATTATGTTTAGTCTGGTTTGCTTTTTACCTCAACCATAAAATCTCCTTTGTGTCTCAGGCTTTATACAGACCCTCCACTCTGAGGCATAAAGTCCGTTTAAGGAAGTCTTTAGACTCTTCAGAATAAATAGGTCAATCACAGCTATACTAATACTTATTCTTCTTAACATGAACAATTTCTTGGGGCTTATTACAGCTAAATCTTTCCTTTTTACCATATTTTAAGGCTCACAATCCTCTATCTCTATTTCAATAAAGAAGAAAATGAAAGAAGAGTTTGAGATCAGAAGCAGAGCTGAGGAGAAAGCTCAGTCTAAGGGCCTACGACGCATGCTTAAGAACCTGTGTTCAATCATCATAACCTAGATTAAAAATCCAAGCTGGAGAGGCAGAGACAGAGGCAGTGAACCTAGCCTGATTTGATTTGTAAGTTCAAGACCAGTTAGAGACCTTATCTCAAAACAAAACAAAACAAAACAAAAAATACATTTCACCTGAGGAACACCCAAGTTTGTCAAGCACACATACACCTGTGCATAAAAACAAACATGAATACCCAAACACATACAGAGAGAGAGAAAGAGACAGAGAGAGAGAGAGAGAGAGGTAAATCACATTGTGATTCCTAAAGATAATTTGTTTGTTATGATTTCCTTTTCCCATTATAGCTCTCTCTTCCTTTCCTCTGCCATCCTTTCTCTTGTATTTCCTTTCTTTGTTTCATGATCTTGAACATTTATTGTTCTTGGATTAGGAGCTAGCGAATAGAGAGCCTGGGTATTTGCAGACCATGTTCCTAATAGTCATGGTCTGAACACCGACTCAATCCATGTGGTTGTTGAGTTTGCAGCCTATAAGGAAACTAATGGATTAAAAAGCTACAATGCACTTAATATTAATTAGCATCATATCAAGTTGTAATTTGGGATTTGGAGGAAAAACCAAAGGTGCACACTGAGTTTATTGAATGTAAGACATTACAGCACCTGTGTATTTGGGGGGCTATAGGGAGATTTGGAGTTACATTGTCATCATTACTCAGATAAACATTATAAATGACATGTCTTGATAGAAATATATGTTCTCTGCTAAATTTAGTTGCCTGCACCTTATTGACTTCTGTTTTTCTTTTTATGAACGCAAACTAAGATGAAATGAAAGAGAAATAACAAGAAATTGAATAGTTTTCTTTAATGCTTCTAAAGGGGAGAGAAGATGCAAACTAGATGATTTCTTCTTACTGAGGGTCACAGACAATGCATGCAAGCAGTATCAGTATTTCTGAATGCTTATAGTGAGAAATCATTTGGTGGCTGGTGGCAATGTATGTAAATTATTTCCCCAATGTTTCTACTTTCTCAAATCATCCATGTGAGCACATAATAGCACTTCTAGTCAGAAGGTATAAATAAGTTATAGAAGGAGTGCTCTAAGGGAAGCAGGTAGCAGTATGCCTGTTTTTTCAGCTATAGTAGAGATGAATGCTATGTAGTTATGACACAGAGAATGAATGGAGCTACCCGCAAGAGGTTTTACCAAGCAATGATAATAACTAGACAAAGGATTTAGATGTTCACAAGAGAATGATATGGAAAGGGGTTCATAGAAGTTATAGCTAAATAAATGTGAACATAAAGTTATGTTACTAAAAATCAAATTAGGATTAATGGATTATAGAACATGATAGTGTCAAAGAAACTTAAAATTGATAATGGGAGGAATGTACAGTTATCACTAAAGGCAAGATCCTGGGGAGGATGATTGTGTGGATTTATGAGATCCTAACACAGTTGCTGTTTCAAGTTTGAGGCAAACATGAAGACTATTTATCAAACTGAATTTACCTTGAAGTTACCTCTATATGGTTCTACAGAGGTAAAGCTCCATCCTCAATCCATTTATTAAAATCTCTGTCTCATGTAGATTTTCTGTAAGGGAATTACAGTTGTGCACCTCAAGGTTTACAATGTAGCTTATTGTGTTTTAATACATCTACCAAATAGTTTTTTTTTCCCTAGGTTTTCATTCCACATCTGGTCATGAAGATGTTTGACCTTACATTTTAATATACTTTATAGTTTTATAATATTCTCCCCCAAACAGTAGATGTGCTGTGGGTGGCATTTGTAGATGGTGTTTCAAGGCAAAATATTGTCATTTATAATAAGAAGATACAGTAGGAAAGAAATTCTGCTCAGAATTATAGGCCTCACACTTGGGAATTGTGGAGCTAAGGGATTCCCTTTCTTCACTTCCAATCACCAGTCCTCATAACTTAAAAAGAACAATCACAGAACCTGTAACCACAGCAGTTATGAGAACAACATTATTGCCCTCATCAACATCATTATGAAGCATTGGCCAATATTTCCTGAAGCGATCCATCTAAGAAACTTAGAAAACATGTTGCCTAATATAAAGGAAATAACTTAAGGTGGATAAGATCACTCTGTCTCCTTTCATGAAAAAGTGAAAAGATCGTAGTCAACTGCAATGCATTTATTTAGGAGAGCTGTTTTGCAAATGTTCAGTTCCAGTCAGAAAGCTGACTCTTGCAAGCATAAAGTCTTTTTCAAATAATGTATATAACACTTTTATAGAAGTCTGTGACAATCATCGCAGGACGGCTCAATACTGATCAGTAAGGAGGGAATTGCTGACTATGATACTTTCATATTTTCAACAAAATTTGTTTTAGAAGATAATTTCATCACTAGGAAGTCTGTAATATATTTTTATATATAGAAAATCTGATACATACACACTGTATTCTATATATGTCTTTGTTTTAGATTATTTTTCTCTCAGGAAAACTTACCTCAATCTCAAATTGTGAGCCTGTCAGTTTGCATAAGCTAAACACAGTTAGGGCAGGTCAGTGCTTGTTAGGATTCAGCTCTGGGGATGGCACGGGTGTGGGTCTGGTGCCTGCCTGATACTTTAACAGGTATAATTCTTCTATATGTGCTAGTTGTGAGCAACAGATGGGCAGCAATATGTCCTGCTGTATCAGAAATCTGATGGTAGAATATTATTTATTTGGCGCTTAGGTCACCCACCTTGGGCTTAGTATGAATAATACAGGTACATGATTGTATTGCATTTAGACTGCCCTCTTCTTGATATACTTCTTCATATCTGGAAGGAGAAAGTGATCATGCAAAGGGAGGCTAGGTGATAGACTCCTCAGAACAAGAGACTGATGAGCAATCCTTCATAGACCATGTGTTGCTGGGGGTTCATATGGCTTGTAAAACTCTAGAAGACAGATGTCCCATTCAGTTCCTCTCTACTCATTAATCACAGAAGATGAATGGTGTCTGCTTCCCCAAGTTTCCCTTGCAGATGGCGATTAATTACGTTTATTTACTTAAATATCATTTTAATATATTTTAATATCCCTTGTGTCTTAGGCAGCCATATAATATTGTTTTAGTTTCTTAATAGAATTCAGGTACAATTCCTAAGAAATAGATGACCATAGATTAACCAACCTTTCCCCACTGTCCATTCAGTTCCCCTATCCTGGCATGCACACACACCTACACTTCTCTTCTCTCAAAGTAGCATCAAGTGTATCTCATGTATACTTTAAGGATGCTGTGAGAAATAAAAAAAAAACTTGGCAAATTAGATTTTGTAGATTGAAAACTGTATTTAGATGGCTAAGGAGTTGTAACACACACACAAAGAGACACACACGTCCTATTTGAGGCAATGTGAAATGTGATAAAGAACATTTCACTTGCATTAGCTATGATAAGAATGTATATAGAGAATTGTCATTGGTTGTTTTGCCGCTGTGTTCATGAAAACCTTCTGTATTAATCAATTTTCTGTTGCTGTGCCCTAGAAACACTGACCAAAGGAATTTATAAAAGGGAAAGTTTATTTAGCCTACAGTTTCAAAGGGGCAAGAGTCCATCATGTTGGGGAGGAATGGCAGAAGAGTTGACTAGAGTGGAAGCTAGATGCTCATATCTTCAAGCAGGCACAGGAAGAGAGAGCAACTGTAGATGCAGCAAGACTTAAGAACTCTCTAAGCTGACCATCAGTAACGCTTCCTCTAGCATGGCCACACCTTCTAAGACCTCCTAAGTGGGGACAAACTTTTCCAACACTTAGAGCCTATGGGGGACATTTTCATTCAAACCACAACACCTTCTTAAGAGAGAAGCCAAAATTTTGAAAAAAAAATAAACAAAAACATAATATAGCTTGTAAATTATTCTGGTTTTTCTTTTCTGTTTTACAGTTGAACAGTTTGGCTTAGGGTTTTGGTTATTTACAATGCCCAAATTCCTAAGCTATACATTAGAAATTTCCTTTTTGCATTTAAAAACATCTCAAGGCAGAGATTCTTCAAAGTTTTTGTACTTCACAAATTAAATCTCTGTTATGAACTGGGTCTCACTTGGGAAGTGGACATTGACGTTCCTGCTGCTACTGATTTTCTTCTGTTTTGATCCTAGTACCTTGGAAATAAATCTTTGAAACTTTATATGACAGGGAATAAAACTTAATTCAAAACCCAAGATACATATCCATTAAAACAAAAAGAGTATTATCTTGTTTAAATATTTTCTCCTTTTATGTTAAACTTCTTCAGATGAAAAATAAAAGCTTAACAGAATCAAAAAAAGGGTTCAATGAATTTAAATGATCTTTCTAACCAAACTTCATTTCTCCTGCTAATGGCTATCATATTTTAAGAACACATAATTCCAGATTTTATGAAAAGAAACTCACAGAATCTTTATATTCATCTGACCTGATAGATTCTATTGATAGCTATTTATGTTCCACTTTAAATTAACATGTAGTTTCAAACTTTTCCTTAAAATAACAAGGCTTTAAATTACTTTGTAAATTATGGTATTTATTCATTGAGAATGTTACATATGCATACAATGTATTTTGATCATACTCTCCCGATCCTGCCTCCCAGCTTCATATTTGACTTTTATTTTCTTTTTTACAATAATTGCTGATTTCAATTAGCTGTCCATATGAGTTGAGGATATAATTCTATTCACTGGATCAATAGCCCTACATGAGGCCACCGCCTTGAAGAAAACTGGATGCAGCCACCAAATGCTAAGCTACGGGTAGGGCCTCATGAGACACTTTCCAATTCATGATGGAATTTTAACTGGCTTGATATTATGTGAGTCTTGTGAGTTCAATAGTGCAAAGACCCTGTCATGTCCAGAAGACATTACTTCACAGAGGTCCTTTCCACCTCTGGAATTTACAGTCTTTAAGTACCATTTTCAATAATGTTTTCTGAACCTTAGGAGGAGGGGGTGATATAGCTGTCCCATTTGGAGCTGTGAACTCCAAAGTCAGTTATTCTCTGTACTTTGACTAGCTGTGTGTCTATGTTATTTGTATTCAACACAAGAAGAAGTTTCCTTGTTAAGGAATGAGAGTGGGTATAAGGTTAGGTGTTTAGAAGCTGTTCAATGCTCTCTGCCTTTTTCTATAATGACAGTGATATCTTCTCCCACAGGATTATGGTATTCCCATATGCAAATTATGGTCCAGATTTACAATACAGTCTATGAGTTCTTTTATGTGGATTAGGCCTTAATTCCAATCAGAACACTGGTTACCACCATAACCTTGATGCCACTACTACACCTGTAAGCATAAGCATATTCTTGTTCTACTTCAAGTGAACAGAACATTTAACCTTCACTCTGATTAGAGCGATGATCTCAAAGTATGATGTGCTAAGAATTCACATTATGGAAAATACAGTAGGTCTCCAAAGAGACAGAACAAATCAATAGGATGGAGTAGCTATGTGAAGTATTATAATAAAATTTTTTCTTCAACTATCTCTTCAAGTAATTCATATATATAAAAAACCAAAATAAGCAGGTATAGAATAAACATTATTTTTCAGGATTGATATGAAACCTTCACCCACATAAGTCAAATCATAAGGGATTCTCAATAATATATAAGGTATGATTCTACTCAAAATGGAAATATAATTTTAGCAATAGCACAAGCAGTGTATCTGCATAACCTCCCATGTATATCAACTTTAAGGAATATACCTATAAATATTTTAAGAGTCAAAATAATAAATAAAGAAAATATTTTAAAATAAGGATCATGAAAGCATACTTCCCAGTCTGGAATATGTACTAAATACAGAGTTTAGATGAATATTTATAACTTTTAATGTTTATATTGATGATATTGATTGTTTGAATAAATTAATGAAATAATTGACATTAGATAAAAGTAATAGTATATATCGATTATTAAAAAAATAATAGCAAGGGGCTGGAGAGATGGCTCAGCAGTTAGGAGCACTGAATACTCCTGAACAGAACCTAGGTTCAAATCCCAGCACCCATTTGGGAACTAACAAACATCTATACCTCCGGTTCCAGTGTGCCTGATGCTCTCTTCCCAACTCTGTGGGCTTGCAGGGTCTGCAAGCAGGAAATAAGTCATAGACATAAATAAAATAATTTTAAAGATTTAAAAAATTAGCAAATATTACTCTCAATTATCTCTATCAAGGCTCTTCAGAACTAGAGATTAAGAAGCAGAAATAGACAGAAAAAAGAGAGATGGAGGAAGGGAGGGACGAACAGAGGGAGAGAGAGAGAGGGAGGGAGAATATTTACACATTACTGGCTAAGAGGTATTAAAGAGTTGATATCATTATATGTCATGAAGCAACAATAAAAAATAAAAAATAAAAAAGAGACTGGAGAGATGGCTCAGCAGGAAAGAAAACTAGCTGCTTTTGCAGAAGACCCAGTTTGGTACACACACATACATGGCAGCTAATGACCACATGAAACTCTACTTCCAGGGAACCTGATTCTCGCTCCTAGCCTCTTTGGGCATTACACACTTGGGAGAGTACATGAGACAAAATGTCCAAATTTGTAAAATAAAAAAATAAATACAATTAAAACATAAGAATATACATATGTGTAATTATTCATCAGTTTAACAGCTTAGTAAACTTGAATGTATTGGTGTATTCTTACTGATTGTTAGAATATGTTCATAGAAAATTCCAGGGAATAATGGCTCCTGTGGTAAATAATCATCAACATTTCAGAAATAAATACTACTACATTTATTTCATTATTCCAGCATGAGTTTGTAATTAAACTCTTACAAAACTATTGCAAAAATAATAAAGTTATAGGCAGAGATTCTTTATATTTACAGACCTATATAACACGTTATCAGCAATTCACTTCAAGTAAAATAGATAATATACTTATTAATGATTATATTGTGGGCAATATTGTCCTCCCAAAGATGTCCATGAATGAATTCCTGGGATTTGCAAGTATGGATTACACGGCAGAGAGACAAAACTGGAGCACAGAGACTCAAGACTGCTCAATAGTTGTCATTAAAATACGGAGCTTATACGGGATAAACTCTGCCTAAAATAGACATAAAATTATAGATATTTATGTGGAACTGGAAGGCAGAGTGCATTCAAAAGAGAGACCGCAGCATGAAAGAACTTTTTCCGACATCGCTAGCTAGGAAAATATGAATGCTGTGGAAGAAAACAATAAAAATGAAACAAGTGTTGAATTGATTCATATATATAACCTTATGTTCTGACACTTTTTGAGTGCCCATAGGGGGATTTGTAATAACTTTGGTCCCTTTATTCACTAGTGAAAAATTAACATCATAAATACATCCCAGTTTTGAATACATATGACCAATTCAGACTTTTGAAATGCAATTCTTTCCCTGAATAATAACATTTTTAAAATTATACATATTGTTACCCAACATACTCAGTCAAGGAATGCTACATATAAATTCAATGGTCATTAATATTAGAGAATATAGTAAAGTGATGGTGTTGTGGTTTGAATATGGTATGTCTTCCACAAGCTCAACAGTTGAAAGACCAGTGCCCAGAATGTAATGCTATTTAGTGTCTGTGGAACATTTCACAGAGAGGGTCTGCTTATCAGAAGCAGGTCACTAGATACAGGCCTTTGGAGGTTATATCCACCCTCTGATCCAGTCCATCTCCCTCAGACTCCTGATGGCAAGATCAAAGTCACTGCACCCTCTACCAGGGCTTCACTGATGAGATAGCTGCATCTTTCTGAAACCAAGAGGCAAAATAAATTTTCCCTCCTTTGAATTGTGTACATTTAGAAATTTGATCCCAGGGACCATGTATGTGATTCTACATCAACAATTGAAAGACTACTAAAAGTTGATTGGCTAAAGGAAAATACTGCCCATCCTATATTCAAATCCTATGGTAGAATAATTTTTAGTCTGGTTCTGGTAAACACTGTAAGTATAAATATTTTATTTCAGTCACTCAAAAGTGTGTGATTGAAATTCATATTCTCAGATTCCATCAGACCTATGAAATCATAATTTACATTTACATAAGTTTGGAGATTGGCATATGTAAAACAAAACACTACCTAGAGAATGAGCATATGTAATAGTAAAATTAATCACTAGGGATGGCCAGAAGGCTTTCACTCAGAATCATTTTCAACTTCTATTATTCTGCCATTTCATAATCAATCTTTCCACCTTAATGGGCACATATTAAGAACATAGAAATATTCCTAAAATTTGATGCATTCATTTTATTTCTAGAAGCTTCTCATACATCATTATTGACAGGAAGATCATGAAAATATAAATTACACATTATTGTTATATATGAGACAGTACAAGAAAATGAATCCTTAGCATGCATGAGCAAGGTTACCTATGTCATGTCCATAAGACAAGTTAGAAATTTTGTAACATGAGATAAACTTGAAATTCATAATGTTAGGGAGGAAGTCTGTAGCATAAAAAAGTACTGAGACACAAACCTGTACATGTGTATCCATCACAGCATTTTAAATGACCCTGTGAAAAATCACATTACAAAGTTGTATTTCACGAGTTCATCAAAATCAATTTCCATGCCACTGAAGATCTGATCCATTTAAACATTTTGTTCTAGTTTATATAATTCCCCACTTAGTTTAACTGGATATGCTAACTTAAAAAAAGAACAATTATTTTGGAGAAAGACATTTTTGATATAAAGACACCAACTGCTAAAATTGGGACTCTTTTGCTGAATATGAATAAACATGGATACAATAAAATAGGGCAGGAGGAAGAATTCTAAGTTGTCCTAAATTTCTTCTCTCACTGAATATAGGACAATGATACATGAATTCTGACTTGCCCTAAATTCCTTCTGTTTCTGCTAAGTCAGCATTAACAAGACAAAAGGTGGCATTTTTGACACATATTTCTGATTGGCACTCAGAAGATAGATACTGCCCACCAATGGGTAATTGAAATTAACTTCTCCAGGGTCACTTCTTCCACTCATATCATAAAGGCTTCGAAGAGTGTCGGTGTGAATAGCAAGGAAAGCATGTCGATGAAGGGAGGCTCATGAAGTTTTCCAAGATGCCTATAGGAATTTGAGTCCCTGCTTTATTGTGAATAACAAGATGAAGCCATGGAATAGCTCCATGCCCTAGTTTCTTATGAGAGATTTTTTATTCTAAACTTTTTTGAAAAAAACTAAGAATTCATTTGAATTTTGAACAGATTTAATTTTAATTTAAATAAAATGGCACATTTTCTGCACCACAGTAATTGAAAATAATTAATTACAGGTAAGATAAATTCACAGAATGATGACAAAACCATGTTTTAGCTTGAATACTATCTGAATTCTACAGAAAGTGCAGTGGACATTTAACTATGATCTCTTTCACTTGATCAATTCTAACAGAGAAAATTTTAGAACACCAAACCAAGTTGCAAGTCACTCAGGGACATTTGTCATTAGAAAGACATCTATTCCCTGCAGTTGAGAACTTGGCTCAGTATGTCTTAATATACATGACAAATAAAGAAAAAAATAAAAGGGGTGGAGAAAGGGATGAGGTTCTAAATATGAAAAAATATAAAAATGTAAATAAAAAATTCAAAACGAATAATATATAATGCTACTCTGACTTCTTTCTGTACTCCAAAACTTAATTTAGAAAGAAAAAACCACACCAACACCAAAAACCCATATTGCCATTATTTTTTTATCAGATTCATGTTTTGTGCATATGAAGGAATCAACAACCAACGGAATGGAGTAGAGACTACATTAAACTCCTGCCCCTGTTCCCACCAGCATCCTCTGCTCCAGGAGGGTCAGAGAGGCCAGGAAATTGGACTCAGAATTTTACAAATAAAGTCTGTCAATAAGCCTTAATCATAACTTTCCACATATCTATGCTGATCAGTAAGTTCCTTTAATTGAGAGTGAAATGCCTTACTCAGTTTGATTAGTCATTGTTGCAGTGGGGGGAGCAAAACAACATTATTGACATAGCTGCAAAAACATCCACCAAAAAAAAAAAAAAAAAAAAAAACCTAACGTAGCACAAAGAAACTATAAACTGGCATATACACTTTGATTTCTCGATTTAGAAGGATTCTTATAAATTATTTCTCATTAATGTATATATTTTTCAAAGTATTATTAAACCCACCAAGCAATGGAGAAATTCTGCCAGTATACAACATCTGAGAGAAACTGACTGGTGGATATCTTCCTTACTGAACTATAAAGTCTGAAATCATCATTGTTAACAGTTATGATCAAAGTTCTGGTCAGTGAAGATATACACATACAGTGATAATCACATCCTTATAATGAAACTAAGACCATATCTACTAATCTTCAAACTTCACCCATTGCTTACATGTTTGTGGTGAAATTGATATAAGCATATCTACTGAACTGGGATTGTTATAAAATTATAACATATGCAATTATGTATATTGTATAATAATGAAAAATTTATCAGTAATCTAGAGAGTATTCATTCCATCTAGAGCGGATATACTGTCAGACAGTGTGTTGTGTTCTGCCAGCAGCAGCCTTGATAAGAGATTAATGTGTTACAGTTCAGGTTTATGTATCATCTAGATTTGTGCCAAGACAAAAATCTTCCGACTTTACCTTTCTCAGACTGTCTTTGCCATTAAGCGATCCCTTCTTGTGTGTGACACAAGGACTGGACGTTATCAAATACTGAGTGAATTTGATTGAGTGGGTGACTTAATGCTCACATTGCAGTTGCTCCATGAAATCCGTAACTTGTAGCTAAGCATCAAAGAACTAATGATAATTTGTGCTTTCTAATCTTTGGTTTTATTTCTGATCACAGAAACCAACCAGAAATTCCATCACATTGAGACGACACAAAAATAATCCTACCAGCTATTTTGGATAGTATTTGTGAAGACATTTCATGAAATATGTATTATAAAATGGAGATATTAGCAGAAATTGACTATTGAACAAAGAAGGCAGACATTGGTTTGATTGTTTCTTTTTAGGTTACCTTCTGAACCAAATTTTATTGAAACAATGAGCAATTCAAGGTTTGATGGTGAATGCAATGAAGGGAATACAGAGTAAGACAATGGGTTAGAACGAAAATGACAGACAGCAGAAAGAATAACCCTGGAAAGGGAACTTGTATGCATGTGACAAAAAAAATCTTTGATAGGAGAAATAAGATGTTGATTTACTAATAAAGTGCATTACTGCAATTAACCATGCTTAACCTGTCATAGACAAGTGTGGAAAAGAGGCAGACACTGGTATTATTGAGTGTGTAATGTATACCAACATCAACCTTAATGAGTTTTGCTTTTATTGCAATTCACTCTTCTCCTATAAGATATAATAAGACATGGGCGTTTGTATAATTTTATACTCTTTAAAAGATTAACACAATGAGAAGTAGAAAGTGAAAAGCACGATCCCTTCTCTCAATAACAATAACAAAGCACCTATGTTTGATTTGGATTGGTTTGAGTTGATTTCATTTCCAGGACTCTCTTTTAAGGCTTTGGCCAGACTCTTGTAAAACAGAACTGTTTGGGCTTTGCCCTGCTCAACATTGTTACTTGCCCATTTTCCCTTAATGGTTCTCATAAAAATCTCTGACTCAGAGCAAATGGTCTCTGTTCCTCCCACTGCCCCAGTCCTTACAGCACTTGTTAGGGGCTCATTGATTACTGTGAGAACATTTGATAAGGGTCTATGACTTGGGTTTGAGCAAAGCCTTCTCCAAGGAGTTTTATTTTTCTTTGTTTTCCCATTTTAAATAGGGCTGAAAATGCATAATATTCCCTTTGAAATACAATTTTCTGAAGTTGTATTTAGTATCTCTTGATGTGGCGTTCAGAAGCTTTCAATCTCCTATCTTCGAAAGCCTATTGTCCACCTTTGCAGACATTGTATTGTAATTGATAATAAGGTAGGTCTGCTACATTTGTAGTGGAAATTCGTGTTCAGACATATATTAGAAACAATAAATTAAGTACACGTAGGATGTAAGTTCCACTTATTGAACTCCTGCTCAGACGGGAGTGAGGATCTTGATATCTACTGACCTCTATGAAGCCTTGGCCAGTGGAGTCTGGCAGTTGTGAAGACCACAGTCATGAGACTGAGGAGGAATGGTACAGAAGTGTAAATCTACACATCAGTAAATGCACTTTTATTTCTTTCTGCATTGTTTCTCTGTTATTGAAGCTCTTTCCTGTTGGGCTTTAGATTTTTAACATAGTAATTAACAGTATTCTATTTTCTTATAATGTGGAAACATATTCTTTGAGTTATTCACCTTAGGGAAAAATAGTAAAAGTTTTAGTTTTTGTCTCTGTTCTTGCAATCTTTGTGAAGATGGTGTCTGGGAATACAAAGGTTAGAGATTTTCAGTGGTGTCTGAAAAGGTATATGGGGGATGGTGAAATTTGCTTGTAATACATGTAGATACAAACTATACCTGTTTGTAAGTTGGTTTTCTCCATTTTCTAGTTAGTGACTGTTGCCCCGATGTAATTACTACATATGACCGCAAATGTAGTGTAGACTAAGACTTCCTAAACTGTTTTTATGAATACTTCTTTTTGCCTGAGAATAATTTTCCTACCCTGGATATATAAGAACATAAAATAAGTATGCAAATCAACTATTCACTAATAAAACACACATACACACACAAAAAAAGCCTGTCAATTCTTTCATTACATAGAAAATCACTACTCCTTAAAGAAGGAAGCAAAATGTGTTATTAAGGAAGCAGATTATGACTTTATTTTTTAATAACGAGTTCAGTCTTTGTTGGATGTTTGATATTAGTATATGTAGAACATAGGCATCATTTTCCAGAGTTTACTAATATGGACAATTTCATTTTAAAGTTGCTAATATTGCGATTCTCACTTCCCAAAATGCATAGTGCAGAATGGTAGAGGTCCACAGCCTTTTGCAATAATAGTTGGAAATTAAATGTAGTATGTGCATACATGTGCGCTATGGTTAATGCGTGGAAGTCAGAGAACAGTTTCGTTATTCCACAGTGTATGCTCTGGGTATTAAAATCAGGTTAGCTAGCTTAGCATCAGCTTTACCTTCGGAGCCCCCGTTGTGTTCTATAAGAGCCGTGCAATTTTCTATGCACAGTAAAAGCACTGCACTTTTTAACACATAGAGTAATCTGAGGTCCAGTCAGAGCGATTTCAGGACTTTTCCTCAGCAGGGGGCGTGGAGTGATGAGAAATGCATAACTGTGGGTTCAGAAGGAAAGTGTAGTCAGGTTCCGTGAGGCAACACAGGGGAATTCTGGGAGAAACACCTCAGATTTTTTTCGATTTGAAATAAAAAATAGATTTTATTGATTTGACACTCTCATACATGTATTTTGTTCATATTCACACCCCTCCCCTTTCTCCACCACACCTTTTTACACTCTCACATTATTGTTTTTCTTTTAAAAAATAATTTTTATTGAATTGTTGTGGATTTCATTAATCATAATCATAAACCCCTCCCCCACCTGCACCCCATGTTCCGTTCACAGGGCTCCATGCATTTTGTCATCTACGTTAAGGCCTATGGAGTCAAGTTTGTGCATCCAGATATCTCTCAGTATGTGAGTTCATTCCTGGGATCCTGTTCAGCCTCTCTGGCATCACTACTCTAAAGAAGAGCCACTTTCTCTCCACCAGTAGTGATGAGCTACCGATTCCTCTCCAAAGTCGTGGCCTCCTACCATTTCCCGCATTCTGTGCTGGGTTTGGTGTGAATGAATTTGCTGCATGCACAAGACCCATGCAAACTTGGAGGTATTCAATTTTGAATGAATTTTCAGTCTCTTCGTGTTAATGCTTTTGCCATAATTATCAACACTCATCCAGTTATGTGATCCCTATGGGCTCCCAACCCACAGTTTAAGAGCCTGGGGTGTAGATGATTTAGTGAATAATCACGATGTGTAGGCTTTCCATGGATGTAGGTGCACATACCAGAGGCCAGTTTTAAAGGATATGACACGGCAGAGCAACAGCGTCATGCTCAGCTGTATCGTGTGAAGTACAGTAAAGGCACGATCACTGAGCTTCATCATAAATTCAGCAAATACCTGAGTACTTCCATGGGTCAGTCGCTGCCAGCAGTCCGGTTTCACTTTATATTTTGGTGCTGAGAATTTACCACAGGGCTTTCCTCTGCTAAGCAAGCACTCTAGCCCTAACCTGAACTCGCTGACTTGTTCTAGGTTCTAGAAGATTTGCTATGATCAAAGCAGATCAGTCCGCTCTCATGGAACTCATATATGTCATCACTGAATCGCAGATACATTTGAGAAACCTTAAATAACTTATGTCATTTATTTATATTTATTTACTAGGTGTTTTGAGACAGAGTCTTGTCATATGTCATAGATTGGCCTCAAACTCATATGAACTTCCTACCCCAGCTAATTACAGTTACAGATTTGTGCAACCGTACCCATTTTAATTAATTTCATAGATGTTAAAACAAAGTCTCTAAGAATACAATTTCTCAAAAAGTGAGTAATGAGGTGGTAACATACCCAGAATCAGTTTCCCAATAAACAGTTTAGTATTCTATAATAGGAGTCAGAAAACTGTATTCTAGAGTTCCGTTTTGCCCATCACCTAGTTGTTAACTAGTTTTGTTAAAATATAGTGGAATGATTTGTTCCTGAATTAAAAACAGAATCTTTGCCCTACCATAGCTGAGTTGAGTAGTTGGGGCAGCCCATACAGCATGGAAAGCCCGACACATGTACCAGTAAGTGTTGGCTAGCCTGTTCTTTATTATGCATGTGTCACCACTCCTAAGGATCCTTTTCATGAAAGTAAAACCTGATAACATAGTTTTATGGGCAGAGGCATTTACCAACTGTGTTTCCTTGAGCAAGTCAATTAACCTCTCTGAAATTCAGTTCCTTCATCCATAAAATGAAGATAATAATTAGTGCATTGCTAGTAGTGAGAGTGAAATTAACTAGTGTATGTAAAACACAGATCTGGAGAAAAGGAGAGAGATGGTGGTAATTAACATGTCAATGTGGATATTTGCTCTATGAGTTATCTCCTCTGGGAAGGTAAGAGTGTGAGATAAGAATGTGACTCCTGGGTTTCAAGCTTGAGTTTCTTGGGAGGTCTTTGCGCAAGGCTGGATGTGAGGTTAAACGCACAACACTCTGGAATAAGCAATAAGCTTAGGCGTCAGTGGCCTCTCAGCTCAGCGAGAGACATTGTTTGTCATAAATTTGTTGATTACTACTATGAGGGCTCCAAGTTATGGGATTGACTTAATGAGAAAGCAGCAATTGGGAGCAATTACATTTCCATTAAGTGGACAACAACGCCCTTGATAAGTCTGCTTCAACCAAGGCATTCTCTTCCCTCTGAGGTGAAGACTTAGTGATGTAGCCCTGAATGCATTATGAAACATGAGTTTGCTTTTGCCTCTTCCAATCAGCTGTTTCTCAAGATTACTGTATGATCTCAGGGGGGCTACATTTCAATTTATAGTGGAATAAAACTGCTTCAGAAATGAGAGTTATTAAAGGAAGCTGAGTGGAGTACCCGTGAAATATGAACAGATTCTGAAGAATCTTGGGAATGTTTTCAGTGGGGGCCATAGGCCACTTGTAATGATGCCACTGAAAGGACCACGGCCACCAATTCCCACAGTTTGATGCAGTTCTACCTAATTATTATAATCAAATTAGTTTGCACAACATTTGTCAGTGTCTGTACAAAGAGCTCAGTGAACAGTATTCTAATTAATATTCACAGTTATTTTATAAGGTAGATGACATCTTACTCTTATTTTGTAAATCATCATTTTTCTCAATATTAAAAGTTTTATACATTCATTGAATTATAGGAATGGAATTGTGGCACACACCTTGAATTCCTGTGTTCAGAAAATATCTCACCAATGTTTGGGTTACTCACTATGTGTAACTAATCTTAGTCACTCATATACCTGCCAGTACTACTTCATCCAGCTCTCTGTGTAAAGTCATTGGCTCCCAAGAGTAAACATTAATGTAATCAACCATTAGTTAGAAACTTAGGAAGGAGATAAACATTGCTTAATATCCTCAGGAAGTGAATTCTCACAATAGAGGGAAATACTATTTCTTAATGTTATTATATCTCAAATTATTTTAAAAAATTAAACGGTAAATAAAATGTTAAAAGGATATAGAAATGGAGATACATTATTTGAAAGAAACTATGCAGAAAGATTATTATGACCAGATATTTCCAGAATAAAAATGAAAAGCTTGTTCAATTGATTAAAGGCCTGAGTCAATAGGTTATGATATATGAAATATGAAGCAGAAGTATATATAAATAATCTTACAACTTCTAAAGTAATGCTTCAGTCAAATATTTTAAGAAACAAAATATATGTCTAGTTAAGGTTTATCCAAAAATGTTTGGGTTTTGCCCAAGCTTTAGCTACATATTACATGGTAATTAAAAGTACCGGACTGACAGAACTAGCCTTTTGGGGTGATTAGCAACCATATTTAGAGGCCTGTACTAATCTAATAAGAAGGATTTGAAGGGATTGTTTTTTGTCTCTTGCCCTCCTAAGTCAATTAAGTCCCAGGGGACTAAGGTACATTTCTTGAACTTTCTTGTACCTGTGGTGAGTCACCTGTTCTCTTATTCAGGGAGGACAATGGAGATCCAGTAGATGGACATAATCAGTGTCCAGTCTGCAAAGAGGAGGATCAGCACAGGAATACTTTTCCTCAATGCTTCCAAGTGAAGCTATGGTCTAGCAGGACCTTCTAACTTATCTTCACATAGATGGAACTGGCAAAAGAAAGATCTGGACAGCCAGAGGCTCCTCCAAAGCCCATGAGACCCCTGGGGACCAGCTCCCCATTCAGCCTTAAGACTTAAAATAAATTGGTTTATTTGGGCCAACTGCGTAGTCTTGAATACCCAACAGGAAAGTATAACCAAAAATTAAAGTATTTAGTATGCTTCCTTAAGAATGCAGGGGATTGTGCTTCCCAGAGATTAGTTCATATAAACTGTCATTTATACATATTCTCACTAAAGATTTTATTCTTAAAAAGAAAAATACTGCTCAGATGTAAAACTTCAAATCTTGGGCTAGTTCAACACTGCAGTGCCTACCTGCAGCTAAGAAAGTCAAGCCCACTCTTGTTCTAACCATTTGGGAGGGAACTTATACTGGTTCTTTCCACTCTAAGAGCTAGCAAAGAGACTGAAAACAAATCCTGACTTCATCACTCCTAAGTCCAGCCTTGACAGCTGAAACAAAATGAGGAGAAACCCAAAAGATGAATGCTTTGGGAAGCCCCCATCAAGAAATTCTAATGGACTTTGATTTGAACATTTTAAATTTTTCCTGTTCTGACTTTTCTGGTTCCTGGTCTAGAACGTATAATTCTAACTATTCTTGCCTTTATTTTACATCTCCCAGGCACCAGTCAAGCACTTTCTTTTCTTCCCAGAGCTGACAGTTATACAATTATTTCGTCTTTTAGATCCACTGAAGAGGAACCCCAGCTGCTACAACCTGTACCCTCTTAGAGCATGGAAGAAGCCAGAGCGGTCAGCACCCCAATACTCTATTGGAAATTAGGGTGATCTCTTCAGAGGATGAAACCATAAAAATAAAATGTAAAAATGGGCTAGTCAGTTTAGAGTCAAAAACTCCCAATGAAATGGAACCCATTTCTTTCTTGGTTAAAAGACAAAATGCCCTGTGCCTTTTAGAAGCCTACTCTGTGCCGAAGGTCAACAGTGACTAAAGTATTTGGGGGCTCTTATCTAATACTGAAAATATTTTAAGGTAACCTCTTGAGGGAGGCATTAAACTGGCAAATAGTCAGAGAAAATTAACTGGGATAGACTAAACAATCTCCAGAGTGTCTGTTGAGAAGACTCCACTTTTGCAGTTTCCTAGGACCACCCCTAGGGAGGCGGGTTCACCTTACATTACGCTAAATAGATGGACAGAATACCTAGTGTGCTACTGAGATAGTTTTTCCTGCTTGCAATCCCAACTCCAGGTGATGTGCTCTCTATTCTCAGCCTAGAGAGTGCAGTCACTGGCCCAGTTACATAAATTTGGCTAATTTGGAACATCTGGAGTCTTAGAGGTTCTTCCTCAGTATCCGAATGTCCACAACAACACAAAATGGGACTGTGCCTCACTCTGAAAGGTCAGAGATTTCTACCCATTTTTACAGGGCGGTTGGCTAATTTAAGATGACACAGAGGATAAAAAAGGCAGCTTTTAAAAACAGAATGTTTTTATGAGCATATACTTTTATCTCAATAAAATGCTGACAGGTGGAGAGAGTTTCACCAGATAGTGCTTTTACAAATCTCTTTAAAGATGAAACTTTCCTTGTCTTATTTAATCCTTTGATAGAAAAGACAGTGCATTTCCTATAGATTTCCCACATTGAGAAGTCCAGTACATTGTTTGTGGTCACAGTTTTCCCTCTCCAGGTATAAACTCAGGCGTGTTTGGTGTTCCTCCATGGAGGCTGCCCAGCAACAATCAGATGGGATTTTATGGAAGGTATGTTCCTACTTTAACCCAAATTATCTCAGCCTCTTTAGGTAGACACAACTTTACTCAGCATATTTTTTAGAACAAAACAAACATTATGCTCTACCTTGATGTAGCTTTTGTACAAACTTTATTTATAATAAATTAAAACTATATGCTAAGAGCAATAATAGATATGACTAAAACCCATCATTTATTCTGTATCATTCACATTTTTAAGGTGCACACCTAACAGTCCTATGTATATTATATTTTATAAAGTTTATAACAAATCTGTGACTTAAGAATTATAATTTAAATTCTTTATGTAAAGAAATGAACTCTGAAAGGTAAAGTAATTTGCTCAAGTTTGCATCATTCCTAAAAGTTGAACTAGTGTTCATATCAGGAAAACAATAAGTCTGGGACTATAGAAATGATTTAGCAGTTAAAAAATGTTTGCTTCTCTTCTAGAGGACCATAGTGTGGTTCTCAATACCTACACTAGATGGCTCAAAACTGCTTGTAACTCCATCTCCAAAATGATCTGACAAACATTTCTGGCCTCCACGGGTACCCCCACTTTTGTCCACACACATAACACATGCACATAAATAAAAAGAAATTAAAAAGACATGTCATTCTGCTAGTATGGCTTGTTGTCTAGCGTTTCCTCCTCCTCAAGTCTGCTCCTACATGTGAAGTTTCTTCAGATAGTAGGCTGTGTTACCACATATTTCAGTTGCTGTTACCCTCTCTCTTGTCAGACTATCAGAGAATCAGGTAGCTGCAAAGGTCTGGGACAGACACAAGATGGTGAGCACTGGCTCTGAGTCAGCCTCGGACCAGAGGAGTAGCTAGGATCTTGTTAGTATCCAGAATCACCACCTGGGTCACTGTAGGCATAGGCAGGCTGACTTCTCTTATCTTGAACAGCATGCATTTGGTACAGGAGAAATCTTAGGGTTCCCTTCTTCAGGTTTTTAGTTTCATTAATTAAAGAATTTAAGAGTGGATGCAAACTGAAGCCTGAGGATAATTTTTTAGAGTTTCGTTTCTTCAGGGCAGGAGGCAACATGTAATCTCAGTATCTGCCAGGAAGTGGAGAATGGAGGAGAAAGTGAAAATAAGCCATGATTTCTAGACCATGTTTGCATGTAAGACTTATGTTAGCCAAGCAGACAAGTGCAGTCAGGAAAGTTTCAGAGAAAGAGTAAGGCAACCCAAGATGTAAGGAAGAGAAAGAAAGCCACAAGTGTTAGGGAAAGCATGCTCAGAAAGGAGATAAAAGAAAAAAAAAAAAAAGTAGAGGTTAGGCTTTTCTGACAAAGTTAGAAATATGGCCAGATTTAACAAAGCTGCATGGGTACTGGTCAGCTCCTGAGGTAGAGGGAAGGAGTTCTGAACAATTATGATACTTCACCAGTTACTACACTTATCTCTTTAAAAGGCGAGAAGTAAATCCACTTTCCTAGGAGTATTCACATAACGGGGTGATAGACTCAGACCATCTAGAATATTATTTCTCCCCACAGGCGAAAAATGCTAGTCACTTGACCAAAAGGAATTTTTCTCTTATTGGGCCTTTATTGCTACTCTGTCACAGTTAAGACTAGGAGAGCATGGGTTATTCAGTCTGCATGCCAACATGTACCAGGGCACGGGCAGGGGCAGAAGTTGAGCAGTGCTGTGGATGGTGCTAGGTCTGTGGCTGTCACAGAGCGGGGGGCCCTGTGGTGGCTGGTACTGCACCTCCTTTTTGTAAATGTTGACAACCCCTCTTATTCTTTTCTTTCTTTTTTTGTTTTCTTTTCTTGTTTATGGGTATTGAGTACTGTTTTCTGCTTGGAGCTCTCTGAAGTGTACTCTGTCAATCATTTCTTTTTTGAAATAACACCACTTTATTCTAGTGAACTCACAAATAAGGGATGCCACTCAAACACTTTCCTATATCAATGGCTATATATCTCAGTGACTTCTATATTGGTAGAATGGCCATTCTGAACCCTTGGAACTCTGCTTTGTGTTTTCTACTTTCCTTACCGATTTCTGAACTAGTTGATCCATGAATGTTATGCTGAAGAATGACTAGAACTATTAATGTAAGCAAAGTAAAATGTAAGCATTCCTTGGACTTTATCACAAAAGTCACCTAAGTTAAAGGACAGTACCTATTTTGTTGGACATATGTGAATTGTGAATTCCATTCAGTTTTTTTTTTAATGCACAGACATTAAGCACACAGACTCAAAGACTCAAAAAATTTAAAAAAAAAAAATAAAGGAGAATTGTCTCCACTAACCGAAATAGTTTGGGAACAGAAGAAAAATATATAATCCATAATACCTGGCCAGTTAAACAACTTAATTTGTGCACTGATGTAAAAGCTAAATGCTACAGAATATAATATAGTCATTACAGTTGGTTAAACATGTAACAAGTCATCTTAATTATGAATCAGAATGCAAACAATCAGAAACGGCTTGAAAATTGGAAGTATATGGTCACAAAATGCAGAATGTAATCAACTGGATGTGAGTGAAATGTTCCATGAGAGGAACGGCCTGCTAATAGAGATGTGGGAAATGTATTTTAAACTCTCATTGTGATTTTTATGAAAAATGACTCAGTGACTCCGACACTGCCTTAGGGAGAACTGCTCTGGGCTCACACATCCCTCCTAAGGCAATCTTCAGGGAGGAAGTCTTCGAATCTTAATAACTGGCAGCTCTGTTCGGTGCACTTCCAGAAACATATGTTTTGAATGGTCTCAATTTTAAGTCATTTTGGGCTTCATTCTTGCCTCATGTGATTTTACATATCATACCAGGAGAGGTCCTGAGTAGTTTTTTCTTTCGCTGGATGTGGGTCATTAAACTAGAGTGTATGACCATCCTGGCCTTCATTTTGATTTTTATTTAACACCGATTTTCTAAATCAGAAGAATGAAAACATTCTTTAGGCTTGA
This sequence comes from Eospalax fontanierii, assembly GCA_035773235.1. Lineage (NCBI taxonomy): Eukaryota > Metazoa > Chordata > Mammalia > Rodentia > Spalacidae > Eospalax > Eospalax fontanierii. The sequence goes on from CM069552.1 coordinate 21,090,033, forward strand.
TTGATTGTTTATTTTTATTTTTTCCCCATGCAGAAACAACTGGAGTGTGTTAAGAAAACTTAACCCTTACCTCCATGATGGATAATTCCTAGAAATACAGTTTATTGTACTTTAGTGAGTTACTAGAAATTTTAAGCAATTAACTAGGACACTAGGGGACAAAAAGAGAAAAAAAAAAAAACGGCTGTGCTGATCCATATTTATTCAGCCATGATTAATCTAGCGTTGAATAATAATTTTTAATTTCCATTTCTTGAATATATTTATTAATTTACCTCCTGCCAATATATGGCTCGGGTTGCCACTGTTTAGAGTTTATTCCTGTTCTTCTTAACTAGCATTTGCATAATGAAATGAGGAGGTCCATCCAGGAGCAGTTGGTTGTGGGTGTTGGACAGAGTGCCTGGGTTATAATTAGTGGCATCTGGCCTCTGGCTTCATTAGCATGCACATGGAACTACCAGAGGCCACAGAGCCTGGCAGCTCCACAACAACCACTGCAGTGCATATCTGCTTTGATATACCCATCTGTGGAATTGCTTTATACAGGACAGCAAAATCTCTATGTGTGAATGAATTTAACTGTCACTATTTACATCTTGGGATCTTGGGTGCCTGCGTGCTTTGTTGTTGGGGTGTATGTGATGGTTGCTGGTTTTCATTTGCAAAGGAAATTGCAGGAGTGCCTGCACCTGCATTAAATCTTAGTCTTTCCAAATTTTATGCTGTAAAATCATCATCCAAGGTCTTGTGTCTTGGTTCTGTATCTTCTGCTGCCATTTCCCTAGCAAAATCCTTCTTCATCTCTCTGTCTTCTTTGGATTCCAAATGAAAAGCTCAAATATAGTTTTACCAGTTATATTGCAGTTTGGTTTTCTTCTTTTTTCTTTATTTGAATAAGTTTACTATATGCTTGGGACAACACCACTCTTGGCTCTCTCTTCTGAATTTTACCATGGCCAGAATCTTCTCTGTGGTCTTAACAGTTCTGAAGATTAGGGATTATTGATAATGATGAATGATGACTGAATCTAAGTCTGCTTGGAAGCTTGGATTTACTAGGAATTGTTATAGATTTTATTTAATTATTGCAGCACTTTGATATTTTGCAGCTACTAAACTCCTTATAAAGCTCCAAGAAGTGTTGCCTCTTACCTGAATCCTTACAGTTAGAGATGTTGTTTGCATTTGAGCATTTTCTAAAATAGATGAAAAGCAATACTGTAGTGTAAAGAAGATTCACCCTCAACACGAGTATCACGAAAGGAGCTTGTCAATACAGAAACACCTGACACACTTCAGCTTTCTATAGACGCTGTAATCACTGAATCAGCATTGAAGAATCTTTAATACAGGTAATGTTGCTTATTCTTGGAATTTCAGTACAACAAGTTCAATGTTCACAGTTTTGTAAAAAATGAAAAAAAAATTCCACAGTGCCAATTTTGAGGCTTCACTTCATCTGATTTAAAGGTAGATGTTTACATTTGTATACATGTAAGAGTTGCTCCTGTCCTGTCATGGATTGGGAGTACTATTATCCCAAGAAAAAAGCTCAGGATCATGGTTTCATGACAGGTTTCTGACTGTCACATGGCAAAGGAGTTTTTATATCTATTATGATATGGAAAACTTGGGTTAAAGTACATTCTAAAACAGTTAAATATTTTCAAAGATGAGAGCCTTTGAAATATTAGCCTGATTATACCTTCCTTCTAGGGAAGAGGTTAAGAACATATTATTTATTTATTTATTTATTTATTTATTTTAGCTATCTATCTATCTATTTAGCTAGCTAGCTAGTTAGTTTGTCTTGACTGAGAGTGTTACTTTCCAGCAAGAAAGATTCTATGGAAGATTTAGATGAGAATCTCTGGGTTAGCAGACAAAGACCTTGTCTTTGTCATAGCCATGAAATCTTGGGCAAGTTATAAGCTAGCTGTATATTTTTCAAGGGACTCCGGGATTGTGACTTTTGCCACACATATCATTTGGGTATGAAAAATAAAACACATGTCAGATTGTCACTGTAAAGATTAAATATGAAAGTTCATTCCAAACAGAATCTGTTATCAATGTAGAACAATGCTTTTGCAAACCTTACTTGATTTAAATATGAATTAATGTTAGAATTTAATACTGAACTGTCTTTCTTAATTAATAGAAATACTTTTGAAATAAACTAATGTTTACCTCATAAAAACTGGCTAGCATCATGCTTAAGACTCCTTAGGAATAAACGGTGAGTTAACAGCATTGGTCTTTCTGTGTTGCTATCAATTACATGCATTATTAATGGATTGACAAAAATCTGCCAAGGCATAGTTTGTTAACAGGAATTGACACTTCCGTTATTACTGGTGTCAGAAATTAATTTTGCAACTACACTGCACTAAATTGTATGTTGCAATGGTTTATGATGTGGGCGAGAAGACCCCTTCTAAAATGCTGCTTGGAATTACAGTTTTGACACAAATGTAGGCACAAGCATCAACACCTTTTCCTACTAACCACAAATGCTTCAGAGAACCAATGTTGAACTTATATCATGAAAAGTATTATCTTGATAATATTTCTTTTAATTCGTGAGGGTGATTATTTACAATGAGGGGCTGACCCAATAATATTCTCGTTGGCTTGTAATTTGTACCCCTTTCTCGCATTTAGGCAATGTGTGGTCATCCATTGAACCCGGCATAGCTGTCAAAAGACTCCATACTTGGAACATAGATAAAGTCAAGGTTGCTTCTGTAAGACAGTGTGGAGCTGTAAAAACTAAAACTAGAAAACTTACTTTATGAACACTTAACCCACTTTTGGCTACATTGGCACATGGAAATACATAAGTATGTAAAAGATATATCTCCATATCTTTATGTATGGAGGTACTTATCAAAATATCTATGCTATTGAATCAGCCTAGGTGTGATCAATATTTGAATGGATAAGGAATCTGGGGCAGCCCAAAGGAGCATTATTATTCAGCCATAAAGAAGAATAAAATATTGTCATTTTCAACAAATTCAATGGATTTAGGATCTATTACATTAAGTGAAATAAGTCAGACTGAAAAGAAAAAAAAAACTTGCATATGTTCTCATATTTAGAAACAGCTTGAATGAATGAGTATTTTGAGCTAGAAAGTGGACTGTGCCGGTGAGATGAGGCACAATGAAAGAATGGAAGAGAAGATGGACAGATGGACATCATCCATGTGCAATGTGTACATATAAATACACAGCACAGTGGATTCTATTAACATACACTGATAACAGCAATAAAGAACAAAACTCTGTGTCTGTTTGAATATAGGGGTTCATGATGGTAGGAAGATCTGACCAGTACTTTTCGAGTTAAAGCGGGATTAGAAGGGTAAGTGCGGCTCTGGGTCTCCAGTACTTCTTGTTTTAGGAGATTCTGTTTACTGTTGCTGTCTTGTCCCTGTCAACATTGCTTTAAGTTCAGATGTGCAAGGTCCCAAAGAGCCTGTAAGACTCTGTATCCATGTGGTCATACACCTCCTTCTGTGGCTCTTACAATCCCTCCCCTTTCCAATAGTTCCTGAACCTTGAAGGAGTAAAGTTTAATATTGGGGAAATGTTCAAGGACTCATACTCTGGAGACTCTTATTCTCTAAACTTTGGCCCTTTGTGGTCCTTTGTGTTCACTGACCTCTGTTGCGTGAGAGAGTTGATCGGGGGTGAAAGATACATCCATATTCTCTTGACACTTTTCTCTACTAGGTTCTGTGAGCCTTAGTTGTAGAGGTCCATTGTAGATGTGTCCCTTATGTTGGACATTTCACAGATACTTAATCTCTATGTGTGACCAGCTGTGAAACTTTGCGAAAGCCTCCAACTGTTGCCAAAGAAGCTTCTTTGATGAGTAATCACTAACATACTTGTCTGTAAATACAAGGACCCATATTTAGCACATACTAAGAAATTAGGCTCCTTTAGGGATGTTATAGTCTTGGGGTTTTCTTTAAGATCTATGACCTCTCCAGCCATGGGTATTTGCTTATGTATACAGTACCATGCAAGAGTTTCCTCACACTGAGTGAGATTTAAGATGGAATAGGAAGCTGTTGATTGCCCCCAAGATGAAAGTGCCACTACTGCCCCAATAAACCTAATTGAAGGAAATTGTGTGTCAGCCTTTGTCCAGATCAACCACTACTGTTATCTACTTTAAGCCTAAGGCTGAAATGAATGTGCATACTTTTATCTGTTGCCTGAGCTTGGCTGATTTGAATTTACATTGCTGTCTCCTCAGGAAGAAGTCAGTCCATGGGTGGAGAACAGGAAGACTCTAGTCAGTACATATAGTCCTTCCCAAAATTGCCTTGCCTAATCTCTGAGCTGACCACCAATGTGTGAGATACTGAGGCTTAGAGTAGAAAATCACATCATGAAACTCATGATAAACTGGGCCGAATTTTAAATTTAATGTGTTGTTTTTGTTTTTAATATTCTATATTTTTTGGGAGGAGGTTATTGTGAAGTAAGTGTTTTAATTCTATAACTGTGGATTCTTTCCATCATTCTTTTATAAGCAGTTTGTAGATAAAGTCGACTCTAGGCTCTAGCCACATAAGTTAGCATTTACAGTATACATTATCTCTCAAGATTCCAGTACACATTTTTAAATGACTGCATAAATTGTGTGTATTCAATAAACTTTTTTCAAAAAAGTTGCATCTTACATGTAACACGGTCAAGGTAATTGTTTTTCCTTCCTCTTTTACCTTGGAGAACAAGAAGATGCCTTTGGGCTCTTTCAAAACAGATTATTCTGCTTCTGTAATGGGTACCTGTGGGACTGACTGTAGAACAATGCTATATTAGCAGTCATAGGATTTGGGGAAAGCCAGGGAACATTTTCTATTGAGATAAAGATAAAAGAGCCTTTCTTACAGAAAAGGTAGTAGCTAGTACTTTGCTAAAATAACAAAGAAGGATCATTAGTCTAAAGAAAAAAAAATAGCACTGTCAGAAATTTAATATATTACACCTTTTAAAGGTAAGTAAGAAGTCAAAGTCATTGTCCTAAACTCACGAAGCAATTTTTTTTCAGTCTTATACTAATAACACTATAATTTGTGTTAGGTAACTCTTCTTTGGGGATACATTCTCTCTCTCTCTCTCTCTCTCTCTCTCTCTCTCTCTCTCTCTCTCTCTCTCTCTCATACAGATACAGCCTGTCAGCATTGCTGTTACCACGGACTAATGTCATTAACCGTCTGTCAGGTACAAGTATGACATAACAGTAGGGAGCGGGAACATACATTTCTCTTTGTGATCAAAGTGACTTAGAAGGAGGATCGGATTACCTAGGACCCTATCAGCTTCACTACTCTTATAGAGTAAAGCAAAGGAAGGTAGTGGTGATGGCAGAGTGTTGGAGAGAATCCAGGAGAGGAATGAAGATAATTGCAATAGTTAACTGGGATCTATCTTGCATATTATTATAAAGTTAGATTAATTGCATTATCCTTTGTTTTCTCATTTACACCGCAGCAGAAGAAGTACATCATTTCCAATATCACTACAACTTTGCACATAAACCCTTTCATTTGAATGCGTGTTTGTCAAAGCTTCCTAGCATTCAAATTGAGAAGCGAGGAAAAGAATGGGGTGCTGGATTATATAGTTCAAGGTAGTTTTGTCATTGAACTAAAAGCTAATTTTTACTTTTTTTAACCCAATTTTTACCTTGTTTCATGGATTTTGCATTTGAGAATCAATCATTCTGTCTCTGTCTCCTCTTTCTTGTTTTTATTTTGTTACTATTGTTCAGGAGAAAAATGAATACTCATCACAGTAAAACTGAAAAGTTACTTTTGTAAATTCTGAAATATTTGAACAATTCATAAGCCATCAATGCCAGTAGTGTGTTTGTGTGTGTGAACATTGCATAGTACAAATGGATACAAAGCACACCTCATGAACTCATTCTTTCATTGCAACATCATAATACAGAGAATGTACGAAGAAAGTACTGAGTGCTGAGCAGAAGCATAAACCACAAAGAACAGAATGAAAATCTACAGGAGAAAGAATTTTAGTCATTAATTTCTGGGTTAGGCTGCCACTGAGTTGTTTGGACTTGTGAGTAACAACAAGGCATGTATCTGTTCGAGTGAATAGAGTGGACAGTATAAGACATGGTCTCATGAAGGATGACGACTTTGGTGTCTTTCCATTAAGAAGTGTAGTACATAGTTTCAGACAGTGCTGTTTTAATTTGATGAACATTCGCATTGTGAAGATTGGGTGAAACAGGGGATGGAGAAATGGCTCAGCCGTTAAGAGCACTAACTGTTACTGCAGAGGACCCAGATTTTGTTCTCAGCACGAGCATATCCACTAATAACCATCTTTAACTCCAGTTCCAGGGGATCTACTGCCCTCTTATGGCTTCCGGTGGTATTGCAAGACACGGACACACGTGTACATGCAGACAAAATACTCAAAGATGATAGACAATAAATAAAATATATTTTTTAATTGATGAAAGAAAATTGAGTACTCTAGATTGACAGGTTCAAAAATAGTCACAATAATTCGTTTCATACTATTAGTGTTGTTATTTAAACTGAGATGTTAGAGTTTTATCTACAGATATTTGGAAACTTTGTGGATACTGAGTGTTGCAAAGTTCCTGCTTGGGAATATGTTTAGATGTTTCACAATATTTATTTGTGTGCTTACTGATGCAAGTACGAATCCTGTGAAAGTAATTTATGAATATTTTTTTTTCTGGCTTAATGGCTATGTCACCAAGACGCATATCTCCTGCTAAACAAGCATTACATGACAGCCATAACTTGGCTATTGCAGACGTGAGTTCAAATCTCTCTTGGGTTTAATTGAGCATGGGCAAAACAAAGATGACAGCAGCTCCAGATTACAAATGTAAATACAGTCAGTCTACGCGAAGAAGCTAATTGAATAGTAATTGAGGAAGGGTTCTTGGGCACTGCATGCAACAATGACGCAATCACTTAGCAATATCATCCAAGAGGAAAACCAGGCAAGAAGTCCAAGTGCTGCTTTTTTTTTTCCAAGTTTTTTACTAGATGGTGATGGAGTTTCTGAACCTGGGGTCACAGTCTCGGCCCCAAGAAACAAGGTTAAGTCACTTGTCCTCAATAGGCCAATTAATAAAGCCAAATTAGTAGTGATAAGCAGAAAAGGACGGCTTTTTCAACACAGTCACAGTGAAAAGAGAGGCAAAGAGGCCCTGTGGCTTCATCCCCAAAGTCTGTTTCTGGGCCCTCAAGTGAGGTCAAAGTTCAGATAGAGGACAAAGGACACACACATCTAGGATTCACCATAGATCGATCACAGTGTCTTCTGAAAGGTGGTCTAACAAGGGCTAAATCTCTTTTCCTTTCTGCTCTGTCAGTCTCTGATTTTAAGCTCTGTCTCTTCCCAGCATGATATTTTTTGGGAATTCCAGTTTCTTAGGATTAACTCTTTCAATGCTATGTTAGACATAAATATATCTTCAAAATATCTTCATCCCTGTCAAGTTGGGTTCAATAAGACTATTGAGTTATGACATGTTAAATTTTCTTTTTTTTAAGAAAAACTCTTTATGAAGCTTTCTTTATTTATATATCTATGTAATTTGGAACAGGTCTAACACTTAGGACATGAATAGTACAAGCCCAGATGAATTCCCAAGACCTTTCACCACTTTCCTTTTTACCGTTTTTCTTATTTGAGGGTATATCTAGATGCTTTACAGTACTTGTCTATGTGTTTCAATTAAACTGCTTTTGAACTTTTCCATTAAGTTTTGTCATTTTTCTTTTAATTTCCTCATGTTTTACTCCTTTGCTCCCTGTGTGTATATTTCTGTCTTTATTTTCATTTATTTTTCTAGTAATGATTGGATACAATTGTATCTGACCTGTGTTTGGGAATGTATGAAGAAAGAAAGAAAAAATGCGATCAAAATAGTAAGCAACCCAGAATGGTTGGATGAATGCACTCCTGAATATTTACTTATCTCAAACAGCCAGGGCTCTTTGATATTACCTCTTCAGCTTTCAAATCACAGATGAGTAACAATTCTGTGGAACTGCACCACCTGTTTCAGAAAAAGAAAATTCTTCAAGCTCCACTGTCTCTTTCCTCTCCTCTTTAAGTTTAACTGACTATTTTAATATAGCTAAACAATATCTTGTAGGTTTCAGTCCATAACATATGCAAATTATACCTTTATGCTTCCCTTTTCTCCCTTCTGCCTGAAGGACTACAACTTATAAAAGTATTTCATAAAATGTTTTATTTTATTCTTATGAGTGTATTGTCTGCCTGTGTTAAGTTCACCCATGTTGTGCAATGTCTCGGAGGTCAGAAGAGGGAATTAAATCCCCGAGAACTAGAGTTATGGATTATTGTTGGATGCAATATGGTTTCTGGGAATCAAGCCTGAATCCTCTGCAAGAGCAGTCAGTGCTCTTAACCACTGAGCCATCTCTCCGACCCTTTAAAACATATTTTAATGATGTTATTTGACAGAAAAGTCAAGGAAAATGACCCAATAACTAGATTCTTGTTTTGAGTGAGTTCCAGGATTCTGATCACTGGGAAATACAGTGTCATTTGTCTTATCAATTCCATTGAGCTGCTATGAGTTTTATCTAGTTGGTGCCTGATACAATGTTTGATATAAGAATATCTAGATACAAAGAGTTATTGTGAATATAAGGATTAATTTGATATTTATACTTCTGTCCCCCAAATGATTTCATGTGTCTAATGCATATTCAATAAAATGAGGTAATATTCTATTTAAATCAAAACAGGAGAGACAACTTAAAAACAAAAAGTAGTTTCTTAATCCTATTTCTTCAAAAGCTTTTGTCCTGGATTTATTTGGAATTAACCTGGTAAGTGTGGCTTAGCATATAAGAATTTTGTTCATTACCATATTTAGAGCTATGATTTTCAAAACAATTGATGGTAACTCAAGTTAGAATACCCAGTGACTTTTATATACTACCGTTTAATGAATTCTTTATTCTTTGCTGTTTAGTTTTGATATGATGCGGTAGACATGGATAGGAAGATAAATGAAAATTATTCCCTAACAATGATAATAGGTAATTAAGGTTTGTTTAATTTTCTTCTGCTGTCAGCACAACTCTCAGGACCTAGAAATTATGAGCAAGATTAATTTCCAACCACTTCTTCCTCCTTCCTGTATAAACCTCCCAGTTTATCAAAACCAAATAAAACAGCATTCCATCATCATCAAAACTCTATCACAATTTCAAGTTTACCCACAACACGTTTCTTCGTTCCTATTTTTCTGTGTCTCCCAAAAAGGAATGTCTATCTTTCAAAATCAGTCTCAGAAACTCCGTCCTTCTTTATCACTTTAGTATAATTTAAAAGAGAAGCTGATAGGGAAGGAATCAAAAATAAGCTAACCTAAGGGAATGACTGCATGTTGCATATATTCTTTCATTTCCAATTTCCTGCACAGGATTTAAAAGAAAATGGCTATTCCGTTCATGGTTAGGGAATGGTTGCAAAGGAGAGGAGAATTTGCTACCATTACCTGAATGGCTTTATTAGGGAAAATTCCCTCGTCTGCTTAACCTGACAGAATCACATTGTGTGCTGCTACAACTGGCCCAGAAAACTTGTTAAGATGGTCCTAACGGCACTTCCTTTTATAATCACTGGTCCAAAGATGAGACGTTATAGGTGAGGGATTCATTAAACCTCCTATCAATGAAATCTTGAGTGTGTTTTTTGAATGAAGGACTTTCTCTCAAGCCAACCACTCAAATCACTGAAGAGCTCATTTGGACGTGAGTGAAATCAACTCTGCTTTGTTGATGGAGTAGTGTGCTGAAATCAATGATACAGTTGAAAGTGCAAGCAGAATTCATGCTTTTCACACTCTTGTCCTCAAAAATTCTTCTTCCTGAAATGACTACAACGACATAGTTGAGGGCTTGTGAAATTATCTATCCTTAACCACAGTGCTCCTGTTCTTCCCTGACACTTCTCAGCTCGTGAATTTTCCAAGGTCTTCTGAGCCTTTGACTGAGAAGATTTCAGAACAAAGGCATTTTTGTCATGATTAGATTATCTCCACACATAACACCTAAGGTCATTGAGTCCTTTATCTGTGAAACAACTCACCTGCTTTGGAAGCAAAAGAAATAAGTCTCTTTGCTGCTGATTCATTTCAAAAATAGGAAAAGATAGAACAATAGGTACATTATGCAGAGTGTTTCTGAAAGAGAACTTTTATAAATTGGTAATTTAGAAAATCAGTGGGTTGCAGAGGAGACACAGCATCCTCTGTTGAGCTTTCAGCGATAGCAGAAGTGTCATTTGAGTATGCTCTTTAATCAAACTTTTTACAAGCTATACCCGGTCTATGTAGAGTTGAGTACTTGGAGCTGAGTGATATATTCCACTGCCTCCTACTTCCATGAAATCTAAGATGCTACTTAATCAAGTTCATTTTCCACAGGAGGGAGTTCAAGCGCAGAGAGGAGTTGAGCAGTACATCCAAGGTCATGCTGAATGCTCGCAGTTGAAATATGTGTTCTCATCTTTCCCTTTGTACTCATCGCCCCTGCTTGCTTACAGAGGACAATGTGGTGCACACCATTTGAAACCAAGTTACTCCTGTACCACTCCCGCCCAGGGACAACCACACTGAATTTGGCTAGGTAGTCAGGGAAGCACTTTATCTCAGGAAAGACAAATGCATCCTAGCAAAAGGAAATGAATCCTAATGGATCTGAATGTGCACTGATAAGCCTAGTCCCTCTTTGCTCATGGCTGCTCTAGGGGAAAGCATATAACCCAGTTACAGCTAATGAGAATTAGTTGCAAATGAATTGGAGGACTTCCCTCCCTGATGTAAACTTAAGAGTTTCTTGGTCTTTCAATCGACTTTCTCTGGAAGTATGTGAATCCTTAGAGCTATAATAACTATCTATGTGTATGTGAAAACCAGAAGAGAGACAAAAAACATCCTGGTGTCCTTGGTTATATTTATGAGCTAATATAAAAACCTAGAAACAGCTATTCTTGGATTTCATGTTATGTAAGATAATTAAATGTCTTTATAATTAAAGCCATTGTACTCCTTTATATACCATTTAAATCATTACTAATGTTTGGTGTGAGAGAACACCCTACAAGCAGAGCATTATTTATGTTTCCAGAGAAGGTGGTGACCAGCACTGAGGAACCATGTGTGGGATGGTCATTTAAGTCTATATAGTGAAAGGCATATAAAATCAAACTGATGGTCTATTTTAGTTACCATTAAGAATCCTGGGAGCTGGAGAGATGACTACACTGGAAAAGCATTTACTGTACAAGCAAGAACTGAGTTCGAATTAACAGAATCCATCTATAGGTATATACTGTAATCTTTGTGTGTAATTACAAGCTCCTATAATGAGATGGGAGGCAAAGACAGAAGAAGACGAAAACTCTTTTGTGTCACCTAGTCTGATGAACACAGTGGAAATCAGCAAGATACACTGTCTCAAAACAAGGTAAGAACCAACACCTGTCATTGTCCCTGTCTTCTGAAAGCATGCAGTCTCACACACAGGTCCATATTCACACATATAAAACCTTCTCTCCACACATGTGTACCTGCACATTAACAGAGGTTTTTGAAGGAACAATTTTTGACAACTTCCAGTGATAGTTCCAGTGATTGTATGTCCATGGAAAAATTTAAATGAGAATGTATTCATAGGCTACAGATAATAATGATTACAGAAATAATTAACATAATTAGGACTGTCAAATGTATACACACACACACACACACACACACACACACACACATATATATATATATATATATATATATATATATATATATATATATATGTATATATATATATATGTATATACCTGTAGCCCCAGCTGGCCTGGAACTCACTATGTAGAACAGGCTGATCATCATAAACTCAGAGATCTGTCTGCATCTGCCTCCTGATTGCTGGGAGTAAAGGCATGTGCCACCACACCTGGCCAAAATAGTTTGATATAAACCAGAATGATCAGAAACAATTCCAATGTTTAGTCCCAGAAAACCTAAATAAAGGACAGAGTTTGTAAGTTTAGCCCATCAGACAAAGATGTCTTCCATCCTGTCCTCGTAAGTAATATTCTTCTGAATCACAACTCCATTAGCTTATGTATGGTGTGCTCCATTGGCAAAACTGAGTAGTGGAGATATAGACCATCATACCAATAGAGTACAAAGTATCTTTGCTTCATAGAGAACGTTTCATGGTTCCTAGGCTTAAAGGTCCTTGGAGAATTTTACGTTCTTGGGACACAGAGCAGTCTTAAATACACAATAAACATGGGGAGCTAATTAGGAGGAAAAAAAATGCAGGCATTTGGGTAGAAAAACAATATCCCAGAAATGCATTGCATCTATACCAGTGTCCCACAGTGTAGCAAACATTTGTGTTTGCATAATTTAGAACCAATTCATAGCTCTGCTAATATTTCAGGGATGGAATTTTGATATGCTAAGCATCTGACTTACCATTAACTATGGTACTCAGGCAGGAAGCCTAAATAAATGATACATGCAACAGAGCTACAGGCTTGGGAATGTGTGCGAGTGGGGTGGTGAAGGTTTTGACTGTTCAGGTGAAGGAGAGAGAGAGAGCAGTGCTGGCAAGAAAAGTCATAGCTTTCTATTTTGACTCCCAGATTACTTTTGGCCCAAAGCCTGACTGATGTGGTACATTACCCATCGGTATGATTACACATACTTTGAGTCTAAAATTGTTTTCCAAGAACTTAGCATCATCAAAAATACAACAAAAGAAGAGATGCTTCATGACAATCCAAATGCCTTTACATAAAAAGAAAAATAAGCATTTCATTTTCATAAAACTTGCTTTGGAAGCTGAAATTCACATAGTACATTCATAAAGAGATTTTGTTATGAGAGGAATCATTTGGCACTAAAATACAAGCTCTTTTTTATTGGTGTAATAATTGTCTGGCACTTTTCAAGGTGTTCTTCTTTATGGCTGTATTTGTAATGTCGTCAACAAGTATGAGGCCTAAAGGCAAGTTGCTTCAGGGCTGAACATTTCCCTGAAATGCTTTTGGCAACATCAGAACCAGTGTTAGAATTATGCCAACCAAGGATCCTCATCTTACATACATGTGCTCACCCCATCAGTTACAACCCATCATTAAAGCACTCAGGAGGGAGAGTTGATCTTCTTTAAGGGATAAATTCTAGATAGGCTGATCCCAGTGGATGAACGTGTGCTGAAGGACACCTGGGGACACTAACTTGAATCCATATGCCTTAACATATGTGGCAGAAGGCATGAAATCTTGTGGGGATATTGAGGAGGAGTGTGGGTAGAGGAAGGTGTAGAAAGATGATTGAGAATTTTATATGAAATGCACAAAAATTCAATAAAAACACATTAATAGCACTAGTTAGAAGGAAGTCTCAAACACAGCTTTGTTTTTAGGGAGTGAGGGTCTTCCTAATGTACCAGTCTCTACAAAAATATTCTCAAATACTCCTGTTCAGTCTTCCTGCTTCTCTGTGGCATCTGGATATTGTCTATATGATGCAATTCAAATAGCCCATTAACGTGGTCTTTCTACCTTTATACATGTGAGTCCCAAACACTTACATAGATTCAATACCCAAAATATGATCCAATTACATGCTTAAGAGACAATGGATGGGTATGTCATATATATTATCTATAACACATTTAATTTTTCTGATACTTTGACTATCTACTTTGTGAGAAAATAGAGATGTTCTCCCTACTTTAGAAATCATTCTTTCCAAATAAAATTCCTTCTTTATTCTGATGGTGTAAAATCTTTGACCTAATTATTATTATCAGATGGACTAAATTAGGAAAGTAAAGTTTAATGCTATAGCTATGATGAATTAATGTTCTTTTGTAAGATGATCAGTTTAGGGCTTAAAGAAGGCACATTATATATGTGCTTGTTATATATACAACATGCTATATATCTAACACTTTTTAAAAGTCCTAATGATAATTATTATGCAAAATTGGGGTTATTTGAATTATTTTTTATTTAACCCATAAATTAGATGCATATTTTCATTTTCCTTTCAGAGGAACAGATGAAAACCATAGATTTGATACTCTCCCACCATTAACACAATTGAATGGACTTAATTTCTCAACAGAATCATTCAATATTCATTTTTTAATTTCGGCATTTACACATAATATCTCTCCGGAGACCTCTAACAGATTCTACTGCTGCAGTTTAATGAGAACTATCAAAGGTTACTCTGAGATGATGATCTATACTTAATTCATAGATTTCCCCAGACATTTGTGCAATTCAGTGCTGTTTAGAGTCTTCCGTAGTTTTATTGTCTTGAAACATTTATCTAGATTTTAACTGCTTCTTTAATCATTATTAGAAGAAACTTTTCATTCTTAAAGTTAGTATTTTGAGAATTAATATAGAAAAATTTTGGCCTCTTTAGGGAATTTAATGACTTTGTTTATAAGGAAATACTAAGACATTATTTTGTGTACATGTGATATTTTAAAATGCAGAATGAAATTTTTTCTCTACCTAACCAATGTTGATGTTTCCTTCATCCAAAATTTAAAGTTGTGATTTTTCTTTTCCTCATAAAAATGTATGCTTTAGAATGAAATATAGAAACTGTCCAGTTAGAAATGACTAAGTCACAAATATTAATTTTTACAATGTCTTTATGAATTGAAATAACACTGATCTGAGAAGACAAATCCTAAGTTAAAAATTTGTCCTAAAAATTTAGTTATAATATTTTGGACAGGTTTTGTGCCCACTTAGAAGTTGTCTGAGCCTATTTAATGAAAATTCCTATCATTTATAAATCATTGTATGAACTCATATTCACTGAAGAGCACACAAAGTAACAGGTGTAAATTCTATGAACTTACTCAGAAAGTGATAGTATGTGACTTCAGTATCCCATAGTCACCAATAGATTGACACAAACTAAATAGAGAAACCCTGGATTTAAGTGATACCATAAATCAAATAGTCCCAGAAGACTCCTAATGAATATTCCACCCAAACACCAAAGATTATACTTTTTCCTTTGCTACCCATGGAAATCTCTACAAAATGAACACAAAGCAAACCACCAAAAATTTAGGAATTTAGATATCATCCCGTACTCTGTTTGATCATAAAGGGATAACATTATATATCAACAACTATACAAATGGGAAAAGTTCACAAACTCATGGAACCTAAACAACATACAATAGAATGAAAACTAGATCAAGGAAAAAGTCAAGAAAAAAAAATCCCTGAAATAAATGAAATAGGATACAACATACCGAAATCCATGGGACACAGTGAAGACATACCTAAGAGAAAAATTTGTAGTAGTAAGTGCCTACACAAGAAAATTAGGAAGAACTCATGATACACCCAAGGGCCTTGGAAAGTCAAGAATAAACGGTGTCTAATAAAGTGTAGATGATAGGTAAAAAATACCAAGTTCAAAGGAAATGAAATAGAAACAACAAAAAAAATAAAACAAGAGAGAACCCAAATGAACAAACTTAGAAAAAGGCAAACATTACAACAGACTCTGAAGAAATATAAACAATCAAAAACAAAACCTTAAGGTCATACTTCAAAAATTTTAAATTCCACCTAACAAGAATCTAAAAAAAGGGATACATTTCTAGTTATGTACAGACTCCCAATGATAAGTCAAAATGACATAAAATTTAAAAGTACCTGTAGCAAAGAGATAGGCACAGTGATTTAAAACTCTCTCAAATTAAAAATTGCTCACAACCAGATAGATCTGTTCCAGAAATCTACCAAAACTTCAAAGAAGACGCACTACCAATACTTCTCAACAGGTGCAGTAAAGCAATAAACTAGAAAAGCATGTTACACTCCCTAATTCTTTCCATGAAGCCAGTATTTCTCTAATACAAAACCCAGACAGCAACCCAACAAAAAAGAAAATTATAGGTCAAACTCTGTGATGAACACAGACACAAAAATATTCAATAAAATACCTACAAACTGAATGTAAGAGCAAGCATGTCAAAAAGATTTTTCACCATGGTCAAATTGACTTCATTCCAGAGATATAGTGATGATTTTCCACCTATAAATCAACAAATGCAATCTACCACATAAACAGATTCAAGCACAGAAACTAAATGATCATCTCATTAGCTGTAGAAAAGACCTTTGACAAAATTCTGCAACCATTCATGATAAAATCATGTAGAATCTAGAGACTGATCTAGGGTACATATCTCACTATAATAAAGCCAATACCTATTAAGCCTACAGCCAACATCATACTAAGTTGAGAAAAGCTCATAGGAGTCCCATAAAAATAAGGAACAAGGCAAAGAGGTTCATTTTGTTCACTTCTGTTCACTACAGTACTATACTCTTAGCTAGAGAAATAAGACAAATGAAGGTGATGAAAGAACATAGAAAATGGAAAAGAGAAATATAATATCCTTATTTTAAATCTGTATAAAGACCATAGATTCACCTCCAAAAATTCCTAGAGCTCATAAGTGCATTTAAGAAAGAAAATAGATACGAACTTAAGACCCCCCAAATCAGTAGCCTTCTTGTATACCAACAAAAAATGTATCACGAAATAAAGTAAGGAAATCATCCCATTCATGATAGCTTCAAAACTTACAAAATGTCTTGGAATAAATCTAAGATGGAATTGAAGGACATGTATAATAACGATTTACTTAAACAAAGAAAGAAAGAAACTGAAGAAGATATCAGAAAATAGAAAGATCTCCAATGCTCATGGATTGGTAGATTTAACATTATGAAAATTGCCAACCAACCCAAAGCAATCTACTAATTCAATGAGTACTCCTTAAAATTGAAACACAATTCTTCACAGGAATTGAAAAAAAAAACCCTGAATTTTATATGAAAAAGCCAAAGATAGCCAAAATAATCCTGAACAATAAAAGAGCTATTAGAGGCATTATCATCTCTGATGCTAAATTATACTACCTAGTTATAGTAATAAAACATCATGGTATTGGAATAAAAACAGACATACTCATAGGTGCGTTAAAATGAAGGACCCTAATCTTTGAAACCACACATTCACAACTACTTGATTTTGAAAAAGGATCCACAAATACACGTGGAAGAAAAGACACCATGTTTAACGAATGGTGCTGGTCAGACAGGACTGCTAAATGAAGAAGAGTGAATATAGATCCCTGTCTCACAGGATGCACACAACTCCAAATGGATCAAGGACATTAGCATATTGCCAGACACCCTAAATCTGACCTAAGATAAAGTAGAGAACTCACTGAAACCTATAGGCACAGGAAAGGACTTTCAGAATGGTATTCCAACAGTGTAAGCATTAATTCCAATAACAGGCAAATGAGACCTCATGAAACTCCAAAACATCTGTATCTCAAAGGACACCATGATTTGAACATCTACACATGAGGAAACAACCAATCCAGTTAAAGATCTGGGCAAGCAACTGAAAGGGGTGTTCTCTAAAGATGAGATGCAAATAGCACAGAAATATTTAAAAATGCTTAACATTTTTTGTCATCAGGGAAGTGCAGGCTACATAACAAGAACCACAGTTCCAGACAAGAGGATCTTCCCTTTGATTTATTGGTCAAGGGAATCCAAATAACTATCAAAATGGCACAGACATCTGCAAGAACTTGAAGTTAAGAGCCTATTGCTGAAAACAGGACATATTCTGGACACAGGACTTGGACAAATTGAGCTGGAACTGATCTGCAAGCCTCTTCTCTGTAGACTTTCTGTCACCTTACGAGAGAAAACTTTGCAAGTTGCTAAGGCAAAAAATAATAATAATTAGTGGTCCATCTCATTTGTAAATCCACCACACATGTGACCTGCACAGCAAAACTAGCTCAGTGGGTATAGGAATGGTGTAAATTACCATCTTGGAGGTAATCAACAGACATCTAAGTGGACTTAAATCCAGCTCAATTGGAGGGAACTCATATGTGGTACTATAAACATACCTAATTATATATGGTTGGAGAGGTTCTAGATCCTAGTGAAAACTCTATCTCTATTACATATCTATTCGAATGTAATTTCTTTATGGCATGCTAAATATGTATCCTTATGTTTATAAACAAGTAATAATTGTCTGTGAGATTCAAAACCCTAAGTGGTACATCAATCATGCAACCTTTATACCTAAAGCTAATGGAACACAGTGAGAGAATATTAATGCATTTCTCAGTTCTCAAGAGTGAAGCTTCATCATGCAACAGATGGGGATTAACACAGAAAGCTACAACTTGCCAAACAGCAGAGAATAAGAGTACAAGTCCCTGGATGATAACCCTATATTAAACCCTGCCGTTCAGGAGTCAGGGACCATTGTGGAAGAGGAAGTAGAAAGACTGTAAGGGCCAGAGCCGGTGGATCACCACAAAGAAACAAACTCTAGGCTGGGAACTCGCTCACATGAACTTACAACAATGGTAAGAGCATATACCAGACCCATGTAAACTGCAACAATACAAAACTCCATCATGAATATGAGGAAATGTGTAAGAAGTCCCAAACTTACCTGATGAACTATTTGCAAATAATCACTGCTGAGAGAGGGTGAGTTGATAAACGTGCTTGCTGCCAAGTCTTGACAACCTGAGTTTGGTCCCCATATACTAGATGGAGAGAACTGACACTCTCAGTTTGTCCACTCACCCCCACATGTGCATTGTGGCACTTGCACACACACACATGTATAAATAGACATATAAATAAATGTAATTTAAAAGTTAAAGAGCATATCAATCCTGGTAAGGCTACAGTCAGTTCATATGTCCTAATCCATGTGGACAATCAGGAATAAGAGCTAAGTGGTGAGATGGAGTCCTAGGTAAATGGTCACGCAGTGCATGTCGTGGAACTGTTAAGCATTCTGTGCTTCACTAACTAAGCATTGATGGACGCTTGAAGAATTGATTTCTCAGGAGAATGTTGAGATTTCTTCCTCAACATTTCCATCTTGATTATGATTTATAAATTATCTTACTAGCAAGAATATGTTTGAAATCACATTAACATTCCATTATTCTTTCTAGCTTTCACACTACAGGTTCACAATTTGTTTAACATTGTGACCTGGCAGTCATGTAAACAGAAAGTTGACATAAGCATTTTGATTTTAGTTTTTTTGAAGTACTGATGATCGATGTGAAGGATGAAAGCTCATTTCATATTCATAAAATAAGAAAGCCTGAAGCTTTGGAGTAGTAATGCCTATGGCCAAAATAATTTTGATAACATATTAAGAGATAGTGCATCTTCATGACTTATTCCATTGTTTCTATCCAAAAACCTTATAGTAGATTATTTTTATAATAAGTGAAATGATTTTTTTGCTTTCTTATAATTTTGGGTCATGCATTCTAACATGTCTCGTTAGATGTCTAATTAGTAACTCTTGAGGGCTGATAAATCACCAAGCCACTTAGTGGCTTAACACTGTAACTATTAATTAGTTTAAATACCACAGAGTCAGCAGGTCTTCTAAGAAAATATGATATATCACTGAGGCTCCGTATGTATTAGTGGCTATCTGTTGATGGGTTCTTACTATGTTTTCTGATTTCTGATTCTGGCTGAGTGTTCTGATTCATCTATACCTTGATTAAGAAAACCTGACTCTGATGTAATCTTTCTTCCTGCAGGAAGTCTTAACCTCATGGCATAAGGGTATCCAAAAGATCAAGCAGGAGTTTGCTAGTTCCCACAGGGACAACTCTCATCACCTCACACATGCCTCATTCATTTGGAAAAACAGAGGAAAAATATTTCTTAGAATGTACTGGTACAGAAACAGAAAATCATTCTTGATGAGAGAAACTGAGAATTAACCTTGTAAAATGACTTTGATGCAGAAAATGAACTAAGGATGGATATTTTTGCAAACAGTATATCAAAGACGTTATTTTTTAAGGAGACAAATACACAGCTTTACAGCTCTTATCGGTATCTAGTATAACAAATTAGATTTAACTAATCTTCTTTAATATATCACTTTTTCCACAACTGATGACAACAGCAATAATGTTTTGCAGACTCTGAGCACCTCATAAAATATAAAGTTATACCGACTCTTTATTTCTTGCTTCCTGCAGGCAATGAGATAGACCCTATTTTCTTCTCATAATTATAATGCAATTTACTGAGATTGTTTTCCATCCCAAACTTTCTCACTCTTTAAACATGGTCAGATGCCAATTAATTATCTTAATCTTCTCTTTCCCTTTACATCAAACTGCGTTCTAAATTGACATCTTTTTTAACTGGATGGTTGAAACTATTCCCTCAGAAAATAAGGCACGGGTTAATCTAAGTCACTTGATTGCTCTGTACTCCAATAATCCAGATGGCTTTATTCTGTATTCCTTTGGTAAAATGGAGGTTTGCTCACTGGCCATGGAGGGACAGCAATATTAAGAATGACTCATTTTGAGTTTTATAGGTTTTATGTGATCATTATGTTTATATCTATTAGTGTTTCTAACCAACCAGATCTGCCTCCCCAATGTAATAAACTCAGTTAACCAACATGCTGTGATCTATCATATTTGTCTGGAGAACCAATTCTTTCATGCATTATCTCTTTCAAAAAATTTCGAGTGGTTCTAAATGATATGATATGATTTGCTATCTATATTGAAATATATCAATCACTCAACAGAGAGACATTATTTTACTGAACAATTAAGGTAAAATACATTTATATATGCAACTTTAAGTCAAAAGAGTTCTGTGAGTTCTAAACAACTTGGAGAAAGGCTAATGTTTCCTTCTTCCCAAGATAAATTAAATTAGTTTAGAAGATTTAGTGAATTAAACATGAAAATATGATAATCTCTAAATCTGTCACCTCAGAAAACTAAATTCCCAAATAAAATAACCTGTAGCTAATTTAACAGAGGTTTCACTAGAACACTATCTTTCCAAAGAG
The DNA here is from genome assembly GCA_035773235.1 of Eospalax fontanierii. NCBI lineage: Eukaryota > Metazoa > Chordata > Mammalia > Rodentia > Spalacidae > Eospalax > Eospalax fontanierii. The sequence goes on from CM069552.1 coordinate 21,111,096, forward strand.
TTTTGTAAATCTTTATGGTCATAGGAACAATTTTATGGACAAATGGTAGAGTAGTGGAGAATTTAGCAAAATAAATTAAATAGAACCTAGGCTTTCAGAAAGATTTACTTTTAGTAGTTATTTAGGGGTGCAGGAAAGTAAACATGTTTACTACCTCAAGTACTAATGGGTACTTTGGAAAAACAAAACTAAGATAATGGCTTTTGCCAATTGGATGGACGTTTGCATTTTGTCACTGTGAGAAAATATCCATATAAAATGATTAAGGATGAAATATCAAATTCAGCTCATGGTCTCAGTTATTATGGTCTCATCCTAGGGGCTGTTGACTTTCTAGGCCTGTATTGAGGCAGAACAGCTATTAAAATAGGAGAAGTAGAAGTTACTTACTTCCTGGAGACAGGAGCAGAGAAAGAAACAAGGATGGACCAAGGTTAAGATAAATCCCTAAAAGACATGTCCCAAGGTTGCACAGTCTGTTTCCTCCAGCTATTCACCTTCCTAAAGTTTCTATAACCTCCCTAAATTAGGGCCACCAGCTGAGAACATAGCATTCAATACATGAGGATCTGGGGAGACAGATCTTATCCAAACTAGTGCAGTGAGAGGAAAGCTTTTTCATAAATGTGGCAGTGGACTAGGGGTTGGGAGGAACTGAGCATATAGAGATCCACAGAAGCTTTATCATGTATTTTATTTGACTCTAGGTTTGTTTCAATGACTACAGGTGTTGAAGGTGGTGGAACAGAAGCTTAGAACTCCTGGCACCAAGACAATCTCCATTTTCACTTTGAAAGATGTTTAAGATTTCCAAATCTTGTTTCAGATAGCTCTTAGCTCTGAAATCAAATATCCAAATTTACTGGGTTGAAATAATGGTTCTGGATTGCAGCTGTATTGTTACCTGTGACAGAAATACCATGACTAACACATACTTAAGTGGGGAAGTATTTATTCTAGCTAACATTTCCAAGAGGTTAGAATGTGTCACAGCCGGGAGCCATGTTGAAACACAGGGAAGGCATGGGAGCAGAAGGGGAAGCAGTTGACCTATTGATCCACACACAGGAATCGGGGCAAACAGTAGGTAGCTGTGAAAATTCAGGGAAGTACCTCCTCCAGCAATGCACCCCATTGTACAGATTCTAAAACTTTTCCCAACAGTGCCACAAGTGGGAGACAAATTGTTCCTGGACAGGAGTCTAAGGGAGATGCTTATATTTAACAGCACCTATCAAGTTTGTTACTTCACAGTTCACTCTAGTTTCTTCTGGTGCTAGAGAGGCTCTGACTCTACTGTGGTTCAAGATTTCTGCTAATCTTGCCTAGACTCTCAGATCTCGGGGTCTTCTGAGACTGGATCACCCCGCAGTTGACTCAGATTCCTTGTTGGGGTCTAGGTCCAGTGTCATCAAAATGGAACCAGAAAAGGGCATTCGAGACTCAGAACATTCCATTGTAGAATCCTTGGATTCTACAAACAAAAACATAGGATGATCTCATTTTTAAAGGTAGAGAATTAGACGCTCACTTTGGGAAAACAAGCCGCCAACTCAGTAATAAAAGGAAACTAACAGGCTGAAAAGGTTAACTACCTTTTCAGTGAGTTATCCCTTTGTTTTGCTTACTTGGATTTTGCTTTGTGATTGTTTTTCTTTGTTTTGATTCTATGTGGTAGGTTCTCACTCTGCAGTTCAGGCCCACCTCAAAATCACAATCCCCCTGCCTCAGTTTCCTTAGTGCTGAGATTGCAGTATGTGGCATTATGTTTTGTTTCTTTATTTAAAAAGAGATGGAAATACCTTCTTCTTAGACTTTGAACTGTAATTATAAGTGGTGAATTATTATTTGTTTTTTCAGAAATTCTAAGGAAAATTTAAATGTGCATTTTTTATTTTTCAGAAATTATTATTTCATTAGGTCAGTTTGGTAAATGGGAAATTCTGTAACTGAGAATACATTTCATATCGTAAGTATAAGTGTATTAGATTAAGAAAATAATGACAAATTAGCAAAACTTTTCAGAATGTATTTATTTTAAAAGAAATAGGATATTCATCATAAAAAGTTTTATCATCTAAAAGAAAATTTGTCTTTAGATTTCTGATATGAATATCTCAATATGTTCATAATACCTGCTGATATTTAATAATTTTAGTATGATTCTGCAGATATCAATACACAGCTTTCAACATTGTTTACATTCTCAGGGAACTGGAGGATAAAGCTCTGAGCAAAGAGGTGGGGTAAGTTCCACAATGTAAGCCATTTAGTCCTTTATGGACTGCATCATTTTTATGCTGTTTTGTTAATGAGCTTTTGATCATCTAAGTATCCATGAAATATATAATTATAAATATTCCCATTTCAAAAGTAGGAAATTCAGGCTCTGAGATGTAACCTAACACATTCTGTCATCGAACACTGAAATTTTCAAAGTGGTTGAACATGATGTTTTATATGCCTGTGCATACACACCCACATGCATACACACACACACACACACACACACACACACACACACGTACTATGTAGAAAGAGCTACAACCATAGACTGTAGATTTTCTGGCTATTAATTTGTAAGGTCCTGAGAAAATCAAGTGAGTAATTCCAAAGATCCTTCACTCCTGGGACTTTAGCCTTCCCCCTATCATCCACTGAACAACGAGTTGAAATTCTCATTTACTTTTGCACATAAGCATGCCCAGTAAATTCTCAGATGATCCAAGGTCTTTGCCATTCTTTTTGTTTCTTTTCTTAAGATGTCATGGAAAGGAAACAAGTATGAATTTTCAGCCACTTGGGAGATTTTGTGTTATAATCTTCCCTTGATATTTTGAGACATGGTAAAAATTATTCAGAGATACTGCTTCTTAGTTTGAAGAACAGGGAATCTAATTCCTGTTAGAAGTAATGAAGCATTAGACTCTGACAGTGACCTACCTATAACTCTGCCTGTTGGGAGGATTTCTTCTTATCACTGTCCTCCAGAATCGTAGCTCTCACCAGCAAGAATAGAGCACAGTATTTGTGAATTTTCAGGTCACTAGCTTTCCCATACAAGCCATGTGTGAATAGAGATATTCCTCATTGCTTCAACAGAGACTCAATGTCATATAAGCACATAAGGTCTGAAATTGTGAAACGATGTCAGAGAATAATGCTGGGTGATGAGGACTCAGACTACCTTCTTGTAAAGTATACTTATATTCTCATAGCTTTTCACAAATTATATATAGTTCTTGCTGAAAATGGTGTGGTCTTTCTCTATATCTTGAGTTCCTATGACCCAAACTGTTCTTCCTCAGATTGCACATTGAAGGTAACCCAAATATAATCATATTTGGAGGAATGGCCTTTACAAAGCAAATTAATACTAAATAAATGCATAAAAGCAGAGTTCTAATTCAATAAGTCTTGTATCCTTATATGATGAATACACATGAAAACACTGAGAAAAAAAATCCTGTGAGTATATAACATGAAGGAGTTCACCTCACCCTTGGAAGAAATGGCTCACCAGACCCCAACCTTGACAGCACCTCAGGATTGTACATGGAGCCTGTGACAGGGTGAGGAGTTTGATTTTGTGGTGTAAGCACTCAATTATACAGTACTGTGTTGTGGAACCTTGTGAATATAGTTGCAGTCAATATATTCTGCCCATTAATGCACATTAAAGATTCAATGCCTTTTCCCACTATACATACAATCCAGAATTTCTGGAGCTGAAAAATGGTAAATAGCATGTAAAATACACATTTGAAGTGAGATACCTGTGAGCCAAGTCTCATCTTTCAGAACATAATTTACAGTTTATGTCACTGGCCAGAACATGGTGCCGTGTGCCCAACAGTCAGAATGTACAGATTCATGCACCAAGGGTTGAATCTGTACAGAGGGATTCAGTTAAGCAATTGGTCCTTTTTTGACTTAATTTTTTTTCCAGAGAAATAAGTTTAACACTATGGCAGTCGATGGGATTCCTTGATCCAGTAAACCTGAAAATATAGTATTTACCATTTTGATGACAAAAATTGGTCCTGATCATGCTGATCATGCAAAGTAGGTAGGATTACAGAAATGCTACCACATGGGACCTGACCTTTAACCAGAAGTTGCAGCTATTTATAAATTTCGGAGAAGTTTTAATGTAAAAGAAGGATTCAACAGAATACTCAGGCAGTTCTGAAGAAGGCAAGGAGAAGAGGAAGCGCCTAGAGTCCTGAGATGTCCTTCACAGATATGGAGTACTTCTCTTTCATTTTGGTTTATGGATGCTTCATTGTATCATGACTTACTTTGAACGACCTAAGGTTTCTAGCATAGAAAGTTAAGCCCTATCTTCAAGAGTGCATTGTATCCAATGACTAACTGATATGGGTTACATACAGTGAGATGATATTGCCATTCTATCTGGGCTACAAAGGTTCTCAGAGCAACATTGACTTCTCAGAGCTGAGACTTCTGTTGATCCTGTATCTTTATTTGCCTTCCCAGGTCTGTTAATTTTCCTTTACCGTCTATGACTTACTGAGACCATTCCCTAAATAATTATTGTACAGGAATAGCTACATTAGAATTTGCATTTGAAAACCTGACTTAAAAGAGGGTGTTATAAATATAAAATTAAGTGTGTGATAACATTTCTTATCAAGCTGAATTTTTATGCATTTTTGTTCCAGGGATACTTTGTATGAAATATTTGATGGCATTTTGTGAGAATTAGGAACATGACAAGCTAGAAAGGGTCGTACTCTATACCTATTGAGAGAATTTGAAGAAATGTGAATAAAAATAATGCAAACTAGCATTAAAAATACCTTTCCCCTGAATCATCTTAAATATGATACTAGAATTATCCTTCATTAGAGGATTCAAACTTGATAAACTGGTTAGGGCAAATCTTTCTACTTTTGCAAGTAAGTTTGTAAATAGTGCAAGACAGTTTATGGGAGAAGGAGGAAATAGATTGAAATTTGGATCTACAGTTAATCAATCTGATTGGAATTAATATTTAGCCAAATATATACCACTGTACCAAATCCTCAAGGCATTAGGCCACTTCTGCAATTATTGAAACCGTGTTATTTTTTAATCATTTTCTAGACTTCAAAAACACATATTAATGAATGTCTCTGGCTTGAAAGACCTTCTGTTTTATGTAATATATGCTTTAACTGTAATTTTCCTATGTCTTCAGACAAGAACTCTGAATTTCCAAGACGAGAATATGACATTACCTGAGTTGACATGAATAGATTCCAAACCAGACACCACCTATGAGACATCATGTTTCTGCTGTTGTACAAATTTATCTGGCCTGGAATAGGGGAAATGATTCTTTCTTAGAATTTAAAGCTAGTTTAGTAGGCTATTTTTCTTGTTCAATTTTTTTTTTTTTTTGGCAGAAATGGGAGGGTTACAATCATTTTCTTTCCTTATGCTTTGAATGTTTCTTGGTGATCTTATATTTTTTTCTGAGTTCCTTTTAATTAATAATATTCATAACAATATAACAGTAGCAAACCCCCAGGTTGCCAAAAGTATATTCAGACTTGAGAAAACATGCTGTGCTTTTCCCATGACAGTCAGTGCAGTACTATACTATACCTGTATCAATGTATAGACAAGAAAGCTACCTACTGAAAGGAAGGGGGAAACTGCTGAAATACTAGTGAATACATCAATGAGTCTGGAATCTTCAGCTCCTGACCCAGTCTAGCCTTTCAACCCCTTCAACTGTTATCTCCTTGGTTATTTCCAAAGTAAGTCAAATAATTGCTAAGTTTTTCTTTTATAACTCAACTTAAAGATTTTCTTTTTTAATGCTGCCCTTTATTTTAATTTTAATATGTTTAGGGTCTAGATTATATTAACTTTTTCAATTTTTTTCCATTTTTTTTAAAATCATTCCAAGACCTCTAGCATGGCTCGGCATCTAATATGTGCCAAGTGCTAATTGCTGAGTATATCAACATAAGTGAGATAACTCTCTCCCCTCCAGATATGTAGATACTTCATGCATTTTCCTAGTATGTTTGCATGCATGCTTTTGATCATGCCAGATGACATTCGAATACGCTCAATTTCCCAGGTTCTCTAAATCATATGTTATAGGATCCTCTTGAGGTTGTGGTGCTTAAGGACCAATAGCAGTTGTCAAAAGGCAACAACCACTTCAGAATGGACATTGTGGAAGAGAAAAAATTCCTCCTTCAAATTTAGGTTCTGTAGCATAGGAATAACAGGGCCCATCTTCTGATTTGTCTACTATGCTTATTGTAGATACATCGTGTTCAGAACACACGATATTTTTTTGCCACATCACATGTTCTCTGTGTGCTTTTGCTATTCTGAAATTCTGTTTATATAATGACATGTACTCAGAAAATCCTCAATCTATCCCAATCTAAATTGGCAGTGTCCAATTCTGTAATGAAATGGGTAAACACATATACACAAAGGAAGTAAGCAGAAAATAGACAGATATAATGATGGGATATATGTTCAGAGTACTTTTTCATGTGTCATTTGAAGTAACAAGATTTATTTACCTTTATGATACAGTTAGTTGAGTTAGCAATTCTTGTCAATTTTTATTTTAACCTGATGAGAAGGATGAATGGAAAGTACTAAATTACATCATTCATTTAGAAAGCCAGTGTCAGCAACCAATTAGGAGCTTAGCTGGATTATCAGACATTGTGTTAATTTTCTTCCTTTTGTGCCTCTCCACATAGCAAGCAACCATGAGTAACTCCAGTTAAGGGGAATCCTACATCCTGTTCTGACTTCCATCGGCAATAAGTGACACCAGTTGACTTACATATATGCAGGGATAGCATTAATACACAGAAAAGTGAAAATAACAAATGAAATTAAAAAAAATAGAACTGCAGCTTAGAGCAATTCAGTTCTTCCATATTCTAGTGGCTGAAAAAGCCCATGGAAAATCTTCCCATGATTAAGGTTGAGTTATGGTTTTGATTTAGCTTATTTTCAGGGGTTTAGTTCCCAATTGGATACACAGTTTTGCAGGTGTAAGAGTTTGAGATGGGGCAGCCAGAGGAAATGGGCAATAGTGCAGTGCTCTTGATGTGAATATTTAGCCCCCTGACGCCTCCTCTTACCTTTTGTGATCCTTAGCTGCAATGAGGTAGGCAGCAGGGCTGTCCATGATCCACCACTCCAGGATCTCTGCATCCCAACAGGTCAAGATACAATGGAGCTAAAGATCGTACATTGAAACATCTTAAGCCATGAGCCAAATAAATCTTTCCTAGGTTAAGTTTATTTTAAAGGCATTTTGTTATAGCAACAGAGAGTGACTAACAAATTACTTAGGCAATTTCCATTTTGGTTGGTGTATATTTGTTGTACAAAGTAATTTCAAAATGATGTTTTTGTTCATCTATCACATACATTTTGACCATAATCATCTGAACTATAGTTCTGCCGTTGCCTGTGCTGTTCCACTTCTCCTTTCTCAGTGGTTCTCTCTGCTATGTTCATTTTACACACACACACACACACACACACACACACACACACACACACACTTCTCTTCCTGAATCCAGCTACTATCTTAATATGTTGCTCTTTAACTTTATCTGTTTTCCTGATAATGACACAATTTCAATCTTTATATGGTTGAGTAAAACGCCACTTTGTATATATCATATTTCACCAAGCGATACATATGTTGCGGGACACCGAGACTAATTCTAAAACTTAGATTTACTGAATATTGTCGTGGTACATATGGATAAGTTGGTATCTCTGTAGTTTGCTGCCTTAGACTACTTTGGGTTTATTCTTGGGAATGATATAGATGAATCACAGTGTACTTCAAATTTTAGGTTTTTTAAAAAAGAATTTCTATATCAATTTTCGTAGTCAGTGAACTAGCTTACCAACGATATATGAGGATTCCTTTCTCTGTATTCCCAGCAGTGCTTTCTTTTTAATGGTAGCTATTCTTATAGGAATTTGGTAGAATCTAAATGTACTTTTTAAAATTTTCATTTCTCTGAAGACTAAGTTTGTGGAGTATGTTTTTAATTACCTATTGGACATTTGCAGTTCATCTTCCAAAGTTTCTATTAATTACTATTTGCTCATTAGGAATTACTGATATTTATTTTTTTAAGACTACCAAAACACTAATTCTTTGTCAGATCTAAAAATAGGATTTGTTTCTATTCTGTTCATTATCTTTTCTTTGCAACACAACTTTTTAATTACATGCAATCTCATATTACTACTCTCAGAATTATTTCCAAAATTAATGGAGTCCTATTCATGGTGCATGTCTATAATTTGAAGTGTTTCCTTTATGTTTTCCAAAAGAAAATTTCGATTTTCAGATCAAACATTGAGGTATTTGATCCATTACAAACTAGTTTTTGTTCAGAATGATAAATATGGATATATTTTAAGTCTTCTACACATGAATACATATTTCCCCATCACCAAGTGTTGAAGAGGCTGACTTTTGTTCTATGTATGTGTTGTCACATTTGTCAAATGTCAAATGGCTATAGCTCTTGTTTTAACTGGATCCATTATTCTAGTCCATTAATGTATTTTTTTGTCTTGGAAGGAGTACTGTCTTGTGTTTGTAAATATAGCTCTGTGGTATAACTTGAAACTAGGTATTGAAGTACTTCCAATGTTGTTCTTTTTGCTCAGGATTTCCTTCGATAGTCTTCTGCAACTTTCTTATGAAACTCAGGATTCTTTTCTCCATTTCTATAAATAATGTAATTGGAATTTTGGTGGAGATTTCATTCAATCTGTAGATCCATTTTAACACCAACAATTCAACAATATTGATTTTGCAAATGCAAGAGCATGAAAGGTATTTCTACCTTCCAGTGGATTCTTCAGTTTGATTCTTCCAGATTTATACATATATATATATATATATATATATATATATATATATATATATCATCCATATATATATGGATTGGCAGAGGCTATGACCATGATAGGCTTTTTCTGTAAATCCTCACATAGTGTCTTGGATACAATACTATGATATCACTGCTTTGAGGGTGATCTATATATTCAGTATTCAGAAAAAGCAAAATGAAACTTAATGTCACATTTTTGCCAAGCTAGGCAAAGTGCTCCGAGTTCTGTGCATGCAACGAGCCTGAATGCTTGGCCATTTCCTCCCAAAATAGGAAAGGGACATGTATATTGTTTTAGCAGTGTTTCACTCCTTTTTATCTTTTACTCAAACTTCACTCTAATTCTTCTCATTGTGTACTTTAAAATGAAGAAATCTGACTCTTTTCCCTAGTCTATAATGATTTTATTTCACACAGCAGTCCGTGAATTCTTGCCTACCTCTTTATTTTCATAAACAAAGTGGAGAATGGAAGTGGAATTTCATTCTGTACTTCACTGTAGTCTCTTTTCTGTTAGTGTGAAACCAAAACCTGCAGCCTCCCTGTTCATGGAAAAGCTTCAGTACTCTCTTACCTCCCTGGATATTTTTGCAAAGTTATAGAATTTTCGCTTTGACTGTTCTCCCTGTGACTATCTGATGCTTCCCTGAGTGGCACAGGCTTCAGTGAACTCAGAGAGCCTGTGACTCAGTCCTCTGGAAGCACCACATGTTCACACAGCTCTCTCACTCTACAGCTTAGAAATTAATTATCAGTTCTGCCTCTGGGAACTCTGACCTCTCCTCAGACCTTGCATATCTCCTTTTAGCTTACTGGATAAATTGCTTCAAACTGTCATTCTCTGGGTCTCAGGAGATGCAGACTTTTTTTTCATAAATGTTGAGATTTTGTTATTTTGTTCTTTTTTTTTTTTTTAAGCAATAGACCTGACATGTTTGGGAACACAGCAGCAGAATACCTTTACTAATAAATTACCACCAATATTATTAACAACTATTTTATAACAATATAAGGTTTTACATGATGAAAGTACTGCTCATCTTTCGAAGGACACTGCCCAAGAAAATTATGGCAATAATAGCCAAATTTCATTCTCCTAATTTGGCTCGTACATCTATACATGCATCATGCTAGATGTAAGTATTTAAATGCTTTGTCTACCATATGGGGATGTGAAAGTTAAGGATTGCTATTCTGAAGGTACAGAAATTCAGAGGGCATAAATGCACTTCATTTGCCATAAAAAGCAAGAAGCAGAAAGACTCCTGTTTTTTAATACAAGAAGTAAACATAGGCTATGATAGCTGTCTTACATATTTTGCTCCATCTAAGGTGAGGTTTGAGGTAGGTTGTGGTAGGTTATTCTAGATGCAAAGAAGGGAAAACTCTATATCTTTCAGGATAGGCACATTTACATACACACACATGCCTACACACACCACATTTTTAAGTAAGAATTTAGTTTTAAGTTTAGGATTTCACTAAATATCATTTGGATGCTCACAATATTATTAAAAGTTCAGTGTCATCGTAGTGTATGTGAAATAGTTAAATTATGAAAGAAAAATTCTTACCAGAGACTTCAAGTAGTATTGTTTGAAAAATTCCAATGAGTTCGAGTCTACACATGAGGAATCTCTTGCTATGATTTGAGAAGTCTCATTTAAATTTTGTTATACAGTAGAAATTTTCACCCCATCCATTTGGAGATTGATGATATCATAGCTTAATATAATCTCTGGTAAGAAAGAAATACTGCAACATTTGAAATATATGTTTCAATTACAGTTGCATATTTTTGAAGTCAGATTGTTTGGCAGTGGACTTTACTGATCAGATGGAATATTAATATTTGTAATACAATGACTATTTCCTCTTTATTCTGCCATTGTCCTTCATCTGCCTATTTCTTGTCCTGATAATTGAACCCAGGGCCAAATGCATGCTAAGTTTTTCTTGCTGTTCACCTTCACATTTAGCTCAATGTTTGTATTTCCAGGTAAATCTCGAGCAATGACTAAGTCCATCTTATTTTCTATGCATAATAAAATGAAAATAATTCTTGGAACTGAGTAGAATCATCCAAGAAAGCTGGTCATGAGATACTGAGTATTTGTGATAATGAGACTGAACAACCTAACTTTCATACCATTAAGGAATATTTTTCACTTAGGTGTTTTCAACTTTTTATCTGAAAGTTTATTTCATACCATGATGAACACTATTTATGTTTTCTTGTAAATAACCCTTTCGTATATTTCAATGCTATCATTTTTACTTGAATGAAAAAGTGACTTTTTCATTCAAGTAAAAATGACAGTCTAAAGCAATTATACCCTATGCTTATGTAATTTTAATGAAAAGTTATTGTAAATTGGTAGTTGAAAAGCCAAGTTTGCTATCTTGATATGATATCATCAATATCTTAGTGTCCAGATTGGGAAACTCCAGTGATACATTTACAACACTATTTGTCTTTAAATAGTGTGTACTTCTATATTTCTAGTATCTACTATTCCAATTTGGTATATTATGCATTATTTAAACTTTGCATTAGGCAGCCCACAATTTCAGTGTTTACTTAGATGGAACAATGATTCTTTGTCATCAAGCACATACTAGAAATTCTTCAACATGGCTAACACCATTATAAACAAAGTCCTGAATTCAAGGGATACACAATGAGAAATTCGATTGTTTAGTAATTTAAGCATACAATGCTTATTCATTTTGAATCCACAAATATATCTGTAGACAACTTTGCTGAACATCTGTAGATTCCTTGCTTTGGAAATTCTCAGCACTTATAATTCCTTTCAAATAATTCGTTTGTTAGCACTGTGAGTTTCTACTGAGCATTCCTTACAGATTCTTCTGCATGAGCACATTTCCTAAAGAATTCCAAATGCTCTGAGAAATAACTCAGCAACCCTTTAGCCAGTGTCATTTTAGTGAAGGAAATTATATCTTGACTTATATGCTGTATCTTTTTTTTGAAAAATACCCAAGGTAAATTGCTTAACATTCTGGTTCTTAAATACATTTGTCTAACCTGCAAAGAAGGTTTTTGAGTTCTAATTAATGATTCTTTTTCAAATTTAACAGTATCCTCTCTTTGTCTCCTAATTTTATTTATAACCAGAATTTTATAATAGACTTATAATAGACTCACACCAACATGTTTGTTCCCCTTACAATACTAAAGAACTCCTGAGAATTTTACCTCGTTCACTTTACTCTTGCTTTTTACACAGTTCTAAGTTTTAAATTACATAACCTCTCCTTAACCTTTCATCTTTTACTTAAAATGTTTGTAAGACAGTGTTTACTCAATGACATGTCTTAAAATAATTAAAAAGTAACTGCACTGGAATTGCTAAATGGGTAGGTAGGTCTTTTATGACAATATTCCCCAAATGAAAAGACATGGTGCTAGTTATTTCTGCAATTTAGAAAGTTAGTTAGTGGAAAACTACAGTTTTGTTCTAATTAAACAAACAAGTGACACCTTAATATACAAATAAATGTCTCTGTTATGTCCTATTCTCTCATGCCATTTCCTTTTTTTTTTTTTTTTAAACAAACCTGTTGTCAGGTCTAAATTAGCTTTGTTGGTTGAAATCAGCAGTCTTAATTTGCAATTGAAATCCATCCAATTAAACAATAGATTGCCTGGAATTAATGGTAATTGAACAATCTAAATTAAATGGGAGAAATCGTGGACAAGTGAAGAGGAAAATACGCATGGCCCAATTTAAGCTTGGAAAGTCACATGCATTCACAGGACCACAGAGCCATGTTTCCTGACATGATGCCTGCCTCCAGCCACAACTACAGATGCCTTTGCGGGATTCCATATTGACCAGAAAAATGAGTACTTTGGCAGACATGGAGGTGACTAGAAGTAAGGTAGCTAAGCTTCTCTGAATGCAGTGGATGGACTTTCTCTTGGATAATAGAACTTGGAAAAATATCCGTATGTTACCAACAACCACATAAATGTGACAAGAAGAGAATTTTCCACTATACGTGTTAGCTCCATCAATGGGACTGTCTCTCCCAGGCATGATACAATTGCTAAGAATCCTGAAATTAACTCTTCTACTGAAAGTTATATTGATTTGCTACCAAAGAGAGAGAATTATAGAAATGCAATGAAATTCTTGCATAAGCATTGCAAATCTAGACAGCTAATAGAAAGTATTCTGTCCTTTGAAAAGAGGTCTCTGGCAAGTCGACAGTAGAAGGTCTCTGAGCAGAGTATAGCAACCTCTACCTCCATCAGCTATGGCAGCAGAGAGATTACCACCCTGAGTTTGGTTTGAAGAGCCCAGAGGTGGTATAAACAGCAAAAGGTCACGAAAAGTTTTATGTTCAATGCAACTCAACTCATTTCTCCAGGAAACTCTTCTGAGGATTGGCTTCACACTACACTCAGAAATGGCTTGAGAGATTAAAATAAAGAAGTTGGCAGGGGTTTCTGCTGGGGTTAGTGGGAGGACTGCTGTGAGCATTCTCTGGTATAGGCAGAAGCTTTTGTGCTTTGAATACTCTGTTGATATAAAGCAGTGTCCAAATTTTTTGAACAGTCTGTTAAGAATGGATATAAGGTAAAGAAGCTGTGGGACCTGGAAGGTGAGGCCCGAAAGGACTCAGCATTTTGAAGACCGTTGTGTGTGACTCCATGAGAGAGGCTGAGCCTTGGAAATTACCCATGTCAAAGCAAGCCATTTTCCCATCTTGCCTCTGCTGCTGTAACCTTGCATGACCAAAAGTGCACTTCATTCCTAAATCTATTGTCAGAACTCCCCAACTATCTCTGCCCCCAAGTTCCATCTCACTTCCTCTTGTCTTCTGTATTTTCCCAGAATCCACACCCTTGGCACATGATTATAGCACAAACACATTATGACAATTCAGTTATGAAAATGTGACACTATTACAGGACCAATTTCACTGGGCAGACCGCTATCTTCTTCCAGAATGGTCTTCTGCAATTTGCTCTTTCATGTTCAAGGCTGTGGTTTTCACTGCATTACTATATCCTTAAGTAAGTGCATTATGTGCCATTCACTTGACACACAGACCTTTGGAGTGATGCACATGTTCACTATGGGCTTTTGGATACTTTTAAGAGATATGTGAAACTATTTTCCTCTATCAATTTCCTCTCCATCTATGGTTATGTTTTTTTTTCCTCGAATTCAACTGTGGTCATTTCTAAACTGGGTAGACCCAAATAAATGAATTACTTCAAGAAGTCGTATAAACCAAATGCCCTACTTGACCTTGTGATCTAAGCATCGCCCAGATGGTTGTTTCAGAAATTTCGGGCTCAAAATTGAACTTGCTTATCATAAATGCCAAACCTGATGCTTCTCCACAAACCCATCTTAATGAATAGACCCATCATCATCATTATTGACAAAAATCATAGATGTAGATGGGTTAATGTCTTTTTTTTTCCTAAACCTTTTATTTCTTTTCATTTTAGATATTACTTTTTTTATTTTATGTGTACTACTGCATTGGAATCTACTGGAGTTACAGATGGTTGTCAGCTGCCATGTGAGTTCCAGGAATCTAACCTGGGTGCTCTACAAGAGCATCCAGTGCTCTTAACTACTGAGCCCTATCTGCAGCCCCTCATAAGCATTTTTTTGAAGTACACTTTATATACTAGAATTGCACATGGTTAATAATACAAGTTGATGATCTTGGGCATCTGAAAACCGATGGCATTTTTGCCACAGTCAAGGTAATACATACCGAAAACCTATCAACATGTCTTTGGGTTTATTTGTATTTCATTTTATTTTCCTTATGTGATAGGAACACATCAGATAAGATTTTCTCTTAAATATTTGAAAAAACACAATATTACATTGTTAACTTTAGAAAATGCTTTATATAACAAAAGTATAAGATGTATTCATCCTCTGAAATTTTAATTTTATATCCATGGAAAAATAACTTCCCAAAGACACTATACTCTACCCTTCAACCACTTTTGCATTCTCTGCTTTTATGTCCTTGATAATTATAGGTATCTTCTATTAAATCACACAATACATGCCCTCTATCACTGACTTTTGTCACTAAGCATAGTGTCTTCCAGGTTCATCCTACTTGCCACAAATAATATTTCTTTCATCTTAACGCTGAATAATGTTTTATCTCAGCTTTTACCTATGAAAGAGCTCATGGCCATTAGTCTTGGAAATTATTTCATAATATGGTATCATAAGCATAGAGATACAAGGCTGAAGTAGAGAGCTGTGATTGAAATGTAAGCTACAAGAAAAGCTCTGCCCATTGGAACAGTCAATAGGGAGTAATAGGATCTAAAGGACAGTAGCAACATGAAAACCACGAAGTCTGCTAAAAGATACAATTACAGAATACTTAAGGAATTTAAGTTACAAAGTCCAGATAATCAAAATGAAGTATACACAATGGACTTCAACAACATGCGTGTGAAAGGCACAGTAAGTGTACATAAAGATGTCTGGCACCAGTAACTCCGAGGTAAGTGTAATACACAATCAAAATATTGGAGCCTTCACCTCTATAAACCTAGTATGACATAAATAAACAACAAAAAACAAAACTAAAGTTGCAAGTGTTGGCAAAGGTGTGGTCTAATAGAACAATACTGGGAGGACTATAAATTACAAGCAGTAAATGTAAAACAAAAAAATGTGCAGAAGCTATCAGAAACATATATTAAGTCTTCAAAAATCCAGAAACAAAGCAACCACAAAAGTAGTATCTATTCTAGTGTATTTTTTATTTTTGTATATACCTCTTATAAATATACAATGTGATTGAACATTTCTCTTTATAATTCCATTTACTCCCATTGGTTTGATTTTTTTTTCATTATTTTTCTAATGACACCCCATTATGTAGATTCTAATTCTGAAACATTTCTTGAATTCTTCCTATTATTCAAAAATTCAAGGACATTTTAATAGTTCAGTACTATTTAGCATATTTTCCCTCAATTACTTCAACAGCCTATTGTACTCATTTGTACTCTGTCGTTATAATGAAACTGAGGCTTGTGATTATAAAGAAAGAAGGGTGCTTAGTGCACAGCCATGGGGGTGGAAGGGCACACCTCTGGAATTGGTTCAGGTCCTAGTCACTGGCATCACAATAGAAGGAGCTAATGCAAAAAGTAATCATTGCCATTCAAAAAAACCAGAGAGTGTTTCAAAGGCCAGGCTTGGGCTTTTAAAGTGGTACAGTCTCTCAAGAGCTGCCTCAGGGTCCCATGAGAACTAATTTCATACTTTCTAAGAACCTCCCAGCAGGCCATAACTGGTAAAGGTGTCACTACCTTAACACTGCCATTCTGAGCATCAACCCTCCAACATGCCATCCCTTGGAGAACAGAGGACACTCACAGATCAAAACACCAACTGATACTCTCATCTCAGTTTTCCAGCGCAAGTTATTCTCCTGCTAGCAGTCAGAATTTTTCTTATGAAAAAAGGCTTCAATATATCTTCCCTGAGGGGGAAAAAATAATTGCATTTTGTTACTATGTATAGAGGATTAAAATACTTTGGATTGTTTTTATTTTGCATTATATCTTTAATTCCACATTTTCTCAAAAAGAAAAAAAAAGAAAGTATATTAAACTTACATTCCCTTGTATCTCTAAAAAAGATGACTTAGAGACAGGATATCTGGGAATCTTTGCAGATGTAATCAAATTAATGTTATGTAATACTAAACTAGAAGGTTCATAAAACTAGAGTCTTATGTCGTAAGGCGAAAGATACTTGGTCACACAGAGACAGACACAGAAACCATAGAAAGTTAAATGATGATGGAAGCAATAATTTGAGTGATTCAGTCACAAGTCAGAAGGTGTCAACAACCATGATGAAACCCTTGAAGCAGTCTTCTTTAGAGCCTTCTGAATGGTTACGGGCCTTCATGACACTTTGACCTCACACTGCCTGCCTCCAGCATTGCATAATAGAAATAATATTCTTTCTAAGATGTCCAGTTTTTAGATTAAATTCCCTATTTTTATGCCTATCTCTATCTTTAAAATAGTTTAAGTACATATTTTTCTCCTGTCCTTCCTTATACATAAAAGCATACTCTATGACCCAGAATGAATAACTTTTCTAATGATATATTCTCAAGCTTATTTTCATTTTCTATCTACGTAGTCTATGTATTCATTGTGTGACTGTAATACACGTTCATGTGCATGTAGTATCTGATACATCAGGCATTTTCTCTCTCATAATTCCTTGGTCTAGTTCAACATCAATTTCAACAGGCTGATATTTGAAGGACAGCACTCCTTTAAAAGGTTGCTGGGGATAATTTCTACTTGTGTCCCACATTCTGGTGGCTCTTGTCATTCCTTTGCTTAGAGTCATATCATTCCAGTTCTCCATGCATGAAATAGTTGACACTTGCCCATGACAGTTTCAATTGTCACAAGTTGGTAATGTTATTGACATCTTACTTTAAAGAAGGGAGAGAATAGTTTCTACAATGCATAGCACAGAAATCTTTATCTTGACAATGACTTGATATGGTGGCCCTCATGTGGAGATTTAAAAAGCCCACAGCTCAGGGATTTGAGAAATGCTCAGCAGTTAAGAGTGCATGCTACTATTGCAGAGGCCCTGGGTTTATGGGCACTGTATGCACGTGGTGCATTTACACCTTTGCCAGCAGAACATTCAAACACATAAAATAAAAATACATAAAATATTTGTAAAAGCCTACAACTCATTCAAATTCCACTTTGTCACATTAACACATTTCCTTCTGTGTTCATTCTTTGTCCTGTCGATATTTACTTGCATATCCATGATTATCAGTGCCATAGCCTTTTATGATTCCTCTGCAAGAGCATACGTAAAATTTTTCTGTAGTGGTTCTTTGGATTCCCTTTCTTAAAATGGGTTTTCTCCTCTACAAGACTTTATTTTGCCATCGTAGTAATTGTACATTAACAGAGTCACTACAATGAATATACAAAGTTCTATGAATATTTAATTAAATAAATGCTGAATTAAATTAATAATTGACTTCAAAGTCTTAAAAGTGAAACTATTAATACATTTGTCCCCAGTTATCAGTCTAGATATCAGTGTAGAACTGAATCATGTGTGATGACTGACAATGCAGATTTTGAAAATTCATATTCTTGGACACTTAAAGCTTGAAATGGTTGTTATTGCTGATGCTATTCCCCTAATTTCTTTAACCGTATTAGTCTACAAAGCATCATTTGAAATGATAAATTCCAAACCATTTTCTCCTATTCATATCTGTTTGACTAAGGGAAAGTCAGTCTCTGTAAACATAAATTTCATCCTCATCATGCAACAATTTTTTTCTGATTAAGTCTCCATTTATTCTATGACAGTTACTTGATGATGATGTATTAGTGAACAGAACCACAATTTTGTGTGATATAGATTATAGCATACATATTTTAGGTAATTGGTCCATAAAACGATTTAGATTTAAAGGCTCAGTGGTATTATCAAACTAGAAAATCTTCACCCTTATTATAGGAATTGTTTTTAAAATGTTGGCAGATTTGGGGAATAGTCAAAGAGAAAACATGAAACAGTCAAAGATTAGGAACATAGGATAAAGTTTCCATTTCTTGATAGCCAAGAAGTTCATGAAGCATGGGGTGAGAAGAAATTACAGAGGGAACTTGGAAGCATGCTAAGCAAAGCTAAGGCCTTAAGAAAATTCAAGAGCTAACTCAAGACAAACAGGGAAGGACCAGGTACACCTGGTTCTGAGCCTCATTTCTCCATTTCCTCTCTAATTTCCCACCTGAGCTTATGATTAATCAAACATTACCTTAACCCAAATCAATGGGCAATGCAAGACACTGAAGCTATGCACAAAGCTTTAAGACACAAAGCAAAGTTGTGGAAAACTGGAAGAAAACTAGAACAGTTTGTGACAAGAATCATCTTCTGAAATTTTACTATTATGAAAGATCTGGGAATTTCTTATAAAAATCATAAAAATTCTAGTTATTTCTCATAAGTTGCATATATTTTTGTTTTTTCTTCAAGCTTAATTTTATTAGAACACTTGTTAAAGCAGATAAAAAAAATCCACACAATGAAAGGAAAACACACAGAAACGTTACCATAGAACAGGCACATTAGTCAGGAAGAATACTTCATCAGAGTACACAGAATGTAATCTGCCCCAGGATTTCCCATAGACGGGAGCACAGTTCACAAGGACATATTTGGAACAAAAATAATGTCTACTGCATTGCCAGCATAGACTTTGACATCTACAAACTTCCCACATTAAAAAGTTAAATTGCTACCACACCCCCCAAAAGAAAATGGGTCCCAATCATGGCAACATGAGCATCCACTGGAGTATGTCGAATCAAAGAACAGATGAGAATCCGCCTTGCAACAGTCAGCCCGACTCACCATTCTAACTGTCTTTACATTTGCCTTGAAAGATTATTACAGCATATTAAACCCTTATTGATTCACCACCAGAAAATGAAATACTTCTTGCTTGCCAAATGTCCCAGAAAGGGGCAACAAATCAGTTCTTTGAAAATAGGGAGGCCTAAGAAGGACCCCTTTTCTGCTGGGAAAATGGGAACTCATAGATTTCCATGGGCAGGCAGGTGCAGACCACATGCTGTTCTCCATAAATTTCATCCATCTGCTTTCACAAGGGAAGCGAAAGTTCTGCCACCTCTCTGGAATATGGCCAATCTCCATGGGAGGCTGTGACACAGGTCACGGGATGTGGAAACAATTTCAGGGTGTTGGCCCTAGGGTTGATCATTTTCTTAGCCTGGACTACTTCACTCACTATAATTCTTTTCCACTTATATACACATCCATTTGCATGAACATTTTCGTAATTCCTTTTTTCATTGTAGCTGAATAAAGTTCCATTTTATTTTTATGCCACATTGTCAATGTCCATTCTTCAGTAGGTATACCTCAAGACTGATTCTCCATAGGAGTTGTTGGTCATGTGTGTGCCAGATCTCCCAACCCCCCTCCCCGAAAATACAAGTTATTGCCATCCCATCCTCTGCCCACTTGAACTACTTGATTGGACCTTCTTTTAAAGATATCAAACATCTTAGATACAAGCTATAAAGAAATCAATCTGGAAACGGGCTGGAAGCATCCTTCGTCTCTTTAGGTTGTTTTTTATTCTAATATATATATTTTACTGAATTTTTGCTCATTTCATATGAAATGTCTTTTTGAAAATATTTTATTGCTTTTTAAATGTTTATGTGTATGACTGTATTCCCTGCATGGCTGTAATTACACTCATGTTGTTTAATGCCCATGCAGGTCAGAAGGCACCAAATTTCATTGGAACTGGTGTTATGAATGGTTGTTAGCTGCCATGTGGGTTCTTGCAATCAAACCCTCCTTACCCAAGCTTTTAACTGCCAAGCCATTTGAATAAATCTATTTAAAATATCTTTAAATGTTTTAAGAAAAGACGTAATTTCTCATATTGCTCTATAAATCCAACACAATCATACACAAAATGTCATAAACAGTTTTTTCATTAGGCAATAACAAATTAATCTTGCATTTAAATGTAAATGTAAAAATGTAAAATAGTACAAAGGGGTCTGAAAAGAAATATAAAAAACCCCAGCGGATTCTGAGATATGTAATGAAATAAAACTACTTAAAACAAAATCATATTGACATTAAAGTATTGGTAAATTGATCAATGCACTAAAAAATGAATTCAGAGACAGAATTGCAGTACCATAATCAATGGATTGTGATGGTGATATTAATTATTTCAACTGATAGATACATTTTAATGGCTTGTGTTAGAACAATTGGATAGGCACATGTAAAATGAAACAGAGCCTCAAATCAACACAGTCTACACATATTACAAAAAAGTACAAGTACAAGTTTAATTGATTAGACATACGTGTGAAATTTGAAATTATAAATATAATGAAAAGCGAATACACCACGGACCAAGCATTTTAGAATTTGGTGAGAGACTTTTTTTTTTTTTACATAGGCAAAAGAACAACTATATATTTGGACTTAAACAAAATCACAGGGTTAGTAAAATAATAAAACTCTAATAGGAAAGGGTTTTCAAACATGCAATCTCCAGGGGATATGAGGCCAACGTTTGATCTCCAAGATCATTGCGTGATGTGGGTGTACTTACATACATGCAGTAAATATAGATGCATACACATAAAATAAATAAAATCATTTAAAAAATAATTTAGATAGAAGGAAAATAAACATGAAGTAAAGGTTTATATAGAAAAAGAAGAATGAAGAATTTGAAAACTTGAGTATAAGATTTAAGGATTTGGGGTATTTACAGATGGCTCAGTGGTTACAAGCACTAACTGTTCTTTCAGAGGATTGGGTTTCAAATCTGAGGACCCACATGGTGGCTAGCAATCATCCATAACTCCAGTTCCAAGGGCTCTAACACCATTTTCTGTTCTCTGCAGGCATTAAAAGGCATGGTTGCAGTTACATACATGCTGGCAATACAGTCATACACATAAAATAAAAATAACAAATATATTTTTGAAAAGAAGATATGAAACAGCACAAACAATTTGAACAGTAAGAGACCAAACAAGAAAGAAAATTACAATAAGCACAGGAAAAGCTATTAATATCATTGATCATTAGGAAAATAAAAATTAAACACACTGAGTGATATCATTTCATACTTAAAAATGAATAACAAAAATTGAATTATTCCAAGTAATGCATAGACTGTAGCAAAAATTGACACAAGGCTTGTAGGAGTCTAAGAGTGAGGAACAACTGTGAAAATGAATTTAGCAATCTCAAAAAATAATCTGTTGCCTGTTTGTGATCATGTCGCTAAACTTATAATAGCACCTCCTTTCCTCAAGAAAATATATACTCATATACATGCTTGTACATGAACATTCATTAAGATAGCTTTGTAACGTACACTGGAGAGAGCCAACATTAAAATTCAAATGAATGACTAATTGGAGTAGGCGTCCAAACAATGGAAACCCATCATAGTGAATGATTGGTCCACGTAATAACAGATAGATTTGAAAAATATTGATACTGACAAAAATATATAGTCAAAATAGATATTTTATATGACTATATTTATAATTTTAAAATGCCTACAGAAATTCCAAAGGACTCTGTAATGACAGAGAAATAATTACAGACAGGCATGAGTAAAATTTTGAAAATGCCATTGATTAGTGAAATTGATTGTCTATGATTCTATGGGTGGGAACTTAGGTCAAAATTTACAGCTCCTTTAAATGTATTTATTTTAATGTATATCAATTATTTTTATTTTTTAAATAATTAAAATTATTTAGTATCATTGTTTCAGATAGGTATATCAAATGCCAATTATGTTTACATTTTGTTTATATGATCAAAATATGATGTTTTTAAAACCCCCTTCAATCATTTGTCTGCCATTTTCTGAATAATACAAAGGATTGATGATGACTGTATGATGTTAGAACTGAAAAATTCCTCCTTCCTAAAAAACAAAATGGGATTCACTTCAATTCCTGTCCAGCACTGTGTTAAGGAGCCGAAATTTCATATGTTTGATTAAAAGGATAAAACAGTGTCTACCTGAAGCCAAGGCCACTCTATTTTGCTTCTGTTTTTGTTCTCTCCAGCATTTGGTGTCTTTTGTTCTCTTGATATTAGCCAGTCTGACAGAGGTAAGATGAAATCTTAAAGTTGTTTATTTTTTTTTTCTGTATTTCTCTAATTACTAAGGATGTTTAGCATTTTTAAGGTGATTCTTAGCCATTTTTTATTTCTTTGAGAACTCTGTCTCCAGGTTCTTAGCCCATCTTTTCATTGGGTCCTTTATTTTCTTGTTTCTTTGTGTTTAAGTTCTTTATAAATTTTGAATATTAGTCCTCTGTTGGAAGTGTAACAGGTGAAGATTTTCTTCCACTCAGTGGGCATCCTCTTCACTTCCTTGTTTCTTTCTCTGTAAGGAAGATTTTAGTTTAATGACATCCTGTTTGTTGATTGTTGATCTTGACACCTGAGAGGAACTGATATTTGATTCAGGAAGTCCTTTCCTACACTTATGTCATATAAAGCATTGCCTATGTTTACTTCTAACAGTTGGAGCATTTCTGGTTTCATAGACCACAATGAAATAAAGCTTATAATTAACAGCAAAAGATGCACCAGTAACTACATGAACTCCGTGATCAAACAAGAAATTAAGAAAAAACTAATACTATTCCTAGAAATAAATGAAAATGATAATACAACACAACAAAACCTCTGGGACACTTTAAAAGCAATCACTTATTTAGTCACTTATTTGACTAAGTGACTGCATTTAAAAACAAACAAACAAGCAGAAAGATCACATATACATAATTTAACAGTACAACTCAAGATTCTGCAAAGGCAAGAACAAATCAAACTCAAACCTAGAAGACTAGAAAAAAAGAAAAATCAGAGGAGAAATTAATAAAATAGAAACAAAGAAAACAAAATAAAGAATCAATTAGTCCAAGAGATGGTTCTTTAAAAATTGAAACAATATAGAGAAAAATTTGACCCAGTTAAACAGAAGAAAAAAAGACAAAATCCAAATTAACAAAATTAGAGATTTTGTCCCAACAGACACTAAAAAAAAATCCAGAGCACTATAAGGGAATATTTTAAAACTCAATATTTTATTAAGTGTGACAATCTAAAAGAAATGATCGAAATTCATGGAAACAACTAAGGTTAAAGAAGAGACCAACAGCTTAAACAGACCCATAACAATTAATAAAATTGAAACAATAATACAAACATTCCAACTAAAAGAAACCTGAGCCAAGATGAATTCACAGCACCAGACATTCAAAAAGATCTACAACCAATGCGTCTTAAATTATTCAAAAAGATATATACAGAGGGAGAACTCCCAAACTCCTTCTATGAAGCCAGTATCACTCTAATCCAAAAGGCAGGTAAAAACACATCAAAAAAGAAAACTATAAGCCCATATCCCTAATGGATATAGATGCAAAGTTTCTCAGCAAAATACTAGAAAACCACATACAGACATACATTAAAAAAAAAAAAAGAAAAAAAAATCAACTACCATGATCTAGTCAGGTTTATTCCATAGATGAAGAAATGGTTTAATATATGTAATGAATCATATAAGTTGGCTTAAAGACTAAAAAAATCACATGGTTATATCACAAAATGCAGATAAGGCCTTTGACATAATCCAACATGCATTCATGCTAAAAACCTTAGAGGTTTGGAGAGATCATACCTCAACATAGAGCAATATACAACAAACTCCCACTGTCAACTTCATTCTAAATGGAGAAAAACTGAAAGCATTCCCATTAAAATCAGGGACCAGACAAGGCAACCCATTCTCTCTCTCTTTTTCAATATAGTACTTGAAATTCTTTCTAGAACAATGAAACAAGTGAAGGAAATTAAAGAAATACTAATTGGAAAAGAGAAGGTCAAATTATCACTACTTGAAAGATACTATATATAAAAGACTCCAAAAAGTTCCACCAGAAAACTGCTGCAAATTATCAACACTTTCAGTAAAATGGCCGGTTCGAAAATCAATTTACAAAAATCAGTAACCTTTCTACATAATAATAACAGGCAACCGGAGAAAGAATGCATAGGATTCCTCCCATCACAACTTTAAAAACATCAAGGACTTAATCTAAACAATGGCACTCAAGATGTCTGTAATGAACATTTTAAATCTTTAAAGAAAGAAACAGAGGACAACACCAGGAGCTGGAAGGATCTATGGTGGCCATAGATGGGTAGAATTAATATTGTGAAAACAGCCATCCTACCCAAAACAAGCTATGGATTCAATGCAATGACCCAATCAAAATCCCCATGTCATTTTTCATAGAGCTAGAAAGAACAATCCCAAAATTTATATTGAATCGCAAAACACTGATAGTCAAAGCAATCTTGGGAGCTGAACAGAAGTTAATGGCAGGTACTGAGCAGTGAGTTTAGATATCTTTGAGGACGGTTTATAGACTAAATTACTTCTCACATGTAAGTGAAGTGCTCAGCACTTAAGACAGAAGATCACTAAAGGAAGAAACTAGATGAAAGCCCCACACAGACCTTGAAGCTGATGCTCTAAAGATCCCTAGTGCAGACATCCCAGGGTACATAATGCAGTGGTTACTGCTTAGGAGAATAGTACAGCCTGTATTATACCCTCTGAACAACTGTAAAAAATAAAATATGACTCAGAGTAGTACCCCAAATATAATAAAAACATTCAGGAACAAACTCCACATGATTTGAAGAAATATCAGAATATTCAGAAAACGAATGTAGGCAGGAGAAAGGAAATAGTGGAAAGCTAATATAACAAGGTTAAAGATAGCTACACAGTAAAGAACCTACTATATGTATATTCTGCACATTAGAATAGAGGAGAACAAGGGCCACCATGCACATGGAACTCCTATAAGTGAAAACATGTTCTCAAATGAAAACTATACCAAACGATATTGGCAGCAGTTTTCAATCTCAGAAGAAAAGCTCCTATACAGGAGGCCACAAAGACAGGTACATGCAAGTGAATGGAGAGGAAAAAAGGAACAGAGCTACAGTGAAGACAACACGAGGATGATGGAGATGGAGGTTTATGAGGAGGGTTCTGAATATGATCAAAATATACGTATGGAATTCTCAAAGAATCAATACATGTTTTTCAACTAGGAAATAGAGAAGAGATATATTTGAAGATATAGTGGTTACAATCTTTACAACTAGATTAAGAATATTGATTCCTCAGACTGAGGATGCTTCACAGAACTCCAACAAAGGATGCATGACTACTATAGAACAAAGTACTATACACTACATACTACCATACAGCATTCCCAAACAGCAGTAAAACGGATAAAATGAATACTCTTCATGTAGAAAGATGGTAAGTATCACATATGCAGGAAGAAAAACGGAAACGCCACATGATTTCTAAGCCAGAATGCAAAGAGATGGTTTCTTTAAAATAGCATCACAAAAGGGCATCCTTAAGTCAGGAGTTTTATAGATCACAGAAATATTTCTTAATTGCAAGTAAAATAGCTTATTTTTCCCCAGACACACAAAATCTGAGTGACTTTACCATAAGACCAGCACTCCAAAAATTATAACAAGAAATCTACCCTTAAGAGAAAAGCAAAATTAGTTCAGATGCAATTTAGACATATTATAATTAATCACATGCAAAATGAGAAGAGATTGCAGGCACTCCCTAGGACAGTAATTAGGGTGGATTTTATGAGATGATTATACAGACAAGAACAATAGAAGAAAGGGACTGAACTGTGAACAGCTTGAATTTGGAGCCCTGTAATCTGATTATTCTTCAGTGAATGTAGTGCAACTTGCACATGAGAGTAGCAATATCAAACCTATAGTCTCACCTAGAGGACATGCCAGTCTTTGCAAAGATGAATTTTATTTTGTAATATAAATGAACAAACACACATAAAAATGAAGTTGACCGCATTACATTTCTTCAGTGTATTTTATTTTATTTTCTGTTGAGCCTAGAAACATGAAATGATTTCTTAGGATTATGATCATAGGTGTAAATATCTGCTTTCATTTCTTTTATGCTAAATTTTGCAGAAAACCATTTGTTTTAAATGAGATGGTGAGTTTAAAATATTTTAAGTACATATGTGTTTATAAACTGACTTTCTATCCTATCTCTTATTGCTATATCTACACAGAAAACATTTGCTTAATTCTTAACAGTATGCGTGTGCTTATCACATATGTGGAAAGTCACAGATACCACACTTATTTTTTTCTGTACTACATTTGAAAGGATTTTAACATAATCAATTTAAAAACAGTACAAAACTTAAAATGCCCTTTATCAGTTTTCTAAATATTCTTGAAATAAACTGGAGCTTAAAATATAAAATATTCTCTGTATGTTTATAATAAAATTAAACAAATTGGAATATTTCTAATGGTCATTTTGTTGATTGGGATTTAATTATTTTGAATTTTTCAACCTAAATCTAGTACCCAAAAATATAAAAATCTTAAAGGTACAAAATGTTTTATTTTTTAAAGAGAAAGTTTATAAAATACAAGTTGTTTGTTAAACCCTAATAAATGACAATATATTATTCGAATAAAGTTAATCTGCCCACAATTAGGTATGAAAAAACCTAAAGTAACAAAAAATCTATAATAGCATTTTAAGAGAACTCATGAAATAAAATCTTGCATATCACATGTAAAAATTGTTTAATGTGATTGAAGTTCTGTATCAGCTCATGAGAAGAGTGTCTACCTTAAGATGATATTTTTTTACATTTTCTAATTTTAACTTTTGTGTTTTTCAAATTTTCTCAAGTACCTTATGTGGTTCTCACTTTTTATTGTAAATATGAATATAAATAATTGGAAAAAGGCATATGACTATAAAAATGGGTATATATATATATATATATATATATGCAAACATATAGCTATTATCCAGATTATATATTTAACTCTTTGAAGGGCAATGTATAATCCCAGAATGTACAAGCAATTAGACAGATCAACCTTTATAGGAAGGAAAATATTTCTTCTGTAAACCCTTTTATCTTTTCAGTCAAAAACTGTGCAGTCTCTTCAGCATCATCTTAACCAGATCTAGCCTTTAGAAACTGACAGGACAGTTCTCACTGGTCAGTGGTGTCTTGGGCATGTATGTCCTCTTATATGAAAACTATACTCTAGACCAATCCTTTCTAGCACTGAGGTTTGTTGTTCTTTTGTGTTTCACTTGTTCTTGGAGATCTGAATAACTACATGAGGTTGAAGCAATTCTCAGTTACCAGAGCATCGTTGCATGCCTCACACTTGTGAGATCTTTTCCCCCAGTGTCTCTTCCATTCAGTAGCTAGTCCTATTAGATGACAGCATCACATAGGACCATGGCTAGGCTACACGCTATACTATTGAGTAATCTGTACTCTGAAAACAGGCTTTGGTTCACAGTTAACTACTATTGGAGATGATGGAATGGACAGTATATGAGACACTGGAGAATTCACCTCTGTCCTCTGAAGATTCAACATTAAACAAGATAAAAGAGGAAACATATGAACATAGGGAAAATAATCACTGACTTTTATTTACAGATTAGTTAGTATAATGTGATATAGAAACTAATGTATTCATTTCCTATAGGAAAAAAAAAAGGGAGAATCAGGGATGTAAGAGAAACAGTAAATGTTGAGGAGAATTTCATGGATTTCATTAGCATGCAAGTCTAGTGGACCAGCACAACAGAGAGTGGACTGTAAATTAGTTTTAAAGGACAGAACATAGGAGAGTGTAGATGAAAAAATAATTTTGGTGTGGGTTGAGAAACTTTAACATTTCTTTGATAGGTTTAGAATAGAGACAAATGAGAGTTTGTACAGTCTTGGCCCTGATCTTGGCAGGATGTGGGGAAGGCGGGACAGTGGAAAGTGAAATTCAGTTAGAGGGATCTTGATTCCAAGGCCTTTAAAGAACTTTTAATAACCTTTGTATCAAAATTTTCAACATTTCAAAAAGTGCCATGTTTTGTGGGCTTTCTTTTACCTAAACACCTGTAAATGTTTGGCCATTTGGTTGGGAAGTTTAAAAGGAATCAAAATATGTTAATCAATGTTCTATAATAGTTAACAATGTTTAAAATAAAGTTAGCAAGATGAAGATAATATATGTAAATGAATGAATGAATTTGAATTTCACAAGAGTCACCTGGCAGATTAGTCCACCTGGTGGCTTTCTGTGAGCCTGTGGTAGATAGTTAGTGAGCCATGATCAGCTATATCATTAGTCCTAACAAAAGATCATTTAAACACACTGCTGTTTTCTGTCTCTTAATTCCTTTGGCTTCCCCTGTCCAGTACAGAAAAGCTCACAATGCCTGGATTTGGGCATTTATGATGACCTTGTGTTCTGCTGAGAAGCATAGCATGAACATGAGGAAGTTTGATTCAGAATGTTGCTGAGAAATAAACTTTAAGAAGTGCTGGTCTACCCTAAGATTGGACCTTGACTAAGGTAAAAGTAAATCTCTGAGTAGGAAAATGACATTTTAAGGGCCCTTGGCAAGTGTCTTTCTGTTTTATTTTCTCCCATCTTGTTCAAACTTTCTTTACTCCATCTTCATGCAGGATAACAACCATCGACTCCAGAACACACAATAATAACGATGAGCATTTTCAATTTTATGGAAATCCTCTCAAAACCTCTCTTTCTTCATGATTACGCAATGATTTAACCCAGATTATTTGCACAGAGGAAAAATCATTGCTCTGTTCCAGGACCTTTCATTTGTTTTTTTACTGGTTATTTGTAGCTTCCATTAACTTTTCCAGATGCTATAGAAACTTTAAAAATAATATGCAAATTAGTTCACATGCATGGTGAGTCATGTGTACTTTAAGAAAATAATATCATTCAGAAACCTTGATTTCATCTTCAGACAACCAGTCAGTGAACAACTGAAGTCTGTGAAACAAATAAATGAATACTGTATTTTTCACAAATTGTATAAAAAATTCACAGCATCTGATTAGCCTAAGTATTTAATTAGGTCTGAAAAAATTGATCATGAAAAATAGTTAACACATGGAATTTTCAGACAGATAATCCATTCTCTACAGAAATGTTTATTGATGTCCCGGCAGCTATGGAGTTGATGAGCCACTTATGGAATCCAAGTCTACACAGCTTCTCTAGAGCAGATGGCGGAAGGTGCTTCAATTGAGACAATTTCTATTATGCAGTGACATTTATTTTTAAAAATGGTAATTGCTAATGCTTCTGTTGTAGCATTTTCAGATTTTTAAATAAGATTAAGAAATAAGCAAGTTTTAGTAGACATTTAGTCCTGCTTGCTATTCAAGTACACTATATTATTTAGAAATCCTTGACGGAACTAATATGAATTATAATGTCTTAGGACACAAAGAAATTAGTAACTTATCCCTTATTAATTTATTTTACCTCTCTAAACTTCTATGTATTCATTCTACTTGGATCAGTATTAGATAAATTCTAGAACATCTTTGTTTTTAAATGTGTATTATTGAGAACAGAGACATATATTTGCTTATGGAAAGGCAGAGTGGTAGAGTCTGGATATAAATAATAGAACTAAACAGGGAATACAGATTTTTTTTCTGAGCATATTTTTGAAACTCAAACACATCTACTAAGACAAGCCCATATTTGATATCAGTGATAGTGTATGAATTGAGCCAGAACAATTCTACTCCATTTGATCCCATGTCAAAAAGGGGCTTTTAACTTTTCCCTATAAGTCTTGAGTTTTGAGGTTATTTAAAACTTTAGAGAGTTCATTCTTGGCATTTGGAAGAAAACTAGTTATCATTTTTGGTAGGGATGTTTTTAAAAAAAACATTTTAGTTTATTTTTATTTGTAAAGATGTATTGCTTGCATGTGTGAAAGTGGAAAGTGCATCTATGTCGTGCAGTACTCATAGAAGGCATCAGAATTTCCTGAACATGGAGCTTTGTCTGGTTGCTAGCCACAATATGGATCCTGGGTCTGATGCAAGAGCAAGCAGTGCTCTTAAATGCTGAGCCATCTCTCCGTCCCAGGTAGAAAGAATTCTTACAGAAAGTAAGGCTATTAGATGAAAAACGGGAGATCAAGTTTTCTATAAAGAATGAGACGTGGATGTACCTGCCTGAATACATCTTAGCATCTACCTTGACCTTGAAGCTTCATTACCAGCTTGATTTCTCCTGAAGTGTCTTCAGCAATAGGGCCTTACTCTCAAGTTCTGGTGTATAACCAAGACTGATGGCAATAGCCAGTATGTTTGGTAGTCAGTGGGAACCCTGATCAACAACTACAAAAGAGAGAGACTTTTCCTGGCATCAGGCTTTTCCTTTGCTAGTCTATGGTCTCTATTGGGTCCAATGGACCCCTATTATAGGCCAACATGGTTTAAATTTTTATGTTGTATGTATATACTTTAAGAAGTTTCTATAGTGGGTTTCCATATGCTGTTTTATAAAGGCCTTTAGTGTTATCTACCTCTCCTTTGATTCTGTCTTCCTTAATTACTCTCCTTTTCCCCACCCCATGAAACTGGTTTTATCCATTATAGTCTAGCTCCCTCACATGAACCACCTTATGGCTCCTTATTAGTTCTTTGGAAGTGGTAGAACCAGAATTTCAACCTAGAAAATTTATTTAGCAGAGAACATGTTTTCTAGCCATAATGTGTAACTCTTACTTACTCAGCAGCATTTCTTTTTTATTTTAATATATTAATGGAACTCAAGTTAATGGAAGTTAAGTAATACACTTTTAGTGTCATCACATATGTAGAGATGAGAGCATTTGTGTCTGGCATCAGCCTGTTTCCTTTGCTCAGCAATAACTGACCATGTCAAGGTTGGAACTTGGAAATGTATCTCAGCTGAGAGCCTAGTAAATGTATGTAAAAGTATTCAGCCATTTCAGGTGTAATTCTTTGTCCCTCTATCTCTCTGTTATCTCTCTCCTCCCACCCTCCCTTCTTTCCCCAAACTCTCCCCCTTCTCACTCCCTTTTCTATATTCTCTCCCCATCTACATTTCATCCCTACCCCCTTCCATTTTCTTTCTCTATCTTGTACTACTTAGCTTTACTTGTTAACTTTATAGCCTAGAATCCTCTGAGGAAAGCCTCAGTTGAGAAATTGTTTACATCTAGTTGGTCTGTGCACACGTCTGAGGGAGCTGTCTTTATCTGTAATTGATACAGGAAAGCCTATCCCACTGTAGGCAATACCTTTCTAGGGAGGTAGTGCTGTATTGTGTCAGAAATGTACCCAAGCACGAGCCAGGGAGCAAGCAAGAGAACAGCATCTTTTATGGTTTCTGCTTCAGGTCTTGCCATTACTTCCCTGAATGATGAATTGTGATGTGTAAGTATAAACCACATGAATCCATTCCTCCCCTATATTGTTTTGGTAATGGTATTCCTCACAGCAATAGAAAGTATACCAAAACATATTTCATCCATTCTCTATCTCTCTCCCATCTTTCCTTTCTCTGTTTTTTATTTCTTCCTGGCTGTGAATATGTTATCCAACCTAGTCTATGTTTCATATGTCCTTGCTTCTTCATGTAGTAACCTTCTTTTTCACTTAACACTGAGAAGTCAAGTCCACATCTGTAACATTGACATTCATAGAGTCCCTGGATTTGGTTTCATACACCAAATTTTCTAATATATATCTTTTAGCCATCCTATCTATTACTATTTACCATCCATCACTCTGTCATTAACAGTTACTATTTACCTAGGATTATTATTTCTCATATTAATGATATTCAATGAGTATATGTGTTTGTGACATATGCTCGTGTCTCTCATTTCTAATTTAATGTGTTTTTGAATACATTTCTGACACCCTCTAACTTCTCCAGAGTGAAAAATATTCAAAGTGTGTTTCCTGGAAGAATCGAGGATTTTATGCCATTTTTCAAAGTTCCTTCCTCACAATGATAAAGTACTTGGCAGGAACATTAATTTCTTTTGTCTCTCTCTTTTTTAAAAATTTTGTTTGTTTATTATTTTGAGTCGCTGTATAGCCATGGGAGGCCTGGAACTTTTTATGTGTATGAGGCTATCATTGATCTCACAGAGACCTCTACTCCTCTAGTGCTGGGATTAGAGTCCTGTGCCACCACACCTTTCTCAAGGTTCACTTAAAAACCATGGATGGGCATGATATTCAGGGATAATCTTTTACTTTCAAGTGATCAGTCTCCCTGGACAAAGACATTTTGATGTCACCTTCAGATGGAATCTGTTCTGCTGTTTGTCAAACAACTTTAATGGCATCTAATTTTTACGAATCTTTATAACCCCTTCAAAATTCATATGTTGAAATGTCAGTGAAAATCAGCAGAATTTAATGGCTGAATGTTTTAATGTTCCCATTGTGGTTCAAACAGCCAAGCTTGTCCATCAACAGAACGTAAATAAGGTTGGACTTTGCTAGAGAGATTACTCTAAAAGACACATAGGCAGTAACTTGTATGTAACCACTTCAATCAGATCACACATAAGGAAGTGGGGGAAAATAAAATTAAGATAAAACTATTTCCCACTAAATATAAAAAGACCCCGAGACAGGTGTAGAGCTTGCATCATAGATATGTCACTTAGGGTAGGTATTCCCCAGTCGTTTGTTCCATGCATCTGATCAGTTGTGGAACTTTGCAGTACTCTGCACAGAAGCTTCTTTGGTGAGTGGCTGTGTAGTATACTTGTCTGTAAATATGAGAATACATATTTTAATTACAGTAAGATATTACATTGGTCTAGGAAAGTGATAGGAGTAGGTTTTTCTCTAGGGTCTGTGACCTCTCCATCCATGTGTACTTGGCTGTGTTTACAATTGCGCAGATGGCTTCCTTGCATTAAACAGAACATAATGCAACTAGAGAGCTGAAACTTTATGTAGTCTTAGATATTTGGTCATAGTAAGTTGAATAGAAAAATAACATAATCAATGTAGAATTTGATCTGTTGGACACACATAGTCATGTGACTATAATGCAAGCATATGTAAAAAGTTCATTTAATACTGTG
Source organism: Eospalax fontanierii (assembly GCA_035773235.1). Taxonomy (NCBI): domain Eukaryota; kingdom Metazoa; phylum Chordata; class Mammalia; order Rodentia; family Spalacidae; genus Eospalax; species Eospalax fontanierii. Next base: position 21,144,707 of record CM069552.1, read on the forward strand.
GTCTTAACAAGTGGAAAAAAATTGATGACTTTTTTCAAATATGCAAAAAACATGATGATAAATTATGAAGAGTCAGGATCACTTTATAATGTGAACTCACAAATAAGCACCTCATGTGAATTTTTCATTATTCTGTCATAGTAAAGTTGAGCTACTGATCATAATTATATAATTGATTGTTCTATCAATTTCCAAAATCTAGATTATTCATAAATCCACATGCATCATAAAACACAAAAACAAACAAGCACAAAATCATTAACAACAAAACTGTGTTTTATTTACTTTAAATTTGAAGCTTTGGGAACTGTATTGGATTTCTCCTCTATTGCTATGCATTTCTTTAATGTAACTGACAATGTAGGGCCAAACACCCAGGCATGTTAAGTGGACTTTCTTAGCTTAACATTATTTTGAATGGGGTTGCATTAAATTTGATATGCACTTGGAATGTTTGGTATTTTCCAATGAACACAAAAAGCTCTTGTCTGAAAAAGTGATAGCCCCAGTTGTGCCATATCTGTTTCTAGAGAATAATGTAACTTCTTTCTAAGTGGAATTGATGAATTCTCAACTTCATAGAGAATATCTGTGGAGTAAGATAATTAAGATTCATGAAATACTTCAGAAATACCCAGAAGTAGGACCACTGCTTTCACAGAATCATGATAGCAGATACTGTGCTTTTTATGAGGTAAGTGCTGTGGGTCCATGGGTGCTTATGTGTGTGTACACTGAGACATTAGAAGCCTACTCAAGTTCTTTTCTTATATACACACAAGTAGCAAATGACATAAAAGTTAACTTTATGTTTCTTTGGATCATTTCTATCCTTGGTTTGCAGAGATTAAACCACACTGGGAAAACAGAGGCAGTTTAATAAATATGCTTTTGCGTGGCCTTTCAAAAGAAACCAACAAAGACAATTTCTGGAAAAAAAAGACCAAAGTATGCAATTTCTGAAACCACAGGAGATCTTTTCATTAGCCTCCACTTTGGTTTTTAATAGTTTTCCAGATGCATCTAGGGAATAGGGTAATGATTATCTCTGTACAATTGCTCTGTCTCTATATTGATACGCAGAGCTTCAGTATCACTGAGTGAAGAGAACAAATTCTCTCACATCTAGTTTACATTATGATACAAGTGTGGCTGAGATAATGTCAGGTTAAAATAAAATTAGATTTTAATCCCCTTCTATAGTTTTGACTTCTGGCATTTCAAATTCCACTGCAAACCTTATAATTATTAAAAAGCAAGTCTTGCTTACCCGCAAGGATCAGTAAACATGTATAAAGAGCCAGCATCTCAATCCACATTTGGTACTAATGAACTATGAAATAGACTAATTTTTTTATGCCTTTTTTTTTTTTTTTCTGCCATATATCATTGCACACAGAGAAATAATTAGGGAATCTTCTTCTCACCATGTTTTCTTCATTCCAGATCTATCATCAAAAATAAAACCTTAAACAGCAGCAGGTTAAGCAAGCACTAGCAGCAAAACCTTCACCATCACACTATCGTCATCGCCATCAGCTTTCCACATTTGGGACTTACCTCATCAACTTAGATCTCTTTTCAGTGTGTTGTCTCCACAGAAGTAACCTGGAGCTTTATAACATAGACTTTCTTCATACTCATGAAAAGTAAGTCATTTTGTGGGAGATTTCCCCTCAAGTTGCTGTTCAGGGGTGTCCTAGAGAAATCTAATACAATACAGGCTCTTGGTACTGCACCTGGTTGCTGACAAGAACTTGATGGTAACACCCTATTGCTGAAGACATCACAAATTTTGGACGTAAGACGTGGGGAAATCAAGTTGGAACTCACCAAAACTGTCTCCCTGCTGGCTACAATTCATAATAGTGGAAAATGTTGTGCAGGATTCTGGGGGTACCAAGTCAATGGTCTCACCCAACTGTGAATCCTGTAAACTACAATAACAACTGAGATAGCAATATATGCCCCTGAGTGTGATAGCAGGAAAAATGTTATGGAGATGAACTGCTTTTTCTTTGAGTTTAACGCAAGTTAATATTAGGAAACAAATGTGTGGTGCTACAAATCTGGCCAGTAACTCAAGTTTGGGGAATTCACAGGCCTCAGGAGTGAACCTATTCCTATTAGTCTCCTAAACAGACATAGTCTAAAACGGCCTTTGAATTCTCATCTCTACACCCAGGGAGATCATTGCAGCTCTCAAACATAATCAGTGATGTTTCGTGACTTAGTGGATGGTGGTTAATGCAGAAAATTACAACTGATCAAAGTGCAAGAGATTAAGTATTAGTGAAATGTTTAGCAGCAAATAGCACATCTCTATTACCCACTCCCACAAAAGGCTCAGGGACCATGATGGAAGAGGGAGAAGAAAGATTATATGACTTAGAGGTCTGGGAGGACCAAAGTGAAAGTGTTTTCGAAACATGACAAGCTCCTCACACCAGGCATGGCGGCAGTGAGGACAACAGGAAAAGCCTGGAGAGACTATGGCAGAGGACAGCTCATTTAATGCTGCAGGAGTCGCATTTATACAGCCAGCGAATGTGTGAGGTTAAGGTAGACAGGTTTCACCTAATTAACATGAAGGAGCTCCTCTAGGGCAGCGGACCTATTTGGGGACTGCTACTAAAGAATGAGGAAGTGGAGGAAGTGAAGGTCTGTTCTCTATGGGCCAGCAGGGCTTATGTTTATTGGACGGTATCAAGGCCAGTGTTTGTTAAATCTCGGCAGAGGCATCAGGGGTTTCCAAACCTGTTAGGCTGACTGGTGTGGTACAACACGTGCTCATTCCAGGACAGATCCTTACATTCGCGAGCAACAGCAGCTATGGTCATCTGTACAAGACCTTCAAAAGATCAAATCAGTCAACATTGTAGCCTGGAATAGGAAGATCTTCATGTGCCCCCTACCTTGAACTAAAGAGCTATTAAAAGTTTACAGCTTCTGGTGGAGGAAGAGTTCTTCTTCTTATTATTATTATTTTTTTTTAATTTTTAAGTCTGTGGTCTAGAGCAGGTTGACCATGTTCCAGAGGTTGGTCCCACTATCCTGAATATAAAGACAGTACAAATTGGACTCAATGGGTTATGGTTTCTTAAAAAGCAAATCAAAAATAGTGAAGGGTTTAAGAGATGGCAGCTAGATCTGGGAGACATCATGGGTACAAACTGAATATGATCAAGATACCTTGTATTAAATTTTCCAAAGGATTCATACAAATATTGCATTTTTAAAGCAACACATTTCATGGTATATGTGGCATTCCATGGAGTCCGACTCTAACCTATATTTCCAGTAATGTGTGTAATATAATCTGGTTCCTACTTTACTGTAGCTTTGCTATTTTTGTTTGCATCTGAAGTTTCTGTGCTCACTACCTTCTTGATGATATTTCCTAAGTCATTTACTCTTGCTGAATAAATATTAACTGTACTACATTTAAACAACTATCTTATTTTCTTCTCATCACAGCTCTCATTGTGCCACAGGAATATTAACTATATGAATAATAAAAACGTGATCAGAAGGCAAGAGTTAGTCATGTTTATTATGCTGTTTACCTGGAATTAAGTTTATTTCTATATATTTAACCAGAACTAGATTAACTTCCAATACATACCCACTTCCGATATAATGAACCCCAGAGATCAATTATCTCCTTCAATTTCTACGCATGATTTAGGGCTGTATGTATGCATCCTTATTGTAGACTCATGGTTCTGAGCTCATAGCGTAGCATTTGGCATATAATGTTAAACAAACAATTATTATTATAAGTAATAATAAATTATTATTGTATTCCAGGAAGTTTCCAAATCCCTACATACACTGCTTTATTAACACAAAATCTAGGTGGCATCCCTGTTACCTCATTCTTTAATTAATGATAAAATAATGTGTTCAAAGTCATGCAGTGAAGAATGTAGTCTATAGAGAAATGAATGTAGGATATATTATAATTTGTAGAATGTAGTTTTGGTTTTATGGAGCCCAAAATATTAACAAGAAAATAAATGCTTAATTAATTAGAAAAATGAATAATGATTGAAATAAATGTACAATAAATGGTAGATAAAAAATTAAATTTCCTTAGGTATCGTGATAAATGAAAATATAATCCAGATGTATTACAATAATATTAATAAGGAAGAGACAGCATTACATCAGTTTCTATAGACTTTGAAGAGACATGTTTACAGTAGTAGAGATGGAAAAAGACATAATAAATTTATTACAATAATCAATTCACCTAATTAAAATGAAAATTTCTGAAAAAAGCATATTTATGAGAAAATTCAATAGCATCCTGCCTTATTAAAGTAACTTAATTTGCTTCTTAAATTTTCTGCATGTGGAACCCAAGGCCCTAAGATTCACTGGAGCCAAATATTCAAAAAAAAAAATCTACAAACAAATTTTCAGAAAATACAGCTTGATAACTTAAGCAACTCACTTTTTAAGGTTAACATAATGTTGATGTCAATATATTTCAAAGATATCATGACTTGAAAATTAAAGACTAGTATGCTCCATGAGCATACACAATTTCAGAACTAATGTAAATATGTAAAATATATTCTAATGGGAGAATGATGACATATCATGTTCAAGCACATTTATAAAAATACGTAAAATAAGATTTATACCAGAATATAATTTATTATATTAACTACTTCATTTAAAAAGCAAAATAATCAAAAGATTCAGAAAACAATTCATAAAAGTAAAGCTCCCATTATGAAATAAGTCACTCTAAAACGAAGAAAGTAAGATTCTTATATCAGGCATCAACTATGTCTTCTGTATGTAGTACTCAATGTTTACATGTAGAGGGTTGTTTTCCCAGCCCATGGCCCTGCTGGAACCTTTAAAATGTGGAGTCCCATTCCTGACGGTTGCTGGGAGTTAATGATTATTGGAGGAAGGGGAGTCATTGTCTTCAGTCCTGTAACCACTGATAAATTGTCCATAATCTAGGAAATAGTCTCTCGTACCCACAGTCCAACATGAAACTCAGAGGATCACACACAAAAAGAGGACGTGAAAGTAAGGACAAGTTTCATCAAGATTTCCAATAGGAGAAGGAAATTGGGAATAAGGGATAAAATATACTAAAGTCTTTATGTCAAAGTATGAAACACTCAAACTCTAAAAAAAGGGAGGGGGGGTAATGTGGAGTCTAATGGGCAGAAGTGGCAAGGTGAGGAGCATTCAAGAGGGTCCTGGAAAGCAAGTGAACACATCATGTGTGATCCTCAGGTGTGAGGCTACAGAAAATCTCCCATTTTATCCGGTAGAACAAATTTCAAGACAACAGATCATTCAGGCAGAAGCAAGAGTATTTGAAAGCACTTCAGATTAACACTATTAAAAATGAACGAACAGTTTACACAAGGACAGTAGGAAAGATGCATTTGAGGACTTCTTAGTAATCAGCATGATGTCACACATCTCTAAGATACGTTAATAAGCTCTCAATCAGTGAAACAAAAGTATCTGTTGCAACCAACTTATAAGGAAGAAAGGTTTTCTTTGCTCATGATTTCCAGATCATAGAAACTGACTATAGCATAGTGTGTTTTAAAGACGTGTAAGACAGAAAAGCTGCTCACCTATATCAATCATGTAGAAAAAAAGCGAGGGAGGAGGAGGTCAAAGTCCCAGTCTGCCTTTTAAAGGGCATGCACACAGTGATTTATTCCTTCCTGCTAGGTTCCACCTGTTAAGATTCCACCACCTGCTGTGATTGACTCAGGTAGTGCCAGAGCTTTAGAATATAGGCATTTGAGAGCCTATTAAGAAATGTGTAAACTTGGGCCTGAAGAAATGGCATAGTGGTTGAGAGCATTGGTTGTTCCTTCAAAGGCTCTGGCTCAGTTCCCAGCACCCACATGGTGATTAGCTATTATCCTAAATGCAGTTCCAGGGGATCTGATGCCTGCTCATCTCCATGGATGCACATGGATACATGCAGGTAATCCACTCATACACATAAAAATAATAAAATATAAGAAAGGTGCAAACTCACTTCAAGGACTTTAATTTGTAAAATTGTTTGGTCCAGCATGTTTTTAGGGCCACTTATATAATTGTTTATTGAGGATTCAAAGCCCCATATTCATCAATAAATAAGCACAAAGGCTAGTGTAAGTCATGATTCAAGAGACTCTCATATAGGGCATGCTGGAAGCTGACCTTGGAATCATCCATGGGGACACTGGATTTGCTGTCATATAGAAGGCAAGCATAAGGAGACATCCACTGAGATGACAAAAGAAAGAGAAGCAGCAACATGATGAATCCCTGATGACAGCAAAGGAAGCCTTACAGCCTTATTGAGATATTTCTATGTGTGTGTGTTTGTTCAATGGACATCAGCTGAGAATACTTGGAAATCTTGAAAATAAAACTGGAAAGGCAAGAAGCCTCGAGGGGACAAAAATGAGAGGTCAGAAAAACTGCAAATAAAGGAGAAAATGTGAAGATCAATAGTTGAAACTAACTGAGATATACAAGGTTGAGTTTTCAAAGAGATAATGTCAAAAATATTGAACATTGTAGGCAAGGGGCAGGAGTGGGCACAATATAAACTAGGATAACCCTTGGCTAATATTATATCCTGTGTGGCTCATTCATTACTATTTAGAAGTAATAAAATAGAAAGAGTTGTTGGTGAATGCCCAAGTTCAAGTCATAGAATAAGGAAAGAATAATAATTTATTCTCAGTGCAGCCTAAATGGTTTCTTTAAATTTTATTGGTAAAATATATCATGCATGATGGGATTTTTGAAAGCACTATATTATTTAGATTCAGCTCTTAAACAGTGTACAGTTTGATGTATCATAGAAACTAATATAATGCTAAACCAAGCCATTAAATATTTATGTGCAGTTTGTATATTGTGTTGGGAAGGGACTTTAATTAGTTTGCTGTACAAGAGAGAATCTGCCTTTCCATAAGGAGAAGAAATGTTAAGATGGATGTTTGAGACTTAGCTTGTAACAGAATGCTTTCGGGTCCAATCTGCAAACTATTCAAACAGAGTTACAGCAATAAGAGCAAATCAGAGTAAGGGCAGGAAATATAAAATGAAGATTACTCAATCAGCAATAGCATGTTAGGTAATTAAGATGCATATAAGGAAATGTGTGTGACAGTGGAGGTTGTTCAGTTCTCTGAGAGAATAAGCTTTTGTTCAGATTAAATCATAGCAGAAAACCCATTTTCCTCTTGATTCATGACAGTTTTGGTTCATTCTTAAGATTTTAATTATTCTCCTGTCTTTGGTGCCTTATAGAACAGTCTGGAGAACAGGAAAGAGTAAAATAATACTGTGCTCGCTCCCTGCTTCTCAGCTGTGTAAACTTTTTCATGGTATTCTCAGTCAATATTTCTAATTATTGATGAGGTACTTTAATAGTTACCACGGAGTCTTGATGAGAAGAGTAAGATAGAAGTATAAACACATAACTGATAAAGTTCCTGGATCATAGAAACGGCTGAGCCATTGCTCCTCTCCCCAGTCTTGTCTGTAGGGGAGAGACAAAGAAATTCATGCTCTGTGTGTTTACTCCTGGATCTATAATTTCATTAATTAATATCTTACAAGTGTTTCTGTCTTTCAGGATTGTAGTTTCTTGTCAGTACTCAATGTCATAATTTAAAATTAAGGACTCAAAACTCTCAGTTTATCAAAGAGTTCCTATGGGTGGAGGCAAAACAGTCATGACCTGAACACTTCAAAATGGAGTGGCTATTAATTACACTAAATTGCTAATTCCATATTGAACCGTAGTCCCCTACTTGCCCTAGGCTTCTGACCTTGTTCGCCTCTTCCATAAAATGTCTTTGCTTGGATTGCAGGCAATAGCCATACTAGAGTCCAAACTAAAACCATCCTAGGCATGTGAGTATCTTCTCTGTTTGGTCGCCATGTAAAATAACTGCATTCTTCTTGAAGCAGTTATTTGACTGCTCTGTGTTTCTTGTGTTCATCTACACAATGAATACACATACCTCTTTCAGACCATTTTGAACTAGTGTTCTGTTGTTACATTTGGTGTGAATCTCTGTGCACATTTTAAACAGCAATTGCTCCTGGTTTTCTTGGACTACTTTGTGCTTTTAGAACAATGTGTCTCCCATGATCCCTGCTAGAAACAATGTTAATCACATTGCTTTGCAGATCTCTGATGCATTTGGCTTTGTTTATTCCCTGAATTCAGGTTAGAATTCATCATTTGCAGATGGCATGTAAGTTGTCAGTATTTTTGTAACTTTGGAAGAGTAGAAATGATGTGGACAATGAACAAAAGACCCTTCTTATGGAAAAGCCACATATATATACCTGGTGGTGGTGTTGTGTGTGTGTGTGTATGTGTGTGAGTGTGTGTGTAAATTAAGTTCTTTACTGTCATTTTGGTTATCGTTTTTACCTTTCCTTTCAGTTTCTTGAAATTGAAATGACATAACTTCAGCCTTCAGATTCTTCCTCTGTTTCTAGAAAACTCTATATTTCCCACTCCTCCCCAAAACTTAGGTGCCTTTGGAAAATGAAAGATTAAGAAAAGCATTAATTTGTTCATATAAAGGCTAACTCTAATTCCAAACCTTTGATTGAACTGTGCTGTATCCGTGGAATAATTCATACATGGTCGAGCAGTATATCTCAATATGCTTTTTCCTTCTTAGTTCAGCTTCTGACAAGCACATTTTTTCTGCAGTGTTCTATGCTTTCTTCCTGCATCCTTTTATCAATGTTATATTATTCCACTGAGCTCAGAAATTGATACCCAGTACTACCTGTATATTGATTATTGGGAATTTCCTATGTTCTTTTTAGTATAAAAAACTCAGTTTTATTGGGTAACTTACAAACAACAAGTATTTACTGTTCACAGTTCTGGAGACTAGAATGTCTATGTTTAAGTTACCAGAAATGCCAGAATGGATTTCCTATATGATAATGGATGCCCTCAAATAGCAAAAAGCACAGAGCAGTTTTTATAGGCTATGTTTATAAAGACACAAATCTTGTTGATGTGTAAAAACTCATATTCTAGTCACTTTCTAAAGGCCCCAGCACATAATATGAACACATTGGCTGATACAATTTCACATATGCTTTTTTAAGGGACAGAATCATTCAGATCTCAGCAGTAATAAATTATAAAATATAATATAAATCACTGACCTCAATGACACTTACCTAGTATAAAAATGGTATTAGTGACACAGGTGATGTTAATTATATGCTATTGTATTATATTATTTTTATACTGGTTGTTTTGTGACTTTTCTTGAGGACAAGTGAACAAACATAGTTTCACACTATATGGAGAACTGCGGACAGACCAGACAAGCTATTCCACGCTAGTAAACCAGCGAGTCCACTGGGGATACTTGCAGGAATATGGGTGAGAGATTAATTAATTATAGAAGCAGGAGGATTCAAAGGAAGCCTCTTCACTGAAAAACACCCTAGAATGGGTGGGATCTCACAAAAGTTGTAACCCTGGTGTTCTCTTTACATTAATTACAAACAGCCCAGCTTGTTTATAGAGAGAGTCTCTTGTCTATATAAATTATTAATACTTATATAGCCTTGAGGACGGGCATTACGGATCTTTTAAGCTCTGGGAATTTCCAGAGACTTTTAAGTTTTGCGTATTTCCTGAGTCTCATGACCTAATCCCTCTGAGGACAGTGTGTTTTGATTCAGAAGAAAGAGCTGCACAACGCACAGCTGCTAAAGTCCAAAACAGTAAAGTCAAACTTCAATAAAGAAGAAAAGTAAACCATTTTCAAATAGAATCAATTAAAACCACTGTACTTAATATCAAATCATAACATTTTTTGAAAGTATCGATATTATTATGGAGAAATTCATTCTGAATCTCAAGTATGGAAAAGAAAACATTAAAGAGACTGTCAACTTGTGATGGTATAGAAATTGAAAACAGTTCAACCTTCAGTGGGACATCTTTATCAACCTCCCTTCCAAGGCTAAGGGAACATTGTAGAAAAGGGGACAGAAAGAATTTAAGAGCCAGAGATTGGAAAAGAGTGCTATGGAATGCTGTCTTCTACACACAAAGTGGTTCATGAGTATAAACAGCTGTCATTATTCACCCAAGATAAAAGTTAAAAGCCCAGCACAGCACAGGGTATGAAGCTACTCCCTTGTAATGTTAACATACATACTTATAACTTTAGGAAACTTGAATGAAGCTGGATATCATAGTACATTTTATAGACAATAGTGATACATTTTTCAATATACCCATTTATCAGTCATTCCAGTTTCCTAAGTATTCTGCAAAGTATCTGCCTTTTCTACCTAGAACCAGGATTTGTACATGTACCCTCATCCCAGATGTCTCTGTGTGTCATTTATTTTCTGTCTTATCATGGCAATTGACTTACCTCAGCTAAAGGTAATTTATCTCAATTGTAAAATGTTGATATCACTTGTACACAAAAGTAGAAAGGACAAAGTGAAGTGATATTTGCAAACCAGCAAATTCTTCTTACTACAAAAAAAAAGTTCATCCCATTTATGATGTATTTTAGTTGCTGACTTGCTTGTAATTTGCAAGGGAACCAATAATTCATTCAGGAATCTGTCTTTCTTCTCTCAACTCCTGTAGTCATACCACATCACACTCACACACACTCCACATGATTATGGAGTAAAATGCATGCACTGACTATCTGAAAATAGTATGAAAGCTTTTGATTTTCTGAGCAAATTACCAATATTCACTTTTTATTCTTATTTTGTATCTCATATATTATTTACTATTCATGCATGTATATAATGTTTGGGTCCAAACCGCAGCTCCCTTCACCCGCCTCCAATTCTTCCTTTATATTCCACTACACTTTTCTCTCACAATTTCATTTGCTCTCTTTCTCTTTTAAAAAGCCACTGACTCGATTTACTGATCTTTGTATATAAATGGCTGTGGGACCATGTATTGGACCATAGGTAGTTAGCTGATCAGAGCCTAGGAGACACATTCCCTCTTTCTCTCTCCTAGTAGCTAGGAATGCCAATAGTTCTTCAGATAGGTATGAGGCTTTATGAGCATCCCTCCTATGCATGCTGAGATGTTGGCTGGCTTGATCTTATGTGAGTTCAGTACACACAGTCCCAGTCATTGTGGAAACATGTTTGCCTCTGTACTATCATGTCTAGCAAACTCCCTTTAACTACGGACGCCCATTTCCCTGTTTCTTAGACTGTTTCTGCCTACTCTTTTCTGATGATCCCTTGCCTTGGTGGAGGGATACTGACATAGATGCCACATTTAGACCTGTATAATCCACAGTATCTTATTCTCTGCAGGTTAACCAGTTGTTACTCCCTGTATTAATCTCCATCTGCAGCATAAAGAAACTACTCCAATGAAGGCTGAGAGATGAACTAATGCTTAGATATAGAGAGAATAACATAGGAAGCAGTTTATTGTGATGATTATTAAACATGATAACTGGGGGCTTCAGAGATGGCTCAGTGGATAACGGCACTGATTGCTCTGGCAGAATTCCTGGGTGTGTCCCATCACCCACATTGTGGCTATCAACTGTCTATAATTCCAGTTCCAAGGGATCCAATACCATGCCCTGGTCTCCAAACTTATTGCATCACACAAGTATACTTACATACATGCAGGCAAACACTCATATACATAAAATAAAATAAAGTAAAAAACAAGATAATAGTATTAAGTTCCCTCCCTGAAGGCCTATGATCCATTGGTTTGGGGCAGTATTAATGATATCAGATATGGTTTTCATTTTGTGGAGTAGGAATTAAACAAAATCAGAAAGTATTTGGTTACTGTCATAACATTTGTACCACTATTGAATGAGCGGACATAACTACCAGGGCCACTCATTATTGTAGCTCTGAGTATTCACAGCTGGTTAAGACTTATGTTGACTTTTCTTCTCTAGTAGAATGCAAGAGACTTCAAGCAGTATAAATCCTAGCCAGAAGCAATGAAGTGTCCAGGTTGGTTCCGGTTTGTTTACACTGTGTCCTATGACTCAGATATGTGATATCTTCATCAGGATCATACGATCATGTTTGGGGAGGAAAACCAAGAGCAATGACCTTATCTGCTACCTATGCTTGACTGATGGTCCCTTAACCATGCTTACAGAGGCAGCGTTATACAGCCTGTAATGCTTGATAGGGGACTTTGAGACCCCACTGACCAACCACTTAAAAAGAAATAACCTGTAACTCACACTGTGCTTGTGATTTTGTAGCTAGTGGTATCTGAGGAAGACATTGCCCCCATTGTTATAGAGCAACTCCATTTAAACTGCTTTTACCTGTGAGTAAGTATATATTTTAGGGAGTTTCTACAGAAGTGGAATTCCATATGGCATTTTTAGTCAGGGTAGTCCAGGCATTTTCAAAAATCTTTACTGTTACCGGTTCTACTCCTTTCTCTGCCCTGGCCTCCCATCTCCCACATTATTTATCTTGGTTTTCTATTATTCTTTATCAGTTCTTACCACTCTCATTCTATCCTCTTGTCCATGAAATCACTGATGGATCCTTATTCGTTTCTTATCTCCATGTGTACTTGAATTTAAACGCATACATTTAAAGACTCAAGCTAAGTGAATCTGCCATGTTGGTCTTTCTGAGCTTGGGATACCTCACTCAGAATGATGATTTCCACATCCATCCACTTATCTGTGGAATTCATTGTTCTTTGGAGTTCTCATGCATTCTGCCATAAAAGTTAAGGACTATTGAGTTAAGTTTGTGTAACCAGATGTTCCTCAGTAGAAGTTTATCCCCTGGAATCTAGTCGGTTTGTCTAGAATCTCTCCTCTAAAGGAGGTCAACTCTCCCGCGCCAAGCTCTCTGTTGTGAATAGCCTTCCAGCTAAGGTTGACAATACGCACAGAATAAGTATTTGAGAGTTGGCCAGCCCTAAGTGACACATCTACAATGTAACCTCTATACCTCAGGCTCATGGAACATGGTGGAACAGGGGTTATAGAGAATACTAATTAGCCCCTCATCTCTCACCAGTGAATGCATCAGAGAATGATGCACACAGATTGTCACAAGTAGCCACAGTATAGAAAATAAAAGAATGCAGATGCAGAGAGTGTGTGCCTACATAGGATTTATATTAAACCTCACCTACTCACTGCTCAGGGAACTTTGTCGAAGAGGAGGTGCAAAGAGTGTAAGAGAAAGCTTGCTGCATGATCATAAAAAAACAGACTCTTCTACATCTCTGAGAACTTTCTCAAATTAATTTATAACAATAGTATCATCATACACAAGACCCATGCAAACTCAGACAAAAACGAGCATGGAACGGGGCAGCAGGCCTCAAGAATCATTTTTTAAAACCTAACGGCCTCTAGAGAAATCCATATGGAAACCAACCACTATAGAAGACTGTTACTCATATGAACTCACAATTACAATATAGTGCATAACTCTGATGTAAGCTCAAAGAAGACCAAAATCTCAGCACAGATGTGGGGAACTGGGCAATAAACCAACCCCTTGGATGGAGAGATGACTCTGCAATTAAGAGAAACGACTGCTCTTCCAGAGAACCTGGTTTTGATTCCTATCACCCATATGGTGGCTAACAAACATTCAAAATGACAGTTCCAGATGATCTGACATCTTCTTCTGACATCATCGGGCATTATATGACAATGGTGCACTTACATAAAAGTAGACAAAACATTCATAATCATAAAATAAAAACAAGCACACAAACAAACACACATGCAAATCAACAAATAAATAAATAATAAAGATAAAAAAAATCCCAACCTTGAGAAACTATTGTCAACCAATGGATGCTGGAAGGGGAATAGCCACTTTTAAGGGTTTGACTCAACTAGGCTCTACTGAATAGACACATGCCACAGGGCATTTGTGGACATGAATTTGACTCTAAAGGCCGTTTATCTATCTATCTAAAAAGATAGATAGATACAGATATGGATGATATAGATATAGATGATAGATAGATAGATCATACATACATACATACATACATACATATGATGAAGCTGAGTGAGCAGTAGCAAGGGTACAGATAGCTGAGACGATCTAATTATGATCAAAATACTTTGTATGAAATTCATAAAACTTCAATAAAAAGGATAAAAACACAACCCTACCCCTAAAGATGTACAACATTTAGCCATCAAGGATAGGCAACTTAAAGCTACATGGCTAAGCTCTTAAATAAATGACAGTAATGCTCCCTGGATGTTGGAAAAGGGGAGCAGCTATTCACTGTTGGTGAAAACTGGAGGCTACTACAAAGCTAGAAATAAATTTTCTCCATGATCCAGCAATACCTCTCCCAGGCCTATTTCCAAAGGATTTTGTGTCCTCCTATAGAGATACCTCTTCATGCATGATCATTGCTGCGCTGGTCACAATAGACAGGAAAACCGGACAATCAATATCCTCTTAAGTCAAGTGTCTCCATCAGCGTTTTCATCACCAGCGATGTATGCCTTTACCATTTTCACCCATCTAAGCCTATAAAACCAAACCTTCTTCGCTAACCATTTCCAACAGCTGGGAAGGTGCTATGAAGCCAGAAGATAATGTCTTTAGTCTGTTTAAAAGGGCACCAAGAGTGCAGGAGCCTGAGCAGAGGAAGTGCTCTCTCTCCTCTCACTAAGTATGACAACTTCGACCTCACGTCTTCTCATTTCCGTCCTGCTGGGTGTGTGCCACCTACTATGTGTCAGAGTCATTTCTAACCATTCCTCCTTTTACTAGCGAGTAGATCATGATTGAGTCTGGACTGCTCTGCCTTTCAGTGGGTGTTATCAATGAAGAGACCAGAACAAATTCTTAGACCAGGGTGGAGAGAGAGAGAGAGATTGGGATATTTATTACCTGAACCCTTTCCTTCTGAGTTTTATATTTTGTAGTGACTCACTATTAAACTGAAGTTGGTTTCTGGTGTCTCTCAGAATCACTGTCTCAAGATGTGCTTAACACTTTCTTCCCCTTTTGCTTGTCCACAAGTAGTTTGCAAAATGTTCCTGCTTTCTGCTGCTGGCAACCAAGTCAGACCTACTCAGTGTTACTGTTCTACGTGCACTCATATTTATAAATAGATCTGTTATGTCCTCCTCCACACATCTTCTTTCAGTATTCTGTTTGACTTTTAAAGTTACAGCACTCAGCTTAAATTTAAGTTAATTTTTAATTGTTTGTATGTGTGTTTGTATTGGCTGTGTGTTTGTAAGGGCACATGTGTCATGAAATGCCCACAGAGGTCAGAAGCAGGCAAAGAATTATCCTGAAATTGGAGTTTTAGATGATAGCTAGCTGCCATGTGAGTGTTGGGAATCAAACTCAGGTACTTTTTAAAAGTAACCAGTGTTCATAATCACTGGGCCATCGTTCCAGTCCAACTACAGCACTCTTAAATTCTCTATCTTCATGTATAAAATAAAACTGACAGTTGTCTAAATAAGATAATCTTTTGTGGGTTAAAAATCTAACCTTTACAAAAACTGCTTTTCATACTAATTTTATTTGGAATATTTGAGTGAAGGCATGAACAGCATCTAAAACACTGTTTGATGCATGTAATAGCCAGTTAATAAATGTTAAACTAAGTTTATTTATGATTACTACATTACTTTGTTACCTATGATATTTTAAAGTTTTATTTGTCTCTAACTCAGTATGTTATAAATTATTTATCTATCAGTATATCAATCTCAATGCTTTCACATTTCCCGAAGGAAGAATTTATACTGAATTTATCCTTCCAGTTTTGTTACTGATCATAGGGTCAGCCATAATAGATGCTCAAAAATGTATGAAAATTCTGAATGAGTGAATTATCAGAATACTTTCCTTGAAGAAATAGCCAGCCATGGTTGCAGATAGTACTATTGACACAGTATTGAATGTCAGTTCTTTTAATGTATTGTTTGTATTTCAAATAGGAATAAGATTCATTTGGGGAGAAATATAAGTGTGTTTACAGTAAAACATCTGGAATCTTACTTAGAAGGAAATAATTAAGATGATTACATTTCTCATAGGCTAAGCAACAGCTTCGGGAAGGAACTTGAGCTATGAAACAGGTAAAACCTTACATAATACTACATTTTTCAATAACAAGACATCTTTCATGTTTAAGTCTTTATAGATTTTTTTTTCGTATCAGCTAAATTTGTTTGCTTTTAAAATTGCATTTGAAATGGATTCTTTATTTGAATATTCTTTTCCTGTCAAAATTTAACAACCTACGAAATCTTCAAAATTTATTCTGAAGTTTTGAATCAAGCTGTGGAATTACAATGCATTTATCAGTGTCTGTAGGATAAGTACATTAGGAGAGATTTTTCCAAATACTTTAAAATGAAAGCAAAATCGTTGGTCTTGCAAAAATCACTATTTAATCTTCAGAGAGCGTTATTTGAACGTAAGCTCCTCTGAACTTGGTGTAGACAAGTTAGAGCCTCAAACTGTCATTCAACATTGATGTTAATATAATCAGTGAGTCAGTGTTGCTTTGAAATGTTTGAAAAATACAAGAAAAAGATCCAGCATTATTTCCATGAAATGGAAGAATCTGAATAGTCTGTATTCGCCTTATCCATTTTCATATACAGCTTAACATACATCTTTAAAAAGGATGGAAGCAAAATAATTTCAACAAATTGTTAAGCAGTAAAGCACAGGAACTTTTAGCAGTCTCAAGTTCATATGTAATAAGCTAGGGCCAGTGCAATGCTTTAGTGTTGTCTATGCATGGGTGTCTCTAGAAGTCTGTATTATTTAGGGGTCATGAAGGTATGAAATGGCTACCTAGAATCAAATGATGGAGCCTGACAGAACATTCAGGTCTCAATCCAAAGGTCATCACAGTTGTGCATCATTAGAAATTATTCACTATAGCAATGTCTGGTGGAGATAAGAGACTGAGATTGTCACTGTAATCCAATGCCCGTAGAAATAGAAGCCTAAAAGAATTGCATACACACGACAACATCCTGTGAGAACTGAGGTGAACCACATCCAGCAAAGTCATAGAAAGCAGGTTTCCAGAGACTTGGACAGTTAACGCTTGTCTTGGAATGCCCAGAATGCCCAGAATATGAAGCATGGAGTCAAGACTATTTTGTTGGTGGTCGTTATTACTGTAGTTTTGTGCATTTCAGACAGTGTATTTTGATCATATTTTTACTTCTCCCCATCTGCACCCTTCTTACAGGACTCCTACTGGATTTTATGTACTCTGCTATATATTAAAGTCTATCAATCAAGTTTGTGTACCCAGTTGTCCTTTATGTGGGTCCATTCACTGGTGCCTGGTTAATCTGTCTAGTGCCACACCTTTAAAGAAACTGAGTTCTATTTCCAGTAGTTATTGGTTGTCAATAATTCCTCAGCTAAGGTCGGGAGCTCCCCACTTCTATTCTAGGATTTTGTATTGCTTGATCTTGAGTGGGTCTTGTGTGTGTGTGTGTGTGTGTGTGTGTGTGTGCGTGCGTGCACGTGTCTGTGTGTGTGTGTGTGTGTGTGTGTGTGTGTTGTTACCATGACTGTAAAGTTTATATGAGTAGCTTCCCACCTGCATGGGAAATTCTGTTTCCTCATGGTCACCAACCATCTCTGTTTCTTACAAACTTTCCATCCCATATTCCAAAAGGTCCCTGGGCCTTGCATTGCAGAGGTTAGAAATAGTTGTCCTACACAAGGATAAGGACTCTACCTTATCTTATTCTCTCTACTTTGGCCAGTTGTAGGTTCTGAGTTAATCAACATCTGTTGAATGCTTCACTATTGAGAGCTAAGAGACACATTAATGTCTTTCTGCGCCTGTTTGGCTAGGTTCCCTGAACCTTAGGTGGAGATTTTCTATTGTAGATGTGTCACTTAGGGTTGGGAACATCACAGACACTTACTCTCTGTATTTGACCAGTTGTGGAACTATGTAATAGTCTCTGTCTATTGCAAGAAGAAATATCCTTGATGAGTGGAGACACGTATACTTGTCTGTAAACATAAGGATATATATTTAGAATACAATAATGAATTACGTTGGTCTAGACATGTGACAATAGCAGATTTTTGTCTAGGATCTATGCCATCCCTAGCCATATGTATTTGGCTATGTTTCCAGTACCACACAAGAATTCCCTCCCATTGAGTGAGCCTTAATTCATATTACACAGCTGTAGATTACCTTCAACATAAAGGTGCCACTAATCCACTAATAGAGAATATTTGCTGGACCTGTCATTGTGGTTCATAGACTTTACAGCTGGATGGGATCATTGACTGGATTTCTCCCTTAATATTTAGCATAATATCTTCTGACATTATGGGATTTCATCTTAAGGGAGGAGGCCTCCAGGTTAATATCAGCTCAACAGTCTCAAATCCTGTGTCTGAAGTAGGCCCTCCCTTCAGCAATAAAGTCTTATCTTCCAAGTTCTAGAAGTCAATGAAGAACTGTGGCAAATACTATATTTGAGCTTAAAATTTAATGTGTATGTTTCAAGCTTTAGAGTTGTTTAGAACCTATTACTTCCTTTACTTTTCTTCCCCTTAGAATAATGATCACCATCCCCTGAACATCTTAACATTGTGCTTTGAAAATGTGTAACTTAATGGATTTCACAGATTCATAGCTGAAGAACTTTTGCATCAAAATGAATTGAACCCTGATTTTCACATATAACTGAATTACATTAAATTTAATTCAGGTTTTGAAATTAGACTTTGAAGTTGATCTTGGAAAGAGTTAATTTTTAGGCACACTGGAATGAAATGAATGTATTTTACATGTAAGAATGACAGACATTTTGGAGAGCAAGTAATAGATTTCTAGGTTTCAAATGTTTCTGTCTTTCACTACAGTCACAAATTGAAAGTTAACACCTAGATGATGGCCTTATAAAGAAGGGTTTTGGCTAAGTGAATGCATAGATACCAGGAATTTCAGTCATGTTTTTATATAAAAGTAATGACAACTTATTAACCTTTTCTACCATGTACAGACAATTTTGGATAGCCATTACACCATTCAGTTTTCTGCTATGTAATAAATTCTTGAAATTATAAACATAAAAACAGGTTGTTTTAGTTCAAAAAAAAAGTTGGAGGTTTGTTCCATAGTCAGTTTGTCTGTTGCTTTGGGCCCATAGTAAGGCGGTGCATCATGGAGAGAATATATGTCAGAGAAGGTTGTTCATTTCATGACATCTAGTAACTAAATAGAGAGGATGATGTGTATACAGAGTCCCCATATCCAATATACACACATGCCCCAGAGTGACCTAACTTCTTTTTGCTAGGTCTCAGCTACTCAAGATTCTACACCATCCCAATAATGCCATAGGGTGGCACCAAGGCTTCACAGTCCTATGTGGGACTCATCTAAACCACAGGAGCCACTTATGAAGGAAGACGTGAGCTTTCACTTCATACTAAAGCTTCTAGGCCCTTTTACCTTAGACTGCTTAGCCTGTATGCTTATGGGAAGTAATCACCTGTGGGTCAGTATCTAACTCATCTGAGATACATTATTATGTCAGCCTAAAAAGGCAAGCATAGTAACTCTTATTTTAAAATATATGCCATCCTATTTGCATAAACTTGTTTCTACATAACGTTTCTGAGTAGCTATGGCCCAAATTCATTCAGAGTCTTGAGTTTCCTCTCTTATATAACATTCACTTGGTCTTTATAATCTTGAAAAATTATATGTATCAATTCAGTTTGAGTGGATTCCTGGTACTAACAATTTGTTCATATTTGTTTAATTAAGTATGCATTAAGAATTGACCACCTGTCTCAAAAGACCATGGTCTGTCTAGGACTCATAAACATTTGCTTTTGGTCTTTTATATTCCATCAAACTCATTAAGTCATTAGCGTTTTTGCTTGATTTCAGTTAAGTCTAGATTTGTCAATAGAAAAAGGAATAGGTGAAAAACAATGTTTCTGCTTTTTTATTCATATTTTTCAAAAATTTATATTACTTTGTGATTTAAAATTTCCTCAAAGTAGCTTATATCTGTCATAATAAAATTTTCCTTAATGATATGAAATATTAAACCAAATATTTTTGTTTTAAACAATCCAGTTTTTATAATATCAATCATCTAAACACTGTGGGTTCACCATTAAAATAAAAGAAGGAATTATGATATTTTCAGGAAAATAAATGAAGCTGAGAATGAGGATAGTTAATCCCAATAAGCTAGTCTCAAACAAAACTATATTCTATGATATGGGAACCTAGATTTCAAAGTACAGACACACACACACAAACACACATACACACACACACACATCCATATATGATATATGTGCATAAACTACATCACTGGAAAGTAAATCAAGAGGACAAAAAAGATCTTAGCAGAGGTGGAAAATACAATA
The DNA here is from genome assembly GCA_035773235.1 of Eospalax fontanierii. Lineage (NCBI taxonomy): Eukaryota > Metazoa > Chordata > Mammalia > Rodentia > Spalacidae > Eospalax > Eospalax fontanierii. Next base: position 21,165,152 of record CM069552.1, read on the forward strand.
ATGGACTTTCTCTCTTAAGAAAACAGGAGGAATAAATGAAGAAGACAGTTGAATGGGACATGGACAAAGGCCCTGGGACAGGTGAATGAAATAGAAAATGATATAATGGCATCTATTATAAAAATGATGATACTGATTACACTGCAAATCTTTTAGAAATTCAGTTTACTTTTTAAAATTCACATTTCACATGTGTCTGAATTATATTAGTAATATTTAACTGAGTTTCCTTTATAATAGTCTTGCCTGTATAGAGAGGTTTTAGTTTCACAAGATTAAGGAGGAAGTCATAGTTTCCACTTGGTCATTGTTCTAACACCTTGATCAAATGTCTTCTGTCAGACAGGTTCATTACTTACGGTCAAAGAGGCTTCACTGACACATCCTTTTCACCTTGTTGCCACCATAATATCCATCCCAACCACTTTTTTACTCGCCACTCATCTTCACCAAGAGACACACAGAAAAGAAAGCCTGGTTATCAAAACAAGACTCAAACCGATTCAATAATTCACAGAGGTAACTTCTGAGTAAGTAGAATATTTTTTTCTTCTATCCTATCAGTTCCCAGCCCAAATTACAACAAGCATATTTTTTAAGGAAACACAACTCCAAAACGTTTCATATCAGTGCATTTATTTTCCTTCTTGAGTACGAATTAAGATCTAGATTCAGACAACACTGCACAGGAGGGGGTTTAGAATGCAACCTGATCGCCATGTGCATCATTCATTTTTATAAGTAGAAAAGAGGGGTGGTTTACAGAAAAAATGCAATTGGATATAGTTGGATTTTTGCCTTATCTGGTTAGCAGTGCATGATTGGCTGAGACCCAGTTGCATGGTTAAAGGCATGGAATCGCAGATTAAGTAAAGATTTGTTTGCACATCAGACTGTGACAAATTCACTATCAACAAATGCTGATTAGAGTCAAACTTATCATCTGAATACAAGACTGACTTAGGTGAGGTTTACATTGGTTCAGTTCAAAATGACAGTGTAAAGGTATCTGTATACATAGATATAATTTGAACATTTACTAAATGTGATAAATGGGATTTGAGGTTAATAACTTTTGCCATTCAGATGACCAATGTAAACCATGCAGTTATTTGCTATATAGCAGTGAAGATTTAAAGAACTTTTCCTCCTAGAAATTGAAACATGGCAGATAAAATGCCCATTAAAATTTCAATGGCTTTATAAAAATGAAATACGTTTGCTTCACTTTGGCAGTAATAGAGCTACTTAACTAATGTACTCTCAATTATCACACATGGCTGTGAAGACCATTATTTTCATTGTCTAAATGACCCTCATTTTAATTTTTACAATCCTAAATGCAAGAAATTGTGTTTGTTTGTTTTTAAAGAATTTATTCAGTTGTTGAGCACTGAATTGGATTTCTGCTCAGGCTAACAAGAGGTTATATAAAGGAGACCAGGGGAAGAGGAAATGATTTTGATAAGATCAGTCTTCCAAATACAAACAGGCACTATTAATTTCCACCTTTTACAGATTTCTCTAGAACTCAAAGTGTTAGGTAAATTTTAGTTACTGAGGAAGAGAATTTGTTGAGGTCTGTGATGGTAAAGGGGCCATTGCTTTGACTCTAAACCAGAATGGGACATATATTCTCCCTGTTAAATTATAGAGCCTTTTGCCTTGATTTATAGGACAAGTGCTTTTTTTTATTTTTTATTTTCTTTTTTCTGAATGTGCAGAAAAGCAGCACAATTGCACTGTGTCCATTTTGATGATGTACACATCACTAGTGATGTACAGGAAAGTAAGTTCTAGAAGTATTAATTGACCATGTACTGAGTCAACAATCCTAAACATTTCTGCACTGAATGTAGAAATTAGCCAGAACATTGCATTAAGTATTTCTTACAAAAAATAAAAAAGTGGGACAGAAGAATAAATATAATGGTTTAAAATTGTCTCTTTTCTATCTTGTTTGTGATGTTTGTAAAAGAAATTTATGTGACAGATTCTCTTCCTAATAAAATTTAATGATTGGTTTATTCTTTGACAAAAGATGTGAACAAAACATTTTTGTCATTGCCTGAAAATAAAATCGGACTTATGATCTGGTTAGAATATAAGGAACATTTAATCATGCGGAATTGTTGGAGGTGATGCCATCAGCAAAAGCTTTCACTGGAGCACAAATGGTCCAGCAGAAGCTGACCCCCCGTGCAGCACATCATTGTCAGAAAGGCAGTAAGTCTGGAAACAAGGAAAGACAGAGAAAACAAAGGACAGCTCCACGGAGAAGTGACGGTCCAGGCAGGGAGGGGTGGGAAGGTTTGTCTTGCACGTGATTGAGTCCTGAATCCTTACAGAGAAGTTTGAAATATGAAATCAACTTACAAGGAGAAAGTTGAAGTAAGATTACATTTTTACAAAAGTACCCCTCATATGGCTTGAAGTACCCCCACATATGTTGAAGGTCTATTGGTTACTTTCCCAATGTGAACTTGCATGAAACAAGGTCATTGCATGTTGGGGTCCCTAGCGCTCAGGACCAGGCTGAGAGGGATGAAGGGTCTTCACTGCACTGTGGGTGATGGGGATGTGAGTAGGAACGGGGTCAACACCCAGGAGCTGGGTGAGAGACACGCAGAAATCGAGCTGCAGCCAAACTCATTTATTCACAGGAATACAAGAGGTCTTATAGGTCTGGTTACCCAATTGCCTAATGGGGTAAGGTCCCGACTGCAGCCACTCTTGCTCCATTTCTTAGGCAGGTCGTCCATGTGTCAAGCCTGGCTAGGGCAGATCACTGCATTCAAGGGAGCTCCCTCCCCACGCCTCATGGCGAGTGGCCTGGCCATGGTCCACACTGCAGTATGCCATACATATCCTCCGTTTGTTTTTATTAATTGAGAAACCCTGGGATTCATGATTCTTTGCACGCCATTGTTGACCCCAGGCCCTTAGGGATCACCTTAGGCGACTGTGCCTGTGTTAGGTTGCCCCAGCTGTCTTACCTGTTATTGACTACCCACCATCCTGGTGAAATAGTCTAGGGGGCTCACCTTTGTCAGTGGTGCCTGTCTTAGGTCACCCTAGCTCTTAGGGTCTTACCCGTTATTGGCTACCCGCAGTTCTGGTGAAAGAACCCTATGGATGATGCTTATCGCTCTGTAGGTTACTTAGGATGGCATAGGAGGTTTGCAGAAAGGCTCCTGTGCCGTGCATGAGGGTCCTTGTTGAAGAATGCTTTTGTGCCCTGTAGAAGACTCAGGAAGAAGCAAGAACGGTTAAGTATTGCAAAGAAGGTGGTGTTATTAAGTGGCCAGTTAAACTGAATTTGTAGCGTCAATGTCTGAGAAGCTCTGCTTTGATGCAGTGCTTTCCAAAAGCAGCGAAAGGTCAACGTGTTTTCAAGAAGGCCACAGCAAAAATTCCTCAAGCTACCAAATCGAGGAGTGAAAAAATGGCTGAGATCCTGTTTTGACTCAGCAATGTCGCTGAAGTCAGTTGTGCCTTTTCAAAGCTATGCATGTGAGGGAAGGTCTGCTACGGGAAAAACAGAGGGAACCATTGAGAAGGCACTTCCTTATTCCTCATGGCAGGTCGCCTGGCTAAGGCCCAAGAGCCAGGTTCCATTAATTCCCTGTACCAGAGACTTCACACTAGTGGGGGCATCTGCTGTGCCAGCAGGTGCATCTGTGGCAGGCTTGACATTTCTGGCAGGTAAGCAGATGAGGTAGGATGAGGTTTCTGGAAAGATACAACTCTTTCCTCAACTCTGTATTAAACGTGAGTGAGGTCCCTTCCATTCCTTTGTGAGAGGGTCTCTCCAGCGGACAAAGGGCAAGGGGGTGGTGGCTGGTTGAGGTCTTCAGTGTTTACAGGCTGGAGAGAGTCCTGCTTCATCAAAGTTAAAAAGAATTAAGGGTGAAAAGAACTTCCACCAAGGTCAAATGGGGATCCCTGTGTGTGACTGAAGTTTTCTGCTTCATAATGAGTTCCATGAGGGTTCTATTAGTTCTCTCAACTATGGCTTGGCCCTGAGGGTTAGAGGGAATGCCCATGAAGTGTTTAATCCCCTAGGACTCTATGAAAGACTTGAGTTGGGCCACTGTGGTGAGCCTTGAAGCCCCAAATGTGGGCCTAGGTAGAGCCAACATGGGTGGAGAACCTCGTGGCAGAAGCAATCATTTATATGCCATGTCCACAGAAATGCCCAGGGTGGGAAAGGCAGGGCAGGTGAAGCTCTGTCCGAGGACTAAGAAAAGCCTGAGCTTGTAATGGCTGTGATGGTTCTCCAGCCCACATTGGGGGAGGGTTGGGTGTCATTTTATCCTCTTTTTTTTTTCATTCAAACCAAGCTGCAGGTGGGCTTTAAGAGCCTTAAATTGTGGCACTTCCTGGTGGGAGGGGAGATTGATCATCACTACACAAACCAGGAAGCCTAACATGGTAGACTTGTAGATAGAATATTGGGCCCCAACTGTCCCGTGCTTTAGTGGGCATCCTCTGTGGGTCTGTAGGCTGGCCTGTTTTGGAGTCCCATGGAGGGGCATCCAAGAAGTGGTGGGGCAGCTTCCCAGCCACCACTACAAACAAAGAGAATCCAGTGGCTGGCTGGGCTGTGTAGCATAAATTTTCTCGTGGCAGGACCCAGCATTCAGGCTCACCCCACCCTCCAGGTCTGAACTGACTGAAAGAATAGAGAATGTTCTTTAGAGAGATTGATTTATTTAGGGCAATTTACAAAGTTACTGATTACCAGTGGCCCACCAGTAAGGTTCACATCAGGGACAGCTGGGCACAGGGCTCTTAGTCTGGGTAACAGGGCTCTTTGTCCATTCCCAACATGCATTTAGCTTCCACTCACATGAACCTTAGGACTGCAGAGACTTGGAACGCTGCCTCCTGGGTCTTGGCCTTCTGAGTGAGCCTGACCCGGGCACTTTTCCTCCTGAGTGGCTTTGAGTAATCCCCACACCCCTCTCCCACTCGCCACCATGTTTTCTCTCCTTTCTCTCTCCTTCCTTCCCCCTTATTGGTCAGAGGGCGGGACTTGGTGCAGAATGAACCAACAGAAAAAAATCCTCAGAGAGAACCCGGTATTTACCATGCAGGCTGCGCTACTTTGCACTCTAGTAAATGTTAGAGTCCAGTGCCTGTCTATCCCACAGGGAGTATTTGCATTGGACTACTCAGCCCTAGTTGTCCTTGGGAACTTGGCTTGGTGCCAGATTGCTTTCCGAAATTTTGGTGTAAGGAGGTCTGAATCTGCTTGCCAGCCAGAAGGAAGTTTGTAAATCAAAGATGGAAAACTCAGCCTTCCCCATGGCCTATTGCTCACACAAAAGGCTCTGCTAGAAACCTTGCCTCGGTTCTGAAATCAGGGGTTCAAGCCCTCATATGATTTTGCTGATGATGAACCAAAAATGGAGGAGCCAGCATGGATCTCAGGGAATGTGTGGTGAGGTGGGCTTCCTCTGGGGTAGGGAGACAAGCACAGGAAAGTTGAAAAAGAGAGGAGATCAGACCCTCACCCTCAGCAACCGTCCACATATCAAACTCAGAGAAGCCTACCCACTGATTACGGGGGTGTCTTGCCAATGCCAGGGGATAAGAGTCTGTGTTCAGGTGCCAGATGTTGGGGGTCCCTGTGCTCGGGGCCATCCCGGGGGGATGAAGGTTCTCCACTGTAAGGGGGTGTGCAGACACAGAGTCAAAACACAAACATACACCAGAAGCTGGGTGGGAAGCAAGCCGCTGCAAGTGAGAGGTTTTATAGGTCCTGTTAGCCAATCGCCTTATGGGTTGGGGGTCCCGACTGTGGCCACTTAGGCAGTTCATCCAGGTTTGCAACGAGGCTAGTGTCACACCTGACTAGGGCTGAGCACTGCATCCACAGGAGTTTCCTCCCCATGCCTCATGGCAGGTGGCCTGGCCAAGGTCCATGCTGCAGTATGCCATACAATTGCAGATGGAATCAGTTTACTAAAGCCTGCTCTAATCCAGTATGTCTGATTGTGGTGGTTTGAATGAGAATATCCGCCCCCCCCCAAAGGCTCCAAGTACTTGGACACTTTTCCCTAGTTGGTAGAGCTGTTGGGAGGTCTTAGAATGTGTGCTCTTACTGGAGGAATTCGTCACTGGAGGTGGAGATGGACTTGGGGTATTCCTAAGCTTTCCCACATCCCCAGTGAGTCTGTGCTTCCTATGCCTGCTTGAAAATGAGTTTACTCTTTCTGCTCCTGCTTTGGTCACCTCCTACCACCAAGCCTGTCCACCATGAGGAATTCTAATTCCTCAGGAACCTTAAGCTCTAATAAACTCTTCCTTTGCTAAGTTCCCTTGGTCACAGTGTTTTATCACAACAACAGAAAAGTAACTAATACATTGGTACTGTCATTAAAAAGGCAAATTTGAACTTACACACACACACACATAGAAAGAATGCTTTTGGAAGAAAGCACAAGTTTGAGAGACATTCTACACTATCCTAAAAAAAAAAAAAAAGCACTAATCCCTAGCTCCCAGATGGTAATAACCTGTGTAGATCCTGGGATCTTAGGAAACCCAACTCCATAATTGTCAGACAATGCATTTCTATTCTTCAGGTTATCCATGTCTTCCATTCTACTTTAATAATAAGAAAAGTCTAACATTACTAGATGTTGTGGGGTTTTTGTTTTTGTTTTTGTTTGTTGTTTGTTTTGGAGTTTTTGTTTAGCTTTGTTTGGTTTGGTTTGATTTTTGGTATTTTGAGACAGTGTCTCTCTGAAGTCCCAGCTGGCCTACAGGTCTCTAATTAGAGGAAGCTGATCTTGATATCACAGAAATCCACCTGACTTTGTTTCCTGAGGTGTGGACCACTATGTCTGGATAAGCACTATATTTTTGTACTATAGGCTCAAAGTCTTGATTTACATTTCACAGTGTACTCTAGAGCAACATATTAAAAGGTTTATAGCTTCATATTAACAGGTTCTTTAATACTGGGCATTGGTAATAGATTTTTTTTCCTTTAGCACGTAGCGAAGTCAAATATATATTAAAATTTTAGTTTAAAAAAACTTGAAGTTTTTTCACAGTAGATGTCACTTGTTTGTAGACAGAAGTGTAAGTATTTAGAATACAGTAAAATATCACTTTGGTCTAACAATGCCGCAAAAGTACATTTTTCTCTAGGATTTATTTCATCTCCAGCCTTGGCCATGTTTATAGTACCACATATAAGTTCCTCCCACTAAGCTGGCCTTAAGTCCAGTCAGACTGCTCTTGGCTTCCCACAAACTAAAAGTGCCACACTGCACCAGTAGAGATTATTTGCTGTGTCAGTCATTGTTGAAGTTTGTTGATTTTATTGCTGGACAGGATCAGTGACTGTTTTTGTTTTTTGTTTCTGTTTTGGAAGTTTGTACATCTCTCACTCTTCTTTCAGAGAACAGTTAGAATACTGTGGCTCTCTATACAACTTGAGAACTACTTTTTATGCCAGGATTTTATAGACCACCCTTACTTCATTATTTTGCCTATGGGTCGTCAACCTTGGAAACCTGAGCTTTTAGTTCTAAGTATAAAATTGCTTTGGATAATTTGGATATAAATTCATTTGTTTAAACCCTGAATCCTGATTTATGCATCACTGTCAGAAATGTATTTGGAGTGAATACTATGTATCTTCAACTCCTGATGATATAATAAGACCAATTCCAAATGTTCTTGACAAAGTTGATGAAGTAAGATTTGTGTTCATTCTCTGCTATTTTTTCCATTGTGTATCAAGTGAGGCTCCCTCGCTGTAATTCAAAAAACTATTTAAGTACACATGTGGGTTATAAATTACAAAACCCATGGCATTCTGTAGAACCCAGACAATTCCTGTGTACATAAAAAAAAAAAGAAAAAAAAATCCTCAGGCTGTAGGAAGCCTATGCACTGCCCTTTGTTACTCAATGCATGATTGATTCATTCCTTACTGTCCAGCCTCCTCCTTTGCCTTGTATTGCTGTTATTACCACCACAGGAAGTCACATTCCACCCACATATGGTCTGTCATTTACAAATTAGATATCAAGCCATGAGAAAGTAATCATTCAGATCCAACTGCCAAGTTACTGATAAAATGATCTTGACTGGGTCTTCTTAAATTAGGTTCTCAAGTCTAACCCAATTGGCTGAAGATATAGAACTGGAAATCTTTTATCGATAATAGAATTCCTCTAGCATTACCCACTGATTAACATATATGAAGTGAGTATTTCAGGAGTAAAAAATTTGAGATTTTGTCTAGGGAGGCAAAATGAAGGTATATCATACCCCTCACCTCTTCTTATGTCAGGGATCACGTCCTTATTATTAAAAGAAATGGAGGCAAAGTTCCCATGGCAACTCCTCTGCCTCAGGAGTTGAATGACTGATTTGTCTCACTTCTGAGACAGCCTGCTACATCTTTGCCTGTGCAGACCTTTCAGAGCTATGACTGATACCTGTTTGACTTTTGTATGTCCAAGGCATACCCAAATTATCTGATGGCTACAGTCTCTGAGTACTGATGCTTGAATGTTCTCATTAAGCTTGAGATATGCCTGGGAGCATTATGCCAACTTCTATTGTCTTTATTTTCCTTTTCTACAGTATGTCTCTGATATATGGTTTCTATCTTTCTGACCACAACACATCTGGTAATATGTCGGGAGCTGGAAATCAGTCACATTTGACAACTCTCACCTCTGTGTGGCTGTTAGAAACACTTTTGGCTTCCTTGACACAATCTGTTGACATATAAGAGGAGACATGATTCTCCTGTCTTCTAGAACAGCCATATAATGCAATACCCTTCCTGCTTGATGCATCTTATGGCAGACACCAAACACTTACAGCCTGAGTAGTCAGCATCAGCTGTTAACCTGTCAGCAAAACTCTGATGCTATGAGGAAAGACAAACAGGGCTTTACTAGGGTAATAAATATTCCATATAGGCTTGGACTCAAAGCAGTTATATATGTGAAAGATTTATATTTATCGTAAACATAAATTAAATGTCCAAAGAAAATGAAAAAAATGTAGATGCCTAAATAATTTGGTAGCAGACCATCCTGCACAGTTTCAGTGTTCACTGATGTGATTACCAGATAGCCCTGTTCACAACAGAAGTTTTAGACACACAGTGAGGCTATGATTGCTTCCTATAGAAATGAGTGTGAACACACATAAAGCAAGTTCAGGAATATGAGACTCAATTTTAGTATTATATATTTGATTATCATAAAAGAGAGTCAACAAAAAATGAGGGAAGTTAATTCCATGTAATATTGTAAGTTTTAAACTATCAAAATAAGATGCCATACACACTGGTTCTTTGTGTTAAAAATGTGTAGTGTGAGTTGAATGAACATATGTGTTAAAAGAATAATTACCGCTAATATACACTAGTCTTAGTGAAATTGCCAAGATGTAAAAGCAATGTGTAAATTAAGTCCTGATCGAACACATAGAAGAAAATTTAAATATACTCTGTTATTCTAACAATGGAATGCTAATATTCAAATAAATAATGTATATTATTTTAATTTATGGTTCTCCAGTTAAGCAATGTACATGAAGAACAAAATGAAGATTATTTTAAATAAGACATGTCCTCATGCAAACTTGAATATTATGACTCTTTATTAAAATGTCAAATGATATTCTATTTTGTAACATTTAAATTTTTATTCTGTATAATTTCTTAAATGAGTATTTTCTTAGCATTTTTCATCCTTGTTACATTTTAATTAATACACTTATTTTATGTGTATGTATGTGCATATCTATGTGTGCTTGTGCCATGATGCATGTGTCAGAGGATAATTTGTAATGGTTAATTCTTTGCTTCTACGATGTGGGTCTCAGGGATTGAACTCAGGTCATCAGGCTTGGGCCTGTTGAGTCATCTCATCAGTTATCAAAGTCCTTTTTTTTTAAGAAAAAAAAATACCATTATCTAGCAAACTATCTGAGCTCCAAGTAGTACTTAATAAATATTGTAAGATGAATATATGAATAATACAAAGTTTATTATATTCATTGGCGACTCAAAGTTAGAGACATCAAAGACAAACTTTCCTTTACCTGATTAGCTTGCTATTCAGAAGAACAGGAGAAACCAATATATTTTCAGCTCCTCCTTCAGTCAATTTATACCAGATACAACATGCATGAATCTACACTTAGGCTTTTAGAGGGGTCTTAATATTTTCTGTTTTGTAGATAATTGACATTTCGTTGTAGTCAAGAAACATGCCTAAGATAGGTCACTAAACTTATTTATGCAAATCATTATGAATTGAGGACAAAATATCTATGAATGTTTTTTTTTCAATTTCAAGGTGATTTACCACAATCTTTTGAGAAGGATAGGAGGTTATTACATGAGTCTAAGGTGACCTTCTGTGCTGAAAATGAACCTCTACTTTTTTTCCATTGAACTAAATGAGAACAAAATTTGTTTACTGCCTTAAAAGAAACAAAATGATTGAGAAAGGATGGACAATTTTGAAAAGAAAATGGGAATTCTAAATAATAAGTCAAGATACATTTACTGAAATCTATTGGTCTCCAAGTAAATTGTTCACTTACTTTTTATACTCCCAGGCAACTTGCAGGGAAATCACCAACACACTTTTTATCTGTTGCTACTTTTCACTGGAAATAATGTATTACTTCCCTTTGACTGACTTTATTATAATTGGCCAAAATATTTGGGTGTTTCTGGGACTGATTGGACACTATGAAACATCAGACTTTAGAATCTGACCTTCCTAGCATACATGTTCAGCAGGATCATCAGCTTGGTCTTTTCTCGCTCTGAACTTTAAATTAGATTCAAAATAAGGATAGGTCTTTGTCATGAAACATATGTAAAACTAAGAATACTGCCTCTAATATTTCCTAAAATAGAGTATTTATTGTCTTCTTAAAACCCAAAGAGACACCATCATGATTCTAGTAAGATTTCAACATATCTCACTTTATCACAGATGTCTTCCGATAGAAAGATTTCAAGATCATTGTATTTATATACAATAGAATGTACATTCTATTTACATACAATAAAAATTCATTATTGATTATGTCCCTATCTCTTATATACTTTTATCCATAATGTCAAATTAAATAATGATTGTCTAAAAAATTGACCAATAGCAGCAATCTTACCTCTTTAAAATAAGTATGGCAGGAAAGAGAATCACCCTGAATTGAATTTTCCCTTTCACACCAGATTAAAACCACTTACTTTAATAATGATCACAGTTTTGCAAAGTAAAGTTTACTTTTTATAGCTTAGTTTTTCAGGAGGCTACTATTACATCAAAATTTCTAGTGTGTATGATATTTAGCAACAATGCCTGGTGATATTTTTTCAGCTTTAACTTAAAAGGGAGTTGATACTTGATACCATATTACTATATTATTATATTAATATATTGTTTCTGGGTTACCACCGTGAGAGAGATGGTGAAATTTGAATTAGGAATGTATTAGATTATGAGTTCAGGCTGGAAATGAAATCCAGGCATAAGGGGGAAGAAAACAAGCTGGAGAGACTCTAGTTCACTGACCAGGTTCTCAATGTCTTTAGATTAAATACATCTAGGATCCCATATGTAAATAGGATGAAGTGTGTACTGATTTTAAAATATATTCAGTATCATTACACTGTCTTGCAAATGAAATTTCAGTCCTTAGTTATAAAGGCAATTTTCAGCTATAGAAATATTGTATATTGCAATATACTAGGTTTTAGAGAAATATAAATATTTAAATGTTGGAAGAAATATGCTTAGAAGGTGTCTATTCAAAGGAGTGGAAAATTTGTTTTGTTTGTGAGATATTTTTCTACTTTGTCCAGACTATTCTGAAAATTGGAATCTTCCTGCCTCAGTTTTCGAGAAGCAATTATTGAAGGCAGATTTTCCAGTGTTTGGTTAACATTTTTATAGAAATATTTATTTATTTACTTACTTATGATTTTAATACAAGTTGTCTATTAAGGCAAGCAACTCCGGATACCCTGAAGGGATGGCATATAACTGAAAAAAAGTGACAAACAATAAAAAAAGACACAACGTTAAACACATCTACATCATATGATTCGAATACTACGTGCTGCAACATTCAAAATCAGAGAATACTGTCTTAAAGGGGAGGACTGCGTCATTACAGCCAAGAGAAGGAAACGAGTTTCCTCATGTTGGGCTTTTGTTTCCACAAATGGCTGAGAAAACAGTCTTTAAAAAAAAAACTCCTTTATTATGCTCATAGTTTCAGTCAGTTCAGACCATTTCAATATGTCTCCATCCCATAGGTCTGTGTTAAATCAGAATTCGGCAGAGAGGACACAGTGGGGAAAAGCTGCTCACTGCATAGTTACTGGGGAGCAGAGAGACAGTCACGAAGGCAAACACCAAGGAACCTAATTCCTCCAACATTCCTTGTAGCACCCAGAAAAAGAACTCCCCAGAGACCACCAAGGACTTCAGAGGGTATGAAAAAATGGAGCCTTTATTCAAGCTTAAGCTCTGACTCAGACCTCACCAAAGCAGTGGATCCATGATCCTAAAGGGTGTAGACCTTTTGTTGACTAGAGACCAAGAGAGGAGGGGCATTACAGTGGCACATTATGATTGGTTAGGGGAGCCCGCACATTTTAAATTGATTGGGGAATCACCAAGGGGGTTCTCATTGGTGGAGGCTGTCCTCAGAGCAGTGGAATATGCTGTCTGCTATCTTCAGGGTCACAAGGTTCTGTTTTAGCCTTGTGGCTGCAAGTGAAAACTTACAGCAAAAGTTGACAAAATGGAGAAGTTAGCCTCTAACCTTAAGATGGAGTCCAACTTAAAACCTTAAAACGGAGTCACTGTATCTGGTTCCCCAAATCCTCATGTACTAAATGTCGTCACATTCCAATGATGACTCCATCACTGAATTAGTTCATGGTTGAAGACAGAGTCCTCAGGTCCCAATCCTTTCCAAAAGCCCTATCATATGGCAACCAAAAGTTAAAGCCCCAAGCCTGGAGGTGATTTCACATTGAAGCCTTAATAGTCTTCTGTGCATCTGATTGCTTCAATTCAATGATAAGGGCTTGGCTTAATAACCATGCATTTTATTTGTGGGTGGAATTTAAGGCCATTAGTCTTATGGAATCTTTATCCAATTGCACTCATCCTCAAGGTAGAATAGAAACAGAGAAAGGTGTCTCAAAATAATTTAATCCATAATAAAATATGAAACCAGGAAATGTTGCTGAATCAAAGCATGAAGATAAATTAATCAACACATGAATGATTAGATCTCTAACAGTAGTGTTAATAAACTGCAGATTTTTCTTTTAAATCTATTTTTCTGTATAGATCTATTTATTCACTCAACCTCTCATACATAAGTATGCACATGTATCCTTACATATTGTTCATATAATAATGTAGTATAAATTAAACTCTCAATTTGCATATTTAAGAAATCATTATTATTTTGCTGTCTTTTTATTTAGGATTTTGTGAATTCAAACATTCATAATTTCTGTAACCATCGCAATATTGGATGCAGAATCACTCAGAAATCCCTAAAATACTTTCGTTTTACTCCACAGTACTCAAATCCTCCCCACAACTCCTAGCTGTAGGCAACTGTTGATCAATTCCCCATCACTGCAGCTTTCTGTTTTTCAAAATGTAATATAATTGCAATCAGATAATATAACAGTTTGAAAATGGTCTTTCTTACTTAGCATAATGTGTCAGAAATCCATTTGCATTGCTGTGTGCATGTCAACAGTTTTTTTTTTTCTTTGTTGATGCTGGCTTATATTTACTTATATCATAAAGAGTTTCTCTAGCAAATGTCAAAGAAAAATAATTTTTTACCAAAAATTCTGGTGATCAGGGCAATTCTGTTAAAAATACCAAGAGGCAGATGTTGATTTGAATACAAATCTCCATATCTGTAAGGTAAATGTTTAGAGTGGAAACTGTCCTGTGAACACAAACTATTCTGCAAATAGTTGCTGAGACTATCATGCTTTGACTTTTGAATTTCAGGCACTCTACCACTGAGCTAAATCCCACAAAAGATTATGTGTTTTCAATATATTTTCTTTCACTATTTCTTGTTATTTGGGTGTGTCTGTACTGGGTGGGGAAATGTATTTCTGTGTGTCTGTGGAGGGTAAAGGTCAGCTTTAGGACATGTTCTGGTTTTCTTTCTCTTGCTCTCAGAAAACATTGACCAAAAGCAGCTTGAGGAGGCTTAGGGTTTATCTGTCTTACAGGTTACAGTCCACAATTGAGAGAAGCCAAAGCAGGACTATATTTAGGCAGAAGCCTGGAGGCCAGAAATTAAGCAGAGCCATGGAGGAACGCTGCTTCGGGGTTTGATTCTTGGCTCACATTCAGCTACCTTGCTTATATAGCCCTAACCTCCTTCCTTAAGGACTGTCACATCCAAAGTGGGCTGAACCCTCCCTTATCAATTAGCAGTCAAAAAAAAAAATCCATCCCCCACCCCAACAGACATACCTAGAGGCTCTAAGTATTTGGACATTTTGTCTCCACTTGGTGGCAATAATTTGGAAGGTCTTATTTGTGGCCATGCTAGAGGAAGTACATCACTGGGGGTGGGTTTAGAGTATTCTTAAACCCTGCTGGATATCCAGTCACTCTCTGCTTCCTTCCTGTGCCTGCTTGAAGAAGTGAGCACTTTGCTTCTATTCTAGCCATCTCTGTCACGATGCCTCCCCGCCATGATGGACTCTTGCCCCTTTGAAACCATAAACTAAATAAACTCTTCCTGTAATTCCCCTTGGTCAGTGTTTCTATCACAGAAACAGAAAAGTGACTAATATACTAGGTGTGTCAAGTTGACAGCTCGAGCTAACCCCGAGCTAACCCTGACAGAAAGCAAGTTCTCTATGTCCATGTTGCTGAGACATAGTGTCCCTTATTTATGAGCACCCATAGTTAGCTGACCAGGACGTTTTCAGATGGTTCCACTGGCTCTGACTTGCATTTCACAGGAGGATAGCTAAGATTACAAATGCTCACCACCAGAAATGGTTTCTTTGAGTGAGTTCTGGAGATCAAACTCAGGTCATAAGCCTTGCATACCCTAGATTTTACCAATGAGCCATCTCACACACAAAAGGAGGACATGTAGTACAAATGTATGGACCCATCCAAAACAAAACAAAACAGAAACACAATAAATAAACTTGTTTGATCCATGTTGCTAGTCCTGAACCATCTTTTCTAATCAGTAGCTATAAAGATATTTTAGTTTTCACAAACTTTGTTTGTGATTCTGGCATATCCCATGTTTGAATCACTCTGGACTTGGTAGTGACCCAAACACTTTTTTTTCTTCCAGGCATTATTTTTATTGTTGATTACGATCAATTCCAGAAATAATCAATTCAGACTAAAGAACAAAACCTCTTATAGACTCAAAAGCCTAGATTTGTTCAAGGTCCATTCTCTCTACACTTACGACTATCCATTGTTCCATTTTTTTTTTCCTCAAGACAGTAAATTGAACCTTTAGTGTGCAGATTCTACTGCACTCTATTCCTTCTTTAGTTCTATATAAAATGGCAAACCTCATGACCTGTAGGGCTTTTTGTGGATATCCTTGATCTTGTAGCCTTTTCTGCCTCTTCCTCATAAGCATTCACTTCCTAGGGTTTGGCCAGCATGGTTCTGGAGAACTCAGAGAATTCACTACATTACATTCCATATTATCCTCAATTGCCTTCCTCTAGTAAATGCGACTTGGTGAGGACTTATGTGTTTCATTTTGTTTCTCTTATCTATACCCATTTTCAATTCTAGGAGATGAGGATATATAGAAAGAAAATTTAAAAATCGTGTAACAAGATACCTGGCAATCCAGTAACAATAAACATAAAACACATAGAGCTTACCAATGGAATGCCATTTGTAAAATTTGATGATTATACTCTGTAGGTCAGATCACATCTCCACCTCAAAGTCCTTCAGTAGGTGTTTCATTTTTTATTAGGGATTTTTTACTGCTGTTGTTGCTGTTAGAAATTATCTAGCATGAAGAGTTGTATGCATATATTCTTTCTTAACTAAATGTGAAAGCTTCCTGCACCAATAATTTCTAAGATGTTCAGAGTCCCATGGACCATTATGAATTACGTAAGACAGACACATTTACTAGAGGTAAGGGAAGAAAGCCATTATTTTCAACATTTTAAGAAAGAACATTCTGTACACCTAATTAGACTTTCAGAATTCGATTACTGGAAAGAAAATAGGAGCTCATTTACTTAGAAATGCCATTTGAGTTCTCCTTGATAGTGAAGGGTACAGAATGTTTCAAGTGGGAAGAGAAAGAGCAAGAGAGAGAAAGAAAGGGAGATAGAGAATAAAATTTGAGCATTCCAAGTGATATAGTTCTCACAATTTTATCCCCCTATTTTTCTTTTTCTCTCATGTACTGTGGCTATTGAGTGTGTATACATGTTTATGTATGCAATTTATTTTTATATTCCATAAATAAATGAAGTGAAAATGTTAAATAATTGCCTCAGGTAGCCAGGAAAATCTAAGAATATAACAAAATATGACAACTAAATATTTGAAAATTAAACTATGAGTGTATGAATAACTGAAAATTCACGATAAACATCTTCTGAGATTTATTGAAGCAATTCCTGTCAAGAGATGGCAGGTATATGAAGATTAAAAAACCTTGTCATAGGTAAGTCAAGGGGAAAGAGTTAATGTTTCTGTTGTGGGTATCAGGCTTTAAAACTGGCATTGGCCCTTTGATTGATGCTCTCTATTAGCAGCTTGCGTAGTATCCTCTAGAACTATGAGAAATAGTTTCAGGCAGGAGGCTTCCTGGTCAGTTCCAGCTGCATTCCTTCATGTCCTGTGAGAGGGCATCAAATATGAAACAGATTTATTGTATGAGATGCATATAACATCCAATAAAATATATATTAAAGAATTCAAAACTAAATCATATTCAAAACTGTATTAAACCAGAGTTATCGCTAATAAGTGAGAAAGTTATATTCAAGTTTAATAAACATGAAAACCTCTATAAGTCAAGGTGTTCAAGGATCTCACCTTTCAGACAGTTGGTCAGGGGCACCTGAATTCTGCATGTTGAACCCTATCTCAGGAATAAGAAATCATTCAATTAATTAAAGTAGGAGCATGTCACCATTTCCCTTTTCAATTGACCATTTTGGAGTGTTGAGATCAATATAATTAAAACAAACAACATTAGAAGACAGTCAATATGATATATGAAAATAGTATTACAGACGTGTAAATAACCTTGTGAAATTGAAAATATATCTACTTTCTGTAACAATTTATGTGACTGTGTAAGTACGATAAGCTTTTGACACAAGGGTGGCCAACTTTGGAATGGACAGCAAATGGTTTTCTAGTTGTGTTGAGAAAAGAGCTAAGTGGGAACTCACATGTCCAGTGTGCAAAGTTAGCAACTAAAGAGCAGAAGAATTTAACATTTCACCAAAAGAGTAGGGAAGAAAGCAAAGGTGGGAAGAAAACCAGTCACACCGGGAAGAAGTGAGTGGTGGGACCCAACAGAGGAACCTGAGCTGCTTTTAATGGACATGTCAAAATGATCATAAACCACAATGTTAGTGAGGTTCACGAAGTAGTTTTAATGGTCAGACTACATCTACCATGCAACCTTATAAGAGAGTCCTAGATAAAGGTCTCAGAAATGTATATTACAGGTAAAGCTTACAGCATGGGAGGTTTTTAGCTTATAACTGTGGCAGAATACATTCTTTATTGGCATGACTCCTTTGAGGGACCTGACTGAAGACTGAGGAGGTTTTTTTTTAAGTTACTGTGAGGTCATTAATACCAATAAATTATTAATTTTTCATTATTTACAGAACATATGTATCTTTCAAAAAGGCAAAATATTCTAAACCATTTGGAGTCGTATCTGATGACTGTAATGATAAAATCATCTTTTATCATCTATAACTAACAAAGTCAGAATGATATTTTCCTCATTTAGTTTTGAAAAAGAATCTAAAATTTGATTAAGTACTTAATTTTGATTGGAAGAACTTTTGCTTTTGATCTTTGATATAACTATGTTTTACTTACAGCAACTTAAACACAGTGTTACCTTTTCAATAAGAAAGTCAGAATTCAAGCTTTTACACAGGCAAATAAGATGCACTGTTAAAATTTGAATCATGAAATCACAGTGAGTTACTTTTCTCCAAATGATGAAACTACTCAGTTAATTTTGAAGTCAGTACAACATGTAAACTAAGGTTAATTTACATCTCATATGGATTTTCAGCAAAGTAAATGTTCACCACTGAATCAGGATTCTGCTTCACTTTAGAAATGACATTGAAGAGAGGAAAGAAAATTTTCTGCCAATGAGCCTCTTCTTGACAGAGTTCTAACGAAAGGATGAAAGGTAGTACTCTCTACCTGAGATGAGTACCCTATGTGACTCTCAAGGCAATTATTAGTGTTGGAGGATTTTGTCAACAAAATAGCTGAGCAGGAAGAAATGGAACAATTTCTACTGTATGCTCAGGGGAAAGATCAGCAATTTAAGGCAGAAAATTGTTTTAGATGAGAAGCTCCATGACTTTACACCCCTTGGTTTACTGCTCCCAAAAGGAATGAAGAAGTGATTAATATTGTTTGCTCACGCTCATGGAGATGGACAGGAAGCCATTTTGCAAGTATAAAATTCACTTTATTGCTTTATCATCTTCAGAAGAGTGGGCCTATAGTATTTGATACATCAAACATTTCAAGTAATTTTTCTCTTTAAAAGCAAAGTTACTATTAATATACAAAGTAAATATACTATATATATATGTATATGTTCTTCACTATGTCATTTGACCTTGTAAGTAACCTCTAGAATAAGAAGATTATAGTTATAGAAAAATCACATTTCATGAGTATGAGTTACAGATCTAGATGATAACATATATACACATGAAGAAACACACATGCATGTACAGAAAGAGAGAAAGAGAGAGATAGAAGAATGAATTTATACTATTACATAATTTCATATGTAACCAAGAGAAATTACAGATTTAGAAACTAGTGACATACATTCACGGTGTCTGCTCTATGAGAGTAGAGATAATGCTTGATAAATCCAGAAGACTGAATTTATGACAAAGCTGCCATAATATTTGTTAGTATGTTAGGATTCTATCCTTTATGTCTTCATTTTCAAGCAGTAGTCCCTGTTCAGTATTGATGATTTGAACAAAACTAAATTAAAATATTTACCAAACTATCTAGCAATACATTCTAACACACTGTTTTTATTCCACCTACTGGGCTTTTCATTTCTATGAGGTATATGTCATAAGTGATCTCTGTAGATATTTATCTGGTGTGGTAACATCATAATTTGGTTCAGTATAGTGCAGATCATGAATGTGACATCTAAATTGATTAGCGTCATGTCGCAGACTTACTGAGTAACTGGGGCATGATGTATAAAAAGAACGTTCCTGTATGCTTTTGGCTGGAGGTGAATAAGTTTGATAGCAGAAGTAGGCACTGTGAGTTCTTTTAGCTTCCTCCATCTTTCTCCATTAACAAGAGATATTAGAATACAAGCTTTTGTAGGGGGCTATTCCAATGACTTTCACCTTAAAAGACCTCTGTAATTGTCAGTGTGGCAATATTATATTTGGTAGGCTTGGGAAGAAGGGGATTTTGTAGCAAAAACTCATCTCTGTATCTATTTATTATGCTAGTTATGCCAGTCGGGACTCATAAACCAAACTGGAACACTGATTAACATTTCACTTTGTAAACTGCAGAAGGAATCCTTATTATGGAATGGGTGAAACAGAGCAGGGCCATATACTGCATTGTGAAAGAAAATAGGAGCAGAAGGTAAATGATGAAAGCCACTCTTATGACTTAGGAGGATATTAGATACTCCCGTTTCCATGCCTGAAGCTCTTCAGATGTAAGAATATTTGACTGAGGAAGAGGCAGGCCACAGCTTCAACAGAGCTGCTTTTTCTAACTCGCTGAAGCAGTTCATGACCCATTGCCTGTGCCACACCTCCATCTGTGCTTTTCATCCCTCTTGGTGCATCAAATTAAAGATGAAATATTATTGCAAGACAGCAGCAGCCAAAAGGATGCCAAGAGGCGCATTGCATTTGAAGACGTCAAGGTGAGTGCGTGAGGGCCAGAGAAAGACAAAGGCATGGACACCGAACACACTAGAAATAATATGTCCAGCAAGAAATGACTCTATTCAACCTCTACCCTGAGAGACAATCAAACTGCAGTGTAGCTTCTTGCCATGTACAACCATGTTCTAACGCTCCATTAATAGGCCTGAGATTGTTCAGCACTGTGGAAATTGCTGTTTGCTTCAGTCAATATATAACAATAGGTCCCTGACCTGCCTTTCTCAGAACTGCAATTTAAAAAGACTGACACTGTGAATCTTTCCTCTGTCCCTTTCAGACACAAGGACACACAGGTGTGCATGCACATATGCATGCACACACGCAGCTATATCGTATATTGGAGGTATCTTTTCAACAAACTGAGAGTTAATCCCTTCCAATATAGTCATCAGCAAGAAATGTGCTTCCTTATTTAAGGTTCTGTGCGTGGATGAAATTCTAACTTTGATAGCTGCAGGCTAACAAAGATCACTGATATGACCAAATTAACACTGACCAACTTGTTTTTTCCAGTTGTGCTGCACATGTCCCCCATTCCTACCCTCTTATCTGCCCTTTGAAATATCTTTTATATTGTCATATTGGAATAATTCTCTTTCTTCATGTCATTAACTAGTGAATAAATATACTTTTACACCTTTTCTGATGCCTACTCTATTTTATCTTGAAATTTGCATAATTATATTCCAATCCATTTTATCTGCTGCTGTTTCTATCAAGGTCTATTTTTTAGCTTCTACTTACCCAGGCCTGCATTTCCATACACATCATCAAGTCATGACAGAATCTTACACAGCACCATAAGACTTTTGAAGTGTATAGAGGTCCTGGCCGATGAAAAATCTCCAGAGGAACTAATGCCTGAGTCACTAACAGTACTTTGGTAAACAGGAATGCAGAAGAAGCAGGAAAATCTAAGCTAAGAACCTGCCATTTGACAAAGGTAGAAACAAACCATCCTTATATATGTTTCAAGAAAGTTGGACAGAATTTCTCAAGACAATCTATTATTGAAAGAATCACATAAAACAAACCTTAAAAGAATAGGAACAAAAAGTATATCTTATATTCTAAAATTTTGTTTCCTAAATATGTAACTATACTAAGTAAATTTCTTTGTAAATCTTTCATTACCATTTGATGAAGGAATATGCTCATTTTAATGCATACAGTAGACGAAAAGCTGAAGGACCATATACAAATGGAGTATAAATCATGGAACGTTGAATATTCAATATCAATAAAACTGGGTTGCTGCATTGATAATAATGTGAGAAAACAGCACATGAAAATATCAGAACCAGAAGGCAAAATTGCATATATGTTATGGTATTATTGTTGTAGTTCCTTAACTCACTTTGAGCCAAAAGCACATATCAATCATATATATCTATACATCATCTCAATGGACACTGTAAAATAGGTAAAACGTGAAAGATTTGTTGGATGTGAATAGAAGCCCAAGGATAGTGTGGAATATTTAAAGTCACTAAATTGTTTCTTCTGAATGATGAGCTCTACTTTGGCTTGGGTTCTTTCCTTTCTCACACCTTTTTTGCATATTCCTAATTTCTTTCAATCAGCATACACTAATTTTATCACTAGAGGAAAGAAAGCACATAAATGTAAAGAGTATCTGTCTCAAGCATCATAAGACATGACAGATATAAGCAATATTTAAAATGTGTAAAACAGTTTGACATGAAACATAATGCTCATAAAAGAAGGAAAAATATCGATGTGTAGAATTCTTTTACCATAGTGAACTTTTAGGGTACAAGTGGTCTAATTTAACTTTTCTGGGCCTAAATATAAGCTTGGCAATTATACCATGACTAATTAGGTATCTATGAATTTTCAAGAAAAAATAGTTTAATATTTATCAGAAAGAGGAGTCTATTATCAAAATCTGAATAAACATTTTCTTGGAGCTGGAGAGATGGCTCAGTGATTGAGAGTTTATGCTGCTCTTGCAGAAGAGCTGAGTTCATCACAGCGCACAGCATACTCACTGGGCAGCTCAAAACTTCCTGTAACTTCAGCTCCAGGGTATCTGATACACTCTCCTGAACTCTGAAGGGATCTTCATGTATATGTACACATTCTCACCACACATACTCTCTCTCTCTCTCCCTCCCTCCCCCACAGAATTTAAAATACAAAATACAAGATCTTTTTAAAAATAATAATGCTTTCCTTTTAGGAAGTAGAAAAATGACTCAGCTTTCAGAATACTTGCTACTCTTTCAGAGGATGCAGCTTCAGTTGCCAGAACCCACATGGTGCCTAACAAGCATTCATAAGCCCAGATCCAGGGGATCCTATGACTTCTTCTGGCCTCCATAGGCATTCCACACATCTGGTGCACATTCATGCAGACAAAACACACATACACATAAAATAATAATAATACATTTTAAACTGTTTTCATTTGATATGTCCTCTAATTTAAGGCAACACATAGAACGTGCTGGAACTGATAATTCCATGTTCAAATCCAATAAAGTCCCTATTTCTCTAAAACATTATAATTATAATTAATAAGCATTTTATAAGAAATTTCTCCATTCAAATTACTGAGATAATAGTGGCAAGAGAACTCTGTCTTAAACTTCACCGCTTCCTACAGGAATTCGCCAGTTTAGCTAGGCTAGAGAACCACAGCATCAGGAAAGGGGAACTAAGTGATAACAGGGAAGAAAGCCAACTAGGTCATCTCCCAAGTTAATTCACAAAGTTTCTTTTAGATGACAGTCCCAAGGCTAATAGAACACTATGAAAATCATCTCCATGATGCTTAAAAGGTCAAGGGTAATAGCTGCATTTTGAAAAAATAAATTGTTTGTTCTTTCTAATTTGTAAATCAAATGTCAGTCATTCTTTAGATTGTGAAATCAGTTCTGCACAGTCATTCACAAACCTCCACTGAAGAAAATGAGAAATTCTGTAACGAAAGGTCCATTTCAAAAGCTCACAATAAGAATAGAAACTTCATGTCTGTGGATACGTCACTAATCTGAATCTAAAGCTCGTGGAGGCAGCTGATGCCTCATCTCTGCTGAAATTAAAAATGTGCCAATGGTAAAATGTTTTCCTCAAGGGTCATAGAATAACTAGAGGGTTCTGGGAATTATACTAGGATACTGTTTGCTGACTCCAGCTAATTTAATCACCTGCACCTTGTCACAAGGGACAATTAGACAGCATCCTGAAAAGAAAAATTTGCAAGAATGAAAATGCTCAAGACACTTTATTTAGAAAGCTCAACTGAAATAAAATAATTTTATAGCTCCTCACCTTGTTTTCACTGGGGATGAAAAGACCTAGATTGATCACTTTGCACTTGATTGTTTGTTTAATAAATGTCTCCTTATTTCCCCAGCAATGCAACCAGGAGCACAAATGACTCAAGAACAAGAAATATTTCATAGCTAAGAATAAGAAAAAGCCATAAAGAATTCAGCTTAATTGTCTTCACAAATCTAATCCGACTGTTCTCATAATGCTTTCTTCCCCGGGTGCCTCTGCCTCAGACCTTCTGTGTCATGAGAAGAACAATTAGCAGAGACTTCAGAGTGCAGGTTATATATTGGAAATGAGGCATTCCTGTTCTTGTAGGAGTTCAGAGAAAACAAATTTAGATGTTGATGTAGTGATTTTCAGCAATAACCAGGTATCATCACCTTTTATGAGCCAATTTGAAGGCTGGTATTTTTCTCTGGAGGTTTTATCACTAAAAATTGAGCCAAGACCATGACACTGAGGGGGCAAAAAGGAAGTGATTTCTTTCTGCTTGACTTTTGGCAATGGCTCAAATGACTGTTTTAATGGGCTTTTAAGAGAGGTACTGAAAGTAGCTAGAGGAAAGTAGACCAGGTATATTTTCCTTAAGGGACTAAGAAAATAGAACTGACTGAAGAGTCTGCAAGATATTAAGTTCTCAAAATGTTACTAAATTGTAAAAAAGAAATGATTAGCTGTATTGGGGAATGTTAAGTAAAACAAAAATGGCATTCATATCAATATTTCTGTAATGTTTAAAAGATAATAACTTCAATATTCATGAAAGGGAAAAAATGGACAATTGTCCAATATATAATTTTTCCTGTAACTCCATTTTCCTGATCATTTCATGGGGAAGAGTTCTTCAATCTCGACTCTGAATAAGGATGCCATTTTATTTCCCGAATTTTTCACACAGTGTAGTTTACTTTTGGTTTGAGGAAGGGAGACCTTCTGAGCAAATTTGCTTCAAATGCAAGTTTGTTTGAATTTTGGAACCTAATGTTAATTCACCTGTATGATAGTAATTTCTCTGTCTCCTTTTATGTTTTTTTTTTCTGTATGTGTATTTGCATGTGTGCTGAGAATTTAATTTGCCTATACATTTAAATATGACTGTGACATCTGTCAAATACAGTTAATACTGCTATACCCACTCCTCACACTCTCAAGCAGTTAACATGAATGTGTTAGTGTTTGCCTGAAGTACATGGTTAGAACTTTCCCAATCCCTTTCTGCACATTTTAGGAATTTGTGAAGCAGTGAGCTAGAGGTGCATGGCTTTTCCCACATGCATGGAAAAATGAGGAGCACACAGTTCAAGATTTTGTAACATGGACACTTTGTAAACTCACAGGTATTCATCTTTCAGGTAACTCGTGAATCATTCTTTACAAAATTCTATGTGGATAATATATTTACTATGAATACTAATCTAAAAAAAAGGTGTTTATCCAAGAGAAGTGTTTTAGCCATTCCATGACACAAATACCCTGTTGGGTACCCGAGGAAAAGCGGTGAAAGTAAGAGAATATTAAACTTCACTCTATTTTTCCAATTAATTTTGTGTGTGTGTGAGTAATTTGCATGCGTATGAGTAATTTGCATGCGTGTATGAAAGTACACCCTGCAATACTCACGAAGACCGGAACAGGAGTAATGGTCCCTTGATATTGAGTTAAGGATGGTTGTTAGCCTTCATGTGGGTCCTGGGAACTGAACTTGGGTCCTCTGCAAGAGCTCTTAACTCCTGAGCCATATCTCCAGTCTCCTTAATCCATCTGAAAAGTTCTATGTCAGGTTATTTCTGTATTAAAGTTAGTTGATTTCAAAATGACACTGTACACTGTTTCTAATTTAAAGTTCCAAGCTTGAAAATACTTCATCCTCTTCCTAATTCTATATCCATGTTCACCTCAGAATTTTAAAAATATATAAATGTTTTGAAATTTTCTCATTGAGAAATATCAAAGGAAATCAGATAATGGATCTGAATTCCATTATCCTGAATTTAACTGGAAGTGTAAATCACACAAGAAAAAAGGAACAGTGATCATTTTTTTCAGAACAACAATTGCACTTTTTTTTTCATTATGGAGTATTTAGTTTGCCTTTTCTATGCTATGTAGACAGAAACTTAAGTCTTAATCACATTAAAACATAGGAGAATATTCTAAATTATTTCAGCTCTCTACAACCTCATTTTGAATACTGTAATCATCTTATTCATCAAAATCAGAGCAATCAAAATTTAAAAGAAAAAAAAAAACTGAGTAAAAAAAGTACAGGTAAAAGCTAACAAATACAGACTTTCCAATTGTGAGAGCATCAGGTTTTGATTTACGCAGCGAATTTATACACTGGTGTTTCAATTGTTGTGTAATTCAACTGTCCCCTTTTCTTCCAACTCGTTCCTATTTATCTGAACAAACAAAAAATAGTAACAGAAAGTCACAGGGGAAAAGTAAAACATTATTGAATAGACCAAGGAAGAGCTGTGGTCTAGGGATGAACTAGTCCTTTTCAGTGCATGTCATCCTGACAGCTCTCTTATTTGGTGTCTTGCAGAGAGCAGATAATATCACAGCTTGCCATGGAGGAAGAGAACTAAAGGGCCAAAGCAGAGCCCTCAGAAGGGAGCCAAGTTATTGATTTCTTTTTCTTAAATCACATTTCTCTGAAAATGGTGAAGTAGAGTTTCTAAGAAGAAAGATACTTTTGACTTTATGCTTTCTTGACTTCAAAACTGGAAGAGAAGTAAGTTATGTGATAAGTGTATCACAGGAGGTCTATGCAGATTCATAACCCAGTAGGGGACACAGGAATGCTGCTTACTGGATTGTTTCCCTGGCTTAGGCTCAGCCTGCTTTCCTATAAATATTAAACAACCTGCCCAGGAGTGGCACCATCCATTGTGATCTGGGCCCTCCCACATCACTCAACTATCAAGAAAATACCCCACAGACAGGGCCACAGACCAATTCAATGGGGCAAATTCCCCAACAGAGATTTTCTCAACCCAGGTGTGTCAAATTGATAACTAAAGCTTCCCAACACACAGACATGAGGTTTGTGTTATGCAGCATGACATAAATCAATCAGAAAGTGTTGATAACTCCAAAAACATATGTGCCACTATTGTCGAGCAGCAAGTCATGATGGAGGCTAGTGGGATTCATAGCTGAATAAGACTTTCAAGGTAACACACATAGAACATACAAGCACTATGAAGGTTGAAAGTTCCAGATTGGAACCAGCTTGATTTCTTCATGTCTTATAACTCAGTTATGTGATGTCATTAGCAATAGATTTTTACAGCCACATTTTGGGTAGTACCAAGAACGATGGCAATAACCTGGAATGTTTAGAGTGGGGAAGTCTATGGGACCCTGGGGTCCCATAACTCTAAAAACTCATACCTGGGCTTTCATTTGGTAGCCTATATTGTGTGAGGGTGGTGTTCACCCCACTCCTCTTATAGGGTAACAAAATAAAAACTCCTTTTATATATCTATATGTGCATATTTTAGCAAGCTTCTCCAGTAGTAGGTCTCTGTGTGGCTTTCTCAAAGGTCTGTTACTGTTAAACGTATTCCCATATTCTCTCCTCTACCTAACCATCCCCCCATTTAAACTTTTCTATTCTGTTAATGTTCATTAACATCTTCATAGCAGCCATATTCTAGTCTCCTTTGCTTGAATTCCACTGCCAATGGTTGCCTGCTAGTTTTGAAGTAATAAGTTATTTTAATATATACATATTTATACTGTCACTTCTGTTTCTCTAGAGAACCCTGACAGTATAAATACATATATATTAAAATAACTTATTACTTCAAAAAAGTAAGACAGCTAAATCACACCCAAAAGGCTGAGAACGTGGTAGTTGCTCAGTTTTTAAAGCTCGGTAGGGGCCTGAGTGGCCAGAGGAGTCCTGCAGCAGCTGGCTCATACTAAAAAGGCCGACATCCTGCTAATGCTCAGTCCAGAGGGCTAGATCCAGCTTCAATAGTCCCACTCAGGCACTGAAAGCCTGGAGGTTTTTTTCTGAAGAGCTGCTGGTCCGCAGTAAATGATAGAAACTTGAAAACACCTGCTCTGATGTCAGCAAAGGCTGTGTTGGCGGCAGCAGCAGCAGCATAAACCAACTCAGCAACAGCAGCAGCAAAAGCCAGCCAAGCAAAAGGCAAAAAATGGTCCTTCTGCCATCGTCTTTTTAAATCTGGTTATTACCAGAAGCTGGCACCCACAGCTGGGGTGGGTCTTCCGGGGTGGGTCTTCCCACAGCAGTTAAAGCCAGTTGTTATTAAAATCAACCATCCCATATGGGCACTGCAAAACTAAGCAGTCCTCTTATGACTTTATACCACGCACACACACACACGCACATACACACAGACACACACAAACACACATAAATTGGAATAAATGTAATCTGGGAAGTGAAAGACTTGTCGGTGTAAATTATAAGACACCACAGAAAGAAACAGAAGAAGATACGAAAGATGGAAAGATGCTCATGGACTGGCCTCATCAAATATCAGGATTAATATTGCAAAAATTTTCATTCTACAAAAGCAATGTACAGATTCAATGCAAACTTCATCAAAATTCCAGTGTACTTCTTCACTATCATATGATCGAGCAGTAACACTCCTGAGAATATTTAGAAAGGACTCTGTCTTACTCCAGAGATATCTGCTCATCCACGTTCACTCATGCCATACTCACAGTAGCCAGGAAATGGGTACAACCTAGATGTCCATCAACTGATGAATGGATAATGAAAACACAGCACATGCGGACAATGGGATATTATTCAGCTACAGAAAATAAAATTATGTAATTTGTAGGTAAAGGGATGGAGCTGGAGATAATCATTTTGAGTGAGGTAACCCAGGTCCAGAATGACAAACATTGCATGTTCTCTCTTATATAGAGAGGATAGCCTTGAATGTTTAGATATATGTTTTTAAAATTGAGTACCTAAATGCATCAAGTTTCTCTGAATTAGTTTCAAAACACAGGTAAGTGTACACAGGTAAGTGCACCTTAGTATAAAAAATTTGTAGGGTGGATATAGTTCTTTTATTTGATAGATGGCTTAGTGTAGAGGTAACAAAATATACTTGTGCATGTCTATATATGTGATGTCATACTATCCCATTTTCCCTGTTTGATCTTTTAACTCACATCAATGTCAGGTTACCTCAATTAACATATCTTTATTTTGGGAAAAATTGGGGGAAGTAAAATAATGTTTTGTAAGCATTTGTCTTCATTTTCTTTTAGTGGTTAATTATCTTAACTCTGCTCTACAACTATTCATACAGATTTATACAGCATGTCCTGGTCTAAATAAATTTAACCCGTTTGTAGAAAGTAACTAATTAATTGCAGATCATTTTCATATACATGTCGTCCCTTTCTCTCTGCACTCCTGAAGGCCAGTTGGAAAAAACTGTTATCTAGGAACCTAGAAATTATATCAGCAAGCAAAAAGGAAAAAAAAATCATACCATGTTAAAAATTTTAAGCATTAAACCTATGCTGAAACTTTTTCTAATTACAGCTTGGTGATAAAGGTCCAATAAGAACAGCTGAATGATGGAGTGAACCTGTGGCCTATGGAGGCTCTAACTTACACAAGCCTGAAACAACTCAGGGCAAGGAACAAATAAACCCAAATGATTTTCATGAAAGATCATAGATGGAGTTTCAGAAAAGCAGTCACCTGTAAATTCCAGGCTTGTGTCATATTTAGAAATGGAGTCATAAACAACAAATGTGTCCATCATGGACTTTGGTGACTCCACCTCAAGTATGAGGAATGGACAGGAAGATGGACTCAGAATTAAAACAGAGCATGGAGAAGGCTAAAAATTCTCACTGTCATTCTCCTTAGTGGATTTTGTGAGGGTGGATTGGCAGTTTGGGAAAACTGAAGAACCAGATCATTTTCTTTGATACTATCCCATTTTATCAACCCTTTCTTCTTTTGTCCTATGAACTTCTAATGGACTCCATTACCAGGTTAATTTCTCCCTTGTTGAACAAAATGACACAGCTGGGACAGTTAGAGGGCTCTCAATCTCTGCTAAGCCTCTTAGTCTCCTGGCGTTCAAGCCCTAGTCTGAGCAAAGGAAATAATAGGTTAATATTACAGGTCTCATTAGCTGAGAGTCTGCTTGGTGACAACTTGTTGAAAATCTAAGAAAATCTAAGTGGACTTGGAGACAAGATTCCCACAGGAAATGTGCCTCAAATGTAAAGTCTTTGTAACTGATTTCCAAAGAAAAAAAAAGACACTAAATTTATAAGGATGGGTCAGAGAACTCAAGGTAATTGACAACTCTAAACATACACATGCTATGCATCCATGGAGGGTTTTCCATCCCAGATTAAGCGCAGCACAACTGAGTAGTTTATCAATCCTGAGAAAAACTAACCACTTCATTTTAATTGGGGAACCGCCAGGTTACCTTGCCAAGTATCACAAGTCTTGAAGTTAAATGAGTTTTGCATGGAATGAATGTACTAATGTGTCCATAGAAAGTCCACAGCATGGAATGAATACGCTACTGTGTCCATAGAAAGACCACAGCCAGCCTGTTCTCATTCCACTCAACTGGAGATTAGAGTACTAACGTATCCATCAAGTGATGGTTCAGTCCAGCAATACCTTGGTTCACTTTATCCTTTCTATTAAACAAATAATACAATTAACAACAATGATAACAACTCCTAAACAACCTGCGATTTTCAGTGTTTACAAAGCAGTTTCTAACGGCACAAAGGGTACCCACATATTTAGATATTCCTTGCCAATTTATTGAAATATTAATAAATCATGTTTAGTAAGTGTGGCCAATTCGAATTTCATCACCAGATAAGGTGCAAGAATAAACAATAGGCACCTTTAACTTGGCACATAGTCACACTTAACTTGGCATATAGTCTCATGATTTCTTTGTAGTTAGTTGCAAAGGCTGTGCTTGATCCATCATAATACGAGGAAAATATAAAGAAGGTAGAGGTCATAGGAATTTTGGTTTAGGGAGAAAAGTAGATTAAAGCAGTATTAAGTGGGGAATGTGAGAAAGAGTAAATTATCCCAGAGAAGCGCTCTTTCAGAAGGAAGACAGAATAAACAACATTTCCCATTCATGGAGATACAGCCAATGTACTCTCTGGATATTTCAAACTCCAGAGAATCATTGGGGAAATTTTGTGATAGATTAGATTATTACCATGGTTGCTTAAAATTTTTAAACACGATTGATAGCTGCCTTAAAATTCACATGACCAAGACTTATCTTTGAATATGTTCCTCAAACATTTAGGGCCCAAAACACTTTCCAAATAAAACCAATAAGCCCTCAACAAACAAAACATACACAAATCTCATTACTAAGATATGACTAAATTTAGCACTCAAAATAGCCTGGGATGTACTTCACAGCTACATTTTAGTTTAAGTTATTCCCTTCACAGATACAGGGGCTAAGCTTAACACATCCAGGAAATTTAAGACAAGCAACCTTATCAGCATGCTTGCAGAGCTAAGATTGGAAATCCAGTTTGCTAAATCTTGAACCAATAACCCAATTTAAAGGCTATTTATTGAGTTGGTTTATTTGATCACTAGAGGAATGTATATGTTGTGTAGTGCTAAGAAACCAAATGGCCCAACAGAATCACAATTACAGGTAAAAAAGAAGGAACCTATAAAAAAATCAACAATGTTATGCTGAGAACTTTTGAGCTGTCTCTCTCACAAGTCAGTCATAATTCAGATAACAGAAAGTCATACTGCAAAGAATAGTCTTTTCCTGTGGCCTCTTCATTTCAGCATTTAAGCATGATTATTTTTTGTTACTTTTGCTGGTAATATCTGTGTCTAAAATAATTTCCAAGGACTGGAGAGATGGCTCAGCAGTTAAGAGCACTGGCTACTCATGACCCAGATTCAGTTACCAGCAATCATATGGCAAATAACAACCATTCGTGATTCCAGTTCCAGGGGATGGGACACCGTCTTCTGACATCTGTGAGCACTACATCACATAGGTGTATTACATACATGTAGGCAATATACTCATGCACATGAAATAATAACATAACTAATAAACATATTTAAAATGCTATCAAACATACTGTTGAAGTGTTAAGATCTCCACGGTGCTGGAAGGCTGTGCTGTACTTTATAAAAGAAAAATATGGTAGGTAATCTTCATTCCTCTACAAGTAACAGTGCCTGTGACAATAAAGTCATATAAATAAGGTGAAAGTACAGATATCCATAAAAAAATAAAAAAATAAAAAAACAACAACAACGACAAAAAAAAAAAACTTCCAATCTTCCAATATGTTTTTGTTTCAGGTCAGTCTAGGAAGTGATAAAATATCCATAATACATCCTTTATACTATGTAAAAGTTAGTGAATGGTGAATTATTGGGTTTATTTATGAGAGGAGATATATAATGTTTAATGGGCAGCATTGGTGTGGAGGTACAGTTCAGAGGTAATCAATACTCATGCTACTGAGAGCCAGGAAAATATGGTCCCTTCACATCCAATGTAAGACCTAAGGACTGCTTAGAGAAAGTATCAGTGCGGCTGAGATGACTGAAAAGTGAAATCAGCCTATTGAACTGCATGGAAGAGACAGCGACCAACTGATTTGCCTAGATAAGATATCCTCTAACCTGCTGAAGTGTCTGCTGGTTGTGTAGTGTGCCTCAGGTTTCCAACTTTCATGAACCACTGTCAGTGCTCTCTGATCTTTTGGTGACACAGTTGTCTCTGAGTTATTTTTGCTCCTTTTAAGTAACCGCTTATTAATACACCTATGAATAACCTCAGTAAAACTAGTTGATTTATCAAGCTTGATTTTGATGGTTTTCTTACTTTGGTCTATTATTGCTTTCCTTTCTGGGATGAGTAGATATGTGTTCATGTCTCCCCAGGGATGGTGTCAAACAACAGCTCTTCAGATTAGAAAGCTTTAGAGAAGGAAACATAAAGATTTTACAAGTGTTACACTGAAAAATAGTTATGTGGAAAAACAGGGTTCAATGCTTAGGACCCCAGATGCTGGACAAGGACAGATTTTGAAAACAGAAACTATTAATGAAAATAAACTTTTAGTTCTCACACAAAGTGTGTGACCTGGGCATCTCTATCCTTCAGAAGCAATAGTTAAGCCTTAATTAATACAAATATTGTGACAATATTATCAAACATGCTAACTACATATCATGAGAACAGACTGTATTTTGATATGGAACTCCCACCATAATCTGTCTTCCCCTGGCACATCCTCTGGGCTCTACTTTCACGGACCTTTACAGAGCATCTCTAGTTTCAATAAAACTTGCTGAATGTATTTTGCATATACCCAACATGCTCTTATCTATCTGGAATTCACTTCCCATCAATAACTTTATGGATATTTTTCACATGGTTTTATTACCATCTAACAGACTATAATATTTATTTATGCAGATACTGTTTATTGTCTGATTTAAGAACAAAGACTCATTTATCACTGGCATGGTTTGAGTGGGAAAATTAGGATGTAACAAAAAAAATTACTCTGAATTAAATATTGACTTAAATCTGGCAATGCCATGAAATGGCGTAAACATGGATTCATTATTGTATCTTCTGAAGTCTCAGTTATCTTATCTTGGAAATGGAAATACAATTAATCTCTTACTGAGCTGTGCTGTTCTAATTAATATTAATGAGCACTGAAATCACCCTGAATAAATCAGCAGTATAAGCGCATGCTTTTTACTTGTTTGCTCTTTCAATCTATTTTTTCATCTTTTATATTTGCCAAATCTGCTCCTTTAGTTTTACTTTATTGTGTTAATATTGACTTAGTCAAGGTAATGTATAACTTATCATATGTAGAGCGGCTGCTGATGAATTTTTTTAGTCATACATGTGAAGGTGTACAAATTCAGGAAATGGTTAAGCCTAAAAAAAATTTAGCATTGGATGGTAAATAGACTCTGTATGTGGTACATTCGAAGATGCTTCAGGAATCTGGGTAGAAATGCTTACAGGTAGAAACCTTCACTGAACAAAGCATCAATATTCTTTTTTTTTTTTTTCTGAACTATTCAACACCCGTGTAAGTTTTGCTGTTAAGTACAAGCCTATTAGAATATTCATAGAGTTTGAATTCAGAATGTTCTTCTGCCCAGAGACTAATGTGTTAAAAGCTGGTCTGTGGAAGAGATTTATTTCCTTGTGTGACCACTGATCTTAGAGTCACATATATCACTTTAGAGATCAGAAAAGCACCTATGCCTATTGGTCAAAGGTTTTATTTAGTAGTTATTTATTTACTGTATCCATAAGGAACTTGCAAGTTCTACAAAGGCTAATCCCTTTTCCTATTCGTCCAATATTATATTTACAAAACCTGAACATTGCCTGATGTTTGTCATGTATTCGATGATAAAATGAATTACTGATTGAAATATTTTTAACACAGTTCTAATATTCATCAAGAGCATCTCCTCTTTGGTATCTGTAATGGAAAGAAGAAGGATAGTTCAACCTTTTGTTATAAGCATTATCCCTCGAGTGTTAGAAATCACAGTACTTCTGTTCTACCATCATAAAACTCAGATAGCTAGGATTCCACCACCATAATCATGTTGTCATATTTTACAGTAAAATAGTGATGTATAAATCACCACAATGCTAACTGTAAAGCACTGAGATCCTGTAAGTACAGCATGTCCATGTTTTACTACATACTGTGAACTTACTTATGGTGCCTCTATAATCAACTTTAATTAAAACATATCAGCATAATTCTGGAGACAACTTAAAAGAACAATTTTGAAAGTTACATGTCTTGCCGTAAGTAAAATAGTAAGTGAAATTTTCATATACATAATTAAGCAAGTCAAGGAAGCAGATATGAAAGCAAACTCATATTGGGAAGTTTGTGTGAATAAGTTCATACTGAGTTCCTTCGAATCAAGTGATAGAGCCCAGCTTTATTTGTCTTAAAGTACTTTATTCTACAGAACACTGAACTAATGACCCAATAAAGCATTTTCTGCTAGCTTTCGCTTAGCTGGGAAAAGTCATATCAAATGTAATAAAATTTTACTGCATCTTGTACTGTTGATATTTGTATTATTCCCTCTCTTTGAATAATTTCCCCTTTTATGTTCTGAGGCAAGATACGAAAGATCATATCAGCCCAGGCAACTTTTTTTCTGATGATTAAATCTAATGAGAATGGATGAGTGAGAAAACAATATTGTGCTAGATAAGGTTGAAGAAAGTTCCACAAAGTTAGATACACTTATCTAGTCTGACTACCTCATTCTGAGCTTCAAGAACTCAACACACACTCTGTAACATTATGTGCTGAAACTACAATATATGGTGTTACTAAGTGGTGCAGCTAAGAAATGGGAAGGTAGGTAAACTCTATTAAACTACAGTTTGTGAAAAATGACCAAACTAGTGCTTTGTTTAATAATTGTTCTGAGTTTTAATGGCAGGGAGTGAAACAAAATAGATGTTTCCCATGCTCTCTCTATTCTAAGAGGCCAGTAAACATCAAACTTCAAAGAAATAAACACGAGTTCCCATAAGAGATTTTACTACTGTATTAGCGCAATCTACACAACTTCTGTGATAGATGGGTGATCATTAACCATTTCCACTTCACTAAGACATCCCTGAGAATTTACTTTATGTAAGTCATTTTGTTAAGAATTTCTGACAAAAATTTTAAATGAAATGCAACGTACATTTTCATGCCTTTGCTTTCTTGTTCTACAGGTAAGAATCATAGAAACTGCCTATTTTAAATAAGTAAAAGAATAAACAGATAAATAAAGCATGGAGTCTTCCAGAAACTATAAGAGAAGCAAGGACATAGGAAACATTCTTGCTTCTATAAATAGAGACCAAAGTATAAGGAACATCTCCCAGCAGCAGTCAGGATCAGCAGTCACAAATGGTAATGTGTGTTAAAGTAAGAAAAAAAAAATGTCCTAGTATGATCGGAAGACATAGTCCAGACAATTCTAAAAGTTAAAAATTATGCGCAGCAGCATGGGCTTTCCCCCAGATACGTGACCAGGTTCTTACAGCAAACACCAGAGCTTCCTCTAGTATACTGGAAGAAAAGAACCATTATTAAATGAGCGTTAACACTGGTTCTTCAAAAGGATTGACCCCAGGAACAATTCCTTTGCAAGAGCCTAAATGTTTCAGGTATTGTCTGATGCTAGCACACCTATGAGGAAAGAAATACCAATCCCAGTCCATCCTAGCCATTTTCTCACACTTAGAAACATTTGTGACATTCACATTCTACAAGATGAGATCACAGAACTTCTGAGACCTTATCATAGGTCAGTGATCACTTACTCTCCATGCATTGCTCTGCATTATTAAAGGTATTTAAAGTACTACAATTTTACAGTACTTTCTTACATCTAGTAATTCAGATGCAGATATTAAGAAAACAATTGACAGGCATATGGGAATGGCAAATATAATTTAAAGATAAAGAACAAAAATAAAAACCAAGAACAGTAGACATGATAAAACTCTCAGACTGGGAGTTTAAAGTAAGCATTATTTATTGATACATTAAGTGCTCTAATAGATAAAGAGTAAGCAAAAAATAATGGTGTTGAGAAAAAAAAGAAGAAGGAATCCAAAGTATGAACTTAAAATGATAGAGAATGAAATCTGTCACAGAAATTAACAATGCCTTCTCTGGGCTTTTTAATAGATTGTATATAGCCAAGGAAAACATTGTGGAGGCCACGGCAATGCCATAGAAATCTCTAAGATGGATGATAAACTGAAAAAAAAAAAACACTAAGCAAAGAAACTAAAAAAATGATATAAAGAAAATAATTTTCTGCCAAACCCAATGATCTGAGCTTGAGCTCCAGAAAGGGTAGGGAAGGAGAAAATCAAGCCAGGCAACTTGTCCTCAGACCTCCATACACAAACCATGATTCTCTTGCATGTATGGAAGTGCACATAAGCACACATATAGACACACATACATAAATACGTAAATGTAAAATATACATATAAGTAATACTCAGATTTGAGTTTAACAAAAAAGTGTAACATTTCTCATTTCTAAATTCTGAGTTTAGAAATTATTGTTAAGAAAAGGTAAAAACCCAAAAGAAGAAAGAAAAACATCTCAGGTGCTTGGTGTAGAAAATATAACATCATTACAAATGGTGATATCCTCAGGTTAAGTGGGAGATTTGATGAAAACTGTATTAGAATCACATGCGAATTCTTTGGAAAAGATAGGAATAAAATAACTGTAAAAAAATAAATTTTAATTTATCTGAATTTCAAAGGCACATAAAAGAGCCCAATCTTTTTTCTATAAAGAATATTTTATGATATTTATAATTACTTTTATCTACTTATATGTGTGTGTGTGTGTGTGCCTGCATGCCTTAATGTATACTGAATATATTTAGATGCCTTTGCTTCTGAAGCCATAGGAGGCATTGGGGTTACAGGTAGTTGTGAGCCACGTGATGTGGGTGCTGGAAATGAATCTAGGTCCTCTGCAAGGACAGCAAGTATTCTTATCGGTTAAGTAATCTGTCTATTTCCCCAAACAGTTTTCTAATAGAATAGGTTTGAGAAATAATCTCACTTCCCTGTTTGACACTGTAGTGCTGTCATGAGGAAAAAACAATATAATTGAGATTCCAGAAATAAGTCCACATAATTAGTGTTGATTGTCAACATGGTCCTGAGATGGTTCAGATGATTTTATGCCAAGCAACTGGCATATATAATTCATATCATATAAAACAATGCAATGTAAACAGAAGACCCTGGTGTAAGTACTAACTCTTATAATAATATATAAATGCATATCATGACTTTAGACTTAGCCAAGTTTCTTATCTATGACACAAAAACAGCAAAGAAAAACACAGCTTTTATGACCAAGATCGATTTACACAATTCACAAGATATATTAGAAGATAAACCTGTCAATATATCAAATAAGGAAAATACATTTTTAATTTTTTTGTTGAATTTCTGTGTATTTCATACAGAATACCTCAATCAGTCTTAATCATCTTCATACCCACTCCCCACTCACCCCTTCATGGACTTGCAACTGGAATCCCAATACTCTGTCATTGGTGCCAAGTCCTAGTGTATCAAGTTACTGTCCCCAGATATTCCCCCTCACAAGTGCGTCCACTGAGGGCTAGTCAGTCTATCTAGAATCCCTCACCCCAGGAAGATCATCTCTTCCTAATCCAAAAGTAATCAGTTGCCAATATTTCTTCATTTAAGATTGGGATCTGTTGTCTATTTCCCTAGGTACATGTTGGGTCTTTGCTTGAGTTTGCATGGGTCTTACTGTGACCATTAATGTAGGTTCATATGAGCAAGGACCCAGGAGCTTGTAAGACTCTATTTCCATACGATCATGCACTTCCTCCCTGGCTCTTACAGTCTTCCTGTCCTCTCTTCTGTAATAGTCCCTGAGCCCTGGGTGGGTGAAGTTTAATATGGGAGTCCTATCTAAAGACTAACATTGTGCAGACTCTTAATCTCTATGTCTTGGCTATTTTGACCTTTTGTGTTTCTGGCCCTATGTTGCATGAGGGAGTTTCATTAATGAGAAAGGAGAGATTCTTGAGTATCCTCTTTACCACTTGTTCTATGTTCAGTAAGCCTTAGGTATAGACATTGCATTGTAGATATTCCATTAAGGCTTGGACAATTTACAGAAATTGTCTGTGTGTGATCAGTTGTGGACTCTGTAATAGTCTCCTTCTGGTGCAAAAGACATTTCTTTGATGAGTTATGGCTGGGATATTTGTCTGTAAATATAAATCTATATTTTGCACATTGTAAGAAATTATATTAGTCTGGGAATGTGACAGTCTTGTGATTTTCTCTAAGATCCGTGACCTCTCCAGTCATTTGTATTGGACTTTGTTTAAAGTACCACACATGAATTTCCTACCACCGAGTAGGCTTTTTTTTCATTTTTGGTGGCTATTGGTTGCCCCAAAGATAAATCTGGCACTGCTACACTGATGTCAGGTCTTGTGCCAGTCAAAGGAAACTATTTTAATAGAAAGTTTATCATGGTAGATAATTCAGTAGTGACTGGTTTGAAAATTTTGTCATTGGGAAAATACCTATTGAAAACGTAATGAGATTGGAATATCGACTCATTATAAAATTTTGTCAAATTTGCTGGTTTATATTTCCTTACTCACATAAATATTAACAACACTGATAACATCCTCTATGTAAGAATATTAAAATCTAATTATGAGTCTTATATTCTAACTTCTTATCCAAAAGAGCTGTTGCTTAATACCAAATAGACATTGAAAGCAACTTTGAAAAGGTTACTTATTTGTTCTGATATTACAACTTTTATAGGATCTTTTGAGAGTATTGAAAGATGTTCTAAGTAACCTTATCTTTCATATGTATATATGTATAAACAGTATATCAAAAATTGCAGTGAGAAATCTAACATGGAAACAGACTATAATTGTGACTAAGATGCACACTGCTAGTCAACCTCTACATAAAGTAAAGGGTCTGTGACTGGACAAGAGTGTGTAGATGGGAATTTTGAGTGGCTCCATGGGACCTCTTCCTAGGGTTTGACTTATCTGTGAAGTACAATGAACTATTGTAGGGTCCAGAGGTAGGTAGAATCTAGCTGGCTTTGGGTCATACACAAACAGCATATGTTTTAAGAATTTATCATCTGATTCTTGAGTGATATTCAGCATTTGAGTAAATTTCATGTAAAAGGGAACGCTTGTATGAATAAATGAATGAATGGAGGTTTCCTGACAATTCTGAACTACATTAGTGTAGGCTGAAAAGGTGATGACAGGTTTTATACAGAGCAACTACTGAAAACATAAAGTAATCAAGTCAGCAACTGGAATCGTCATACCTAAAATGGAATTACCTAACTTCTTCTTTTCTCATGCTACTCTTGAGAGTCTTTGACTTTGTCTA
Organism: Eospalax fontanierii; assembly: GCA_035773235.1. NCBI lineage: Eukaryota > Metazoa > Chordata > Mammalia > Rodentia > Spalacidae > Eospalax > Eospalax fontanierii. The sequence goes on from CM069552.1 coordinate 21,204,732, forward strand.
TGAACCATTCTTTGAAACATGTATTGAAAAGAAACGGGTGTTAAAGGACCACTCTTCTTAATAGTAGTAGAAATAGTCTTATTCAGGCTGGCAATTTTGGTTATTTGTCCCATTCTGGTTTGTTTTGCTCTATGTTCTGTATCAGACAATGGCATCATACTTTCATCTTTATGTTCAGACATTCTTACAAGGCGTCCCACTGTGCATTTCTTAACTCCTCATTTCGCACTGAGGCTCAGCCTCTGTTAATCTATTGTTACTTCACTATTATGTAAAATAAGAATTACAGTTTGTTTCTCTGTGATTAATTACTGCTTTCTCCCAAGGGATGCATTGCTGAGTGTCTTCAAATGCTAATATAAGACAAGCTGCCTGTGCTAACTCAACTCTCTAACTCTAAAACTCACCTTAAGTGAAAATATCACTGTTTACTGCCAAAGTTGTCATTTGCCAAGAAAAGTTAAAAAAATATCTACCAAGAATTTCAATAATAGAGCTGCTTTTTAAGTGAGAAATCATTTCTTGTGTTCAAAAGGCATCTGTATGTCAATGTGTATACTCCTTAAGACTAAAGATAATTGCTTCAATTTACCTGACAATCAGATAATGTCATTTTCACAGTTGTGAATGGTGTAGACACTGAATGTTCTTGAATGGCACAAAAGGTGTGAAGCAAATTTAGTGAGGGGGAAAAAAAAAAGTTGGCATCAGCTGAAGTGCCTTCTGCCAGATGAAATTCTAGACATGTGCTTCCTTAAAGTCTATCTCTGTGACTCAAATTTTATCCTTGATTTATTACAAAAGGAAAACAAAACAAACAGAATACATACAAATCAGCACCACTCACAACAAAGAACAAGTTAAACAGTAAAACAGCACAAATCCAATAGTCTAAGAAACAATGCAAATATCAAATCACTGCTTTAAATTAAATAAGAAGTCATGTTAATGGATATTTCTGCAAGTCTGCAGAATGCACAAACATGTAACAACTTCTGTGACTAAAGGAGAGAAATAAATATTTGGGAACTGGACTTATCTCTAGTACTCTCTAATTCTTGTGACATTGACTATGCTTTTAGGTGTGTTTGAATCTATCAAATTATAGTTTTCAGAGTGAAAGAGATAGCTCAGTGACTAAGAGTGTTTGACGTCTAAGCATGAGGACCTTAGTTTGAATTTCAACACCCATAGAAAAGTCAGATGTGTGTGCACCTGCACCTGTAGCCCCAGCTCTGTGTGCAAAAGAGATAGGAAGTCTGATGAGTTTTCTGTATCAGTCTAACTCTAGGTAATGACAGACCCTGTATCCACAGTGTAAGTAGAAAGTGAGAGAGAAGGTACCTTAACCTATATCCTCCTTCAGCCTCTTTAAACACACACTGTCACACACACAGAACTCTATACATATGTGCATATAGCACATACATGTTCTTGCCAAACTAGTTTCCTAATTACTGAAATGAATATAATCCTACCTTTAATTAAGGAATCCTCAAAATAATTATTACTGTGATTGTCTCAGGTTAAACACAAGAGTTCCATGTTCATTGGAAACAGAACTAAGTAGCAAGTCCTTAACTCTTGTCAACTGGTTGTGTAGCAATTTCTTCTGAGACTAAACCTTCTATCCCAGAGGGAAGCTGGTTAAACAACAGGATGTTCTTAGGAACGTAAAGCACATGCTGTTTTAAAGGCAGGTAAACAAAAGGATGTTGTTTGAGTGGAGGTAAAATATTCAGTCCCTCCAGGAATCCCCTTAAATTCAGGAAGTAAAGAATCCAATAGCTCAAGGAAGTCGCTGAAACTGACCAGGTTCACCAAGCTTTGCCCTTCCCAGTAATGTAGAAGCCAGAAGGCCTGGAGACCAGCCTAGCTACCTGGGAAAAGAAGCCACTTGAGAGTGGCTCAGACTAACTGAAGAACATGGAAAAGGCACTCTCCTAACCTGTTGCACTGCCAGAAAGTTGTGCACTGTGCTCCAGGTTTCCTGCTTCTGTAAACTGCAGCAGTGGGTTTTGCTGATGCAGTGGCATTTGGTTCATTTCTGCTCCTGTAAGGAACCCTAGTACAGCTCCCTGGTTCACTACACTGGATTTGGGGAGTCTTCGTGCTTTGGTGCATTCTCAGTCCCCTATCTTGGGTGAGCAGACTTTTGTTCACATCTCCCCAAGAAGGGTGTCAGTCAAAAACAAACAAACAAAAAATAAAAACCCTTCGCCAGCTATCAAATAGATCAAGAATGTTCTAGATGAACTCCTTGAAGTGTTATTTTGATGATCACAAGAGAAATAAATACCTTACTCTGAGTGTAGCACAATATATCTTTGAAAATAAATGTTTATTCTCTGTAAAAAAAAAAGGAAAATAAAAATATCTTTTTCATGTGAAAGCATCGGCAGGCTAAAAAATTAACTGGTTTATGTTTCTATTTTATTATTCACCTGAGTTATCAGCAGACTCTGCCTGGAGTAATTGTTCAGATCAGTGGTCTATGGCCAAGGACAGAAGAAATGAGACTTTAAGACTTTTAATTAATATAGAGTAGAAGCCAGAGAGATATAACAGTTTGGGCATCTGCTAAACTATAAATCTCTGAACACAAATGACTCTTTGTTTGATTGCTATTCAATATTTGGAAATTACAAGATGCAACATGAAATTCGTCTCAAACATAGAGTTTTTTTATTTAACCCAAGATGTAAACCTACAGTGCATTGATTCATGTCCAATTGCATTTTATTATCATAGAATAGAAAGGAGGCAGAGTAAACTTTATTAAATGTATGCTTTCATTGTATTGATATCTACTCAAATGATAGTAGTTGACAGTTTTAAAAATGAATTAAAATTTAACCTGAACAGAAAAAGAATGAGAAAAGGTATTTGCACATAAGAACATTAACACATATTTGCAATGTGCGGAAAAGCTAAATTAGGCCAGGCCTGGTTGAATTCTTGTAACTCTAGCTACTTAGGAGGATCCAACTCTGAGAAAATAAGTTCAAGGCCTGTCTGGATAATAGAGCAAGATCAAGGCCAGTCCAGTCAGATTAGCAAGACCCTATCTCAAAATAAGAAAAAACAAAAATGAGTGCATCCAAGGCACTCATTTCAATTACCAGTACCTCAGAGCAAAATGAAAGAAACAAAGAAAATCTATCATATCGTTATTAATTTTTTTGACAGAGGGTAGCGAAAGGCAAAACTGTAGCAATATCAGAGAAAACAATGTAGACTCTCAGGAGTATCTCAGCAAAGGCCGGGAATTGGACTCAGTGGTGAAGGACACCCGAGAAAGAGATTCCCACTTCCCCAGCTCTCACCACTTATGTGATACACTTTTTTTCCAAAGAGTAATTAATGAAGGCCTGTAACATAACTAAGTTGGAAAAGTGGTTACCACTCAAGACTAGAACCTGAATTTAATAGCCAAAATCCACATAGAAGTCACATAGAAAGCTCCATAAAACTGTCCTGTGACCTTCATGGGTGTGGGCACAGATGTAGACATGGATAGGCAGATATACAAAATGCACATGTTAACAATAAATTTTTTTTGAAGAGTGGATAATTAAAAACTAGTCTTCAGCGGGAACAATATACCCAGGAAATCTGTGAACACAAAGTCCTAAGTGGAGAGTGTCTTTCAGTGTGGTTTTTAAAAGATGATTTTTTAAAAAATCTAAGTTTCTTAGGGTCGGTAAGATGATTCAGGGGATAAGAGCACTGGCTGCTTGGCCAGAACACCTGCTTTTGGTCCCAGCACCCAGCTGAAGTTAAAAAATGTCCATAACTCCAGTTCCAGGGCATCAGGAGTTATTTTCTGACCTCCATGAACATCATGCTCACATGATACACTTACGTGTATGCAAGCAAAATGCTCATACACATAAAATATAAATATTTTTAAATATATTTCTCCTTAAAGAGTGTCTCTATTATCTGAAACATATAAACAAGAAAAGAAGAATTTTAGGAAATAATGTAACTTTTCTGGAGAACAAACAATGTCATATTTTTAAAAGAAGAAGAGATAATCTAAGAAAAAAAAACAATATACTCTATGAGCAAATAGAAAATAAGAAAGAATTCTGAGGGTTGGTGATATAGTTCAGTGTCATTATACTTGAGTAGTATGCTGATGCCCTAGGTTCAAGCCAAGTACTAAAGGAATAAAGTTCTGAGAAATCAAAACCATTATCATCTAAGTTAAAAGTACCAAAAAAACTATAAATGTGTTCAAAGAAAATATTAGTGAAATCACTCACATTTGCAACAAAATAATCAGAGAAACACTTCAAGGACTATACATGAAAATTTCAGTGTGTTATGGTTTATATTAAAGACATTATAACAAATTGAAATGATTAAATATAGTCTAGAACTGCGCACATTCACATCTTGGCGCAAATACAAGCATTTAATGAAAATGACAAGACATGCAAATGATATGTAAATACAGCCAAAGGAAATGACTTCTCAAAGGGAAGAGTTAAAATATTTATCAATAACAGTAATTTCTAACCAGAATTATATACTGTGTGGTAACAATTTGTATTAGTTACTTTTATGTTGCTGTGATAAAAAGTTAAAATAGTTTATTTTAGTTTACTGCTCCAGCTGGATAATAATAGTCCATCATTACAAGGGAGGAATGAGAGGAATTGGCTGAACAGAAAGGATTGTGTTCATACCTTTCAACATGCACAGGAAACAGAAAAAGCTGGAAGTATTGTGTGTAGAGGGGATATTTCTGATTCAGACCCCCACATTTCACTCCCAGCCCCTTCTTTTCTCATGGGTCCATAATGCAAAATTCATTGAGTTCCACTTCAGAAATCCTCAGTGCCTTAAACCTCTTTACACTATTCAAAAGTCTAAAGTTCAAAACTTTCTTCTGAGATTAGCGGAATATTTTTTTTTTTTTTACTGTGACCCCCCTCTCTGCAAAATAAAAAAGAAATTGCATACTACCAACACCCAATGTCAGAGAATCTACATTCAGATTCCAAACCGGAGGAATAAGAGCATAATGAACAAATGCTGGACCAAAGCAAGGCCAGCAACCAACAGAGTAAAAAACAACCACGGAGCTCCGTGTCAGAAGTCTGGGTCTTAAGTTCCAAAGGGCTTAGAAACTCTGCCCCTCCACTTTGCTCTCTGCTAAATACACGTCTTTCTTGAACTTTGTCCTCTCCTTGTATGCCGTTCATTCTCCTTTGCAGATGTCTCACAGCTCTGACATTTCTAATATCTTGGCAGTCTTCATTGCAACCGGGGTTTCCTTTCAAAGCTTCATGTAAGGACCTCTCATTGTGTTCTTCGTGCAGGACCAGCCCTGCCACAAACTTCCTGGCCTTAGCACCTTTGAAACTGCAGAGTAAGAATCAGTCCTCTTGGCATTCTTGCACTCTAAATGCCTCTAAACTCAGTACCACTTTAACACCATTGGAGATTTGACTGTCAACTTGAGATGTAACTTTGTCTGCTTTTTCATGCTTTTTCATTTCTAGGAGCATGCTTTCTCCTTTTAGAGTTGGATGTTGTAGAGCAGGAGGCCTCTGATTAGCGATGCTAATCTCCTTAAGGATGAGGGCCTCTTTTTCAGCATACAATTTGGCTTCAACATTAAGACTCCTAGTGCTCTTTCTCTTACGAAATTGTACATCTTGTATTTCTTTCCACTCCACTGGCTTTTTTTTCCTTGTAGAGCAGCATAATATTTATCACAAATAACCAAGCCATAAATTCAACGTTAGAAAGTCTTGAAATTTCCTCTATGAAAGAAATGAGTCTACCACTTTTTAACTCAACCTCGGGCAAGTTCTTAGAACTCAGGCAGAGACAGTCAGAATCTTTATCAAAATATCACAGGTTGCTGTTTAAATCCTTGCTTCCCTCTGAAACCACGTTACACTCAACACTAATGTATTCCAGGCCCCTACTACTAGAATGGCCTATTGAGCTTTGTTTACAGCATTCAACACTTTTTTTCTGATCCAGAGTTTCAAAACCTTCCAATTTTTCTATAAACAAAACAAAAACAGCAAAGTTATGTCTGTCATTGATTCATTCAAACCTCATCTACTGAGCATCTGTTGCATGTCGGGTTCTGTGCTCAGTACTAGGTACCCAGAGACCACCAGACAAACCTGCCTTTGCAATCATAAAGCTTATAGTTTATGAGAAAAGAGAGCTAAGGAACTATAATCAAACAGAAGAAAATTATGGCTTGTAACTAGTGCCTTGAAGGAGGCGGAGGTTAGTAATAAAGAATATCTATTGGAAAGTCAAAATAATCTTCAAATAAGAAGTTGACTTTTGAATTTTAATGGCACTAACGCTTTTAAGAAATTAGGTCACAAAACCATATATAAAAAGTGCTGGGAAAAGACATATAAAGGAAAAAAGTAATGGTTGTCAATAATCTTCAAAGTCATAAAAGTCTCAATATAATCTCAGAAAGAAGGCAAAACGCAAAGGAAGAGAAGCTCATGATAATTTGTGTAAAAATGACATGGTTGCTGGAAGGATTTTGAATTCTGATCCTGATTAATCAGTCTCCTTTGATTTTTAAGCTGGAATGAATATGATCCTTACACAGGATTATCATATCTCTCTGTAATGAATATATAAGCAGCAAATACTCAGAAGCTACTGTGTTACCATATGACATTAAAGCTAACTGTCCTTCATAGGTTAGCAGCTTTGTCATATTCCTAGAAAGACTGCTTCACTGGAAAAGACTGATCACTGTGGAGGTCTCCTGCTCTAGGACCTCCTGTGCCAAGGATAGAGAACATACAATACTCTGAAAGAAATTCCAGGTGACGCACTGCTTTGCCCGAGAACAGACAACCTCATGATTTTTTCCAATTATTATCAGTAACAAGAAAGAGCGGCATATATACATCAGTTCCAAGAAGACTGAACAGAGAGAACATTGCTTTCACTTTCGTGTTATTAGAAAAATAACTGACATCATAGTTATAGCTGACATCATTACCTGTACTATAATTATTATTGTTATTTCAGGTCATGGAAAATTACTCTGTCCTAAGCACCAGAGTTGTTCTGCCCTCTCTAATAGAAGACAGCACTGAAACCGATGTGCTCAGGTCTTTTGAATCAGATTTGCTAAAGCTAAAACTCTGGAGACTGCATTTTAATATCCTTTCCACACACACTCTCCTGGTGACTTTCTCCTCAGACAGATATGGGAATTATTCTTTCAGGCCACATAGCAAGCTGTCCTGACAGAAACCACTTATGTGTCTTTGTTTACTTCTTCTTCTCCTTTTTCTTCTTCTTTTTTTTTAGGGGTTTAGGGAGTACCAGTTTGGGGGTGTCAATCAACCAATACCTCATTAAAAACTAAAGCAGAAGTTTAGATTCTAGAGGTACTAACTCTTACTGAAGTTTTTTGATTCATGTTTATGCAGAATTAATTTAGCACAAAATAAGTAAGGGTTTACTTATCCAAGCCATGATTCAAAATCTTAAGAACAAATATAATTTCCTTTAAAATTTGCTCATCTGATTCTTAAGAAAAAATCAGAAACTTATTTAAAGCAAATGTTTTATTAAAAAGGACAGTCTGTAAGAGGAACAAATGTAGCACTCAGAAAGGCAACATAATCTAGGTCATGACACTCTAGAAATCGAATTATTTTCTGTTTGATATATTGTGCATTTCTTTCAGTCTAAGGAGTAGAGTTTTGAATAGATGTTCAGCTGTTCAAGTAGATAAAGCATTGCTTTAATGTAAGGCATTAGAGACTACAAAGAGCCATAATTCCTGGTTCCAGCCATCAAGGGAAAGAGTATGGAATGATCAAAGATTGTTTGTATCTTAGCATCCTCTGATGCTAATAACTTCTGTGTCCTAGGTAACTCACACGTACCTTTTCAGTCATTTCAATATATGAAGGACGCGGAAGAGTAAAGATACTCATTTACCGTAGACTATATACCAGCCCTGTTCAAAGCTTTCTATGTAATAGATGACTAAACCCTTCAAAAAAGCAATGAGATATTTAACACTATGTAACACTATTCTAACAATCATGCACACGAGGAAATTGAGCGTTAGTGCCATTAAATGATTTGGCCAAGGTCATGCAGAACACAGGAAAAATTCGACTTTATGCTAATTGCAAGGCTTGTGTTTTCCTCAGCTATGTCAAATTATCATCCAAAATGAAATCTTTAACTTCTATTTCTAGAAAATTAACTAAAACCCTTCATACTAATTCTAATGCTGCTCAAGGGCACAAAAAGACAAAGTCATGTGCTGTTTATGATTTCTACTTTGGTACATACCCAGAATAGCTGTGTAACAGCCTGAGGAGAGAAAAGACAGTAAATACTGTTAAAGAACCAATAACTCATAATACAGAACAAATATTTTATTCACCAATCACATGTCTTGAACTTAAGTATCTTCTTGCAAAGGTAGTATCCCTGTATAGCCATCTGATACTCCATTAATACAACCTTGGGCCACTCCATCTTCAATCTATCCCTTAAATTGGTTTGATTTGTAGGATCGATGATTTTTAATAAACTATGTTAGTGTGTTTTCTTGTTTATCGTTTTTTCTAGTATAACAGACTCTGTAAGGACAACCAACTCTTCTTGCTTATTCTACTAACTATCTGATCTCTAGCAACAAGGGCTGTATATATGTTCAGTTGTTTGCCTTTTTGAGACAGCGTATTACTGTAAACCCAGCTCGCCTGGAATTCACTGGGCAGACTAGGCTGGCCTCAGTATCTCAGAGATCTGTCTGCCACTGCCTCAGTGATGGAATTCAAGGCTTTCTCCACCACACCTGGCTTGCTCAATTAATAAACAAGGAAAACAAAATAAAACCTATTTATTTTACCATATGTACAGGCCCACAAGAAGCTGCAAAGAAACACTACAGAGTGATCCTTTGTACCTGTAACTGACTTATGGCACCATAGCATAGAGAATAGTAGACTATCAGATTAGGAAGCTGACATTGCTAACCCAACACAATGAAGTGAACTTAGCAGGTTAGTCCTACTAAGATTTCATGAGGTTGTCTGCTAATTTCTTTCACATGCCCTCGTGTATGGTATGACATATTCCAAAATGCATACAATCAGGATAGTAATGAAAATACATAACACACTTTTCTTTATTGGTGTAACCATTAGCATTGCCCTTGATCCAGTAAATAATTAAACACCCATGAACATATAAGAGTCATAATTAACTCAGTGGGCTATTATTTAAGTAAAATTGGGACTGATATGGAAGAAGATGTCCTGAAGGAATACGAAAGAAATAAGGAAGGGAAATGAAGGGTGAAGATAATTCAAAATATATTATCTTCATGTATGAAATGTTCAAAGAATAATAAAATGTTAAAATTTATTTTATCAACTATTGTTAACATTTTATGCTTGGGTGAGTGCATGCATATATGCGAGTGTGAATGTACACAATACCAAGATATGTATTTCAGAGGACAACTTTTGGAGTAAGTTTCCATCTTCTACCTAGTTGAGGCAGCGTTTCTAGTTGTTTCTCTGATGCGCCATTTTCCAGGCTGGGTGATCTCTGAGATTCCATGTTTCCAGTTTATCTCTTATCTTCTGTCTCTACCTCTCATCTCCCTCTCTTGGTATACTGGGCTCACAGACACGTGTGCCTATCTCTCAATTTTGAGATGGTTTGAGGGGATCCAATTTAAGTCAGGCTTATATGACAAGTGCTTTCAGCTGCTGAACCATTTCACTTGCTCTAAAATATTGTTTTAAAAATGAAAATACAAACTATATCATACCTTTGCCTTAAGCAAAACCCTCAGTCTTCTTTGATCCCAGAAATTTTATTATTCTACTCCATCTCGCTTAAATGTGTCATTTTGAGACTGCTGCTTCAAATGAATCTTAATATACATGAACTTTGTATTTTTGTTATTTTTCAGTGTAATGCCCATGAAATTCACCCTAAATTGTGTACCAATAGTCTATTCCTTTGAATACAGTAGTATTACATATTTTATTAAGTGTGTCACTATCTGAATGTCAGCTTATAAGATTTATGCAACATCTTCCAAAAATATGCAAACATATTTGTTATCACTTTAACATATTAAACTGTCAGTCCTTTTAACCAGAACACTCTATATTCCTGTACTATAAAAATTTAAAGCCTGCCATCTTCCTGTTGAAACAAAACTCTGTGAAGACAGCTCCTAGCCAGCTTGGTAAGTGAGCGTGATGAACTCACACTGCTGTAAACCCGAAACTTGGTGACTTCCTCCCTACTCTTCCGTTCTCCTGTTCCTGCCTCTTCTGTCTTCTCTCCTCTGCTTATTCCTCAAGTACCCACATTCTTGACTGAGTCTGTTCCCTGGGAGCTCCTTCTATATGCACCCCTTTCTAGAACCTGTGAATATAACAGATGCTTGAATTTCACCTCATCTTCCAACTGCTATATTTCTTTAGTCATGTTGGAATGAACTTTACACACCTCACAAGAAGACTGCCCTTCAGCAGTATGTCAGTGGAGATTCCTAAAAGCACGTGTTCATACAACTCTGGTCAGCTGCTGGCAGGAGGTCTGGGTCTTTAAGCATGTGATGCCTCTGTGTACACACGCTTCGCAGAGATGACGTGTATCAGTTTAAAACATGCTTGAAAACTTTCCCTTGTTATATATTCGTGGACATTTTTTTTTCCATTTCCAGAAAAGGCTATTGCCTTAGTAGCATTCAGAGGAAATAATTATTCTCATAAAACTTGTGGTGAGATATTACATTACATCTGCAGAAAATCCCAAATTTTATAAAAGTATACATAATAAAAATGAAAATCTTCACAGGTTAAATGTAGAAGATATGGAGTGAGAGCTGGGGATATTCATTAAAATGAACTATCTCTAGATTACCACAAGCTCAGAGAAACACTGGATTTATTTACAGACAACAACTAATAAAGAATCCTGAAACAAATACCACTTTGTTTAATGGTATATGCAGATTATGCAGAATAAATGCATTTTTGCTCATGACTTTCAAGCTTTTATTAATGAGTTGTTGGGGGGACAGAGAACAATTGTCTCTAGGTCTGTTCTTCACAGACAACTGGACTGTCTCACATACCATATTATTCTGCTGAAATTTCACCTTGCTCTAGCTAATTATAAAATCCGTATTTAAAAGAGTTAGTAGTGTCTTACCAAGGAAGAAAAGCTATGAACTTGAAGACTAGTTAAATAGCTATTATTTCATGGACGTACAAACCTATTTTTTTGAGATAGGCTTTTCCCCTACAATAGACTAGATAATGCCTGTTAGAGACAGCATATGTAAAATAGTTTATCAAATTCGTAGGTTGGGTGAGGAGGTCATCATAAACATTTCAATTTTAGTTGTAGAGGATAGAAGGAGAGGACTTCAGAGATTTTCATCACAGGAATATGTAGCTAGTATTTTTCATTGCTTACTTGAATATGGAGGAGATCAAGAGGCAGAAAATGCAGTCAAACGGAGCTTGAGAGCAGTCACCAGCTGGCAGGCAATAAGAAAACTAGAGGTATACAAGAGAAAGTAACTTAATTATGCAAAAAATATAAAAATAAAAAATCAGAGAATTGGAAGAAAATCCTGATCTTGAAATAATGTCATACTGTTGGCGAGTAGCTTGCTTTCAGTCATGTGACACCCAGACAAGACAATAAGGTCACATTGTGCAAATTCCTGACAGAGACTAGGTAACAATAAGTATAAGCTGCAAATTTTTGAAATTGTCGGTTATGCAATAAAAGGAGGTAATGGAGATCTGTGTAGTTTTATTAAATTTTGAGGTTCCCCAGTTTATATAACAACTGCTTGTTTTTTTATTGTAATAAAGATTTATCCAAATAACTGAATATGTTTATGTGACTGTCGATAACGCTTTATTTACAAGTAATAATATAAATTATTTGGCTTCTGTGCCATAGCTTTCAGACCTGTGCAGAAAATCCAGACAGATATTACTAAGAAGTTGATTCTCTATTCTCAAGCATTAAGGAATCATGAGACAGAGTTGGCAGAAAATAAATTTCCATATTTACAGACTTAATAATGCAAAATGGAATGAAATGAAGCAATGTGCAAATCATGTCAAAATTTATTTTCTATTGTATTTTACCACAGTTAGCTAAGGGGGTGCTGGGGAGAATTAAGCAAAAGAAAGCAATTTATGGACACATGAGTAGATTGTGTATGTATGTGTACATGTTTTTGTGTTTTGACGTGGGTTCAGTAAACCGCATGTATATTTTTTGATATGTCTACATTGTAAACAAAATGCCTGAACAACATTTGTAATTCAAGTCCAAAGAAATTGAGTGGTCTTTGAAAATGGCAAGTTGGTGACTCATATTTCCTTTAAATAGTTGATTCTGGGAGCTATAAGAAAGAGAAGCTTTTGCTGCCATTTAAGTCATTGTCCTTTCACAGAAAATTTGTGGCATCACTAGAGGGATTTGAGAGTCTGAAATTGATCACTGAAGCCAAGAGTTTCTTTTTAGGATTGTGTCCTATTGAGCAATGCTGTCTGAAATATAGTTTTAAAATATTTTGTTTTATTTTGAACTATGTGTATATTTGTGTATCTGTTTGAGTTTATAAATATGAGTTCAATACCTTTGAATATCAAAATAGATACCCTGGAGCTGGAATTACAGGTGTTTGTGAGCTGCAAGATTTGACTGCTGGGAGCTAAAGTCAGGACATTTGTACATATTAAGCTGCTGAGTCATCACTCCAGCACCTGAAATACAATTGCAAAAAGTCTAATGAGAATACTTACCTAAGTACTGAATGCTCCATTGTATAACACCCAGCTCAGTTATACACACAAAGAAGGCAGCATTATTAGTGAAATCTGAATCTATTGACCCAAAGGATGTTTACTATGATTCTAAGTTGAAACCATGAAAGCAAATGTTTCCAACTATGTCAAATAGCAAGTTTCTCAGACTGCAACATTACTTTAAAAGAAATATTTGTCAACATAGAAACCCACAAGTGCCCAGTGTTCTGAGAAAAAGAGGCTATATTCCCTAATATGATACTATATCAAACTTCTGCCTCTCAAGGCTCAGGGATCACTGCCGAAGAAGGAACAGAAAGATTGTAAGAGCCAGCAGTGGTGGATGACCACAAGGAAACAGAGTTTTCAAGACACAAGGTCATTACTCATAGGAATTCCCAGCTCTGTTGATAGTACACCCAAGCTTAAACCCGGAAAAAAATTCTCAACATACATGCGGGGAAGAAGGTAAGAAATACCAACCCTATGTCTGGTATGGTGGCACATGGTTTTAATCTCAGCATTGTGGTGGCAGGCGGATCGCTGTGAGATTGAGACCAGCCTGGTCTAGATAGTGAGTTTTAGTCCAGTTGGGGCCATGTGAGACCCTGTCAAAATAAGTAAAAGAAAGAAAGAAAATGTACATTAAATTGAACAGGAGGCAGAAAGGGGAGGTGCAGACGGGGACTCTAAATACCATCAAATTATATTGTATGACCATCATGAACATTCAATACGTTTTCTTAAAAGGTAAAGGAAAACATCGAAGTACTTGAAAAAAATCATTGGGACCATCTTTCTACACGTCACTGTGCTCCTACATGTGAAACAAAGTGCCGCTGTCCAACTCCCTGACCTCTGTGGGGGCATTGACTCAGGAGTGTGGGTTGTGTTAGAACATACATTTCAGTAAAGAGATAATATATCCATTAGAGACTATGGTTTCTTTGCTTTCTTTTCTGCAAAGAGGTGTGTTTCCAAAGTGTGTGTGCTCCATTTCTGCAGTCTTCTCTGAATGCAGGATGTGAGGGTCCTATGTATGCATCTGGAGGCAAGTGGAGTTGGTAGGAACATACAAAAACTTTTCCTTGAGTAATAAAACTCTTGACCTCTGATCAATGAATATCATGCTTTCTGCCCATTTGTATGAACATTATCAGGGTTACTTTATTAGAAATAGAAAGTAGTCAAATATTACACCTGAGAAACACATTAATATTTTGTGTTTTACATATATGCAAAATATTGCCAACTCCTGATTCTGTGTTTTTGTATTCTCACAAATATTTATTAAATAAAATTGTTGTTGATGAAATTTCAAAAAGTACCATTGAAAGAATCTTATCTCTATGTTTATGTATACTTATATAGAGATCTTTATGAGAAACTTGATAAGACCTTTACTGTGAAAGTCTTGGACTTCACAGCTTATATATTTTATATGTATTACATGTTATATTACATTATTATATAATATTCATATCATATATATATGATTTATATATAATATTATATATACATATAAACTTTTAATTGTTAAGACTAAAACAGTGAACAGGATCAATCAGTTGGTAAAACGCTGTATGTATGACATGAACATTTTTCCGCTGTTCAGGTTTTGGTTCCTAGCATGGTGAATTAACAGAGATCAGAAAAGGGAAAGACAGAAGAGGAACTGGGATTGAGAAGGAAAAGGCTGAATGAAGCAGCTTAGGAAGTTCTCTCACATCGTGGATGCGGCAGCAGAAGACAGAGAAACTTCCCTTATTCAGAGAACATCATTTTCCAGAATCAACAAGTACACTTAGTTATAAAGTTACATTTGGAATGAGTAGATTGGAGCATTAGACAAACTGAGGCAGGCAGTGAAAATTAATAGAACACAAAGAAGGAGCTGAAGAAAAACAGAGTCTGAGAAATAGAAACAAAAACAAGAAAGAAGAAAGGCTGAAAAAGAAGGAAAATTAATTGAGCATGTATTCTAGCCTCATTAGGAAATCAGCTGGGAAGACAGTGAGCCCAGCAGAGGGAAAAAGAAGAGAAAATGGTTTGTTTTATATTCACTCAATTTAACTGTGCATACTGTCTCTCCACACTCCCCTGACAGACACAGCCAAGGTGCCTGTAGAACACTGAAGGGGTGGTGGGGAAATGTGACATGTGACACAGGGGTAGGATCTGATCCTAGACAAATGAAATCTGACAGCCATTCCTCACACACTGTCCCCTTTTATACACCCCTGCTCAGCTGAGCCGGCTTTATATAGAGACTTATTGTATTATTCAACTAGTTTGATTTTCCTTTTTAGGACAGCCCTCCCCTGGAGATCATCCATCTCATTACAGTCTTGGAGAATGACTGTAACTGAATGATATTTCAATGTAATTTGTAGCTTTTCACTGCAAACACAAACAGGGCTTGATTCTTAGCACTAAGAGGAATGCAAATGGCCAATATCAGAACGCTGATACATTGGATGTAATAAGCACCAAAGCAATTAAGGGCTTTGGATGGGCATATTTAATGGAGCTGAAAACAAATAGAAAAACTTACAAATATAAATACCATGAAAGAAAATAAAAACAAGCTCTGACTTTCTATAGATATTTGTTATTTTGTATTCATAGTCATTATATATAGCTATAGAGAAAGTGTAAATAATTTTAGGATTAAGAAATATTAAGACACATTTTGGACATAAAGACTAGACCTTAGTTAATCTAAAGATCTGGAAATCATGGGTCTGGAGAAATAGCCCAGTCATTAAGATCACTGTCTACTCTTGCAGAGGACCCAGGTTCAGTTCCCAGTACCCACATGGTAGCTAACAAATGTCTATTCCAAGGGATGAATGCCCTTTTTGGATCTCTGCAGGCATTGCACGACACAGTACACTTATACACGTAAAATGAAAATAGTAAATTAAATATTTTAAAATATATGGAAACCAGTAAAAAAGATCATCTATCATTGGAAGAGTCTAATAGGTAAAATTTTAATTCCTTTCAAATTTATCTGTTCAATCACAGTAGTTCCATTCAAAAGAATAGTAAGCTTTTTGTCCATTCTTTTACAGAGATTGACTGTTTTTACCGTGTTTATGGAAATGCAAATGATAGATGAAGCAATCTTGAAGAAGAAAACAGTTAAAGACTGTTGCAGTCCAGGACTGCAAGAACTAAGATAAAGGTATGCTAACTAAGGAAGTTTGTTTCTAGTTTATGAACAACCAGATAGATGAAAAATGTTCAAGAGTAACTCTAAACATATAGCTACTGGTTTACGAAAGGGTAGCCCAAGAATAGAAAGAGGTAGAAATTCCTTGGTCGGTAACGCTGGAGTACTACTGGGTAAGGAAGGACCTGAGAGCAGGATTTCTAGCTCATAGAAACATTTTAAGAAATTGTCAACAGTCTTACTTAGAAAACACTTGCCTGTGCCTCCGTCTTGAAATATTTCATCTGTTCTTTCCTCTAATATTTTCAGAGTTTTGGGTCTTATGTTAAAAACTTTGATCAACTTGAAATTATCTTTTGTGTAAGGTAAAACAGGGAACTAGTTTCATTCTTCTATATGTGGAGATCTTGGTTGCTCAGCATCATATTTTGGAGATGTTGTTTTCTCTCCACTGTGCATTTTTAACATCTTTGTAAAATAATGGGTGGCTTTAGTCTGATGGGTTTGTTTCTGGTCTTAAATTCTATTTTTATATGAATGGATTTACAAATTAGCCAATGTTGAGTCTTCATTTCTTTTTCAATAGTACAAACTCCTTCATTTGAAATAACTAAGAAAGATATTTTATATTTTCCAATACTACTTAATTTTGTAATAACAGAAAACTGAGGGGTTTTTTTTTGAATTTTCAAAACTATGATCTCTAAGGAAGGCTAACTTCATAGAATAGCTGGCAGCAAGACAGATAATTCTGTAAATAATGAATCCTTTTTCTAAGTAAATGTATCTTTCTAAAAAGAGTTCTTAGCATTTGAAAGGACTTTTGAAAATGTCATCCTGTGACCATTTGTGCACAACAATAGATATGCTATTTATCATAAGTCACAGTGTTGTCCTTTTTTAAATGTCCTGACCAGTTGGAAAATCTATAATTGAATGATTCAGTTAGCCAATGATACTAAAATATTGGAATCAATAAACAATAAAACACAGAAATCTTTTAAACATCCTTATCAAGCAATTATTATTTTCTTAGAGGCTGTCAAGAAGGATGATTGATTGACAAAAAGCTTGGGGGCTTCATCACTGACCCAATGGGTAAGACTCATTCATTTGATCAGTCCCTAACAGGACAAGAGGTTAGCTATCTGTTTGCCTTACTGTCTGTTAACTAGCTAGCTGACTGGTTAGCTATTTGCATGGATGAGTAGTTGAGTAACTAAATTTTAGGATAAGGAAGTTTCTAGCTACTTGTTGTATTACTCTCACCATGGTTGGCTAATGATCTGATGGAGAGTTGTCATGCCTGAATAATTAACCAGAACTCAAGATCACACTGAGTTGAAGATAGTTTCAGGTGCATTCTCATGATCACCCATAGTCTGCTACACTATGCAAAATACTGACCATATCTGCATTGTCTATGATTGCATATATTCATATTTCTACTTCAGTAGACTTGCTATGCTTGTGAAATTTAAACTTTGAATATTTAAGAGATTATAACCAGAGATTATTGGTAAAGAATTAGTAACTGTGTACAGGAATAATTCAGTGTACCAAAGCAAAAGAAAAGACAATCCCTCAATAATTGTATGAAGTCTGTGAGAGTCTAGCCCTTAGGCATAGCTGCTTTGATGTGACAGCAAAATTTTAAAAATCACTTGTAATTAAGTTCCATGTGATGACACAGGTTCTTTTAGTAAGACTCTCCTGCACCCCTCATGGAAAGAATCATAAAAAAATGAAGTAATGCCAATATACACAACACACATTTTTACCATTCAGAAACTCTCCTTCCTCTCTGGTGTTATAATGAAATCATCTATGTCTTCTGTAACAAATGGGAGTCTCACTTAACTTTGTAACCAAAGCAAATCTATATTTTGAGAACATTTACTAAGATGTCAGATTCTTTACAATGTAAATAAGCTTATTAGTCCTTGGATTCCTCTTGTAATCTAAACATATAACTTTAATCCCTCTTGACGCTCCCTTGCCCCGATTCAGGAATGTGTGTGTGTGTGTGTGTGTGTGCACACGCATGTGCACTATAAAGATATCAGCATTGAAAGCAGTGATATTGTCGGAAACAAGAATTATCCCATTTATGTTGCAAACAACAGGTGGGATTAGATTAATAACATCTGCTGTATGGCTGTATATACTATTCTCTGTCTGTAGGGTTAGAAAGAGCATATTATCTGATAAGACAAGGTTCCACATTTCTTTTCCATGTCATGATGGATGTACTGTTTCAACAAATAAAGAACAAGTCTTTTGTTCAGAAGAATTGTCTGGGAGAAATCTGAGGAAGGAAAATGTTCTCAGAACAAATTGGACTCACCCTTGCTATTAAACAAGTCCAGGTGTCAGGCTGTCTTTGTTCAGGTACCGCCATAATGTGATATCTAATTCCTAGAGGCTTTGTTGCTAGACATAAAACTTACATGGTCCTGGAATTGCAAGTCTATGACAAGTAAGAATATCAAGGTCAGAGTGGAGATATGGCAAATGAAGAGAGGAGGCAGGAGATTCGATGTTCAGGTCCAGGTCTTCTATTTGAACATACCTACATCTTCTGCTGGGCTTGCCGTGCTGTGATCACACAAATTTCCACTTACCGTGAGTTGGTTTTTAGTCGTCTCACATTTGATAAGACAATTCTGAAAACATGCAGCAACACAGTCAGTTGTATTCACAAACATTTATGTGTCAAAAGGTTAAAAGTAAAAAACAAATCGACACAAAGGATATAGGAGAAGATTCAACAAACATGTTTGAAAAAGATTATCAATTAATTCATAATTGAGACTGAGAACCTGTATATATAAAGGAAAATTCGATACTGTCCCTTTATAACTACATTAAAAATCTTATTGGTAGTCCTAAATAGTACAAAAGGATAATGGGAAGAAAACGAGTGTGTGAAGATTGATGGAAAAGAAACAGAATGCCTTTATTTGCTTGTGACAGGCTTGCCAGAGATACAGAAGCCAACTTGAACAAGTTCCAAACAATAAATCAGAAAAATAATTGAGCAACAAAACAAAATAGCATTAAGATAAAATGTAGAATAAAACTGACAAAGCCATACTTACGCAGAATATGAAGAGAATGTAAATGTAAGATAATAATAAGCAAATATCCTAGGCAGAATCCCAAATGATTTAATTGAGTGTTTCATCCACAAGATGCAGAACATATGTAGTGTTCTTTAAGAAAGGAACATGTGCCTAGTGGCATTTTGAGACAACACTGAGTAGAATGGGAAAATAAAAGGAAATAATTTCATTGTGAAACAGCTTAATATTTCCTAAAGCCAGGTGATCAATATTGGTATACACAATAATGCTCATTACTAGTGATTGTATGTCCTTTATATATAGTGATAGAATCATTGTTCTCTTATTTCTGTTTTCTTCCTCTACCAAACCCAACTCCAATCTAACTATGAGAAAATCAAGGAAATATTATTTCAATTGAATAGTATTCTGTGAAACGTATAACTGTCTATTAACCCTGAAAAATGTCAGTGTCTTCTAAACCAGGAAAGTGTGAGCAGCCTTCAAACCCAAGAGCAGTCAATAAATGTGACTTATATGTAATGTGGTATTCTTGATAGACTTTTGTCATGTAAAATGATCATGTGAGAAAGAGGGGAATCTGAATAAAGCATGGAATTCGTTTGATAGCAATGTATTAATATCAGTTCATTCATGTGACTAATGTAACATGGTAAGATCTTAAAATAGGAGACAATAGGTGTGAGATATGGCTTTCAGTAATCTCTCCACAGTAACTTCATAAATCTCTAACAGTTACAAAATTCTTTCAATGATTTTTATCTATCTATCTATCTATCTATCATCTTTATATTTTTCTATCAAAAGATCCATTACCAGAGAAGAATGAAGAAATTGAACAAGATGGATGCATAATTTGAGACAGGGGAATGTAGATAGATTCACTACAAAAAGCATTCACATACACTGTACTGCAAAAACATGCCCTAGGTACTAAACACATTTGTTAAAGGTACAGTAAAAAGTGTAAAAACTATATAACAAAATGCTTCTTTGGTAATGCAAATATACATGGCTGGCGAGGTCGTAGGTCCTAGAGAAAGCCCTATCTCTGTCATAGCTCTTGACAAATGAAGTCTCTTACGATATGCTAAATATGGATTCTTACATTTACAGACAAGTATACCAAACATCATTTATCAAAACTGAGGGTACTGTAGAATTCTACAACTGGTTACACAGAGAGAATATATGTCTGAGAGATGCCCAGTCCTAGGTGACATATCTGCAGTGGAACCTCTGCATCTAGGGCTCATGGCTCACGGAACAGAACAAAACAGGGGTAGAGAGACTATTAGCGCATCCTTCAACTCTCACCAGTGAACCTTCCTTATACAACAGGGTATGATGCACACAGAAGGCCAAAGTGACTAAGTTTTAGAGAATAAGACTGCAGAATGTGGGTTCTGGGATAGGACTCCTATGATGAACCATTGCAGAAGACAGGGTGGAAAGATTGGACAAGCCAGGGAGGGTTAATGAACACAGGGAAACAGGACTTCAGGCCACTGGAAACTTTTTCATGTGGACTTGCGGTAATGGTAGCACGGAGCTCAAGACTCATGCCAACTAAATCAGAGCAGTGCCCAGAGTGAATCGAGGCAAATGGGTCACAGGCCAGCCTAGCCTAGAAACTGTCGGAGACTGATTACTGCTGGGTAAGGGAGAGTGACCTTCTTTAAGATATATATCTAGGCTGACTAGAATTCAGTGGATGAATTTACAACAAAGGACATTTGAGTACAAATGCTTGACTGAATGGTACTTAACAGATATGGTAGAATACATGAAGAGCGATTTTGGAATTGGGGAATGGATGGGAGAGGGGATCCAAATTTGATGAAGAAATGTTGCCTGAAATATACAAAAGCTCAATAAAGATATATTTTAAAAAGCCGTTTAACCCTATTTTAAAGGAGCCTAAGAATTACCATTTGGGTAATGGATCATTTTCAAAGAGTTGTAAGGAAAAAAGCAATGGAATCAGACTGTTACATTCTAAGGAGAATACTGACTCAGGGATTAGAAGCAGATAAGATAAGTTTATACATTAGTTTAAGCTAAATATGATGTACTCTAGGCTCTAGGATATACAAAGAGACAGCAGTCATGGAAAAGTACAGGTATAGAAAGAATATAACATGAGATTATTTTATTTTATTTCATTGTCTTTTGGAGACAGAGTCTCCGTATAGTCCCAACTGGCCTGGAATTTGCAGAGATTTGCCTACCTTGCATCACAAATTCTGGAATTAAAGGCATGCACTACCATTCCAAGCTCATGGGATATTTTTAAATATTGCAGATAAAAGTGGGAGATTTTGATTACTCGAGTAAAATATCTCTCAGGTAACTAAATTCACAGCTGTGCACTCTCATTTGTGATGATGATGAGTATGGTTCATCTCTGTGACTGATTCTGATGACCATGCTGCCATAACATTTATGTGTGTGGTAGAATGGTTAATGGAAAGTTGGAGGTGGACTGTATTTATTTCTGGATTCCCAAGACATATCATCGCTCTGTTTAATAGTATCAAAGAGATTTGAAATTAAACCTTATCACATACTGAGATTTTCCTGAAAGGAAGTCAACCACCCTCAGGGTAATGTGTTCTAAGTAACAGACAAGGAATTAGGATATATGCTTATATTTAATCTTTCAAGTAACTTTATAAAACAGGTATTTAACATTCTTACTTAAGGAGAAGCCAAGTACATGGGTGAATTAAGAAGCTGTAAAGAAATGAGACTGTTCAATGTTGTAAATGTTTGGTATGGAAATAGATATTCTTACCTCCAAATCCCAGTCTTTTGTAAAACAACATATATATTTCCAGTATAAAAACTCTCACTCTTATTAAAAGATCAATAAATTCAAAGTAAATGGATTGAACCATATTTTTAAAAAATGTATCTGTTTTTCAGTCAAGTGTGTTTTGAGGGGAATTAAACAAGGATTCCTGAGTCCAGTCTCTTTTCCTTGTCTTAAATGCTAGTTTCTCAAGGCTGCTCTGTTACATGGCTTGAGTCATTTCTACCTGGGTGGCTCTTAGTGGAAGGACTGAAAGACCTTCCTGATGACACAGTTCAAGAGTTGCTGCATAAATCAAACAGCATGAATGATCCCATTATCTGGTCATGGATCCCTGGCTGCGAGAAGCTTTGGCTAAAGGTAAATTCACAAATGCATCAGCAGAGGAAGGCTCTTCTAAAAGTCAATGCCTGACTCCAGTAGAAGTTGATGGGATGTGTGCAGTGACATGGGACAGATGGAAGTCCTGAGTGCTGCAAACTCATTACTTGAGATAGTGCTCTTATGTAAAAGTGATCAGAGATTCTCACAAAGCAGGTAGGAGTGAAAAGTCCAAGAAGAATTAAGGAAGAATATGCCGATGCTCAGTGGGGTGAAAGCATATGGCTCAGGTTCGTGAGCCATGCAGAAAGACAGAAAAACAGAAAAACATATGGCTAAGTATTGAGATTCATGGAATAGAGTGCTTATATCTGGTTAGATGATAGATTAAATAATTTAAAATACTTCATATTAATATGTATGTGTATGGGGCAATATAACACATGAATGTGGACACCTTCAGAGGCCTGAAAAAGGCATTGACTTCCCTAGAACCACCTTGGAGATGGTTGGTTGTGAGTCACTGAGGGTGGGTACAGAACCAAGAGCAAGACAAGCACACCTTCTTAACTGTAGTTCCCACAATTTTTTTCTATTTAAAAGTACAAATACACTGTGACAGAAGGAAGCAAAATTCACATATCCACTTACCACTGTGAAATATCCACCTTCTTATCTATTATAATGTGGTACTATGGCCATGGGCTTTAAATAATAACACTATTTAATAGTACTAAATAGTACTAAATAGAAATAATAGTACTAAATAGTACTAAATAGTAATAATACTAAATATGTAGTTAGCTATTTTTT
Source organism: Eospalax fontanierii (assembly GCA_035773235.1). Lineage (NCBI taxonomy): Eukaryota > Metazoa > Chordata > Mammalia > Rodentia > Spalacidae > Eospalax > Eospalax fontanierii. The sequence goes on from CM069552.1 coordinate 21,227,787, forward strand.
CTACTTGGTAAAAGTGTTTCAAACTTTTCAAAGAACTAAAAATTATTATAATACTTAAGAGTTATTCCTTGTTGCATAAAGGCCATGAATGGATAAGGTTATCGACTTTGAAAGAGGATTTCTAGAATGAGTCTAATTAAACTCTGATCTGGCTTCAGTTCCCATCACCTACAGCCACCTGCAGTTCCAGGTCCTATGCACTCTGTCCTCTTCTAGCAACCGCATAAAATGGTGCACATAACTACAAACAGCCACACGTACAAACACATATACATGAATAAAAATAGATAACCAAGTCTCAAAACAGGAACAAGTCTGCTGTTTCTAGTGCTTATTTAAAGCAATATACGATGTTTTCTGTTTCCTAAGATGCACAATATTAAGTAAACAAAGAATCATGTAGCAGTTTTGAGCATGGGAGAATGAGTCAGCCAGTTTAATTAACTGGAAACTCCAAATGTTCCCAAAGGAAGTGTGGTTCAGTTGATTCTTCCCACAGCATTCAATTTGTAGACAGGAGTTACAGAAGACAGAAGATAGAAATCTGAAAATGTATGACATAAGTAGGTGCAAGCTTAAGTAAGCTGTCAATCTAGTTCCAAAACGGGGTGTCCTTTTTAAAATTTGCAATTTATTTCATTGTATGTGAAGCTCTTAGACAGTCAAAAATATTGCTGATTTTTTTTTCTGAACTGTTATGTATTCCAAGCTAATGAAACCAAGAGACAAGTAACTATTCCATTATTTGGTAAAATACATTTCAAACTGAAACTATTCAGAAGAGACAGGAAAGGTCGCTTCATATTCATGAAAGAAGAATATACCAAAATGAAACTACAGTCCTAAACACATATGCACCTCACAAAGAGGCATCCAGTTTTATAATAAAAAGTTTTATTAATTCTAAAATCACATATTGACTCCAACACAGTGATAGTGGGTGACTTTAAGATCCCTTGTGTCCAATAGACAGTCAATAAGACAAAAATTTAACAGACAAACCATGGAGTTAAATGATATTATACATCAAATGGAATTTACAGACATTTACAGAACATTCTACTGAAACACCAAAGAACATATTTTTTTCTCATCAGCTCAAGGAACTTTCTCCAAAATAAACCACATATTAGGGCACAAATCACATGTCCACAAATTTATGAAAATTGAAATATCATCTTGTATCTTACCAAACCACAAAGGAATAAAGCCACATATTCAAAAACAATAAAAAATGGAAAAAATACACAAATTCAGGGAAGCTAAACAACACGATACTAAATGACAATTGGATGAGGTAGAATGCAAGAAGGAAATTTAAAAACAAATTCTTAGAATTGAATGCAAATGAAAACTCAACAAAATCTTTGTAACACAAGGAAGGCAGTGTTAGGAGGAATATTTATAGAATTAAATGCTTATGCCAGAGAATTAGAAACACCTCCTATAAATAAATCAGTGACATACCTGAAAGCTTTGGAACACCAAGAACAAGCAGGTCCCAGGAAGAGTTGATGAGAAAAGAGAAAAAAAAAATACAAGGATATATTACTGACAGAGAAAAGAAGAAAATTACACGAAGAACCATTGAACCAAAGAGTAGCTAAAAGAAAGAGACAAAGGACCCAAATAAACAAACTCAGAGTTGAAAAGGGAAGCATTTCAACAAACCTGGAAGAAATTTAGAAAGATCATAAGCACTCATTTTTTAAAAAATCTCTATTCCACTAAAGTAGAAAATCTAAAGGATTTAGAAACTTTCTGGATAAGTATGGCCTACCAAATCCAATCAAAATGAGATATATAATCTAAATAGATCCATAATAGCCAATGAGATAGGACAATTAAGTCTCCCAACTAAAATTAGCACACGACCAGATGGATACTGCTCAGAATTCTATCCAGTTGTTATAAAAAACTTAAAATAAATTTAATTCATAAAAATTGCAGTTTAGAATTTAAGCTAATTTGTGAACAGGACTTACTGTGTGGAAAACTGTTTCTTTTTTAAATGGGAAAAGTGTTCAGATACTGGGCCTGAGAGTTGGCTAAGTGGTTAACAGTACTGAATGTTCTTGCTGGGAACCTTGGTTTGACTCACAACACCCGCATGGCAGCTAGCCAATGCATGTAAGTGCAGTTCCAGGATCTGACTACCTTTTCTTATCCCTGCAGGCATTGCATGACATAATGCACTTACATGTAAGACAATTTCCTCATACACATAAAATAAAAATAGTTTCCAACTGAATAATCTCATATTACATATAGAATATCTCAATCAATGCTAATCATCCTTATACCTCCTTCTCCACTGACACCACCCTATAGCCCCCAATAGAAATCCATACATTGTTTCATCTGTATTAAGGTCTATTTTGTCAAGTTAGTGTCCTCAAATGTCCCTCAGTGCAGGTTCACCCACTGAGGTCTAGTCAGCCTACCTGGAGCCCCTCCCTTTAAGAATATTAGCTAATCCTCATCCAACAGTAATCACTTGCCAATATTTATTCAGAAAGATCGAGGTCTGCTACCTGTTTTCTCCGGTTCCAGGCTGGGGATTTGTCTGTTTAGGATTGCATGGGTCTTGAACATGACAAAATCATTGCTGTAGGTTCATCTGATGAAGTTCCCATGAGCTTGGAGCATTCCATTTCCATGCTGTAACACAACTGCTCAGTGGTGCTTACAATCTTTCCAGTTCCTCTCCTCCAATGGTTCTTGAGCCTTGGGTGAGTGAAACTTAATGTGAGTCCTAGCCAGGGACCCACACTCTGCGGATTCCTAATCTCGATACTTTTGCCATTTGTTATAACCTTTTTATGTTACTGGCCATCTGTTGCATGAAGGAGCTTAATGAAATTTGAGAGATACGTTAGTGTCCTCTTTACTCTTTGTTTCATGTTGCGTGAGCTTTGGGTGTAGAGGTTGCATTGTATATGGGCCACTTAGGCATGGACAATTCATGGACAATGTCTGTGTGTGACCAATTGTGGATTCTTAAGGAATTCATATATAACATGCATTATTTTGCAAAGATAATTAACACTCACATTTGTATGTTTGGTGCTAGGACAGAGTTTAAGGATTAATGTATCCTAGGCTAGCACTACCAAAACTAAAACCTGATACTTCAATATAAAATAAACATATATTAATATAAATAATTTACATCACTTACACAAAATTTTTCTTTCTTAAGAAATACAAATATAGCTAGTGGAGGCTCTTCGTGGGTTGAAATTTTAAAAATAGAACATTGACGGGGCCTAGAGAGAGGGCTCAGAGGGGAAGAACACCTACTGCTTTTGCCTAGGACAATATGTACCCTATGGTAACTAATAAACATCTGTAACTCTAGTTCCAGGGAATCCAATGCCTTCTTCTGACCTCCATGGGCATTGCATGACAATGGGTCACTTACACACACATGCAGGCAATATACTCACACACATAAAAAAATTAAATATAAAAGCTAAAAATATAAAAACTAACAATACAATATCTACAGGATTGGATTTTTTGTGGTGGAGAGAGGGACTTTTGGAGAAAGGCTTTACTGTAGCCCTAGCTGGCATGAACTCACTATGGAGAACTGACTGACCTAGATCTCACAAATATCACGGAAATCCAGCTGACCATGACTCCCAATTTGGGGGATAAAAGGCACATACCACTATGCCTGGCCAGAATTGGATTTTTATTAACTTATGTAGGCCTTGCAAATCAATTTGCTTTGTAAAACTGGTTTGCCTGTAGCATCTAATCAAGACAGAAAATTTACTATTACCTATAAAATATCTAAAGTAAAGCCTAGCCCAGAGTGACTGCTCAAAGCATTTTAGCTGTTTTCATGGCTCCAATAGAAATAGCCATCAATTTTTAAGTTTTGTGTTTTCTTTTGTCTTTTAAAAAATGTATTCATGATTTTATGCGTTTGAGTTTTTTGTGTGCTTATTTGTAAGTGCAGCACATACATGCATTGCCCACAGAAGCCAGAAAATGGCATGGAATCCTGAGGTCCTGGAACTACGGACAGTTGTTAGATACCAAATGGGCACTGAGAACTGAACCCTGGTCCTTGACAAGAGGATTCAGGGCTCTCAGGTGCGGAAAATTTTTTCTAGCAGCAATTCTGAAACTTTTGACCATACCAATCTATACAAGTTATACCCTTCCTGAGATGCTGTTCATATTTAAATTTTTAACCTTGCTGAAATAATTAATTTTATTTCATTTTATTGGAATAAACTGTACAAGAATAGGTGAATGACGTTCTTCATTGTATTGTTGTTCACACATTATAAACATAAATACTCTTATTTATCCTTTACCTTTGAATGCGTTCTTCCTTCAAATAAATCTAATGGCAAATAGGCTATATAATTTAAAGTATTTGAAATTTAAAACTCAATTAAGTAGACTAATAATTAATTAATACAGTGTCTTGTTTTGTAGACCTGGATGCTGTGATACTCAAATTTATAGAAACCCTAACTCCTCAGCCTTCTAAGGATGGATGGGATTAAGGGGATGCCATTTGAAATGCTTTTGTATTCACGGAGAAGTGCCAAAACTATAAGAACTGAAGAGAGTTCCTGGTTGAACGGCCCTGCTGCTCTCACACTTTACTACTGCTGTTGTCATTGCTGCCACAGCTGCAGGACAGAAAATGGAACTACAATTTTATATGGAAAGAAAAATAAAAAAGAAAAGAAAACCAAGGGTGGCCAGTATAAACATGATCATTAAAAGAAATGCTGAAGGCATTGTTGTCCCTGATTTCAAATCATACTGCAGAGCTATAGTAATAAAAACAACACAATTCTGGAAATAAAAACAGACAAAATCATCAGTGGAACAGAATTGAGGAACCAAATTTAAATCCACACATTTATAGCCTCATGATTTTTTATAAAGGGGTCAAAAATACACCCTGGAGAAAAGAGTTTTTTCAACAAATGGTGATGCTCAAACTAGATAAGGAAATTCAGAAGAAAGGAACTAGACCCCTAACACTCACAATGAACAAAACTCAACTGGAAATCAATCAAGCACCTCAACAGAAGACATAGTAACTGAATCAGACAGAGGAGAAAATAGGGACTTTATTGGAATTCATAAGGACAGGAAAGGACTCTCTGCACAGGAAACCTCTATTAAGTTCAACACTTGACAAATGGGACCACAAGAACTACAAAACTTCTGTACATCAAAGGACACCATTTTCGAGAGAAGAAGCAATGTAGAGAATGGGGAAAAAAATTCTTTACCAGCTTTACCTCTGGTGAAGGGTTAGTATCTATAATAGACAAAGAACTTAAAAACGAAACATCAAAAACAAAAAATCAACCTGATTAAAAGTGGGCCAAAGAACTGAACAAATAGTTCTCTAAAGATGAAATGTAAATGGATGATAAATACCTGAAAAAATGTTCAACACCTTTAGTAATTAGGGAAATGTAGATTAAGACCACTTTGAGATTTCATCTCACCCCACTCAGAATGACAAAAATCCAACCAAAGCACAACAACCCCCCGCCCCAAAACAAAAACAAACACGCAAGACAAAGACAGGCAGGAACATGAAGGAAATGAAACACTTATCCACTGCTGGTGGGAATGCAAACTAATGTCTTCTTTGGACATCAGTGTGAACATTCTTCATAAAGCTTGAAATTGATTTGCCATATGATCCATCCACACCATTTTGGAGTATATACCCAGAAGTATCTATATTCTACTACAGAAATACCTGTTCATTCATGTCCATTGCTGTCCTTTTCATAGAAGCCATAAAACTGGAAACAACCTACATGTTCATCAACTGATGAATGGACAATGGTGGTATAATACATAATGGAGATTTATTCAGCTCTTTTTCCAATTGAAATTATGATAAAGGGAAAGAAGTAGCCTAAGCAAGAAGAACAATAGGAGACGGATATTACTAAGCAGGAATTGGATAAATAGGAGGTATTTAAAAGGGAGGAGAGGAATAGTTATATGAAAAACTACGAGTTTAAAGGGAAAGAAGGTGCTTAAGAGGGTGGGACTAATGGAGACAATTCATATTAAGGGATATAGGAATACTTTAATAGGAGAGGGTGTGGAGGAAGGGTTAGACAGGGAGAGATAAATTATGTCTAGTTGCTATTGAAAAACAGAGGGAATAATGCTAGTCCCAGATCCCTGAGTTCAACCCCCAACACTGCAGCTGTAGCAAGCAGGAAGAAAGAAAAGAAGCATTGGGAAGGTTCAAGCAGCAGCTCTCTATTTTATTTTAATTGGATTGTGCAATTCTTCATACAATATAACTTGATAATATTTAGAACCCCTCCTTTATTGTCTTGTTGCCCAATTTAATGTCCTATTTTATACATGTAATAAGGCCTATAGAGTCTAATTTGTATCTCCAAATGCCCTTCATTGTAATCTATCCATTGGTGCCCAGTTAATTTATCAAGAATCACAAGTTTAAAAGAGACTGTCTCTGGCTCTCCCAGCAGCCCTCTCTTGTCACAATTTCCCTAAGTGTGTTTGAAGGCTCTTACATTCTTTCTCATGTCTGTGCTGGAATTTTTTTTGGTTAGAGATTGCATAGGAAGTGGGCATACTGCCATCAGTTTTGTGAGTTCAACTGAGTAGCTGACCAGTTGTTTGAAAAATTCTATTTCCTTGTGGTTATCCACCAGCTCTGGCTCTCACAATCTTTCCATCCCATCTTCCGCTATGATCACTGAGTCTTGAGAGCAGAAGTTTGAAATAGGTGTTCTATTCAAGATAAGCACTCTACAGCCTCTTGTTCTCTACAGACTGGCCAATTGTGGGTTTCTGTTTTAATCACCACCCGTTGGATAAGCAGACTTCTCTGGTGAAAGTTATGCAATGTTAATCTACAGGTATGACAATAAGGCATTATGAGTCAGTTTCATGTAATAACTATTTAGTAGAAAAATAACATTATGACCTGTGTAGCATCAGGTTCCTGATATCAGTGTCAGATATGGGCTCCATCCTAGTCAGCAGATCTTAATTAAGGAATGGTTGGTAACTCCCATAATTACTGTGTCACTGTTGCACTTCTGAGTATATCTTTCTTGCCAATTCAGTCGTTGTAGTTCACAGGATTAGCTGCCGGGTAAGGATGATGCTTGGTGTTCCCTTCTGGTATCTTGCATACCACCTTCCATTACTATGAATGCTAGCCCAAAGAGATGAAATTCTGAAATCTGTATCAGCTTCATTTCTCCTTGCTTTCCTACAGCTCGTGTATGTAATGTCTTCAGCAATGGACTCTCACCACCCAGTTCTGGTGGGTAACCAAGACCAGGGGCCTATATTGTTTGAGGGTCTTTGGGACCTCTGGACCACATCTTCTAGGGAGGCAGCTCATTCCTCTCAGTGAGTTGTTATTTTTATTAGCCTATGATGTTTAGAAATGGCAATGCCCCTGTTAAATGGTAAGTCCTTTAAATCTCATTTTATGGTGTATGTGTATATACTTTAAGAAGTTTCTATAGTGGTGGGTTTCTATACGCTCTCTGCACTCTCTCCTCTGCCCGGCCCTTCTTTTCCTCATCTCCTTTAATCCTTCCTCCACTAATGTTCTCCTTTTCCCCTGTATGTCACTGCATTCTGTCACCCGTCCCAGGATGCTCCGCACGCACTCACCCTTGGCCATTTATCAGTTCGTTACCACTTAGAACTAACATATTGAGACATGCTTATCTAAGATTTCAAAGCTAGCATCCAACTATGAGAGAGAACCTGGGATGTTTGTTCATCTGAGTCTGGGTAACCACATTCAGGATGATTTTTTTTTCCAATTCCATCTACTTACTAATGAATTTCATTTCTATTTTTGTAAATATCTTCTGAATTTTTGTGCATTTCATAGAATACATCTTCATCATATTTAGACCCTCTTCCCTATCTCTGCTCACTCATAGACTTCTAACTTGTCTTCATGAATTCTAACATATATGTTAACATCTATATAGTCAAATTTGTGAACCAAGATGTCACTCAGACTCAGTTCATCCACCGAATCCTGTTCAGTCTGTCTAGCATCACTCCCTTAAAGCAGATCAATTCTCTCTCACCCAGCAGTGATATGCTGCCAATAGTTCCTGGGCTTAGGCTGGGGCCTCCAGTCCATTTTCCCAGTTCAATGCTTTTTTTTTTTCTGATTGACTTTTATGGGTCTTGTGCATGTTGTCACCATTTCTGTGAGTTCATATTAGCAAGTTCCCAGAAGCTATAGGACTCTGTTTCCTTATGTTCATGCACCTTCTCCCTGTGTCTTACAATCTTTCCACCCTTTCTTTCTCAATAGTCCCTGAGACCTGGTTGGGTGAGTTTTAACACTGCAGTCATATCCAGGGACACATGACATCATCTTCTCTACACTTTGGTAATTGTAGCTTTCTCTGTTCACCCCCCCTCTGTTGCCTAAGGAAGTTGCTCTGGTGAGGTGAGGTGCATTAGTGTTCACTTTATGCCCTGTTTCACTATGTTCTGTGGCCCTTAGTTATGGGGTTCCATTGTAGATGTGTTACTTAGTGCCGGGCTGATATTGGAATTGTCAGTCTATGTATGAGTGTATGCAAATAGAATGGATCAATACATTGTTTAAAGTTTTAGATATTAAAATGACACTGAAAAATAAAGTATTTTCTGGTTGAATTTTGCTATGTTCCTGGCCCTGGAAAAGGGTAACATCAGAAGAATATGTCCAATCAACTTGTGAAAGTTGTTATAGTCAATTAAATATTGTTTAGTGCATTGGCGATTCACTTATTGATTCCAATGATAGAAATTTATCTATTTATAACCATATTCTACCACAAGCAAGCAGTTTAATATAGAATAGTCATCACAAACATTAAAGGAGTATTAAGATGATAAGAAACTTGTTTTATGCTCTCAAGAAAACTCAAAGTTGAAGTGTACCTTCTATAATCTGTATAAAACTTTCTTTTAGAGCATCATGATGAGTTTTTATGGATGATGTATGTGCTGGATAGTTTTAGTTGTCAGTTTTAAATGCCTGGGTACAGAGATCCTCAACTGAGGAGTTTTCTCCTGTGGACTGGTCTATGGCCATGTCTGTGGAGCATTTTCTTGGTTGTTGAGGGTTGTCCAGGGCCCAGCCCACCTGGAGGTGCCACCTCTGGGCAGGTGCTCCGGTATTCATGAGAAAGCAGGTTGAGCATGAGCCAGGGAAGCAAGTCAGTAAGCAGCGTCCCTCCATGGCCTGCTGCTTTAGCTCCTGCTCCAGGTTCCTGCCCTGAGTTTCTAACTTGGGGAGCAAGCTAGTAAGCAGCATTCCCCCGTGGTCTGTGCGCCAGGTTCCTGCCCTGAGTTCCTACGTTGGTCTCCGTCAGTGATGAACTGTGACCTTCTCCTTACCTCTACAGCACTGTTTAGCTCTCATTCAACCAGACTATCTATATGACATGGTCTTCTCTTGCTTTGAGATTTTTCCTTTATTTCTTTGTAGTCATTTATCCTATTCTTGTCACAGATTTACAATTCCACATGTGACACATCTAGTCATTTAATGTGCCTATTTTTCTTGATTTCCTGTCATTTTGCTGATATGCAGTATACCCTTGTAAACTTCAAGTTATTAATCATTTACAGTTTTAAATTATTCAAACTAATCTTCCAAATTCTTCTGTCTGTTGTATGTCCATGCTTTCATTTATTTTAGTATAAATCCTTAATTCAGTGGAATCCAATTACTATTCCTTATATGGATTTTTTTTTCTAGGAACTAATGCATAAATTTCTGTCTCCATAAGCAAGGATATGTGATCATTTCCTCTATGAATGTTTTAATTGAAGTGTTCATATTTAAGTATGTGAAGATTTCAAGGTTGATTTTGCCTGTTGGTATTCTTGTTTTTAGATGATGACTCATCTCAATTTATCCCTTTTCTATTCAGTTCTTTCCTATATGAATTTTGCTTACTATATATAAATAAATGTTAAATTCTTACACATGAAAGGATCCATTTCTGGGTGCTATCTGTTGTTTATTTGTTATCATTAGCAAAATTAACTATATTTTTATTGATTCCAAAATTTGTGTAGTGTATTTTGATGATATTCAGAGGCCACCTCCCTCTGAATCCCCGCTCACTACACTTCCTCTGATTTCATATCCTCCATTACTATCTGCCTTTTTGGAATATTTATTCTGTTTATTTTAATATTAGTTTTATGCACTTATTTATTTTTAGTATATGTGTTTGAGTGTATTACCTGCATATGGGTAAGGGAATCCATGTCATGTAATGCTCTTGGAGGAACTGGAGTTACAGATGGTTGTTAGCTGCTGTGTGTGCTGGTATTCAAACCTAGGTATTCTCAAGAATAGCCAGTGTTATTAACCACTGAGACAACTCTCCAACCACTTATTTTTGTTTTTTAAAGTCTTATCAGTTTCACTGCATGCCTTCCATGTTCTCCTGTGTATGGGTTCACACCCTGGAATCTGATCAATCTAATAGATATCAAACTATTAAAAAAGACTGACTGTCCCTCTCTTCTCATCTATCAGTTGCCAATATAAACTCATTTAGAGTTAGAGATTACCACCCATATCCCCCATCCATTCTGGGCCCTTGTCTGGCTTGAGTGTACACACATCTTGTGGATAGTGTCATAAGAGCTGTGGATTCATATGTGTGAATACGATGTGATATCCAGACACGATTGCTGAAAACACTACCTACCTATATCCATGAACAAACTAAGAGAAATCAAGCTGGCACTGACCTTGAAGCTACAGCTGTGCCAGTTAGTTTCCAAAATACTAGAAGGTTGTACAGTTGTTACTGACAGAGAACGGCAAACATCTGTTTTACCCAGCTGTGAACCTTGAAGGTTATAGTAACAACTGGCTTGGTAAGATGTGCCTAATGGTGCAATAGTTGAATTAATATTATAGGAGCAACCAACCTTCTTCTAATTAGATTTTAATACCAGTTCATAACAGGGTGTCCATACTTAACACTGTGAGCAGGGTGAGAATATGTGGTTAGATAAAAATCATAGACCATAGGAGAGAATCTACTATCATTCAGTTAAATAGATGTAATATTAAACTATCTGACTCACAGTGACTTACTATTATAGATTAGAACATCTCTTAACTCTCACTAGAGAAGTTTTTCTTATAGTGGATGGTGAGTGGTACTGTGTCCCCGAATATTCAATGTACAGATAATAGACAATTGAGTGTTCAGCCCTAAATGGAACACTGATATCTCACCTTCTCCTCAGAGCACATAGGGCTCATTGGGGAAGGGGAGGTGAAAAACTGTAAGAGCCAGAGGTAGTAGATGAATATTAAACTATTTTAATTTTTGAGGATTTTGAACAAAGTATTTTGATTATATTAGAAACCACTACTTACCTTAACTCCTACCACATCACCTACCATCTTCCCATTTCCTCCAAAAATTGTGTCCTCTGTTTTTCTTTTAATAAACTACTAAGTTCAGTTTGTGATGTTCATATACTCAAGGGTGTCATGCCATTCACAGGAGCATAATCAACCCACCAAGGGCCACATCTCCAATGAAGCCAACTCACCCTCCTCCAGAAGCACTCACTGTCAGTAGTTCCCCAGTCAGGGATTGAGGTAGTAACCCCTCCTCCATGGCCGTGCTAAAAAGTTAACTGGCTTGATGTTATGAAAACTGTTTTCCAGGCAACCAGCACTACTTTGAGTTCTTGAGTGCTGTGGTCCTGTCCTCTCCAGAAAACACTGTTAAGTTGTGGTCCTAGCTAACCTCTGGATCTTACAATCTTTTCATTCTCTTTTTCATCATGATTCTTAAACGCTGGGTTGGTAATGGAATAGATGCCCCATTTGTCATGGATAAGCACATCTCTAACATTTATTCTCTGTATCCAGACACAAGGAAACCTTCTGATGAGGGATGAGAACTGCACTGACCTATGGTTAGAGATATATAAATATAAAGGACAGTTTGATACTGTGTCCACTAGCAGAATAATATTAGTTGGTTCAACCCTGGGACCCAAGAGGTCCTTAACATGGCTTCTCTGTCAGGTTTACATTATGATCATGTGTTTCCTCCTGTAGAGTAATCATCAAATCCAGTCAGAAAACAGTTGTTTACCCACACAACTTTAGAGCTACTATTGCATTTAGGGACATATCTTTCCATTCTGGTCATTATTCTAGTTCACAGAATTCTTGGCTGGCTAAGTAGCTATTTTTTAGTTCCTTAAATATTTTAAACATGATGGAAATTAATCTGCTGGGTTTGTTGAAATATTTATGAGTTAAATGAGCTCTCCTGAGACTTTTGTTCTTGTATACATTTTCAAAGAAAATGATGTGAAAATTACATTTTGAAAAACTTAAAATTTTGTTCTCAAGAGATAATGGGTAACTTTATAAGATTAAGTAATCTTTGCTATCAATAATGTATTTTTGTACTAATTTTATTATTTGCCTTATTATTCAATCATTCTAGCTATTTCAGTTTTATATGGTTCTTGGCATTGCTTGTCACAAATTATCTAAATTATGTTTCTTATGTAGTACATATCATATCCTTACATTTATGAATTATATCATAACACCCATAATAAATTCAAGTATTATCATTCTTCCATAAAATTAATGCTCACATTATAGTTTTACATCAACCAGTTGTATAACTTTTAGAAGAGTCATTGTGCATTCGTATGTTAAGTTTCTTCTTACATAATAGGTTAACAAGAGATTTAAGGATTTTCCACAAGACTTGATTAAAATATACCCTTGAAGAGAGTGTGTAACAAGCTGAGATGTGTTAACCAAATACTGCAGTTGTGCCTAACCTTTTGCTTTGTGCCCATCCCCAGTCCTGCTGCCCCAGAGGTCATGCCCTCTCTGCTAGCTAGTAAAAACCAGTCTATACTATTCCTATCTGTTCTCCTTGACCCTTGTCATCTTCTTGATAAAGCTAGCAGAGAGCCACTGACTAGCTTGGGAAATTATCTATATCCCACCACATTAGTCACCATACCCTTGCTTGGCACCAGCCCTAGTAACTTGGCTCCAAGGCTCACATCCTCTGTGTATTTTTAGTTAGAACTGGGTCAGGTGACCCCTATCATCTCAGTGTAGGGTTCCTTGACTCTTCTGGAGAACTTTGACTAGCCTGTCAGGATCCATTGGGTCTGATAAGTGAAAGAAAGTGTCTGAAGTACAGTCCAACTATTCATAACTGATCAGAATCAAACTATAGCAACAATATAAACAGAATCAAACTTCAACTCAAGAAATGATGGTCTGAGTTTTATATCAAACATGTAACCAAAGCAAAAATAAAAGCAAAAGTAATATGAATAACTAAACTAATAAAACCCACCAAATACCACCAGTCCTGTAAAAGTGTTCTACAATGAGAACTATATAAGAGGGACCTTAGGACACAGAATTTAAAAAGACCATCATAAGCATAATCAAAAAATTCAAAGAATTTAAAAAACAAATAAAAAACTCAAAGAACTCAAAGAGGATACAAATAAGCTCCTGACAGAAGTTAAATACAAATATTTGGATTAATGAAAAAACAAAGGGAATTCGGGATTTGAACAGTGAATTAGCATAATAGATATTAATATTGAAGAAAAATCAGTCTGAAATGAAGATGGATTTCAAAACTAAATAAGCAAATTTGAGATGACCTGAAAATATCTCACCAATATAAAGATTGAAATGGAAAACAACATATCAAGACTTGATGATAAAGTTGAAGAACTGAACTCATAAAGAATAAGATTTTTTTAATCCAGGAATGGAATCTGAAAGAAATTTTTGACACCATGAAAATATGAAACTTATACATCATAGGCATAGAGGAACGAGAAGAAGCTCAGGTCAATAACACTGACCAGATCTTCAACAGTACTCTAGAAAAACAATTTCCTAAATTAAGAAAAGAAATACTCATACACTCACAGGAAGCACAACGAACACCAAACAGACAAGATAATAAAATAAACTCTTTACATCACATCACAGTAAAACCATTAAGTGTACAGAGCATTAAATGTGTACAGAAAGTTTCAAAAGAAAAACAGAAGTTACTTATAAAGGAAAACCCATCAGAATTACAGCTGATTTTTCAATGAAAAAGAAGAAAGCACCAAAGAGTCTACAGCAAATTATTCCAAGTCTTAAATGATCACAGCTGTCAACCAGTATACTTTACCCAGCCAAAATGACTATCTTAATTAAAGAGGAACAAATTCTTCCATGATACAGACAGGATGAAAGAATTCATGTCTACCAAAACAGTCCTACAGAGACTGAACAATATAAAGGGTGGGAAAGGGATGACCATATCTAAGGAACTACAGTGAGAAGACAAATGAAGTTTTAATTACAAAAGCACAAAATAATACAACAAACACAAAATTACAATAACCAATAGATATCTTTCAGTAATAACATTGAATATCAATGAACTGAACTCTCCAGTTAAAAGACATCTTTTTGTTGTTGTTGCCTACAGGAAACTCATCTCACCCTCAAAGATAGACATTACCTTATAATGATAGAACGGAAACAAATAGTCCAAGCAAATAATACGAAGAAACAAGCTGTTTTTGTGATTCTAATATTGGACAAAATAGACTTCAAATTAAAACCGATCAGAAGAGATAATGAAGGTCACTTCATTCTGGGTAAGGAAAAAATTGACCAAGAAGACATTATAATCATGAACATATATACACCAAGCTTTGGTGTAGCAAATTATTTCCTAAACATAGTACTACATGATTTCAAGACACAGGTTAATCCCAACTCAGTAAAAGCAGCTGACTTCAATACCCCACTGTCTCTGATAGACAGGTCAAGGAAAAGAGTAAACAGAGAAACCTCTGAATTTAATGAAATAAGACATTAAATGGACCTAACAGACATCTGCAGAATATTCCACTGAGATTCACAGAATACATGTACTGTTCAGCAGCCCACAGGTTTCTGAAAGGAGAGCACAAACTGGGGAACAAAACATATCAAAAGGTACAATAAAATTGACATAATTCCATGCATTCTATCAGACAACAGTGAAATAAATATCATAGTCAACAGCAAAATATCTCTACTAAATGCATTTCCTCATGGAGATTAAACAACATACTTCTGAAGGAATAATGCTTCAAAGAAGAAATCATGGAAGAAATAAAAGTACTCCTTGGACTAAATGAAAATTATAACAGAACACACATACACATACACACACTCACAAACAAACAAACAAACAAACAAACAAAAAACCTCTGGGAGATATTAACGCAGTCCTAAGAAAGTTTATAGTTCGACATTAAAATTTCAGAAAAAAAGCACAAATCTATGCCTTAATGGTAAAAATCAAGAACCTTGAAAGTCAAGGAAAAACCAAAAACACAGCTGAGAAAACATAATAACAATCAGAGAAGAAATCAATTAAATAGAAAAAAAAGTACAAATAATCTAAGAATTGGTTCTCTCAAATGGTAAACAGGAGAGAGGGGCTCTTAGCAAGTTAGCCAAAAGAAAGAAAAAGCAAATCCAATTCAACAATATCAGAGACAAATGGGGAAACATCAGAGCAGACGTCAAAGATCCAGAATATTGTAAGGGAATACTTAAAAACCTGTATTCTATTAAATTTGAAAATTTAAAAGAAATGGATGGATTTATAAAGTCATAGAAATTACTAAAGTTAAACCAAGAGGATATTAATAGCTTAAAAAGACCCAGTGTTACAGTTAAAAAATCAAATGTGTAACACCAAGATTCTATATTAAATAAAGCCAAGGCCCATGTGGATTCACAGCATAATTTTATCAGACCTTCAGAAAAGATTTATAACCAATCCTACTTAAACTATTCAAAAACATACACAGGGAGAATCACCATACTCATCAATGAAACCAGTATTACTCTAATATAAAAATGTAGAAAAGACACAACAAAAAAGAAAGATATAAGCTTGTAACTATAACAAATGCAGATGCCAAAAAAAATCTCAACAAAATAACTGTAAGTGGCATATAGACATACCAAAAGATTATGCATCACCATGATTAAGAAAAGTATTCCAGAGATTCAGGGATAGTTGAATATATGTAAGTCAATAAACATAATAAATCATATAAATGAACTTAATACGCCCCAAAATCATATGATCATCTCAACAGAAACAGAAAAAGCCTTTGACAAAATCCAACATGCATTCATGAGAAAACTCCTAGAGGGAATTGGGTTAGGGAGAACATACATAAACATAATTAGGATTACATACAACAAATCCACAGTCAGCATTACTCTCAATGGAGAAAAATGTTAATCATTTCCATTAAAATCAGGAACTAGACAAGTCTTTCCACTATCTCCATTCTTTTTCAATGGAATTCAAGGTATTGAAGGTCTAGATAGAGCAATAAGACAAGATAGTGGAGTTAAAGGAGTACTAACATGGAAAGGAGTGGTCACATTGTCTCTATTTACGGATGATATGATATTATACAAAAGTGATCACAGAAAGACCACAGGGAAACTTCTAGAAATGATCGCTTTCAACAAAGTGTCATTGATTAGAAAATCAATCTACCCAAATCAGCAAATAGCAATCAGAGAAAACATTCAGGAAGACACATTTATTCAGTGGCTTCTAAGAAATATCTAGGGATTAACTTACCCAAGGACTTTCCTTGAACTATTCAAGGAAAACTTTAAATCTTTGAATAAAGATACCAAGGAAGAAAATACTAATCAAAACTTATTTAAGATTTCATCTAACTTCAGTCACAATGTCCTAGGTTATGGGAACATATAATACCAAATTCTAGACTGGATGAGGGGAAAGGAGAACCCTCACCCAGTGTTGGTGGAATTGGTAGCTGGAGTAACCACTATGGAACTATTAAAATCAATCTACCAATTAGTACAGTTATTCAACTTGTAGTCCTATACCTAGACATATACTCATCCCACTACAGATGTACTCATACACCCTTCATCCAAGTTTGCTGATATTCTTTTCATAATAGATAAGAAATGGAAATAACCTAATCTCTTCTCAGCTAATGAATAGATAATCAAAACGTGGTGCATTTACACAATGGAGTTCTACTGAAGGGTTAAGGTAAAAGAAACAGAATTTGCACATAAATGGATGGAACTAGAAATTGTTGTAAGTTATATAACACAGACTCAGAAAAATAAGTGACATATGTCCTCTCTCATTTGTGGGCCTTAACACCACATCCTTATATGTATGTGTGTATGTGTTTGTGTGTGTGTGTGTGTGTGTGCATGTGTGTCCTGATGTAACTACAGGAACCAGGAAAATGGAAAGAAAACATACGGTTGAAGGTGCACAAGTGGCTTGAAAGGGTGTCATAGTAGGAGTCTGATTTCATCAAGGGAGATGTGTGGTAAAGTGGGGGGCAGTTTAATTGGAGAGAATGAGGGGATTTGCATCCAGCAGGAGTTAGAGGTGAGATAAATAGTGCTTTGGTATTGTGCAAACCAGAGGGAAATATGTACGATCAATGTCCTAGTGAGAAAAAAAAAACATGCAGTAGATAAATGAATACATATATGTACAGTAGATATATGTGTAGACTGAATTTTATATAACAAATACAGTGGTAGGCAGGAGAAACCTCCCTTCCAGTTATTGGTCAGGCCATTCCAAGAGACTCCCAAAATAACACAGGCTATTTCCACAGCCCTTGATTGCCACTCACAATTTGAAGGTAAGACCCTATTGATCTTCAGAACATACTTCAGACATGGGATGTACAGCAGTTGGACTGGAACTGACCTTGAAACCTGCTTCCTGAATATTAGCACATGTAGTTTCAGAGGATATTATGCAGCCAAGGGAGAAAACCCATTATTATTCCTACCCAACTATAAAACCTAATAAACAATGACTGGGCCAGAAGACTGTAATTACTGGTTTAGTAGTGGCATGTTTAACTTGGGTATAATAAACAGCTGTCTAATTGGTATTTACTGCCCTTGAAATTCAAGGGAACATATGTGTATACTGTAAACACTGCCAAGTACACATGGCTGGAGAAAATCCTATTTTTGCAACATACCTAGAACAGTGTAGGTTCTTATTTAATTTAAGTATGCACCCTCATATTTAAGGGCAAGTGTTTGCCTAATCACTTATCAAACAAACTTCTTTTTTGCAGAAGAGAAGAGGTAGTCCCACAGCTTGTAAAGCATAAAGAAAATGTGTGTGACAGATGCTTGTCCTATGGGCCACATAGTCCATGCAACCTCTCTGTATATGATGAAAGCATGTCTTAGTCCTCACCGTAGAGCTTACCTTATGCAGCAGACAGTGATTAACATAGAAACTGAAAACTGGCTATTGTGCAGAAAACCAGAGACTGCAGAATGCTCTACTTTGTTAGGATAACTATTTCAAATTTCTTCTTTCCAAAGAACATTGTAAGAGTCAGAGACAGTGAATGACCACAGGGAAACAGTGTTTCTAGAAAGCTGATCATTTATACATATGAACTTTTAGCAATTATAACAGCATGCAAAAATTTCATGCAAATTCAAACCAGACAAAATCTCAGCCTTGACATGGGATAGTGGGTAAAAAATCCTAACTTAAATCAAGGAATTTTTGGAAACTGGTAGTTGCTGGAGAGGGAGAGACAGTCTCTTAGCAGAATGGGACTCTTGTTATGTTGACAAGGCTCCAATGGATGGATGCATATGGAGAAATATGTAGGGACGTAAATCAGAATCTGTAGGCCTTATTGTATAAGCAGTGGATTACAATGAATTGGGCAGTGGAGGGGAGGGGAAGGTGGGGATAAGCAGATAGATCTAATTACCATCACATTATATTGTTTGAAATTTGTAAAAGTTCAATAAAATTAGAAAATTCAAGTAAAATCCATGCATAAGCACCATGTAGAAAACTCTCAAATAGTAATAAATATATCAACAATAGTTATTCTTTGTATGAACAACATTAAACTTCTTTTCACTGCTAGGTGGTGAAGTTCTTTCTCTGCATGAATGTACATATGACAATTTATTTCACACTTTCCTCAGTACCAATATCACCTCTGACAATTCTAAATGCATACTTAATATTCTAGATGCTAATATTCTTACAGTAATGATTAATAATTTTAGATAATATATTTTCTTTCTTTCTATTGGTGTTGCAGTTACTATGTAGGCAAGGCTGACCTTGAACTCATTATGTAGCCCAAGCTATTCTCCAGCTTGTTTATCCTCCTGCCTGTGTCTCAGTACCACTGGACTTACAGGCATGGGCTACCATTCTTGATTTTAGAAATTTACATTACAGATCTATGGTAAGTTTATTTCCGAAGGACTTGATCCAAGTTAGTAAACATCCCATGCATTCAATGTAAATACTACAGCTATGTTATAGATGATTTCATTTTCCCCCAATAATTTCCATTAAAGGCCCCAATTTCACATAACTTGACCTGAGATTTAAACTTAGGTCTGCCTAAGTACAAAGCTTGTATGTTTCAATACTGGGAATGATTAAACAGGATTAAGCAAGAGCACTTTTCCTGTCTTATAATTATTGTGGAATGAAAGGGGATTTATACAAAGTGTGCAACAATTAGTGTAAAGGAAGATGCATTTGGAGTTTAATCTTAGGTAACAGGATGCTATAAAGGAAAATTTCTGCATGACCAAAGGTTCTACTTAATTATGGATTTTCATTGCCTCTTTGTTATGCTTGATTCTTAGCCTGCTATTTCAATTCTCTTCCGCAACAAAAGGAAAAAAAATCAGACTATAGGATGAAATTTGTTTACAGAAAGGCATTCTACGGTGCTGTCAGTTTGGCTGTATGAGTTAAAGAACTTACTATGTGACTGGGAATTTAATGCCAGCACCATGGGACTCATTGTTCAACCATGGTTTTGTCAGGCAAACCTCTGCAGCCTTGTTGAGAATGCATGTACGTTATTAAAAACTTTTAGACACTGTTTGAAACTTTCATGGATATGAAAGTATCCTATAACTTTCTCCCATAGAACACTGACAGCAGGTATATTTCATCCATACTCAGTGGGTATTCATTCGTGATTTGTGGGACATTTGGTCATAAACTTCCTGACATACTTTTTATTAGATTTAATATAGATGTCTCACTAAAGGTTGCACACAGATACAAAACCGTGAGCGTATTTTGGTCATGATGCTCATTTGTCCTTCTTGCTCCCAGTTGTGATATTTGATATATTAATTCCTCTTGTGTGTATAGCTCAGTTGTGCCAGTGAACTTCATACCACGATATGTGACTCTGCCTATCTTGAACACTGACCCAACCAGAATCATATATCAAGACGAGGAAGACTATACTAAGAGTTAGAAAAAGGAAAAGAAACCAGCTTTGCCTTCGGGTACCCTAAATTTTAGATTAGCTCAGTTAAAAAGTGAATGTCTCAGAAAAGAGATACCACTTTCACTTTAATTTCTTTTGTATTTACTTTTATTTTATGTATATGAGTGTTATGCTTGTATGTATGTGTGTGCACCCATGTTATATAGTGCCCATGAAGGCCATAAGAGGGTGTTGGATCCTATGCAACTGGAGTTAAGGCCAGTACCTAGCTGCAACGTGGGTGTTGGGAATTGAACCTGGGTCATCTGAAAGAGCAGTCAGTGGTTCTAACCATTGAGTGACCGCCCCATCCCACAATTTTCTCTTTATATCTTACTCTTTCCTACTCTAGTCATCCAAGTGAATAGAGGGGCCAAGTGACGTAGTACTGTTCTTAATATGTGAATAAACCATGTTCCCAGATGCTCCAAAAATACACTTAGCACTATGCCTAAGATGTCTGTGAGTTCTCACACAAATGTGGAGCCTCCTAAATATGATGGGTCAACTTTCTAACTTGAATTCTTTTTATTGGCTTTGTGTACTGATCTTCTCCTGTGTCTCTTATTGGAATTTAACCAGATTTACCCTTTCCCTAATTTATATAGCAAAGTAACAAGAAAGAAAAAAAAAACATATTAACAACATAATACATGCCAGGCAAGGTGGTGAACACTTTTAATTCCAGCATTCAGGAGGCAGAATCAGGAGACTCTCTGTGAGATCAAGGCCAGTTTGGTCTGTATCGTAAACTTCATGCCAGCAAGGGGTACAAGGAGACCCTGTCTCAAAAAAAAGTCACAAATAAGCATAACATTTTTTTGGAGCAAAGCATACTAAACACATATCAATCACCAAACAGCAATAAATAGTAAGTGTTAGAATAATAGATATTCTTGTTCTTAATAATCAGCAGAAAACCCTTTGTGGGGTTTAATATCACTCATTTGCTTGTTTCTTTTGCTGTAAAGACACATTTTAGTTTAATGAGGTCCCACTTGCTGATTGTTGACCTTAATTCCTGAGCAACAATTGTCTGCTTTAGAAAGTTCTTTCAGGTACCTTTATCTTTTAGGTTACTACTAATACTTTCCTATAAGATTTTCAGAGTTTCAAGATTCCCATTGAGGCCTTTGATCCATTTAGAGTTGACTTTTGTGAAAGGTTAAGATAAGGGTCTAGTTTCATTCTTCTGTAGGTGGAGATCCAGTTTTGCCAGAACCATTTGCTGAATATGCTGTCTTTCCTCCAGTGAGTGCTCTTGGCCCCTTCGTCAAATATCAGGTGGCTGAAATTGCATGCACTCAAGTTTGGGTCTTCAGTTATGTTCTGCTTTCTATGGGTCTATTTTTGTGTCAGTACCATTCTGTTTTTATGACCATAGCTCTGTAATATACTTTGAAATCTGGCATACTAATCTCCTCTGCATTGCTTTATGTGCTCAGAGTTTCTCTAGCTATCCGGGGTCCTTTGTGAATTTTTAATTTATTTTTCTATTCCTGTAAAGAATGTCATGGGGATTTTGATTAAGAATGCACTGAATATATTGCTTTTGGTAGGATGGTCATTTTCACAATATTAATTTTCCTAATCCATGAGATGGGAAGTCCTTCCATCTTCTGGTGTCTTCCTCAGTCTCTTGTTAAGGATTAAATTTTCCTTTGTAGAGATATTTAATGTCTTTAGTCAGGTTGATTCTGAGATATTTTATTATTTTTGAGGCTATTGTGAATGGGAGATTTTCAATGTACTCTTTCTCCAATTGCATATAATTCATATATAGAAAGGTTACTGATTTTGTAAATTAATTTTGTAATCTACCACTTTATTGAAAGTGTTTTATTTCCTAGAAGTTTTCTGGTGGAATTCTGGGCATCAACTGAGGGATAATATCATGTCATTGGCAAAAAGGTATAACTTGCACTCTTGTTTTTAAATTAGTACTTCTTTACCTTCCTTCTCTTCTCTCATTGCTCTAGAAAGAGTTTCAAACACTATATTATAAAGGAATAGAAATAGTGGATAGTTTAGTCTTTTTCCTGATTTTAATGGGAATGCTTCCAGTTTCTCCCCATTTACGATGATGTTGCCTATTTTTTTTTTGGTATAGCACTTTAATTATGTTGAGGTATATTCCCTCTAGTCCAATTTCCTCAAGGCTTTTAACATAAATGTATGCTGACTGTCAAAGGCCGTATCTGCAACTACTGAGATGACCATGCAATTTGTGTCTTTGTATTAATGATTTATGACTTTTATTGACTTACGTGTATAGAATCATCCCTTTATGCTTGGAATAAAGCACACATAATCATTGTAGAAGATCTTTTTGACATGTGTGTGTATGTGGTCTGCAAGTATTTTGTTAAGAATTTTTTCATCTATGTTCATTAAGACTATGGTCTATAGTTTTCTTTTTCAGTTGTATATTTACTGCTTTTGGTAGTATAGGATGATGCTGGCTTCATAGAAGTTATTTGTGTATTCTCCCTCTGTTTCTATCTTTTTAAATAATTTAAGTTGTATTGGAGATAGGTGTTCTTTGAATGTTTCATAGAATTCTGCTGTGAATCCATCTGGGCCTGGCTTTTTTAACAGGAATGTTTTGTACAAGTGTACCAATTTCCTTACATGTAGGTGGTGTGTTTAAGCTGTTGATCTCTTCTTGGTTTAGCTTTGCTAATTCCCACAGTTTTAGATATACATTCATTTCTTTAAAGTTTTCAAATTTAACTGCATATAGGGTTTTAATGTAGTCCCTTATAATGTATGAGTCTTTTTTGTTGTCGTGATGTTTATCCTTTCATCTCTGATTTTGTCAATTTGAAGTTGCTCTTTCAGTCGTTTGGTTATCTGGAGTAAGGGTCTGTGTTTTGTTTAACTTCTCAAAGAACCAACTATTGAATTAATTGATTCTTTTATTGTTTTCTTTTTTTCTATTTCATTAATTTCTGCTCTGATTTTTATTATTTCTTCTTACCGCCTGGCTTGGGCTTCATTTGTTGTTGAGTTACAAGCTCCTTGAGTTGCAATATTAAGTGATTTATTTGTAGGTACTTAGAACTATAAACTTCCCTCTTAGGAGTGTCTTTAATGTGTCCCAGAGTTTTTATTGTGTACGTTGTACTGTCTTTTTTGTTTAAGACCAGGAACACTTCTATATTTTTTCAAATAATTTCTCCTTTGGCCCATTCATCATCCAGGAGTGTGTTATTTAACCTCCATGATTTCATGTAGTTACAAGGGCTTCTTCTAATGTTGATTTTAAGCTTTATTATACTGTGACTTGGTAGAATGCATGAAATTAGTTTAATTTTCTTGGTATTTGTTGAGATTTATTTTTGTGCCCAGTATGTGGTTAATTTTAGAAAAAGTTCCATGGGTTGCTGAGTACAATGTGTATATTTTAGTGCTTGAGTAAAACATTTGGCAGATGCCTATTAGGGCCATTTGATGTATGGTAATGTTTAATTCAGATGTCACTCTGTTTATTCTGTTTGACCCGTTTCATGTGAAGTTTAATATAAAGTCCCCTACTATTAGTGAGTTGGGGTTAATCTGTTTCTTTAAGTCCTGTAGTGCTGTTTTTTTGAAGTTGGGAGCACGAGAGTTTGGTATGTGTATGTTCATTATTGTTACATCTTCTTGGTTAATTGTTCTTTTGATCAGAATGAGGTGACCTTCTTTATCTCTTCTTATTAGTTTTAGTTTGAAGTCTACTTTGTCTAAGATTGGCTTTTATATATCTATATATTTTTATGGACCCAGATACCTGCTGGGAGAGAGGAAATATTACAAAGACCTGAGTTAAGGGAAAAGAAAAGATTTACTTTAGCTCATGGTTTAATAGGATAAAGATCTTTAACAGGGGTTAGCTGAAGTTGTTGATGGCTAATTCAGCAGGGACATGAGGAAGTCAGGAAGTAAAGAGTTCCTAAAGAATAGGGCTAACTTAATGAGTCAAACAACAAACACACAAACGCCAGTGAACTTTTGGCACTAGTGAACATGAAATTCAAATTCCAAAATTGGCAAGGATGCAGTAATATTCATTAGAATACTTTATATTCTATCTTATGCCTGTCATATGACAAAGCATATTAAACATCACTGGTTCCATTGTAAGAACTGAAGGGAGTATTGATGTGGGGTTGGATCTAAAGGAAAATGGGGAAATGGGCAGTGGGGCTGAAGTATATAGTCCATAAGGCCCATTACTGTGATCTCAAGTCTATGAAGAAGGCCCTACTTGAAAATGGTTCTATAGTCTCTTTTAAATAGCACTTCTAGCTGGGGGCCAAATCTACAAACAAATGAGTCATTACCAGGAATTCCACCCTCAAGCTGTAATATGAACACATGTGTGTGAACTAGTTATTCGTCTCAGTCCTAGTTTTGCTTCTTCAGTCTGGTGTAATAAAACTGTTAAAATTTAAATTAAGAGCATGTCAGGGACTGGACAGATAGCTCAGAGTTTAAGAGAAGTACCTGCTCTTGAATATGATACAGGTTTGGTTCCCAGCACCCACAGGGTGTCTAACTACTGTCCATACCTCCAGTCGCAGGACATCTGATGTCCTCTTCTGACTTCTTCAGGCACTGTAATTACATATACACAGGCCACATACTTATATACATAAAATAAAAATAAGAAATAAAATGTTTAAAAAAAGAGTAGAAACTTCAGAGCCAAAATATGAAGGTAATTTCTTAGTTATAGATCGTCTTTGCTGACAAAATTCACTTCTAATAGAACTTCCTCCACTTCAAAAGGCAACACTGATCTTTTGTCCATTATTAATCTTCATTTATAAGAGCAGTGTATTTCCAAAGTCATCCCCTCAAACCTACATATAGCATTTGTCATTAATAGGGTAGATTATCTTGCATTTTTGAAGTACCTTTACAAACAGTATAATACAGTATTTATAAGCACAGATATTTTTAATAAGGAAAAAATCTGTGATCTGGAATCGTTTTGTTCATCAAGTATAGAGGAAAGACAAACTGAGCATAGAAAGTATCTGCTTACCAGTTTGTTCATATGTTACATAGAGCTAATGATACTCATGGATCATAGGGATTTATGAAATGTATCGGAGAGTTGACACATGGAAATTTTTAGCAAATCCTCTGCCTTAATATAATCTCTCTAAATGAGAGCCACTATTTTTATAAATATTTAATAAGTACTTTGCATACTCATTTTCATACCAAAGAGGTATGAATTTGCCTTTTAGTTTTATCAGACATAAAAAAAAAGACTGTCTCTTTTGCAGCAAATGTCTCCTTCTGCAATCAAAACAGATGTGACAGAACCAATATAAAATTAATATTCTAATATAAAAATCGCAAATAAAGAAGGTCAAAGACTCTAAACGTGTCCTACTTTGAATGGTATTTGTAACCCTAAACAATAAAGTTGAATAAAATAAGAGAATATAGAATAATTTTGTCAGTTTTATAAGTAATGATTTTATTTCATTGATTCTTTGAGAATTTCATGTATTTTGCAATTCATTTTGATCCTACTTAGAACATTCCCCATTTTCTATTAGATCCAATGCCACATCAGTCCTCCCGTCAGTTCTTAGGGTGAAACCAATGGTGTTTAAGGTACTGTATCATATGATATGCACAAGATAGAATATAAAATATTCTGATGAATATTGCCGCATCCATGCAGATTTTGAAATTTGAATTTCATGTTCATAAGTGCCAAATGCATTGATGTGTTGGTTTCTTTGATTCATTAAGTTAGTTCTTTGACAATCTGATACACTTTTCCTGTTGCTCTCTCCTTCATCCATCTCTTATCTCTCTCCTGTAACTTTCCCAAATTCATGATTTTTGATTGTGCTTTCGGATCCATTTAGTCTCATCAGATCCATACAGGTTACCTTCAGATTGGGATTATCCATTGCAGCCTGATGGAGTCACCAGATGATACACAACTAAAAGCAAAGATTTAGTCTTTGTTTCTTCGAATCTAGCAATAGGAATCATCAGAAAGAGGTTGGATCCTCCGGGGCGTCCTCCACTCTTGCTTGCCAGTCGATGGGGTCCATTCTTCTGTAGAATGTTACGTTTGTTCATATGTTACATAGAGCTAATGATACTCACCGATCATAGGGTTTTATGAAAAGTATGGGAGAGTTGACACATGGAAATTTTGAGCAAATCATCTGACTTAATATAATCTCACTAAATGAGAACTGCTCATATGCAGTCGTTGGGAGTTCATGACTGTCATGGCTGTTTCTCTTTCTATCTCTTATATGATTTGCAATCTTCCTTCTGAAATGTCCCTTGCGTTTGTAGGGGATGGTATAAATACCTTGTTTAGGAATGAGCACTCAGCCATAATTGATTCTCACCACCTTGTGCAGGTATATGTCTTGAGAATTCACCACAGTTCACTTGTAACAGATGATTCTCTGATTAAGGAAGAGGGTGAAAATTGTCATGGATAGTAACATAAATATTTATTAAGAAGGTGGTTCAATCTTTTATCTATTTAGATAAATACAGGAAATAAGAGCCTATGGTGTCCCCATCCATGGGCTTGTGAGCAGGTTTAGAGTAACATGTATGTATTCTCTTATGTAGAGTGGGTCTCATAATCATTCAGCAAGTGGCATATTAATCATATCTCTATTGAACATTAGGCACATATTGCCGGACACGTTCGTATTCATGGGGCTCCTCCTCTCATGAACTACATCCGAACACATATCATCGCTTGAATCTGCCTTTCATTCTATGTCAAGTTCTATTGACTCACAGCGAGAAGCAGAGCAGAACGGAGTTTCCTATGCCCTGGGTTATAATCATTAGTGAGCCTTTAATCATTATATATATTTTTTCATTTTCTATAGTGTCCTTATTTTCAAGATTCCCCTGTGTTGTAGGGTCCTAGAAAAGAATAAATAATTTGGTTAATATAGAATACTTTGAAGAAGGTCATCAATAAAAAATGAATGATATTAGGCAGGAATATGTTATAATTGATATCTTTTATATTAAATCTTATTTTTCTACGATGATATGATTTCAAAACAATATTGGGCATTCAATTTTATTTCTTATTCTACATGAAATAGCAACTCTTTATTCAAGATCCTTCTAAATCTCATTAAAACTACTGTGATTTTAATTGGAATTATATTAAACCTGTAAATCAATTTGTGAAGAATCAACTTTTTATTACAATTAATTACTCCAGAATCTAGGACGTTGTAGTTTATTGCTCAATTTAATATATCATTTTAAGATCCCTAAGCAAAATACATATATCCTTGACAATATGCTTTCCATATTTTCTTACTTTTAATCTATATTTTACATTTCTAGAAAGGTTTCTTTTGTGATTTCTGAACCAGTTCTTAAGGAAGTATAAGGAAACAATTGCTTATCTTAGGAGTATTATACTCCAATTTCTCTGCATTTCATTTGATTAGTATAATTGGTTTGCAGTCCTCTCATGTAATCCTTCAAGGAGATTTTCATACATGTACAAATATTGAAATTCAGCTTCTTCCTCTAGTTTTGAAATTCACATCATTTTCTTTCCACCCAAAAAGTTAGAGTGCTAGAATAATGTGAATTTAAGTACACATTTGTCATCATTCAGTCCACCCTGTTTCCTGTATAATTATTCTGTTTGATATTTCCCCAATTGAATATAATGTTGAATTTCATCACTTTATATACCTTAGAAATACTCATTCTAAGTCTAATTTATAGAAGAAGAAAAGAGAAAGATCACAAGGTGGAAAAAATTGTCCAAAGCCACAGACTATGCAGTATCCAAATTTTCCACATTGAAGTAATCTTCATTTTGCCAACTTATTCTGAATCAATATAAAAGTGAATTAATGATTCTTTGCTCATTTCCCAGTATGTCTATTTAAATTAGTGTTTTAATATACCAATGCTGGCTCCAATTAAACATTTTCAGGAAGAGAAGATATCTTCCCCTGTACAGTCCAGAAGAGGAACTAAACCTTTGACAGATTCTAAAAGCATTATCAACCAGTGCCAAGGGATGGTTCTTAGAAACATAAAGTGAGTTTCCATTCATGCTGGCTATTGAGAAAGTAGAGATGTTCACTTCAAAGATAATTTGTGCAGTCTTAAGATAAAATGAGCTGGGGAGGTAGCTCAGCTGATAAGAGTGCCATTCTAGTAGTCATGAAGCCTCGAGGAAGATTTCCTAACACCAAGTAAACCGGGTGTGAAGGCACAAACTTGTAATCCTAGAACTCAGGAGGTGCACACAGGAAATCAAATATTCAAGGTCAGTCTCAGCTACAAAGAGAGGTCAAAGTCACCCTAGTCTCATGTATATGAGACTCTATTTCAATATGCAAAGAGTCAACTAATATCATTACAATCAGATTAAAGAAAACACCCAATTATGCTCTTATTTCATCAAAACTGAATGCCCTTGTTCTTTGCTATTTGTTATTGTTTTACCACTATGGTGACATACATTAAAATCATTGGATCATAGGAAATTGTTTTCAGCACGCTTGTCCTAAAACTAATGACAATATCAATACCTAGAAACTGAGGGGAAACACAGCTTCTTGAATCATGCCCCAGGGCAACATATTAGAAACTTTGAAATTAGATATTAGCAATCTGAGTTGCAATATAGATTCTAGGTGATTATGAGGTACTCTATGCTCTAACTTGAAAAATCCCTGGATTGAGAATTAACTGGCCTATTGCAGTTCTTTAGTAGTTACTATGAGCTTTCATTAAGTGATATTAGAATCATATGCCAGGGCTCTCAATATTAGTGGACATTACACAGCCAATAACATATTCTTGCTCAGATAAATAGATCAGGGAGGGGTCACGGTATTTTATCTATTTTTAGAGTTTATCTCCCTCATAATTCCATTGATATTAATGGCTACTAAAGATATGTTAGAGGGCTGTGTTTCCCAAGGAAGCTTCTGAGTAAAAAGGAGAGTCTCATTTTGGGAACACATCAGTTATTTATTCTTCCTTTGGTTGGTACAGTCATTCAGTCCCTCGACTCCTTTGATGGACTCGGTACTATCATAAATACTGGAAACACAGTGGAATATCATGCAGGAATAGGATTTTTCACATCATGTACACAGGCATCTCTCCAAACTGCTCTTGCTATGTCATGATTCTAAAGGTATGATTTGTGTCTTGTTCTGAGAGCAGAATCAGGAGAATCTATATCTAAAGATGTCTCCCAGATATATAGCCTCACTAAGGACCAGGAAATATACAAAATTAGACTCAAAATAAACAGATAGTGAAATGGATAACTTCAAGCTTCAAAGGTGGGAAGCTAATGACAAATGGCTTAAAGTTGGTTATTTCAGTACCATAGGCATCTGTGTGATCCATGACTTTTCTGTGGAGATCTTCATGGGAACTGAAATAAACCAAGCTCAGCAAGACAAATATGTCATGTTTGCTCTGAAATGCAGAATCTAGGTTTCATATAGTTAGTATCAATAAACATATACCACGAAAGCAAGATTTCTCAGACTAAATACAGTATACATTTTTAGACAGAACTAGAGTCAAGGATGAGACATGAGGCAGTGTGAGGGCAGGTGGCTAAGGGATTTCAGACTTGTGAACACACAGATGTGGACATCCTCTGCATGAAACAATGGTTTTTACTATTATTGTACCCAACTATATGTCTGCTGCTGGCAATTATAAATAACTATGGCACACTTGAACTCTTATGAATGAGGTAAATAAATTTATGGATGCATTTTTTATTTCTATTATCTAAGAATAGCTCTTGCTAAAGAAAGCTCTAACAACAAAATTGTAATTATTGTTAATGCCTGTGTGAGAGGGAGGGTTCCAGACAGAATGATGTTCAACTCTTTCTGGCACATGTGCTTTCTGTCTTCATCTAGTTAAAAATGCTTGCACTTAACAGTTATTTGCATATTATATAGACATTCCCCTTGATATTTTTAATCTTTGACACTTCATATCATTATTAAACCAATCACCGTAACACCTCCTTCAAAAAAATGATACATTACATCCCTTGAGTTTATCAATCATAGAATAATCTCAGTCCATCATGGCATGAATTATTACAAAACTGTTTGATATGTGTACCAAAAAAAGAAATGCAGTCTCTTGTCTTTGAACTTTTTAAGACAATCACATTAGGGCTGAACTGTACAGCACTCTCATGTCAATTATAAAGACATTATTCAATGGTTCTACTCAATCCGTTTGACTTACAGTTAACCCCATAACTTTTACTATTAACTTTTCTTTCTACTTCTTTTAATATTTGACACTTACACATCTTAAAAGATTGGTAGGATCTTTGAAATGGTATTTAGAATCAATGGGGTGGAGTGTGGGGTTTGTCTGAGTGGGGGATGTGAATCTGGGATGTAAATCAGAGTGATTTTATTGGAACACAAGATGGTTTTAGACAGCATCCTGGAAAGGCAGTAATTAACCTTGAATCTTACTGCAAGAAAGTTATTCTCATCTCAACTTGCTTTATTCCCTCTGAATACTTCAAAGAGAATGAATCAGTGTGTTGCTCATGTGTCTTTAGCACACCTTTAATGCTTGGCACTTTAGGCAAGGTACAGTGCACCTCAAGTTCAAAGCCTGTACTGAATCACAGTAAAGGGATACATTTTTGTCTTAATTATGGTATCTTACATTTAAGTTTAATACATGTAACTGTTTTTCTTTTACTGTAATGATGAAATGTTTCCTTTTAAATGTATTTATAAATAACTAGTAAGGCCATTAGAAGTAAAACAATCCACAAATAAGTAAAAATAATTTTACAGACATATTCCAAATCATAATAACACTATGAAAATCATTAAAGTTTAGAACGTAAACTAAATATACACCTAAATATAGACCTAACATCACATAGCCCATTTACTGTTAGAGGAATGAAAATTTGTATTTTACCAAAGTTGTTTTGGACTGAATTGTGCTTACTTTCCTAGCACTTTATATATTGAAGTTTTCTTTGATTATTACTTCAGAATATGATACTTGTATATACAAAATTCCTTTAATTACTTATTTCCTTAACTACCCCTTTCCCAAGGGGGAAAATATATAAAATAAAATGAGGTGAAATGGGCTGGTCCCAACTTTTCCTTATAAGACAAAGAAATTTGTTCACAGAAAAGACACATTAGGAAAGCCTGTGTAGAGAAATGATCATATGCAGCCACAGCAGGCTGCTAAGTTTAAGGCATGAAGAGAAGCTTCAGGAAAAGTAAATGTACCAGGATTTCACAAAGAAATCCTGACTGGAGAATTGTTACAAACAAACTTCTGTTAGTCAAGCCATCAAAATATATGCCATTCTGTTGTGACTGTGTTAGTAGGTCTGCGCACTGGTCACAGATGTAGTCAGAACAAGAGCATTACAATTTGAACACATGTCCACTAATACTATTTTGGTCAATATCTCATTGAATTTTCATGAATTTCATACAATACACTCTGATCAAATTAGACCCCCACCGCTATCCAGACTCCCACATTCCCCCACTGGATTTCATGTATTCTATCATATAGGTTAAAGATTACCAAACTACCTATGTGTCCCTTAATGTACCTTGGTGTGAGTCCATCTACTGTAGCCTAGTTGATCTATTTAGCTTCAGTTCCTTAAAGAAAATCAGCTCTTCCTCTACCAGAGAATAAGAGACTGGAGAGTGTTTGTCTCTGGCTAGGACACCTATATCAAACATCTACTACCTCAGACACAGGGGCCATTGTGGAAGAGGGGCCAGAAAGACTGTTGGAGCCAGAGGATGTGGATGACCACAATGAAAATTGAGTTTTCCAGTTGGCTAAGTTTCTCATATGACCTTATATATTTTATGCCCTCTCATTGAGCTTGTATTTTACCTTTGTAGACCTAAATTTTCATAAACACAAGAGAAACAAATGAACATAAAGCAGCCTCCATCCTTGAAGGTAATGAAATTTTAATAATAATAGATAACAATGTGTTCTATTTGTTTTCAATAGCTATGATAAAACACACTGACAAATACCAACTTGGGAAGTTAAGGATTTATTTAGTTTGCATACCTCAGGTCAGTTTATGACCAAGGGAGGCCAAGGTAGGAATGCTGGGCAGGAACCTGGAGACAGGAACTGAAGCACAGGCCATGGAGTAATGCTTCCCACTGGCTTGCTCCCCTAGTCTGTGTTCAACTTGTTTTCTTGTACAGTACAGGAACAACTGACAGGGGTGGCACCTTCCACAGTGGGCTGGGCCCTCCCACATCACACAGCAATCAAGAAAATGCCCCACAGACATGGCCACAAGAAAGCACAATGGAAGCAATTTCACAGTTGAGGCTTCCTCTCCCAAGAAGTGTGTCAAGTTGATAATTAAGCTACCTAGCACACAATGATATATTTTAGTAATGAAAATATGTAATGAGAATACACTTGGTTTTTAATGTATTTTTTTATGGAGCGTAAAAAAAACTGTGTCATGAATGTAGAGCAGAAGTTTTGAAAAAGAAGCATTTTTTTTCAGATATTTCACAATATCTGGTGAAATTTTCTTTTGGTTGTGACAACTTTGGATATAGGTGGGTTAGTGGTTTAAAAATTTGGAGGTACACAAAATGCCCTTCAATGGCAACATTCACCTGGTAAGAAAATTGTTTCCTCAAAACACAAGGAAGAATTATTAGGTCTGGCATAACACTCCAAATTCAAAGACAATAAGCTGAAAGTATTAGGGAGACTAATGGGAGGAAGCTTGGGGAAAAGAAAGTGTAATGATTTGGCAAATGTGATTAAAGTTATACATTATACATGGTAAAAAGTTCATAATAGAAACAATTATTTCTGTAACAGATATTAAAATCATTATGCAAGCTGCTATGGTAGAAAATCAATAAATGGTCCAAATCCTGAATTAAAGCCTAATAACCACAACAATGACAGTAAACTATTGTAGCACTTTTATCTTGGGGGTAATCAACAGCTATCTAATTGGACTTAAAGTCCAATCAATGGGAAGGAACTCATGTACGTCACTGTAAACATAGCCAAATGCACATGGCTGGGGAGATATAGGTCCTGGAGAAAACTCCACTTCTATCACATTTTAGACAAATGTAATTTCTTACTTTAGGATTAATATTAATCTTTATATTTAAAGACAAACATACCATTCACCACTCATTAAAGAAGCTTCTTTAACAATAGACGGAGACTATCAGAGAGTTCCACAGCTAGTCGCACACAGAGAATAAATGTCTGAAAGATGCCGGGTCTTAAGTGATACATCTACAATGCAACCTCTACACTAAAGACTCATGGTAGACATAAAGAATATTAATGCTTCTGTCAACTCTCACCAGTGAAGCTTCCTTAACAGAGTGTGATGCACACAGAAGGGCACATTTGACCAGAGTAGATGTTGTAACAAATTTGTCCCCTGCCTAGGTGGATGGGGTTTGGTTCTGCCCTCTGGCACTGATCCAGCATTATGGGTAGGAGCCTTCTCCACACCTCCACTTGCTGCCACTGGATGCCACTCCACCCCAGCTGCCCACCTTTCTGCCCCCTTATTGGTCAGAGGGCCGGACTTGCCACTGAATGAACCAATAGCAAAAATTCAGAGAGGCAAATACATCAGAGTCTTCAAAGTCTGCCTCAGACCCTCTGCTCTTTTCAGAGTATCGGCATACTCTTGTGGCCATGCCCAATGATTCCGTAAATGGGGCCATCCCATGTCAGCCGCAAGTGGGTTCTCATCTTGGGATTTCTCCCCCAGACACTGTCTGCTTTGGTGATGTCATTTTATTAGCCACTTGAGGATCCAGTTGATCTGCCATGCCATTTCTTTGTCTGCATTCTTTCCTGGATCCCCTGCAAGAGCAGTCAGTGCTCTTAACCTGTGAGCTATTTCTCAGTTTTTTATCAGCCGAATCCTGCTGACTATGGCACTGTGTGGTAACAAATTCGTCAGTGCGTAAATGGGTAGGGTTTGGTCCTGCTCTCTGGCACCATTCCTGCAGAATAAAATGGAGAATAGTTCTTGAACTTGTGAGAGATTAATTTATGATGACTTACAAACTTCTTGTTCACATCCCATTTATTTGCTTCCTTCTCTGTGGAGAAGGGAGCCATCTGGGTGGCTGGCTTCTCATGCTCCTGGAGCCAGGGCACTTTCCTTCCTGCATATGCCCAGGATGGGTCGAGTTACAGGGAGGAGCTTTCTCCTTGCCTCCACTTGCTGCCTCTGGCTGCCACCACCCCACCGGACTCCTGGCTGCCCGCCTTCCTGCCCCCTTATTGGCCAGAGGGTGGGACTTACTGCTGAATGAGCCAATAGCAAAAATTCAGAGAGAGAAATACTAGCTACATTTTCTCTACAGTAAAGAATAAGAGATTACAGAGTCCTTGTTACTGAATAAGATTCCTTCCTTAAACCTCATTCACCTATGACTCAAGGACCATTGTGGACAAGAGGGTAGAAATTCTGTAGGAGCCAGATTTGCTGCATGATCATAAGGAAACAGAGTCTTCTAGCCTGTGGAAACTTGTTGTTATAAATTCACAGCAATAATGTCAGCATGCATCAAACTCATGCAAACCCAATCAGACAAAAACCCGGCATACAACCGGGGAAAATGGCAGCAGGCCCCATCCTCAGGTGGACAACTTTTGCAGCTAAGTAATTAGCTGCTGGGTGAAGGAGAGTTGATCTTCTTTTAGGGAGAGACTCTGGATAGGCTGACTAGACTCCAATGGATGAACTTGCGCTGAGGGACAATTTGGGTCTGCAAAATTGATTTGATAGGCCTTAACATATGTGACAGAATGCATGAAATCCTGTTGCTATGGGGGGGTTAGGACAAGGGGAGTTTTTCTAAAGATGATTAAGATGTTTTGTATAAAATACACAAGAATTTAAAGATATACATTGAGGAAAAGAAAAAGAATTACTTTAACCTTAAAACTATAGTTATAAGGGCTGGAAAGATGTCTCAGTGGCTAAGAGCACAGTTGTTCTTGCAGAGGACTCAGGTTTGATTTCCAGCACTCGTATGGTGGCCAACACCCATTCCTAACTCCAGTTCCAGGGTAATCCAACGTCTTCTTCTGACCTCTATGGGCATTTATGACATGGGTGCACTTACACATAACAGGCAATACACTCATATACATAAAATAAAAGTAAATAAAAATGTTTAAAAAGTGATTTACATCTGTTTAAAATGATAACAAAGGGAAACTATTTAATTACTAGGTAGGTTAGTAATAGTAACAATATCTGTCCATGCAAGGAATATGCTCATACACAAAAATATTAAAAAATAAATAATTTTTTTCTTTGAGTAAAGGATGAATCATACTCTTTATTATGGTCATTATTTCTATGTATTTTATAGTGATTTAGTTATACCCTTATGTTGAAGTTGTGCTTTGTCATATGTTTTTATTTTGTTAAGAAGATTCATACAAGTTTAGGATGCCTTTGAGCTACTTATTTCATGAATGAACTCAAGTATTTTCACAACATTTTGTTTCAGTGCTGGTGAGATTCCAGCTTTTATTTATACATTGTTCTTTCTCTGCTGAGCAGATGGAGGGTTTCTTATCCCTTTGCTGTCCCAGTATTGCTCAGTAAATTCTCTTCTCTTCCGTGTGCCTTTATGTGTCTCTTATCTCTCCCAAGTAGAAAGAAGTTACCCTCTAACGCTTAATGACACTGAACAAAATTCTACATATTGGTAATACTAACACAATTCAAGAATACATGTATGTAAAAATCCAGTCAAAATGGCCCAGAATGGAGTGAGAGAAATGGATAGTGGGCCAGCCCTAGACTGGGAGCTATTGGAGGCGGATTACTACTGAGTGAGGGAGAATATGCCTGAGTTACTATTTCTGATAGGCTGACTGGAATCCAGTGGAAGAATTTGCACCAAAGAACATCTGGGTATAAATGCTTGACTGGATAGGGTTAATATGTATGAGGGAGTGCATGAGGTCCTGCAGGGAGTTGGGGCGGAATGGGTGGGGGAAGGGTCTAAATTTGATTAAGAAATGTATGAAATGTACAAAAGCTCAATTAAAAGCAATTTCGTCAAATGTAAATCTTTCCATAAATCAATATATTAGTATTTGTATAATTATTGATGCATAATTTTAATATCTAAACTAATAATGCAAAATACCTACACATACACTTGTGTGTGTGTGTGTGTGTATATATATATATATGAAACATACAAATGTGTGTATGCTTTATAAATACATAAACTCTTCCAAAATTATAGCTCTTATTGAATATATTTCATTTCAATGACACTGTTAAGCATAATGTATGCAACATTTCCCGATAACATTCTGCAATTGTCCATCTGCTTGTGTGATAAATATTCTTATTTTAAAGTGAGAAAACTCAGCTCAGAATTAGTTTCTTGCACTTAGTTAAACACATATTAAGTAACAAACAGGTTCAAATTCAAAATAAAAATGCTTTCCTGAAATACAGTGAAAGTAGCCACTATTTGCATGTCTGGTTAACAGTATGCAGACAGTTTTTAAAGGTGATGAAAAGGCTGGATGCTGTGGCACATGCCTTTAATCCCAGCAATCAGAATACAGAGGCAGGTGGATCTCTGTGAGATTTTAGCCAGTCTGCTCTACGTGGTAATGTTTTGGCTCTGCTAGGGCTACAGGAAAACCCTGTCTCAGAAATATCAAAACAAAAATAAAAACAGTTATCAAAGGGAGGACTGGAGATAAATCTTAATGGTTAATAACTCTCATGTTAGTCTTCCTGAAGACCTGAGTTCAATTCCCCCGTCAGGTTACTCATAACAATCTGTAACTCCAGTTCCTGGAGAATTTGACACCACTGGCTTCTGCACACACCTGCATTCATGTGCATATACCTATATTTAGATACATACATACACATAGTTAAAAATAAAAATACATAATATATTTTAAATAATGTCAAAGGGAAATTCTAATTTGCCTAGAGAAACTAAAACCTATCATCGGGATTCTGAAGTGATGTCAACCTCTTCCCTCAGAGACAAAAGTTTTCTCTACCTTTGCTGACTTGCTGTGCTTTTCTGCTAGTCACCATATAGAGCAACCTTTAGGAATTGAACAGATAAATGTATGCAGTTTTCTTCAGTTCTTAAGTTAATACATAGTAACAGCAAAATTTTTGTAAAACTGGTACAATTTTTGAGTTCAGAGCATCCATTCTGAGCACATCACTTCTGTGTCTTTAGAGAGCAATGCTCATATTTTTCATATTGAAAGATTTGCAGTAATTGCCAATGCAACATTTCTGGATAAATAATGGCTTACCATTTGCTGTATGTGAAAGAAAATCAAAGTAGAATACAAACATCTGGCACAGCAGTGCCAGAGTTCTTGTTGCTCTCATCATCTCATATGTGTACCCGTCAGTTATTTCAAAATCATCTTATTTGGGTTACCTGGGCACACTAACTTGACTCAACAGGCCTTAACATATATAACAGAATGCATGAAATCTTGTGAGGAGCAAAGCTATATATGGCACAGATCGGAGAGAGAAGTTATAAAGATGATTAAGATGGGACTGGAAAGATGACTCATTAGTTAAGAGCACTGGCTATTCTTGCAGAGAACCCAGGTTTGAATCTCAGCAACCACATCCCAGCTAACAAGGGTTTGAAACTCTAGTTCCAAGGGATCTGATGTCCTCTTCCGACCACCTCAGGCATTGCATGACATGGGTGTATTTACATACATACAGGCAATACTTCATTGCACATAAAATAAAAATAATAAATAAAATAAAAATATAAAGATGATTAAAATGTTTTGCATGAATTGCAAAATTCAATAAATATGAACCTTAAAAATTACTGGGTTAAATAAGAAATATTAAAAAAAAATCAACTTATTTAGATAGCGCCTATATACTTGGCAAGATCATTCCTTAAATCAGAAACACTGTAAATGATTAAGTAAGTAACTCCATATCAAACTGAAAACAAATGTCACTTCTGCTTTATGGGAGTTGTATGCTGTTTTAGATGAATTTGGGGCAGGTTTCTTTCATTTTGTGGAAGAACATAACATTTAACGTGTCCACCAAAAAATGCTGGTAATATATTTTTCTTTGAATATATGCATTATTCCTGAGAAAATAGACTACTGGGTTTCAGATCCACTTTAACAGTCAACAAATTACATGGGATATCAATGGATTAAGAGATGGAATTAAATAAACTGGTTAATTGTTGGTGCCAGGAGTATAGGACTTTACCCTTTCACTTGTAAAGTGAGCCATTCAGTGATATAAAACATGTCAGTATCCTTGATGGTGCCCAACTTGAGGAAACACAGTAAAGAAGAAAGAAAATAGTCTTTGGAGTGAAAACATCTGGTACCAATCCTAGGGTAGCTCATGGAGTACAGTTATAAAAGGAGAAATGTAGACTTACTTTAAGCATGTAATTTCTGAATTTAGATTGGTTAAAATAGTACTTTTCATTATTCCCATGGTCTTGATAAAATTTTTTAATATTTTTGAGTTCAATATCTCTATTGAACTCAATATCTAATTAAGATGGCTCATACTAATGTCCTCATATTATTTATGAGCAGAAAGCAAAAATGATATAAAAACTTTGGGGGATGTCAGAACAATGGAGTCACTCAATTTTAACTCTCAAATACTTCATGTTTTATAGATATGGTCAATATTTTATAATTCGTTATTACTTTGTTTGAAATATAAGAAAAATGTGCCAAATATCATCCACAAGTGTTTTCAGGAGTCTTATATTACAGCCCTCATTGTTTTACATATACAAATGATGTAAATAATATCTAAAAGCTAGACTATTTAACCATTTCATGTTGTGCACCTCACACAGTCTGAATGCTTCCTGGAGGCTGTGTTAATATGCACTTTCACCCTTGCATTGACTATGTATGTCTGTTTCGCGGTTGCAAATAAGTAATATTTGTCGTACAGCCTAATGTCAAGGTGGACTTGTTCTATGTCTCCCATAAATACAGTTTCATATGAAGCTCAGGTCCATTTTCTCAGCCATATGGATAATAAATGCATTGCTACAACTGATTTAAACAGCTGCAACAATCCCACTTTATAGTAAGTTTTGTTTTCTTAAAATAGACTTCTATTTGAAAGGGTCATTGTCAATATATTGTAAAATTATTCAGCTGATTTTAACGCTAAAAAAGCATCTGGTTTTACGGTAGATGAATGTTCAATAAATGTCCAAAAGTTCACAGTCACAAAATGGTACAAAACATCTAAGAATACAGGAAACAGGAAAGTGATGAAGGGAAAACAAAATTCTACAAAGATTTATTAATGAATAAGTGGCCTCTACCCCTATGATTGGGGCTACACTTCCTTGAGGTCAGGTATATGGAGAAGAGCATACCCTCCCTTACAGACACGGGGGTTTTATACTTTTCTCCCTTCAGAAAGAGGGAAGGGGCAGGCAGGTGCAGAGTTTTTCCATTATGAGGGGTGGGTCATTCAGGACCACAGTCCACAGAGTGACCTGTGATTGGGAATGAGTCCTACAAGAGATGCTGGTCAGGTGGTGGGTTTCGAGGTGGGTGAGTTGTGACAGCTTCTAGGAAAGCTGTCAGGGACTGGTGGCCTTTTGAGACTCATTTGGGACCTAAAATTTTTCCATCAAATGGAGTAGGAGATT
Organism: Eospalax fontanierii; assembly: GCA_035773235.1. Classification (NCBI taxonomy): domain Eukaryota; kingdom Metazoa; phylum Chordata; class Mammalia; order Rodentia; family Spalacidae; genus Eospalax; species Eospalax fontanierii. Next base: position 21,267,992 of record CM069552.1, read on the forward strand.
GTATCTTTGAAGCTGAGTTTTAGGCTTTTCTCTTTCTAATGACCTCTCCAGACAACGTACCTGAATGTGAATCTCTGGATTGCACTTTGAAAGCTAGTTGTAGAGGACTTGATGTGAAAGTGAGTAGCATGATCATACAGGATAGTGTTAACATGGGAACAACTCTAAGAGGAAGTTGCAATAATACTAATAATTATTATTTCAAGAAGATAGATATGAATCTGTCATGTATTCAGTAATGGGGGAATAACAAAGCCAGCTCACCCTAAACATGGTGATGCAGAAACTCACCTAAGCCAAGTATGAAATGTAGTTCTCAACTGATCTCAAAGAAAATTTATATCTAAGATCTTTGAAAGCATGCTTTCCTAGAGTGAGTTTTTAAAGGCGAGTAGGCAAAGATGTTCCACCCTAATTTTGATGCAGTGAATGAAATTGAAGAATTATATTCTAAATCAAGGAAGATGTTGACTAAGGAGTAAAAAATAATGGCAATGAACTCAACCCATGGTGAAGAAAGGAGCTCACATGACAGATTTTTTTTAAAGTACAATGGGCGATACAAGATGGCTAAAACCCAGTAACTTCCCCTATAGACAAATCCTTCTGAATACTGCCTCCACAACCCCAGTATCTTTATAAATTCATTGACATTACAGGTACTTGGACTAGAAGAATAAATCTAACACATCCAGGGCACTCCCCACCCCTAACAGAATTCATTGCTTCCTTTTAAAAGTTTCTCTCTTCTTTATAGGAACCTTCAACATCTTGAAGCATCATGAAGCATCATGGGGTTAAAGTCATTGTCCATAATCAATAATCAAGTCTTACTATAAAGTGGGATTGTTGCAGCTGTTTAAATCAGTTGTAGCAATGCATTTATTATCCATATGGCTGAGAAAATGGACCTGAGCTTCATATGAAACTGTATTTATGGGAGACATAGAACAAGTCCACCTTGACATTAGGCTGTAAGACAAATATTACTTATTTGCAACCGCGAAACAGACATACATAGTCAATGCAAGGGTGAAAGTGCATATTAACACAGCCTCCAGGAAGCATTCAGACTGTGTGAGGTGCACAACATGAAATGGTTAAATAGTCTAGCTTTTAGATATTATTTACATCATTTGTATATATTCAGGGTATGTATGCATGTGATTAAATTTTTCCTATAATCATTTTTTAATGTGCATAAACATGTTTCTATTTCCTTGCTCTAAAGAATGTATTTCAAAACTAGTGAAGACCTGCAACAACAGAAAGCTACTTAGTAGTCATAAGGATGGAAACGGGAATAAAAAGAGAGGGAAGAAAAGTAAAGGCTGAGCATGAAATGCGTGTTGCCTGCTAACTAAGGAAGGAAGGGCAATAGTCAGCCACTTCTGGCATCCGGATGTTCGATGTTTCCAAATAGAATCATCAGTCCTCTGAAGAGAGTGTCTCTTTGTCTAGTAGCTACAAATGGACCCAAAAGTTGCCAGGATTTCTGTCTTCTGATCTCATTATATAAACCACTAAAATGAGCAAAGGAACAACTCCCAGAAGCTTTCATGTAGTTAATGGCAGCCAAGGAAAGTCTGCCTTTGATACTCACCTGCTCAGCATATGTAACTCACTGGGAGAATTTCTTTCTACAGAAATATCACAAGAGAGCTATTTGCTCTTCTCTCTCCCTCTCTCTCTCTTGCTCTCTCTCTCTGTATGTGAATGTGTCTCTATAAATATGTATGTGCAAGAAAGAGAGAGGAAAACATTTTTAATTTTTAGAATGTTTGTATTTGCAAAACCAATCCTATAACTAAAAAATAAATAAGATAGAAATATATTTCATTTATATTGCTAAATATAAATACATAGAGATTGTGCATGCGCGTGTGTGTGTGTGTGTGTGTGTGTGTGAGTGTGTGTGTGTCTAAACACACCCAGTTCCTGGATATATGGGGTGCTCACATTTATCATGTGACATTATTCTTATTTTGTGGTAACATTCGTTTATTTAACAGATGCTTCTTGTGTAGCTATGGTCTCCCCTGCTGAAAAAAAGGCCCCCAAATAAAGCATGAAACACACAAAAGAAGAAAACTAAATGTAGTCTCTATTATTGAAGTGCTTGTGATTGAACAGGAAAAACCAATCCTCATGTAACTTTGCTAAAAAACAGGATGAATACTTACTAAATCTAGCTAGTCCATAAGGAGGATAAAATAATTATAAAGGAGGTAGGTAGCTACCAGAAGAGAATGAAGATACTTGGACTTTCTCTAGATTGGATGTTCACAAAGTAGTCAGACATCACTCTCATGCTATGAACTTTCTTTTTGTTCTACTCAAATGCTTGAGATACTAGAAGTTTTAGGTTGTACCTGGCAAATTCATCAGGACTGAAAAGGCAGTGGTTTAAGAATGTCAAAAGAGGAAAGGCATTCTAGAAGGGTATAATATTAATAGATAGAGGGTTGAAATATACATTTGAGAAATCAACAGAAAGACATAATATTATGAATTTGAGCTGTGATTAGCTTGTGAGTGAGTTTACTAACGGAAATGATTTAAAATTTATTTACAGTGGGTTCTAAGGTCTGCAACAGGAAAGCTATGGAATTACATTAATTATCTTCATTCAGAGTGATGCAATTGAGCTACCTTGTAGAAGACACTCTGTTGGTATTCATCTCTTGTTCTTGAAATTCAAGACAATGTGTCTCTGGAATTTAACCTTGTCAATTTACTGCTATGGTGCCTCCATTCATAGGTTGATTTGGGTGAGTCTTTGTGGCAGTAGGATGTGTACTCTCTGGTATGTAGGACATGGGATGCTTGAGTCACTATGTGGGATTTTGATTAATGAGTTGAGGACACAAACTCAAAACCAGGCAATGTCTGCTTCCTTCAGTAGTTGTGAGCATTTGCTAGAAAGTCAAATACCATTAAGGAATCGAGTGGGTGCTTCTTGGCACATTATTATTCATCGGGCATCTTAATTGTTAATAATTCCTAAGAGCACTGGAGTGAAATATGAAAGGGCTAAAAAAAATATCAAATTCTCACCAGGAAGCCAAGTCCCAGAATATTTATTGAAGGACCAATATAATGAAAGGCAAATTTATAATTTAAAAGTTAGATAAAATTTGTTGAGCATTCCTTTCTACTAAAAATATCTGAAAAATCTACCATGAGCTCTAGCTGGTATAAATATATAGGCTCTATGTGATAATTTCAAAGACGAACACATAAAAGCTATAATAGGAGGAGGAGGAGGAGGAAGAGGAGGAGGAGGAAGAGGAGGAGAAGAAGGAAGAGGAGGAGAAAGAGGAAGAGGGGGAGGGGGAGTTGTTTTGTTAGAAGGTTAAAGAATTATCCCTACAGTTGGGCATGGTCACTCATGCCTATATTCTCGGCTCCCTGGGAGACTGAGACAAGAGAATAGCCTAGGTTCAAAGGCGGACCCTGTCTCAGAAAAATCCAAAACTAATAAACATTCTTTATACAACATTTGAGACGTTCATCAATCTCTCTTACTAACTTCAAAATCCCCTGTCTCCCAGTGTGACCACTCCATTCAGACAGTCTTTATCATGGTGCCATTGTATGTGTTAGAAGGTGAAACTTGGGAATGTAGGACACGTCTTTGGATTTTTTTTTTCCTGCCTAAAACAGTGCATGCCATCTTGCAAATATCCAATATATGTTTTAATAATGGGGAGAAAGCACAAAGTTTCTTGGTGACAGAATTACTTATTATTTCCATATTTTATTCAGTCTTAGTTTCAACATTATATTAACATATTAGAATTATTTTCTGGTTAATTGTCCATACACTAAAATATTTAATTGTTCATTCAGTTCTTCACTCTAACAACTCAGAGAATTTCAGGTAGTAGATGGCTAGAGAGATGGCTCAACAGTTAAAAGAACTGACTGACCTTGTAGAGGACCCAGGTTAAGTTCCCAGCATCCACATTGTAGCTAATAACCTTTTGTAACTCCAGTTCCAGGAGATCTGCTGCCCTCTGTGGGTAATGAACAACACAGATGCATTTATATACATTTATGCACAGCACATACATCCATGAAGTAAAATAAAATTATAATTTCAGGTAGTAGAAGACAGAATTGACAACTGAGTGAAAGTTTCATTAGTAGTGAAATATTATTCCAAAACATGAAAGCGAATGAAGGGAAAATGAATCCTGCTTTTGAAAAAGTCTGAACTCTTCTGCACACCTGACAGAGAAAGAGGAGAATTCCAACTATTATGAAATAAGCTAATATACTGAAGTGATTCTGTAGCCTTCTTAGGTTTTTGTTTTGAAAAGAATCAGACCTCGTTGTGGTATTATAAGTTCTGGTTTATTTGTTTAACAACTGCTAATATGGAATTTCCTCATTAACTCTAATATACCCCATTCTTTTGAGGAATCAATGGAGGCTGATGGAGTGGTAGGCAGATCACCTTCTGTTCCAGGACTGCTGTGGAGGAAGGGCAGTCACCTGCCTTCCTCCTAAGTAGTCAAATGTCATCTTTCACAGGATGAGAATTAACAAGACCCTTCCACTTTGGTTACATGAGTTTAAAATAAACAAACTTGTATGTGGTTAAACTCTCTTAAATAGGTTGTTTCCTGGGGGAATCTAAGTCTCCTGAGAATATAAAGTAGTAATTTCACTTGAATTATTTGTACATACTAAGTAACATTTAGGCAAATTAGGCTATTACCTCAACTCCAATTTAGGGAACATTCCTTTCAATTCAACGAAAATTTCTATTTGTTTAAGATAATCTGGGTAATCAGTATTATAACAATTATTTTGGTTGTGTTCCAAAATAAAACCGTGTAATATCAACAATTTTTTTCTTTTATTTCAAATTGTGTAAACAATTAGTTTGGTCCTCTGCTAAGTTTTTTTTCTCCCCTGTGGCATTATTTTTTATTTTTACTTTTATTTTTGAGAGATTATTCTTGTAGAAAATATCCCTATTCCTTTCCAGCAAGGCCAGTGCATGCTTAAAATTTTCAGCAAATTAAATATGTGTTTGCAAATAGATAAAGCAAATAAAAGGCTTAAAAACAACACAATCAAGTATGATAATAGCAAAGTGTTATACTTTTAATAAATGATTAGGAATGGTTGTAATGCAAAGATTTATTTCACAGAACAAAAGCACTTAAACAGGAGTTTATATTACTTCTATGCTCCAGTGATGATAACATTGGGACTTCAACCTGCATAGCTACAATGATTAATTAACAGTCTTGTTCAGGATGAGTGAGCGCCATTATTGTTCTTAAATAGGAAAAGGCAGATAACCATTACTGATTATTCCTCAATTCCCAGTCTTACTTGTTAAAAACTAAATACTAATGTAGGTAGTGCAATTTCCAAGCTGCAATGAGAATCAGAAAATAATAGAATTTCTAGTCTATATGTATAAATAGAGACATATATGTGTGTATATATGAGTTGAATTAGAAAAAGTATAGACAAGTTGGCAAATAAATTTATGCATGGTCATCTGAGTATAAAATTTCATCATATCACTTAGAACCCAACCATTTTAAAGAGAGATAGTAAAACACCCTGTCCTGGCTAGCTTTCTATTGCTTTGATAAAACACAAACCAAAATCAACTTTGGTAGGAACTGCTTTATTTGGCTTCTGTGTTCTGATCTCAATTCATCATTATAGGAAGTTCAGCCAGGAACTCAGGTCAGGAGGCTGGGCACAGAGACTGAACCAGAGACAATGGAGGAACAATGCTGCTTATTGCTTGCTTCCCAGACAGTGCTCACCTTGCATCCAGGACCATCTGACCTGGAGTGGCACTTTCCACAGCACATTGGGCCCTCTCCTATCACCCAACAATAAAGAAAGTCCCTCACAAGCATGCCAACAAGTCAATCCAATAAAGGGAAATCTCCACTTGAGGGTTTCTCTTCCCAGGTGTGTCAAGTTGACAACTGAAGCTATCCATCACAGATCCTAATGTATGCTTCAAAGTATGTTTCTCTGTCCATATACTATGTTTTCATGAAAGATTCCATATATGTATTGGTGCATTGATATATGTGACACTTTTTGTCATTTTATATACACATGTGCAAATATACACACAAAGATCAGAAACATCATCTTGGAATATTTAATGTAAACCTATTAAGGGATTTTTCCATAATCACAAACTTTATTGTTTATATTTTATGTAGCCATTCTCTAAGGCATAAATACATTTTATTAGATCAAGAACTTTCTTCTGCATCTCCAGAGAAGTGATGCTAACATCTACTTTTCCAGACCCCAACTCCTACCTTGTAGGTAAATTATCAGAGCATATTTATCATTTATATTAATTAGGAACGTTAATCATAAGAAGTAACAACTTCTCCAAAAGTATTAAAGTGAAGAATTTTAGAAGTATTGTTCATTCAAGTGCATTTTATTCCTAGGATAGAACTTTATGACTTGGGATAGGAAGGCAACAGGAAGAGCCTAGATACAATATTACAGTTGGAAAGGACGAATGCATTCTAGTGTTCTATGGTACAACAGCATGAATATAACTGACAAAAGTGTATTATGCATTCAAAATTGAACACAGTATCTTGAATATAGTCTACACACACACACACACACACACACACACACACACATGTATATAATGAAATTTGCCATGATGGATATACAAATTAGACTGAGAGAACTCTACCCAATGCATTCATTAACCAAAGCATCATTATCCTGTATTTCATAAGTATGAGCAAATGTTCTGTTAACAAAAAAAATCAAACTCAATACTAATATATATATATATATATATATATATATATATGTGTGTGTGTGTGTGTGTGTGTGTGTATGTAGTATACTTGATTTGAAGGTCTCATATGATTGAGAGAAGTGAATATAATTGAGACTAAAAGTACTATCTGCTTTATTAGCTCTTTATATGTGTGTGTGCTTGTATGAATGAATATATTTCTACATGCATTTATGAACAGGTGATCTTAAAGTTTTATGCTCATTTTCAGTGAAGTGTAGTATATTCAGTGGTTGGACACAGGACTGTGAGGTGAAAGAGACTAAGAGTATCTAGACTGTGTTATCTACTTTTTTTCTATTTAACTGGGAAACATTCCCCATAGGCTCCTGTGGTTGATGAACACTAGGTCTCCAAATAGCAGTATTAATTTGGACCATTGTAGAACCTTTTGGAATTTGAAGTTTGTTGGAAAGTAGGGCTATAGGTTCAGCCTTGGAGAATTGCAAGCCACTTTGATACTGGCCTGAGTCCCCTGCTTCTTGAGTGCAGACATCATTCATCAGGTGCCCCAACTCTTTTTGCACATGGAAGGACTGTATCTCTCAGTGCGAGCCAGCAGATACCGTTCCTATCTTAGCTTGTTTCAGTAAAGAAATTCTACCAGAGCAACCCACAGGCTTAACATCGCTAAATTGACTCAATCCATTATATACATATATGTGTATGTATATATATAAATGTGTGTGTGTGTGTGTGTGTGTGTGTGTGTGTGTATGGAGAATGGATGCATGTATGTATATGGAACAATAATAATCAAAGAAGAGGACAAGCAATCTGGAGGGAATGGCAGGAGACAGAATTGGAGAACCTGAACTGTGAGTGCTGGAAATAATGCAAATATAACCGTAATGTATGAAATTCTCAGAAAAAGTAGAGTCTATTTTCTAAGTCTATGATCAAACTGCTGAATTTTCAAAGTAAGCCCCAGGTATACTTTCATTTGACTAAATAAATAGGTAAACAAATGAATAAAACATCACAAATGACTGAAAAAAAAAAACTAAATAAAGTGGACCTTGTGGTTCATGCTTCTAATAACAGCATTTGGGAAGAGAAAGAAGAACCATCTTCAAGGCCAGTCTGGGTTATACACAGAGGTAAAGACATGTCAAGGTTACATGAGATACTGAATTAAATAAATGATACTTGTGTAGTTGTTGAGTTCAGAGGACATCTAGCAAGAGTCAGTTCTGAATTGTCAGACAATCAACTGAATTGTCTCAGCAACCCCAAATCATAAATTTCTGTGATTTTGGTTCCCTGTAATTGGACCTGACTGGCCAGCGCCTTCGCAACTTAATGGAACTAGTTGAGAGGTCTAAGTTGTCACTTGGTCTGACTACTAATCCATGATATTTTCACCCTCCTGGGGTGCTGTGATGACACATCTCTTTATATTTCAGAATTATCTGAAAAGGACTTGAGGATCTCCTAAGACTCCTGAGAAGTACTTAATATATGTTTCTGGTTGGAGGGACTTTATGAACTGAAGATATTTTGTTGATCACATCTTCAAAGTCATTGACTGAAAATTACCTAAATGATCACAGACTGTCTCCTTCACTCATCTCATTTGATAAATATTCAGTGTTAAGTACAGAATAGTTAAGTGAATTTTACAAGGTCACAGAGCCAGTTATTGAAAATCAGTGTTATAGACAACAGGACATTCTCCTGCCTGGATATCAAAAAAATAATGAGTGGAATGTAATCTCCTCCTGATACTTAGGGCTTTTCCCAAGCTTCAAGTGATTATGAGGGACACCAGTGATTAGTGTTTTAACTTGCAAGATACTGATCTGAAAGATAGGTTAATATTTAGAACATTTCTCTCTTTTAGTATGTCCTGATGCTATGTTAACCTCTTTTCTTAACTATGAACAGACAATTCTTTCTGATAGGAAGGAAAACTTTTGGTAAGTTCTTCTTTGGGTATTTGAATTTATGGGGTTTTATTTTTCTTTTCTATGTATGTTGGTTTTAGTTTTTGAGATACTGTCTCCCTATAGCCCTACCTGGACTGGAACTTACTATTTAGATCAGGCTGGCCTCCATGTCACAAAGATTCTCTTTCCTCAGCCTACTGAATGATACCACACCTAGCTGAATTTCTTTTTAAATTCAATTTACAGGATTGAGAATCTTGTTATATGAAAAGAACCTATAAGAAACTTTCATGGTTTTAATCTGCTTTATTTCATATCTGGTTTTGCAATATTTTTTTCATATAATTATTTTTTTCTTTTTAATGAGTTACTTCACTTCAGATACCTGAAATATTTCTAATGTGGAGTCTTTGCTAAAGAGAGAGAATTGTGTTCTTGAATACTGGGTACGTATGAGCTTGTAGAAACCTTGTACTCTAACTGGAGCTTTCTAGAAAATATAAACTAAATGGCAAAGGAGATTTACATTACAGATTTTTGAAAATAAATATTATGACCTAGAAGCAAAGTTAAAATATAAATTACATGTTGTGATTGTATTGTTAGTTGCAGGAGAAAGAGGTCCAAGTTTTAAAATCTAAGAAAAAAAAATGATCACTATTATATATGCATTTAAAGGTAGGTATTCTTGACTATTTTTAAATTATTTCAATTATAATAATCATTTATTTTTCCAATTACTGAATTGAAAAATAAGAAATACACACTGAGATAGTTCACAGCTGTCAATTTGCAGATGAAGTTCTTAGATATTGGGTGGATAGCCTCATACAACTGAAATATGCAGGCATTAGGAAACCACAAAAATGAAAACAGCTTTTTGTTTGTCTTAAGTTCTCATGTCTTTACAGCCTTTACTTCTTTTCTTATTTCCTTGTTCTTCAGAAATGCATAAAGGGTCTAATTATTCAAAGTATTATTTATGATCATCTGCTTTTTTTCAGCACAATGTACCATAGGCTATGTGAGATATGCTAGTGACACCAAGAATCTCAGTTAAGGTCCTACCTACATGGATTTCATGAACATTGGGGCCAATCAAGACTCTGTGAGTTTATCAAACTGTGTGACATTTTATTCTTTTCTTTGTCGAAAAGAGATGCTTATGCACAGCAATAATTAAATACAATTTTAAATCTGAATACCAGTGCACAGATGCCCAATGGAATGCACAGAACTTACTTGTCTAAACTGTTGTCCATCAGCCATGAATGGACAAGGACCACCTTCACTATTTTAGCAGTCACAATCTTGATATATTAATACCCATGTTTCCTGCTCAGCCCTTTTAGCCTGTCAATTTAGAGTCTTGCATCAAGCATTCTGATTTTCACATAAAAGATAGTATTAGAGAAAATTAGACACTTTTGCTGTCATGAAAAAAAATATTTTAGGAGCCTTTTAGAACTGGATATGTATGAAGTTTGGTACAGTTGTCCAGAAAGAGTGTCACTTAAAAAAAAAGAAAAAAAAAAAACCAACAGCAAGAGGGCTGGAAATAATCTACAGAAGATTGATTACCCCAGAGTGTAGGAACTCGAAAATCCACCTACAAGTAATGGCCTTGCTCTATTTTTCTTTTGCATCATCCATTTATAAACCGCAGCATTCTAATCAGCGGAGAACAATGAGCAATTGTGCCCAGTGTATAGTGGTGATGGGATGAGCAGGTCTGTGAATGAATAATCAGTGATGTTACTGAAAACCACAGGGCATGACACAGATGGAGTGCCTAGATGTGTGGGGACTGATTGCAATGATGTCCCATTGGTCTAAGGAAGCTCAGGCTGGGCTCTTTCTTGTTTATATGCGTTAGCATGCAAAGGCACTTAAAGTCACACGTAAATACTCTCTACCTTTCATTCTTTAACACAGAATATGAGGAAGGGCAGAGCAACACAAGGTGTCTACGAGCTGGATTTATGAATTAAATCTTTTTTTTTCTTTCCTGCTCTTTAATAACTCTGGAAATTCTATTGCTCAGGAAATAGGTCTGTACTCGTTAGTGCAGTCCAGCAATATGAGTAAGACGGGCCAGTATATCCATCAGTATATCCATGCACAGGCCACCCAAGAACTACTTTTACTTTAAAATAACTCTCATGTGCCCACATTTTTAAAGTTTATTTATTTATTTATTTATTTTAAGAAAGGGTCTCCCTGTAGCCACAGTTAGCCTTTAACTAGCTATGTATACCATTCTGGACTTAATCTCACGGAGATCCACTTGCCTCTGCCTCCATAATGCTAGGATTAAAGACATGTGCCAGCACACCCAACTCATGTGCCCAAATTTATCGTCTCAAGAAACTAGCTTCTTCCTAAACTTAAAAATGTTTCCAGCTTCAGAAATCAAATTGCTGCTTTCCTCCATTTGCCCCCACCTCCTTCCCGTCCCTTGTGTGCCCCCGCCCCGCCACGTCTGATAAGGTTCCTCCATCCCCACCACCCCCACCTTCCTGTTTGATTTACTATTTGGTTCTGGCTTAATATTTACTGCCTATGGAATATTTTTCCTGTGAACACATCCATACACATTTTAACCTAATGAACTTCAGTAACTGCAAAAGTACATTCCTTCTTGATGGTACGTCTAATACTTTTATTGAATGGTGCACATTGGCTATATTTAGTCAACTTTTACCTAATAGTCCCTTTGGCATAGTTTCTTGTGTGTCCCAGCACTCAGAGCCAGCTTGAGGAGGACCGAAGGGTCTCGTCCATAGAGTGAGAGTGTGAGTAGGTGCAGAATTAAGACACTGCAACTCCGGGAGTTGAAAGGAAAGCCAGCAGTGGTGATCTGCTGCAAACTCATTTATTCAAGAAAGAGCAGAGAGTCTTATATGTCTTGTTAGACAATAGCCTTAGGGGGTCCTGACCCCAGCCAATTGCAGTTTGTTCCCAGGTGGATCAGGTTAACTCCAGGTGCTGGGCAGAAACTGGCTTCACAACCAACTGGTGTGGAGCACCACACCCACGAGAGCCATTCCTCCATTCCTCCTGGCAGGTGGCCTAGCTAGGCCCACCCTGCATTATGCCCAACAATAGTTAGCTTCAGCTGTCACCCTGACACAACTTAGAAATAGAAAACATCAATTGAAGAATTTCCCTGATTTAGATTGGCCTGTGTTCATATCTGTGAGTCATTTTAATTGCTAATTTATGTAGGAGAGCTTAGCCCATGGTAGGCACACCATTCCCAGGTAGTTGGGCTCGGTTTGTATAAGAAATTAAACTAGGGGAAAAAAGTCATTCAGCCACATTCCTCCATGGTCTCTGTTCAGTTCCTGAGTCCAGGTTTCTGCCATGAGCTCCTGCCTTGGGTTCCTCCACTTGATGACAGACTGTCACCTGTAAGTCAAGCAAACCCCTTCCAACCTAAGCTGCTTTGAGTTGGTTTATTATTATACCCCCAAATATATATATATATATATATATATATATATATATATATATATATATTTGTATATACATACATATATAACAACATTCTATTTTCATAGGGCAAAATTTAAGAGTGGCAGACATGTGTATGGATGAGAAGTTTAAATTAAGAGAGACTTTAGCATGGCTTCAAGAATCTGTAAAGAACACTCTGAACATCTATATACAGTCTTTAAGTTGATAACCTTTCAACACCTCCAAGTTCATCTCCTGTGGTGATAAGTTCACATGCCTTTTTAATGCAGAACTATCGAAAGAAGTTAAAGGAAGACAATATTTTGATACTCTGCCTACTTGCACTTACAAATTGAGGCAACTCCACTGTGAAAATGTGAAGTAATTTTTCCAAGATTATGCAAGCGATTTTCAAGTCACGGTTCTAAGGATCTTCAGCATTATACACCCAGGTCTCCAAATGTTTGTGACTCCCGAACATTCCCTCTTTCTTGTGCCTGGACCCAGAGTTCTATTTTCTAACTCTGTGGGTTTGTGTCAGTGGTCAGGCTCTTCTTAGCCTCCAAGTCTGCTGAGTTGTGAAGAATGAAAGCCTTGCTGTGATCAACAGTTCATTGTCACTTTCAGCCCTGTGGTTCCTTGTACTTCCTTCAAGCTAAAGTTTGTCTGCCCTCTGATGCAGAGAAATCTTATTTTTTATTTTATAAGACTAAAATATAGCATTATTCTAAAAAGTGGCACAGGCATGCCCTGACACCTGAGGTATGGTTCAGGCCCCTCACTTCTTTCCTCGGATTCCAAACAAAATACAGTCAGAAAGACTGCTGAAAACAAAGGCTACAAGGCAGGAGCTTTGGAATTGGCCATTTGCTCTGAGTAAACCTCTTAACTTTATTTGAGTCTGAGAAGCGAATATACTCATGAGTAGGCAGTAAAATGATGTGAAAATCAAATAAGACACATATCACCTGTGAATAGCCAGCACGCTATACTGATAGTCTTGTTTTCATGAGTTTTGTTAGGAACATCTCATATATCCTAGACTAGCCTCAGCTTTACTAGGTATTCCAGGGGATGATCTTGATCACTGGATCCTCCTGTCCCTGATTCCTGAGTGCTGGGATTATAGGTCAGCATTCTCAGCTACTTTCCCCTTTTGAAATAAAAATATGTATCTTCAGCAACGTCTCTCTTGTCCCTCTGGTCATTCTCTATTCTTTCTTGGAAGATGAGCATTATCTGTACTTTTTATTTCCAGTTGTGATAAGCTGAGTTTAGTTCTGTCTTTGTCTCCATGGCAGCGTTAATTATGTTCCCAATACATGATCCTGTTTTACCTCTGCACTTGATCAGCATTTCAGGATGAGACATACACAGTTTCATGTAACAATACTTTGCATGGTTAATATCTTCTGTAATCACAATACATTTTGGATATAGGAGGCATTACTTCTAGCCCAATCTTTAGCACAGTTTTGAACTTACTATAACTTGAATGAATTCTTAAGGACTAGTTAGTGAATTGCCCTCTCTTTCTTAACATACAGATCAAATTCTGTTGGAAATTTATTTGGAGTGTGGGAGACAAAACAGACCTAATCAATGAAGTGTATGTGTACTTAACTATTTGTTAGAATACGTAGGTTTCTTTTCTTTTTTTTTTTTCTTTTTGTGATTTAATTTATGGGAATGTGGGGAGGTCACTTAACTTCTTTAGGCACAAAATAATTAACACAAAATAATGGTATGATTTTAGGAGAATTTTGTTACTATAATGAATATTTGAAGTTTGAATTTTATAAAGAAAAGAAACTCAGCTCACAGTTTGGTAAGCTTACATAGGTTCAACTCTGGGTAGAACCTTTTTGCAGACTGCATATCCTGGTTGGATGAGAGCCTGAAATTAACTCATGTGAAAGAGGGAGATAAAATAGCAAGTCAGGGAGCCTCTGGATATTTAGAGTGATGTTCCTGTTGCTTTTCTTTTTAATGATATCTCTTATAAGAACTAACTAGTATTCTAATATAATTAGTTAATGCCTTCTAGGGGTAGTAGTCTACACACTTAATGTCCCTAGGAAGTCTCACAACTTTTTAACAGGGATGCATTGAAAACCAACACTCTAGCTTTGGAGAGCACACTCTAGCTACAACTAAGCTACCGCTTGGTTTATTAGCAGGTAGATGTCTGTGTATACACTAATCTATCACAATGTCTATACTGTAATGATTGAATTCCATATCTTGCTTACTCTCTAAATCTGCAATGAAACAATATAAGTATTGGGACTGGAGAGAAGGATCGGATTTAAGAGCACTGGCTGCTCTTGCAAAGGACCTGGGTGTGGTTCACAGCACTGAAATGGCAGCTAATAACTGTTCATAATTCCAGATCAGGGAATATGGCGCCCTCTTCTGGCAGCTGCAGAGCATGACAAGGGTGCACTTACATTCATGCATGCAGGCAATACACCCATAAAATGAAAGTAATAAATATTTATTTTTAAATAACTATTGAAAAAATACAAGGGTCTTTCCTGAGAGTGAGAAGGGAGAGCTCCAACATGTATACAACACATAGTTTCACATTTAAATATCCCCATTTCAAATAGTGCTTTATTTCTAGCATTGAGCTTGTTCTTTTAATGATAGCCTACAGCCAAAATTAATTCATAAAAATTAAATGCCATGGACATATAGGTTTTGAATACTGTACATATTGTTTATATTTAGTCTACTGCAGAATGTTCCAGGTGTTAACATTATAATTTTCTAACACAGATTGGTTATCTCTACTTTTCCAAAGTGTGTACCATAAATAAAAAGAGCATAAACATAATTTGATATGCTATTATGAATCTTAAAACAGATTTCTTAACTTGAAAACGATGATGAGAGCAGAGCAGGCAGGAAAGACGATCAGAATTGGCAAAATGGATGCATTGTGAAATACAACTTACCACGTGAATTGGCAAGAGGCAGACACACAGGTGTGCGGATGATGGTTCAGAGGCCAGACTCCTCACTCTTCCTTGCTTTTGTAGTTTGTAGCTGCTTTAAGATGAGCCAGCAGCACCATCTAGAGGCAAATGGTCATCCTGCACCCAGAAGAAACAAAAGAGAGCACAACTATCTAAATTAAGCAATGGCAACAACATGACTATGTTTTCCAGCACATTATCCCTTACAGAATGCCTCTGAAGGAAGTGAATCCCATTCCCGCTAACCTGCCATGACAGAGTTCATTACAGGGAGAATCTAAGGCTTTCTTTAGAAGGTGGAACTTCCCTCCCTTACTTCCCTAGAGAGAGGAGAATCGCTGTCTTTCAAATCATTTAATTTATTCCACATATTTTACTGGAGTCCTGCCATGCCTAAGCCTTTGTGTCAGGTTCTGGGGGACACAGTCAAGAATATATTACTGTCTCACTGTACCCCAGCTCTCATAGTTACAGTTAACCACACGTGCAACTTTTCTTCTTTCTCATCCTTTGAAAGATTTTTCTAGGTGGTAAGAACAGAAATATTTCAAAGTAGTCACTACATTTCAAAAATAGGTGTTCAGTGGAGAACCACCAGTATGTGTTAAATGAAATCATAGATTCAAATTACTTTACAGTTCAAGAAATCTTGTAGTGTTAGAAGAGTCATCAAACTCTGGTGTAGAGAAGTCACTTGATATTCTTTTTACTATAATATAGAGCCCAGGTTCCAAGCCTAAAACGGTTTATGCATTGCCCAAGATTATAGATATCATATTTTAATCTTTTTATGGAATTCATGATGGGAGTAAACTACCAATTAGATTTTGATTGGAAACTGTTCTAATTTTGATCTAATAGAGGACATATTCCTGAGATTCCAAGTTCTTCTATTTGATTACTATTTCAGTTGTTTAGCAATTTCTACTTAATTTTAAGTATAGGTTATATTTAAGATCCATACCAATACTGGATCTCAGCCTTTCTGAATGTTTAAAATGTAAACAGCTTAAATTAACCTGAAAGGAATTAGATCTACTTGTTACAGCTTGATAAAAAATATAAATTTTGTTAAATACTTTCAGGTGTAATTCTATTAATCATAGATTCCTATATCTGTTAATACACACAGTTTGGTCTAGGTTTCATTTATATGAAACACATCATGAGAGGCTGTGTCCCTCAGTAACTGACCTGGGATGCAACTGATTATCATACTCATCTGCAGAGCTAAGTGCATCTAAGAAAGATGAAAATTAGAAGTTTGAATGGATTTCAATTCAGAATTTCACACTATGCTTAGGAAAATCAGTTCCAGTTTTAAAAGTAGTCCAGTTGTAAATCTGTAGATTGGGCAGGGTGCTTTCTGAAACAAACATTTTAAAAACTTCTTTGACATTAGCTGTTCTTCACAGGTCTTTCCTTTCTAACGTTTAATCATGAAGAAGAAATCTCCCTTGTATCTTAAATCCCAGGCGGACATGGAAGCTTCGGTAATAATGAATTACTGTGACATTCTTACTTTAATAATTCTAATAATTTCCTTCTAAACCTCTACTATGATTATCATTCAGATCTGATATGATGACTTTATGACAAAAGCTTACGGAAATTTTGCAATGATCAAACAGTCAAAATTCACAGCAGTCTTTCACGATTGGCCGCATGCCTCATTCACAGATCCACCTCAGGTCTACCGGATTCCCCAATCCTAAAACCTCCTTGATCTTCACAAATCTTTGTGAACTGGTGCTTTCTCCTGCTGAGTGGTGGTTTGTGATCATTATGTGGGTATATGAACACAGTCATTACTTGCATTACTTGTTCTTTAGCTCATTTGTCTTCACCTCCAGAGCTGTAGTAGATGTCTCCTCTCTGGAATTCAGCAGAGTCCTGTGCATTCTATGATCACAGGAACAGAACACTGAGCAGGAAAATAAGAGTGTAATTTTAATCTAGGTAGTCTTAAAGGCAGCATGAATCTAAACTGTTGCTACCAATAAAAAAGAAGCACTTAAAAAGCAAGAACACAATTACTTAATCAAGAATTTATCCATTTTACTTTGTTACATAAGCAGTAATAATCCTCAGATGATTGAGATGAATGTTGTTGTTTTGGTTTTCACAGGTCTAGCAACTGAACCAAGCATCTTCTGCATACCAGGCAGATGCTCTATCCTGAGCTTTATCTTCAGCCCTAAGATGATTTTTACATAGTCTATTTTATTAGTTGCATGGTTTCATCTGTGATTTTCATCTATAATTATTTTTAAGAAAATGTATTTTGAGTAAGAAAATTCAGAAAAAAAGGTATGAAATAAAGACTAAGGGAATACTGAACAGGGATGATAATCTAGTCAAACTGAAAAAGAACTGCAAAAGCTTGTGTAATTAATCCTGTATTCTTTTACAATTTCCATTTTTCAAATTCTGAAAATTAAAACATAATTAAAGGAGAGGAGTTCCCTTTTGTTTTTTTATTGGCCTCATTTGAGACTGCAGAGAAGTCATTGTCTTCATAACTGCATCAAGTTCAATTGGTAGAATGACTGATTGCTTTGAGAAGTCCAAAACAGCTTGAACATTGTTGGTTTGTTTATACACACCCTGTGAGGGAACCATTGTTTCATTAGTAATCAGCCTTGTTTAAAAATGTGGCTCAGAAAATCCTCCATGTAGTCTCTGTTGGTAAGCTCAGGCTAGCCTGTCCCCCACCCTCAACAAGAACCTGGGATACCAAACTCAGGATTCCAGGAATGTTGGATTTGAAAGCAAAACCAAACAAAACAAACACACTGTTGGAAATAGTTACACTTTATTTAAAATATATATTTCAGATTTGAAAGCATCCTATATTTTATTTTCATCACATTTTCGCTGGCTATGATTTGAAGAAAATGCTAATTGGCATTCTCTATATGTCAGTCCTGAACTTGCTGCTGTCCAATTTCTCCATCTCTATCCTCTTTTATTTTTGTGGATCTGCCATGATTCTCATTCTCTCTCTCTCTCCCTCCCTCTTTTCCTCCCTCCCTTTCTCTCTATAAATACCCCATGACTACTGTTTTCTAGAACAAAAATTTGACATTGTGTACTAAGACATTAAATATATGCTCAACTTAACATAACCATAACTGACAAAGGCTAAGGTGATAGTTCATTTTCCTCTCTGCCCTTAAAAACCTGCCCTGAATTATTGGATCCTTTAATCACAGTTAAAGAAATGAGCTTACGTTTGGGATAAGGGCTTCATAACTATGTTACATCATGGCAGATAGAAACTTTGGTGAAAATGGGGTGAGTGGTCTTTTAAAACTCATGTCTGTGGGAACTAACCAAGGTCCCATGAAAATCATTCTTCCTCTCTGAGCACAGAGCTCCCTTCCCCTGAAACTTAACTGCTTGCTAATAGGTTCCATATCTTAACTATTCCACCCCCTCAGCATTGCCATTTGGAGTTCCGTGATACCAGTATAAATCATGGAGGGAGCAAACCGTATCCCAAACCTGAAAAAACTACATAGTTAATAGAATCATATAAATGAAGAGTTTGCCATAAAATGTTGAAAAAGCAAACATCCCATGGGTGGGATGTGGCCACATGAGCTGTGTCTGCATCTATGACTAAATGCTTTAGGAGACTCATGGTGTGTCTCCTCTTGACACACAAGAAGACAGAGTCCATCCCTCCTGGGACCTACTTAAAAACTCCATTTCTGTGCCATAAGTAGCCAGATCTGAACTAGCTCTGCAGGGAAAATAACAAAGACATTGCTTTTATTGATTTGCAATTTTACTTTATTAAGTGACCTCATTCAAGTTGTTCAAGGATCACAGTTTGAAAGGTGGGATCTGATAAGATCCTTTAAACAAATTCATTAATATTGCTGTTTGGCCAAGTTTTGAGATTATTCACCCATATACATCTATCACAATAATTAATTTCTTCTGTTCACTTTGTAAAATGATGTGTGTTTTAATAGATGATAAAGATAATGCATTGCCTTGCTTTGGCTTTTCTCTTTTCACTTATATAATTCCTCTCACAGAGATAATTCTTTTTGTTTTTTTTAACTTTCCCATCAGGAAAATCTTCACATTTTTTTTCTTCTTTCCCCTTTCTCTCTGCCCTTTGACTTATCTAAGCTTTCATGTTTCAATGGAACTGGGCTCAAATGCTGTCTCTACAAATAGCCTGACCTGGCCAATCAGACTTTCTTCTTTTGGATAATATGTGGCACCTGTTCACATCGTCTTCCATTATGCTTTTGACAATCTCTCCAGGGGTTTCCTCTGGACTTTGTTCTTTAACCTAGAAGGTTCCTGGTTCTGCCCTTTTTGCATTTGCGAGGGTGAAAAGCACTCTGGGCTTCCTGACTATATTAAGAATGAAATGGTCTCCATTTGAAGAGACACATCCGAGGCATGACATTAAAATGAATTCAGGTGGCCGAGAAGAGGCTTCAAAGATAGAATCCAATCGGTATAAGCCTTTGACAATGTAGGAGACTGAATCCATACAAGGTTAAGAACACGAATTTCTATTCTGAAGGCTGCATCTGTCCTTAGAAGACATATTGGGAGCTGTCATTTATTTAAGCATTTGTGTACACACATGGATTCTATTTATTTATCCATATTTCCACAGTAAATCTTATTTGTGTCATTCAGTGGAGAGGAAGGAAAGCAGAACTTAACACTCATCACCTCTGTAAAAATTAATATTATGAGTCTTAGAAGTAAAGTTACTCACAAAAACGTTACTTGTTCTGCATGTTTTCCTTCACTACATTATTCCATCTTCCTCAATCAATGCTTGAGAGTATTTGTTACTGAATAAAAATATGCTGAGTAAATGAATAATTCTGTTATATAAATCACTGGTTAATGAATATCCTGATGTCACAGGAAATCCTCAAATAACAGGCATTGCTTTTAGTATAACCGAGACTCTAATAATGATGTAGATAATGAGACCATGTTATATAGAATCTAATGTGCATATTCAATATGCTATCGTTACTGCTTCTCTTTGAACTGTTTCTACTCACGATGACGATGACTGCTTTTGTTTGAACAATGAATGAGAAGCAGCTCACAATACCTTGAAAACACTGTAGTGCGGAAGAAAGGAAAACCCAGGTCACAAATGATCAGGTCATTTAGATCAAAACTATGAAAGGTAATTCATATCATGATAAAACTATTGGGGTTTACCTTGTCAGTCCTGGAAATAAATTTGCTATCCATTCATATATATATTGAACACAGAAAGGAAAACTATAAAGAGAAAAAAAAAATCACCTCTACAGTAACATGGCTGATGGACAAATGTGGAAGGGCAAAAAATCAGGTGAAATATAGGAAAAGGCAAGTCTGTGATTGGCCAAATGCAAGGCAGTGAAAACTGAGTGAGTCAGAGGGAAATTTTATTTTGGATTTTAAGTTTCTACATTTAACATAATAATAAAGTGATTCTTAATCATGACTTTCACATATACATTGGCAGAATAGGAAAGAAACAAATGCATTTAAATGGAAGCTTTCTTACAAGTTTATGCAAAATTATTGGCCAACTGCCAGTTCTGGGTATCTGCTGATATAAACCAATGTATCTGGGACGTTTGTGTCCAAAAGCCCATGAAATTTTCTTAAGGTAAATTAACTCTCATTGTGCACATACAATTGAACAGTCTTAGGTAAATTACAGGCAGAAATAAAATACATCACTTTATCTTTAACAATAGGTTGCCCTCCAGACCTGTAAAAGATGAAAGTCTTCAGACTCAAAACAACTTTGGAGGAGAACATGTGGTTCCAAATTCTCTTCTAGATATGAAATAAACTTTATAGTATTTAAGACCTTGGACTAGATGATGTGTCTGTGAATGTATTAAGGGACAGAAAGCTGGCTATTGTATGATTGACTTCTTAGTGTAAGAATGACTTCTTTATGTAGAGTTGGAATGCTATTATAAGTCACCTCATTCTTTCTGTTTCAGTGCTCTAAATGTAGTCCAATACTCATTATTTTTCAAGATGAACGTGGTTCATATGTTCCTTCATATCTTAATGATATAGATTCCTAGAGATTTTGCAAACATACTCATCATTCACTATTTGTCACCAGGTTGACAATATGCCATTTGAATGCAAATGTTATAATCTTGCCTGTCTATAATTCTTTTGCTAGACAGAAACTTGGGTGTTTTTTTTTTTTTTAATCTTATTTTGACATGGTCTCATTGTATAGTCCTTTCTGGCCAAATGACACAGCATTACGTCCCTCAGGAGGGTTCTCTTGAGCATCAAGATGTTAGAAGCAGGAAACCAAACCTCAGGTTTGATCTTGTGCTTCTCAATATCCATTACTGTGAAAAATGCAGTTATGTTCTTCATACATGGCACAATCTCATATATTTTATTATAGTTACAAAAAAGCAGCTAGAGCTGTCTATCAGCTTTCTCTTCAAGCCTTATCTGGACAACTTCTATGGAGTTTGAGCTGGTGTTGAGCTGGTGTATTGTGTGTCTTCCATTAATCTTTAATACTTAATTGGTCTTAAAGTGCAATTAAAAGTTATCTTCATACTTAAATGGGCTATAATGGTACTTGGTTCTCACTGCCAATCTAAATAATCATCAGAGAGAGATTCTTCAAATAATAATGGTGTTTGTTTGGTAATGAGAGTGTTTTTCAGTGTGAACACACATTGTCCAGTAACCCATAGGGGCCATTAGAAGGTTGATGCAAGGAGAAGATTTTAAAAGGCAAGAGAGGGAAAGTTTATCTGATGCTTGAATAGAGTGTTCAATGGCCTTAAAAATCCTCTGCAGAACTTAGCATTACTTCATTTGGATAAGCCCTTGATAGCAAGTGTTCTTGACAGACAATTCTATCTCTTTATCTCAATTGCTGTATTATAAATATTATTATTATTGTTATTATTATTATTATTATGATGATACAAAATATACCTGTAGTCTCAGCTTGCCTGGAACTCCTATATAGATCAAAATGTCTTGTATCTCACCTCCACCTGCCTCTGCCTCTCGAGTGCTGGGATTAAAAGTATGCACCACTGGGCTCCATCAGTTGGTACGTTCTTAAGTGGGAAATAAGTTTCCTGTAGAAATGAGTCCATTTAAAAAAATACCTACAGTGTGTATAAAAGTAGAAATCTTTTGGGATTTTTAAGAAAGCACTTGTCTAAGAAAGTCAGGCATGAGATCTCCTTCCCAGTTTTCTGACTCCAAATTTATATGGGTATGACAATCTTGGTGTTCTCATTGTTCACATCACCTGCTAGATTATTAATTCTACAAATATAGGAAGTATGTTTATAGTGGTCTTTACACAGCGGTCTTTGTAAGGCACATAAACTCATAGGCATAGTAGAAATTTATGAAGGGTTATTCCGTTGAATCTGTCAACAAATGTTTTCCTTTTGGGGAAGAAAAGCATACTACAATGGTATTTGAGCTGAGAGTAAAGTTCCATCTTAATGCATAATACTTGCATAATATTCTGTGTGGATGTGTTTTGATTTTTTGAGACAGAGTTTTCCTGTAACCCAAGCTATCTTGGAACTTGCTATGTAGAATATGCTGACATTTATGTCGTAGAGATCTGCCTGCCTCTGCCTCTTCAATCCTTGGATTAAAGGTGTGTACTACTGTGCCTGACCTCTCAAAAGATATTTTACCCTTAAATATTCATTGCCTTCTTAGATAGAATGAGATTAATCATCATGTCTCTTTCCTAGTGTAACAATTAGTAGAATTACATGTACATTTCTGAGCACAATCCCCATTCCCTAATACAGAGTAAGTTATAACTAGTAATGATTATTTGCCTTACAGGAGTCCTCAAGGATGGATAAATATTAAGTACTTGCAAAAGGGTTGGAAGGAACTGAGACTGATCGTAATGTTTTGATGCACAGAGAAAGCTCTGATGCAGGTGGTTGAGAATATTTTGCAGCTGTGTTTCCAGAAGAATGTGATGTCTTGTAATAGCCCTCATGACTGGTAGGCCACAGTTTCCATAAGAAGACATTAGAATAGGAAGTATTCACAGTCTCCTTCAGCACTGAAATTTTCCAGGTCAAATGTGCTTTGTAGACAAGACCTTAAAATCTGTAATATTATTTGAGGCACGTTTGGAGTAACTGCTCAGCTCAGAATGCCCTCGGGCTCTGTTTATACAGGCAAATTGAAGAGGAGACATGAGGCTGTTATCCAGGGGAAGCTAGAAAAAGGAAGTCATTTCACCCGCAATGTCTCCTTCGATACCCTTCCCGGGGTGATCTCTCAACTCTCCATTTGACAATGGAGACAGAGACTGAGGAGGGTTTGAGGGCAAATGCAGATTGAGATAGTGAAACTTGCAAAATACATGCTTACTGCAAACTGTTTGATGATGAGGGATTGTACTGGCAGAGAGCATCACGTTTTGATATAATGTGGTTTAATTTGCTCACTTAGACTTAGCTAAGTGTATACGCCAATGGTTTTGATTACGCAATCAAAATGAAATTTTGCAAGAAATGCAGCAGATTGACATGCGAAGTGCACGGATGTGGAAAGTGACTCCGAGACCCAAATCTTTCCTGCCATTTTCAATAGTGAAAAGAAAACGGACCTATGAATTAACAAACCCTAGCTGTGAAATGGGAGTTAAAGAGTGTAGCTTGGAAAAAAGAGTGGCTGGCCTTTTTCACTTGTGTGAAAATATTTTGGTGTGATTCACTCCTTTGGAAACACTAAGCCTATGTGTATGCGTTTCAGTTCTGTCACAATACAGCCCAAGCTGGCCTTGAATTTTCTATTTTGCTGAGCGTCTTTATAGAGTACTGTCTAGTACTAGATTACTACCTAGGGATGAACAAACTTTTCTTGATTTTTTTCATCTGCCCCAACAGCCTCTTTATCTTATTTCAAGTTGTAATTACTCTGCCCACAACAAGACAACAAATTAAGCTAAAAACTTATCAAATTTATGATGAGATATTTACTCATAAGACAATCTTCTTTGTTTCCACTGAAGAAGAACCACTTCCAGAACCAAAATTATTTCTCCTTTGTCAGAGCTCATTGCAGCAAAGCACAGAGTCGACACACATATCTCTGCTTCCTGAAGAATTGGATATCTGTTATATGGTTGGGCCAGCCTGGGTCATCAATAAAGAATATCTATGAATGTATGATTTGACCAATGTACTCCTCTCAATTATTATTATTATTATTATTATTATTATCATTGTTATTATTATTATTAGTTTGCTAATACCTGAAAATAGTGCAGAGAGAAAAATTTCCCAATACATTCCTTACAGCACTGGAAAGGGCATGGTCTTCACTTGTGTTCTCTTCTTTATTTCTATATATATCTTATTTTGGTTTCAAATATGCTAACAAAAAAATCATCTTCCAAATTTCAAAAACATAGAACAATGCTTTGGAAAACAATCTAAACTGAAATTTAGAAAATAAGTTTCCTAAACTCAGTTCCACCCCTAAATGACGATTTAATTCTGGTAAATTATCTTGCATCTTCGGTCGGTGCTTAGGTAAAATGTATCGTATCATAGAGAAAATGAGGAGAGGTTATAAAGAAACTGCTGCTGCATTTAAAGATCCCAGGTTTCAAATTGCTTTGTAACTGGAATAATTGTGTAGGAAGGGAAAAGACAGGCAGCTGGTTCTCCTTGATGGCAACAAGACCTTGGGTCGTGTCAGAAGTAAAGGACCTATTGAAAGTGAGTGGTTGCTTCAGGCAGTACCAGGCCTCCCGGGAGGAAGGCTGAGGGCCAGTATCATGGATGATAGGTGGAATTCTACATTGCTGGGGTGGTAGGAGCAGTGGGCTTGCTCATAGTTCTATACCTGTCCTCTTGGTGGGAATAAAATGTTCAGTTGGTCTTTGAAGTTCATTGTCTTTAATCAGAGCATAGCTTAGAAATCTGAGGACATGTAGGGAAATCACATAGCACATTTATTGGGCAGCAAAGACAATATATATGAATTGAATACGAAAAGCTCTTTCTGATGTGGCAAATCAAATCAGGACATGCAAATTTGCTTATTCTGTGAAGAAATTTAAAAAATTTCAGTTTAATGCAAATTAAGAGAATTAGATTCCCAAATATAAAGGCACAGGTTTTTATGGTTCAAAATACACTTTAATCAACAGAAAGGATCCTTTTAGCAAAACAAAACAAAACAAACAAACAAAACAACAACAACCACTTTGAGTTAATTAAAATTTTATAAAGATGGAGAAGTTTCTCATTGCTCAGGGTAGACTGCATGCTAAAACTTGCATTATGGGATAACTTGCTGCCCAAACTGATAAACAGAGTGAGCTGGTGTTAATTCACCTTCTTTCGAATTTATCCTGGAATTCAAGAACAACATAGATGAAAAAGATGTGTGAGAAGACACATTGAGAATTCTAATTGATTTATAGGAACATTATTTTAATAAATAAGAAAATATTCTTCTTACCTCACAGTGTGGTCTGAAAATTCTCTTGCTGGAAGTTAAAAAAAATGAAAGAAAGAAATAAAAAGAAAATAAATGAGTAAATGAATTTTATTCTTATTATTCATAAAGGAAAATACTTGCAGATCTGAAAGTTTACTCTTAAAGGAAAATGTGAGTGTTACTCTGTTTCGCTGTCCTACAAGCTCAATTGGGACTTAAAGCAAGTCTCAGAGTAAATTAGAACAGTACACCAAGGAGAATGGAGAGAGATGGTCACCGCAGAGGGACTGGAGTGGGGCAGAAAATATGACGGTGATTATTGTGCTAATGCTTGCCAGAGGTGTCCTACAAGCCCCAGCAAAGTGGATTTCATCCCTTGAAGTTTAGTCTTTAATTGACACAAAATGCAGCTCCCTGGAATGAGAATTGGCTGTTACCTTAAGGGCTGTGGGTGCTTCATCTTCATGTTTTATTGATGGGATTTGGCTGTGCCCATCACTGGGACAGCATCAGGAGACTCATTAGTGCAACTTGCTCTCGGTTCCAAGGATCTTTTACCGATCGTTTTTTGCTGGTTTAAAATGCAGTAAAGAGAAAGATGTGGGTGTGAGGAGTGACTAAAAGCTTGTTTACTTCAGGAAGTCTCTCGCTGCTGAGGGCTTTGCCTTTTGGAAATGCTTACTTTATTTCATTTTTATATTTACCTGCAGTTCCCTAAGAAGTTATTCTACAAATTGAATACCCTCTTTTGACAGGGTTTGGAACTTTCTCATAATCTGTGGTCAGTGCACTCTTTCTCTCAAATGCACTGAGTGCAGGCAAAGTAGTCATGTTAGAGTATTAAAAATGTATACCTTAGAGGTCTACTATAATCAGAAATGTATATATCCCAAACATTCCTTAATTTCCTTAGATAGCGTTTCTACCAATTATATCAATCATTTTGAGAAGAATAAATTGTTTAAATGAATGTACCTTGATATTTTCATTTTGAACAGGCTAAAATTGGGAGATAATTTTATTTCATCAGTAATTTCTAGAATTATACTTCTAAAAAGGTGTTCATGTGGTACAGTTTTATAAACTGTGAGATACTCTAAGGCAGAAACACACAATATGAAAATACAAGCGACTGTACAATAAAAACTTAGGCATGTATAAGCATATATATGTATTAAAGGTCAAGAACGTTCATACAGGCTGGGTGGTTATAAATAGCTTACCCAGTTGTTACTTTTCTGTGGAAATATGGTCTGTAACACACTCACTATTTTTATAATGGAGGCATTTATGAGCAAAAAAAGATACAGAAAATACATGGATAATATATTGAAAATAAACAGACTGAGTAGATCATGCTTCATAATAAGTGCTTCAAACTGAATATGAGAGGAATGCATTGCAAGGGCTCACTGAAGGACATATTTTTTTTCTATTTCTATAGAGTGAACTCATTAGGGATGATAATGCTTGCAGAGCATGATTCCTAGTATTTAAAATTAGTAAAACAAAATCCCAGCACACTTGCTCTGTCTTTTCTTCACAGTCTTTGTACATATGATAATAATGTACATATGATAATAACATACAATAAAAATGATAACAACATAGACTATGTACTGGTCTAGTGAGAACTTATAGTGATAATCATATTTTGGCCATGTGACTGACGTGTAGCAGGCATTACACATGTTATGGGTGGAGTTAATGATGATCCTCAATGACAACGCTATTTATGCAAATTTTTTACACATCCTTTGTTTAGATATTGATTAGGTTTAATCTTTATTTCACCCTTGTAAAAATATATTAGATTTTTCTGGTCCTGATTTCTTTCTTTTAAGGTAGAATCTATTATTTCAAATGCAGTTCATGTGGCAGATGTTTATTAACGTTTATTCCCTTCTGTGTCCTGATTTTAAGTAAAGTCAGTTGAATAGATTGTGCCAAGATTGTTTGGAGGACAGCTGCTACTTTATCCTTGCAGAGCGTCCAAACTCAGAAAGCATAGATAGCTGAGTTTGTGTTTAAAAATATTTTAAACACAAAATAAATCCATAATGTTTATTTCACCCATGCGTTGTACTTCTCTTTTTGTCTTCAGAATATGCAGGTAAAACTTTAAATATGACTATTTATTAAATTAGTTTAAATGTGGAATATAAATTTGAGAGTATAAACACATATATACACACGCAAAGACATAATACATAATGTATTATTAATGTCCATCACTTGTCAAATACATATAACATTTTCCTGTGCTAACTATGTATTGAAATTTTTTTAGAAGTCACGAAGAATGTGTGTTGAAAAGCGAAGTTTTTTGGTGAGTTAAAAATCTATTTCAGTTCTTGCTTTGTCAGGAAGTTACTCTCCTACCCTGAAAAACTTTCTCTTTCTTTATTTGCTCATTTATATTGTTATAGCTACAATTCCAGGACATGTTTAATGTAGTTCTAAGTAGAATATAAGCAAAATATTGAAACTCAGTTAGATAGAGACACAGTTCTTAGGAGAGTTGGTCCAAGTAAAAGGGTATTAAAACAAAACAAGAGCATTATGAATTGATGAGGTAATCCAGAATGTACTTTGTTGCAGTAGCATACAGTGACAGCTATAAAACATAGAATGTGATGTATTAGAAGTTAAACAATGCATCATTTCTAGGTCTTCTGCCTTCTGATTCATAAAATGATTTGTTAACTAATATACTCTCTAATTGCCTGTTCCTAGAATTATATATTGGCCCTCATTTAAACCTGATAATATTGATTCAGGCAGGTTAATTAATCCCATATAGTCAGCTGTTGCTAAAATTAGAATTACACACTAATCTTGCTGAGTAAAAACCTGCTTGATGATTTTTTTTCATTTTATTTTAATATAGCAAGTTAATGAATCGATATGAAGAATCAAGTATGAAAAGCCCCAATTTCAAACCAAAGAAGGAAGGAAAGGAAGTAAGAGTACCTTGAGAGTTACTTTTTCTAACTAACATATATCTGACATTGCTGTGGAAACATATGATTTAGTAATCAACACAGAAGAAAATATCATCCTTGTATTGTCCCCTGCCCCTTTTAATATGAGGGTAACTCCTATTTAAAAATAAGCAAATAACCAGAAGAACAACATCTGAGTAGTCATCAGAAGCAAATTTTTATTATTTTTAGTTTTATGGAGTAAACAAGGTATTTGTGCTTCTGTATTAAATTACCATATTTGAATACTTGATATACATTATTTTAAAAGAATAGTGGCAGTTTTAAAAAGAAAGCACCTGCTTTTAAAGAAGACTGTTGTATCAAAGCAGATGTTTTTCCATTCCCATAAAATACACTATCCTGTCAGATGGATTTACTGGCTAACGCAACTCTAGCAAACAGAAGTTAGAGGCAGGAGGATTCCAAGTTTGTGCCCAGCAGGCATGGCACTGAGTTCTGCTTCAGTCTGGTATACATAGCAAGATTATCTGAAAAACTAAAAACAAAACAAAATAAATCCAAAGATCTTTAATTTTCTCTGTTTATCATATTATTGTAGCACCATAATAATTTACAAGCCATTAATGATCCTCAAAGACAAAGCGTTTCAAGTGTTTGCTGAATGTTTCCATATACCTTAACTACATGCATCCAGTCTGATTTCCACTCAAAATCTTGTGAGAATGAATTAAATCTGGTGAACTGTGCTTGACAAAGGTCATTCTTTTTAATGCCTGTGTTACAGATAGAATAATGGTCCTCAATGGATTTCCATGTGAATTTATTTCATATCACCCTCCAGATTGGAGTTTTGGTTAATCTGAAGGCATGACCTTGCCTCCAGTCCAAACAGAAACCATAACTGTAAGAACCATTGTCAGGGGAAAACAAAGAGCAGTGTTCAGTATTTCTTTAAGAAGAAACTCGGGGACTGGCTGTGCCAGCATCAGGTTGAGATTAAATCTCTATATCATATTTAGATGGGTTCCTGCTGTTACGGAAATTAATTTGAATTCCTCATGATCTTTCCTCCCTTTGTCATGGTCTTTATGTATCCGAATTAGTCTTCCAGAGAAGTCTTACAAACTTGGAGGTCTGATTTTCAAGTTTGGCCTGGGGATAGGAAGTCAAAAGCTGGCAGAAGACGGATGCTTTGCAGAAGTGACAAATTTAGTTTCCTGGAGAAAGTTGCTGATTGCAATGTTCCAACTGGAGCAGCTTATCTGCTTGTCCAGATGTTGAAATAATGACAGATGCTTAGAGAATGCTTGACAAGAAGAAGAAAGGAGGATGGTGAGGAGCCCAACCTACTTGTATGGAGGGAAATAAAACACATTCAACAGATCCATATTCTAATGAAGAGTGTGTAACACACGCACACACACACACATTCACACAACTACACACGCACATACATATATGTATATATCTTCACAGGCTATATATACTTAACAATATGAATGTCTTCTATAGAATTTTGTTCTGTGAGAGATGTAGAAAGCACAGATGTTTGATCACTTCCTCTTAAGATTAATATTTTATCATATATTGAATATTAAATGACCTCTTGGTATTTGAGAGGAAAGTCAGGGCATCAGTTTGTAAAAAATGAAAGTTCTGAACCCATTTTGCACAGTTATAGCAGAAGGATGCTTATTATACAACTCATATGAACAATACATTTTGAAATCAGTAACATTACTAATATCTAAAAGAAGTTTATAAGGCAATACTTAATAATAAATTAAGGTAACAAATCAGCTTGAAATTTTCTGCATATGCACAAAATAAGGTATAGATCTTGGTGATAGATATAAAAGCAATTAAACGTAGATTCAAGCTGAGTATTTCAGATGATTTAACATATTTAAAGTACATGTAATAGCAGCACTTTTGATATATCAATGTTAAACATCATGTATGCAGCAAGAAAATAAATGTGTTTTTATAAGTATGAATGAATTTTTCCTTTTATGCGTTTCTTTATCTCTTTGATTTTATTTAAATAAAGTCATTCAATATCCTTTGAAACGTGTGCTTACTGAAGTTAGCTGCATCACTGAAAAATATAGATTATGAAATAAGAGGAACTTTTCTCTAAATATTTTTACATCTTATACAAATTGTGGAAAGATTAGTTTCACAAAGCTTTGGGCTTTGGAATTAGACAGATAGTAGATAGATAGATAGATAAATAGATAGATAGATGATAGATAGATAGATAGATAGATAAATATAGATAGATAGATAGATAGATAGATAGATAGATAGATAGATAGAATAGAGGTATATAAAGACCCTGAAATTTCAGTGCTAAATCATATTTTAATGTTCTATTTTTCTCTGACCATTGGAAAGTCAGTCCTTCTTTTGCTACAGCTTTATAAAAAAGCACTAATAGTACCTATGTCTGCCCAAGTAGTAAACATGTAAGATATCTCATTTTAAAAGGCAAAGTGAGTCTTGGAATTTCATTCATTGTATTTTGTGATTCTTATGTTATTACAAATGAAAGATGGAACTTCTGAGCTTCTCCAAATTCAATGTAACATACTTGCATTAACAACATTTATCATTACCACAAACAAAAGAGAAGAAAGATATAGAGGAGGAAAGAGAGAGAGAGGAAGAGAGAGAGAGAATGTGTGAACATATTGAGAAATGGAGTTACTTATAATAAAGGGATATTTATTGAAAATTGATTATGACACTATTAGAATCCAGTGATAATAGCTTATAATTGCATTAAAAACACATAAAAACAAAGGTAAAATTATGATGCTTCATCAAGTATAAAATTTTATGAAAGTTAAGATTAAGGCAACATATACACTGGAATAAAATCATAAGAAAGAAAATGGCTAATAAGATTTAATATAAAGGCTTTCTGCACCTCCTAACTTCAGAGATAGTTCCATTTTCTGATGGAACAGTATCTGCCTTGTCCCCAAGTCACCATAGTGAACCATTTGACCATATTAGGCACCTGGTCATCAGGGCTAGCTTCCATGCTAAAGTAAATATTGTTGCCATCATGAACACTATCATTGTTCTCTGATCCATGGTTCCAATATGATTCTACCCACAGGAAGTTCCATGGTGTCCTTAAGACTGAGAATGAAAAAACTTATTATCATTTGGGAGTTCATCTCCATTCTCCAGCAGTGACATGATCCCAACATTCAGTGTGGTGATGCCGGCGCTGAGTATGTTGTCGAGGTTATTCATATATTCATTTTGATGTAGAAGACTAGGACCCATTGGCATTAAAAATGTTACCATTGTGACCCCTTCTGCTGATGACCCCATGTTTATGATGGATGTGCACCATGAGAAATAACAACTCACTTAAGATCATCAGCAATGGCTCTTACAGAACAGCTTAGTTAAGGGGATGATGAGCACAGTCCTTGCCATCACTGCTATGCAGAAGAACATTAGTGGACCCTGGAAAAGTGTGTCATAGTAGTCATGGAGCTACCCAATGCATCATCTTGGCATCCACAGGCACTGCCAAGGACATGGGCCAAGTCATCCCAGAGTTGAACAGGAATCTCACTATCAAAGACTTCCCTGTTTGTCCATTGTGGATCTAACCTGCTGCTTAGGATGCCATCAAGAAGGTGACGAAGAAGACATCAGGTGATCCCCGAATGGGCACCCTGGGCAATACTGAGTACCAGATTGTCTCAACTGACTTTAACAGCAACAGCACTCTTTTATCTTTAGTGATAGGGATGACATTGCTCTCCAAGATCACTTTGCCTAGCTTATTTCCTGGTTTGAAAAAGAATTTGGCAACTAGAATAAAGTGGTGGTCTGCATGGTCCTCATTTTCCAAGGAGTGAAAATGCTCTGCGTTCACTCACCATAGCAAGAACTCAAAAGAGAGAGGACTTTGACTGCTGGAGATTCCCAGTCCCTATTCAATCCCCAGTGCACTAAGTATTCCTTCGTATGCCTTCTATCCAGACATCTGGGAGAACGCAAGAAGCCTAGGAAAACCTACTGTAACATACTTTCAAGAGAGTTCATTGCACCCTCCCAAAAAGACATATTATATAGAATGCACAATTCAACAATACCAAAAGCAGCATGATTAAAATCCGAGAACAGAACATCAATAGACGTGTCCCTCATGACATTATACAAATGGAAAACCATCATTAAAAATAATTAAAACTGTGCTTGGAATGTGGCTCTGTGGCAAAGTACTTGCTATAGTCTGTAAAAACTTGGTTTTTAGTCTCAACAACACAAAACAAAAGAACAAAGACTCTTTGTCCAAAAACATGTATATGGAGTGTACAATACTAAACACTTTCAAAAGCTAAAAGAGTGAGTTATGCTGCATTATGTTAGCACCAAAAAGTAACAATTAATTTTGAAATTGAATATTTGTTTATTCAAAAGTATGACACATACATGACATGTGGTTCATCTATGTGATATATATGTGAATAGGATATTATACACATTACAGATTGGAAATATGATTTATCATTTTACTTAGTCACTATATAGAAGCATTACTAAATGAGTCATAAATTAAACATTTCAGTTTTAACACTCAAATATTATATCCTTTACAATGAAATAGATAATACATAGTAAATAAAGTACAAGTTCATTTTCTGGTTAATTTACCAGGAACAAAAGCTGACTTCTTCTTCTCTTTTCCTTTCTATTTTCAGGTCCGAAGTGCCTACGTGCTCCTAAAATTCAAATTCAGGGCTTCTGGTTTAATTACCTCTTGCTACTCTCAAAGGAGTTCTGAGATTTGGAGCTTGTTTGATGTCTCAGTGGGTACAGAAGATCTGAGCTCAGATTTTTTTGTGGGAATAGAGTACTCCTCCTGAAAGTTGTCCTGTGAACCCCACTTGCTTGCTTCCAAAGGACAATATATGTCATTTTGACCCTAGGATATGGAACATTTTAACAAGCACAGTACTTAAAGGCTTATTGGGGAAACAATGTAAGTAAAATAACAATGGTTCTGAAATACTTAACAGAGCAGCTGTACTTGCTTTCCCTGAGAAACTGATGATTTATAAGTATGATGGCCTGTGTGCTTATGGAATTTTACAATAAAGCCCTGGGAAATAGCAAGGATTCAAGATCTACACATTAGCTAATAGAGAGTTGTCTTTCATTACTGACAATGGTCACACACACAAAGATGCCAGCATGTTGCATATTGATATCACTCTCCAAAAAGCACAGACATTTAGGACTGGATGGGGCCAGAGTGTTTTCATTCCATGGCAGAACTCAAGTTCACATGCAGAAAACAAACAAGCAAATAAATAAATATACAAACAAAAAATCAGATTTAAGAGAGTTCCTATTTGTGGTGGGAATGTCAGATGGCTATGTTACCTTTCCTCACTTCAATTAACTATGTTAGTCCGACTGAGAATTATTAAGCAACACATGACGAAACAAATGATTTGTAAAGGTACAGCTTAGAAGAACTTCATATAGCACACCAGAAGTTAAGAACCAGACACAAAGACAACATGATGCATGATTTATTGATTAAAAATGACCAGCATATAAACAGTGATAGAGACAGGAATCTAACCAGTAGTTACCTGGAGTCATGAGGCAGTGTGAGGATTCCCTGTACTTGTGTCTGCAATTTGAAAATGGTGGCTTAGCACACTAGTTAGTAAACAATTGTTTTGGGTAGGTAAAATGATAGAACTTTTGCTACACAGAATAAAATTCAGCACACACCTTTAAAAAATAGAAAATAATTTTGACAATATATCAGCAGGTTCCCCAAAAGTCTTTCTCGGGCACCAAATACTAACATCCCAGGAATGTAAGTTTCTTAATATTCATTCTAACCATTTATTTATTTTCCTTAATTTTGACACACAATAGAAATTGCCCTAATTTTTAAAGTCTGGTCCATATTACTAGAAGATTTGCCAAACCCTTCTGGGTTGTTTAGTATTTTCCATGTCTCTGTGTACATTCATGGTCACAACCATCTTCATTCTTTCTCCTTATTCTGAAGATTGTATCAGACTAATACTTGTAAAATACTTGAGTATAGGCAAGTCTTTTGTGAAAACTGATAACTTAAGAATTTTTTATGTTCTCCTGAAGGGAAGTGAATCTAGAGCACTTCCCAATTACCTGCTAGGTGTAGTGGACAATCGGTGATCAGTGTGCATCAGAGTCTATAGCATGAGTTATTTTGATTATTAAAGATGACTGCGGGAATCACGCCATCTTCTACTCTGGTATTGAGGGGCTGGACAAGGACAGTAAGGAATTCAATGCAATACTTAGCTACAGAGACAGTTTGAGGACTACTTGGGCTACATGAGGTCCTGTCTCAGAAATGCAAAACAAACCAACCAAACAAAAGGATATGGACACCTTAGTCAACATTATTCTCTTATTCGGAATATTGATGCTTCTTCTCATATTAGCTTAGGACAAAACAAAAAGGCAATCAGAAAATGATTGAATCAAAGTTTCTACATATGCACCCGAAAACTTTTGCTAGTCAAACTCTTCTTTCATTTACTCTGTGAGTTTTTTTTTTCTTCTTTGTTTTACTTGACTTTTTGTGAATTTCATGCAATGCATCTTGAGGACATTTAGATCCTTTCTGATAATTGCATCCACCACTACCCTCTGCCCAATCTCATGATCTCAAACCTGTATCACCAAATGTCCTTCAATGGGTGTGGGTCCATCCATAGGAGCCTGTTCAACCTACCAAGAGTCTAATCCTTAAACAGGACTTACTTTCCCTCTCCTTGTAGTCATAGATGGTCAAAAGCTCCTCAGGTAGGGTTGGGGTTTTCTATTCACTTTCCCACAGCTATAGCTGGATTTTGTCAGTTTGAGCTTGTGCAGGACTTGCACATGCTGTCAGCATTGCTTGTGAGTTCATATGAGTAACTAACAAGCTGTCAGGAAAATAGATGCTTCCCTGTGGTCATCCACCACCTTTTGTTTTATGTGTTCCTGACCCCTCTTCCACAGTGATCTTTGAGCATTGAGAGGTAGAAGTTTGATCTAAGTGTCCTATTCAGGAATAAGCATTGTGTAATCTCTAATTCTGGACACATTGACCTGTTTGTGGGCCTCTTGAAATCCCACATAACTTAGCTTAGTGTTAAGACATAAAAATGAACTTTACTGTCCTGAGAGTCATAGATATCTTTAGTGATAGCACTCAGGAGGCAGAGGCAGGCAAATTTCTGTGAGATCAAGCCAGCATGGTCTTCATAGCAAGTTCCAGGCAATCTAGGGTTAAAATAAAAATTACCTTTTCAGAGAAGATAAAGACTATATGTTCCTTTATTGTTCCTTTTCCTTCCTTTCTGTTTTTATGAAGAGAGTGTCATTTTCTGAAGTGAACATATGTAATATCTTTTTGTCTATCATATTCCCAGTGTCTGTCACAGGGCTCTTCTCAAAGAAAAAGGGTAGGTGAGGAAATGTTATGTTTATGTTATCAAGGCAAACTGCACTGGTCCCAACAATGAATCCTGAGAAACTTATCTGTGAATGAAGCATATCTGGTTCTCTTATATGTAAAGATCTAGGGAGAAACTATTGCCCAATCTCATAAAGAGGGATAGTGATGGATGCCATGGTGTGTAAACATAGAAAGTCTAACTCTTATAGTTATTTAAACCAAACGTGAACCTGATATGTTCACTGAATGTTCTTTTCTGATTTCTCTCAGAATTATTCTTCCAACAGACATCTGTACACTACCTCTTTATACAGTTATCCAGCATGACATGGGAGAGGAATGGTAAACTTTGTCTTTTCGGGAAGAATTTGCCTTTCTAATCCCTACTGACCTAGAACATCTTAAAATACAGAAACAGATTCTATTAACCTAAGCCCTCAGGTTGTTTGCAACATACAGTGTGGATAATTCTTGCTTTCAAGTTGATCTTTTGATCAATGATACTTTTACAATGTACACAAATACCTAAATTATTCTGGGTCAGGGACAAAGAAGGGCCAGGAGAGAAAAAAGGGAGGATGGTTTAAAATTACAACTTTGTGCCTAGCTTAGTTTGTAGAAGTTCAATACAACAGGAGCCCAAGGACTATAAAGACTGTTTATATTGTTTTCCTAAAATCTAGTTAGATCTAAATAAGCTGGTTACATAGAAGGAAGGTAGACTGGACACCTAATTCTCAATAATCTCAAAACATAAGAATAACTCTGTTTACAAGGTTATGTAAGACTGGAGGCACTTCCAGAAAAGTCACTTCCACAGGGAAATTCACAAAGGAGTGAGTAAAACATACATCTATTCGCCTCAGTCATTACCTGCACTAGGTATTCATTCTTGTCGGTTAAAAGCTATGAGATTCTTGTGAAAAAAATTGTCGAAGTCTGTGGAACACATATAGGCAAAGTCAGAAACTCTTGATTGGACCCAGGATAGTGAGCTCTGTGGGGACACAGGGGATTGGTTTCAGGATGGTGAGCTGCTGTGGGGATGCAGGGGATTGGCCCAATGTGGTAGGCAGCTGTAGGGATGCGGGAGTTTTGTGGCTTTGCTCATTTGTGGATTTCGGTCTGCGTAGGCTTTTCATTTCCAGGTAGCTCTGTTTCAGAGTAAGCTCTATGTTTTCCTCATGTAGTCAAGAAAGGAGTGGAACTATATTGGTTGTTTTAAACACTCTGACTAAAGACTGTGTACTTAATTTCTCCACTTAGGGATTCAATACTACCAAAATTTACTTCCCCATTTACAGATGGATCCATATTTAAAATAGTAATGGATTATTGTATCATTTGACAAGTGATGCTATTGTGTACCTAATCTACAAAATATTAAAATGTCTCAGACATCTGTCTGCACATATTACATAAACAATCTGTGAAACCACTGTACTAAATTTTAATTACATATTATTGTGTGCATGTGTGTGCATTGTGTGTGTGTGTGTGTGATGTACAGTGTGTGATGTGCAGCAATGTACCAGCATGTGGAGGCTCAGAGGGCAACTTGCAACAGTTGATTCTGATTTTCTTTATGCAGGATGTGGACCCTGAGGATCAAATTTAGTTTTACAGGCTTTATAGTAGACGTCTTTACCCACAGAACCATCTTAACAGTCTACATATTTTTTTTTCTTTATTTTATTTAGCATAGAAATTTGGTTTTGAGTTTAATAACTGTTAAAATTAAATGTATTTCAAAGAAATGCTTTAAAAGAACTTTATGAGATTTAACAGTGAATTATTGGCATATATTTTTATTTTATATGTAGTAATGTGAACTGTAATTTACATATTTTTCTATGCCTATATTCCTAGTCTCAAAGCTATCTAAGTTCAAAAGAGGTTACAAGTGCAAAGCATTTCAGAGCCCTGTTCTTATCACCTTGACATTCAGCGTCATTGAAAACCATCTCTTGCAAGTTATTATACACTTCCCCTTTAACAGCATTTATCTCCAAAGATAAAGACACAAAGACACACATTTCTGCCTTTCGTATCCCACCTACAGTGGAAAATAGACCCATCCTTTCTCTGTAAGCATGAATGAAAGTATAGACAGCAGCTGGAAGAAGAAGGGTCACGTGACCTCTGTCACTAAGTATCATATTCTTAGAGTTAACCAGCTAAAGGTGATTTTTAAAGTCACCTTATTGCTTACCCATAAGGTATGCATGTAATTACTACATCCATACTGAACATGCAGGTACTTTCTGTTCTTGGCATTCTTTCCTAGGAAATATGGTATAATGGGAATGCCTGTACATTGTAATAAAGATGATAAGTCATCTAGAGATAACTGATGATATTAGGTGAAATACTATGCTATGTTATAAGGGCTATTGGGGCATTGCAAATTTTAGTGTCTACAATGACTCCTAGAATCAGCCTATGTGTATAGTGAGAGGGACTATAGTTATCAGTCCTACGCAGGACCACGTACCATTTTACACAAATAGTAGTAGTAGAAGACTTTTCATTTCAAGACTTAAGTTACAGCCTATCAACTGAGGGTTGTGAATCAGCAAGGAGAAGACTAGTCATTATTCATGAACAAAAGTTGAGTATCTATTTTAAAGTTATTTTTTATCCATTTCACTAGCTCTGATGAGTCTTTAAAATCTTTGACTGTGTCTGCAAGGTGTTCTAAGTATTTGTTTTCTCCCTGTAACTTTCTTCATATTGACACAACCAGCACATTTATGTCCTTAGAGCACACACTGCATCCCCTCTCCTTTGTGCAAACAGTGACAAATATCACATTAAAATTTCCTTCAGAAGAGTCACTTCTTACCATTTAGGTTTCCTTAAGTTGTCACCAAAATGTGTGTTCTACTTACAGCTAACCCTTGCTTCTTCCCTTCTAACTTCTCCTCCTTGGAAACATTTCCTCACATACCTACTAAGTCACCTGTCTTTATCACATCTATTTGCTGTATAGTCTGGTCATCACGATATACACAATAGAAATTTTGAACTAATTCCTTCTATCAAACTAAGCTTTTACGTTCTTTGAGTACGTTTCACACATGGCCTCATCCTATCATTTTGGTAATCCTCTTGACTAAATTCCTCTGAGTTCGACTATATTCCACAAACTCACCAGCATTCATCCAAGAGGATGGGAAAAGTCACTGAAGGAACTTAAAGTCCACTGATTGGTTATCTATGTTTCTGCTTTTTAAAGGTTTTTGAAGAATGTCACTGTATTTCATAGGGCAAAAGTTTCTTTACCAGCCCTGCATATTATGGGACCCAAAGCAAAGCTTACATTAAACAATGAATTTCACTCAAGCTAGCAAGTTCTAAAAATCACTGAATGAATATTCCACAGAGAATGACTAGTTGCAAGTCAACAAACAAACAAACAAACAAACAAAGACGTGAACGTGGAGATTCCAGGGACTGATGACTGAAAGCTTTGTATTTCTGTCTCAGTAACTAACCATTTTGATTCAATCTGAAAGGTCCAATAAAGGCCAGTGGTTTGCAGCTTGAAACTCAATGCAAGTGTGTGCAGAAGTGGTGATTTGGGGAGGTGACCGGTTTATGAGTGTTCTGACCTCATCAATGAACTAATCCATGGAGAGGTTCATTACTTAGTGGGCCATTAGGATGTGATAGTCTCTCAAGAGTTTCAATCTGGTGAGTCTCTGAAGCATGCCTCAGTGTTCTACAGTCTATTCCTTCTCTCTATTTCTCTCTCTTTCATCCCCCTTCTCGCCCTTCCCCCCCTTCTGCCTTCTCTCTGTCACCTTTATGCCATGAGTGAACAGTTCTGTTCACCCTCGTACATCTAACTATAGTGTACTGGCTTAACAGAAGTCAGAAGAGATGGACCCAAGTGATGATGGACTGAGATCTGAACTCTGAATCCTTTCATGCTTTAAATTGACCTTTTCATGTATTTTTTCTATTAGAATTTAAAGATAACCTACATAGCTTACAAATAGTAAACTTTATAGAATATAGAATATATATATGCATATATATATATATTCATTTATACATACAATGAGGGTAAATTATAGGAAGACTGCTTAAAGAAATGTATGGCAGAACTGTCTGTATGATGTATGAGAGATTATTGCCCTTCAAATATTTATAACATTCTGTCTTTTTAACATGCTCTCCTGCAGTTTCCCTAAAAATTGCATCTGTACAGTACATGTTATGCAATTAATACAGGCAATTTAATACTGAAATTGGAAAGGGAGGGTTTTGGTACCTGGTTTATAACTGAAGGAGCCACTGAAACTTTTAATAGATGGGACGTCCACACATTCTAAGCAATTGTAGCTGGAGAAAGACTGGGGATAGGTAGCAGAAGGCAGTATGCACACATAATAAAGCAGATTATTAGATTTCCTAAAATAAGTAATCCCAGAAGAATGGCCATATATTGCTAACTTTATGAGTCACCCTGAAGACACTCTTCTATTTAGAGAGTGAATCTCTGGATTAGAAGATTTGCATTTAAATGGTCTCTTTCCCCTCACAGTTACAGGTTTCTGCATAGGATAATACTGATCTTTCTTTGTGCAGCAAGTACATAAAAGATCCTAATAAATCCCACCATTGTGATGAATCCAGAGTTTATCAAAGGACTTTTAAGCCGTTCTGACAGACTCAATTGAAATAGAGTTTCCTCTATTTCCTTTCGGGAGATCTTAAATAAATTTAGGATAATTAGCTATTTCCCTATAGGCTATCTTTTTAAGTTTTGGTAAATTACCATTCATCTTAGTAAATTAAGCAAAAATACACACTTTGAAACCTAAGCACTCACTTCAATAGCAAAATAGGCAGCAGTTTCAAATTTATGTAAGTCATCGAACTATGATTGTATGCCTTTCAGTCAGGTCTATGAAATTAAGCAAATGGAAAACCGAAGGGAATGTGGCTTGAAATCTTGGGGCTGAAGAATTCCTTTTTAGGAATGAAAGCCAGCTCCCTCACCACTGGGGACTGGAAGTCATCTCTCAGATAACTGAATATAGCTCAGCCTTAGAAATCTTTCTGTATAAGTGAAAATATATGGATGTATTTGTTTTATGTTTTAGAGAGATATTTTATTAATATCAAATATCTTCAAGACCCTCTGGAGATTTATTCCATTGTACTTTCTATTAAATAAGAGCTATGTGAAATGAGGGTGGCTGAGATAAAAAGGAAGAAGACTTTGGTACATACATGTGTGTGTGTGTGAGATTGTGTGTGTGTGTGTGTGTGTGTGTACATGTGTATGTATGTATATGGGATTGCAAGTATGGCATTAAACACTCTCCAAAGAGGTTGGCATAGAGAAAACTGAGCACACATTTTGTTCTTAGCTCCAATATTAAAAGTATCCAATTTTTCCCCTGACTTCGTTTAATTTATGAGTTTATTTTTATTCCAATAAAAATTTAGATAAGTACCTGAAAGATAGTTGAGCACACGGCAGTGATGACCATCAATCTTGATGACTTGTGTTTAATGCCCAGAAACCACATAAATGTAGAAAGAGAGAAACAACACCAGAAATTGCTGTCTTATGATATCCACATCCACACCACAGCAGGCGCACATGCACACCACATACACACTCAAACACATAAAAATTTCAGATGAGATTTTTCCATAAGGATAAGCAAGTTAATGTAAAAATCACTCATTATGTATACTTGGCCTCATAGGCAATAGGCAGACATTGGAGGGAAGCCTGAAGATAGGTACTGCTCACCAGATGTCTGGCAGGGTTACAGTGATGCTTTATGGCTCCTCTAGATGGCCTTTATGAGGAAGATACAGAAGGCTCAGAAAGATAAATCTTGGTTCTTGCTATTCTAAATTTGTCAAAAATATATTTCTTTAGAAACTTACAGGGACATTCAATTTATGTTTAAAGTGACAGTTTTTCTCTTAATAAATGCTAAACCCTGTGTTTTAATTTGTCGTTAGAAAATTAGATAAGAGTATTAATTTTAGCTCCTTTGATAGAGTCCCCATTGTTGCTGAACTTTATGTCCCTACTCAGGAAAATAGAAAGACTTTTTTTTTCTATTTAAATGCATCCAGACAGGATAGAAAATTTCTTGAATTCTTAAGGTATAAAATCAAAATGAGTATCGGAACACATAAGCAACTGTATAGAACAATGCACTTAACAAGCCATGTCTACAAAGACAAGAGAAAAAAATCAATTCTTGATCATTTATAGTGGTGACAAAGGAGGTCTAAAGAATGTGTGTTTCAAATATGAATAAAGTATCTGTCTTTATTTGATTAGAACAAATGAATAAAGTATGTGTCTTTATTTGATTAGAACAATAATTACCTACTGGATTTAGAAAAATTAATGGATTATAATGATTTGCACATTTATAGAGATTTAAAAATAGATTCAATTCGAAACAAATTTTCTAATATAAACCTAAAATAATTCGTTTATAGAATCTAAATTCATTTGAAAGTCATGAACTTTCTTTTTGACTTTGCTGCCAACTTCTAGGTGAATTTTTCAAAAGTTTGCATAGTGATTTCTCCTATTAAAATGCAAATCAGTTTTCCTCAGTGACAAATATTAATTTAAAACCCCAGTATAAAGTAGAGACATGCCTTAATGGCTGCGAATTTAAATCCATCCCCATGTTAAGATCTGAGTTATGGGGTTGTATCAAGTCAAGTTTGTGAAAGGGATTTCTCATTATTTCATTCCTAGTATCTGATGTTGACTGTCTAAAGAAGAACTTCTAATTAGAAACAGATTTTAATGGTTAACACTCACAAATTATTATTAAATAGACTTGAACTAATTATATTTTTTCATTTAAAATCATATGTACTTGCTTTTAACTTTGACAAAGGACATCAAATTATTTGGCACTGAAATATTCTTCTTTGTGATTAAAATGAAGATGGTATCTTTGATAAGGGTGGAACTTGGTAAAAATAATTTGAGCCATGTCTTTTGTCCATTTGGAATTGATAATTGTTTTAGTTTTCATTCATAGCTCAGTGAATGTGAGGGGACTCTGTCCATGATCTGAAATAGAAATTGAAGACACTGACAGAAAATTAATGACATCAAAATATTGTCTAATACATTTCATAATACAATTGCCAGTTCATCAACTGAAAACTGCTAAGATTGAAATTATCTAAGGCATTTCAATCTACCAGAAATGCCACAGATGTATCAGTGATAAACCAAATGTCTCTCTGCATTTCTGCAATTTAAAGTTTTTGCAGTATTTTATTATTATTATTTTGTGAGTGTGCATGTGCGTTGCAGTATCTTGGGTCATGGTGTGTGTCTGCAGGTAAGGGGACAACTTGCAGATATTCTCTCCTTCCACCATGTGAATTCTGGGAAGCTGAACTCACATCACCAGACTTAACAGCAAAGACCTTTACCGACTGAGCCTTCTTGCATGCGCTATTTCTGTAGTTTTTATTCAAAATGATCTTCATTTTGCTGAGGTGAAATCAGTGTCATTCTCAGCCCCAAATTCAGTTCTTTTCATTATCTAAAGGAAAAAAGAAGTTCTCCCACTTAAAATATCTATGTACAGAAAATTGTGAGGTATTAAAAGCATTTTTTATTATTTATATTACCTTAAAGCAATTACTAACAGCATTCATTTTGTCCTGACAAGTATATGATTACA
This sequence comes from Eospalax fontanierii, assembly GCA_035773235.1. Taxonomy (NCBI): domain Eukaryota; kingdom Metazoa; phylum Chordata; class Mammalia; order Rodentia; family Spalacidae; genus Eospalax; species Eospalax fontanierii. The sequence goes on from CM069552.1 coordinate 21,311,772, forward strand.
ATTGTACTATTTTTGTCAGGGAGGGTGAGGGGGACTCAGAAGATGCAACCACATCACCAGCATGTCCTACCCCAAACATTGTCCTTCATTTTCGGATCTGGAAGGGTCTTCTGCACTCCTCAAACAAATTAAATGAAGTGAGAACAGACTGTCTTGAAAAAAGATTCTGTTGATTTGATGTACAGATGTATGTTACCTTTTTTCTAATACTTGTGTAGTCTTACTAACATGACACATTTTACAAATGAAAACAGAAAGCAAAAGAAGTCAATCTGAGGGTCGAGAGACTTTGGAGTTCATTATGTGGTATGGTGATGAACATATGGTGTTCTTGTACAACATGTGATACTTATTTACATCTAATTCAGATGCTAGATTTTCCTATCCTAAAATTTATATCCTAAAAGTCCTTCAATAAATGTAAAATACAAATATGCTAAAACTATCATGAATAGTATGATACTGTCCACAAATAGATAACATCTCTTTTAAAAAAAATTATGTGCATGAATGTTATGTAGTGAATATAAGTGTATCCATGTGGTGCAGTGTCCACGGAGGACAGTAGAGGACATCAGATCCCCTGGAGCTAGAGTTGCAAATGATTATTCAGTGCCATCTTGGATAGTGGATTAAAAACTCAGTTTTTCTGCAGGAACAGCTAGTGCTCTTAACTTCTGAGCCATCTCTGTAGTCAACAATCGCTCAGCTCTGTTATCAACTTAGATGCCCATCAACAAATGAATGGATAGCGAATATCACAGAACTATATAAGCCTGAAAGAGAATATTATTCATTCATTAAGAAAGATGTAATTCTGTCATTTTCAACATGGTAGAAAGAACTGTATATCTTGTCCAGATGAAATAAATCACAGACAGAAATAGAATTACCATATATTGTCTTTCACATGAAGTACAAAGATGTTAATCTAAGGGAATATTAGACATATTGAACTGCAAGCTTGCACTCTAAAACACAAGTACATATTTTTACTTTGAGAGTTATATATATATATATATATATATATATAGTTATTGAGTACACTGTCAATTTTTTTAACCTTCCCAGACTGTGATTTTTATCATTATATGTTCAATTAAGTCTTTTTCATTTTCTGTAAGGCACGAGAGAGTGTGTATTGGGGCTGCAGAAGAGTTATAGAAAGATGATGGAAAACTTCTTGGTGCCTGAGAATGGGAAAGATCCAAAGCCAAAACCTGGATGCCCAGGGACATGTGGAGAGTCAGGTTCATAGCTGGTCATCAAGGGAAGAGAGAGATCCATTCTGGAGAATCAGTCCTCCCAAGACAAGAATCTCCAAATGACAGAATCTTCCCTTTTTTTCCAACATAAGCCCAAGACAGAGGCAAGTCCACTGCCATGAGTGACCTGTGGCATCATGGGAGGGTCTGTGAAGAATGCCACAGCTCAGGGAAGGCAGAAACGGCTGCCCAACGTTGAGAAATCCTCTATCTTCCAATGCGCTCCATCCCTAGAGGAATATTGAACTGGGGACTTGAGGGGTGACCACAGCTCCTCTACTCACGAGATGGGACCACAGTTCCCCTCAAAGGAGGGGACAACAGCTCCAGGTTCATGAGAGGGAACTAGAGCTCCAGGTTAATGGTGGGGGGCGGACAAAGCCCCAGGCTCACAGGAGTGGTCCACAGTCTCAGGCCCATGGGAGATGACACTTCTGGCACTCTTCCGGGTTCACAGAAGGGGTTGTAATTCCAATTACACCAATGTCTACCATTTTCCTGTCTGCACCGTTCTGTCCCTATGACCGTGTTTGTATCAACTCTCGTCCTCCTTGAGATGGGTCACCTGGGCAATCCAATTCAGGCTGTCCATGAGTGTGCTCCTGCAAGCCCCAGACTCCAACGGGCACTCCAAGGTAGCGCACTCCCGGTGCCCGTGCGTCTGACCAAGGCCTGGCTTCTGTTGCTGCTGCTGTGCTCAAGCAGGTGCAGCCTCATCACAGTAAACGCAGGGGCACATTCAGAAAGCCATGCTTAGGAAAGCATAGCCAGAGCCCAGATGCCGGGGGAGAAGGGTGAGCAGATGGGTCTATGGTGTTCATTTTCCTGATCAAGCATCCATTTGGCTTTCCTGGGGTTCACTAGCTCCAATCCACATCCTATCTGATGATCAGGGGCAGCAAGCGGTGAAACTTCCCAGTGGAGTCAGGTTTATAGTCTTCGCCAAGAGCCAAAGCCTCCACCTACGCTTAGGTTTGCATGTTTGTACCACCACCACATTGGCTCCTCAGTCATTCTGTCTTATCGGCCTATTCCTGAGTTTTAAATTTGCTCTGCCCTGGTGCTGACCCTGGTTTTTGAAAATTAATTTTTATTTTATGTATACGAGTGTTCTAGGTGCATGTATGTTGGTGCGCTGTGTGTGCAGTTCACATGAAAACTCGATGAGAATATCAGATCCATTGGAACTGGGGTCCTAACATGTCCTAACAGTGCTGGGAACCCAGTCCATCATCTACAAGAGCAGCCAGAAATCTTAATTGCTGAACCATCTCTCCAACTCCTAGAATTTAGTTTGTTAAACTTCCCAGTGTTGGAACAATGTGTATCAGAGGATCACATTTCAGGATCTGTGGAATCCTGAAATAAAAGACAAAGAATAAAACACCAGGTATGCTATCGTCTCCAACCCCATCTACAATGACATGTCAAAGGGCCTAGTCTTCCGCAGGTTTTGGGCAAAGGACCAAAGGTTCTATAAATTCCTGAATGCACTGGCCATGTCATGATTAAGAGACACATATTATCGTTGTATACATTGACAGTTGATGGGTTTTGAGGGTGGAGGTGTCATTTTCTTTAGTGCTGTAACCTCTAATAAATTGCCCATGTGCTAGTAAAGAATTCTGCACCCTTATTCATGCAAACAACACCGAATAAACTCAGCGTTGGGGGCAAGGAAGAAGACACGCTTGTAAGAAGGGTTTCACTGAAAGTGGGAGGGAAGGAGAGAGAGTGACGAAGCATGGAAATAAATGAAATTCATAGTGTAGATGTATGAAATTGTCCACATATAAAAAAGTACTCTTGCTTAGGTTTGGATGTGATTTGAGTGTTTCCCTTGGAGTTTGGTGTGTTGGAAGCAGGATCTACATTAACATAGTATTACTCAGTGGTGGTCCTTTTAATCAAAAAGGCTTTATGCAAGGTATTGAGGCGATAAGTTACTGTCCTGTTTCACAGACTTACTGTCCCATGAAGGTATGAGTTGTTTAAAAAGAGTAAGTCTAGCCTTTGGTATTTCCTCATTCTAGTCAAGTGATATTTCTTTTCATGCTCCCGTCTTTTGATGGTATCGTCCATGAGGTCTTCAGCAAAGCTAAGTACAACCAAAACCACAAACTAAGTAAACTTTCCTTTTTAAATTAACAGTCTCAAATGTGGTCTTATAGCATAGTTTGAAGTCATATACTCCATACCTGCTTGGTACTCCTTGTTTTAACATCAGGCTACAAATCACACTGAGCAAATGTTTCCTGTAAGGCCTCTCATACAGTGGCAACTTTAATAGTATCATTTTCTGTTAAATCCTACAGGTCGCTTTCATAAGTATAATTCTTTAATATACAGGTTGAAAGCAACAAGATTTTATTGTTTTGCTGGTTTTGTTTCAAATTCAGGCAGTTTTTCACTTTTGAAATTTGTGCTGGAAAAACCTATTAACCCATTTACTGATTAATTCCTATATGATTCCTCACTGTTTCAGGGAAGGGGGAATCGTGATGAAAGGAAATACAGTAAGCATTGTTTAAATCATGATGTGTGCACATACATGGAACAGATGCATGAGATCATTACCCTTTGTCATTTGCTAATCATGGAATAAATTTATCTATTTTATCTTAGTGTCATCAAGAATCCAAAGCAACAGAGAGCTTCACATTCTAAAAAAAAAAAAAAAAAAAAAAAAAAAATCTCCGTGAAAGGAGGCATGGGAGTCAGTGAATCTTCCCTGTAGGGGATGGTGAATGGGCTTTGAAAATCGACCAAATGATTGTGTGTCTATTTATTGAATGCTGCCTACAAAACATCCTTTTCTGACAAAATTGACATTGTAAAAAGAAAGAACTTGCAAGCACAGTGATTGACTGGTGACAGAGGAGACAATAGATTCGCACACAAAAGACTAAAAATACATTTGAGTCTGCAATGTAAAATGTGATTACCATTTAGGAGACCAAAATGTTTCATTTACACACTTGTGAAAGCTGAGCTGTGAAAAAAAGAAGATATCAAAGGTTGTTACCAGTAATGATTTCTAAACTAGGATCATTAACCAAACAGATTTCTGCGAGAACTGGGGATAAAGGCTGTTGCTGTAGCACATGCATTTGAGAAGGGTATTTAGAATGAAAGGAGAGAAAAGCAAACTATTGACTGATGAGTGAAGAGTTCAGCCTCAAAACATTGACTTGAAACTTTTAAGTGGGTGAACTGTACCGAGCAGTCACACTGAGGACGCAGTTGGTGGAGATCAGAATTCTCAGCACATCCTTTCTCTTAGAGAAGTGAACTGAACTCTGAGCACATATTGGATTCACAGGAGTTTCCAGGGAGTTCAGATTAGCACAACAGGGGGTAAAGCAAGATCAGATTGTTGCCTTTTAATGCTCTGTGTGTTCAGCCCTCAGAAGTCAGTGGGATGGCTCCTGTGTAGATTCACAGAAGGAGTGATGCATGAGGAATGTATTCTATCTCTTCTGCCCCGTGTGGCAGACCAAACCACATATAATGAATGAGCTAATTCATCATCTGGAGCTCATTATTAGAAACTATTGTGTAAGCAGATTATTAACAATTTATAGTGTGTAACTTTGTTGTAACAAATTGCTCCTTTCTTAGCCTTGTTTAAAAATAATCAGTTAAATAGATAAAGTTCCAAATTGCACATTTTCTATTTCTAAAATAGAAATACCATCCATCCTGCTGGCTCTACTGAACTTCATAAATAAGAAAAGTCACATCTACTTTATAAGATAGACATGAGTATCAAAGGCAGTAAATCAGATTGCATACCATGGTATTTGATGTGAAACCACAGATGAAAATTGCCAGGTGTGTTCTTGTTTTGATTCTTTCAGACACTTTCAATACCTGAAATCTAACAACTTGTGAAAGTATTACCATGAGATAGAATCACCCGAAGCCTGATCTATATGATTATTTTGCCAATTCACCAATTTAGAACCAAATAATAACTACTGCATTACAAAGCATTTCGACACACTAAAACAGTGGTATCTGATAAATGTATAGTCAGTTTGATGTTACTTAAATTTGTCAATATGTCTGTGAAATTGTGAAAACTTTAGAAAAGATCCTAAGGTTTGTAGAATGTTAGAATATTATATCTGTAAACACAAAACCACTTTTTCTGACAGGCATAGCTTGAGAATCTGCAGTATAATGACTAGACATTCAGTCACATGATGGTAGTTGATTCTTTTCTTGACTGAGCTGACCACAACACTGTCTATTATTAAAATAGATTATCTAGGAACCAGGACAGTAAAAACCAAGACAAGGCAGTAAGATTCAAAAGCAAGACAGCAATGATAGTGAAACAGTGACCTTCTTAAGTAGATAGGTATTTGCAGGCTTGGAGGAAGTCAGAATTCTACTCCTGTCCCATAATCAACTGTTTATAAGACAAACTTCAGGACTCTAGTTACTGGGTCCTGAGTCTTATCCATGTATCTGGAAGGAGGCATGCCATTCTGCTACACTTGACAGGTAACGAAACTTGGATGCAAGAACCTTAAACTTAATATAACTGCTAAAAGGGAGTTCTAGTGGCGTCTTTACAGACTGCAAAGTAGAACACCTCCAAGACTTGCCAAACTTTGGATGTTAAGGAAAAAGAAATGCATGTCAGAGCAGTGGTGAAAAAAGGATATTTGAAGAAAAAAAGAAAAGCAGTGACCGAGGTCACCTGAGGCCCAAGTTCAATTCTCCCAAGGAATTGACCTATTATCTCTCTAACAGTTCAGTTTACATGTTTACATTCAGGCTCTTGGTTCTATCTATGGGTTTAAAAATGACCATAAGAACAGTGGTTAAGAAATTAGATATTGTTCTTTGCCCAGTTGGCCAAAATATAAGTAACTCTCTTTTCCTTTAATAATTTCTAATTCCTAAACTTTTGGAATACAGGGAAACTGAAGCAATTTTTTATGAACCCAAGTAACCAGTAACAATACATGAAAAAAAAAAATGACTGGAAATTTTCTTTGAATCCCACCTTCTAAGCCTCTTACCATAAGCCAAGTTTTATTCACCATGAACTCATGAGCTTCTGGGTAGTCACTGAAAAAGTCTTGAACTGGTTCTGAAAGGAAGAAATGAATACATTTTAGTGTGAAAGAAACAGGTCTATCCTCACCCCTCAGGAAACTTAGTGGGTCATTTTTCAGTTTCAATGTCCTTGGCTCAAAAATCTTTTCAAGATATAACTATGACAGAGAAATAACTGAAAATTCAAATCATTATATGGGTTGAAGTAAAGAAACATGTATGTATGTTAAAACATGTTTAATGCATATAAATTAGCATAAGATAAAGTATTTTACTTTATGCTTAATGAAAAATAATTAATTTCTAATTGAGTAGACATGCCTATTAGGTAAATAGCGAATTTTCTAAACTGTGTATCACTCTTTCACAGAGACACTGTGGGAATGAAATAACATTATCTAATACTGGAACCCTCACCTGCTTCAAGTGTGTCATTTCAGGGATGTCTGACATAAATTCTCTGCAAACATTTGAGATTCAATCATGTGTTCGGGGTTACGTTGATGTGTGAACCTTGGGTGCTAATGAGGAAAAAGACAGGTGGCAGTTGATCAAGGAGAGGATCAGTCATAGAACGTGATCTACATCTAAAGGGCTGTGTCTTATCACAGTGCTTTTCACATTCTAAGGTCCACCGTCACAGAAATATTAAGTAAATAGCTCACTGGATAATATCGTGGAATGAAGACTCTGTTCTAGATTCTTTTTGAGAGACTTATTAGATGTTTGACTATAAAAGAATTTTCAAAGCCTGGGTTTACTTATGTATGAAATGACAGTATAAGATTCTTTTTTGTGAATTTCTAAGCATCATTAAGCGAGCTATTTACTTAAAGCACTTTGCACAGTGTTTGTCTCATAGTAATTGTTTAAAGGTTTCTGAATATTTGCTGGTGTCGTGAGGACCCAAGGAGCACAGTTCATATCACACATGGGCTACAAATATCACCGCTTTCTAGAATCTCTCCTCTGGATTTATAATACAGTTACTTCCAAATAGAGGGAAATTTTCTGAGGAAAAGTTACACTTTCTTGGGATTTAAGACAGATTGTCTTCACATCAGGAACAAGCTGATTATGATGTGACAATGAACTATTTCTAATCAGAGATTGTCTGTCATGGAAAAGTGAAACCGAATCAAAGTCAGCTTGAATAATAGTGTTCTCCACAGGTTCTAAGAATTTGGACATTTTTATTCACAGTTGTTGGAGCTGTTTTGGGAGGCTTAAGGAGGAATGGCCTTGCTGGAAAAAGTACGACATTGGAGTGGGAGGAGTAAGAATTTTTAACCTTTGCCAGATTTCCTGAGGCACTCTGCATCCTGTCCTTTCTTGAATATGTGACTCCTCTGTTTTCCACTCCAGTCATCTCCTTCCAAATAAACTCTTCCTTCTAGAAGGCACCTTGGTCATGGTGTCTTATCATAGCAAAAGAAAAGTAACTTCAAATGGATATTCTTCATGCAGTAGAAGGTATCAGAGAATTTAGATCTTCATCATACATGTCTACTAGGTTTAAGAGTCAAGATATAAAAACTCATATTGATTTTATATATAAATTAACTTTCATCCTTCAGATTTTGTTCTTGAATGTGATCTTCATTCATTTTTAATGTGTTGAATCATACTACTTTTAGTATTATGATTATAAAGTGTCATTCTTTTGGTGAGTCCATTGGTCTCAATCATAGACCAATCTTCTCTTAACTCAAGATATTCTTTTTCAAGGATATGATACCATAAGAGTTGCTATAAACTATAATGATATACAAGAGTGATATATGTAGAAAAGTTACAGTATATAATTTCATTAGAAGAAATCACATGGGTCATCAATACATATTCCAATGTAATTCATAAACTTGTTGCACACACTCACATGCACCCCATCAGAGGAAAGAAAATGAATGAATATAATTAAAATGCATGACTCATAGCTAATGATTAGCTAAAGGATTTGTTTCTCAGAATCTGCTGCAAAGGAGTTTATCACTAAGTCAATAATTGTCTGATCTCAGTCTTCTAAAAAAAGTACATAGATCTTAAAAAGTGGTTGTTATATTTCTGGTCTTTGGGTGCCCATGCTAAGAGTTTGGACATGACCACTACATTCTCAAAGCAAATCAAAAGCTAAACAATTAGCAAAGTTTCTTAGATCTGTGCAAAAAATAAAAATAAAAAAAACAAAGCCAAAGGGAAATTATCCCACAAAACTTAGAAATAGACAGAGAAAATCATGTCATCTGTATAGAGACCTGTGAGCTGATAGTTCCGTGAAGGCTGATCAAAGAGCAGGACGGCTAGATTGTGATTTAATGAATTGTTGGAGGCTTTGTATGGGCAAATGCAGGAGTTAAGATATTCAGGCAATTCTTATATTTCTGTTGAGATTATTTCCAATAACTCAATCAGCTTCTCAAATTAAATGTTGGACATATTCCCTCATGTATCTAGCACAGACAGTGGGGGAAAGCTGCGGTTAAATAATCTGGATTATACTCTTTTAACAACATCTGCCTTCAGGAGAAGTCTTTCAAAAGAGTTGGCTATGTTGTGAACTCACAGGAGCTTAACTGACCTTCGGAAATAGAACTGCACTCCCAATGGTAAGCAGATTCACCTTCTACTTATATTCATGGGAAAAACGTAACTTCATCTCATTCCAATCAGGCTGGTCTAAGACAAGTGGAGATGAAATGCAGTGAAATGCAACACACATCTTATAAGTATATAGGACCTACATATAAGTCCTGTACAACCTATAAAGTCCGTGTCCACAGACAGGAAGTCTCAATAGTGTCAACATTGTTGCCACTTCATCTATGGCTTCAAATGGAATCCCAAAGTGCCAGTCATTGTTTCTGTTTGTGAATTTTGTAGGGGGCCCAAAGTGAAGAATTAGCAAAACTTTTAAGGAGAGAAACAAACTGAGTGATTGACCTCCTTAGATTTTAAGACTTACTGTAAAGTTACAGTGACTAAAAAATAGGGTAAGTTAAGTACTTATGTACAGGTATGACAAACACTTGAGAAAAAACAAATCTGTATTAGGAGAAATTATGTATTTTTGTGTACATCTTTGAAGGGATAATTCAACCTATGATCACTTGGCTCTGTGATTCTTTGCCCATATAAAGAGAGAACACCATGATTTGGGGAGCTTGTGAGATTTTTCTAGTGCTATATGGGAAACCCAGATCAATAGCAAGGGTCATGTTGTTCTCCAAATATGCCCTTCAAGCAGAAAGGGTCCAACATATGGGCCTATAGGGGACATTTCATATGTAAACCATCACATAAAATATGCTGGTAAATATATTCAAGTAGATCATTAAAATATAGTAAACTCTGCACGTAGGTCAATTAACATTTCACAGACAGCAGTAATGACATAATGTAGAAATGGAGAAAATAATTTATAAATAGTGTCAGAACATCTTGACAACCACATTCTGAAAAGTCAATCTAGACAGAACCTACAAACTTTCTCCAAATTAACTCAATATGGAGGACAAGTCTAACTCTCCAATTCAAACCTGAAAGTGCTTCAGGGTGGCGCAGGAGAAAATATACATGCCTGGTTTGACTGTGGAGTTTTCACTCCATGAGGGGAACATTGGCAAGCTGATCACAATCAATATGACCAGTTTCTGCTCTGTGAAAGACACCGTGATTAAGTGTGAAGACAAGCTATGGAGCAGTAGGAAATGACAAGTCTGCAATGTGGATATCCAATGAAATTCAATCCTGATTACTGTTGGACAAGGATGAGATAGTCTTCCTAAAACAAGCATCTCTGGGTTGGCTGACTAAGCCCCAGTAGACCAACCTGCACTGAGGTCACTTGGGGACACTAAGTTCGCACTGTTGACCTTAACAGAGATGAAAGAATATTTGGATTCCAGTTAGGTGTCTATTGGCAGGGGCAGTGCCAGTGAAATTGAGATGTTCTGCATGAAACATAAAATGAGTCAATTAAAAAATATTTAAAAAGAAAAAAAAAGTCCATAATTGAATGTTAGCCTCATTAAAGAGAGAAAGCACTTGGATGTCTGCGTCACCAGAAAACAACAGAAGCATATTGAAGAAAACTCCATCTCACAACACAGCAGAAAAAATCAAAAACATTTGAAATCACTACAGACAGAGTCCAGTGGGCAAAGCTTAAACAATGATAACATCCTGTTCCCATGAATGGGTTGAAGTTTAGTCATTCATATTTCTTGTTTGTGGAAATGTAAGTATACGACATACGTGGAAGACAGTATAATCGCTTCATACCAAATTAAGCACACTTTTTGTATTTACCTACAAAACTTAAAGCACATAAAAGCATGCTTTTTACTTATAGCACGTTTATTTATAAATGTTGAGCCATAGAAACAAATAAATATTTTCAGTAGATTAAACCATGAGCTATCTCTGGCCTATTCATCAGTTGAATACTATTTTGTGTCAAAAAAATGTTAATTTATATTATGAGGTAGAAGAAGCCAATCTGAAATGGAGGCATTGTATATTATTTTAATCATGTGAAATATTGCAAAAGATAAAGTTATGGAAAATTAGAAAGATAAGTGGTTTCCAGGAATCCAGGGAGAGGGACAGGTATGTGGATTAGCACAGGTGATTTTTCAGAGAGTAAAACTCTTCTATATGGTATAATATAATTGGTGAGTAATGATATACATATCATTCAAGCCCCTAGGACACACAAAAGCAATAGTGAACTCTGTTATGAAATATAAATTATGTTTTAAATGATGTATCAACATTGGGTCTTTAAATATGATAAATACCCTAATTTGCTGGTGATTCTGATAATGGAATACTACGAGGAAGAAAGCTTTGTGTGTTCTTGCCATTTTGATTACAACCTTAAAACTTATTTAAATACTACAAACTAAATATATTAATACAGGGTGGCGTGTGTGTGTGTGTGTGTGTCTGTCTGTCTGTGCAACATAAAAATAGAAAAAAAAGGCCTAGAGAGTAAGAGAGACAGACAAAGAGACAGATATCTAAGATACAGATATCTATGCCCCAGCTTTGTAGTTGAGCTGTCTGGAAGCATTTCTGTGGCTGCTCATTTACTCTACATTAAGAGGGAGCTGATACAAAACCAGAGAACCTTTAGTGAAATTTGCCACACTTGAAGTCAGGCAATCAGTCTAAGAACTGTATTTCTCTGGAAATGTTAAATTTCAATTTTCCATTTAATGTTGTGTTGAAATGTTAACTCCATAAAAGCATCCCTGGTTCTGTCTCTGGAAATGGATGTTTTACTTCCTCTGGCCTTGATCTATTCCCAATAGTCTTATATCAAGAAGTCCACTCAAAGAAGCAAATGAACTATATGTAGATTTGTCAAATTTATGTGCTAGCTTTATTTCTCCAGCATATTGCATAGCCCATTCTGCTTGAATTATATATATATATATACATATATATATATGTATATATATATATATAATGTCTTTCTTACAAGGCTTATAAGACTCTTTTAGACACATTGATCATTATTTTTTTTTCTTCTTGGTTTCAAGGACATTGCAATCATAGGAATTATTATTATATTTATTTGACATGCAACAGTTTACAAAGTGCTTATGAGCACATTAAATGTGTGGTGTTCTCTACTTGGCCGTCTAACCAATGGCATGTGTGATTTTATTTTTTTATTTATTGATAGTGAAATGGTGGCTCAAAGAAACCTTTCATGAATACAAGAGAAGGTCTGGGATCTGGGATACATTGGTATTTCCAGAATCCTACATCAGCATGTGTTGGCTTATATGGGTTCATGTCAGCAGTCATTATCCTGGTACTGTCACAATATGCATGTCCATAAATACCTCAATATACACAGAACAAATTTATGATAACCCAACAGTGTGTCTGATCGGAAAAAAAAATCTAGCATTCAGAAAGTGAGACCATGTCTTCAGATATGAATCCTCAAAAATGAAAAGGACTGATGTGAGGGTAAAATGTTCTAACCTCTCTAAAGCTCACTTTTCTTCGATTTAATAACACATGATATATGCAAATCATAACTTCCTGGATATATACAGATTCCACAAGCAAAAACAAGTGCATTTTCAAGAGCGACTTTAATTTTCCTTCTTTTCATCCTAATTGACAACATTCATAGAAGGAGCAGTAAAAAGTCAGGAAAATTAAGCAGAGATATATTCTGAACTGTATAGTACATCTTCTCATTCATTAAGAGAATGAAATATTGTCAGTTCCCTTTATAGTTTTAATTAAGTATGTCAGTATAATATTTAATTGAGGGAAAATGCAAATGATTGCTTCTTTATAAGGCCAATGTTAAATAAACACAGCATTCTGCAAGTAATCGTCTATCCTTGCAGAAGTATTTCATAGTTCAAGAAATGATAGGAGGTTCTTTTTACTTAAAATTATTGACCCTTCTATTTTCATATTTATAGATATATATTAAAATACTATCAAAATATTCATCTGCAATTGTTTTCCAATACAACATGGAATCTTCTTGCAGCCAGTTAATATGACTGATTCCAGCATCTTTCCTATTCCTTCTCTGTTGTCTGGCTTGAGTGGAAGACAACCAAAATGAATAAATCAAGGATGATATTTTGCCGTCTTTCAAGTGCCATCCTGCAAACCATTGATTTAAAGTTGTAGTACCAAATATCCCATGGTTTTCTAGATATTAGCAGATAATAGAAATGAGAAAACAAAAAATGGTGAGGACTGAATACACACTTACTGATCCTCTGTCTCTATAGATCACTGCATTCAGTTTATCACAGACTGGCCCCTCTCACAAACATAATGCTTATTTTATTCTGCATGCTCTTAAACATTCAAATGTCCTATAATTAACATAAACCATCGTACTACTTCCTCTGATGTCCAGGTATCCAAAATATTACAAGTTAGAAGTTATGATCCTACAGTTACTTTGAGGACCTGCCATTACTATCTTGAAGATTTGCAATTGGGACCACTTTGAAAATGTTCTCCTGTATCCTAAGACCATCACCCTGGCTACTATACCTTTAACACATTAGCCTTTAGGGGACATTCAAAATCCAAACTACTCATGGTACAGCAGTAGTCAATAACACATGTGGGTTTTGTTTAAGATTACTTGTGCTAGACAGCATTGATGCATGTTTTTCTCTCTCTTGGATTCTGAATCCTACATGGGAACAGAAGGTACATTTTTAATATAATCTAAGCTCACAGAGCTTGGGAAAAGGAACACTCAGTAACTTGACTGGATGGATAGTAACAGAAATTTGTATTTATTTATCCCTATACTTACATCATTTTGCCATAAATAATTAATAAACTCTTAAACTCTAAGTCTAGGTGGAAGTGCAAATAGGTTTTATATCTTATCCTGAAACAGTTCAGCATAAATTATAGTTATGGAGTGTCCTTTTGTCTTAGTTATTTTTAGCTGTTAGCTTGTCACCACCTAGAGTCACCTGATTAGTGTTTCAATGAAGGACTTTCCCAGATCAGACTTGACTGGAGGCATGTCTGTGGGGGATTGTCTTGACTGTTAACTGCTGTAAGAGGATCTATCTTACTGTGGGCAACATTACTCCTAGACAGGATGTTTGTGACTATATAAGAAAATTAACTAAGTATGAGTCTGCGAGTGGGCCAGCAAGAATGATTCCTTCATGGTTTTTGCTTCAAATTGCTGCTGTTACTATAAGATATAAGGTAACTTCAACCTATATAACTGTAACCTATAAGGTGAAATGAACTCTTTCCTCAATAAAATTTCTTTCAGTCATTGTATTTTTCATAGCAGCAGAATAATATTAGAACATAAATTGTTACCAGAGAAATGGGGTAGTGGCTTATGATGTGCCTGACCATGGGGCATTTTATGCCTTTGGATGATCTCATTTGGACCACTGAAGCATTTGTAATTTTTAGCTTAAGAAGCCCTTAAGTGTTGTGAGCAGAGCTTAATGGGTTGTTGTCAGATCTTAGAGTATATGATTGCCTAGGGAAAAGTGAACTGTGAGTTGGACCTGTGAAGATCCTGGGGGAAGCAAATACTGTATTAAGACTTTGAATAGGGCCTTTATGTTTGGTAGTTTTGTGAAGAATGTATGTGTGCTTATCAGCTGGACAAAGCATCAGCTCTGTTGAGTAGGAGATCAGCACCATGGAGTGTAATCTTTTGTGCTTCCTTGGGACAACTGGAAAGTATTTCCTGAGAGTCAGGACCCAGAACTGGTACAAAGGAGGTGGAAGCAGGGAGCTGGATGCATTTCATGAGTGCAGTAGAACTTGGAAAATCATATGTAATAGTCATCCTGGTGGTACTTGTTTTGAAATCACGAAAAATCGGCTGAGGTTTAGCACCACGTGGGAGCACTGAAGTCCCCATTAAGAGGCCAGCACAGGATATTGGTGAATATGTAGCCTCAGCTGAAATGGAGATCCCAGGACACTGGCAATGTCTGGACCATGAGATGTCCTATAATGACAGAGGCAAGTATGAAGTGGAGCCCAACAAAACCTGCAAGATAAGCTGTGTATGCTGTGGTTGTCTTGGCTGAAGTGGGCCACTCATTGCTTTTGAAACACAAAGACTAAAAAATCATAGAAGCCAGATATTGAGTTACAGAATTTCAAATTACAATGCTAGATTGTGGTTTTGTTTAAGTAGGCCTGTTTTTAGGCCTTGGTTCTCTTCTTTTAACATAAGAAAATTACAACCTTTTTTTTTTCCAAAGATGCCCATAGTTATGAGACTTTGGATTTTAAAAGTGTTACATATTTTTAAAGACTGTGATATTTTAAAAGGTATCTTGAGTTTACATAATGATACCAATGTGAGATCTTGGAATGAAAGGTTGTGGTTTAAAAGTGATTTTCTGTCTGTGCAGTTGACAGAGGTTAGAGCAGCCTGCTTAGCTTTAACTGTTTGCTTGATACCCTAGAGTCATCTGAGAATGGACAGATTTCCCAAATCATATTGGCCTGTTGGGTTGGCTGTGGGGAATTGTGATTCTGAGTGGTACAGAAGGGCCCCACACACCATGGATGGGACCATACCCTGAGAAGGTGGTCTTAGACTCTAAGCATAGTCTGTGAGCAACTCAGCAAGCAGAATTCATTTATGCTTTCTGTCTCAAGATCCTGCTTGAATTCCTGTCCTGAATTTCCTCAATGATTGACTGTTAACCATAAGAGTAAATAAACCCTTTTGCCTTTCAGTTGCTTTCTAACAAAGTGTTTAATTGCAGCAACAGAGATGAACCTGGAACAATTTCAATTATTTTACAACCGTCATAAATGTCCTTTAGGCCATGATCTTTAGAAGTGAATGTAATACGTGGTGAAGCTTCTGGGTGTCACTACTTCTACCTAAGTCTATGCCCATGAAAAGAAAATCACATCTCAACACTAATAGGATGGCCTGGTGTCTTTATAGAGCTAAACAATAGTGTTAATATGTTGTGAGAGGAAACATACAGAACTAACTACATCTTCCTAAAACTTTGTTCATGCTTTTAACACACATCCCTGAAATATCTATTTCATTTCAATGATTAATGGTAAGAAAATTCAAAACCACTTATTCAATAGATGGAGGATTTTGAAAAGGCCTTGTAATTACTCCTTAAGAAGATTTAGTGAAAACTAACTTGTTTTAAATGCCTGGGGGATGTCTGTTCCACAAGTTGTAATGACAGTTCAGTTACTGTGGTTGTGCAGGCATACATATGAAATCAGAGTCTTCTAAAGAGGAAATGATCATTATAGCTTACTAGTCCAGTGACTACCAAGTAAAACTGAGTACATTTGACACTGCAGAGGGTAGGTATACAGAGAAAATGTTAGACGAGATGTAAATAAATGGGTGTAAAAGCAAAAAGATTATGCAACTATGATTTTGACTAAATTTCCTAATTTAGTAAGAGAATGTAACTGTAGAACTTGGTGGTACAAACGTTTTACCCCAGCACTCAGGAGACAGTGGCAGACAGTGTTCTATGAGACTGAGGCCAGTTTGGTCTACATAGTGAATTCTAGGCAAGCCAGGGCTATGTAGAAACCTGTCTCAAAAAATAAACAAATAAAACTGAAAGAAGCTGTAATCATTTATTTCTTACCATATGAACTATATCTTCTAATAAAAGTAGAATTATCAGGGCTAGAACGATGGTTCAGTGGTTAAGAGCACTGGTTGCTCTTGCAGAGGACCAGGGTTCAGTTCCCAGCATCCAGATGGTGGCTAACAACTGTCTGTAGCACAAGTTCCAGAGGATCTGATGCCCTATTCTGACCTCTGGGAGCATTGCTCAACATGGGTGAACTTGTATGCATGCATGCATTACATTTATACACATACATAAAAATAATAAAAATAAAATAATAGAATTATAGATTTATACTTATGGTTATAAATAAAGATAAGAATATATGGCTACTTATTAACCTAAAAGTTATAAACAATCATTGTCTGACAATAACATGTAAATGAGTTATTTATTCAGCATTTCACATATAAAGGAAGCAAAAATGAATTGTAAATGGTGTTAATATATCAGATAAGGCAGTATGACAGGCGATATATCAAGGATCCTAATTGCTTCTTTAACCCACATTCTGTCTCTCTCCATTGAATAGAATGAGATATCTCAGTGTGTGACTGTACCACCTTGAATATGCTTAACTCCATCTGAAGAAGTTTCATATACACAAACCCCTCAATGTAGTCACAGGCATTTGGTACAAAATTCTAAAACTGTCTTTGGGTTTAATTTCCATCTAGTTCACACAGTAGCTCCACATTTGGGAGAAAATTGTTTTCATTGTGTATGTGATCCACATTCTTTACCAAACTTTTGAGGTTTCTATATAATATAGATCAATGATATTTAAAAATCATTTAATTATTGATTTTTAGTTTATGTTTATGAATGTTTTGCTTGCATATATATATATGCAAAGAAGAAGGCATCAGATCCCCTGGAACTGGAGTTATGAACAGATGTTAGTCACCACATGGGTGGTGAGATTTGAACCTGGGTCCTCTGCGACAGCAGCCAGTGCTCTTAACAATTCAGTTCTCTCTCCATCCCCTGATAGTTTAATGTTATTTAGAACAACTTCCCCTCTCTTCACTTCCCTCTACTGTCCTCCAAATCCAATTGAATGTAATCTCTTATATATTTCAAATCTCTGCCTCACAAGTCACAGAGATTTATTGCAGAAGAGAAGGCTGAAAGTTTGTAGTAGCCGGAGGAGGTGGATGACCACATGGAGACAGTCTTCTAGACAGCTGATCATTTTCTCATATGAATGCACAGCTCTGGTGCGAGAATACACAAGTTTTAAATCAGACAACATTGCAGCATAGACACCAGGAAGTGGGGACAACATCCCAACCCATACTAAGGAACTTTTGGCAATTGATGGCTGCTGGGAGGAGGAAGCATAATGTCTTACAGGAATGGAAATCTTGGTGGCCCTAGTAGGTGTACCCACACCGAAGTGCATTTTGGGATACAAAATAGTCTTTAGTAAGATTCAGTTCCTTCTGTTTAATAGAGCTAATCCAGCAATCTCACTCATACAATACAATAAGGACGATAATTAAGTTTCTTACTTTATTTAAAATGTTTAGGGAAAGACTTGCATTGAGTAAATGTTATTGATAAATCATTATTTTTGTTTGTTGCTAATTCAAGAAAGGAATATGAAATCCAATGGTAGCTAAGGTCTTAAGATTTGAGATGGCTCAGGGAGTAAAGGGGTTGGGCCTGAATCTGATCTCCTGAGTTCTAGCTGATCTCCTGATCCCATGTTGAAAGAGATAACAGATTCACAAAAGTTATCCTCTGGACTCTACAAATGTTTGTTGTACACTCACATACTAAAAATAATAAATCTGATGAAAATTGTTTATTATATTCCTGATAACTTCAAAAGTTGCGACTGGCCTTCGATTGTTTCTCTGTAGCTACAACGAGCATGGAAATGGTCTGTACACCTACAACACAAGAAGGGGAAATTTTATGAAAATGTCACCACAGGGAAAATGTTCAGTTACAGAAAAATTCAACATGAAGGTGTATCTAAGCTCAATTATCTTCCCCATCCTATGCATTAATAACATTGCAATCAGTGTTCATGGTAGCTGCAATTAAGGCTTTCTTCACATATATGGCCAATTGAAAGAGTTTTGAAAACTAATTCTTGTTACTACCTGAGCTGTGTAAAATATGCTCTATTTACCAAATAGATTGAGGTAGACTGTACCTCAATTTCATGAGTGTCAATATAATCTCAGGAAAGCTTAGACCTTTTGGAGGCAAAGGAGTCTTCCCCCAGTGTGACAAACTTTGTTTTTCACAGGATGTTTAAACAGTATCTTTGACACTTTATTTTGTTGCAGAAAGGTATACATCCACTTTTTTGATCCATCCCGTGATGATGGCTGCATCCTGATATTCACATCTCTTCACAGTTTCACCACATTGGATTGGTGCTGGGCTGTATGACCTATTTCGTATACCAGATTGTATTAATCATGTTTAGAAACTTTGCACGTTAAGTTATGAACGAGTGCATGTCCTGTCTTACATGTTCATCACTAACTGGCTTCTGCCCACCCCAATGTCATTCATTCAAGGCAAAGGAAATTGTCTTCTTGTGAGGTCTCTACCTTTAGAGAAATATGTACGTTAAGGAACAGAGATTTGTAATCAGAAACAAGCAAGGAATGGAGACTTTCCAGTTCCATGTGGCTGAGTCTGGCAGCTAATTTTCCAGCGCTATTTAGCCCTATGATTACCAGAACACCAGTCAGCAGCTAACCCTTGAAGAAACTCTGTTTTAAGATCACTCACTTGAGCCATGACCAGAGCTTAATAATGTGGTTTTACAAATGGAGTGAGATAGATAAAGTTGGAAATTTATAAAAATTATTTTATTTAGTTGTCTGTTAGTAATACATATTAGTAAGTATATCAAGTGACAAACTACAAAGTATAAGGAAATGAGGGTGTAAATTCTTATATATTCAGTACCTATAAATGTGTTTCTCTTTCTTGTAAGAATCATAAAATTCCCAAAGTAGATCAAGTCCCTCTGAAAAATAACTGAATGAGGGCATGAAACTATTTGTTCAAATTTTAAATTCTGCATTCAATTGTTTTGCCATTTTTAAAAGAATTTACTTTATTAAAGATACCTTAACAATCATGTATTGTGTATAATATACAGCCGTACCATGAAGGTAATTTATTTTCATTCATATATATTGAATGTTAGGGGCCTACTGAAGTAATACATAGTTGTAGTTTAATCTAACAGTGATGAATTACTGGAGTGAATTCATGTAAACAGGGAAATTGAAATTAAATTCATCACACCAAGGAAAACACTTCCTACCCATGTAAATTAGCAGCTTTTCCACTAAAATCAATTTGTTTTAGTAAATTATGCAAAAATCCTCAAAGGGCTTAGGTAAGTAATTTATTATACTCTTGGCTGTTCCATAATGTTAGGAAATAAAATGTATTCACACAATATTAGAGGCATAAGCTGAGAACTTTAGTGACAATTTTTGTTTATTACAATTAATCTAACTTGACTTCACTATCAGAACACCCACATTATGTTGGACATAGAATTCATTTTCCTGGTGCTTAGAAGATGCTGCATTGCCAGGGAGACAAAACCAAGGAACTCAACTCTTTCTTTGAGTATTAATTATTTCCTGTTTTGGGAAATGTTAGTAATTCACATACAAAAGGCTTTGGTTTTTAAAAAATAATTATAAAAAATATGAAGTTGGGGACAGTAAGGCGTGGATGGGGAGGACTGAGGGTTCTAACTATTACAAAAATACATTGCATGTTATTCCCAACTCTATAAAAATATTATTTATAAAGAAAGGTTAAAAACAAATGACCAGTGTGGACTCAATGGTTTGAAATTATAGTATCATCAACGTCTATAGAAAGCTTTAGGAGACAATGGAAGTGAATAGGTCAAGATGTCTTGTTTGTCTAATTCTTGAATATCAGGAATTAGAGTTCAAGGGCAGATAACTAGCACGCTCACACCCACCTCCAAGGTTAGATTCTGAGTTATTTCCCCTCCATCAGCAGAGTAAAATGGATATGTTCATGTATTCTACCCCTGTCTTTAAGTCAGTTTTGTAAATAAAATAAACCAAGCATAAATATGTGTCTTTAAAACTAAAATCTATTGAATTTTGGCGATTTTCATACAATGCAATTTGATAACATTCAGACATATTTCCTCACCCACAACTCCTCTCACAGCTCCCCACCCGATTCAGTCTACTCCACTGTATGTACAACATGGCCTATAGATTTGTCCCTAAACTTGGGTCCATTCACTGGAGCCTGGTCACAGCCTCAGGTGTCCCATTACTGTTAGACACTGCGGCTCCCCATCCCGGCAGTTGCTGGTAGCCCAAGTTCCTTAGATTGGGCTGGGAGTTCTTACTCATTTCCTAATGGCTTTTTATTCAAGAAATGAGGTGACATAACTTCACATTTCCTTTTGTGAATTAGAATAATTGTGAGAGCCAGTGAAGACGTGTGTGACCATATGGAAATGGAATCCTACAAGATCCTCGTACCTTGCTCATACGAACCTGCATCAGAGTTGTAGGCATGATCAAGACTCATGCAAATGCAAGCAGACAACAACCCAGCATGAAACTGAGGTGATGGGCACCATATCTCAACCTTTACCGAAGAAATATTGGCAACTGATTACTGTTGGGTAAGGATAAGCTAATCTTCCTAAAGTGAGGGATTCTGGGTAAACTGACTAGACCTCAGTGGATGGACCTGCACTCAGGTAATTTAGGGAGACTAATTTGACACAACAGACTTTAAAACAGATGAAAGAATGTATGGATTCCAGTTGTGGGGGACAATGGGAGGATGCCAAGTGGAGAGTAGGAATAAAGATTGGTTGAGACGTTCTGTATAAAATACACAATGATTCAGTAAAAAATTAAAAATATATACTTAATTTGTTTTTGGACACGTAAGACAAATACAGTGATAGATAAATAGATAGAAAGACAGGGAGATAGATTTCTTAAAAAAGTTTGAAAAGTTAACGTGATAGTACTTCAAGAATCTTGGATTCAATGTAAAACATTCGAGGCTTTTTGCTCCTTTGTTGTTCTTTTGTTGCGGTTGTTATTTGTTTGCAAAATTCATGGTAAAATTTCCAGTGGTTCATTATTATATTCTATGTGGTGTCAATTTTATTATGGTTATCCTGAAATATGTTTAATAATATTAACATTTCATTTTCTAGTAATCGTTATGGCTGACATATAAAACATAATAAATTATGTACTTAACAAAAGGAATAAAAACATAACTAATTTACTTGCCTTGTATGAAATTGCATTTAAAAAATTTAAACATTCAATTTTGAAGTTTCTTGTTAAGCAATATTAATAGCACATTTCAAGCTTGTAAGGTTCATTCACTGGAACATTACGTCTAAAGAACATAATAAAAACATATCTTATTATCCAAAAGACGTTAACAGCAATAGTGAGAACTTTGCTCTATTTAAGTGACCCAGGAAATTTTCTAACCTGTGCTTCTCTGCTCCAGCTCTGGTTACTTCAGCTTCTCTCATTAATCTCGCAGTAAATGATGCTAATACAGGAGTTGTAGGGAGCATCAGAGTCTGCTTATTCTCTGCTTGGGGTCCCAGCGGGTGTGAGGTGGTAGCAATTAATACAGTGTATGTGTGCTGTTTTTAGGCACCACAAAGATAGATTAATTAGGTTGCAAATGGTCCTAGTGACATTGCCAACAGTGCTTTTGATGGGCCTGTTTCAAGGTGATGGAGTCCAAGGATATTGATGGATAGACAATCTCAAAAGAAGGGAGTTGACTATAAGAAGTAAGGGGAGAATATCGGGTACCTGCAGCGATGAAGGTGCCTGGGCTCTAAATGACTGAAGAAAATTACTCTAATGGAAGTTCTTAGGGAGAACAACAAAGTACATACCATAAATCAGACAGTATTTGGATCCAACATACTAATATAAACAGATAACTTCAACATCATGTCTTACTCAGACTATGGCAAAATGATCTGAAATAAACTTACATGTTCATATATATATATATATATATATATATATATATATATATAATTTCCAATATTCCTAGATACTTAGTTCAGAAATAAATGTCATTTTTACTTGGTCTCAAACAAGTTTTTTTTTTTTTTAAGTGAGAAAGAAAGATGGAACATAATAGAGAAAACTTTGGATAAAGCTCAACACTCACTTCTAACAAAACTTTCAGTGATTTGGCTGGATTTGGAATTTGGATGGAATGAAATAGAATGAGTAACAGGAGTAAAATCTCCACAAACAGAAACAACCGCTGGTCCCAGGATTAGCAGAGAACCTTGTCACCTTCTCTGTTTTAAAGTTTTCTTTTATGTTTATAAATACTTTCAAACAAAACAACAACAACAAAACACTGCAGCAAACAGAAGTATTCAAAAAAAGAAACAGTGTAAAATTCAGATTTTCTTTTAATGTCTTTTGTGGAATCGTGTATTCTCCCTAATACATGGTACATAACATATACATGTACCTAAGAAAAGACCTATTAAAATATACTCAATTCATAAAGGAGAACAAGGCAGGGTAATTTTAGAAAGGCATACTAATGAGTTCATAGGTATACACACTTCATTCCATCCCCTTGAATTTTATCTCAAGATTCAACATATTTGGAATACAAAGTATTTTTCTCTTTTTTTGTTTTGATAGTTTTGAGACAGGGTCTCTCTTTAGACCCATCTGGCTGCAAATATACTTAGACCAGGCTGGCCTAAATCTTTCGAAGGTGTTCCTGCTGCTGCCTTCCCAGTGCTGACATTAAGGCATGAGCTGCCATGACAGGCCTCAAAATAAGTTTTTAAGTGTTAATTAAATTAGTTTATTGTGTGTGTATGTGTATGTATGTGTGTATGTGCATGAATGTGCATTTGTATGAGTGTGTATATGCATGTGTGTATGCATATTTATGTAGGTGTATATGTGTGTGCATGTTGATATACGTGTGTGTGTATTCATAAGTATGGATGTGCATGTATGTGTGTATGTATGTGTATGTGTATATGTGTATGTACATGTGTGAATGCATATTTCTGTGTAGTATGTTTGTGTATGTTTGCGCAAGTGTGTTTATGTGTGAATGTATATTTGTATGTATGTATGTATATGTACATTTGTGTACGTGTGTGTATGTCTATGTGTATATATATATATATATGTATGTGTATGTGCATGTCTGTGTGTTTGTGTATGTGTGTGTACCTTTGTGCAGGTGTATGTGATATATGTGTATGTATGTGTACGTGTTTATGTATGTGTATATTTCTATGTTTGTGTATGTATTTGCATATGTGTGCATGCATGTGTGTGTGTTTGTGTGAACATGCCAGCTTTCTTTGCATGTCTTTGCATGTTGTTATCAGAGAAAAACTTGTGTCTGTTGATTTTCACCTTCCATATCTTGTGGGACCTAGGGATTGAGCTCAAGTACCCAGGTTGGGCAGTTTCCTTTACACACTTAGCGTCTTTCCAGCCAGGCCACCTGTTGTTTTTGAATCATTTACAGTCTATCTCTACCTACCTGAATCAAGCTGGGCTATTTTCCCTGGCTACCATTAAGCATCATAATGGAGAAGCTTGTCATTTCAATAGTGCAAAATGCAGAACAATACCTGAAGGAGAAAAGTGAGACATTAATTATGTGCCATATTTGTGGTTATTAGTATGCAAGATCTAGTCATTCAAAAGTGCAAAAATACAAAATGAATTTAGTGGTTTCACAATAAAAGCCACCAAAAATCCAGCTTAGATACAAACACACACACACACACACACACACAAACACACACACACACAAACACACACACACACAGAGGCACACACATACACATGTGCATGCATACTACTTTATATCTACGCATGCACATAAGTACACAAAAATCCAGCTGAGATACAAACACATTCACACACATGTACAGATGCATAGCATTTCCTGTCTACAAACAAACTAGGGAAAGAGAAGTAAAAGCAGAGTTAAGTAAGAGTGAGATTAAATTGAGTTAGGAACCATTTTAAAGGTTTAAAGCACCCAGTGATACCGATAGTAATTCTCCTGCACTTTATGTGAGATAGAAAACACAATTCTCTCAAATTTGTTTGGTGGAAATGACTGCTGACTCTAAGAAATTTTTAAAAAAATATGAGATTAGATACGATTATTTTAAAAATGAAAATGACTATAAGAGGATAGCATAAACTGTTCTATATCAAGACCAAAGCAAAGCGTTCATATTCAAGATGTGCATTATCCACTCAAGAAAATAAAATGAATCACATTATGGAATGCTGTTTAGAAATAAGCTAACCATAATTATGGTTTCCAAGAGATACTAAGGTAATTCAACATAGCATGGTTATGTTTTTCAGTGAATTTGCTATTTAAAATGGATAACACTGAAAATGAAAATTTTGTTCCCTTATTTACATTACAGATAAATTTATTTGAAGGCCTGAGCGTTGGCGAAATGGCTAAAGTGCATATCGTACTAGCACGCAGATCTGAGTTCAGACCGCCAGCACCATGTAAAAACCAA
This sequence comes from Eospalax fontanierii, assembly GCA_035773235.1. Taxonomy (NCBI): domain Eukaryota; kingdom Metazoa; phylum Chordata; class Mammalia; order Rodentia; family Spalacidae; genus Eospalax; species Eospalax fontanierii. The sequence goes on from CM069552.1 coordinate 21,336,821, forward strand.
GTGTGGTGATTCATGTCTGTAACCCCAGGACTGGATGGAAGTGAAGAGATGTAGATCCCAGATCTCAATATCCAGCCGGTCTATATGAACCTTGAGGTAAGTAATCTTTCCTTGTGTTTGGTACAATAAACATTGAACATGATTTTTAAATGAAAAAAAAATGGGACTTCATCAAAACGTACATTATAATCTCTTCCAAAACACATTTAGAAAATGGAAATACAAGACGCAATTAGATTTAAACAACAAAACAACTTAAAATGGAGTTGGATATGGAGCTTTTGATAAATATACAAACAAATCTTAAAATAGGTAAGGACCATGGGGAGTAGAGCAATGGAGAGAAGGGTCATACTTAATGGAACAAGTATCATAACAGGAATAGAATTTAAATGGTAGAATCGCAAGTGTTTATTGAAATGGTTTTCCCACTGTTCCCTGTATTTGAAATGATCCTAAGAATAATCTAAAAGAAAACTGGTTCAATTACATTTTGAAATATTTTTTCAGCAAATAATAATTCCAAAAAAAAAATTCTCAGATTTTGTAATCCATATAAATGATTTGCTTCAATTCGGCAGAATCGTTTATTAGTCATAGGCTATCAAGACAAGGCCTATCATGTCAAAACTGATAACTTCCCATAGCACGTACCACAATTTAATATGGATCAGAATAACTGGGATCTTTGTTAAAGTGAAATTGCTGGATTTTCTTCTTCTCAAGGAATTATTTCTGATTCGGTAGTTCTTTGATATGATCAAGAATTCAGCTTCTGCTGGGTTTTCAGAGAATGCTGGGAAGAGACTTTGAAAGGTGTGGTAATCAATACACATATGTTCCTGTTGAGAGTAATTGCCATTCTTTATCAGCAGATTTCATATCTTTTGATGAAATTTGATGAATATGAGGGGAAAAACAATCTAGGGCCAGGGAGTTGCCTGTCAATGAAGACTGGATGATATGAGTGTGATCCTTGGCAAGGAGTGAAATCACTCAGGAAAGCTGTCTACTGATCTTCACATGTGGCATGCATGCTCTCACATTCACACATAGATATCACACACACACACACACACACACACATACAATCCCAGAATAATGATACAATTAAATTTAAATTTAAAATTAATTACTACCTGTAAAGTTTACAAATTATTGACATAACATTTTCATCATATTTGGGATAATCAGTCACTTAAAGGAAATTTAAAACTGGGAGGAGAGTGTCAACAACATATGCAAATACTAATGATTTTAAATAAGGAATTTGGGCATCTAAGAATTTTTGCCATGTCTCCTTGTACATCAAGGAATAAATTTCAAGTGTAACTAGTTCAAGGATAGACAAATTATCAACAGACAAATGTACCCTGGGTTTCAAAAGAATAACTTGAATCAAAATGTAAAATGTCTCAATATTATAAAATGGTTCAATGGAGAAAGACGGTGTCTTGATATATTTTATTTAAAAAGCAATAGCATTAAATTAAATTCACCATTGTTTCAATTACGTTTAAAGTGGCTACTCTAAAAGATTTAATTATGTATGTGGCTCTATGCTGGATAGCTTTAATTGTCAACTTGACATATCTCTGGAGAGGGAGCTCAGTTGAACAGTCGTATCCAATGGATTGGACTGTGGCCATGTCTGTGGGACACTTTCTTGTTGTTGAGTTATGTGCCAGGGCCCAATCCACTGTGAATGATGCTCCCCCCGCCCCCACCTTTGTCAGGAGGTTTTGTGTTATATTAGAAAGGAGGCTGAGCACAGGTTAAAGGAGCAAGCCAGTAAGAAGTGTACATCTCTGATCTGTGTTCCAGGTTCCTGCCCTGAGTTCCTGCCTTGGCTTTCCTAAGCCAAATAAACCCTTTCCTCCCCAAGCTGGTTTTGTTTAGTGTTTTTTGTTGTTGTTGCTGTTTTGTTTTGTTTTTATTTTTCAATCACAAAAATGGAAAGCTAACTAGGAAAAGCTAAAACCATAATTTTTCATTATGTTTCTATACTACAATAATATTCTATTTTGTTTACTCCCCAGTTTATTATGGAATATTGCTTTGGGCTTTCCCTGTCCACCAATTTGTTGCAATTGCTAGATGAAATAGATCTACATGAATTCTCAATATTCAGTTCTTTAAGATATAGGCTAGAAAGATAGTTCTACAGTTATGATCACTTACTGCTCTTACAGAGGATTCAAATTCAGTTCCCAGCATCCAGATGAGGCAACTCACAACCTTCTATAATTTCAGTTCCAGGAGACCTGACTTTTTTGTGGTCATGAGGACACTTGCATTCACTTAGAGTATATGAATATATAGGGACACATGTATATAAAATAAAAAAAATAAACCTAATAAATTTTAAGGCTTGATATCCTAGATTTCTTTATGTACCTATTTCTTAAGTAGTTCAGTAAGAGACTTCTCTTTGTGCATGCACCATCTTTTCACTAATCTTTACCCATTTTGTCTAATCATATATTTATGGTTTGAGTTGGAGGTTTGAGTTTGGAATTCCCAGTCTAGGTTTTATGGTGCTATTTTGAAGGCTGTGAACTCTTTAGAGGTAGAACCTGGCTAGTGGAATTCGGTCACCAGTGACTGATCATTCTTCCTTTTGTCTACTTTCTCTGTATTCTGGTCTACATAGTGGAAACACGTTTCTCAGCCATATTCTCCTGCTGCCAGAGACAGATAACCTCATAGCTTCTATGAACTGATATATTGAAATATTCCTGAATTTGTGAGTCTAAGTAAAGTTTTATCATTTAGTTTTTATTTCTGTCAGATATTGAAACACTGTGACGTAAAAATTATATACAACATGAACATTAACAGCAAACCCACTATCAAGCTCCCCATTGTGAAATACCTTCTGTATCATACAGCTTCACATTATAATAGTCCTTCTTCTCTATATTGTTTCCCAATGATTTAAATTCCTTCCAAGTATTTTCTTCATTTGAGACATCCTTTGAAATCCTTTGCCTGTGAAAAGACTGATATCCCTTCAAATACCATGGCGACTAGTGAGAACTGATCACTCATCCCTCGTTCCTCCCCTATCCTACTCCCAAGTCTACGCTTGTCCTTTAAACTAGAGTTGCTTTCTTCTTCATCAATATTTTCTGCCTATGCCCTAATAATGCCCTTGGTATCGACCTGCATGAGACTTTCTGCTTGTCTCATCCTCACAATGGTGTCAGCTCACAGAGTATCCAGGTTTAGGACTTGTTTTTACAGTACATCTTCATTTTTCTATGCTTGTGCATGCATTGGTTAGTTTGTAAAAAGCAATAGATGAAGATGTGACAGATTCTTAGATTTTACTTCAAATACAATTTCGGAGGTAAATATGCCTTGTCAGCAATTCAACATCATAACAGTCGCTGTGACACAGTAGATGTATTGTTTCCTGTTTTCTAAATACCCAGGTATGTATATAGGATTAACGGCATCTTAATCAAATATAGCATATATAGACACTTCCTTCTTGTACCATAACTTCCTACACCATCAATACTTTCCTGGGAACCCACTGGAAGTGTTCCTTCTTATAAATGAAAACTTTTATTAACCTTTAATCTGAGTTAAACATTATTATAGCTTAAGCAAGCATTAGTGACTTCATATATATACATGTATATATACAGGTATATGTATATATATGTGTGTGCCTGGGTGCTTTCATGCCTAGGGTTAGGCAGAACACCAAGATATAAAACCCTGAGAGAAGAGAAGGTTGCTCACCTTGTGGTGGCCAGAAAGCCAAGAAACTGCAGAGGAGAGGCCACAGTCTGCACATGCTTCTCAATGCCACATTACTAGGGAGTTTCACCCCACTGAATGCCACCTGTCAAAGTCTCCACAACCTCTTAAAAGCAACTTCAGCAGGAGCCCAGAGTTGAGCACATGAGTTTTAGGAAAGTTCAGTACCTAACATGAGATATTGTCCTTTATGTCTAAATTGCTTGATTTCTGTGTATGATAAAGCAAGATGAAAATAAAAATTGTGAAGGTTTGAAATGAGAGTGGGAACAGTAACAAGGAAGTTATAGGACGGAAAACAATGCCCACTGTTATCCTTATGATCCTTATGGATTCATTAACATTTGACCATATGGCCTTCTGGATTTTTAAAACATAATTGAGATCACTGTTTCACCTAATATTACATTGTGGTACTTATATGGTTATCCATGCGGAGAAACATGCTATACATGATATTTCTCAATCAACTGTAAATACTTGTGTATTCTGTAAGAATTCTCTGTCTCTCTCTGTCTCTGTCTCTGTCTCTCTGTCTCTCATTGTGTGTATGTGAGTGTGTGCGTGTATGTTCTTGTGAGATTGTGATGTTACTGTGCAGAAGACAACAGAGGCCTCCACGGTTTCTTCAGAGTGTCTGTTGATTCACAGTTTCTGAGTCTGACTCTGAGGAAGATACGTGCTTTACGTCCATAATGAGGTGAGAAAATTTATTGTATGTTAGCATCCTGTCCACAAGATGGCAGTAGAGAGACAGTGTTGGATGGCCGGATCGTGCCTAGGTAGGGGAAAAAAAAAAAATCTTTTTTTGTGTGTGTAATTCAATTTATGTCTGTCTATCATAACAGGATAAAGGGGGTTTTAGGAACGGCAAGCAGGGATAAGGAGGAAGGAACAATAGTGGTACTGTTTCTTTATAAGAAACTACATAATAATACATTGTTTTTTCTCTATGCCACATTCTTTGTCCAAAGAAATGAACAAAATATTTTTCACATAATTGTAGTGCTCTATTTATTAGTTGTGTGTAGTTTATTAGAGTCAGGTCCTTGTAAAATAATCCCTATGGTTTTACCTTTCTATATAAGACACTTGAAAGTGTTGCTCTTTTGTTTTTCAGCTTACCAGGACTATGCTCCCATTTCATTTTAAAATTACCTATTCTATAGACATCACTGTGTTAGTGTAATCCAATGAGTAGTTTTCAATTACAACAATGTTCCAGTCATGAGAAATATTAGGACTGAATTTGACTATCAAAATCAAACTTTTATTTATATTGCAACATATATCTATTTAGCAACGGTAGCATGTTTTGTGTGTGAATTAACCGATACTATAATTTGGACACAAAGCAATTCAACCACTTCTGTCCTTTATGCATTCTCCCCACATGGGCTTACAGAGGGTACTACCATTACCTAAAATTAACAAATATGTGTTTAATGTGGATGGCATGTGAAACTAATAAATATGCATATATTTATATATATACATATGACAAAATAAAAAAGTAGCTAGGAAACTGGTCATCAATTATTAAATGTATATAGCAACCAAAGGCATACTCAACAATCATTTATTTTTACCACCTTGGCCAATCAGGAGTTTCTGCATTGACTGTTCTTTGTTGCAAAATGACAATTCCCTGACAAAGGCCAAGGAGAACACTATTTAGAAGGAAGTTTGGAAGCACACTCACTTATGAAAATAGAAACAGTAGGTTCATCCTTATATGGTCTATGACTTACCCGAGCCATGGGACTTTGATCAGGACCACAGTCCTATGCACGAAACCCCTGCAGATGAATGAGTATCATATACAATCATAATGTTAGTTGGATATCTAGATAAAATTCATGGCACTATTGTACCAGTGAATACACCTTGCCTGGCCAGTTGGTATTGCAGCATGCAAGCAAATTTTGGATATATGTGTTTTAGGAGAGTGTGTTTTTGTGGGACTGTGAGTAGGTGTGGCTTTACAGGACTGTTAGCAACCAGAGGAGCTTTGCTCATTCCACAGACTGAAACAGGATTATGTATTGAATTCCAAGAATAAAGAAGGAAGAAAAGTGGAGTTTGGCAGGGAGATCCCATAAGATAAGATGTTAAGGGCAATGGAAAATATTTTCAATCTTAAAATATTCAAATCAAGTAGCTTGTTACGTATTGTCTCCGTTTGTCTGAATAAGTATTATGACTACAGGAAGTGTTGGATTATAGTTGGTCCTTATGGGAAGTTTGAAAGAGAAATGAAGTGATAAAGTCATGTTGCCATCACTGCATGTGGACCTGTCTCCAGGTGAGCCCTCTGTGTCACTTCCTCTGATGCATAATCAGCCCCGTATGTCTTGGCACCTTGAAAACCAAGGAGTAATATCCATGAACAGACTGCTCCAGACAGAACAAAGCAGTCACGATTTAGAAGATCTGATCTTGGAGCCAAAGTAGAAGGAAAATAGAGGTATGGGATTGAGAGTAAATACGTTATTTCAAATATAAAATAGGCCTTCTAAAATAATTATGTGTTACGTACGAAACAAATAGCCATGATGTCTGGACAACCAATGAAAGTGCAAATATAGAGAGCTTTGTGATAAGAAAAATTGGCAAAACCAGAGAAACAAGAAGACAAGTGATCCTGTAACTGTCACCAAGAAGAGACCGTGTCTGGGTAAATTTCATTGATGAGGCTGACTTTGGCTCTCCATACAGTGGATTTAACTATTAATACACTTGCATAAAACCTTAAGGTTAAGGCCCTCTGTGAGTGTGTGTGTGTGTGTGTGTGTGTGTGTGTGTGTGCTTTTGTACGATATGCCCCTTTGTTGTGACTAACACTGGCCTTTCCTTCCTTAATCCAGATATTTATCACTTCCCATGTCCAGATTTAGTAAATAAGTGGTTTCCCTTTTATAGCAAGAACATGCCCCTGAGACCTCTTTTTCCTACTGTGGCTCTTATTTAATTAAACATCTTTGGTAATGAGAAAGCAGAATGTATACGTTCTGAGTGTTTTCTATTGCTGTGAACCAGGAAGGAATGCTTCTTACTGGCTTGCTCCTTCTGCTTGTGCTCAGCCTGCTTTCTTATACAAATAGGATCACCTGCCCATGGGTGGCACCATCCACAGACCTCTGAGTAGTCCCACATCACCCCCAAAATCAAGAAAATGCCTCATGAACATACCCACAGACCATTAACATAGAGGGAATCTCCTAAATTAGGTTCTGTCTTCCCCGATGTGACAAGTTGAAAAACAAAGCCATTCTTGACAGCTTCCAAATTCATCTCCTAGAATCTAGTCGTACCTAGAATTCTTCATTGGCCTCTAGTTTATAAATACCTGATTAGAGTAATAATGATAAAAACACAGAACTCTCACCTCAAGCATGGTAAGACAGAGTTTATTCTTGAGTCAAATATGAGTGAGCATGGCCTGGGGACAACAGATTCTGGTCACGCAAGAGTCCATGTTCCAATGTAGAAGCAGTACATGAAGATTTTTTACCAGGGGAGAAAAGGAATTCATAAATCAAGACAGTTTTTAATCATTAAAGTTGTAGTTTTAGCAAAGGGGAAATATCAATTACCAACACCAGATGCTATACGATGAGAATCGGCCATTTGGGTGGTAGAAGCCAGGATTTGGTTAAGTTAATACATTCCAACACTTTTATCCATTAGTCACAGGATGTTAGATCAGACTCAAGGGGATGTGAGGAATGAGTATTTGTAGGGCTAAAGGTGGTCCAAGACAAAATGTAATTACTCTCTGTACCTGCGACATTCCAAACTCTCCTCAGTCACTACAGTTCTATTGAGGCGATCAAACTTGCAGAAGGTTCAGTTTGAAGGTGCAGGATTTTTCTGTGTAATAGGTTATTTGCAGAACTGTGGAGAATTGGAAACAAATGGAATGAACACTCTTTTCTCCATTTTGTCAAGAGTTCCTCATAAAAGGAGAAGCAACCATTCTAGAGAATTAGCCATGAAGAAATCACTCATCCTGTTCAGTAGAATTTGGCCTATAGACTGAGAGCAATGGAAAAAATCAAAACACAGAGTCAATGTCCCAATAAACACACCCATATGGAAACAGACATCATCCACTTGATTCCCCTTGCTGGTTGAAGTGTGGGCTCTCAATACGCCAGGCCCTCAGACTTGTGTTAAGTCAGATCATTGTTTTTTAATTATTACAAAAGGACTGAAATTTTAGTAAGTACTCCCTTTAAACTTATCAAATCAGTCCTCTGATTTATAGAACGAAGAATGGGTTGGTATAATATCACTTCATTTCTGTGACGTGGACCATTTATACAGATCGTGCTGAAGCCTAATTCAAGATCAAGATCTCAGATAAAGAATGGTGTCAATCCAATACATAATAATTATTGCTTAAGTTTCATCATAGTTAATCCATTTTTATTATAGCAAGCACCATTTATCTTTTCCAGAGAGATATGATATTTATTTCCTAATTAAATTTATGAAAGTTAAATTCTAGTCCACATAAAGATAGCATTAAATATTAGCAGTATAGATTGTTCATGAATACGAGGATGTCTATAAACAATTGAATTCTGGTTATGAGGCTCTGTCAGAGCAGCTGCTTTTGATTCAGATTTGGAATTACAGTCATCTGGGAATCTTAAATATATAGAGTCAAGGTTGCAGTCCCAGACCAATTAAGTTAGAATCACTGAGGAGTCCTGACATTGATTTTTTTTTGTCAAATCTCCATATTGATTTTAATGTGTGTCTATAGCTGAGAAATAACAAATTCCAGAATGCAAATTTTAAAGAGTGAAAAGAATATAGTTTCACCAAAGTATACAGTTAAATACAAAGTTGGGCAGAAATACATAGGCATACTGAAGTAGTCAAAAGCTTCCATATAAAAATGAACTTTGGGGAAAACACAAACTGTATTTCAGCCTAGAAGACACACCATTGCTTTGCAGATTCAAGTCCTTTGCTTTCTGAGTTCTACCTAATGGGACCTTGGTCAAGTTTAGCTATTTAGCTCAATTCGTTACTTTCATTGAGCCATGTTGCTTCTTCCTGCAAAAACTTCCGTTTTTATAGAATTAAGAGGGGCTGCTTGGCATGGAAGGTCCCCAAAGACTTGTTTGTCCAGTTGCAGTACGTTACAGCTTTTATCATGAATGAAAGTGACCAATGACTTGTCCTGCTTCCCTTGCTTCTAATGATGGTAATTAAAAATAGAATCACCGCATCCTTATGTGAGGTTTCACTTTCCTTTTGTTTTCTGTAGTGAATTTATATTTTGAAAACTAATTTTTCTTCCCCTGAGCTGACAGATCAGCCAGCAAGCAACCTTTTAAAAGCCTTACTGAGAGAGGAAATCAGCCTGCGTATGCACGGTGAAGACAAGGCTGACCTAGTAATGAGGCTGGTACAATTGCATTGATTTTCCTTTTTGACCTCCCTTCCTGTTTAACCATTTGTCAATACTGGAGAAAGAAAGCTGTAGAATGTAATTTTTTGCAACTGGAAAAAATATAACTTATCTCAGAGAAAGAAGTCGGAATACTGTTTTGACATAGAGTCAGAGGTTAAAATAAAATGACCTTTCTCGACTGAGTCTTAATGTGAGCACCAACAAGTATTTTGAACAATTAAAAATGTCTTTAAAAATGTGTTGTTAGGTCAGGAATAGTGGCACACACCTTTAATCACAGCACTTGGGAGGCAGAAGCAAGTGGATCTCTGTAAGATGGAGGTCAGCCTTGTCTGCATAGTAAATTTCAGGCCAGCTGGGTGGGAGACCTTGGGCAGCAGGCCCCAACCTTAGTCAAGGAACTACTGGCAACTGATTACTACAGGGTGAACGAGTATTGACAAGATAGGCCTTAACATATATGACAGAATGTATGAAATACATGGGGGGGGTCTTTGAGGGTGGGTGGATAAGGAAGGTCTGCCTATGATAAAAGATCTGTTGTACAAAACACAGAAAAGCTCAACAAAATATACATAAAAAATGAAATGCAGAAGTACATCCTGACCACCTTCCAAAATACTAAAAAGAAATTATTGTTGTATATGTGCTTATGGAATTGGGTGCACATGCCACAGCACACGTGTGAAGGTCATCAGACACCGTTCTTGGTTTTTTCCTTTTACAAGTTAGTGAGTTTTGTGGACTCGGACGGCAAGCACCTTCACCTGCTGAGCTGTCTTGCGGGTCCTTAAATAATCATTTTATACTCTAATTTGTTTGAATTTGTGATTGACTTTATTCCCATTTTCCCGTAATCTCCAAGTCTACACTTCTCTCTTTTGTCTTTCCAACCTTAATCTTCTGATTTTATGAGCTACTTCTATAAAGTATCTGGTATTGATTCCTATATAGTCATTACCTATACTCTTTGCCAGTACAGAACATCACATATATTCCAATATTCCATATCTCCATCATTCTCTCCCAGCTGTCTCTTCATTTGTCTTGCAGGACTGTGAATTCTTATTATGAATGGAAGTGACCAGTAATTCAAGGATATGGGCGAGTCCCGTACACCTCCATTGTTTCAGGAGTAACACAATACCTGACTTGTAGTGAACCTTTTAGAAGTAGTAAATAAATGATAAATAGGAAATGTTTGTTTGTAAAATGCTTTCCTCAACGATAAAAAAAAATCCCAAATATCATCACCGCATATTTTTAAATTGGAAAGCATAAAATTTCATGGCAGTCAGTTTTTTTTTAATGCTTATTTATTATGAAATAATTCTCAACTCCTAAAGAGAAGATTGAAGGAAGTGTGGTAGGTATATTAGGAGCCACAATTGATAAACTTTTGTATATAATTACTGTATTGAGCTGGGAGACTTTTTTATAGCTTGTTTATAGCAACAAAGTGTTCCTTGATCATGATAAGTACTTAGCATAGGTATTGGTGACAAGATGATGACTCAACAGGTTTGAACAAAGGATAAATGATCACAGATTTCTGGAAGAAGACCAATAGAATTATCTTTTTGTAACCAATGTTCACAAGCCATTAGATATTAGATGTGGACCAACCTGAACAGAGGTGAAGACCTTGTGTTCAACTGGGTTTTTCAATTGAGTCAGTTTCAGAAGCTAGCTGCAGGAAATATGTCTAGTGTTTGGGTGGTAGGTTTTCAAGTATTAGGGGGTTTAGTATGTGATCTGTCATCACAATATCCACTACACTCACAAATCCATGTGAATTAAATATGTAAGTAGAAGTATCATCTTACAGTTCTGGTATTCAGGACAGAGTTCAAGGCCAGAGCCTGAGACGCCACAAATGAGGAATATGTGAAATGCCAAAAGGAAAACTGTTACTGCATAAGCTAATTGAAAAATAGATTTAAAAATGTAAAATAAAACACAATGATTTTACAAAAGAAAAAAAAATATATCTCTTGGTACTGGATCAAATAATGGATTTTTCTCTCTTACAGTAATGTGTGTTCCCATTTCACTCAATGTCTGATTCAATCAAGACATAAAACTGGCCTTCAATATGTAGTTTCCATGTGTTCATCCTCACTTAATATATATGTTAATTCTACTGATTTTCAGAATATGTGTGGCTTCTGGATTTGCTAATTATTGCATTTCATATAGGTTGAAACTAGATCTGTCAGAATTCCATGTCTTCTCCTTTCTGAAAGGACACATGTCAGTCCTTCTCACCTGCCAAAAGTAATAGATGGTAGTATTTATTAGTGAGCTACTGCAGGGAAGGTGCTTTCATATCTACGTGAATGAGTTAGGTACCATGCCTTATGAGTAATGTCTCCCCTTTCAAAAGATGGGTGAAGGAGATGTTTCTGTCCCAAACAACTCAGTATTTTAAAATCTGTTTCAGGAGACAAATACATTTACTCAAAGATTTCTATTTGGCTAAATTATGTTTCATTAAATTTTGCATTTTCTCTTCATGATGTGTACAAGTTAATAAAGCATTGATTAAATGAGCTAATTATGTTAAGGTAAAATGAAATTCATAGAATTGCACTCTCAGCTGAAAGTCAGTAATTAGGAGTCACTATTTTCTGCTTGGATTATCAAGACAGTGAAATACAGAATGTTTAACCCTAGAAAATATGGCTTTTCTTGATATGATGTCTTCAAAATAAGCATTATGTCTATCAAATAATAGATCCTAGTAAAATGATGCTCAGTACTAGGTGGCATAAAAAGGAACTCGTTTCTTTATAAAATGAACTTTTAAAGATACATTATGTGTTTGTTGGAGAAATATGTTTGATATCCATAATGTGCTATTAAACTATGGGGCACTGTTTTAATGTGTGTGTTTGCTTGAGGTGACATTTGAATGTTACTGGGATTCCAGTCAATGAGTTTCTATGCAAGTCACTTCATATATGATGAAATTTATAAAAAAGTAATTCATTTTTAAAAATAATATCGTGGGACTGGAAAGATGACTCAGTCGTTAAGAACACTGGCTGCTCTTACATAGGACACAGGTTTAGTTTCTAGCACACACATGGCAGCTAACAACTGTGCCTAATTCCAATTTCAGGGGATCTGCAGCTCACGTCTGACATCTGTTAGCATTGCAGGACATGGATGCACTTACATACATGCAAGTGAAACACATACACATGAACAAATAATTAAAGTTTGAAAATAATACATTTATTATTTTGAGAGTTTCATACAATGTATTTTGATCATATTAACAACTTTCCCCCATTTTCTCCAAGGTTCACAACATCTCCTTAACAACCCAGTTTGTGTTTTTTCTTTTTTTATGAGTCCATCAAGTCTAATTTTGTTACTCAAATGCACCAGGTTATGGAGCCATCACTTGGAGTATGGTTAATGAACCTGCCGTCATACCCTTAAAGATAACTGAGTCTCACTTTATAGAAACTATTAGATAGCTATTAATAATTCCTCTGCTCGGCCTGTGACTCCATGTCCATTTCTCCTCTCCATGCTGAGACTTTGCCTTTCTTGAGCATGTGTGATTTTTGTGCATGTTGTTACAACTTCTATGAGTTCATATATGCAACTGCACTTTCCAGACAACTGTCTCATTGAAGTTATCCATTGTCCCTGGGTTTTATAGTCCTTCTGTCCCTCCTTCCCCAGCAATCTCTGAACCTTGGTGGGAGGTGTATGCTCACATAGGACTGAGTACACCACAAAGACTTCTAGTCTCTTCATTTTGACTAATTGTGGGTGGCCTGTGATACTTGCCATTTGTTAAAAAAAATATTTTTGAGAAGGGCTGAGGGAAAAATCTAATCCATAGATATAACTTTGTTAAATATTATATCCATTTAACAAAATATCAGTATTCTCCCCTATTGTCTATCACTTACAAGGCACAGATTCTTGGCCTTGATTAAAGTACTAGATATGGAATATACCTTAAATGCAAACAGAAAGTGTTAAGTTATTCTCATATCATTATTGCCATTATTTTACCAGTGGGCATATCTTGCCAGCCTAGTCTTTATTTAGCTTGCTGGGTTCACAGCTGGGTAAGATTGTCAGTACTTTTCTCCTCTGGCAGCATGCACAGCACTTTCCATCACAACAAAAGTTAGCTAGTAGGGATAAAGTTTCCAGGGGAATATCGGATTTATTTCCTATATTCTTTGACTTCAGTGTGTATTTTCTATAACAATAAGATCTCATCGTCAAGTTGTGGAGAGTAATAATCAAGAGCAATGGCGATAGACAGTAATATTTGTGGGTATATGAAACCACACTGGCCAACAATTCCAAAAGATGTAACTAATTTTGTTTGCTTTCCTTATGTAATATATAGATAAATAGTATACTGTTAAATTAAAACAGACATCAGATGGAACTTAAAGTACATAAATTCAGACTCATATTCATGTTCAAAAACAGCAGCTAGATATCCTTACAGGGAATATAGATAGAACACCATCAACTGTTTGCGAATGTCAATCCATGCTCTTATTGATGGATGATAACAATGCCTAACTGCTCTCATCACATAACACTATTCTTGGCCTAGCAAGAGTCTGCCATCCAAGGAATGTATGTTTGCAATTCTCAGGTCTGCCCTGTGGAACCTCCAACACTGACTGAATGGGCATTGATATGGCTGTATCTTCGGGAGAGATTAGGAACACATAGTAGAATGTATGCTGTAGAATATCGGGGAGATTGAGTTGCTTACAAATAATTCGATGTATTTGTCTTTACTTTTGTTGCTATTGTCTCTATTTTAAAAAAATGCAGTCCTTACAAACTACCTGAATCCCCATTGTGGTAACTCAGACCTATAATCCAAACACTTGGAATGCTGAATCAGGAGGAACAGTTGGAGTTAGAAATTGAGTACATTTTTCAGTAGCACCAAAACGAACAAACAATTAAGTAAATAAAGGGAATCTACATGAGAAAACGCTCATACCCAGATTTCTGCATGAAACAATTTATAATAAGATAGCATTGCTGTTATAATAGCGCATGCAGTCCATGTAACATTCCTTTAAAAGCATATTAGAAGCGATAAACAAAGTTCAAAGAAGGCTTTCTCATCTTGGAAGGTGTACAGGCAGGCCGAGATCACTGAAAAATTGAAGTGCCCTAGTATATAGTCCATTTTGGAGAAAGTTCTATGGACAGCTGAGAAGAAAGGGTATTCATTGGCCTTTGGGTAGAGTGCTCTGTTGGTATCTGTTAGGCCCACGTGATTTATGTTACTAAGTAACATCATGACTTATTTGCTTATTTTGTATCTGGCTGATCTGTCTAGTGATGACAGCAGAGTATGTTGGAGTCAATGTGTGATTTTAGAGGCCATAGGATTTCTTCAGTGGAACTCTGTGTAGTGCATACACATTTAGTCAAACCTTTTTTGGTGCATTTTTCCTTTAGTTTGCATAAAGTGGTCTTTTCTATCTCTTCGTACAAGTTTTTGTTTGCAGTCTATTTTGTCAGATATTAGAGTAGCTGCACCTCCTCGTTTTGTAGTTCTGTTGGCTTGGAATAGCTTTTTCCATTCTTTTAACCTAAGGTGGTGAAGTGTGATTCTTAGAGGTAGAGAATCCATGGATTCTGTTTCTTTACTCAATCACTCAGTTTGTGTGTTTCGACTGGGAATTGGGACCACTAATATAGAAGGTTATTATTGACCAGTGTCTAGGAATTCTCCTTATGTTATGCTCTAATGTTTCTCTCTTGGACCTCTTTTAGATGACTGTTCTAAGATTATTTATTTATTCTTTGTGCTTTCTTTAGAGTGATGAATATTCTCTTCAGGCCAAAGTATTCCACTGAGCATTCTCTATAGAGCTGGTAACAGGACTCCAGTGGATAGAGTCTCACCAAATTACATGATTTGGAAACAGAAATTTGACACATAAATACACACACACATATGTATACATATATATATATATATATATATATATATATATATATATATATATAGAGAGAGAGAGAGAGAGAGAGAGAGAGAGAGGATGAAACATGAAATTGTGTGTGGGATAGTAAAATAGGTACAGATAATAGAGGAGATCTATGTATGATCAAAATATGTTTTATGATGATCACAAATTTCAGTAACAGATGGATTCAAAGTACAGTTGAAAGACACAAAATCTGTCAGGTTCCCTTGAGGCTTTCACCTAGTGAACTTTCTCAGCTAACCAGCAACTCACCTGACTATAATTTTCTGTTCCTTAAGCCTCTCTGCATACCAGACCCCAGGAATAAGCTTCTGTCTTCTGCCTATTCTGTACTGGATTACTTGTATAAATTTCTGAGAATTCTTACATCTATTTTCTTCTATTTCTGTGTGTCAATACAGATATTAAATACTCATATTTCATTCTTGTTTGCAAGAATCAGTTTAAAACTTACAGAAGTTCAACTTAAACCCTTGAAATCTTGAGGATAAACATTTTTGGCATGGAAACAATGGCAGCCATTCCTTCCCAATCTTCA
This sequence comes from Eospalax fontanierii, assembly GCA_035773235.1. Classification (NCBI taxonomy): domain Eukaryota; kingdom Metazoa; phylum Chordata; class Mammalia; order Rodentia; family Spalacidae; genus Eospalax; species Eospalax fontanierii. Next base: position 21,352,563 of record CM069552.1, read on the forward strand.
AAACCAGGTCCAATATGGAATACTTGTAAATTGTTTTAAGTATTCTGTTTATGGTTTTATATTTTTCTTCTTTTGTTATTAATCAAATGTCTGCAATTACATAATTTTAACAAAAGTCAATAAGTAAGTGCTTAAGTGTAATATAAATGAACAATTTTGTTAGTAAACTAATATCTATGCTTAAATGTAAACAACAATGACACCATGTTGGTCATGGCGCAATGCGAAGGAGGTGTGGATAGGGGAAAGGATCTAAAAACCACCAAGTTATACTGTATGAAATCACTAGCATTCAATAAAAACACAGTCTTTGACTTAAGGACTAATTTATCATACGTTTGCAGTATCAGTCTGGTTTTAATTGCTATAATGAAATCCTAGAGGATGGCTAACAACCTGAAGAAAGAGGTTATTTATCTCATAGTGGTATAAGCTGAAAGCCTTAACAACAGCATTGTGTCAACTGTGGTAAAAAGCCTTCTGGAAGAAGAACCGTTTTGGTGGTAATGGGAGTTGAATGGACCATATTATCCCAACAAGAAACCAGAAAGGGAGACAGACTGGGAGCCCAGAATCCCTTCTGCAGACATATGTACAATGATAAAAGGATATCCCATTGGGCTCCATGACCCCATGTCTCTGCCAAAGTAGCCACTCTGAGGAATCAATATGTAGGTCCTTGAGGATTCATTCATATTCAAACTTTTTTAGGTGTACTCACAATGAACTTGCCAACATCTAGCATGCAGTGTTACAAAATGGAAAGCTGTGGATAACCTGTTGCCTTTCACAACATTCAAATGTTACACAATCAATCCTCACATTGATTATTGACATTTTTCTAATGCTTGCTCCAAATATGGCATTTTATAGTTCTGAAAATAGAAATATGAGGATTTCATTCTCAACTCAGCCCCAAAGCAATATCTCTATGCAAAATTAGCTCAGTACTAGAAGGACAGACATGTTTTGCATGTGTATGTTTGTAGTATTTTTAAATGCTTGCAATGTATTTGTGTGCACATGTGTGGAGGCCTGAGGTTGAGGTTGTTGTTTGCTTCCATTGTTAGCTTGGTGTTGATACACACAAACATAGACACACACACACACACACACACATGCACACAAACAGATATATATATATATATATATAAACATATACCACGGACACCTACACATATTCCAACGCACACACATGGGGGCACATACACATCTAGGAGATTTTATCTTTCTTCTTTCCAATACAGGCGATGTCTGTAGATGTTAAATATCTAGAACATTCTTAGATAGTGTTCATTTGAGGCATAAGGTATGTTTTTACTGTTGTTGAATCTGTGAGGACCCATTATGGCTTCTGCCAAAAATTACAGCTAGGTTATGAAAAGCCAAGAATCTCTCTGCCTACTTTCTCTTAACACTTGCTCCTGGAGGTCTGACAAACTGTCTTGTAGGGAGCCAAATAACCCCCAGCCTGCTGTGCTGGAGAGAAAAAAAAAAAACACATAAATGTTGTGGTCCAGAGTGCAGCCAGAATCTGTCTTGCAACTAACATCTCTGGCTAGATGCATGACAGGGAGGAATTTCCAGTTGCTGAAGCTCAATATCGCCAGCAATTGCATCACTGCTGTAGAACTTTTGTACAAATGCCCTGGCCACATCATCTTGTGGCCAAATTCCAAATCCACAGAATCAGTGAGCACACACACACAAAAAAACTGTTTCTTTAATTAATAATTTTTGAAGTCATATGCTAGTTAAAAAAAATCATATTTCTATTTTATACTTAAAATTTCATTTTCTGGTTCATTACTTTCTAAGTTTCTTCTCTTAATATAAATGTTATCATTTAAACATGTAAGAACTTTTGACATAACCTTTTATGCATAATAAATTTCCAGGATTATATAACAGGACACTCCATTGTCAATGACTCTCACGTAAGAAAACAGCTTCACTATACAGACTTAACAGTAGGTAGAGACAAGAGAATATAATGGAATCAGATAGTATTCAACACTCTTGCTTAGGGTACACAGCAGGAATGGAAGATCAGAGTACTGAGTCAAAGACAAAGATGAAAATTCTACATAAATGCAGATGAGACAGAGAAGAGTCAGCAAGAGATCTCTGATCAAACAGTCATAAATTTAGAATTGAATGTGATAGGCTATGCCCTGGTGTGAACTCAAAGTGCAAAACCAATAAATTTAAACCGTGTATCATTCATCAAACAGCTGAGTTAAGTAAGTAAATCTTTATTTGTCTTTCTAATTCTGTATTTGAATGAACATGGTTTAATCCTTGAAGTTTATAGAATAACTTCTTTACACAAAACAAAATACATATGATATAGCATAAGATCTCAACTCAATAACCATTTGATGGGTCTTGTTTCAGTTACAAGTAGGTACACAGGTGATGATATTTTATCAATGAATTTCTGATTTGATTCTCTCAGCACGTAGAGACTATACATCTATTTCAGATTTAGGTGCCATTTCCTACTTCCCTTAATATGTCATTCCCTGGGTACAGATTCTGAGAGGCCAGAGTGACAGTGATGTATTTCATCCTTAGAGGAAATTGCATATCTCAGCACAGCCAAATACAGGATTTATGAATCATTTTTCCTGGTGGTCTATTATAATGATATCAGTAACTGTCGATAATCCATTAGCATGGGAGGACTTGAATTAGAGCAATAATTACCTGTCATTCTCTTGCTAACATTGCATGCAGTTAGAGTCTTCATCTGGTGAAATTTTCATCTGGCAAAGACAGAGATAAAAATAATATGGAATCAAAGATATAATAAACTAAAAACCTACCTCTTTTTATTCGGATACTGACACATTAAAGAGCTTAGCACTTGAAGATAACAGTATTCTAATTTAAAATCCACATCAATATTAAAAGAATAAATGTCACTTCCAAATGAATTATAGGTTAAGTTGGTAACACAGGCAAACTTCAAAATGGTGCATCTGGAACACTGATTTCCTCTACATAAGCCATTTGATAATCTGCTGATTTTGTGATAAAGTTTGCACAAAAATCTGAGTAAATAATTCAGCAAAAGCAACATAAATGGGAGAAACTGTATTACGTTACTAACATCCTTCAACTTAAATTAATTCCAAAGTCGGAAGGAAATATTTTTGAAAAATTTAATATTTGATTAATTGCCTTTCCATGTGCCTGCCTCATAAAAGCCACAGAATTCCTCTGAGCTGACTCTTCCATATATGAAAGTAAGCATACATTTACATATACACATATATTTCACGGTATTAAATTTCAAATTGAATAAACTATAAATACTTCTTATATCAGAGATTAACCTGTTAAAGATGGGAAACACAACATCACAAGAGGATGCCTTTAATTTAGCCCCTTCTCTGAAGAGGGTATGCAAATGGAGAGAATAAAGTCCTCTTCAGTTGGTAAGCATCTGCTTTTCTCAGCCTGAGCTCAGGAGCAGGCGATTTACGTTTCTCTATGTCATACCAAAGGAATACACCAATGTTCAGTCCACATTAGTACAGCTGTACCATTTGTTTAAACTTCCTCAGAATAAGGTTTCTGTGGGAAAGAATGAAGTTGAAGTTATACATACACAACATATAATTTTAGTTAAATAATAAAGTAAAAAGCCGAATCAAGACATCTTGTAAATACACTGATTATTTCAAGTTCATTTTGCTACACAGTGACAGGCCTCTTGGAAACTGAGGCACTAGGTCAACCCTTAGAGGAACCACATCATTTTATGTTAAGAATTCATGAAATGGGAGAAACTTTAAAAGGCTACCATTTAACTTTTCAAGTCTTCCAGTGCTAGGCACAGATTATGGCTCTGAAATTTCTATAGCTATGTGAATTTGGACAAGTCTCTAAGCACAGCACACATGTTTCTTCATCTAAAAATTGAGCATGTAGAATTCACCAAATGCATCTGATTTCTTGAACCATAGGAGAATTTCCTGTTCTGATGTAACAAATCACATTGTAGAAGATGATGCGTTATTGTTCTGATGCTCACAATGTGAAGTTTCTCTCTAGTGCTTATTGAATATGTAGCGTAATGTGTTTTAATTATGTTGTGTTTTGAATAAGCATTGTTATAGAGCTGCATTTTACAAGTTGGACATGACAGTTATGACATTGAAGCAAAGCAAATAACCACCTGTATCAGAATCTCCTGAGATCAGAGAGCAAGTTGATTACCAATTCCTCCTGGAATGAGGAAGTAACTCTAGGGGCTCACAAAGATACTTAGATCCCCAAGCTTACATAAGGTTAAATTTCCAGAAGGGAAGAGTCTCTCTCATAGTGCAACTGTGCTTTGGTGAGAGCATGCATGCATTCCCTACTTGACTGATTAGTGCCTACTATGTTTCTTCATTTTGCAGCTTAAAGTGCAATTTGTTTACATAGCTTTTTGCCCATTTAATGTCTCTTTGTCTATTAGATCAAAGATGTTTTTGAAAACTTTTACTGCATTTAGTATTATTTCTGCATGTCTCCAGCCATGGCTTGCTTTTTAATGTATACCTCTTTTAGTTACAGTGCATTTCTGTCGTTTCTGTGTAAGTTTTCAGTGAGTCACTCATTGTATGTGAACTTTAACATTTTTCCACTGTCTTTAAACTTTGTCACATTGAGATATAATTCACTGATAACTGGCATTATAAATCAATGCAAACAGAATAATTTCCAAAGATATCTAATACTATGGCTTCATCTGTTAAATTAGTGACTCTTCAGAATAGCTGTCATGACATGGTATACAGTAGCTTGTCTAGATATATCTACCATCACATACACCACAGGGATGTATTAAATGCCTATAACAGAACCAAGACATGATTCAATTCTGTGAACAGTGTACAGAACATGAATACATGCAAAAACTTCAGATGAAACAAAACTTCTCAAAGGGGAGATGAATAGAAACAAATATAACACATTAAAGTGGTTAGTAATATATATAAAGTTCGGCTAGGAACCAGTGTTTATCTCTCCTTTAAATATTGCAATATAATAGGGAAAGTAAGTTTACATATAAAAGTCTAAAAATTGGTATTGGAAAATACCTGCAAGATATTACATAAAATAAGATACACATGGAGATTTTTGTCAGAAGGAAATGAGACAGGAGAGAAGTCCTGGCTGGGAAATCAACACGACACAGGGAATGTTAGTATTCCTCAGCATGGAAGGAGGTGCTCCATGTACAGCCCTTTTAAGAGAACATTATTCCCAAGATGAGGAAGACAACCTTTGCAAATGTATGCTGTGAGCATAGTGTGGTATAACATAGTTTACATTTCACAATTCCTCATTGTAACATGGCCTAACATGAGAAATCTAAACACCTAAACTGTTGACGATCTAAACTTGTGGCTTACATATTGTTTTTATTCTTTATTCATTTTAATTGAATTTTTGAAAAATTCAAGCAATATATTTTAATAAATTTAGACTCCTCTCTCCTCCATCTGTGCATATATATATATATATATATATATATATATATATGCCTATTAAGTCAGGTTTGTGACCTCAAATGTTATGCTTGCATCCTCTGGAACTTGGTTAACCTGTCTAACGTCACACCCTTATAGGAAAATGACTTCTTCTCCCAGGACTTACCAGTTGTGAGTAGATAGTTCCTTAGCTAAGACTGAGCCTTGTTACTCACTTCATCTTTTATGATGGAGTTTTGTCTGGCTTGAACTCTTGTGGGTCTTGTGGATGCTTTCGCCCCTGCTGTGAATGTATCTGAGTAACCCACTAGCTCTTTGCAAACCACTGTTACTCTGTTTCATTGTGGTCATCCACCATGTTTGGCTTTTAAAATCTCATCTTTCTGGCCCCTCTTCTGCAATGGTCCCCGAGCCTTGTTTCATGAGGAAGCTTTGCTGGTGAGAGTGCACAAGATACATTAATATTTTTTTTCTGCTCCTTGTTCTTCTATGTTCCCTTAGATGTAGACGTTGTGTTGTAGATGTGTCACTTGGACCTCACCGTCACAGACACTTATTTTCTGCCTTTGACCAATGGTGGAACTTTGTAATAGTCTCTATCAGTTGCAAATTTTTGATGAATGGTGAGAAGTACAGTTGTTTGTAAATATAAGGGTGCATATTTAGAATACAGTAAGCAGTTACATTGTTCTAAGAATGTGACAAAAGTATATTCTTTCATCCTGAGCAATCCATCAGGAATGTTATGATAGAATTACTATTACCTTAAGAAATTAAATGTGAATTGTCATTTGTTTAGATAGTCTTTTATAAATAAACCTAAATAAACAATGTATTATCATCTGTATTTGAAACTAAATCAAGTACTATTACCATTTAGGATACATAAATGGTCTCTTGTTCACTCTAACCTTATTTTCATTATTCAAATTTAATTAATGATGAGGACAAGCAGAGGGAAAATCACAGGCATGATTATATGAATAGTAGCTGCTATTTTATTGAGAAAATTAGCATGTAGCATCCACTTTTCTGTGTACTTATAAATACCTCATTGACATACTTGCCATGATCATAATATATATATATTATATATTGATATATCGATATCTATTTGTGATACATATGATTATAATATATCCAGGGTCATCCAGGTAGCACACAATAGAGTGTGTTATCAAGCCCAAAGCTCTTTGAGTTCAAATACCGGCATGTTTTGATACTAAATGGTATCCTCCTGATGCAGGAAGAAGTACGACCTGAAGAACAATATTGTACTTGTTTTAATACGATTTCCAGTTTTCACTGATGCATAGTTTAGGGACATTTTTGCAATCCAAATAAACTGATATGGCTAGAAATTCAGCATCAGTGATAGAGAGTGGGGAGATATTTTATCCAAATTGGCACATTTTTGTGACATCATTTTCTAATTTTTTCTATCACTACCTATAACACCTAAGAAACTGTGCTTCTGAAATCTTTCTTCCTTTCCCTCTCTTTCCCCCTCCCTCCCTCCCTCCCTCTCTCCCTCCCTCATCCTTCCTTCATTTCCCCTTCTTTCCCACACTTCTACCCGCCTCCCTGCATTTCTTCCTCCTTCTCTATTTCCTCTCTAACTTCTTGTTTCTGACTTTCAACCTTTCTGCTCAGATAGCATGCGTGTGAACCATTTAAGTATAAAATTAAAATTTATCTGGAAGATTGCAGATGACAAAGCAATAATCACAACCTAAGAGGATTTACTTGGCTTCTATGCTATGCCCACCTATGAGTAGTGTTTAGCTGAGTTTCTTTTCTATCCTTCACTATGATGGATGATGGGCTCACCAGAGTAAAACACTAAGCAAAACTCTTTATCTAACTGTGGAATTGAAAAAAAGAGAGTATTTCTGTAGTCAGCAGACCAGTTTATATCCACTGTAATTATTATCAAGGATGATTTCACTCCTCAATTATATCTGTACCTTATTCCATTTTAGTTTTGATTCCTTTATAACTTCTGAGACTTAATTTTAAAAAATATTAATCTCTCATCATGGATAAACTCTTCACTTTGGGCCTCTATAAGAAAACCACAGAAGATTATAATATAATATCTACAATATCTGCAAAAGGCATCCCAGTAATACAAAGATGTTTTCATTGGAGGATGCAGTACATACTTGCATACAGTAAGCAGTGGGAAAAATGCAGTCAGTCAGGTGTTTTCATGTCCCTCTGAATGGATGGCTATTGCCGGTAAGGAGTGGAGAGGAAGTCATTGCTCCTGAATTGGACCTCACTACTGAGGTGTGTGCACCCATCAGACCACCTGGGTCACGTCTCCGGGCCAGGCACCAGGCACAGGTGGTGTGCCTTTCTAGTATTCTCTTTCTAAATCTTCCTCTTCTGTTGCCACTCCTTCTGCATGCTCCTGCTGTGAGCAGCTTCATCCTCTGGTTCTGGTCATTTTCTTCTGGACCTGGTGTTTTCTGTTTGTCAAGTAGACCCATGTTACAGTACTTGGATAAAATGAATAATCAGCACTTTGAGAAACCACTTTTTTTTTTTTTTGCTCCTAAAATGAGTTTATTATGGGTTTATTTTTCATTGCCTATCAAACAGATGTTGCCTGCTTTCAGAGGGATTTTCTGTACTTCCCAGTCACTCCGGCTGGGTGCTTTGCCAGATGCTCCAGCACTCTGCAGAGCTGATCGTGAATGCCAGGGAGGTGAGAGTATCTGCCTGAGCAATGGGAAAGGAAATCAAAGTGTGCTGTGCACGATGGGGCAGGGGAGGCTGTGGCTTCAAAATGGAAAACTGCAAACAAGCACTGAACAGATGCGGACAAGTTCCTACTGCTGTGGAAGCAGCTTGCTGCTAAAGAAAGAGCATCAGTTTTGGAATCAAACGGAACTGCTGAAATCCCAGACCTGCTGCTTCAGGCTCTACTAGTGCATGCTTCGTATTACCTTCAAACTATAGATTTTGACATTCACATCACAGAGCTGATATATAGATGAACTATGTCTTTAGTACATAGTAGATGGTCAATGAATATTAGTGAACCCTTATCTTCTGTTTTCCTAATGATTGGTAAACTGAATGATTTTACCAAGAGGCGTTTTACTTGCCTTGTTGGTTATTAATATGTTTCATGCATTATTTATTATCTGTCTACCAGTCTATCTATACACTTTCCTATATATCTAGATGTCTTGATATGTATCTACAAATTAACTTGCTAATTAAATAGTGGAAATTTATGGATGGGAGACTGAAGAGATGACTTAGTGGTTACGAACACAGGCTGCTTTTACAGAAAACCAGATTTCCAGTTTTTAGCATCCAAATGACTGCTAACAACCATTTGTAAATATAGCTCCAGAAGATCTGATGACATTTGCTGGTCTCTGCAAGTATCACATGCACAGAGGCACATACATACATGCAAAATACTCATCCACCTAAAATTTAAAATAAATTTGTAAATAAACTTTATGAATGTGTCATAGTAATAAGTTCCAATTAATAAATAGTTTATATATATATAAATACACACACACACACATATATATATATATATATATATATATATATATATATATATATAGGAAAAAAAACTATCACAGTGGTTGTTTTCATATACCAACATGCATATTTTTGGATACTTGTCTGGTCATTAGGAAAAAAAATTGAGTACTGGATTTGCTGACTTTGAAGCTTATTGTTTTAAATGTTATTTTATAGAGACAATTTCAGAAAAGATATACTCATTAGCTATATCACTGCTATTTTTGTATCTTAAGTGTTTCTCAAAGGCTCACATCTTAAAATTTGGCCCCAAGCTGCTGAGAGGTCATGCAGATTTTGAGACATGTAGAGTTGTGTCCTTGATGAGAGCTCTACAAGTCCCGCCCTTCTGAGTCCTCTCTTTACTTCCTGTTGCTATAAGGTAAGCAGCATGCTGTGTTATTGATCCTTGATGTGGTGAACAATCTTGCCACACTCTCAAAAACAGCTGGGACATGCAGTCAAGGATTGAAATCTATGAAACCTGAGCTCCACACTGTGGATTTCATGTCTTTGTCATAATAACAGAAGGTGAACTAACAGTCATATTTGAGAACTTTTTTCTCTACCCAGTAATCACTGAGATTACTGTAGATTTTAAACATCTCACTTTATGTAGTTTCACAGGGTACAGATTTTGTAAATTTATTGATGATTTGTCTTTTTTTTTTTTTTTGATTTCAGACAGAGTAAAGTGTGACTATAGGACCTGAGCGCCAGTTCTAAAATCTGAGAAAGTAAACATCCTACAAAGGAATATGATAGCAGACTACTGTAGTTCTTGCTATAGACAGGGTGAAGTAGGAAGATACATTAAACTTAAGAGTCTGAATGAGTCCAGGTGAACATCATAAAAAGGAACTATCTCAAAACCAAAGACAGCATAAGTGCAAAAAGAGAATAAGACACACACACACACACATACACACACACACACATACACACTCAAACACAATGACCTTGGAATCATTGCATTGTGAGGCTCAGCTTCCAATCCAAAGCTGTTCTGATGCCATATGGCATCATTGTTCATTGATTCAACTTTCTCTGGAACCCATTTGTGGGTCAATGAATGGAGAGCGGGGATCATGTACCATGAGATGTTTCTGTTGGTTAATTGAGCTAGTGGATCTAAAACCGAATGTGACGTTTTCCAGATGGATGGTCTTTTTGTTCTTTTTATATCGCCTCTTCTGATTCCACACAGTTTTGGGCAAAATGGATTTGTAAATATATCAAGAATGTTTCTTTCTTCATAACTCCAAATTAACAATTATAGAATACAAAAATCACTCATTACCTCCCTCTCATACCTTCTTTTTGAGCCTCTTTGAACAGATTTCTAATTATCTGGATTGTGTCTTTAGTTTGTAAGCTTACTAGTAAGATGATTGCATCTCGCATTCAACTTCATCTAGATGATGGCGTAACAATAATCAAGTAGCTGCATATAATACAGTTCTACATACAGTTTTAGTGGTAACTTAGTGGTTAATGTAGAAACAAAAGGAAAATACAAATAATAGTAAAACAAATCCAAGCAGTGGTCTAGATATCAAGTTAGAAGATTAATAGGACAGCCTATAAACAAATGTGCTGATTCACTTGGCAAACTCCAAAAACACTACTTGCACAAAAGTGATCCTTTCATATCCAATCTTATCATGATTTTCCATACTAAAGCACTTGTTACATGTTGATTTATTTTGAATATTATGATGCTTCACACTGCATACTTCTTTATCTCTACTTTAATAATATCAAGCTATTTTTCAAACAGAATTGATGATAATTTAAATACTTACTATTTATTTGAAAATTTGACTTTATTTATATATTCTTCACAGTGTTTCTGATTGTAAGTCAGGGTCATGGTAGAATCATAAAGACTACACTAAAGAAGATATCGAAGCCCACAATATGTATATCATTGAAATATTTCCCTCACAATAATTGTTTGAATTGAAAACATAGATAAATATAACACATGTTATAAAACTCATATATTCTGATGAAGGCATTGATGTTCTATGTTTCTGTTTCAATTTTTTCAAATATTAGACTGGGTATACATGTCTTTTGCATTTGGACATTCTGTTTTCAGAGCTGTAAGCAGGCAGAACTTACTCAAATACAGGGAAGCTGTGGAAACTAGGCTCAGTGGAACCTTAAGCAACTTGGGTGGGCGTGGTAAACATGGGCATCGTTTTCTCCTAATGAACTCTCAGTGTTCTGTTTGCAGGGAGCAATTCTGACTATGAGACAAATAAAAACTCTCCAAGTCCTAAGAATCCAGGCCTCCTGGAACTGCAGTATATGGTGGCTCTGGGCCTGACTATCTGGTATCAATTATTAACATCTCTCAGGAAAGTGAAGCACCTCCTCTGAGCTTAAAAAGTCCCCAGAGAGGCGATTGGATTGCTGTGTTCAACAACATGATGAGCACCTTCATTGTCCTTGAAGTTCATTTGGATTTTCCAGCAGAGGGAGGTCACATGCAAAACTGTCCAGTTCAACTCCAGGTCTGGACTTGAACAAAACCACAAAAGCTATCACCATGCTTCACTGTGAATTGCTTTGTCCAACTTACTAAGTCATGAAATTAAAGAATCTTTCAAACAAATGACATTGTTTTCATTTAAAAAATACTATACACTTAACAGTTACCACTTATTCCTTGGTTTTGCATAGCTTTGTTTTATTATTTCAGAAATGAGATGGGAGTTGGCTGTGTTTCTAATAAATTGTACATTCTATGATAAATACACAGATTAGAAATGCAGATGATACACTTGGGAGCCAGAGTTTCAGTACATTCTGGCTTCATAGTCTTGGCTCGGTCATTACTGAGGGCTACAATTTATGCATTTTATTTATATTTAAAAAGATACTTTTTATGTGTATGAGTGCATTTCCTCATGGATGTAAGTGTTCCCATGTCATGCAATGTCCATAGAGGTCAGAAGACGTTGGATCCCCTAGAACAGAACTGGTGTTACAGAAGACAGTTGGCCATCTTACAGGTGTTGGGAATTGAACCCATATCCTCTGCAAGAGCAACCAGTACTCTTAACCTCTGAGTCATATCTCTAGCCCCAATTTAGACAGTTCTTTCACAAACTTCTATATAAATTCTGCTTGAAACCAGGTTAAACTATTTCTAGAGGTGAGACAGATTTATCTAATTACACATTGCTTTAGTTTATTTTTGAACTTACACAGTAGCAGTTAACACTATATCAGCTTCTGTAGGCAAAATACTTAGTACATTGTAGCATACAGAAAAGGTTTGATAAATAATTCTCAGTACCAATGCTTTTTTATTGTCAATATTGTGATAAGATAGTTTGGAAGAGAAAAAACTGATAAGTAGCCCCATTGCCTTTATTAGGAAGGATTTCTCTGCTCTTAAGTGGTCTGCCCAATCATGATGCAAGCAGCAGTAATTTTGTTAGAGACTATAACAGAGGCTCAGCTTGAAGAATCTCCTGCCACCAGGGTAGTTATAGTTGAAAGCACTTGTAAAACATAAACATACAGGTTTTTATGTGTTGGCTTTGAGTGGACTAATCAAAACAAAAGAAAGCCATGTCTACAGAGTATCAGTCAATGTTTAGAAAGAAGAAACATTTTGCTAACATTCATGCAGGCATGAAAATGAATATCCAGAGTCCTATAAAATTGATGTGGTATGTGGATATAGCAGAGGAAAAAAAAAAAAGGAATAAATGTTCCTGTCTCCTCCAGGTATACACAAATCCAGAAAGTTACTAAACAGTAAAAATCATATCATCAGAAGCAATACAGAATTTTGATCATTACCAGCTTCCTCTTATCACATTAAGTAAAAGCAGCAACATCTGTTCTCCACGCAGGTAGCTAGCACTTCTCAGGTCTGCAAATGGTTCCCCACTAGTTGAGCAATTGAGTACCTCATCTCTCCTTAGGTGCATCTTTGTTCAAATCTGGTTGATATGGAGAAATGTATATCTTTACTTCCTATTCCCACCATGTGAGATTTGCTTCTTGTCTTAGCTGAGATCTAAAGTGGAGTAGGGCTTAATAAATACTGATTGCTTTTCTCAATTTTGTCAGATACTGTTTCGTTGAGGTCTGATATAAATGATACCATTTTCTACACAGAATATTTCTGTTCAACAGAATTCTATAACAGATACTTAATAGAGTCATGGGCTGTCTTATGCATGGATTTGCTGAGAATGACAGCAAATGTGGATTGTGACCACAATTTGATGTATTCAGTGGCATATGATGTTCACAGTCTACTGATATTTCTTAAAGAATGAGGTAATAACTACTTTTCTTAATATAACACAGCTAACATATGAGTACCCTTTGTATTTTAACTTATTCTTTGTTTCAAAAAACCTGCAGTTGCAGAGATCTTCCTAAGTGCTATTGGATCCTTTGGAGAATAGTTTACAACCTGTTTACTATGAAAATTTCAGACATTCTCATTTTAATTATGTACTCAGGCCATTTCTGAGAACTTGCCCCTGTTACGAAAGGTGATCTTCCGGTTTGTTGGTTATTACATTTCATCTTTTTTCTATCCCTGTTGAGATCCTCGTTATCTCCAGCCTGAAGTCCTTCTAGTAAGGCAGAAATGTTGTAATCTTATCATCAACTCAGTTTGAAATGTTTGTATAAGGGGGATAGAATTTTCTTCTAAAGGAAATAAATAATTATTGTAGAGTTGCTGTTTTAAAGAATGAATTCTGAAAGTTGGCAGACTTGGCATCAGATGAGAAATTTTAATTATATAGTGTTCTAGTTGGCATTTTCCTTTCCCAGTTGTCATACATAACAGCTACATTAAATTTGGGGAAGCATGAATCTAGGATCTTAATGAAATAAACCTGGATACAATGCAAATTTCAACCATCAAAGACTTCTTCTAGAGCCATTAATTATCTAAAATTCTTTAGCCCTTTTACATGAATGTATACATAGAAAACCTGGCCATGTAATCTATGTTCAAACCCTATAGTGTTTTTTATCCACTGATGTTTGATGTTTCCAGATAGTCAGCCATTCTTTACATTATATTTTCAAAATTATAATAGTAATTATTTGTCTTCATGATTGCAATCCAGTGACCAAGAGCTCCTTGATTTGAGCTTACGTTTACTGTGCCTCAGTGGTCAACAAAGAGTTAACTTGGCCTATGACTTAGGGGGCTGACTCACACGTAATGTAAGCCTCAAAATAACCATGTCAGGGTTTTCATCTCCATTTTGTTGTGCTCATACAGAAGAAGCTTCTGATATTTAGTGAGACCTAGACACTGATCAAAATCGATCCTGTGTATTATATGTACTTTGGGAAGGACACTTACTATATATTTGTTTTCAAAAATAGTCATACAAATCTTAGTTTATACATAGACACTTATTTTGAGATGATTCCACTTAATGTCATAGAGTCATTATATTAGCTTGGATATTACTGTATAAGTGAAAGTTTATCAATATATTGTTTATTTCTTATGAATAGCTCTCATAAGTAATAAATTTGCAAATTTTCTTTATGTATACCATATCTGAAGTTGGGGGATGATATTATTTCTAGCATTTCCATCATTTATATTAATAAAACTTTTGCCAACACTGAACTGACTCATCTATAGAAGGTAAAGGCACATAATAAAATCATACTTCTGATGCTTCGTCCTTAATTGCAAATGTAAATGTTGCCAGGTGTTCAGCTCCCTTGTTCTAATAAATAAATAATTAGAAAACATGATTAATAGGAAGATCTGCTGCCTGGCTGAGCAGAGTGTTCTTGGACAGCAATGTGGGAAATTGATTCAGAAGGCAGAAATGAGTGCTTGATGTGATGTTTCCAGGTGATCCTTGCAAAAATAGCAGGCATGAAGGTGCAGAGGAGGAGTGCTCCATTTTGAACCCAAATAAAATTATGGACATAGGAAAAGCAACAAAGTTGGCCTTTAGACACAAGAGTTACAGCATCATCTGATGCGAATGTCAAATGGAAAGTGACTCAACTGTGACTTCACTCAGATATTTCCTACTCAAACCTGGCACTTCCAAGAGAAGTGGACTTTTATGTATGAACTTGCTTTTCTTTTCTGTCATTTCATTATTTTCCTAATCGTTAGGTACAGTAACAAGTATGATTAGGGTCTTAGAAGAAACTTGGGACATTTTTATTGGCAAATGTCCTTTTACTCCCAGATGGCCTGGAACTTGCTATGTAGACCTCCTTGGCCTCAGTCACACAGAGATCCACCTGTTTCCGTCTTTTGAGTGTAGGGATTAAGATCCTGTGCCACCACGCCAGGCCCAAGACTATACTTCTGAACGTGTTGTGATATTATGACGTTGTTTAAAGTTGAATTGAATTTATTTTGTATTGTCAAATTTCATGAGCTTATGTGGATTAGCGTTGGATTACTATGATTTGAATGTTAAACATCCCACATAGGCTCATCTGTTTGAATGCATGGTCATGATATTATTTTTGAATTTGCAGGATCTTCAGGAGGTGAAACTTAGATAGAGGAAGGGACTCTTTGCTGGAAAAAGGTAGAATATGAACATTATATAATAATTTGGTGTCTGGACTGAGTTTCTGCTTCCTCACTGGTAACAGGATGTGAGAAAGAATCTTCATGGTCCTTCGACCTTTGAAACATTTGGATTCTTGTCTTGTCCGGCGTAGATTCTAAACCTGAAATCTCACATAAGCCATTCCTCTCTTAAATAGCTTCTGGTCAAGTGTTTGGTCAAAGCAATGAAGAAAAACATTGACAATTTTCCTTTCATGAAGAATTTTAATCTACTTCATTTCCACTGGCCAATGGATATTTACACATGGAATGCAAGCAAGCACTTCCAAATGCATTTACATTGGAACTCTATCTCTCCAGCTCTTGTAAGCAAGTCTGTCAACATGTCTCTAAGCCTAGTCTAACTTTCTGCAAGGTTCAAAAACATGTAACGACATATCCAAGCTGTCCCAATCATATCAGCTTTTATTGTTTGATAAATGAGCAAGTCTACTCCCATCAGAGTAAATCCAGCTAAAAATAACTCATCTCTACAGCTGAATTATGGGACACAAATGTGGCTGAATTAAATCGTTTTTGTTCTTTTTAAAAGCAAACTTGAAACTAGTGTTTTAAAGTCCTGCTTAGATCTACTGTGTACAATATAGTGAGAGTGGACTTCTCCATACACCTGTGATGTCTGCTATGATCAGGATAAAGATATCACATATGGCTTGTTTTTCCTTTGTGTCTTTTCCCAGGAGTTTTGGTGGTAAGGACTCTTAGTGTGGGATATAACTACTTACTACATTGTACATTCAGAATTTCAGACCACTACTTTGCAGAGGTATGACATTATACTTATAAGCTCTGGGAGTTATTTATCTAACACAGTTACAACTTCCTGTCCATTGAGCAAGCTCCTAGATTCCCCCCACATTCCAGAAAGCAGCAATGGTCATTGCACTCTGTATTTGTTTGTTTATTCTTGCTAATGTATATTTTCCTTATATACTTAAAAAATTTGCTCCTTTTAATTGAATCTTTGTGTATTCCATACAGAACATTTCAATCAAACTTAATCATCTATATACCTTTCCCCTCCTGCACCCCTATATACCTCCCCACAGGAAGCCATACAATCAGTTATCTGTGTTAAAGCCTATTGTGTCAAGTTAGTGTCCCCAAATGATCTCAGTGCAGGTTCATTCACTGGGGTCTATTCAACCTACCCAGAACCCCACACTTTAGGAAGACTAACTCATTCTGACTCAACAGTAATCAGTTGCCAATATTTCTCCTGCAAATATTAGTGTTTATACCCATTTTTGCAGTTTCATGATGGAATTTTGTCTGCCTGAGTTTGCATGAGTCTTGAGCATGCCGATGCCATTACTGTAGGTTCATATGAACAGGGCCCCAGGAGCTTGTAGGGTTCTGTTTCCCTATGGCCGTGTACATCCTCACTGGCTATTACAATCTTTCCATCCTCTCTTCCCCAATGATCCCTGAGCTCTGGGTGAGTGAAACTTAATATAGGAGTCCTTTCCAGAGACCCACACTCTGAAGAATCCTAATCTCCCATGCTTCGGCCATTTGTGCCCTGGTCCTCTGTTGCATGAGCAAGCTTCATTAATGAGAGTTAAGAGGTTCCTTGATATCCTTTTCACCCCTGTTCTATGTTGCATGGGCCATAGGTTTAGAGATTGCATTGTAGATGTGTTAGTTACTTAGACTTGGACAATTCACAGACGATATCTCTCTGTGACCAATTATGTTAGTCTGTAGTAGTCTCAGCCTGGTGCTAACGAAGTTTCTTTGATGAGTGGTGTCTGAAATTATTGACTGTAAATATAAAGATGCATATTTTACACTTAACCAGAAGTCACATGAGTCTAGGGATGTGATGCCTTGGGGATTTCTCTAAGATCTATGACGACTTCAGCCATGTGTATTTGGCTATGATTACAGTACTGTACATGAGTTTCTTCCTATTGAGTGGCTTTAAGTTCAATGAAGTAGCTGGAGATTCCCCCAAAGACAAAAGTGTCACTACTCCACAAGTGTCATACGCTATGCCAACCACTGATGTGGTTATTTGGTCATGAAGCTGGTGTTGGATCATTGGCTTCTCCCTTAGGAGCTTGCATATTTCTCCAGATATATGAGAGCTAGTTGTTAGAAGTAGCTTCCAGGTCAGTTTCAGTTCCACCGTTCCAAATCCTATCTCTGAAGTATGCCATCCATCCTCGGCTATAGGGTCTTATCTTCAAGTTCTGGGAGGCAATCAAGGATTGCGGAAATAGCTTGTGTAATTTTGGGAATCTCTTGAACTATTCTGGCCAACTCAAAAGACGGTTTCTCCTGTCTGACACTGTTTCTTGTTATGTAGTCTTCATATGTTCACCCTCATTTGCAGATTCTAGCACCATTTTATAATCGAATATATATGATGTGACTGCAGGAACCAGGAAAATGGAAAGGAACCCTCGAAATTAGTCCTTATTTAGATATAAGACTTGCAAAAGTTTTTCCTCAGACTCCTTATGTTAGTTTTATATTTAGGTCATTGTTTATTTTGTTGTACAGAAACTTTATCAGCTTGATATCATCCTATTTCTTTTTCTATTTTTACCTGTAATTTTGGTGAGATATGCAAAAACATCTTTTACAATATGATCTTGTACACTAGTAACAGCTATCTTTAAAGAAAACTTAAGAGATCATTTCCGTCAATAGCATCAAACAATCAATCAATAAAATGCTTAGGAACAAAATCTAATGAATAGATAAAAGTTTCATGTGCAGAAAACTACAGGGAATTGATGAAAGAAATTAAAACACAAACTAAGGAAGAAAAAGAGAGAAAGAAAAATAATAAAAAGGAAAAAAGAAAGAAAACACACTATTATTAAGTGGTCTATATTTGTTTATCTAAATAAAGTAAAATGTTAATGCTTTCTTTTTTTATAAGGTGAACATTGTTTTAACATGAATCAGAATAAAATATGTTAAAAATCACATACATTCTAAAATATAGTGTAACTATAGTGATGTCAATAATACTAGAATGAGACAAATGGTATGATTTGTTATTCATACGCATATTTTCTCTTTGAATCTTTGTTTAAATTTGGAGTAACTTTATGTGTAAAAATAAGCAATAATTAAATACTTAGAAAGCACATGTAGTTTGAAGGAGAAAAATGGAATAACAGAGCAGGAAGGGCTAAGTGTACAGGAATATAATGTATCAATATTTAAAATTGGTGGGACAGTTTTGTAATTCCAGATACTCAGGAGACTGAGACAGAAGGACTGCAAGTTTGAAACTTATCTGTAACATAAATTATGGTGAAGTTATGCTATGCAACTTATATCCTGTCTAAAAAGTAATATAAAAATGAGGAATAGAGGACTAAGGATATACTTTAGTGATAAAGCACTTATTTTGTATGTTCTAAGATCCTATGTTCAAACACCAGTACTGCATAGATATTCTTTCTATCAGTATCTGTACCTATCTGTATCTCTATCATCTCTATCTCTCTCTCTATTTAGATCTCTATCTATCTCTATCTCTATCTCTATCTCTATCTATCTCTATCTGTAGATCTGTATCTTGTAAACATCCACATTCAGATCTTTCTTCACTGCTAGATTTTCAATTCTCTTCAACAAAACCCCCGTCATGATTGTCCTGCTTTCCTCAAATTTAAAGATTCTTGCTTTTAGACACCAACACTTTTATCTCAAACCTCTAGTTACTGTTCTTCTGAGGAGGAACAGAAATCCTATCACCATAACCCTGCTTCTGAAGCCTTGGACTAAACCTGGATCACAGCACTGTCTTTCCTTGCTCCCAGTTTTCAGATGGTATGTCACGGGGCAAATTTGCCACTAAAGTCACATGGGTCGATCCCCATAATGATTTTCTTTAAATTTTATATGTGCACATTTTATATTAATTCTCCATATTCAGAAAGTTACTACTAATATTAGACAGTTCCATTCAATCTTTATTGTATGTTTTTGTTTACTTTCTTCTGGAGATTTAAAATCCTAACACTTTAGTAATAGAAATTGCAGCAGCTTGATTTTTATTCTCTACTAAGACATTCATTTATTGTTTTCTTAGGCAAAACAAAAGCATAAGAGAAAGGTTTTCCATTTATGAAATATAGATTTAATATTTATTACCGGCCTCTTAAAAGTACTTATCTTACTCCTTTAAGTGGGTACAACTCAGCCTAAATGAAATGTCTGAATTCTCTACTGAGTTATCCTAAACTCAAAGCTTTTACTTTGCATTATAATTATTTATTTATTTGTTCATTTGTTTGTTTATTTTTCATTGGGTCCTGATCAAGATTCCTGCAATGATCTGAACAAATTTTAGGTGTGGATTTTGTAATTTCTTTCCTCTGTGTCCCCTTCTTTCTTGAGCTTGGCCAGCTTCCTTGCCATTCTCCCATTCCTGACAGTAATCTGGGCCTCAAGCTATAAGAACTCTAATTTTCTGCTTCATCGTAGCTGCTGTTTAAGTGTGAAACCTCCTCCAGTTTCTTCCATCGTCTCTGATTTTCTGCTGCCATAGCTTGTTTAAAAATTGCCCTCTTATGAGCTATGGAGAGAACAATTTAAAATAAATACTTTGAACCTAGAAATTGCTTAGTTAAAAAAATACAATATGTCTTATATTCAATGTGACGTAAATATATGGCAGTATATGCTTACATGCATATTGGAATCATATGATATAATATATTAATTTTTAATGGGAAAATTTATCTACCTCAACTCATTCATATTCACATTTTGATTAATGAAGAATAATTCATTAAACAGTATAAAATAATTTGCATTTTAATTTAAATACTTATATTTTAAGTGATGCATTTCCCTTTAAACAAATTGAACATTACTTTTTAATTTTCATAAACTAAACAAGCGGAATTTGTAATATGTAACAAATGTTCTCTATTGCATATGTGTCATTTACTACAACGTAAGTGATGCAATGCCAAGTTGTCTTCCTTAGCCTTATTTACATCTAAATTCATTAATATAAAATATTTTAACTTGAAAGCAAAACAGAATGCAGAGACTTGTTCCTCTGTGATCATATTAAAGGACCAAATAATGCTGAAAATGAAAATAGTGCCCAGGTCCATCGTTTGAAAAATACAGTAATTAGATAATGCTTCATTCAGAATAAGGTAATTGAAAATTTTATTTCTTTTGCTAACTTGCTATAGAACTAAACATTCTCCAAAATAAAATGATAAATATATGTCAACAGCTCTATAGGATGTGATCTTATCACAAATTATTTGAAGTTACATAAATTTATTTTAAAAAATACAGCAATGAAAAAATTTGTGACAATTTTTAATATTTTAAATAGTTAAGGTTTCATATTATAATTCAGATATAGAAAGAAATAAAAAGTGAAAAGAAGTCCATTTAAATTCATATATCTAAGCACTTACTCCACAATCTACATCTAGACCAGCAAAAACTTTTAAAAACACTGAAAATTTGACTTCTTTTCATAATTTTCAGAAAGAAAATACACCCTAGCAGACTGATATGAAACACTGGCTCCTGTTAGAACAGAGTCTACATAAAGTAAAACATGAATGTGGCTTGCTTGGCATGTACAGTAATGCATGTTGCCAATGATGTAGACATGTTAATTAATATTACAAAAACACTGCATGCAAATAAACATATGAGCTCACTGGCAAGTAAGAATCTATATCTAAGTTATATGTTTGAAGGTCAATTTATCTGGCTCTTTTCTGTGCATTTCATCCTCAAGACTCAGACTGAAAGGTAGAGCAGATAACAAGACAAAATAATCATAGACTGATTTCATCTTTCTCTAGAAGGTCCATTGGCACGAGGGAATTGTGTAGGACCCCAGGCTTGCTCTTTGCTGTGTAGCAATAGTCTGCTAAGAAAAGAGAAGGTATACACTTGAGACTCCGAAACTAAACAAACTTTACATGTTTTGGAAAATAAAACCACATAAGTTTCTACCAAGTTTTATAGAAATAGTAAACAACTTCTGGTTGAAAGAGAAGCTTCTTGATCTGTAGTTCAGGGTGGGCCAGAGATGCAGTTGTCCTGAGTCATCACAGGCACTGTAGTTGGTCTTTAGGTAATAAAACTGCCTTCAAGTATCCCATACTCCTGGAAGTAACCTCTCATCATCATGCTGTAAAGAATCTTAATAAACTTGTTGGTTTCTGACTTTGGACTTCTGTGGAGTTTTCATGTTGGTTTATCTTCAGTGCCCTACCTTGGGTGAGTAGACATTTGTTTGTTACCATATTTCGAGGAAAACAGACATAAAACAGTGATACAATCTGTGCCCCTTGAGTCCATGGCAATGATATGGATTTGTATGTATGAACTGTGATTCTAGGAACATGATTAATTTTTAAAGAATTATAATTTTCATTTTTTGTAAGTAAGGTTCAAATCAGAAGTTTTCTCAGTTAACAGTCACAGATTAATTATCACTCTAAACAAGAATGGTAACATACCTCATAACAATTAATAGTCTCTATTTGTTAGGCTTCATAAATGTAATTTAAATCTGTTCATGTTATTTATAACTAACCTAATAATTTGGACAACACATTTATTGTGCTTTTTCAAATGAGAAGGATGAAATGAAATATTTTAAATGGCCTATCCAAGAAAATGAAAGAAACATCATACATGGCTGACAATGTGTCAGACGATGCTGTAAATGTTTTGGAAGGATTTGCCAAGTTAATACACATTAAATATTTCTGAGGCAGGTCCCATCATTAACCCTATTTGGTTGATAAAGAAATGAAGTCAAAGAGCAGTTAATTGGATTTCCAGTGGTTATCCTGGAAGTAAATGAAAGACAAAAGTTTTATAACCATGAAATATAAGTTCGAACACCTAATGCAGAAGGTAGGGTAGTCATGATTCAGAAATACATATTTACCTAATATAGAAATAGCAATGAATTTATAGACCCTTTGTGTAATTTTCACATTGTCAAGTTTTCCTTTTAAGTTGGAAGAATTCATATGAAAACAAAATGTAAGTCTTCCCAAAATACTATAATCCTTTGAAGATGAAAAATTGGTTCAGGGATAATTATAAAGAAAAGCAATCAACACAATTAAAGTGCTTATGCCTTTCTTCCTTTCTCTTTGTGTCAAATGATCAAGCTCATTTCAGGTTTTTACAGTTCTTTGTTGTGTTGTTTAAAGATTAAAGTGTAGGAAAGTCTATGTGTTCATCTCTAGTTACTGAATAGGAAACTCACCAGCTAACTTACACTGACTTCACAATTACTGGATATTAAGAGTCTCCAAGAGATCTGATCAATTTCAAACTTAGAATTATCATGTGTTCACAATACCAGAAAAATACACACACACACACACACACACACACACACACACACACACCTATCCAAAGGCTTAAATTGGACAAACCAGGATGTTGACAATATCCTGGACATGTAACCTCTGCCAAGGAAATCTGTAAGTACTGAGCACAGCCAGACCAGGAAAGAGGATTTGTAGGCTACAAATGAGAGCGCCCTACAACCAGGGATACCCAATCTCTTTCTACTATAAAGTTCCTCAGATATTGGAAACAGAACTAAAGAACTGAATATTTGCCAAACTGAATTTCAGTCTTGCTTTGGTTCAATCATTCAATTAAAAACTGCGTTCACATCTCCCTATGTTGGGATGGATAGACATGCACTATGCTATCTTACATTAGAAATATATAACTTTATGTTTTATTTTATAAGAACTTACAATTAAGTATCTGCTTTGAAACCTGGCAGGGTGCTTCAATTGTTAAGCATTGTATATATATATATATATATATATATATATATATATATATATGCAGACAAAACACTTATATACACAAAATACAAACAAATAAAAAGCATAAGAATCTGTTTTTAATTGTAGAAAAGAATTTGATTTTTGGCTGCTGAACTGTTTCTGAATTGCTGAGATCTTAAGGGTTCTTCAAACTGAACTAAATGAATTTTGACTTATAAGATGACCATGAGTCTTTGGGCTCTAGAAATGGAATATTAATGGTTTAATACCAGATTTCTTTCATGTGTAGTTATTTCTTGAATTGAAAGTTTCTCTCCAGTAGGATGAAGGAAAACTCATAGGATTCAGAAAGTAGCTGACATTTACAAACTGTGGGACATAAACTAAATATATAGTGCTCAAGAAGCTCCTGAATTTTGCAAGATTTACAACGTCTCTTCTCTAGAATATATGATATGTATCCATTACACAGGAGAAGAGACACAGTGATTGGCTGACCCGCCTGAAAATTTTAGAGGGGTGTATATTGCCAACATCCTGGTTTATTCAATGTAAGGCTTGGAGGTGTGTGTGTGTGTGTGTGTGTGTGTGTGTGTGTCTGTGTGTGTGTGTGTGTCTGTGTGTGTGTGTGTGTGTTTCTCTTGTATTGTGAACACATGATAATTCTGAGTAAGTTGGAAGTTGGTCAGATCTTGGAGCCTCTAATATATAATCATATATATATACATATATATGTGATTATATATAAATTGGGAAAGAACAGTTACATGAGTGAAGAGACATGTAAATGAGGCTGATCCATGCAAGGACTGGCATATATGGGAACAAGATCCATATGGCTGTCTTTCTGTGTATACACAGAGGTATTATTAGACTTCTTGCTGCCATTGAGGCTGTATGTTCCTTATGATGGGTGATAGGACAAAAAACCAAAGACAAGTCATCTAAATAGTGGCTCATCCTTGTGTTCAGTCCCAGGAAGACCAACCCCTTCTACTTTGTGTGAGGTGGCATGTCTCCTTGAGGCAGGATTCTACTTCATAAGTATAGAGATGCCTCGTAAATGCAAGATGTACTTGAGAATGCATTGCTTCTAAGAATATCCTATATGGAACAGTATTATATGTAGCCTGTGGCATTTGTGTCCCTTGCTGTGAAAATCAGACTTGTATCTGTGGTTGAGCTGTTGTTTAGGAAGAACATGTTCATCTAAGAGAGGAATTACAATGGGAGAGATGATTTCATATGTTGCCACCCTCCACTTCGCTTTCTAATTTGGCAGAAAATGTTGAATGAAGGGATATGAGATGGAGATATTGGCATTCCCTTTTATTATAGATGGACAGATGCAAGTGAAAGAAAATGAAAATTAGATCTGCCCTCATGAACCTTTGGATGCAATAACATAGAGGCAATGAAAAACGTCAACAAAAAGGAAGGAGTGATGAACAAGTGAGGGAAGATGCCCCATAGATGGAAATGATCATATGGAGAATGGGGAAAGTTCATGGTGGAGGAGGAAGAACTGGAACAATGCAGGAAGCTATGATAATCAGGACATAGTCTTCCTCTGGAATGATGGAACTTGGACAAAATTTTGAAACAAATAGCTAGTCACCCTTCCTTGAGTCAAAGGTCCTTTGACCAGAGTCATTAGAAGAGAAATCAGTTTCTGACAGACTCTGTCCTTAGGAAGACTTTATTACCACCAGCTGAGAATTTTATAAATACCAGGATCTTCAAAAGAGTGGACCAAGGGCAGGAACTACTACAGGAACTTCACATGAGAGAGGACTTGGTTGTTGCCAGGGTCACTGGGATAGGTAGAACTTTAAACTGGTATGAAACTTCATTAGTTCTACTCTGGTCCATACTAAGGTGAAATTTTTGAGATAGGAAAAATCTCTGGGAGATTTAAATAATTTGGATTAATAGGAAAATTTCATTCCCATATGCTGTCATGATCAAGAGTAAATGAGAAAAGTGAAAAGAAAAGGGTTGTCTGGGTGCTTTGAAATAAAACGTGACCAGGTTTGTGTTGATCCAGAGTTCCTAGGGAGAAATTAACAGAAAGTAAAATGATGTGCTAGTTAATTTCTAGAAGGCTTTAAAGAGTGAGCTACAATTCACATAAGGTATTAATGATAAAACAATGCATGTAGCTATTCGTACAAGTATGCAGTGTGTTTGTGTGTTTCTGTCCTACAAGAGAGCATAATGGGAATGGCACTTGTTTCACCAACTTGATGCCCTTTCAGCAGGCATCTTTAGCTACTGGAAAGACAACAGACACACTGCAGGCCTAGAATATATAATAACCAGGAAGCCAGCTCTAGTGGTTAGTGCAGTAGGTTGGAGGTGCCTCACTACCTTGCCACACTTTGGGCCTGAGCCAGGATGGGATGAGCTATTCATTTCCTAGTAGCCACTGAGGGTGATGTGAAACAGCCCTGTGGCAGCAGGAGAGCTCCAGGAAGTCTCATGGAAAATGACAGTGTTGGGGTATCTGGTAGCATCACCTGTGTCTCCCCTCAATGAACTTGCAGCCAACGTCGTTCTGTTCATGAAATAATGGGAACCACTGGTGTGATGCTATTGTTCTATAATGGATCTTGCTAATATGTCTTCTAGTATCTGTGTACCCACCCAGAATCAATTGGCATTTGTTTTGATCGGAAAGGAATGGGCCTTCAGAGAAACTGTTTAAGTTATTAAAAAAAAAAATCTCTGTATAAAATGCTAACTCTGTACACCTCATCATTTTGTAAAGCATCTGAAGACCAACAAAACTAATAATTGAAAATTTCGGACAATGATAGTGTGCATGAATGGAATAAATTCACACCCAAGAGACATAAGTCTCTTGAGTGAAAATCCCAGTGCCAGAGGGAGTTCCCGCCTAAGAGTGGCACCCAAGGATGTCCCAGAAACACCACATACAATAAACACTATTGCTACGGCATTTGTCTTCATTCTAGAATTTGGTAGTAAGACCTTATTTCTGAAAATGCCATGTGCTTCAGCTGCAGAATATCAAGAAATGAGGTTGCAACTGAGATGGAATATTCTTTCCTGACGGCTACCTTTAACAGTACCTGAAGGAACTCTGGAAACTGCTGAGGGAACATTGTCACCAACAGTTATTTTATAGAAGTAACTCACAAGACAAGCTGTGTTCACAGGTATAATAATGGTATGAAGCTTATGCGACAAGCAACTACTTTTTGATTCAATTTAACATTTATTCCATGGGAAGAAACAGACATTTGATACTGTAAGCCAGGGCAAACACGTGTGGTTGGGGAGGTCAGAGTTGCCATCAAGGATGTAACTGGTCTTTTCCTAAATGTATTTGATGTGCTTGCTAAATTATGGTCTGAATACATTTGTATTTATGGCCATAGTCTGCTGCTACGATTAGATTTGGGCAGTCATGGATCAAAATTCCTTTTTTGTGATATTAAGTATAAACTCAGAGACTCATATCTGATTGAACTAAAAATAAATGACCACAATATAGTATTCGAATACTCAGCCATAAATAGGGGAGGAGAACATGAGACATCTTTAGCGTTCTCTCCAAGGTTCAAGGAACCTTGGATAAGAGGTAGCAGAAAACAATGTAAAAACTAGAGGAAAAGGTAGAGTGTTTTCAAAGGATTTCCTCTGAACCCAGACTTTCTCTTCATAATGAAAATGGGCACTCAGAAATTGCATGAAGTGAGCCAAATCTATAAGGATCAGGAAGTGAACTAAACTTATAAGGTTGAGGAATTCCATGAAACTTAGAAGACTCCCAAGGCTGATATAAGGATTGGCAATTGCAGGGGGAATGAGACTTTATGATCACTTGAACTGTTTGCATAGTGTACAGAGAACTATGGGGATACGGATTTAATGAGTGTGGATTTCATAATTGGGGAGAGCTGACCTATCATCTGTTTCCTATAAGTAATCTCTGAATCTATGCTTTTATAGATAATCATAATAAATTTTTTCACTAATTTCCACATGGAATAATTTCTTTGATCTTTCCTGGTTGTTATGTCTGGGATGAATAGACATTTCTTCACATCTCCCCAAGGAAAGAAACATGAATATTCTCCCTTAGGATTATGTTCTGAAACTGGTGCAGCAATTTTTGGAGAAGGTAGACATCTCAATAGATGTTGCCTGGCTGTAGAAAATAGCTAAAGCTGGGGGTAGTCAAACTTTGAAGGTTTACTGTATCCTTATGTAGCCTTTCTCAAAGTTTCTTGCAAAGATTAAATAAACTTTTGTGATATACTTAGAAATATGGTGAGATGAAGTTTATGGTAGCCTTGAGCTAAAATAAGTATATCATTTCTGTTAAGTATTGTGATCATAGGTATGTAAAATATAAATGCATAGACACACATTATATCCCAATTTTCTGAGTAGCGGAAATACCTTAGACTATTATTAATGAATGTGTTACCATATGAACAAATTGTAAACTATTTGACTATCAAGTTTGTTTTTTTTATTTTACCCTCTCCTCACTAAAGAAATAACATTTTCCCATAAATAATGATGATGATAATATTAAGATAATAGAAACACGTGAATGGAAAAATAATAGCAGTAATTAATTGTGTAATAGATATACTGTGCAATATATTATATTCAATAGGAAAATAATTCTTTCTTGTGCCTCTTATTGATAAGAAAACTTTTTCTATGAATAATATTTCCAGAAATATTTACATAGGAGATGTTTACCAGACTCTAGACAACTAGACTTGAATAATTTTCATCTAATATGTTGTATCATACACTACAGATTAGTTTATTCCAAGGTTTTAGGATATATTTTCTTGATGATTAATATTTTTTTTCTTTTGTATTCTGTACATTTTCATTCTCACTCTCAATTTAATCTTATAAGACTGAATTTCCTCTTTTAATTTTTTTTTAATTTCTTGATCTTCCCTTCAGTAAATTCCCCAAGAGATATGTCACCTTTATAAATCTTGTGTATTAAAAATATTAGAGTAGTGGGGTAATATATAACTCAAGACAAAATTATTATTATGGTGTCGTAATGTCCAATGACACATAATAACTCCTTTTTTGTGATCGATATGATTAACATTTCATCATGGAATCTCATAATGGCACTGATGGGGAAGGGTTTTAAGAATTATTTTGACTACGGCTATTGCTATTATTATTGGCATTTTACAAATAAAAGAGGAGAGGCTCAGAGACGTAATAAAACCTATTTTTCATTCATAGTGCTGGTTATTGGCAAAGTTAACATACGTTCGTAGTTAGGTATATGCTATTGAAGGAGGCTTTTGGAACTGCCATATGCATGCCAAGTAGTTAAGGCATGATGGTCTCCAGTTTTGCCTGAGTCGCTTCCCTTGCCATCTAGCAATATTTTTCTTTTCTTTTCTTTTCTTTTTTTTCCAAGCTCACTGTTACTGTGATGGGAAAAAAGAGAATCTTCATTCTTACAAGAGTCTTTGCAAAGCCCTCTGATCTTTCATCTCCTCCTAGAGTTTCCCATATTAACATAATTGTTTTGACTCTGTTGTGTCTATTGAATTTCTCTCTCTCTTCAGAAAGTTCAAGAGCAGGGGCAGACTCCTTTCAGGGCAGCCTCAGCCACCTCATTCTCTGCGGCTTTTGTTGTACTCCTCTGGACAGGAAGCCTTGCTTCACAAAGACTCATTTGGTAGCTAATTGCATTCTCAGATCCTCTAAGAAGGCTGGCACACCTGCTCGCCACTTCACCATCTCTTTTGATCTTTCTAGAAATATCCAACTTTGATTATGTGAGAACCTTCTGTAACTGTGATGGAAACGTGTGTGGAAAGCAACAGAAAACTTCCATTAAAACGGTTTTGACCTGAAAAAGAGGCTATTTTAAGGCTTGTGTGGAAAGAGAACAAAAAACGTGGAATATCTTGTCTCTATGTAATCTGTAGATAGAAGCTAATTCACTCAGTGTTTGACAAACTGTGCATTGGGCTGTGAACCTGCACATTTTTTTCCAAACACTGACCTGCTGTTATATTTCTGTTTTCCAAGTAATCATGTGTTGTTCTTAGTATTTAGGAAGACAGAACCAAGACACAGTGCATTTCTAAATAAAGTCTACATAGTGAAAAATGAAAAACAAGGACAGAAAACTATCATAAACTAACAAAAGTTTTGTTTTGGAGCACAATCCATTGCAACCCTAAAATGATCATTTCAAGCTTGTAAGACAAATTTTGTATAGACTGCTTTAATATTCCTAGCTGTGTCCATTTTTGATCCAAATGGTCATTTGCATAGTCTCTCATTAACCTCCACTCGTCAAATACTTTATGGATTTTCCTTTTGCATAAAGATAGCATCCTTCTCCATTAAAAATGTTTGTGTGTTTATATGTTTGTGCATGCTCATGTGAATGAGTACATGTGCCTACTTATATGAACGACAGAGGTCAGCCTCTGCTGTTGTTCCTCGTTTGCCATCAACCTTCTTTATTGTGTTGGACTCTGTCACAGGCTTGAAGCAAACAAATAGAGCACGCTGGGTGGCCAGCAAGGTACCAGAACTTGGCCTTTCTGTGCCTCTCCAGGACTGAGTTCACAAGTGCTCTACCACTCCAGGGTGATTTATTTTGTTTTATTTTATTGTGTGTATATGTGCATAGGTTTATGAGTGTGTACATATATATGTTTGCATATGAGGACCCGTGTGTGTGTGTGTGTGTGTGTACATGTATGTTCTTCAGGGGTACATGTGTGTGTAGAGACCCAAAGTTGAGGTTGATATTGTTTTTTATTTCTTCCCATTTTGCTTTTTCAAACAGGTTTGGTTGCTGAACTAGGAGCTGACCAACCCTGGCTTGTAGAGCTGGCCAGCTTGCTCCAGGGGTCACTTGTCACTGTCATTTCCCTTCTAGTGTTGAGATTACAGGAGGCTGCAATATCTGTCTAGCTTTTACCTGGGGTCTGGGGATCCAAGTTCTAATCATCATTCTTATGTGACAAGTGCATTATCTGTCTACTTATCTATCTTCGAACATTCATGCCAGGATTTTTTTTTTCAATTTGAGCACTTTACTAAGTCTCCTCAACACTTCATTACAATTTTTAAATTACTAATGCAGACTCTGTTATGAAGTGAAACTCTGACAATTGTCTAAAGAAACCAAATATTTAATAACCAATGCTTAGTTATATGTTCTATCATCCGTTCATCAAAGCATTCTAACAGCTTCTTGTA
The DNA here is from genome assembly GCA_035773235.1 of Eospalax fontanierii. NCBI lineage: Eukaryota > Metazoa > Chordata > Mammalia > Rodentia > Spalacidae > Eospalax > Eospalax fontanierii. The sequence goes on from CM069552.1 coordinate 21,383,246, forward strand.
CTGAGTAGAAAATTTTACGGTGAAGTAACAAAAGTCCTTCAAACAGATCAAAGCCTTTATGTTGTGTTTCTCACCACTTATGTCCCTTATTTACTGATATGATCAATGGAAACAATATATCAACATGTAAATACTTGCTGCTCTTCCAGTTAACATCCACTATTGCTGCTGAGCCTAGTACTATGATAGAGCTGGGAGAAGGGTCATTTCTGTAAGCAAGTATATTATGAACAACTGTTATCTCATGACTTCTTCACAGATTTTAGTAGTCCAGGTCAGGAAGATTTTCTGTGAGCACTCCAGACAGTTATGTATAAAATGGTAGAATTGTGAAACTTCTATTTTCTTTCTTTCCTGAGAAAAGCAGTTTTGATGTGTTCATCATATCGTACAATCCTCATTTTATAATAGCGCTCTCTGATATTTGGGTCTGTAGCATATTTGAATATCTACTTGGACAGTCCAATTCATTGGCCTGTGATTAAGTCTGTTCTAATTTGTGTACACTGTGTAAGGAACTTTGGTTTCTCCTCTTTGTCATCTGTGTCAATCTTTAGAACAATGTTTACCTATGAAGGCAGTATAAATATTTTACAAGACTTAGTATATTTTGATGATTGTAAGAGCTCACAGATTATGCTTCTATCACAAATAACCTTTGAAAACTATCATTCCAATTCTTAATAAAGAAAAATCTTTAGAAAATAGAGGTAAAAGAGATCATACACTGTTCCATGGCCTGCCTAGCTCACCAAAATATTAGAACCATCAATGGGTTCAGATATACCAGATTTCTTTAAGGTGGCTCTCCCAAGCCTTCAAAGCAATAGTTCTAATACTTTTTGCAAGACAATTTTTTTTTCAGTCCTGAGGTAAAGCATCTTATTTCCCCTTTGGCGCTTGTTTTTCTCTTGTTCTTTCACTAATGAGGCCATCTGCTTCAAAATTAGGCAGCCATTGGGAATGGATTTAGTTTGTTTGTATTTGCTTATCTATTTGTTTTATTTTCATCAATGACATTTTCAATATGGCGTTTTCTTGTGCTATCCTGAGATCATTTATTTATTTCCTAAATGAAGAGAGAGTTCTTTTTTTAAATAATTCTCTGAAACAACAATGAAGCCAGAATCTTTTTTTACTTTCTTTGTTCCTTGTTATATCATATTGGAGGTAGAATTATAGGACTACAGGCTTTATAGATGAAATCACCCGAGTACATGGGAAAGCACACAGGGACAAAGCACAATGTTTTGCTTTTCTTGATTATTTAAAACTATTATCATCAGGTATGGTACATTCGACTTGAATCCCAGCATTAGGGAGGCAGAGGCAGGGGCATCACTGTGAAATTGAGGATAGCAAGGAATGCTCTAAATAGTGGGTTCCAGGTAAGCCGGAGATACATAGTAAAACCCAATCTGAAAAAAAAAAACATATAAAAAGTGTTACAGGGGGAAATGTAATAGTCATTCAATATGAGTATAAAGCTACAACTATCCTACAATTTGTCTAAATGCTGAAGTTTAATATTCTCGAAGCTCATGCATCATGCTAATTCTGTAATAATCATCTAAATAGCTATGTCATTTCTAATCCCCAGTTCTTAAGTTTTCCAAAAATAGACGTGATTGGCATATGAGTTTTCTTTAGGCATTATGTTTGCATTTTTGTGTGCGCAATACTATCTAGAGTTGCTGTTTGAATTTTGAGCTTATGTTTTGAAAATACACTTTACAAATAAATGACTTAATAGTTAAAGCAAGGTTATATCCCACATGTATCAGCTCTACAACTTCTCATGTACATTTCTAAAATTAAGGAGTTACAACACACTGTTTCTGTCAAAAGAAAGAACACTCCTGTTACCTATATTACTGTATTCATTAGTATTAAAATGTAGTGAACAGTTCTTTTACTTTTCTTTTTAAAGACAAGATCTGAAAGTGGACACTGCACTGAATTTTGTAACCAAGAATAAATATAAAGAACCTGTATGTCATGGAACGTCTTTATTTATTTTTTTTATAGTACTAGGAACACTACAAAATGTGGCTAAAGGGAGAGCCCTGCCTGCTCACTGTGAAACACGTACTGTCAATGGTGTTACAATTGCTGAATGAATGCCTTGCCTTTGCTGACAGGAACAGTGAACAAAGAGATTGTCAGATTTTAGTTCTTCATGAAAACAGGATAAAATGATTCTGTCCTAGATGTTCTTGAGCTGCTTCTGTTGGTGATTTTTCTATCTTTCTCTCCACAGTGCTTTCCCTAGTTACAGGGACTCATGTTCCATAAGAAGTGTTATTTTAGAATTGTGTAAGTTAAACTTGAGCTACATTGCAGAGCATTTTCCTTAAGTGGATCAAATAAGGTCAGATCTCCTAAATGGATCCAATATGGGGACACTTTAGTCATGTACAAAGGTAGGCAAGAGTTGAAAGAAAAATCATGTAGTTTTTTCCCAATTTAAGTATTTAAGAATATTTGTTCAGTTTTGGAGATATTTGTGACTTATGCCGGAAAGAATGTGTTGTTATTTTTCCCCTGTTCCTTTGAGGCTTATTTGTGTTAATAAAAGAATATAGGTCCCAGAGAGGTGACTCAGTACTGAAATGTACTTGCTGTTTTTCCAGAGGCCCCAAGTTCAGGTTATAAAATTGAAATTAGGTGGCTTACAGCTACCCTTAACTCCAGTGCCAGAGGTCACAACAGCCTTTTATCCATTTTTGGCAGGCACACACAAACACACACACACACACACACACACGCATTAAGAAAAGAAAAATAAAAGGTATAAAATGGCGCGGGGTTTCTACTGCAGGTCATTGGGTTATTCTAACAATAATAATAAAAAGAAAAACTTACAGAAAGTTAAAGAAAATACTGATGGATATACAACTAAAAACAGTTATGAAAGATGAATAATGAAACAGGAAATAATTAATATTATCATCTGTAAAGTATATATACCTTAATAACCTGCACTTAAGTAAAATACTAAATAATGATAGAAATGAATGTCAGGAATGAGATAGAGACAAAAAAACACAATATATTTTACTCTGTTTATTTGTATGGTGTCCAATTCTGTTTCCCTCTGACATCCTTTTGGATTTGCCTGGTATTCCAAGGCCGACAGCTTGGCTCACATGTACTGTGAGCGACACCTTAGTCTGCTTCAAAGTTTCTTTATCCTGGTCTTTTGAATGTATATCCACCCTTCAGCTTGCAAGTACGGGAAACAGGGGAAGCTGGAAAACTCTGAAACTTACCCAGATCAAATGGGGATGGAAGCCATTGAATGTGCACAGAGAATTTCCATCCTCAAGAGGACAATTCTGAAGCTTCCCATTGGCAATTCTTTTCCTCAGTCAGACTTAGAGCAGTGTGCCGCACTTGTCAAAAGCATTAAATAATACCAAAGTGTCCAAATATAGAGCTTCCTGCATCATCTTCTCATCAGCCGTTCTCTGTCCCATGCTTAGATTTGTTAAGGCATCTACATTCACAGACGCCTTGACCAGTTGGCTTTTAAAGGAACAGAACATTAGTGGGAACTGATAGGTATGTCTTCATATTCTTTTTGAAATTTTAAAATATTATTTAAGCAGTCCTCTATTTCTACAAGCTATCTTTTTATCGAACTTTTAAAATAAAAATTACAGTTGAAAATATTTCACAGTAAGATTGAAGAAAGGGCTCTTGTAGAGAATCTGGTTTTGATTCCTAGAACTCATATTGGGCAGCTCACAATCACCTGTAATTCCAGCTTCAGGGGTGTGACGTCTTCTGGCCTCTGTGGGCACCCACATGCATGTGACATACACTCACACAAACACAGACATACTCATAAATAAAAATAAATCATATGAATTTTAATAGTAGTAAATAATCATAGACGAGTACAAGAAATTGAGAAACTGTGGGGTGATGAACCAGGAAGGAAGAGGAAAGGTCACTAGGAGCCGTAGAGATGCAAATACAGTACTGATGTAGGAAATTCTAAGAAAAAAATTAAAATACTTTAAAGATAGAGAGAAACAACATTTCACAAATACCATGATTAAGTTCTCAGTGTTTCTGACTGTACCTTTTGTACTTTTAGCTTCAGTTGATTTTATATTAGATTTTATAATAAATTGAATGCTGTGAGCTAGTAATCCCAGCACTTGGAAGAGTCCCAGGTGGATTGTGAATTCAAGGTCAAGCTAGGCTCTAAAGTGAATTTACAGATGGCCTGGGCAACTAAATTTAACACAACATGAAAAAGGGTAGAAAAAAGCAACTAAAATTTCTTCTCATCTAACAGGTCATAGATAACCTAATTTAATTTTTTTTTCTTAAAAATATACTCAAAATAAAAATTCATTTAAAAATAAAGTAAACTGAGTTAGCCTCCATCCAACATAAAATATACCAGGCTCAAATGTCTCAAAATTCTCCTTATTAATGGGTATAATTTACATATGTCATTACCCCCAATACTTCTGTAAATTTGTCTTTATGTTAGGATGTTCTACATCTATTAATCATAGACATTAATTCTATCACATAGTTGTATTTATGATATGAATTACTTATGCTAACAAGTAGCAAGATTTACAGATATTGGAGGTACTATCTATACATTGTTTGCATACAATAAAATATCAAATACACTTACTCTATTTTAAAATTTAATTGACATAAGAACAGGTACAATTTTGTGTATATACAAAAATTTAAAATATTACTATAAATCCAAATACATATGAAAATTTTGGTAGCAAATAGGCGATTTTTTTTCAAAAGTTTCCATTGTTAATCAATACTGAGTTTGATTGGCCCAACTTATATTCTATTTCTAAGGCTTAAAATGTACTTAGTTTGAAATAATTATAATAAATATAGTGAAATCTTTGGAAAATTCCTTTCTGTACAAATATATACCTACAGACTCATGATTAGGAAGACTTTTAAAATCATAAAATGCCAAATCTCCTAATAACAATTTAATGTTTGAAGTTTTGTCACTTAAAATATATTTAGTCCATTATGTTCATCTAAAAATTGTCCTATAGCTTGCTTGATCACTAAGAATCTAAAATGTAATTACATGTGATACAATTAACAGTTTCATCATAGCTAAAATCTGCTATGATTAGCAGATTAGATGCTATAAAGAGAATCATGTGAGCTGGGATTTCTCATTTCTTCTTCCATAACTGAGTCATTTAACAACTTTCTTAATCTTCTGTAGGATTCGAGGGATCCAAATAACCTTCAGATAATAATCTTCGTCCCTTAACAATAGTCTGAAGTAGGAAGTATTAAGATTAGTATTCCCATTTTACAGATGTTGAAATGAGTACTCAAATGAGCTATGGGATTGTTTTAAGAAAACAGTCACATTTAAACTTTGACATTTTATTCACTCTATTATAAATAGCAATGATATAATTTTCTTCATATATTAAAATTCTAGTTTGACATTTGTATATTGCTCAGTATTGATCTAGCTGTGATTTTACTTTTGTATTTATGGCTAACTATTTCACTTGTATTGCAATTTAGGCAGGGTACCTGAATCTTGAAACTTCTTTCCCCAATTCAGGTGGAAAATAAATTGTAAAATTAACTATAGTTGTGATATTTTGTCTTTGGCTAGAATACTAGATAGTACACCCTGGACAAAGAGACAAACATGAGAATCAGCCTCTCACTTGCCAGGAATCCTAATATGCAGAAATGCAGGGAGAATTGCTAACGTTTTTCTTCTGGATCTCCTTAGGATTTAATATGACTGAAACCCTATAATAACAAATTAATATCTACCATCTAGGAAACCTAAGAGAACTAATTCCTCTATATATGGTATATTTTAAATTTTGCAGTAAAAGAATTCCTTTGGTTATCCATTATGCTTCTTAGTAGTCTCAGCAAACGGAGAAATTAAAGGCTTGCTTAATGTATGTTATATAACATTCATTGAGTCTTTAAATCCCCATGATATATTTCTTTGTTATCATTTTCATTACCTTTTCTGTTGGATCATTCTTCATTCAGCTCTCAATCTATGTGACAATATTTGCAGCTAAAGTAATTTGAATTAAGTTTTCAAGCAAAATCTCTTTGAATGCATAGTATTGAGTTGTTATCAACTTCCCTTATTATAATCGAGATTATTTCTATCTATTCTCTTAATCCACTAATTTAGTAAGTTTATCAAAAATCAATCAAGTTTGCTTCTCATAGCAATGTCTTTATAGACTTAGGATGACCCCAGAGAATATAATCTGTGATCTCTTAACAATGCGGGCTGCAGAACACCAATGTCTTATGTTTTCTTCAGGTTTTTTTCTCTTTTTCTTTTTCTTTTCTGTCTCTTTCCCTTACATATGCTTTACAAGGGAATGTTTAGAGATAATTTCTTCATTTGAAAGAGGACTCTGCAGTCTGTTTTCTTTAAAGGAGGAAGAGAGTGAGCATCTATTCATAATTTCCAAAATTGAATGAATTAACAAACACAAAGAGTGATATGCCTGCAGTGAGATCATGGGCCTTGAAATGCCATGCATATGGTATATAAAATGTTGCAGGTTAGGTAGAACCAAAGCTATAGTCAGCTTGGTTGGAAATCTGGGGAACAAGGAAAGTCTGGCCATCTGTCACCACTGAACATATCCACCTTTTAATTGGATTCATAAATTTCACTATAAAACTAATTTAGTTTCCATAAAAGAATCACATATTACTAAATATATTTTGAAATTCTCTATTTGACTTTGTTTGCAACTAAATAAATACATTATTATATAATTGCAAACAAATAAAACGTTTTGAAAACAGAGCGCAAATAAAATAAATTTATAAGAATATTAAGTAAAATGGCTGATATGAAAAAGCCTTCAAAATATAAGCATTATTTTTATAATTCTATCCAATAAAGCAATTGATCATTTATGGTGCAAATTTGGTATTTCACTTTCAGAAAGCAAGAAAATGAATGTGAATAAATTTTCTAGATATCACTACATATACTGAGTAAAAGTTTAAAGTATTCTACCCTCTCAGAAAAATTAAAACTGAAAAATAATATGATAATAAACTAGTATTGAATTTGCTGAACATTTTTGTTAATAATTAATCCATTTTAATATCATGATGATTGACTTTTTTCATTTCCTATATTGGGTTCACAAAGATTAAGCCATGTCTTCCTTTCTGTACTTATAAGGTAATTATCAACAATTGCAGAGAATTGACAGATATCCTATTAAAGCTGTGATGTACTAGAAAGTGATTCTCAATATGTCTCTCATCTTTTGGAAAATTATCCCCCGGGGGGGGGCAATGAAGATCAGGATACACTCTCTTTTTTGAGCCTGCGAGAAAACAGCTGAATATTCACCTTAGAGGATATCATGGCTTGAAGAACACTAAGCTGCACCTCTCTAAGTGGAACCTACCTGACTTTCTCAATATAACAGAAGGCAAAAACAACCACAGTATCATGAGTCACTGATCTTGTACTTCTTAGAGATAGTCAAGATGTCAGCATTTTAATAATGGGACTATTCCTAGGGATTTAAGGTGGAAAAGAAATATTTCTATTGCCAGGGAACTAAAAAGGAATGAAAAACTGAGAAAGGATGCACAGTTTTTTTTTTATAAAAGTAGTGTTATATGTTCTTATAAAACAGGACATAATTATATGCCCATTAAAAGTATGCTTAAACATTTAAATCTCACATCTTAAATTTCAAATGCTTAGATTACAATGGAAATGATTATAATTTCACACTCATATAAGAAAAAAACTTAATGCTCATATAAGAAAAAAACTTAATTCCATTCTCTCTTTGTGGTAATTTGAATGTATAAAGTGATATACACTTACCAGTGAGAAAATCTGAGAGAAAAAAACAGTATAGTTGATAAATCTACATACAAATATAATTTATATATGTACATTTTAAAAGATGCATAAAATTTTTAAGTATAAATATTCAGGCTTTCTACGTGGTAAAGTACAAATCTCTGGTTGATTAGAGAAAATAATTTAATATACAAGTAAATGGTTAGAATACATACTTACATTTCATGTAAACGTGCATATTAGAAAACAGAATACTGTTACCATGAGAAGTTAAACTAAGCTGACAAATATTTAATGAAAACACAATAAAATGTCAGAAAGATTTTATAGACTTTGAGTACATGATTCTAAAGTTTATTTGTATAAAACAAAATATAAAATGCAAATGGTTCCCAGCTTTTGATGTACTGAAGTAATCTGTTCGTTTTTCACCTTACCCTACACATAATGAAAAAGAAGTAAGTTCAGAATAGTCTGTTTTGAACTGTTTTCCTCTAGTGATATGTGGTATATCATGCTCCTGTGAGATTCGGTATCAAAATCAAGTCACTGCTTCCCAACACAAGAAGACAAATCATTGATAGACCAAATTTACTTGTTTGGTTATTTAAATGTATTGTAAGCATGTAAAAGTATGCATTGCTAAACTATTACACACATAGTAAATCCATGCATTAATTTCTGATAATTTCCATTGTCAACACCCGTCAGTGCATAATACCATCACCAGTTTGATATACATTCTATACAATCAAAGTGAATAAAAATAATTTAACATGTGGATATTACACAGATTCAATCATGAAAAAGTGTGATATTGATAAAAGTGATGAAAATTAGCAGCACAGAACAAGAATCCTCTAAATAAGTCCAGACTTCTACAGGCAAATCATCCATAAAGTTGAGGGCAGATGTGTCATGCAACAGATATTTGAAAATTGAACCTCTACATGTAAAGAAAAGAAGAAAAGAAGGAAGGAAGAAGAAGGAAGGGAAGGAGGAAGGAGAAAAGGAAGGAGGAGAGAGAGGGAGGGAGGAAAGGAAATAAAGAAATAGAATAAATTCAGATGTAGTTATTGAGCTATAATTGCTTAAAATAGAACATGAAGCTGAATTAAGTATCACAAACTGTGGATGCTCTAAGAAACCTAAGAAAACATTTTTCTATGTGTTTTTGAGTTCATAATAATTGCTTTAAAATATAATAAAATTCAAAAATAATGAAAGCAAATAGTATGTTAAACTTTATTAAACTTAAAATAAATGCTTTCAGGGACTGGGCCTCTTCTGTTTTCTAATGTGCATGTTTACATGAAATGCAAGTATGAATTCTAACCATTTACTTCTATATTAAATTATTTTCTCTAATCAACTAGAGATTTGTACTTTACCACTGTCTGTTCTAGTAGAGAACTCGGGTTCAATTTCCAGCACCCACATGGCAGGTAATAACCATCTGTAACTCAGGTTCCAAGGGATCATAGGCCCTCCTCTGACCTCTGCTGGCATTGCATGACATGGGTTCACTTACATATATACAAGTAATATACTCATACACACATTTTCTGAAGAAAATGTTGTATAAATGAAAAGATATCATATATAAGAAGAAAATATTTATAAACACATCTGAAATGAGGTATGTGTTTAACAAGTAAGAGAAGTCTTGAGACTCAACAACTAAAAACAAACTCATTTTGAAATACCCAAATAACTGAACAATTATTACACTAAAGATGATGTGCAGAGAGTAGAGAAACTGTGAACACATAACCAGCATCATTTCTCATTAGCAAAGGTGCAAGCTAATACAATCAGGAAGCATACCATCATACATTTGAGAATGATTAATATTGGCCATGTCTATAACATTTCAAGATAAAACAGAAACACTTACTCATGCTCTCAGTAATAAAACATTGAAACTTTAACTTATAATTCCTCAGGAATTTCTTTTGAAGACAAACTACCTAACCACATGATCCATGAGTCACTTTCCTAGAAATATCAGTGTAACTGAGCTTAAAATATATGCCAACATTAATGCATCTAACACTTCTATTTATATTTGCCACAAAGTGAAAATAACTAAACGACTTTCAATAGGTGAATATATTTTTAAAAATCCAAACTCTTAATGCACACAAAGAAACAAAGAATCTTACTTGGTTTATAAATTGTTTTGTCATGCAGAGATGAATGAAATCTGTTTATATTGTTACTTGTAAAAAGCAATTATTTGATGACATAATACATGATTTCATGGCATTTGAAGAATATAAAAATTGGAAATAGTTTTCATAATTTTAAGGATTTCTTTCAGTGGGGATACACCTGGAATACATAAAACTTAGAAGTTTGTGGGAGGGAGATGCATTCTCTTTATAATGCAAAGGTATTCATAGCAAGCATTAAAATACATAGGTATTCATAGCAAGAAGCTTAAATTTTGCTGCATAAAATTTTAAATCCATTTATTTATTTGAGAGCTGAAATTTCAGAGTAGCAAGCAAATTGTCAGAAGCAATATAACTGGCAAACATATAATGCCTTTAAGTAAGTGTGGAAACTAATGGAAATAAAGTCCCAAGGCAGTAGAGAATGCACCTGCTATTCTTGTCTTGTTGATAGTGTTATTTCTCATTGTACATATTGAAAATAATATAATAATTTCCTATGTATAGTAGAACTGAAAAACTTTAAACTTTTGTATTAGATGGTAGAAAAAATATTTCCTTGCATTTGAACAGTCAGATTAAATATAAAAACAGAAATTGTTTTTGAATAATGAATACGATAATGAATTAAAAACGGAAACATCACTGTAGAAACTCAGGCTATTATAGATACAGATGCAAATGTACATAATAGCATATACATACATGGATCATGATATTTAAAGATGATTATTCACTTATGTATAACTTTCGACCCTCAGGAAAGGAGATTTTTGATACCGTACTAAAAAAGAAACACCTATGGTAGAAATATTAATTTCTAATACTATTCCTCAATATTAGTAATCCATAATCAGACAAGTGAATGATTCTATGATTACGGCAGATGAAACACACTCCTAAAGTTATATCTTGTGAACACAAGATATGATCTTCTGAAAAACATCAAATACAATAAAAAAAATGAAGTGAAACACAACTTTCATGAGTACATCATCCACTTTTCCAACGCTGTGTAATTATGAAGATAATAGACTGAAAGAGAGGAAAGGCTTTGTTTCACTGTTGTGGAGATTTCAGCTCTCCTTAGGACTTTCAAATAAGCACTGTTCTTAAATGCTCCACAACCATGCAATAACACTCTCTGCTGGGGACCAAGCCTTTAAGACTTGGGCCTTTGTTGGATATACACTATCCAACCTGAAATCACAAGCACGCCAAGAGATGTAGGTTCAAATTAAAAAGTCCCTACTGGGGACTTCTTACTTCAATCAATATCATAATAACAGAGGATTGGTTAATAATTCAAATTGTAAAGTGAGTCTCTATAGGTCTGTATTAATATAAGTAGTTTTAAGTAAATACATGCATGTTGGAGATGAAAAAGAGACTCAAATTATGTAGTAGAATTAAACATAATTCATGATTGCACTCCATAAGCAATAAGACGTTTACCTACATCTGTATGCATAAAGTGTTCTACATAGTTACCTCCTTAAAAAATACAGATGGAAAGGGAGAACAAAAAAATAACTTCACAGATGAAGAAATGGCATGAATTATCAGTCAATTAAGGTTTGCATTAGCAATAATTTTGGCAACAGTATGCATCTTTAATGTGACATAATAAAATAAGGCATGTTACTTAGGTCATTGATCTTCCCCAAATTCCCTTGCCTTGGCCTAACAATAACAAAGATATCAAGTACTAGACAGCACACATTGTACGAGATGCACCATTTACATCTTGCTACCACCAAAACTAAGAACCTCCCCACCCCCCAAAAAATCCTATCCAACAAGTATCCAGTCAGGCCTGAAAATCAAATGAAATGTAGCATCCTAAACAGCATCCTAGAGTGGAAAAAAGGACATTTGATGAAAACAAAGAAAATCTGTAGCCAATATTTCTTTAATTTTAGCTTATTCATCATGACATATTTGTATGATAATTAGATGTTTTTGTACGATAAAAGTTGGTGTTGGTGTCTGAACATATGTATTTCTTGTCTATAAGTCAAAAACTATTCTGAAAATAGCATATTAAATGAACATAATCCATATTCTTTTACTTAAAGATTCATTTTATGAATACCTGTGAATTCTGGATGTATGTATGCGTACCACATGTGTCTGGTGCTTCTGGAGTCCAGAGAGGGCATCGGATCCCCTGGAACTGGATTTATAGGTAGTGTGAGCTCCCTATGAAAGTTATGCAAAATAAACCCTACCACTGTAAGAGTCACAAGTGTTCTTGACCATTGAGCCATTTTTCCAGGCCATTCTTTTACTCTTTCCTAGTCCATGTTTTGCATGGTTTCCTGAAAGTACTTTTAGTATCATCTAAGATATTGTATAGTCTCTCTCTCCAATCACTTTATTATTTTGACCTATAACTACATTCTTGCAGAATTCAGCTAATTACAGATCCTAGAATCAGACAAGTGTTTAACATTTGTTCCTTAATCACTTTCCAACAGTCAGTATTTTTTTTTTTTGGTGATTCTACCTACAGAGAGAGTTGGGGCATTTACAAACACAATCAAATCTAAATGAGTCATGTGTGCAACCCCTATATTAGTGACTGGTTGCAGTAGTTCTTCAATAACCAAAAGGCAAAGGCCCTTATTAACTAATAAAATCCGATGCTCGACGTTCCTGTTTGACTACAAATACAATATTGAAAGTTCTTCTACGTATTGAGAGTTGACAACTTAAAGAATTCTTTGGACAGGAGGTAAGTTTATGAATAAAGTACTTGCTTATTGAGCAATTATGTGACCATAAATGCAATCTCAGCACTGAAAAATACACTTCTAAAATCATAAGCAGCATGTGCTATGGTTTGATGCTGAAAAGTAACCCCCATGCTCCTTAGTGTTGGGCCACACAGTGAGCTACTGAGCAGGTTCTGTGTGGTGGGAAGTGAAGACTTCTGGGAGCCTTTAAGGCATTGGAGCATACATTTTTACTGTGTTATGTTATATGACTCTGTCTAGTTCTCTAACTGACTCAAGATGCAAACATTCACTCTAATACCTGCTTTGGTCACAATGTACAATGATTCCTGGCATTTACTATAACTGAGCCATGCTTGTCCTCTCCTTTTGAGTCTGAGTAAGGAATTTCAACCAACGTCATCTCTCTGCAAGATACTTTCATTGTGTACTTCATAATAATGTGAATTTGACTTCTATTGTCTACTCATATCATACATGTAGATCATGATTCTTCTTTTTGCTGTTATAGATGTGGTCATTTAAAAATAGACAAGTAAGCACTAAACAATAAAACTTCATTCCCTTAACAGGTGCAGCATTCTGCAACTCTGTACATTAAAGCAAACTCTTATTCTAATGTTTGACTTGTGTTAAAGTTGGCCTTTCTGGACTTAAAAAAATACTTTATCATTTATTTGTTTATTAATTTCGGTTTTTTATTTATATTTTTTTAATTTTCTGTGTATAAGTGCATTGCCTGCATGTACGCAAATGTAGCCATGTCATGCAATCCCCGTGAAGGTCAGAGGGCCCCAGATCCCCTAGAACTGGATATAAGAATGGTTGTTAGACACCATGTTGGTGCTGTAATTTAAACCTGAGTCCTCTGCAAGAACATCCAGTGCTCTCAACAACTGAATATCTTTTAGGTAAAGTTTCATCTGACACACAGTAGAAAATAAGTTGTATTATACAGGGTTCTCTAAAGGAACAGAATTAATAAAACAGACGTATAGAAGGGTGAATCAAATGACTGATTTATAGGAGAGAGTCTGAGTAGTTCAGCAACAGCTAACTACTGAGAAACCTGTAACTGTTCAGTGCACAAGGCTATGTGTCCTGAGTTGGAGTTAAAGGGTTAGAAGATTCTGGGCAAGCTGCTAGTCTTCAGTCTATGTTGGAACCCAAAGAAGTCGGTTCTAGTGTCAGTGAAGAAATGCCACTTCAACAAGATATAGTTCCCACTGAGAATGAAGGCTAATAGGTGAAAAGCTGAATTGTACTTCTTCCATGTCCTTTTAGCTGGGCTGCCATCAGAAGGTGTTGCTCATACTAGGGTTTGTCTTCTGGCTTCAAATGAACTGATCAAGAAAATCCCTTACAGGATCAACCAGGGGCTTGTGTTTAGTTGATTCCAGATTCCAGTAAAATTGACAATCAAGATTAGCCATCACATAGGTAGCCAGTTCCTTACTTTGTGTGAAAGCCAAGGTTGTAAGGGCCACACTGAATTACCTCTCACTATTTAGTAAAAGTGACTAAGAACTAGAAACCTACCTCTGGTAAAGTCTTCATATATGTCTGCCTTTGGGATTCTTAAATATTCCCATGAGACTTGCTACTCCATTATTTTTCAGTCATAGCTTATTAATCGTTGAAGCACTTACATATAGATTCTTGAAAATTTCCAGGAAAAATCAGTGCACAGCACACTTGTATTGGTGTTTCCTAAGATTTGGGACTTCACTGTGAAGAAGGATAAAAAGTTACTAGAAAAAATGCAGAGAATTAGTGAGAGAAGGGCGACTACAAGTCCAGAGGTAACATCTAAAACACAGCCTCTACAGCTGAGGCTCAGGGGACACTGCAGAAATCATGTGCTGCAAGAAGTGTATGTGGTAAGAACCAGAGAACCAGGACACCTGCAACACAATGATGTTTTCTAGAAGCTACTCGCAACAAATCTCAACAAAACGCGTGGGGCCTCATGATAATAGAGACGGCGCTTAAAAGAAGTACAAAGGGAACTCTTTGGGTATGACTTAAATTGTTTTGACAAAAGTTTGATTGGGTCTTAGAACTTCCTCCTCCATGAACAGCTCCGTGCTATACTCATTATATCTGTAGAGGCTCATGTAACCTGGAATGCTTGCAGCCTGTGTGCTGAGAGGTCATTTAGGATGATTGGTTCCCTGGCCCCTGCTTTGGAAATCCTCTTGTGGTGTTTGCCTTTATAAGATATTATGTAACTCCTAATAAAGGAGTTTCTGCTTTGACTAGACTCCCTGTCTGTCTGATTGTCTCCAGAACTGGAGGCTGGGAGGGGGGGAACAGCACACTCACCTTTCCTGTCCCCCCGTATGGGAAATCCTCTGGGAGCTGACCTGCTGGACAGGAGCTATGATTCCTGGGGGAGCCCCCAACAAACATGGTTGCCTTAAACACACCTGTGTTATGACAAAACCAGTTCACATGACAGTGTGAACAGGGGAGATTTCACAATTTCTTCTGGGAAATGAGTAGTCGATGAACGCTGAAAGAGGGCAATCAGAGTTCACCATGGTGAGCTCCATGACTGAGGATTCAGTCCCACAAACACATGTACATATGAGCAACACTGAATGACTCTGGAAGTATCATGACACTCCCACTTATTCCTTCTTTTTGCCATATTTTCCTTACCTGTTCTTCCTCCCTTCATCCAGTCCATTGAATTAATTTTTATTCTTAGAAGGTATGTTTTAATTATACTCCGTTTCTTCTACTTCTACTACTGTTACTGTTGTTGCTGATGAAACTTTAATTTAGATTGACAGCGTAAGTCATAGTATTTGCTATCCTAATTTGAGAACACTGAACATTCATTTTCGTGCTAGATGTAGAATAATGATTAGTATTTAGTATTGATAGGTCTTTATTGTGAGATGCAAAGGAGCCACTAAGGTGTATTGTTGGGATTAATACATTTATCAGAATAGATATTAGTGTTATACACAGACAGATAACTAGATGGCAGAGGGCTCTGAGGAGAATCAGGTCCACAAGGCAGAGTTGAGATGCAAGACAGGCTCTCATCAGGGTGATTCCTTGCATTTAGTGAGATAGGGAGAGAGATGAGGTCCTTTGTGACTATGTGACCTGAGTGGCAATCTGGTATAGATTATGAAAGGTTTGAACTTACATTTAGTCCTCTTGTGACTATAAGACCTTTTCTGTTTTAAAGAATATCACCATTAATTGCATAATTGATTAAATATACTGTGGCATTGATGTTTCTCTAGTTTACATATAAAGAACATGTTAATAGCATGAACCACATAGAGACCTGGAAAAGACTTCAAGACCCTAAAATAATCTGACATCAAGATGAGCTATGAAACAAGATCACAAGCATAAACATGACTTCGTTGCTCCTTAGGCTGATCCATAATATATCATTTACCCACTCAGTGTACAGACATTTCTTTGGCTGGAATGGTCAACAACTGTACAGATAAAAACTAAAACAAATCAGGGCTAGATGCTAACTGAAAAATGACATAGATCTTTTAGTTTAGATGAAGTTTATCATGAAAACACTTCTTGTCTGAATTCTGAGGTTCCCATCACCTTCACATGCATGAGGGATTTTCTTAGAGTGCATTCAATGCATCTCACATACCAATTTCACTGGCTGCCTGAGGTACTCAGAGCTCTAATGACTTTAGACCGAATGAAAAGCAGGTTTAATACTGTTAGAAACAGATGTTTTCCTGTAAGAACGTTTGATTAAATCAGACAAAATAGTATTATTCTCCTTTAAAAAATTAACTTAACTTATTCTTTAAAGGAAATCCCAATCTAATATCAAATGCTTTTTGTGGCATCCAACGAGTTCCAGGGTATAGTGGTGTCTCCCTAACTCTGTTGCTTATTCTGTGTATTATGTTACTCGAATTATTTAAACTTAGTATTTATGGTAACCTAATTATTAAAATTAGGTGGGCAACCTACAATAATATAATGTATTTTTTGTATATAAGTGGAATGGAATGATATAAAACAGCAAGGATTCATATCTCTATCTATGCTTTCAGCATCTGTGAATGCTCTGCTCTCAAAGGCATCCACAGCAACACTCAAACACAATATAAAATCAATGTCCTCAGTGGAATTACTGGCAGAAGAGTCACACAGATCACTAGAATGCTGGGAAATAAAAATGCAGTAACTTTAAAAAGAAAACAATATTTTTAGTTTGTTTGTTTGCTTTGTTTTTAACTTTCGTTCCAGAGAATGAACATATACCACAAACAAATGCTAGTTTATGTGTCTGTTTTTTAACGTTAAGAATTATCCTGTAGTCTTAGGAATCATTGGACTTTCTGAAAAATATCAAAGGAGATGTTATCTTCCTGAATTTAAATGCCAACCCTTTCTCACATCACTGATAAAATAAAAGAACTGAGGGAGGCAGGCAGCTATCCCAAAGGCAAGCTTATGGATGAATATTTTTGGAATGCCTCCTGTGTTAGATCTGTAACCACACCCCTGTGCCTACTTGAAGCCCCAGTTACTCCAGAATTGTAGAGTAAAATTTTACACATCACAACATAAATGCAAAAGAAGAAATTGAAATTTCTTCTGCGTTGATCTTCTGCTCCCTATCTTCCAGTTACAAGTGACAAAAACGTTGAGATGTGTGTTAAATTCATTGATGGTTTGATTCTTCTGGTTTGTTTTACTTTTTAAATTCTCAAATTATCTCATTTTAAATAGTGTATTACACAATTTACATCATCCTTGTATCATAGGTAATTATTTTTTTTAATCTGGTAATTTTCTCAACTGCTGCCCACACTTTACTTTCTTGCAATGGAAAATGACTCAGAATTAAGGCAACTGTATATCTTTGGATCATATTCTACATGTACTGTGTACAACGTCAAGTCCATTTGCTGCTTCTTTGGAGGATGGTGTTGAGAAGACACAATTTGTACACAAATTTTGCTTATTGCTATTAGATTGTGACTACTGCTGGACAATCAGTAAAATAGAGTTTGTAAAAATATGTAAGTAAGATTAAATGTATGTACACATACATCATTTGCTTTTGTATATGTCCATAAATATTTATATGGTATATCTGACGTTATTCCAGAACCATATAACACAGTCTCATGTTCCTTTCACATGTAATGACTGTCTGACAATGAGAAACATCACTCAATAGCTATACTAGATTCTGTTTGGCAGAATAAACATAATCTATTTCAGAATTGGCAAATTGCATTCCCATGATAAACAGATTTAAACTGTATGTGTATAGCTTTATGTAGTTAACTTTGTGCAGTTTATTAGAATGTTATGATGTACATGTATTTATGTTTAATCCTATTTTCCCTATCCTTTTCAATATGCCTGTATTTTTATCCAGTTAGTTATGTTTCTGATATTGTATTTTTTCCAAAAAACGTCTTTTGAATTTTCATTTCCTTCCTTTCCTTTTCTTTGCTCTAGGATATTTTTTGAAGAGTGAGGGTCACACATTTTATATATAGACCAATTTGTAATCTCTAATTTTAGAGGTTTGCTCTACATTTATAGTTCATACATCTTCTCAACTTTCAGTTTACTTTTTCTTCCCTACTTGAGGGAATCCCTGTTAGGATTTCCAGTGTGAATTTGAAAAACAGCATATAATTTTCTCATCACACAAAGACATGCTGCCTGTCATGGTCACATATTGTCACATATTGTGTTTCTTAGAAAAAGCCAGTATCATATTTTTGTGTAATAAACACATTTCTTCTAACTGACTCTGATGAGTAGACCTGCATTACTCTATTAGAGTGTTAGATTTAGCTTCACGTTTTACTGCATTTAGATGGAGAAGGAACGAATGAGTATACAGGGTCTTTATTCTTTCTGGAATGTTTGTTGAATCTAACAATATTAATTATGTTTGATAATTTTTAAAATGGCTACATGGTATTTGGTTTTCTTCTATTGAATATTGTAGTATTTGCCTCCAAAACATGACTCCATTAATTTCTTCAATGAATAGAAAAGAATATTATGTTGTCCAGCCTCAGGAGTCCTTAGTCTTGATGCTCATAGAAACTCTGTATACACTGTGTGTATGATTCCAGGTTAGCCTGTTACATGATGAAGGACGTACCTTCTAGTTCTCTTCTTCCCTCACCAACAATCAGATAAATACCAGCAACTATGAGGTGCATGAACCAAGAATTCAACCACTGATTAAACACAAATGCCTGAATGAAAGAGCCAAAGCACGATAAAAAAGAGTTCATATGAACATCACCTAAGTCAATAAGTTTGACTATAGAGATAGATGCTCAATACCACAGATGGACCATTTCCTTATTTTATGTGTTTTCTATTATTAACAGACTTAACTGAAAGTTTTATTTATGTTTTCATATTATCATCTCCCTTATATACCTCTCTTCCCTGGCCTTCATCTTTTTGCTTATTGACTGTAATGGAAAGATTTATAACCCTGAAATCTTTATTGTCACCAAATGATTCTTTCAAGACAATTAATTCACTGTAGACATTTTGCATGCAACGTTTAAAATTCTGATGTAAGCAATCGATTATTTGTCTAAGCCCAGTGCTTTCAATGGGTGGAGAAAGCTACCATGTGGAGTTATGGTCCAAGGAGCATCGATTCAGCATCATATCAATATCATCCATGTCATTAACTGTGGCACCAGGGCCTATTGCATAAAGGCAGGCAGTGTGACTGGCTTGTTCTGCCTGAAGCTGTAACCTAGGTTCCAGGAAGCCACCGAAGATAAGACATCCTCTGCAGTTGCTTAATCTTTTCCTCCCACCAAGTTCACCCCAGACCCAAAATAGGTTATTGGGTTTCTTTTCCTCCATCCTAATTTCTACATCAGCCCTACAACCTCCCCGCCTTTACCTAAATACCCCACCTTTAACTTTCCCATCTTCTGTAATGGCCAGAGAGCCCTCCCAATATAAACCCCTGCCTTGGTTTCAATAAAGAAACTGTCCATTTATGCAGTCTTCCAGGAATTCTTCCCATCTCACTCTGAGCCCCCTGAGGACCTGTTGGATCATCCTCCTTTCTTTGGAACAGTTGGAGCACAAAATCCGTGCTGGAGATGGAGACCCACAAATAACATACATGGCAATGCATTTGTTCTTTTGCTCTGTATCTATCACTCGTTTATGACTCTTTTTTTTGCATTCTCATTGTTTTTTTTCTTGACTTAGGCTGTTGTCAAAATTTATTACAATAAAGTGTTAGGCTGTTTTCATAATTTATTACAATAAAGTCTTAAGACATCTTAAGAAATTAGGAGTACTTACTTATGGTCATTTATATTTTCTCACTTTGTAACTGACACCAAATATTTGGAATTTTGCATTGTTGGTTTTGAGCTACTTATCAATATTTCCATACACAATATTTATATTTTTCTATGTACAGATAAGGAAAAAAAAGGAATGAAATGTGATTCTTCCAGTTCCTTATCAAGAAAACAATTTTACAAATCTATAATAGTGATGAGTTCCTATTATGTAAAGCATTATCTTTCCTTTAAACGTTCCACATCAGTGTAAGAATATGATCTATATAATTTGAAATTTGTATATCATATAAATTTATGAAACCATATAGTATCTGGCTCCTGACAAACTTGGTGAGTCCTAGTCATATCATATTACAGAAAATTCTCTTAAGAAAATTCACTCCTCATTTACAGAGAGAGTGACTCCTATGAACCATTTCAAATTACACTACTCTCTGCCTTGTCTTCTACATCAAAGTCTATACATATATTCGAGACAGACATGTCTACTGTCCTCTTCAACTCTACCAAATTCACAATAAACTAATGCATTAGTTGTACTAGAACACTTATATCTAACTCCTTATGCTCTCTATATGTGTGACATAACTTTCCAGTCATGCATTCTGTTCTTACAAAAACAGAAGCTTAATAATGTGGGAGAAACTGAGTGCGCATGTGTGTGTGTGTGTGTGTGTGTGTGTGTGTGTGTGTGTGTGTGTGAGTGTTTATTTCTGGTTAGTCTATGAATTTAGAAAGAGCAAAGCTGTACTTATCTTGCCTTGGGTCTTTTCAGGTCATATAAGAATTCACATCTCATAAAAGCAGTGCATACCTAATGGGTGAGCTAGTTTGTTTGAAATATTCATATGTAATAAAATTATAAAAAGCATGTTTTTGATTCACAGAATTTATATATCACTGATAAATGATAGATACCCAAACGGAATAGTCATTTAAGAAACAAACAAACAGAAAACAGAGATGAAAGCGCATAGTCATTCATGATAGCCTTCAACATCGAAAATACTTGGAATAAATCTAAAAAAAGAAGTGAGGGACTTATAGTTGAAGAAGACAGCAGCAGACGGAAAGACTTCCCTTCCTCATGGATCTGTAAGATTAATATTGTAAAATGGCCATTTTGACAAAACACACTATAGATTCAACACTTTCTCCTTAAAACTTCAACATAATCCTTCACAGAAATTCATAAAACAATCTCACATTTTGTGTGGAAACACAAAAAGAAAAGATACCCAAAACAATCTTCAATTTTAAAAGATCTGAGGTAGGCATTATCATCCTTGATCTCAAATTACTCTACAGAGTTAAGTAATAAAACCTGCATGATATTGGCATAAAAAACACATAGATCAGTGGAATGGAGTTTGAAGTTTCTGGTGTAAGCTCATGTGTTTACAGCCATCTGATTTTTCAACAGCATAAACGCTTAACACCAAATGGCTCAAATACCTCAATATAAAACATGATACTGTGAGTTGAAATGACTTTCTGAAGAGGACTCTTATAGCAGTGGATTTAATTCCAATAATCAACAAATAAGAGGTCATAAAACTCGTCTTCACAGCAAACATTCAAGTGAAGAGGAAACCTGCAGAATAAGAGAATAAAAAATCTTATGAGCTACAACTCTTACAGAGAGTTACTATCTAGAATATATAAAGAACTCAAAGAAATAAACATAAAAAATATTAAAATGTGGTACATGAAACCAAACAGGATATTATTAAAAGTTGAAAAGCAAGGCACGAAATAGATGGCCATCGCTCAGTGTTTAAGAGCACTGGCTGTTCTTGGAGGACCCAGGTTCAGTACCTAGCACCCACATGGCTGCTAACAACTGTCCACAATTCCAGTCCCAGAGAGTCTTATGCCCTCTTCTGACCTATGCTGGCATTTCCTGATCCTGATGAACTTCTTTTGCACCAAAATCAGACTACTTACTAAAGAATACACACAGACATTATCCATGAATAGACCATACTTATGCAGCACATTTAAATGCAACTTCTTCACTCAAGGCTCTCACACCATAGAACAAGGTGTAAAGAGGATACTGATGAATCTCTCAACTCTCATCAATGAAGCTTCTTCTTACAACAGAGGATAGGTCACACAAAAGGTCATAAATGTCCAAGCATGGCAATTTTGAGTTTGCAGAGTATGGGACAGAACTTCTATATTAAGTTTCACTCATGCATGGATCAGGGAACATTGCAGAAGAGGGTCTGGAAAGACTGTAAGAGCCAATGGAACAGGTTCATGGTCATATGGAAATATAATCCTACAGGATTCTGGGACCCTGCTCACATGAACCTACAGCAATGATTTTGGAATTCTTAAGACCCATACAAACTCAAACAGACAAAAACCCAGCATGGAACAGTAGAAATGGATAGCAGACCCCAATCTTTGCTAAAGAAGTATTGGCAACTGATTACTGTTGGGTTGAAATGAGCTGATCTTCCTAAAGAGAGGGACTCTATATAGGTTGACTAGATATCAGTGGATTAACCTGCACCAAAGAACATTTGTGGACAGTAACTTGACATGGTGGGCTTTAATGCAGATGACTGAATGTTGGATTCTGAGGAGGTGCTGATGAGGAAGGGGAGTTAGAGATGATTGAGACTGATTTTGGTGTTCTATATGAAATGATGAAATCCACAATGATTCGATTAAAAAAATTAAAAAAAAGAATGCAAGATCCAGACGTCTGAGTTTTGCACATACTCAGATGAACTCAAAGTAACTGTGAAAGCATACCCAACACCCGTGAAAGCTCAAGTCAGAAAAAAATCTCAGCATATACCTGGGAAAGTATATAAGAAGCTCTAATTCTAGATGAGGAAAAAAATGGTAAATGATAACTTCTGGGAGACAGAATGTCAGTTTTTTCTAAGTGTGTGATGAGTACATTAACCTGGCTCCAGTGGATAGATCCACAAAGGGCATTTTTAGACACAGATTTTAATTCACAGTTATATCGTTCTCAAAATTTAATAAAAAAACAAAAAAATGAGCCAGGGCATGGAGAACTCTATTTTGAAGAAACTTCTCAAATCTAGCATGTGAATATTTATTAGAATTTTGATGCTATCAAATATTGCATTTCAATGACATAAATGTAAAATCAGAACATTGAAATACCACTTTGGATAGATATATCTTTCAGAGGACTAAAATGCTTCTTGAAATAAATTTGTTTAAATAATATATGGGAAACAAATACAGATTCATATCACAGTAATTGCTGAGTTTATCTTATTAGTGCAGTGGATTTTAGGGCTTAAGTTATCTTACTCTTGCACATTATGGTTAAAAGTTAAACAGAATGTGCTATTTCTAGTACTTTTTATTACTAATAAGTTAAAAAAGTTAAATTCTAGATTTCTACTCCTCACCATTTTGTTGAAGTCAATTCCTTGAACAGGTATTGAATGCTTGCTGTACAGAGTACATTATTTTAAGTGCTGGAATTTTATTATAAGTTTAGGATATGAAAAACAGTGAGAGGATTTTATTTCTTGTTCAAGAATGAAGACCTAACAAATTCTAAACATGTAAATTATGCTATTCACTAACTGAATATTTCTGATAGTGTCATCTTATTAAAATTCTCACAGTAATGAAAGAACAAAAATCTATGAACAAAGTTTAATTATAGGTTATCATGCACCAAAACCAGGTGCAGAGCCACATAAGCCTATACTCAAATGTGGAACCATGGTTCATGTTCATGCACCCCAACATATATAGTCCTAGTTCAAAGACTAGGACTGTCTGAAACACGTTGCTATCATGGGATTATAAGAAAGCTAAGGAAAGGAAACATGGAATATGTTGAGCAGCATGTTTTAAAGTCTCTTTATCATATACTAGAGTCTTGTCCTTGTAAATATATTCTGATTTGTTATTAAAGAAACAGGGTTCAGTCAAATTCCTGTCATTCAACTGTATAAGGCTATATCTTTAAGATAAGTCACACAAGAATATCATTACCATTATCAAATTCTGACAGAGTGTCTTAGAATGATCTTTCCAGGTGCAGGTGTCAACTTAACATTGATTTCTTTTGTTGATTTGAACAACTGAGTAGGCAAGGAAAATTACTGAAATATAAAGCAGTAAAATTAAGAGTTTCTCAACTTGATTTCTTAGTGACTGTCTTTATTTGCCATCTCTGCTCTCATTCTTCCATAGGTGGAAAGAACTTGTGGTTTTCTCTGTAGGTTCAATATTGTTGTACACTTGGCCTACTAAGACTGACTGAAGAGATCTCATCACCTTATATCTACCTCATTTAAGAGAACTACCTGACAGAGAGTGATTAACACATAAACATGGATGCCGAATGACAGTCTGCAACTGTGTATGAATGAGGCAGAAAATAGTCTGCCCTCCAGAGAGAAGCTAGGAAATAAAGCTTCTCTTCCCTTGTCATCTAAAAGTGAAATGATTTGCAGCTAGATATCCGACACTCAATTTTCCAAATTTGGAGGAAGACAGAAATTACTAGTGATGCAAGAAACAGAGAGATGAAATGTGTTACATTGTTTTGCATGAATGAAAAACATTATGGTCTTTGTATTATCTATATTTTCTTTACTCTTATTCCCTTAGCCCTCTTGTTAAGAGTAGAAACAACTTACTCCATTCATTAAATTAAAGTTAGATGTGTGGCTTTCTTTCAACAATATAATACGGCAGGGATGGAAAGATGGCTTGACAGTTAAAACATTATCTGATAGTGCTGGAGACTCTGCAGAAGAATCAGCATCTACATGGCGAGTAACAATCATCCACATCTCCAGTTCCAAGATACCTGAATCCTTTACTTGCCTCAACCATGGGCATTGCACACACGTGTTCATTTAGATGCATGCAGGCAAAACACTCACAAACAGAAAATTAAAGTAAAGTTATTACGCAAGGTTTCTTCATCAAGTGTCAAGCCCAACATAATGCTCACAGTACCTTAGATTCTTGTAACCTATAAGTGCCTTGGTTTTAGACCCAGCCTCAGTTATCATGGGACAATGACATCAACGGACCAATTTTTATTATAGCCTAAGTCAACAACCAGAAATAACTAACATGTAACGCCATTCATCTGGCTGGAAACAGAACAGTGGTCACTGCTGAGATCAGCAGAGATGAAAATAAAGTAAACTGGCCAACTCAATTATTGATGGAGATGAACATAAGCTGTATAAATGACCATTATTTTAGCCAACAAAGTTTGGACTGATAGGGAACTCAACAAAATCTGATATTTTAAACAACATTATGCACAAAAGTTTTTTTAAATATTATTTTCTCACAAATCTACTTGCTCTTAGTTATTTGAATTTTAGTATGGAGTAAACTCCATTCCCCCTTAGTTGGGAGAAGATTTGAAGTTCCTGACAGGTACAATAGGAGAAGATGCTTGACTCACTGCTAACAAATGGGTATACTCTAATTTTCCATCCCTCCAAGGTATCCCATACAAGTCAAAGATGAACCTGTTGCTTTGCTTAGTCACTCTATGACTCCCATCTTCTCTATATAACTGTGGTTTTTTATATGACCTATCTCAATATATATTGAATATAAAGATATAACCAATCACCAATAGTAAGAAAGATGCACACCTAAGACTTTAGCAAATTTGTCTTAATCATATAAAAATAACCGAAACATGTTCCAGACCAACTTGTATTTAGTATTGAAATTATTTTTGCTAGTCTCATTACACATTTTTCTCTCTTCCTAACCTCTGCCTGTTTTTTTTTTTTTCAAAAATAACTACCTTTAGCAATGCATAGCAAAGTCCATACAGTTTGCAGGACATCATCTTCTCTGCTGAATTTTTGGTGTCCTAGATTTGAGAAATAAAATAATTTGAGATGCTACAATATAGATGATTTTCCTTGATGGGTCTGTTTCTCCCAAAGTCATGGACCAGGACTTTGTCATAGAGAATCAAATGTGCTTTTGAATGTAAACATGTATGTGACTTTACTGAGTGAACTGAGAAGGTATTCTTTTTGAGATTTAAAATTATTGTACTAATGATCTAATCCTCTTTATAATTAAATCAATTAGCTATTATCAAAAAATATCTATCAATTTAACTCCAGCATTGCTATAAAAATTTTCATCCAAATGAAAAAAAAAATACTTGATGATTTTCAGAGAAACCTATCTATGAAACACAAATTACTATTAGGCACATTTATTAATTGAGGATATTTAAATACCTCAAAATAGCAAACAACTTCAAACAAATCCAAAGGGCTAATTGTTTTCTTTCTGTGGTTCCTTGAACTGTTTTCTATGACAATGTGCTAGATCTTTCTCATTTTGCACACTAATTTTCATAGAAATTAGCATCTGTCCCTCTTTAATTAGGATACTCTATATACTTCACACTTGTGGTTTTTAATAATTTTACTCTGTGCTCTATGTTGATTACATTTTTTGCTTCACAAAATTATATTTTTTCCAAAGACTAATATCTTTTGAGTGTTAATATACTTTTGAAATCATTTCGTTTTATATGAACTTTGAGAAATCTTTGGAGATGGTTGAAGTGTTGCTAAGTCAAGGTAGAAAACATTAAAAAAATTAGTACAGCATGTCCATAAGACAGACGAAAGAGTGCCATTGCAAACATATTCAATAAAGTTGACAACTGTTGGGAGAAAACAGCATTTTCAGTGTGTAGTACAC
Organism: Eospalax fontanierii; assembly: GCA_035773235.1. Lineage (NCBI taxonomy): Eukaryota > Metazoa > Chordata > Mammalia > Rodentia > Spalacidae > Eospalax > Eospalax fontanierii. The sequence continues at coordinate 21,410,070 of CM069552.1, forward strand.
ATTTTAAAGCGTACATTTTACAATATATGCTCATGAGAAAATTCTAAAACACTCATTACACTTGTTTTCAAATATAGATGTAAACTCTTTTTCCAGTGAATCTTACATGCAAAAATTTTTGTTTAATTTTATCTTTTCAGGATTTGTGGAAGGTTTGTTGATTGTGTGTAGACACAAACTTTTCATATAATGCTGTCAGAAATCAAACATTCAGTTCTTAGAATCAAAATTTATTAGTGATGATATTTGGTAGTTTTTGATGAATTAATGAATGCATGTCCCTAGTTCTATTTTTCCACAGTTATCCATTATATTGAATCTGACATTTTGAGGGCAATTTCATATTAAATTATAGCTTCATAGTATTATTTTAATTTTGTAGATGTGGTAACCTTCAATATTCCATCTACAACTTAGGCATCCAAAGGTACAAGTTGAGACTTTGACTAAAACAAAGTTGCATTGCTTTCTGAAAAATTATTCCACAGTGCCTGAGATGCTATGTTTTCATTCAGGAAACTTGACCTCAGGTCCAATAGCTTTAGGAAACCCTTTGGGGTCTCTGTCTCCTAGCTCAGCAGAAGATGAATATAAAAGCTTATATTCCATACATACATTAAAATGCCATTTTAAGATAAACAAGAATCAATGCTTGGAGAAACTCAGTGTTTTATAACAACAACAACAACAACAAAAACAGACCAGCAATTGAAGTATTGATGATAATTTGTCTTTAAATGACATTCTATCATCCATGTGATAGATAAAGCATATAAATATACATGACAAGCAGACAAAAGACTGTGACTTTGTTCACAAAGCATATCACTAATTCCCATGGGTGTGCATACCCAAGCATACTGTAATGCACTGCAACATAAGTATATGTTGTATAATGCATGTGTGCATAAAAATTATCAAAACTTTCTCATTTTAAAAAACGTTCAAGAATTGCAAGAAACATTCTCACAGACTTTATCAAACCAACACACACTGAAAGCATGCAGTTACCATTAATGTAACTGTTATTATTTTTTCTATTAGAATCAGTGGGAAAGTAAAATCAGAAAAACCAAGCAGTTTAGATTAAGAGAATTCAGGGTGACATTTCTGTCCAGGAAATAACCCAAACAGGATACTAGTTAATAAATAATGGCAAAAATTCAAAATAAAACTTGGACAAGGAATCATGTCACAAGCCTGCCTCGATGAAAATTACACAACAAAAATGGAGGCATATACAGTTAGCATTCTGATTCAACTGCACTTATGGTTAATCCCTTCTGATCTACTATCTCCCCAAATAAATCACTACGCAAAGAAATAAGAAGGAATAGCATTTTGTAAAATAAACCGTGGCATTCTAGAACACTGATTCTCTAAGTGGCAGAAACAAAGAAGTGTCTTATATTAATAGGTATATAAGTTTTTATCTTTAGATGCTCAGATAGCACCATGTGAAATCCAAGCCTGCCAAAAAATGAACGATGAACAGTTTATCATGTGGACCTGGTGGAAGGTACCACACTTTGGTTATTTATCAGTTGATGGACATCTAGGTTATTTCCTGACTATTGTTTAAAGAGCATCAATGCATTGGTGGGCAAACATCTTTATAGAAGAATGTAGAGGCTCAGGGACAATTTTGGAGAGTGCAGAAAGATGGTAAGAGGCAGAGATAGTAAATGACAACAGAATGAAGCATTTTACAGACAGCAGGACAATTGCACATATCAACTCAAAGCATGTGTGACTGTGCAAAAAATCTATGAAAGCTCAATACAAACAATATCCCAGCATAGAGTAAGAGAACTGTGCACAAAGTCCCAACACTAGTTGAACTGTTGACAAACAATAACCACTGGGGGTGGGGCGGGGGGGAGAAAGACAGTTTTCTTTAATTGTGTGAAGCTGTGTAGGATTACTTAAGCACCAGCGAGCAGATCCACGCTGAAGAGCATTTGGGAACACAAATTTAATTCAACAGACCCTTAAAAAAAACAAATAATAGAGGTCATGAAGTCAGGATTGGTATAAATGTGGGATGGAAACAGGAGAGGGCAAGTCTGAATAAATCCAAAATAATCTTTGAAATTCTAAGTCTCAATAAAAATATTTCTTTTTAAAATAAAGGAGCTATGATCTTGGAAGGGGCATGTGGGATATCATGGAGAGTTTGAAAGGGATAGGGACAGACCTGATGAAGCACATGGCATACATGTGTGGAATTCTCAAAGAGTTGATTAAGAAAATAATATATCATAAGTAAATTAAAACACATACATTGGAACATACGTAAAGGCTAAGGTGGCCATTTGTCGATGTAACTAAGGGGCTGATAGACTGGTGTTCTCAGAAGGGTCCAGTGGTGTGGGAGATGATACATTCACTGCAGAAGCCTGGGTAGATCTGAAAAAGTTCCAAGGTCACAGCGTGTGATGTATTGTTTTCAGTTACTCCTGAAACTGTTCACACAGTGAAATGACATCATGTTTCTGGGCAAATGCTTGCACAACAAGGTATGCAAAAATCCTATAGTCACTTTGAATAAACACTCTAGAAATTTCAAACTTATCCACAGGACCAGGTTCAAATCTTGACTTTGATTTGCTGTGTAGTATGAAGGGATCAGAACCTCATGAAGGGAAGTCAGACCCTTCTGAAGGTGCAAGTTGTGGGTCCTCATCTTGACGCACAGTAATTGAAAGTTACTGCAGGTAAATTGCATTCTTTAAAAAAAATGGTAAAATCAAGATGACTGAAACAAAATATATCTTCATAGCAAGGAGCCTCTCCCATAAACTAGTACATATAGGGTGTGGGATGCAAAAGTAAGAATTCTATATTTTTATTAGAAGATTCAGTGTGATTTTTCTGTGCTTTGTGATGTCTACAGAGTTCATGACACGGCTCTCTGAAATCAACCACAGACACACTCCCTCTTTGCTTCTTCTGTTTTCCACCACAAAGTGAACATTTGCTACAGCATCACACAGAATGAATAGGCAGATGTACCTGTAGATGTGATAGATGGACAACGGAATTTGTACATGTCTAAACAACACAGCTGTTAGCAGAAGGAATTGAGTGCTCTGAGAAGGCAAAGGAAGGATAAATTAATTCTTTGTTAGGAGACGGAGAGTCGACATGAGAGAGTTAGAATGAGGACTGACAATAATAACTGCTGCTAGGTGTAAGGAGAGAAGAGTGGCAGTCTAGATGACAACACAGCTAGAGCAACGCCTTGAGACAGTAAATGGCCTGTCAGGATCAGACAGAAGTAAAGAGCGAGATTTGGCTGGGCCAGGGGGGCAGAGGCAGAAGTCAGAGAAAATGCACTTAAAGAGATCTGAGGCAAGGCAGCATTGTGATGCTTGGTTGGATGTGCTAACATGCTTCACGTCGATCTATTGTGATCCACAGTTGGAGGTGGGAAGAGAATTCTGTACGTTGGTGACACAGTGTCACACTTAGGATTAGTCTTGAAGAAAATCTGTTACCAAACAACACTTTAAGCCCAGGAAACGTTGCAACTGGCAGTTAATGTCTATTTATACAATTAAGAGAATGTATCACATACTTATTTTTTAACTTTGGTTCCTTATAATCGTAATCATACTTTAATAGTTTAAAGAGAAGAATATGAAATTTCTAAGATCTAACATTTATCTAGAGTAATAGCATATTTTGGTTGAACTAATTCTGTCTCTGAAACGTGTCAGATCTCTCATGTTAACACATACTAAATATATGTTAAATAGTGTATATTGAGAATTTTAAGCTACTCACTATAACATTAACACAAGTTATCTCAAACATTTCCAAAACGGAACATGTTATTTTCCTACTCTTGATCTTTAAAAGGAAATCACTAAGAACGAAAAATCTATGGAGCTATTATTAGGGGTGGAAGTTGAGATTAAATTCTTCCACTCTTCACATGTACATTGATCTGGATTTAGTCAAACAGAACTTGAAACTGTTACTATGATTAGAACTTCATGAAAAGCAATTAATTTTGAAAATAATACGCATGTATTCCTCATCAGGTATCTCTGTCTGAAAAAGGTCTAAAAATAGCAAATATAAAATTGAAATAAAATTAAATAAAAACTAATGGCTGAATATTAGCTATGCTATGTGCAGTCTATTAGATACAACTCGCATATAATGTTGATAGAATTGCAAGCATGGTGGCTTTGGATTTTAACCATATCATTATAATATCGGGATGCCTAGATAATCTTAGTTAATGTGGAGAAATTCTAAGAAAGTTAAAAGCAATGGCACCTGAGGGTACACTTAAGTATATGGACTGGATTTTACTCTGGGGCTCTTTCTAAAGCTGAAGCCCTTTCTTTGATTAATAACTTATATAATCATCATTATAACCGGCTAAGAATTAAAAAAATAACACTTTGCTATTATGGCAAAAGGAGACAATAACTGAAAGAAACACATAAAGTTTCACGTGATTTTTTTTTTTTTTCTGATTTTCATGCTTATAAACTAACTTCCTGAGTTTGGGCACATCATATGTACTTGAGCCTCTGGTCTGATATGTGAGATGTGATTCTGAGTTCTCACCTGTATTAGTGTGACTATTCATGAGTTTTAATTAACAGAATAATGACTCGTGTTCTGCCAATGTTTCACATGTGTGTAATAAGACTTATATATTATACATGTGTATCTGCAAAAGCTTACTAACACACTTACTTGATTTTTTTCTACAGTGAATTGTCATCCGGTTCTGCATTAGTTCCTTCTCTGTCGCTGTGGTAAGACACTGTGATGAAGGCAACTTATACAAGGAAGACCTAAGGTCCCAGAGCGTTAAGAGTTCATCCTGGCAGGATAGGCATGGAGAGGCATTCGGAGCGGAAAGTGGAGCCTTCACATGTTCAACAACTTACAGGAAGCAGAGAGAGCTACCGGAAGTGTGGCAAGTCTATTAATACTCAAAGTTTGCTCCCAGTGCCCTTCTTCCCATAAAGCCATGTCTCCTGAAGATTTCATGATCTTCCTCAAACAGCACCACCCACTGGCTGCCCTCTATCTAATGTTCAAGGTCTCAAGATGGGAAAATCTCTCATTCAAACCACCACGAATGGAAACATTTACACTTTTTTGTCTTTGATAGTAATTTCCTAGCCAGAGATTCTCCAGATTTTACTGCATTTCTACAATATGCTAAAATTCAAACAATGTTTAAATTGATACACGTAACTCTCAGTTCTTAAAAGATGTCATTCTTCAACGTGCCACAACATTTATCTTCAGGAAACTGATGAGGCTTATCTATTGGGAAAAATAAATGCTGAAAACATGATAGCATAAAAAAATCCTATAGTAATGAATGCAGTTGCTACACTTATTAATCAAGGGAAGTCTGTGATCAAAAGGTACTTCAATTTTTATTCTTAATGATGATATATCATGTGTGTGGTCACCAGGGATGGAGATTAAGGTTTCTATCATCTCCGAACTTGCTTTTCCTTATGTAAGAAATAATTTCCCTATGTATCAGTGTTATTTCAGTTGCTGTGATAAAAACCATGACCAAGGCCACTTGTAGTAGAAAGAGTGTATTTGGCTTGAGGTTCTGGAGGGAGCGTCCATAATGGGGGAGACATGGCTGTAGCAGGTAGCAGGATATGTTCAAGCAGATACAGGAAGCAGAGCAAGAATGACTTAAGAATTCTCAAAGCACACCCCCAGTGGCAGTTTCTCCAGAAATGCCACAACTCCTCAAGGTTCCAAGATGCTCCCCAAACTGGAAAACAAGTGTCCATTACTTAGAGCCAATGGAGGGGCACTCTTATTTAAAGAAACAAACTCTGTGTCTCCTGAGCTCTTCTGTGAGATTACTAGGAGAGAGAACCAGTTCCCTTCCACTTTCAGACCAAATCAATGACAACAATGCATTGCCACTCCACACATTCTCACATTTTACATCAAAGCCCTGGACAGGCCCTGTACTAACATTTACTCTATACAGAAGCTATTTCCCATCCCCTCCCTAGACAGCATGGTTGGTCCTATATCCTGCACACCTTCCCCCCTCCAGGACTGAGTTTATCATATAAGACTATTAATAGGAAGAAAATGAAATGAAAGTATACTATGAAATTTAGAGAAATAAAACGAGATTTGGAAGACTAGAAAAAAAAATTTGGCCTTAGTGGCTCCTACCACTGTTTTACATTTTGTTTAACATCTCTTAAAATGAAATATAAGAATATCATAAAAGTTTGGGTTGGTCAGACTCCTTCCACCCCAGGAAATGCCTATTCTAAAACCACGAGGCCACTTGAGGGCACTGTGGCTCTGCATTTTGGTCAAGTGACCTATTGAGACTCAGGGAGAATAATGTAGTTTTACAAACGCCAGGATGAGCATACACAGGTACCCTGGGGTAATGTCTGTACATGTGGATGGGCAAAACTGAGGACATATAAATCAGTTAGTACCCCACCGAGGCAGCTCCCAGACTGGAGATTGCTTCCACATCCGGCCTTCATGACACGCTTCAGAGATTTTCTTTACTAGTTGCTCAGGCTGAACTATGATATTATGATTTTCCAGTTGTAGTGATAATGGATCATTTCTGCCATTTCCCACTCATTAAAGTTTGTGCCAGCATGATGGATTAATTTAGGGGTACTTTCTGTCCTTGGCATAATCATTGGGAAGGGAATGGGAATATCTGCTCCATGGGGTAAATGACAGCACAGGGTCTGTCCAGGGCTTAGATGTGAAAAAGGAAAGAACGTGTGGGTGGCCAGTGCAAGCAACGGAGGGTGTTCCTGAGGCTTAGCTGAGCAAAGGTGAAATTCTCAGCTTGCTTGCTGGGATCAGAATTGGCGTGCAGTCCATGGTGGAATGCAGTGCTAATATTGGAAAATGCTTCGGTGCATACTAATAGTGCTGATCCTCGCATGCAGCAACTCTCCTTTTTATTAAAAATAACTGGCTGCAGTAAAATCATGGAGCCTTTTCACTATTCATTGCTTCTTTTATGTTTAATTCTTGTAACAAAAGCAATATCAAAAAATGATTTCCCATGCCATTTATCCAATACAGTGTAGCAATATACGTGTCTGATAAATATGCATTGAACAATTTACCCTCTATTCAGCACTTTGAGTCTGGTGGAAAATTCAGAAAATTTAAGAGCTCCTCTTGCCTTTAATCAGGACACTCTGTGATCAATTTAAGTACATTTTTAAAGACATGGAATGATAGAACAATATGGAATGGATTTTTATGTAGCAAGTTCTTCATTTCTTAAGTTTACTTAAAAGCTGTACCATTATGATTCATCATCTTTGTGTGTGAGTGAAGAAAGCTTAGGATTCAAAAAGCAGCTTCCGACCTCATCCATTTGATTAATTAAAATTACCAATAACCTTGGAAGGGTCCCAGGTGGCAGATGAAACAGTGAATGAACCCTCAGTTTTTGGTCTCTATGAGTTTAAGGAATCATAAATAATCCTATTACCCGAAGAAAGGAAATACATAATTGAAGACATGACCAAGTTAAAATTAAAGTATATAGAAGAGAGTGGATTGTTTAAGCATTAAAAAATGACAACATTTTGTATAGGCTCAGATAAATGTTCAATCTTGAGAGTTTTAATGGGCCTGTAACATGGTTCTGTATACAACAAGGCATGAGAAATTAAGCAAAGAAAGGTTTATAAAACAGTATCAGAATGACATTAATTAATGATGAAACAGAAAACACGAAGGAGGAACATAAACACATGCACTGTACTGACAACTTTGTTAAAAGATGCTTTCTGCTTCAAGTAACTCTGTAAACTACTAAGACTAAGGAAGAATAAATCTACAAGCAAGAAGAGGGGGTGAGAAACGGTTAGTTATAATTATCTGAAATGCTTCATATAATACCAATCAAAAGGAGACTTATGAACAAAAGTCCGTATGTTGTTCGAAGGTTCTTCAGAAGGTAGTAAGAACCCTAGAATCTTGATGGAAATGCAAACAGAATGTAGATAACCATTAAATGGCACAGTAAAGAGAATCTTTAAATCATTTAATGGTTCAACTTATTTTCTCCTAAACTAATAGTAATCTCAAGATCAGTTACCATTAGATATTTATACATGGGATGATATGTAGGTACAAATGTTAAGTGCTGTCCATAGGCTCTGTCCTTGTCTGCCAATACCAGGATAGAATAGATCCAGATATACTTTGAAGAGAGATACATTAATTGCCAGAGCGATCATACATCAGTGCAGTGATGAGGGTAGACAAATTTATTTCCAAGTTTAATGCAATTAAAATGAAAACTCTAGGAGAATTGAGAAAGTTCAGAATCCCATTCAGGGTTTCTGAACAAAAACAATAAACATGATGTCACCAAGGAAAATGATAACATGATTAAGGTGGGAGAACCAAGCTACAGATCATAGAAATTATATAAATGATGAGATATTTCAGTCATTTCAACAAAAGGACATGATTCCACAAGGAGCACAGAGAAAAGAGATTGCATATTCGTTATTGTAAACCTGAATTCTTATGTGAGAAAATGCAAGTATGTATAACATCAATTGAATGTGGGTTTAAATATGTACCAAATACCTTTAATACCTTCAGAAATACAGAAAGGTGAATAAAATTATTTGCTCAAATATTTGACAGGATTGGCTAATTAGCTCAGGATAAAAATGAACACAGAAGAGACTTTTCAAAACATTGGAATACACTGAAATTAGAAAATAATTTTAAGCAAAAGGTGTCACAAAGCCTGGGAGGTGACTCAGAGCATAAAATACTTTCTCTGCAAGCATGAGGACTGGAGTTTGGATGCCCAGAATCCACACAAAACCTGGGCAATGTGGCAGCCACCTGAGATCCCAGGACACAAAAGTAAATAAAATAACAGATCCCCAAGGCAAGCTAGATAACTAGACCTACCAGACCCCAAAAGTTCAGGATTCAACAAGAGACAGTGCATCAGCAAACTAACTGGAAAGAAACTGAAGAATACACCTGACTTCAGTCCACTGCAGGCTTTGCCATGCATACACAAATGTTCATGAGCTTTTCATCACACAGATTTGGCTACACTCATGCGAACATGCACATCCCTTCATGCAATATATAACATGTACATACCAAAAATGCTACTACAAAGTGAAATCAATAAGTCATCAAATGAGAGGGTAAACAATGCCCTGTAACTGCATTGGGAAATTACTAATTAATAAGCAATAGACATTCATTTTAAAAATCAATACATACAGTTATTCTGCAGACAAAGAAATGGAGTTGTTGAATGACATGAATGACATGATTTAGATGCTGAGCCTTTTTTTCTTATTTTATTTATTTATTGTTTTTAATTTACATGTATGAGTATACTGCCTGCATGTATGTAAGTGAACCTGTGTCTTGAAATACCCACAGAGGTCAGAAGAGGACAGACATTTTAGTCAATACCTCGGAAATTTACATTACATGTCCATTGAAGACCATTGGAAGGAAATGTCATAATCGGTTTTTTGTTTGTTTGTTTGTTTGTTTGTTTGTTTTGTAACAGCTGAGATCTGGAGGCAAATATTCAAAAACGATTCATTGTGATATACCTTCACAAAGTAATACTATACAGCACCTAAAATAATTAACTACTTTCCAGTATCAGCATAGCAATCTGTAAAATAATCTGCTATTTGGTTGCATATCTTAGACACAACAAAATCATCTAATAGTTATTAATGTAATGTTGTCTGTTTCCAGGCAATTAAATCCCTGATGTCAAATAAGTGAATCACCAGTTACAAGGAAACCAGTGTGTTTACATCTAGACCTCCATATTCATACTGCCTTCACGATGACCCTCTTGCTAGTCTACACTTGTGTAGTTTTGGAAGTGACTACCATAACTTTGCTCCCAGCAATCTTTTGAATGTATTCATCATAGCCATGGGGACTATAAAGCAAATGAAGAGATGGATCACATCACTGCATAGGTCCCCAAATCTCCGTGGAAAGACTGTGAATTCTGAGATGTGCTGACATGTATTCTTCAGGATCTACGAAGATCTGCAAAATTTCAGATTGACTTCAAGTCCACTTTTTGTCTTTCTGTGTGTCTTCTTAAGCATAGAGGTTAGTAAATACCTCTCAGTAGACAGTTCCTCTAATCCTAAGTGAACAAAGTGATTCAATAAGAAATAGGCTGTAGGCTGTACCCTATAACTTTGATGTCTGTTCAACCTCTTTGTCTGCAGCAAGCATCATGGTTTGTTCACCCAAAAAAAAAAAAAAAAAAAAAAAAAAAAAAACTTGGTCTTGATATCTCTTCTCAGTAATTCTTAATCTACCAACCCTTAACTATAAAGTTGCACTTGTCCTTCTTGTTTGGACAGAAGAGCAAATAATACTAGACTGGGATATCTCTTTCTCTAATGTCACAGTCTTGAATAAAGGAACTTGCACTGTTTTAAATTACATCCATCTCTAGTTTACTTAGATAAAGTTCAGTATAACTATGGATCTCTGGAATTGGCCGTTACCTTTACATGCACAATGGACGATATGACAGCATGTTTATAACTGTTTTCTATTTTGAAAAAATCCTTTATGTAAAACGAAGTTTATTTTCATTGTTCCTCTGGGATTATTGACAATTTTACAATACAATATTATTAATCTTTTTGTTTTGCTGAATAAATAAACTAAATGAAAATAGTCTAATAACTTCAGGGTTAACATATTATTATAGCTCATTATGCACACTGCACTACTGTTTTACAAAATTACTTTACAAAGACATGCAATAGTCTATACTTTTTATGCAATGAATTAGTACACTGGTCTGTATTCATGGTAGGTATTTTGAAATTACTACTCAGGGATAGCATAATACATCTTTTTAATTTAAACTTTTGTTACTACTCTCCTTGGATATTTGCCCATTATGGTTATTTTTAGGGGATGCTGAACCTATACGATCCCATAGAAAAGTATGGAAAATTAATAAAAATTTAATAACAATATGAAGCACATTGTAGTTAAGATAAAATAGCTACAACATCAAAGAAAGAAGAAACACAATTTAGATAATGTGACTTGTCATGGCTATTAAAACTCTTTCTATAGCATGGCATTTCTCATGATTGGTTAAAATAAGAATATGAATTATTCATAAATGTTTTCGTTAGTAATTTTAAATATTCACAGAATTAATCAAGTTCTAATGTGGATATTCTAAATTACATAGATACATTAATTTCTCAACAAAATCTGTTGCATCTATGACAATCACGTCATGGAATTGTATTTGGACAGTGTTGAGCCTCATCACACATCAAGATAAGCTCTGATCTAGAAAAGGACTATGTAATTCATTAACACTCACCCTTTCTCACTACCAACTAGGCAGTAAGCAGGTGATTTCAAATGAAGTTGAAAATCAAAAAACAGAATAAAGTCTATGTACCAAGTTCAGGCTATCATATGAAATACCACAGAGAACAGCTCTAAACCACGGTTATCTTTCTTTAACCAACATAGTATAAGTATGACCCTTTTGGAAAGTTAGTAGCACGCAAATCTATCAAAGTTTTTTGATTTGGTTGGAGGAGCTGGTGAGGAAACACACTTTCAAAAATGAGACAAGCTAAGGTAGGAAATCCTGGACTTGATGTCTAATGGCCTGGGTTTCACTGCAGTTTGGACACTGAAGGTTTCTCAAAGACTGTGTTTTAAAAACTTGGTCACTTAGAGTGGTACTTTGGGAAAGAGCCCAAAACTTCAGATGGCGGGATCTCAAAGGGGTGTCCTTACGTATTTCATTCTCTTGAAGGGAACTGTTGGATTCTGGTTTCTTATTTTCACTTTTAATATATGTTGGTAAAGAAAGCACCTGCTCTTCTACCTGGTCCCAGCTATCATCATCCAGAATGAACGCCAAGTCCCCAGAGTAATGCATCAAGCCGTTTTGAATCTGAATCTGCTAAACTTTAAACCTGAATTATTATTTTCTCTTTGTAAGTAAATTACTTTGGTATTTCACACTAGGAGAGGGAAGCTAACGAAGTGCCAAGCAATAAAATTTTCTTTTTCCTGATTGTTCAGAAAACATCTCACTACATGATACTATAGATTCCCTATATATTGAACAGAGATGAGCATGTTGCCATGTCTGAAACCAAAGCTTCAAACAAACTTAAAACATTGTTAGGATTTTCATGATGTCATCTTATACATCAGGAGGGAGTTTAATGTATCTGCTCAGTAAATAAATGAAAATTCAATTCACTAATTCAGAAGGAATTTATCTTTAGATCATCAAACACACATTTTGTGTGCTCTGATTCTAAGAAAACACTGCTCCATTAACAATGTTGCTCAGAAAGGCTTTCAAACTCATGGGATTACAAGTACGTCAAACATGCCTGCCCTCCAAAATGCTGTCATTGTTAATCAAAACACAGAAATAGATGTAGAACAATGGAATATTGAAATGGAAGAAAAATATACCTGGATTTTAGCCGACTTTCATAATGTGAAACAGACATTTGCAAGCAATAGTACCAAAGTTTCCTGGGCAATTATTGTAGTCCTCAGTTGAGTCCCAATTTTGCCAGGTTCTCTCAAGATTAAATGTGAAAAAATGCATCTGAAATATACTCAGTGTTTTACGCAGAAATCATTGCAGAAGGCTGATTTCTTTTCCAAAACTGTTTCCAGTTCACCTGATGAGTTAGAACATGAGGAGCTGGTGATGACTGCTAATGGATGGCAAGATATCCTTTACTGAACGTTGACCTATATAACTACTAATTATCTGGCAAGTGCTATATATATATATATATATATATATATATATATATATATATATATACTGTGTCTCACTCAAATAGATAAATATCAATGTGTAATTATATACACACATATAGTATATCAGGATAACCAGGCATTGATTAATTTGAATACTAAGTTATCGTCTGACATTTTGTTTGAAACCTAGGGTTCACTGCTCAATCCACCAAAAAAGATACGTAATTTGTGAGAAAATTATCTTCTTCTCCAGAATCCTCTAAATTCTAAAACCATATCAACTTGTGAACTTCCAGGTTGAATCAACATTTATTTCTCTTAATATTTTCTGAGGAAGCTTATTTCTTAATATAATTTTGAGGTTAGACAAAGAATCTGTAGGTTAAATAAATGTGTACAATTGAAGGGATAGAATATGAGGTAGTTCCTACAAATTTGGGGTTCTATGGAATATTTGATTATATTTTAGTTTTCCCATTCAAGGAATAGAGAATACACTAGAACTTTAGCTATAAGAAGGTAATTTATAAACACAGGTTTGTGGTTTTATTTATTAGCCTCATTGTTTATTTACAAAATGCTAATTCATACTCTCTTCCATTTTACTGAAAATAATGATTTCATTTTAATTTTTAATTTAAGAGCCTTTTCTAGGCAGGTATGATGGCACATGTCTTTAATTCCATCAATTAGGAGGTAGAGGCAAGAGGTGTAAGTAGGTGGCTGCCCTGGTCTTCTTAATGTGTATCAGGGCACTTTGCATAGTGAGATTGAGCCACAAAACAAAATAAAATGAAGCAAAGCCTTTTCTTTTTCTTTTCTGGTTTTAAAACTTCATTCTTTGAAAATGTCATCAAAGTATAAAGCGCTCTTTTTACTTCTTCTGGCAATAACTTTGGTCCAACAAAAAGGAAATTAAGATTACTTAAGTTAATTATCCAATATTATGATGAGATATTGTGAAATCTGAGTAATTCTATTATTGATAACACTTTAAAACTTCAAAACACATGACATGGCACCTATTATGGTCATGCCAAAAATGAATTTTATATTAAAAGAATGTTTTTCAAAAGTAATCACATGCATAAATTTTCAGTTTGCATGATCACTAAGAAAAAAAGTTACATATGTCCTTTACCTTTGAGGATAGCAACCATTTTGGAGAATGGGAGAGAGTTCCCCATTAGAGCTATAACATAAAAAGTATTCATGGTGGTTTCCTAATAAGCATTCCCTCTTTACATAAACCTTGCTGTGGCTGGTGCTCTGAAATCCTCAATGCCCACTGACATGAAGTTTTAGTGCCATTTCAACCAACTAAGTAAAATACTGAGGTGAACTGTCTGACACCCAAAAATCATGAAGGAAACAGACAAGAAACCCGAGTGTCTTCAGAGATCACTTCAAGGAAAAAGGGACCCAAGTTAGGTCAACAAATAACAGCAATTTAGCTGATGACAGAAGACTCCCGGTTCAGATGTGCAATGGTAAGGTGACATGAGAAACCATGTTCTGACTAGGATTGTATCCAACTGAGAGTTGATGGAGTAAAGGCTTGTTAGAAAGACAGCCAGCAATGACCCATGCTCTACAACTGACATATACTTTGATTCTAAGACAGATTGTTTAAAATTCATTTTATGCTGTATTCTTTAAACTTTAAAAAATAAGTGATATTTTCATTCTTTGAGACGTTATAAAATGGATTTTATCATATTTGGACATCCTCACCTGTCTCCACTCAGATCCATCCCACTTACCTACCCACCCTTCAGTCTATAGCCTCTATTTTTTAACACCTTCCAAGTCTAAATTTGTGTTCCTCAACTTGTGTTCAGTGTGGGACCATGCCCTGCAACCTGGTCAACTTACCTAGTACCATACCCTTAAAAGAAAACTGAAGTTCTTTTTCCCAGCAACTCTCTACTGACAAAAATATTTACATAAATAACTTATAATCTCAGATAAATATGAAATTACATTTTACTGTTTAAAGAACAGATATTATAAATAAATACAAATTGGCAACTAAATCATGACAGAAACTTTGCTACCATAGGTAAATTCACGTGATATGATGTTTTAATTGAAAATTCTCTATTGATTTCATTTAAAGTTTTAAGGAAGCATTGAGGTGGGTGATTGGTTAGAATAAGTATAAATGGTCAGCCTAAGACCTACAATATTTTGGTCATGTTTAAAATCATATTTTCAAGCACAGGAAAACAAAAATAAATGGATTTTTCTTCTAATAAACTATTAAGTTGAAGGAAGTTTTGTGAGCAAGATTTTAAATTCAAATGAATTTAAATATAGGAAGATTCCAATGGGAAAAATGTCAGAAGTGAACTTTATGTGTTTTTGATGCAGAATACATTTTCACACATATAATAGCGTCTTAGGTCTGACATTTTATTATTCTGGGCTCTGTGATCTCTGTTAATATAGCTATGGTTACTTTTAATTATTAATTTACTCATTGATTAATTATATGATAAGCACCTTCTGTATAACAAATATTTTATTTTCTCTGTTGCTAAGTTTAAGTGTAGTTAGTCAAACAGATAAAAACTATTGTCAGTACAACCCAGGACATATTTTAGTATTGCTCTACGCTAAAACCTAGAAGAATACGGGTCACAAAATGAATTGTCATGGGGGTTTTCAAGTTTTTTGTTTGTTTGTTTTGTTTTAAATTATGTCAGACACAGTGTTGAGCCCCCTTAGCATTTCGGAGTCTAAGGTAGGATAATTGTATTTTAAAACCAACCTGAGTTCCATAGCAAGACCCCATTTAAAATAAAAGTACATATTAAAAAATTAGCTTTATGTTCAAAGTATAAAAAATAAATTTGTGAACATGAAGAAAAAGAAGGAGTTAGATTGGTCTTTCTCTATTAATCTTCAGCACACTCACTGTTCCTAATAACACGGCCAGATCATAACAAAAAATGTAGCAAAGAGTGAATGAATCCATTCAAATTTCCAAGTTCCCCTGTCATTCAGAGGAGCAGGTGCAAAGTATGACTGTAGTGGTTAAACTTCACTCGGTGCATCTTTCTAGGAAAACATGTGTTACTTTTCCATAAATAAAATTCTGCAATGCCCTTGCTTAATTCCTTTCAGACATTGCCCTTCAGTTCGGAATCAAGCTGCTGCCTTCTCATGGTTTACAGTGTTTTCACTGAGTCCCTTCATATTCCTCCAGCGCACCAGTCACCTTCTCTGCCCACCTTTTAGTTCTCTAAAATTCTGAAATTTCTTTCCCACTCAAAACTCCACTCCACTCTCACCTTCCTGCCTAAGACAGTCTTCACTGCTTATTCCCATTCAAAGTACCAACAATCCATTATTCATCAAACTGCTTTACATCTTTCCTAAAGCTATCAAAGTGTACCCACTGCTATGGTAATATTAGCCACTCATCAGTAACCAGATACTGCTCTAAATGACCCTTGATATCATAAACCTTACAAGAATTTTTAAAGAGTTGTATCCCAGGTACATGAAGCACAGAGAAAGTATTTAGTGAAAATGTATGGAATGAGTAGATGAAGGAATTAATGAATCAGGGAGTTGGGGCAGTTATGTATGAATCTAATGCATTACTCTTAAAAATTAAGAGTAACAGGAAAGAGGAAAGAGGAGGACAGGGTTTCCTTTTTGAAGATGTCAACAACGTAACGCTTTTACCTAATTTCCACCTAAAAGCATATAAATTCAACCACCAAAGTAATTCCAATAACCAACTTTATCTAGAGTTTATCAAAATTTCTCAGTGATTAGGAAATTATTAGTAATTTAATAAAAACAAGATATAAGTGGTTAATGTTTGTGCGTTCAATAAAAGAATATAGAAGTATAACTGTGCTGGGATAGTACATCAATAATGATGAAACTATTCTATATTGTACTCATATTTTCCCTAAACATTTTTAAGTGTCATAAATATTACTGCTCTTTTAAATTAAGCTTTACTGTCATCTACATTGCATGATAACAGGTAGATATCAGTCTTTCTTTCACAATTGGTATACCTCTCCAGTTCAATCAACATTTTCAGAGTGTGGTTATATAAGTTTTGAGATAATTTTAGCATTGTAAATAATCCTCCATACATCATGGGTGTATATGAATGTTTGGCCTGACACCCAACTCCATCTAAAGAAGCTTGATTGTACCATTAGCTAGTGGACTTGTGACTAGATCCCAGTTCACTATCATTTTCTGTGATATTGGTCATGAATGATATACTTGAACTAGGAGTTCTGCAGGCTTGTCTTAATTTATTTATAGGATCTAAACACTTTTATTAATTTTAGTTATTATTTAATGTGTATGGCTTGGACGTATATAAGTGCACCCATGTCGAATTACTGTCCCCCTGAGGAGGACAGAAGTCATTTGATTGGAGTTATTGGAGCCATGTGATTGGAGTTATTGGCCACCATGTGCACTCTGGGAATCGAACCCAGGTTCTCTGCAAGAGCAGACAGTGTTCTTAAGCACTGAGTCATCTCTCCAGCCCTGAGAACTAAACCCTTTGAAAGGAGAAGTTACATAAATTTTGCTTCTCTGTTATCATTCATATTGTTCCTTTCTGCAGAAGGCTCCATCTCCTACACAATAAATCTATTCATCGTGTATTTTTCACTTTGTACCCAACACAACTTTGGATGTATGAATAAATATTACTAGTTCTGCAACTAGCTCTTCTAGTATCACTAGTATAACAACCACTTCTGTTATTACTTATCATAGTGTAACTGTTCACACGAGACATTTGTACAACACTCCTCTTAGAACTAACAGTGCTAGGAAGGAACAGTCAAGGAGTAGGTGCTAGGGCCTAAGTTTTAAGATAAAATTACTTCTATGTATTAACATATTCAGCAGGGAAGGTGTTTTTCGGTCACACATCTCCATTAGTATTGCAAGAAAGTCACCAGTTAAAACTAACAAACTTCTTACGCTCTAACATTATTGTTATATTATAGTAACCCTAAAGTACAAGTTAAAATAAGTTTTAAAAGTTGTAATCACATTTGATGCTGTTGAATAGCTGACCTGGGATGTAAAAAGAGCCATTACCCAATCACTCCTTACCACTCTAATTCATTAGCTATTTTTCAAGGTTTTATTCAATCAAATAATTTTAATTTAAAACAATTAAATTTAAGACATATAATTTTGTCTTAATTGATTTCTACACAGGAAATCAGGTCCAGGATGTTTGCCTACTAGACGGTAGTCTACACTTTTCATTACAGAGTGTGTGTGTGTGTGTGTGTGTGTGTGTGTGTGTCTGTATGAGTATCTTGTTGTGATTATAAAGTAGGATTTTCACATTGATTGGAACTATATTTGCAGTGTATTAAAATATTATTAAACAGGGGCTGGGGAGATGAGAGCATTGGCTGTTCTCACAGAGGTCTCAGGTTCAGTTACCAGTACCCACATGGCAGCTAATAATGGTCTTTAGATCCGTTTCTAGGAGATCTGACACCCTCTTCTGTCCTCTGTGGGCATGGCATGTATAGATACAGTCACAGGTAGAACACAATTGCAGGTCAAATATAACCATAGATTAATGCATCTCACCTCTTTCATTAGAGAAGTGTCCTTATGCAGCAGATGATGATTAACAATGATATCCACAACTGACCAATGAGGACAGACCAGGAGACTGCAGAGTGCTAATTCCTAAGTAGAGAATGTATAAAACCTCTGCCTTTCAAGGTTCACAGACTGTTGTGGAAGAGAAAGCAGAAAGATTGAAAGAGCAAGATATTGTGAATGAACTCAAGTAAAATAAAATTTCAAGATTGGTGGTCAGTTACTCATATGAACTAACAGTAACAGTGACAAATGCCCAAGACCCAGGCAAGCTCATATATAAAAAATCCCAGCATAGGCATGGGGAAATGGGTCAAAAGTTCCAACTACACCAAAGGAAATTTTGGCAACAGACTGCTGCTGGGAATGGCAGAGATTTCAAATCTCATTCAAGCACGGGACTCTTAAGTTAAGCAGGCTTTAGTGAATGAAACAACAGAAAAGACATTTGGAGACACCAATAAACATTCCATATGCCATATTATATGTAGAATGGAGTACATTAAATTGGACAGGGATAGGGAGGGCATCTAATTACAATCAAATTATATGTATGAAAAGCACAATTTGATAAATTGATAAGTAATAAGTCGTTAAAAATCTCAAAAAATAAAATTTATAAACCACAGAATAAAACTGCATGTCTATTTTGTTCATATTGTGCAATTAAAACTAGTGACCAGATAATAAGAAAGAAAACAAGGGTATCATAAAATGAAAAAGCAATAAAAATATACTTTAGAATCCAGTTTTATAAGGCAGTTAGAACTTGTGGTCTCTGCCAAACGCTGAGATTAGAAGGAGCACAATTTACATTTGATAACATCGATCACTATATGTTTCTGCTGTTTGAAGCTTTTTCTTCTGCTTTTACTTACAAAGCATAGTTTAGTATTACTTAACTGGAGATGTTATTAATAGAATAGCCCTTAGTTTTGAGCGCTGATATGAAAGTGCTGTCTGATAGGTGTCTTTGGTCTTCTTCACTATTCATTGTAATGATTCTGTTTTCCCATCAAGGATGTCCTTGTGATTTGTCTGTATTCCTGTGTCATTTTTCCCAGAGCTCCATGGTTGGAGCCCAACTTCAGGTAAACATGGCATTGATCTTTAAAAGATTGCCTCATTCTTGGGAACTTTAAAATATTTAATTTATAAAATTAGCTTTACACTAATGCAGATAATTTTAGCACTGACGTCAAAAGTAAAATGATGTCTTTTGAATTAGAGAATTTCACACAAAATCATCATTAAGGTACTTTTTTTGAGAGTCATTATGAAAGTTAAGCTGTTTTTTGCCAGCGGCTTCTGATTGAAATGTGGCATATATATTTTTTGCAATGTGTTGACAGTACTAAAAATTTTGTGTTTTCAAATGAAAAGGAAAATATGTAGCGAAGCAAACATTTATTTTAAAAATAAGTACGATGTGACTGTATTGAAGTTTCAATTGAAAATAAGCCTCGATCAGGAGATGATGAGTGTGAAGTGATGCTGAGCGGGAAAGTTGGTAGAGCGCATTTCAAATAGGCACAAGACATGGGGTTCTATCTCAAGCACTGCAGGAAAAACAAGATGTGTTCGTGGAAACCTGTAATCCCAGCATTCAGGAGGTTGAGGCGACAGAATCAGAAGTTTAAGGCCATCAGCAGCTGTACGGCATATTCCTGGGCATCTGGGTCTAACTGAGACCCTATCTAGAAAAGTTTTATTTAAAGAAAACAAATAATTATCAAGACAAAACTAGCAATAACAATATTAAAATAAATTTTAGAAGACTTTTTTAATTCTTAAATTTGACACTTTGTACATGGAAAGACTTGAACATACTCAAACTCAGGAATACTGGGATTTTTTTTTTTAACAAAAGCATTCTTCATCATAACATATATGCTATTTGTCTCCTTTTTTGAGTGTGATATTTAGACACTTTTAAAAAAAAGGTAATTAAGGCACTGATGATTAAAAATTGCTATAAAAATTTCTACAAAGGTTAGCATGATATAAAAGTAATAAAGAGGGGTGAGGAGGTGAGCTGGAACGATGGGTCCACAGTTTGCAGAACTTACTGCTCTTCCTGAGGTTTAGGTGTATGCTCCCAGCACCCAAGTCAAGCAGCCTGGAATTCCAGCTCCAGGAGATACAATACCCACTTCTGGCTTCTGCGGGCATCCACATACACATAAAAGAGAGAAAGAGAGAGAGAGAGAAAGAGAGAGAGAAATAAAAATAAAATAAACCTTAAAAATATAAATAAATGCGAAGCTTAAGGACAGGGCATTGTTAATATGATGACATGGTGTCTCGTCTTCAAAGTTCAAAATAAAGTATTCTGTGTTCAAGGTTTTTAAAGTGTAATAAAAGAAATATGTCAGGATTAAGGCAAAGGAATTAATATTATGCCATAAATTGATTTTAAGTTAAAACCTTTTTAAATACAGAAATATTTTAGAGTATATAAAATCTTCCATAAACATTATGTAATTTTTTTATCAACTTTATATTTGCTATGAAGAATTATAACCTGAAATGTAAAGCAAATAGATAAGAAATCCAATGTAACAGACTCATTGATCACGTTTGTGTCTTTGTATTTGTGTGTACATGTGGGTATGAGTGTGTCTGTGTGTGTTTTGTGTGCATGTGGGCTTGTGTGTGACTGTGTGTGTATATGGGTGTAAGTGTGTCTCTTTGTGCTTGTGTATGTGAGTGTGCCTGTTTTTGTGTGTATGGTTTGTGGGTATAAATATGTCTTTTTGTTTGTAGATCTGAGTGTGTGTGAGTATGTGTGTGTGAGAGAGAGAGATGAGCAAAGAAAGAAGAACTAACAGAATTTTATAAAATATAAACATAATTTTAGCTAGCTGATGTAGGACAACTGTGGTGGTTTGAGTAAGAAATTCCCTCACAGACTAGAGTATCTGAACTCTTGGTCAGTCACTGGTGCAGTTTGGGGAAGGTCTTGAAGTCATTAGGAGGTGTAGCATCACTAGAAGGAAAAGATCACTTGGGTGGACTTTGAACGTTCTTAGCCTCCTCCCATTTCCAATTTCATTGTCTGCTTCCTGCCAGGGCTAAAAGAGGTGAGCTCCCAGCTTTCTGCTCTGCCTCCTTCTGCCATTTTTCTCTTACTGTTATGGACTCTTCTCACAGACTGTAAGCCCAAATAAACCATTTCTTCTAAAGGTGTTGTTTGTTCATGGTGTTGTATCCTAGCAACAGAAAAGTAAATAGTAAAATTTACATAGAACTTGAAAATTGTTGTTCATTTTTGCATTGTCTATGTAGCAAGGTACCAATTAGGGTGAGTGGAGAGTAGAGGAATTAAAATAGGAATGTGCGTCATAATTCAGTAGAGAAAATTTAAATAAAATCTTCAATGCAAATTTAAGAATCTAGCTCTTTATAAAACCAAGTAAAAAATTATTCTCTCAGTCAATAAGGAGCTGTGGCTTTAATTCTTAAATTTCTGGTATGACTTATTTTTGTATCCTTTGGGGCATTTTTTGAGAGCTTAATAAGGTGATTCAGGATTATAAACACAGAATTCAATTGATCCAATGCACTAGCATAAACTTTGACAATAATGGAAAATGCTGATATAACCTAACCCTTTGAACCATTTTGGCTAAGTATTACCAGTAATGTTGAATTTGCACTAATTCATGAAGTAGATACTTTGGAGTTACTTTGCTTCCAAAAAATCCATTGCTTTGTAGAGGTATCAGTTCACATATACATATGTATATATAATAACATGTATATTTTATGTATATATGTGTATATCTATACACACTGTGAATATATGTAGTCTCACTTGTTAAACGTTAAAGTCTTGAACAGGCTGTTCAATGTTTTCAAACTTTTGACACTTTGGTAAATTAATAAATATACAGTTTCTACTGATATTGCAGTGCTATAGTCACAAGTTAGCTGTAATGAGCAACCAACCACATGTCTTTCCTTCTTTTGAATGTGTTCTACAATTTGGGGAGAGAGAAACAAGGAAGCATTTGAACCAAATACTAACAAACGTAACTCCGTTTCAAATACATTCTAAACCAACTAATTTACAGATAGGAATCTGTGTTTATATC
Source organism: Eospalax fontanierii (assembly GCA_035773235.1). NCBI lineage: Eukaryota > Metazoa > Chordata > Mammalia > Rodentia > Spalacidae > Eospalax > Eospalax fontanierii. Next base: position 21,432,608 of record CM069552.1, read on the forward strand.
CATCATTAGATATGAATGTTCAGAACCTTAAGTGTGTCCAGGGTATTGTTTTCTCTGATTTCAGCTATATAATTTTTTAAAGTATAAGTAAAATATAAAACTTAGACAAACTTTAATTTGAAACACATTTTTCTGTGTAATTGAGAGAAAAATATTGACTGTGAATAGAGGCAGAGGGGAACACTAGGCAAGCATTTTCTAAGTACTGCAAGGAGCCTTGTTAGTACAAAAGATGACTATATACACACTCACTCCGCTCATATACATTTGTAAATCTCTTCTGAGTAATGTATACACAGTGACATGTCCTTACAATAGTTTGATGAACAACAGTTTGAGTTTGATTTGTTTATTTGTTGTTGTTTTACTTAGTGATGCTGCAATATAATACACACCAGAAACCATGCTTTGAGTGTTGATATTTTAGCAGGACAGCAAGGTACATATCCTTTACCACTGCTGGGCAGGCAAGTGATCGTGAAAATATATAGTTGACACCCTACACTTGACATGATTACCACTGTGCCGCAGATAATTCATGTTTTCCCTTCCAAACATGCCTTCAAAATACCCATATGCCCGAGTACTTGAGACAGTTAATGCATTTTTATAAAATAGACTTTGTGTTAGATTTTTTTTTACTATAATTAGTCACTGAGAATCTTGAAAGTAGGCTAAACCATATTCTTCAATAGACAAGGTATGTAAATGTGTTTAATTTACATTATTTTCAGCTTACTATGGATGTGTTTGGATGTAATCCCTCCCAACTTATAACAAGGATCATGCTTATATATTATAATACACAATATTTTTAAACGTGAGGTAATTTTACTATTTTTGTTTCACATTTTCACAATCAGAGATACAGAAAAGGAAATGCTCTGTGCAAACCAATCCAAGTCTGTGGCTATGTCATTATTTATCTTAACTTTTATTTTACTACTAATTATTTAAAGGATGAATGTATTTAATGAACATTGCAACAATGTTACATCATCATATGAATATGGTTTAAAATTTTATTGTGTCTTCTGAATTATCAGGATGCTTAAATTATCATTTACATACAAAACAGAAAAAGGAACTTGCCCTTCACCGTGGATAATTTGAGAAGCACTACTTTGACCCGTACCTTGGAAGACTGATTGTAAAGATTTCTCTTTCTCTTGCTCCCTTCCTCACCTCCCTCTGAATATTCATTCTAGTAACATAGTAATTCAAAACAGGAGTTGGTCACATTCATCTTACTCTTTTTCTGTGTGCCTTGAGACTCTGAGCTTACTTCTCATATTCGAGTCCCACTGCAGTATGTGGTGTGTGTGTGTGTGCGGTCTGAACATATGTGTGCCTTTTCCTATATCAAAAACCCTATTTAGAAATGAACCATGGGTGGTCATCATGAAATTAAACCGTGACTGTAGAGTATGGAGGATGTGTTTTCTGACTGCCTTTTCAATACCATAGCATATTTTATATTTACTTTTTATTTTTATTTTATGTGTATGAGTGCATTGCCTGCATGTAGTTAGGTGCACCCATCATGAAGTGACTGTGGAAGTCAGAAGAGAGCATCAAATTCCTTGAAAGTGGATTAGGGATAGTTAGCTGCCACGTGGGTCCTGGGAACTGAACACAGATGCTCTGCAAGAGCAGTCAGTGCTCTTAATGGCTGAGCCATCTCTCTAGTCCATAAAGGAGTTTCTGAAATGTACTATATTACAATTATATTCCATTTCACTTATTTTTTCTTATTTAGTTATATTTTAGTGAGGAACAAGAATTCCAAGTCAGCCACAATGTCCTATAATTGTTTTCTAGTTCTAATCTTAGTGCTTAGAAATATTGACTAGGTAAAACGAAGGGTTGTGTCTTTGTTTTCTGTTAGTTTTCGCTTTTTGTTGAGACAAAGTTTTGCTATGTAACATAGAATGGCTTGTGACAACAAGAGTTTTGCGTCATCTTGCCAAGAGCTCTGATTGCACATCTGTAGCAATATACCTGACCTTGAATGCTAACGAAGTACTTTCCAGATGAAAAGTTGTAGATCATACATTAATCTCAGAAACCTGTAGCTCAGTATAATGCAAGAATAAATGGGGTGTGTGTTCTCCACCTGTGAGTAGCAAAATATTTGGTTTTACCTTAAAAAATGTGTTAACTAAATAGAAGTTGAAAAGGAAATAATGATTATAATTGAAGAATGATATAGATTCAGAAAACCTGAATTCCTCTGGGCAACCACTTTCTACTTGAATTTTGATGCATGCCTTGACTCAAGTAAATTCAAAATCCTCATCCTCCAAACTAAACATGATGTCCCAGACTTCTGGGCTACAAGAAGATTTTAAGACACCACACAATCAAGACTGTCAAACATAGAGCAAGGCACACAGTATGCTCTGTTAATTATCCCTTGATTATAGAGGATAAACTTTTGCATAAGTTAGAAGCTATTATTATAATGTGAACAGGGAAATTATATACATATTATTTATTTGCAAGTAGAGCTTGTTTTCATATAGCAATTCTTTTTATCATATTATTTGTGATACACAGATAAAAGATTCTATTTTTATCGTTAAAACCAGATTTTATTTTTATCACAAGCTTCTAATTTTACCTGCTGAGAAAGCATTTCTCAAACTCAAACTGTTTCTTTAACTTTGAAAAGTTTTGTTCACTGCCAAAACCATAATACTAAACCCAGATTTCCATTCAGTATTTTAGAGGATTTACTGGCTTCTTAATTTGATGATTTCGGGCATATTCATAACTATAATAAAATGCATGTTAAAGCATATTTTTGAATGACACAGTGGTTTAATAACTACTGTTCCCATTGGTGAGAAACAGCATTATTATCAGAATTTAGAGAGGATCATAGTCTTGCAGAATATTATTCAAATAGAGATTGCATATGGAATTTCTCCATACTCATAACTCGTTTTCAGATCCCAAGATTCATGCATTTTTGATTCATGCATTCACTCATTTTATTTATGTTCTATCTGAAAGCTAACTTAATAAATTTATTATCAAAGTACACATAACTTCAAATCTGGTTATTTGAAAGTACTTATATCTCACTTAGACTTCACAAATATTTCCATTGGGTAGTGCTGATGTGATATCGATTAAATAAAGGCTTGAGATTTACTTCTAACTCATATTTATGATAAGAATGTCACTTATTTAAAAATCGTTAGTTATTCTAATTTCTCTAGAAAAAAACTGTGTTTAGATACAAAGAGCAAATATGCAAACGTACTTATTCCATAAAATTCTATAAAATTCTATAAAAATCTTTTCAGGGGCATTATATAGCATCTTTTTGATGCATTGTATGGTATATTCATTAGTACTTTAAATTTTAATTAAAGATTTTATTTTTATTTTTAAAATATATTTTATTTATTATTTTTATTTTCATGTGACCGAGTGTTTTCCCTGCATGTATGTAAGTGTTGCCAGGTCTTGCAATGCCTGCAGAGATCAGAAGAGGGTGTAGGATTGATTCCCTGGAGTTATGGATGGTTGTTAGCTGTCATGTGGGTGCTGGGAACCGAACCCAGACCCTCTTTAAGAGCACTCATTGCTCTTAACTGCTGCCATCTATCAAGCCCCTATTTTAATTTTTCTATGTGTTTGCTTACACAATATATGTATACCATGTCTAAGACTGGTGTCCAAGGAAGCCAGAACAGAGTGTGGGATATCATGGAGTTGAAATTACAGACAGTTGTGAGCTGACATGTGGGTACTAGGAAGTGAATCTGGATCCTCTGCTAGAACAGCAATTACTTTTAAATGCTGAGCCATCTCTCTAGTCCCTGGCAAAATTAGTTTAAAAGGTCTATTATTTATAGATGTAGGAAATACACAAAAGTTTTTAGCAAGGAACGCCAAGTGAGTGTACAGACCAATCTTGATTCCATTATGTCATTCATATTGCAATGAGGTAAGTCATAGAAGGCCATGAAGCAGCATACTCACAGTCAGTATTTCTGGTCCAGTGATGCTGGCTCTTGATATAAGAAGTGTTTATAAAGCATGAGTAGCTGGTGCTTGTTAAACAATATGCAATGACAATTCATTCAAACTGACTGCAGGGTCAAAATAATGAAATAAATCTGCTCAGATTGGGCAGGAAAGAACAAAATTGGACACTGAGGGGGGAAATGGTTTATTACCTTCCCATGGTATCAGTGAGGGACTGTAACATAAGACATTAAGGCAGATGTAAGAAACCGCAACTTTCCAGAAAGGTTTCATTTTCCATAAATAAGAATTTGGGCCAGTCTTCTCTGCGGGCTAGTCGGGTCCAGAGCTTTGCAGACTGGCTGAGAACACCTAAATCCAACCTCCACCAAGCAAGTTTCCCCAATCCTCTGTGCATGAGGGAGAGTAGGCGTGTACTTTTTAGGACAAAGCCTGGGAGTACCTGGTGGATACTTGACTCAGGCCTCTGTGGGGTGAGCTTTCCACATCAGGTGAGCTTTCCACATCAGGTAGTGTCCACCACCCTCCTCTAAGCCCAATGCTTCAGGGCTCAGACTTTCCTCCTGACTAGCAGGGTCCCGCATTTCCATCTCCCATCTCCTTTCCTTAGACCTTGACACGTCCTATCTGAGGCATCTGAAATGCTCCTAACTAGCTGGATTCACTCCTCATTCATGGAGAACTCTAGAGTAGCTGGGCTAGAACAATTTTTTGCCTCCTATACCAAAACAAAAGAGAGACCTGAAGCCTAGACCAACCAGCTTCTCATACCCAATCAGAAAACAATAAAGGCATATCAATAATACAAACAGAATCAGACTTCCTCTCAACAACGGAAGGCTTGTGTTGCATGCCAGAATCACAAACAACAAAACAAATACACATGCCAAATCACAATGAAAATATAATAATATAAATAACAACAATAATATGTTCCCACCAAACACAACCAGTCCTACAGAATAGTTCTGCAATGAAAATCCCCTAGAAATAACCCTGGACACAGAATTTAAAAGAAAAATTATAAACATGATCAAATAATTCAATACATTTAAAAAACATATAAACAAACAAATCAAAGAACTAAAAGACCATAAGGGGGAAACTCTGAGGTCACAAAAAAGATATAAACATTAAAGAAAACATGCAATGAAATGCAGAAGAAAGTGAAAACGTCAGTAAGTCAGTTTGGAAGTGACAAGAGAAAGCCTCCCAAATTGAATGAATGAATTGGAAAACAAAATATCAAAATTGGACGATGAAGTTGAAGAATTGCACTGCTCAAGCAAGACGTATGAAAAAAAAATGAATGCATGAATTTAAACACAGGAATGCAGTATGCAGGAAATATAGGACACCAGGAAAACACAAAATGCATGCATCATAAGCAAAGAGGAAAGAGAAGAACCTCGGATAAATTAAATTGACCAGATCTTCAACAGAATTGTATAAGAAAATTCCCCAAATTAAGGAAAAACACACCCATACAAATACATGAATGGCACAGAACAACGAATAGACAGGACCAGAAAAGAAACTCCTGACAGCATATCATTGTAAAAACACCAAATGTACAGAACAAAGGAAGTATACTGAAAGTTGTTAGAGAAAACCAAGTTGTATATAAAGGAAAATCCATCAGAATTACAGTTGACTTTTCAATTCAAACTATGAAAGCCAGTTATAAATGACCATGTATGACAACCCACATACCCAAACCAGCAAAACTATCAATCATAGTCAAAGAGAAAATTTTTCCTAGACATGAATAGGCTGAAAGAGTTCATGTACACCAAACCAGCCTTCAGAAAATATTTGAAGCAATACAAAGAACCAAAGTTAGGAATGAGTATAAACAAGAGGTTAGAGAAAGAAAAGAAAGATATAATAGCAGAAACACAAAATAGGGCCATAAACACAAACAAGTTAATATGATTGTATCCAATACACATCATTCACTAATAACAGTAACTATTTTTGGCCTCTACTCTGAAGTCAAAAAATCAGCGTAGCAGATTGGATTAAGAAGGAAAACCCATTTTTCTTGCTTTCTTCAAGAACCACATCTCATCTAAAAGAATAGGCAGTATTTTAAGATGAACATTTTGGAAAAAAAATATTCCAAGTAAATTCCTCTAATAATCAAGCAAATATTGGAATTCTAATATCTCTCTAAATAGACTTCAAATTAAAGCAAATCAGAGGAGATAAAGGGGGTCACTTCATTCTAATTAATGGAATAATCAATCAAGAATATTTTACAATCATGACCATATATATTCTAAACTCTGGCACATCCAATTTCATAAAAACAGTACACAAAACTATAAAACACAGATCAACCCACAACTTGGTAGTAGCAGGTGATGTCAATACCACATTATAGGCAATAGGCATGTCAACAGGACAAAGAATAAAGACAGAAATATGAATTAAATGACATCTTACATGAAATGGATCTACCAGGCATCTGCAGAGTATTTCACCCTAGCACCAAACAATATACTTTCTACTCAGCAGCCCATGAAAGGTTTTTTTGTTTTTTTTTTTTCTAAAATTGACCATATTTTGGGACACAAAACCAATCTCAGCAAAACACTGAAATAATTCCATGCGTTCTATCAGACCACAGTGTAATATAGTTTATAATCTACAGAAAAGAAACTCTAGTAACAACAGAAACTCATGGAGATTAAACAAAAAACTCCTGAGAGATGAATGGGCCAAAGAAGAAATTAAAAAAGAAAGAAAAACAATCCTGGAACTAGATGAAAATGAGAATATGACAAAACAAAATCTGTGGGACACTCTAAAAGCACTCCTAAGAGGGAAGCTCATAGTTTTAAATGACTACATTGAAAAATCAGAAAGAACGCCAATAAATGACATCAAAACTTTGCAACTCAAAAATCTGGAAAGCCAAAAACAAATAAAACCCAAAACCAGCAGATAAGAAGAAATAAGCAAATCAGAACAGAAATTAATGAAGTCAAAACAAAGAAAAAATATAAAGAATCTATGAATTAAAAACTGGTTCTTTGAAAAGATAAACAAGAAAGACACTTAACCCAGTTAACCAAAAGAAAGAAAGAACAAATCAAAAAACAACAAAATGAGAGAAGGAAATGAATTATCACAGCTAATCCTTAAAAGATTCAGAATATTTTAAGAGAACACATTAAAAGCCTTTACTTTATTTAATTTGAAAACCTAAAAGAAATAGATGAATATCTAAAATCATGGGAACCATCAAAGCTAACCCAAGAAGAGATGAACAGCTTAAAACAGACCCATAACATATAACGAAATTGACAGAGGAATATAAAATCTCCTGACTATAAAAAGCCCAGGCCCAGATGGATTTAAGCAGAATTCTGCCAGAGAGTTAAATATCTAGAACCAGTACTACTTAGATTATTCAAAAAGATAAAAACAAGGACATTTTTCAAATTCCTTCTGTGAAGAGAGCATGACTCTAATATCTAAGCCACATAAAACGCAACCAAAAAAGGAAACCATAAACCTATATCCTTAATGAGCATATATGCAAAAATTCTCAAGAAAATACTTGCAAAACACATATAGATGCATCAAAAAGATCATCCACCATAGTCATAACTCATATAAATGGTCTCATTCTGCATGGGGAAAGACTAGCATCATCCCCAGTGAAATCAGGAACCAGACAAGATTGTCCTCTATCTCCACTTCTATTTAATAGAGTGCCTGAAAGTCTTGCTAGAGCGATGAGACAAGAAATGAAAATTAAAGAAGTACTAATAGAAAAAGAAAGGGTCAAATTATCCCTTTTTAAAATGATGTAATATCATATCTAAGTGATTCCAAAATTTCACCTGAAAACTCCTAGAATGATTATCATTTTCAGTGAAATGGTAGATTAGAAAATTAATAGGCAAAAAATAGTAGCTTTTATATATATACCAATAACAAGTAATCGGGGAAACTCTCCCATTCAAAATATCTCCAAAAATACCATATAATAAACATGACAAAGGCGTTAAAGATTTTTACATTGAAAAGTTTAAATTTTCAAAATAAGAGATTGAGGAAGATACCAGAAGATGTTCATGGACTGGAAGAATTAATATTGAGAAAATGACCATCCATTTAAAAAGCAATAAAGTCATTCAATGCAATCCCATCAAAATTCCCATGACACTCTTCACAGAATTAGAAAAAAAAATCCTAAAATTTGTTTGGAACCACAAAAGACCCTGGATAGCCAAATCAATTCTGAGTACAAAGAGCAATATTGGGGGATTTAGTATATCAGATTTCAAACTATATTTTAGAGCTGTAGTCATAAAACTAGCATGTTACTGGCACAAAAATAGACATATAGATCAGTGCAACATAAATGAAGCCCCAAGCACAAGTTCATGCAATTTCAGCCACTTGATATTTTACAAAATGCCAAGAACACATACTGGAGGAAAGAGAGCATATTCAACACTCAGTGCTGGCAGTATTTGAATTCTTCTAGAAGAATGAAAGTAGACCCTTATCTTTCACCTTACACAAAAGTCAACTCTAAATGAATCAAAGGCCTCAATGTGAAACCTGAAACTCTGAAACTGTAAGACGATAACATTGGCAGTTACCTACAAAACATAGGTGTAGGAAAAGACTTTCTGAATCTGAAATTAGTTACTTAGGAGTTAAGGTCAAAAATCAACTGGTGGTAACTCATTAAACTCATTAAATATCTGTACAGCAGAAGAAACAAGCAAAGAATTGAAGAGAAAACTCACAGAACTCATAGAATGGAAAAAAAAAATCATCACCAGTTGCACATCTGACAGAAGTTTAACACCCACAATATATAAAGAGATCAAATACAAAAAAATCAAGAAAACAAATGACTCAATTAAAAGATAGGCTGTGGTTCTACACAGAGAGTTCTAAAAAGAAAAAAAATTAAGATGGCTAAGAAACACCTTAAAAAGTGTTCAACTTCATTAATATGTAGGAAGATGCAAATTAAAACCACATCAAGATTTCATTTTACTCCTGTCACACTGGCTAAGAACAAGAGAACAAATGGTATCAATCTTCTGGAGAAAAGGGAATGCTCATTTACTACTGATGGAATTGTGGACTCATGCAATCCCTATGGAAAGCGGTACAAAAAACTCCTAAAATGCTGAAAATGCACCTACAATATGACCCAGTAATACCAGCCTTGTCATATACCCAATGGACTCAGCCTACTTAAAAGAAACTTGTCTATCCATGCTCGCTGCTGCTTTTCTCACAGTAGCTAAGAAATGAAACAGCCTCCGTGCCCTGCCGGTTTAATGGACAATGGAAAGGTGGCACATTTACACAATGGAGTTCCATTCAGCACTCAAGAAAATCCAGATCATAAAATTTGCAGGTAAATCGATGAAACCAGAAACTGGTATGCTAAGAGAAGTAACAGAGACTTGGAAAAACAAACAACATATGTTTTACCTCAGTTGTGGATCCTAGCATCAAATTCTTATATGTGAGTATGTGTCCTGGTGTGAACTGCAGGGACCAGGAACACAGAAAGGGACCAGGGAGGTAAAGGGAAAGAAGGAACTCCAGAGAAAAGAACAGTATGAGACTAAGAGGGAACTGAGTAAAATGAAGATATTTAAATGGGAAGGGGAGAGGGATCTCAAGAGAGGGGGTACCAGGGGAGACAGCGATTATTAAGGGGAAAATGATAAAAACAAACAAACAAACAAACAAACAAACACAAAACAGTGATACTTTACCTAGGGTGGTTACTGAAGGAGGGTTAGACAGGGAGAGAGGGAGGAGAGATAACAAATGCCTAGCTAGTGCAAAAAAAAATAATCCAGAGGGAGCTTGCAGTAATTCATTATCTCCAAAGTTATATACTGCAGAGCAAGAGAAAGAATTTCAGACAGGGTATTATACGGCAGACAATTGCCTTTATTTCTATACACACCTCGATATTTTGAAGTTCAGAAAGAATATTGACAGACACAATTATATGTCTTGCACACAACATATTTGAAGTATGTGTATATGTGAACTGGTGACACTCTTCTTATTTAGTAAGTTTTATTGAATTTTTATATATATTGTATCCAACTCTTATGAAATCTGTGTGTCTCTTTCTAAGTGCAGCACAACATCCTAGATTTTAAAGAACGGGCTTATTTATTCACAGAGATTCAACATCTTAATTTAAATTGTAAACAATGTGCAAGACAATAAATAATATTATTTCATCAACTGTTAGCACTAATTAGCCAGAATTCCAGATTAAATCCATTGTTGTCTATGAAGACTGAAGTCTGCCATGTAGAAAATCTATTCTCATTGTTTACTTGATTCAAGGTCAATCATATGTATACGTATATATATACATATACATATATATATATACATTTATACATATATACATATATATAATGTATTATTAAACGAATTCATGAATATATGTGTATGTGTGTGTGTCAAAATGCATCTACATGGATTTAAAATTCAATTTGCTGTTTAATGTGTAAATCGGAGCTGCTTGCTTTAAAAATATTTTCACTACCGTGAAACTTGGAAACATCTTCAAAATTACCTCCTTTTGGTTCAAAATAAATATGGGCAGTAGGAGAAAAAAGATAGAAAAATGAGTTACCAAAATCTCAAGAAAATGCACGGCAGGGTTATGACATTCTGACATTTTGCCTAGTAATTTTCTGGGCCTTCTCCGGGCTTCCTCTCTTTGGAATGCCATGCTTTCGTGAAAGTTGAAATGGGTGCTTTGCACTCTGTGACGGACAGAACATGTGGATTTGACTGGAGCCTTGAAAATCACTTGTAATGAAATCAACAATGGGCAGCAAAGCCTCCTGAGCCATGTTCTGTACACATTCTTTGATGAGGGTTTCATTGTGGTTTCTGTCATTCTGTTATTATTTTAAATGTACAAGAAGGGTGTCATTAAAACATTGACTGATGGAATCTCAGTCTTGGTATCTATTTCTTCAATGAAAATAGATACCATATTTTGTGGATAATTACCTAAGGTAATTATTAAAGGATGTTAAAACCAAGAGGAGGGACAAATGTTTAGAAGGTAGATACAGTGAAACAGATAAAACTGAATTTGCCTTTCCTGATATATATTTCCATCTACTTTGTTCTTTATACAACAAAAGAAATGAAACCTAGTGACCATTCTTCAACTTCTTTATCATGAAACTATTACTTTTCAGACCTCCCATATCACTTTACTGTTACAATAGCATAGTGCATAGTACGTTAAGATGTAATTTATCATTTATTCTTTAGTACCTCAAACAGAAGTAGAAGAAAAAGTACTGCAGCCATTTTAAAACTATCTTAGCTGAAGGTCTATGTAGAAAATCATCAGTCTTCTAGGATTCCTCTTTGGTGTAGATATTCCATTTAGAGACAGCAAAGCCCAGAGAAGGACTCCCTGATGCTAGTACAGGAGATGGAGGAAGGAAAAGAGGATCAGGGGAGATTTGTGTCTTACTAGAATAAAAAGTAAAGAAGATTCACCGCAAGATAACCAAATACAAAGTCAAGCACTTCAGCTACCTAACACAGGAGAGAAACAGCAGGACACCAGTAACAAGTGGACAGTGAACATTGCCCTATAGAATAAGCTCAGGGTTTAGATGATGCTACTAGTATCTCTGGACTCCTTCACCCTGATTCCAGGAAGTTTCTGATTCTTCTATTACTCCAAAGTTGTCTTCTGGATATGGCATAGTCATTGCAGTCTTGAACTCATCCTAACTGTGGTTATCTGCACAAGATCTGCACAAGATTGGGCACCTCAAGTTTTCATCATGGAATATGTATGGGTCTCAGAGAGACTATTAGCAATTAGTGATTTTGGGGGAAGAGTGTCATTTTCTTCACTAACCTCTAGATTGATAAGTCATCCTTGCACAGTAAATAACTTCCCAATCATATTCAGACAAGAAAGGATCATTAAACTCAGTGGACAGCACTGACTAGGAAGACATGAAGGTAGGAAGGGGCTTTCTGACAAAAATAAAAAATTCCAGCATAAGATGGATGGAGTATGAGAAATGGTGAAAAGGACACAAATTTACTATATGAGTATGTGAAAATTTTTAACAAAAAGAGTGAGTGTTAGAAGAAGTAAAACCATAAAACACAATTCACAGAAGCTAAGCAGGTTTTCCTCATACCTAAACTATGCATCCCAGACAACTTTTCCTGCTCCAACACCCACACTGGGGAGGGAAGTTGACAGAGATGTTCACAGGAAGAAGCTCAAATTCCAACAGATAAATAAAGCATGCTGTCTTTATCTCCCACCAGTATCTGGACATACAGTTTAATCCATTTTAGAAATTATTACATAGGATATGCTCCAGTTCCTACTGTTCCAATATCTCTATGAAGTAATCAATTGTACAGCTGATTATTTCACTTAATATATGTAAAATATATCTGAAAGATCAGTAATTACCAATGAGTACTTTTAGATATGTGGTAATGGTAGGGAAAATTGCATGCTGAATGCCAGTTGTCCCTACATATTAGGTAAATTTCTGTGGCCATTTATCAGCTCTATTTACATTTTATGATACTCAGTTCTTGTGCTAATAATTACTAAGAGTCTGAATATGTACAGTCTTATGTATATTAGATGTCTGTAACTATTATTTTGGAACCATTTAATTTTAATATTTTTAATTTGTTTTTTATTCCAAAATCCCATACAATGGATTTTGAACAAATTCAAAATGTCTCTCCCCATCCCCATCCTCACATTACTCTTCTTCTATCTTCATGCCCTATATTAGTATTAGCTTGTTTTTATGGACCTATCAAGTCGTATCTGTGTTTGCTAAAAGTTCTTGGGTGTGTGTGTGTCCTTTGGAGCCCGGTCAACGTACCAGGCTTCACACCATTAAGAGAAACTGTGTCTCCTCGCAGCAAAAAACTTCAGCTAGAACTGGGGCTTCCTTCCGGCACTCCCATTCATGCTGGGTCACTGTCTGTCTTTGGTTTGTACAAATCTTGCCCATGCTGTCATAAGTATATATGTTCATATATGCAACTGCCCTGTGCTGTCAAGAAGACACAGATTTTTTTGTTGTTGTTGTTTTTGTTTGTTTGTTTGTTTGTTTTGTCGTCATCTACCATCTTTAAATCTTACAGTCCCTCCCCTTTGAAACTGAGTCTTGAGCCTTGGGAGGAGAGGGTGCAAATAAATGTCCTATTTAGGGCTTAACACTGCACATTCTCTTACTTTCTGCGCATTGACCAGTTGTGAGTCTCTGTATTAATCAACATCTGCTTCACGAAGTGAGAGACTTGAAAGACACATAAATAAGTGGGTATAACAGTAAATAGTACAAAGTCAGCCTAGTATAATGTCAGTTTAGCAGAAGTGTAAAAGTAGGTTCTTCCCTATGACTGTGACCTGTCTAGCAATAGATCATTTGTCCTGGTAACAGTATCGGGAATAGACTCCAACTTGTGAAGTGGGCCATAAATCCAAGTAAAGTGTGTTTGGCTACTCCCATTACATTAGTGCCATTATGGTAATAGTGGGCATATTTTGCCAGTTCAGTTTTTATTGTAGATCCAAGGATTCATAGTTGGGTAAGTTAGATAGGTGTCTCTGAGAGTAATATGCATAGGACTACGTAGTACTATAAAAGCTATCCAGCAGAGATGAAACTTCAGGGTCAATACCAGCTTGCTTTCTCCTTGTGTGTTCTACAGCTCAGGTATGTCATATTTCAAGCAATAGGGTTTTACTGTCATATTAGTATGGGTAACCAAGTGCAATGCAATAGCTAGTACTGTTCATGCCTCTCTTGTGTACAACTCCAAAAGAGAGAGTCCATTCTTGGCACTGGGCTTTTTACTTACTAGCCTGTGGTAACTGTTATGGCCACTGAATCCCCATTATATCTTACTTACATTTAAACTCTTTTTATATTATATATGTAATATTGAAAGAAGATTCCATACTAGGTTACTATATGACTCTTTCAAAAGACCTTTAGTGTTAGTTATCCTTCCTTTGACTTTCTCTTCTGCCCTAACCTCCCATTCCCCACACCATTAAACCCATCCTATCTGCAGTTCCATTTTCCATTTGTATTATTGCATTCAATCTCCCTTCTCATGAACTGTCCTCAATGACCTAATATTAATTTTCTGAACTCTTTTTAATTGATACATACTTTCTGTTTTGCTTTGGTCTATGTTGCTATGATAAACACTCTTGGCTAGAAGCAACTTGGGAAGAAAGGGGCTTATTGCATCTTATGTGTGACAATCCATCCTTATGTGAAATCAGTCAGGAACTCAGGGAAGAAGCCTGGAGGCAGCAATGAAACACAGACCACAGAAGAACATGGCTTACTGGCTTGTTTCCCTGACCTGAGTTCAGCCTGCTTTGTCACACAACCTATGAGCATCTGCCCAGGAGTAGCACCTCCCATAATGTGTTGGGTCTCCTCACATCAATCAACAATTATGAAAATTCCTCACAGACATGGCCACAGCCAATTCAATGGAGGACATGCCTCCACTGAGGTTCCCTCTGACTAGGTGTGTCAAGTTGACAACTATTCAGCAAAGCTACCTAAAGATTCAAAGCGAACTTTCACTTATGAGAGAGAAAATGTAACATTTTTCCTTCTGGGTTTGGCTTACTTCACTTGGAATACTTGTGGAAAAATTGTTATTAATGTGTGCGTGTGTGTGTGTGTATCTTTCTGTCTGACTATATGCTAGAGAAGTTGCACACAGTTATTTACAGTGGAAATTCTAATAGAGTCTAGGTAAATGGAAAAATGTGAAATATAAAGCAAAGGAATATTTATAGAGGTGTACAAACGATTTTAATGAAGTCTCACATTCTTTCTGCTGAGGGTCAAGTGGACCCCCAGGGAGCAGGGTGGAGGTCAAGTTCAATTTCTCTCCTTTAAAAGAGACAGCTCTCTGCATTTTCCCACACACTGTTCGTGGCCACTGTGTTATTTCTCCAGTACTTGTTATGTGTGCAACATGTCAAAGTTGCACTGTAAATATTCTTAAGATAATCTTGTAGATTCTAATAGTGATAACTATGGAAGCAGATATCAATAGTCATAATTTGCTGTCAGTGCAAAAGAGAAGTCTTTGATAAGTAACATACTAACTCTGCTATTGGATCTTTGAGAGAATGACAGGAAAATGATTTTAATACAAATTATTTTAATGACATTTGATGGGAACAGAAACATGAATTTTTTTTTTAGAAATTCATGAAAGTGTCTCTTCATTATTTTCTAAATTTATAATTATCTTACTTATATGAATGGGTGTGTATCTGCTTGTCTATATGTACTCTATGTGCCTCCAGGTGCTCACGGAGTCCAGAAGTGTGCACTGAAATCCCAGGATCTGAAGTTATAGGCAGTTGTGAGCTACGTTACATGGTGGCTGAGAAACAAATTTGGATTCTTGGCATGCGCAGCAAGCTCTCACCCAAGAAGCCATCATGCCAATGCCAGTCAAGTGTTTTACATTGACTGATTTTTGTCTAACGGTTCTGAGCATTTTCTGTTTTCAATCCATTATTTAGAAGCTGCATGTGATGAAACACATCTACAATCTTATCCAGGTAGAGGAGGAGAGAGGAAGATCAAGTTTTTAGGGCCAGTCTTAGGTGATATTAGGCTGTTTATAAAAAAGAAAGAGACCAAAAGAAGGGCACCATTAGAGTGATTTTCATCTGTGAATTCATATATAATTTCCAGTAATTCTAGGAAGTTGGGATTCTTTTACAAATATAACAAGACATAACAGTTTGCTGGGGCATTTATTCTTGCACTTTGGCTGTTTTGTTTGCTTTTCTAAACATCTCAAACCAGGGCTGGAGCGTTGGCTCAACATTGTCTGCTTTTGCCTAGGACCTGGTTCAGTTTACAACACCTTCATGTCCAGCACCTAACACCTGTCCATAACTTCAGTTCCAGGGGAATTCAAGGCCTCATTCTGACCTCCTTGAGCACTACACAACACAAGTGTGCTTACTTGCAGGCAGGCAATACACTCATACACAAGAAATAAAACACAAGAAATAAAATACTTTTTTCTTTAAAAACGTCCCAAACTAAGAAAATAAATGAATTTTTATTGTCCTTCAGTCAGTGAGCAAGAGTTGAGAATAAAGATGATGTTCACCCAGCAAAATGAGAAATTTTTGATGAAGCACTCCCTTGATTTGAAGCCCAAACTGAAGATGTAGTTAGCTTCCAGCACTCAGAGGACACCTAAAATAATAGAGAAGTAGATGTGTTCTTCTTGGAGACAGATGTCACCCATTCCCTTACAGCATCTATCATAACTCCAAATGCATAAGCCCTGGGTATGTGACATAGCTTTGGCATATCAAGGGGTACACTAGAATGAAAAGTGTGAACTTGTCTGACTCATCCTAAGGACAGTCTAGCTAGTCAGGCATGTTAGGGTATGGTCACATTCACCATATTTAGGTTAATGTCTTCCATTTGAAAGAGGAATCACAAACCTGAATCTTAATCAAGGAAGGAATGGTCATCTATGTGTCCCAGTAATGAATATGAAACATGAGATCAATCCAATAATCAGAGAACATTAGGCTTTTATTACACAAAAATCTCACCATCAAATACAAAGAGAAAGAAGTTAATTGTCTCAAACTGCCACCACAAAGCATATAACTTTGAGCTAATACCAAAATTAGATTAAAAAGAAATTGAGAAAGGGAAACCGAATATCCTGTGCTCTGGGCTAAGTATTCTACATACACTATACTAATCCTTAAAACTCTTTACAAATCTTGATATAATAATCATGTAATGTAATTGAATCAAATTGTCCACATTTACACAATTAAAAAAAATAATTCACCTCACATATTAACACAGCTAGTTCTAGACAAAAATCCAAGAGGTTGTGTATAAATACTATTGCTGTAACGTTTACAGAGAATATTTCTCTTGCAATCAACATTAGCATTTAAGACCACTGTCCTTTGGAATACAAATATTTGTCATGCCTTCAAATTTTGCAAGTTTTGTTTAGCAACATGATTGCAAAATTTAACATGAATGCTTATTTTACAGAGCTGGGCACAGAGATCAGTGGTAGAACATTTGCCTTGGATGCACAAGGCATTGGCAATTTCCCTTTCCAGTATCTCCCAATTTGGACATCTTGGATTCAAATGATAAACCTCAAGTGATTGCTTCAAAGTCTTCATGTGTGGATAAATCAATGTTACATTTACTTTCATTTCTGAATTCATTAGTCTAAGACTTAAGTTTTCCTTCCCAATTCATGGCATAGAGATAGAACTGAAAGAACATGAATCCTGGGGCAGTCTTCCAGCTGACAGTAACTGAGTTTGTTTTGGAATATCACTAAAGAATAAATGGAAGTATGTTTTTTTCTCCTAGAATAATTTTGGAGATCATTGTACCAGCAACTGAGAGGAAACATTAAGAAAAACATGGCTCCTTTATCAGTCTGTGCTGTGCTATAAGTTTGAGTTTACATAGAATTCTTTTTGAGTCACTTGACCTTTGCTGTAATTACTTACAGTCCTAGGATACCCAATCCTTTCTATATTACACAGTTTTCAATATCAAACTTTTCTATGCCAAAGAATTTGTTTAAGCAATAACTTTCTTCTCATTTGAGTAATTACTTTAAATAAACTTTAACCTTTTATGGTCCAAGTAATTCACACATTATTTACAATTCTATATAATAACTTCATTATTTCTATTTTAGTAAAATTCTTCTCTGATATTGATTTTAATTCCTCTTTCTGGCTTCAATGAACCAATTTTAAAGAGATAATTCAGTTCATAATTTTCTGGTCTCTGACCTACCTAATTTAATCTCTTTATTTGTTTATTTGTTCTCTTGCTTAATTATTGATTTGTCTTTTTGAGACTAGGTCTCCCTATGACCACAACTGTCCTGACACTTGCTATTATAGACCAGTCTGTCCTTGATCTCAAGAGATTCCCCTGCCTCTGGCTCCCAAGTGCTGGGAATAAAGGTGTGAACCACGTAGATCTGCTTCCAATTAAATCTATTTATATAAAAATATATTCTCTCCATTCTTAATAACCCCCAAACTTAGCATGCAATTTCAGCTACTAAACTCAAAGTCTCATCTAAGTATCCTATAAATCAGGTGTAAAAGAAACTAGAATTCTTAGGCATACTTCTTTAGCTGGGAACTTATAAAACCAGGAACTGTGTTTGTTTTCATAAATTTAAAGGCTCATGAGCAAACTTCTCTAATTCAAGTAGAGAGATTCCTCCATCAGTCTAGGCAAGAGTACCCTCCTATGAACAGGTGGGAGTTTAACTTCTAAGCCTATGGCTGTGGTCCTTATGCTGAAGGATTTGGGCCACGGCCTTGCCATGGAGGCACTTGTAATTTGTCACCTGGCCCACTGGAATCAAGAGACTGCCATGCCCTTGAGCATTCCCCACAAACCATCTATCCATTTTCCTTAAGCACAAGGTTGCCAACTATATTGTTCTACCATAGGTCCTATAGAATGTCAGCAACCTAAAAGCCTTCCTTGATTTAATTATCTCTCTCTCTCCATTACTGCAACCTGAGACTATTTCTTAGGTTCTCCTTTGATCGTTATTGCTTCTGTGAATTTCATTAAAACAATGGATAATCACTTTGTGTTATAATTAATTGACTGGGAACATCCCTGGTTCTTTCTGTAATGTGTTGGAGAATATCCTGCACTTGGATCGGGGGGGGGTTGTGTTTTATTGTTAAAACAACCTTTCAGTTCCTCTCTTTCCTTCCTTGTTTTACATAAGTAGTATTAGAATAGCATGATGTTTTAATATTCTAAATAGAGATCTACACAGATAAATATATACTTTCATTGCTTTGGCATTTAGTATCCACAAAACATGGAGACTTACTTGACACAAGTTCTTTGCCTCTAGATTCCAAAAACATTCTTCTTATTTCTGTAGAAGGCCTTCAGAATTCCTTATAATATTCAAATCAGTACCAACAGCCAGCTCTCCAGGCAATTTCATTTTATCATGTGACATGAGAGATCAGCTGAAGAGTGAGGTGGATCATTTTAATTAAGCAAGAAACAGAAAACAATAGGCGCTGTATGTTCTGTGACAGCCTGTACATGGTGCATTCTGAAGCGCAGAAACAACAAGCAGCCTGGGGAACGTGACTATATTTTTAGAAATCAGCTTTTTACAGGCATGGCTGTAGTTCTTGATACCTTTACTGACAACTTCACATACCTGGGTAGAAGGAGCCTTAATGAGGGAAATGCCTCCATTGGACTGGCCTGTGGCCATGTCTCTGGGGTATTTTCTTGACTGTTTAGCAATGCGGTGGTACTATCCCTGTGCAGATTGGTCTGTATTGTATAAGGAAGCAGGCTGAGCATGGACCAGAGAAGCAAGCCAGTAAGCAGCATTCCTCCATGGCCTGTGCTCCAGCTCCTGCCTCCAGGTTCCTGCCCCGAGTTTCTACCTTGGGATCCCTCAGTGATGAACTGAGACCTGGGAAATGTAAGCTAAATAAACCCCTCCTCCCCAGGTTGGTATTGGTCAGAGTGTTTTGTCACAGAAAAGCAAACTAGGACAGCCGAATTTGTCATCAAGAATATGGGTAAGGCAGGGTGTAAGTCCTAGAAGGAAATCATCTGAGTGGCTTAGAACATATTCATATAAATGATCACATCATGTCTACTCCAAAATTTATAACAATTGTAACTTTAAACATAAATGCATAGATATCATGAAACTGAAGATAGCTTTAGTTGACAGATTTGTTTTAACTGACAGGGATGATTAATATGATTCAGTTGAGGGTGAGAGCCCTCCCAAGCAAAGAAGAGAGTAAATGTTTAATTTTATGTGTATTATATAATAGAAGACTTGGAGCAGTTTCTCTATGCAAAATGAAATTTGTATCAGTTTCCTTTTCCAGGAGTACAACTCCAATTATTCTCTCAGCATACTTGTTATAACTCTGACCTTGGTTATATTTTATTACTCTAATTTGACATTAAAGCCTAACTGAAGCCACGTTTGCACTAAAGCATTATTCTTAGACTTCAGTGCGTACTGCAATCACTGGGCTGTTTCAGAGAGGTTTGTTGTTGTTGTTGTTGTTGTTTTGTTTTTTTTTTTTTTATGATGGAATGGGAAAATCCAGGGGTTAATGTGGGTTTCTAATTTGATTCCATGTGATATTGGTCTAGATATTTCAATTATTTTCAGTAATTTCAAGGGAACAGCTCTTTTTTTATAATGACATTTCCAAAATCTTCACATCATGGTTCACAGTGTATACACGCCAATATCATTACACACATATATATGGACTCAGTCTATATCCACAACTAAAGAAAATGTCTGTACAAGGACAGGGAAAACGAAGAATCCAGTAAACAAGTCTGAGCCATTGCGGTACAGGGAAAACTAAGCTGATGTTTTTATTCTGGCCTACAGAACAATGTAATCATAAACAGTGCAGGGAAATGAAGTTCTCTTCACAACTTACAATGACTAGAAAATATTAAAATTCTAAAAGTGGCTGAAAGATAGTTCAGCAGCTAAGAGCAGATGCCTTTCTTGCAGCAGACTTTTTGGTTCCCAATATGCACAGTGACTAACAACCATCCTTCACTCTAGTTTCAGGAATTCTGACACTCTTTCCTGGTATCTGCAAGTACTCAGGAGATCCACTTATACACTTTAAGGAACACACACACACACACACACACACACACACACACACGCGCGCGCGCGCGCGCGCGTGCGCACACACACATAAAATAAGTAAAATTTTGAAAAATAGAAAAGTAATGTAGTGAACAGTAGTGTGAGAGGTTAGGCTTCCTCCAGCACACATCTACTGGGTTCTGAGTCCATCTGCGTCCACTCACTTCTTATCTATACCTGATGCTCCGCAGGTTCTAACTACAAGTAGGTGGCTGAATGACGTTTATCCGACTCATACACATTTATGTCTCTTCCAGAACATATTATATCATCTTGTACTCATAACTGAGCTTCAGAACATATATGCTTAAATAAATTTGTTCAAACTATTCATTTGTCTTATTAGGTTGCTATTTTCTAGTATCTTTCAGTATTTTTTTCTTCACTGACGTTTCCTCTCTACAGTTCTAATTATTACTAGATTAGAATAACAGACTGTTATGCACACAGAAGACCACAACTGGCTAAGTTTTAAAGACTAATAGACTGCAGAATGTGTGTTCATGAATAGGGTGCTATATTAAACCTCACCCACCCACAGCTCCAGGATCATTGCTGAGGAGGAGGCAAGATTATAAGAGCCAGTGCTTGTTCATGAACATAGGGAAGCAGAGGCTCTCAAGCTGTTGGAAGCTTGCACATGTAAACTTAGCATCGGTGGTACTGAGCACAAGATCCATTTCAACTCAATCAGAAACGGAATCATAGTGGAGTGAGAGAAATGGGGGCAGGCCAGCCTTAGACAGGAAAATTTGGAGATTGATTACCACTGAGTGAGGCAGACTGTGTCTTACTTACAATCTCTGGCTAGGATGACTAGTCTCCACTGAATGAATTTGCACTGGGGACATCTAGGTACAGAATTTGACTGGATAGGACTTTAACATTGTATTGTGAGATGTATAAGGTCTAGGTGGGGCATGGATGGTGGAGAGGATCAAATCTGATTAAGTCCTATTGTATACCATGTATAAAAGATCAGTAATTTATATATATATATATATATTGTTATATATATATGGGGGTACCAGAAGAGGGAATCAGAGTCCCTGGAAATAGAGTTAAAGAGAGTTATTTTCCTCCATGTAGGAGCTGGGAAATAAATCCAGCTCCTCTGCGAGAGCAGCCACTGTTCTTAGCTTCTGAGCCATCTCTCTGTTCCCTTGAATGTTCCTAGTTTTGTCATATATGAGTTGGAATAGGCATCACATTTTTCCTTACTTGTTTTCTTGTAAATTTTCCTTTCAGAGATGGCTTTTTACAGACACTAATCCTCATAAAATACCAAAGAAAGAATCATTACATCATTTTTACTACAGAGAAATTGGAAGCTCTGAGTTAAGCTCCTCACATGATATGAAGTTCATTCATGGTAAAGATTTACCTCAGCCTTTTCTAAATTCAAGACCTCTACTATGTTACCAGGCAAGCACATGCGAAGGCTTTCATGGTTGTAGGAACCATGGGATATGGTCCTGCGATTGGAGCTCTGGGCTGGTTTCTCTGTGTTGTACCCGACATTTATTATGTTATTTTGTCTCAGCACTTTCCCTGGTGACTTTCCTGTCTTTCAATACACTGGGTCATTATTTCTGTGAATGATTTCCTTTCCTATTAAAGCAGCTTTGCACCTCCCAGCTTAACTGTGTCTCTGTATAACATTAATATGCGAAGCCTTCTCCACACTGTCACAAACCGTCATTCCATTCCAATTATACAAGAGACTGAGACATAGCATCGGGTTTGTTAGTTGTATTAAACTGAGAAATAGACACAGGTCATAAACTTCCCAAATAAATGGTACTCAAATAAGATGTGCATAGAAATGAAATTAAAGTTCTAGATCATATTTATTTCCAAGTGGTACAGTGTTCACAAGGTTTCCATATCATTCATGTAATAAATCCTTATTTGTTTAATGATAGTGATTAGATGCCTTAAATTAAAAGAAATCAATTCCCTTTCCCTCAGCAATGAGGAAATATTTAAGAATCTTCAGTTATGCATTTTCCAGACTCCTTTGATAATAGTACTAAATGTATGTAAACAAGCATCCGTTACAGAAATGTAAGTGAAAATTAATATAGACTTACATACAGTCTATGTTAAAAAACAGAATGCATTTTTTTTAAAATAGTTTTGCTCATGGATTCAAATTTTTTAGTTGTGAATAACTGGCATGTAATGATCACTGCAGGAATTCAGCAGAACATGTCTTACACAAATATGCACATCCTCCACTTGACTGTGTTTCACATTTGTCTTTTGGGATGATATTTCAAAGACGTAGAATCCACAAGTATAAAGGATCAAACCCATTCCACTTCAGTTGATTTTAGAGAAAAGAGATGACTTTCTTAAAGTACGTAAAGATTTGAGTTCAATATTGACATTTACTGTCATGAAATAATAAATCTGATTGAAATTTAAATTCCAATAGACAATAAAAACTAAAATGACCAAAATGGGGTCTTGGAACTCAGAGAATCATATATCAAATAGAGCAAAAGATAGCCAAATACTCACAAAATATGTTGCTGACATCTATTGAGATAAAATATTAAGGATTCTAGAAGGCTAGTATAGTGCGTAGTTAATATAGAACAGGAGGAATCGCAGTATTAGTTTGAGTTCTGTGGCACTTGATAAGTCAGGAAGTAACTGAAATGTAAATTAAAACACTGGAAGTTGGAAAGGTCAGGATAGATACAGTGTCTCAACATTTTTCATTCATGTTGCTACTTGCAGAACTCTAGTGAAATTTCCATATAAAGTCAACTTTTGACATGTCATCTGACCCAGGAACTCAAGATGATAATATTTAACCTTTATTCCCAGTGAATAATAAGGGACTATGTGCTTGAATCTGAGAATGAGCCATTTTCATTCTCTCCTCCACTATGTGAATTTTTTAATTTATTATTTTTTGAAAATTTCCTAGAGAAGTAATATATTTACAACAGTTTCATTCCTCCTATTCTACTCCAAATCTTTCTATACTTTTTTCTCTCACCTTTTCACTTTCTTGTCCTCTTCTTTGCCTTGTATTGTTACATGTATGCATGTACATACACATGCACACATAAATATACAGTATAATATATTATATAGTATGTATATAATATATTGAGTCCATTTAGTGGTAACATTAGTAATTAGAGTTATTGAGAAACCTGAACGAACTTGGAGCAAGCAACTGACACTGTGATAAACAACAGTTTGAACAGCACTTTGATCAATGAACATTTCTATGCCATATTTACATGTTTGATCTATAGGAATCATAACCTAATAGAAACTAAGACATACATTTATATTAAATATATACACATAGAAATATAGACATGACATATGTATTTATTAATTTTTAAAATTTATTTTCTTTTGAGACAAGGTCTCATTATGTAGTACTGGCTGGCCTCAATCTCACCTTGTAGACAAGGCTGGCTTCAAACTGAACTCTTCCTCTTTAAGATACCTTATGGCCCCATCATTTTAACTTCCCACATGAATGAAGAACCTGGGAGAACAGGCAGGTTCTGATAACTTCAGTTTGTCATTGCACAGCAACAGAAGCTACTGTTGAATTTTCCTAAAATTATCAAAATTTGGACCAACCAAGTGAAGTTTGAGTTGACAGTAAGACAATCCACATGTTTAGGCTCTGGTAAGTGTTCTGACTGACTTCAAATCTTCATTCCATTGCTTCCCATGGTTCAAGGAGAGCCTATGTTTCCATTTTATCCCTGACTGCTTTTTTATAGGTGTTTCGAGTGTAATGGGCCTCCTCTGCATCTGGAAATGGACACCATTAATTAAATCTGACAAATTAATGATAGGCTATATTAACCACATTTGTGTCAGTATGTCACAGATACTTTTACAGATTTATCTTACTTCCAGTAGGAGAAAAAAATGTATATACACTGAAGAGAGAGAGAGAGAGAGAGAGAGAGAGAGAGAGAGAGAGAAGAGATAAATTGAAAGCTGGATTCACTTACAAAATTGGAGGGGTTAAAATTTTTCTAATTTCAATGTTTTACTATAGCATGTTTGAAAATCATTTAGGTAAAATCTATAGAATATTTTTCTCCACAAAAGTGTCAGTAGACTTTATATATGGTAACATGTTTACAGTTACAATTTAAAGGTTACAGATCATCAATAGTTCCTTGTTATCAACAAAGTAAAGACAATTCTTTTTATCCAAAATATATACTTCAAGTTCTACATTTCTTAGTGTATTCATTATTTTCAGACGAGCCATATTGTAGAAAATCACAGCATTTACTGGCAAGTATGTGTTGTGGCTTAACATACCTTTGAATGGCTATTGTGAAGAAATTACCTCAGAGATAAAACATTTCAGCTTTGAAGGGAGTGAATTGAGACTCTGAATCTTGTAAGGGAAGGCTCCTTAGAACTCAACAAGTAAACAACTCAGATGTCTCAGGAAGTCACATAAATGGACCAGAGACAAAGACCTTCTACTTCCCAAGGCTACATAAATGGTAGGACTGCTAAGAGATATCTAAGACCAGGCGAACAGCCTATAAGAGGCTCATACCAAGTGACCTACCTGGAAAAGATATTCTCCAACCAGTTGAGCTGCCTGATAGCTATGCAGTGAGCTCCTGATCTCCAGCTTTTGTGAGCAATCGCTCATGCGTGAGTGAACTTTGGGTCTATGTTGCTTTTAAGGTATGCCCTATATAGTAAATAACACCTCATCCACACTCCGATTAATTCTCGATTAAAAACGCATTGGTTCACAAAGTCACATTTAGGGGCATCCTTAATTTGACCTGTCATAGGTTCCCCATCTAGGCTGTGTACACATGTTCACGTTTCCTCAGGAATATGTCACTCAAAACTGATGTTACTCGAGACATTCCTATACTGCATGACAGTGCCTGAATCCGGCCTCCATATGGTAGTAAGCATGTCAAATTGTACTATGTCCATCCACCTAACCTGGGACAATCTGAAGCCTTTCCAACTGATACAGAGCTAGTCTTCTCTGTCCTTTACCAGCTATACAGTTAGGCCCAGGTGCTTGAGAGCACCCTAATCTGGCCTCTGTCTATGAAGCTGCACAAATTGTGCTGTGCCTTCTGACTGGTAGGGACCCAGATTTCAAAGGAAGCCTGAGATTATCTGATTGTTGCCTGGCTTGGGTATCTGCAGAAACTGTTTAGCAGCCTGACTAGATCTATATGGTCCCTAAAATATCAAAAGAGAGACTCTGAATCATAGACCAAAGAGCTTTTCATACCCAATAAGGAAATATCAAGTCACATCAACAATACAACTAAAATCAGTCTTCAACACGAGAAGTCTTGAGATCCATACCATAATCACAAACAACAGAAAAAACACAAGCCAAAATCAAAATGAAAAATAATATGAAAAACACAAATAATATGTCTCCCCAAACACCACAAGCACCATATAATAGTTCTATAGTAAGAACCCTTTAGAAATAACCCAAGAAGCAGAATTTAAAAGAACAATCATAAACATGATCAAAGAATTCAATGAATTTATAGAACATGCAAACGTATCAAATAACTAAAAGAATTTAGGAATAAACTTCTGACTGAATTCACAAAAGAGACAGAAATTGAAGAAAATTCAACTGAAATGGAGAAGGAAATGAAATAATCAATAAGCCAATTGGAAACAACTGGAGAAAGCCTCAGCAATAGAAGGAATGAAATGGAAAACAAAATATAAAGACAATAATAAAGTTGAAGAACTGTAACACCCAAGCAAAGACTATGAAGAAATTTTAAAATACACAGGAACAGAATATGAAGGAAAAGTAGAACAGCATGAAAAGACCAAAATTTATGCATCATAGGGACAGAGGAAGGAAAAGAATTTCAGGTTAATGGTATTTAAAAGATCTTCAAAATTGATTGTAGAAGAAAATATCTCAAAATAAAGAACAAACATGCCCATACAAATACAGATTTGTTATGATCTCTTCTTTGTCCTTGACCCAGAAAAAGGTATGAATATGTTTGTGAATGTTTTGAATATCAAGTAAGCACTGAAAATAACAGTTAAATCATTAAAATAAATGAGATAATCATCCCAATTGTGTGGCAAATGATAGATGGAATTAAATTGGCAACATCTGTGTGTGTCTGTCAGTGCCTGTCTGTTAGTAAGGGTCAAAAAGGGCGAAATCCTCTGAAAAATGTCCATTCTCCCTTCCTCATACATGCTGCATATACTCTAAGACCACTTGGTTGGCTACATGGAAAGATTTTCTCTATTTTGAAATAACAATGTTGAGATTCTCTGCTGTTAAGAAAGAGGAGTCAGTGTATAAATTCTCTAGTCCTCTGGTCCCATAATTCTGAGTACACACCACCATCTCAGCAGTTCACAGTTGGTCATTTCCCCAGAGAAACACTGAGCATGTATTATAATCTTCGTCCTTGGTTTCTCATTTTTCCAACCATTGAACTATCTAGAATCAGCACCTATTTTAAGTTCCTCTACTTCAATGACTGCTTCTGGGAAAACTCAAATTAAGATAGGTTTTGTTTTCACTTCAAACTTTGACTTCCTTATAAATTCACATCTATTTAAATATTTCATATAATTTTTGATGTCACCATGTCATGCTTATATTCCACAAAAACTGAAAATCCTTGTCTATGAGTACATGATTGTCTCAGAACCTGGTGGCTGCATGAATGCATAAATATATGATTGGAAAATGAGATATGCAATCTATGTGTGGTTCTAAGTATTGGAGGGTATTTTTATGTCCAATAGAGCAAGAACTCAAATGATGATACCAGAAGATAATTATCATATTCTCTGAGAACCTTACACTTGTTTAGTAGAGAATCAATTTCAATGACATGAGCTATGCTCTTATTAAAATAAAAGCAAAGTTGACACACAGTGAAAACATCTGGCCACCCTTAATATAAGTTAAGAGGTAAGAATACCAGACTATGGTCTCAGATGTATCAGAAAAAGTTTGAGAAAATAAGATAGGCAAGATTAGTTTAGTGGGAGCTTTTTCTACTCTAAGAACTAACCCTGAGTTGAAAGGCACATCTCATCTGAAGAGGTTGTGCAACAAGTTGGAACTGACAGTGTGCAAAATGTCCTATGCCATGTGTCAGGTAGCTTGGTGCATTTCATGCCTCAATAAATGCAAATGAAATTTTAGCTGAAGGAGATTGTAGAGCAAATGGTGCTTCCTGGAGCTTGGAGTAAGGGATGTAACTCCCATGGAGAAACTCATGGTGACAATATGTGTGATTCATATTTTAATTGCTGGAATAAAATTAAATAGCCATAAGTTCAGACATGCTAATAGGCTAGAATCTGAAATGACTTTCTCTATGCTTATTGAATTGTCTAATGTTTATGGAGAGAAACAAAGAGCATTCAGATGCAAACAATACCCCAAGGTGCTGCACTTACTCTAAACTCGCACATTAACTTCAGATGGCCTATTGCATGACCCTTTGGAGAAAAAGCTGTCCTGCCAGCTTTCTCCCAAAAGACATAAGTTGATAGTTTGTTGGAATTTTCTAGTTAATTTCTATAAAAAGGATTCCAGAAAATAAATCTTTCAATGCATGATTTGGCAATTACTTTGTACAATCAAGATTTCCTTTAACTAATCAACTTGCTATTCCTTTCTTGTTCTATATAGCAGACCTCCAGGAATGTCCTAGGCCTTCAGATTCAGATTTGGACTGCTGAGACATCCTCTCAAGGACTGACCAATGACTGGATCCTCAGCCTCTCCAGTGTGGTATAGGCATTGTGAACTACTCAGAGTTTATCCTATAATCAAATCTAATAAATCCATATATACATATATATATATATGTCATATATATGTGTAATTAATTTTTATCAATTCTGTTGTTCTGTTTCTTTAGAGTAATGTAAAATAATCATTTCCCAGAGTCTGTGAAATCACAGGATACTGCACTATCCCTTATCAAATAATTGATTTTCAGTGGTCAAATAAGTTTCTTTCTTGTATTTAAAGCAACATAAAAGCTTTAGTTTGAAGAACTCATTATTAAAGCCATGCCCTTTTGACCATTATTTTGAAATGTCATCTCAATTAATAAAAATATGAGGATTTCCTATTTTTAAAATGTCTCATGACCTAGAATTTTAAACTTTTTAATTTGTTTTCCAAACTCTGAAAATCTGATCTGTAGAAACTTAAAAAAAAAATAACAGACGTGTTCTTTACAACATATATTTCTCAAAACATAATTATTTTAATTTTTACACTCTGTAAATTGCAATTGTGTTTTACAGTTCTCAGCTAATGTGGTGTAAACAGTGAACCCAAAGAAAGTTTATCAAGATGTGAGACAATTTCAAAACAATCCTACAATGAATCAAAGTGATTATTCTCTGTTTATTTTATTGAAATGAATCAAACATTAGGTAGGTTATAATTCTCTTAAGAGTATCACACTCATTTCTTGGTGAAAAGTGACATAGTTCTTTTACCAGAACAGAGTAAATGACAGGTGCACACAGAAGACACACATCTAATGGTAAGTTATCATAAGCGGCAGACACGGAAACAATACCTTTGTGGAAAAGGTACTCAGTAAAAGCATTAGATGTTTGGCAGCTTTGTATATTTTTATTTATTTCATTTGGAGAGGGGCATATTACAAGGCAGGCTTGTGAAAATCAGGACACTTTTGAGGAGTTAGCTTTCTCTTTCCAGCATGTGGTTTTCAGACATTAAACTCAAGTTGCCAGGCTTGACGGTGGGCACATTCACCCACTGAGTCATCTCATGACTCTCCATTTTCTGTTTCAGTATATTATTTTTAATGCTTTTTGTTTTCTCCTAGCACCCATCCTGAGGCAGATAGATGTTTTCAAAATTGAGGGACAGATTATCACATTCCAAATATTGGTAGTCTTTCTTACTCCTAAGCATCTCATTTTGCCTCTGGCCTATTTGCTGGTTTTCTTTAACATTTCTTGTCAGGGTTTCTATCCTTTATTTTCTCTATAAGTAACCTTAATATCTGGAATTAGGCAGTATTTTCTCTCCATACAAACTGTTTTTAAAGTCTTTTTATCTACAATGCAATTCACATTTTCTTTTTAAGTAGTCAAATTACTTGATATATCACAGATATAGTTGTGGACACAAAGAAGACAGAGTATCATAAAACATATAGTACATTGCATGTTCACAACCCTTAAGCAAGTATTTTACACTATTCACCTAGTTAATTTGTATAGCAATTACAAAACATAAATATTAATATAATTATTTAACAGATGGTAATAAAGATGCTTTACAGAACAAATAATTTGTCTCAATTTCAGGTCAACTTTAAATTCTAGTCACAATCAGTTTTTACTATATGCCTATCAGGTGTCCACTCTGGCAGTTTGAAGGTGGAGAAGGAGAATAATTATAGACTCACTTCCTCACAGATGCAGTTATAGGTTCTGGTTACCTTTTCATGTCACTTAGTTCTGTCTGTCTACTGGATTATTAATATGACCTTTACATACAGCCTTGGATCTTTTCCAAGATTGCAGCTTGATTCTAAAAGCAAGCAAAAGCTAGGTAGTGTGAATGGGGGACATTAAGAGGAAGGTGAGGCAGAAAGGAGAGAGACAGAGAGAGAGAGAGACACTATACAACATTGCTTTTCCAAAAATTATTTATTGCCAAGGAACAAAGCATAAAGTAATTAAAATAAGCCTGCATTCCTCAAAGATATCAGAGTAAGATGGAGTCCTGAAATATTGCTGTAGAAATTTTAGAAAGTACATATTCGACTTTTTTCAAAACTGGTTTGGTTAAGGGTAGACTTCCTTGCTTTCTTTGTTGATTTGTGCCTTGGAGGGTAAGCTGAGATCAAAAGTCTCCCCTGAATCTTTCCAAATGGGTCTCTGAAGCTAACCTTTCTCATAGACCTTGGGATTGGCCATCACCACAATGAAATTCCATCTCTAGGTTTCAAGACATCATACTTGATTCAGATCCCCCCACCAAAGAAATAGTATGCACCATTTATTCCTGCATAGTCTAATTGTCATTGCACAACAGTGAAGTAGTTGATGCTTAATGACAAGCATATTCAAATGTCTGTCATTGTGCATTACAGCATATGTATAGAATACTTTGACTTTCAGCAACTCTCCAAAGAATAATTTTTCAAAACACTTTTTCTTTAATATTCTTTTTCTCTGTGTTTTAATTAACAAAAATTCAAATTATATTATGGCCTTCCTAACGTGTCATTTCATATATATATATATATATATATATATATATATATATATATATACATACATATATGTTTTTTAACATTCAAGTATATATGAAATTGTGCGATCATTTTTATTGTTATATAATATTTGCTTGTATGGACATAAAATCAGTGGCATCATTTGTTCATTAAGGATAGATATCTACAGTGCTTCTGTTTTTGCAAATCTGAGAAAATCACTGTAAGACATCCAGGAACACATTTTGTATGAACATAAATATACTTTTCAGTGGGATAAATGTCTATGAATGTAACTGTTGGATCATACGGTAATTTCATTTTTAATTATTTAAGAAATGTATGGCATTTTAAAATCCATATGCATAAAATATGAGTGAGTCATTTAGTTATACCTTTTGCAGTATTCCTGTTCCACTCTATGATATATGCATACTCATATGCATGTGTGTGGGTATATATTGCTATATATGGGGAGAGAGAGAAAGAGAGAGATACTTAGCTATTTAAATGTAAGTTTCATTATATGGTATGTTTATTTAACCTTCATTCTTCCAATGGATAATGATATTGGACACTTTTTTTGTAATCATTACTTTTTCGATAAAATATTTTTTACTATAGATAGTTTTTCTAATTTAATTGTTTTGAGAGTTCTTTATATGAAATGTTATGCAAAGAATTCCAAATAATGTGATTCTTTTATAAGAAAAAGATAAACGGACAAATTTACCTTTGCATAATATTCCTTTAATGACAAAAGTTCACAGAGAGGGAGGAAGCACATTTACCAAGTCTGGCAGGGGTTGGGGATACGGCAGGTGGGAAGCCTGTTTGTCTTCAGAAGCTCAAGATCAGTGATCCTTTTGTGATACAAATGTGCAGTGTATTGGTTGGAAAATATATCATCACAGATATGAATATTGTGATATTAAATTCACAATAATTTTGTAACATATTTCTAGATGGAAGTTTGTAAAGGGCATGTGAGATCTTTCTGCTTTATTTCCTAAACTGCATTTCAATCTGCAAATAAATGAAGAAACAAGTTTAAATAAAGTTTATATTCCGGAGTGCTTTATTGACTTGACTTTACATGTCAGCTACAAGGTATCCAACTGAAAGGTAAGGGAGGACAGGTGACAATCTTTAGAGCACTCAATTCTTGTTGTTGGTGTTGTCACCTTGCACTGAAAACAGTCTTAAAGCCACAAACACAATTACTTTATGTTTCTGCATGCCTGTGATGAAAAATGTCCAGAGTCCTCTACTTCTTATTCATTAAAAAGTGGTCTATGTATATAGCTGAAGGCTATATGGCAAGAAACACAATGACAAATAGGAGAAATTGCCCTATGAGGTGTTGCTGACAGTAGTCCTAGAGACTCTCCAAATAACACAGGCTATTGTCCCAGTCCTTAATTGCCAACGAGAACTTGAAGGTAAGGGCCTTCTTTCTGAAGACAGTACATATTTCCAGCACAGGACTAGGAATAAAAGAGCAAGACTCCTCCCTTAGGACTAGCTCTCATAGATTCAGAGGATTCTATGAAAGCTGCCAAGAGCACAATGATGACCCGTACAGAAAACTATTAGTGCAAAAGCAGCACTTTTATCTTGGGAGTAATCCGTGGCCATCTAATAGAACTTAAAGCTCTCTTAATGGGAGAAAGCTCATGTGTAACACTGTAAACATAGACAGAAAAGTCATACATCTCAGAGAAAACCATATCTCTGTCACATCGCTGGAAAAACATGATTTCTTACTGTGTGCTAAGTATATATCCTCATATTACAGACAATTATACCTCAGCACTCATTAAAGTCAATTCTTTTTACACCAGATGGAGAATAGTAAAGAGAAGCACAACTGATCTACAGGTTCCAGATACAATGGAACCTCTACACCTAAGGCTCACTGAAAATAGCAAACATGCATCTCTTAACTCGCACCTGGAAGCTTCCTCATGCAATAGAGAGTGACTAACACAGAGAGCCACACCTAGCCAAATGTAGAGAATAAGTGTCTGCAGAGTGAGTGTCCCTGGATAGGACTCTTATATTAAACCTTTTGCACCCTGGGTTCAAGTTCCAAGGCAGAAGGCGCAAAAAGACTGTAGCAGCCAGGGGTGGTCATAACTACAGGGAAGCAGAGTTTTCCAGTCCTCTGGGAACTTACTCCTTTGAACTTACAGCCATTTTGATAGCTTGTACAAGACCCACGAACACTCAAACCCTTGAAAAATCCAGCATAGAAATGGAAGAATTGGTAATAAGTCCCATCCTTAGCTGAGGAATTATTGGGAGCTGATGACTGTTATGTTCTTTAAGAGTATCTTTAAGATAGATTGACCAGGGACCATATCCAGGGATATGATCTTTTGTCCAAGGACATTTGAAGACATACATTTTAATCCATATACCTTAATATATATGAGAGAATACATTAACTCTGGTGGGGGGATAAATATAGTGGACAGACCCTAATATAACCAATATGTATTATATAAAGTGCATAAAAATTCAGTGAAAATATACATTGAAAAAAGGAACCTATGTTTTGTGACTATGTATTAGTTATCCCTTTTCTGTTTCTTCAGTAGGACCTCACTTCATGTTTCACTCAATAATGCCTGATTGCATCAAAGTGTAGCCAAGGGCAGGATTTCCTGGCTCAGATCTATGAACACACATCTATCTTCTAACAATGTTCTTTAAAATAGTACAATCATCAGCAGAAAATTACTTACATACTTTTTAAAGTTATGAACAGTGGACAATGAGAATGTGGCTATTGGATATAAGCGTTATATAGGAAACGGAAAAATTGAAAAGAGAAACTTGCTAGAAATATGAATCCAAGTTCATGGTGTCTGTCAAAGAGTGAGGATTCAAAAGAAAGAAAAAAAGAGGAATATAAAAAAGAAAAGAAAGAAAGAAGAAAAGAAAGGATGAACGAATGAAAAAAGAAAAAAGAAAGAAGGCAATAGTGCAGATTTTAGTTATTGTAGTTGGGATATTAGCTTCTTAAATATTAGAAACATAAGAAAATATTCTTATTTCAGAATTCTTCCCAAAATACTGTCACCAAAGCTACTAAGATTTTTTCTTAATGGACAAATATGTTTAGCAGTGAGATGTTTGTATAAATGAGGCATCATTTTAAGGAGGATCTGTGGAGTTTGAAATCCTACGACTGCCTCCATCCTTGCCTTCTGCAGTTACAGTGTTCCATGACGAACTTCCCTTTCATTCTGATCCTTCATTTCATGTGCTTCCTTATGTCAGCACCATCAGGAAATCTCATAATCACTTTCCCACCAGATCTGTCAGCTACCCAGAAACAGCTCTGCAGGCCTTTTGAATTACATAGGCGCAGGAGAGGGAGCTCTGACAGCATTCATTCCTGGGTTGTAATTTTTTTTTTTCCCTTTGAATGAGCCCCAATGTTACAGTCTCAGTGAGGAAGTAACACCTGGTGAGATTTCACTGTGATTTTCCCTAAGAATATTCGCATGCATGAAATAGTGCTTACAAGGTCTAAGACACTGGAATTGGTTTATTATTCACCGAGTCCCTGACCTTATGATGATCTTTGAAATCATCATTGTTAAGAAGCCATCTCACATTCCCATTCCCAGTCCCCCATTGGCTCTATCATCTTAAATGCCAAGAACACATTTCAAAATCAATACCTAAAATTATATTTGGTGCAGCACTATAAAATTTAAATTGTTTCTCTGGTAGAGAAGAAGAAAATACTCTTCTCTACCCGTCCCCTCATTTATTCCACTGATCAACAGGGTTTTTGATTTCCTGATCTTGCAGTCTAATTCAAATATCACTCTCTGTGTTCTCACAAATCTTTAGTTTACCATTCTGTTGACTTCCCTCCTGCCTTCTCTAATCACGAGCCAGCAGTTTGACGGCAGGAGCCAGGGACCTTCTCTGAAAGCCTTCTCTTGAAAACTTCTCTCCTGAGTTTCCCCCAAGTGAACTAACGAAAGGAAAAAAGAAAAAGGTACAGCGACTTCTACTAATGACAGGGCTCCGTGTTAGAGTAGAGAGTTTTTTAGTTCATCCAGCAAAGGGTATTCAGAAACACCAGTGTCGGCTCACAGTGAGCACCATGGTTCCTTCTCATCAACAGTTATTCACTTCTCCAATGTCTCAGGCAGGGTGTCTGGACAGCAGCCATCAGTCATAGCATTGTTTTGTTCAGAGTTAGAAATCTTTCACTGCTTAGACCCTAAAAATGGGATTAAAACTGAATTAAAGTTTCGTTATTGAAACTTGCTCTGCAATAGAACAAAACGATTTTTAATATCTGTGTGCATTGCTATTCAGACTTGGCATATCACGCTATTTCTGAATTTCAGGTTTGTTATTTATAAAGCAAGTCAATGATAATAAATATTTATAAAACATGGCTTTGAAGGCTTCATTGAAAATTGATCTGAGTTTAATACAATGTTTGGAACAATGAGGTTGTTAAGCACTTAATACAACTTATACTGTGATTTCTTATATCATTTCTCAGTGAATGTTTTGGGAAAGTCTGAAGGAATCTCTTTAGCTGTTATGATATGATCTGATTTTTTTTTATTCTGTGCTTTTCTATGAGTACAGAGTAATAATAAAACGAGTGTCCAGAAAGCATCAGCACCGGGATCATAATTTAGTGTAGCCAACATAGAAACCTCTGGAGGTTGAAGGTTCTCCAAAAATAGAAAACCAAGGGGTCTAGAAAGATTACACAGTGGTTAGGAGCACTGTCAACACGGGCAGCACTTGCAGAGGACCCAAGTTTGGCTCCTAGCACCCACATGGCAGTTAAGAACAACTCATAACTCCAGTTCCAGGAGAGCCAATGCCCTCTGTTGACCTCCTCAGGCATGTCATGACACAGGTACACTTATATACAAGCAGGCAACATTCTCATACATAGAATATAAAGTTAATTAAAAAAAATAAAAAGAAAGCCTCTTCCACAACTCAAAAAATCCAAAAAACAAAACAACAAAAATTAAAATCAATTAAACAAAACAAAAACTATAAAAATCGACATCTCATGTGATCTGGGTATATCACTACTTGGTAGATGTACCTGAAGTAATCTAGACCAGCATAACACAGAGATACTCAAAAATTTATATTTATTGGAGTACTATTCACACCAGGTAAGTTATGGGATAAACCCAGACAAATATAAAGAGATGACAATACAAAGAAAATACAGTAAATTTCTCAAAATGTTCTTATATTGAATCACCATCAAAGAGATTATGTCATTTTCCAGAAAATTGTATACAATTAGAGATCATCTTGTTAAGCAAACAAGGCCTGGCTCTGATTTGACAAATATACATATTTTTTTTCTCATATGTGGACTATTGATTGTTTTTAAAGACAGAAAAGTAGAAGCTGACTGAATGCAAAAAGGGAGGCAAGCAGTGAGCATGTGAGCAAGTTTAAGAGGGCACAGTGGTAAATATGATCCAAATTACATATACATCCATGAAAATGTCACAATAAAGTCAATTATTTTATATAATGAGTAATGACTAATCATAATTCAGTAATAATTTCAGCTAATCAAAGTAATGAAACAAAACAAAATAAAACAAACAAGAAAAAAATACAGAAGTAGAAAGAATTATACCAAGTGCAAAAGGATTTGCACAAAAGTAGAAACATCCCCAACACCTAAATTGGAAGAATTAGAAGACCTAGTCAAAAATGTAATATGTAAGCAAGAACTTGAAAGTAGATTGTCTTTTACTATTGATTCAGTCTCAAGGAGATGATTGACATTTCCTTGTTAGATTGCAAACCATTATAACTCATCTTTGGTCATTTTGTTTCTTGAAATGTGTGATTTTGAACTGCGTTATGAGCATTAACTACCTTTATAGCATACATCAATGTAGGAAATCCTTTAGCTGGTTTTAGTAGAGAGTAAACCTTAATGATTGCTTTGAATTAGTTGTTAAGTTGCTTCAGGGCTACATTATGGCTAGTACTGGAGTTGTAAAAGCAAATATGGCATGGCCTTAGTGTTCAGAATGTTTATGCACATTGCCTCCACTTATCCAAAGGTTTGGAAATAAGAGTCCCTCTGGCTTTGAATTTGTTTTCTCAGGTTTTAGGATTATATTTCATTGACTTAATCCTTTCAATATATCTAATTGGAAAGTCCAAAACGCAAAATGCTCAAACCTCAGCTTTCCAAATTTCCAGATAATGGATACACAGCCTGTATTTCTGGAGAAGGCAGGCATTTAAACAAAATTTTTCATTTAAGAATATAATTTTTATATTGTATCTAACATAGTTAAGAGTTACTATAGCAGGACATGGTGGCACATGTTTTAGTACTTGAGAGGAAAATATAGGTATATATCTGCGAGTGTGAGTTTAAAGCCAGTCTGGTCTAGATAGTGAGTCCCAGATCATCCAGGACTGCATGGAGACCCCATCTCAAAAAGCAAAACAAAAAATAAAAGATTACAGAAGTCTTCAGAGTAGATGTTTAACTGCTAGAGCATGGGTAGGATTTGGCCAGGAGCAAATTTGGGTGAATGTTCAAATGTTTGAGACAGTTTATTGTGTAAACACAAATGGAAAACAAACAAAACAACAACAACAAAAGCCTCTCACTTAAAGGTCTTCTCCACTTGGGAAATCATGCAGAGCAGGAATATTAGGAGAGAGGGAAGGAGGCAGTAGAGGCTGGCGAGGGAGGAAGGGTCTCTGGCAGATTCAGAGAACTGGAAGTGAGCCAGAAGAAATCACAGGACCAAGTTCACTATAACATTCTGAGGTATGATGCTCAATGGAAAGCTTGCTGTTGGACAGGACTGTTTTCTGAGCCAAAGACCATCATCTTCAGGCATTTTTCTGTGCTGACTTGCAAAAGATCAGCATCATTGGACTGGCTTATAGACTACTGATACCATCTCAGTGAAGAAGCAGTGAGCGGGCCATAGGACCTTCACCCCAGCGCCTAGCTACTCCTCATCACCAGCTGTCAGCAATTCAATTCTAATTTTATGTGGCCTTTGGGAAGGTCGTAGAAGACTAGGAGAAAGGGAGGCCCCATCTACGTGGCTATGGAGAAGCCAAGATCCACACCGTGTGGAGATTTTCTAGTATGGACTTAGGTGGAGAGGAATACCCACACTCCTATCAGCAATCCCTTACCTTTTGCTCTGTAAGTAATTCCAGTAAGCTCACTGATTTCCCCAGAGTGAAATTTGGTGTAATTATAACACAGATTTAAGTTGAGACCAGGGAAGGAGGGGTGGACATTGTTTACATCTTCCTCGGGGAAGAAAAAATAGTAACAAGAACAGTTAGTGTTTTCTGGATTTCTTTTCCCTAAATGTCATAATTTTCTTGAGTATTCAGATCCATAAAAGATTCTCAAATTTTCCTAAGAAGTTTATTTCAACAGATTTAAACATGGGTGCAGGGGGAGAAAAGGTGCCTGCTAGATCAGAGAACTACAGGATTTATCATAAACTTGGGCAAGTACATAAATGCCCCAGAGAAGAAACTCTATGCCTTGGGTCACATGTATTTACTGGTGAATCTGGAGAAGGATAATACATTTAGAGATTATTTATTTGTTAGTTTATTATTCAGTTATTTTCTAAATTATTTTGCATTGCTGGAGACAGAATCCAGGACCTCATGGTATATAAGAGTTCTGTCTGCCACTGTCCTAGATAACTAGCTGTTTATTTGACATACTTCACATGGAGAGTTTAAGGTCATATTAATGACTTTGTATTATTACCTGAATTCAAAAGGAGAGTTAGTATCCTCAGTTAAATGTTGAATTATGAAGCATTGTTTGCATGACACAAAGATCAGGATAAAAAAGACCAACAAGACAGAAGCAGATGCTTAGTTTAGCATTTTACAATCAAGAATATTGGGATCATGGCCAAGGGGGAACTCAGACTGTCATACAACGTGAGTACCAGACATATTTCCAGGAAGCCCTGCAGTTCAATCATAATAAAAGCAGAGTTCTGACAAGTACCAGAAAATACACAATCAGAAGTCTGGCTCCATCAACATCAGACTGGGAATAATTATTATAGCTTCTAACACAACTAAATGCATGGTTAATGTCTTGGGCTAAAATGTATTCAGTATAATTCAAATCCTAGCTTTGGCATGCAAAAGCTTCATCACTGTGAAAAATAATTTTATGGGATTATGTCTTAAATACTGTATGGGTAATTTGCATATCACACCACTTTTAATTTGGGGATGAATAAAAAAATCATTGTACAGTTTCATTTCTAGGAACCAGGACAGATCCCTAGTAGCCTGGTAAATTTACAATGTCAGCAGATCACAGAAGGTCCACATTTGCTGGGAATGCCACTAAAGCAAAGTGCCAAAAACAGAGTGACTCCGTTGCTCTCTTTTCAAATAGAAGAAATGGAGTAAGGAAGAAAGTCATCATCTACTCTTGAAAGCAAGTTAGATGTGTCCTCATAAACTGTGGAGTTAGATTTTTAGCCATTATTTTTGTATCGTAGATTAAGTGAATCAATACCCCAAGACCTCCTTAGAATATTATTTATTCTTCATCTGCTTTGAAAGGGTTTAATACTGTTATTTCAAACCATAGGTTCTCAAAATATGCTATGCACCACATATAAGCACTACGCCTCTTCAGGATTGTATTTTGTGTGGACACAGTTTTAGAAACATTGTATTTAATTTCTACAGAATCTGATTTATTTGATTTCAAGTGGAATTGAGACATCCAAAATTTTATACAGAATAAAAATGATTGAGATGAAAACTGCTTTATTTGAGAAATAATGCTTGTACTCATTCCTTGATTATTTTTAGTCATTCAACCATTCAATTATTTTAAACAATAATACTATGAACATCACAGTGTCAAAGATCAACTAAATAAAACTATAAAACATTTACTGCTGGCTTTATAATTAGTCACACAGAACTGTGATTTTCTCTGAAATCCCCCCACATTCTATTCCATCACTCTATGCAAAAGGAATTCCCCCTGTTTTCTTCTGTTCTACTCTTACAAATGTTTATTATGCTATTATTATTTATTTATGCAGCTATAATTTTTGTTTACAGTTGCTTTTCATGCTCTCAAACTTCATATAACGTCTACATACAGCATGAATCATTCAGCGTCTTACATTTTGAGTAAATATAATTTGTGAATATTGGTGCAGCTCATTCACTTTTGTTTCAGCACAGGGTTCTAGTTCATGAATATCTCAGACTTTATCGGTATCATATGGATGATTATGTAAATTGTTTCCAGTTATTACAAACAATGCTGTAATTATACTGCCTGGTGTATGTTTTTGTAAATAAACGCCTGGAATTAATCAGTTTACTACATAGTAATACATAATTGGTAATCTTTAAAAATATTTGTGAAATAGAATTTTGGATGGACTACTTAGCCTAATGCAGTTTAATCTCCTTGCCTTAAAGCAGGATAGTAATTCTTACTGGATTGCATTAGGATTAAAAGGATCATCTTTCATGTCCTTAGGGCAGATGACAATGATAATAAAAAAGGTCTGTCCTATTTGAACAGTCTTAATTTTGTCTATAGACAGAGAAGGGTAAACTGAGGACCATCACTGAGCCATTCGCCACTTGAAGCATTAATCTAAGCAGAAAAGTCATCCATGCTAACGACAGATATCTGTTTTCTTTCTCAGTCCCCGTGTATTACTTTTACTTCCATTTTCAGGATCATCTTTAAATTTCTGACTTTGTGACCAACAACTCAGGGTGGTTTGTCTGTTACCTTGATTTAAAACTGGAAAAAAAAAAACAGGCTACTGAATCTTATTTCTTATTCTATCCTTTTTCCCTCCTCTATTTTATATTCATTTGCTTATCCTTACTGAGCCTTCTCAGGTTTTTCTACAAAATGCAAACATGAAAAGAAGGTTTTCCTGCAATTTCAAAGCAAAGCAATTCGCCTAAAGGGACAGAAGGCAGTTTCTGATTGTTCACAAAGTGAGGCTCAGCATGCATATGTGGAAAGAGAAAGGGACTCTGCAAAAGTAGGAAGCTGAGACAGCAGTGTTGTAGATACAAGTTGTTAGGACAGGAAGGAAAAGATATCAAAGACCAAGGATTGCACAGAAAACCACAATTATGGGAGTAAACAACCACCTTTTGATTGTACTTCAGACTCACTTCACAAAATGAAGTCCATAACTAATATTGTTATTAGGGCCAAGAATCTGTGGTTAGACAGGTCACAGGCCATAAAGGAGAACCTGCTATTATCATTCTGCTAAACAGACTTCATATTAAACTGAACTCTTAATGGCTTATTTTTATGTTCATAGATTAGAGCATCTCCCAACTCTCAACAGAGCAAGTTATTCCTGCATCAGATGACCATTAACACAGAGAGACCCACAACTGGTCAACATGCAGATAATAAAAAAAAAAATGGAACACCAATATCCTTTCCAGTCCTCCCAAGGCTGAGGGATCATTGCAGAAAAGTAAAGGGGGAGAGAAGCATAAAAATTATGAGGTAGAGGTGGTAGATAAATACATGGAAACTATACTTTCTAGACATCACAAGGCAGTTGCACATACGGACTCACAGAACTTAAGACAGCATGTGCAAGATCAGTGCAAACCCAATGTAGACAAAAGTCCAATGTGAGTGGGACAAGTGGGCAGGAAGACCCAAGGATCTCGGCAACTGATAACTACTTGCAGAGAGAGAGTTGGTTTTTCTTCCTGGTACTCCAAAGGATAGACCCACACCTAAGAACATTTAGGAAACACTGATTAGACTCAATGAACTTTAAAAAAATACAAATAATGAAAGAGGATATGGAGATGGCGGTGGGGGTTAAGGTGGAGATGGAGCGCAAAGAAGGGTCAGAATATGATCAAACCATATTTATGAAAGTCTCAAATAAAAATTACATGGACAGTAAATATATGTGTGTGTGTGTGTGTGTGTGTGTGTGTTTGTGTAGGAAGTTTAGAGGAAAATATCCTGAATTGCTGGATTGTGTTGCTCAGAGGAGATATAGGTGATTAATCAAGTGACAGGTGTGGGATAGGTCCTTATAAGTTGTGGTTCAGGGAAGTCACAGAGATGCCCCCACAGAACCAGTCCTTGAAATTCCTGTTCAATACCCATTAGAACTAGATGCAAAGATTTTATTGCTGTGCTTTGCAGAGTTCTGGGAGAGAAAAGTTATCATGAGTCTTACCCAGCTGTGAACCCTGAAAACTATAACACCAACCTTCCAAGGAATATGCTCCCACAGACGTGATACTTGCATGGCTTTATTGGAGTGTGTAACTGCTTCTGACTTGCTTTTAGGCCCACTTCACATGAAGAACTCATACTTGGTACTGTGAACCTGGTGAAAGCCTGTGGCTTGGTAATCATAGTCTCTAGGTGGGAACCTACTATTGTCACCTTGCTAAATGCACATGGCATCAATTTGGCATTGACGTTTTTATACCTATACCTTTAGGGCAGTGCTTGTTTCAGCTTTGGTCAGAGAGTATTCTGCTGTAGTTGACAATGTTTAATGCAGACACACATAAGTAGTCAATGTGCTGAAAATTAGTGACTGTTGAGTACTTGATCCTGAATGGGACTTCTATATTACTTCCCAACGCTTAGGGCGCATTGAAGAAAAGAGGGCAGAAAGATTGTAAGAGATTAAGGATGAGAAGAAGTGCTGTAAAATGCTGTCTTCTGGATATGATAGGGTTGTTAGACTCATGAACTCAAAGCGGCAGTACCTATCTGGAAAAGAACACACGAGTCTGGTCCATAAACATTTCATCATGGAGAGGAAGGGACAAATAAGTTCCAAGGATAGGAGAAGAAAAGTAATATTACTTTGTGCTAAACCCTCAGATGCACTGCTTCCTCTAAAGTGCATAACTTCCTCATATTCACGCTAGCAACCATAATAAAATACAGGAAACACACACACACACACACACACACACACAAACACACATACACACACACACACACACAAGGCATGAAAGTAAGAGAAGGACTTGGATATAAAATGAAGGATGGTAGGAAAATATAAGTGAAAGAGAGGATAATGAGGATGGGCATTAATCAAAGGATATTATATATATATATTTATATATATACATAGAAATGTAGTGATAAAATAATAAGTATAAAATGTAAAATAAGTAATAGTTGAATCCAAAGGAAAGTGAGGAGAAAATAAAAACAAAGAACTATAATAAAAAAAACATTAATAAAATCTGGGTGTGCCATTCAGATTAGGAGGTGCTTGCCTAGCATGTACAGCATGTTCTGGCTGGGCTCAATCCCCAGCAATACCTACATAGAAAATGGTGGTATGTGACTGTGATCCCCACACTGAAAGGGTAGGGGCAGGAGGCTCAGGAATGAAAACTCATGGTAAGCTTCAGAGTAAGTTAGAAGGTCAGCCTGAAAGGCATGAGTCTCTTTCTCAAAAAAAAAAAAGTAATCTATGTTTAAACTAAATATAATTAATTGTGGTAATACACAATTAAGCTCTTCAATTAAAATACAACCATTTCCAGCCTAGATTTAAAAAATAATACATGACGGAAGATAGTCTATTCATCCAAGTGTCTGAATTTAAGAACACAAAGTTTGAAGATAAAGGGGAAAGATGGGAAAAGCAGTAACAGAGAACTATGTAGAAATATATCAGTGGTAGTTAGATTGGCCTTTAAGATAAGAAGTAATGTGTATGTAAATGGAATTTCACAATATTAAATAACCAATCAATGTGGCACATATGATAATACAAATTGTATTTATACATTTAAAATATATTTAGCTAAAACTTCCTACTAAAAAAGAGAAGTTGAAAATACACAT
This sequence comes from Eospalax fontanierii, assembly GCA_035773235.1. Classification (NCBI taxonomy): domain Eukaryota; kingdom Metazoa; phylum Chordata; class Mammalia; order Rodentia; family Spalacidae; genus Eospalax; species Eospalax fontanierii. Next base: position 21,476,606 of record CM069552.1, read on the forward strand.
TCCTATAAAAGTGTTTTAAGGTAGCCTGTGCAAATTTCATAAAACAATCAGCTGATCTGAATTTGAATAACATGGTCCTGATTAGTTTATTGTCAACTTGGTATTATATTGGAAAAGGAAATCTTATTTCAAGAATTTCCCTATGGGCTTATCTGTGGATCATGTACTTAATTATTAATTGATTTAGTTAAGTCCAGCCCGCTGTGGGTGGTGCCCTCCCTAGGCAAGTGGTCCTAACCTATATATGAAAGATAGATAGAATTTGGATGTGTCTGTTAGGGCTGGGCATCTCATAGAGACTTATTCTCTGCATTTGACCGATTGTGAAACTCTGTAATAGGCTCCATCTGTTGCAAAAATTTCGTTTTGTTGCTTTTGGGGTTTCTGTTTGTTTGTTTGTTTGTTTTTGTTTTTGTTTTTGTTTTTGTTTTTTTTTTTGGTTAGTGGTAAGATCTACACTTGTGTCCAAGAATTTGGCTCTAAATTCCACAAATGAGGGAGAACTTACAAGAACTTACTTGTTTTTTCTCAGTCTGTGTTGCTATACTTAGTACAACAGCTTTTAGTTCCATCCATTTATCTGCAAATTTCATTTCATTTTTCATCTACAATGCAACCTCTACTTAAGGCTCAGGGAACATAACAAAAAGGGAAAAACACATATTAATACAGCTCTCAACTCTCACGAGTAAGGCTTCCTCAAGTAACAGATGGTGATTAACAAAGAAATGCACAAGTGGACAAAGTGCAGAGAATGAGACCTCAAAGTCCTTGTTCCTGGACATCTATTTCAAACCTCTGCAATTAAAAGCTCAGGAACCACTATGAAAAACAGAGAGGAAACACTGTAAAGGCCGGGGGTGGTGGATGGCGACAAGGGAGCAGAGTTTTGCAGCAGAATGGGAAGTTGCTCACAGGAACTGACAGCAGGGGTGACAGCAAGCACAAGACACATGCAAGCTCAAACCAAACAAAAACACCGCATAGATGTGGGGAACAATTGGGAACAGATAAGGACTGTGTGAGAGAGACTTGGTTTCCTTTAAGACTTTGATGCTAGATAGGCTGAGCAGGGTCTAGCAGATGAAATTCACATTGGAGGGACATCAGGGGTCAGAACTTGAGTTGAGAGGCCTTAACATATATGGCAGAAGGTATGAAATCCAGTGGGAGGGTATGTATGCGTAGTAGAGAAAGGGGAGAAATCAAGATGTAGTGTATGAAATTCAAAATAAATAAATGAAAATTTTAATAAACTATGTTAAAAAATATGTCAGTACAAGAACAAGCAAAAACACTACTGGAGCATGATGCAGTGAGCAAGACAGGAAGCAGTTTTCTTCCATGTTTCCTGACACCAGGTTACTGCTTGGAGTTCCTGCCCTGACTGCCATCAGGATTGTGATCTTTTGGTCCTGTGTTTATCTCCAAAACAGAAAGTGAGCTAGATGAGAAATTAGTTTACCAAAGTGACTAACAAAATTAATGTGATGATTCCAATTAGCACCTGTCTTTATTTGCTCTTTTTGATTTTTCTTTTTTTATTTCTTTCCTATTAAGATTGGCAGTTACTCATTATTTTATGGTTGTTGCTGGAGCTGTTTATAACATTATTAGTGCCAAGAAAAAAAAATGGAAATATATGTTATTTAGAATACTAAACCATAAATGCAGTCTGAAGAAAATTTAAATGATAAACATGATTGACAATTTAATATTCTAATAATAATAACTTTGTAAAATGACAACATTTTATGAGGATTTAGCTCATGGGCAGAGCACATGATTAGCATGTACAAGGCCCTAGGTTTGAGCTCTAGTGATTAAAAGACTAAAACTTTTACCTAAACCATATACGAACATCAAAAAAAAAAAAAAAAAAAAAAAGAAGGCAATGAAATTCTCAAGAAACTACAACATCAGAAAAAATTAACCAGGACATTAGAATGGTTGCAAAGAATCTTAATGGAGAAATGATAAAAAGTAAACCTAAGAACCAAAGCATTCCCTAGACCTAAAACCAAAGGCCTGATTACATTACTTGTATAATTCCAGAAATGAATAGATGAAACGTATCTTTAATATAGTAATGTATAAAATAGAATAATTAGTAACACATTCTTTATAGGACTAGGTTGTACAGCCTTACAAGAAAGTCAAGCATCAATAAGTTTTTAAGACACTCTCTTATGCACATAAATTAAAATGAAAATAAAATATTAAAAAGAACACATTAAATATGCCAAGAAATAAATTCACAGGAAAGGAGGGGTTATGCATGAAAGTTGGGTTGGTCAAATATTTGTAATTCAGTCACTGCAAGATAAAATGATATTATTATAATGCATAAAAGAAAAAAATCTGTAATTCACTCATTTATGATATAAGCTCTTTAGCAATTAAAAATGTCAGAGCCTTTCACATAAAAAGAATCCTTTACACTTTATAGACTTTACAAATAGTGAGTTATATAAAAGAAAAATCAAATAAGTTGTGTGTGTGTGTGTGTGTGTGTGTATACTTAAAAGTTCCCTGATAATTGTATGATAGCACCTTTAAATCAGGACTTACAAATGAAATAAAAACCCAGTGTATATAGGAAATTATATATTGCATTTCTCAACAATAACAAATTTGGAATATAAAATTCTCACCAATATGTAGCATTAACAATATTAGAAAACTGACAGTAGTTATGAAAAATGTAAGAGGAGATTCACAAGATCTTTACTGAATAGACCATAGATAAAACAATTTAAAACTTCAGTAAATTAATTAATGTGTCTGATAGATTGAAAACTTTTATTGTATAATGACAAATTCTCAATAGTTATTGACATTTTGAGTTTTAAATATATAATTATTTAGCTTCTGTGCATTTCATAGAGCAGTTCTTAATCAGATTTAAACCCGCTCCCCCCATTCATACCCCGACATACTGCCTCCCCACATCCAAACCTCATGGATTTCCTCATACATTTTAATTCCTGTCTTTTCAAATCTTTGTACCCAAATGTCCTTCTGTGCAAGTCTATTCACTGGAGTCATCAGTCTATGGAGAGATCTTAAGAAAGGTCAACTCTCCCTCACCCAACAGTAATCAGTCCTCAATTCCCAACTAGGGCAAGCCAGCTGCCAATTTCCTTCACTCTATTCTGGGTCCTTGTCTGAATGAGTCAGCATGGGTCTCATGCACGATACTACCACCTAGAACATACACAGAACTCTTGCAGCGGAGTAATGAACAGAAACCAACCCACTGGAAAAGAATAAAGGAGAAGAAAGGGATGATGTCCATAAATCCTTAAATGGCATTTTATAAGAACTAAATACTCAGAAGTTCAGGAACTGTGAAAAAGTTGCTGAAAATCACTGGTTAGCAATGATATGGAGATTAAAACTATAATTAAATCTCAATACTATGATACCCACATGATTGACATTAATGTCATTTTGTTGTTGTTCTTGTGGTTTTGAAACAGCGTTTCCTGGTAACGTAAGCTGGCCTGGAATGTGCTGTGTAGATCAGGCTGGCCTTGATCTCAAGAACTCCACCTGCCAGTATCTCTCAAGTGCTGGGATCAATAGCCTTTGCCACCACCCAGCCTACCTTGCTTTATTTATTTGTTTGTTTGTGTATTGCATTAATGCAACTTAAAGGGTATTTAAGAGACTGAAAAATTTAAACACTCTTACTAAAAAAAAGCACTATTGGTGATGTGCTTGAGATTATAAATAAAAATAAACATGAAACTAACCTGGAGGCACAGGATTTTATCCCAGGGCTGGGGAGGCAGAGGTGGTTGGATCTCCAGGTGATCAGAGCCAGCCTGGCTCACACAGTTAGATCCAGATTAGCTAGGAATACTGAAAAACGTTGTCTCGCTGAAAGAAATTAAATCAAACCAAATCAAACAAAACAAAAAGCAAACATGAGACATGGGAGCCTTTCCACACCAAGCTGTATGAATAGCATTTACAATAATCAAATAGAAATATGAAATAGAAGGAGATGAATAGAAATAGAAAATGATGGAAACATTTATGGAAAAGTCAAATGATGTTTTTCATGGTTAATAATTGACTTTCAACTTAAAAGTAACTAGAATCACCTAGTATACAAGGTTTCCACTTTTTGAGGGATTCTCTAGATTGGGTTAATTGAGGCAGGAAAACGCTAACTGTGGGTGGCACCATCCATGATATGGGGTCTTGGCCTGAAGCAAAACAAAAAAATAGAAGTCAAAGCAAAGTAAGCAAAAGCACTAATCAATCTCTCTGCCCGGACTGTGGGTACAATGTGACCATCACCTTCTTCTCCTGCCTCTATGACTCCCCTGCCTTGACAGACTGTACCTTCAAACTGTGTGTCAAAATGGCCCTTCTTTCCTTAAGTAGTTTCTGTCAAGTGTTTTGTCACAGTGAGAAAACACCAAAGAACAGTAAGATCTGCCTGCTATTGAATACTGTATAGCTAGGTGTGTAGATAAACTAATCTATATTATTCCATTTTATAAAATCATCAACCAATTCATCTCACAACATACGTTATAGGGAAAACAACTAGACCTAAAACATTTCTTAAATAATCTTATGATGCCAGGTTTCTTGAGTTCTGCTATGTTTAAAATGTAAATGGGGATGACTATTCCCCCCATTGAGTGAGGATCCATGAAAGTCTGATAACAGTAAATCAGATGGGGGAATAGTCAGGGTATATCAGAATGCACCATCTGGAAAGAGGTCCTGAAGCCTGTGCCTGGTAGATATTAGTGAATTTAGTGGATCACTAAAAGAATTTATAGCAGGCAAGTTAAAGTGTCTCTTTATTTAATAAGTTTCACAAATAAATTATGTAATATGCAATACATGATTTTAATTGATGAAATTTAAACCTTTAATATTTATATTTAAAAATATATATGTGTGGTGTACATGTGTTTCTATCTAGACTGAGGAGCACATGCCAAGGGCACATGCGTAGTCCACAGGGGAACCTTGGTGTAGTTGTCTGTCTCATTTCAACTTATCACTTTGAGAGAAGGTCTGTCATTCAACCTGAAGCTTGCAGATTTTAGCTAGGCTGGCAGCCCATACATCCTAGCAATGCCCTTATTCTCTGCACACCAGCCCACTGATGACAGCCCACAGACACAACTGCTTTTTTCATATGGGAACTGGGTATACCTACTCAAGTCTTCACACATACACAGCAAGTATTTTACCCACTGACCATCTCCCCAGCCCTGGACTGCAGTTCCTTAAGGAGTGTCATGACTCTCCAGAGTACAGCATGCAAGCTCCTTGCACATCCTATCTCCTTTTATTCAATATAGAATATCTTCATTAATAAACTGCTTTGTTAGAAAATAAATGAACAGAGGATATTCAGAAACTCAAAAATAGGATAAAATCTATTCAGTCAGGTGTTGGAACATCTGCGGTTTGTTCAAACTGTCTTAGTGAAAGTCAGTGTTTTTCCATGTAAATTTTCTTAAATGAAGTGGAGGCTCATTAATTAAATGTTCGCAGAGCAAATATTTGGGTGTTCTCGTATGATGAAATTCCATTGCAATACCTATGTCATGAAACAAAGCTCTAATATCTTAAAAAAAACTCACTAATTTTTGCCATGTTATAAAAGTCTGTCCTATGATTGAATGACTATTCTGACATCTTGGGAGCTTATTTCTTAATATATACATTCATTGTTAGCACTATTAGATCTTACAATGGAAGTGATAAAAACTGTCTGCTACATATATATTTTACATGTGAATATTCAGAATATGTAGTGGAATAGATACATTTTTTTTTCTCACAAAATTTTTGCTGAGATTCTGTTTTATGTTTGAAAAAAAAGGAAGTATGCATTTACATTTATCTTAAGTTTATCCTTTCTTTAATTTAGCCAATTAAATATTCAAACTCAATTCATAGAGGCAGGTAATTGAAAGTTTAGGAACACGCACTATTTCTAAATATGTGCTTATTTATTTATGAATTTATTTATTTATGATTCTGTGTCTGTGTCTGTCTCTCTGCTTGTGTGTGTATGTGTGTGTGTGTGTGTGTGTGTGTGTGTGAGTGTGTATGTGTACATTTCTATGTAGGTGACTATAGAGTCCACAAGAAAGGCAGCAAATCTACTGGAGTTAGTTTCAGGCAGTTGTAAGCTACACAATATGCATGCTAGGAACCAAACTTTGGTTCTCTGGAACTGCAGCAAGTGCTCTTAACTGTCTAGTCACCTCTCCAGTCCCCAAAGCATGCATTCTTCTTCCTAGAATTAATAACTCCTCTGATAGAGGGAACGAGTGAAAACTCTGAGCAAAAAAGTAAATCTGATTTATATTGAATGAAGTATATGTATTTAAAAAGCAAAACATTCATTCAAAATGTATAAATAAATCCAGGTGATTTAGTGGTTTTGCTAATGTTGCACCATGAATGGAATGCTCATTTTCATTTTTGTTGTCATAAAGATTCACCACTGAACTTCAGTAAGTATGGCCTTACCAAATAATCTATTATTATATCAAGAATAGCACTGGCTTATAATTGCAAGTCAACCTGAACTGTGTCCAACTTCTAGCACATTCAACAAGCACTGCAAAGCAAAAAAGAAAAAAAAAAGACACTTTTAGGACATGTAGAAAATTTTATAGAAATTTTATATACTTGTAAATGTATGATTTATTTATATGTTAGTTTTATGATGCATTTCTGTGTTAAATAGGCATATATTGTTTTCAAGTTTATTTTATTTTTGAGGTTTTACATGACTGTTTTATTTGCACTATTTCCGTTCTCCCATTCCCCCTCCAGTTCTTCACAGGTCTCCCATCTTAATTTCTTTTCCTCTTCTTTATTTATTATTGTTATATGTACATATATACATTTATAAATTTAGATAAAAGTATATATATATATATATATGGCACTGAGTCTGTTTATTAGTATATATATGTATATATATACATATATATACATATATATATATATATATATATATATATAAAATCTGTGCTTAGGACTACCTACTTGTGATTTTCTATTTCTAATATAAATTCAATTAAAAATTCTTTATTCATCAGTTAATGCAGCAAAGCCTTATAAAATATTTGCTAAGATACCTTTTGATCTATAATCTACGGCTTCTGTCCAGAGTGGGATACTTCCCCTCTAGTTTTTTGGTGATGTCCTGGAGCCCAAAAAAGCAATACAGGCCATTGTTATTACTTTGACTGCCTACCATAACTTGATAATAAAACCCTAGTACTGAACACACTACACACTTTGGTCACAGAAAATGGAAAAAATCAGTTCGGTACTAACCAGGAGGTTTCATCCCTGTCTGATTGCTCTTTCAGTTCTGGAAGGTGCTATGCAGGTAGTAAGGTAAATAATCACAAGAGTCTTATCATTGGTAAACCCTATGAGCTAAAATAATGACTAACCTGATGAGAGTAGTGACTGGAATGTTATGGGATAACCAACTGCTTTCTGACTGAATTACGCCCAGCTATGTAGGCGGAAACTCACACCTGCCATTGGATATCTGCCCCAAAAATCTGTGTTTGGGAGACCCCATGCCCCAGGGGTGAACCTATTACTTTATTCTAATAAATGGACATAGTATTCAACTCCCTTCTAAATACCAATCTTTATACTAATAGATTAATGCAGAAACTTAACAGTTGGCCCAAGTCTCAGCCACAGATTTGATATCTATATCCCTCCCCACTAAGTTTCAGGGATGATTTTGGAAGAGGGGCCAAAAGCAATGAAGACACTTCATGTAGGGGAGAACCAGACTAAAGCAGTGTCTTCTGGGTATGACATTTATGAGCTCAGAGTAGCTGTGATTACATGCCCAAGAACGGTGCAAGAGCAAGTCAGTCAATCTTCTCGCATGTAGAGGACAGTGGATCATGAGCTCCCACAATTAATTGAAGAGCTGCGGGCATTTGTCGGCTTCCAAAGGAAAAAGTCCATTTTATTTTAGGTTGTGACTTCTGGTAGGTCAAACACACTCCAATAATGAACCCACACACCTGAATAAAAGGGCATCACAAATTGGACATGAAGGTAATTAAAATGAAAACAAAACAAAAAAGGACATGGGGTTGGACTTATGGGTTGGAGAGTTAGGTATCGGGAGGCATATGATCAAAATTCATTATACAAAAGAAATTCTCAAAGGCTTAATGAAAATATTATATTAAAATATATTTTCATAAGGGGGGAAATAGCATTATTAAAAACCTCATTAACCCATCAAGATTCACACTCTTAAAAGAAATGAAGTCTCCCCTTCCCAAGAGTTGTCTGTTGTCAAAAGTTCCTCCACTACAATTGGATTTCTTACCCACTTCTCCAAGTCTGTCTGGAAAACTCTTATTTCCTTGTGTTCATTGACCACCTCTGGTCCTTACAATCTATTCACCACCTACCACAATGGCCACTGAGCCTTTGCAGGAAGAAGTTTGATGCATGTTTCCAACACAGGGCAGATCACTCTGCTGACTCACATTATCTATGTTGGCCTGTTGTGGACTTCTGTGTCAATAGAATCTACTGCATTAGAAATCGTCTATTGATGGATCCACAGCAAAGGACATTTGAGGACACAAATATAAGCTTCTCTCTCTCTCTTTCTCTCTCTCTCTCTCACCTCTCTCTCTCCATATATATGTAAATATAGATATGTGTCTGAGAGAGACAGAGTAAATAAGATTGAGTGAGGTATATAAGGAGGCGGTGTAGCAGTGGAGGGATCAATATACAATCAAAATATATTGTATGAAATTCACAAAATCTCAGTATAAAGGTCAGTCCCTGTTTCATTGCTACAAGTCCTATGTCCAAAGCATGACCTTTCTTCATCACTAAGGTCTTATCTTTGAGTTCAGGCTCAGGCAATAGCCTGGGTCATTTTGAGAGTCTCCTGAACTACTCTGACCAGAAACTTGAAGGGAGGTGTCTCCTGTCTGTCACTGTGCTCCTTACCATGCAGCCCTCACGTATACACATGCATTCAGATGACATGCGTGCATTTCTCAGGAGAAGCCTACCTGTTGTTTAGCTCTCATAGTTCTAGAAGATACTATACAAGGTGCAAGGGAGAAAATCAATCAATAGTCCAACCTAGTCCTAAAGCCTAATAACCATAATCACTGAAATGTATACTGTTGCAGTAGTGGAACTGGTATCTGGGCGGTGTGGGCAGCGGTAACCAACAACTATTTAATTAAACTTAAAGCCCTCTCAAAGGAAAGGAACTTGTGACTGGCACTGTAAACACAACCAAATACATACGGGCCCAGAATGGAGCAAGGAAAATGCACAGTGGGCCAACTCTAGCCTGGGAACTGATGGAAATTGATCAATACAGGGTGAGCGAAAGTAGACCTTATGTACAATTTTTACGTGGGCTGACTAGACTCCATCGGATGAACCTGCCTGAAAGAGCATCTGGGTACACATGCTTGACTGGATAGGTTTTAACATGTATGGTAGAATGCATGAGGTCTGGTGGTGGGTGAGGTGTGGCAAGAAGGCATGGACAGAGGAGGGGATCTGAATTTAAAACCTTTTGTATGAAATGCCCAAAATCTCCATAAAAATGAAAGAAAAAAATGACACAAGGATTTGAACAGAGAGTACTAAAAGATGAAATGCCAGTGGCTGAGGATTATTTTTTTTTAATGAGCAACATCTTTAGATATCAAGGAAACACAGAACAGAAATAATTTGATATTTTTTAAAAGAATAAATAAAAAGGGGAAAATAAAATGACAAATCTAGAAAAACAACAACTTTAAACTCACTGGGAATGCTCATATGTGCAAGAGGGACAGTCTCATCCATCAGGACAATGCTATTCTGATTAATACTGAGAAAGAAATAGTCCCAATGATGGCAGGCAATGTTAGGAATACTAACTTTTACCAGTTCTTTGACCCCAGGTGATTTAAGTATTTCATCTAGGCTCAGTTTGTTCATCCAATAAATGGCTATAGTGGACAATAAAATGCATAGTGCTTGAAAAAGTAAATAATATAAATAATATAGTACTTACATTGCATAACACAACATCTCATGGATTAATGTATTAAAACTCAGAATTCAATAAATGAGTAGGAATGCATTGCTTATGTTCCTTTTATAGAATAAGCATTCATTTACAAAATGTTCAGCCATTAGTGTAGTTATGTGTTAGGGAAAGGTCACTTGTTCTCATCTCACTAATTTAATAATACAGATATATGCAGTGTTATAAAATATTACAAACCATTCACATAAAGATTAAACTAGACCTAAATTATATCACACAATTTAATATGGCTATTGGATTTCTTTAAGCATTTTTTTCTAAACGACACTAAGATAGCATACAGAATATGTAGCAGAATGAAGTAAAACCTGTATTTGCCTTCTACTTTAGATTTATAAATTTGCATATCTAAATATTATAGCCTTCTTGGCTTAAATAACTATACGTTATTTAAGAGAGAGAGACAGAGAGAGAGACAGAGACAGAGAGACAGAGAGAAAGAGAGACTAGCAATACAAGATAAGATCTAGGTGTGATCAAGTTTAATTTCTCTTATGTCTCTATGCACAAATGCAAGCTGCATGGTTTTCCCTATGTCTTCATGTGTTTGTTTCTTACTCTGAGTTGTCTTTCTTTTTCATCTCCACTTCTTATGAAGGCATGAAGCATAGTATATCAGGACTTCTTTTCGACTTCGTTATGACTTTAAAGGTTCAATTTCTAAATATGGTACCATTGTCACTTATTCAGGGGGAAGAATCCAACATCTGAATTAGAGGAACACATAATGCATCTCCTGTATCATTTATTTTTCCTGCTTCTATCATTATATGCCTAACAAGAAGCAATTTAATGGAAGGAGGAGTTACTTGTCTTATAGTTCAGGGGGCTACAGTGATGCAAGTCCTCACAGAGATGTCAGAAGTCATGGCAGTGGAATAAGGCATCTAGTTACATGACCCCTAAACTGAAGAACAAGTTGAGAGGAGCACTGGTTCCACTCTTCACTTGATAATTTATATTCAGCTCAGGATCCAGGCCTGTGGTGATATTGCTCACATCAATGGTGGTTCTTCCCACCTCAGTTAAACATTTTGAAACACATGCTCACAGACAGAACTAATTTTGGACTCTTATGGTGATTCTAAATCTAAAAAAAAAAATGACAAGGAAGTTTTGTTATCACACTTTCATGACATATAGACCAAGATATAAAATATACTAAATAGTTATTACATATACTATAATTTAGAAAGGAAGCGGGTACCTCTGAGAAAAGAGAAATGAATTAAGTGTATCTTACAATTGATCTAATCTTCTGCCTGGACACTGACTCAAGGCTCAGAGACAGATTAAAAATCTCTAAGCAGAACACAATACTTTCACTGAAATAAAGAGTTAGAAACTAGAATACAGGAAATTAAAGGGTAATGTATGATGGTATTTTAGAGAACATAAATAAAGAAAACCAGAAAGTAAACTAGCATGCGACTTCTGTCTTTTGCAAACAACATCCAATTTAGATTTAGTATAAAATCATGGATAGGACTTTCAAAGAATGAGTAGTATCCCAAACTAAATAATTTTCAGAAATTAAAATATTTGTATACTCATTCAACCTCTGACTTCAGAGTTTGTTTTGTTCTTACCATCTGTACATTTAGTAGAAAATCAAAGATGCTTGTAGTTAAAAAAAAATGAACAAAGAGTCCTGAAATAGGTGATTCTATTTAAAACACTACAGGGGAATACTGAGAATACTTATTCTCTCATAAAATATAAATACAGACTGATTGATTGTTCTTACTAAAGAAATTCCTATAGGTTCAAAGAGATTTCTTAAATCTCTGTACTGTCACTAAGATAAACAATGCAAATTTAGGAAATAGATGACACTAAATTATCATGTAAAATTGTTTCTCAGTTTATTGATAGATACTGAAAATCCTGTACCAAAGCACCATAATTCAATCATTGTGAAATCTGTGGGATGATTTTATCTTTGCATATAGAAATATGAGCATCTTCTTTTGTCACCATATTGGAGATACAAGAAAACCTGGAGAGAATTATTTCAGAAGTCATTATAAACCACAGACTCTGGAAACTGTTAACATGGCCTTATCAAGCATATCCTGGCTGATATACGTATCCCTTAAGTTCACCATTTACAAAATGAAATAATCAGTTTTACTTCACATGGTATTGTAAAAATGAAATATTTTCTCGTTCTAAATATCATTTAATATAATGTACATAATTATGTGATGATGGTCCTCTGTAATTAATGGCAAAACAAAAGAGAAAAGAAATAAAATGAAAGCCCAGAACATACAGTTGTCCAAAGAAAGAAGATATCAGATAAAGATAAGACTTAGATCAGAAAGTAAAAAATAAAAATCTTCTTAGAGAAACCATGTAAGCATCTTCCAAAATAGACTTGTTCTTGGGATCATGTATGACAACGAGATTACACGGTCCAGAAAATGAATGAGTTCATAGTTTCCAGTTGCTGTTTTATTGACCATAAAGATGAAGGCTTACATTTAGGGAGTGAGATGGTATGATGAAGACTGTATTCAAATTATGAAAGTTTATTCTAAAGTTAAATGAAGCAGAATATTCTGATTGATTTGATTTTATATATGAGAAATTATATGAGTTGTTTGTTTAAAAGTACTTGACTCTAGTAGATTTGAGAACGATTTTATGGGATAAGAACATCAAAAGCTGACTTCACAAAACAGTATTACAGATGGAATTTAGCGATGTTTAAGAGTTTTTTTTTTTTTGAGAATTAAAGCATTTGGCACACATTAGATGTTGTTATATAAAAATTAGATGCATTATTTCCCACAGTGCTATATAATTAAAAACAATTATTTCTACAATGAATAGCATGTTATCACATACTAAATTGTGCTCACTGAAAAAGAAAATGAAATCTAATAAAACCTAAACAATTATAAATCTATCACCCAAATGTAACATCTAGATAAATTTGTAGATGGCAGATAGATCAATATTTATAAATGTTATGGTAGTATTCCTTGCATGAATATATTCATGATACACTATTCTAAACATCTGACCTCTCATTTAACATATATATTATTTAGTAAAGTGAATTTATTTCTTTTCAGTATGTTCAGTTAAGGGATATTTGCAGCATTCAGATGACCTATACTTTCATAACCCTCATAGTCCCTGTCTCTGTCATACAGAGTTTACAAGTAAAGTGTTTTGCAAGACAGAATGACCTTAATAATGACAAGAATACCCAATGAATAAAGAGAACTTTAACTCCAGTAGAATATTGGGAAAAATTATCATAGCCCTTTTTTATCTTGCTCACATTGACTTGATATGGGAAATTCATTGTAACAAGAAAATTTAAAAAATCTTACAGATCATGACGGAGGAATTTCATCAAATGCTTCTGTTTCAGTAATAGCACACCCACATAAAATATACACATCTGTGAAATATTAAATATCAATGTACTACACAGTTTTTCCAAAGTCATTCATTTTAAATAAGATGTTAGGTCTTGAACGCCCTTCTAATTTAACTTTGCTATTCTGTTCCTGATAGGATTTCTTTATCAAGTAATGACTGTGAATGCAGATATCACTAAAGATTTGAGCTTTATGCGGCACGCATTGCCCCAGTCAGACTCATAGTCAATTAAAAATCAAATAAAATTTATGAAATCTCTTATTGTTGTTTTAGAAAGTATGCAATATTTGTAGCTTTATGTAGCTATGTTTATCTATTATGAAGAGAATCTGTTACTTTCTGTAAAATTTGAAACAAAATTCATATCATAAGAATATGAAGTGTCAGAGATGATTTAGCATAATGATTTTCTGTACACTAAGGAGATGACTATTCACTGGAGACTTGCAGGTACTGGTTTAAAATCCCAATTTACACAGTTTTTAGTGGCATAGATCTTTAGTACCAACATCCTCGAGCCAGATCAGTCAGATCACAAGTTTAAGCATATCTTGGTTAATAGCCAGACTCTGTCTGAAAAATAAAATAAATAAATACAAAATGAAAATATTAGCATAATTTTGTAGTATTTGGTGACTTAATCCCAAAGAACTGAAGAACTTGTTGTTGCTGTTTCTGCTGTTGTTGTTGCTGTTAACGGGAGGGAAGTAATAATCCAAAGACTGAGATGAAAGTATTAACTAGTAAACATGTTGAATTGATTTAGCAAGCCTTATATACATGAAAGTATTGGTAAACACAGAAAGCTTCTTGGGAAAAGAATATGAGCATTACAGGAAATTCAGAGTGAGTTTGATCAATATAGAGGATCAAGGGATGGAAGACATTCTAGGCATGCAGTAAAGGATTAAAGACATCAGAGCAGGATAATTGACCTATGCCACTAGATGCATAGGATTTACGTGGGAATCTCCAGATATTGGAGAAATCATTGTAGTGGTAGGAGCCTTGCTGAGGATGGTGCCTGGATACAGGTTAATTACCCACAAATGTACAGCTGTCACATACATGCTCAAACTAGATAAGAGTCCATATGTCTTAAGGTGTGCTGTATTTACTTAGTAATCATTAGCTTAATATTAGAAGTACAGTCCTTGAAACCAGTGGTCTTCTTTCATTTTTGACATTCTTACTGTTCTTGCCAAAGTATTCTTCAAAATATATTCAAAGTATATTCTGTAGAATAGAATGGATGAGAAATGTAGACTGCTATCATTCTTTCTGGTTGGATACATATTCCCTAATTGCTAAATTGCTCCTTATTGAACTGTGTAACATAATTTTTCTAAAGGTAAACTAGAGGCATCTAATATCTTTGCCTATTATTGTTTTATGCTTACCATATCTGTTTTTCTCCCTTCATTATTTATTTTTAACAGTAAGAGAGGTTGGAATTTGAACAGGAAAGGACCATGCTTTGATAATATTTCTACAGCCATTTATTGACATATACATCACTATGACTAAGTCAATATTTTTATTTTCATTGATAAAAATTGATAGGAATCACCCCCGTCCATTAAAATGATTAAAGACATTAAGATTGACTAAGAACTGTAGGAGTTCTTTTTTTCTGAATTGTATAAATGGTATAATTTCTCCATAATAACACTGAAACAAATTGTGAATTAAGTGCTATTGTCTTGTTTAGCAAATTCACAGACACAAGCAGAGATACCTGAAAGTAAAATGTTTCCATCCACATTTTCTATGGCTTGAAAAATCACAACAAAGTTATTCTAGCTTATCAGAATCTTTTTCTTGTACATGTTTGTAAATTTAGCATTTTGCCAATATATTTTATTCCCCAAAGATTAACTATTTATTTTTATCCTCAGAAGCAATAAATACAGGAAAATAAATTAAATTTCGATGAATGAGATTTATATCACATATTTAGAACATGCATTTCTTTCATTCTTAGATAACAAGGCACAGATTTCACCATAAACATAGTACAACTGGTATTATTTTTTCTTCAGTCAATCAACTTTACAAAAGAATGGGAATCCAGAGAAAGGACCAGGGAGTGGTTACAGTTGAAAGAGATAAAAAGGAAGATACTCTTAGAGAACATTCAATTCATCAAAAGATAAATTAATTTTTAACACATGGTTGTCATAGAGTGCTTAGAAATGAGGAAGATTCAAACCACTGATGTCAGAGACTTTATGAACTTTCGAGCAGTACAGTTCAGGACAAGGAAAGAGAAAGTTTTCTGTAATCTCTCCCCTTCAAATATTTACAGAAGTCTGGGACCATGTTCTTTATTTTTTCTATGAAGCTGTGAGAATGGATTTCAGTGTAGGTAAAATATTCTATTATTTAATGAATAATGATTTGAAAAAAAAATTAATTCTTAGGCTATGGAAGAAAAGTATTTCACTTGAACATGTCAGAATAATACAGTAGATAAAATGGGTGGGGTGGGTCAAGAGACAATGCTATTACACCCTTCACGAACTTCCTCCAAAGAGCAGCATAATTTCATTGCAGCAGTAGTTGTATAAATTCAATCACACATGGATGCGGTTTGAATTTTAAAAACAGTGTGTCACCCAGCTTGGCGATATCAATTCTTTAGAGAACACAAGATGGGAATCTCAATGCAAATTTACAAGAACTGAAAACTTCTAAGAGAGGAAGGAGAAACCAAAGGAGAATGAAAATCAGAATCGTCTGCAACTCTGTCCATTTCTAAAACAAATGAGCTCAATTTCCATACTCTGTTCTTATGAAAATGGTCTCATGGTCTCAAATTACTAACAACTACTAGGTGTGTGTGTGTGTGTGTGTGTGTGTTTGTGCCTGTGTGTCTGTGTCTGTACTCACTTTCTTAGGGGTAATGGGAAATTAGACTATAAATTTTAATGGGAGGAAGAACAGCCAGTTCAAGGAATGGCAGTGTAGCAGAAGGACAGTTACATTCTATTTTATTTCTGAGTGTTTGATCTTCTTTAAAACAATTTTACCACACATCAGCCCCACTCCTAGTAAGTAACGAACAGTCTCTTAATTTGGTCATAAAATCTCATTGTTCAGTTGACCACCAAGAGAAGAGTTACATATAAGTTACTCATTGTGCCTACAGCATGCCATTTTCACCCCCCTTTTCTTCCCAGAACCAAGATACTTCTTGAATCTAGAAGCCTCATAGATAGGCATATTCTCTATATGAGTTTTCTTCTTCTCTGTGGGGTAAGTACTGTATGCCCTGGCACCATCCCCAAGGCTTGGCTGTTTTTCTTTCATCTGGTTATCCCCACAAAGTCATATTTGGTGGGATCTCCGTATCAAAGTGTCAAAGATGAAGATACAGAGCACAGGTCATCTTACAAGTTTACAAGAACTAATACCCGTGAAATGATTTTGATCCTTGACGGCATAATTGTGCACATGGGAGGCATGGGCAGGAAAATCACCAGCTAAAAGCCACCTCTTTTGAGGCAAAACGGCATGCCTCAAAAGGAGCTCAAACATGCAAACAAATATACATATTAATTAATTAATTAAAATCTGTGTTCTGGATATTCTCAATTTAATGGAAAATGAAAAAGCTTTGTAGCTAACATTTATTAACTTTATATCTGAAGAAATTTCCTAATACTTCACATTTATCTCCATGATTCACATGTTAGTCTCAACTAGCATTTTATCAGAAACTGATCTAAGTTGAAAAGTAGTTAATGTAGCACAAAGTAAGACTGAGGCATCCCATAGCTCATTTTTTTCATCTTCACCGTAGGCAATGATTGAATGGAAATGGTCAGTGTAGGTTTCTTCTCATCTCATCCTACTCAGAATATTTGCTATTGAGAAAAAACTATCTATTGTTGCTGAGGTAAAGAGCTGTTTACAGAAAGGCCATGGCATCTCTTGATTTGGTTTCCATATTCATTTGAATGTCTTCTTAACTCAAAACTAGTACAAAACCTTAATGTTGCACATTGCATTAATGTTGGCATATGATGAAACATATATTGAAGAACTGGACATGGTTTCTACCATGAAATTTTCACAGAGAGGTAGCTGGAACTGTAACGTCACTCGCTCTTGTGCATGCAGGAATGATGATTGTTATAGATTTAATTAGCGAGTACATGGATGCCTAAAGAAAAGTGTTGTATAGCATTTAGTCATTTATATATATATATATATATATGCATCTATATACACATATATGCCTATATATGTATATAGATATATGGAAGAAATCCTTTTAGTAACCTCTTACAACTTGCAGTTGCAGAACGAGAAGTTTCAAAAGTATTCTACATTAGGTAAATGGGAGGTAGCTCAGCTAATAACAGATTTGCTTTGAAAACAAAGGGACCAAAGATTGAGTCCCAGGATCCTCATCTAGAAAGACAGGACAGGTGAGGTGGCATATATTACAATCTTAGTACTAAGGAAGCAGAGACAGGCAAATATTTGTTGCTCACTCATCAATATTGTTTGACAAATTCCAGCTTAATTAGAAACTTTGTCTCAAAATGAAAGGTAGACAGCTTCTGAGAATCAATACTCACTGTTATCTTTTCCATATGTATATACACACACACAGTTATGTGAGCTCCTACACAAACATGAGTATACACACATATCCACAGGCACATGACATTTGTTGTATTTATATTTATATGTGTATCTGTCTATCTATCTATTATCTATCTATTTGATGCATCTTATTCAATTCACTGTAAGGAACTTTCATCATTTTGCTCAAATTAAATGGTCCTGTGTTTCTTGATGCCTAATATTAGGACAACAATACTCATCCAAGTTCTCTATAGACATTCTTAATAGAGATATCACAGATATGACAAGAAAATACTCTGTATGACATCATTTCCATCATTTACCCCAATTTATATTCTGAGTATAAATGCCTACCAAATCTTTTATTTATGGTACAGTAAGAGATGTTTTGGTAAGTCCAATACCTATAGGTTAGATATCTTAATTACCACATATGTTGGGCCTCTTAAAAACTTTCAAAATGATATTAATCCTAAAAAAATTGAATCACAGAATAGATACTAGAGTCATTATCAATTCAGTTTGTGTCACAGATGAATTGCAAGTATAGAACATTTTTCTGTAGGTAAAACAATGCATGAATTAGAACTAGTTAGTATGCATGTACTTATTAATGTGGAGGGCTGTGTGCACATATTATATGTGAGGTTGAAGTATATGGAGAAGTCTTTTGAAGTCAAAAATGATTATAGGCTTAACATATCCTATAAATATCTACCTCCTCTAAGAAATATTACTCTTGTAAATGTATGCACAGAGACTTAGAATAAAATATTCTTTAAAATGTTTTGAATTTGAGGTGAAATATACAGAATTACCCAATATAAACTGGAAAGCAGATGCCATTTCTGTTCCTGACTTACTATTAGCTGTATTGACTCAGAATATGGAAATAAAGGTATCTATTTGTATTGTGTGTGCACAAAAGAAAGGACCATTCTCAACCAAAGGTATTCAAATGCTTACCACAGTTAAATATTTCATGACTATCATTCAAAGATACTCAATAGGAACCCTGGGCAGAGAAAATGAGTTCCTTTGGAAGAATGATGACTTCATTTAAATGGTTTCTAAATCCTGGACAGGGATTAATCTCCTATTAAAGCAGGAAACCTTCCAGATTAACACTCAGTGAGGGATTGTGCATCCTTTCAGCGTAGCTTCTCTTTGTACTGAAGCTACCAAGCTCTTCCTGTATTAACAATTTATGTATTCGTACTTACTTTCAGCTTAATTAACACTAAATTATATTGAGAAATAACAAATACTATCTACTGTGTATGTATTTCAAGCCAGATCTTATACAAAGTACCAGACATGTCTTATATTTCAAAATAGGCTGTGTTTTAGGTATTATACTAAATTAGTAGTTGACCTGACAAAGGCCAGCATGCTAACATGTGTCAGCTGGATCAAGAAGAAAGCTATGCTCTTCATTATTTAATGGCTTTTCGCACCTTTGTCTTAGTCCATTCAGACATCTTGGCAGAATATCAAAAACTAGGAAGCTTATAATTTAATATAATATAACATATCAGGCACAATTCTAGAGACAGACTCTCCAGCATGCAGGCACTGCAGATTCTGTGGTAGATGAGAGCAAGCTTCCTGTTTCATGGAAACATTTGTCTTTTCTTCTTTCTGCTACAAGCTCACAATGAAGAAAGTGAAAAGTGGTTTGGAGAATTTATAAACATTCATCCTCATGATATAAAGCTACTCAGCAGGTATATGACCTTCTTTTTTTTTTTGATGCCAGAATATATAAAACAATGGAAAATAAAAAAAGCTTAACAATTCTCGAGCTGTAGTGTGATCTCACCCAATTTTTTCAGGGCAGCAAATTTGATGACTTATGTTATGATCTGAATCTTTGCTTCTAGCATGTTATTACACTGAATGCAACCTTGGGTATCTATATTGAGGATATTTTATATACTATCCAGTCAGTAATAACACATTCACATGGTGAGATTAGAAAACTTTGGCTCTCTAACAATACTTTCACATTTGTAAAATGGACATAAAAATATATCTAGGTACTGTGATAACATAGTCAAATAAAACAATGAAATTTAAGAGCTGTAGTCATGGCTCTGAGGTTAAAGAGCATTGGTTGCCCTTTCAGAGAACTCACTTTTTGTTTCCTAGCACCCCCATGGCAGCTAGCTACTGTCCAAACTCCAGTTCCAGGGGATCTGATGCACTCTTCTTGCCTTCAAGACATTGAACACACAGGTACACTTACATATACGTCGGCAAAGTACTCTTCTGAATAAAAAATTAAAATAAATAGAAGAATAAATTTTAAATTGTGTCTTTTACACAGATATTTTCCTCTGTTTCAAGAAATAGTAGGCAAATGACAATCTAAAAATTCTTCTATTGATAAGGGCCGGTCAAATAAATGACGACATCATAATCAGGCATTAATATAATAGTCTGTCTAGTGAATATGGGGTAAATTAATCATAGGCATATATTTAGAATGCAGGTTTTCTATGACTATACTGGTGTGTGGCTGTAGGTAAAGGAAATAGTTCAGAAGAAGGAAACGATCACCTACATAATAAGTAGCTTGAGTTTCAACACAGTACTGAGAAATTAGAATTGCTCTTAGCTGAAGGCTTATCTTTATGGACTCCCCAAAGTTGCAGTGCATAGCGGGAGTCATGTGAATATTTAGCAATATAAAATAAATAGGAGAAAGCTTCCGATGAAGCTCAGTGTATGCTATTTCTTGAATCGTGCAGTGGGCAGCACAATTATCATTATGACGTTTGCAAAAATAGTTTATATTTCAAGAAGCTTGTAACTTAGAGTTCTTCAATCTCTGAATATCAATATTACGCACATGCACAGAAACATACATATGTATTTACACTACAACATTTGTTCTTTTCCTTTTGTCACGAATAAAGTTTTTTTTTTAAATCAGTCCATCCTAGAATGAATCTTCCTATTGAAAGTTTCCAACTTTAAGTTATTAGTTGAAACATTTCAATAATCATCCAATGTTTTGTAGTAGGTAAATGTGTTTGGAATCTCTGCTAGAAGGCAGAGCCTTGGAAATAAAGTAATCCTCTCTGAAATTGAGGAGAGAGAGGTGAAGTGGTGTTTCTTTGGGATCAAGTGGTCTATTCAGAATCATGAGCCAATAGTACCCAATAGATATAATTCACTAGTAGCTCCTGGAATAACGTTGTAAATACAATAGGTCAGAAGGCCTTGAAAGAGGGGGGAAATAAGGGAGTTACAAACATGATATGTTTTTATAACCTTGATGATACTGTGGTGTGGGTTGAGGAACCTGAATATCATATTGACTTGTCCAAAGTTCAGGCAATCATGACAGTCTTTTGTCTTGGCAGATGTGACCGGTGGGGATAACTTTCCATTAGCTGGAAATATCCAAGAGATTTCTCCTTGATGCCAGTACACAACCAGATTAGGTCACTTCACTCTGTAATGTAACTGTCTAGAGTCCTAATTCTATGTTAGTTGCCAATGAAGTTGCCACTCATTGATTCGGCTATTCTTCATGTCTTAATTAATTTGATTTGAACTTACTCAATGTCTAGAGTATTGTGAACCACAATAGATATGTTGCTTTGCTTAGACACAAAGTTGTATAGAATAAGCATATCTTTTAACTTCAAGAACTGTGACATAAAGAACATTTGGTCCATGGTCCATTGATTCATTTCCCTCAAGACACAACAGCCAAGTCCATTGTTTGAAGTGTAAGCTTCGTAAGATGATCAAATTAAACTAAATGATCCTTCAAGATGGCCCAGATTCTGTTATTCTAAAGTAATCAATATAGTGATAATGATCAAGAAGACAAAAGCTGTGATGTGCATTTAATAACATATTTTAATCATCACTGGATGCCAAGCTAGCCAATAATCACATAAATTAACTCATGCAATATCCAGATGGGCAACTGTTCTTATTTTCAAATTAGATAGAATGATTGTATTATGTGAGTTAATATGGGAAAATTTTGAGAACAAGATCTTGAACCATGATTTAACCCATAATGAATAAATTAAAACTGTCAATTGGTTCTCCCTTCATTCTACAGAAGTTTCTGGCAAGGACACGTAAATAGTTCTGTGAGTTCCAATAGCACTGAATAAAAGTACACTCATTGTTGATAAAGATTTTAAGAAATATTTTATTTATTACTTTTATTTTTTGTGTATGCAAGTGCACCTGTATTGTGCAATGCCCATAGGGTCAGAAGAAAGTGTCAGATTCCCCTGGCATTGGAGATTCTGGCAGTTGTTATCCACTGTGTGGGCCATGGGAATAGAACCCAGGTTCTTTGCAACAGCAGGCTACAGAACTTTTACTTGCTGAGCTATCTCTCCAGCCCCAGTTAATAAAGATTGTTAAAGACAGAAGTGTCTGCTAAATACAACTTGGAAATATTTTCTGCCATCCATCTCAGTGCAGTTAAAAAATTAAAGAAACTTTATACAGTCTCCTTTAGCATTTTACTTAACTTTCCATTGCTTTGGAGAAGACATCACCATAGCAACCAGCCTCTTCCAATAGTGTGTACACTAATGCTTCCATTTTAACTACAGACTTTGAGAGTTCTAATTCTGGCTCAATGCTGTTAGGAAAAGAGTTGTAAGGAGTTTAAACTTAAGAATTCAACAAAGGAGGGCTTTGAGTGGACTCACTGACCTGGAGACATTTTCAAAGAAATAGCAACAATGACAATTATAATAATAATGATACCTACTATTTATTAAATTACATGAGATTCCAGGGCACCTGAGAAATCCCCACCCCACAAGTGTTACTTTCTTTGTCCAAATGCTGCTAAGGGCTAAAAATTGCAGAGTTAGAAATTGAGGTAGTGTGCTCATAAGTAACTTAAGTAACTTCTTCTGGGTCAAGTGCACATCATAAAGTGTGTTTCACAGAATTTACCAAATAGCATGATCAGGTCTAGACTATTCTTTTTTTTTTTTTTTAACTTTGCAGCTGTTGCAAAGCTTGATTTAAGAACATCTACATTTGTCTGTTTACTCTATGGCAAGTAATTTCCATGACAGTTGATTTAAATTAACTTTTCCAGAAGCACTAACTGTGAATGGGATTCTTGTGAATGTGATTTGTCCAGGGAAGGCTCCCAGGAAAATGTATTAATGGAAAATTTCAAGTTAACATTCTCTCTCTCTCTCTCTCTCTCTCTCTCTCTCTCTCTCTCTCTCTCTCTTTCTCTCCTCTCTCCCTCTCTCTTTCTCTCATACATACATACATACATACACACCCTACTGTACCCCAAAGGTACATGAGAGGAAGGTATGCATTGATCGGTTTAGATCAGTTTCCTACCTAGAGTAGGTTAAATCAACAAGGAAGGCAAAAATCATATGGGCAGACATCGATGTCACTGAAATGTTTCAAATAAGAGTCAATCTTCAATAAATACGAACACATAAGCACACCCTCAAACATTCTTCACTTGTAACCTAGAATAAATATCTGTGACACACAGACTGTGATAGTCACTGGAATTTCAGATCTATAGACCATGTTAATAAGTTTAATGGAGATTGCATTGTTTAATCAAAAGAGTAGCTCTCTGAGGTAGAAGATATTTTCTTCATTTTGCAAGTGAATAAAGAGCTTAAGGCACCAAAGTTGTGCCTGGGTCACAGGGATGAAACAGCAGTCCCAATTCAAGGGCTTCCTTCCTCCCCACACATCCTCACATTTCAGCTGTTGCAGCAGAGCCCATATTTCAGCAGGAACTGCCATGGGAGGCAGAGAGTGAATTTCTTTCATGATTTTCTCTTTCCTTCCTCCTGCATTAAAACAGGGTCAGGAAGGATGTCTCTGGTCTCAACAGGCTCCTTTTAAGAAGCAGCACCAGAGTTCCCTGGTAAGCATTCATCTCCCTCTGTCCTCACAGGAGATGGTGCACAGCCTGCTGCTATCTCTGGCAGGCTGTTTAGATAAATATCTCACGGATCATCTCTTTCCCTCTCTCTCTTCCCTAATAACACGTCGCCCCTCTTGCGCCCACCAATATTACCTTCCTCTGCAAGCCCAGGAATTAATCTTACATAAAGGCAAGATTTTAACTAAAAAAGTGATCTCCATTGATTGATTTGAAGTATAAACGTCTCTCAGAAATTAATTTCCACTACCGCATATAGAGCGCAGGCTACAGAAAAGCGCCAAAGTAAGATTTGGAAATGAGGACCTTAGTGTTGGGAAAAGTGTGTTTTTCAAAGATAAATATTTGAAGAAAATGAACAATAAGCGTTTTTAATTAAAACAGCTAGAAATTATAGTCTATTTTTGTCAGCTCTTGGTTTCACTATTCCTGTTTTTGCATGTTTTCTCTAATTCATAAAATGATTTTATTTATCATGTGTCATTATCACTAGTTCACTGGTAAAATATAGAAAATTATGATACCACGGTCAAACAACCATTCCTTTCATGTGATGTAAGCATGTTCCTTACCCTATTTCATATGTCCTTTATTTGTTTTCTGATTAAGTGAAATATGTTATTTTTTTTTTAGTTACATTATATCTGGTAAAGAAAAGCCTGCTAAAATTCCCCATTAGACAAAGATATGTGAAAGGTCACTTCGCATGAAGAATGATGAATTTATTTTGTTCCATAGTATCTAGGTTGAAATTGTCAGGACTTACTACTCTCAGAAAAGGTTTCAGTATAAGTTACAGGACACATGCCATTCTCATGTGGAGTACATTATATATCTGTACTTGGGGAAGTAGGAAGCAGGTGGTCAGAGGCAAAGCAAGAATTATTAGCTGAGAGGAGAGGAAGAGTCATAATATTCAGATAATGCAAAGTGCGAAGGGAAAGCAAAGGCTGACATCCAGTACATCGGAGGATGACACAGAAGTTTTGAAGGCTACACTCTGACTTTAACCTGGTGTACCATGCTGTATGAACAGCTTTGTCCACTTCCAGGCTCTGCTTCCTCTAATTCTCCTTTTACTGTCAGTGTCATGTGTAAACAACAGGACCCAGCACTAGATTAGTGCAGAGCACATTGTCTGAATCTTCTGGAAGAAATCTGCAAATTTAGAATGCAAATATCTCTGAAAATACTTCTTTTAAATTTCTGGTGTGTCTGTCTCCATACATAGAAAGGGACAAACATTTATTGTGCTTTAAATACAAGCAAGCATGCAATAAACCAATGAGAGCTCAATCTGTAGTAGTAAAAGCAGCAAAACTTATTCAGCCATTACATACATGAATTCTAGACTTTCATTTCACTCAGTGGGTATCGAGACAACGTAGTGCATCTCTTCTGAAATGGGATTACCTAGCAGTGTCCTTCATTGAGTAGCACTGCTCTCTTTTCTTTAGTTCTGGGACTAAAGGAATGTGCCACAATGCCTGGCAGAAAGTTTTATTTTGGCAGAGACATGAGTTGTTACAAGTCTGTAAGTCATGCTGCAGAGTAGGCCAGAACTCATCACTAGAGCTATAGATGAATATACACCTGGCAGCTAAATCATTTCAGCATCTAATATTTACCAGAAGAATACCTCCCTTTGATACTGAATGGAGTGTTGATCGTGACTCAGGCTTGCCTTTCACCAAGGAATGAATTGAACTGGCTTTCTGATAGGTCCATTCTCAATTAGATTTTAATTATTTTAATCTTCCGTTTGAGGAAGGATGCTACTGTGCAGCCTAGATGACATCAGAACACTCAGTTCTTATGCATTAGTTTTGGGTTTACAGGTATATGTTACCATACCCAGTCTGACAGGACTGTTTTAAAGAACAGTGATAGGCTGTATATTGTAACAGCTTTCGTGAGATGGCCTATTCTCCCACATATTCTCCAGAGATGGCTGAACCAGATCTTCTGTTTCAATGATGGATCTGGGATGGTTTATAGGTTACAAACGACCTACGTCCACAGCCTTCAGTGAGCTTTAGCTTTGTTCTTCAGGTGTGTTTAAAAATTAAGGGAACGGAATTTGGAATAAAACAGTTAATAAGTAAGTGTGATATAAAAGTTTTGAAGAGAAGCATTAAGGTTTAGAATTCTTAATACAGATAAAAATATTTTCTGCATTTTATCAAGTGTTTTTATTGCTAGAACTTTGGCTTGATATGAACAGACTAGTGAATAAAATGTCAAATACCCATGCTTGCTGAAATTGTGTCGGCTCACAGTGGTCACCCTGGTTATATCTTGCTAAATTGGCTCTGAAAAGCCTTGATAAATGCCTTTGATTAATAATCCATTGAGAATCAAATTAAAAATTACTAAACACATGTAGTGTCTTTGGTAGACAAGACCATTGAACATAGGCAGGCTCTTCATGGGCAGAAAATGCAAATTATACCATAAAAGTTAAATGTTCCTGAGCATGTCTCCTACAATACACACTTTTCTAAGTACTTTGCAAATGTTATCTTTATAGTTCTTATAATGAAGGTGTGGGAAAGATTGAAGTTTAATTTTCATTTTACAAAGAAAGAAAGCTTAACATTTTATTCAAGAAATGCCAGGATTCTGGCACAAGATCCTCTTCTCGTATTCACTAAAATGCATTTTTTAAGTACGACAGCAATGACCTCTTCAGTTTGTACTAAGGTGAATAATGTCTACAGAAAAAAAATATCACATCCTGATATCAGTAATCTTAAGTGTTTGGAGATCATGATGTTATTATAAATTATATAAAGGAGTTTACAGTCACATTTGTCTATGAGAAGCCAAATGACTGACTGAAGAGGAAAATCTCACCTAAAGGTAGATGCAGAGATGTGATAGATTTTGAAACAATCAACAACCTCCAAAACCTACCAAAGAATAGAGATGGATTTTTTTTTCAAAGTTTCCAGAGACAGTACACTATACCGCCCCTCTTCTCCTGTCACCTAAGCTCGCATTGCATGGTGATCTCTGACTTCCAGAACTTTAACAAAATATTTTGTGTTGTTTTAAATAATGAGGTGTAATGTATCACGATGTATTCTATCAGTTATTAGCAATTCATACAGTCTATGAAAGAACCTTAACACATAATTTGTGAAATAGTCTATTTGCAGACTCATATAAACATTTATAATAGATTCGGATCTTGGTAATTCTGGGAGAGAAATGGGCATGCAGATTTTTTAACTGACATTTTCAGGTCAATTGGGACATCACCTCTCCCAAATAATACTGTCTCTGGAGTAATCACAGAAATATCCTTCCTCCTTCAAGGAGCTGTTTCTAATTTATCGCAGTCTTCAGACTAGAAAGAGAGCCTCTCTCTTGATGATATCACTTGAAATCCTTCTAGACTCCCCTGTTCAGACATCCCCATATATTTGAAAGAAAATGTTGTTTTAATCAAATGCAATGCAGTTATGTCAAGTTGATATGTTTGTATAATCTGCTCCCTGACTCCCTTAATTCAAAGTGATGCTTCATATAAGGGGCCATCTCTAAGTGGGTCCCATATTATTTTCTTAAAATTTATTGTCATATTACATTTACTAAAGAGTATAGTTTTCTTTACATGGATCATTTTCTATAGTGAAACCCACACAAGATCTGTGGAAAGTTAGCATATTTCACAGGAAGAAGGGTGTGAAGCGAAAATTTCTTCTTTGTATAATGGAATCTAAGGTTGACAGAATGACATTACACAAGGTCTTATAAGCTTTGCTCTTTTGTTCTTCATTTCTAGACAGGACATATTTGGCCTTTCCAAATCTTCCTAGAGAAGGCTGTGTTTTCATGTGCCTGCCTGTCTGTGTCTGTGTAGATAGGGGAAGCCAAAAATGAGAATTGGACTAACTGCACTTTTTCAAAAAGGAGATTTTCATAGACACATGTGAGACTGTATTTGATGGACATAGAGAGATAGACAAATCAATTTTCAGTATGTAACTTAAGTGTATGTGAAAAACTACATGTGCTGATGCAGGAAGGAAATCATTATGCAATGTATGAAGCGTTTATGGATAGCCTTCGACACTGTAGAAAGAAGTTCCTGGATGTCAGGTGAAAATCCACAGTCTATGTCATTCAAATATACGCACCATTTAGAAGAACATGCCTGTAATGTTTACCCTTGGAAGCTGGAAACAGGTGGATCAGGAGTTCATGATCATTCTTGCATATATAGTGACATAATAGGTATAGTTCAGGGCCACCCTGAGCTACTTGAGAACCTTTCTCAATAAATAAATAAATAAATAAATAAACAAACAAATAAGCTTGCATATATTTTTTTTTCTTTAGATGTCAATTTTTCTAATCTTACTTGTTTTTCCATTTTATGTATTTTCCTCTCTGTAGCTATACTTTAAATTTTACTTCTTACCTAATGAATTACAGCAATCATAATGTTCTCAGGTTCTTAAGTTGAGGTCATTTTAGAGTTTACCACAGGAAATTTACTATGGTCCACCTAAAAGCTGGGTGTATTCATATTCACTTTCCATTGTCTCTATCCCATCTATGTTCCATTATTTCTCTGAATAGGATCTGTGGAATATTTCATACATGGTTTCTAAGCATATGGTGAAATTAAACTTTAAGTTCAATGCTCTCATTATTTCACTAACAAAGGTGTTAGCGTCACAGTGCTCACTACCAACTGAGAGAATCACTGAAGAGCAGGTGGAAAGAATACGTTATCTAAGGATATGGAGAAGTACAACAAAAGCTCTCTATAGGGTTGATGAGATGGACTAGTTGTTAAGGATATCCACTGCTCTTGCAGAGGACTGAAGCTTGATTGTCAATACCCATATCTGACAGTTCATAACTGCCTATAACTCCTGATCCAGGGAATCTAACACCTTATTCTGGCCTTAGCGGGTAGCTGCATACATGTACACATGTACACACCCTTTATTTAAGTAATTAAAAAAATGTCTTCTGGACATGTGTGGCGTAAAAAAAGCAGTTTTCTCTCTCTCTGCTACTAGGGATGGACTTCAGGTGTGACTGCCAACTGAGTAACTAATGACTTAAGGGGGAGGCTTAATGGAAACACAGCAGGGGGCTGGGAAGGAAGGAGGGGTGCACACTCCAGAGTTCCCATTATCAAAATGCAGGCTCTGACACAGGAAACCTCCCTCCCCTTCTTTCTAGAGATGAACTTCTTTTGAGTAACATGGAATAAACTAATCTCTCTAAAGAACATTCTCTATGCATTCATTCAGTTCAAACCTGGGGATGAGGTGAGGCTAAATGCAGGGCCTCACCAGAGAGAATTTATTCAACAACATGACATGGACATTTCACTCAAAAACTCACTCTAGCCCCATGGTTATCTCCATAAGACTTGTACATCAACATTTCATCAACATTTCATCAGGGATGAAGGAGCAAATATGTGGCCCCACCACTTTTAAAGGGACTATGGGCCACTAACTCTGTTTGGGAAAGGGTGTTACTTTTTTCAGTGGTCTAGCAATATTAGGACAAAAAATACATTAATCTCTGTATGCCATTCATAAAAGAGGTCAAGAAAATAAGGGATTCTTTGAGAAGAAATATGCCAGTGAGAGTTGAAGGGGCTGAGGGAGGGGAACTGAGGAGAGAAAATGACCAAAAGTCATTGATAAATATATAACACCATCCAACAATAATAAAATAGAAATGAAAAGAATAATTTCCGCATAGTGGGGAGGAAGATGACAGTAAATAAAGATGCCTAAGGAGCTGGGTTGCATCCCTGCAGCCCACATAAAAAGAAGTGAGTTCAATATCCCTATGACAAGATGGTAAGTAAAGAGAAGATAACGTCAGAAATCCATACCCAGTTGCATGGAACTTACAGGGCAGCAGCAGAAGAAAGAAGCAAGACTTTGCCTCCACAAGGTTGGAGGAGAAAACCAGATGTTGAAAGATGTCTTCTTCAAAGTTGGGTGTGCTGAACATGCACATGTATGTGCTTATACATGCACAGAATTAATCATTTGATTAATTTTAAATGCAATCTGGAACATTAAGGAAGAAATTCACCCTAAGAGAAGCTCCTGCATCAACTTTACTTCATTAAAGATGTAATGAAAATGAACTGTTTAATATGTCCTAGAGGTGTAGATTTTAACAAAGTACCTTGATAGTACTTAGAGTGTAGTCCCGAAGACAGGCAGAAGAGAGAACAGCTGTTACAACCTGGAGTGAAAAGCATCTGGGTGAGGAACAATCTCGTTTGACAAGAAACAGAGGATGTGAACTTAACCAAGTTAGAAAGAACTTTGGGGTAAATCCTAAAAAGAAACGTCTTGTGACAGAAAGGAATTCTCGGCCAGGAGAAGAGAAAGATGGGAAACACACTTGCCACCTTCCTTTATTTCTCTGCACTTTCAGTACTCTAAAAGATGCAAAGGACCTTCCACAGTGCTTTAAATGATTTCCTTATAATCGCCCCACTTCCCTCTGCTTCTGCTAGCCTATTTGTCTTCATTTTGTTAGTTCATCTCCACCATTAGTCAGATAGCATAAATCACGAGGCAACTATATCTCAGTAATGCCAGTTATGAAGTCAAATAGTTTTCAGTGAGCAGATAAACTGTAAGTTGCTGTTAGAAACTTCTTGAATGTGATTTTTGTGCTTGTACATCTGGTGTTTGTTTTTATTAAAATGACACCTTTAAATGGTTTCCGTAATAATTGGGATCATAATGTTCAGAGACTGCAGTGTGCCGTTGTTTGGTTTTACAACCAACTAATTTTTGACACTGCATTTCATACTTTCCTCTTAGGGACAGTGGCAGAGTGTTGTCAGAGGCTCTTTAAAGGTTACTAAACATAAGTCATTTATCACAAAGTTACAAATATATTTCAAAGAAGTAAAGCTTGTCACCTGCAGAGATGACAAGAACTCAAATATCTAGAATAGCTATTGAGCCTATCAATGTGCAGATACTTTATAACAAGTACCATTTTCCAGCTTGTTGTCATTTTTTTTTATTTTGCAGGAATAAATTCCATTCTTCTGAAAGCAGTACAATCTATTTTGTGCACTAGTATTGTGCTTATAATGTGTCTAGATAAATATTATATTAACATCTATTTAAGGATGACATTATAATTATGAAATTAAACTATTACAATGTTCAGGACATTCCAACTCAACTATCAAAGCTCATCCTTTCACTGTTGGACTTGGATGAGCTCTTTCTCTTCTAATGATTTCCAGAGAGCAGTCTGTGTCCATCTCTTCTTAGTAGAAGTTTACTCTCAGACTCACTTATTTTACTGGAAGAAAGTAAGCAAGGTCTGTATGCATAGCTCAGTGAAAACACATTTGACTCCTGTGAATATATTCTTGTGTCTTTCTCCAAAATTTCACATGGCCAAAAGAGAGTAACAGCATTTCCTCTTGTCCTGACACCAGTCCAGACTGTTCAGCCATCTTCTGGTTCTATTGATCTAACTGACTCTTAGCCCCTGCTCATTCTCAGAGTAGAAAGCAATAACAAAAATAATGTAGTCATGACTGCTTAATAGGTCCTGGGAGGTATTGTTTTAAGTTAAGCTCTACATGACTAGATAAGTTTCCCTATGAGAAGAAACTAGGCAACTGAATTAAAAGCATATACTTTCTCACTGTCTTAGCTTGGATTCAGAACCAATTTTGTCTGACAGTGAACTCTGCCTTATATTCCCTGGGAGAAGTCAGTCTCTGAGCCTCTGTCTGTACATGTGCATAGCTGAAATGAAAAGACAACCTTGAACTGTTGCTATCTCAATGTATAAGACTAACACGGCAAAAGAAACAAAACAGAGTAAATTCTCTGTAAATAGCATCCTTCTTATTTCTTCATACTAGACTGCTTGGTAACAAGCAATACTTTTGATTATTTAATACATAGAAGTTTATATAATGTGACAAATGCTTAAGAAAAACTTGTGGGGAGAAAAGATCATTAAGAAAATGAATAGATAATAAAATAAAGAGAAGCTAGATGGTTTGAAATTTCATGATAGACTTCATTTTCCACTTAGGTTTCGATGGAATTGTTATCTATTCCACTTTACTGAGACCAAAAAAAGATCTTTAAAAGAAAAATAAGTACATACTTCTCCCAGGCAAATCATTGTGATAATACTCGTAATCTTTCAATTATTGGCATTTTCTCATTTTCATAGTTGTTTCTGGCTCTGAGACCCACCCATAACTAGAGTAAAATGTAACCATGGGTGGAAGAAAATCTCATTTCTACCCCTTTAAAAATCAGTTCATTCCTAAGGTGACATAGAACAATTTTTTTCCATGGATTAATCACTAAGTAAAAAATAGGTTGCCATTTTATGTGTATGAGTGTATTGTCTGCATGTATGTATGTGTTCCCATGTCATGAAATGCCTATGAAGGTCAGAAGAGGTGATCAGAGCCCCTGAAACTGGAGTTACATATAGCTGTTAGCTGCCAGGTGTATGCTGGGATCTGAACCCAGGTCCTCAAAATGAGCAGCCAGTACTCTTAACTCCCTAGCCATCTCTCTAGACCCCTAGAATGTTGACATTCTGTCAGTGCTGTGAGGAAAACACTGTAAGTTTTATTGATAAATGGAGATTAAAGTGTATTATAATCTAGTATTCAAAGTGAGATCTGCTCAAAATACAATGAAAGGTAGAGCTAGGCATGCACTTGTGTTCATAACGTCTTGTGTATCAGTGTCCTCTGAGACAAAACCTTCCATAAGCAGGATGTTTTGAGAGGAGGGGAAGACTCCACTTTGCAGGAAAGGTAATTAAACTCCAGAAATAAACACCTGAATAGCTTCACGAAGTACCTAGAATTGATCAGGTTCACTAGACCCCTCCCTCCACAGCACTGTTGAGAAACTTTCAGACAAGCCACGATGCTTAGAAGCAGAGACCAGACCAGCTGCTTGGAAGAACTACTTGGGAAGTCTACTCTTCTAACTTTTAGCAGCTGGCAGTTTGCGTAGTGCTTTCCTGAGCTGTCACCCATGCTAGAGCAGGCTTGGTGGATGCCACTGTCTTTGAATCATTTCTGCCCTGTAAGTAATCCCAATAAAACTCAATGGTTTTCCACATTGGACTTTGCTGGTCCCCTTACTCTGGTCTGTATGGAATGAACAGATGTTTGTTCACATTTCCCCCACCCCCTCACTGCTATGTATAGCTTCACACAACATGCTTACTTAACTGGGATAGAAGGGGATGTATTGCATGTTAAGCTGTTGAAAGTGTTTATTCTTTGGGAGAAGCAGGGGATTTTTTAGAGAATTATGTGAAACTTGCACTACATCCTCTTTCATTTGTTATTCAACATCAGCAGAAACACTGTTTGATATCTCATATTATAGGTGTGATATGGTCAATAGTATATGGGTGATCTAAGCAAATAATCATTACCAGTCTCTGTTCTCTGTGGGAAATCCTCTGTTCATATCCATGATATAATTTTCAAATTTATATATTTTGCACGCAGAATAAAAAAATGATAGGTATATTTAATTTGATGAATTACTTGAATAGAAATTGGAAAGCTTTGATCTGCTAATGAAATCATCAAAACTGCTCAAGTTCTCATTTCTTCATCTGACATGTGTGAAACCTTAGGCACAGCTGACAGAAGCTATCTGGCAATCTCAGAGGAAATTACCAGCAGTTCCTACAGTTCTCTGCCTTGAAATCCAAATGTGAGTAGGTCGTTTTACGATTTCCCTTGATCACAACGTGAACTTGGTTACTTTAGTGGTTCTGGTGTTGTGTTCACTGCACAATACAAAGTCAGCTCTGGCGCCAGTGAACACTTAGAAAACTGAGGTAGAAGCAGACTTTTCCCACAGCCTTAGGCTGTTATACACTACTGCCCGACTCTAACTTTGATCTCAGTTGTGCAATTTGAAAGCCAGAGAAATGATAAATGGCCCTGAAATACAGACATATTCTCGCAAGACAAGACTATGGTCAAATTGATCAGTCATCAAGGTAAAAAGGCATGAAATAAATTCCAGCTTCTTTCAGGTGGTTGGAATGGCAGCTCGGAGAAAGAGATGAGTCTTCCAATGCCCACGTAATTGAATAATTATATGTGTTTGTGAATGAGATTCCTTAATTGAGAACTGGTAATTTGTCACCCTCATGTGAGTGCTTACAATCCAGGGTCACTCACCCTGTCCAAGATAAAAACATCAGCCTGAAGAAAGAGATACAGAATGAGAGCAGCTAATCACAACAAGACATAGACATGAACCCCCAGCCTGAAAGAAATGAAGACACAGTTTCACAGGAGTAAGTTTGCAGTCGGGGCCTGAGGCTGCACTGGTTTGTGCACCGTTTAGAAAACACCAAGCAGAGACTACATTCTGAGGGATTAAAGCTGAAGATGCTCTGACCTAGAGATGCAATAAAAGATAACACAAGGCAGCCCTTGAAGACAGTTAAAAAGATTCTGAAAGGGAAGAGGAAAGATTTATTAAAAATTAAAATACTAAAAGAATATATATGTGTTGAAATCAGTTTGTAATGTTTAGAGATCTATTTTTTTATATATTTTTGTGTGTTATCCAGGCAGATTACTTAATATTTTTGAAATTCATTTTCTACCAGTTTCTAAAAAAAATGACAGTGGGGGTAGTAACAGTCCTTTTAGGATGACTAAAAGAAGTTATAAATTTAATACTGGGTAGCAAAAAGTAGTGTAAAGCCATGGAGCCACAATTTATTTCTCTTTTTAGCTCACAATGAGAAAAGGTTGGGTAATCTCAGAATTTTCCCAGATCTTAAAAGTCAATTATTAGACCTCATTTTTCTACAACCCCTATCTGAAGAATGTTTCTCTTTTCAAAATATATTAATCATAAGCCCCGTTCCAAATTTGTAATATTTCTTTTTATATTAAGTTTTATACATTTCATCTAACAGTTCTTAATTAAATTTAGACTTCCTCTCCCATCTATTTCCCCTACCCACACTGAACTTCCTGTTCTGTCATACATGTTAAGTCATACCCAGTCAAGCATTAGTACCTAGATGTCTATTATTCTAAGTTCATCCTTTGGAGTCTGGTCAGGCTGTCTAGAGATCCTAAGTAAGGCATTCTCTCCCTCTTCCAGTAGTAATCAGTCTCTTACAGTTCTCAGTCTGGTCTGGCTTGCCACCAATTTCTAATGCTCCACTCTGGACCATTATTTAGTTTGAGTTTAGATGAGTCCTTTGCTCAATATCATCATTGCCACAGTTTGACCTGTGCAAGCTTCCAGTGGCCTGAAGGACTCTGCTTCCCTAAATTAATGAACCAGCCCTGGCTCTTACAATGTTTCTGCACTCTCTTCTACAATTATCCCTGAGTCTTAGGTGGGTGAAGTTCAATATAGGGGTCCTATCCAAGGACACACACTCTGCTGTCTCTTATTCTATAAAATTTGGCCAGTTGTGGCCTTCTGTGTGCATAGTACTATGTTGTTTAAGCAAGCTTCAATGGTGAAAGTTGAGAAATGCTTTAGTTTTCTCTTTATACCTCATTCCACTTTATTCCGTGAGCCTTAGTTAGCCTTTCAATATTAATTGGATGACTTACTTTGGGTATCTTACAGATAATTCATGTGCAAATTGAAATTATAAATCCCTCAGCATTACTCATTCTTCATCCATGTTATTAAAAAGGAAAGCAAACATTTGAAGGAATCTTGGTAGGGGAAAAGTTTTCAAATGATTTTTTTAGTTTCTCTTCTTAGAGAAACATTAAACATTTGCAAGATGAAATTTTCCTCCATTGTTCAAAATTTCACCTGGTGAAAGTAAAGGAACCTTCCTCAAACATCATCCAGTTTCAAATGTATGAACATCTTTATAGCTCTCTGTAGAGGCTTCCAGAATGTCTCATAATATCAAAGTATAAGAATGTGAATAGATTTTGTAACTTTAAGAAACTTAAGCTGCTTTTTGCTATATCCAGCATTTCCAATTAAACAATAGTTGGTAGTTCACAAGACACTTAATATTCATGATGACATCTAATACAAATGTAAATATTTCATAAAGACTGAGGTGGTACAAAATAAAAAAAAGTATACATATTTATAGAAATATGCAGCTCTTCAGCTCTGAATTCAGCTCTTGGGAAAGACATGTAAATTTTCTCATGCCATTTGGTGGCCAAGTTCAAAAACTTGGTGCCTGATGTTATTGGTAAAATTATGATTTTTGTTAATGTTATTTAGCAAGTTAAATGCAGAAAGACAGATGCTATCTTAGCTTCCCCGGTTAAAAGGCTTCTCCCCCAAGTTCATCTTTTGGAAACTTAATCCTCGGAGGCTTATGTTAATGGTATCTGGAGGGATTGCCTTTGGGATTCAGTTGAGATAAGATGAGGTTCTGAAGGTCAGGCTTCCATGATGGGCCTAACAGCTGCATAAAATAGTGAGGGTAATGTGGAGCTAACATACTTACTCTGTTTCAGGATGTCATGCCCTCTACATTGTTAGGATGCAGCGGGAAGCCCTCCCCAGACGCCCAGCAGATGCTGGTAGTATATACATATTGAATTTTCAACCCCCAGAAGGCTAATTAAATTTCTCTATGTTCATGATTACAGATTCTGTAATATTTTATTATAAAAAGAAAAAGTAGATTAAGACACTTGTTAAAACTATAATTACTTAGAGGAAAAAGAAGACAAACATAATTTCTTGTTGTAGGGTAAATGAGTATACTGACAAGTATAACTGCCACCACTCATCAGTGTCTCTTCTTTTGCAAAAGATGGAGGCTTTTACAGCATTCCACAACTAGTCAAGCACAGAGAGTAAGTATCTGTGAGTTGCCCAGCCCTACAATGGAACTTCTACACACCTAAAACTCATCAACATAGTGGAACAAGGGGATAGAGAGAAGACTAGTGCATCCCTCAGTTCTCACCAGCAAAGCTTCCGCGTGCAACAGAGGACAATTATCACAGAAGGCCACAACTGGCCAAAGTGTAAAGAATAGGAAAGATCAGTGTGTGGATAGGACTCCTCTATTAAATCTCACTTACATATGGCTCAGGGACCTTTGCAGGAGAGGGGCAGAAATGCTGTAAGAGCCAGAGTTGGTGGGAGGACCACAAAGAGGCAAAGGTCTCCAGCCACCTGGAAACTTCCTCATAGAAATTGTGACAGCATGCACAAAGCTCATGTAAGTAAAACTAGACAAACTCAGCATAGAACTGGTGAAATGGGCACTAAGTCCCAGTTTTAGCTGAGAAACTATTGGAAGCTGATCAGTGCTACAGGAGGAAGAGTTGGTCATCTTTAAGGGAGTGGTGCTAGATACTGTTCAGGTTCGAGTGGATGAACTCACACCTAGGAAACTGGGGACCCAAACATGACTTGATAAAATTTAGCATATATGATAGAATGCATGAAATATGATACGAGGGTCAACAGGATAGGTGCAGGTAGGGGCATCTAAACATGATTAAGATGTGTATTGCATGAAAGGTACAAAAGTTTAACAAAATATGTATTGTGAAAATTAAATTTGAAAAATTAAAAATAAATGATAATTTAAGGCAGAACATAAGAATAGTCAGATTCTTCATGTTAAATAGTGTTAATATTCAGATTAAGATCAAAAAGTTTCAACAAGTAGAAATTTGAACCCTTATTCTATTGTATCAAAATTAGGAACTCCTAAGGAAATAAAATCATGTTAATTCTTTTGAGTTAACATATTTGGGGTTGGTAGGATTTACTGAAGAGTAAGAACAATCTTATATTGAGAAGGATCAGAGCCAACACTGTTTAAGGTCCATACTTATATACAGGAAGAAACACGATCTATGATGGTATCGTTAAACTAGAACTTGGCATCAACCTTTCCTTCTTAACTTGTTGAAAATGGAAGCTTTACACTCATATATAGTACTTACCTCACTTACAAAATAATTAGCTTAGGAAATGATACTCTTTGTAAAGGAAACAAACAACTCAGTTAAAAATTAAGCTCTGGATCCTAACAGAATGTTTACAAAACAAGAATTACAAATGACTAATAAACACTTTAAAAAGTACTTAACATCCTTGGCCATGAAGGAAGTGTGGATTCCAAGCCACCCGAGTCAGAAGAGCCATCATGAGGTGAAGCTTTTTTTTTGCAGTGGGTTATGGTTAATGCAGAGACTCCTAGCTGGTCAAAGTGTCAAGTATAATTAACCATGAGTGCTTAACTGTAGATGAATTCTCTGTGTTAACTTCCTTAGACCCAAAGCTCAGGCAAATTTTCAGAATAACAGAATGAATGTTAAGTGCCTGCAGATGAGGAGGAGAGATGGCTGTGACATGCTGATTGCTGGACATGCCATGATTGTTAGATGCATCAACTCACAGCAGTAATTGTTACGATAAGAACTGTATAGGGGCTGGGGAGATGGCTCAGTGATTAAGAGCAGTGACTGCTCTTGCAGAGGACCCAAGTTCAGTTCCCAGCACCCTCATGGCAGCTAACAACCAACCATCAGTCAGTTCAGGGGAATCTGACACACAACCTCTTTTGACTTCTGTGTGCATTACACATCATGGATATACTTACATATATGCAGGCAATACACATATACAAAATAAAAATAATAAATAAAATATGTTTAGAGACCCATACACTATCAAGCATTCAACACTGTGACACAAATGGGAAGGGGTCCCTACGACTGCACACTTGGTAGAGTTATTGGCAGTTAAGGATTGCTAAAAGGAGAGAGTCACTCTCTTTTGGTTACATGGCTCCTGGTAGGTTTCCCAAGCCCACAGTGAGTGGCCCCACATCCATATACATATAAGAAGCACTAAGCTAGTTAATAGCAACGAAATAGGAAGACATGATGGTAGGAGGGACTGAAAGGGAACTAGAGCACTTTGCAGGAAGCTAATGTTCAGTGAGCATGATTGAAACAGATTAGAGAAAGGTGTGAAAATGTCAAATAAATAAAAGTATTATTTAAAATGTTAATGACATCTAATGAAGATTAACGATGATATTTACGTGCTGTTCAGTATGCAGTAATAACCCATTTGTACAGCATATTGGCCATGGGCTTTGTCATGTTCAATATTCAAAATCTTTGAATAAAAAGTAAAAAAAAAAAAACAATTTCTGTGATGTTATAAGAGACACAACATCCCTCCCTGTGGAGGAATAGCTGGGGTATACCTGTGGTTCCTTCTCTTTCATCTATTTAGAAAAATATGCACTAGAATAGCATTCAGCATTCTTCCCTTTGACTTTCTGCTCAGTTCAAGACATCATCCATTTAATTGCTGTTAATCATGTAAAAAATAATAGAGTAGCATGTCTGCAGACACCATGAACAATTCTTGGCCTGTGCATTAGCAGTCTTCTCTGTCCAAACACAATGTTACACTACTTTAATTTCAGAGTCTAGTATGAAAGTATATAATCCAGAAAAATGTCTTGCTTGATTGATTTCTGTACAATGAATATATACAAGGCCACTTCTCTAAAATCCTGCTTCTGAATAACTTGTAATTTAGGAAGTAGGCAGACAGGCAATAGATAGATAAATAGGTAGATAGAGAGATGATAGATAATTCAAAGAAAGCGCTGAAAAGCTGGAAGGACTGAAATTTCCTGAGGCTGGACCGTCACTCAGGCTGTGCACCTCCAGGCTTGATCTCCAACAGCCACGTGTCATACACCCTCTGTCGATCGCTTGCTGTTCACTTCTGCTAAGTGCATACTTTAGAAGAAATGTTACTGTTCTTGGTCCATCTCTTTATTTATTTATAAACCTGAACCCACTGTTAATTTATAGGATAATAAGGGTAGGAGAAATTCATTTTAGCACGTTTTAAAACAACTGCCTTGAAACAAGAATGCTATTTCTATAATCTAGACATTTATAATTAATGAAGGCAAATAGTAATAACCTTTATCACCCTTTGTGAATTTCTCTAAAGATTTATTTATTTTCAATGTACAATCCCCTATTTGTGTTTAATTAAAAATTTCCATCTCTAGTCATTCAAAATTGTGGCAGTAATTGTGACTAGTTGCCCTTCACTGAGAAGTGTACGGCGGCTTTCATAGAAAAAGAATTAATAACTGAGCATTTAGGGTTCTCATTTTAATTTATATAT
This sequence comes from Eospalax fontanierii, assembly GCA_035773235.1. NCBI lineage: Eukaryota > Metazoa > Chordata > Mammalia > Rodentia > Spalacidae > Eospalax > Eospalax fontanierii. Next base: position 21,516,825 of record CM069552.1, read on the forward strand.
ATCTAATTGTTTCAGTTCTCAGTAAATCTAAAGGTAAATGCTTGATTGAATGCATCAAATATTGTGCAATATTTTCCTCCAGGGCTTTATGATTCAGGAGTAACATTAATGGTTGTATTACCTGTTGCTTACATTAATTATAGACATTCCCCTTTCTTTATCAACTTCAACGTAATTCCTGTCAGTGATAATTGTAAAAGCCATTGCAATTTTTTTTTTCACAGAAGAGGAGAAAACATTGGAATTAGTGACAGCAATTTGTATGTCTTTTTATTGTTCATAGTTTTGGACATTTACATCCAGTATTTACACTATCTTGTAGATACTCAAGGTATCAAAGTTTAACCACATTTTAAATGTTTGAAATGTGTTTCAAAAGAAAAAGAAATATAATGAAAGGTTAAAAATAAAAATGCTTTTTAAACCAGAAATATTGACATTAAAATAATCAGAGTTATATCATTCAAGAAATATGCCAGGTGCCTGCATCATTTTTCCATATACAGCTTTAAAGAAAAATACTGTACAGAATGGTATATAATAAATGACATTAATGTGTACTGTTTTCTTTACTGATGAGAACATTTAATCTCATCCCAATTATGTTACTGAATTTTTCTATAAAACCTCTGTCTTAATTTTATAATATGGACTAAGTATTGATTTGTTTGAGTTTTACATCTGTTTCTATTGTTTTCACTGTTTCCCCCCTTGGATGAATATCTTTAAATATAAATACTTAAGAAATACAAATTCACGTTCTCTAAAGCTACTATCAAATTTTAGTCCAATATACCAAGACTATATACATTTCCATGAAGAATTGTTTGTAGTAATGCTTGATCCACATGATTGTCTTGATGTATAAGGGATATTTCCTTCTTAATTGTTTTTAAATAAGCTAGAATACTGTAGGTATACTCTCCATTTTTAATTACTGTTGAAGGTGAAGCTCTCAAATATGTTTAATCTCTTGTGATTCACTGTTAACTATACACATTTTCAATTGTATATATTTTTGAGCACCTTTGATTTTTCTAAATTCTATAAATATAAATTAGCCAGGAGGTCATTACCAAGTATTTAATAAATTCAACTTGATTTTCTGCCAGCTAACATTTGTTAGCCATTGACTTACTTATCCTAATTCCCAAACAATAATGATTAATCTCCCGATTCTGTCACTTAGATTTCTCTAAAATGTGAATTTTCACTGCTTTTTGTGGGACTTTATTTTGGTCTTTATTTGATTGTTTATTTGTTTACTGTATTTGATTTCCATCCTGTTAGCTCTCTTTAACAAAAACAAGTATTTGGTTAATTCCAAAGTAGCTTTCTAGTTTCCATTTATATGAGCACAAGATAACATTGGTATACAAGAGATACAGCTGTGCCTAACAGAGCAGCTTAGAGTAGGCAGTGGTTGCTCCAGCCTTCACAAACTTACTCATACTGTGTGTTTATAGTTCTTCCAAGTTACCTGTCTTTTATGTATACAAAAATTTTAGTACAAGCCTTACTAAATTATTTGTTCTGACGATGTAATATGTAGAATCACATATAATCAGGAAGATCAAATCTGTTAGGAAATCTTGAGCAAGAGCACAGATTTATAAGTGCCCAGTACATTCCAGAAAGCATGAAGAATTCCCACATGAAAATCAGGCAGTCCAAATTTTTTCTGGATATACGAAACCAAAGGTTCTTGAAGAAACTCTTGCTTTTACTATGGGCATTTTACTGTGGTCTATGCAAAGTGGATACTTAATGATTGCTTTATAGCAACATTTTTCAGAAGACTTACAACATTGCAGAATGTCTCAGGATATTTCCTTTTTATCTAATGTAAAAGGAAACAGGGCCAGGAGTTGTTAAACCCCTAGACCATGCCACAACTCCAAATTTGCTAAAATAAATTTCCCATAGTTGGTAAAAGTTTTCCAAAATCTTTAAAAATATTAACTCCATGGTACTGGACAGATGACTCAACAACTAAGAGCACTGACTGCTCTTGCAGAAGACCAGGGTTCAAATTCCAGCACCCACAAGGTGCCGCACGATCCATTCTAACTCTTGTTCTCTGAAATCTTTTTTCTCTTCGTTCCTCCACAGGCACTGCAGGATATGGGTGCACTTACATATGTGCAGGCATAATACTTGTACACATAAAATCAAAATAAATCAATCAGAACACTATAACTCCATTGAAAGATGTTCATGAAACATTGCTCATCTTCTCTATCTATACCAAATCTATGCTTATCTTCTACCCAGGATTTTGAGACAGATTAGCTTGGTAATACTTAAAATATATTTGATTTTTCTTAAATTTTAGTTATTATATAAACTAATATATGTTTAAAAACCAATTCAAAACATAATCATCTTGAACATTAAACAATAAGATAATATAATTGTACAGAAGGTGCTTTAAATGTGTTTTCTCTCATCTTAGATCTTAGGGAATTCCCCAAGACTGTGACATCCCTAGGTTAATGTAACATTCTAGTAAAGGCAAAATGTGTAGTCTTGTATTTATAGTCAAGTATCCTAGTTACCACTAATCAAAGAAGTTCCTTTTGCACCAGAGACTACTACAGACACTGGTCACACACAGACATTATCTGCGAATTGCCCATGCCTAAGTGGCAAATCTATAATGCAACCTCTACACTCAAGGCTAATGAAATATAGAACGAGGGGTAAAGAAGACAGTGTTGAACATCTCAGCTCTCATTAATAAAGCTCCCTCATTCGAGAAAGTGCCAGGAATACAAAAGGTCACAAATGACTACATCATGGAGCGTGGGTACCTGGCCAGGACTCCTATGAAAAATTTCACTCACCCACGGCTCAGCAACCATTGGGGAAACCAGGGCAGAAAGATTATAAAAGCCAGTGAGGAGGGGTGTGACCCTATTAAAATAGAATCCTACAAGTTTCTGGGACCCTAATCATATGAACCTACAGCAGTCATTTTGCCATGCTCAAGATCAATGCAAACTCAAACAGACAAAAACTTAGCATGGCCTTGGGGAAATGGGTTGAGAACCCCAACTTTTGCTTAAGAAATATTGGCAACAAATTACTGTTGTATGAGAATGAGCTAGTCTTCCTAAATCAAGGGACTCTGGGTAGGATGACTAAGAACGAACCTGCACTGAGGTCATTTGGGGCAGTAACTTAACCCTGTAGACCTCAACACAGATGGAAGAATGCACAGATTTCAATTGGAGGAATATGGAAGTTGCCAGTCAGGAAAGGGGTTTAATGCTAGTTAAGACTTATTGAGATGTTCTCTATGAAGCACACTCCAATTCAGTTAATTTATTTCTAAAAATATCTTCATGCTAATAAGAAAAGAAATTCTCAAATTGAAATCTATCCTGGTATGTTTTTCAGATTTGCAAATAAAATTTTATGTTCTATTTTCGTATTGGGAAACTGGTAAAGATGTTAAACAATGTACTCCAGAAACTACAGGAAACATTAGTAGTCCAGCATTCATACCACTAAAATTTTGAAACTTGGGAGGAAATTGTGTCTTTTAGGAAGTTAGCATGCATATCAAAGTACAAGAATTCAGCATATTATTTTTTTATCAAAATGTTGCAATAAAGGTTGGACAACTTCTGTATTTCATTTCTAAGTGTACTGATCTTACAAATTAATAACTGATATGGTGCTCTAAACAAGGAAGATCTCTTTTGTTTGGAGACTATACAAAAAAATATTATAATCTACACATTTAATAAAAGAGAAAGCTTGGTCAGGCACTGTGGCTGTGCACCTTTATTCCTAGTTCTTAAGAGGCAGAGTCAGGCAGATCTCTGATTGAGACCAGTCTGGTCCACATAGTGACTTCCAAGTGGACTGAAATTAGGGAGACCCTCTTAAAAAATGCAAACCCAAATAGAAAGTTTGAATGATTCATGGACTTCTTTTTCATTGCTGGAGTATTGTTAAGAAGTAACTCTCTACAGTTTCTCTGCATTTCTGTGTTACATTATTCTTACGAATCTATTTGTGCTTTATTTATATTATCGACTTGAAATTAAATATTCTCAGTGCAGGCCAATTAAGATCATAATTTTGAAATCGGTATTTTTTTAAATTCATATGATCAGTATCATTGTTTGAGAAATAGAAGCTTTTATTTTCCTTGCATATTGACATATTACCTCTTGTTCATCTACCTTTTGTTTATGTTTGAGAAAGTTATACATGCTTACAAGGCATTTTGATAATATCCACTCCCTTTTTCTTCCCTCTAAATAATCCTTTATCTCCCTGCCACTTCCCCCTTCTACTTTCATGGGCTCTTTAAAACAAACAAACAAACAAAAAAACAACAAAAAAAACAAAACTCTCTGAGTCCGTTGAGTGATGTTTGGATGCACATGTGTGTAGAACCATTTACAGTAAAAATGGAGGGTTATGTGTTGAATGAATCAATACATCATGCCTTTAGGGATATTTTTATTACTATGGCTCTCTAGCATAATAAAAGTAGTAGACTCACCCTAGGGCCTATGGCCTAGCCCTCCATGTGATTTTGACCCAGCTAATGCTACTAGATATGAGTTATCTCTCATGCAGTGGGCTTTAAACCCAATTCAGAAGTGGCTAGTTACCCCAAAATCATTCATTGTTTTTATACTGATATTGCTAATTTCCTTTGTTTTTCTGGAATTTACTCTTACCTAGTATAATGCTATTGGCATCTAGTTCTCTTCATTACATAGTGCTATAACCAAACAAAACAAAACGAACAAACAAACAAACAAAAAACACAGAATAGAATTATATCCACTTGAACCCGCTGTGACTGATAAGATCATAAGTAAAAATTCATTTAAAGCACTGAACGTGCCAAAAATCGTGATTTGGCTGCACAATGCTTATTGAAGACAGGATTGTGTCTGCTCTGGTCACTGCTACTGAGCAGGTCGTGCAGAGAGCGTGTGTAATGTTGAAACTCTAGGAAAAGGTCAAAACTAGAAATGCAGTTTACCCTGAATTTGTAACACTTTTGTATCATCATAAAATAAAAATAATTTAATAAAAGAAAAAAAATCTCCTTCGTAATTTCTAACATCATATTCTTAGTCTACTGTAGCCTCTGCCCTTGTCATGGGAAGTCCCAGAAGTACTTTGAAAAAAAAAGTCAATCTACATTATTTTCCTTTGAGATGTCATACCTTTAACTGTGGTTTCAAAATATGCTCATTGATTCTTATAATTGCTTTTGATAATCATTCAACATTTTCTTTTTCTTTGCATGACTGCTGCTCTGTGTCCTTCATTTTCCTTTGCACTAGTTTTATGGCAAACTAAAGCCATGAATATAGAGAAGGTTATCTCCTGATCATAGCATTAATTGATGTCTGGGAGTCAGGTAATACTACCTAATGAGACCTGAATCAAGTGATCAGTGCAAAATGCGGATTTTCAAATGTATTTTATCTAACCATTTGAGCTGCCTGGAAAATTGGCATAATTACACAATTTGAGTCTCTAAGATATGGTAATTCTTGATTCAGATATTTCATTTCACAGAAAAGGGAATGAAAAAGCAAGGTTTGATGTGAGTGACTTCAGTATCTATTGACTATAACAGAATAGACTTTTTGAACATACATGAAAGAAATGTAAATTATTAAATTACCTCAAGTGATTCTGAACAAGTGTTACCACCCTAACATCTACTACAAATAAAGCCTTCATTTTGCTTCCTAAGGACAAAAAAAAAGAAAATTTTCTGATCAAAGAAATATGAATATTCAGAATAAAAATGGGTTTGGAATATTTATGGTGCTCACACAATGGGAATAAATAAATAAATAAATTATTAATAAATTAATAAAATTAATTTATTAGATTACATGGTATACAATCAGGATTTCCTGGTTTAACCCTTTCCCTTTACAACAAAGAATTCACTATGAAGTAAAGGAAAAACTTAAAATACATTTTACTAAATGATATAAAGGAACATAACAAAAAATTACTGAATTAAAAATTGGAATGATTTATGTATCTATGTGCAAATGTGTGCATTCACCTACACATCCTGAGTATATGTAAAATTAAACATAGGTAGGAGGCATAGTAAACATCACAGGCCATATTTCTAAATTGCGTGCTTCTATAAAATAAGAGTTTCTTCAAAAGATGAAAGTTAATACTGCATACTGTTCCTGTAGCAATACATGCTGTAGCACATTCTGTCACAAAAATCTCTGCCCAGAAGCATACAAACATAATATATAAGATACTCATATAGAAATGGATAAATCCATTAAAACATGCTGTGGTAAATTTGTGTAGACTGGTTGGTTATAAATAGCCTACAATTGACCTTGCCCAAATGGCTCTTCTACCTGAAGTCTAGCTCTCATAGTTCTAGAGGATACTATGCAATCTGTCAAAGGAGAAACTCAATGGTCCAACCCAGCCCTAAAGCCTAATAACCATAACAACCATCAGAGCCAACTATCTCTATTGGTGCAATAGTGACACTTTTATCAGGGTGGGGGCAATGAACACCTACCTAATTGAACTTAAAGCCCTCTCATTGAGGAGGGAACTCATGGATGGCATTGTAAACAGCGACAAAGAGACTCTATAGAAAACCCTACTTTTGTCATATCTGTACACAAATGAAATTGTTTATTGTATGTTAAATATGGATCCTTTATTTACAGACAAGTATACCATACACCACTCAATTAAGAGGCTTCTTTTTGCAACAGAAATGAGGACTACTACTGCAGAATTTCACAACTGATCACTCACCAAGAATATATGTGTGAGAGACTCCCAATCCTAGGTGACATATCTACAGTGAAACCTCTGCTGCACCCAAGGCTCACAGAACAGAAGGAAGAGAGAATACTAGTGCATTCCCTCCCGTGAAGTTTTCTAATTCAAGAGTGTGACACGCAAAGCAGGCCACAACTGGCTAAGTTTTAGAGAATAAGAGACTGCAGAGTGTGTGCCACTAGGCCTCTTATATTTAACCGCAGCCACTGACGACACAGGAAACATTGCAGAAGAGGGTGCAGAAAACTGTAAGAGCTAGAGTTGATCCTTGAACACAGGGAAATACAGGTTTCCAGGCCTGTATTGGGAGCTTGCACATATCAATTGGAGGTACTGCTGTTGCCAGTACCTTGAGCACAAGACCCATGCCAATTCAATCAAAAAGGGGCGCAGAGGAGAGAGAGGTAAAGGAGTGAAAGCCAACTTTAGCTTGGGAACTGCTGGAGAATGATTACTATTTGGTGAGGGAGAGGAGACCTTATTTATAATCTCTCGATAGGCTGACTAGACTCCAGTGAATGAAATCACACTGAAAGACATCTGAGGACAAATGCTTAACTGGATGTGACTTAACATGTATGGCACAGCGAATGAAGTCCAGCAGTGGTTTGGGAGGTGAGAGCTTGGATGGAGAAGGTAGTATAAATTTTATTAAGAACTATTGTATTAAATGTACAAAAGCTCAATTAAAAATATTTTTAAAAGCTAATGTCCTGAATCGAGATAAAATGGATATTCTGTTACTAAGATCTGGAACAAGACAAGGGAGCCCAGGTTTGCATTTTTTTTTCCACAGAATGCTTGAAGCCCTACCCAGGACAATCCATAAGAGAAAGGAATAACAGGTATCCAAACTGAGAAGCAAAAAGTCAAATTGTCCCTGTTTGCAATGAACAGTACTTTCCGATTGGAAAGTCTCCTGTGATGGTTAACGTCAATTATTTACTCGGTAATGTAAAGAGTCACCTGGGAGATGGGCTTCTGGCCATGCTGTTGAGAGATTATCTCAATGGCAATTTTTGATGTAAGAATACCCATGTTACCCGTGGGCAAGACACTCCCCCGTGCAGAGGATCTTGGGCTGTATAAACTGGACAGATCAAGCTAAGATTGCTGCATGCATTCCTTTCTTTTCTGTCTCTTGACTTTGGATCTAAATTGACCAACTGTACTTGCTGCCTTGACTTTCCAACCTGAACCTTGAACTGTCTGCCAGAATAAAACCTTTCTCTCTTAAAAAAAAGTGATTGATTTGGTAATAAGGTGCAATTCATCCCCATATGTCTGACTTTATGGCTTTCTTATAAGCCTCTGTTTGTCCTTTCTTAATCTTCTTTCTACTGCCCAACAGAATAAGTCTTATTTATGATGGGAAAAACTAAACTTATGCTCTTACCATTACTTTATGTAAAAAACACATTTGGTAATGAAATTTTTCAGAAATTATACTGGTGCTGAATCAAAAATAACAAAATGCAGTTTTGTAAACAATATCTTCTCGGTTGAATATTCATATTAGAAAATGACTTCTCTGTACTGCTTTGAAATATGGATATCTGTGCCAAGCCAGAGATTTTTATCCCTCCAAATGATAATATTTATATGGTAACATCCAGTGAAACAAAGTTGTTTGCTCATGAAGAAAGAAAACAGAGTCACTGAAAAATGATATGGAAATCATTTATCTTTATTTTATTTTTCATGTCCTTCCAGAAATTGAACACATACATAAATGCAGAAATACATAATTAATGTTCAAGTACACATGAGGAACTAAAGTTTTACAATACTAAACAAAGCAAAAACATCATTAGACTGTTAAAATAAGATCTTTTATTTTCATAACTTATATCAGCATACGTAAGTTTTAAGAACTGTATATGTATAATCGTCAAATATACACTGAATACAAAACACTGGAGTTTAAAACACCAAGTGACTGAGAGGACATAGACTCTACAGAGAAACCTACTTTAGCCATATCCCTAGACCAACATTATTTCTTACTTGTAAATATGTATCTTCACATTTATAGAGAAGTATACTTTTCACCCCTCATCAAGCTTCTTTTTGCAACAGATAAAGACTATTACGAGCTCTAGAACTGGTCAAATGCAGAGAATAAGAGTTTGTGAAGTGCTGAACCCTAAATGACACATATTCAATACAACCTCTACACAGAGGATGGATGCAGTTCTCAACTCTCACCAGGGAAGTTTCCTTATGAAGCATGTGGTGATTAAACAGAAACCCCAAATTTGCCAATATGTAGAGAACAAGCGACCACAGAGTGTTTATCCCTGAATAGGACACCTACTTTAAATCTTTGCCTCCCAAGGCCCCAGAATCATTGCAGAAAAAGAAGCAGAAAGACTCTAAGAGATAGAGAGGGTGGATGATCACAAGGAACGAGTTTTCCAGACAGCTGTTCAATAACTCATATGAACTCACAGCAATGATGACAATGTGCAAAAGTTATATGAAAGCTTAAATGACATAAAATCCTCCATAGTCATGAGAAAAGAGTCATTCTCAGGAACTTTTGGTACTCCATGGCCTCTGGGTGTGGACAGACAGTGTCTTAGAGTGATGGGACTCTTGGTGGTTCCAGTGGATACACCCACATTGAACGATAGCAGGAACCCGAATCTTTATGGAACACTACATATATATATGTATACATATACATATATAGATAGATAGATAGATAGATACATATGTAATAAACATGAGAGTGCATTAAATTGTGTAGGGGGCTGTGGGGAAAGGTACAGATAGGGGAAGGGATCTAAATTCAATCAAACTACTGTATGAAAATGATAAAAATCAATTAAAATTTCTATAAAGTTACATCATTGAAAAAATCAGACTTCAGTCCTCATCTGTAGACTGTAATTCTATATCAGAGCTTGCCTGTCAATTGTGTATTTATGCTCACAAATAGGAGATTTACATCTACAGTGACAAGGAGTCGTGTGTAAGTCTTCTCTCCCATTTATCCTCAAACACCTACATGTTCCAGTTTAACTGAAAATGAGTACCTAAAATTTTCCCTTTGCTTTTGTCTGTTTTCAGCTGGGTTGCTATGCTTCATTCTACACTGTTCTACGATAGTTTTGTCAATGATTTCAAATCACTGCAAAGACTCTTGCCATTAAAATCCCATTCTGGCCCTGAGGACATGGCTCACTGATTAAGAAGAGGCACTGTTCTTAAGCGGACACAAGTTTGGTTTCCAGCACCCACATCAGGCACTCACACATCCATAACATCCACATACATATATAATTAAAATACATGTTTAAAATATGTTCAATTCATGTCAACAGAGAAAGACTCTTGATGTTTCAATAATTGCTCAGTAAAAAGTATGTATCACTTTATTAAGGATGTGTGCAGGGAAAATAATTTAAAATCTGCCCTACAAGTCACAGTGTATATAAAGATGTAACAGAGTCTGTGTCCTTTCTAGTTTAACCAATGTATATTATATTTAAATATAGTCAAGAGCCGTGGCCTAGATTCTTCAAACTTATAATAACAGCAAAGACAAGAGCTTACACATATTCCAGCTGCTTCATCCTTTCTGTAGATTCTGAGAAAAATATGCATAGTTAACATAGAAAGTTATTCTTTACATAATTCTGACTATAAATTCTCACAGGGACAAATATGTTGCTGGGAGTTCATGCTAATCCAAAGAATTGAAGATCAATCATATTGTCCCGTAAGGAAACGCTAGAAAAAAGAGAGGAAGGTACATGAGCTGTAATTATTCTTCAAGGATTGCTGAATATATAGGGCCACCTAAGATTCACCCCATAATCTAATAAAAGTTATCATATAAGATGAAATAGAAAAGGGATCTATTTTATTCAGGTCATCAAAAATGAAATGAGAAGAAACTTTCTCATGAAAAAAACTAATATTCTGTAAGCTTTTTAAATTTGAAATGAATGTCCATGAGAATTATGTAATTTATTGGTGAGGTGTCAACAGTTTAGGCATTTACACTTTTGAATGGCATTATAATAATTATGTCAAACTTCTCGTGTGTAAATAAATACTTAGCGAGCAAGTACTATATCCCAGTGTCCCACAAAAACAGACATCTACTCATCACCTTAGAACTCATTGGGTTCTCAGTCAGTCTTTTAAATAATGGAAAGAAGTTCCTTCTTACCTGTGGTTAATTCAGACACAAGAAGACAAGGAAGACTCTGTTTGAAAAAAAACTAATTTCTACATCTGATAAATTGAAAGATTTAGGAAAGACATAAAATTTGATTCAGGGCAATATATGATAAAACAAGGCTGACTGGTTAACAAAAAATGAATCATTAAATAGAGCTCTGAAAATGTCATGGAAACAATGATCAAAAAATCAGATTATTATGAATGAACAGGAAAATGTGGGGCAGAAAAGGTATTGTGTGTGTTAAAGGCTTTGTATATTTGTGGATCTCTGTAACTTCCATGAAACCAGGGCCCAGAGGGATGATTGTGTGTGCATTGTTGTGTTTTGCAAATTCTGGTGGAGACATGTGAATTTAACAATTGGGGGATAATGTTATGAGAACTGGTTGAATGGAAAACGAAGAGGCTGCTAAACACTCAGCATTGCACAGGTCAGTAGTCCACTCACACAACCTCAATGATTACTCATTCAAAAATATCAGAAGGGACTTAGATAAAACTGTTTTAAAACAAACAAAATGTTAAATGAGAAGTGAAGTCAATAAACCCAAAGCTGGAGCTTTAACATTCTCTAGTGGGTGACTAGAGGGAAGTGTTACTGATTTAAGGATGATTATCACATATTCATATTTATTTTACAGGGTAAAAATTTAAGCTGAAGAATACAAGATACATTTTAACATTGAAATTAAATGCTGTGGAATTAACTAGATATTTTCAATAATTATTTATTAAATCTGGTAACTTTGTAAGTATAATATAAGACCCTGGAGATAGAGAATAGTACAGAATGTCAGGCCATGATAAAATCTGCCTTATAGCTCTTTATTTGGGAAAAAAGTTTAAAACAGCTCAATGCTCTAAAATAATGTAAAAAAATGATCAAGATGTAAAGAAATGTATCTACATAGAGTGATAGTCTATCTCTTCTTGAATTTCTTCATGGGTCAATTTTATTATTCTTTTGAAATATTTAAAATATTTTAATTATTATTTTAATTCTATGTTATGAGTGCATGGTCTATATGTAAGAATGGGCACCATGCCATGCAATACCTGCAGAAGCCAATGCCTCTTAGCAGCCATGTTGGCGCTGGGAACCAAACCTGGGTCCTCTGTAAGAAAAAACAATGCTTTTAATGTTGAACCATTTCTCCAGGCCCATCTTTTGAAATTTTTTATATTTCTTTGAGCTAATAAGAGTCTTTTATACTTCTGTCTGAAATGTAGGACTGTATTTTTTTTTAATTTGGTTAAAGAATCACATTGGCATTTTGGTGGGGATTGGATTGATGCAAATTGGTTTTGACAATAGTGGCATTTTCAATATTAACTCTGTTCATGTATCAGCAAGGGCAGTCCTTCTGTTTTCTAGATTCTTCGTTTTCTTTCTTCAATGTCCTGAACTTTTCAGTGTAGAAAAATTTCAACTCCTTGGTTAGATTTATTCCAAGATGGTTTGTTTTTCTTGGGATAAAGGTGTAAGGTAAAGTTTTCTTGAGTTCCTTTCTGAGCAAAAATATTTAATGTTGGAGCTATCACCATTAATGATGTCAAGCAAAAACAAAGAGTCATAGAAAAATAAACACATGTAATGGCACCAAAAGAGTCAGATTGATGAATGCAGTCGAAGACCCAGAAATAAACTTGTGACACTATCATCACATTATGGTTTTTTAAAAAGATTCCAAAAACATACATCGGAGAACAGAAAGCCCCTAGTGCAGATGTTGCTGGAAAACTCAGATATCCACATGAGGAAGAACAAAGATCAATTCCTATCTCCTACCCTTTAGGCAAATACATTTCAAATGGATAGAAGACCTCAGTGTAAGACCTGAAGCTCTTGCAATATTAAATAAAAACATAGGAAAATGCATCAAATTAAAGATTAGGCAAGGACTTTTTAAAAAGGATTCTTGTACCAGTGAATCCTTAGAATCCTTATAAAGGGAGAAGGACAAGCCTGACTCCACAAAGCTGTCCTCTAAATGCTGCTTCCTGCACATGTTTGAAGATGTGAGCACTCAACTTTATTTCCTCGATTCCTTCTGATCCCATTCCTCCCTACCACAATGGACTCTAATCTCCCTGGAACCATAAGCCCCGAAATCCCTTCCTTCTGTAAATTGCCTTTCTCATGCAACAGAAAAGTAACTAATATATACATACATGTATGTATGTATGCATATATACATATATATGCATACATGCATATATATGATAAAACTTTGGATGAGAGACTGAGGTAATAAATGTTCCTGGAGGAGGAAAGAAAGGGAAGGGTGGATGTGGTGAGTAAGTTCAAAGTATATGAAATATATTTTAAACTCTATGAAATACACCACTATATAAAATGGGTATATGCCAACAAAATTATATGTCATCCTCAGAGGGAAAAGTATTTTTTTACTTGAAGATTCCAAATTCATAGCAATGTCTTGGGTAAGATTATCACTAATAGCACCAGAATTTAAGACTGTTAGCTTACAGTATAGATATAAAACTAAATTTGCTTTCTCAGAGCTATGAGAAACTCACATTTTCTGTCTAATGTTCAGAATCTGGTAAATTTGCTATTTGCTTTCTTAGGATTTTTAGGTTTTTATTATTAGATTTTTGCATTTCGAAATTTAGCATGAAGTTTAGAAAGCTTCCTTATTCTTCTGTGTGCTTGAATAAAATTAGGATCTATGACTCTTTTCAAAATGCTTTACAGATGGACAGAACCCCGTTTTGTGTCAAATGGAGCCAAATGCCATTCTACATTTGTACTGAAATGAACATTTATGCCAATTTGAAGAGTACGCAGGTGCAAGATCAAATTTCTTAATGCCATTTGTTCTGAAAATCACATAAAGCTCCCTAAAAGTATGCTTTTTATAGGAGTAAAAAGAGTTTTGTTTGATATTTTTAAACAATAACACCTGCTCTAGGCAGAAAGCAAGTATCCATAGAACAGGAGGGGACTGTTTGGTTGGGAAGAGGATTTCCAAAGGTTGTCTCCAATAAGCAATGAGAGGGTGAAATGGAATATATTTTGAAATGCTGGGACGACATTGGAACTGGAAGCAGCAGTGTGACTGGGAAGAGGTTCTGCCGCATGCGACTGACAGATGCAGGCAAATGGCCGGAATTCAGCCCAGCCAAGGAGATGGCAAAAATTCACAGAACTCCATCTGGGGCCCATTTCTTTGGCCTGGGAAGTCTGTCAGACCTTTCCTTCTGGTAAGCCTGAGTGTCCCTCTCCCAAGGACTGGTAACTGCCATTTCTCCTTTGGATCATAAACTTACTTCTAAGTGTTCAACCTATTGTCACGAAATTAGTAATAATTAGTTCAGATCAATGACTTCTTTTATATTTTTCAGCTAGCAAGATTCCATCTGAATACATATTTTAGATAATCTCATATCGATAGAAAAACAAGACTTTTTAAATGCTTCATTATTTATTTATTTATTTTTTGATGTGCACGAGTGATTTGTCTGGATGTATGTAAGTGTTGCCATGAATGCAACATCCACAGAGGCCAGAAGAGAACATAAGATCCCCTGGAACTGGAGTTGTAGAGGTTGTTAGCTGCCATGTGGATACTGGGAAATGAACCTGTGTTTTGTACAAGAGCACAATGCTCTTAACTGCTGATCCATATCTCCAGGCTCTGATTTTTTTGTCATATACTATCTCATAGTCCCTTAATATATTTGACTGTTTTTGGTCTACTTAGTAGTTCATTATTTTTCCAAAAATGTCTTATCATGTGTTGTCAAGAGAATGGTAGAGGCAAAAAAGGAGAGACCATTGTAATCTCTGTGACAACATTTCCTTACACGCTCTGGGTCACTCAGCGTATTTTTATTTTTTTCTTAGATAAAGGCAGAATGTTATAGGCCAGTCATTCCCATTCATCTCCAAGATGAGTCAGCTCTTCTGATGCCCCATTCTTTTTGTCATCTCTATAAACAGTCCAAGGAAATCACAAAATAAGTAAGAAAAAAAGTACCTTCTTAGATACAGTCAGGCTAAGTGATTTTTGTCAAAATATAGCCCATAGACCATATATATTAGAGACAGCAACTGTTCCTCATGAAATGAGCATTGTCCTAAGTTCTCCCAACGTAAATTACAGTGTCTTTTTATAAAAATGCGAATTTGGTCAAGATTCTCACATGAATTCACTTGGTAAATTCAGGATTGTCATGGAGCTATGAAAATCACATACAGAATTCCCTAATCTCTTTCTCATGGAACTTCTCAATAATTGACCACATATTAAGACATAGAGCAGGAAATTACAAATTTGGAAAAGCTAAATTATCATCCTGTGTTATATGAGGCCACAAAGGAATAAAGGTTGATATAAACAACAATAAAAATTAGGAAAATATATAAACTCATGGATGTTAATGTAGTACTAAATGAAAACTGGATTATGGGAAAATTCAAGGAGTAAATTTAAAAATTCCTTGAATTGAATGAAAATGAAAACACAACATTCCAAAATCAGTTTGACACAGTTAAAACAGCCCTAAGAGAAAATTTACAGCATTAAGTGCTTACACAAGAACATTCAATATCTAATATAAACAACTATGTACATGAAGGCCTTGAGAATTCAAGATCAAATAACACCTAAAAAGACTAGATAGGGAGAGATAAATAAAATATTGACTAAAATTAATGAAAAAACAAATGAAGAAATCAATTTGAAGAATTAATAGAACAAGGAATTTGTTCTTTGAAATAATGAACAAGATTGACAAACTTTTAGCCAATTAACAAACAGAAAGTGAAGACCCAAATTAACAAACTCTGAAATGAAAAGGAAACATTACAACAGACCCCTAGGAAATTCAGGAAACCATAAGTACAAACTTTAAAAATATTATTTCTACTAAAAAGAAAGCCCAAATAAATGGATAAATATCTATCTGCATATGTACAGCATATCAAAGTTAAGCAAAAATGACAAAAATGTAAACATATTCATAACCAACACTGAGATAGATGCCATAAGTAAAATTTTTCCAACTGAAAAAGGCTCAGTAGTAGAAGAATACAATTTAGATTTCTACCAGCCTTCAAAGAAGTACTAATGCCAATATTCTTCAGGTTATTTAAAAAATAGGAAAGGAAGGAACACTTTCAAATTCCTTCTATGAAGTCAGTATTACTCTAATACCAAAACTAGACAAAGAGTCAACAAATGTAAAGAACATGATAGGCAATATCCCTAATTAACAAAGAAGCAAAAGTTTAAAATAAATACTCAAAAGTGAATGCTAGAACAAATAACAAAGATTACCCACCATGGTCAAGGTTGATTCATTCAGGAAATGAAGGGAAATTTAGATTATTTTTCCTATTTGCATGAATAATTATTGTTGGAATTTTAATTGGCATTGCATTGATCCTTTTTAAATACTGCTTTTGGTAGGATGGCCATTTTCATTAATTCTACAGGAGTCAATGAGCACGGGAGATATTTCCTTCTTCTGGTATCTTTTCAAATGTTGTATGGAAACATAGAGTTCTAGGATAGCCAAAATACTCCTGAAAAATAAAAGAACCTCTTTAAGTATTACCTTTCCTGATCTAAAGCTATACTATGGATCCTTAGTAAAAGACAAAGAAAACAAAATAGGACAACACCAATAGCATAGTACTTGCCTGAAAGCACAGTATTGAGGACAGGGATTTCAAGTCCATGCATTTACAACCGCCTGATTTTTTTTTACAAAGGAGTCAGTCACAAATACACACTAGATAAAAAGAAGTAAAGACTGCATGATAAATAAATAGTGCTTGTCAAACTGGAAGACTGAATGAGAAGACTTAAGCTAGATCCTTATCTCTCACAGTGTAAAATATTCAACTCCAAATGGACCAAGTAGATAAAAATAAGACTTGAGACTCTGAATTGTTCAGAGAAGAAAGTTGGGAATACAATCGAGCTTATAGTCACAGGACAAGACTTTATTACTGGACTACTACAGCATAAGAATTTACAAATGGGACCTCATGAAATTAAAAAAAAAAATCCCTGTACAGCAAAGGACACCTTCATTTAAGAGAAGAAGGAACCTATAGAATGGGGAAAAACTTTATCTGTTATACTCCTGACATAGGATTAGTATGTAGGATATAACAAGAATAGAAAAATTAAATATTAATAAATAAATAAATAAATAAACAACAAACTGGGAAATGAGGAATGCTCATTCTCTGCTGGTGAGGTTATAAACTCATGCAACCTCTGTGGAAAGCAGTGGGGCGGACTCTTAAAAATTAAGAAATTAGCGTTTGACCCTGTTATATTTCTCCTTAGCATATACTCAAAGAACTCATCCTACTTCAAGGGCTATGGGGTGGGTGTTGGTATGGAAAGGCATATAAAGAAGATTAAGATTGATTGAGATGTACTGTAAGGAACACACAATGATTCAATAAAAAAGTTTTTAAAAATTATCAAACAATGTAAGTATAAATAAAAAAGATACTCATATTTTATCAGGGAGTTGCTTATATGCATATACGATATTCTCAAACAAACAAACAAAAAGTAGAAAAAAGGCAAAAACATAAAATAAATAGCCCACTTAAAAGTGGCACAGGATTGTATCAACATGGATTTGTAAGAAGAAGAAATGCTTATGACTGAGAAATTATTTTGAAAATGTTAAACACTTTTAGTCAAATATAAATTAAGGAAACACAAATTAAAACAGTTTGAGATTTTATCTTACCGCAGTCAGAATGACTAACTTTGAAAAAAACAAAAAAACTAGCAATGACAAATGCTGACAAGGATGTGGAGAAGAGGTATCACTTATTCCCTTCTGGTGGAATTGCAGACATTTGCAGCCCTTATGTATATTATTGTAGAGATTCCTCAAAAAGCTGGAAATCTATATATCATGTGAGCCAGTCCTGCTCACATATATACTCTCTCTCTCTCTCTCTCTCTCTCTCTCTCTATATATATATATATATATATATATATATATATATATATACATAATTCTATACTCTACCACAGTTCATCCATGTTCATTCCCTTTCCAGAATAGGCAGAAACTGGAAACAACCTATGTATCTACCAACCAATGAATAATGAAGATTTGGTACATGTGCACAATGGAATACTAGGCAGCTCTGAAAGAAACAAAATTATGAACCTTGTTGTTAAATGCATGGAACTGAAAGCTAACATCCCATGTCACAGAATCCAGACCCAGAAAGACAAATATCATTTGCTCTCTCATAGCTACATGGTAGCTTTGAAAGCCTAGATATATGTGTCTCAATTTAAAAATCTAAAGACATCAGTAAAAAAAAAGCCATGAAGTTGAGGAATTGCACTTCATCTTTTGAATCTCAAGCTGGTGCTGACTTCCAACGCTCGTCTCTACTAGCTGGATTTCATAGTGCTAGCAGACGCAATGAATGCTCCCTGAAGAGTAAAATAATCATCAGCCTTACCCAGGTGTGAATTGCACCATCTATAACAACATGGTTAGACAGGTCACTCGTTCTTATGTAGAACCAATAATAATTTTATTCTGCTAAACAGATATAGTGTTATATTGACTCTTAATGACATAGTTATACCCATAGATTAATGCATTTCTCATTTTTCATCAAAAAAGCATCTTTATAGATATTGTTGTGATGTGTTTTAGTTTCTTTCTTATCGCTGTGATAAAAATACTGACCGGAACCAACCTGGGAAGGAAAGAGTTTATTTTTCCTCTCCGGTCAAAGTCCATCCCTGAGGGATGTCAGGGCAGGAACTCTGGACTGGAACCTGGAGGCAGGAGCTGAAGCACCGGCCATGGAAGAACACTGCTTACTGGCATGCTGCCTGGCATATGCTCAGTCTGCTTCCTTACATAACAAAGGACCACCTGCCCAGTGGTGACACCAGCCACAGTAGACTGGGCCTTCCTACATCATTCAACAATCAAGAAAATGTCCTTCAAATATGACACAGACTAGCGCAATGGAGGTAATTCCTCGGCAGAGGTTTCCTCCACCCAGGTATGTCAAGTTGCCAACTAAGCTATCCAGCACAGAGTTTTAAACAGAAACACGCTAGTGGCCAACACACAAGGATCAAGAGGCTACAGAGTGCTTATGCCTGATTAAGACACCTATATCAAACTTCTGCTCTCAAAGCCTAGGATTCGTTACAGTACAGCAGGCAGGAGGACTGTAAGTGCCAGGGAAGGTGGATGACTGCAGGGAAACAGACATTTCCAGACATCTGGTCAGTTACTCTTATGCACTCACAGCAATGGTGACAGCATGTACAAATTCCATGTGAGCTCAAGGCCCAGACAAAATCCCAGTATAGACATAAAGAAGTAGGTAAGAAACCTCAACCCTAGCTGAGGAACTAATACCAACTGATGACTGTAGGGGGAGGAGAATCAGTCTTCTTTAAAGGTGAGACTTGTTTACAGAGAGACATTTTGTAGTTTGACCCGGCTCCTCACCAAAAGGCATTTGGGCCCATGAATTTGACTGTACATGACTGAATATAAGTGATTTAAGTACAATCAAAATATGTTTGATGAGATTCATAAAAATTAAATAAAAAAGAACAAAAATCCCCAAATTGCACTTTAATTTGGAAAATAGGTGCTGAGTATTCAGAAGATGCAAATTGGCACATAACATGATGAACCCTGACCCTAATGCTTTTCTTCCTGTTTCTCCCATTCTTCTTTGTATTCTCTGTATATCTTTGAATGATACTAAGCAGAGAATAATTTTCTACTTGGCCACTAATTACAGTGTGCTGACAATCAAAGTGCTCCAGATTTTTATTTTGTCATATATTTAGGTTACTAATAGCTTCACTGAGGTTCTGAGATACTTCTTTATGTATATAAAATTCCTCCCCAACTTATTTGTGTAATATAAAGATTTGTGAAAGCTATGCTTATGAACGTTAAAAAAGAAGTCATTTCAGATGCTCCGGATTGAGTACAAATACAGAAATACTTGCCATTCATCTTTTAAAAAAATGATGTTATTTTGAAGTAACATCCTGATGTTTTCTCACATAAAAAAAGGTCACATTTTGTCAGATTTTTCTATTTTTATTTAAAAAAAAACTTCTTAGTACATATATTCTATTTAATTGCTTGATTGAAATACTTTATAAAAGGATTTTTATAGGGTGCTTAATACACAAAATATAGTACTGAGCTAGTAGGTATTCATCATGAGTTTTTTTCTTATCATTTCTACATATTTGCAAAAGATTACTTAACATTTATTTTCTAAACTTAACCAATAAGAAAATCTATTTGCTCCTTTTAGAAATAATCAATATAAAAACTATTTAAAGAAATACTTTATAATTTTTCTTTTGCAATAAGCAAACTCTTTACTGAGCTCTCTGACTTTCAGAATAATTTGTTATGTATCCATCTTCTCATCTGAGATATTTAACTAGAACTGAATATGTGTTTACTTTGTGAATAAAGTTTATAGAGATTTCACACTGAATGTGGCTCAGATCAGTTTTTGCCATGCCCCATATGAGAAAGAAAAGTGAATCTGGAAAAAAAATGGATGAAAATAGAATTTTGCAAATATAGCCACATTCTTAATCCCCAGGCAAATTCTCTTACGTTAGCTAATGTACTAGTAGGGAAAAGAGCGAGATGGAGCATTCAAGCATAGTAATTTGCACAAACTTTAATAAACTCACTATTTATCAAGGCATGAGCTCTCATAGTATAGGGAAATCAGCAAGCAGTAGAAAAATACTCCAAGGCTAGCAATAATGAAGCATTATAAATAGAAGAACTCAGGAAATAGGAGGCAGAGTGAACAGTGACATAACCTAGCTGAATGAAAAGATGACCTGGCACACACTGTTGTCTTCATTAAGGGACATATTTGCCAATAGGATATCAGAAGATTCCAGGATGTGAACATGGAATTGGGTTTACTCCATCCTTTCAACAAGGTTTCATATCTCCTTTCATACAGTCAATATGGCCAGTAAGATACAGAGGACCTTATACAGAGATTCTTTTCCTGGGACAGAGTAGAGAAGAGATGTTGAAGACGGCATCTGGGAGCTGGAGAATTGCACACTGGTTAAGAGGATCTCCAACTCTCACAGAGGACAGAGTTGGGTTGCTTTAATTCATGTTTGCTAGCACACAACTGTATAGAAATCCAGCTCCAGGGCATCTGACATCTTCTTGTGGCCTCCATGAGCACCTGAGTGCACACACACATACACCAAAGTGAATTTGGATTGATAATGAAAGTACATGATCCTTAAATGGATTCCAATAAAAATTCAGATTTTGTAAATGGTGTGTTGTTGGGCATATTTATGGGTGGAAATGTATAATAAAAGCAAAATGGAAAAAAAAAGTCATTATATGAAAACACAGAGTTAGCCTCAGCTCAGTAAGTAATATAGCCACTAATAATTGTAATTTTAATAATTTTACTTATTTATTCAGTTTACTGTTTCCATGATACTATGTGCCAGACAGGCACTCTTTTATTTGATCAACTTAAACATTCATTATTTAAGTGGCTTGCTTACAGTTATCCAAGCAAAACAGAGGCAAATCATGCCAAACTTTAATTCGATATACCCTCTAGTCCTAGTAGAAATGAACACTGTGGCCTATGTGAAATGGGCATCACTTCTCTACTTGAAAAATGCCATCACTGTGCTTTCTGTCATCCTCTATCCCACTCTCCACCCCCTCTATGTTTTATTTTGCTTCCATTGCTATTTGGCTATGTCTCTTCCATTTCAGGCATTTGTTGAGGTGTTGATTCCTAGAAAACACGTTTCCAGTTGGAAACGAATGTATGACAATCAGTGTTTTTAAAAATCAATCTCAGAAGAAGATATGTTGACCAAATCACAGAGCTCCATGTATGAGCAGACTTAAACCTGCTCTTGATTCGTTTTCTTTTACTATAACAAAATACTCGAGTCCACACAATCTATAGAGAAAACACATTTGTCTTTGATCATTACTCTTGGGTCTCTTGGCTTTTGATGAGACCTGTGTGGTGCTCCAATTCGTGGAAGAAAATCATAATGCAAGGGATTCGTGCATACCACAGAATGCGTGAGGGCACCCTGTATTGTAGGAATCTGCCGCATTGGTCACGAATCCAGTTCTCTAGAGCAAGTGTTACTAACTCAAGCAGGAAAGACATTAACTGATCGATCATGCCTCCATTCCTTTGTCACAGTCCCCTTCTCTGGGCGCTACTTTCCAACACAAACTCTAAAGGAATGAATTCTAACATGCTTGCCTCAAGGAGTTAAATTCAATCCATGGCAGCGTTCGAGGCTTTGTATTACTTTTTCTGACAAACACCTGATCGAGAGGGCCCGTGAAGAGTTTTTTTTTTTCATCTCAGACAATATTCAAGGAGTGCTAAATATGAACAGTTATGGATTGTTTGACACCAGTCTCATCAAGTGGACCAACAAGCCTGTAATTCCTGAAGGGGAACTTAAAGAAGCATATTACAACATCCCCCATGCTTCTCGGGAAACTGCTTTAATTAATAAGCTCACACACACACATTTCCTGTGTAGTCTCTTTATTCATACTTTACTGTGAAGATCAAACAATGATATTGTGACATTGAAATTAAGGCAGTGACTGTCACGACATTATTTAAAATATTTTAGAGCCAGAGAGATGGTCCAGTACATAGGGAAAACTGTGGCTAAGCCAACCAGCCTGAGGTGACTCCCAGAGTCCACATCATGGAAAAAGAACTGACAGTAATATATTGATATCCCATCTCCATACATGTGCCTTCCAAGCACAGCAACTGATCTCTCATCTCCAAACGCGAGCCCCGCTGTGACACATAGGCACTCTCCCAATACACAGAAAAGAGCACACATATAAAATATTTTCTACACGTATTTATTTACAGAAAAGATATGTGTCATCTGTACTTACCATAGTGCTACTGTGGACAGAAGTAACTCACTGTAAAAGTCTATGAATTGCTCAAGGCAGAAACCTGAAACTTATTTTAGATCTTCAAAATGGGTCAACTTTTTCTGTCATCTGTAGCCAGAACTTTCTATATCTGGGTGAGTGATTATTAAGGAAAAAATTATTGGAAGAAAATAAACACAGCTTATTCTGAGTGTTCCTGATTTTATATTCACAGACAGATAATGTTTCTCTCATAGTTAAAGCTGAAAACTGGCATTTATCAATTTGACTTTCTCTTTCACCACGGATCTCATTGAACAGTTTCCTCTAGTTATAGACTACAGCCAACCCAAGTCTCCTGTCTGGAATGGGTTAAAAGAGGCAAACCCAAAACACAGGGAAAAACAGAGATTTCAGAAACAGGCGAGGGAACAACTCTGGTCTATAAATGCTGCTTTGTTCAATGTTCACGCTGAACCTCAATCAAGAATTATTTCCAGATGAAAACTCTGAGGTAGAGATTTTAAACTTGTCTATATCACACATGAAATGATTGGGCAGAGTCAAAATGTATACCTTTGAATCCTCTGCACTGCCTCACCTGTTAAGAGAGATTTTAAGCAGTGCTTAACATTTTTGATGTTTAACTGGAAACATACAAGGTGAAGACAATATGAAATCTGTTCTTTTTTCCAGTGCCTCCTCATTTGCAATTTGTAACTATTAGGTTTTAGAAAGGAATGTATAGGGGTGTATGTTAAAAAGAAATCTTAAAATGTTAAGCTCTCAGCAAATGAGACATTTGAATGCTCAGAAAAGGATCCGAAGAGAGCTTCTTGTGATTCAGTTGGAGATGTGGTGTAGGATTCTCCATTCGGCGACAAGCCCGCACCTGTCCACACGTTCTGCTTCTGCTACTTTAATAATTCAGCTGCAGACAGTTGGAGCTCAGCTTCTGCTTCATTAATCGGCTACAGGGACGCAGTATTTTCTCAAAATTTTGGTGACATTTCCATTTCTCATCTTTAAAGGAGTCGCGCCTTCTCTTCTGGAGGTCGTGCATTTCCTCCCCTTTTGGCAGATGGATGCTTTCAGTCCAGTTCATGCTGGCAGGATGCAAATTTCGGCGCTCATTTTCCCTGTAATGTACTTACTCATTTACACCTTTACCCATTAGAGGGAATCCTGTCCCTATCCCTTTCCTGCTCCCGACCTTGTCTTCAAATCGCAGCTCACTGGGCTAGTTTCAGAAGAGATGGTTAAAAATTTCTAAGGCTAGCAAAAGTGCTACCTGTGATAGATGAAAAATCATTAAATAAAAGAATTGGTATAAAATATTAATTTCTCAAAAAATTTAATGAGGAAAATGGCATATTTTAAATATAAGTTCATATAATACAGTCATAGAGACATGCAGTTATATGTGAACATAGAGATATATTCCTCCTAGAATAGTTTATATTCTCCTGTTTCCCTTTATTTCTGCTGATTTAATATCGAGTATTTTTAATATGATTTTTTAATTTATTCTTGAAGAACTCCTTACATGCATACCTTTGGTTTTGATCATAATCACCACTGTTGTGTGTCTGTAAGACTCTACATGGATTTCAAAGCAAACTAGTAGCCACTTCATTTTTTTTTTCCTCACTCCCAAGCATAAGAAATGTTATTCATCCTGATTCATGTATTACCAAATCAAGTATTATGACACATCCACTCTTGTGCATTTTTATGAACCAGCATATTTGAAACTAACAATTTCCAGAAAAGAAAGAATGAATTTTGAGATTAAAAATGATATAGAATGGGTCTCTAGCCTGGTTGACTGTAAGGCACTGAGTTGTCTGCCCTAAGCACAAATGTGTCCCTAAATTCCATCCCCACCCGAGAAAAAAAAGCAAACTTAAAACAAACAAACAAACAAAACAAAACAAAATCAAAAAAGCATATTCTAGTTTAAAGGTGCTAATGGCCTGGGGTGATGGCACTTTCTTTTAGTCTTAGCACTCTGGAGGCAGAAGCATGCATGTCTCTAAGAGATCAAGATCAGCCTGGCCTACATAGTGAGTTTCAGGCCAGCTGGGGCTACAGGAAGGTCCTGTCTCAAAAATAAAAGGGTGCTAATGCAGGTTGCTATGCTCTACTATTGGGAAAGTATATTTTACTATATATAAATGTCTAAGCAACTGATAGGAAGTTTAGTGATTTTTAGCCCATGTAACTGTGCAGAATAATGAACATCAAATCACTGGGACATGTGCACAGAAGGTTTTCGTATTCGTAACACTCTGTTACCCTCTTACATCACCAGTCTTTGTCCCCATTATCCCATTCCCGTTTAACTCTCTAGTCACTGTTTTCTACATTCCATATTTGAGGGAATACATAAAATCCTCCTCTCAAGTCTGATGTATTTCACTTAACCTGATGATTCTCCAGTCTCTTTTTTAAACTTTTATGCAAACAATACCCCCCCCCCCTTAAACCTTAATAAAGTGAAGTGTGGTGACTTTCTGAATCTGCTTTCTGTGAAGATTTACTAAACAGTTTTAGCATTCCAGAGGCAGGAGTTTCTACTACAAAAGGCATTGTCCACTGAGTTTGAAAGTTCACAGTTACAAAATGAGAAAATATTATAAACTTAGATTTAACAATTGTAGGATCAATAATGACCTTCAACACACTCAAACCAAAATGCTAATACATGTAAGTATTTTTGGAAGTAACATATGTGAAGATGTAATTAAATTAAAATGAAGTGTTCTGGGTGATCCCAATTCTAATGTAAAGAAATCTGCAAACACGCACACACACATACACACACAAAGAGAGAGAGAGGGGGAGATAGAGAGCACTTAAGAGTGACAAAGACATATTTGGAAGGCAACAGTCTTTAACTTGGAAATGGAAGATTGAGAAGAATCTAAATATGCAATACTTTGATCTAATAATTTTATTCTCTGTAATCATAAGGAAAAATAATGTGCAGTGCAAAAGTTTCCCAGAACAGAGAGTATTCTTCCACTGCCCTTGCAAATTATACATTTAACCTTCTATTTTAATGTAATTAGTACAATTCACATAGAATGAATTTAACATTCATTATTTTCATCACTTGTCTTTGCTTCCTAATCTTTCATATTACTGTTTTTCTCTTACAAAATTGTTGTATACAGTCCTTCATATACCCTTGGCTGCTGTTCTTGCTTCTATATTCAGAGCCACTACTTCTAGCCAGCACTTGATGGCAACTGGATTAGAAAATAAGTTTACCTATGCATGGTGATACAGCTTAACCGTCAACCAAAATCTGAAGATTCTCTTTGTTCACCTTATAGTTTAGTGTCAATTTATCCCTACCATTCTGTATAGAGAATACTGGTGACTGAGATACCATAAGTAATATATCACGAAGTATTTTCCCAAGCAACTCTTACTTGGGTATTATAGAAAAGTTAATCTCTTACTTTCCTTAAACTTGTATGAAAGTGATTTGTTTTATGTTTGCATTATTCTGTTTATTATTTGGGATGTGATTGTTAATATAGAGTTCATACTCTATATTTTGATAAATATTCTAACCAGCCCCATAACAAACATGAAAATTCTTAGGATGGGAATATTTTCATTTGGGGGCTGGAAAGATGGCCCAACAATTGTGAGCACTGGATGTACTTGCAGAGGACCTGAGCTCAATTCCCAACATCCACATGGTGGCTAACAACCATCTGTAACTTCAGCTCCAGGAGATCTGAAGCCCCTGTTCTGATCTCGACAAGCACTACATGACACAGGTGCACCTACCTACATGCGGGCAATACAGTCAAACACATAATAAATAAAATAATAAAAGATCCTAAGAAAATGTTTCCATTTCAAATTGTTCTTTCACAGAAATGGGAGGCCTTTGTGCAAATCGTTTCAGGTGACTTGAGGCAGTAGGGTGGTACCAGCACAGCCATCACAATTTCATGGTAGAACTAAGAAGGACAGAAGAAGGCCTGAGCTGCAGGGTCCCATCCACAGTACTGCAGTTCTTGGGACTGAAATTCTAACCCTGGGAGACTGTAGCCTCTCTCTCTGTTTGAATCCCTGAGCTCAGTTCATAAGGCTATAATTAATCTTTCATTTCATCTTCACATCACATGTGGACAGGTATGTTTTTAATCTAACTACATGAGGAGTTTTATAGTACAGACCCCAATGGTTTTTCTAAAGAACACTAATTCTTCTACATTGAGGTACTGAGATGATCCATCAAAAAAGTTTAGGAAATAATGAATCAGATACGTACTGATTTTTTGTTTATAAAAATTTGCAGAAATTATCCATATATAATTCACCAAGTGCATTTGAGCAACAAATCCTAAGTTTGAAGTGGCCTATATACAGTTTCTAAATTGTGCATCTAATAGTGAATCTGCTAAACACAAAAGAAGTTTGTTGATTCAGACTTCACACATATACATGTCAATACACATAGAGAGAGAATGAAATCACATTATTTACTCTGTTGTGCCTGGAAACATGGCTATATAGTTTTCCTAAAGTATGTAGAAATTACTATTTTTCAATCATCTTCTCATGAAATCTTTATTCTTAGGATACAAGGAAGTATTTAGTGAAGAGGTTCAAGGAAAAATCACACTTGATACAAATTTTAGTTGGAAGATATTTTAAATCATTTAAATTTATTCAAAATTAAGAGGCATATCCTTATTACAGAGTTCAAGTGTAGAAATATAAACATCTGTGTTAAACAAATTGGGTGATACTGTGCATGGAGTTTCCATTCCCTGAGTTGAGGAGGAAAAAGATTGAGCTGTTTTTGGAGAAAAGATTTTAAATTTCAACTTGAGAGTTGTATCCCCAAAATGTGATTGTTAGTTACAGAATTCAGTTGAATTATATTAAAATTATAATTTGTGACCAGAGTTCAATTAATCACCTCTTTTTTTAAGATATTTTTATTTATTATTTTATTTAATGTGTATGCGTATTGTACCTCCTTGGATGTAAGTGCACCCATGTCATGTAATGTCCAGAGTGGTTAGAAGAGGTGTCAGATCCCCTGGAACTGGAGTTACAGACATTTTTTTAGCCACCATGTGGGAGCTAGGAATTGAACCCAGGTCTTCTGCAAGAACAGCCAGTGCTCTTAACTGCTGAGCCATCTCTATAGCCCCAACCATCTCTGGTATTAACCAGATAAGATTTAATGACCACACAAGATATCAGATACCGGTTTGATGTATCAAAAACCCTTGGAAGAGTACATCTGAGTCAGGCCACAGTGATATTAGAAGGGGTGAATCAATCCTAGAACTAGGATTAATACTCTCACACAGGTTTTATTTAACTAGATGAGTTAGAAAAGAAACTCATTTGATAAGAAACTGAGTTGAGGTTGTGTAAAGAAAAATGTTGGTTCTGAATCTAAAAGTCTCCTGTGAACAGAAAATGTTCAGCAAAACACTCCACATTAAGTGGTGTTCACTAGAGGAACAATAAAGCTATAGATCCCTGTGATTCTTGTCTCCTGAGGGCAGATGTTCCTGATGAACAGTCAGTGATGTTTCTTCTATTAGGCACTTTTGAAAATATAAATTAATGCCTTAGCCATGTACATTCTGAAGCAGTCTCTTGTGATTTAGAACAGCATGAATCAATTCAACATGGTGAGAGCCCTCTCACATTGTAAACCATTAAAATTAAGTTTGTGAATCTGAAAAGTTGAAAAATCACCCCTGGGACTGAGGAAAATGTGAGAATAAGACTGAGAAGCCATGATTCCTTGTCCATCTTCCCACACACTTTCAGAGACCTGTCATCTGGGAGAAAAAGCAAGGCTTTCACCATGCCAGATAAAGGCTGTGGATGTGACCTAGATAATTCTTGAACAATTTAAGATGAAACACTTCCTTTAATATCGTCTGAAAGGAAAAGTTAAACCTTTAGTTCTCAGAGTGAAATTGTGGTCAAAACAACTGTATCAAAAATACAAAATTGAGATGAAAAAATTTGTACTTCTAGATAAGTTGTCTGAACATATTCGGTCGTTTTCTAAAACAGTCTCATTATATTAAAATCACCAAAACACTCCTGTGTGTGTGTGTGTGTGTGTGTGTGTGTGTGTGTGTGTGTGTGTTTGTGATTGCATAATAAAACAATATAAATTTTCAGTCATAGAAATATACTACTCCTCAGGAATAAGGAAAGCTTGACATTCAAGGAATAGCTACTTTGAGGTTATAATGCTATAAATAATTTTCTCACTAGAACAATGACATTTTCTACTTCAGTAGAGTTCACTTTCCCACTCTTCTCAAAAAAATGAATTTCAACCACCTCAAGTACTTATTTTAATTAGAAAAAAAAAGGAAAGGATAAACCAGACAGTTGTTCAACTTAATGTCCAGATATTTCATAGATGTCAAATAAAATGTTGTTGAATGACTAATAGAGCTTAAATAAAAACCAGAGTTATAAAAGCTGAAGAAATGTGCTTGTCAGTGCCTGAAGTTTCATTCTCAATGCTGACATTCCTGGTACACAAAATTTAATAAGAAAAGGAACCCGTACCTAACTGAATCTGTTCCCAAAGAGACTGCACTTCAAAGGGGTGTTTGCCTCACTATAAGGAAAAGTATAAGAATATACAATATTAATTAATTTGCCTTAACTATGCAGTGATTAAAGAGAATGAGCATGATTTTTTCCTTAGAAATTAACTGAAGCAGTTGAATTAAAAGGACTCCTCCAGCATAACTCTATATAAAAACTTATTAATTCAAGATTTCAAGACATTTTCAAATTGTTCATCAATGCATTTTGTCTTAATCAAAGTTTCATCAATGCATTTTGTCTTAATCAAATGAATGCTCACTTCATTTCCATAATTATGTTAGCTAATGTTGATCAGATATGTGGAAAGTACATAGTTCCCTTCAGAATCCATGGGTTCAAGTTCCATAATAAAAATATGAAGTAAACAATATCAGAACTTTGCAATCAAAACTGCTGCTGAAGAAGAAGAGGGAGCTCAGATGCAGGGAGGCAGTGCCCTTATCGTCACAGCAGTGTGTAGTGTCCAGGCATCATCCTGGAAATGCCACACTGTTCAAGATATTTGTCACTATTTGAATACCAAAGGGGAGCTTGGAACATGACGCTGTTTACAGAGCAAGGAAAGATGGAACAGCCAGCCAATTCATCATTCAGTTGTTTTCTCTGATGGTTATCCTAGTAATATATCTTTCTTCACAAATGTCATGCTGTCCATCATGAAGCTCATTAAGGAACTCCTGAGGAGAAAATCAATATGAAGTCACAGAAAATTTTCATTTTAGCCATGTAAATGTTTACTGAGATTCAGTTGACTTCACATTCAAAATGCAACCCGTCAACATTTACTACTCACAATCTCAAGTACACTGACAGCATTTAATTTGGAAATGCTTTGTGAACAAATGGAGAAAGTCCATTTAACCATTCTTTAAATATTTGCCTGAAAAAAAGAAAAAGAGATCTAATTGACTAGAATAGTGCTTTTCAACCAATAGAATACAATAGAGCAAGGGGAAAACAATCCAGTGTTCCAAAGACCAAGGTGGGATGGCCGTAGATTTTGCATTCTGTTCACAGGCTTATAAACTTTTCTTCTTGTAAGCACTGACTCTACATTGAAAAATACAGCTATAAAACATATTTATAAATACAGACACAGAAGGCTTAACATCAATTGCTGTGGATAACTGTTTTGGTATGACCAAATACCTCCCTTTATAAAAATTAATAGCATGTGTGACGGTTTGAATGAGAAAGTCCTGCATAGACTACAAGTATTTGGACATTTTGTCCTCAGTTGGTGGTGCTGCTTTAGGAGGGTTTGGAAGCTGTGGCAATGATACAGGAAGCAAGTCACTGGGGGCGAGCTTAGAGTTCTTAAGCCTTGCCAGATCTCCAGTGCCCTCTGCTTCCTGTGCCTGCTTGAAGATGTGAGCCCTAAGTTTCTGCCTTTACTATAACCACCTCTGCCACCTGCCTCCTTGCCATGATCAACTCTTGCCCCTTTGGAGCCATAAACACTTCCTTTTATAAACCATTTTTTTATAACTTGCCTTAGTCAATGTTTATCCCACAGCAACAGAAAAAAGGGCTCATACAGCATGGGAGGGAGTGATGGCTTAGGGGGCGAAAGCACTCATATCAGAGTTCAAAGGCTTAGAACCCATGTCATAGCCAGTTCTGGCAGAGTGTCTGTAATCCCAATTGCTTCCATGCCAAGATGGAAAGGGAGATCAGAATTCCAGGAAGTTCAAAGATCAATCAGCCTAGTATCACAGATGTCCACAAAAAGAGAGGCTTTGTCTTAAACATGGTGAAGATGTGAACCAACACCTAAGATTGTCTTCTGATCTCCACATGAGCACCATGTTCACCTATAATTATACCCATAAACACACGTGTACATCAGACCTCCCATACATATAAACACACATACACATCACACAAACTCAAACATCGACAAAAAGAAACTAATAACTCAATTTCTTTTGGGATATATTATCTTCAACTCAAAATTTGAGGATTCGTGTGAGTTGGATTTTACTTTGTTAGCAACTCTGTGCACTTATTCATAACCTCCTTATATAGGAATATTTGGAAATATATAAACTTTAAAACTGTAAATGTGATTTTAAAATGTTAGATGGGGTAGCTGTAGAGATGGCTCATCAATTAATACCACTTGCTACTCTTGCAGAGGACCACAGTTCAGTTCCTACTGAACCCACATGGTGGTTAACAACCACCCATAACTCCAGTTTCTGAGGATCCAATGCCCACTGCTATCCTCCATGGGCATTGTACACATTATGTACACATTCATACCTGAAGGCAAAGCACTCATTCACATAAAATAAAATAATAAAGACAAAAAGAAAAAAAAATAAGACTTGTGTTACTATTCCTTTAGCATCTGTAAGCAAAATTTAAATAACTTTGCATGTTTGCAATAAAGGCAGCTTGAGTTAAAAATCAGGCATTAGGATCTTAGATTCTGAGTTCATGATTTAATCAATCAGCAAAATTTTTCTCAGTGTGTAAGAGTGGGCTAGGTCCAAATTAAAAGAATGGGAGCAACAGGTGTTTATCTTTCAAGCACAAAGTTTGACTATTTCATTTAGAGGCTTCAGGTACTCTCTTTGTATTGAAGGTTCACTGCTCTCATCAAGCAATTTGTGCCTGAAGTATCCAAGATTGCAAAAATGAAAGCAAGACCCACTTAACTGTAGCAGGCATCAGCTGCACTTTGTGTGATGGACAGGTCCTAGGTCCTAGGAGAGAACTGAATACAACCATTGTGCAAAAGGCACATAGCAACAAATTGATGTCTAAATTTTGTCTTTATACATATAAATTAAGCATCTCTCAGCTCTCATCAGAAAAGAACATGTTTTCCAGTAGATGATGATTAATACAGAGATCCCTAACCAGTCAATGTGAAGCATGAGAGATTGTGGAGTACTCACTTATAAATGGAATATTTCTGAGCACCCCCTCCATCCAAGGCTCAGGGATCAGCAAGCAAACAAAGGTATGAAAGATTTTAAGAGCCAGAAGTAGACACTTGCAGCCAGTTTCACAGTATTTGTTGAACATGGCAGAGCATTTGCACTCATGGACTAAGGGTGTCGGTACTGGATGCAAAAGAATTACACAAGATTAAGTTAGTCAAAATCCATGCATAGACACGGTAGAGACACAAAAGCCCCACCATTGTTTGCTGAGCTAATGCCAATTAGTAACTGCTGAGGGAGAGTCATTTTTCTTCATAAATATGCCCTCTGAAGGCTACTAAATTTCCAGGAGATGGTCTCATATCTATGTGTATACAGGAAGCATTAAGTGGACTTAGTAGATATTGAAATGGGATTTGGTAGCTGGAGAGATGGTTCATCAGGTAAGAGTACTTGCTGCACTTACAGAGGACCAGGGTTCAGTTCCAAGCACCTACAGGATGGTTAGTAACCATTCTTAACTCCAGTTTAATGGGGTCCAATGCCCTCCTCTGTCCTCCACAGGCATTATATTCTTTCACTGGTGCACTTCCATATCTGCAGGCAAAGCACTGATACACATAAAATAAAAATAAATAAATTTTTAAAAATCAAAGCAAGATAGATATTACTCTTCACTATCCTATACAGAATCTGTAAGTAAACTTCAAGTAACATGTGAAGGTGGGAAGCAGTGGTAAAGATTTGGAAGGAATTTAAAGGGAGGTGCTCAGGATTACATTTAATCAGTACACACTGCAGGCACCAATATTAAATATAGTCTTTGAAAGCTAGAAGAAAGGAAGCCCATTGTGATGGCTACACCTTTAATCCTAGCACTCCGGAGGCAGATACAGGCAGATCTCTGTGAGATCAAGGATAGCCTGGTCTATATAGTGAGTTCTAGGCTAGCTGGAGCTACAGGGAGACTCCATCTCAAAATGATTAAAAAATAAAAAGACACTGAAAAAAAAAAGTAAAATGAAAACAAAACAAAAAATATCACATCTCAATTTGTTCTACTGCCTCCTTGAACCACAGTCCAGCAGACTTTCATTCCCTGAGTAAATGAAGAATGGAGAAGGGTAGAAATCGATATATTTAGACATGTTCCTATTCCCTGAAAAAGTGTTTTAACCAACACGGTCACTAGTTCAAAGATTTTGAAGTTCAATTTGATGCTTTCCAAAAGAAAATTCTGATGTAGTTTTTTTTTTAATCCTGTCATTGAAAATGCAACACTTCAAATCGTGTCTTCAAAACAGTTAGATGCCCCTTTGAAAATAGCTATGTTTTGCGTGTGTGTGTTTATACACAAACCTAATTCAGCAATGTGTAGCTCTAACTGGTCAATGTGTAGAAAGGAAGAGCTTATAGAGTACTTAGCCCTAAATCGGTCATCTATGCTACGCAACTTCCCCATTGTTCAGAAATCATTGTGGGAAGAGGGAACAGAAAGACGATAAGAGTCAGAGGCCAGTCACACGCGTGAACTCACAGCAGTTCTGTAAGGATGCACAAAACCTATCCAAGCTCAAGCCAGACAGAATTCCAGCATTGAAGTGGAGGAGGTAGACATGAAGTCACAGTAGTAACTTAGGAGCTATTGGCATTTGATAGCTGCTGGGAGAAGAACCCTGAGTTTTCTTCAAGGGTGTGACCCTTAATAGGAGGACATGCTTCAAGGAATGTAATTTAGAGTATTTTGGCAACAGTAATTGGAACAATGGTGAAAAAAAACCCACACAGCTCTGTGGAGATGGAGATGAGGGTGGATCTGGGAATAACTGGGGGTGGGTGGGAAATATGATCAAAATATATAATGTTCTCAAAGAACAAATAAAATATTTTTTTAAAATAAACCAGAAGACGCACTTACAAAAGGATATGGCTCATACTGTTGAGAGTGGGCACTGTGAAAAACTGAAATAAATCTTTAATAAATGATTTATAAGCCTCATGACACCCAGTAATATGACTTGAAATACTGATATTCCTGGCTTAATCATGCAGTTGATAGATATTTTTCTCTTTATGGAACACTAGAAGTAAAATAGAAGCAAAGTTGGGATATGCCCTGGAGTTATTTGTCTATCTTGTCATGGAACATTTAATTTAAAGGTCTATATAACTCAGAGACTTCTGTGTTTGTTGTTTGGCTCCTGATATGCCTCTCCTAATCTTGACAACAAGAGCAAGATATCACAAAGATAAAAATAAAATGTATATCGTTTATCATGGTACTTGCCAGGAACCATGAAAACAAAGAGCAATCAATTATTGTCACTGGTACTCCCACTAAGCCGACTCTTTCTTTCCTTGCAATTTTCTAGGAACATAGTTATGTTTGCAACAATATGATGAATTCTTTAATATGGACACTGCAGGCAAGCTACTAGTCATCTACATAGACTCTCCCTCCGGATCATAAATAAAGAAGTTGCTGATTGAATTAATAGGGGGTAAACTAAATCGGAGTGGTTCACATTTCAAACCACAAATTGTAATAATAATAAAACTTTCTATATC
Organism: Eospalax fontanierii; assembly: GCA_035773235.1. NCBI lineage: Eukaryota > Metazoa > Chordata > Mammalia > Rodentia > Spalacidae > Eospalax > Eospalax fontanierii. The sequence goes on from CM069552.1 coordinate 21,551,900, forward strand.
TGAGGATATGATAAAGGATAACATCTATCTATCATATGCCTCTGCTGTCTACTTATGTATACATATATGCTTATACATATACATAAAATACATTTCTGTATCTATTCATTACTACTTTATAAAGGCTTTTTGTTTACTTTGATCTTTAAAATATACTCTTTTCAGGCCTAGTGATGTAAATACAAAATTGCAGCTGTTTGGGAAACTGAGGCAGAAAGACCATAAGCTCAAGGCAGAGTGAGCTGCAGAGTGAGTTCTAGGCTAACTTGACAAATTGTGCAAACTCTGTCTCAAAAAAAAACAAAACAAAAAAAAAAACCTGAAAAATTCTGTGAATCAGTGGTGTTCTCTGGTTGTATTATAGTTTCATCAGTCTTCACCGGGGAATTTTAGCAAGATCTGTCCTCTGTTTGCTTCCTATCTAGCAGGCAACTGTTATACAGGAGTAAAGGTGAATGTGTATTCATTCACTCCCACACCTCTGCATTATCTTACCAGCAGAAACTTCTCCAGAGTCCTACAATACTTCTTTTGTGTCAATGACAAAATACTTGCAATTAGAATACAAACACACATTAGAGATATCATCAACCATGATCAAGTTGGCTTTATTGCCATAATGCAGGGATGGTTCAGATACATAAGTTAATCAATGTAGTAAATCATGTAAATGAACTTCAAGACCAAAATCACATGGTCATTGCAATAGATGCAATAAAAGCCTATAACAAAATCCAACATGCATTTATGTTAAAAGTCCTAGATGGAGAAAGCATTATCTCAGCTGGAGGAAACATATCTCAACATAATTCAAACTGTATCCAACAACCTCACAACCAACATCATTCAAAATAGAGAAAAAGTGGAGGGATTGCTATTAAAATCAGGAACCAGGTAAGGCTGTCCTCTATTTCCACTCCTTTTCAATATAGTTCTTAAAAACTCTTGATAGAGCAATAAGACAGGAGAATGAAATTAAAGGAGCACTATTGGAAAAAAAGAGGTCAAATTTCTCTTTTTTACAGGTGATATGGTATTATATATAAGAGATGCCACAACTTCTACCAGACAACTCCTGGAAATGATTAACGCTTTCATTAGAGTGGCAGTTTGTAAAATTAATCTTCAAAATTCAGTAGCCTTTCTATATACCAATAACAAGCAATCGGAGAAAAAATACATGGAAACCCTCCCGTTTAAGTAGCCTAAAAATATATTTAGGAATAAACCTATCCAAAGTCATTAAAGATCTCTACAATGGAATTTTTAAATCTTTAAAGAAAGAGACAGTGGAAGACACTATGAGAGGTAGGACTTACTAGACTCATTGCTTAGTAGAATTAATATTAGGAAAGTAACCATTCTATTAAAAGCAATATGTAGATTCAATTCAATGCTAATCAAAATACCCACAATCTTCTTCAAAGAGATAGACAAAAAATCTCAAAATTCATATGGAATCACAAAAGATCAATAGAACAAAATAGAAAATCCAAACATGCAATTTCAGCCACCTGATATTTGACAAAGTGGCCAAGAACAATCAGTGGAAGAAAGACTGAATCTTCAAAAATGGTGCTAGTAAAGCTGAATATCCAACAGTACAAGGAATTTCTGATTATTTATCAGATACAAGTGATACTTTTATTATAATTTAGTGAGTCTCATAGCTGATCTTACTCATGGAAAGCACAGACTAGAATACAAACACATGCATCTTTGACTTCCTGTTCATTCATCAGGATATTAATTATCCCCAAAAGACAGCCTTCTAGATCCAAATTCAGAATTCAGAGTCAAATAGATTTCTAAACTATCAAGAAGAAAGGTGTCAACTTCACAGAGAAAAGACAGATCATCTACTGGAAACATTTTATAAATAAATAAATAATCTACTTATCTATTTATCTAGCTATCATCTATCTATCTATCTATCTATCTATCTATCTATCTATCTACCTACCTATCTACCTTATTCTGGAAGTGGCTCAGTAGTGATCACCTATACTATCTGTGGCTCCTAAGAACAATGGAAACATCTTTGACTAATCTGTTAATCTTCTGCAATAATCTGAAACACATCCATTGAAAAGAATTCCTAAGCTTGAAGATTCTTTCCTGACAGTACTTTAAAATTCTGATTTCCAATCTCTTCAGTGGAATGATTCTGATGATATGTTCAATTTCATTGTTTTCCTGTACATGTGTTTAATGATTTGACTAGGTGCTGGAATAGAAATTAGCCTAAGTAATATGAAATGAATCCTGTTTTCTGATTATAAATTGACAATGTGAAAATATGTAAAGAAGGCATTAGGATATTTTAGGTCTCTGAATTGTATGACACAGGAGATGTCAAGAATACACAATCACATGTTAACTACACAGTTTACAATGTGACGCTGAGTCACTGAAGTCTCTCAGGCTTGTGTTGTTGCCTTCAGAAATCTCCATCAGTCCATCATGTAGAGTCTAGAATAATACCTGCTCAGGGTTGTGGTTTTTTGCCAGGCTAGGCTCTCATCATGCTTTCTAGAAATATATATTTCCAAGAGTACACAGTCACATCTAAATAGCCTCTGTCCCAGGGTTTAACATTAAATTCCCCCTAAACTTAAATTCATAAAAAATAACACTCTGTCATTTTAATATAGGTTTTGAAATGACATCTATTTCTAAAAACAATGTCTTTATATTTTTGGAATTTACTTAAAGGAATTAAGTTTAAATAAATTAGTAGTTTCCATTGAGTTTAGTTATGGAGAAGCCAGCAAAGTACAGCAAGTACAGGGAACCTAACACCCAGAGAGCACAACTGAGGAGAACCTATAAGGTGTGCAAAAGCAAATTTTAAATAAGAGATCACCTGTTACTAGACACTATGTAAGTTATGCGTCAACATAGCTGGAGTTCCTGAGCCGGGTGGAGTTGAATGAGATCACCTAGGAGCAAAGTTATTCCCATTCCTGTCTCATTGTACTGAGAATGGAAGTTTTATGTTGAATGATTCTCCCCTCGCTATTCTATTATGAGGGGCACTTGGCAGCCCTGTCTCCATATATGGCCTTCTTCTCTGTAAGAGAAAAGGGCAGCACACAAAAGGTCAGCACAAAGTACCGTAGGGATAGGTCATAATGTATTTCAGGGTAGTGTATCTAATTATTATTTCTTTTACAGCGACTGGAATAGTACATGTGTTTAGATTAAGCTGTGCCGAAAAGAATGCTTTCTAAAGATAATACAGATGGGATGTAGATGAGAAATCTGTTTTAACTGATTCTCTGTGTTCTGTTACCTGCTAATGTTGGATACCTAACCACCCAAATATGTTGAGTAGTTTCTATCTTTCCTAAGCCAACGATACTTTACTTGAGACGTACACAAGCCAGAAATAAGGCGAGAAATAAATTCAATGTGGAAAGGTAGTTCAATTATTCTTGGGAATTTACCTGAACATTTTTGATTTGGGTATTCAATGATTTTATGTTTGCTTTTAACATCATGGTTCTAAGATTAGAAATTATGTGAATCTTAAAATCTTGATTATGACATGGGAGGTAAATAAGATTCAGCAAACACACACACAGGCGCACACCACACACTCAGTGCCACAAAGACACATACCTAAGTTCTACTACACTGAGCTTGTGAAAGGAGGTTAGGAGTCATGACAACAACGTCAAAGTTGATAATCACATGCTAGATGCTTTGTAGGAAGGGCTATGACAATCATATCCATGACTGTTGCTGCTGAAAACAGGATATATCCCTTTTTTATGGAAAACAGAAAAACCACAACAACAATAACAACAACAAAACTCTGTTTTATTACATAACAAGGCATATTGAGAATCAACCCAAAACCAAGAGAAACAATGATGTTACTAAGACATACCTTTTCCTGAGTGAATATTCAAAGCACAACATGCTCATGAATTAATTGATGAACCAGTACGCCTAAAGAAGTTACTTTGCTGACTGTTCCTTGAAATGGGACACTTAAAAATTGCATTAGAGCCATAAAATTTTCTGTAATAATCCATTTAACATAACAATGCATAAGTAAAAACTGGGCATCTGCATAATGAACGAGGAATACAATCTCCATCTCTAATGGAAATAGACAGCAAGAACTTCATTCTGCCAGTCTCTGTCATAGATATGAAAAAGTATAACACATTCTAAAAATACAGAAATTGATAAATGATTTAGATATTTAAGACATCAGGAAATATTAGCAAAGATAGCTAATAGATATGTGACCTCATTACTTATTAAATATAACTATTTAAAACATACATACCAATGAATATCTTTTTCATTATTTTAGTCAGGAAAGCTGGTTTACGTCTGATCAGTTTTGTAACTGGAAGAAAAAGAAATTCTTAGACACTGCAATCCTTGGTCCATTTTATGCTAATTCATTTGTCAAGGACAATCAATTTGGTCACTCAAGAGAAACAGGGCATGTCTGAAAAAGACTCAAAATATATTTGCACTTCAGAGTTTATACCTGTCAGATGAGATATTCTTTGCAGTCAACCCATTCCTGCTCTAACTTAAATTCTTTCCACAATGGAACAAAACTACAGTGATTTTAAAAATGGCATTTTAAGTGATACTATTTATTTATACCTTACACTCTATTATTGTGTTTTGAAACCAAAAAGATTCATGTGCTATCAAATGCAGTATATTTCTGTGAAAATTTATGCATTGAATAAAATGACACAATTTTATGGATAGAGTATAGAATTCTGAATGATATAAATTTGAGCATTTGTATATAGATGGAGAAAGTTATGCTTGAAAAAGCATCAACTTCTACCAAACCCAAGGTCATCATTATGGTTCTGATTTACTCGTTACCATGCACTTTTACCTGGGGGCCATCTTTGCTCCACTGTTAAATGAGAGAGACAATAGGACACACACTAACTCTCTGTGCACCCAGATAGGAATTTATGATTTTGATTGTTGAAAAACATATGAATTGTGTTATCCGATATACATATTTACTTACAAGAAGTTAGTCTGAGTATCAAAACAAGGGAGGCGTCTAATTTAAACCTATCCTAGTATCTGTTCAAGAAAGAGGTGTGCTTTGTTTTAAATGTGAAATGTCCCCTATGAGTTGATGTGTTTGAACATTTGGTCCTCAGCTGGCCATGATCTTTGGGAAGATGATGAAACCCTTAGAAAGTGAAAGGTTCAACAGATAAGAGCAATATATCGAGGACTTTACTTCAGTCCCCAGCACCCACATCAGGTGATTCAGAACTATCTTACTCAAGTTCCTGGATGACAGATGATCTCTTCTAGCCTCCATGGGCACCTGTACGCATGTGGTCAAAACACATACACAGAGGTGCACACATATACACATACATAATAAATTAATAATTTTTTAAAGAGAAATTAGAACCTCACTGGAGGAAATACATCACTAGAGTTGGACATTAAGAACTCATAGTCCAGCCCCACTTCCTGTGTTTCTTCTGCTTCTGTACTACGGCTCATATTGACAGGTCCTCCTCACATGCCTGCTGCCGCACCTTCATGATAATGCACTGCATCCTCTTTGGAACTGTAAGCCAAACTAAATCCTTTTCCCTTAAATTGATTTTGTCAGCTTATTTTGTTCCAGCAACAAAAAAGTAAGTATGACAAGGAGAAGACAAACCAGAGAGTTTTAAGAGGTCTTATGAGGACCCTATTATAAAAAGGACAAACAGGTCTAAATGAAAATGTAACTAAATTGCTTTACTTTAAGATTTTATTCACAACGGGGTAACTTAACATGTGATATCAAAGGCCTTTGAAAGAAAAATACCCTAATTTGAGTACACCATTAGGAAGAGCTTTCATTTATCTCTTAAACATCAAGCCCACTTGAATCCCTGGAGACATTCTTTCTCTTTCCTCCAGTATTCCAGGATGGTGTTCTATAAACTAAAGCCAACTGAAAGACAAAAGACAAAGGCATTCCATTGATGAACTCCACACCTGTCAGTGTCTACTAGAGGGGAGAGTTGGGAGGAAGCACAGAGAAGTTTGGAAACAGCAGGTGTTGGATAGGAAGTTGCACTCAGAAGCTGCCCAACTCAGTTGGATTGTTTACTCTTTTTTTTTTTTGAGACAGGGACTGTTGCATAAAAAAAACAAAAACAAACAAACAAACAAAAAACAAACAAACAAAAAAACAGTTTTCTCTCTGCTGTGAGGGATAGGCTTCCAAATGCGATTGACACCCAACTAACCAATGACTTAAGGGGGGAGGTCTAGTGGAAACACAGGGAAGGCTGGGAAGGAAAGAGGCGGGAGCGATTCTTGCGATCATGTTCCAGAGGTCTCAGGAGGTCCTTGTGAGAATGCGGGCCCCCACTATACAACACCTCAGTCTCCCTCTCTCACCAGAGATGAATCCTTTGTAAGTAACCTGGAATAAATCAACTTCTCTAAAAGAGCATTCTCTGTCCACTCAGTCGGTTCAAACCTTAGGGTGGGGTGGAGCTGAATGCCAAGCCTCACAGTAAGAAATTCATAATATAGTTGGTGTAGCTGAGCAGGACTGACTGATAAAAGGAGACTGCTCCTGGGAAAAGGACTTATGGAGATGCTGGTAATATGGGGACCAACCAAGGGAAAAGTGTGGGCAGTGGAAATTTTGATATGGTAGATTATTCACTTAGGATTGGTGTGTGTGGTGGCCATAGCAGGGATAGTATGATTTATACTGAAATATGTAACTAAGGTGAACTTGCCTAAGCAGATGGGATTGGTGGAGAAAATACTGGGATGGCAGTCTCAGGCTGAAGTCGTAGCCCAGAAAGAGATTCAAAGTGTGAGAGATGAATTAGAGAGAAAAATATGAGGCTTGGTTCTTCAATACTAGCTTCTGACTTTCTAGCAACTTGAAAAAAGGAAGAGAAAAGAGAAAAGGAAACAGAAGTTTTAGCCTGCCTCCTCCTACAGCTAGGAGGTGGAAAAGGGACAAAAACCTTGATAATACAAGAGCCGTCCTGGAATACCAGAACCTGGAACCCCTGGGAAAAATCACTCAGCAATGAGGGAGGAAGCAACCCAGAAGAAACTAAAAGTGCCCAACCAGGTTCGACCTGTAGTACAAAACAAAAAAATCCAAATGTCTGCATGCTGATAAAGGCCTTAACAAGCATAAGAATTTAGAGAATAAAGGATTCTCAGCTCTAGAGCTGCTGGAGCTAGGAAAGACTTTCAAACAAACCAGGAGGGAACCCTTAACTACCTGGCTTGTAAGGCTGTGGGACATGGAAGCAGATGAGATTGTCTGATCTTTTGAAAGTACTGAAGTTGATATAAACAGGGTATCTGATAAAGCTAGGAGGAATGCATCTTTGGCCAGGAAACATTTTCTTTTAATTTCCTATCTTTGAACAATGAGGAAGACCAGGAACATTTACGAAGGACGCAAGTCGGTATTTCCTACTTGAATAAAACAAAACAAGCAAAAGCATCAATGGCAATTCTGAGTCATCGAATATGATAGAAGACATTGATTAATTAGAGAATCAGAGGTTGGATACCTGGATTGCTGTTCCAGTTTACCAAGCTCACAGCTTCTATTTAAGTGTAAATTGAAGTCATAATAGATTTATGACTATATTTGAAATGTTGAAATATCCTAGTGCAACAGACTTTGACAGGATAAACCTAATTCAATTAGGAAAGGAAGTATTTATTCTCTCCCCACTTCCTTGGTAGTCTATTTATAAGGAAAATGAATGAACAATGAAAAGGTACCTATATTTCAAGCATAACAATATTTTTGCAACTGAAATTTAACACTGGCGAGTTTAAATGACTAGGACAGATATATCATTGTAGGTGGTATTCTTAATGTGTGCCAAATGAATATTACGGACAGTAGTCAATTAGGCTGTAGATATCTTCTGTAATCTATTATTTTTAGTAGTTTTAGATGGTGAACAAAATAATAATTATTAACTCTTCGGGAAGCCAGGGCAGAAGCTGAGAGAAAAGAACAGGTATTTCTCATTTTGTAGTTGTGACGTAAATAGAAAAACTTGAAAACTGGAAATTATTTTACCCATTCAGCCTTCTTAAAGTTGATCTAGTGGAACATATTTTTGTCAAATATGAATACAATGTCATCCAGCAGAATGTCATAGGGTAGGGTGTCAAATGCACAAGGCATCTAATCTAAGTACTACTCTGTGGGTTTTCTGAGCAAAACGGGTTTCAGTTTTCTTCCATATGAACAACATTCTACATTGACAATATTTGAGAAATTAAACAAATTTGAGGACAGATCGATTCATTTTTAAAATTACAAATTTCAACGTTATTTTCATGGAAACTTGTCTTTAAAAAAAAATGAGGTCAATCTGTAGTCCATCAAAACAGAAAAGATACTTTTCTCCAAAGCTTTCGATCTTACATCTAAGGGCATGTGTAAATATCAAAACAGACAAGTTTTGACGGGCTCTGAATGGTAAGAAGAGGGTCAGTCATCTGATGGGGGAGAACCCCGGAACTACCCTGCAAGAAAACCTTTCATTGTTTTCAGTTCATTTCCTTTAGGTCCTGTTTGTGTTTCACCTTCTCCCAAGCGTCTCCTTTGGGGAATTGTGGTAGACTCTGTTCCCAGCACTAGGACACTGACAGTGGAACCCTGTGGAAACCCACATCAGAACTGACAACTGTGTGGAATTCATACAGTTAAGATCTGGTAAATACTCATTTCCTGTACTCTTTGTGTCAGTGCAGTAAGAAGGTCACCCCCATTCATATTCAACATCAGTTTGACGGTTATTTAAAGTACTTCTGTAATGAATAAAGTGATTACTCTCATTTTGAAAATTATTAAGGTAATATTTATGATTGAAACATACTTAAGTGGAACGACATCATGTCACCATTCTCTCTGAAAGTCACGGTTAGTATATCCTTTCATTTTCTAAAAATGGTTGTATGGAGCAATTTTTTTTTTGTCTTTTTTTTTTTTTTTTGTCTTTTTGTGATAAGGTCTCCCTGTAGCCCCAGCTGGCCAGAAATTCACTGTGGAGACCAGGCTGGCCTTAAACTCACAGCATTTTCTTCCACCTGAGTGCTGGGATTAAAAGTGTGTGCCACCACACCTGGCAGAGTAAATGATTTTTATAAGAGATCACAGCTATAATCTAGGTAGTACTCAAGATTCTGTAAAGATTTCCAGGCAAAACAATAATTCAAACAAATACTATTTAAAACCAGCAATTCAAGATTAACAAAACATATAATTCTCAATTGGGAAACAATTCAAACAATGCATTTCATTAACAAATATGATTCAGGCCATTTTTTTTTCCTTTTAACTTTGTTTCATTTGAAAAAAATGCATTTTATTGATTCTGGAGAATAAGTGCCCTTGAGGTGCCCAGCCTTAAGTGACTCATCTAAAATGCAAACTCTATACCTAAGACTCAGGGAACATTGGTAAAGAGAGAGTATTAATGCATTAATGAAGGGAGAGTATCAGCTCCCTTCAGAGAAATTACTGGCAGCAAATGGCCATTAGCTCAAAAAATCTTAAATAAAAGTCCATGTGGCACAAAGTCAAATTTTAAAATCCTTATTATATGATTTAAAAGTAATTTTATTCAATATGTAAATTATTTTTTTCCACTTTGCCAAAATTATTACTCATTGTGTTTACATATAGTTCCTAATTTACTCACTGAGACAAATGTTAATTAAAAACATTTAAAAAATATATCATGCATTTTATGCATACTGTTAAGTCATCTTTTAAAGTAAAATATATGCACCAAGTATTTGTCAACCATTCAAATGACAACTTTGAAACATGAGTATTTATCTAAGACTGTCACTTCTCATATGCTTCAAAAAGGCTCTACCACACACTGACATAATTTGAACTGAACTTTTTAAGTAACTCAAATCTCAACACCTCCGGAGTTTGAACACCAAACCAAAGCCCATTGCCTGAAGATGTGTGAGATGCCATATGCCTCGATTTCCGCATAATCAACTCTGAACAGATTGTGATCGTGCCCAGCAATTTAATTCTCTGCTCCTGAGAAACTTGAAGCAGAAACTTCAAGTAAGTCTGGAAATCTAAGAATTTTTTTTTTTTTTGGTTATTTTTATTGTTGTTGTTTTTTTATTTGTTTTTGTTTTTTTTTTTTTTTAGTAGGGAAGCATTAGAAAATAAATTTATATTTTCGTGAGAAATCAGTGAATTGGGGCGAATTTAGTGTTAGGACTAAGATTGGTTAGGGCTCAGTTAGGTTAGGTATGGATTAGGGTTAAAAACTGTGTTAGTTTTAGGGCTAAGATTGGTTAGAGTTAGGATTAAGATTAGTTTTAGTTTTGGGGTGGTGTTAGAATTAGAATTTAGGTTGATTATTGTTAGGGGTACGGTTAAGACTACAGTTAGGTTAGAATTAGGATTACAGTACTTTTACCCTAATTTTTGTATACAAGTGTTATCATTATGGTTAGAATTAGGGTTAGAGTATTGTTTATTTTAATATTTTGCATATAAGTGTTTTCCCTGTATGTATATAAGTTCACCACATGCATGCAATGTCCATGAAGGCCAGCAAAGGATGATGGATCCCCTGTAACAGGAGTTATAGTGAGTTGTTACCCACCATGAGAGAGCTGCAGAATTAACTGAGGTCCTCTGCAAGAGATCCTGTCAAAGAGCAACCAGTTCTCTTAACTGCTGAACCATCTCTCACTCTTTTTCCCTAGAGTATATTTTAATGGCTGGTCGCTATGTCCATCATGAGTCTTTAGAGAAAAGCATTGATTTTGACTCCCATGTGTAAGTTACGAGACTCCTACTTTTAAAAATGAAGTTATACAGCTGATCCTTCGGATCACATAGATAATGAAATCACAGCCCGGAAGATGGATCCATTTACATGTCTCCAGAGAGAAATATCAAAGCTCATGATTAGAGTCGGCGGCATAATCAGAAAATATAGATAAGGGTTATATTTACCCAATATCCACTTCCGTTTCTTTATTTCCATTACATTTATTTATTTTCACATTTGTTATTCAGCAGTTTCTTCCTTTATAAAAATATTCTTGGGCATCTTATTTACACAAATGTAAATGAAAAATAAAAAGAAAGAAACATTTCACTAGTTGGTTACATTATTTTCTCTTCTTTTTTCCTTTATATCTACTTTTTTGTCTGTCCCATCAGTCAAAAAGTTCTTTCACAAGCTTTCTGAAAGCCTTACTCTTCACTCTGCTTGCGGTGAAAGATCAGGTGCAGTTCATAAACTTAAGGTGTGTATTTATAACTGGCTTTCAGACTGATTAAATGGTATGTACTAAGGGACACCCTGTAATATGCCTTTCAATAGTTTTAATGCAAATTTCAGAAGTCTGCATGTATGAATGAACTCTAGAGTCATACAGATGTGTGTTCACAGTATAGCTTCATAAATGAGACAGGATGCTTCACTTTTCAGCATTCAAGTCTCTGAGAAAAAAGATATTCTGAACAATCTTTACAGGAAAAAGCAGGGAGAGCATTAAAGATATTATCCCGTAGTCTTACACACAGGCAGAGCACAGTGATCAGAGGAATTGACCTAGCCTTTGGATCTTGATTTGACTTGTGAATATTTTCTTGCTTGGTACCAAAAATTTTAGTCAGTTGAGTCAGAAATGTTCTCTGTTGATCTAGATAGTAGCTATAAATGTTTGCATTCATTAAACCTCTTGGCTGTATGACTGAGTGTAGAGAGCCGCGGGCGCGACAACTGAGTTTCAAAGTCTCTATATACTATATTTTTGTTCTTTGGGGTTAATATGAAATTCAAAGGAGGAAGAAAAGAAAAAGAGTATGACATTTTTAAAATAGGTGACAAGTATGAATGTAGCATGACAAAGAACGGTGTGGAAGAGATATTAGCTGTCATCAAATTTGGTTTAATGCATCCTAGTATAGATTTTGACACAATTATAATCCTCAAAATATCAGTGAGTTGTATGTGTTGTCTTTACACTTGTTTTTTGAGCAAAGAATGAAAATCAGCCTTTTTAAAAAAATTCCTCATAGTCTTGTCTCTTTTGATTCAATCAGTCTCCCCTCCAACTGTGTACAAAAGAGATTAACATCTTTATCCATTTAGTGATGCTCGGGGAGCTGACTTTAGAAGAAATGACAAGAGTTGACGACTAGAGAGGAAAGCTGCAGTGCTAAAGAAGACAGCAGGTAATGTCATAAACAGCCCAGAAGACATGCACTGAGTTTGATCTTCCCCGTACTGTGAATTTACTGAAACTTTTAAAGGTTTTCATGGTCTATCTATTCTGCTATTTAGTTCAAAGATAAATCAGTTTCAACCCTGAAATTTGTTTCTTGGCACTTCCCTTATTCAGATTTTTTTTTCAGAAATATCAATGTTTGTAAATCTTTTCTCTGAATTCTGAAATCTTTTGACTCATCATGACATGTGTTGAAGACTTCTGGGTAAGAGAGCAGCCTGGGAGAGCTCTCTGTGTGACTTGGCAAAGGATATTCAAAATAAACAAAAATAGACTTTTTTAAAGGGTAGAAAGATCCAGAAATCCACAAAGGACGGGAAGAGACATCTGAAAATTGCAGGGGAAAACGTGGCTGAAGTCTACAGTGATAAGCACATGGTGAGCTACAGATAAGAATCAGGAAAACACAATTTCAGCTGCCCAGCACCCTGGTGGGAGGGAGGGAAGCAGAATCCAGCTGCTTCTAAGAGGTAAGCCAAGTGTGCAAGCAAGATTGGCATTGTATCGTGAGGACCAGCACACAGCCCTTAGAAGCTTCTGTGAGACAGTGATGCCTCTGGCAAATGTGTCACTAGTGTAGAGAATCCCCATTGTGTCACTGACTCAGAGGGTAGTTCGTGGGTGCTGCCTTGTGGGAGAAACACCTGCTCAAAACAACTATACTTGGAAAGGAGAGATGGTTAAGTTTGTAAAGAGCTGGTAGTGGAAGCAATGAGAACCTTAATTCAGATTCCCAGAACTCATGTAAAATCTGGCAGTGATGGGATGTTCCTATAAATCTAGCAGTGAAGGAGAAGGATACCATAAGTAGGTGTTTCCCAGGAGGTCTCTGGCCAGCCAGTCTAGGTAATTTGGTGATATGGTGAGCCTTGAGTTCAGTGAGAGAACTTGCCCTCAAAATTACAGTGGAGAATACATAAAGTTGACCTCTGGCCTCCACAGTAATATGCATATGTGATCATACACTCATAGAGACACATACACAGGCATTCACCACACATACACACCACAATGAACACACCAAAATAAAACAAAGAAGTCATTACATATTAGTAAAACTGCAATTGATCAAGAAGATGTTACCATTTTGATTATATATGCACCAAATGCTGGGCCTCCAGAATTATAAAACAAATGCTAATGGACATGCAGCTCCAGCAGGTTCTGAGACAATAAAACTGACTGATTTCAATATCCCCTTTTATCTTTAGGTGGACATTCAAAGAAAGACAAAGGAAGATACCTCAGAGTTAAGATCCATCAGTGATCAAAGAGACTTAACAAATGTGTAGAGAATTTGATCTAACAGGTACTGAATATACATTCTCTGCAGCATCCCATTGTAAATATCTCTATTACATTCTAGGTAGGAAAGCAGGTCTTACCAAATAAGAAAGTCATAAAAATAATTTCTTATATCTTTTCAGATCAGAGTAAAATAAAGTTTGAAACTAATGGCAAGAGGAACCACAACAGTGGTTCAAGTAAATGGGGAATGTGGTACATCCTTGAATGACCAGTAGGATTTAAAAAAAAAAAAAATTAAAGAGGGTATTTTTAAATGTCAAGCATCAAATCAAAATGAAAGAACAGATTCTAGAACATTTGGGATACATCTAAGGCCATTCTGAAAGGAGACTTTCTACCTTTTATATTCAGATTTAAAAATCAGAAAGATCCCTAATTACTAACCTAATAATGTGTTCAAAATGTTATAAGCAAGAACTAAAACCCAAACACAGTAGACATCGAAAAGCGATAAAGCCAATGTCAAAAATTAATGAAATGTAAACCAAGAATTATATATGTGAATATGTTTTAAACAAAGTGTTGGTTTCTTAATTAAATTGCATGTGCTGGTGCTGGAGCACTGGATGCATTCTTACAATGTATTATAATTCCAGTCATTTTTATGTGTGTCCACATATATTTCTTTATCAGATGGTTACTACATTGAAATGTGCACAATGATGTGTTTATTATGATCCAAGTTTTAAAAAGTGTATTTTATAATATGAATTATTATGAAATGCAGACTTCATAGAAGTAGGCAACAATGAATAATGTTTACTAAAATATTTACATTGTCAAATTCAAAAAGGATGTTGCTTGCTCAAATTAGTAGATACAAAGAGTGACTGGAAGATAGACGGATGCATAGCAAGTAAATATTATACTATTTTGGCTAATTCAGTCATAAATACATTTAGTAAACATTTATTAAATCATTGCTATAATGATTTAATTATACATCTTATACATGGTCCCATCTTATACAATGACTTTGAGTCATTTATCATTCCAATTGCTTTAGACAATAGATTCTTTAGAAAGGAATCTTTCGAGACTTTTTTCAAACCTAGTACCCTTCCACCCACACTGCAAGCATTCATTTGCATTGGAACTCATGGGACTTGCACAGGCCAAGATTTTTCTCTTTCATTGGAATGATAAGGAACTCTCAGTGTTTAGCCAAGGGCCTCTTCATCTTCTGTGAAACGTTTATTTTGTGGGTTTAGGTTTTTCTTATGGGTCCTGTGGGAATCCTTTGAGGCTATGTTCTTTGCCCTGAGCAGTTTTTCCCAAGCACAGCAAGCATCTGATTTCCTGGAGGGATGTTATATATTGAAAATAAAAAATTATCAAAGAAGGAGAAATGAATTTTAGCATATTTTGGGAGTGATAGATTTCTTTTATCAATGAATTAATATAATTATGTGTAAGCACTGGTATATAACCTATGTTCATAGGGAAGATTAAAAAATTAATATATTGAAAGCTTCCTTAATTTCAGAAGAGAATTATTCATAAGTCTTTACAAAGTAAGACCATAGAGAGGAATATGAAAAGATCCTTTCTACATTGTCAATGATGGGCATTCTGTTTGCCAGTAATGGCTCTAAGTAAGGAAGAATATTGCTGATAGTTAAGAGCTGCAGTCTCAGCCTCACACTCTGTTCTGTAACATGTTATTGCCTATCTCCTGACTTGGATCCATACCAGCCCTCAGGCATCTTTTCAATCGTGTTTGCGTTAAATAGATGAGACAATGATTTATTTGCTTTCTTACTCATTAACTCAAGCAATGATTGCTAATAACTAATATATGCTAAACACTGTTGTGGGTAATTGATACATGGTGATTAGTAAAACAAAGATCACTCCTAGCCTCATAATGCATAGTTTCTTGAGAAGAAGGATGTCAATGCACAGACCAATCGATAATCATAGAATCAGATACTGTAAAGCAAATGGTGTGGTGTTAATAACAAAATGCAACTTTGATGAAGATTAATTAGCAAGGGCTGCTGAGAGAGGTTTATCTTGAAAGAACAGAGAAGAGAGCAATAAAGTGGAATCAATGTAAACTTTATAAGACAAGAGGGAGTAACTATAGATTGGAAATTCTTAGATGAACCGAGACCCTTTCCAAAGACTCTAAAACCAAAATCTACTTTAATGTATAAATGGGAAAATAGAATATGGTGAAGGATGAGAATTAGCTCAAAGTTAACCTGGAAAATTCTAAGATTATTTAAAATCCTCTTGGTTTGATAGATAATTTGATTACTACTTTATGTTCAGTATATATCAGAATTATTTAGATATTCAGTGCCGTATTATAATTCAGTTACTTAAATCTGAGTCTAACTCTATTCTGAAAAATCACCTAGTGTGGTAGGTAGAAACCTGGAGATGGGAGGACATTAAAAGGAGGTGAGACCAGGAGAAGGGATCTAAATTTGATCAAACGATCTGACATTAAAAAAAAAACTCACAAAAAATCAATTAAAAATGAGATATATTTTTCATATAATTCATATATCATGAGAGAATGATTAACAAACACAAGTCACATTATGTCTAAATTAAATAAAAATAATAATTCAGGCAATTTGTGATAATCAGTCTTGCCTTTTAGTCCGTGTTGCTAGTGAAAGACACTGTAAATTTTACTTCCCAACACTCATATACTCAAATGGTATGCAGTTTCCCATGACTCCAGTTCCAGGGAATATGATATCCTCTTCTGGCCTCCAGAGGGTTGGTACAACGTGGTCGCCCTTATATACATGCAAGAAAAACTTATAAATTAATAAAAATAAATAAATAAATGTTATTTTATGCAAATTATGCAAAATTCGATATTTTAAACATCACAGCCAAAGGGTTATATAGTAAATTATGGCAGAATTGCTTTGGAGCTGGTATCCTAGTTGCAGCAGTCTCCTTTGCTGGGACTTTACAGCACACTGCTTATGATTAGAAGACTCTATTTTGTGGTTAGGGGAATAAGGACAGGATCTGAGATGGTTGCGTAGATTGCAATGTCATTTTACTGTTGCTTAATTCTGGGTTGCACATGTTCTGTATAATGAATCTAAACAATATTTGTAAAAAGGTTAAAAATCATTTACTGGGCCTTGATCCTTTCCATAATGTGCCAATGGATATTTTAAAAATACAAAGCCAGGTACTTGCAGTAGCAAAGAACCAAATACCAACTGTTGGTGATGAATGCACCTGGGAAATACGACTGCCTCATTAGATACTTCTAAATATCTTAAAACTCGTTCTTCTCTCTCCTCACTGCTATAATTATATTAATATTCTTTCTTCTTGTGCTGTCCTGACTTTTATTAGTAACAAATAGCTTCCTACTTAAACCATGAGCGTTTTGCTCTTCTTCATAAATTCTGGGATCTGAAACACTCTGCTCTTGACTTAAGCTTTGCTAACTCTCGGTGTCCCTCCTCCTCAGCCCAGAATAAGGCAGGGATGAAGGTTCCATTAAAATTCATATCCTTTTCTTTCTAGACAAGATGTACTAGACTGGATCTCAGTCATTATCCAGCCAGAGAGGCATCTCAGATCTAAGTGTCAGCTGCTGGCCAGAAGAAACTAACTTGACAAGAACCCAGACCCTACCTGCTTCCTGTTTCTGTTTCAGTAGAGATGGATACTGAGCCAAAACATGTCTTCATTCACAGATTCCAACCAAGACTTGCCCCTCTTAAGATCAATGGGAGGATTTAGAATGGGAAGCCCTCAGAGGAGATGCCTTCACCCCTCAGGCGTTCAGGCCTTCCAATATTGTTTGATAAACCATTTTCAAGTGTTCGATATGAGTTTAATCATATTTATAGTTAATATATTAATTTGGTTATTAGTTATTCTTAATTCTTTCATCAGATTCATTGTTTGGTTGGTTTGCTGGTTGTTTTTTTGTTGTTGTTTTGTTTTGCTTTTTTTTTTTTGAGACAGGATCTCTTTGTAGTCACAGCTATCCTTGAAGTCCCCATTGAGCTCAAGCTAGCCTGCATCTCATAGAGATCCTACTGTCTCTGCTGGTACTAAAAACTGTCTCACTGTGCCTCCCCTTCAGATTCAAAAGATGCCATTTGGGTCATTCAGTTCCATAGAGTGATCTCTAATGGCGAATTCTCTACAAAAATATGTTCTGTCTCACTAACACCTTGGCTTCCTTGCTCCTTTTTTAAGCAATCTTAACTGGACTTCCTGTTGAGCCTAGGTCAGTTGGTGTAAACTAACTCTTTTCCATTACCAAAACTCTTTGTCACAGCAGGGAGTAGCTGCCACCTGGTTCTTCATAAGCAGGGACCTCTGCATGTTCAGTCAGAAACATCCTATTTCTCACCTCCCCCAATTTCACTGGTGTGACCTTGGTCTTCTGGCAGGGGCACTCCCCTGTTATTTCACTCCAGTACTTGGAATAACACCTATCTCTTCTTTTAACAATAACCACAGTATCCTGCAAACCTCCTCCCCTTGAAATGCTTAGCAGAGCTCCTGCTCTATAGCCCCCACTGGACATACACTCAGATATGAATGGGAACTCTAGCTACTCGTTGACTTAGACTTCCAGGGAGATGTCTGTAACTCAGATAGAAAGTTGTCTTCCTTGTGGAGGTAAGGCCTGCGTATGCATTCTGACCAATTGCACAAGCACCTGCATCCCAGCCTTCCTATTTCTTCTTCTCTTCCTGATTTCTAGGTGAGAACTGTTGTTTTCACCAAGTGGTCACATGTGTTCTGAGAAGGAACAAAAGCGGGGGAAAAAGGAAGGAACAAATGTCTTCACTGGGAAGGGACACCTCACAGTCTTTCTCTCAACTGTCCCCTTGGCTTCTCCATGCTCTTACTCCTCCAATTGCAACTGTTCTGTTGTTCAGCCTTTCCCCCTATTGTTCAGTCTATTTCAGAAATTATTAATTAATCTAGTCACAGCCAGTTCTAATTCCTCCATTATTAACCACATAGAAACCACCATCCTGTAATGGATATGCAGTAACCTCTTTGCCTCATGCATTTACCATCATCGAAAAGAGCCTTCTGTTCCACCCCACCCTCCCATGTGCCCCTGCCATAATAAACTGTATCCTCAAAGCATGAGCATAATACACCCTTCCTCTCCAAACTTGCTTCTGGTCAGGTAGCTGGAAACAGCAAAGAGAAAAGTTACTAATACAATAAAATTTCCAGTTCTGAGATTATTTGAGGAACTCGTTACAATTCCCACAGTCCAATAGCACACTTTACCCTTCAAGGTATCCCTGGACTATAGATGAGTCAGTTCCTGGTCCTCAGCACTGTGCCTGGCCTTGATTCCCCTGCATCTTGAGCTGCTCTACTCTCTTCCTTCGCTCAGACCTGAATCCCACACTCAAACACAATCTAGCCTGCAGGCCACGTCAGCTCCTGCTCTTCCAACCTCAGATCTCTGTACAAGCTTCCTAACCCAGACTAGTTTAATCCTCCAGCATAGTTTGTTAGACCCTCCACAGGCTGTCCGCATTCCCACTTTGGCCTTCGCCTACCAATCTGGGGACCATAGCTTGTCTATTATCCTTGTAAGTGAGGTCCCACCCACTGCATCTTGAATCTCATGCAGACTAAGCCACTAGCCACATGCTAGAGCAATAAGGCAAAAGAAGGAAAATGAGGGAGTACTGATTGGAAAAGCAGTCAATTTATCATATTTGCAGATTATATGATATTATACATAAGAGATTCCCCCAAAACATCTGCCAGAAAATTGCTAGAACTGATCAATACTTTCAACAGAGTACAGTTTACAAAATCAACTTACAATCATCAGTAGTCTTTCTATATACCAATAATAAGCAACTGCAGAGAGAATTCATGGAAACAATCCCACACACAATAGAATATATATATAAAGGAAAAACCTAACCAAAGACATTAAAGATATCTACAATGAACATTTTAAATCTTTAAATAAAGAAATAGAATAAGATATCAGGAGATGGAAGGACCTATCATGCTCATAGATTGTAAAATTAATACTGGTGAAATGTTCGTCCCTCCAAAGCAAGCTATAGATTGAGTGCAGTACAAATCAAAATCCCCATCACATTCTTCCCAGAGCTAGGAAAAAATCCTAAAATTCACATGAAATCAAAAAAGGCCCCGGGTTAGACAAAGCAATCTTGAGCAAAAATAGTAATGATCATGGGGGTCACTATACCAGATCTCGTACCATATTACATTGCTGTAGTCATAAAAACAGCATGATACTGGCACAAAAACAGACACATAGATCAATGGAACATAAGAGAAGACCCAAACATGACCTCATTATTCTAAAAAGCTTCTATATAGCAAACAAAACACCCAAGTAAGTAAACAGGAAACCCATTGAGGTGACCAATGTGGTCACCTGCTCCACATTCAACAAAAATTTAATGTCCAGAATATACAAAGTACTCAAAAAAAAAAAAAACAAAGAATTAAGAAAATAACTCATTAAAATCTGGGCTAATGACTTAAATAGGAAGTTTTCAATGAAAAAATAAAAATGACTAAGAAACCCCTTTAAAAATGCTCAGCATCCTTAGTAATTAAAAAAAAACACAAAACATAATCATTTTAAGATTTAAACTTACCTCAGTCAGACAAGTTAAGATCAAGAGAATAAAAGATACCAAACTTTGGCAAGGATGTAGAGAAAGGGGAGAACTCATTCACTGCTGGTGGGAATTCAAACTCGTGCAATGACTTTGGAAAGGAGTGTGGAGAACCCTTAAAAAATTAAAAATTAATTTGCCATATTATCTAGTTATACCACTCCATGACATATACCCAAAGGACTCATCCTATGGTATAGATACCTGTTCTTCCATGTTTGTTGCTACTCTTTTCACAATAGCCAAAAAAATGGAAAGTCTGAATGTCCCTCAGCTGAAAAGTTGATATTGAAAATATGATACATTTACACATTGGAGTCCTATTCAGTGGTAATGAAAGATGAAATCTGTAAGTCAATAGATGGAACTAGAATCTGTTATACTAAGTGAAGTAACAGACTCAGAAAAGCAAACAATGTATGTTCTCCCTCATTTGGGGATCTGAGCTACAAATATATCCCGATATAACATCTGGAGCCAGTAAAATAGAAAGAAACTACAGAGGTAAAGAGAAAGAAAAAGTCTGAGAGAAGCAGACTCTAAGAGATAGATATTACTAAGGGACAAATGGGGAAAATGGGTGTATCAACTGCGACCAGAGGAGGGAAGGATGTACAAAGGACCACAAGAGTAAGGGAAGAAAGAAATCAGGAGAGGGGGCACATTAGGAGACAAGTATTATCAAGGAAGAAAGGTGGCCCTTAAACTGGAGAGGCAGGAAAGAAGTTAGGAGGAGAGAGGAGTGTGATTCCATAAAGCTTAGATGGTGTAAAAAGCAAGAGGCAAATGTATTAATGCAACCCCCCTTAAAAACACACATACAATATCGAAAACTGAGTACAAGTATATATCTGAAAGTCTATATGAGAAGGGACACAGTAGTGCCAGCCAGGAGAAACCTCCCTTTGAGTTTTTGATCAAGGTAGTCCAAGAGATTCCCCAAATAACTCAGGCTGTTGCCACAGTCTTTGATTACCTCCCAGAACTTGAAGGTAAGACCCTATTACCAAAGTCAGGACATAATTTGGGCATAGGACTTAGATCAATGGAGCTGGAACTGAGCTGGAAGCATTCTCCCTGAAGACTAGCTCTAGTAGTTCTATAGGTTACTATGCAAGCTGCTAAAGGAGAAAAATCTAACTATTTTCCAACTCAGTTGTAAAGCATAATAATCACAATGACTAACACAGCAAACTATCTCTATTGGTCCAGCTGTGACGCCTTTATCTAGGGGCTAATCAAGAGTTATTTAATTGGACTAAAGTCCTCCCAGTGGGAGAGAACTCATGGATGACACTGTAAACACAGCCATACACACATGCTTGAGGAGATCATATATCTTAGAGAAAACCCTGTCTCTGCTTTGTCTCTAGAGAAATGAAATTCCATACCTTGTGTTTTGTATGGATCCTTATATTTACAGAAAGTGTAACACATATAATTTTCTTCACCCTTTAAGTTTTTAGTCCACATTATTATTGAAGCGATGAGTGGCATGTGAACAAACTGTATTATTTTCTCAAATATCTGAAAAAAAAGTGTTGAATCCTAACTCTCCATGCTGTTTTGGTTGTACAGAGATCCAAAGACCGCATCTTTTGCTAAGTATTCCATTACCAATAATGGAGTAACCAATAAGTATTGATCTATCCAGAAGGAAAAAAAAAGAATAAATTATTACTAAAATTATAAAGTTGTAAGATTATGAACAAGGATTTTATTTTCTTCAAATGTCCAAATAAGTATGACTCTCCTGGACACTGTCCCATAGTTAATTTCTTCCTGCGCAGTTTCTCAGCATCTCCAATATGGTTCCTATATAATCGGAGTATGCAATGGTTGGAGAGTTGAAAGTATTTTTTCAGGTCGTTTTTGGCAAGTTGATCAATACTGACTGCACACCATACAGTTCCCTCTAAATTCATTCTGTATTTTATCTGAGCTTTGGGTGTCATCATAGGTAACTGCTAATTCATATTCACTGAGCATCACAAATGAGTGCACAGTCAGGAGACACTTCATGTGCCATCTTATCTTCTATGGCAAGTCTCAAATTCCAATCTCCTTTAGAGTTGCTTAAATTCTTTAAACTTGTCAAATTTTTTAAAAAAGGACATTTGCTGTTGCATATTATCACACAATTTGCTTGCTGATGCTTAGTAGGTAATAGCTTCATTAAAAATAGTAACGTAAGGTAAATCGCAACCATGTGCCACTTGAATTGCTTTAATTGGACTGTGAAAGATATCTTTTTAGCTCTGAACATATTTGTGTTTCTAAAGGCCTGCACTTTAACATTAAAAATATGCTTTTCAGGAATCTTCTTTTAATTCTACTTGAATGACTTCTACATTAATGAGGGGTATGGAGCTGGAAGCTTTAGTACTTAGCTCAACTTCCCAGGTGATAGGATTGCAGGTGTGTGACATCATGCCCTTCAACAAATACTGTTAAACATGTCTTATCACACCCTTGCCCCTTGAATGTGCTATCTTTAGAAGATGGAATGTGTGTTTGTTTTTCTTTTTAAATAATGGAAAACATAAGGTCCAAGGCAAGCTACGAACAATGTTTTATGCTTCAGCAATCCAAACTATGTGAACAAAAGGGAGAAATAACTGGGAATGAGTAAATGGAATCATTAAAGAACAATTACAAATTTGTCATGTTCTAAGCTTGTATTAATTACCCAAATTATTATCTTAGTTATGGCAAAACTATTATTGCTGCTGCTTCTTTAACTGCTATTTTAGTCTCCTTTGGTGTTTGTGTGTATATGAAAGATAGAGATAGAAATAGAGGGAGAGAGAGGAGAGAGGCAAACAGACAGAGACAGACATAGAGGAACATTTGTGTGTATACCATTAAAGCTTATAGAGAGGTGAGGTTATATTTGAAGCTTTTTGCCTACTTAACATCCATGTAAAACACTTGTGTTTGGAACAAGTGATTTGGTTTACAGGGACACTATTCCAAATAAAGGTTTAAAATTCCTTTCCTAATCAATGGTAATTAACACTGGAGAATCTCAAATTTTCATTAAGAAGGCAAGGACTTACCAATGCATATACTGGAATTTATTCTTGATGCTCTTTCTGCGTACTAGAGTTGTTTTTTCTCTTCAGTTAAATAATTTTGTTAATTGTATCATCAGACTAGATGAATTTGAAGGCAGAGTTATTACATTACAGTGCAGATCTTCTAGAGAGTCAATTCATTGTCTAATTGAAACTCATTCATAGTCCTTTCTTAACTCTAAACTAGTGTCCTAAAGAGTAGGTTAAACTCTCCCCAAATTTTTTTTTTTTTACCATGGTCCCTAGGGATGTTGCCTTTATTATGTTCAAGGAATTGCTGATCATATTTGTTAAATAAATTAATGAGCTGGTATTTTCAACTAAATAGTTCAGATATTTAATTTAGATAACTTGAAACTTGGTTTGTTGAACTTATATTTTATCTTAGAGTATGCCCAATAGTAAATCTTATATTAAAATTTAGATACTTGTTCTTAATCCAAGTAAAGTTTTATTTCATGACAGAAATAAGAAATAAATTAAAATCAACAATAATAATAACCTAAAAGGCACAAAAATAGCAAGCACGATGAGTTGGTGAGAATAAAATTAGAAAATTTTTATAAAGCACATAGCTCAATGCCTAGAACCTAATAAAAACACTATTAAACCATTGTTCAGATTGTTTTAAAAACAAAATATAAGAATAAAATGAAAAGCAGATGACTTTCTTTTCATGTATATGTTTCCGTTAAGGTTTTGGTCTTCTGGATTGTTACTAGGGCCCTGAGCATGCTAAGCATGTGCTCTACCCTGGAGTCACCGTCTTGGTCCTGATAACACCTGGTTTTCATTCTTCAGAGAAGTGACTTTTTAATGAAATTCTATATTTTCTGACTTAAAGTTCTCCCTAAAAAGTCATCTACATCACAGCACTTCCTTTTATCTTTGTCATTTCTTTATTTGGATCAATGTGCCAATGACTTTGACATTGTAGACTACCAAACATTTTTATATCCAGTTATGCAATATTTCTTTCAAAACAATGGCATATGTTATCTTCATATACTGGAGTAAACTTTGGTAACATAGTTATATAGTTACTTATAAAATCTTTAATGTTTATCCTTTGTGTACTGATATTTGAAAAAAACTAATTATCTTTCCAAAAATAAGAACTGAAATAGATTTTGAAGGAATCTGCTGCATGGTTTCAAAAGTCTGAACGTGTTCTGACTAAAGAATAATGCTTAGAACTTCATATTGTCAACAAAAAGGAAATTAGCATGTCCATATTTGAATTTAGTACATCATTTGATATGCTAGTACATGCCTATGTAACAATTTGTGGCATGAATCACATGTAAGTCTTGGAGTTAGCAATAAAACACATTTGAATACTCAAATACTACTTTCAGCAAATTCCTCTGAAAGAAAGAAATGCCCTAGTACCCTGAGGACCCAACTCCATACCTGCAGGAAAGTTGTGAACCCTTCGTAGCTAATAAAACCATATGCATCATTAAAGGTAGAATTACGTTTCTACCTTCTTTATCATGTCTAATAATCATCCCAGGTTCTAACACTTTATTCCCTTTCTGGTGGTATTTCTCTGGAACCTTGACAAAAGATATGCTGAACTGGTGCACTATTCTTCCTTGGAAACTTACTGATGCTATTCAACTCAGTCATTAGTTAGAAAACACACTAGTTTTCAAAAGACTGAGTGGTTTAATAAGGTAGACCAGGCATTAGAAAGTATGAGTGTTATCTCATCATCTAAGGCTTTGTCTCTTGAGGCACCTAACATAGAACATTTTTGTCTCTACTATTAATTTACCTCTTAGAGTCAAGTCATACTTGTATATGATTAGAGATGAGGAAAGCATATTAGGCATATTTGAATAAACAACAAATGGAATTATAATGATAGAAAATACATTTAGAGCAATTTCATATCACTGTTAATACTGCCACAACACACATTTTGATGAATAGATTCTTGTAAGTGTTATTTTCTTATAAGGAAGGAGAATGAAGCACAATCCATCCTTCATTTCACTCAGCCACTAAAGCCTGGGTACTCCATTGCAAATAACTGAGGGCCTAGAAAAGAATTTATTAACAGTGGATGAATTCCATGTGCTGAGCTCCAGCTGGCACAAACCACCAATAGGCCTGACTGAGCACTGGAAAGAGGAAAAGCAGATAATGCTCTGCGAGCAGACACCCTTATTCCTATATAATATACATAATAGCACAATGATGACCAGACACAATTATGAACCAGAGATTCTTTGTAATGACACAGGACACTGAAATTAAAGCAGGCAAAAATGAATTTGAAATACTCATTCTGCTGCTTCATACACACACACACACACACACACACACACAGACAAATCACACACACGAGAGAGAGAGAGAGAGAGAGAGAGAGAATTAGAGAGAATTTCATGAGTAGATATCATCAGTCAGCTAAACATTATGTCCCTGTGGAAATGTCCTCCTGCCCAGCTTGAGGCCATGGCAGTGACACCCACAGTTTACAATGTCCTTCCCGGAAGGGATGCTGAACATTTCCTATAGGTCCATCTCTGTTTCCCCATCTTCACTCTTTTCTCAAATGTTTTGAAATCAACTCTACTGCCCCAATGTCTGAGCTTTCTCCTTAACGTCTGAGGAGTCTTACCTTATAAAACTATTGTAATAAATAAGATTATTGATATCAAATATTTAGTATGATGTATTGTTTAAACTATGAATTGAACAAATAATATCAGAATCCTATAAAATAAATGAGGATATGGTTATAATTTTAAAAGTTATTGTCTGAGTTTCCATACTACTGAATCCTTTCATGAACACATATGGACACACTGATCGAATCACACCAAAAGTGATAGTTCATCATGAGGTCAAGAAACAGTAACATATACAATATTTGGATGTTCATTAGAGAGACAGAATCACAGAACTGACTTCCTATCTCCTGAGATGTCATCATTCCTTTTAATCTGTTCTCTAATGATTTTGTATGTATAGTAGAGTTTGAGATGAATTCATTACACATCATTAAATGATGCCTATTTCATTCATGTTGCCAAATGGCTGCTATTCTGCTGGTACTTGATTATCATGTTTTATGTGCATTAACTCATCCATTCTTAAAAATCAGTACAGGAAAGAGTTATTCCATTTTTAGAAAAAGGAAATTGTCAGAGACCTCAAACAACACATTTTAAAAATTGTCTTAATCAATTTTCAGATCAAAGCTTTCCTTCCTAAAACCCATGCATGTTTTTCATCACTCAGTAGCATGTGTTTTTTTCAATGAAGGTCAGAAAACTCTCTAATCAGAAATCTATTAAAGATTTCGTTTACACTTAATAGACAAGATGTAGAAACACATATAAAAAAGGTAATGATATTAAGGCTATACCTCATCCTAATTAAACTAGAGCATATGGATGTTAACAGAATCGAGTACATAGGCCTGCATTCATAAGTTTACACATTCCAAAAAAGACTTATGGCTCTGACAACTTCTTTATGGAAAAGCAAACAAAATAAAAATGAGAAATAGATTTTCCTGGTAATGGTTCCTTACTCCTCGTATTGATATCCATCTAGAGAGTCTCAAACAGAATGTACTGCCATAGGTGTCTTCCCTACCACCTATGACACAGGCTATATGAAATTAAAATTATATAGAACACACAAGACTATACGTGTTCATTGATAAGCTGTGAGAATATGATAAAATGGATGATGTGGATTGATAACCACAGTCTGAATGTGAATAAGGAAGGAGAAATATATAATGTCACATGAACTGAGACTAAAGGAGAAATCAAATCTTAACAACTGCATTGTCCATGGTAGCTGGTTGTATATTCTATTTTAGCAGTTTAATCTTTCCACTGTGACATTTGGGGCGTAATTCATTATTTTCTCATATCAATCTTAAAATATTAATAGCCAAAAATGATAGTACCAAAGAGTTTATGATGAAATTCCAGAAAACTTGTGCCAGCTGGTTTCTATATGGTGATGATTTGAGACTCATTAATGTGTTTCCTATAATCTTTTTTCCATGTATATAAGTCAGGTCTAATAAGATAATTTTTGTGACTTACAAAACTCTTTGTGACCTACAAAGATCTATTGATCTACTGATCTATTGATCTCTTATCCTGTATGAGTAATACAATTTAGATTTCATTTCTTCACCTATCACTCTGCTAACATTTTTATATCTCAATTATTGTTTAAGATCACTAAGTAGTATACATCTTAATGCCAATTCTACTAAGAAAAGTACTGCATGAACGATCTTAAATATCTTTTTCCCTCCATGTAAGAACCTTCATTTTCTGAAGCACATCTGGAAAGATAGTGATATGTCTCAAAACACTATAGACCCTAAAGTCTGTAGACACTGAAGACAAAGATGGGCCTCTAGATGCTGTTCATGCAGCAGGCTTCAGAGATGGTAACCCTGAGCAAGTTACTGCTCTATTATAATCCCATTAATTTAAGCTCAGATATCATTGGTGAAACTCTGTCTTTTCCCCAAGTAGGGAATGTACTTAAGAGAGTTAACAAATGTACAAACTCTGAAAGGAATGAGAACGTTGAGTCACGTGCTTGCTATTGTTTCCATGCGACTGCCTTGATAAATCAGACTCTAAGAACCCTGTATCTGTGTTTCTTCACTATGGGTTCTTGTTTACTTGGCAATTAGCAATATTACCCTTTATGTTCTAATCCATAATATAGCTGTTCCAGGAGGCTCTATGTCCAATGCTGCAATTTTTTTTGACTCTTCTATGCAAAATCGACAATCAAAATTTGAAATTACAGAAATCATTAGAAATCTGTTTTTTATTATCTTGATGGAAAACCTCATTTTCTATAGCTGAGGAATCTATTTTCCTTCAACCTATGCTGTTATTAAGTACATTTTCCCATACTTTACACAAAGGGATGTTTAGGCAAGTTTTAGCTCTTCCATATCAGCTATCTGGCTTGATTTATAATGCAGTTTCATATATATATATATATATGTATATATATATGTATGTATATATGTATATATATAATTTGGGATAGAAATTATTTTAATGAGAACTCTGACTATATTGCTGCAATGTTTTGTATAATCCAATTCCATTGTTTACTTGTCCCCTACTACATGTAATCAGCATTTTGCATTTGACCTGTTAGTCTATTTAAATGACAATAAATATTATCTCATTATCTCTGAGGAAGTTCTAAGTGTTCATAATTGCATACCCCAGAGTATGTGTGGGGATGTGTGTACATGTTTGTGTTTTTGTCTGAGTGTGTGTCTTGGTCTTTACCTGTGTGTCTTTCCTATGTGTGGGAAGGTGGGGGGGCAGTCCTAAACATTGAAACTCCTTTTTAAAAAAATATTTTTATTTTATGTGTATGGGTGTTTTCTCTGCATGTAAGTAAGTGCACCTGTGTTGTGCAATGCCTACGGAGGTCAGAAGAGGTTGTTGGATGCCCTGGAACTGAAGTTATAGGCAGTTGTTAACCATCATTTGGGTACTGGGAATCAAACTCATGTCTTCAAGAGCAGTCAGTGATAACCTCTGAGCCATCTCTCCAGTCCCAAAACTCTTTAACTCATAAACAATATTAATTTATTTTTATTTATAAAAGACCTTGACTCTGGAATTTCATTATACTGTCTGCCCTATGCTCTCACCTTTAATATACACATATAGACTGACAGATAAGAACAATGCCAAAATATAAAGTCTGCAAATACACTGAGAATACATACATTCTGCACATAGCTGGTCATTTTGTCTCCAACCTCACTGTGACTTTGACTGTATCTCTCTTTAATTATTTCCAGATATTCCATCCATTTAGATTTTATCTCATGTCATTTCCTTTCCTGGCATAAAACTAAACAGCTATAACCTAGCCTAGTCCTTGAGACAAGTAAGTCTGTGGAATTTAGGAGCCAGAGTTATTTCATCTGTCCCAGGTATATTTCAGAAAGTCCTACTCTTGTCTTTCCCCTGAGTGATGTCAGAAATAGTCTAGATCGCTGCAGATGGGTCTCGAGTTGAGCGTGAGAGTTGAGCAACATTTTTCTTAATCCCTTTCTTCCTTTAAACCAGGCAAAGTCTTCAGAGTAGAAATTGAGAAGATGAAAGGTGAAACTGGTAGCTTTTGATTGAGAGACAAATGGAGAAGCCCATATAGCTTGTGTTTAATGCAGGATGTGCTGTGTCCCTTGAGAGTGCTACAGTATTTGAACACAATATGTTCTCTATTATGGTTCCCTAGCGGAACAGAATCAATAGAGTAAGCATGTATTATAAAAGGAGACATTAATTGACTTACACATTTGAAAGGCCCAGAGGCTACGTGGAGAGCTCCTGGTCTTCAATTCACATTGGAAGTTGAGTTCTTATATAGGGGAAGGATGGAGGAAGCAGCAACAGCCACAGAATAGATGCTCTCACCAACAGGAAGTGAAGGCAAAAAAGGAAGATTTGTGGCATTTCCCTGTAGCCTGTTTGTGTGCATGTTGCTGTGAGAAGGTGCTATCCACTCTTTGAGGACTGTCACACCCCTTCAGTTAATCTTTGCTGATTTTAGATTCAATCGAGTTAACAATCAAGATTAATCATAACTGGGCTTATTTCAAAAGTGTGCATTAGAATATACTATAATCACTAAAGAGATTATCTGTCTGCCCTGGGAGACTCTAGAGAATGACACAACTGAGAACATATTTAGTTCTGGATTTATTAGCTATGTCTTAAGGAGTACATTACCTATCAGGATGAAATAAGTTTCAATTTAAAAACATAAAGGTACTCACGGCAACCCACCACTGAAGTATGTAATGTAGAGTTATTTTGTTTCTATCATAATATTTATTAGATAGTCAAATTTATTTTTCAAATAATTCATTACAATATCAATGAGTCTAGAATATCATATTATATAAAAACCATGTGTCAGGGATTGTAATTTTGGCAGGGCATGTGACAGCAGAACATAAAAGCAGAAGATACCAAGAGGCAGAGAGAAAAATCTGAGAGATTCTATGAGTCACTACTGAGTCTGAGGCACAAGACATGGTGTCAGTTAATATAATAATATAAATATTCCTTAAATAAGTGAATTTGAATGTGTGCATCTTACATTTTGTTCCTATTTTAGAAATATCTATGTTAGATGCTATTGCATTCTTTCTGTTTGTCTCTCTCTCCTTTTTTTCCTTTCTCTCCCTCCCCTTCACCTTCATTGATAGGTTGTGGCTAATCAGTGTCATATTAAAATGAGTAGGTACATTGAGACATGTCTTAGTTTCTTTTTAGAAATATATTATTGAACTTTTTGGAATTTCATGCAATGTGTGTTGATCATATACAGATCCTCAAACATTTGCATACCTCTTTACTGCCTGCCCCCCAATTTCATCTACTCTGATACATAATTTGTCCTAGCAAGTGACTTTCCATGTAGGTTATCCAGTGGAGCCTGGGTAACCTACTCAGCGTCACAGACAAAGAAACCGACTATTCCACCAGCAAGTATCAGTTGCCTATAATTCTTCAACTAGAATTTGGTCTTCTTATCTACTTCAAACCTCTGTGCTGGGATTTTGTCTGGCTTGAGTGTACACAGGTCTTTCACAGGCTGTCACCATTGTTGTGAGTTTTTGGATAATACCGTATCCTTGTGGTCATCAACCACCTCTGATGTTTACAATCTTTCTGTTCCCTCTTCCACAGTCATTCCTGAGACTTTGGAGGCAGAGATTTAGTATTGGTATCCTATTCAGGGCTAAGTTTTCTACAAACTTTTATTTTCTATACTTTGACCACTTGTAAGACTCTGTGCAAATCATCATCTTTTGCATTAAGAAGCTTCTTTGGTGAGCACTGAAAGACGCTATAATCTATGAGTATAATAATAAATCATTATGAGTCAGTTTAATACTATGCTCATTTAGCAGAATAATAGCAGTAGGTTCTCCTTTATGGCCTGTGACCTGTCTAGTTCAGTTTTGAGAAAACTAGAGTCCTAGAGGCCTGATATCAGTGTCAGCTGGGGGCTGTATCTTGTAAAGCAGACCCTATTTAAAACCAGAAAGTGATAGGTTAGTCATATAATATGTGTGCCATTATTGCCCCACTGGGCATATCTTACCAGGCTAGTTGCTACTGTAGCTCCCAGGATTCACAACCAGGCAAGGTTCACGCTGATTTTTTTCTTCAGATAGGATGTTTAGCACCTTTCAGATCTATGAAATCTAGCCAGTAGAGATGAGGCTTTGTAATTAGCACCAACTGATTCTGGTTTATTTTACAGAACATATATCAATAGGGCCTTACTATCAAGTTCTGATGAGTAACCAAGAGAAATCCCAGTGACTACTATTGTTTTAGGGACTATGGGTCAAAAGATTCAAAAGTGGTAGTTCACTGCTGGTGTTAGACTTTTTCTTTGCTGGTCTATGGTATCTAGTAGGGGCAACGTCCCCCTATTATAAGGCCACTATTTATTGTTTTAAGCTGAGTTTTTGTAGGAGACATATATGCAGTGGAACCTTGTCAATGTCTAGTCTGTTGGGGATCCCAGGGTAGGGTTGCATAGTAATCAGGACACAAGGGATGCAGAGTAAAGTGAAGAACTGCAGACTTGATTAAAATATTTTTCTATATTTATACTCTTCCAGCATAAGCTTTGCCACAAATTGTTAGTTCCCTTTTCTGAAACTTAGTACAGGGGGCACCAGTTATCTTGCATACTAGGAAGTCTGTCTGCAGTTCAACTATTTATAAGTATTGCTGCGTTCTGCATAAAGAAAACTCCTATTTTTCAAAATGTAAGACAGGAGAGCCACTTCCTCAAACACACAGCTTACGTGGTAAACATCAAGATTCTCAGCAGAATAAGTTTGCTTATTCTATGTTCTAGTTTGCCAGAACCTGATCACCTCATGTCACCTCAACAGAGTTATTTGTAGCAAGCGAATCTTCTCATGCCTCTATAGAACCTCTTTGCCTTAGGTTCATAGAAAGGAGCAGATCTGGAGTAGAGACAACACCAGTGCATTCCTCAACACTCAGCAGCGAAGCTCCCTTATAGAACAGAGTATAACGCACAGAGAAGTCTACAACTGGCTAAGTTTTAGAGACTAAGAGACTGCAGAGTGTGTGACCCTCGATGGGACTCCTACATTAAACCTCACCCACCCACAGCTCAGGGTCCATTGCAGAAGAGGGGGATGAAAACTGGTAAGAGCCAGGTTTCATGAAAATAGGGAAGCAGAGGTTTTCAGGCCACTGCAAACTTGCACATTGGAACTTGTAGCGTCGAGCACCAGACCCAGGCTGACTCAGTCAGACGAGGTCCCAGAGTGAAGTGAGGGAGAGCGAGGTGAGCTGACCCTGGCCTGAAAACTGCCGGAGACTGATTGATTACTACTGGGTGAGGGAGAGTAGATCTTTCTTTAGATCTCTAGACTGGCTGACTAGATGCGAGTGGATGAGCTTGCATAGAAGGCAACTCCTTGCACTTTTAATCTTGAGGTAGATTTCTGTATGAATTTTCCTAAAGGCTTATACTGTTATTTCTCCCTCCCTTTACTCTCTCCCTTGCCATGCGCTTCCATTACCCACTTCATTTAACCTTACCTACTCCATTATTTACCTTTCCCCAAATATTACCGGATTCTACCCACCCACCCCATTGAAGCTTGCCCTACCTGGCCCCTTACTAGCTTCCTGATGTCGGTGGAGCTTCCAATGAATCATACACATGTGAAGATTCAAAGCTAATATTCACCTAGGAGAGAGAACTTGTGACACCTGTCTTTGTGGGTGTGAATTACCTTACTCAGAATAATTGTTCCCGTATCGATCCATTTACCTATGAATTACATAACATGATTTTTCTTCAAAGCTGAATAATAATGCATAGATGTATAATGTATAGATGGACCATGCTTTCCTCATCTATTCAGCAGATGATGGGCATCCACATTGTTTCTATCTCTGGGCTATGATGAATAGAGAAACAATGAACAGGGATGATTGATATTTCTACAACAAGATATAGAGTCTTTAGTTATAGCCCCAAAGGTGTGATGGTTGCATCAAGTGGTAGATCTGTTTGTAGATTTCTGAGGATTATCTACATTGATTTCCATAGTGGCTGTACTCATTTTCACTCTAATCATAGTGAACTGGGGTAGGATAGAATCTCAAAGTAGCTTTATTGTTATGTTTCCTTGATGATTAAAGATGTCAGACATTAAAAAAAGTATTTCTCTGCTTGGTGTGGCTTGGTACCATGTGCCTTTAATGCCAGCACTGGTGAGGCAGAGGCAGGTGGATCTCTTTGAGTTCAAGGCCAACCTGGTCTAGATTCAAAGTTCCAGAACACCTGGGGCTACATGGACACCCTCTCTTAAAAACACCAAAAAAAAAAAAAGTATTTCTCAGCCGTTTGCATTTCATCTTTTTAGAAGTCATTGCTCCGTTCCTTGCCCCAATTTTAATTGGTTTGTTTGTGTTTCTGATGTTTAGTTTTAATACTTTGCTAGATAATAACAATCTGTCAAAGACGTTTTTCCATTGTGTAGGTTGGCACTTCAGTCATACATCAGAGTATTTGCTGTACAGAAACTCTTTAGTTTTATGCAGTCGCATTTGTCAATGCCTGAATTTATGCTGTGCTATAGGAATCCTGTTCAGAAAGTACTTTTCCATGCCTCTATGTTCCAATGCATTTTGCATTCTGCTACTTTGATGAATGTGTTCATCATCTCTGGGAATTTGGGGAGTTTGAAGACTCTTCCATGGATAGTGTCATATCATCTGCTAATAGAAGTAATATGACTTCTTGCTTTTCAATTTGTAACTGTTCCTTTCTCCTGCATTTGTCTTATGGCTCTAGTTGGAACTTGAAGCCCAATGTTGAGTAAAAATTGAGACCATAGAGATCCTTGTCTTGATTTTGATTTAGTGGAAATGTTTGGTTTTTCTCCATTTAGAAAGATGTTGTCTAGATCCTGCCATGTATGATGTCTTAGGTTAAGATATATTTTCATTGACTTTTATGATGAAAGGACATTGGATTTTGTCAAAGACAGGCTCACATGTTTCTATAGCTGATTCTTTGGTGATGGGAGGTGGGCTTCAATTATAGTGAGCAATGCGCCCTGGGGTCACCAGGAGAGTGTCACACTGATCTTACCAGAAGTTAGATATTGTTGGGAACTGGGATTGGGGCTTTCTAACAGGATTTGAGGTCTCAGGATCCCTTCTAGTGTCTGGCTACAGGGTGGGTGGGGTGTTTGATGTGCATGTTGATTCATGCTTCCGACCTCCAGATTATAACCCTTTCGTTTTTCTTTATTCAAATTCTTTTCTCACAGTTTCCTTACTGGATCGTAATTACAACATTGGTTTTGTCTATTATATTTAAGAAGAAAATATTCAAACATTTATTTTCAAATAAGAATGTCTCCCACTTTTGAATCTGTGTGTTGTTCTAGCTTATTTACCCATGTAGCATACCACATCCAGACTTCCTGACTGTATAGTTTCTCTCTCTCTTCCTTCCTTCCTCCCTCCCTCCCTTCCCTTCCTCCCTTCCTTTAATTGTTCTTCATCTGCAACATTGTGGTGTGTTACAGACACTGATCATTGCACATCCTCATTCTGGTAGCTATCTTTCCTTATGGGTATTGCTGTCTTTAATGGGTCAGCTTTGACTGATATTCTGAAGGATGTTGGTTCGTTAGGATGGGAGTTCTTAGAATGAATGTCATGATAAAGATAAGATGTATTATTTTACCTTCAGAGAAATCTGAGTATCCATCTTGGAGTTCATCCTTGGAAAATCACCTAAAACAATACAAAAGCTGAAAATACAGTAATATGCATAATTTGAGCCCACATTCCAAGCACTGGTGTCAAGATGATTTCATTTGCTGAGGTTGAGTGCCAAAAGAATTGACCAAGGGAAAAAACCAGGAAAGCCAACAAAATAAATATGCAGAAGTAAGTAATTAGCAGGTTTTTAACATGTTTAATGTTAAAATTACAGATGTGACTGTGGATATGATGCCACCATTGTTAGCACCTGTTTTGTGCAAAATAACTATAATAGAAGGTTTTTTATGATATAAGGAAATATTTCTAGTACATGACCATCTTTATGATGTGTTTTGCATTCCATTTTTATGTATGTCAATCGACTAGAATATGAGTTCCTTACAAACACAGATGGCGGCGTTTTTATCGCATTTCATTTTAATATGAATCCTAAAACCTGAGCCCAGATAAGTGCCAGTGAATGCTGGTTAGATGACTAGGTGAAAAATTATCACCAGCCAGCAACAAGAAAATCACTTGAGTAACTGGAAAGTGATGTAATTATGATGAAACTGCCCAGAAGCTTCTTTTGAAATATTTTACTGAGCTAGACAAATTAAGATGACAACAATCCCTCCCTCCAGTTCACATGTCTGCACCGCTCTGCTAGGTATGATATCAGCATCAGCCTAAGAGGCACTCAGGAAACCTTGAGTGACTTTGGAGATAAGTTCACAAAAAGTAGTGTTGCGAAGAAGAATGACTTCATGCTGAATTGCATTCACTTCTGACAGGGGCTTAGTGTATTCCCTGAGGCAGTAGGCTCTGCCTAAACGCATCCAGGAAAGACAACATCTGCAGGGAGATTCCCTTGCTTCCTGATGATAGAGGAGTTTTTAGAATGAAGCTTATTGATCCATGGTAAGTGAATGTTGTGATTGTGAATTCTCACTCCACGCTGTGGAAGTAAAACCTATCCTATGAGAGGCTGTGCTGCCCACTAAGCTGACTCTATTGAATAAATTGACAAAGCCTCTCCATTTTTAAGTGATGTATTCCTGGAGAAAAGCCTTTCCAGGAAATGTGAGCCCATTTGGAGTGAATCATGTAGTTACCTGTCTCTTACAGAAGCAGATCCATTAGGCAGTAATCTTTGAGGAGCGGAAGCTCCGTAGGCTTTTGAGTCAAAATGAATTATTTGCTCAAAATGCCTTTTTGAAAAGTTCTGTAGGTAAATTCTGTACCATGAAATCAACTATTCTCAAGAGTTTGAAAGTTTTATAGTGTTAATTAAGTGTTCTAAATGCAAGCATTGGTGTGATTCAGAATAAAACAGGATTTACAGACATTGGAAATCACTCCGGAGTGTTGGAGTTCTTAAATTCCTCTACAGACTTTTTTCCATGTGGCTTCTGTTAGAGATCTAAGGGAATGAGCCATTATGTAGCTTACTCTCACACAGTGGATACGTGCTTTTAGGTCAGGTCTTCCTTATAGCAGATCTATGCAGATGGAGTGGGTACATTGATCAGTCTCTGAGACTAGGGTTACTGGAGTAGCCTCCTCCCTGGCCAGCTACAGGGCTCAGACTGAGATGGTATTTATTGAATCTCTGTTTTATGGTAAGATACAGAACTGATGCACTTGCACCCAGATGCAGTTAACTTTCACAGTAATTGGGTGAAGGTTTTAATTTTTTTACAGCTATATATAAATGGCAAGATTTAAGAATAATTCAAGTGCTTTGCCTAGGTTATAAAAGTCAATTTAGAAAGAAAGGATTTTTCTGATTTGACTATAAAGATCATTTCCTCTGTTCTCAACAATGTCTTTCAATAATTCTGCATTGATTTTTAAGGGACCTAATATCTTGTTTTCAAGTGATGTCTGATAATTTATGACATTTCTTGTGGTTGTATGAATGAGAAATGTCTCCAATAGCTTCCAAGAATTCGCACACTTTGTCAATAATGGCACTTTGGGCGGGGGCGGGGGTCGGGAAACCATTTGGATATATGGCTCTGCTGGAGGAAGCACATCAAAGTGGGAAGGCTGTGAGAGTTCATAGCCTGGTCTTATTTCTTATCTGCCCTCACTGCTTCCTATAACTAACTGAAGATGTGAACTCTCAGGTTTATGCCCTGTCTACTACATGCCATGCCTTCCTGCCTTAGTGGACTCTCATCCTTCTGGAACCATAAGCCAAATAAACTCTTCTGTCTCTAAGTTGCCTTGGCTCTGATGTTTTAACATGAAATAGAAAAGTAGTTAATATAAAACTCTTCCCTATACTTATCTAATTTATGAAAAAAGACCTCAAATATGTATGATATAAAAAGCACATATTATTTGGAATATTTTCTTTCACTGTTTTAACAAAAGTCAGGAAGTTGCTCATACCTACTTCTTTGTAAAAAAGCATTTGTTAATGTTTGTCTTAGTATATTTTGTGCCACAAAGTATAGAAGACCGCATTGCTATAGAAACTACTCATGATTTTACATTATCCTGACATTAAAAAAAATTGAGAATTCTAATCCTATTTATGGCTCTTAAGTTGCTACTAATTTACCTACATGGCTTCCTTGCTCTATTCAATCAAGATAACCCTAGATAATGTGAATGTAATTACATGTTTTAAATTAACATGTCTAAACTATTCTCTTGCTTCACAGGATTAATTTTTAGCAAGTGTGTTTGTATGTATAGGTGTATGCATGGATGAACACATGTGTACTTTCAAAGCTGACACATCATGTTTGGAGTCAGACTGGACTTGCATGTGGATGGATGTTTGCAATGGATGTTCTGCCTATGTATACATGTGTCTGCCCCCATCCCACTCTGTATGTCAATCACTGAAGCAATGACTCACTTTGCAGACAGGCACTTAGAACAACTGTCTCTCTTGAGCTTCCTTTTTTCTCTTACTGCCCTGGTGATGAATTCACTGTTTGGATATACAATACTTGAAGGAACAAATAAATTACCATTCAATGATCAATCTTTTGATCAGTAAAATATAAAACTTCAGGGGATAATGTGCCCTCTGGCCAAAGATTGTTAGAGCTCTCTGAGACGTTAGATATCCAAATTATGACCTTTTAGATTATGCACACTTAGATTAAAACTCCTCTTTTACACTTTATTAGTCAGAATTAATAATTCTTAAGATCAACTGCTAAACATCATTCATATATTCACATAGACATAATAGTGTGCCTATGCATTTTATCCATAATTATGTATATAATACATTAGTACAAATATGTGTTGAATAATACATATACTTAGTCTAAAACTGGCAAGTGTGACGTAAAAGTCCTGAAATTTCTTTGAGCTTTGGCCAGGCTTCACTTATTTTGACAAACAACCCTTGGATCATGCAAGAACCTTCCGAACACTTTCCAGGATAGCATATTAAAAACTTTGTACTTAATATAAGGACTTTAACATTTAAACCAAATCTGTCTGCAATACATACTGGATTATACTGTAGAGGCCAAATATAATGTACATATAGTGAAGGGAGATAACGGAGGTAATTACTCAGAGGCAAGCACACAGACTAAAACATCATAGGAAATGTATCATCAACAATGTTATTTGTTATTAGGTTACATTAAGAACACTGTAACTTAATATTAAAATCACAGTATTTATGTCCACGTATGAAATAGAATGTTAGGAAAACTGATTATATTTAAAAAAATTGATTGTGACGGCTCATAATATGAGTGAAATCCCAATTTGAGGTAGCATAAAAAGGAGCCAGATATGCTTTTGGTCAAGCTTACAGAATTAGATTGATTTCTTAGATTTCATTTTATTAAATTTTACTCATAGACTCTCCGGCTTTATAACTATGAATACTGCTCTGCATATGGGTATGGACAGGTACAAAAAAGCATTAAAGTTCAAAATTGCAGCTTCAGAGTAATACTCATTTTGCTTACAATGTGTCCTATCAAATGGACAACAATGCAATACTATGACACTTGTCAGCTGGGGCCTACTATAACTAATACCCAGCAAATAACTGGCAAACGTATGACACAACAGATTCTATTTTATCCTTTTTTCATTTTGTTGCCCAGTTCGTATATTTACATAATGAATCTGAGTCATTTTCGCCCCTCTACTCCATTCCTTCTCCGGCATCAACCCTTCTTCTCAACAAATGATTCTTCTTTCCCTGACTCTT
This sequence comes from Eospalax fontanierii, assembly GCA_035773235.1. NCBI lineage: Eukaryota > Metazoa > Chordata > Mammalia > Rodentia > Spalacidae > Eospalax > Eospalax fontanierii. The sequence goes on from CM069552.1 coordinate 21,591,252, forward strand.
TTTGTTTTAACCCAGGAAGCTTAATTAATTCCTTTCCAGGTCTTGAGTGGGAGACAATTTACTTACACTGGCCAGAACTTACTATCCTTGAATTTGAAATAGTCCTCCTGTCTCTGTCTCCTGAGTGCTTGGATTTCAGTCCATATGCCACCATGGCTGGCTCAGAGACAATACATTTTATTTGAAGTTTAAAGAAGAAACAGACATTCTTTCCAAGATGATGTTTCTTATAGTCACCTTCCATAAAATCTGATGTCATGATATTATATTGTCACTCTGTGAAGGTATTTTTATATCAGCTACAGAATTATGATGTCTACTACTATAAAATTTGTCCTTGATCCACAAGGGAGAGTCTTCTAAAGAAAATATAGCCTCTGAATACAGGTTAGTGTGAAAGAGTGACTGTGTGGATGAGGAAGACCTTCATAAGTCTGTGTCTGCAGTGTGTGTGTGTGTGTGTGTGTGTGTGTGTGTGTGTGTGTGTGTGTGGTGTGCAGCACATCCTTCTAGCGACCTTCATTTCATTCCTACTACATGAGTTTTCCACTGCTGCCATAACAAATTACCACAAGCTTAATGACTTAAAACATGATACATTTATTATAGTACAGTTGTGTAGGTCAAAAGTTAGAAGCAATTTTCATTTGACTAAAATCAAAGTGATAATCAAGATCCATTTGTTTTTCTTTATCTCTTTTGGTGTTAGAAGCTTATAAAAATCTGCTTCCTTAAATATGCTGACTTTAGATCAACCTATATTCCTTGGTTGCAATCTTCCAATGCTATAACCTAATGCATCAGAGTTATGTCTTATTAACTGTAATATATATGTAGATCCTGAGTCCAGACTGTGCTAAGTCTAAAATTGAGAGACCACATTTGGTGAGGACCTACTTGCTCAGTTATGCATGACTGGGGGAAGAGTAGAGGTGGAACTCATTATGGTTCTTTTTCTCCAAAAATATTTACTTTCATTATTTTTAAATTATTTGTATGTGTATACCTGAGTTTAGGTGTGTGAATGTGGTTACAGTTGCCTCTGCATGCCAGTAGAATGAGATCCCCTGGAGCTGGAGTTACTAGAAGTTGTGAGCAGCCTGAAGTAGGTGCTGGAATCTGAACTCTGGTCTTCTGTTAGAGCAGTAAGAGCTCTTAACTGCTGTACCACCATCTCTCCAGGCCCCAAGAACTCATCATTTTGTAAAGAACCCAGGCTCACAATAATCACAATAATGCCATTAATGTACCCATGTGGGCAGAATATATGCTTCAGATATAATCATTTAGCAGGGCCCAACTCCAAAACACTGTTGCCACAGGAATAAAGACACTAAATTAGTTGGAGGGTGCCTTCCCCACTTCTCAGGACCCATGGGATTTGCTCATCCCGGGAATCAGGATTCCACTCAGGATAACCATCCTATATGATGATCTGTTATATTAATCTTACCTGAACTGTGATTGTTCCCATGTCAAATGGTATATCCGTCTACAGGCTCTGTATGTAAGAGTGTGGATGACTTCAGCAGAATAAGCAAAGTTGTATCTAAGAAATTTAGTTCAGAGATTAAAATATTTTTTTCATTGAACCACATGTATACTTGGTTTACTTAAATGACACGAGCAAAAAAAAACTACCACTCTGAAACCCAAGGAGGTTGCTTTTTCAGTATAAATTATTTTCAATCACCCCACTCACTTTAGGTATTTTATTACTATGAATCATTATAAGCTTGACATACAAACACTGTCGCCAAATCCTTGTGTGATGACCTTGAACCAAGAAGAGGTACTGATTAAGAAGTGAGAAAAAATATTTCTTTTTTTTTTCTCCATATACAGCTAGAAACAGGTGTATAGAGATTTTGAAAGCCCACTACATAGGAGTGCTGCTGTAAGATCACAGGTAATGATGCTTTAAATCCCTTTCCTCTTAGGTCCTCACTGTTAATAGTCTATGTTAAATCATTTTACTCAAGAGTGACATCCATGCCAGTGATATTTCTCTTAATTATAACATCATCAATATGCAGAATCCTGCTTGTAAGCGTGTGTGTATTTGAAAAATACTTTTACTCTAATTATTATAAAGACATATATATATATATATATAAAATGTGTGACATACAACTCATGTAATATATGAATATATTTTAAGCAATGTTGAATAATAAAAATGTACCCACATATATGTTTATGTGGATATGTATATATACTATATTTGACTTCTCTAGTTCTCCATTAGTAATTCAATATATAACAATATTTTCAAACAATGAATCGTGAATACTGAGCTGCACATGCATTTATGTATATAAATTCACATATATATGTATAAACATAAAAATATGTAAGCAAAGTTGAAACACTGATTCTCACCTCTGTTACTGATTTGCCCCTGACTTGCTCTACAGATCATTAGATATAGGAAAATGTTTGTAATTGTTAAGACACCAAAATTTGAGAAAATAATTAGTTCATAGAAATCATTACCAGAGTCAAACTGAAAGGATGGGTAGTCTTGAATTCCTAGAGATCCACAAAAGATGATGAGATGAGAGTATGATCTCCTTCTCAATAGAAGAAGAACAGATATTTGCATTTTGAATTTAGTTTATAGAAAACAAGTCTTAGGGACATCAACATTGCATGGACATATAAATGTTTAAAAGGTGTGTACTATGTCAGCTATGCTTAGTTAAAAATAAATTATAGTAGGAAGGGAGAGAAGAGGGAGGGAGAGAAATTAAGAAGATGAGACAAAAGTTTGGCTTTAATATAAATCACTATGTAGGTCAAATGAGCCTGGGTTTAAGTAATCAAGTTTCTACCAACCTAAAGTGTAGAGCAGTGCTCTAACAGACGTTACCAAACTCTTTCCTTCTTTTCTTTTACATTTAAAAGTTTTGAAAAATTTATTTTATCTATATGAGTGTTTTGCCTGCATGTATTGACGAAGTCCATGCTGTTCTTACAAGGCCAGAAGAGACATCAGATACCCTGGAAATAGAGGTATAGACAGTTGGTAGCCACCAGGTAGGTGCTAGGAAGTAAACCAGGGTCCTCTGCAAGAGCAGCCAGTGTTCTTAACTATCTCTTCAGCACCTTTTTTCTTAACATTACAAAAATATTTGTTTATTAAGCTTTACAACTCTGTAGTACCATTGATTGCATTCTCCGGTGGCAGCTTATATAGTATCATCTGATACCAAGAAAGCTAGTCCACAGGGAGGAAGGAGGTTTCCAGGTCAGTTTAAGTCATGGATCTGAAGTGAACCATCTTCGTGTTAAGTCCTGGAGGCAATGAATAGCTGTGGCAATAGCTTGTGTTATTCTGAGAGTCTCTTGGACGACACTGACCAATGGCTCAAAGGGAAATTTCTGCTCCCTGATGGCTTTTTGTTGTATAGCCTTCAGCTATACACATATACTTGCTTATTTATTCTATGTTTGCTTATCTTAAAAAATCTTTATTAAACTTTTGTACACTTTATACAACAGTGCACAATCAAATTTAGACCCCCCTCTCTAATTCATGTCTGCACACCCCCCAACCCTGCCAGACATCACAGATTCCACCATCTGTGTCAAGTCCCATTTAGTCAAACAGTTTGTACCCAGGAGTCCCTCAGTACTCCCTCTGTAGTTAAAATACCTTTCCTTACCCCATTTCTCTCTCAGTGACACCTGTCTCCTCCTGTCCTGTTGCAAATTATTGCCATTGGTCATTAATGGTGCTTTATTCTTGTGGAAGAATCAACTGCTGTCTAATTGGAATTAAGGCACTCTCAATGGGAGGGAAGTCATATGTGGTTCTGTAAACAAAGCTAAATATACATAGCTGAAGGCGTTATCAATCCTAGAGGAAAACCCTCTTTTCTTTTGCCACAACCCTAGAACCAAGTGTCTCCCTCTCTCAATAAATCAGTTGACAGCAGATTCTCATCTATGGTTGGGCCTTCTTGCCACCTCCTTTATCTATGCTGTTTTTATTATTTTTTTTTTGCTTGCTTGATCTTGCATAGACCTTGTACATACTGTCACAGTACTGTGAGTCCATATGTGCACAGCCTTTCTGTCTGGAAAGCACTGTTGTTTCCTTGAAATCATCTGCTATATTCAGCTTTTAAAAATCTTCCTGACACCTCTTCCACAATGATCCCTGAACACTGAGAAGAGATGGTGGACATAGATGTCCCATTTATGACCTAATACTCAGTAGTCTAAATCTCTGCACATTGTCCAGCGGTGGGTCTCAGTTTTAATTGACATCTACTGCAAAGTACTTTTCCGGTGAGTGTTGCAAGATGCTCTGTATTATGTTTTTAGGAGATGGAGGGTTGGAACAGGGTCTCACTGTGTAGTCCAGGAGATAATCTCGAACATCCTATACAGAGCAGGCTGATTCGAACTCAGAGACTCACCTGCCTCTGCCTTTCGAGTGCAGGGATTTAAGGGGTGCACCACCACACAACAATTGCAAAATGCACTGTTTAATATTTTGCCTATTTATCAGAATGATAATGATATTCTCTCACAACCAGATTGTAACTTGATGAGCCACATGTTCTTGGTCATTGTGACATTGCCAAGTATGAGATTCATCTTGTGAATTAGGTCCTAAATCCAATCAGAAGATGGTTGCTTACTCCCATAATATTCACAGTGGGCATATCTTCCCAGGCCAGTCATGACTATAGTTCACAAGGTCCACATTGGGTAAGATTGATGATTGCTTTTTCTCATCCAATAGCATTCATTGCAACTTCTAGTTTTATGAAAGCTAGACAGTAGAGATGAAGCTTTAAGGTCAGTACCTTTACAGTGTAATACATGATGGGCCTTAGCCAGGCAGGCCACCTGCCATAAGGAACAAAGAAATGGCTTCTGCTGGCACGGAATTCCACTCAGCTCCAGCCTGGCATGACACCAGCTTCCACCCGAGTCTGGAGAGAACCTGCACCGAGTTGATCTACGTGGAGACAGCTTACTATTAGCTGCAGTTGGGAACTGCCCCATAGGGCGATTGGCTAACCAAGTCCATAAAACCCTTTGCACTTCCTTGAATCAATGAGTTTGCAGTAGCTCACCTCCGCATGCTTCCACCAAGCTTCTGATGTCTGTGTTCTGACTCTGCACTTCTCACCCGCTCTCGGCAGAGACCCTGTGTTCCCCCTTGGGCTGGCCCCAAGCAGAGGGACAGCAACAAGTACCAGGTTGCTTTTTGTAGGATTCTCATATACAGTGCCTTCGGCAATGAATTCAATATCTTTAGCCATTAAGATTTGCAAATTAAAACTTCTTGGTGAGTTCATCTTCCCTAGTCAGAATGCCTACAAAACAAAACAAAACAAAAAAAATTATAAATGTGAACAAGATGTGGGGAAAATAGAACACTTAGTCCTTGCAACAGAACAAACCACTGTGGAAATTAGTGAGTTAATGTGGAGATTCCTCAGAAAGTTAAACTTAGCTCTAGTATGAGACCCAGCCACATAGCACTCGGTCATGTACCTATATATGTATAGCCTACTAAAGAATGCATGTTCTCTGTGTTCATTACTGCTCTATTCACAATAGCCAGTATATGGTAACAACCTACCTGTCTATCAAGTGATGAATGGATAATGAAAATATGGTACATTTACACAGTGAAATATTAATCAGCTGATAAGAAAAACAAATTATAAATTCACAGGAAAATAGATAAAACTGGTAACAATTATCCTGATTGAGGTAGCCCAGACTTAAGTCAGACTTAATGTGCTCTCTCTCATAAATAGATACTACCTTTGAATCTTTAGCTTCACATGTTTCAATTGGAAAATATATATAGGTCAAGAAATTAATAAGGTGCCATGAGGGAAGAGAATATGGAAGGGGAATTAATGCAGTGATATAAATGAAGAAATGAGAAGGATTAAAATGGATGAGGGATGGGAAGGCAAGGCAGAATAGGGTGTAAAAGGAGGCATACTTAACACTAAATATCTTTTGGAAAAGCCTTTTTTTATATTTTAATACTTGTTACACAATCAATGAACATGATATTGTGCAGGATTTTTAGAAATGTAGTGAGTACTTCTTGAGAAATATAGGATGGTCTCAAGTAAAAAAAAAAAAAAAAAGCTTAGTGCATTTAATTGTTTCTTTAAATTGCCCATGAAAATTCACCAGTGGTATATTAACTCACAGCACAAAGTAGAAGGCAATTTATAAGCCATGCCATTTGTATCCAAAACTGTATTTATAGCAGTATACGATGATCCTTTGCTTCAAAAATAATTCTCCACTTCTCATTTACCCTTTCTCCTTTCTAACGAACTCATATTCTACCATAAAGTATCAATTTAGTACACAGTGGTACTCAGTTTTCAAATGCTGAGTCTGTTGCAGACTCTGATACTGAGTATTTGATCCTGACGCTGAAACAGATAACTTTTTAATTTTTTAAAAAAAATCTCAGTATGCCAATGATTTCATTGACCACTTAGACTTTCTTTTATTTTAATGAATTTAAGAGTTCTCATGCATAAACCAGTTGGGAAAATACCAGGCAGGTATTCTCTACCAGATCTGAGCTGTGTGAACTCAAATTGTGTTCCAGCTTACTAGACCCCCAAATCAATGCTTCTTTGTAGATTTCTTCAAATCGAATAGGATCCCTGCCACATCATAACTTTTAACACAACACAGAGTAAGATTAAAACAAGTTTTGACATCAAATAGCTTCTACTTGACTTTGAAGAGATAGCAAATGAGGATCTTTTTTACCACTCACACTGAAAATATGAAATATGTAAAAGCATCAGGCTCTCTGGAATCCCCTCTTGACATTGCCATTGGTTATATGCCTTGGCCATTCATGGAAGCATATTATGGTTTCTTAAGAATAAATAATTCTTCTTCAACAGATCACACTACTATTACATTGCTTTTTAAACAAAACCGATTTGTTCCTTCTAGGTAGGCTCAGTTTTCATGTTGTTACCTAGGGCCAAGGAGAATACTGGTGGGAAACCAACAGGAAGAAATAGAGTTATTTGCTCTCTAACTGTCTTTGGACCTTTAAAATTAGGGTTTTATAGTTTTACATGCCAAAACCTACAAGAGTATCATTCCTGAAAGAGAGTTCTTTCCCTGGGCATTAAAGCAGCTGGATTTGTTCTTTCATATAAATGACTAGTTTGTCCATGCCGTCAGAGAGATTAATAAATCCAGTATGTGATATTACTGTAAGTATTCATTTTCTGCTGATTTGAAAATCAAGAGAAATTGTATTAGTCTCAAAGAAGAAATCTTTATCCTAACAAAAAGTATCACATATTTAGTAAAGACAAAACTGTCATTTTATGCAATCACACCATTATTTTATACCTAGATATTATTAGAAGCAACATTTTGTAGAAGAGCTTCCTAAATTTAAAAGTAGTAATTTAATACTACTTGTAAGAGATTGAAAAGAGAGTTTAACTCAGATCATCCATATGACAATGTCCTGCTAGTTGCAATAACTTTCCTTGCCTCTCAAAAAGTGTATGAACAGACAGAAAAGATGGCTCAGTGGATAGAAGCACTTGCCACAAGCTCAAAAACCTGAGCTCAATTCTACCCACACAGTAGACGGAGTGAAGTTATTCCCACGAGTTATCTTCTGACCTTCACAAAAAGAAGTAAAAACACACATGCGCACACACACGCACACACACACACACACACACACAATCACAGAATAATCAGTTAATAAAAACTAAATACACGTTACTTAACTAGGACACATTTGTAGACAATACAGTTGAATAAGTCAAGTAAAATAGGATAAAAGCACATGATTTTGTAGAGTGATAAACCATTTGGAAAGAAGATGGATACACAAAAAAGTTCCACAGGAATGCTTTTTTTATCATTTCAATTTTAAGGGCTTAAATTTCCACTTCTGGATTTGGCGTATATGCATTTTTATCTCATTTTCATCCATGACAAGCTGTGTGAATTTCAGGCGTCTGCCCTGCCCTCATGAATTATTTACTAGAAAACTATAATTGTGATCAAGATTTGGTGAAAAGAATAGATTGCTTTTGTTTTCAATTTAGGAGATAATCCCTTCAGGCAAAGGATGGGGGATAAAGTCATACACGTAAAGGAGTATAGAGTCATTATTGATTTGATTAATGAACCAGTCTGTGGAAAAACAGAGTTCAATACCACTTGAGATATATGGGAGAAGGCAAAGATTCTACATCACAGCCAGACACCCAGTAGAAAAGTTTAAGCATTTGTTTTAAGGGAGCATGCCAGCTTTAAAGATAGTATTGCTCTCCCTGTTGAGGGGACCCTGCTCCAGTGGTAAGAGAAAATTCTTAGTCAAATGTTACAAGACCAAGAAATAGAAATCGCAAATACACATAGAAATGATCACATACATATGAAACAGTAAAATTATCTACTATACTACCAGATACAAATAAGTCTATCAATAATTATCCATCTATAATCTTTTGTCCATAGTTAAAATCTTTTTCTCCATAAAACATGGATAGGAATAATTGATCTGACCAATATAGATAGAAGGCACTAATACTGTGGATTCTAAGATGACTGAAGGAAAGTCTTTATACAAATGCTCTTTGTCATAATTTTTATCAAGTCATCAATGCTCTTACTATAGTACAATCTTATTAAACCACATTAAGAGTTTCTCTGCCATTATTTAAAGACCCCTCATCTTTTAACTCTATCTTTGATAAACTAGTGAGTCATATGTCAGTGCTTGTTCTCATAGCCACACAGGGTCCCAAGGAGTTGTTGATCCATAATCTGGAGAACACACTTCTGTAAACTCTGATCTGCTGATGCCCTGAAATTGGGCTTCCTATCCTCCTGAACTGCCAAACACAAATTTCTTTCATTTTTTTTTTTATTCTTTGAGAATTTCATAAATGTGCATGCTGGGTGCTGCTTCAGTCTTATCCCCCATTTTTCTATTTTTCTCCTTCTGGTTCCCTCCATCCCCTCACTTTTTCCTTTGTATTCCATGTTCCATATGTGCTTTTTTCTGATTAAATCTCAGTGTGTCTACTTAGTACTGACACTATATGCATGGGTATAGCATTTCTTTTTTTTTTTTTTTTCCTTTTGACAATGGGTCTCTCTGTCTCCTGGAACTTGGTGTATAATCCACGTTGGCCTCAAACTCACAGAGATGTGCCTGCCTCTGCCTCCAGACTGCTGTGTTTAAAAGCATGTACCACTATGCCCAGCCTGATTATAACTTTTTAATGACAGTGACATTATGCTCATTCTGAGACAATTTCCATAGCTGCCTTAACTGGCTAAGACAGCAGATCATCACAGAAAAGACAAAGGTCAATACTGGGTCTTGAAAATATGAGAACTGGGCTGTACCAAAGAGGAGGGGACCATCTAAGCCTTTCCAGACCAGACTTTCTTTCTTTGATAGAAGGAGATGTTAGGCATCATATCATGCTTTAGCAAGTATGGACAAGGAACTTGGAGCCCCAGCTCTTCTACAATGAATTTCCATTGCCTTCCTTCTAATCTACACTCAAACATTTCACTGTTTAAGGAATAATAAAAGGTCCTATCTTCAGAGCAAAGACTATGCACAAAAGTAAGGCATATTTTGCTGACAATGTCTAAAATTGAACTTTGATAAGCTTTGTGAGAAAGACACAGTAGAATTCATATCTTTAAAAGTGAAAAGAGTTTTGAAAATATCTTGGGTTTTCTACTGATTCTTACTAATAAAATATCAGTACAACAAGACAATAAGTGAACATATAATCCCATTCCTAGATGTGTTTGTAAAGGAAACTAAGACAAATGCATACTCAAATTCTCTAATATGAGTGTTTATACATCCTGTGTTCATTACTTCCCCAAACTAGAAACACAACTATATAGCAAGAGGTATTGAATAAACAAGTGTAGGCATATGCATTGTATGAAATACCGCTCAACAATGGATAAATGAATGAATGAATGAATGAAGTCAGGCAGGCGACACATGCCTTTAAAGCCTTTAATCTCAGAACTGGGAAGGCAGAGGTTAATAGATCTCTGAGAAATTAATGCCAGCCTGATCTACTTCAGGAGTTCCATCCCAGTTAGGGCTTTAGCGAGACCCTTTCTTAACAAGCAAACAACAAACAAAGCAAAGCAAAACAAATAAAAAGAACTAAAGTCTTTTCTTCTCTGGGTGTTTGTATTAAATGGGGCCCCTGGCAAGTTGCTCAGGCTTCAGTAGATGGCCAAACATCCACGCATATTCTGGAAGCAAGAAGTGGCCACAGTTGATTTAAACAAACAAAAAGTAAGTTAGGAAAATTATTTGAAGTTGGAAGGGAGACATGGCTGGGGAGGTACCCAGATTTGGAGGGAAGATTTGGGCCTGGATTTGGGAAGACTATCTCTGATAAAGCAATTAAGTTTAGCTAAGGATTGAATTGTCAGGCTGGAGAGATTACTCAGTGGTTAGGAGCACTGACTGCTCTTGCAGTGTATCAAGGTTCAGTAACCTGGACACACATGGTGACTAAAAACCTTCTGTAACTCCTGCTCCAGGCAATCCAATGCCCTCTTCTGACTTCCATGAGCATTTCACACATAAGTGCACACACAGGCATGCAGGGAAAACTCATACACATTCAAATAGTATTAAAAATAGAACAGGGAGCTGATTCTCTAAGATGAGTATTTTTGTAACAAGAGACCTCAGGCTACCAGATAACACTCTCTTTGTCTCTTTGTCTCTCTCTCTCTCTCTCTCTCTCTCTCTCTCTCTCTCTCTCTCTCTCTCTCTCTCCTCTCCCTTTTGCTCTCTTTCAGCTTTCTCGTTATCTCCAAACACGGAAAAACAACAGTGTTCATCTGTAAGCCAAGTGAAGATTCCTGATTAGAAACTGATCCACTCAGAATCTTATTCTTGAATCTCTAGTCCCCAGAATGATGGGAAGATGAACTTCTGTGAGTTAAGACACACAGTCTTTAGTACTATTTTTTATGGTAGCCAGAGGTGATAAATATAATGACTATGTTCGTGTATGACTTCTTAAATTCTATATTAATAAACTTGTGGAAGTTATTATATATAATGTGATTCAATAAACTTTATTAAAATGTGTTGTAGTAATAACATACTAATGGCAGGGTGATGTGTTAGAAAAGAATATATCAGGAAGAATGCCTGCGTGTAGTTCTTATAGAAAATCATTAATAAAAATAAACAAAAAGGAAAACTGAAAGCAAACCAACCTGGATCTTTGGCAGAAGGAGGAACATGTCTGGTTATAATCCACATGTTTGGAATTTCTCAGTTGCATTCTTATGATGGAGATGAATGAGTTGGGGTGATGTAGAAGTCTATGGTTTAAGCGACTATACAAATTATTCTGAGGTTTATCTGGACCCAGAGAACCATGTATCCTACAGAGAGGAAGATCATGTATTTTGGGTATTGCAGACATGCGTTGTCTTGGGTATGTTCCAAGATAGGCCTATGAAGTGTAGGCTACAGAGCTTATGAGTTCCTGTCTGCCTATAAATTAGAGTCCTTAGCATTCAAATGAAATTATGGCTATGAGAGTGGCTGAGATCACCCATTTGGGATGTTAGAAAAAGGAAAGCAGGTACCTGCAAATATCTAACATTATGGATATTTAGAGAAAATCAGATGAAGCCTGAACCATGAAGGGGCACAGGAAGATAAAAAGAGTGAATAGAATGAAGTAGGCTCACCAAAGTCAAAAGAGTGGGGAACTTTGAAAAGAGCGGCATCAGTAACATCAAATGCAGGTGAAAAGCCTGTTAAAAGAATCCATTTAGATCTGAAACCCCTTTATTGGATTTGACACTCAGAAGGGACTGGTCAGAAAAAGAAAACGGAACTGTGAACAGACGTTTGAGTGCCTGCATTCACATTCCCTCTGCTGTCAGCGGCCGTGGGGCACTGTCTGTTGCTTTGCCTCCATGGACCAGCACAACCTTTTCTCTGAAGATGATAAAAACCAGATTGTGAGAAGAATAAAATGTGGTAACAATCAGGGCAACATTTCCTTACTTCTCATCTGTTTAGTTCTATAAGTCATTTAATGCCCGACTCCATTTTGTGAAGAACAACAAAATCTACACACGTAAATACTAATTTTACTTTCAGCCGCCAATACCCCAGTAACTGAATATCGAGAAAGTCCATAGCTTAACACAATTAAATTTTATTTGGCTTATCTATTTTACATTCCCACCTCCAGTTGGGGGTGGATCTATGCACATATATTCATCCTATATCACTTTGATGAAGACCCTTGGAAATGCCTCATGAATCATTGTAGCATGGAAAGAGAGAACTAAAAAAAAAAAATCAACTAAACTGGAGAGATGGCTTAGTGATTAAGAGCACTGGCTACTCTTACAAAGGACCCAAGTTCAATTCCCAGCACAAAAAAGACAGCTAACAATCCTCTGTAATTCCAGTTCCAAGGGAATCTGCCACTCTTTGTTCACCTTAGCAGGTTTTGCATGACACGTGTGCACTGACATACAGGAAATAGTCTCATGTACATAAAATTTAAAAATCAATTAAAATGTTTTAAAATCAAATATTACCAATTAGAGGCTATTAATTGCATATATTGTTATAATAAATATAAAAAAGTAAATCACCTCCACTGTGAGAATGTTAGGAATGTCCAGTTCTCTCACGCAGTCTCACAAAGAGTCAGAAATATTAAAGGTAAGTAGAAATCCTGATAAAATACTCTCAAATTATATTGCTATAAAAGTTCAATAGAAAGGCATGAAACAAAAATACATGAACTTCTGGTCTCATCAAAAGCAAGAATGTCTTTATCTAGCTTTGTCATATAAAATTTTAACAATGTCCATGTACTGGTTAAAGAAACACAATGTCAGAAGCCTATGGCTAACAAGGTCAAAGGTCCTAAAAGGAAACCCGCTACAATTGCTTTGCCAAATGCACAATGCTGTCTAAATATTTGTCTTTATAAAGAAACTTACTTATTACTTTGTTTATGTGACTGAGTGTATTGTCTGCTTGTGTATAAATGCACCCATGTCGTATAGTGCCCCCGAAGTTAGAAGAAGGGGCCAGATCCCCTGGAACTGAAATTACAGACAGTTGTTCGTCATCATGTGTGTGTTGGGAGTCAAACCTGGTTCCTCTGCAAGAACAGACAGTGCTCTTAAACCCTGACCAATCTAGTCCTCTAAATATTTATCTTAATACGTAAATTAGTGCTTCTTTTAGCTTTGGTCACATAAATTTCTGCTTTGAGTGGGTGATGATTAATGTGGATGCTCAAAACTGATCAGAGTGTTGGGGTAAAAGACTGATGAGTGCTCAGTCCTATGAATGAAAATTTATATCACTCCCTTCAGAGCCCAAGGAACATTGTAGAAATCAGAAAAGATGAAGAAGTGTGAGGATGGGCTGTGAAGTTTCTGATGTAGATATTACAAGTGCTTTCTCTGACTTTCTGCTCTGTTTTCTTTGGAGAAAGGCAGACAGTGAAGCTCCATAGAAGCCGCGTCTTAGCTCTGAGGAGTCCTTCACTTCAACCTTCAACTGCCTCGAACAATTAACTTGTTCTTCCATACAATGTGGGCGGAGGGGCTTTAGAAAATAAGTTCATTATGCCTTTTGTGCTGCTTTTGCTTAATTGTATGGTTTGCTTAGAAACTATAAATCAAATTTAATGCTTTAAACAAAAGGGTAGATAATGCCTCCAAACTGTCCACAAGAAGACGATCATACTTTTCATATATATTATATTGTGTGACTGACATCTTCAATGATAATATCTATGTTTCTGTTGCTAAAGCAAATCTCCTTTCTAAGAGAAAATAAGTTTAGTGTGTCTCCCTGCACCTTCACAGTCTTGTGTGCCTGTTTTAATACACAATCATAGGAGTGATTGCTAATGGAATGGCAAATCATTCTTGGGGCTAGAGAAGAGCTCTTGGGTACGAGTACTGCTTAAGAACAACATATGTATTGCTCCCTGCTGCTTGACTAGTGTGAAGGACAGAGCTAAGACATTGATGGATGACTGATTACGTTTAGCATGTGATTGCATATCTTCGGTTATTAGGCAGGAGCTCAGAAATAAATCTTGCTCTATTTGCAAATATCAAGTTAGAATCAATCATTTGAAAGTAAGCAAGAGACTACGAGTGACAATGCCTCTGCAAGGAAAGCCACTTCTAGGATGTTCTTTGGAAAGGAATAATAAACTTTCATTGTTATAGTAGGAAAACAGAAAAAAGTATGGAACTGCAGTAACCTTTCCTTAGAAATAATTTATTGAAGCAATATAAGTCACAATCCCAAAAGTCATAGAATGTTAAAATATGATCAACCTTTTAAGATCAGATCAAATTTATATTAACATTTGTGCCAAGTAGCAATTTCAATTTTAAAAATGAAATCATAAATAGTAACAACTATAAACACAAATCAAAATCTAGCTTCATTTTGGAACATGCTTTTCTTACTTATTCTTTTAGAGATAAAAAAATAACCTACCTCTGGTCCAGTGGATCTGATTTTAATTGTACTATAAAGTTCAGCTTTCAACTGATTTAAAGCTGAAGAAATGATTAATAAAGATTGACTAATCTTTCTAATCTGTAAGTAGATTATCTAGAAATAGACTGATTGCTGATGTCCACAGACTGCCTCATGAAGGGACTGAATTTTTTGTTCTAAAACAAAGAATTTACTAATACATTTTAAAAATTAAATAAAATGCTAAAACCAAAATATACTTACATGTATGCACATACATACAAACTACCAGTGTTTGTTTAAAATCTAATAATAAAAATGGAATTGTTAAACTGCATGTTGTACTATACAGAGACATATGTCAAAATAGCACTTTGTGTTTTCCATGTCTAACACTGGTTTCCTTTGCAGGGTTACCTAAGAAAATAGATTAAAAATATTTGTCTATTGATAGGTTGACCTTCTATTTGCATACACACATAGAATGTATGTATAATGCATATGTGAGAGAAAATGATTTTAAGAAATTTGCTCATATGGCTATGCATTTATTTGTTGGGGAAAAGGCTACTGGTTTGAAAATTACTGAAGAGTTGGCCATTAGCACTGTCATCTTAAAGCTGAAGAATTCTGAACATGGAGTATTTTCAGTAGGATACTTCGGTATTTCTTTTCCACTTTTTTGAGAGTAGTATACTGCACTTACATTATTTCAGTCTTCTCTCATCATCCTCCAAGTCCTCCCATGCCTCCAACTACCTCACAAAATAATGGCTTCTTCTATAATCATTATCATGTTACACGCACACACACACACATCCTACTCTGTCTATAGTGTTGCTCATATATACATGTGCTTAGACTTGAGCACTTGGAAATGTACAACCTGTGAGGGGATATTCCTGAAGAAAATTCATTTTCCCTCTCAGCAGACATTGATTGTCTATTGCTCTTCATCTGCGTTCTAGGTCTTAGGAAACTTCCTTCATTCACATTAGCAATGGTATTAGGCAGACATTAATGAGACAACCATGTTATTGAGAGTTCACAAGTACAGTGTCCCTGTCATGTCTAAAAAACTCTGTCTAGCAGCAGGTGTTCTGGTCCTCTGGCTTCTACAATCCTTCCACATCCACTTCAACAATGTTCCCTGAGCCTTAGACTTAGAGAGTTTGTTTTAGATGTGTCAGTTGAAGCTGGGCACTACATGGTCACTTAGTCTCGCATTTTGGCTGGTTGCTGATCTCTGTATTAGGCAATATCTTTGTCAAAAATCAGCATTTAGATTCACGAAGATGGCGATAGTAGATTCTTCTGCTGTGATCTGTAACTTCTCTAGTCACTGGTATTTGAGTAATTTTATAGTATTAGGCATGGATTCTCTACTATTGAGTGACTGTTAAGTCCAGTTAGACAGCTCTTGGCTAATCCCACCATAAAAGCACCATTTCTTTATTATTGGGGCTATTGTGCTGCATCGGTTATTGTGGTTCACATGTCTAAATCAATGTTGGGCTATTGATTGCTTTTTGACCTCATTAGCTTGCATGGAACCCTCTGATAATATGAGAGCTAGACTTCATGAGGGAAGCTTCTAGGTCAGTTCCAACTTTATTTCTCTAAGACCTGTGTCTGAAGTCTATGTTATCTTCAGCAGTAAGTTCTTAACTTCAAATTTGAGGGGCAGCTAAGGATAGATGCAATAGCCTATAACATTTTGGAAGTCACATGGGCTAATCCCCTTAACCAACACCTCAATGGGAGGCTTCCCAGACCTGGCAGGGGCATGTCACTTCATGTGGCATAAAGTCATTTAATATGTAAATATTATATATATTTAAGTAAACTTACAAAATAACATGTTTCCCTATGGCTTTTCCACTTTTTATTACTCTCCTCCTTCCCCAGTTAAATCAACCCATTTTTTCCATTTCTCCCTTAATAGCTCCTGTGTCCTACTATCCACCTCTCTGGACCTCCTTCTCTCCAACCCCTCATGGTTCCTTTCTACTTTCCTGGCTTCTGCACTCTCATCCGGTTGTATACTCACATCTAAAGATTTGGAAATGGTATCCACAAATAAGAGAGAAATCATAGGATTTGTCTTTCTGGTCTGGGTTACCTCACTCAGTATCCACATACTCAATAAAGTTTACCTCAATATATAGGATAAATCCTTTATTCTACAGTCCTTTATTTGTTAACTGCATGTACAGGCAGCCTTCATAGCAGCATCCAAACATGTTTGACTAAATGTCTGCTCACTGTAGTTCAAGCAGATGCTCACACATTTAATTCTCAAATAGGACTATTGTTTTAGTTTTCGGTTTTGAATAGTTGGATCTTTATTGAATAGTTTTTAACAGATTCTTATAAAGTTTATAGATTCTAAACTTATGTTTTTAGATCCATTAATACATCTCATTTAATTTTTCTAATGCTAAATGTATGGTTAATTTTTAAAATTTATTTTCATTTTATGTGTATGAGTGTTTTGCCTGCATGCATATGTGTACCTGTGCATGCAACATCTAGGGAATCCAGAAGAGGGCGTTGGATCCCTTGGAGTTACTGATGGTTGTTAGTCTCCATGTAGGTACTGTGAACTGAACCCTCGTCCTCTGCTAGAGAACCAATTGCTCTTAACTACTGAGATATCTCTCCAGATCCTAAATGTAGATTCTTGAATTCTACCAAAACAGAGATGATGAATCAGTTTTTATTTAATTGTGAAATTGATCAACATGTTAGCCTTAGAGAGTGCAAGTCTATTAGGATTATGGTATCAGTTTAGTAAACGTATCAGGGTGCTGGGTGCCTCTGATTCTAATCTTAGTTACTTGAAACTTGAGGACAGCAAGTTAAAGGCCATTTTGAATAACAGGGTGAAACTTTGCTTCAAAGCATAAAAAGATAAAAATTGGGTAAAGTATGTAGTTTAGTGAAGAACCTATGACTAGTATGTGGGGGTCCTGGGTTCAATCTATAACATGCCAAAAAATGACAAGAAATGAGAAAATTGCACAGTAAGCGAGATGAATCAGGAACCTGTCCATGAAAACTTCTTATTTTGGATTTATTGTCCTTTGAGATAAAAATTATAAATTAAGTCACAGTGTATTACTAAAATGTCAGGGAGGAAACAACAGCCTCCTTTGTTGCAAACAGAAAGGGTTCACCTGAGAGTTATCAAAAATTATCAAAGTCTGTTAATTACAAAGAAAAGTCATTCTGGATAATCCATGGGTCAAATTAAGAAGCTTCAACCAGGCGATAAAGAAAACAGGCTGCTAAGAACTGAGCTTAGCATAAAACACAGAGCAAGGGGAACCTCATGTTGCAAGCTCTTGCCTAAACCCAGGTTGGCTCTGCCCAGAACTGAGAAACAAGGTAGGCTGTACCTTCCCAGGCCAGCATTTTGGGGCACTATTCAAGAATGCTAAGCACCCGTTTTGGTTTCATACCACATCAAGTTCCAGATAGACATTGCTCAGACAATCTGGACAAGGCAGAGAGCAAATGCACAGCGAGGAGCTACTATCAGGCACAAGGGGGGTGCCACTATCATCCTCTGAAGACTGCTAGCCATAGCCATCAATCAGTCTACAACACTGAGGAACCCACAGTGTTTTCCTTGATGGCCTCTACAACTTGCTTTACAGAGGACTCAGAAACTTCACCTGCTAGGAAAGCATCAGACAGTATATACACTGAAGACTACCTACCACTTTTGCCATTGATGAGACTGAAGAACTGAAGAGTATTTTTTTTTGTTTTCTCTCTCTCCCTTCCTCTCTCCATTCCTCCCTCCCTTCCTCCCTTCCTTCCTCCCCCTCCCTCCCTCTCTCCATCCCTTCTCTATCCCTTCCTGCCTTCCACAGAGAGAACAGAAATCTGTTAACAGCCAGACCCCCACTGACCTACTAATAGAATTGTTACCTTATAACTGTCCCTTATTACTACACATATGCATCCTACCAGCCCCAGACCCTTGGCCTTCAGCAGCACATTCATCATCAGGCCCCAGTCATCATCACTGATCCCTATGGTCATGCCCCACTGTTATAAATGTTCTTACAGTTACAGATACAGTCAAGCACTCACATTCCACCAGCCTCAGGCGTTAGTAGCTTCAAAGGTATAAATGCAAGGTCAATAGTGCCCATATTCCCATGGGTGTTCAGTCATCAAAAGCATGTCCACACAGCTGAATAGCTCTCATAACAGAAACCATCAAAATTCTAGCCTGGTATCATGACACACGCCTGTAATTATCCTAGCACTTGGGGCACAGAAGCAGGAAAATCTGGAGTCCAGTGTCAACTTCAGCCATCCTGGGTTACATGAAATACAATGTCAAAAATCAAACAAACAACTTTACAAATGTGTTAGAGCAGTAATACCTTTATAAACAGAATAGAAAAATATCCTTAGGGGACTGGAGAGATGACTCAATGGTTGAGAGCACTAACTGCTCTTGCAGAGGGCCTGTGTTTGATTCCCAGTAACCACATAGTGGTTAACAACCATCCATAACTCCAGTTCCAGGGGATCTGAGGCCCTCTTCTGACTTCTGAGGGCATTGCACAACACAAGGGCACGTACACGTATGCAGGCAATACACTTCCGCACATAAAATAAAAAGAATAAAAATAAAATAAATTTTAAAACCTTTAAAATAAGAAAAAAAAAACATCATTGGGACAATTTAAGACATGGAACAAAAACTGTTACTCATTTTTAGAGAAAAGCAAGGAGAAAGGTAAAACTAAAGAAAAGAAAGAGATCACAAAAGATAAAATAGAGTTTCTGAGGTTCTTATCTGAACCTCACATATCTTGACCAGTCTGGGTACGCTTTTTAAAAAGAAATTCACTTTTGATTGTCCTTGTGTTTTAGAGTGCGAATGCGGTGAACTCAGAGCATTCATTTCTTATGTTTAGCTCTCACTGTTGTTAGCATTCGCGGCCCCACTTGATACATGCACCCTTTGCTAGACCCTTATAAGACTGCAGCCTGTTGGCTCCCATCCAGAATGACAGCTGATTAGCAACATGAGATTTCCCTTTTCTCTGACAGTTCTTAACTGTTCTCCATGCCAGTGTTTACTTATATTTGGAGCATGTGATCCCTCTTCAAATCACTGACATTTTGGCACTTTTCAAGTATTTGAAACTTTTTATTGAAGCAAAGCATCTTAAAGCACCTTAAAATACTCGATGAGTTAAATTAAAACGCAAAGTAAACTACATGCCATATGTAAAACCGCATTTATGGATCTGTAATTGTGTGAAGTCGCATGAAATATGATTTTTAATTAGATTTTAAAGTGTTTTAACTAGCAAGCATTGTGAAAAATTTTGATAAGCTATCATTGAATTCCTATTATGTGTTATAGCTCATAAACTCTCATAAATTAGTGTTGGCTATTCCACATCATCCTTATGTGAACCTAAGTAATTTAGAAGAAAAATCATGGTTACAAAGTTCAGAGGATCTAAACTTTGTATAAAGGTGTATAATATTAGCATATTATAGAAGAACGGGTTGGATGTAGCAGAATGGCATTAAGATGATGAAATACAGCTTTGAAAGGAAAGCATTTAGATTGAGAGATTGGGTAGGAAAGAGATATCTACTGCTTTTTATTTCAGTTAAACTAACACATCAAATAATTGCTAAGAATTGACTGTGCTCCAGAAGCATCAGATCACAGAGGAACATGAAGAAGACAGTGGAAACATTGGTCTCCATGTGTTTCTAATGCATTAGGAGAGAAAAAAATGATTAAACAAATAAGAATGTACTAATTATAACTGAATAAGTATAGAATGAGTAATTGACCATCAGGTGTGATGCTGGTGAATGTCTTTGGACCCCAAAACTCTGAACGTTGATGCAGGAGGTTTAATTGAGTCCGTGAGGTTGAAAACAGTTTGGGAAATAGAGCTAAATTTCATTTTAGAAAAAGAAACACAACAAGCAGTGCCACATGAGATCAATTGTGATTAGAAAACATGATAGAACATGTCTAATAAGTAGATTTTTGGAATAGATATAGATCTACATCTACTCTTTCTTCGGCTGGCAAAATCAATGCAACGAATGGCAAGCAAAAAAAATTGCTATAACTTGTGTTACATGGATGTTATATTGCATAGAATTTAGACAAAGCTTTCCTAGGTATATTGAAGCAAAGGAAGCTGAATAATTTTTGTTAAATTATTACATATTTATTGATTTACTTTGTAGTCACTGGAGAGCAATAAAGAGGATTTCTCATGGTTGGAATTAATGTCCAAGAAGCTGCTCAGACTCAGATGATGCAGAGGTAGTTAGATAGGTTAGATGATTACTTGCTTATATTATACAAGTTATACTGTAAAAGATTAAGGTTTATTCATTTATGGATGGCATCATCCTTTTTAGCTTTAAATTTTTAAAGTGCTGACTTTCTCTGAAATGCATCGGAGGCTGCATGGCTTGAATGGATTGCAATTAAACTTGCTCTCTGACTCCTACTATTCTTAGATGAACATTGTAGGTTTTTTTTTTTTTTTTTAACCTCTGAGCTCAGCTGATTCAGTCAGAAAATGGGTATGCATAGTAAGCCTTGCTGTGAAGGTTCTGCTAGTGCATTGTGGAGTCAAAGCACAATAATGTGATTCTGTAGTCACTCAAGAGGAAACAAAGCCCATAATTCTGGCCCTTGTTTTACCCCCACTTGCTTTGAGAGGACAGCCTTGATCTTGTGCCCTCATTGCAACGCCACATACAGAGACACATTTGAGCAGATTCGTCTTTTTTTCCATCACTTCTTTCACCTCACCTGTGACTAGGGATGTATTTGCACGGTCTATTGTAGAAGTCAGCTCTTAGCAACATTCCTAGAGCCCATCTGGCACTAATCCTAGCAAATGACAGATACTTAGACCAAATTACACAAGATTGAAAGTGCCATTTGTTCAGCTATTAAGCCAATGAAAAGACACTTGTGTCAAGAGAAAATATTCAGTAAGACAAAATCTGTACAGGACAAACATCTTTTCTCTTTGTCTTGGGTGAAAAAAATATACTAACTTCATGCCATCAATATTTAAAGATGCTTTAAAATGTGTTTAAGTTAGAAATAGAAGGGACATCTGTAATGGTATTTTCTTTTCCAATTTGTGCTTGTAATTCTCCTGACTTAAAATTTTACTGTTAACAGATGTTTAAAAAATCCCCACAGGATTTGTTTTGACTTACATATACTGAAATGCTATATTCCTAATTGTCATCTTTGTTACAAAATTAACATAGGATTCAGTAAGATAATAAGCTACATTTAAGAAAAAGTATTCTAAACTGGGGATAAGCTGAAACAAAGTCTGCTTCAAATATTTTGGTATTTTCATTTAACATCATATTTATTCTCCCGTTCATGTTTTAAATTCCCCACAGCCAAACAAGAGAATGACTCCTTATTATTTCATTTTGTCCCTACCTATAGCTCAGAGAACAGGCGAGATGCATGTAAGTGTGTTTCACAGCGTGATGTTTTGGCATAGCATGAAGGGAACTGTGTTTTATAAACAGTCTGGGAGCTGCTTCCCTGTAGAGGGAATGACTAGAGCAGAAAGGCCATTTGAGTCCTGTTTCTGTTCGGCCTTTGACTCTTCTGGTTGTCTCAGAGATAACATACAAGAGAAGGATTCCATTTCATAATACTAAGGACATAATGCATTTTTAGTTTTCTTCATCGTTTTAGTTTCATGTCTCACATTAGCATTCTGGGGTATTGGGAGGATGTGGACTGTGGGCAGGAATGCTCAGAACTACCTCGGTTCTCTCTAGGCTATAAATAAAGAGCATATCTCATAGATGCAATCTTATTTGGGTTCCATCGCAACAGCCTGAGCTGAGTTTACCCTGGTTTTAACCTGGCTCTTTTACCTGCCTTTCTCTTATCCCATCTGATATTTTGCATTGAAGACATGCTTTTGCAATTTACCTCCTTATGTAAAGGATGGGGACTGTGGTTAGTTTTTCTGTATTCTTTAGGCATAGAGCCAGGCCAGAAATATGGGACAAAAACTTGGAAAGTATTTGTCAAATATCTGAATTGACCCACAGAAGCATCCATACATAGGCTAATGAATGAACACTGTCATTTAGAAGATAATTGTCTGTATTGTACAGAGTAGTTATGGTCAGCTTATTTAGACCTTTCATGTTAGTAAGTATATAAGGAAAAACAAAATAACTCACCAATAATAGCATTTTCTTTCAATAATCAATAAGAATAATGGAATTTTCCCTATAACTGACGTATGTCAAATGCTAAACGAGTTTATAGTCAAGAAAATACTTTATGATTCCATCATACTTGAAATTTTTATTCATACAGATTTCTAAAAATGTAAAAGTCTAAGTTTCTTTATTGCAAGGAAAGAAAAGGTATTTATGATTCATTTTTTTGACAGAAACACTAAGGCTTTTATCTTCCAGAATATTTTCTGTTAATGGTGACTTTTGACAGGAATCAATAAACATGAAAGAATACTTGGAAGCATTGGAGGATAAAATTACAAACTCAGTGTTCAAACCCACAGCTGGAAAACTTATTACCTCATTACTGGTCAGGTGAATTTTATGTGCATCAGTTTTAATTATTTGTATTTTTTACAAAGGACAGCAAATGCATTTTGGTACAATAGAAAACACGATCACTCCTTTTTTTTTCTCCCTTGGAATTTTTGGTGTATGTAACCTGTCATATTCCAGGATACTGCCAGGTGATTATCATAATATTTAAGGATCTTTGCATATCTTAATGCAAAGAATGAGCTTTATGTAGTTCTGTTCATGTATAAGTGAGTAGAGAAGAGATAAACATTATTTTAACTCAAACAACAAGGGAGAGAGAGACTTAGTCAATATTCAGGCAACTCCACATAGGAGACTGTGTTTTAAAACAGACTCTATTCATTATCATTGGTTGATATCATTACTTCCTTAGTCCTTTCTCTCTTTCTAATACTTAGCGATAATAATTTTCTCCCTTCAGCATGTAAGTGAAACAACATATTTAGTACCATTAATCATTGGTGAAATTAAAATCCCTTGACATGTTATTCATAGTCATTTACTTTGTATTCTTTAGGTAAATATATCTCAAATATTTTTAAATTGAAACTATCACATATTTGCTTAAGATATTTAGTAATTAGATGTTTGAAAAAAACACAGTTCTGAATTTTCCTTCTTTCTTTTACTTACAGAAGTACGTCTCCATTTTGGAAAAGAAGGGGGAGGGATATTTTAATTCACTTAGTTTTTCATTTGGTGTGTACCTTTCCTAAACATAAATGATGTGTATATTCTAGTAAAGTCCTGATTAGTCGAAGTTATGATTTTTGTATTATTTTCTTTCTTTTACTGATTGAAGTGGATGGATTGCATTCTGCTTCCTATTGGACAAATAGTACCTCAATTTTCAAGTTACTAATACTTCAGTTGTTGTTATGTCTAAGTAGTGTTCACGACTCAGACAAAAAATGAAAGTGCAGAGAGGGATAATGGAGTCAGAAGTGTTCAGGCAAGTAACAGAATGATGAGGGTGGGTAAACAAGGGTCAGAGGAAGGCTTAAAAATATGAATGGAGAAACTTCTGGGAAACTATGATCTTCTAAGCCAAGTAAAATAAGAGTAAGAGCGGACTGTAGGATATATGTGATATTCAAGTTAGGAATGTGGACAGTGGCATGGGAGAATAGAAGGTGGCATGGCCTAAACAAACTGACTTATAAAAAGCAGCCTTCACAAAACCCCACTGATTTGCAAGCTATTTAGAAGTGTAATTTTTTTGAAAAAGAGTTCGAGACGACATAGACCACATTAATGAACAATGCTATTCCCAGGACACCTGGGCTTTAAATGCAAATCTCACTGTTGAGCATAGGTTATCTTCCTATAAGTTATTAGTCAGGGAGACTTCAGAGCTACCCCAAACAACACAGGCTATTGCCATTTCTCTTGATTGCCCATGATAAATGATAAGAACCTATTCCTAAACACACAACATACTTTGGTTAAAGGATCTGGGAATTTGAATCCTGAACTGACTGGTTACCCAACTCTCTTATGGCTGAAGGGTGATAATTAGACTTTTGAAGGTGGAGCTGGACCCTGCATACTGCAATACCAATCTTCCAGGCAAGAAGAGTGTACTGATACAATAGTGGCAATAATTTATGGGGATAACCAGTTGCACTCTTGCTTGCATTTGGTATCTACTCCACAGGAGGGAATTTATCCCTGGTATCATAACTATGGTCAAAAACCCATAGTTAGGGAAGTCATAGACTGTAGAGGAGGATTTAATGTTATTGATTATCTAAATGGTTATTTTGTTAAACCATCACCAAGATATTTGTTTTTATATCAATGGATTTGTGCTATTCCTATACTTGATCAAAGGAGCTCCTTTTTATACTAGTGTTTAATACAGAGACTGATTGCTATAAGAATAAGACTGTAATAATAATAAGCCACTGACTGTTCAATTGTGCTCAGCCACCATGACCCAGGCTCTGGGAACATTGTGGAAAAGGAAGAGGAAATAATGTAAGAAATATGAAATGCTGTCCTCATTGTTCTTGTTCATATAAACTCACAGTAACTGTGTTCATCTGCAAAACACTTGCAGAAGACCAAGGCTATTATATTCCATCATGGAGAGGAGGTGCTTTTAGAGTCCCACCCTTAGTTGAAAAGCTATTGGCAATAGATGGCTGCAAGGGAAGGGAGAGTCACTTTTCTTGGAGAGTGTGTTCACTGGTAATCCCCCATACCAAAATGGATGATCACATCCTCATGTAAGTTCATTGGAGTGAGTAGTTTAAATAAATAAGGAAGACAAGAAGTTGGGAGGAATGTGTGTTGGGGGACAATTGGTGAAAGATAGAGGGGGAGTGAGAAGAGAATATGATCAAGATACATTATACATGCATATATATGCATATAAATATATATGAATATATATTATATATATGAGAGAGAACTTTTCAAAGAATAAAATGCTATTTTTTGTTGTTTTCTAAAGAATAGAATAAAAATTCTACCTCTGGCCCTGGCTGAGGATATGATATGCTGATCAGCTCCAAAGATCCATATATTTCATGCTATTGTTTTCTCATTTCAAGAAGCCTGAAGTTCACCAGTCCAGGGGACATCCCTTCCCTCCAGGAAACCTGATTCACTTGAACAAATGCTAAAGATATGGAAGGAATAATCGTCCCTTTGATGAGACAATGCCTCCCTTGGGCGTGGCTTACAGAGCTTCTGCTGGGCAGGTGGAGCTTGTCTGCTTTTCAGAGTCCTAAATTAGGAAAAGCGTAATCCTCCCTCTGAATTCTGTTTTTTTTTTTTTTTTTTTTTTTTTTCTAATTTCTACTTTTTTCTTTCGCCTTGGATACTATGTAAAAGCCAAAGCACGCTCTCCCAGACACGGGACACCTCATTCAGGCTCCGAAGCTCCCCCTGCACTCTTAAGCTTTTTCTCATCCTCTTCGGTACTTCCCCCCTCTCCGCGGAGGCTGAGATTTTCAGATTTCCTACCTTGCTTTTATCCCAAACACCAATAAATTTGCCTTCAAGCTTAAAAAAAAGAAAGACAGAAAAAGAAAAAAGTGCACAGTGGTTTAATTCCCCATGTTGAATGATAATTTTTATTTAGGTTTTCTATTCTGTAGTATGAAGCTTAAATGCTCCAGAGGCTCATGTGTTGAAAGCGTTCTACTTCTAGGACATTGTGCAGAAGTGGTGGAACCTTTAAGAGAAGGGACCAGGTGGGAGGTGTTTAGGGTTTTAGAAATGTATGCCTTTCAGGCAAAGTTGCCCCCTATTGTTCTCATGACTGTCTTTTGCTTCTTAGCCATGAAGTTGCCATGATAAACTATCTCCACCGAGGCTCAATGGAATAAAGCCAACCGTTCATACACTGGAACCCCAAAAGTGAGAATCAAAATAAATTTAAATTGATTCTGCCAGCTATTTTATTATAGTCACATAATTCTGACTAATAAAAGCTTATATGTAATTTTTGTGCTTTAATTTCTTCAATATTCTTGAAAACTGAACTTTTACACTGTGCAATGTGTTCATTGAAATTATGCCAATACCACAATAGGAGTCAGTTCTCAATAAGATAGTACTGAGAAGTGAAATTTAATTGATATGTAGGTGCACGAATGGTTTGGTTTTTCTAATGCGATGAGCTTTGCTTCTCTCTGGACTATAAGAAGAGGCTGTTCTGAAGCATGTGGGCCCATTGCTTTCTCTCTTCTCACATGTCAGCTCTCTCCTCTGATACTCTGAGTTGAAGCAGAAGACCTTCAGCAGAAGTTGAGTACATTTTGGCCCTTTGTCCTCGGACTTCCTAGCCTCTAGAATTATATATCAGTATAAATGTTTTATATATAATTTATATATAATTACCTACTCTCAGACAGTCTTTTACAGCAATAGAAAATTATCTGATACATAGAGCTCTTTAAAAAATGCTCTCATATAATTTCATGTTCAGTTGAAAGAGTCACATATTTTATTAGTGATGTTTTTGTCCCGAACACTGCCACATAACAACTTCCCCACTTCAGTTCCCTTCTCTTATCTCAGTTTTCTTTCCTAACCTCAGAATGCACCTGCCATATTGTAGTTCCCCATGTTTATTTTCATTGCTGTTTTCCTTACTAGAAATTCCATCGCTGTCTTATGGGTTGTCAGTAAATTTGCTGCTTTGAGAGAAATGGATTTTTTGCTAGTTCATGAAAATTGTACATGACATGGAAAAGAAATGTGTTATGAAAAATTGTAATGAAGTTCTGAGAGAAGTCACGCTGCTGAGAGGTTAGAGGGGCACAAGCCATGGTGTTCTGTAGCTGAGAATTTCATGAACCTGAAGAAAGGGAAAGGCTTCTCTAACCATGGAGTCCACACCTCTGTTGTGCAAAAGCGAGGAAGGCATAAGCCCACACTACTTGCTCTAATTATCAGGAGGGTGTTGCTCTTTCATGTTGCATCATCTGACAAGGTGTGTGCTTGTTAACTTTTGTATTTCATCCAGTGTTCCATTCTGGCAGTGATTCTATGGTATGTGATTCACTAAGACCATGGCCAGTTTACAGGAGGAAACAAACATGGTTCATTGATCGAACTCTAACTACTAACTAGCAGATTGAGACATCCAAAAATGAATACATACATGCATTTGAATAATCAGTTTATAAAACCTGATCCCTATTCAGGAGTTTAAAAGTAATCATTGTTAAGCAGCCAAAGACATATTTTTAAGTGTTAGATGAATTTTCCTTTGTTCAAAATTGGGACCAGTATTAGAAACATTTTCTTTTATTACCATTGAGCACCAGAAGCTCAGCTTTCTATAAAGGTCAGCTAGAAATTCTCAAAAGGGCAAAGCTGATTCCACGCATGTAAGTCCTGTGCAGGAGGTTGTCAGATGGCTTTCTGATTTTCTCTTTCCTTAAATGTTGCAGTGTTCAATTTCCTGTCTCGCTTTCTTTTTCAACTACACTGACTAAAACAAAATTTGCCTTACACTCTCAAGTGAATGGCATTGTTTCTATGAAGCTGGCCCATTAATATAACTATTGGAATTATTGGTTCTTTTATTATGACTATTATTCTTTAAGATAAACATACATTAACAAGTCAAGACTAACACTACTGCATTTGTTCAACAACTGTGACCTAAATGTTCTTTTGTCTCCCAAATTTGTTTGAATTCCGTCTACAAAGTTAAGCAAAGCCTCTGTATTCAAAGAGGGGAAACAACCCAATTATAAAGCAAGTGAATAAGCTGATAACATAATTGTTTGTGAGAATTATAATTAGTTTCTAAAATATTGTGTGATCTGGAGACATAGTCAATATGTATATTTTTAAAACATATAGAATCTACAAGGAATAAACTACAATAGAGTATGATGAAAAACAACTGATGTGTATTTGCTCAAATTTTTCTTGTGGAGATAAACAGGAAACTTCAGGGAGACTGTCTGGAATATTGATGAAAGAGTTAATGGCAAGTAATTTGCTTTTCACCACGTGTAATTGGTTGAGCTATCTTCCTTTGGGTGGTTAAGGGTAGTTTATATAACCACTGTCTGAAAAGGTGATTCCTTATTAGTTTTGGTATACTCCAGGAAGGACAGCTGAGGAGATGACACAGCGGGTTAAAACACTTGTTACACAAGCAAAAGGACATAAGTTTGACTCACTAGAGCCCTCATAAAAATGGGCAAGGTCTTATGTGCCTTTTACCCCTGTATTGAAAGGCAGAGAGGTGAATTCTGGGAGCTCAGAGACAGGCCAGGCTAGGTGAGATGTCAAGATTCAGGTTCAGTGAGAAACCCTGTCTTGAAAGAATAAGAGATGTGGTAAGTCATAGAGGAAGTAGGTAATATGCTCCTCTGAATTCTGCATGCTTGAACATGTATACCCACACATGTGTGCATACTCATACATATACTACATACATACAGTTCAGTATCACACAGAGAGAGAGAGAGAGAGAGAGAGAGAGAGAGAGAAGATATCTGATACAAAGATACTGCTTTAGAAACAAGTTGTGTTTCTACTCCCTAGCTTAATAAAACAATTTTTGCTCCGTCTGTACGTTTGTGTGGTTCTCTGTCAGCCTGTTAATGCATGTCTTCAATAACTGTGTATCAGTGTTTGCTAGGACACTAAGTGGAGATACAAATGTTCTCTAAGATGCTGATTTTTCTTCTATCAGTATGTGACTTCAGCAAAATTTAAATGTGTGAACAGAAAGAATGGGAACACCTAATTTCTGTTTGAGGTAGAGGAAACTATCCATTTTTGGACGGATGGTATCAAGATATCAAGATCTAATTTCCAGATAAAGGGAAAGGTATGTCTTCATTTTTATTTTATTGTTTATTTTTATTGTATTTATTTGGGCCTTAGTATTCATCAGTGCTCGAGTATACGTGCCATGATTTTTTTTGCTGTTGTTGTTCTGTCAGTCTTCTTCGCTTTCCCTTTCTTGTTTATTAAACGATTTTGCAGGTTGAAGGGTTGACTCAGGGATTAAAGTGCTTGATATGCAAGCAAGAGAAACTCAGTTCAAAACCCAGCTCCCAGCACTCAGCACCTAGGCCCCAGCACCCGGCATTTAACACCTGGCATGGGAGTGTGCATCTGTAACACTAGGTCAGGGGATCAGAGAGAGCTGGAGCTCCGGAACCTGATGACAAGATAATCTAGGGGCGTTGATGAGCTCCAGGTTCAGTGAGAGACCCAGTCTCAAAAGATGATGTGGAAAAGGAATTGACAAAGTGCCTGGTATTTACTTCTGACCTCCACAGGTGGGCATACATCCATACAGACACAGAGAGACAAACACACCTGCACAGACACATACACACACACACACACACACACACACACACACACACACATACATACACTCATAAGCCCTACCTGTAGTAGTCATATCTCCTTTATGTGAGTAGTCCCTTTTTGCAATTGACAGTACCCTTTCCTTAAAATAAGAAACATTTTCCTTCAGGTCTGAAGATAACCTCATTGACTGAGAAAGCACCAAATGCAGACACAGCCACAACCCTGTGTGTCATACCATAGTGAATATCCTTGACTGGAAGCGTCTTCAAAATAAACAGATTGAAAATTATTATCTTCTATCAATGCTTTGTGTCTTGTGACTCAAATGTAAATGTTTCTTACCAATTCATTCAAGTATATCCCTTTAATTACAATCCAAGATTCTCAGATATGCAGCACTAATTTATTGCCACATTTCTTCTGTCAAAGCAAGAGTCCAAAGAGATAATTTTACATCTTAGATATTTTTTTTTCAGTCTAATATTTTAACTCAAGCAATTCGAGCTCTCCTGGTAGACTAGCCACATGTCAGTTCTCTGCTATGTTCCCCATTTGGAAATTTTAAATTAGAATGCAGAAACTAACATTGAATCCATATTTACTACTGCTCATACAATAGAGTGAGTGATTTGCTACCATTTTAGACTCCTCCCACCCCAAAAAGATCACATCTCACTATTTCCTTTTTTACAACTGACAGAACAGAAAGTTACTTCAAACTGTTTATGGTCTAGTATCATATGGTTTGTCAATAGGTAAATAGCCAATGAATTAACTCCATTTCAGAGCTGATATTCAAAGTTTGTCTCGCCATCCACTAAGAATTATCAGGAGGTAATTGATGAGGTGAAAACAGGCAGAATAATACAGAATTCTGCCAAGTTTCTCACTGATCAGTGTTTATCTAAGGGAAATAATGACGAGAATCTGAGTTGAACGTTTTTTTCTTTGAAAAGTAACTTCTCTCATTTGGTTTTGGTTATTGTTAAAAGAAAAAGAAGAAAAGTCCTTTTTAAAGAAGTCTAGATAGAACCAATTAATCCAGTTTTCACGCCTGAAAATTAAGAAGCATATCAGGTAACTCAGGAACATGAAATGCCATAAAAGTTACAACCTAAGGGAAAGATGGGTCCAGATGGATAATTTAGGACAAAGAACAGGAACTTCTCAAGAAACTGGACCTAGCCAGTTTCAAGAAGATGAACATGTGGTACATCCATTAAACTGAGGCCCTTTGCAGAGAATTAGACATAGACAAGGCACAAACCAAAACAGTTCCAGCACAGACCAGTATTTATCTATCTGTATTTGTGATACCAAGCTGCCTCAGAGATAGAACCAGCCAGTTCACACTTCTCCATTTATTGTCACATCATTTCTTAAAATAGTATATTCCAGAAACCTGCATAAACATTTAAATCTTTCCATTCTAAAGATCAATGTTTCTATGTATTCAAAATTATTTGCTATGAATAAGAAGTTTAGATTTCTGGATAAGTTACCTGCATGTGAAAACATCACTGATCTTTCTTTATCATTCAGGAAGGGAAGTGTAGACTAAATTTAGCTGGAATTTTTCTCTGTAATTTTGCTATTGGCTCAATCTACCTCAAGACCAGCCCTCCGACCAATGATGGGCCAGAGAAGGCAGGCCAGTGAAGGAAGAGAAGCAAGCTGTGGGGAGCAGCAGGCTGGACTATAAGGGACTCATCCCAAGAGTCCCATCATGAAAAGTGTGCCTGCCTGTGCAGGGAGAGCCTGTGACTGGGACGCTGCCATTTTAGTGCAGCAGGTAGCAGCATGCATTTAATGGAACTAGGAATGGAACTTGCTGTAGAATTATCAAAGGCAGATGCCATCTTGCATGGGAATGCAGAACTTGGAGCCCTGTGTCATGGCTCCTTCTCACAATGCTGAGGAATCTTCCCCTTCTCTCCATGCAAGGAGGCCTTTGTAAATTGACCCCAAATAAACCAATTCATCTAATCAGAGGGCACCTTCTCCATTTGTTTAGCCCAGTTGGTACCAGGGAGCAGGATAAAACCCAGCCCACCGAGGAAAGTGAAGGAATTGTCACAACCGGAGGGAAAATGAGAAGTTTCAGAAATAGAATACTTTATTGCATGCATAAAGTCAGCAAATTAGTGGCAACGGGATAAGAGAACTCCATACAGATTCGAATCACCCTCAGTCATCATCTCAGTGATAGAATGCCAAGCTGCAGCAAATCTGAGGTCATCTGAGATTGTTGCTGACCTCACTCACATTATGGATCAGTTACACTTGGAACTCAGGGAGGACTGTTTGTGGAGGCAGTCAGTTTCCAAAGATAGCCTGTCTTGTTTGTGCAAACAGATCCAGAAAAGAGGGCTGCCACAAATTTCTCAAGAATACCCTAACCCCCATTTAGCCCAGCACAACGATGCCTTATATAATCTCTGACCATTCCCCTCGGTCCTTGTGCAGCCACTAACCTGAGGGAAGGCTGTTGTCTCTCCTTTGTTAATGAACAGCCTCATTTGTTGAGGCCAGATGTATTCTCGTTATTACTCTCTGCTGTTCTAATCTGCGCTCCAGATCTGAAATCTATCACATGGTCTATAATAAACTTGCTTGGAAAGGATGACATTATAGATTCAAGATTCCTGGTTGCCTTTTGTCCTCTCACAAATTAACGCCTTACACTATTGGCCCTTTGCTTTCAAATACTGCGAAAGTGATAGATGCTTCTTGAGATTATTAAAAAAAACAAGGCAAACACATATCTTTTGTTCCCTTAAAAATTCTCAGAAGGAAGCCAGCATAAGAGCTGAAAGATCACTGATCATTAGGCCCCTAAGTCTGAGTTGCTCTCTCAGGCATCATTTTGATATGTATATTTCCTCTTTGATCCATGTTTGACCAAACTGCTACTTAGAAAATAAATATGGCAGCAATATTACTACAATGAACTCTATTTCATTAAAGAATGCCTATGTGAGCAGTTGTGGATGCATTTCTTTCAGAATCTGTACAAGCCCTTTGTGAGTTCTTAAATATCAAAGGTTGTTTTCACACCCTCATCACTAATTTGAAGCACTTTACGAAGCAGCAGATCAGCAAATGTAATAACAGATGGGAAGCAATGGTTTCTAAGAGATAAAAGAAGTAGATTTTAGGGAGGGTACATATAAGTTAACATCATCTTTTTGCTTGTGAGGAACTACAGTCGAATTGGACCTGGGTTGAGCTGTGTCATTGGTGTGATACAACTATTTCCTCCAGTTTAAGGAGGATGAAATTGGCACATAAAATATATTTGAGAGTTACGTAGATGGCTCACTGGGTTGCAGATCTTGCCACCTCTGCCTGGCATTTCAGTTCCATTCTCATATTCCATGGTAGAAACAGAAATTTAGCTCCTAAAAGTTGTCTTCTGACTTACTTATGTGTGATGTGACATATGCATACCCACACACGTGCTTCACACACATACACACACACACACACACACACACATACACATAATATATAAATAAATTTTAAAATATATTTTGGTGCACAGCCTGTATTATAGGCTCTGTGTGTGTGTGTTGTTGTTGTTGTTGAGTACAGATATTTAAGGTGCATAAAATAGGGTTTGAGGTATTTATGAAATGATTAAACCAATCATGCTAACTGAAATAACTATCACTTCACTTATCTAATATCTACATGTATATTGTTACAGAGTCAAGACTCCTGGGAAAGACCACCCAAACTCTAGATGCTCTGAGCTAGCTGAATTTTATTTAGCTGACCAGTGACTATACTCTCTGGGTTGGGATTTAGAGAGTACAGTCCTGACTCTGAGGGGTACAAAGCTTACAAAGCTTAAAAAGACAAAAATTGCATCCTGATGGATTAGGTTGTTAAGCAAGAGTAGACAGACATGATATATTTACCTCTGCAGTTGTGGAAGCAACTTATTACTGAAGCCAGTTAATCATTAAGCAAACAGTTACAAAAGCCAAATTAACATTAAGCAAGCCATTAAGCAAGTGGTTACAGAAGATGCAAGACATTAACTGAGACCTTCCAGTTTTTGTGGGGGTATTTTTCTGTGGTTAACTCTTCTGTGAACAGCCCTGTGGACAAGTTTTCCTGGAGCTGCCTACAAAAGGTAGAGACAGGTCATCAAGATGGCAGTCTTTTGAAAAATGGAGGAACTCACCCTAACACTTCCCACTGGCTCTGGTGTTTCTTAATATATCCAGTTAAACAATTTTGGAGGTGTGGGTCCACAGTAAAGGCTAAGAGGTATAGTAGAGGTCTAATTATCAAGGTGGTGAGCCATGGGGACCTGGAGAACAATGACAGGTACCAGTTAGAGGATGCTTGTCTTTCTCTTTCTCATTTTTCTTTCTAGGATTTGTTTAACCAGAGTTATGTTTTCCCTGATTATTTCTGAAGTATTGATGTAAAAACAGCGAGTTGCACCCAAGACCATGTATAGCCTCCTTCCTTTAGGAACGGTAGTTCCACCCCCCTTCTGGTCTGTAACAACATTTCAGCTAGGGAACTATCTCTCCAAATGTCCTATGGATTCCTGCAGATGCCTAATGTTTGAGTCTATCTGAGAGAATAGAAACTTAACAGTAAAGTGGCAGTGTCCAGAGCAGTGGACCTTGTACCCACAAGAAGGGAAAGAAGGATAGCAGGCTTCTCTTGTCTCTTGAGAGATCAGGATTAAGGTAGAACTGTTCTCACCCCTCCTGTCTGCTGGAGGGCATGTATCAGAATGCATATGTCTTCTTGGTGAGAGTCATATGCTAGTGGTTCTGTGGTTACACACTTTGTAAGAGCAAAGGTGCATACTCACCAGGTGGTTTCATGAGCCTGAAAGAAAATGTAGGCTTCTTGAGGACTGTTAGTCTTAGTTTATTAACTACAAGATTGGTCATCTGGTGGTATGGGGGTGGGGGATTACAGTTGATAGGTTGAGGATATTACACAAGATATCTTTACCAGGAGGTCCCCTAGAGTTAATCTGGTCTTCTACCAATTACAAGGAGAATGAGACTGTCATGGGATAGCAACAGGGGCAAATGATAGATTGACTCCTATCCACACATAGTAAGGGAGTCAGGGCTCCAGGTATAGTCAGCAATCCCCCCACCAATCATAAGGGTGGTTTGATTGATCTGGACCACACTGGCCAGACCATACCCAGCTCTTGGTCCTCTTCTAGTAAAGGCAGAGAGTACAGCTTCTGGGAGCATAAGGGATGAGAGTGGGATTGTCTAGAAATGGGATAAACAACGGAAATGAGGAGAGCCTAGAAGTCCCCCAGCCTGCAACAGGTGAGGAACTGGGATAGTACGTGGGAGGCTGTGTGAGTTTCTTAGGTACTGGGAACCAACTGGCTTAGTCAATGGTGACCAATCAGTGAGGGGGTAATTTTCACTGGATGATACATTTGGTTCCAGGATCTAGCCCATCCCACAATAATTTGAAACCACAGGTTCTCCCTGTTAGCCAGTGTTTTGAACTGAGTTAGTTCCATGTTACAGAAGTTATTTGGAATGGGCTACATCACCTACATTACCCGAGGTTGGAGGTGACAATCTTTCTATTTAGATAATGTTATCTCTATGTCTACTTTAGGTTGAGTCTGTCTCACAACCCTAAGTAGCACAGTGATATTGATTATGTCCTTGGCAGGAGACCCTATTTTTCTGGGCAGGCAGAGAACTGGTTGCCTCTGAAGGTAATTTTCAAGACTACGTGTTCACAATAACTCCTTGTGCCCTGCACTTCATGGCTTGAATAGAGATAGATATTTAACCCTGGACACATAATGGAGCAGGGGCCCAATTTAAAGATAGGCTGGGTTGTGGTACTATGGACTGTCACCAGGACATTAAGCAAGGGAGCATTAAGCACAGGGTTACAAAAGCCAAATAAGCATTGTATTAGTTACTTTTTTTTTTCTGTGATAGAAACACTGACCAAACAAACTTATGAAAGGAAGAGCTTATTAAGCTTATGGTTCCAGGGGAATTAGAGAATTAGAGTTCATCATGGCTAGGTGGCATGGAGGCAAGAGATGCCAGACTAGGGACAGAAAGAAGAGGTTCACATCTTCAAGCAGGCACAGGAAGCAAAGAGCAACTAGAGATCTGGAAAGGCTTAAGAACTCTCTAATCCTGCCCTTAGTAATGTGTTTCCTCCAGCATGACCACACCTTCTAAGATCTCCCAAAGCAACGCCACCAACTGTGGACAAGATGTCCAAATACTTAGCACCTACGGAGGATATTCTCATTCAAACCAGCACAAGCATTAAAACACTAACTGAGAGCTTTCAGGTTTTTGGGGGGCATTTTTCTGTGGTTAATTCTTCCTGGAACAGCCCTGTGGTTAAACTTCTCCTGGAACTGCCTGCCAGAGTTAGAGACAGCTCATCAAGATGGCAAACTTGTAGGAAATGGAGGAACTCAGGCCATCACAATATGCGTCAGAGCATTTGAGACCTACTCTTACAGGAAATCACACTTCTACTTTATTAGCAACCAAACTGCCATGCACGTATATTCTCTATAGAACTTAAAACAGTTTATATGATGTAAACTCATAGCATTCAAAATCTAGCTCCCCTTTTTTCTCTACTCCTTAGCCCTTGATAACCACTGCTCCCGTGCTTGTTTTTATGGGCATGGTGTGTTTTGGATTCCATATATAAATGAGATTATGATATGTTTGTCTTTCTGGATTTAGTTAATTCCACTTGGTGCAAAATCTCCCATATAGAACATTCTATAATCTCTGCTTAAGTCTCCTATGATAATACTGACCTTCTGTTGGCTCCTTATCTTCTCGACTTAAATTTAATATGTATATTTCATTGGTTTTATCTTCTTATTTACCAATGCATTTGTATAGCTTAACCTTTTATAGTGTGCATATTAAATAGAAAAGACATTTTTAAATGTTCTGGTCATTCTTTCATATCTTATAGTTCTCCGCATCTATAAACTTACAAACAAGATCATTGTATAATGTACAAACCTGTAAAATTATGAATTATCAGTATAAACAAAAAAAAACCTTTTGGGCCACTTAAACATTTGTAAAGAGGAAAAATTGTAGGAGAGAAGTATTTATATTTAAGTCTGTTTATAACAATACTATTAGGTCCACATTTTGAAGAAAACAAAAGTGAGAGTTTTACAGTGGATATTCAAAATGCTCAGCATACTTTGGCAACAGTCTTCTAGCAGGTTTCTTGGTCAGCAGCCATGTTCTCTATTTCATCTCCAAATAATATCATTGTGTTCAGCAATATAAATGACATCAGTGACTTCCTACCTCAGAAAGAGAACATCAGTCCATTACCTTTGAAGTCAGTCATCCTTCCATAATCTCATCAACCTTCTCTTTCTCCTTCTGTAGCCTTGTCTTTAACCCATGCACTGTCGATGCCCTCTGTTATGGTTAGCTTGCCTTACCTCTCTTCTCCTTTCTATTTCTGTGGGGCTTTAGTCTTCTCTGTTTATTCATTCACTCATTCTCCATTCGTGTAGTTATTCAAAATGCATTCATTCGTGTATTCCAGATCCTTGACACTCTGACATGCCTGAGGAAATATTAAATCAATAGAAAAAAAGGAAAACATGAATTCTTCAGGTGACCTTTTCATTTTAGAAGATATAAAAAAAAAACTGCAAAATGAACTAAGAAAATGTCAGTGGGCTTTAAAATAGTAAGAAGCACAAAAGTATGTAAATACTTAAATAAAAAGCAAATAAAAGCAAGAGATTTGTTGAAAATGTAAAAGAAGACTAAGGAGCACTTTTATTTGTTATTGAGATGTGTTTTAGAAAATTTTTCCTAATCAAAGAAGTGAATGAGCACAGGGATGTAGAGAACAACCAATGAGAATCAAACTCAAAGAGCAAAAATACAACAAACAGACCAGGTGGAATCAGATGTTGCACCCGGCAAGTGTGAAAAAAAGTAGCAAAAACCTCAGGATATTGGCTTGGCTAGAATACAGTGAGAAATTAGACTTAGGAGGAGGGGAATATGCCTCTTTGCTTCCTAGGGGGATTTGAAGATAAATAGCCACACCTACTTTTCCTTCAGCATTCTTTTCAAATATTTTATTATTTTTCTTTTCTATGTATGATTGTATTGCTGCATGTATGTAGGTGCACCCATGTCATGCAATGCTAACAGAAACCAGAAGAAGGTGTTGGATTCCCTGGAGTTATGAACTAACTGAAGTTAGATTTCATGTGTGTGCTAGAAATCAAAACCAGGTCCTCTGCAAGAACAGTCAGTGCTCTTAACCACAGAGTCATCTCTCCAGTTCCATCACTTAGCATTCATTTAATGATTTATGTAACATTATGAAATGAGTTTTTCCTATGTGTATGTGGGTTTTATAACAAAAATCAAAACTCTTAAAAGAGACTGTGGAGAATATCACACAAAATAGACTTTATATATGTTGCTGAATGTCCCTGTGTCAAAAAATTTCAAGAAGAAAAATAAGAAAGTGAAGACTCATTTTTTTTTGTTTGCTATTTCAGTCCTTAATTCTGAGAAAACCCAGTGTATAGGAAGTAGCATGTTTATGCACTGGGGGAAAATGTTAAGGAATTTTTAGTGTAGTCAGTGACTTTATTGTACAACTCAAGATTTTGTGGTAGAGTCAGCAAATAGCTACAATAATTAAAATACAGTTAAATTTTTAATAAGAAGGCAGATGTTTGTAGTGGCACACACCTGTAATTCCAGTACTCAGGAGACTGGGGCAAGAGGATCATAGATTTGAGGCCAGCCTGGTTTTCAATAGCAAGTCCTTTTATTTAAAACATTTTCAGTGAGTAGTTGAGTTTAAAAAGAGTTTGCATTGTGGAAGATATTCCTTAAGAAGTAGATTTTAGTTCACAATGTAAGAAATGTAGCTTGTTATATCCAAATTACAGAATATGTAAAGAATCTTTGCTTTATCAGGAGAACAAATGGCAGACAATAGTTTCATCTGAAATAGTTTGTCTAGTATTATCTAAGTCAGCCCAGTAAGACTTCTAAGTAAGAATGTCTAGCTAATGGGTAATCAGTCTTTCTAAGAAATCACAATACTGTCATAAACTATTTAAATGTGGCAAAACCGTGACTTTTCCTTCCTGAGACATGTTGCAGTGTGGCCTTGGTCCTTACTGCATCAGCGGGATCCTCAGTCGCTATTCACACATATAAGCATTGAGTGCCTTATAATCCAGGCATGACTATATCTTTGTGCTGTTGAATTTGTGCTTCTGTGCCTCTGTGTATGACTGACTTCCTGATGGTGTGAATTGTGCCCCTGACAAGAGATCCAGCATTTCCTGAAGGGTTCTGTGTATAGGATTTATGAGCTTTGTTTGCTGATAACAGTTTCATGTTCAAGGTACTCCTACAGAAACTGTTCAAAGTACAGCTTTGGGATATGAAACTCTATAGCACATTTTCAGAGTTATCCCTTCTCCTTTAATTTGGGTAAAGTTGACTTATACAAGAAATAGACGATTCTATCGATCAGAATTAAAAATTAGGTGCCTGTTTTTGTTTAGGAACAAGAATCAAGATTGAGAAGTCTCACTGTCTCTATTCCAAATCAGACTTCCTCTTGATTTAGCTAATAGAAGCTGCTACACAGAAATTCCCTACCAAATAATTAAAGTATCTTCTGAGGAAAAAAAAAAGTAAAAAGAAACAGGATAACAAATGAATCAGGAATATTGTCAGCACGCTGAGCACAAGTTTGGATTTTATTATGACAATTGCTAGAGCTTCTGCCTAAGAGATGGTTGTTTTATTGGACTCTTATGACCACTAACCCTGACAAAAGCTGTAACCCTAACACAGAAAAATATGAGCAAAAACAAGAGGCTGAAAGCAAGAAAAGCCACAAAATAGATATTTCTACTTGTTCTCTCTGAGCACAAACTTTTCATCTGTTAGAAACTGTGTACACAGAAGGACTGAATTATACATGTCTTCATTGTATGTTTTTATGACAACAGAGATTCTCACAACTTTGATAATTTTGTCTGGAACATTTAGGCATTTTCAGAACTAGCTGACTTGTATCAACCAGAAGACATCACTTCTCTTGTAGCCACTGAATGAGGGCCAAAAACTATTCACTGTATTGTCCCTTCATGTCAAGAGTAAGGACCTCTGTATTACTAAATTAATTAACAGTACGAATTGAGCA
This sequence comes from Eospalax fontanierii, assembly GCA_035773235.1. Lineage (NCBI taxonomy): Eukaryota > Metazoa > Chordata > Mammalia > Rodentia > Spalacidae > Eospalax > Eospalax fontanierii. Next base: position 21,631,459 of record CM069552.1, read on the forward strand.
AAAAAACATTACCAAATAAGCCACCTTTTCATTTCCCCGTGAGTTCATTTTTATCTGTACGTGAAACATAGTAGATCCCATATGTGGATAGCTTGATGCCATAATTCTAACATTATCTCACTTATGTTTTAAATCAGCTCTTGTTTTCTATGTTCAATTCATGCTGGTATTAAGATTTAGAAACTTAAGTTTAAAAATACTTGCTGAAGATTGTTAAAGTGAGGAATGTGGACTAAGAACCAAAATACACTCATAAAAACCATTGGCAAGGTTCAAGGACTTGAAATATCATGTAAATTGTTTTACCATCAAAGTTTGAACATCTCCAACCTGCTCTCGCCACCAACTTTCAATTGGCAATGAAAGGCACTCATGCATAAAAACATCCAGCCACATTCAACACATTTCTATGCTAGACTTCTCTTTGCTGCCCTCAGACTACCATAGGAAGAGTTAATATAACCGCTTTCTGACAGTGGTGACGGGGTAGGTAAATTAGATGAATGAAATGAAGATGCACAGTATGTATGTGACCAAAGTAGCTTAAATTTCAGTGAGTCCAATATCCTCTTCTGGCCTCTGCAGGCACCAGCGTGTATTTGGTGCACATACATACACTTAGGCACACACATACACATTTGCAGATAATTTTAAAAAGTAAATGGTTAAAAAGAAGAATTTTATACTGATAATCATCTTTTTCCCTCTCTGAATGCGTTGCTTGAATTATTTCCAGCTAGAGTCCCACTGTCATTTACATCTTGTTCTCTTCCTTGTTCCTCTTTCCTTTCTTTTCTTTCCTATTCTATTTCATAATGTGTATGCCTACTAATTTTGAGTAATTTCATCATGATGTACCATGTTTCATTTTTTTCCCTTGAGGATTATTGAATCCTTGAATTTGTTTGTTTTTCCATTTTAGTTGTATTTTAAGGTTATTTAGCAATGAATCTTTAAATACCTTCTCTGAATCCCTCTAGAATGTTGACTGCTCTTATACTCATCAGTTGGACTTAACCCAGTGCTCACTGGTAGAATTTTAACGACTCTGTACCTCTGTGCATTCTTTTAATAACTGTGGTTTGGTCAGTAGTAGATATATCCATACTTTCAGAAATGCTGTTGATCTTTGTTTGGGGGACAGTTATGCAACTTGTAGTCACTTTGGTTGTTGCTGTTTTTTATCATGCCAGAAGCGGAATGGATCAGTGCATGTCCATGGTTCCTCCCCTGTGTATACTCTATACCCAATACTTGACAAGCTGTGAAATTAAATAAATCAAGTGAAGATATATAGTATGTATTTGACCAAACTGTCTGTACCTCCAGTTGCAGCGAATTCCTTCCAGTCTCTCAAAAAAATTGTCTGACTTCTAGCCATTTAGAAATGCCAGTAATGTTAACATTTGTCTTTCTATTGTTCTTTCCCTAGTCTCAGGGGTTTCTTTTAGCCGATTATGGGGCAGAAGCCCCAGATCTAGAATTTCTAGTGGCTCAGACTCTGCATCTGGTCCCAGCGTGGCTATGGCTCACATGAAATGCTTAGGCCTACTATGTCCTATATAGTCATGGGAAACTACTCATTTAGAGGGTGATCTTGTCATGGGTTGAGCTGTCCTCTGCAGTTTGCTGTAACTTGTGGGGGAGGTTTTTTTTTTTTTTTTAATTCTCTTCATAAGTGAAAAAGAATGAAAAGGAGTAAATGGTGAAGAGGTAAAGAGAGACAGAGAGGGACGTCTGAATCTGTGAATCACTGACTCGTGGGCTCCTTCAATTTTCTTCATGAGAACACAGTGACTGAGGACCTTTCATAGACACTTGGAATTTTCTCAATGACAGCATCCTTCTTTCTCCCTCTTTCTCTCCTCTGATCACTTCCTAGCAATTTATTTCACATCCTTAGACCTGTGTGTCCTACAGCAACTGCTACACAAATTCTGGACCTCAGGTCTTGTACTGCTGCCGAGCAAGCTGGTCAAGGCAATGCGCCATGCAAGTGGAAGCCTTGTCACCTCTCAGGTATTGTGTTTAAAACTCTTTTGGTCTGGTGTCAAATTCTTTAAACATTATAGATTTATTTTATATGTTTTAATGGAGGAAGTGAATGTCAAGTCAAAGGGGAGTCTAGTACCTGGCCTTCCACTTTGTTGAAGCACAGATTTCACCTCTGAGGATTTACTTACTTTTATTTTATGTGTATAAATGTTTTCACGCATGTACATATTTACACCATGTACATGTCTGGTGCCAGCAGAGGCCAAAAGAGGGCATGGAGTCCCCTGGAACCATGAGATGGCTGTGAGTCCCCATGTTAGTCCAAATAAAATAAGTTCTCTTAACTGTTGTACCATTTCTCCAGTATTTGAGTGTTAAGTTTACATTTCACTGTGTCAAGGGGCCTACTGTGAACTTTCTTCCACTTTCCTTTGGGATCAGTTATTGTGTATTCATATAATTCATGAACTCTCTCCCAGTTTATAATAGCATAAATTATTTTCATATTTATTCTTTTTTTTCCACTTTGACTAGACAGTTTAATTTATCACAGCATGGACCAGTAAAATTCCAGCAATTATGTGCACAACGCATCATAATTACTAATTGCATATTGGTTAAATAAAAGAGTCTCAGTTATGTTTTTCTTGCTCCTGTTTATATTTGTTTCTCCTCATATTGACAATTTTTTATCAAGAAACTTTGATAATTAGAACATTTGGTAAGGCAAAGAGACAGATTACATTTCCCTAAGGTTTTCTTTTGAAATGGAATCACACAGTTGGTGGTTCTGCATACAAAAATGGACACCAAGCTGAGCACATGTCCCTGGAAATCATTTCAAATATGCAAGTATTTGGGTGCTATCCACTCTGCCTTCTTCCTTTCTGTAGATCTGCTCCCTGAATTGGACCTGCTCTTGAAACCATGTTCCGTCACCGGAAAACAGAAAATAATCAACAGGGCAAAGATGTACAGCCCTATACCAGGGGTCCTGATGTTTCCAGACTGCCTGAGAGTGCCTGAATCCAGCCTCTGCATGATGCTAAGAGAAGGAAGCAAACTAAGTGTCCCACAACTGAGGAGTGGATGATGAAAGCATAGTATATTTACATCATGGAATCCTACTTGGTAATAATAATAATATAATACAGACAAGATGAAATCTGCAGGTAAATGGATGGAACTAGTAACTCTTATGCTAAGTAAAGTAACACAGACTCAGCGAAACAAATGACATCTGTTCTCCCTCATTTGTGAATCCTAGCAGCAAATTATTACATGTGAGTATGTATCTTGATGTGACTGTAGGATCCAGGAAAATGGGAAGGAACCAGGGAGGTAAAGGAAAGGAAGGAACCAGAGAAAGAAGAATAGTAGGAGACAGGTATTACTAAGGGGGATAGATAAGATGGGGAAATCTAACTGGGGAGCAAAGTTATACAAGGAACTATGAGGATAGAGGGAAGGAAAGAACTCAAGAGCTATGGGGCCTTTGGAGACTGGTATTATCAATGGAGAGATAGGGAAAATGGGAACACTTTAAATGGGGAAGGCATGGAGTGTGGGTTAAACAGAGAGAGAGTTAGAGTTGAGAGAGAGAAAGAAAGAGAAAGAGAGGCGAGAAAGAGATGTATAAATGTATAATGCCTAGCTAGTGTAAAACATCAGAGGCAATCATATCAGTCTAACAACCTAATGACATATGACACATATAATTGTTCTTCAAGAATCCATGCACATAGCTGAAGGATACAAGAAATAGTGCCAGACACAAGAAACCATCCTTTGAATTGTTGGCCAGGGTGGTCCAAGAAACTCCAAAATTATATGGGCTATTGCCACAACAATTGATTGCCTCCTAGAACTTGAAGATAAACCCTTTTGATGAAGACAGGACATACTTTGGAGACAGGATTTGGAGTAATATAACTCGAACTGATCTGGAAGCCACTTCCCCTGACGGCTACCTCTCATAGACGTGGACAGAACTATGCAAGTAGTTAAGGGAGAACATTAATTGATGGTTCAACACTAGCTTCATGACCAAACAACCACATCAATGACTAGCACAGCATACGACACTGGTGCAGTAGTAACACTCTTATCTTAGGGGCAATCAACAGCTACCTAATTGGTCTTAAATCCTACTCAATTGGAGGAAACTCATGTGTGGTACTGTAATTATAGCTAAATACACATGGCTGAAGAGGTCACACATTGAGAGAAATCTACAAGGCTGTCACATCTTTAGACTAATATAACTTCTTACTAAATGCAAAATATGTATCCCTATATTTACAGTCAGGTGTCCCAGTTACCACTGGGACAAAGAAGCTTCTTTTGCACCAGATGGAGACGACTACAGAGTACCACAACTGGTCACACACAGACATTGTCTTTGAATAGTTCAAGCGCGAGCTGCCCATCTCCAATGCAATGCAGGCTCACGCAACATAGAGCAGGGAGTAAAGAGAACACTACTGAATCTCTCAGCTCTAATTAATGAAGCTCCCTCATGCAATAGAGGGCCAAGAACACAAAATGTCACTAATGGCCAAAGACATTAGATTAGGAGTCTTCAGAATATAGTCCTTGATAGGCCTCCTATATTAAATTTCACTCACCCAGGGCTCAGGGACCATTGGGGATGAGGGAAGAGAAAGATTGTTAAGAGTCAGGGATGAGGTATATGACCATAGGGAAATAGAATCCTATAAGCTCCTGGGACCCTGCGTATATGAACCTACAGCAATGGTGTTGTCATGCTCAAGACCTATGCAAACTCAAGCAGACAAAACCTAGCATGAGACTAGGGAAAAGGACACCAGATCCTAATCTTTGCTGAAGAGATATTGACGGCTGATTACTTTTGGGTGAGGAAGAGATAATCTTCTTAAAGCAAGGGACTCTCAATATACTGAATAGACCTCAGTGGATGAACTTGCATTGAGGAATGTCCCAGGACAGTAACTTAACACAATTGGCCTTAACACAAATGATGGAGTATATGAATTGGATGGTGGTACTTTGGGAGGGTGTCAGTGAGGATGGGAGTATAAAAGTGGTTAAGAATAATTGAGATTTTCTGTACGCAATACATAGAAATTCAAATTAAAAAAGGAAAATAGCCAAGAGTTTGTCAAGAGGTGAAATGGACAAGGTAAACCTCATACATGGTTGAAACAGATGGAATCTATCACCTAACGTATTTGACTTTATTCTTCCCCAGCTGTACGTTATGCTTTGAAGGACTATCACAGCTAAAAGTAGGAAATAAGCCATCAGCCTTAGGCATTGTTTAGGGATAAGAGCCTTGTTTATATCTCTTTCTCCAATATGAAATGTTATTGGGTTCTTTAATCATTTGTCTCAACTTTCTAATAAATAGTGAATTCCAGAACTAGAATTGTCCCCAAACCTATCTTCCATTCATAATTCTTATACTTATTGAATATATTCTATATTTAAATCAACTATGATGGACAAGAATCAATATTTTATGCAAGTATAATTCATATATGAAGTGTATGAAGGATCTTTTGAGTGGAGAATGCGGACATGAAGAGCAGACAATGGATTTTAATTTCATTTCATTAACCGCTAGATCTATTATCTGATGACTAAGGATTACGGGGTGAGAGCAAGTTCATTGTGGACCTTGAATATACATGGATTCACTTCACTGGGAACTGAAGAAAAGTGCTATTCAAATACTTTAGTGACAATGATTCTATATCAATAAATGAGAATGAGAATTTTCCAAGTCTAAGAGAGTAAGAAAACCATGACTTTATTTTGCACATTTCTGTTTTCTTTGTCTGTGTTTGCATACCAAAGCAGCCTTGAAATCAAAAATCAGGCAATCCTATACCTCATTACCCTGTGTAGCTTGAGATGCTAGGGTATAAGCTTTAGACAACAATGTATGGACATTCAGTTTTCTCTCCCAAGATCACACCACTTACAGTATGAGCAGAAGTTCAAGCCTATGCATACCAGATCTAAAGGTGAAGGGTTTTTTTGTTTGTTTTGTTTCCTAAAGTTCCATGTACTTCTCTGCCTCTTTTCTTATAGGCCTCTTCTTATTGTAGTGCGGGCTAGGTGATGAAACTCCAGGTGTTTATGAAGTAAAGAATGTGTGCATGCTAGTGACTTAAAATTCTGTGCCAAGAGGAGACTGCGCCTTTCTACTATGTTTCTTGTGCTGAGATTTCCATCAGCGAGTGATTTTCTTGGTTTAAATTTAATGCTGACTCCGTTCAAGCAGAAAATAGATTTTAAGACAATGAAAAATGCAGCCCTTTATTTCCCTAAGGCCTCCTCTGCACACTAGGCCTTGAGCAAAAGTAATTTTATAAGGAGAGACAAACAACCAAGTTAATTTTCCAATGCAAAAATTTATTGTTTTTTTTTTCTAAATTGTTTTACTAAGTATTGATTTCCTTAGTCTTATTATTCATCTTCAAATCACAGGGCTCAGTGTAGATTTGCTTACATTCTGGTAACCAAATTCATAATCAAAATGAAACAGGGAAATAATCACACTATGGTGCATGTCATTTTTCTATCCAAGGGAACCTTGTAAATTGCTGATAAGAATGAATTGCTGTGAGAGAGAAAATCATAAGAAATGAAAAATTAAAGCATTCTAAATGGCAAGTTGGTCCGGTGCCTTTTCTTTTCCTCTCGACAAGAGAAATTTGATTTTTTTGAAATGGAACATGATTTTTTTCATGTTTGTATATGTGGTCACTGTTGTTTTATAATATTTTCTAATATTATAGATTTGAGTTTATATATTTATACTTCTTTTAATGAATTTAGCCACTTTGAAAATCAGAAAGAAAAATACTGAGCTTATGCTAGTTAACAAAAATAGCCATAAAAACAATGCAAACTACTCCATAAATTCTTAATTAATCCTGTCCTTCAAGAATAACTGGAAAGTCTAAGAAAATAATTCTCATGGCTGATTCTGGTGTGTTCTATGATTACATAATCCCTCATGACTGGTTCTGGTGTGTTCTGTGATTGCATAATTCTTCATGGTTGGTTCTGGTGTGATCTGTGATTACGTAATCCCTCAAAAGAAGTTGAAAGAGTAAAAGTTAGTAGACTCCTTTGAAACTAGGAAACCAAACTGCAGTTTTATGATCACACAGAAGAATAAGAAACATATAGAAGTAGAACTGAAAAGTAAAAACAAATGGAGCTGGATGTAGTATCCAAGCTTGTAATCTCAGCTCCTTTGGAGGCCGAAGAAGGTGAATCAAACACTTGAGATCTGCGGGACAACTTGTTGAAAATTTTAAAAGAAGTCAAAAAGTTTGAAGCTGCAGTTCAATGGTCATGCATTTGCCTAGCATAGGAAGGATCTGGGTTCAAACTTCAATGAATTAAGAGAGGGGGAAAAGGAAAGAGAAGGTGAGGGAAGAAATTAGGCATGAGTGAACTGGAGAGATGGCTCAGTAGTTAAGCACTGGCTGCTCTTGCAGAGGACCTGGGTTCAATTTCCAGGACCTACATGGCAGCTAACAACATCTACAACTCCAGGTCCAGAGAAATCTAATGCCTCTTCTGACTCATTGGCCATTGCACAGTATGAGTGCACTTACACACGCGCAGGCAATACACTCATACACATAAAATAAAAATAATGGATAAATAAAATATTTTAATAAAGAAATGTGTAAGTTTAGAACTTACTTGTTAAATTTTTACTTTTATCTGTATGCCTGTTTGCCTGGATATATATTAATACACCTATGTCATGCAATGCCCATGGAGGCCAAATAAAGATCCCCTCCATGGAACAGGAGTTACAGATGGTTGTTGGGCACCATGTGGACACTGGGAACAGAATTATGGACCACTGCAAGAACAGCCAGAGCCATCTCTTCAGCTTCTATACATAAGTTGAGAATAAAAGTTAGGATACATCAGGATGCATGTATACATCTCCAGCTATCCATTGCTGGTGTCCCTTGCTGCCTCATGCTTCTTAAGTAGAAGAGCTTACGTGTTTAGAAGGATAGAGGCCAAACAGAAGCCTATAAGACATGTCCGATTTCTGCCTTGGTTGGCCCCACAAAGTGCTTTAAAGGATATGCAAGTTCTCTCATGGCATGTATATCCCCAGCGTCTTAGTCTTGGAAACGTTTCCAGAGATGAGACCAGTGTTACCATACATCCCAGCTCTCCAGCGTTCATAGTATACATTCAGGACAGAAACCTTGAGTCCAACTCAGCTTGCTATGCTTTCTCACTTCCTGTAATGTTTCTGCCTACCAGGCATATACAATTTACGTAGGCTCTAATACTTTCAATTTTTTCATTTAACACAAATGCTATGACATTCATTTTTGTTTTGTTTTGTTCATGTATTTGTTTTTTTATTTGTTTGGTTTTTTTTTTTTTTTGAAACAGGGTCTCACTATGTAGCCTTAGCTATCATGAAACTCAATATATAGATCAGGCTGATTTGATCTCACAGAGATCTACCTGGCTTTGCATTCTGATATTGGAATAAAAGGAGTGCTCCACCACACACCACTGATAACATTTAGTTTTTGTTTAAATTTATTTATTTTAATTTTATGTGTACGAGTGGTCTGCCTCCATGTATATAAATGCACCATGTTGTGCAGTGCCTGTGGAGGACAGAAGGGGGTACCAGATCCCCTGGAACTGTAGTTATATATGATCGCGAGCCACCATGAAGGTGCTGGCATTTGAACCTGGGTCTTCTGTAAGAGCAGTCAGGGCTCTTAACCATGGAGCCATCTCTCCATTCTGTACATTCAAATTTTAAGGGAGTGTTTTCTGCAACATTCCTAGGCTTTTAGGATTTTACTGAGATGTATTGCCATGCGTATTGTGACTGTGTAGGCCTGGAATTTTCCTAAGGTAGAACTAATCTAAAAGATTTCAAGATAATGTTAATGTTCATTGAGTTGTTATATAGACCATACTTGGAAGATCAAGGGCTTAAGCTCAGTGTTGTTCTTTGGGGACTCAGGAAAGGGGTTAAGTGAAAGTAATTTACTTGGTAATACGGAAACAAGAACAGAGATACGGGGAGAAAGGATATGCAGGGAAGGATTCAAAGACTCTAAAAAGGTAAATGATAAAGGAGGCAGGCCATTGTTATGAAGAGCATATCCTCCACCTCCCTGAAAAATTTTTAAGAAGCCTGTGAAATATGTGCCAAAATTTACTTCTTGTAAAATAACCGAGAAGTGTATTTATGTATCACATTTTCTTCCCTTTACCCAAGAGCAGCTCCAAGATCTTGCCTGCCAGGTTGCACATGAATGAACACAAATTAGTGTGTAGCAGTTTCATTGGCACACAGCAAACAAACCCTTGGGCATGAAAGGAAAATCTTACATCACAGGCCAAGACAAAAGGCTGTTCGTGTTTCTTCTGAAATAAGCAAGGCCTTCTGAAAACTAGGGTGACAAGAGCAGAGAGCAGAGAGAGACCAAGAAGATTCTGCACTGTTGCACAAGGAGAGCGAAGTGCAACCGTTTTTATTGTGGTTAGTTGATATTGTTAGCTTAAATGCTCGGCTGCAGCACGCTTATAAAAGTATTTTATAATTTCATGTGTATGAGTGTATTGCCTACATATTTCTACATGCACCCGTATTGTGTAGTGCCCATGGATGTGAGAAGAGTATGTTGCATACCCTGATTGCTATCTGCCATGTGGGTGTTGGGAACTTGTTCACCCAAGTTCTCTATAAGAACATCCACTATTTTTAACTGCAGAGCCAGGCTGCAATACTGTTTGTTGCAAATACTGAACGGTCACACAGACACAATGCCACATTGTTTTACCCAAGTAAAGCGTAAAGTCATGAGGACATCATTTTTCAAATAATATTTTATTGATTCTTTGAGAACTTTATAACTGTATTTTGATGGTATTCACCAGGACTCATTTTTCCTAGATATATCCCCACCTTCCTACCCACCCAATTTCCTCTCTCTTTCTCTCTCTCTCTCTCAATACCATTAAAGAGCTGGATGAATGGGTCAGCACTTAAGAACACTGACTGCTCTTGCAGAGGACTCTGGCTCTGTTGTCAGCACCCACATGACAGCCAGCAACAGTCTGTCATTCTATTTCCATAGACCTCTTCTGGTCTGCAAGGGCATTGCAAAACACAGACACCTGTACAGACATGCAAACAAAACCTTCTTACACATAAAATAAAATAAATAAATTAAAAAGTATTTTACGTCCACCAAATCCAATTTGTGTTGCCTGAATACTTTTGGTTGTGGTTTTGCCCTCCGGAAAGTGGTGAAACTACCAATGGTCTCTCTCTTAATAAAACTGACTCTCCTTGTCCTAGAAGCTTTCAATTGTTAATAGTTACCCAGTGAGGAGTAGGCCATAGTAACCACCTGCCTCCCTCTATGCTGGGACTTGGTTTGCCTTAATCGTGTGTAGCTTTTGTATATGTTGTCACAAATGCTATGTGTTTGTATGTGCAACTGCCCTGTTGGGTTCAGAAAACACTCTTGCCTCGTAATCATGCAATGTCTTGTGTCTTACAATCTTTCCTTCTCCTTTTCTGGAATGATTCCTGAGACTTAGGGGGAAGGGTTTGACACATATGTTCCATTTAGGCCTGAGCACTACGAAGACTCTTATTCTTGGCAAGTTTTCAAGTCATCGTTCTCTGTGTTGATCACCACTTGGTAGTCTGTGTGTGCATGTGTCAGAATGGTGGGTAGCAGACAGTGAAGGAGAGAGAGAGAGAGAGAGAGAGAGAGAGAGAGAGAGAGAAAGAGAGAGAGAGAGAGAGGCTTGTGTGCATGTATATGAAAGGAAGTCACCTGTGCTTGTTCAATGTGGGATCAAGAAGGTGAGGCCAGCTGTGATGCTCTCTGTGCTGGATAGCTTCAGTTGGGAACTTGACACACATGAACAGAGGGAACCTCAGTTGAGGAATCCCATTTGTTTGGTTGACCTGTGCTCATGTCTGCAAAGCATTTTCTTGATTGTTGAGAGATGTGGGAGGGTCAAGCCTTCTTTCTTATACAACCCAGGACCACCTACTCAGGGTGGGTACTGGGCTGGATAAGCCAGTATGCAGCTCTCCTCCATGGTCTGTGCTTCAGCCTCTGCTTCTGGTTTCCTGCCCTGAGTAACTGGCTTAACTTCCTTTAGTGATGAACTGTGACGAAGAAGATGTGAGATATAATAAACCCTTTCCTCTTCAAGTTTGTTTGGACCACTGGTTTTGTCACAGCAATGGATAGTGACTAGGATACACTCTATCATACTCTTTGAGACCAGGTCTCTCTCTGAACCTGGAGCTCAGTGACCGTCTAAAGGGACTGACCAGTGTATACCTGGGATCCCTGTTTCTGTGCCTCCTTCCCTCCAGTGCTGAAATCAAAGGCCTTCCCGGCTTCTCCTGGCTTCTTATGTGGATGAGGGTTATGTGAACTCATGTTCCCACCCTTTCAGAACATGAAGTATATCCCCTAAGACATCTCTTCAAGCCTGTGGAACCACCAATGTGCTAGACAATGAGTTTCTTGGGAAAAAGGAAGCATTGAGGTTTCCTTTTAGATAAGTGGATAGTCTTTAAAGGAGTGGAAATTCTCAAATGTAACCTTTTCTCCTCTAAGATTTTTCTATATGGACCTTCTGTGCTCCTTATTCATTAAATGACCAAAATTTGCAGAAAATCAGACACCATCTTTCCCATTTTCTGAACAAAATAATAGTCGATAATTAGATAAGTACATACTATGAATGCCTACATTTCTTTGGTCACACAGTTACAGAGAAAATCCCTGTCCTGAAGAGCAGGGTCTTTTAGCATGGCTGATGTGCCACTGAGACAACCTTACCCATGTTATTTAGGTAACTACCATGGTCATAGCTGCAGAATTCAATCACTGGGTTACAGGCTGCTCCACTTTCAGAATGTTTTCTTTCTCTGAAACCAGAATACAACGACAGCCTGTTAGAACTCTGTGACATTCCCCTACTCGTTATAGGGTTTCTAATCAATGGTGTAATGATAGTGAAGTACATTTAAAATGAAATTCACTGTTTTTTTTCAGGTTGGGATGAATATGTTCAATGCTTGACTATGATGCCTGAATTATTGTCCCTCTCTGAGGACAAAAGGTTTTTGAAGCCTCAGGGACTTCTAACATGTCGGTAGCATATAGACAGCCTCACATTGTTCTTTCTGTTTTGAATATGATCAGGTGACATATTCCAAAAGCCTCTGAGATTTACTGGAGTATCAGATGATACATTTGGCAAGAGGCCACCCTACATACAAACCACCCTGCTAAGGGTCCAGAGCTTTGTTTCAAGTGTGAGAACAAACTCTGAATTCTTGAATTGAATTACAGCTATTCCTCAGAATAAAATGTATGACTAAATTTGTCTATTTCAGAATTTCAGTTTTCTTGTATTCAAACTCAAAATATATCATTCTTGATATCGCAAAGCTATGAGTGAAAACAAACGTTTTAATTTTGTTTAATGCAGTACACTCGATGTACAAATAAGAGGTTAGTAGATAGTAAGGTGACAGGTGACCAGAGAGGGGACATAGAGATATTTTTCGGGATTTTAGTAGATCACCACGGAGCTACTTTGTGTTAATTTCTTGCACTGTGTATATAATTTAATACGATTTTTCAAAATCATCTTTCATTACTTCATGGTCACATTGTTTGTTTGTTTATTTATTTTTATTTTGAGGCAGGGTCTCCCTGTAGTCCCAGTTGTCCTGGAACTCGTGATTAGAACAGGCTGTCCTTGAACTCACAAAGATCTACCTGCCTCTCCCTCCCATGTGTTGAGACTAAAGGCATGCATCACTGTTTTTAAGGTCTCGTTCACTCTGTTAACAAATGATATGCAGCTTTTGTTAACTTAGCTAATAAAACATGATAATAATATTGGAGACAAAATATGATGCAATACTTTCATATAAAATGGTAATTTTAAAATAATACTAGTGTCTATTTTCCTAACAACGATAAAGAGCTACACTTTTCACATTTTCCAGTGAAGTTTTGGAAAAATCTTTCTTGGTTTGGCTCATGTAGTTATTAAAATATGCTTCGAGTGGTGTCTGGCTCCAAGGTCATTGCTGCTTCTGCTGTTATCATAATGATCACCCAACTAGGCCTTTAATCCAGCATCTCACTCAGTTTACTAGAAGTCAAGCAGGAACTTCATCTGCGCTAATGTTACTACAATGTTCAGAAAACCTGGAGACTGTACACGTTCATTAGGATAACTTATTGTACTTGTGATGTCCAGTGTCGAAGGATGCCTGCATGAGCCATGAGGAATCTACAAACAAGGCTAGAACATCTATGGCATGTGAAGAAGTGCTAGGAGATTGTATTTGGATGTTATGGCCTAGCAGTCTTATGGTAAACTTTAGGTACATAATTCCATTAAAGTGAAACTCATGCTAAGAAAGTTACTCTCAAATTTAAAAATACTTAATTCTAGAGGTAGTTCTTGAATTTTGGAGGTTTTATAGGACTACTGTTCTTTGCAGAGAATATTCACTAAAAATATCACTGAGGGCCAGTGATTTGGTTCAAACCTGACTACCTGAGTTCAGTCCCCCAAACGTGCAGGGGAAGGAGATAACTGAATTTCCAAAGATGCCCTCTGATTTCCACATGGTATCAGCATTAACACACATAACACACACACCACACACACAATGGTTTTACTTTTATTTCTTTTGAGACAGAGTCCACTTGTAGCCCCAACTAGCCTGGAATTTGCTGTGTAGTCCGGATTGGCCTCCAAATCACCAAGATTCACCTGCTTCTGCCTTTGAGTGCAAGGATTAAGGCTAGCATTACCACACCCAGCTCCCACACATTTTACTATAATTTTAAAATTAAAAATATTATTGATTCTTTCAGAAAGAAACACTCTTACCTTGGAAGCACAAAATGGCCAACTTGAACTGATGCTGAACAATTACGTATTATTATGAAGAATTTGATTAAATATCTCCTATTTTCTTTTCCACCAATGAGAAAAAGCAATCGACTCAAATCTGGCTTCCTGGGCATCTCGGACCCATTTCACTCTACACTGTCCTTGCAGAGTCCTGGGGTCCAGTGTTCTGCAGCTCCTGGCCAGAATCGGGAGGGAACGTTATGCAAGCTGGAATCTTATACCATCCCTCATCTCTACATAAGAGCCAGGGAGTCACTGTTATGACGAAAAATCCATCAAAATGATTAGAAAGATGTTTTCCTTTAAACAAAAGAATTACGTAGTGATTACATAGAATCCAGAAATATTTCTCATAATGCATTTCTTTTTTTCTGGCAAGTGGTTTCCTACTGTGTTTACATATTTTAAGACTTCTTCCTCTTATGGAAATGGAGAAAGACAGATATGAGTCTGGCATTTAATGAGTAATATTTAATATTAAAGAAGTAAGCCAGGCTAGCTAGAAATTGGTAGAGAAGGTTAAATTTATATAATAGTTAGCTTTACATCTTTATGGGAGTGGCCGTAGTAAATATATCTACAAAAAATTATCTAAGAAATGATGAGACCTTTTTGTTAGCAATGACAAATATGTGAATGTACTAGGAATCCCCGGACACTAGAGATGCATGTGTTACCACTCTCAGTGGTTGCCCTTCCATAGATTATTATAAAATCTAGTCCCCTTATTTCAAAATCCCTTGTTTTTCCTTGTTGCAATCTCATCTTTACACTTTAGCATGTTTCCTATGCATAAGCAACTCATGGGTCTTTTCCTGATTCTTTTGTTTTATGGTTTACCTCTTTACAAATTTACTCATGTTCTTACAATTTTTCAAAAAGATATTGTGAATTTCACATATGAATATAAAGTATTTTGATTGAAAGCACACACGGTCTGTCTTCCAAGGCCTATCATACCACCTGCCACTCTTCCCTTCCCAATTTACATATTCGTAATTGAAACTACTGAGTCCAATTAGTGCTACCAGTATCATGTATAACACTGTTCCTAGGGCTATGTGAGCAAACATCTACTCACTCTAGAGAGAGAGCTAATGATAGACCAAGGTAGGGATATCACCAAAACCTGACTTGGTAAAGCAATGGGTTTTACTGGGGTTACTTACAGGAGTGTGGGTGATGGGTTACTAAAGGAGTATAAATTATGAAGAGATACATCCATCACCAAAAGGCCATCCCAGCATGGCTACAACTCACAAAAGCAGGAAACTTGGACCTCACTGCGTGACCTTCAGGCAGATCAACAGTTTGGGAGTGTCCTGTCCAGGTGGCTTGGTTGGTCTGATCCTTTTCCAGGCACGGCAAGTTGTTTGAGAAGCTTCTAGACATCCTTGTCTGAGGATGTCTCTTAATTGTCCTTAGGTGTTGCATGTGGTTTGGGAGGGTGGATGTCTGGTGAACTTAGTCAAGTGTTAGGAACTTACTGACACTAATGAGTTGTTTGCTTCTTTTTAGAACACACTATTGTTTACCTCCTTCAGAGTTTCCTGCAGTTTATCTCCTTTTAAAACATCCTTTCTTCATGAGCTTCTCTCCAGGATGGAAGATTTTATCTTAGAGAAACTGCTAGACAACAGGGTGGATGGCAGTCTTCTAAACATGGGCAGCGTATCATCCAAAGAAAACTGACTTCTTCCCAGAACCACCATCAATTGCCAGCAGCTCCTGATCTAGGCTGGGACTTCATGAGCCCCTCCCCTGCCCAAGCTGGAATCTGTCTTTTCCATCTTGTGCAGGTCCTGTGCATGCAGTTACGGTTTCTATGAGGTCATTGTTCTAATGGCCTTGTTGTATCTGGAAATGCTGTTTTGCAGCAGTCCTCTGCTACCTATGACCCTTATAATCTCACATCCCACTTTTACATGACAATCTCTGAACTGTGAGGGGAGAAGGTGTGATGGAGATACAGAGTGCTCATTTAGTGCTTATCACTCCACTGTCTCTGATTGCCTCCACGTTGGCCGTTGGCCAGTTGAGGTCCTCTATATTAACTGACATATGCTGCAGAAAGAAGCTTCCTTTGTTGTGGAATAAGAGATGCACTAATCTGTAAGTGTGTAGATGAATATCATGTTTCTTTAGCCATAGATTCTCCCCTAAGGCCTGTGTCCTACCCAGCTACAGGTTCCTGGTACACTTCACAATATAAGGCATGAAAGGACTAGGCTTTAAATCCAATTAAAAAGTGATTGATTCCTCCTAAATTGTTCATGTCACTGTTATAGCAAAGGAAATATCTTTCCAGGTTTCTTATTATTATAGGTTTTGGGGTTAATGTGTGGGTAAGACTCTTGATTACTTGTTCTATTTTATCTTTTAATTTTCTTATATTTATGTTTTATTTGATTTTATGAGTCATAATCTCCTTTATTCCCATCTGGCCTGGAAATTACTATGTAGAGCACCTGGATCTGATTTCACAGAAATCTGCTTTCCTCTGATCCCTGAGTGCTGGAATTAAAGGTTTATGCCAATAGGCCCCATGTATAATTGATATATTTTAAGTGAAGAACTACAGTGATATTTATTAAGAAACTGTGGTGTGTTTATGCACTGGATTTACATTCATCAATAGAACAATGAGCTGTGTAATCACATAAAACGATGGATGAAGCCTAGAGGTCCATTTTGAGTTCAAGGAATTAGTCTCTAAAAAAATGACATTCTATTTGATCCCAGATGGCTTTAGAAAAGCCAAAACAAACAAAATGTAAACAAGTCAGTGAAGGGAAGGGAGACTAGAGAGTTAACATTTAGCGAGGATTTTGTGCTGTTTTACTTTGTTAATATAGTGTAACTATTTTATTATAGACATATGACACTGATAAAGCACATAGTTTTTTTTAAAATCTTTATATGTAATCATGTCTGTGTGTGTATGTGTGTGTGTGTGCATGTACACTTGAAACAGAGCATGTGTGGAGATCAGAGGACAACCTCAGTTTTCGATCCTTGCCTTCCATCTCATTTGAGACAAAGACCTTGGTTCTCCACTGCCCACACCAGGCTACCTGGCCTGCAAGACTCTGACAGTTCTCTGTCTTTGTCTCCTATGCTACTGTAGGAGTTCTGGGATTGAAGACAGGCATTGTTTTGTCCAGTTTAATGTAGGTTCTGGGATCTGAACTCACTTTCTCATGCTTGCATGGCAAGTCATTACCCCACTGAGCCATCACTTTCTCCTTTGTATTCAATCGGGGACACCATCCAGTGGAGTGGTGCTTCCAAAATTCATGGTGGGCCTTCCCATCTCAGTTTAATTCACCTGTAAACATCATCACAGACATGCCCAAAGGTTTGTCTCCTCGGCAATTCAATTCCCAAGAAGTTGACATTATAAGCTATCACATGACTTGGGGAACATTATTGATGAGTGGGACTATAAAACTGAAAAATAAAGAGACTATACATATGTACTACATTCTGGTTGACACAGTCACTTCCCACAGAATGATAAATTAATAACTCTGATGATGAGAATTCTGGAATCGAACAATTCAGCAAATTTAAGAAGGCTCCCCAGGCTCCTCACTGTTGGACTTTACAGTTAAGTAAATTTGGGAGAAGTTTGGAATGAGTTACATAGTACACATTAGTTATCATACCTCCAAAATCCTATAATTGCAACCTAATAATGGGAAAGACATCAGATAAATCCAATTCGATGAATACTCTGCAAACCACTTGATCAGTACTCCTTAAAATCTCCATGTTCATCAAAAACAAGAAAAGTCTGATAAATTGTCACAAAGCAAAGATGAGCCTGTAGGCATGTTGGGAATAAATAGAGTTTGTGTCCTGGATATCACTGTATAAAAGGGTAGGAGAGGAAATGTAAGGAAATGTGAATGAAGTGCAGCTTTTAATGAATAGTATAACAATATTACAGCATTAATAATGACAAGTAATTCCAGGCAGGGGAGATACCGTGATCACAGAAGTAGTTTACTAAGGCTGAAGCTAATCCCCTGTGCTCCAAATTTGATGACCCCTTTGATTTCCCCAAATGTGGGATTGCATAATGTGCAGTAGTAGGGGACAGCGTTATTTTTTCCCTCCAATTAAATAATGCCACATACAGCATAATGATAAAAGACTGCAAATCTTAACAGGATACTGGTTTTGTGAACCAAGTACTATATGAATAATTTTTTTTCTGTGGACTGGAAAACATCTAAATATAAAAATCATTAGCCTTTTAAAAAATACTGTTATATAGGGACCAGAAGAATAGACCGTAAATTATTAACGCCTATTTATCCATCCATCCGTGAATCAACTACCTAATAAATCCTCTATTTTTATTATTTACCAAATTTTCAAAAACATAGTGGCAATCGAAAACTTACTGGGTCAAACAGAATAAAATCTATAATAGGCATAAAAACTGTTAAAGTAAAAACACTTTACTTAGCCAAATATAAAATCTATACTAACACTACAAGTTCAGTACTATGCTTTTGCAATGTGTCTGACTGTAACTCCAGTGACTCAAGAGGTGAGAAGAGGAACATCTAAAGCTCCAAGCCAACCTGAGTTACATAGAAAGACCCTATCTTAAGAAAAAATAACAATCAAGAATAACAAAATTAGGCCAGTCTACTGCAGACATTATCCTTTCTTTTCCTGCTTAACCTGGCCATTTATAGAAATGTTTGCAGCACAGGCAACAAAGCAGAATTTCTTGGATAATAGTCTCGATGCCAAATGCAAAAAAAAATATCATATTATGCAAAGTGGCCCATGAACATAAAGTTTTGATTTCTCCTATTGATTATATTTTTGAATCTATCTTTAACGATAAAAAGAAATTGGACAGTGACAAAATAAAACTAGAATCATTGCAGTATAAATTAAGTGGTTTGGTAAAGAGATAATTGCTTTTTGATTTCTTTTTTATTTATTTGTTAAGCTAGGATACAAAGTAATGTGTTCATTAAGGCATTTTTGACACTATGTGGTATTATAATTTTCTCTTGTTCATCCCAAGAACTGCTGCCTACTTCCTGCAAATGTGTCCATCTTCTGATGTTCCTCCCTTATGTGATTAGTCCCCAATCTTAAGAATGCTTCCTTCCCTTTCATGATCCCTTTCTACTTTCATGAACTTCACACGCACACACACACACACACACACACATATACACACACGACTAGATTCTTCATAAAACAGAAAACATGTATTACTTGTTTTCTGAATCTATACAATTTTGATTAACATACTGAACTAGAGTTCTGTTTATTTTCCTGCAAATGTAATACTTTCATGTTTCTTTTTAACTGAAATTTTTTCTTGTGTATATGCTCCTTGTTTTCATTACCATTTATCTTTTGATAGAAACAAGAGAGAAAGGAGCATGAAAATCTCTGACTTTTTTCTTCAGGGAAACATGTAATAAAATGATTGACTTAGAACATTTCCTCAGGAAGAAGGTATATATGAGGAATCTCCACCAGAAAACTTCTAGAAATGATCAATACTTTCAGTGAAGGATAAACAATCAGCTTATAAAAATTGCTAGACTTTTAAAATAGTACTAATCGAGAGAGAGAGAGAGAGAGAGAGAGAGAGAGACCCTCCCAATGTCAATGACTTCCCATCTAATTCCATATTTACAACAGGAACATATTTTTTAAATCATTCCTTTTTATGTCTTGTGTTTCTTAGAATGTTTTTGGCTAATACTTATAATTTTGCCTAAAATTTATTTTGTACATAATATTTAGAAATCATTCTTCATGTTAACTATACATATTTGCTGTTTTTCTTTAAAAAATAGATGTATCTCATATCTAGATTTAGCTTACCCATTCCAAGAATTTTACTTTTATATTTATCCTCTGAGTTTTTTTATGTAATATAGCTACATATCTAAAACAGAAAAGTCTCTAAATCATGAAAATAAAGGATGTAAATTAACTCAAGTGTATGAAAGCAATATAGGAAACATATTGTATTTCTAATGATGCAGTTTCTTCTGACTTCCTAACAGTGTTGTGCATGTGGATTTGACCTGTATATCTTAACAAAGCATATCTGGAGATGATGAGTTTCAGTGCAAATAAGTCAGTATCCCACTATTTTGAACATCAAAAAAGGTGTAGAAAATTCATTTTACAAGAGAAAACTCTTCCAGCATTGTAGTGCAGTAATGTAAGCATCAGCAAAATGCTTAATTTTAACTTTTATGTTAAAGGTATCATGTAGGTCTACACTGTTCAACCTCATCTAATCTTCAGAATCATGTCTGAAGCACTAATGCCCATTTTCAGTAACTTAAGAGGTCCTGATTCTACAGCAGTTAGATGAGATTTATGTATTTGAATTAATGCAAGATATATTAATATTCCCCAAGGACATCCAGATGATTAGCCAAGTTATAGAAGTTTAAATGCAAATATATCATTAGATAATTTGATATAAAATGTTCTGCCTAAACAATCATTAATGAGATAGTGTTCTCTAATCACTGGAATGACATTTTGTCTTTTATAATTAACCTCCAAATAATTAAAGGTCATAGAAAGAATATTCCATATATCATCATTGAAAAATCAAAGCGATATTTAATTTTCTCAGAGGTATTTTCTATATCAGGTTATTTCATTTCAGAAAGTTAACTAAAAATTTGCAACCAGATACTGTATGTTGTGCTCTGAATGGTTGATTTCTGAACATTTAAAACAGGCACCTAGCTATACCATTGGGAATGAATGAACAGTGCATCATTTCAGCAAATGCTGTATTACATGGTTCAGTAGCTAGTGTAGGCATATGAAAAGAATGTAAAATATATCATGTGTATACACTGTAAGCTTTCCACACGTTTTGTGTATTCTACAGATGAAAAACTTCCAATATACATACATGATGTACCGGATATTCTTCAGATGGAAAAGTTGAGAAACAGAATGTTTCAGTGAAAAACAGATGAAATTGAATAATTACTGTAGTATTTACTGTTCCTATAAATTTACAGAAGCTGGTATATATATAGACAGCTAAATTCAATTATCTTCTTCAGTAAAGTGGGAGGTATACTGGCTGTTCTTGACAAACAGCTTTCATCTCAAAGGGAGGGAAGAAGATAGGATTATAAACAAATGGCCAGATTTGAAAGAATTAAGAATTTTATACATGTGGTCATAATCAAATATTTTTCCTAATGATATAAAAAGGCAATGGGACTCCAATATTTGTCTTTTAAAATATTTTTCATCTTTTCCCATTGACAAAATATGGTTATTGCTTTATTTTCCTTTGATCCAAGCTAACTGTACTATGTGAAGTTATTATGTACTAAATGAGCCTTGAAGACTCATTTCATCAAGAAACATGAATATTAAGTAGTGGTCTCTTAGGTTATAATCCAGTCCCTTCCTTTTTATAAATAACTTTCTTTATAAATGCTTGTTTAGATAATGCTTTTTAAAGATAGAAATGTCTTTATTATTTTTTAAATATTGTATTGAGTTTCTGGATATTTCATATAATAGTTCTTGATCACATTTAGACTATTTCCTCAATCGACACCCCTCATCAACATCCTACCCCACACACATGAACAAAAGGAAACATGCTTTCAGGCCACTGGAAACTTGCTCATATGAACTTGCAGCAATGCTGAGATCATGTACATGACCCAGGCCGAATCAGTTAGACAGAAACGTTTCATGGAACTAGGAAAATGTACAGCAGACTCCACCTGTACCTTAGGAACTATTGTTTTATTATTATTATATTAAAATATTTTATTTGTTGTTGTTATCTTATGTGTATGAGTGTATCGCCTGCATGTGTGTCAGTGCATCCATGTTGTGAAATGCCTGTGGAGTCAGAAGAAGCCATCATATTCCCTTGGAACTGGAGTTGTGGATGGTTGTTAGTTGCCGTGTGGGTGCTGGGACTCCACAAGAGCAGCCAGTGCTCTTAACCGCTGAGCCATCTCTCAAGCCCATCTTTATTATTTTTACGAGACTTGGTTTACCCTGAAATTCTTAGTCCAATATCATACATCAAGAGAAGTTTCTTTGGGCTACCTTCACAGAAGACCTGGGTTTCATTCCCTAGAACCAACATGGAACCATCTGTGACTCCAATTCCAAGGGATTCCATGCCCTCTTCTGGCCTCTGTTGGCATTGTATGAAGTGGGTGTGCTTTCATATATGCAGGCATGGGTGTACATACAGACATCTAAGGTAATCCACTAACACGCATAAAAGAAAATGAACTAAAATAACAAAATATTTTTGTATAAAAACAGTGTATTACAGAAGTGAAGGCAGTGAATGGGAAGAGCCACACACAGAGCAGGGACCCCTGGAGCAGGGTTCTTAGACACAGTCATAGAAGAATTTAAGCATGGAGTCAAACAGAAGCGTTAGGGAAACTTTATTTAGTATTTTAAAATATCCTGAGGGAAGGCAAACTGCATATATCAGAAGCTGCCTTCAGTAGGAGAATGGAAGGAAGAAGGAAAAAAGATCACAAATTCGTGCTGGTTCTGAGCAGGCACGGAAGTCCCGTGACACAAGACAGTCCTACAGCTGTATGACAGGGAGGAGAAGTAAGTTTTAGAACAAAATATTAAGCAAATCACAATGTTGAGGTAGCCTGGAGTTTCAGGGAAAGCCTGGTCAGATAAAGAATGATGAAAGGGAGAAGTTAAGTTTTTCTGAAGAATTCAGAAAACTGGGCAGACTTTTGAAGAGCTTCACAGCATGGCACTGGAGCGCGGCATTCTAGGAGAAAAAATTCACCCCTAGGCATGCTACCCTTCTGTTTTACATGACTTAAAGTGAACTGGCCTGTCTAGGGGAGATCCTGTGCCCACGTGATTCATCTGGCAAAACTGCAAATTTGGATCTTCATCCAGGCCCGGGATTTTATTCTCTTAAGCAGTTCTCCCCTATGGGAGTTTTTGCTACTGTAACACTGTGATGGCAATTCATATCTTGAGGTGTTCCCACCTGACACCTCCACCTGTTTTTCTAGAATGCACAAGATTACCTTTGGTGTCTTTTTGATCAGGCAAAGCTTCAGTAAGCTGGAAGGTACAATATAGTGATAAGTATTAAAAGAGGAAGGAAAAGAATGTCTGCCAGCAATCAAATGTTCTCACACAATGCTCTGAAAACAAACACATGCTCTGCAAACAAGAAGCTACCCAACCTCTAGCTCCAAAGAAAGTAACATCCTGTCAACTAAGACAAAAGGGAAGTCTGATTCCTAGACAGAATTCAAGGTCATCCTCCTGAGGAGGCAACATGGATGGTTGCTCACTCCATCCCCACATTGGTATCTGGCCCAATCTAATTGATTTATCTTTGGAAAAGTGAATCTGCTTTGGGGCTCTGCAATGAGCATGTAACAATTGTTCACATAAAAAGCAGTTCTCGACTCAAAGGGAATACAAGAGAATTTATTTTGAGTCAAATATGAGTCATAGTGACTTATGAACATGGATTCAGGTCACCCAAAAGAAGGTCATAAATCAAGATATTTACCATGTGAGCTTATAGGGACAGCATGATAATGGGTTATACAAAACAGGAAAGTCCTTTCAGATTTTGGATGTTGTGAATGACAGGGTTAGCTTGGGGATTGGTAGAGGCATGTAGCATGCTATATTAAAGAATTACAGAGATTTAGTTCAGACATGGAGGCAGGTCATAAATGGCCATGGATACATTAAAAACAGTACAGATTACTTTGGATATGGATTTTCAGCATTCTAACTCTTCTCAATAATGAAGCTCACTCAGTCAGCTTTGTAGACTCTTCCCTGTATTTGTAGCATTTTTATTCTAGAATTTTAGTTGCATAATGTAAAGCTACTGTCTTTAAAGTGCACTCTTTTATTTTCAACGGGAACATGACTTCCATAGGAAATTTCAACTCAGGAACTCTTCTGGAATCCGAAATGGGCATGCAATCATAATACTCAGGGTCTGCAAAGTTCAAAAATGTTATAAACATGTATAAAAATTAAGTATTTTTCCTTAAATGATCAAAGTTAAGTTTAGATTTTGTTAGGCCCTTCCTCCCTGATAAATGTAAAAGTAGGCATAGGAAATGCTAATACCAGTACGAATGTTAGACTAGCAAAGTAAGCTCTGAGAGAAAACTTCTGGCCTCGGTGGAGAGTTGCAGTCCAGTTGGGCAAGGTCATTCACCTGCCAGTGGGGTCCAGTTCTAGGAAGGAATGTTCTCCTTAAGCCAAAGACATAGGTAGAATAAATAGTGCTTCAATGAAATGAACATTTCCTACCCCAAGGTGAAGTATCATATAATAGAATATATAATATCATTTAGTCTTGAAAGTCTGCTTCAGAAAAGTGCAATCCTTCCTTTTCTTCTATCTTTTTTTCTAAGCATGCTTTCCCAATACTCTAGGCTTCTACAAAATGTTTAGGCTGCCTTACTCTTTATTTAAAGCTCCTGTCCCGTCCATGGTGCTTCTAGTCCACCATGTCTCTAGGTTCCTTACTGGCTTAAAATAATATGACTGTCCTCAATTCTCCTCCTCTGGGCACTGCTGAGATTTACAGATTGCCTGCTTTGAAGATTTTTGTTTTAAGTGTTTTGTTTGTCATTTTTGTCTTTGTTATATGTTTATTTTCTACTCTGTATTGTGTGTTTCTGTTCACAGGGTCATATACAAGATTTTCAGGTAGTTGGAGAATATTCAATTTTTTTCTTCAGTATATATTTTTGTTTAATTTTTGTGCAACTTATACAAATTTATACAAAACATCTTAATCAACTTTAGACTCACTTCCCCTTTCATATAACTCCCACTGGATTTTATGTCAGATATGTTAAGGTCTAACAAACTACAGTACTTGGAGTAATGGAGGAGGAACTGGGCTGCACGCCTCCTCCCTGAAGACTAGTTCTGGAGAATACTATGCAAGCTGATAAGGGAGAAAACATTCAATGATCCAACCTTAGTTGTTTTTTTTATATATTATTTTTATTTTATGTGTATGGGTTGTACTACCTGTATTAAGTGCACCCATGTAGTGCAGTGACTATGGAGGTCAAAATCTGGTGTTGAATCATATAGAACTAGAATTATAGATGGTTATTAGCTTCATTGCAGGTGCTGGGAGCCAAATCTGAGTCCTATGTAAGAGCAGTCAGTGTTCTTAACTGCTGAGCCACCTCTCCATCCCTAGTTTTTCTGTTAAACTATATAAAAAATTAAACTCTGAAAGAGTCCTTAAAGCTTCTTTTAGAGTTCATTCTTAAATTCTTTTATAAGACAGCTTAGAACCAAATAGGAGAACCCAACTTTCCCTGAATCACAGAGATAGAACAAAACCCTGATCAAAGGAAGAGAGCTCAAGTAGGTATTAGAAGTTAGCTTAGCCTAAGAGGGCCACCTTGGTTCATTTGAAGGCCTTTCTTTAGAGGCGAGTTGATAGTCAAAATCTTCCCATGACAGACATCTGCAATAGAAAAGGTACATTTCTAAATTAGCCAAACTACACACTGTTTTGCAAATGTCTGTTCAGAGTGCAGAGAGCACACAGCCCATTTGAAAAAAGTTTGTTGAGTCAAGATGGGGATGGAGAGGTTACAGTGCTGTGTCCACTTATAGAAACAGATAAATATATTGTTTGTTACCCTTGTTTTTCCTTTGTTTCTGCCATATTCCAAATTTGTGTCTCTAATATACATTGATTGTAAGAGTGTTTGAATATCTCTCAGGCGAGTTTCCCTTTATTCTTCAATGCTGGATGTTTTCTGATAGTTGGTAAACAGGAAGTTTGGTGTTTAGCTCTCATTTTCTTTTGTAAAGTCCTGAAAGCTCACTGTTCACTGACTCTGCTTTCATTCTGTAAGCCATAAAATTGTTTTCCCAAGTTACATTATTTTCGATCATCCTCAACACACAAAAACAGTTTTTATTAATACAGTTGCAAGGATATTTGTTGGAGCCAATTTTTATGAAAACCTAGCAAACTAAAATGAAAAAAACACCTGTCAGCATTAAGAGTATAAAAGGTTAAAAATAGATTTTCCTTTTGCTATCTAAACTTTTATTTTACAGAAGAACAGGAAATGATCTTATCAAAATTAACCCCATAGAAAACTGAGTTATTTAACTCTGCTCTTCTCTAGGGAGTCTATCAAAATTGCTTAGAGACCTGCAAAATTAAAGTTTGACCTTTCTGATATTTTTCTTTCCACATTAATAACTTCTTATAGTTAGGAATTTTCAATATTCACATTATTTACTATATTTCCCTTTGCAGAAAACAACTGAAGCAAATGAAATATAGTGCATAATTCTTTATGGATATCAGAGCAGTTAATCAAAAAGGAAGGCAAAGCCTTGTCCCAAACTTAGGCATGATTAATTTATTTTTAAAAAGAGTATGTGGGGTTGGAGACATGGCTCAGGTGTTAAGAGCACTGGCTGCTAATTCAGAGGACCTCGATTCTCTCCTAACACCCACATGGTGGCTAACATCCAACCGTCTGTAACTCCAGTTCCAGGGGACTCAACAACCTCTAATGACTTCTTTGAGCACTGCACAATTTGAGTGCTCTTACACATATGCAGGCAATACACTCATGCTCATAAAATAAAAATTATAAATAAAAATAAATACAAGATAAAGTGCATGTTATTCCACTTGGTTCACTAACTGTGTTAGGAAGTAAATCACCAATGCCATATAGCCCCCCTTTGCCTTTATGTATTTGAACAATTAGCATTACTTGAAAACTATTGAAAAGAATCAATTAATTTATAGAATGAAGCTTC
Source organism: Eospalax fontanierii (assembly GCA_035773235.1). Taxonomy (NCBI): domain Eukaryota; kingdom Metazoa; phylum Chordata; class Mammalia; order Rodentia; family Spalacidae; genus Eospalax; species Eospalax fontanierii. The sequence goes on from CM069552.1 coordinate 21,658,279, forward strand.
TCTTATTAAAATTAGTTAAGATGTAGAAGGAAGTAAAAATAGATACTTCCTGTTTCCTGAAAGGCCATTCCAAGAATGCCGTCATTAAAGGATATATATATGAAGAGCACAATGTTTGTACATGGTGTCAGGTAACTGATATAATGATAAGATAGAAAGTCCTTAAGAAGTTTAGGGTAAAAAGACCCCCTTCCAAAAGTGACTAGCTCCTTTCTTGGCTTAGTACTGCCAGCGACATGCCCTTACCGGAAGCTGGAGATGCTAGAACTATCTAAGCCATAGATGTCTCTGGTTCCACGATAGCTAGAGGTTGGGGTACTAGGCCATTTTCTATATTGTGCATTCAAACTGCACTCTTGCCATGCAGAACTCCAGATTCTCCCACCTCTGCTGCAGATGACAGCCATCCATGTATCCTACCAGCAATTCATAACAGGTGAATGAATGAAACTGGAAATAACCATCCTGAGTGAAGTAACCCAGAAAAGAAGGACGAACATCACACAGTCTCTCTCTCATAGCTGGATTCTATACTATATATATATATATATATATATATATATATATATATATATATATATGTTTTAATTGGAAAATTTAGAGGTCAGAAAAAGAATGGCCAAGGAGTATGTGGTGATTTATGTGAGGAGAATAGAATGCAGTTAAATAAATTGGCAAAGGAAATATTAGACTAGAAAGGGTTAACTGGAGTGGGGGGTGTGGGGACAGATCAGAGCAGGGGGTAGAGGGAGGGATAAATAACACTAAAGGCCTTTAGAAGAAGTCATTTGGAAACCCACCAACATAGATGTTTCTTAAATAGATCCACATTAAAATATGTGTACCATAAAAAAAATTAAAAGGAGTTATCTTATAGCAGGGGGCCATTGCCTCTGACACCATAGGCTAGCGAAGTAAAAGTCCCATGTTAGGCACAGATGCCTTCTTTTGCAGCAGTTGCCCAAGGGACCCAAGACCCTCAAACAACACTGGCCATTGCCTCTGTCTCTGGTTACCCACCAGAACTTGATGGTAAAACTCTGTTGCTGAAGGTATAATGTACAGGAGCTGCAGAAAAGACAAGGTGACTGAAAGGAAACCCCCAGCAGTTCCAGGACTCAGGACTGATGGACACCTTCGCGACTCCAGCCAAACTTCCAGAATTCACAAGCATCTGCAAAACAGGACTGACTTTTGCAGCTTCCTGGTTAGATATATTTCCTGATACCATGTGCTGACTGTCTCCTCCACACATCAGAACTGAGAAGGACTGACAGACACCTTGCCTAGTCTCCTCATCCTGATCTGGGGAGGCTAGTTTCCTCATTTCCAGAGCCTGGGAACACCAACCTCACAAGAGATCAGCTGGCTAGTCTCCTCATCTCCCTAGGGAAGTTAGTCCTGTCTAGTTTCCTCAACTCCTGAGATCTGCCTCTGCTGGTTTTTCCTCCTTTCCTTACCTGGGAAGCTATTCCTGTGCCTTTAATAAACCGGACCTGTTAACTCCTTTGTGGAGTCTCTCATCCATTTCTGCTATGTCTCAGGAACCAAATCTTACAAAAGGAAACTGGTTCTGACGTCAAAGTTTCATCTCCACTGGCTAGCTTTTCAGAGTGCTGGAAGACACTATGCATGCTACTGGAGTTAAGCATTAACCTCACCAAGTTGTGAATCCTGAATGCTTCAGTAATAACTGGCCTGAAAAGTTATGACCTCTGGTGCAAGAGTGGTACAATCATAATGGGAGTAATCAACCCCTTTCTAATTGCATTAAGGTCCACTTCATAAGATGGAGCACATACCTGACATTGCTTTCAGTCATAGGAACATGTGGCTAGACAGGCCATAGGTAACACAGGAGAACCTAATAATATTATTCTGTCAAATAGTTATAATATTAAATTGACTCCTAATTACTTACTGCTATACCCATACAGTAATGCTTACCAAAGAAATCTGAGCAGAGAAACTTCCTCATGCAGCAGGTGGCGATTAACAAAGGACCATAACTGGTAAATAAGCAGAGAACAAGAGTCTGCAGAGTGATTGTCCTTGATTTGGACACCCAAAGCAAATTTCTCCCTCCTAAGGCTCAGACATAATTGTGGAAGAGATGGTAGAAAGATTTCAGGAGCCAGAGGAGAGGGATGACTTCAAGAAAATAGAGTTTTACAGAATTGTGGTAACTTATTCATATGAACTCACAGCAATCATGACAGCATGTAGAAATATCACTTAAGCTCAAGCTAGACAGACTTCTGCATAGACATAGGGAAATAGATAAGAAGCCCCAATCCTGCCTGAGGAACTATTGGAAAGCAATGATTACTGGGAAGAGTTGAGTCAGACAATTTTAAGGGTATTACTTACAGGAGGTTAACCTGGTTTGGATTCAAACCCAAGGACAATTGAAGATACAAATTTGAGTGTATAGACCTGTGTGTAGAGTGTATGAGACAAGGTGGAGGTAGTAAAAGGGGGCTGCAGATAGCGGAGAGGATCTAAATAGAGTCAAAATATACTGTATGAAATTTTAAAAATTCAATGAAAGTGTTCTTTATAAAAATATTGCCATAATACAATCTCCAATAGATTATTGTATTAATTAAATGACTCCACAAACATCTATCCATCTATCAAACTCTTAAACCAAATTGACGTGAGTAACATATCTGGCAATCAAACCTGAAAGTTTTGAATACCTGAATTTGTACATAGTTCCTAAACTCAAGCAGAGTACACAGAATGTACATACACAATTCTGTAAAAATAACTCTCTTTTCAATTATACCAAGAAGGCTAATGTTGTGGTTAATCAATTTGAGTTGATAATTATGATTAACCAATGACAGCCATCACAATTATGTAATCAATACTTAGTATAGCTGGAAAATAATCACTCATTTGACTATCCACATACGGTAAGTGTTGACCTTGTCTATTTGTTCTATGTCATATTCATGAGTTTCTCACTTATTTACACCAATACATTCCATACCTACAGCTTCTTTGCTGCAATCCAAGTGTTTATTTATAGTCTGTTATTGGGAAACGTAGCTGAGACTAACCTATCAATTTTTGCTGTGTACTATTGCACTTCCATTATGGATCACTCGCAATATGTGAGCTCATGAAGCACAACTGAGCTTGTATGTTATCCCAAACAAGTGTAGTTCAGAAATCTAAAAAATATTGTACCAAAGTCAATTATTGAAGAGATGTGTTTATTAAAGTGTCACCTATAGGACTTTTACAATAAAGATAAAATATAGCATTTATCTTTGAGTGCTTAGCATATTTTACTTAACACAGTGTCAACCAATTTTATTTATTTTACTAATAATAAGATTTTATTATTTATCATAGCTGAAATATATCCCATTGTGTACAAATTCAAGATATTCTCTATCTATCAATTTATGGGACATAAGTTGATTCTGTGGTAATCAAAATTTAAATGATATTTCTACATATCTTCTTGCCTATTTGTCTGTCTGCCTTTATTTGTCTACTATCATCTATCATCTATCTATCTGTTTGTCTATCATCTATCATCTTTTTTTTGTCTAGTATTGTGTAGAAAATTTTGTTTCAGTGTTTTTCATGACATTTTAATTTTTATTCCTTCTTCCATTTTCTCTGGATAATTTCATTTCCAACTGAGATCTTGCCCTCAGAACATTCATTATCTTCCATTTCTTCTACTCTTGCTATAAATTAGGAGACGAGATGATGATGATAGGCAAAAATATTGTATATACAGAACCTACTTTAGTGAGAATTTATCATGATCTTTAACCAATATAAGGATTCAATAGATAAGAATACAGGGAAGGGACTTTAATCTGAAGAACTTCACAAACTATTTATAGAAGTAAGCATCCATTGAGTGTAGTGTAGAAGTCGAGGATATGAAATACGGCTTATCTCAAGTATCAGGTAATCTGTGCAGGTTCCAGGTAGTACTGTGTTCAGTTGTGTCTAATAGCTAAAGGTATCCAGGGGTTGTGTTCCATGCAAAACTAGTAACATATTCCACATTTTTGCCAGGCATTTGATGACCTTTACTCCCAGGTCCCTTTATGTATTAATGTCTTTGGTTTAATCTACTGGATTATAATTCCTCCCACACTAGTTGTGATATCTCTTCCTTCCTCCTTCCTTCCCTGCCTATTGTTTTAGAGAATCTGGAGTCAACTTAAAAAAAAATATTTTCTTTTTACGTGTGTTTTGCCTGTGTATATAAGTGCAGTAAGTGCATGTGATGCCTACAGAGGTCAGAAGACGGAAGATGGCATCAGATTCCCCCGTAACTGGAGTTATGAATGAATATTAAGCACCATGTGGATGCTGGGAACTGAACCTGGTCCTCTGTACAGAGTAGCCAGTGCTCTCAACTGCTGAGTCATCCCTCCCACCTAAGAGTGAACTTTCATTAATGTTTCTTGTCATATTATGACTTTTATACCCATGAAATCTCATATAGTGTTCAACTCCATTATGTTAGCACAAACAAGTCTGTCCTAAAGTCTACATTTGGGTCACAGACAATCAATTTTTATAACGAGAATTACAAATCAAATGAGAGAGAAAACTGGAGCCCTTGTTTCTTATAAGAAAGTTGGTTTCACAATACAAAGCCAGCAAACCAGAATAACAAGGGAGCAACAGCCACTGAGTCCGGAAGCTCTGTGTTTTTAGTCAGAGTGAACTTTCCTTATCTTATAAAGAGATAAGTGTCTCCAGTCTCCTGTCTTTAACATACAGGACGTCATGGGTGTCTGTGTGTGTAGGGGGTGCTTTCTATTGGGACAATGAGTACAATAGCTAAACATCTGTGAATATCTGGTGTCTAGAGTGCCAAGGTTTCAAGTTTGCCCAACTACATCATCTGCATGCATTCATTCACCTAAAACCTCATGGTAATAGTGTATTATGCTAATGATTCCTTTGAATGATAGAAATCTTATGGTACCAGGAATCAGGCAGCAATTTGGATATGCAAACTGGAAAGCAGAGAGAAGTGGGAAGATGGTAAGGGATGAAGGAGGGAGAAATGAAACGTGGTACTGTAGCCATAGCTGCGCTCAGTTGGAAACCTTAAGGGATGTTTCTGTCAGGGTCAAATACTCATCCATTTTCCTCTAGTCCAGCTTTTAAGTCCATGGTTGCTGCTGCTCCTTGGTTCCAGGCTATTCTTCCAGTCACACCGATCTTATTTTGATTTTCAAATTATTAGAATATGCATCCTTTGTGGTTAAACTCGTGACAGGCTGCTGAGATGCTGGCCCTGATCTCTCAAGCCTAAATTATTCATTCTTTCATCGACATTCTCTCAGAACTGCACTTATGAATTTATTAAAGATTAGTTTGAGTTCACTGTAATTATTTAGTAATACATCTGTGGTCCCTCTACCATAAGTTTAAATTAAAACCGTGATTAGGTTTGGTGTGTGTGTGTGTATACTCTAAATTCAGAATGTGATTAAGATAATAAGAATAATTGAGTGTTAGAACCTATGCCATATTCTAAAAACACGCCTTAAAAATTCGAGTATAACTCCCATATAAGAACTATTTCTTTCTTATTTTGTAGACAAAAAAAAAAACCTTGAAATATTTATGTATGTGTATACCTGAAGCTAGTTAATTAGGGAGGTAAGTTTTGAAACATGCTCTTCCTGAAGCTAGGGCACATTCAATTCAGTAACTGCTGAAATGAATTTTTATTTATATTTTTTTCTTGGTTTGATCACCTAACCAAGATGAAAGGCTGACCTTGGATCACCTAACTTTGTTTACATTAACATGTGATGAACTACACCAATGGTGATATTGACAGTCATTAACAAGACTTTGATAGTATTTGTAATCTTTCTTCTTTAGTGTCCTGGGAAATCTTAGCTGTAAACACTTCAAAGAAAATCAGGTTATCTCATCTCATAATGATTCTCTGTATATCTATCAGAAAGAAAGGAAGACCCAATTTTTTAAAAGTCTAACAAAAACCTTGTGCTGTATCTCTTGTGAGTTGTCCCTGTCAAATACTGAGAGATGAAGGCAGGGCAGTTAGATTATCCTCAGAGTGAGTCAGGGGCTGAGATTTCATCAGTTAGAGAACTAAAATTTAAACATTGGCCAAGTGAAAACTCCAGTCTCATAATTTCAAAACATAAACTTAATGATGCAATAAAGATTCTAAGCAAGGCTGAAGTTGAAGAACAAATTTGTTTCAGAAAATTAAACTATACTTCAAGTAAATTTAATAACACATAATTCTGCACAGACAATATGCATTTCTCTCTCTCTTTCTCTCTCTCTCTCTCTCTTTTTTTCTGTCACTGCTAAGCAAAGTTTATACACTTCCAAGCACAAAACAGATCTTCAGTGCTGTAACAACTATTTCATACTGGAAGTTCCATCTCCATTACTGAGTCCTGAAATGATCTTTCCTTCTTTATGAATCTTATAGATACCACAATGTGTTTCAGTTTTTCAAATCATGGTATTTCTCTGTGTAATATAAAGTCACATGAATTAATAAAGACTAAGAATGTACCCGGAGCCCAGAACTCACTGATATAATGTAAACATATGAAATTGTTTTTGGTCCCTAATTTTTATTTACCATATACTCTAGTGTGTTACATCATAGCATTTTCGAACACAACCTGCTGTTGCTGATACCCTTCTCCCTTCACCCTCCCTTCTTGTGACTCCCACCTGTACCCTTCTACTCAATCCCTACAATCACCCTCAGTGTTCACGTCTCAGTCCTATTGCCCTCCCCACCTTCCTCCAAATTTTTTTTCCTTCTTGCTGTATTTTTTCTAGTTTTGTAGTCTATGCCTGCGCACACCTCCATTTATGACAAAAATAGAAACATTGTTATCTAGAATCTGTCTATGAGAAAGAACACACAATTTTTGTCTTTCTGAGTCTGATTTACTTCAATAAATATAATACTGTCCAGATGGATCCATTTTCTGTGTTTCACAATTTCGTCATGATTTGAATAAGTATTAAAAATGGATAGATCGATTTGAACCCAGATCTGTTTTAAAATGTTCCTTTGACTTTCATCATTCTGTTGTTTGTCATACAGGACTGAGTAGAAAAACTTTGTCTGAAACAGATCCTAGATGAAATTGGGACTACATGTTGAAATACCTCATAGTTAGACATAACTACATATGACTGGTCTTATCTCCTCAACAAAGCAGCTTCAGTATCTTTATTTCAACATTCAAGTTAATTTTTACCTACAAAGTTCATATTTAAATATTTTAAGACACTTAATAATTTAAGCCTTATATTAATCTAACAGAGTAAACATTTAAGACTAATGATTCCACATTAGTGAGGTTGGTTTGACAAATACCTGTGAACAGTGAGTAAACAGTCATTCACAGTCAGGCTGAGTCCCCACCACATCCCATTAGTACAGATATGAGCAACAACAGAGAAAACCAGATAGCTGAATGAGAGCACTTCCTGAAAGAATGTGCAGCTGACACCAAGAAAATAGAGAAACTAAATTTCTATGATCCTATCACAATGCTAAGGCTCAAAAGGTCCTTTGGGAATTGAGAAGTCACTAATAGTGTTGAGCCCAGCTGCTAAATGGAATCACTTTGAACACTTCTAGTGTTCAAACAAGCCTGTGGCTGGTTGAAAAATTTAAGGCAGTGGATAGCAGTATTTACGGCACTCAAGGTTTTTGCAGTTGTCATTTTCTGGAAATGACAAGAGCACTCTATAAGGCTTACCGTAACACTGACATATTCCTCTGCTTAACCACATACGCATAAATACCAGGATCCAAGTTAGAGGCACATAGCAAACCTGGATCATTAAGAATTCTTGCAAACCAATGAGGATAATGTTGTCTAGATAAGACTTAATTAAGACACACTGGAAAATAAACTATGTCAAAAGTTGGCAAGACCGAGTCTATGTTTCCCAGGTTTTAGTAATCTGGAAGAAGAAGAAGAAGAAGAAGAAGAAGAAGAAGAAGAAGAAGAAGAAGAAGAAGAAGAAGAAGAAGGAGGAGGAGGAGGAGGAGGAGGAGGAGGAGGAGGAGGAGGAGGAGGAGGAGGAGGAGGAGGAGGAGGAGGAGGCAGCAGCAGCTTATTGGAAAGTGAAAAGTACAGTCCTTGTGTTATACAGGGATTCACATCAGCAAGCTATAGGCAGATGATGCCTTCTTCTCAAGCATGGTTGCCCCCACTTATTTAGGATCATCACAAACTGGTTGACTGTTAATGCTAGGCAAGAAAGGAGGGCAGGGAGAGTCAACCATACCTTCCAACCAACCAGTTGGGCCTAGTTGCATGAAGGGGAGGGACTAAGAGTAAGTAAGTGGAGGAAGCAGCAGATAGGCTGTCTCACTCTGTGCTGCTGTGGAGAAGTGACATTCCTGGATGGAGACTTTCCAGTGCCACCTCAGCAGGAGCATTCAAACTCCTGTAAATAAACTCACCCATTGCTCTGCAGGCCCACTAAACTCACTGGTTTCCCAGACTGTAGTTTGGCTAAACTACATCTTTTTGTTGTAAGAACCAAGGGAGGAGTGAGACAGATATCCTTTGTGCCTCCCAGAGGGAATTTTAGCCACACCTTGGCATGCAGCAGAATGCTTAATGGTTGTTCAACAAAGAAATAGAGGAGGGCATCATCGTATTGGTGGTTTCAAATGGAGGTTTCTAGTTTTCTTTGGCTTTATGCTCCACAGGTCTGTGTCCTCAGAAGTCTGCTACTCCAGTGGGAGCAACATTTTAGTTGAAGTTTAAAAACAAATAATATTGTTACTAGTGATATTTACTTATGAATACTTTATCCAGGGGTGCTGTTTGAATTGCACATTATGGTGCGAGTTGCCAATGAAATTTAATTTCTTTCAAACAATTGATTAACAAAGACCAAATAATGTTTTGATTTCTTAAACCCAAGTTCCTAATGCAGAGATGATAAACCAGTAATAAATCATGCAGTCCTCGTCAATTTTAGACAGATAATATTTTCTAGTTAAACCCCTGAAAGAGAATTGTAACATATGAAAGGTTTCAATGTAACGTATGGCATATAACAAATTGAACATCCTTCATCACAGACCAGCTACATACAGTACATCGGCAAGGTGGTATTTTCATAAAGTCTTGCAGAATATGTCTAAGTATCTCATAGTGCATCCATCAGTGCATCACTCATTTCATGTCACTGCTTTAGTGTAGAACATTAGAGCTGATTCAGGCAGCAGGATGTGAGGACTAAACATGAGTGAACAATGACAAAGAAAGATGAAGTCCTTCCCCACACAGGAAGATGTACTTCATGATACCCCCATTTTGATCCTAACTAAGAATTACAAGAGGGCTGGAGAGATGGCTCCATTGGATAAAGAGCTTGCCCTGCAAGTGTAAGGAGCAGAGTTCAGATCTCCAGAACCCCCTTAAAGCCAAGCAGGTGTGGTAGCCTCCTGCAATCCCAGTACTTAGGAGGCAGATACAGGATATTCCCTGCCAGGTACTCTGGTTAGCTAGAGCAAGCAGACCATAAGTACAGTGAAGAGTGACTGAGGAAAAAGATGAACAGCACCCACTTCAGTGCTCCATTCACATTTGAACACATGTGCACATGCACCTACACATTAGTGTCAACAGGCTTATGGGTGCAGACACACCACACACACATATACCCAAGCAAAAATTAGAAAGATCATGGAGAAAGGAAGCTGGGAGATATAGTCCTTCCTCGTGATTATTATTTGACTGGCCAAACTCCTGTTTGTGGATATTGTTATGTCCTTATCATCATCATCATCATGAAAAGGAAAATACTTTAGTACTTAAATTCTTTGGCCAGTAGTTTATCATGTAACTGATACTTGCTGTCATGAGATTGTCATTCCACCAGAACACTATCTTAGGATGCAATGTTACGTTCTGAGTTTCCCTTAGGCACGAACACAAAGACAAAATACAACTACATAAATAGTTTTAATGCCTATAATTAAAACATATCTAATTCAGTTAAACTGCAAGGATTGTTGGACAAGATTTAAAATTAAGTATCAACTAGTTATTCTTTTATAAAACTCTTCTACAACCAGAAAAGCAGACCACAAAGTTCTTAGAGAACCCCTACCCTAGTCACACATGTAGGCTTAGTCTCTGTATCTAAGAAGTCCTTAGTTATCCAGCGTAGAAATGAGTGTTAGTCAAGGAGAAGGAAGTTTCTAACTATTTGAACTAGTTCATAAACTTTCAATGCATTTGATTTCCTTTGTATTTCAAAGAGATCACTTATACACTTATGATCCCGGAATACAGAAGGCAGTGATGGTGCAAGATAACTGTAAACTACTTCTCCAAACTGCTAAGTTTTGGACCTTCTCCTATGTTCTTGAGAAAATTAGGTAAGCACTGTGGGAACACTCTCCCTAACTGTAAAATCAGGGGTCTGAATGGGTTTCCTTTGGGCTCTTTCAGCTGTTACACTCCACAGAAACATGGATTTTTGTTGTCACCTTCAATCAAGTAAAATCTTCTTCAAGAATCAATCTTTTCACCTTTGGAATTTTGATTCATTTTAGAGGTCTTAAATTTATATATGTACTTCATGGTCTCAATAGTTCCAAATCCTTATTTTACTGTTCTATTAAAGTCAGCAAGATTCTATTTTTGGTGATTCCCCAAAGGAGTTGGAAAAGACTCTCATCCTTGGCTCATTACTTCTGAGCGACAGCTCACTGATGCCTGCTGTTTCCTACATGGTGTACCCAGTTCCTGCCTGTAATTGTCACCAAGGTCGACACAGGTTCATCACCTCTGTCAAATGGGAGAATCAAAATGACTTTTCTCATGTCAAAACTGATTTGGGTTTGATTCCCTAGGGCTTGAGGTCACTCAACATCAACTATTTAAGGAAATGACACACTAATCAGGGTTATGAAAAACGACACAACCAGCCTTGGTAGTTCCACCTTCAGCCCTGTGTCTTCCAAGTTACACCCTTAGTATAAAGAGATCATGGTTGCCCTAGAATGAGTAATGTATAAAGCTTATAATCATATCAACTAAACCCGAAGAAGGTGTCTTTTTTTATAAATTGTGGTTGTTTATCATTAGGCTTATCAAATTCCATTCCTAATATTTCAATTAGATGCCAAATAGACAGAGAGGGAGAAATAAAAATTGGTGAAAGGTCGATGTTGGGTGGTAGGTTTGGTGGTTCCTTCAGCTGCTGTCAAAAATCAGGCCGATGTTGCTTCCCATTACATAAATTTTCAAACTGATCTCTATTAAATGCTCAGCATACTTTAAAAACAAGGTATGCTATAGGCACATATCTAATACCTTAGCTATCTTGAGGGATCACACATTTTCTCCAGCTATAATCTCCTAAGTGGAAGTCCAAAGATATTTTGGAGTTTGACTTGTACATTTGAGTTGAAGATGCTTTTCTAGCACATTGAATATTCATTTATCTTTTCACTAGATGCCTTTTTAGTGGTGTTGGATAGACTTAGTGAAGACTTTGAATACTCCCAAGTGCATCAGTGATGAGAGGATTCATTGTAGTGTGAATGCTTATAAACTGTTTTAATTGACTCTTTGAAAATTTTATATAATGTAGATTGACCATATTCAGCCCCCCTCCCATCTCTATATTCATGTTTCTACACATGCATGAGTTCATGCTCTCTATTATTTTTTAAAGGCCAGTAGAGTCTAATCTGTGTTCCCCAAAATTTCTTGAACATGTGTCAATAGTGTGGAGTCTGGCAAATCTACCCAGCCCTAAACCCTAAAAGGAAAAACTGAATCCCCTTTAACTAGCAGCTGAAAGTTGCCTAGTAGTTCCTTGGGAAGGACTGATATTAGTGCCCAACTCCCCAATTGATGCTGGGTTTTTGTCTGGCTTAGGCTTACACAGGTCTTGTGCGTGCTCTCACTTCTTCATATGTGGAACTGCCTTGTTGTGATCCCCCCCCCCCCAAAAAAAAAGATTTTTTTGTATTCACTCACCAGCTCTGGCCCTTACAGTCTCTTTCTTCTCTTCCACAGTAATCCCTGAGCCTGTGGAGGAGAAGGTAGGATATACATGTTTTATTTAGGACTGAGCCCTCTAGTCTCTTATTCTCTGCGTATTGACAATCTGTAGCTCTCTGTGTTAATCGCCATCTGCTGTAAGAAGAAGCTTGTTTTGTGACAGCTGAGAGATATGCTAATAGGTGTGGTTGGTAAACTACAGAGTGGGTTTTTTTTTATGTAGAATTGCAAATCCATACATTTCTCTTCAATAAAATATGGTTATTCTTTGTAGTAGAATAGGAAAACAATTTTTACATACGAGTATGTCAAACCTGATAAGTAATGACTATTGTTTTCTTTAATCTTCACATAAAAATAAATTGAAAACTTGTTTTTACCATTGATGAAACTTACCTGCTGGCAGGTTCTGAATGTGAGGTTGTAGAATCAGACAGGAGAAGATTTATATTTGATTTCAGATTTGATAAAACTTGCGATCTCTCTGTCAGCCTCAGTGTGGTGACTCTAATTTGCTCCCTGTCAGAGAACCATGAGACACTCTTTTAGAAGATGACTAGTCTTCCTTCCGGTTTGTACCTGGTCTTCATACCTTTGCTGTTATTGCTGACAATTCTCTGGATTTTATTCATGCTGTCCTGATCCATGTCTGATTCTGCCAGTGACCATTGGGGTGGCATATCTGTCTTTTAATAAAGATTTGATAATACTATATTATTGAGATTTTCTACTAAGCGAGTACTGCTTGTGGTCAAACTAAAACCTAACTTTCACTGATGTGATAACTGAAATTAAGTGGCTAGACTGCTGATCACTGAAACAACTGGCAAACTTACCACTATACATTCCCTAGTGGTTTACTGTTACTTATCTTTGGGGGAAATTGGGGAAAGGTAAGTCAGTATCCTAGGCTAGCCATAGCAGTCCATCTACCTCAGTCTCCCAACTGCTGGGATTGTAGTCATGAGCAAATATGGCTGTGTTCTATTTATCTTTTTTTTTAATTCACCTTAATTTTGTCAACTTTCTGATTTTATGTATTTTTTTTTATTCAGTGCTTTTAGAAAGCCAAGAAAATTTGAGACGCTAATATAGCTGAGTATCATCAACTAGAAATATCATTTTCGGAAGAAAATTTATACATTTCACTCATATTTTTTATCTGTGTTGAACTGCAAAGGATAGAAAATTGAATCGTATGCTCCTATCCGGTCAACAAATGTTCCCATGCAAGCAATGCTTTATGATGACTTTTCAGAGAAGTAGCAAGTCCAATCTAAGATTAAATACAAATTTTAACCTTCTTGCTTCACACAGAAAATGAGATTTGTACCATGGACTTTTTTTTTCTGAGATGTCGATCTCAGCCAAAAGACTCATTTTGCCTTTCGGTGATCCTTTCTGCCATTTTCTATTTGCATTCCATTAGCATAATGTTGAAAGATGGATGTATCCAAATAAACTTTAGTCCTAATGTGAGAGAATCGGAATATCCAGTATTCTTTCCAACTGCCCCTTACTTTAGGGTAAGGATAATGCACCACATTAACTGATTACAAATCGTTTTTCTCCCCCATGGAGCTTTTAGCCTTCCCACATTCCCGGTTTCTGTTTCTAACTGTACATGTTATATGATAATCAAAACAAACTGAAGGCTATACTCTCATTATGTGTAAAAGTCATATGTCACTGAAAACTCTGTCCATAACATCTAATAAGTATCCTTCTGATACTTCTACTTAAAAGGTCCAATCTAACCTTCAGTGTGGGTATGTTTCCTTGTCCCAATTCATATTGTATAATGTTTATTGTTCTAACCAAGTCTCAAACTAAAGTTTTTTTTTTTTAACTTTTAAGGTATTTTGTTAGAGGAAAGCACATTTCAGAAAAATCCTTCTTAAATATTTAATGTAAGCTCTAACATATCTACTCTTTGGGACTAAATATTACCTTTTTGATCTTTAGACTTCCCAGGGGTCACATTTGTGTTGTCTGAAAACATTCAGGTTATCCTGTTTTCAGGAACTTATAAAATCTAGCCACTTCCCTTTGAGGGTTGTTATGACTGTATGTTTAGTCTAGGCAATGGATGCATGGTAGAGTCAAAATTATGTCATGCCACTCTTGCCAATATATATTTTTGCTCCCAAATGCATATTCAAATTGGATGTTTCAGTGATGGCTTGTGCATTGATTAGGATGCTGGTGGAGACTGGAGTTAATTCATATAAAATGACCCAATGAATGGTCTCAATTTTCTTAAAAAGCAAATGAAAATGGCCATGCATTTACCATTCAGTCCAGCTGCCAACCTGTGATCAGTGCCTCGTTAGATGCTTCCTTCATGAATATATTTAGTGACTGAAATAGCCCTGCAGGGCTCTAGGTTGTTAACTTACAGTGAAATATACTTGACTGAGTCTACACAGAAGGCAGCTTAGCTTGGGATATTTTGTTTAGTAGTCTGCCTGAAAGTCGTGTTTTGTTTCTTGTCTTCCATTTATATATGCAGATATGTTAGGGCAGAGAAATGTACAGACTTGCTTTATTTTCTCTGGTTGCCCCAGAGAAAATAAAAACGGAACTCTATGAAATATTTCTAATAACCTAGCCTGCTACAATTGGAATCCCACAAACACTGATATATAGGATAGTCTGCTGCGAAGAATGGGAGCTGGGAGCTAGAAACTGGCAGACATTTTACCAGAGGCAGGTGGAATTAGAGAGAATTTAAGCGAAAAGTGTAACTGAAATGACTTTGTCCATGGCAAAACAAAGACCTTATACCCTAAAGACAAGGGTGCCCCAAACATAGCATCAATGATAGAGATGATGAGCAGAGGCACTGGGTTCTCTAGTATTGTGCTTGATTTTCATGGTCGTTCCCAATCTTACACAGGCACCTGGTGGAAAAAAGAAATCACAGGACATGAACAGAAGTGGCCTGTCTTGACTAGAGTTTCATCCAGGGAGAGGTGAGGCAGGGTTAGTCTGGTAGCATCTTGAATCTTCACACTGACTCACTTTCATTCTCTGAATTCTTTTTGCCTGGTTTCCTATAGTTAATAGAGTCTTTCTGAACTAATTGTTTTTCTGCTTTCCCTAACAATCTCTTTCCACTGCACAAACACCTTCTAAGATCCTAGATAATCACCATTAAAGTTTAGTCACCTTTGCTTCCAAATGAACTGTGCACCTGCCTCCAAGGTCAGTTCTTAACAAACACCTCTCAGCCATCTAAGAATGAACAGTTTTATGCATGTTGGTTTGATCTGGAGCAGCAGAGCTTTATGTAGGACCAAGCAGTTTTGGAAAGCCCCAGTGAGGTTAGCAGGGATAAAGGGATGCACGGAGGCTCCATGGGAGAACTCCGGGACACTAAATGGATTCCCGACAATAACTAAACACAATAAAGGACTGATTAATTTATATGTCATTGTACTCAACATGGATCTGTTGGAAGAACAGCTGATGCAAATGAAAAGGAATTTTCCATGCTATGTTAGAACTTGTGTATGTATATAATATTGACTTCTTTGTGTTTTACAGATATGAAACCCAGTTAAGAGACTTCAAGTACACCTGAAGAAACAAGAATGTAATGTAACTCGTACAGGGTACAAGGGTGAACTATAGCTGTAAATTCTGGGAGCTCTATGGGCCTAGGCCTATAGATGCCAAAGAGTAAAAGGATACTCTTTATAATTGTTAACTAGCAATTTCGGTACCAGGTGTGGGTTACTTCCCCTCTGAGTTGTTGGCCAAGGTAGCCTCAGAAGCTCCCTTCTACCAAAACAAAAGGCAATTGCCACATTATAATGCTGCTTGCACACTGAACGTTGATGGTAAGGCCCTATTACTGAAGATGTAACATGGTTTCGGCATGGAAAGAGAGATCTAGCTGGGTCTGAGCTGAAAACTCCCCACCAGAGGATGGCTGTCCTTCAGAGTGCTAGAGGTCACTATTGTAGGCCGCTATGGGAGAATGGTCATGAAAAGCCCTGTTGAATGACAGATCTTGCGTGCTACACTATAAGACGTCTCTACAGGTGGAATAGAGGCTCATCTGGTATGTCCAACGCCAGCATATTTATAATTGGATTTATGGCCCACTCTTCAGGGAGAGAACACACCCGATTTTAGGAAAAGAATGTCAACCCCCAATGGTGAGGGGGAGAGTTATACGCCCCTGTAAAGAAGCTACTGTAATTGTTTTCAAGATGAATATGATGCAGTTACTTAGGTATTGCCCAAGCAGTTTTGCTTACACCCATAGCTTAGGCCCAATGTGCGGATGTTACTTTTGTTGTTGTTGTTTTATAATTGTGTTTTACAATTGTGTTTTTACAATTCAGTTGTGTTTCACTGAAGCAAGATGATAACCCAGGTGATGGTTACTGTGCCAATGTGGATCTCATAGAATCTTCATGAGGAATTAATTCAATCTCACTTTTCTGTATATTTAATTCTTAGAAAATACAATTATTTTCAGGAACCTGAGTGAAGTAGGCATTAACACCCAATAGTCTTTTACATGGTTGTTAAGGTATGTTTAATTTGCTGAGACTAGGATTTCTATAAATGGCATAGCAAGTTTCTGTAGTCACACAGCAGAGATCCTGAAGGGCATTCTGAGTCATTAAAAATGCTGTACCTTTAGGGACTGGAGAGATGTCTCAGTGGGTAAGAGTGCTTGCTGTGCGGTCTTGAGAGCCAGAGTTCAGATCACAGCATTAGCAAACAAAAAGTCTTACCCAATGCTGGGATCAAGGGTGGTGGACACAGGAGGATCATTGGGGCTTGGTGGCTGTCAGTATAGTTCCAGGTTCAGAAAGAACCTGTCTCCAAGGAATGAGGCAGAGAGTGAAAATTGGAGATCCAGTATCTTCCTGTGGCTTTCTCAAGCATACATACAGAACTGCATGCATACACACACACACACATACACACGTATTTGACTCTTTCACACAAATGTGTAAGCATACACCTCACCCTTACACAAACAAACACACACATATCTCATTCTATGCATACACCTCATACACACCTCCGTCTTACATGCACACCTTACTCTTGCACACACACCTCCTTCTTGTACATACATACTTCATGTTTACATACTTATCTTACTCTTATACAAACACACCTCACACGCACCTCAGTCTTACACAGTACCTCATTCTTACCCACCCCCCCCAACTACCACACAACTATCTGAGCATCTTCAGGAATGTTTGTGAATTCACCATAGATACCACACCATTCAGAATCCTGAATGTCAGAGGACGGAATGTTGGAAGTAGGTAAGGAAGAAGGTTGAAGATGATCAAAATACATTTATGAAGTTCTCAAAGAATTACTTAAATGTATTCATTTTAAAAAGGGAAAAAAAAGGTAGAATCCTGAATGGCATCCATGCCCACACAATAGGACTGAGTTCTATCTGATTTATTTCTACCATCCCACTGTGGCTATCAGTGAAATAGACAGGATGAAATAAATGGATGCCTAGCCAGGAGGAGCTGATGGGAAGAGGGTCGTACACTCAAAGTGTAAGTGCATACTGAATTTCCCTTTTCTCTTTTTTTTAGCTTTAGAACTTTAAGCATTTTGATCAGATTATACGTTATTTATTACACAGACTTATTCAAGTCCTAACGTTAATTAGTCTACCTCAAAAGTGTATTTTTTATCAGTAAAAGTAAACACTTTAATTAGAGCAAATATGGATAGCCAAAGAGACAGGATAGATGTTTGTGCAAGGAATGTTTTGGAATAACTGTAGAGAGTCATAGCTGTAATCAAATATCATATGTATTCGAAGACTTGGTAGATTTAGTAATGTTATAAGCTGCTCCAAGACTTGATAAACACAGAATTATAATTTTAATAGCAGAGAAACATCACTAGCATTATTAGAGTGGCTGATGTACACAAGAATGTTGGAATGAAGCTTACCCACAGAAAGGCCTGACATCTTCCTGAAGCCTGGGTCAGGGTTATCAAGGATCTTAAGTCTCCATCTGGCCTCACTGATCTCATAGTCTGTGTATTTATTACTCTTTCCTCACTGTGACCATAATACCAGGCAGTGAAAGAAAGGGAAGACCTATTTGACACATAGTTTCAGTGCAGGGTGTGGTAATTTAATTCACAGTGGCGGGGACATTTGCACAGAGATTATTCATATGAGTATGAACACAGATCAGGAACAGAACCAGAGGCAATGTGCATCTGTCAAAGCCTGACCCTGGTAACTTCTGTTAATTTGGTCCCACATTCTATAGTTGCCACAGCCTACCCAGATGTCACTGTCTTCTGGGCACAAGTGTTCAAAGCATCAACCTGTGTGGTAATTTTCAGAGACAATCCATGACCATATATGTAGCCAAACTGAGGTTCAGAATGGGAAAATGTAACTATCCCACAGGTAAACAGCCAATGGGGTATCATCATATGTCCTTGCAACGTGCAGCTTTTCTGAGATTTGTTCTATTATAATTGTAAACATTATCATAGTTCACTAAGATTTCTAAAACATCTTTTATCAGTTGCATTTCATCTCCAATTAATTGTCGACATTCTGAAAAGCAGTAAATCTTGTCATTTATATACACTAATGTTTCTATAGAAATTTACCAGTCTTCTCCTGGGCCTCTTAGTTCTATGGCTTCCCTTCCTAATACAGCTGTACCACAAAATAAAGATATCATTTGCATGTTTGCTATTTCTTCTTAATTGTGCACTCTTGGAAACACATTCTTTGTTGTTCCTGGCTTTATCTAAGTAGAGTCTAGAGAACATAAAAATATTTCTCCTTTTTGTTCTCCTGTAAGCCTTGTCTAAATGTCTACATTTATGTCTAGACATTAATGTCTAGACATTATGACTAAAGAGTATCATGTTTGGTTGATGCCCCTATCTCTTCAGCAAGATATTATCTAACTCGTCATTAATACAAGGACTTTGGGATGCATGACTCATTCAGTGAGCATGCTCATTGTGGAAATTAAGAGAATGATAATATGTAGATCATTGTTACACTGTTGCTCTTCAGAATATCCAGAATTGCCATAGGAGAGTAGTTATGAAAGATCGGAGCTGTAGATATTGAGAAAAATCCTCTATCTCCTCTCACTCAAGAGTTTATGAGTTCCTCATTACTTTTTGGAATCCAGTTTCAGCATCAGATTCAGAAACTCAGTGTGGCAATGTTTGTTGAAACACATGATCCATTGTTAAGCTGATGATTTCTTTGAGGCTGAAAAAACAAGATTATGCATTTTTGTGTCCTTATTGCTCAAGATATTTATAGTTGCAAGTTGTCCACCTAACTTATATAAGGTAAGTTCTTGGTTTCTCTGAATGGCAAGCTTAAGGTTGCTATGAAGAACATGCTGTCAGACCATGAACCTCAAATACCATCTTCGTTGTGTTTATTTCTCTTTCAATTCTGATACAACTGTTTTAGTTCTCAGCTTAGAGGGAGGAGACTGAATGTACTTTACAACTCCTGCAAGAAGCACTCCAATAGAATGACGCTGTCTTCTTGTCAACAATGTAGAGTTACTGGGGACAATCCAACTGACATACACTGGTATATTGACATGAAGGATTTTTGAAGATTGTAGGTCTTTCTCTTAGAAGAGGTAGGAAGGAGGCAGCCTTCTAGTTTCATAATGGTTGAGATCAGAAGTGCTGACCTTGGGAAAAGATGAATGCGGGAAAATGCGTCTCATAGCTCTCATGGTTGCTAAAGTGTCTGACACTGGTACCAAACGAATGGAAAAGAATATGAGTCTAAGACCATTGTGATTCTATCTACAAAATGCGTATGTCTTTGTCTCTAATTTCTGCAACTAATTTGTCAGATAATGTAAACAGAGCAGTCATGTGTTTCACAAAATCATCATTGGAGTTAGGAAACCTTAACACTGAAGATGCGCAGATTCCAGTTTAAGGATTCCACAACCCACATTCTTATATGTAGTCCACATACATATGTACAAATGTGCACATTTATATACTCAGACACATAAAAGCAAATTTCTCCACTTATCCGTAAGAGTCACACACTGTTAAAGAAACAGTAACTAATTTGGAATGAGGTATTATCTTCATTAATGTGCAGCAAATCATGGCCAATTTCCAGGATTCCTGTATGAGTCTACAATTCTCTTGGATGCGGCTTATTTTTACAAAAAGGAAACACTGGACATTTAAAAGATCCTTCTATAACACTTCATTGTTCAAATGTTTTTTTTTAATTGTACTATTATTTAAAATTGGATGAATTCAGTGAAAGGCACATAAGAACATGTGTTCTAGTACTTTGCATGCAATGTTTACAATACCAGGAAGTAATGTCTGGATAGGAGATGGGTGAATCAGAGTTAGGAGCTTAAATAACGTTCTACTTTTCAGCTTGGCTTGTTTTGATCCTCATGGCCAAGGGAAGTCGCCTTTACCCTCATATGATGAAACTTCACAATCAGTGAAAGAAAGATAATGCTTTTTAAAACATCTGATAACAGCAAAGAGTTAAAAGTACTATTGATGATTCTGTGTGCATAGGGCTTATAACTGATAATTGATTTTTCAAGATTCTGGGCAGCAGAATTCATACAGAATCCATTTGTCCTTGCACTGGCTATGTGCTCCAGTGTGAAGCAAAAACTGTTTTTCATCATGTGAAAACTCAGAGAAGGAAGGAAGGAGAGGGAGAAGGAGAGAGAAAGAGAGAGAGAGAGAGAGAGAGAGAGAGAGAAAGAAAGAAAGAAAGAAAGAAAGAAAGAAAGAAAGAGAGAGAGAGAGAAAGAAAGAAGGAAGACACGGAAGATGAAGAGAGGAGAAGAGAGAGATATAGAGAAAAAAATGGAGCAAATGAGTGAGGTTTCTGCCTCCAGGAACACAAGGTTACAATCATTTAATAGTGTGTTTCTTTTTCCCACAGAAAACACTTGCAAGAAAAGAAAACTGTTTTTATTTTTTTCCTTAGAGATGCATCTAATTACTCATTTTTTTACTAGAAAAAACCTTCATGACTTTCACAGGATGGAAAAATGCTGTTTATACCTCTTGCTCATATTCTTTTTTTTAAATTTCTGTGGACGATATACACCCTTAGATGTTTTCTACGGCTTCATACAGCGCTTGAAGAAGTCATCCCTTCTTTATAAAGCTTGTAAATGATACCAGTTTTCTAAAGTAACTAATTCCACCTGCACAAGGCTTTAATGAAAATTTCAAGAGAAGAAGAAGAAATTAATTGCCCAGAACAAACAGCAAAATACAACAATCACAGAAGCAGAACCGGATTAGGAATATAGACATTTTGATTCCAGTCGAAAGAAAAGGATTTAAAACCACTGCTAAAACTGAAATGACAAATGTTAGGAACAAAATGGCAAGTGGCAACCTACAAACAGTAGAGTCTTTTAGAATATGAGAAAGACTCTAGCCAGCTGTTATAATAACCTATCACAGATAACATTTGGGATGGTCAAGGAAAATAATCAGTGCATATATTGCAAACCATATAGGAAAATATACTCAGTGACAATTTGGCTTAAAAGAAAGTAGGTTTGATTTTTTTCCTCTTAGATTAACAAGGGAGATACTCTCAGGTGGTAGGTTTTGTGATAAAATAATAATAGGACATAATTATGGAACTGAAATTTTACTTTGGTGACAAGTCTAGTTCAACAGTGTACAACCACAGTGATCATTTACTACTTTTCTCATGTCTTCGAAATACACAGTTATTAGTTCAACAGCATATCACACATCAGTTACCAGTAGGTTTTTTTTGTGTGTGTGTGTGAATGTGTTTGTGTGTGTGTATTTTTGTGAATACGAGTATGTGAATGGGGTTTGATGTTTGACTTCAGGTGCCTCTCAAATCACCTTTCTACCTTACTTTTTGAGACAAGGTGTCTCACTGAACCCAAAGCATAGAGACACAGCTAGACTGTCTGATCATGCCGCTCCTGAGATCTACATATCTTCACCCCACAACTGCAGAGTTAGGGAGGATAGAGTCTCTACAACTGGCTTTTTGTGTTGGTCCTGGGATCCCAACTCAGGCACTTATAGTTGCATGACAAGTATGCGACCAACTGCACCAATTTCTCAGCTCCTTAATTTGTTCTCAATGCATATTTTTATTAATTTTTATTCATTTCTTGTAATACATCTTAAACATATTTAGACACATTCCCCTATTTGCAGCCTTCTAACCTCCAAAGGATTTAATGAATTATGTCATACATGTTAAGTCCTGCCAACTCAAGGAATTGTATTCAGATGTTCCATGTTGCAAATGTATTCAGTGGGAGTAGAGTCAACCTACTTAGAGTCACTCTTTTAAAGAAAATTAACTTTCACGTACATATCAGTAATCAGCTGACAATAGTTCTTCTGTTAAAGTTGGGGCCTCCTACACATTCTTTACTGGTATGCTGGGTTTTTGTCTGATTGAATTTGTCATAAGTTCATAGGATCAAGTTTCCAGAGGCCTGGAAGACTCCTTACGGTCATCTACCAACACTGGCCCTTTAAAATTTTCCTACCTCCACTTCCACAATGGTCCCTGGGTCGTGGGTGGGTGAAGTTTAATACAGAGTTGTATCCAGGGACATGCCGTCTCTTTTTCTCTACACTTAGGTTACTTGTGGCCTTTAGAGTACACCACCCTCTGTGGTGTCAGAGGGAGTATTTTACATGTTACACTGATTTTAATTGAATTAGCTCACCAGTCACTTAACCTTGAATGCCGTTGCTGCTCTGATGCTGGATTTGCAAAACCAATGAACACTGTAGATATGTCACTTAGAGCTGAGCATCTCTCAGACACATATTCTCTCTATATTACCAATTGTGGAACTCTATAATGGTCTCTATCTGTGACAAAAAGAAGCTTCTTTGATGAGTGGTGAACAGTATACTGGTCTGCAAATATAAGGAACCATATGCAACATACAATAAGAGAGTATTTCGTCAGTGCTTGAGAGATGGCTCAGAGTGATTAAGAATACTGACTGCTCTTGCAGAAGACCTAGGTTTAAGTCCCAGCACTGACAAAGTGACAAACAAACACCTATAATTCCGGTTCCATGGGAATTTTATGTTCTCTTTGGATCTCTATGGCCATTGCATAATACAGGTGCACTTGTATACACGTTAAAAACAAAAAAATAATAATATAAAAGAAGTTACAATTTGCATTATGAGTGTTTTGCCTACATATATGCATTGGCCATGGAGATCAAAAGAGAACATCGTATTTCCCTGGACCTGGAGTTATGGATGATTGTTATCTGCCATGTGGGTGCTGGGAATTGAACCCTAGTCCTCTGCAAGAGCAGCCAGTGCTCTTAATCCCTGCATTTCTTTCTCCAGTCCTCCATCTTTTATTTTGTAAGACAAGGTCTCTCACTGAACATGAAGCTTATAGATTTGATCAAGATTACTATCCAATGAGTTTCAAGCATTCACCTATACTAGCCTCTCGTGATTCTAAGGCTGGAATAGGAAGAATGTGCCACTATCTGACTTTTTAATGCACTTCTGGGGATTTAAACTCAAGTCTTCAGAGCACTCTCCTCACTGAGCCATTTCATCATCAGTCCCCAGTTTTTTCAGGGGTGGAACTGATTGTGTAGATTATGGAAATGGTTCATTAATTTCTTCCATTCTGTTATGCCAGTGAAGAAGGAAAGGACTTCCATCACATCTTATCTGCCCTATAGTTGAAAGACAGGCAGTTGCTGGGAAGTCAGAGGGAGTATTTTACATGTTACACTGATTTTAATTGAATTAGCTCACCAGTCACTTAACCTTGAATGCCGTTGCTGCTCTGATGCTGGATTTGCAAAACCAATGAACAGCCCCTATTCATTGTTGGGAAACTCCTCCCAAGTCTATCTCCTTTCTGAAGACACAGAGTAAGGGAATCTGGGGAGCTGAGACATGGAAAAACAGCCTTCAATTAGTCCTCTAATAACTAAAATCATTCAGGGCCTAGAAATTACTTTTTGTAACAATAGATAAATTCCTTTTAAAAATATGATATCGTTTAATACTATGTCCTCTCTCCAATTTTAGACACAAGAAGGAAAGACTGTTAAATCTACAGAGTAAAGAATACAGTTTTGCAGTTCATATGATTACTCTAACAACACTTCTATCTACTGATAACGTCTTCTCAAATTCATCTGGAATCTGAACTATACAAGCACATAAAATACTTCTAGATAGTTTGTAACTGCTCCGCACACTATTTTATCTTCAGAATACACTAATGATTCTCCCTAAATATAGCTATATAATTGCTGAATCGGAAGGCATGAGTTAGATTTTATTATCACTCCTGGAACTACTGGCTAAATTGTGGTACTTTGAAAGTATTTGATTCTGTCAGTTTTCATCAACTGATTGAATGTGAACAGTTTCTTCGATTAAATAAGATCAAATGGGATTTGCAGCTGTCATATTTTCATTTGGATTTTTCAATCATGATTTAAATTGCATTTCTGTGCATGCCACAATATTTTAATTTGTTAGACCATGTGGGCAGACGCTATTTTCCTTGAATATTAAAAGTCATTTAAGGAGGGTTTGTTTTATATTTGAACTTTTAAAGTAAGGTGTGCATATTGTAGTAGTGTGATGACTCCAAATAATGCTAATGATAAATTGAATGAGGCTTGATATAATTGTGTTTCCATAGGCCTAGCATGCTTGCTGTGCTTGGTAACAGCAGATATTTACAGACCCGCAAGCATCTTCATTAGCAATAACAGAAATGATTTTATGTCATAAAAATCACATCCTAGCTTCACTAGAAATTATTCCTTTCATTCTATGTGTAAATATCTTTTTCTCAGAAGAAGACTATACTCTCCTTCCCTGAACTCACAATTCTTTCTCCTCTGCTAGAATCTGGACCTTGAGTCTTCCCCATAGACCACTGTTAGGGGCTTAGTCTTCAACTTGATATTATGGTAAGATAGTGAAGTCTTTGAACAAATACAGGGATGTGGGAAGTACTGATCACTGAGGATCTTCCAATGATAGGGAATGAGGAATCTGGCTTCCTTCCTTGGTTTCTCTCTCTCTCTCTCTCTCTCTCTCTCTCTCTCTCTCTCTTTCTCTCTCTCTCCCTTTCCCTCTCTCACTTCTCTTTCTCACCAATGAAGACACCTTGAGATGTACAACTGAATCGCATGCCCTCCATTCAGATGTGTATCCCGTCATAGATTTCACAGTAAGGTGGCCACCAATTATGGACTTGAAAAAAAAAAACAAACTTCTCTCATTTTAAAGATTGCCAAATCTCAGCATTTGTTATAGGAATAGAATGCTAGTACATAGTCTGTTTTATATATGGTAATGTTTGAGTTTTTAGTACAGTTATGTGGTTGGCTATCTTGAAATCATGTTGAATACTAGAATGGCTCATGGATTGCCCTGAGCATCAGTTTCATAGCATAGGCGAGAGACATACCTAGAATCTTTGCTTATTTTCCTACCGTGTAGAATAGACTCAAGCTAAGTCACATGATTTCTGTAGACATGTCAGTGTTTAAATAATAAACAAACATGATAAGAATGCACTTATGGTAGCCATGGAGTGTTAACCATGAGTTGGGTTAACAGGACTCTTCCTGTTTCTCACAAAATATTTACTGCTCTAAATCCTTGGAGTCTTTTACTTCTTTTAGAAGTGTTTCTTGTGTTACCCACTCTGTAATAAAAGAAAGAACATTTTATTTAATAACACATTGAGTCAAAATTAAAATAAAAACTTAAAACAGAATACCACATGCATTACAAGAAGCATTCACAACATTCTTTAAAACAACAGAACATCCAGAAAAATTCAAATGTATGGATATGTGGAAAGCATTAATGATAAAATTATAATTTTACAATAATTTAAACTGAAAGTATATTTATACAATATTAATTTTATAACACACACATAAACCAGTTATGAGTATAGACATGTCTCTATGAGGAAAATGCTCAATGTAATATACCTGTGACATTTCTGAATTCTGAATTCGCTGTGTAGATTGGATGCTTACTAAACAGACACTGTTATTTGAGTCAGTAACTGTGGATGGGTCTCCATCTCCGGCATGGCTGTTGTGCTCCAGCCATGCCAGAGAATGGAGGACGATTGAACGGGACCTCAGGTGGCTCAGAGTGTGGTGGGAGGAGTTCCCTCCCAGGAGACTACGTCGGTGGGTAGTTCGGTTATTAGAGCCAATGCAGGGGTTTATATAGGGAGGCCTTCCTGACCGTTACAGAAGGCAGGAAAGTTAGAGGTGGGGTTTTGGGGTAAAGGCGGAAAGGTTATAGGGCTGATGTGGAAGTTCAGGAACGAGAAAATGAAACCCAAAAACCTGGTTCTGGTCTGGGGTTGGGGAAAGGAAGATTCATATCTACAGTAGCTTCCTGGGGCCAGGTTATCACACAGGCAGAGCAGGTCAGTCACCTGCAATCCCTTTAGGGTATCCAGAGTTGCTTGCCTTGCTCAATACTCAGATCCCCATAAGTATCAATAAGAGAAATAATTCAACTATTCTCTTCTTTCTTTTCTTTACTTTTACTTTCTATTTTGATAACTTCTACTTCAGATACCTACTCTGAGAGCTGGAATCTTGCAATGTATCTGAACTGCAAAACCAGCAGAGGAAAAGCTTTTAGTAAGCATTGACTTTCTGTATATCATGAATAGGGTTGAAGCACGTGTAATAACTATAGCTGATCATGGTTATATTTAATCACATCAGTATTCATATCCTTTATCATTCTGGCTTTGCAAATGTTCTCTAATAAACATGCATAGCTTTTAGAACCACAAGACCTATTAAACTGGTCTTATTATATACTTCATTCCACCTGCATTGTCTACCTTGAGGAGTCCCATTGATTTCTACCAGGGCTATGTGTGTGCATAGAAAGCATTGATGATAATATTGTACAATGCCCTTCAAAATATTACTCAAACAGTAGTGGTATAGGGCAAGAGTGTTCTGTTAGCAAGTTCTGTCCAAACTTGAATAGAGAATCCCCAAAACCCTAGATTTTATTTAAGAGTCTCCAGACAAAGCACATAAGTATGTAGACTGATTATCCCTTAGGGAATTTTACCAGGAACTGGGCAGGCAACATCTCTACTCAGGGTAATTTCATTTGTTTTAAAAGAAATGTTGGGGCCTAGAGAGATGATTCAGTGGTTAAGAGCACTGGCTCTCTTGCAGACGACCTGAGTTAGATTCCCAGCACCCACGTGACAGCTAACAACTGTCTGTAAGTTCAGTTCCTGGAGAATTTTAACACCCTCTTCAGATCTTCATGGGCATTGCATGATACGGTTGCACTTATGTATATGCAGACAATACATGCATACACATAAAAATAAAATAATAACTCACATTTTTTTAAAAAAAGAAATGTCTTAGCATAGAACATTTTGCAGAATATTCATCAGATAGTTTCATCAAACAATAAAATCTTGCACTGTATATTCAACAAGGTTGATAAAAAACAAATGGAAATATGTTCTTTAATAACTACTGGGAAAAAATTGTACAGTTGAACACTACTGCAAGATCCATTCCCACAGGCAGAAAAAAAAAATCTGTAATGTTGATTTTGTTAGACATCTATTTTTAAAACAATTTTTCCAAAATTTTTGGCCAACTTATCTCTTCTGTTGTCCTTGTCCCATATGGACAAATGAATGCAATGTGAAGACATATGACAAGAATGAAGTGAGCAGTCTCAGTTCCTTATTACAGCGAGTATGACACATCAGCGGAACGCTGGCCAGTGTAGGAGATACTGATTTCTCAAGGTCAAGGCACACTGGCAGGAGAGCTTCTCTCTCTCTCTTTCTTTTCTTTATTTTATTACGCTCTTTCTCTGTCTTTTGCTATTTCTTTCTTTCTCTTTGTCTTTCTCTTTCAGTTTCTTGCTTTCTTTCTCACTTTCTCCCCCTCCCTCCCTCCCTCCCTCCCTCCCTCCCTCCCTCCCTCCCTCCCTCCCTGCCTTCCTTCCTTCCTTCCTTCCTTCCTTCCTTCCTTCCTTCCTTCCATCCTTCCTTTGTTCTCATGTATTCCGAGCTGGCTTTGAACTTACTGTGTAGCTGAGTATATCCTTGAACTTCTAATTCTCTTAACCCCAACAACTGAGTGCTGGAATTGAAGAAGTAATTTACTATGCCTACTGGTGCTGGGGATTGAACTCAATTGAACTCATGCATGCTAAGCAAACAGAACACTAATTCAATCTACATCTTTAAACCCATGAGCCTTTTCCTTAAGGAATTAATTTGCAAATGTTAAGTCATTCATAAGTTTTTTCTTCCCTATGAAATTAAATGATACATGCGTGTTACAGGAAATCATAAATTGATGTCAATAAAATTCCTAGTTGAGTGTTTAAAGTACTTGATTGTCTGATGATGATTAGACTAAGAATGTGTAAGTTTAATAATTTATGAGTACCAAAGTTAATTACCTATATTTCACAAGCAGTTTTAACTATCTCCTCTTTGTTTTCAAGGCTGATGTATCATGTTCTGAAGTTTTCTATGTTACTTAGATGTTCTCTTCTCCAGAGATCCTCAGGTTATCCATTCTGAGTCGGCACGCCACTAGACAGTGGCATCTGCATTGTTTTTATATTGGGAATCCTTCCTAATATGTCCAGGTATTGATGGCACTTTGGATAAAAATGGACACAGAGATGCACTCAAGAAACATATTGGACCAAAATATCAATGTCTAGCTTTCCTTCTATTAGTAAGTAAAGCTTATTGAAGCTAAGTGATTAGGAACTTTCTGACCCAATTCTACTTTAGCTCAATTTTAAAGTGCTCCCTATATTATTTCATATTTGTGATTTGGCCATCATATCCTTAGATATCTTTTCTATGCATTTATATTGTATTCCAGTTATGCTATTGAAAATAGAGTTTCTGTATTTTCAAGGTAAGCATACACACACACACATACACACACTTATAAAGGTTTCTTTTCATAAATATGAGTAAAATGCTTCAGTACTTAGCTTGTAATTAAACAATCGCTCTTCATTCACTTGTGATACTTCAGTCCATTCTAAGTGTGAGGAGGTAGTAATCTGGTAAAAGCAAAATAAGTTCTCCGTTTTGTCGCTTATTAAAGAATGATCGCTGTGAGTACTCAATGTATGTCAAGACATGTCTTGAACACATTTTAATGTAAAAATTATCTTACTGAGCACCAAATCTATGCTCATTCACTCTATGTATCTGCATTCACATTTGGAATTTTCACCATAATTTTATGTTGACAAGAAAGAAGAAGACGTGTCAAGATGATATGTAATGCTAGACATTTCTGTGCTCAGCTTGGGATTATGAGGTCTCTTTGTTGTTTTAAACCACACAAGTTCATTATAGCACATGAGCTTCTTGTTTTTCTCAATTCAGATGTTTTAAAGTTTTCAACAAGACAAAGTCCTTGCTTCAATTACTGGCAGATTTTCCCCTCCCCTGGCAAGTTTACCAAGAGGATAACTTCCTTACATTGCTTTGATGTTAACATTTTTTTTAAATTATTTTATTCTGTTGGCTAAGTGATTAATTTGCTAGAAGATTTTTAAAAAGTGGATATGAAAAAATGTCTTGTGTTTCTTTGCCAGAAATTCAAAATTATTTCAGTTTTGCAGTGTTGGTGTCCCTTTATATAATCTTTACATCTACAGGATCAGAAGATGAACCAGAGGCTGGGGCTCATATATTTCTTTTGAAAAGTCCTTGTGACTTGTGTCCTGATCAACAGTACTACATTATCCTGCCTTTTCTATTTCTCTAACCTGGACCTTGTAGGCTCTTTGAGATCATATTTGATAAGTCACATGGATATGTTTTGTATATATTTGTTGCCAAACAAATACAATTTTATTATGTTTCTTTTTCTTAGGATAGTTAGGTGACACAGGTCTGCCTTTGTATGTTTGTTTTTGATGTAAGGAACGTTGCACATATTAATATGCGGGGCAGAATACTAGCTGAACGTATTCATTTAATCTTGTAGCTAATTCTTTTCGACAGGTGTCATAGTTTTCAATTTACAGAGGAGGAGTCTGTCACAGATAGTTAGGAAGTGACAGGGTTCAGGTCCATGAACACTTTTGTCAGGCCATGGACTGTTTCTGTGGCTCAATGCTGCATCTCTCTGGATAAAAATAGTTATATTAGTTGTTTGGCTTTTCTTGAGGCAGGGACTCACCATGTTCAAAATTGACCTTGAACTTGTAATTCTTCAGTCCTCAAGGACTGGGATCATAGATATGTTAGACTATTCCTCACATTCTAATCATATTTTAAAATTGATGGGTTATAATAAAGATGTTTGTAATGTGCAACATTCCTCTGGGTAGAACTTCTTCAACAGGAAATGTGGTGTTTTGGAACCAATCTCATTGAGAAAGTCTCATCCTCTTTAATGATGCAGCAAATATCAATTCTCCATGATTTTTTTTTCAACTTTTACTATTCTTTGACAATTTCATACATGTACAAAGTACATTCAGATTATTATAACTTCAACATTCTTTACTCTTTCTCTTAACTAGTATCATCAATGTGACCATGGGTTTGGAGGTATCTGTTGGAACCTGGTGACCTCGTCATAGTGTACACAACTAAAGACAACAACTGCCTTTCCCCAAGTAGTCAATAGTTTAGCAAGAGAAGTAGGGTCCTCTTATACCGTCTTCAATCTATGATCAATAATTGGCTGTTCACAGACCCAGTCTTGTGCAGGGGCATTGCATACAGCTGCAGTTTGTAAGAAGTCATCACTGCATTGGCTATGTCATGGCCAGAAGACAGCATTTCACAGTCATTTTCCCAGTCTTCTGGCTTTTCTCTTCCATGAGTTCTCTACTCTAAGACGCTCCCTGAGGATCTTGGTGGTTTGGTTTGGTATAAATGTTCAGAATGGGATTAAGCACTCAACTGTCACTGATTCTCAGCATTTTGAACAGTCATGCATTTCTGCAGTCATTGAAATTCATCTAAAGATAAACTTGACTGATTAAGCTTGGCCTTACGATCTGTCCATGGATATAAACATAAATGTTTAAAAGACAGCGTGGCTCTTACAATTTAGGTTAAAATTCATAGTAAGTTTCCCCCTAGGTTGTAAGATGAACACAAACATGGGTTTTTGACTGACTTTACAATGCCAGACTGGTATGAATTCTTTCTTTGGAGTGAGTTTCATATCCAGAAATTAATTAGTCATTCCCATAACAATGCTTGCCACTATCGCACTAATGTCCAGACACACTTTTCCTAGCAAGTTGTTATTGTGTATCACAGGGTTAATAGCTGGATAAGATAACTGGTGCTTTTTCTCTTTCCTGGAGCCTATATAGCACCATCTAGCATTATGGAAACTAATCATGAGGGAGGAAGCTTCTAGTACACTTTCAGCAAGATTTCTCTATACCTTGCAAAAAAGATGTGTGGTGTTTGCATAAACAATGTCTTATTAATTATTTCTAGTGGAAAACCAAGAGAAGAGGGGTGTAGATAGGTAGAAAGGCAGACAGGGTCATTCTCTATAGCCATGCCTTGTCTTGAATATGTTATTCAGACCATCCTGGACTTTAAACTTGCAGTAATCCTCATAGTTTTGCTTATTGAATCCTAGAACAACAGGAAACACTGTCACGTGTGCTCAGACTTCCTGTTTATTCATCTCAAAAGAGCCAGAAGTTCTCTCATGGTATTATCTTATTTCTTTTGATGCATGATACATTTACATGCAAGAAAACACATCTTGAATCCACCTTCTGTTTGTAAAGAACAAAATTTACTCTAAATACAGAAGGTTATTTAATATGCACTATAGCCACAACATGCAGTTTTATTCAATATTAAATCTTCTTTTGTCCATTCAATAGTTATTTATTGAATCCTTTTCACATTCCCAAGCTTAGGCCAGGCAATAGCAGGATTGTTATGAGCACACGTTAGTCCTGACTTTCAATCTCCGCCATGTCACTCATAGTGGAGTAGTGGTGTGTTAATGAGTTTAGTCAAATAATTACACAAGTGCAAAACTGGGGCTGAAGAGATGACTCATTGGTTAAGAGCACTGGCTGTTCTTGCAGAAGAACCAAGTTCAAAACCTAGCACCCACATCGTGGCTAACAACAGTCTATAACTGCAGTTCCAGAGGATCCCATGCCTCCTTCTGACCTCTTGTCCTCTGTGGCCATTGAATGACACGGATGTACTTGTACACATTCAGGAAATACATACACATACATAAAAGTAGTGAAAACAAAAACAAGTGTAAAATTCAACCAGGAAACTTCTTTGTAGGAAATGTGCATGTTGGCGTGGCTGTGTTTAGAAAGTAGACATGCCCTCATTCTGGATTTCAAGGTAAGTTTTCTTTCCTGAGGAAGCATAACGGAACCATTTGTGTAAGAATTAGCAAAGTTAATTCATTGAAGAGGAAAGGGAGAAAAACAACTTTCATGGAGTGGGAAGAACCTGGGAATAATGCCTGTGAGGAGAGGCACTGTGGTGAGTCAAACGACAAAGGAAGAGTGGAAAAGAACTGTAAGTTGGCATGACATAGTGTAACAGGAAGCAAAACATTCCTGTTTTTACATCAGAAAAGTCTTTTTTTTTTCCTTATTTGCAAAAATACCATTTAAAACGAAAAGTAGCATTTAATGATAACTTTCTGCTCTGTTACTTTTAAAGAAATGTCAGAACAAAACTGAAAGCTGACTTCAACATCTGTAAGCAAACTAATTGCTCCATGAAAAAGTTATAGCAGTAACAGAATAAAAATATGAATGTCATACACTCTTAAATAATATCTTGTTCCAATGAAAGTCTCTAGGGTTTAACCGGAATTAGATAGTTTCAGATTCCTCACATAAAAATTTGGAAGTAAAAAGAGAGAGGAGACAGACATTGATGGGACAGAAATGGAGAGACACAGTGAGAGAAAGAGAGATAGAACCATAGACAGGAACAGACATCCCTTTCTCTGAATCCTCTTGAGCTTCCTAGTGGGAAAAGCACACCTTAGGATGGCTGAAGGCCGATATAAGACATCCCTTTTGCATAATGTGTTTAATATGAGAATTGTACTTGACTTCTATAGGATTAAGGAAAAAAAAATATGACAGGAAGGTTGAAGCTTATTACTTTACTGGATGAATCTGTCACCATGTCTCTTTCTTATCCATAGAGGGCTGATTAGTTGGTTAATTGGAATAGCTTATGTTGTAATATTTATATTTATTGTCACTCTGTTCAATTTTGAAAATACGACGTTATATAATTAGCATTATACTTTGGAAACATTTTGACTGGTGGTGTGAGGCATGTTTCAAGATTTTTCTTCTCAAGTGTCTCTGCAATTCATGTTTTTGGCACATGGTAGGATTTTATTCTGCTCTCATAAGAAAGATGTCACAGGTGTGCAATTCAAGCTGGACATGGTGTTCTGACACATACATAATGCTCTCTGTGTATTCTTTAGAACATGGTTTGACTCTGAATGAGGCGTTACTAATGCCCGAGTTCTAGTTTCTTTATTTATACTTTTAAGTTTTATATTTGTGAAGGAAATAATTATAGAATTGGTGAAAAGAGAAAATAAATCACACTCAACCACTCCAACAAATTAACACCAATACAAACTAATAAATAATAATAAGAAATATGATTTATTAAGTGCTTTCAATAGGCTTGATACTTCAGTTATTTTTTCCTAATCTGTGTGCTAAGTTTCTGAAGTAGGAAAATATAATTCCTTCTAAGGATGAGTAAAAATTATGAGAGGAAATAAGCATCTTTCACATGTATCTCAGGCTTGTCAATGGAAGAGTGTATTTTATTGGAGCATTTTAGCTATTTGACTCAAGTAAATAAGTCTGTTTCACAAAGTACCCAATCCATTTCAGATTCTCTACCATATTTTGACAAAAAGTAGAGTGAAAAAATTAATTAATAATAAAAATGAAATATTTAACTGATTTCTGTTTGGGGAGCCCCCAAATCCATTATTATAAAAATCACACATTCCACCACAAAACATTACTTCCTATATCATAAGTGAAAAACAACAGTTTAGCTGTGCTGGAATTTGACTTGGACTTTGTGCATGGAGAATGGGCATTTGTCCATTGTAATGCAGCCAGTTACTGGGTAAATGAAAATATTTAAATTGTGGACTGTATAATCATAAATAGAAGAAATCATAAAAAAGAGTAGCTGTTTTGATTGATATATCACTAACCTACTGCTGAGCAATAAGGTAATGAGAAAGAAGAAGAAAGAAAGGGAAGGGGGAAGAGAGGGAGGGCATGAAGGAGGGAGCAGGTTTAGGAATCTTGGGAGGTGATACACATGTATATTTTCTTAACTGTAGAAACAGTATGAATATTTTCATATACCTAACCATATCAAATTGTGCATGCTGAATATATATATATATATATATATATATATATATATATGCAGTTCCTTTAAGACCAACTATAACACATACATCACTTAAGCTATAAAAATGATCAGTGTTTATATCTCCATCTTGTTTTATTGCCTGAATCTCTACTGACCCAAGCAACTGTCTACATCAAGAGATGCTGCTATTCAATAACAGATGGCAAGCCCTCCGTTCTAGATTTGTAAGTACTAAAGGATAAGTTGGAAATCCAGGGATTTTTTTTTCATAAGGAACACCCAGGATACACTATTCATATATTAATTGTTTCATTCATTAAATAAAAGTGTGATGAGAGTCTTTTGTCCTATGAATTCATAAACGTGGGTGTGCATGATGATGTACATATATATAACCTGAAAGTTCCTAGAAATCATTATGTCTTCAAACTGGACTTTCTTCTGCAAGGCTGATCAACTGATTAGAACTTCAACGATTATGGGGAGTTTGAAATGTTGAAGGTCCTGGGCCTAATTATCAGTTATCTTAGGCCATCTTTAACCTCTTAAGTAGCCACTCCTTGCTCACTTCTGTTTTGGACCTAACATCACATGACTAACAGATAAGTCTTTTGGAATGTATTTTCTTAGCACCACCAGGTCCCATCAATCAAAAAGCTAAGAAAGTCATCAGATATCATCTGAGACCTAGAGTAGAAAATCCCTTGATTTGCCATGACCTGCTTACAGAGTGTATCCACTAGTATATGTGAAATGTATTCTGATTTACTGCTCTTCTTTGTTCTGTGACTATAACAACCACATAAAACTTCATTGATGTTGAAACATGGTATTTTGGGGAACCTAAATCCATGTTTCCTGGCCATAGTCATTCATATTTGGCTCTAGAATATAATTTGTTTGAGGTGAGAGCTGTTTATTTCATACACAATGATGTATGTATACTTTCATGTGTGTGAATATTCATGCATGTGTCAGTGTGTATAAGGAGATCAGAAGACAGGGTTTAGCACAGTTCTAGCCTTCCACCTTGTTTGAGATACTGTCTCATTGCTGTTCAACAAATGCATACACTAGCCAAACTGGCCTGTGATGCTCTTTTCTCTGCCTGCCACCCCACTGTAGAAGCACCGAGATTATATACACACTGACGCACCTGGCTTCACATGAGTTCTGCAGATTCAAACTCAGGTCTTCACTCTGTGTGACAAGTCCTTTATCATCTGAGCCATTTCTAAAGGTCATGGATGACTTTTAGGATAACTGCTAAAGGAAATATTAAAAGTGGCATGTAGAATTGGAGGAACAAGCAAAGCTGAATGTTAACATGTGTAGAATTTGCTAGCAGAGATTCAGAGAAATTAGTGCAGGTGACCTTGTGACATCAATGCTGATGCTTCTGAAGGCTCAAAACTCTGCCTCTTTTACCTTGTTCATACAAAGATAGGGAATAGACAGAATCATACTTTGTATAACTTCCCAATAGTAAGTTTGTCTGCCCAAAGCTATTTCTTAAGAGGTTCACAGAAAATCACTGAAAAAGTTGGATGTCATCCCTCATTGTGAATGATTAATAAGTCCTCATTTTCTTGAGGTTACTTTGTCACCTGTTAAGTTAAAACTTCCCTGAGTTTATACCTCAATGTGTCTCTCATTCTACATTATCGCATCTTACAAACAATTGTTTGGGGAAATTGCACTAAGGCTGTTAAAACAGCTAGTAAAACATCTCAAAGTTAACGCATGCAACCATTTTATTTTCCAGACACAGTATAACCATAAAGCAAATACTAGTGTTTGTTGGTTCACGGTGTATTAAGTATTTCTGAAATAGTTACGAGGGGAAACTGTCTTCTGAAGGGTATTAAACCTATAGTCCAATTTACTAAATCTTCTTTCAGAAAGAAAATGGGAAGCAACTTTAAGGCACACAGCAGGGATGCTCCATTTCACAGTCTTTCTCTCCCTTTACAAAAATCAGAATAAAGGGTCGGCAAACGCAAAAGGCCAGGCAATCTACATTCAACCTGGGTTGCAGCCTAAGAACCTACACCTTTAAATAAGAAACTCAAATTCATCTGCATCCCTTATTTATAGGTAAGAGACGATTTCTAAGGCCAGAGTAGCAAGAAAATGCTGGTGAAATTGGAGACAGACTGTGAGTTGCTTTACCTGACATATTCTTTAGGATAATTTTCAGGGATTGAAAAACCAACAATGACAAAAGTTACCAGGGAGATGGTAGAGCACTTGCTCAAGAAGATGCTGAACCTAGATCTCTAAAACACAGGTAACAGCCAGACCTGGTGACAAGCATCAGTAATCCCAGCAGCCCAGACAGGAATTGGAGAGGGGAGATGCTCTGGATGCTTGTGGTCCAGCTATCCCTGAATAGTCAGTGGCGAAGAACAAGAGAATCCCTATCTCAAAATAAGGTGAAAACTGAGGACCTGAAACTCTTGTGGTCAATTCTGCCTTTCACATGTTCATGATGGTGTATGTGTGCCCATTCTGCCAAACATAGGCACATACACACACGCACCACAAAACACAAAAGAAAGGAAGAAAAAAAAGGAAAAGAAAAGAAGAAACAAAAAAGAAACAAAAAGAAGGAAAAAGGAAAAATGATGGGACATTTTTCACTTGTGTTTAATATTTACTACATGTCAACTGGAGAAGAACTTGCCTCCTCAAAAATCAAGTAAATGACAAATACTGTGAAAAGCCACAAGTCATTTTCTCTTAGCACGTCCACTCATTCAGATTGAGTGACTACTGTCTTTCATTGACTTTGATAAAATAAATGGTACTGAATAAGGCAGACTTGATTGTAACCTTTAACAATGAAAATATTTCCCTGTTTTTAGAAAACCAATGGTGATGAAAGTTGGCCTCTTCTATTATTTTATTTTGACAGCTTGTTGCCTCTAAATACTGAGGATAAATGTCTTCCCCATTCAGCCTCCTACTCAGACCACATGTGCCCATCTCTCTCTCTCTCATCACCATGTCACAATCTGTGACTCATCTGAACCTGGAGTCTCATGCACTCCATTCTTTTTTTAAACAATCATCTTCTTCACTCTAAGTGCATCTCTAGATAAAAGGCAAACAATAGAGACAATCATGTTTAGTTTGTGGTTGGGGTCTCTGCAAGATGGCACAGTTCTTGTTCATTTTAATTATTTATTTTTTGTAATTATTTTTAGACATTTATATGTATGAATATTTGGCCTGGATTGATGTAAGTGCACCTATATCATGCAATACACATGGAGACCAGAAAACAGCATGAGATCACATTAAACTGGAGAGAAGGAAAGTTTTTAACCACCATGTAGGTTCTGAGAATGGAGCCCAGGTCTTATGCAAGAGCAAACAGTGTTTTTAACCACTGAGCTATATCTTCAGCCTTTCGTCTTGTTAAATTTTATCTTCATGGGGCCTTTAGTTTGAGATAAGACAACATCATTTTTCATTTGTATATATTAGCAGAAACTTTTTTTTTTCCTGAGCTGTAGGATTATTATTTTTGTTTTAGATTTTTTAAATCTGTCAAGTGGAGAATGTATGCAAAATTCACTGAGTTTTGGAAATATACAATGAAACTATATCTTTAAAAGATGTGAAGAACTTTAAAAGGTGTCTGCTGAGCTGGAAACATGGCTCAGGGGTTAAGAGAACTGGCTACTCCTTCAGAGGACTCAAGTTTGAATTCTGGCACCCATATGGTAGCTGGAATTCATAGTTCCAGTCCTAGGGGATCCTGTTCTCTCTGTCCTATAGTGGCATGGAACAACATGAAGATAAATCTATGCAGGTAAAATATAAAATAAAAATAAATTTAAAAATGGTGCCTGCTGTGTGCTAGAAACTTAACATTTGTAACTTGGTAACACAAACTTATCCATTGTCAAACAAAGCATCTCTTGATTATACAAGCAAGGAACATAATAACACATATTGGAACACAGGTACATATTGATATACATTGTGGAAAATCATAAGTCCTTCTGTAACACTTTTCATGCGTTTATCTGACATGATACATACATGCTTAATGTCTGAGGACTAAGGCAGCATTTCTCTCAGTGCCCACCTCCCTTTACCACCTCTCCCCAGGGTGTCATTATAACTCCAACCAACTCATGAAATGTCAGGCCATGCACATTTAGTCTTAAGGCTTCCCCCAAATTTCAATCATTCTGTTCTCAGCCTTTTCTGCTCTTCTCTCCCCCGATGTGTCAAAGTTCATTTCAATCCCACTCCTTCCTGCCCTATGATTTTCTCACTCTGATAAAGAACATCCTTCCAGCAAGCTTTCTAAAGTTCTTGCATCTTGCTGTCAAAGGGCTCCTCTGTATTTTCACTCTAACAGGATCATTTTTAGCATTCTGTTAATCTAGAATTCAAAAGGAAGCAGAGAGGACGCTGTCTTGTCATTATTTCTTATACTAAACGGTACAGTGTATATATAAGGTAACCCATACAGCTCAATAAATTGAATAGGTACCTAGTTCATAAAGGCGTCAGGACGTGTCAAAGAATGTAGCTACCGTGACATTTACCAGCTCGTATTTATTAGCTTTTAAGCACTGAAGAGAAGGAGATATCTGGTTTAGTATTATTGCTATATGGGCTCTCTCAAGAATTGCCTGTCTGCTTAGCAAGAGCAACGTGCTGACTTCTCTTCACATTGCTATTAAACAAGCACAGATTAATTTCTGTCTGGAGCCTGGGATTTCCATTAGATTGTTTTTGATGACTAAACTAACAAAACTTGGAAGGCCTTTTTATTGAATTTCTCCGACAGTTAGAGGACTTGCCAAGGGGATTTTTGTATAAGAGCCAAGTGTTTTTATTGTAACAGTGACTTAAAACATTGTCTAGGGAGAGAAGACCTTTAATTTTTGCATTGTGGAAGCTTCCACATAACAAATAGGAAGGTGAGGTGCTTGAGGAATTCTTCTTCATGATTCTAAACATGTTCTTTAAGGCCAGTCGCAGGTTGAACTACGCATGGTATACACTGAGCCTGATATTCCTATTTTATTATATTGCTGATAGCACTCAAGATTCTTCATATTTGTCTTGTGGACATTTTTCGAATATTGATATTTCTTTGCTTTTGATGCTTAATGGATTATATCAGATGCCTTCACTGAAACAGATATTATGCTGTACCAATGCATTTATAATTTCATTTTAACTTTACACCACTCTCTAAATATAGGTAATTTTATAGAAAATTTTAATAGCCGACTTAAGTGATAAATCAGATAAAATAACATGTCAGATTACAATGTGCATGCTTCTGAATCATAGGGAAAACTTTCTAAAGAGACATATCTGAATGTTCTGATGGTAAAATTTACCTAACGTTAATTTAAGAAGGTAGTTGATATCAGGTTATTTAATGGTTTGTTTGATGATGCACTTCTGTTGTTATCAGTACTGAATACCCACTTGAAAAACATAGACACATTAAAATCAAAGGATTTCTAGTTTATCAACCAAAAGAATGGTAACATGTTCAGTGTTTTGTATGATTTTTAAGGAGAAATTTCAGGTGCAACACCTTATTTTTTAAATATTTTATTTATTTAATATTTTAAATTATTTTTATTTTATGTGTTCGTATACATTACATGCATATATGTGTGTGTGTGTGTGTGTGTGTGTGTGTGTGTGTGTGTGTACCCATGCCATGAAATGCCTGTAGAAGTCAGAAGGTGTCAGGCTCCATGAAACTGGAGTTACAGATAGTTATTAACCATCATGTGGGTGTTTGG
Organism: Eospalax fontanierii; assembly: GCA_035773235.1. Lineage (NCBI taxonomy): Eukaryota > Metazoa > Chordata > Mammalia > Rodentia > Spalacidae > Eospalax > Eospalax fontanierii. The sequence goes on from CM069552.1 coordinate 21,698,628, forward strand.
AGAACCCAGGACCTCTGTAAGAGTAGTCAGTGCTCTTAACTTCTGAGCCATCTCTCTTGCTCCTATGATACATATTATGTAATGAGCAAGTTCCTCAACAATACAGTTCAGATGTCGGTTTTGCTTCATGTTTTACTTTAGTGTGGTCCTGTAAATACAAGCCAAGCACTCTGTTGCTGAGCTATGTCCTCAGTCCTCTTTTCACTCTTTACTCAGATAGGGTGTTCGTCATGGTTCTCTAGAGGAATCGAACAGATGGAATCAAATATATATTTCAAAGGGAATTTACTAGACTGGCTAATAAAATACTGGCAGGATAATCCAACAGTGGCTGCCCCTATACTTGAATGTCTCAGGGCCCTGTAGCTTCTCAGCCCACAAGGCTGGAGGCCTCCAAAGTCAAACTTGGCACTGAAGACTGGAGAGTCATTGGTCTTCAGTACACAACAGAGGGCCAAATCAGCTGAATTCCATTGCGGCAGCAGCAACAGAGTCAATACAGTCCTCAGGATGTGCAAAAGCAGGCGGACACCAAGAACATGGATTTTCACCCAAATCTCTCTGTATCTGGTCCTCTGTCAGAAGACGTTGCCCACGCTGGGCAAAGCATCTTTCAGCTAATCCTTCAAGAAAGTACACTCACAGACGTTCCAACGAGTATATTTTTAGGTTGATTTTAGATCCCGTTCCAATGATCCATCATAGACAAGGTTGCTTAGGTTGGCATTTATGGCATTCAAATAATTTTGTAGGCCTTAAATCATCCTTACCTTAATCTTGCCACTAATGCACATTAAGCGCTTTTACAACTTTCAAATAAATATAATCAATTGCTTTAAATACCTGACTCATTTTGACTATGTACTACTATATGAGTGAACATCACAATCGGTGATCAAGCATATCATTTCAGTGTCTAACAATGATTGGATACTGCCCATTTCTATTTGATAATGCATAGAGAAAAATGGATATATTTGGGCATCATTGTTGTCTTGTTGGTAAACCCATGTAACAGTAACACAATCCAGCAATGAAAAGAAAGAATAGCAAAGAAAGATGAAAGTGTAAACAGGGATAGAAACAGAGACAATACTGGAAGTGAAAGTGAGTGTAATTCTAACATTACAATGTGCATAGGTGAAGTTAAAGAAGTGGCAAGAAAACACAACAATATGGGTGTGACCAGAGAGAAACACCAGATTTATGACACCAGATAAATAAGTTCCAAGGTCAGAGTAGAATGTAAGTATAGTTACAGAATAAGTAAGTAGCTGACCTAGCACCCATGAACACGTAGTGATAGACTGATTCTGGATCCAGAGAGAAAAAGGGTGAAGGAAAAGAAGTTGAGGTCTGTGAGTAGCAAAACTGCAATGTTGACAATGAGAACTATCCATGGCAAATGACACTGCAGGAAGGTTATATTCCTGCACTCCTTGACAGACGCTTTTATATTAAATGTACAAATGGAAGCCTGGAGCGGTTGCACACCCCTTTTGGTCAGGAGAGAATGTCAGGCAGATCTTTATGAGTTTGAGGCTTAGTCTGCATAGTAAATTCTAAGCTGGTCAAGGCTATGTAAGGAGACCCTATTTTCCCAAAAAAATGTACAAATGAAGGACTAGGGAAGATTCTTTCTGCTTCTCCAGGGGACTGTAATTTGGTTCTCAACACTCATGATCAGTGGCTTATAAGCAACTATAATTCCAGCTCCAGTGGATCCAGCGTTCACTTCAATCACTTGTATTTGTGTGCACATGTAGATAAGCAGGAACACCTCCCCCGACCCACACAAAAATAGTAAAATATTTAAAAAGACAAATGAAACAATGTTGGAAGATGATTCAGAGTGGTTTATATCAATTTGTGAAGGCATGGAAAAGAAACATGTGTTGTGTAGTGGCTTATACAGTAAAAAGAAAGCAAGTACCATTCAAGATATAACTATTTTCCCTATGATATTTATTAGCTTATATTTTATACTGACAGCAAAAAAAGATGTTACAAGGAATCCTGTCTCTTATTGAAGATTTCTGTTTAGTTATATCTTAGCATTATTAAAAATGGTTATAGTAAATTCTTATCAACTTGATTAAATTTAAAAGCTTCTAGGAAATATTCCTCTGGGAATATCTCTGAGGATATTTTTAGAAAGGTTTAATAGGGAAGAGTCGAATAGCACTGGATTTATAAATTGTTAAGCATACTGTGCTGTACAGTCCTGAATAAACCACAGAGACTGTGTGTGTCTTTTTATCAGCTTGACTCAGAAATGAGTTACGTTTACATCATGGCCATTTGAAATGCCTTCAATAACACGTCCCAAAAGTAAGGCAGATAGCCTGAAGCAAGACTCCATTCACTAGATATAGAATAAAGAAGCAAGCAGAGCACTCAGTGACAGACTAAAGTAACCTGACTCCTAATGCTACCATTCTTGGGCCAGTATCGAAAAATGGAAACTGGAAAATCCAGAGTCAGGAGAAGATAATTATTCCCAGGAAATTGAATTTTATTTCTTACCACCATAATGTGTGAAATAATTTCGGACCAAAGTCTCCCTTGGCATTAAGGGGCTCAAATCAGTGTAAGCCTTGGTCTTGCCCTAATTCTGTCATGATCTTGGAAGTCTGTGGCCTCAGAATATGATATGGCCCTGTGGAGTTGGCAGCCACAGGTGCAGGAGAAAATCCTGAAGTAGATGCAACTACAGTGCTTGGTTTCAGAAGCCTGCATTCCTTGACCACAAACAAGTGACTACAGATAAGGCATCTCTATGTACTTCAGTGAGAATGGCTGGGAGAATGTCTTTACAGACATTCTTACTTCACGTTTCAATAACACACCAAGTGAGAATTTAGGACTAACGTGAGCTTGAATCACCTTCTAATGATCAAACCAGGGAAACACACCAAAAGCAGTCTCAGAGCAAACCCAGGCCTTTGCTTCCCTCTAGTGTTGAACTAGGGCAAGTGACCACAAACTGAGAGAAACTATATAATTAATAAATGTTTATAAAGAGGCACAGACAAGTCCAGAGTATGGGATGGAATAAATATTGAACCTATCTTGTCCAAGTGTATAACATACAATATATTTCTGTATCTGGAATGCCACACTAAGACCTATGAATTTAAAGCTTCTCTCCAGAACAGTGCTATTAGAGGCTGTGAAAGCTTTAAGATGTGGGCTTAGTAGGAGATCTTCAGATCACCTGGATTATGCCCTGTAAAGTGATAAGTATGGTTACCCCTTGCTAATATAGAAAGTCTTCCTTTCCTTGTGCTTCTATCAAGGTGCGCCAGTAAAGCCCAAAGTAACATGGATAACCCATCAGAAACTTAAACCTTTAATGATCTGGTCTGAATATTTTTTTCTTTATAAATCAACTGTACCATGCGTTCTTTCAGTGACATAAGCTTGACAATCAAAACACAAATAATAATCAAGAACTTCCTTAGAACCATCACTTCTGAGTTATCCAAATAATGCACCAGAGATTGACTATTCTGTAATAAATTTGAACAAATGCTCAGATGGAGATTTTAAAACATTTTAAGGAAACACAATTAGGTTTAAGATACATAGAAATTATTCAATAATCTAAGAGAAACATGGAGACAACTGAAAAACAACTGAGCTGAAAAATACAGTAAGTGAAAAATACATCGACAAGAGAAGCATAGTAGAATAGATCGAGAAGAAGATCAACTTACCAAAGACAATCTTGAAAACACATACAGAAAAGAAAAATGTAAACAGAATAAGATGAATGAAGAAAACTAAGACAAGCATTTGAGTTTCTCTGAGTTTCAGGGGTGACTTAAAAATATCATAGGCATAGAGCCAAAAAAAAAAAAAAGAAAAAGAAAAAGATTTCATTATACTAAGTACAAAGGTCTAGGAAAGATTACAAATAATCAGGAACAGTAAGGTCAAAGATTACCAGTGAAATTTAATTCAACTATTTGTGCCCTGAGACATTATTATAAAAAATTTTCAAGGACTAAATGGCATTTCTCAAGGCAGAAAAATAAGAGAATTCACTAACATATAGAGTATCCTAATTCACCGGACAATGCACGTCTTGGTAGAGACCTTACAGGCCAAGGGAAATAGAACAACAGATTTCACAATACTGAAGGAAAAATGTTTATTGAAAGATATTGTAATTTGCAAAGTTACATTTTAGCAATCCAAGAGAGCTAAAGGCATTCCTAGATAAACAAAAGTTGAGAGAATAAATGTCCGCAAGACCTTTCATACAAGAAATAAAACAAGTTCTTCAAACTGAAAGGAAAAATGTTTCAAGGAGCAAGAAATACAAGTGTTTAATAATTTAGTGGGAAAAATCATCAGACAAACTCACATTGATCTAATATAATCATAGAGCATAAATCATACTGTACCAGCTCTGTCTCTCTTGCTGTGGTAAAACACTTACCAAAACCAACTTGGGGAGAAGACAGTTTAGGGCTGTGGGCTGGGACAGGAGCTCAGTGCAGAAATTTGAGGACAGGAACTGAAGCAGAGCACCTGGAGGAGTGTTCCTTACTGGCTGGCTCGCCTTGGCATTCTCTCATACCATTCTCATAAAGTGGAGACCCACAAGCCTAAGGGTGGAACCACCCACACAGGCCTCAATCAGCAATGAAGAAAATGCCCCACAGTCATGCCAGAGGGCAATCTGAGGGGGTGAATTCTTCAAATGAGATTCTGCTTTCCCAGGAGCCTCTAATTTGTGTCAAGTTGACAAAAACTAAGCGCCCATTGAAATTTTACTATGACAATTAGAAAGTAAAGAAATACACAAAACTGCTGCTTTGATATATTGAGAGGCAGGCATTATATCAACATAGAGCAGGATCCCAGCAATTCATTTAGATGAATAAAGTATGTCTTCAGAGAATTTTTTACAATCTCTCTCTCTCTCTCTCTCTCTCTCTCTCTCTCTCTCTCTCTTTCTCTCCCTCTCTCTCTCCCTCCCTCCCTCTCTCAACTGGGTATCCCAGAGCCCCATCTGACCTGGAACTCACTATGTAGACCAGGCTGGCCTCGATCTCACAGTGATACACCTACTCTGCCTCCCAAATTCTGGGATTAAAGGTGTGTGCCCATATGCCCAGGGTTATAGTCTCTCCCTTTTTTGTCTCTTTTATCTTAACAATCTGTTATTTCAAAATATTTTGTTATGATCAAGTTTTTAATGCCTTACTGTAATCAAAAAGCAAAATCAATGAGTAGAAAGGATGATAATACTAAATGAGACTTCCAAATGCATAATTAGAATAATTATCTTAATCATAAGGGGAAATTAAAAGAGAGGAATAAGAAGAAATAAATTATAATCAAACTAGAGAATAAGTTACAATTGACTGTATTAGAACCTTACCTCATTTAATCACCTTAAATATAAATGAATTCAATTTTCCAATGAAGAGACACAGGCTATCTAAATGCATAAAGAAGAAGACTCCCCTTCCCCCCAAATTTCCTTAAAAGAAAATCACTCCTATAAGGACAGGCATAGAATGAAAGTATAGGAACAGGGGAAAAACAAAAAACAAAACAAAGTAAAAAAAAAAAAAAAAACAGTCTATACAAATGCAATCCAAAAGAAAGATACAATAGCCTTATTTATACCAGAATCAAAAGAGTTATGTCAAAATCAGCAAGAAGAGACAAGGAAGGTTAGTATATGATGCCAAAGAGGTTAATCAGTCTATTAGAAGGAAATCCCATAATCAACATATTAAAGCTAATAATTTTCCATTTGCCAAGAGCAAAATAGCTAAATTAGAAATCTAGAAAGCAGAGTTGGGCACATGACTAAATTGGGAGAATTTAGGGGAGGCCCTGATTTCCATCTCCAGCACCACAGGCAGACAGACTGAGTGTGACACAATCTGCAATTTAATCACTTGGGAGGGGAGATCCAATAGGGTCTGAATTTTAAAGTCATCCTCCACTATATAGGTAACTTGAGGTCCATGGGTGCTACATGATCACCTTGCAATTAAAATTTAACCAAAGAATTAAAATATCTCCTCAATAAAACATCAAATCGTGTTCAAAAATTGTTGAAGAAGAAACAGGAAAATTTGTGAGCAAAGTCCTTGTTCCTAGATTATAAGAATCAATATTATTAAATATAGAGATCTATAGATTGAATGCACTCTCCTTTAAAATGCTGAAGTGGAAAAGTTTTCCTAAAACATTTTTGAACCACAAATAATTCCAAAACATACACATTGAAGGCAGTGCACTTTCGGATTTTAAATGACAGTATAAAGTTTTAGCAATAGAAACAGCATTTCATTGGTTTAAAAACACATACTGTAATGGTACAGCATAGACAGTCTAGAAGTAACTCCTTCATCTATAATATAGCTTACTGATTTTCAACCAAGCTGCTTGAAAGAGAACATGAAACTCACCCCCTATCTCAAACAATTTACAAGATGAATTTCAATCAGAATAGCGATTTAAATAAGACCCAAAATGTTGAAACTATAAGGTAAAAGGAATTCATAGAAGAAATTTCTGTACTGGAATCTTTTGTAAATGACTCCACAAACATAGAAACACCAAATAGAGGCAGTTGGACTTACGTTAAACTAAGAATCTTCTGAAAAATAGTGAGTTCCTTGCAGCATGTGAGAAAACGTTTATAAAGAATAACACAGGAACTTAATACCCAGAATATAAACCAAAGGAATTCTTAATTGCCATAAAGCAAATAACCCAATTCAAGTGTGCAGGAGTCCTGAGGATGTTTCTCAAAAGAAGATATACAAATAACCATGAGACACTTTTTTTTAAAAAATCAATATCATTAATATTCAGGAAAATGAAAGCACAGAGATATTTCCTCACACAAGAAAAACTATTATCAAAAATAAAAAAAAAAAGTTATCAAGGACGTTAAGAGACCCTGTGTACACTGTTAGTGGGAATGTAAATGAATTCAACCATTATTAAAATAATATGGCAGCTCTTCAAAGGACTAAAAATAGTACCACGACATAATTCAGCCACCCCTCTCTTTGGTATAATTCAAAAGAAAATGGAATTCGTATTCTGAAGAGACATTTGTACTCCCAATTTCACTGCAGCACATTTGCCAGTAGCCAGAAATGAAAACTAATTGTGTCCAACCACTTACTAAATAATAAAAATGTGGTGCACATGTGCAAAGCTGAAACTAGATCCTTATCTTTCACCGTGCACAGAATGAATTAAAAATGTTTCAAAGATCTTAATAGACACCATGAGACTGTGAGGCTGCGACAGGAAAAGACAGTTCAGGGAACAGGCAGAAACATGGACTTTCTGCAAGTATTCCAGTACGTCAAGAAACAGGAGCATGAACTGACAAATGAGATTCCATGAAACCAGAATGCCTTTAGAACAATAGAGACAATTACCATAAGAGAGAAACAGTCCCAAAATGGGAGAAAATCTTTGCCAGTTATTAATCTGTCAAGGGGTGAATGTCCAGAATTGATAAAGAATTTTCAATAATCACATGCCAAAAGAACAAAAGTGTTTTGTGATCTCATTCACATGAGATGAAACATAAAAGCACATCCTCATAGGAGGTGGCAGTGGAATGATGACTTCCAGAGTACAGACAGGGTAGAAACTGTCGGGCTGAATAGAAGATGATCAGTAGATGTTAAGTTACTGTTAATGAAGTGTAAGGAATTATGCTTTACATAGTAGGGTGATTGCATGAGATAAAGGACAACTTTTGAAAAAGAAAGAGTAATTTTTTTAATGTCTTTCCCTAGAGAATTGATAAATTTATATGTATTAAAATGCCATTTATGGTCCTATATAAGTAGGTTTAATTTTATGGTTTACAGAGCCTAAACTAATGAAATTTTATTCTGAAAACTTACAGATAATTGTTTAGAGTAGCTTTATTTAATGTCATAAAAATCTAGAAATACGGAACATGTCTTCCAGTATGTTAATGAATAAATAAACTGGTATATCATACTTTGGAATATTATTTGGGAATTAGATAAGTGAATTCTTCAGACAGGAAAAATACAGAGAAAACCTAAAGCATCATTAAACTGGAAAGTCTGTCACCTGTGTGACCATTATCATGTGACAGTGCACATAGTTCAACTCTTACCTATGACAGGACACGGTTAAGAAAGGGCACTTGGGGAACAGTTACCACCCCATCTCTCACAGATAGTAAATGCTTAAGAGATTATCTCAAGCTCATCAGAAGACTTTCCACCTTCTAAAATAAATTTTCAGAGGACAGGCGTGTCACATAGAGTAAATCATATACTAATTTGGCTCATGTTGCATCCAACCGCAGGAGGCAGAGGAAGAAAAATGTTTATTAAGCTTATATCTACAAACAAATTATTAAGACATACAGTTGTTTAAATTTTGTTCTGAAAAATTGTAGTCTGAGACTAAAATTTGAGGGGCAGGAGGGAGGTAGTACAAAGGCTCATTTATGCAGTCTTGGCTGACCTAGAGCTTGCTATGTAGAACAGATCGTCCTCAAGCTTACAGAGATCTTTCTGCTTCTAGTTCTTGAGAGCTGAAATTAAAAGTGTGTCCTGTAATGTCCAGAAAAAGGACTAAATAATTTTCAATAGCTCAGTTGAATATGTAAATATGATACACACACACACACACACACACACAAACTCATATATATGCCAATGCACACAGAAATGAAATGTACTGGACTCTAAAGACAGTCTGTTAAAATTTAGAACATGAACATAGGAAAATTATTTTCCTAGAATATAAATATAAATATAAAATTCAAAAACATAACAGCTATTTTAAATGGTATCAACATAAAAACTATTTTACCTCACTAACATGAAAGAAATTAGTGTTTACTTATGTAAAAGTAAATTAGCAAAACACTGTTCTGGGGAGATAGTTATTGTGCCTACTTTGGATCTAGAAAGTAGGAGCACTATTTAAAATTTTACTATTATTTTTAGATTGTCTCTTAAAAGTAAATATCTTAAACTATGTTGCTTAATAATGTATAAACGCAGAGTGCTCAAAGTTGAACAGAACTCTATTTCAAATGTCCATGAGGAATTGTATATTAAGAAGGATTCACTTTATTCTTGCTCTAGCATGCTTTTCAAAAACAATGGTTAATTACTGACTAAACATAAAATAAATAAGATGATTTTTGGTGCAAACTTTTATCAGTTTTAGATTAACCATCTATTCTAGATAGCTTTAGTTGTCAACTTGACAGCATAGGTTGAGGGTGCCTCAATTAGGCAAATTCCTCCATTGGACTGGCCTGTGGGGCATTTTCTTGCCCTGCCCACTGCAGGCAGTGCTAACCCTGGACAGGCTGTTCTGTATTGTATAAGAAAGAAGTCTGAGAACGGGGCAGGGGAACAAGTCAGTAAGTAGCCTTCCTCCATGGCCTGTGCTTCAGCTCCTGCCTCCAGGTCCTTGCCCGAATTTCTACCTCAGGCTCCCAAAATGATGAACTGTGACTCAGGAAATGTAATCCAAATAAACCCTTTCCTCCCCAAGTTGTTATTGTTCACAGTGATTTTTTTCAACAGCAATGAGAAAGAAAGCACCCTAGAACACCAGCATTTCAGTGAGTCAGTTTTATTCTTGAAATAAAAAAAAACACCTGTGTGTCCCACTGAAGATTCACATCTTCTCTTGAGGGTGACTTTGTTTAAAATAATTTTTTCTGGTGAATAGGCTGTCATATTCTGCCTTTTTCTCCCTGGCAACCATCTGACCTTGGTTTAAGAAATCAATTCTCCAGCAGTCATCAAACTCTAGGCATGTCCGAACTACGTTTCTCCCAATATCTTTAGCACAACTGACCTTTTGTTCTTGCAGAAACAGGCTCAATTGGAAGAAGACGGAACCTGTCAAGCCATTTTCCTGCTACAATATTCATTAGTTGGGGTTCGTGATCTTCTGAATCTCTCCAGAAGATTCTTGTTAACAAGCCTCAAGTCGGCAACCTGCTCTTTCCTTGAGACTCAGTAATATTTTAGCAGGATATCTAATTCTTAAATGAGCTTGTTCCCAAGACACAGTCTCCTAACATTTATGCACAGTGTCTCATCAACAACTCCCCTTTGACAACAGGAGTCTGTGCTTTGTAGCATGGTATTTAAAATCCCCATGGGTCAGGTGTCCCACTATCAGTGCTGAGCCTGCCTTCTGGACTCAGTAATTAGCACAGAGTAGTTGGTAATTCACCATCACAAAGCTGTGCAGCTCTGAGCATGATGTCTTTAACCATACATCAACGGTGAATGAAATGTTTTCAGATTAGAACCTTCTCCAAAGATAGCAGTTTGTTTTTAATTCATTCATTCATTCATTATTTATTTATTGTAGTTCTTGGCTTGCTTTTCCACACCCAGCAAATCCCTTTGAAAAGCAGCTTTGGGTTCTTACACCCATTAAATGATTAAATCAAAGAATATAATTCAGGTCTACATATATTTCAGTGAACAAGGTCCTGATGTGTTTACTAATGGCGATACATTTTGAGAAATGGAGCTCTGGTCAACCTTACCATGTGGATATTATACAGTCAGATTTTAACATTATCAGGTACTGGACGCTGTACATAATTATCCGGATCACACTTTTGTACCAAGGAGAGTTCAACAGGTATAACTACATTGTGTCACCACTAACATTGGAGAATGGCATTGCATGTCCAGGCAAGAGAGTGACAATGTTACTAAGTTCTATGAATTTCTCAGCTCCATCATAATCTTTAAAAATATTTTATTACTGTTTTGCATATGAATGTATTGCCTGCATGTGTTATTGTACCTGTGTTGAGCAATGCTTCCAAAAGTCAGAAGAGAGAACTGGAATTACAGATGGTCATTAGGTGCCATATGTGTGATTCGAACTGAACCTGGGTGTTCTGCAAGAGCAGCCAGTATTGTTTACCACTGAATCATCTCTCCAGCCCCTCCATCATAATCTTGCAGGCATAGTATTGTATGCTGTGTGTACCCTGATTGACATATCTTGTATGACCAACTAAAGCTAACAAATTTTTATTAGTTTTTGACTTATAGAATTCTATATACTATGTTCCAACACATTGAAAGAAGGGACTGAGAACACAAAGGCCTTAAGAATCATAGTTTATTGTAAATAAATGAGACCTTCCTGGTCACTAGGAACAAGCATGATCCTCATGTTCTGGAGTTTGAGGAAGGAAATTGTAAACGTAGTGAACTTTCTGAATTCTGTGAGATTGGTACTTGGAGAGCCTCAAGATGAACTTGGAGAAAGAAATTGACATGATCTGCTAGCATAGTTGCACAAGTAGTAAAATTAGATCTCTCCTCTCCTGTTAGCAAACCTCCTTAACTCCCTGTCCACATGCTCTATGTAAGAGACTGAATTTGTAAAGGAGAAGAGTGAAGACAAAGGAATGATCATATTACTGCAAAACAACTTTCATTACTCATGTTTTCTGATGCCAGAGTGATAATGCCATGCTCTGTAGTCCCTGCAGAGAAACAATGTGTTTGGCGAAAGAAAAAGCAAGAGTGAAGGGAAAGTTTCACAAAAGTCTTCATTGGTATTGCTACAGGAAAGATAAGATAGGGCAGAATAAAGGTAAAGGTCTGGTTGCTTGTTACAAGGGCAGCAGGCGGGGACTCAGGAGTGCTTATACGGAGCTGCTCTGGCTTCCTTTAGGACAAGAATAATGTTGGTTTGATTGTGAGAGTGAAATACAGAAGGTGATTGATTTTATGGATTAAAGATTGGCTGATTTGCACTAAGGATACAGTCTCTTAATGACAGGCTGACTTGTTTTCTTGTTTATTTGTATTTTGAGGCAGGGTCTTTCTCTGTAGCTCCAGCTGTCCTGGAACTTGCTATATAAAACAGACTGGCTTAGATCCCAGAGAAAATCCATTTCTCCCTACCTCCCAAGTCTTAGGAACAAAAGCACGTACCACTATGCCCACCTTTGCTGACCTTTGAGGTCTAACTTCATCCTAGTCACAGAAATCACACATTCCAGAACACCAAGGATATAGAAACAAGAATCACACTCAATAGAACTGATCCTAACATAAATAGATGACAAATGGCCATACATGAAATGTCAGAAAACACAGTTTTTATTGCATTTCTAGGAATGTGTATATAAGATTTAGTGATGATATTAACATAATTAAACCTTAATTATGTCCATCTGAAGTACAGTCTACCAACAATGAGGGATGAAATGTCTAATTAAATGGAACATAACTCCATTGACTCTGAAGCCATTGATCCTTTCTGGTCCATCTTCCATAACGGAACCAAGAACCTTAGAAAACTTTCCAGAAATGTGCAATCTGGTACATTTAGGAGGCACAAAAATGGAAAGAAAAGGGAAAAAGGAACAGAAAATGGCATCAAGAAATGAACTATTTAAGTACCAATATTAGGTTAATGAATCCACTCAAAAAGGGTCAGGCTGTGCTTCATTTTAGGGATGGTTAATGATCAAAGTCAAGTAAGAACAAAAAGAGGCTCTTCCTGTTGCCCCATCCGATGATATCCTGCCCTGTGGTTTGTACCTTGGAGCAGGTAAGGAAGAAGGAATGGTCCTGGAACGAGTGTGAGATTATTGTCTGGAATTCTGTATGACCAAATTAAGACCTCAAGGGAAAGGCAGGAGGGACATCCCTTTAGCTCAGGTGATTATTTTAAAAGGTTGCAGAATTACTCTCCAATAATAATGTATAATTCCAACCTCCTTATGTGATAGAGAAAGCCAAGCCTTGACAGACCCAATGAATAAAACGGGTTCTAAAGTTCCACTCATTTTAATCACAATTTTTATCTTCAATGTGTTTCATGTATTAGTATGAGAATGTTTTTATTTATTAAGGGATGAATGGACATAGTAAAATTGGGACAAGGAGTTTCTGGATGAGCAGCATGATAATGACTGCCTGTCAAGAAGTATTCAATGCCTAAGACAAAACTGTGATTCTATGCAGAGGATTATAAAGAATATACGTGCACACACACACACACAACAGCATCTCTATATATGTTACAAAACATATTAATATTAATTTAATTAATTAAAATAATTATAATAACAATATGTTACATTATACAGATTTGTACTATACAGATTTCCTGATTCTCTTAAGAAATTTTTTTAAATTTCTTCAATTCTGCTATTTTCCAAAGTTAGTTGAATTCAACCAGAAACAGTATCATTTTATTAAGGGCAAAATGTCTTACTACATCTAAAAGGTATCCTTTTATTATATTGCAGAAATGCACTACAGTAGTTCTAATTTAACCAAAGCCAATCAGAATCTTCTTCCTTATTACTAAAAGCCAGAGCCGTTGTGGTTATAACTCTTTAAATAATCTGGCATCTCACTTCATATACTATAAAATTATCCCCAAGCTGGATAGTGGTAGATATACTTTTTCACAGATGTAAGAACTATTAGGAATTGAGGTAAATTTTGGGCTGAAAATACTTGGATTTTTTTTTCTAATGCTGCATAATAACTATAATTTTACCTGATGGAAGGTAGTTTTTTCCTCACAAAATTTTAGCCTAGAAGCAAAAACTAGATGTGGGACTCAATCCAAAATCCAGATACCTGCTGCAAAGAAAAATTATACCCAGGAAGACATTTTATTAAACCCACCAATTACACGCAAAAGATTTGGGTCAGATACTTCTAGTTTGGATTAAGTATTTGAACATGACAGGCCACAGCTGAGCATAATTCTGTTCCATTTAAAATATAACAATAATGCCATTTAAATGTCTGTAGTTTAGAACTCAACACAGTAGCCCAGGAGAAAAACGAAGTAAAAGAATAGATTCACGTACTGTTATTTATTCTTTTCTGCCCTTCATCATTCTCCCAATTCTTGTGCTGGCTGAAAGAGCCTGTAAAAGTGCAGGGAAAATGGCACACAATCATGGCAACATTTACTTGCTGAAGAACACCTATGTCCTAGATCACCTCAGTTACCCACACCTTGAATAGCAGATTCCTATCATCCTTGAGGATGGAATGAACTGAGAAGTTAACTTCCTAGTTCAAGGTCACATAGTGCTGTGGAATATCTAAGATTTAAAGAAAGTTCTGTCAGGCTTTAACTTTCTACCACAATTGCTAATGAGCTGCTAGGATTCCTTTTTTTGAAAAGGAAAAGGTTAAACAAAAAAAGAAGAAAGAGGTCAGAGAAGAGAAAGAAGATGAGAGTAGATTTCAACCTTGTGACCTTGAGGGCTATTTCTCAGCTGGCACACAATCCCTCAGTAATTCTAAAACAATTACTCTGCAGTTAGCTGAAGTTAATGACTAAGCTTAAGACTATGCTACTTACAATTATTTCTTACTGTCGTTTCTTGGTCCTTTCTCAAGCATAACTGGGGGAATTTTAAGCGGCTATTGAAAGAATAGCCACATCTAAAATTACCTTGGAACCTTAGACTTCATCATAGTTATTTAAAAAGTGATACAAATTGAAAAATGTGGTGGGTATCTTGAATATTTTGTATCCCATTCTCATGATTGGTACCTTCACCAGCTTGTCGCTTAGGTTTGGTTCTATGAAACTCTAAGAGAGTTAATGACTTTGGTTCCTGCATGATTTCTCCTTGAGGAGGAGGAAACATGTGCATGTGACCTTGCTGTTGTCTTGGTATTTTTCACGTAGGTGAACAAAGTGTTATGCATGTAAGCAGACAGTCAGGATGGTGATTTTCCAGTCTTGGAAATATTTCCAGTGATGGAGGTTGATAATTTCTTTTCAGGGACGAATAGATAGAAGCGGCCAGCAACATATTTGAGAATTAGTATTCCTATCTCTGTGAGCAGGCTTTCAGAATGTGTGTTTATTCTTAAGAATGACTTTCTATTAAGATGTTTGGACACATATTAAGGTTTCTGAAATTTTGAATGATTATTTACATACACATCTGTAAAACGTGATTTATATCGGATTTTACATTGGAAACTGAGTTCCGTGATTTAAATTCCAGGTCTTACTTGTTCTTAGTGAAATGCCTTTGGTACATCAGATATAAAGCCAGGATAATACCACCTATTTCATAATTGAATGGAAGAGTTTAATTTCTTTGAAGAAATTAAGGTTTGAGAATATTGCTTTTTATATTGATGCTTTCAAGGAAAACAGGCAAAACAGAATTGCATTTTGTGTGTGTGTGTGAATTTAAGGTAGAGTCAAGAGGCCACTGTGAATCAGATCTCAGAATTTTGGAACTGGGTCAAACCTTTTGACTGGGTCCATCTGTGTTTTGGTCCTTGAAACATTGTTTTTCAGCCATAAACCACTATACATAAACCACTTCCCAAAAACTATACATAAACTGACATAGCATCCAATTTCTTTCCTACCAAACTGCTTAAGCTTGACAAACCAAATCAAAAAGTCCCAAATAAGCAGTGAGGAGAGCTATACAAACATATCCATTGGTGTTTCTCAGTACACCCAGTGGATTAGATTTTCAAGATTACTCAAATCTTCATTTTTCTTGGTTGCAATTCTAATTACCCCCAAATAAATATCATTTTCTTTATTCTCAGTTAAGCTTTTGTGCTTTCCTTAAGCAGTGCCCCTGGATGTTAAATATGGTTCTTATATTCAAGGTATACAAAGTCTGTTTGGATTCAGATAAGCTCTGAATACTGAGAAAGGGCAGAGACCATTTCATCTTATGCTGCCATTTACAGTGTAGTAGTTTTAAGGATATGATGCTCTCACTTGTATGATCCTGCTAGAAAATAAAATCAAAATGTAAAATTTTAAGTTGCTATCATGAACATCCCTAGGAATACAGTTTATTTCATGTATCTGAAATCTAAAACAAAAAGAAGTCTATGGGACTGCTGTGATCCAATCAAGTGCATGGATACCCACTTCATGAGTCCACAAGCTAATAACTAAATCATCCAATATGGTTCCATTTATCTTGATTAAGATACTTAAGTCTCTCTACTAGTCTTTGTACCACTAAAAACTCTGAAGCTCCATCACTATAACCCTCTCCTAGTTTCTGTGCTTTAGCTACTGATGCTTCAGTTCTTGAGAAGTTCTGTGACGTCCTTCCATAAGGTCTTTATTTATTCTGTTATCTCTGTAAGGAACCTTAATCCTCTTTGTCTGGATTTTTATCTTTGTTATTTGTTAAATTTTCAGATGAAGTGTTCTTTGTGGTAATAATTTTTATAATATGGTCATGTGCTGGATAAATGACTAGAGTCTAAGTTAATCTTATCTTAGCTTGTTTATAATGTAGACAAGATATCTGAGCCTTGGTCTCTTCTTGTGTCCTAAGAATATAACAGTAATCCCTTATGACAATCCCTTGCTCTTGACAAGAATAATATATGAATGTGTGTGAATGATTTGTACACAGAGGCTGAACAAAGGTACTCATTGGAAACTATGTGAAGCAAGTATTAGATAGGATTTAACTGAAAACCTCTGTTTGTGGTTATGTACACGCTTTTCTAAGTCACTGAGAGTCAGATAGGTCAAAAATCTTCTAACAAGAGTTCATTTTTAGTTCCCCATTTCATTCTGGACATACTATTTTAATAAAAGAGAGAATGAGTCCTTGTTGTAAAGCATAGTTCTGAAAGAATTCTGAGGGAAGAGATTCTCCAAACAGTTCAAGTACCACTTGAATAAAATGGAGGCCGAGTCAGGCTGTCTTATTGAAGCATCATTTCATGTAGCATTGTATAATAATACCTCAGCCCTTTGATAAGAGAGGATTTCCTTGACTTCTGAGAAAAAAGCTTAAGTACTGCGCACATCATTGAGCTCTGTGGCTCCTTCCTAATGACAAACAGACATTTCATTTGAATGACAATGTGTTCCAATGTTGTTCTTCCAGTTAGATAATAAGAGCCTTAAAAGCAAAGGGTTTTCTCTCTCTGTACAATGTTAACATCTCATTTCATTGATCAGATACAGATACTAAAAGAATGATGAAATGGGAATATGAATTAACACAGCATACATATGAAAACATATGTGTTTATATGCATTTAGAATTACACCAATTTTTTAATTTCTTCACGTGTACATTATGCATAGTTTGAGTTTTAATCATGTAGAATTCATTCTTGATAGACTGGTTCAAGGACATTTGAATATTTACCAAATACATGCATTTCACCATTGAGGAAAAATAGGTTGATTTACTCTCTTTTCAGGGAAATTAATTTGTCCTTTGAATATTGGATATTAAGGAGAGGTAAAACACACACACACACAAACACACACGCACACAAGCACACACACACACATATATATACATATATATATATATATATACATATATATATATATATTTGTAAATTTGTAGTAAGAGAAACAGCAAAGTATTTAGGAGTCTGTGCAGCAAGTAAAATGACAACTAAAATGACAACATTTTTGAGGACAGTACATTTGACCTGTTATCAATCTATATACAATTAATTGGAGAGGCTCTTTGTTGAATGAGACTCTACCAAGCTCCTTCTATATTCTTGAATTGTATTTTGGTACTTACAATCAAGATGCCCACAGCTATTTTTAATCCCTGAATTACATTCAAATTCATTGCAAAACATTATAACATCCTTGTTGACTTTTCAGTAGAAGATGTAAGCTGGATATTTTTCATCCAAACTAAATGCTTACAGTTGGTCATCATAGTAAAATGTATGGGAGGCACACCATTTTATAGTTACCCAGATTTAAGAATATGCAGTTAGAAGTAATCGTCTAGAGCTGTGGTATTAAGTCTAAACTTTTTACTATGAAGAGGTCTTGATCTACATTTAAAATTAGGTGTCCATGAACTATATTAACCAGAAAACAGTAAAAATGTGGCAATATGCCCAAGGAACTGTGCTTCCCGTGTTATTTTCATTGCAGTCAATTTACATTTACATTAAAAGAGAAGCAGTGTGACTTATTTTTCTATGGAGAAACTTTATTGTGGAAAGTATGTTGTTTTTACTTGATGCCTCACATGTATTACTGTCATCTCATTATCATGCTCTGGTTAAAGATGTGTGCTGTATCAACTATTACACAAAACATCAGCAGTCTGTTCATCGCCGAAGAAATTATTCAGTTCAAATGACTTTTTCTGTATATCAATCTCATGTGCTATGATATGTTTACTTGAATTTTTCATAGAGACAGCAGGAAGTGCAGTGGTTCCAGTGTAACCACAACTGGCAAAGAGATTGAAGTACGCAGGATTTTGATTTTATGTAAGATTTTTCTATTGTTAAAAATGAATGGACATTTTACGTTTAAAAGAGAAGCATAACAACATTTCATAATTTAATAGAAATTCATGTAAAGAGCTATAATACGTGGAGGTGAATTGAATTAAACCAAAAAGAATCGGCTAACCTGCACTGTCTAGTCAGTGTATTTCTCTCCATTATAGGGTAACTCTGTTTAAGCTCTTTTTATCTAGGCGTATGTGTATATTTTAGGAAGTTTTTACAGTAATCATTTCTCATAGGACTTTTTCAAAATGCCTCTAGTGCTAGTTAACTTAGATATAGGTTAAGTTAGACCTATATCTAAGTTAACTAGCTTTCCTAGCTCCCACCCAACCTAACCTGCCTGTTCTATTAGTTCCATTTTCTCATTCATATCCTGAGTTCTGTTTCACCTGCCTTGAAACCCCGCCATGGCCCCTTACTAGCCTCCTGATTCTATAGGTTTTTCAAGTGAAATTTACATAACCAAAGGTCCAAGACTATCATCCCTATGAAAGAGAAAGCAAATGCTTTTTGTTTTTCTGGGTCTGGACTACCTACCTCAGTGTTACCTGGCTCCATGCATTTCCCTAAAAATATAATAATTAAAAAACAATTCTCAAAATTTTCACATTAGACAAGAAAAGCAACTTACTGGGGAAGAGCAAAATTAAAGTATCAGTTGTCTGTAGTTTATGGAAAATCTGCACATAATAAACAGCATCACATTAAAATGTCTTTCTTTTCAAATATTTTTTTGAAATTTATTTACTTTTATGTGTATGAGTGTTTTACCTGCAAATAGGTAGGTGCACCCATGTTGTCCAATGCCTTTAGAGGTCAGGAGAGGGAATGAGAACCCCTAGAACATGAATTAAGAACTGTTCTCCGATCCAAGACCCTCTTCTGACCTCCATCAGCATTGCACAATATGTGTACACTTATATACATGCAAGCAATATACTCATACACAAAAAAATGAAAATAAAGATTTTTTTTAAGTTTTTGATGTTGAATGTATTATGATTTCAGACAACTAAATCTGTTTTGACTGTTAAGAAAGAAATGTTTGGGTTAAAGTTATGAGCACTAATTTCTCTTGCATAGAACCTATGTTCGACACAAGCCATCGGAGAACAGTTCTTAATTCATGTCCTAGGGGTTCTCATTCCCTCTCCTAACCTCTAAAGGCATTGGACAACATGGGTGCACCTACCTATTCCTAAGATCAAACTCGGGCCCTTTGCCAGAACAGCCAGTGATTTTAACTGCTGAGCCATCTCTCCAGTCCTACATCTCTCCAGCCCATCCTTGCAACACCACTTTGTGTGTATTATGCCTTCTTGTCACTTGCCAGTCTCCTTTGCTGCCTTTCAAGGCCCATCATGTATTTCCATCAACTTCCAGGCAGGATTTTCCTGTGCCTTGTAAACAATGCCTGGCATCTCTTCATATCACGATATCTTCATGCTCCATTTTAGTTCTCCCATGTGCATAACTGATGCTCCCACCCTAGCTATTAATAAACCCAGAGTATCTATCAAGTTTGATCTTAGGAATATGACAAAAGTCTAAATGTGATGTTGGTGCAGTGAATTTCTTTTAAGTATACAGAGAATTCAAATTTTTCTCCACAACTGAATAAAGAAATCTAACATTCCTCCACTGGGTAACAGAGGAAAGTGCTGAGGGCTGGGGATGGTGGTGGGGAGTGCCCTAAAGGAGAAATGCATAGGAGATAGATAACACAGCAATTAACCTCCTCTTGCACAGGCCCAGCAGTAGCCTTCCTCCAGGTTGGGCAATTTGTAAATGAAGATGATGTCTAGGACATTAAGGGAAGAAAGTCTGAGATCTTGAAAGTTCCACTTCACAAACACCCTTGGATATTGCCAATCAACAGAGGTTGTTAACATCTACACATCATTTTTCTTTCTTTCTCAGAAACTGGAATACCTTCAAAAAGAAGTCTTAAGAAGAAATTGTTC
Organism: Eospalax fontanierii; assembly: GCA_035773235.1. NCBI lineage: Eukaryota > Metazoa > Chordata > Mammalia > Rodentia > Spalacidae > Eospalax > Eospalax fontanierii. Next base: position 21,718,912 of record CM069552.1, read on the forward strand.
TTTCTCTCATTTTAAAGAAAGTTACAATGGAAGCATTGTTTATTACAGTTGTGGCTTAAATTCATATATTGGAAACTGGGATGTGGAATTACAGAGAAAAGAGGATGCAGGATTCAATATCAAGGAAGATATGCTGAGTTCTTATAAATTCAGAACACAGAAAGAAGGGAGAAAAGACAGGCATAGAATCATATTTTGCTGAATGATATATCAAGCCACCCTGGGTCAAAACACTAAACAATACTTAGAACTCAAACAAACAACCTGATTCTGTAAATTTCTTTCTAAATTGAAGAACAGATTCCTGCAGGCTTTGAAAAGGAATTCTTTTCTAAATTACTGGGTAATTTTCTCCACTCCAATTGAGCTATATAATCAGACGTGGTCAAAACATTGTACTAGGAAGCATAATAGAACATGAATTCAATGAAACCATGGGTTCACAGACCTGCAGCTATAAAACGGTCAGAAACGAAAGCAGCATACATTTGAACAGGAATTTGGTTGATTTTTAGTTGGAAAAACCTTCCATAATTATCCTGTATTTATAGATCCCGTGAACTATTGTAATTTAAAATATATATTACATTGTCCATTTTATCATATTATCCCTTTGGAACCACAGTGAGATTTGCAGTGGATTTCATATTCCTACTGATAATTAAAAGAAAATCAGAAAACTAGGCCAATAAATATAGACAATGTCATCTTTACAATGCAAGATTTAATTTCATGTCCTCTCAATGAGGAAAATTGAGATAATACTTTTCTCTATATTTATTTTTGTTTAGTTTCTTTTGATTTCGAAAATAAAGACACATCCCTCTGAAATGGCAATTGATTTTTAGGAGAAACTTGTATTTATTTCAATGTAAATCAAGTATATAAACAATTTCTGTTGTTGTGTAAAATGAATATTTGTCTAAAATCCCCTATTGTCAATAAATGTGGGTAGTCTTCCCGTTTTGGCCTCTAGAAATGAGAGAGAAGTCCAAATTAAGGCCGAGTACAATCACTTTACATCATGCCCATGCATTCTTGGCTTTGGAAAGGGATAGAAAAGTCAGATTCTTGGCTAAGTCAGTTTTTTCAAAAATGTGCTATGGAAAGAAATTGTTTTACATTGTTTTTTTTTTTTTTTTTTTTAGTTCTTGAGTGGACTGCTACATCCAAGATCAAAGACACTGAGTTCTTGGCAAGGACTTGAGTGTCTGGAATATAACCAGCAAGTAACACTGCAGTGGGAAACCTTTACTGTTTCGTCTACTAGAACTATTATTTTTTCAACATCAAGTCTATGTCAGACAATATTATTAACACTAGTGACACAAAGGTCCACAAAACAGGCAAGTGTCTTACCCTTGGAAACTGGCTTGTAGTGGCAGAGAAAAAAAACAAAACGTTAAAGACTTCTTACTGTATTTTTGAGTGGATGTGTGTGTGTGTGTGTGTGTGTGTGTGTGTGTGTGAACATTTTGAGAGAACTGCTTTTGAGCTTATAACTGAAAGTTTAAAAAAATATGGCAAAGACTGGAAAATGATGGTTGGGTGGACCTTTTCAGAAGAAACACTGCAGAAATCAGTCTTGTTTTCTCCAGAAAGCTTCCTGTATGTCCAATGCCAAGGCACTCATATATTTCATTGAACTGAATTTGCTTCCATGCCCTACTTCAGAACACTACGATCTGCAAACCTGTTCACATAGTATTTTTTGGAGTTCTTGCTAAAACTTTTTCTCATTGCCTATTTTTAATTTTTTAATGCTTTATTTATTATTTTTATTTTATGTGTATGGTTGTATTGCCTGCATGTATGTAAGTGCACCATATCATGAAATGCTCATTAAAGTCAGAAAAAGGTGTCAGATCACCAGGAACTGGAGTTAAAGACAACTGTTAGCCACTATGTTGGTGCTGGGAATTGAACCCAGGTCCTCTGCAAGAGCAGTCAGTGTTCTTAACTATTGAGGCATCTATCCACCCACGTTCTCTTTATTTTTGACTAATATGTACTCTGTTTTAGATGAAACCTCAGGTATCATATTAACTTACAATTCCTGTCACCTTTCAATATAAATATGCATGACTATTCTTTTTTTCTTTTTCTTCTCTATTTGAGACAAAAATCTGTAGCCCAGGTTGACCCTCAATGCATATCCATCTTCCGGTCTCAATCTCATGAGTGTTGGGGTAACAGAAGTCAGTCTCTATGCCATGATGGTTGTTTTTCTTTATTTATGAATATATATATATATATATATATATTCATATATATATAAGGAAATTCTGTAATTCTTCTGTAGATAAATATGTATAACCACATCAAATAAGTAAAATAAAATAAGAATGTAAAAAAAAAAAGAAAAAAAAACATCGTTTGTTCAAAATAAATGGAATCCTACCAGCATATGGTAACACAAATAATTATTTTCTACTTGAACAGGTGGTTCATAACGCAGACTAAGGCATGTTGTAGGTGTCTTGCGAGGAGTTAGGACAGCATATTTTTGTTTCCTATATTCTGGAATTGGACAACTATGGCCAAACTGTCCATGATAACTATGTACATGAGTGAAAATATCATCAGAAAGAGCAATGGTGAGCAGACACTGCAGCAATGGCAGGTTTGGAGACATGAGAATGTGAGGCTACAAGCAAGGACGGAACTTCTGGGAATCATCCTTTGCAGTGGAGTTACTTTCCTGCACTCTTTTTTTGCTCTTTGATGTTGTTCATCAAAGTAAGAGAAGAAGATGTAGAGTCAGCTGGAAAATTCACAGAAACATCACCCTGATCACCATGGTAAACAATCTAGATGTCTACACAGAAAACCTAACTTGGCCCTCACACCTGCGAGTTAGGTGTGATTATCATCCCAAATCAAAATGGCCTTAAAGCGTTTTGACTGGGAACTAGCCCAAAGTCATAAAAGTGCTTAATGGCAGAGCTGGGATAAAAATCAAGCACACTAGGACTAAATTCAGATTCTTAAAATTTATCCTGAAATTGAATCAAAGAAGGAACGAACCAACACATATTTTGGGAAAATAAAGTATGCATATAAAACATTATTTCCTGTGTAAATTAGCTTGTTATGAAAGAGTCATTGCATCTATGTCAATGACTCTCAACGGAAAGAAAACTTTGCAGTTTGGCCAGAGCACCATTTGGAATACCAAATGCAGAATGCATATTTGGTTTGTGCATCTGGACACAAAGTCATGATACTGCAATACTGTGGTAGATCTGGAAGCTGCAAAGCATTCTGAATGTCAGAGAAGAACGCCCGTAACAAAGAACTGTCCAACTTAAAATGCCAGCAAAGATTCTTAAAAAATCCTGACCTAGGCACCCTAAGAATTATCTAATTTTTTATGAAACACAGATCACTCATTTATTGAGTGGGAGAGTCATAGCTGTATACAAGCCATGACAATCACAAACAAGTTTGATTGTTACATCCTCATAGGTGCCTGTGGTCACTAAAGAGCTTCCACATTTTAGGATAAAGCAGGTAGATGTCACAATTATCTCATTTTATCTGTAATGTGAGTTTAGAGGTATCTCAGACAGGAATGAAGAGATGATTTGGTAGGATTTTACAGGGCGCAATCACTTAGAAAACTTATACAGTAGATGTACATTCAAATCCGTGTATGCACAAGAAGTGTTGAGTAGGGCCCACCTAACCTTTTACGTGCACCCACATTGATCAGACCCTGAAGATTTTTGCTTTTGTTTTCATCCTTGAGTTAATTTTGCTTTTCCCACTTCATGTATCATTATGAACCTGAGGGTAATGTGAATTTAATCTTTCCTCACAAACAGCAGTGTTTCACTTCTTGTATCTAAAAGCATTTTAATCTAGGAAGTGAAATAATATGTTCACAAATCAGACTGTCATCTTCAGGTAATGTGCCTGCACACATACTCACATACACACACACAGATCCAATTTGGAGTTGTGAAGTATTATTTGAAAGGTGTAGTTTTCACTTGAGAAATTTCATTGTCTGAAATTGCATTGTCATTGGGATAATAAGAATTAAATTCAGCTGCTGAAAGGAACAAAGACAAATATTGAAAGACAGGAGTCTTTTCTAATCTACCGCAGAAGCGGAGAGAATTCTGTGAGATTAAGCTGAGACACCATCTGCAGAAATCAGTAACTGTTTCAGTTTATTAAAAGATTAAGAGTAAATCTATTTGGGTAATATGTGGTTTGTGAGATAAGAAATTTTTTTTCAGAATCGATGTTTTTGCCTTTTCCATTTCCTCTCAACTCACCAAGAGGTAATCATCGTGGGAGTAGCTCTGATCACACTAAGGGAACATTCTGATCTTCATTAGTGCAGGATCGATGCCAGAAATCTGATTTCACATCAAAATCTAGAGACAGTTCCCTAGAATTAAAACCCTCTTCTGTTTCAACACATCAAGCCACAGGGTTTCATAATCCTTATAATTAATATACTACTGAGCACACAATTTCAAAATAGGACCTTAGAAGTTTCAAATAGACACTACATGTTTGAAAATCAATAACTGGAGATCTCTTTCTTCCTATACTTGTGTTTCTTCCTTATATTGTGTGATTAGAGAGGAGTAAACTAATGACAGGCAATGTCAAAAGAAGGGATGGTTTGGACTTAAACGTGCCTTAACATTCAGGATCTTTCTAGTAGTATCATGATATACATGACATGAAATGTGGATTGCTCACTGGTGAATCTTACCTATAAGTTTGTTAACACATTGTTACACCCATTATTTTGCTCACTTTGTCAACCTAAAGTTTCATAAGTGTTTATGGCAATCACTTTGCTGGTCAGAAGATGTCCAACAGACAAGCAGTGTCACTCTTCTCAGACAAAGTCTTAAAGGAAAGCAGGCATGGAAACAAAGCAATATACTGATCATTATGAGATGAGCTTTGTGATTTATATTACGTTTATCTTATGCCGGAAGTCTGAAAGGTCTGAAGGATAAATGGCCAACTTTCAGTTGGGTGCAATGAAAATAAGCCAGTTCAAATGACTAAGTATCTTTTATATTTCATACATGAGGACAGAAGATTAAAGTGGGATTAATGCTTTAATTGCATAGGTAGGCTTTTGTAATTTAAATTCAACTGATACTGGTCATCTAAGACCAATAATGTGTAGGTTTCATGTTGCTTGTCTCTGTTTCTTTCTGTAGCCTGGTTCGTTTTCTGATTGGATTAGTTGGGGGAGGTGGGTTACCTGGTGTCATTCAACTCTCCTGTTTCAGGGGTAATTTCAAAGTTTGCTTCGTTCCACCATGATTGCATGGTAGACTGCTGTAGGACTTGTGACATTCTGTGAAAGCTTTCTGTTCAGTGGAGAAAACTGCTGACCTATGAAGTCCCGGCTGTCAACAAGCTGCTGGATATCAGAACCACTTTTAATAATTTATTTTTCAGTACAATACATGTCATTGACTTTTTCCTCCAAACAAAGCTATTTACATGGTTCCCACTTTATTCCTGTCAGTGCATCAAAAAATGTGGTGCAATAAGCCTACACTCACATGTTCAAAATAGTCTCATAGCAATTAGATGTATGAGAATTAGGTAGCAATAAACTCCTGTTTAGCATATCAGAAACAATACTGAATATTTCTCAATATTTAAACTATGTTTGGCATTACAAAGAGATTTATGTGGCTTAATATTTTGCCTAACAATATTGATAGTCTTTGCCTACCTTTCAAAAGTATTTCTATATGTGTGTATTAAAGGCATTGTTTTTACTGAAACTTAGAAAAATGTTGATTTTTTTTTAATTTGGTCACTAGAAATTTTCTTTTACCAAATTACGTATTCCTTTATCCAAATTTCTACTCAATTATTTTTCTATTTAATAAATGTATAGGGTTCGTATATTTTAATAGAAACAAATGAGCTGTTAATAGATGATATTCCCATATAGAATCCTACTTTAGGACTAATTTTATATTGTAATATCAAGGGAAAATGGACAGTTTATCAAAAAATATTGTTAAGGGGAAGACTATGATTATTTGCACAAACAAAGCTAAAAGGCATGGCTAAGAATGTAGCTAAGTGGAAGAGCATTGTTCTTGAATGCTTCTAATACAGATTTCAATGCTGAACCTGAAAAGAGAAGGAAAAAAAAAAGAAGAATGCAGAGGAGAGGAAGGGAAGGACAAGAGAAAAACTCTAATTGTCTAATTTAGGCTGCTATTTTGCACTATTTGTGCTTGAAATTTACTATATGATATTATATTGAACATTGGCTGGTGATTATTCACAGTTTCCTTCTAACATTGCGTTTGTATATTAAATTGGAATTGATCTCTAGATCAATGTGTGTTTATCTATCTGTCTATCTATCTATCTATATATCTATCTCTCTACCATATTCACATGAATACACACACACACACACACACACACATATATATATATATATATATATATATCAAAGTGGTAAATTATATTTGATGTAACATTCATTGTTTGAACATTCAGAAGTCTTGTATTAAGTGACTGAGAATCATTGAAATCATGACATCCACTTTTGGATAGTTCTATGTATAGTTGTTTGGTTTAGGGATAGCCTTAGCCTTCCGATTCAGGTACTTCCTATGTGCATCTCTAACTGCGGCTCCCTGTCAAAGGGAAATAAGCTTTTTTAGTATTCCATTTCGTCTTCTACAACACACCAGGAGATGTGCTGTGTCAGTACCAGTAACTTCTCTTGACATGACAAGGCTAAGAGACCACAGGGATGTGAGAAGATGTGTCTTTTTAGGCAGTGGATGCACCTCATGTCTGTCACTGTTCTCATTAAACAAAGTGTTCCTCACACAATTTATTTTATTTTATTTAAAATATGTATTGAACTGTTCTTTCTCTATAAAGGCTTATAATTTAAAAAATCTAAAATGGAGAAAAATCTCATCCTGTATTTTACATTGTAGATGATTTTTTTTCAAAATCTACTGCTTAAATTCTTGAGAAAAATATTGTTTCTTTGAGAAGATGTGTTCTAGAAATATTGAATAATTTTTATTCAATTATGGACATCAAATTTTAGAACCTGTGCATGTTGATCCAGCAGAGTGAGATATATCTCCAGCTCTTTAGTTTGCTTTCCTTACTTAAAACAATATTTATTTTGATCGCTGAAGAGATAGCTCAGTGGTAAAGAGCATATGCTTCTGTTATAGAGGAACTTGGTTTGGTTCCCAGAACCTACATATTGGTTAACAACCTTCTGTAAATACAGTTCCATGGGATCCAATGTCCTCTACTTATCTCAAAAGATATTGCTCGCATGTGTTGTAGTTACATATGTACAAGCAAAACACTCATTCACATACCATAAAAATAAAGTAAGTTTTAAATATTAACTTATTCACATTTATGTGTCTGTGTCTCTATGTGAGTCTGCCATGTGTGTGCTGGTACCCACCAAGGCCAGGAAAAGGCATCAGGTCTCCTGGAGTTAGAGTGACAGGTTACTGTGAGCAGCCTTTCGTGGATACTGAGAACAAAATGAGCCTACTGGGGAAGAACAGGAAGTTCTCTTAAGTGCTGAGCCATCTCTCTAGCTCCTAGACTGTTTTCTTACATACATGTTTTTTATATTGCAGATGCAGAGTCCCCATTTATTAAGTACTGACAAAATTCCAGTCTTACTCTGGCATCTTGTGCCTTTGCCTTCTAGAAGGTTATTACATCATCCTCAATTATAAATCTGACTAACTTTCTTTTAAGTTATTTAAAGTAAGCACCCTTTTATAGTAGGAGGCCTGATTATGCAGCCCTATGTTTGAAAGGAAATATAAGGTTAAGATTTAGATGCTGATTTACAAGAAAGTTTTATTTTTCCTCTTAAAGCTACAGGCTGGAAAAATGTCTCAGCAGTTAAAAGCACTTGCTTTCTTCCAGAAGACCTGGGTTTGATCCCAAGCATTCACATGGAAGCTACTCTCTGTAACTCCAGGGCCAGGAGATCTGACACCCTCTTCTGGCCTTTTCTTGATCATTACACACCTGTGATACACTTTTATACATGAAGGCAAAGCATACATACACATAAAACAAAAATAATAATGAAAATATTGTTTGAAAATGCTAGCCATGATGGTTCAAGCACCCCCAGGGGAACCAGTGTTGACTTGGGACAGGCATGGTGGCTCATACCTTTTATCCAGCACTGAGGAGGGAGAGGCAAGTAAAACTCTGACTGCAAGGACAGCCTGGTATACATTGTGAGTTCCAGGCCAGCTGGGGCTAGAGGGAGACCTTGTCTTAAGAAGGCCAAAAAAAAAAAAAAAAAAAAACAAAAAAAAAACAAACCTCAATACATGGGGTGATTGAAATTATTTTTCTTTGCTCATCGCTATGCTGAAAGCCTTATGTGAAGACTGGCACTAAACTGAAACCTTTGGGAAGCAGTAGCTCCAAGAGAGATCAACACATCGAGATTCCAAAACTCCATAGGTACTTGAAAACCCGCATGAGGAATATTACATGTGAGCAAGGCTCCCATTTTTCAGAATTATTATATAAGCTGATTTAATGGAGCTTTCTTAATAAATTAAAACGTACCTGAAAATTTTGTTCCTGCAAACTCACTTGGATTAAGCCTGACTTGCAATAAAAAGCACTCTAACTACTCACAAAATGGCTTTTTCACAATAACGAGTGCTTCTCTCCTTTCACTTATCAATGAATTTCACATAAAATTCTTGAGTGTCATCTCTAATCCAGGAACCATGTTAGGAACTTAGGCATTCCAATACAACCAGATCCACAAGGCTGCTGTCTTCATGGACAATGAAACCTGGAGGAGAGGCTGATGCTCTTTAAAATACCTAGCCAGACATTCCTTCGAGATCTGACATGATGTTTGGTAAGATGTGGAGAGTATCCCATCTACCTGTTACATTAACACAATCCTCTAAACAAATATGCTCCCTATTTCCTCAGAAAACCAAACATCATAAAACAATTGTGAAATCTTATGTTCAAGCCTCAAAATGACATGAAATTATGAATATTACAGTGTTTGTATTCAGGTCTATTTTTTAAAGCAGTGTAAATGGGAACATTTATTAATTCATATGAAATTGGCAGACATCTTCCAATTCTGTTTGTATCGGTACTTAAATGTTAATATTTATATTCTTATTAAATTCTCATATAATTAATGGAAGTGTGAGTAACTGATCTTTCATTGTGCAAACTTGAATTCTGATCTGTAGAAATGGACTGATTGGTGAACATTTTTGGCATGCATGAGGAAATAAGACTTTACTATTCAAGTTCTAAAAATCAAAAGTTCTGAAACTTCCTAACTCAGAAGTTCACTCATGTGGAACATTTGGCAATATTGTTCCATGAGATTCATTGACTATTTTCTTGCAGAGTGAAAAAAAATGAAAAGGAAAGAGAAAGGAAAAGTGGAACAGACATGGAGGGATGGAAGAGAGAGGAAGGAAAGTATGGTAGGAGAGAGAGAGAGAGAGAGAGAGAGAGAGAGAGAGAGAGAGAGAGATTCCTCATTCAAGTAAAATCTCAGGGGGGATGTTAAAGTGAAAATCACAAACTAAAATTCCACAAGAAGCACAGAAAGACATTAAATGCATGAAAGAAACTCAAACACACAAACGGTTACTAAATGGGGGGGTGGGTGCGAGGGACTTTCACTATCTGAGAATATTTTGGCCTGACATGGAGAAATAAGACCTCACTTTCCCTAAATTTCAGCTCTTAAAGATAATGCTGAAATATATCTATATGCTTTGATTTATAAAAGACTAATGTACGATTATACATACAGCCAAGAATTTTTGACAACTATAATTATTACTTACAAGCAATTCCTAGCTATTTACAAAACAATTTTGAATATTTTCAAAATTGTCATGGATTGCCATATTGCTGTAGGCAAAATATACTTGACCTAAGTAGTGTTACTGCTTATAATTAAATGAAATAACTTGGAGATTTCAACAAGACAGTAGTGGAAGGTCCTTGGCTATATTTTCCTTATGAAAATAACACCTAGCTCTCCACAGATTAAAAACACCTCTGTGAAAAATATCAGAAGCTGGGTCTGAAGATAAATACATTCTCAAATAGCCAAAAGAGACTGTCAATCAGCCACCAGACTGCACAATGCCACATAGAGATGGAAATCTTTGACTTCTAGCTTTTCTAATGATGAGGAAAAAAAACAAAACAAAACAAAACAAAAACATCAGGATGTAGGCATGCATTTTCCCCAGCATGAGCTGCACTTCCTGTAAGACCCACCAGGTCTCATAGATGACACTGTTGGAATTAAGGGGGTCTATGTCGTCAAGGAGCAAAGGCAAACGATCAAGGGGTTCTGCAGTCACAGCGCCCATTCGACATCCCAGGCAGTGACTTCAAAAGACCAGAAGCAGTCATTTGAAGTCAGCATTTTTTCTCAACCATGGAGTTCACCTGCCATCTCTTTCTGTCTAAGGAGAATGGTTTTCAGTTCTTCCCACATGTGATGCCAGGTCATCAGTCCAGCCTTGGTAGTAAACTTCTCCACTCCTGCTTCTTGTTTGATCTTCAACCTTGCTCAAGGTTTCCAGGTCACTGAAATATCAAGCTCATAATTTCTTCAGGACAGAGATACAAGCTGTGACTGTCCCACCGAGATCTCATAAACTCTAAGAGCCCAGACTTGTGGGGTCAATCCCTCCCACCAGGTCCAACCCCCTGAAGCCTTGAATCCAGCTACTCACTTGACCAGAGGCCTTTGAGATCCAGGAAACACATGTTTATGATGAATATTTTAAAATGAGTATAGCTGGTGTTGCTCTGATATTTTGCATGCATTTCTGTGTATAGGCTTTACTCTGAAAATCGGTTTGCAAATTCTACAGTATTTTCTCAGTTCTTGCTTTTGTTGGGGTTTTCAAAGACTATTTTTAACTTTATATGATACATATCATTTCCATGGATGATGGTATTCTGAGTTTGCCCAGCCTGCCACTACCATAAACTGAAGTTTCTCCCCACATATTTTCTACTTTTGCTCTTGTAGTTGATATTTTTTAACTACTCATGTGGAAATAAATTGTGATTTTATAAATACCAGCTCACATAATTCAATATTTTCTGTTATGTTCAGTCAAAAAGTGGATTTCATAATGGTGGTGTGAATTACACAAGGACCAGAGCTGATGAATTTCCTTAGAAAAAGCCTGCAAACAAATCCTGACTGAATTAGAGTAAGTTATTTTCAGTTGGGAAGAGGTTGTTTATTTTTGTTTCAAGACAGCCACACACATTTACATGATGACAGGATTTGTCAATCAAACCTTTCCTTATGAGATCTAATCTAATACGGTTTCCCCACCCTCTCCATGAAACATGAAATAAAGCTACAGGAAATTCATGTAACTTACTTAATTTGGTGAAATAAACCAAAATGTAATGCAATGTCTGGCACATATTATTATACTTTTGACATATTTGTTGGAGGAATTAAAATGTTGTATTTTACTTGAAAATTACCCTGTACATGGCAGATACAATTTCATGGTCAGCAGTTTTCAAGTAAATGGAGAATGAAAAAAATCATGAAAAGATGTTAAAATTTTGTATACACAGATATCTCACATAGTTTTGTGTGTCTTTTTGCTCATAGGCAAATGTATACTCTTCTTGTTAGACATTTGTCAATGTTCACTTTTGCTTTTACCTGAGGTTTTAAACATATGAATTAACACTGAATATAATTTCTCTAGAAGTGAGAATTAAGTTCTCTCCAGGGAGTATGCTTACTCTTCAAGTAACTGCTCAGCTCTTCAAAGGGAATGCTAGACTAATGAGAAGGACAGGAAGAGGTGTGTGATTGCTTGCATTTAAGGCATTGCAAACCATGTGAAAACGATTGAGTAGCAGTGTCCTTGAGATAGGTTCAGTCTTTTGGATCTCAACAGCGGCTCAGGTGCACATTCCTATTTCCTGTTTACTTCCCCACCTTATGTGCCCTGCTGAAAGCCAACAGAGACTTAATAAAGGAAAGCATGCACAGGTACTTTGACCTGCAGCTTTGGTTTGGGTTTGATTCATGTAGTACAATGATAGAACTAGAGTCAGGGTAGAGAGTAGGCACATGGTTAACCCAGGCTGTGTCTTCCAAAGGTCACTGCTTTTCCTGGGGTTACCTTCTCTTCACATATCTTTAAATATCACCGTATGTCCTTGGTTGACATTCAGCCCTCCAAGTGTTCAAATGTTTGTTAACTCTTTACTCAAACCACTATTAATAGTGTCTTTACATGACTTCACTTTGATTTCACTAATTTGAGTGACCCTTTTGCCTCCTGTAGTACCAAATGATAGCTGTCCTGTAGGCAGAAGGAGGTCAGCAGCTAAAGATCACGTACACTAAAGTTTACTAGATTTTTAACCCAGCGTGGGGCACTCATTTCTACCACAATAGCCTACAGCAACTGTCCTATCTTACAAGAAGTTGAAAGCAAAATAAAGTAATACCTGTCAAATGTCACAACAGCAGGTAAAATTTCACAAAAAGTCTCAGATTTCATAAGATTTAAGTATGATCTTTTCCTATAAACTCTAATACCAGTTAGGACTCCTTTATAGAGTAGAAGATTGCAATTGAAACAATTACACAATTCAACTTGGGTCCTAGGAGGATTCATTAGAGAAACCCATACCAAGAAGCAGGACATAAACAAGAACAGAGAGGGACTTGGAGACACAGGAATCTTGAGATACAGGAAACTCCTGGCCAGGTTGATGTAACACTAATAACACAATGACATAAGGCATACTAACACACGGTTTTATCAGTGATCTTGCCAAGCGCATCATGTATCAGTGTACACATATAAAAATGAAAACCATACTAAATGCACAGAAAATATACACTCCAAAGAGGAGGCAGAATTAACATCAAACCAGGTTCAGCTGCATCATAATGAAATTATCAAATTAGACCGCAAATATCTGTGACTAATATTTGAATGGCTTAATGGTTACTTATGACCATGTGCAGTGGAAAATGACTTGCATAAACAGTGAGAAGGAAACTTTAAGAATTCAAAGAAAATTCTGTGCAGTATAAAAAACAGTCAAAAAAACAATAACAACTAAGGAATGTCCTTGAGGGTTTATCAGTAGAGTGTCCATAGCCCAAAAGTTTGGCAGCGATTATAAACAGATAAGAGAGAACTTCTTCAGCAGAAGTACTGGGAAATAAAATAACTAAGGAGGAAGAACATCCTAGAAATGTAGTAGACATTTCTTTCCTGGAATGCCAAAAGAAAGAGAACGAAATAAGTATAAAACAATTTGGAAAGATATTGATTAACAAAATCAACTCCAAAATTAACAACAGGCACCAAACCACAGTGCTATACTTGAAAAAAATAAAGGAAGAAAGAAAACAAACATAGAATTTTAGATTGTGATGAACTGTCTACATTATATTATCTTTATTGGAAAAAGAATAAAATTTGTACTAGATGAACAAAAACTGAAAGAAATCATCAACAGGTTTCTCTGTGATAGCAATCAAAACATTTTTGAATACATTTAATCATACCTATCAGAAATGCCAATATATATATATATATATATATATATATATATATATATATATATAAAGATGCTGAGGCTGGAGAGATGGCTCAGTAGTTAAAAGTACTGGATGTTCATGCAGAAGACCCAGTTTCAATTTCCAGCATTCAAATGGCGCTAATAACCATCCAGAATTCCAGTTTTAGGAGACTCAACACACTCTTCTGACCACTGAGGGTTTTGCACAACAGGATTTACTTATATACATGCACACAATACACTCAAACCCACAAAATTAGAAATAAATAAAATATTAAAAATAGGCTTGTAAAAGATAATGACAATTCAAATGTTTTGCTTTCATAACACTCTAAAAAATATAGCTTTATTTGACAATAATAATTTTAACTGAGTGTAGTAGTAGATGCCTTTAATTCCAACACTAGGGAGACAGAGATGGCAGGATCTCTGTGAGATAAGAGGCAAACCTGGGCTCCACAGCTTCTTCTAAGCCAGTTGAGGCTACAAAGAAACTTTATTTTAAAAAAGCAAAACAAAAACATAATACATTTTAGGACCTGGGCGTGGCTCAAAAGGTAAAGTCATTTGCGTCTAGGCCTGATGACCTGAGTTTGATTCCCAGTAATGACATACTGGAAGGAAAGAACAGGCTTCCACAGGTTATCCTATGACCACCCATTTGTGTATCTTCATACACAAACACACACGTGCGCACACACACACACACAAATAAAAATAATGAGTAATTTAAAAAATAATATTTTCACTGGAAGTCAGAATGAAGATTCTCTTTTAAAAAAACTGAAGTTTAAAGATGAAAGTATATAGTTACATAGCTCAGTGAAATATTAAAAATGAATCTGTTAACACATCACAGAAATATGTATGTATACATGTTTATTTGAAACACAATTAACAGTAACCAAGTTATAGAATCAACCGTGTCTACCTGTAGCTAATTATAGTGCTGTTGTAAGAGTCAAGGAAGAAGACCTTATTAATGAATAGGGAACAAAGTAATTTTGAAAACAAATACAAAATTCAAAGAAATTCAAAGGAGTCCTAATGCACATATCCTAAACGTATTCACCTATCTAATGAAAGTTTGTTCTTTCTAAGCAAACTTACAATGGGCTAATGGGAGTTGCATTCAAATTTAACAATAAAATTGAGGAAAGCTTGTGGCAAGGCTGTCCTTGAACTCACAGAGATCCTCCTGCCTCTGCCTCCTGAGAGTTGGAATTAAGTGCTGACACTAGAAATATATGCCATTCCACCAATTAGGTTCTGAGTTTAATCCTCAGTGCTGCCCCCATGGGACTGGACAGATCAAAAATTGAATTATTTTGAGTAAGAACCGGGGTTCAATCCTCAATGATAACAATGATAAAGCAGGAGAGGAGAAAAAGGAGAGTAATTGTTATTATATGATATTGCTGTTACTATAATGTATTTGAGCCAGACTGACAATATCACCCTTGTAAAACAGAAGTAGAAGATATTTCTGGGTATTTTTGTGGATATCATAGAATATATTTTTATCACAGTTGGATCCCTTCTCCCATTTTCAATTCCCATTATTCCCTGCCCAAATTCATATTTTCTAGCACATATATTGAGAAAGAGGCCTATAGAGTCAAATTTATGAGTCATCCAAATGCCCTTTGGTATGGGTCCATTCACTGGTGCCTGACCAAAATACCAATAATCTCATCCTTAAAGGACACAAATGCCCCCCTCCCCAGTAGCTGAGGAACAATAGTTCCTCAGGCAAGATTGGTGTTCTTATCCATCTCCACCGGCCTATGCTGGGATTTTTTCTGGACTGAGTTATACATGCTGTCACAACTGCTGTGTCATCAAAAGAGTAGTTCCCCTGCTCTTGGAAATCTTTGATTCCCTGTGGTTATCCACGACCTCTGGCTCTTACAGTCTTTTTGCCTCCTTACTCTACTGTGATCCCTGAGGCTTTAAAGGACCAAGTTTGATACAGGTGTCATATTCAGAGATAAGCACTCAGCAGCCTCTTATTCCTGCACATTGGCAAGTTGAGGTTCTCTGTGTTAATCACCAACTACTGCATAAGGAAAGTTCTCTGGTAAGATTTGAGAGGTATGTTAATCTTTAGGTATTACAGTATGTCATCAAGTGCCATTTCAGTATTGTATTGTTCAGCAGAATAATAGCATCAGGTTCTGCCCTGTGGGCTATAGCCTGTCTAACTACAGCTTCCTAGTACTGAGATCAGTGTCAGATATAGGCTCTATTATATGAAATGGACCTAAATCCCTAAATCCAGGTAGAAATATTTGGATACTCCCAAAATGTTCATGTCATGAGTGCACAGGTTGGGAATATCTCGTCAGGTCAGTTCGTGTTTCAGTTTCCAGGATTCACAGCTGCATAAGATTGATGAAAATATTTTTTAAGTAAACACAATTTTAACAAATTATTATATTTTAACAAAAAGTTCAGAAAAAAATGAAACTTAAAGAAAGCAATAAAATTTAAGTGACTATATATAACATATAACAAACCACACACACAAATAAAAATGATAGATACACTATTAACATAATAAAATAAAATATGTTAGATATGTTTATTTTACAATCTTACCTCCACAAAAGCCTTTGCAATCATGAGATCTTAATATACAACAAAATATATAATTTGATTTTAGTAATATTCCTTTGTCAAAACTATTATCAGTGTCAGAATAAATGAAAATGAAGTAGATTTCTTTAAAAACAAGTTAGGCACTGAGCATGGATAACTCCTTTGTAAACACAGTGATAGATATGAAAGCCATTAAATCTGCTTGTATAAATTTGTCTTTTGTTTTGATTGAATGTTTAATTTGTATTCACCATTGTCCTTATGGAGGTAGATAGGCAAACAGATTTAGATAAATGGATAGCTAGCTAGAAATATGATAGATAGGTATAGAAAGAGAGATGATAAGTAGGTGTTCAGATTACTTTCAATCCATTCTCACACTATATGTGAAATCTTACTAATGTTCTTTAATTTACATCTGATACACTTTCTGTACTAAAATGTAGGGTGCCACGAATTCAGTGCAGCAGCAGTAATATTATAGCTTAGTTTTTTTTTTTTTTAATTACCAGGTTCCTAGCACTATTCAAAGACAAGTTCAATATCCCACATTGTGTGCACTTAGAGATATTTTTAAGATAAAGGAAGAAAAAAAGGAGCAGACAAATTGCGAAGGAAAATGAGCAGTGGGTTTTCCATATTTTAGATCTTATTTTGCAAATAAAATCCCATTTAAAACATATACAAGGACCGAAGAGGGCATTTTAGATAATATTTACACAATCAAAAATATAAAGAAATATAATTTTGGATAACGGAGATCCAGAGGAGATGTAAAATAAGTAATATTGTAGCTAGCCATGGGAAAATAATAGACGAGGAGAGAGTAAGATATCTGGCATAGACACCTAAACAATCACTTTCAACAACATTGGAAACAGCTGGAACCTGCACAAATAAAACTCAAAGGGACATGAAACAATGAACCAGGAACAAAGAGACACAATGTCTAGGCACTTCTACCACCAAACCCAGGCACACCCAGTCCCGCCTGTTTCTCTACTCTAGCAAGACTTCTGTATTTCTCATGTATTTCACAGAACAAACAAAATATGTTCACCAATTACTCAGGTTTTGGCTCTTTGCATAAGGCATTGTAAGAATGACAGCAAGTCACAGCATCACGATCCACAGTGTTGTAGGGGAGGAAATCGAAATTGAACAGGGCTGCTGAATGGTGAACCATTCCTTCAGTTAACACTAAGATCAAATTAGATCCTATGCACTGAGTACTCGGTCCTCAGAAAACCATGTCCTTACCTCGCTATGTGCTGTGTTTTCAATGTCCATATTACTATGTATCTGTTCCCTGCACCTCCATGATTGTGTACTTTAATGAGTTATGTCGTTGATAAGAGTATCCTAAGGCCTGTGTTTATAGTTTGTCACAGCGTTTGGCTTACAGTACATATTCAATAAGTTAATATGCATATCTTTGTTTTTTGGTGGATGATGATTACTGTGATATTGTTTCTGTTATGTGTTGCTATTCTTGAAGATGTCCTTACCTGGGCTGAAGAGATTAGCATTTAAGATCATCGACTGCACTTGCAGAGGGCCCAGTTCAGTTCCAAGGATCCACATGGTGGTTAACAATGGTTTTTAACTGCAGTTCCAAGGGATCGGTTGCCCTCTTCTGGCCTCGGCAGGTATTGCATGACACGGGTGCACTTAAAAATATAAGAAAAATATTAAAACGCAATAGATAAATAAATAAATAAATAAAATGCCCTAAGGTTTGTTTAATTTATTAATATCTGCTATTGTGCTGTTTACTATATGTCTGCATAGAGACAGGAACAAAGCAAACACTCTTTAAACACGTAATCCATCAGAGGTGTTAGACTATGAATTTACATTATGAATCTAATAAAACGGTCAGCTATACACATTCTGTGAATGCATTTTACTAGGAAATGTGATATACTTCATTTGAATTTTTGACCAAGGTGAGAGGTTTACTTCTCTCTCTTGTGTATTGGTGTATTTCAGTGAATATTTTCTACTAATATCAACAGTAAGTAATTATAGGAAGTGAATATAACATTGGTCTGGGATTCTGACGGCAAGAGTAAGAGACAATGTTTTAATTCACACCTGGTATCACGTGTCTGAGCAACAAACCCATCAGCCACCGTCACGACTAACAATCTTATTATCACCACCAGGAAACACCATTTAAAACACCTCCTGCTTTCCAATGTCTTCCTCAAGTCAAGCTATCTACTAGCAGGTATGAACACAACCATTTCTGATCTCAGTACCAAATGCTTACTGACTCCATCTTACTTGATTAGCAAAAACCCAGAAATAGGAGATGGAGAACAGTCTTGGCTTATATATTGATTCCGAATTTGAACCCAGGTTAGGCAGAGTTTCAGGTCCTCACTGTAACTTTTCAGAGATCAACAGTTGACATTTTAAACCTCTTTGTCCAGCATATACGAAGAAGAGTAGACTCTGACATCAAAACATTTGTGAGGATTACAAATCTTGTGTACTAATAACTATTTCAGTGTCTGGAACAAATACTATAAATGTCTGTTAAAAACAAATTCACACACATACAACCTTTAGTCCCAGGATTAAGGAGGAACAGGCAGGCGATCCCTGTGAAATCGGAACCTGATCTCCATAGCCTTTTCTAAGCCAGATGGGGCTAGAGGGAGATGCTGTCTCAAAAAGAAAAAGAAAAAAAAAAGAAATTTATATCTAAGAGACATTTAGACATTTATTTACAATATATACATAGATTTTGCTCATCAAGTGAGAAAATCCATGAAGCTGGAAATGCTTCATTTAAACTTTCCAAGAGAAAAAGTGTTAGGCATTGTAGGAAATCAAAAGATGCATGCACAGCCCATAGATAACAAGACTATTATAGCATTCTAATACAAGGCATGAGCCACAGAGGTGGAAGATAGAGGGAACATTGTCTATGCAAACTTAGTTTTCCTGTAATAAAACTGCCAAGCTATAATTTAAAATACCATTTCAAAATAGATCTCTTATCGCGTAGTTGTTTTCCAAGAGACATTTATGTAAATAATCTTTTTCAAATGGACTTCCAGCTATTTAGTAGATAGTCTATCTGACTTTTACACTTAGCTTTGTCAAGTAAATGGATGACATTCTGTTCTTGCTTGATTTGCTTGCCTTCAAAGTTATTCAATGAAAATAAATAATTCACCTAAATTGTCACAGACTGAAATTCAGGATCTTTGCTCAGCCCAGACATGAGTGTTAGTACTAACAGCATAATTAGCTGCTAATTGTTCTGTGATTACATTTACCTTAAGCTGTCACAACTTTCAAAGGTACCCTAATTGTAGTTCAACTGATGGCATTTCTTTCTCCTTCTTGTTATCTACGGTTTAATGATGATGTAAAATAAAGGTGTTTAATTTCTTGGAAACATGATCATAGCATCTGGACATTAAATAATTTTAAAGAGAGTGATTATTAATGAAGCATGCTCATGTTCTATGAGCAGGTCCATGAGGGAAATTTATCAGGAGGCACAAGTAATGTTTTAATATAAAAAAGACATTCTGAAATTACACATCTAATTGCAAGCTTGTTTTGATTTTCTTGTTCTCTGAAGTCCAACTGGTGGCTGACATCTTTTTACAGTAATGGTAATTTGGGCCAGTGTGGATCACAGACAAGCACAACTAATACTACTTGTGCTTAGTGAAACATTGATGCCTTCTTAATGAGTCTACCTTTAGCCTGGGGGAAGGGACTATTATCAGTTAAATGAGTTGAAGGATATGAGTGGTCAGGTTGCTCATTACATATTTGAGCTATATCTTTTCTGTCTGAAAAATATTTTAAGGTATTATTGACTTGTTCTAACGTTTAGTTTGTATGTTCTTCAGATGTCCACCATTCTGACAAAATATCTGAGAGCAGCAACTAGAAGGAGAAAAGATTTATTTTGGCCGTGTGAGAGAGTTCAGTGGGGAAACAGAACATTGTGGTGGATATGCAAGTTGCTCCAGAACTGTTCACCTCATGTCAATTGGGAAACAGTGAAAAAGAGTATGAAGACAGAGCTCAGAGCGAGAGCACATCCAAGCTTATATTCTAAATAACCATATTCCTCCAGCCTGGCTTGATCTTAGAAAGATTCTACAAGCCTTGAAAAAATACCATCAAAATAGGACTCCATCAGTTGATGGTTAATCCATTGATGAGGTGAGAGCCAGCAGGATGCACTCACCCACTGATAACTTGATTCACCAACCGTACATCTATTCTTCAAAACCTGAGCTTTGCCAGGGAGTGGGAAATTTTGAATTCAAGCACTAACAACCTATTTAACTTCTAAGTTCTGTCTGATGTTTGGTCCTATGTATTATTCAGCTGAGTTATGGTTCTGCCTCTTCCAGTAACTGAGATAACGCACACACACAGACACACACACACACACACACACACACACACACACACACACGCACACACTCCCCATATGTTCCTACGTTTATATATAAGAAACATTATTCGGTACACAATGAGCTTTTCCACCCAACCCTTTAGCATTAGTTTCTTGGGAAGAAACCTGCGTTATCTAGTTTTTTGAAAGCTCTTTTAAACAGACGGTGAGTGGGAGATTGGCCTATTTTGAGACCAGAGTGTTAAAAGGGATAGTGGTAACACCTCAGGCAAAGCTTATTGGTAGTAGTTGCTGATATTAGCAATGAATGTTTGAGACATATGATTTTGGACTGTGTCATCATAATGCTGCCTTTGCCTCCTAGGAGGTTCAAGTTCTTTGCTAGCAAACTGCTGGCTTGTGCACATTAATATATGTGTGTAACTGTATATATATATATATAGACATATATATATGTGTGTGTGTGTGTAAATTTTTATTTACATAGTATATTATAAAAATATATAAGAACTAAGTAGCAAAAGAAAATTAGTCCACATCAAGAGACGTTGAACTCTAATAGATGTAAATTCAATGTGACCAATTTACCCTTTAGATATTCAAGTTCTAAAACTGTAATGTATGGACATCGATTCGATAGCACAATACGTTGTCATCTAAAGGAACGAATGGAATAACATAGTCTAGATGCTTAGAAAAGTACCTGGAACTTTGACAGCATCCTTTTTGTGTGTGTGTGTGTGACCATGTATATAATCATATGCGTATGCAAACAGATGTGTCTTAGGTTGATGGCAGAGGGAAACATTTATTGTCTTTCTATATAGATTTCTACCTTATTTTAGTGACAGTGTCTCTCAGTACGCTTGAATCTCAAGGATTCAGGAAGGTTGATTAGCTAGTAAGCTTTAGGCATCCTCCTATATCCAACTCCCTGGCAGCAAGATTACAGGTACATTTAGTTACGCATGCCTGACTCTTTATATGGTCCTCATGCTTGTGTCTCTAGATCTTTCCTGACTGAGCCGTCATCTCAGCCCCAGAAGATATATAGCTTTTACTAATATTATTATATCCCCTGATTGCCTACCTTCAAGATTATTTTTCTATGTTCAAAATCCTGATTTAGGCATATTAAAATCTTTTGTTGTTATATAAATTTTCTTACACTTTATTTACTGTGTATATATTTGCATGTAATTGGTTTAAAATGTTAAAGTACAGTATTTCACCCTGAAAATTTCCCATTTTCTATGAAGAGTCATATCCTTTGTGTCCTTTTCATAATAATTTTGTTTCGTTACCTTTTTGACAGATGTGTTACTTTCCAAACATTATTTTCCAAAAATGTCAACACTGGTGAGCTTACATTGTACAGCTTTATAATGTGGTTAGTATAGACAATAATGAAACAATGTATCTTGAGCTTCTAGCTCTCATTGTCTTATTAAGTGTTTAGGTAAAATATGACCACTATATCCATTTTTTTGCATCATTCATAACGTATACAGTAAATTTATATGTAATTGCAATCCAGTTTCAGAACATTTCCTTGACCACAATGTTTTTCACATTCTATTTGAATGCGATCCCACACCAAAATAAAAGAACGAATGATTTTATACTTATACTTTTGCCTCTTCTAAAGATTAATATTTAGATAATTATATAATATGTTGTCTTTCGTGTGATTTCTTATATCAACCTGTGTCTGACCTGCATAGATGTCATTGGCACTTGCAGTTTGTTCCCTTAAATTGGGCAGAATTATTCCGTGACATGGATGAACTTCATTAAGTCAGTCCATTTTTCTGTGGATAGATGTTTGGATTGCTTCCAATCTGAAGCTGGTATAAATAAAATTGTTGTATACATTCACTCCTTAACTTTTGTCTAAGTAAGTGGGACTTTTACAGTCATGTGAATCTGGCATCTGTTCTCAGAGAAACATGTATGTCTTTCTTAACAGTTTGTTTTCAATTTCTACAAATGCTTGTACTTCAAATGCTGACCATCAGTCCTAGGAGTCCCAAATCAAAACTTTATTCTAGGGCAGGGCAGTAAAGTTCAATAGATGAGCACTAGCCTAGAATGTAGAAGGAGATAGGTTCAATCCATAGCACTAAACAAAATCAGTCAATAAAGTCTCTTTTGTAGGCTGGAGAGATGGCTCAGCAGTTAAGAACACTGACTGCTCTACCGCCAGTCCTATGTTTGAGACCCAGCACCCACATGGCAACTAACAATCTTCTATAACCAGTTCCATCAGATCCAATGCCCTCTTCTAACCTTCCCTGGCATTACATGACAGGGGTGCATTTATATCTGTGCATATATGATACTCTTACACATAAAATAAAAGTAAAATCTTATAAAGCTTCTTCCTAACATATGCATCATCAATTTAATAACCAGATACAATAACTATTTAGTAGTAAATTAGTATCAGGTTCTGTCCTGTATCTTGTAACTTGTTTAACCACAGGTTCCTAAACCTGATATCAATGTTACTGTTTTCATCTTAGGAAATGGACTTTAATCCAATTAAAGAATGTTTTGTTACACCCATTTTAGTGCCACTAATTGCACCAGGGCACATATCTGGCCAGGCTAGTTGGTATTGTAGGTCACAACATTCACAGAGGGATAAGGTTGATGGGTTGATAGTTTTTTTTTTTTTTCTTCCCATAGCTTGAATAACGCCTTACACCACTATGAATGCTAACCAGCATAACTGTGACACTGAACTCAGCACCAGCTTGAATTTTCCTTGCTTATTAATCTGACTCTTAATGGTTGACTGTTACACACATACACTGATGCGGCTCTCAGCTCTCAGCAGGGAAGTTTTATCATGTAACAGATGGTGATTAACACAGAAACCCACAAACAGCCAATGTGCATGATCTCCATTCCCCCAGGCCAGAGATCATTATAGAAGATGGGGCAAAAAGATCATGAGAGCTGGAGGTGATGGATGACCACAAGGAAACAGAGCTTCCTATATAGCTGGGGTGTCACTCGTATAAACGCACAGTGACAGTAACAGCAGGCACAAGTCCCATGTAAGTTGAAACCAGAAAAATTCCAGGTGTAGACATAGGAAGTAGGTAAGACGCTCCAAACTCACCTAAGAAAATTGTGTCAACAGATGACTGATAGGAGGGGCAGACAGTCTCTTTTCAACATGGAACTCCTCATATGTTTACTGGGCTCCACTGGGCGCATCCAAACTGAAGGGCATTTGAAGAGACAAATAAGACTCTATAAAAATTATTATGTATATGGTAAAGGAGGATAAATTGCGTGACAGGCATTATGAGAAGTTAGGGTTAGGGGAGAAGGTCTAAATACCATTAAATTATTCTGTAGGAAAATTGCATGAATTCAACAAAAAGAGATCATACATATATTTTATTGTGTTCAATCATAATTATACTCAATTTGAGAAAAGACAGAGGGATTGGCGACCCTCAAGACTAAAACTATTTAACTAGTTAACTTGGAAACTGAGTGGCCTAGAGAGGAAAAAGGATTGTGAGTGGTTGTGACATTTGCTGTATTGGAACTGTCCTGGTAATGTACTGATATGAATGGGAACTATGTCACGTAGCTGCTATTAGGAATCCTAGGAAGTATGTGATAGGACAAAAGCAAGTTGTGTCAGTATAAAAACCTCAGATCACGTATTCTGCAAAAGATGGAAAGTAGTAACACTGGTCCTCATCACCTGACATCACATGTTGGACACACACGAGTTGGAACGTGTGGTGCCCGGCTACCAGGAATGTGGCGTTCACTGCTACTCATCGGGTGTAGCGTAAAACTCTTCTTGCTGAGCTTTCAGAAAAGAATACCCAAGTGCCCTTTTCAGCATCATGAAGTCAGTTTAAAGTTACTCCCTGCAAGATTTACAGAAAATGTACAAGTAGGACCTGAACTGATTCTAATCCTGTGATGTAATTATGTGGCTCTGGTGCATAACACAGAGCAGACATCTAATTCATTATGGTTATTAGAAACTGTCCCATCCCATTAAAATCGTGATATAATATTTGGGAAGTCTGATGGATGAATAAATAACTTAAGATTGAGAGTTGGTGTCCACGAATGCCCTTCAGTATAGGTCTATATCAAACTGGTAACCACCCTGGTAAAGCTGTGCAGTCATACCGAGTCTCCTTCTGCCAATAGCTATTGGTTGCCAATGTTCTCTCAGATAAAATTGGGACTTTGTACCCACCTCCCCACCTCTATGCTGAGTATTGGTCTGGCTTAAACTTACATTGGTTTTGTATATGCTGTCACAGTTGCTGTGAATTCATGAGTCTGTCTGGACAACAATTTCCTTGTAGTCAGTCATTCACCACCTCTGGCTCTTTCAATCTTTCTAGTCCCTTTTCCACAGATATTCCTGAGCCTTTCAGGGAGGCAAGGGTTTAATATGGCTGTATTATTCAGGGCAAAGCACAAAGCAGTCTCTGATTCTTTGCATATTAGCCCATGTAGGTCTGTGATAAGAAGAAACTTCTCAGATGAGAGTTAAGAAATGCACTAACCCACAGGCATTATTATTAGGAGTTACTTTAATACTATGTCCAGTTCACAGAATAGCAGTAGTAAGTTCTTTTTGATGACCTTGTCTGTCTGGACGCAGGTTTCTGGGTCAAATATCAGTGTAAGTTAAAGTCTGTAGCTCCTTAATGAACCTTAAATGCAATCAGAAAATGGTTGGTTATTCATGCAAAATTAATAACACTATTTCACCATTGTATATATCTTTCCAGGACACTTCTTACTGTAGCTTGCATTGTTTACAGCTGGGCAAGGCTGATGATCACGTTTCTCTTCTGGTAGCCTGCAGGGTGCTTTCCAGCACTACATAAACTAGCTAGTATAGATGAAGTTTTGAAGTTACTACCAGGTGGATTTTGCCTTGTTTCTATGACTCAAATATGTAGTATCTTCAGTGATGGGTGCTTGCCAATAAGTTGTGGTGAGTAACCAAAAGAATAGCAATGGTCATATGGTTTGAAGGTCTATGGGACCTCAGGTGAACAACGTCAAAAGAGGGAATCCATTCCTGTCATCAGCCTTTTTATTTGGTAGCCTATCGTGTCTGGCAGGTGTCTCCTATTTTAGAGTAGCTCCATTTAAATTCTTTTTGGATTATGTACATATATGCATTAAGAAGCTTTTATGAAAACTGTCCACTCCCTTACTTCCTTATTTTTTTTTTCTGTGATGATATGTGTTCTAAAGCATTTGTTAGAAGAAAAATGTGGGACATATTGTCTATAAGAACTTTAGTTGCTTTTTAAATTCTTCCAAATGGTAGAACAAACGTGAAGTAAGTCAGTTGAAATATTTGTGAATAAATATAGAAAAAAATATAGTCTTGTAAATTCAAAATGCCTTGCAAATTTAGACAGTTTTTTTTTTCCAGTAGTCTAAAGTAATGGTCGAACTTGACTGAAGTAACCGAGAGATCTTGAGTGTTTTTATATTCAGTTCTTCCTTCATTTTCTTGACCATCCTTATAAGAGAAGGGGCAAACAATGATTAGAATATTCTATAAGGCATTTTCCTCACCTTTCTACCCCATTTGCCTTTCTCTGGGGTCCAGCATTGCAGGAAATGTTAGGATACTGAGTAAGAATGGGTGTCCCATTGGAATGCTCTCACCATCGGAGATGCTACAGAGAAATCAACATGCAAATGTTGGCTGATTGTCCATGATTTTGACTGTGAAGATCACAACCCCAAGGGAGTTTAAATATTGAGTCTCAAAGGCACAAATTCCAAGCCTTCAAAAATACATTGAAATTAGAGTGACAGAAACTGAGCTGGGTGAAGGAAGTTGAGTGAGGTCAGGTAACAAGAAAATAAAATTTATTTTGTATATATTATATTCTGGGTATATTAAATGAGTAAATACAGAGTTCTTAATACATGAGATATGAATAACAATAGTGATTACAGAGGAACCTTTGTTCTATTATTATTATTTATTATTTTGAGGCAGTGACCCTCTGCAGTCCCACCTGGCCTAGAACTCACCTTAGAGACAGGCCTGCCTCCATCTCATAGAGATCCATCAGCCTCTGCATCCCAAGTGCAGGAGTGTTTGTTTGTTTGTTGAGTCAGGGTCCCACTATCTATCCCTGATTGGTCTGGAATACACAGAGATTCAATAAATTCTTCTTCTCGAATGTTGGAATTAAAGCAATGCACCATCATACCTAGCCACAGAAGAATATTTTCCAACAAGTTCATAAAATAAGAAATATTGTCATTTAATATGTGTTTCATGAAAAATTTTGCTACGAATCACTGATGAAACAGTAAGTATTTAGTGATAAAGTCCTTTCCACTTTGGAGGAAAAGAAACTATCTAATATAGGAGTTATATATAATCTAATATAATCCAAAGTAAGCACATAAATAGATGTATAATAGTTGATAATTTAGAATCCTGAAGATAATTTTTGAAACAACTTTAATTGAAATTTTGCAATTTTTATACAGTGTGCTTTAATAGAATTTAGGTATCTCTTCCCTGTCTACACTGCTCCTTACTGTATTCTCACAGTTTAATATAATTTGTTATATATACTACATAATATGTATATTATATTTATAATTATGTATATATCAAAGCCTGTGGCATCTAATATGTATTTCCAAATGTCCTTCAATGTGGGTCTAGCCACTAGAGCCTGGAAAAACAACCATCCTTGATGGAGACTGACTCCAGGTTCCCCCTTCCCTCCTCAAAGTAACCATCAGTTTCCAATAGTTGCTCAGATAGAGTTGGGTTTCTTATACACATCACCCATGCAAGCTGGGATTTTATCCAGTTTGAGCTCACCTGAAACTTGAGCATGTTGTCACTGTTGCTGTGAGTTCATATGGGTAAGTGATCCCACTTTCTGTCTGAAAAACTCCATTTCATTTTGGACGTCCACTATCACTTTTGCACCTTTGAGCAAATCTTTTTAGGTTGTTCTTGTAGCTCATAGGATTCACAGCATGATAAAATTCATGATTAACTTTCTCTGAAGATACTTTTTAAGAGACATGCAAGACTTTAAAGGCAGTCTTCAAACGTGTATAAATGTAAGGGATTTAGGTAAAAACCTCATATTTCTCAGTATGATTAGTTTTCTATCTTTGCTCTGAGTAGAGATTTAAAGCGTTTTTTCCCTAGGAAAAACAACATGTGTTAACTGTCTTTATTTATGTATACATGTGTCAAAAGCATCAAGTAATTCAACATTGTTATAAACAGTATTTGTTAATTAAAAATACTTAATTCTAAAACTTTTTTGTCAATGTCACATTTTATAAATACTTAAAAATGTGATTTTTATACAATCTATTTTGATGGTATTTAGGTCTTCCCTGCTACCTGCACATTCCCTTATTGCCCCCACTCAAATTAATATACTCTGTTATGTATATAATGAGGCCTACAGAGTCTAATTTGTGTGGTTACAAGTCTTTCAATATGAGTCTATCCACTGGTGTCTGGTAAACTGATCAAAGTCACATCTTTGCAAGAGAATGACTTCCCTCCTCCCAGCAGTCAAGAGTTTCCAATAGTTACTCAGGTAGGGTTGAGGTTTCTTTTTAAGACAGGGTCTCCCTATAGACCCAGCTGGCCTGGAATTCATTATGTAGACCAGGATGACCAGGAACTCACAAAGATTCACCTGTTTCTGCCTTCCAAGTGTTGAGATTAAAAGTGTGAGACACCACATCCAGCTTAGGTTGGGGTTTCTTACACACTTCCCCTGTCTTTTTTTATATTTCGTCTGGTTTGAGCCTATATGGGATGTGTGCCTGCTGTCATCATTTCAGTGCATTCAACTGAATAACTGACCAGCTCTCTGGAAAACTTTATTTCCTCATGGTCATCTACTACCTCAGGTTCTTCCAGTCTTACTTCCCCAATTTGGAATGATCCCTGAGCCTTGTGAGGCTGAAGTTTGATACAGTTGGCCTATTCAGGACAACAGAGCACACTCAGAGGGGCTTACAGCATTTTTGTAATGTAGAAGATTGTCACTCAGATAGTTAAGAATGGGCTTACGCATTTAAGCATTCTAAGATTTACTTGTCAGTAAATATATCAACCATGGTTGCCACATGCACAACATTGACCTTCAAGGAAAGTTAACATGTGACAATTCCATACTATTATAATAATATTTTTGTGTTTGTAGATATATGATCATGTGTTGTATGTGATATACATATGCGTGCATATATACATGTGGAGGTCAAAGGTCTACATAAACTGCCATTCTCAACTCCTCGCTACCTTGATTATTTAGAGAATATCCTTCATTGAGTCTGGAACTCATTGATTCAAATAGGCAGAAAGGTCAGCAAGCCACAGAGTTCCACCTGTGTTCCATTCCACAATGTTAGGATTGCAGGGACATGATAATATTCTTGGGCTATACATAGATCCTGGGGATCTGAACATAGGTTCTTACATTTATGCAGCAAGTACCTTATCAACTGAAATATCTCCTCAAATAAATTTTAATTTAATCATTATCTTAATGAAAGATCTGACTCTGATCTGAGTGACATCCTTCCACTGGAAACATTCACATTCAAGTTGGAGAAGAGATCTTAGAAATGCTCTCTAAGTATCAAAATCCAAATTCTCAGGAACCAGAGAGCACACAAATGTGAACTCAGAAATATGAGGGAAAATTGAGAAAAATAAATCAATTTAGAACAAATACTGCATAAAGCACTCATCTTTTGTTTTCATCTATACATTTATTTTTCAGTGATAGGGATTGAACACAAGCTCTCACAAATGCTAAAATAACACTGCCAACAGAACTACACCCTAAACTAAAGTATTCATTTTTATATTTATAATCCAGTTAGATGTAGTTTATGCACATGACCTAATTTTATGCAAAAGTTTGATCTGATGTATTGAATGAACATCAGCTAGTTTGTGATTTTGTGTGTATGTGTGAGTTGTGTGTATGTGTTTGTGTAAATATGTATGAGAACGTGGATGAGTGCATGTTACAGAGCAGGTGTGGAGGTCAGATACCAACCTTGGGAACCCATCCTTACCTTCAACCTTGTTCTTGTTCGAGGCAGGGTATCTTTATTGGTAAACATTGGGTGTCCCAAGCTAACTGGTCTATGAGCTTCCCATATTCTGTCTCCACCTCCCATTTTACCACAGAAGCACAGAGATTACAGAGGTAGCATCACTCAGGTTATGGGTATTCAGATTCAAATCTTCATGCTTGCTGGAAAAGACATTACCAACTGAGCCATCTCCCCAGTCACAGTTTTTTGAGGTTTTATTTTTTTTGTTTGTTTGTTTGTTTTAGATTATGTGTTGCTTAAAAATGAAGGTGAACTAGAAGATTTAAAATGATTAAACAGAAATTAAATCGTAACCTCAGATAGTTCTGTAATTCTATGGCAAATATCAGCTGTTAACATGCTATGTATAGACATTTTCCTGAGTATTTCATATCACACACAAATAGCATACAGATGTATCTACCACTGAGCATAACACAACTCTGAGGATTTCCTAGCTGCCATACTCTAAGTTTCTTTAGTTTCTCTATACACAATTCAAGAACATCTGACTTAATATATCCAAGGAGTCAACATTTTGAAAGGTAGTTGTGCGGTGTAGTGAACCAGTATACTTTTAACAGAGAAAGTATGGAGTAGAGGCTGACTGAATAACCCATGATATCTTTTGCTTCTATTTCCGGGTTCCCTCTCCCTCAAATGACTCTATCACTCTCATTGTCAGAGACAGTATAATACTTGTGTCTTGCATTGTTAATACAACTGACATTGGTCTTCTATGACCACACTCGCCAGTTGGTTGGTTCACAAATGATTGTTTGACTCACACTTAGACGATAACAATATTTTCTTCCATTGACCACCCTGCTGTGTACCATCATGAGATGGGACAATAATTTTTTTCCTAAGCTGTTTGGGCATAGACATAAAAGAGGCTAAATTTTACCACTTGGCATCATGAAAGCCTGGGTTTCCCATCTTTTGAATAAGCAACATCACCACACACACACACACACATACACACACACACACACACACACACACACACACACACACACACACACAGAAATACCCAGAAACTGTCAGGCATGAAAAGGAAGATTTATGAAGCTGCCCTGCAGAGAAAAGTTATAATTCAAAACTGAAACCTCCCAGCATGCCTAAGTTCCTTTGCTGAGGGTTATTCTCAAGGGCTGTACCAGCCATGCCTACACGGTTTGGTGATTTTGTGAGAAGATTTCATTGACCTTGCCACGAACCATTTCATTTCATGTAAACTCTGCTTTTACTGTCTAATTTATAGTCAACATCCTCACAAACATAATAATACCTTTGCTGTTTACGGATGTTAAAATAGGTCTTCTTAAAATAATAGACACTGGAGCCAGAAAAAAAGAAAAAAAAAAAGATGATTCCTTTTTTCTTCTACACCCTTATTTTGGAATGAGGTACTTACACTGAAAGTCAACACATGATGTCCGCGATAGCTAAAGGACAGTTAGTTCAGCTTGTCATCAGCGTTATTCTAAGCAGCAGATTGCACCAGTCACATTCTGAGGGAGCTATGACATCAAAGAGGACGCTTCTGTATGGTCACCATCTAGATGATTCAAAATCCGTGGCTGCGTACCTAAAAGATAGGGAAGACATAACGAACAGAAGAATCCAGGACCTCTGGTCTTTTTTAATCTGTACACCATGCGGGTTTGTGTTACTTAGCAATACCTGTGCAGATATTCTGGGGACAGACTGCAAACTCAGGGGAAATGTGGTGCACTGAAGACAAGAGCTTCAAAGACAGGTGCACCAATGTTCACATCTCTTTTGTGACTCTCTTGTCCCAGGCCTATGATTTAAGTTCTTTGAACCTTAACTTCTCTATGACTTAATATAGTAAGTGAATAATTCACAAAGCACATGGATATTTAAATGATATGATGTATGCAAAGTGCCTAGCTCACAGCAAAGATGTGATTAAAATGTGATTTCTCTCCCCTCTTGATCCCTCTAAGACCTCCTCTGAGAGTCTAAGCCAGAGAAAAGAAAGGAAACAGAATGGAGTAATGCTGAAGGAAAGGTTTACCCAAACCTGTCTTATCAAGAGTACCAAGTTATCTGGCTAAAAGCCCAGGAAGGGCTAATTACATTTCAAATGCATATAGGCTTCCAGCTGTAACTATTACTGCTTCTCAGATAAGCTTCTTCAGGGTATCTTAAGACTGTGACAACTTTCCTCAGAACTCTTCCTCATCTGGACTAGAGTGCCTATCTCTGGTCTCTTTAGCGTTCAGAGTGGAAAAACAATGCCCACTGCTAACTTACCCTTTTATTGACACAGAAAATTAGTATGTTAGAGGAAAATGATAAAACAAAACTTTTCTTTCCTATTTATTAAGCACTTCCCATGGACTCCTCACATTCTAATGACTTTTTATCAATACCATATTTTAAATTATTTTCACTAGAAAATTATCTGAGAATTTCACATTATTGAATGTAAACATCATGTACAAGGCATATTGAGTAAGATTTCTAAAGGTCATCTGAGATTGTGAAAGTTTGAAGCAGTAGAAAGTGAAATAAAATAGTGTACTTGAACTCTAGAGGTATCAAGAAGATGGAAATGTGAAAACACGGTTGAGAAATAGTACAGGCTTCAGTGTGTTATTCAAATATATATATATAGTATAATTCACTATATACATATCACAGAAAAACAAGCTGAAATGTACAGAATGTAATAAATATGCCAATTTTTAAACTATAGAATATACAGATAATGCAGTTGTTGAGATAGAAGGGAGGCATAGGAATACCATTAAGGACTCAAATATTCTATTTTCTGGGTCACCTCTGTCCACGGGGAAGTTAGTTTTTTTAACCCATGATAATTCATTCCTAAAGGCCATCTGAGATTGTGAATTTTCAATAGAATCTGAGGCCATCTAGGAGAGATAAAATCCTGCCAGCTTATCTGGAGGGATAATCTGGGCATGCTCACTGTACTATTGATATGAGGGCTGATATGCAGGAAACAATGTTCACACAGCTGGAAAAACTCCGTGAATCACGCAGCTCCACATCAATGTTCTAAACTACATTAGGGAAAGGATTTCTTAACCTCATCACTTCTATTTTGCCTGATGGTATTCTGGGACTGTCTCTGTATGAACGCATACGAGCATGGCTCTGCACTTTTTCCAAATGTGGAAGAAATATTTTACAGCATATTAGTTTACTCTATTGCAGACAACATGCTCTTCTACTAAAGGAGATGTTAGTTCCTCAATGGTCTTTATTTACCAGTGTTGTTTGACTCGTGGGAGATGGAGGTTCTCATTTTCTGGAAGAATTCCAGAGACTGCAGAACCCCAACTGTAGTAAGTCTCTCTGGACATTTCTGGAAAGAGTAAAGTAAAAAAAAAAACATCAAAGGACAAGATTTTAAGACAATCCACAAGTCTGATCAGTTAAAAGAGTTTTTCTAAATGTTTTATTTATCATTTTTTTTATTTTGTATGTACGTATGTTGCCTGCATGTATGTGAGTGATCCCGTGTAGTATATTGCCCACAGTGGCCAGAAGCGGCTATCAGATCCCATGGAGCTGGAGAACCAAACCCATGTCCTCTGAAAGAGCAGCCAGTGCTCTTTACAGCTAAGATATTTCTCCAGCCCCAGGAAGAATCAGTTGTTTGTCTATCAGATAAACTTTTATTTTCTTCTGACAAAGTGTACCTGATTTTCTGCCAATATCAGAAATTATCTGTGCTGTTGGCTGAAAGGCAATCTTGAAGGACTGGAACTAGAGGCTATGACATAGCAATAAATAGTATCCAAGACAGTGAAATGTTAGAGTTCAGGCACTCCTACAGTTGTGATCTTTGTGTGATACTACACATTTCTTATACAATAGCCAGCACATCGTAAAAGGGAGGAGGGAAGCTGGTACCACATGAAACCTTACCTCTGTTTCCCTTTCTCCACATCTATGTCAGCATTTGTTGTTTCCTTTTTTTTATGGTCATTAAACAATAAGTACCCATTGACCTTCCTCCTCCTTGGCATCCATCATTCTCATTTATGTCTATGTTACTCTGCCAACTCCAAATACCTAATACTATTGGAATCATATAATAATTGCACTTTTAGAACTGGTTTATATAATGTATAATATAGTAATGTTTAATATATATTGTAACATAAGTGAGGTTCTCTTCCTTTTAAGACAATAAAATCCTATTGCATGGATATCACAAAATTTAGTCTTATGTCAATGGAAATAAGAGTTTTTAGTAATTAGTCATTATTAATGAAGAATACGGTTGCACAAATATTTCTTCAAGGTCTTTCTATCAAATAAATTGGGTATATACTCAGAAATAAATTTCTGAATGGTGTATTATTTACTTTACTGCTACCACCAATTTTCTGACAGCAACAACTTAAGGAAGAGGTTTATTCAAACTCAAAATGTTCTGTTTGGGTATTTTGAGACAGGGTCTCAGGTATCCCACTCCAAGTTAACTTCGAAAGTTTTAAAGAAAGGCAAAATTTCACATTAATCTTCCTATATAAGAAGGATGCATTTGTCTTTGATTTGTGCCTAACACACAAGGTTTATGGGCTCACTGCTTCAGAGGGATTTCAGTCCATCACTGTAGGGTAAGCACAGAAACAAGAACAAGTCTGGTCTTGATTGGTGGGATACTGTGATATAAATGCCTCATACGGTAGCAGAAAAACAGAGAGATCAAGCGCCAGGTGTGGACATAGACTACAATAACCGGCCCCTAACCGTCTATTTCCACCTGCCAAGACTGGACTCCTTAGTCTGAAAAACAGAATCAGAAGCTGATGAGTAAGTGTTCAGAACATGAGCTGTGCAGGACGGTCTGATTGAAGCCCTAGCATGCAATAACTCCATCTTACTATTGTGAGGTAATGACATGCTGTTTCGACAGCAAGCTGAACATTTTATATCCTTACCAACAAAAGGCAGGGTTCAAGTATCTTCGAATCCTAAGCAAACGTTTCTGTATATGTAACACATCTAAATGGGCATGGCATGCATCTTAGTTTTGATTTACATTTCCCAAATGCATAGTAATTTTTAGCATTTATCCTTATGTTTCTTACCAATTGGTGCATCTGGATGTAAATGTCTATCTAGGATTTTTACACATTTGAGGCAAGGTTGTTTTTGTTAACTTCAGAATTCTGTGTCTTCAAGGGTACAATCTATTATCAGATAAATTATTTTCAAATATTTGACCTCATTATGTGCATTTTCATTTTATTCTTCCAACAGTATCTTTTGATACCCCTTCTTCAAACATTCCAAAAAATATAGTTTATTTATTTTTGTTTTTGTAGCCGGTGCCATTGTTATGATGTCCAGGAAATCACTTCAAAACCTAAAGTTGAGAGATTTTTGCAGCATGCTTTTCCCTGTGGTGTTCTTTCTTTCTTTCTTTCTTTCTTTCTTTCTTTCTTTCTTTCTTTCCTTCCTTCCTTCCTTCCTTCCTTCCTTCCTTCCAGTTTTAGGTGTTACATTCAGATCTGTGATCCATATTTCTAGTCAACTTTGATATATAGTATTAGGTGATATTCCAACTTCATTCTTTCAGATGAGTATAAAATTTCTCTTTGATTTTTGCTGGGAATACTATCTTCTTGGGAGAATGGATTTGGTTTCCTTATGGAAAAATCACTCAATGATTTCTCACAACTTGGGGCCAGCCCAAGTGGACTTTGGGGGGCCAGCCTGAGGAGTTTGGGGTGAGTAGATGCAGAGTCAAGCCACAGACTCCAGGAGTTGTATGGGGAGCAGCCCAAGCACGTGGCAGTGCAGACTCATTTATTGAATAGGTGCACAAGCTCTTATAGGTCTGGATATCCAATGATCTTACAGCATGGGGTCCCAAATACAGTCAATAGTAAGTCTGTCCCCAGGTAGGCAGGTACTTTCCAGATGCTGGTCTCACAGCTAGCCAGAGCAGAACGCCACACCCACAGGAACCATTCAACTATTCCTCCTAGCAGATAGCCTGCTACGCCCACCTTACATTATGTCCAACATCAATTGACTATGTTTCTGAGTTTTCTAGTCTGCCCCGTGGTTTTAGATATATCTCTTTTTAGATTATTGTCACACAGTTACCAATCGTGTAGCTTTTTGATAAGTTTTGAAATTAGGGTATGTGAATCCTTTAGCTTTTCTTTCAGCTTTTTTCTTCCTTTTCATGGTCATTTGGCTACTCCAGGCCCCTTGTCCTTGACTTTGAGAATCATCTGGACTGTTACATACAAGAACTCAGTCATGTGGATGTTTGTGTGCAATGACAGGCTTTCATATCATCTTCTGATTCCTTTGGTTCAGCCAATTATTCTGTATTTTTAAATGGTTCTTGTTCTATTACATGAATGGTATAGGGACAGATCTAGAGGCATACTTTTTGAGAGTAGGAATGCATCAGATGCTTATACCTCTGTGTTCATTGGAAATGTCTGACTGAGGAGCCATCACTATAGTTTAATGATCTGAACCTCTTTTATTTGTTTGTGCATTAAGTTTTGAATACTCACCCTGTGGTTTGAAGTTCACAGGACATTGGAAAGATGATTAGATGAGGAATACTGTTTTTAAAAATCGATGCCTTGGTTCTACTAAAAAGGAAAACAGCCTTATTGGGGAGAGTGGAGGATATGAGGAAAGCGTTTAAACAGGTACAAGTGTTTTAAACTGCTGGGTGCGGGAGAGCTGATCCTCTTTACATGAATGATTCTAGCTAGACTGATCAGACTCCAGTGGCTGAAGCTTCATCTGGAAACACAAACTTAACTTGATAAGCCTTAACATATGTCAGAATGCATGAAACTTGTTGGGGAGAGCTACAGAGGGATGCGGGGTAGGTAGTGGGGTATAAAGATGATTAAAATATTTTATATTAAGTGCACAAAAATTCAATAAAAATATACAAAAGTATACACTCAAAACTCTTTTTTTTTTTTTTTGAAAAAGATAGTAAGGAAACTGTCCCTAAGACATTGGTAGAAAATAGATTTTCCAATGAATGTCCTGGGTCTGATTTTCTGTTAGTAGTGCTTCAGCATTAGTATTTTTTAATTGTTCTTTTAGGTGATAAAAGGGAATATAGTCTGGTTTACCCATTCAGTCCTCTCTTTGATATGATACTTCACTATTTTTATTAATCATTTCATGCTTGAAGCTTCTTTTTCCTACCTAAAAGCAAGCCCTTCTGTTATCATAAGGCTACTGCATAATCTTTCTTGTAATGATGGTACAGTTACACTTACAAGTTGATTTTTTCATCTAATTTTTTCTAGGTTCTGTATAGCCTTGACAACATTCTCACTGATGACTCACACTGCAGTAGGAGCTACAGAGATCCCAACGTTCAAGGAACATTTTCAAGTGAGGAAAACTTTCTGCTTCTAGATTCATTTTCTATGTGTGCATCGATGCACATCAAAAATCTACAGGGAGGCGATGTTACAGCTGAGAGCAAATCTGCTCCAGCTACCACAGGAGCCTAGGTCATGACTAAACTTTTCTTATAATTACTGAAGATAAACTTTTCTTATTAAGCTCAAAATCATCAAAATGGAGAGAAAATAAGGATAAAATTATGATAAATACAACTGTAAGGTCAATTTATAAATTGCATTCCTGGTAAGGAGAAGAGTAACTTAATGGCAGCTGGGTGACTATTGGAACAATTGGATACAAAGTGATATACTAAATCTGTAAAATTTCTTTAATTCTATTCCAGTGAACTGATTTCTGTCATTATTTTCTCTATTTAGTTTTGGGACAAAAATTAGATGGATCATTTATTTAAAGTCAATTTATATCTTTTCTTATTTGATATCTCTTTTTAAAATATTTTATTACTGTCGTTTTATGGGCATACTGCCTGGATGTATATATGTAAGTACATTCATGTCACACAAAGGCTGTGGAGGTCATAAGGAGTTCCCTAGGAACTCCAATTAAAGACTGGTTATCCTACATGTTGGTGCTTGTACTCGAACCCAAGTCCTCTGAAATAGCAGCCAATGCTCTTAATTGCTGAGCTATCTCACTGGCCCCTTAATATCTTAAATTATGTAACAAGTATACTGAGTCAAGAAATACAGCAATCATGGTTCATGCCCTCCCTCCTTATTCTGAAACCATTTCTTCTCTTCTTCCTTTAAGGGAAGAAACCAGTTGCTGGATTGGGTACCAACATAATTTCCTTTAAATGATATATATTTACTACTCACACTTCAGGATTGGTCTTGTTCTCTCTCCCCTTCTCTTCTTTGCTTTCACACTGCTATATTCCTCGAATAGACTAGGAAGCCTCCTGAGTAGTCTCTTACAACCCTTCTCATTGTTGCTATATTTCCTTCTTTATGTAAGTCAAAGTAGGCTTTGGAAAAACAGAAATAATATCACAATAATCTTTTGTTTAAAGAGTACAATGATTTCCTCTAATAGAATAAAATATGGTTCATTTTCCTAGGCAATAGGTTTGACTTCTATTTCTCTTTCTCCCTAATATCTAATCCCCATTTGCAATAATTCTTAAACTATATTCATAGTCACATTTTCCTCAAACATGCCAAGCTTAACTTTTATTTTTGTAACGGGATTTTCCTTGGCTGGAATCCCCTTTATTAAAACTTGGTTTGCCTGAAACTTTGTGAATTTCGAAATTTAAATGTTGTCTTTTGAGAGATAGTCATTCTTCCCCTGACAGGATCTCATGTACTTCATTCTAGCCTCAAATTTTTCTATATAGCTGAGGCTAGATTTGAAATCCTGACACACCTGTTTCCAGTTTCTACTTTGCTGGAATTGCAAGCCTGTGCCACCATACTTGGGTTTGAAGTCACGGTGACTACATAAGTCACGGTAAGGCACTTGGCCTTCGTTTCCATTTATTTGCCATGCAGATTGTTTATATCATCAGATACAGAAGAAACAAATTATTTCTTTGTTGTTGATCTACAACAAAGCATTTTTGTTTAATGTGTATGGCTGTCTTGCTTGAGTATGTGTTCCTGTGTCATGCAATACCCATAGAAGTCAGAAGAGGTCATTGTATTCCTCTGAAACTGGAGTTACAGATGGTTGTTAACTGCCATTTGGGTGCCTGGTCTTTTGCATGAGCAACCTGGACTCTTAACCACTGAACCAATGCTCTGGCCCCTAGAATCCTTATTTTATTCAAAATCTATAAAACCTACACCATTTCTAATCATTTAATAGTCGTTCATTTAAAAAAAAAGTGTGTGTGTGTGTGTGTGTGTGTGTGTGTGTGTGTGTTTAGTAGGTAACAATCCATAGCAAGCTCTATGTTCAGTTTGAGCCATTCATTGTTGAGCAAAACAGATGAGTTCTCTTAATGTCATGGAAGAGTGCCTTCTCA
Source organism: Eospalax fontanierii (assembly GCA_035773235.1). NCBI lineage: Eukaryota > Metazoa > Chordata > Mammalia > Rodentia > Spalacidae > Eospalax > Eospalax fontanierii. Next base: position 21,758,073 of record CM069552.1, read on the forward strand.
AAAGAACAACTCACATTATCTAAGTATTTGAACTGACAGTGATGTAAGGGTAAGAGTGAAAGCCAATCAATGGCAGCATGGAACTGGGTGATCAGGAAGAACCTTTCCAAGATGACAAGCGTTCACTAGCCCCATAACCAAGTAGAAGACACTGAGAAAAGCATTGGGCATGGAAAGTTTGCTCATAGCCCTGGCATCCCCTAAAACGAGAAGCATGAATAAAATCCACAAAGTAGTGGGAGCATTGACTCAGCTAAGGACTGAATCAAAGCCAGTATTGTTTCAACACACAGTGGTACATGACAAAGAGCTTTATGTGAGGGAGAGAGGTACCTGTGAACTGGAAAAGAACCTGCCGTCCGGCCAGGTAGTATACTATACACTTTTGGTTTGTGGAAATCAAGTAGAGAAAGCATGTACGAGAATTTAAACTTTTAGTGATAAAAACATGAAGCGTGTATGATAGTCTTCGTGTCTGTAAACAGGTGTCAGCCATTGCATTGATCCTTTCAGCAAAGGTCTGAGGGAGAGTTTGATATGCTTCATAGTTCATTTTAACTTTCTCTAGATTCAACTCAATCTTAGAACCTCTTTCCTGAGGTAGGCCTTCTTCAACTCCTTTCCTTCTTCAGAAAGAGAATCTCTTCTCAAACTCATGTGTGCTAGTTAGTTTTACCTGTCATCTTAGCACAACCTAGATTTGGGAAGAGACTTAACGTGGAATTATCTGGATCAGGTTGAACTATACACATGTCCAAGGGGAACTGTCTTGATTGATAATTGATACAGAAAGACCTGGCCCAATGTGAGAGAGAGGGAATCCTAAGCGAGGTCCTGACCTAAACAAGACAGGCAAAGGCTAGATGAGAGCAAGCAAGTAAGGTCGTATTTATTCTTTCTTTACTCTGGAGTGAGGAGTGCAGATGTAACTAGCTGCTTGAGTTCCTGCCTTGACTCTCCACAAATAGTAGAATATAACTTGGAATTGTAAATCAGCTAAACCCTTAACTCTACAATGATGCTTTTTCTTAGGCTATTTGTCAGAACAGAAATGATACTATAACATAAGGCTTCCATAAAGTCTCTAAAAAGTATCTTTCCTTGGAATCTTAGGATCATGGTTTTTATCCTGCTCTTTTGAGATGCAACTCACCCTTTTTCTAACTCTGGTCCATTTTATATATCAGGAATGTCTTTCTCAAGCACATGAGAACCATTCATTTTACATATAGGTAGCAGACATGACAGCACCCCAATTTCCCATCTCTGTAGCAAGTTAGGAATATAAATTTCATAATGCAGCTGTCTGTGAAGGATTTGATGGATACCTAAGGATCTATTTAATGGAACAGACATGAAAAAGATATTTAGTGATTGCTGAATCAGTTCCCATGCAAGTTCTCACCGGTCCTATTTATCAGACATTTTTGATAACTAGCACGAAAACAAAACAAAACAAAACTATAGTAGTCCAGAGACTGATAGGGAAGGAGCAGTTACTGGTGAAAAATGCAGAGATTAGGGTGAGTTTCTGGGGCGATGATATCGGCCATGCTAATGGTCTCCAGGCTTTTTCCAGATATATGAAATAGAAACTGATCTAGACATCGTCCCCTCAAAGGACTACAAACAGGCACAAAAAGTCATAAATAAATCATGTTTTAAAGATGAAATATTTCAGGATAAACATTTGTGTGGCTCTTCCATTATTATAATGCTTCTATTATAATATTATGTAATAGTAAATGTAATAATATGTAATAATATAAAATAATATCTATGGGCAAATATTTGGTTTTTAAGGAAGATATCTCTTATCATGACCTAGCAAACCTCAAATACTAAACGGAGTCTGAGCATCAACAACACAAACTTATTTAGTATCTATAGAATGGAGAAAGTTTAGCCAAGTTCACCAATCAACTACTGAACCCACTAGGGATAAGGTAATCATACACATAAGGCAAAATAAATGAATGGAAGAGAGAGCCTGATAAACAGGAGAGGATTTAATGTCTTTTCTGGTAATAGAAAGAGATTATGTAGAAATCAGACACGCCTCTTTTTAATCCTTTCATGGCCAGGGATTCCCTCTATGGGGACTACAAGCTTCACTTGATATACAATAGATAATGGGCTTTGAAGCTTATAGAGGTCATTAAGGTGCCAATTTATACCTTTGTTTTCAGTCAATGATCATTAAGAACTTCTGACCTCCTGGCATCTGTTCTCCAAGGCAAACATGCAGTAGACTAGGAAGCAAGCCAGGCTGCGTAGACACAGAACTGGGTAACACTATGAAAATACAATTTCCAGATAGTTAGAAAAATCAATCCCATTTTTTTTTACTCTATTACAGCTCTTGAAAAGAACTTTGTGATAGCCGTGTTTGTGTCCTCTAAGTAGATTATTTCCAGGACAGGAAGGTACCAAGGACTTTAAGTGCATAGTGACATAGTGAGATTTGTGACTTTAAAAGGTCATTGTGATTGAGAATGTGAATCAATTGCAGAGACTGCATAAATGCACACCTGATACATATTTGTGGAATTGCTTGCTCCGTTAACTCTCATGATAATTTAGTTTATACAGTAATATGCAATCACATCTGCATGACATATCAAGGCTTAAGTATTTCCTCTGGAGAAATAAACAGAGGGCTTAGAACTACATCACATGGAATTCATGTTAAGCAATCAAATTCACCACAGACTGCCTTTCTTCCTGCTCTGTCTATGGCCTCCTGCAGGATAGCAAATATAGTTAACCACAATTTTGAACTAGCATTTGACCTTAGCAAACAACCATGCATACTCAAGTAAGGATTGTAATTAACTAATTAAGTCATTTCTTCTAACACTCATATAAGAACATGTGAAATTGTTTTAGTGTTATTTTTTAATATGCAAGAAATTTCCCAGCATGCAAAATATCACTTATTATTCTGATAAGGATGAATGTGTCTGAACAGGGACAAATCAGCTCAAACAAATGAGGTTTCCAATTGCTGATCTTATGGCCACCAAGAAAAAGACTTTGTCACATGTACCTTTATATTAAAAAAAACATTCTAAAAGTCTTTTTCTAATAGTGCTTTTCTTGGTAATCACTTTGAAAACCTTCAATCAGCCCCTAAGTGAGCTCTTATTTGGAAAAATAAATAAATAAATAAATAAATAAATAAATGAAACAAATATATAACTCTTGATTTAGGCCACCTAAAAATAAAAGGAGATACTCCTTCTCAAGTATTTAGAAGGCTAAGAAAGGCTCAATCTGGGACACACACACACACACACACACACACACGCACAGCTCATCCAGGTGAAGAAATATTACCCTCTGTGTGACTTTCGTAGAATTTTTTTTCACAATGCTGGGAGAAGAAAGATGGATTTCCAAGACCAGGTTAACTAAGGATATTCAGGATATTCAGTATTATCTGCCTTAGGATTTAACTCTACATTATTTTCCTATATTAGGTCACCTACTTAACACTAAATGCATTTCCTCCTATATAATATATACATTATAATTATCTGATTTTCAGGAATTTAGTGATATAATGGAAGAGAAAGCTGTGGTACAAGAAGTCTCATATGGACTAGATGTGAAAATTTCCTTCAACTTGACTGAACTTCAGGGGATGTTCTATTCATCAAGGGGTTCATGAGCTGACTTTCTTTGGAGAATCTCGTTCTGCTCTTCTTGGATTATAAGCTTTCTCTTAAATTCCTGTCCATATTACATCCCAGGAATATCTTTCTCAAGGATGTAGGCATCATCTCTTTGAAAGTCGGGCTTCAGAGAAAATGGTAACCTTATATCTCAGTTTCTGTAACAAAAAAAACCTGACTTCTTAAGGTACTAGTTTGAGCAAACACAGATGGCTTCCACTCTTAAAATCCTCTAGGACACATCCTTTGATCACTCTAGGACTTATATCTCCCCTATTTTGTGTTTTAGCAAAGTTCTGCTCTGTCCTTTCTTTTAGTATAGTAGACCGAAGTAAAATCTTCCTTGTCTTTTAAACTGTTGGGTGTAAATATTCTTTGAAAATTGTTCATTCATTTCTAAAGCTGAAACTCTGGCATTGCCTCTCATAGTGCTGTTTCTTGCTGCATTAATGTTAACTAGCCTGTAGACATCATTAAAAAATTAGAATCAGATCCAGTGTTCACAAAATCAACTGTGTGATGGAAATATTTTGGTTGTTAGGCAAGCAACAATCTACGGATCTGTATTTCTTTTTGCTTTTCTACTATGAGTTCCGTCAGTAAATCTGAATTATTTGCTGAATATATACTCATATCAAAGAAAAGAAAAAAATACAGATTTTCTGAATAGTTATCACTTGAAAATATAATGGAAATATCTGTGAAGACATATTTTCTCCTCGTACCCTCAAAAGAAAGAATTTATACATAAGACCTTTTATTGACAGTTAATTAAAAATACTTTGGGCAGTAATTCAGAGTGACAGAGAAGTGAAAGTTCAAAGATACTTTTATTAGCACAACAAAGGTAGAGTTAAAATAATTTCTTATGAAATTTAAGGCTAGTGCAATCTTCATGAATTTCTCATGCAAACTCAATACAGGTCTAGGAAGAAAATTATTTCACACTTCAGTAATATATGATTTTTGATGTCCTCAGAAATAAATAGCTGCAGAATGCAATGGAATTTGCCCCACACAACACAGTCCTCTCCCCATATGGATTTTACTTCTCTGTCACTATGTACAGAGAAACAATTTATCATGTCAGCTTCTGTATAAGACCCAAGTATATTTTGCAAAACAATAAAAAAACTAGAAAAAAATCTAACCTTCTGACAACTCCTAATAAGTCAGGCTTTGAAATTTTAATAACATGGAATGACAGAATCCTGCTTATTTCTGTAAGTTGGATAAGATATTCTAATAAATAGGTGATGGAAAATTTAGAATTGTTTGAGAAATGAGAAAGAAGGGTGAAGGGCTAGAGATGTAGCTCAGTGGTAGAGTGTCTTTCTATTGTAAATAAATCCCTGAGCTTTGCCCCCTATATTGAAAGAAAAGGTAAAATTAGTAACAATGTAACACTGATGTCAGATACACCAAAGACTTAAGATTTTTCCAGAGACAAAACCCAGTTTTCCTCTAAAAAATACATAAAGTCAACTTGTCCACTACTTTAAAATTATTTAATATGTCCTGAGGGGCTAGAAAGGTAGATGGCTTAACAGCTAAGAACATTTTCTGTGATTTCTGAGGACATGAAATCAGTTCTTAGCATTTCACAACAAGGGGCTCACACCTTCCTAAAACTCTAGACCCAGGGGATTCAATGCCCTCTCTGACCTCCAGGGACGCTCGCACACATGAGACACATGTAAACAGCTATAAATAAAGCTAAAACAAATCTCTAAAAAGAAATTTATAAAGTATTTTAAGCCTAGAAAATTGCATATATGTATATACATCTATATGCACATACATGTCTGTTAATATAACTTACAGGATAGTTTTAAGGAAATTTTACTTTTTGTTTAACCAGTTGATAATGAAGTAAAGGTTGGGTAACATAACAAAGTGGACCATGGGGCTGAAGAGATGTCTTAGTGTTTAAGAGCACTGGGTGCTCTTGCAGAAGACTTGGGTTCATTTCCCAGCAACCAAATTGCAGCTACCAATTATCTTAATCTCTAGTTCCGTGGTATATGACCCTTTCATTTGGCTTCTACAGACATTGTACACATGTGTGCATACATATATGCAGGCATAATACTCATACGCATAAAACAAGCAAACAAACAAATAAATAAAAACAAAATGAACCAGGTGTGATTCAAAGTACCTAGACAAAGAAACTTAATGAAATAAATGGGAGAAGAAGTGAAATTTGGGAGACGGGTGACAATGTGTTCAGCTTTCAACAGGGGTAGTTGTTTGATGTATTTATTTTGAGGTCAAGAACAATGGTCCAACAAGGAAACAGAGAAAACCAACACAAATAGGATTCAAAGTGTTCATATAAATAAGATCACTATGACCTGAAAGCCTAGGGTGTGAATGGAATCTTGAGTAATGCGCGCGCGTGCACGTGTGTGTGTGTGTGTGTGTGTGTGTGTGTGTTTTCTAGGTTCCTTAATTGAATGAAAAAACAATGGTGATGATAAAAGCTGGAAAGGGTAGAGGAAAATAAATAGTCATTATATTCTATATCAATAACCAAAGTAAAAGATTGACCCAAAGAGATGAAATAACCCTCCAAGGTTAAGTAGAATGAGGACTGCTGATTCAGTAAAAAGTAAGACTTACTGGAGGTTTTCCCAAGAAAACATTTGGTCAATTCAAGACCTGGATTGAATTCAAGAGAAAAATGTTTCCAAGAAGTGAAACATAGAAAGGGACTATTGTTTGAGCTTAATGTATTAAAATAAATTTAGAGGAGAGAAATACATCGTTTTATTTTGATAACTACAATTCTTTGTAGGGAAATTTTTTATAAAGTATTAAATGGTTGGTCATTACTAAGGATGTTGCTTGGTTTACGTTATAGTGGGCAAGAAATAATATATAAAGTAAATGGTATTAACAGAGAGCCTAGATAATTTGTCCTAATTATAGGAACAAAGAGAAAAATAAAGGACACAGAGCCAAAGGTACAGACATATTTAACAATTCTACTGTATGAACATTGTTTTCTGATTACTAGTTTTATTCATTTGTTTGCCTGTTCTTTTTGAAACAGGGGTCTCCCTGTAGCCTCAACTGGGCCATAACTCACTTTGTGTGGCCCATGATCATACAGAGGTCCACATGCCTCTGCCTCCTGAATGCTGGGATTGAACAAGTACACCTCTTCTAGTTTTTTCAATGAACTAGTAAACTAGGTAATTAGTGCAGGAGATGCAGGATTTAAAATTTTGCAAAAACAACGAAATAAAAAAGGAAGAGGTATGCATTAAATAGCGAAATGGAGGCAAGTCATGGAATCTTGGTTTGTGGAAGGACTTGGCATGTAACTAAATTTCAGGAATGAGTTTCATTAGGAGAAGTGTACTGGAACCCTTGCTTGGGCGTTGTGGTGGGAAATGAGAAAGGAAATTGTAAATCATATAAGAAAACAATATGAACCTGTTCCTTTGAATGAAAGAGAAGCTTCCCTGTGAGTTCTGGAGAAGAGCTTTATTAAGATGAGCAGATTGGAGGTAGAGAGATGGTTCAGTGGTTAAGAGCAGTGTCTACTCTTGCAGAGGACCCAGGTTTAGTTCCCACCACCCACATGTCTTCTAACAATCATACATAACTCCAGTTCCAGGACATCTGACTGCTTATTCTGGCCTCCATGGACATTTAACACATAGATAGACTTACTGACATGCAGGAATAACACTAATGCACATAAAAAGTTAAACAAATACTTAAAAGAGGAATAGACTGATATAAAATCAGAGGGCTATCTGTCTTGGTAGGATGGTGGTGGCGTGGAGCACAGAAGGGAGTTCTGACTACAGGTTTTGGTAAGCTATGTGAAGTTTTACATTACACCACATTATTCACCTTTATATCACTTCCATGACTGAGAAATTTACTATGTGATGTCATCTTGCAGTTATGCATAAATAAAAATATCCTTATCCCGGCAACTATTTTAGGCCAAGAACAGACTCAAGCTGCTGAGAACTCAGTCCTTTGCAGTTCTGTCAGAACTGTGTAGAACTGTATTCCAGAACAAAGGGTCCATCCTTTTTTTTTTTTAACTGACACATTATATCCAGCAGGAAATCAAAAAGTAAAAGATCCTGACCATAACATTACGTCCTTTCTTGAACCATATGACACACAACCAAAAGAAGATATTATCAATGAATCCTAGGTATATCCCATGCTATTAGCTATTAGCAGTGATTTCTTGAATATACCAAACATCCATATGTTCTTTGAGGGTTTAGTGCGAGGAAGGGTCATGAGGGATTAATACCATATTGTTCTGGTCCCAAGAGGCACACAAGCTTTCAGAGCTAGCCTACAATATAAACAACCTAAGATAAGAGCAGCCTTTTGGTTGCAGGTTGAGTAAAAGTCATCTGTCTACAGCACACCCATGTAGTAAAGTCATTGCCATGTATGACAAGACCATAGAGGAGCCAGACATCATAAATTAGGAGCTGTAAAAAATTCCCAGCATTGCAATGACTTTTTACCTCTCTGTCAAAGGAAGGAAGCTGCAGCCTGAATTCTTTAGTCTGTGTCATCTGTCCTTTTGGAGTAACTAGTACATCAAAGGTACCAATCAAATAATATAAATTGGAGGGAGAAGCTAAAATAGACAATGAAACAGAGTAAGAATGCCCAGCATCTGAGACTGCTTTGGGGTTAGCACAGTGAATTTAAAGTGAGAACACTCTGCATGTCTTTCTTCCCTCCCACATTTATATCAAACTTCAAAAACGAAGATAGATTCTTCTAGCATTGGAGTTTTGCAGAGCAGTACTGAAAAATTACAAAGACCCAGAGGAATAAGCTATAAAATTACAACGACTGGCAGAAACAGGAAAATCCTGGGGTCTTGCTAGCCAGACTGTTGAGTTCCCACTTCACCGGCAGACCCCATCTCAAACGATGGGGTACAGTGAGTGAATCAGTTAACTTCTGTTGCTCTGATATGAACACATGGAAGAGTTTATTTGGGCTTGTGATTCCAGAGACGTAGAAGTCCATAATGGTGGGGCAGGCAGGGCATGAGGAAGCTGGAGCAGAAGGCTGGTGATCTCATCTTCAAGTATATAGAGAAAGCACCGAGCAGGGAAACTAGAAGAAGAAATGGGCTATGAATTGTGGAAAGCCTGCTCCTGGGGACGTGTTTCCTTCATCTGGGTCCAAAGGCTGCATGACTATCCCTGAAGGACGACATCTACTCACAAAGTGTACAAATATTTGAACCTATGGGGCCATGTTTTGTTCAAAGCACCTCAGTGGGATCAGGGAAGATACCACTTGACATTCTTCTCTGGCCTACAAACATATATGTACATACTTTCATATATTCAATCATATACATACATATACACACTCATATACACACACACAAAGGAAAGATTTTTGAAGGTATAAGAAATGTTTAATAATAAATCCTATATATTTCTTACTGATGGTAGAGTGAAAATGTTCCAGCTGAACAATGAAATAAATGAAAAGTTCTGTAAGACAGGTGTCATTTGTTCTTAGGAAAGAAACCATAGTTCTAAGAAGTTATTTTCTCAGAATAATAAACCTTCTCCAATCTGAATTTGAGGAGCAGTATCAATCCAATATTTAACAACATCCAAACCTTCCTGTTTTGAGATTCAGAAAGTCTGTAGTGCATGGAAGAAAGAGTGATTTCTTTATGGGAATTGTCTCAGACCATGTAATACTATTGTTTTTTATATTGTTTTATAAATTTATTCAACATATCATGAAAGGAATTAAGGTGTGCCTTCTTCCAGTCTAATATATTTCAGAACATTTATTTGTAGAGTTCATATTAAAATAGTATTTCCTATAGGAATTGTCATCTCAGTTTTGAAAAAAAGATGAAACAGACTCAGACTATACAAATGCGAGATCCTGTACTTGGTTAGATGTGAGATTTGAACAAAGCAATCAAACTCCTTGCTTCCTCTTCCATGTTTAGAATAACGAGATAACAATATCTACCTTGAAGTTACACTACAGTAGCTCTGAGGGGAGCTGGGAGAAGACGTAAATTCAAAATATTTTATGTCTTTGTATTACTGTGTCATTTACACATCACACATTACAGTGATGCCTAAGTAAAACAGCGTGACTCAGCATCCATTTATTCCAAGACGGATCTGAACTGTTCTGAAAAGCTGTTCCTTCAGAATTTTCTCAGACATGTGCTCCTGAAAAAGGCTCACTCTTTCTTTCATGGAAACACTATATCCAGCATAGACTGGGAAATAAAAATGGAACACACTTATCAGAGGACTATGTCCTTTCTTACACCTATTGACCTTGGAAACACACAACCACAGACTCAAAGACATTATCAGCTTAATCTCTGTTATTTGGAACACAAAGAGAATAATCATTGTTGCTTGAAACAAATATACAAAATGTCTACACATTCATACATTCCTTTGTGTCAAGTGTAAGAATAATCATGGGGGATTCAGGCTCTATGTTCAGATCACAAGAGGAACTTGTCTCAGTGAGTTTATCTGCATAACAAACAAGATAAGATTAACGTTTTGGTTGCAAGGTTAGGTAGAGCCATCTGTCCAGAGCATGCCCATATTGTAAAAATCATTGCCACGTATGACAAGGAGTGAAAGAATGCATTTATAAAAATGGATATATCTCACCTCATTCTGAAAGACCAGCAGAAGAGAGGGAGTGAAGAGAAGTGACTTGTTCAAACTGTTTCTAGACATCTGGGATATAGATCTGTGTTCTCTTTGGAATATATATATATATAATAAAATTTTTGTTCTTTAGTAGAATATAAGAATAGATGCTCACATATCTAAATATACATCAAGGGATAGATAGGGAAACATAATTTACACTGGAAAAGAAAAGAGCACTAGGTTTTGGAAAATTTCTGAAAAAGAGAATTAAAAATATTTTCAAAGTAAGGAGGTCAGAGGAAGTGAAGCTTATGCATTACCATGGAGCATATTTTATGATTTGGATGTTTCGCATTCAAACCTTACTTCTTTGCACATCTTTGATGTACAAATTCCCTCTGTTACAGCTAGTGACATTAAAGTCACCTACAACTTTATGCCTTATCAACAGGAGATGGAAATAATTACTGGAGGAAATAACAAACCACTCTTTCAAAGATGTTTACTTAAAGGAGAAAAAAAGGGGGTACTTCTACGTTTACGCTATCTTTTCAGACTTACCCCTTCCCAAACCTACCACTTTCCATCTCTACTAAATGTCTAAAATGCAATCAGGGTTCTCTTCATCATGTGGATTCTTAACCCCTCCTCATTTGCTCACTTGTTTGAATTTCATCAGGGAGCTTATGTAAGAGCTCTATGATCCAAATCCACCACAAAATACTTTTTATCTTTTATTTTCTCCTTACCTACTAAACTCAACATACATCTGATATTTTGGATTTAATTCACTACTGTTGTGTGCCAGTATGCATCATAACAAGTGTGTGGAGGTCAGAGGACAACCATGTTGAGAAGATTCTCTCCTTCGACTGTGATGTGTTATAGGGATCAATTTCATGCAAGTGCTTTTACCGATAATTTTTCAATGAAAATTCGAATTGCACTGCCTAACCAATATTCAGAAAAAGGGATGGGAATCGATGTATTAGAGTCCTGTGAATACTAGAACCCCTGAACCAATTACAATTCAGTTAAGGGAAGAATGTGTAATGACATAGAAGGTTGTGTGATGTTAGAGATTAGAGATGTGAGTGATATTCTCGAAGGGTAAACTGTGAGCAGTGATGATTCAGCAAGGTGTATATCCAGAAATCAATGAGAGCTTGTATGGTAGGCAAATACTTATGCCAAAATAATTCATTTGATGCATGAATCATGGTGGTTCCCAAGATTGAATACCATAATAATCAATCTCATACTAGACAGAACCAGGTGGAGTTTAAAAACACTGTGTAATGAAACCAGGGCGCAGGGAGTCCTGATGGAGACATTGGATGGTAGAAAACACCAAGTGGGATTTGACTCCTTTAAATTTAATGTTGAAAAAAAATATCTGGTATCTCTAGAATCCAACTCTCAAGAACAAAATTAAATCAGGTCACACAATCCAGTTGAAAAATAGAAAGTTAAGTATAGTATCTTGGCACAGCCTTGGAATATAGTTAATAAATTTTTTAAACAATATTATGGTCAAGATCACAGACAGACCTAGTGTAATTATGCTTGAGTTGGAATCCTAATATGAAGATAGTGCCTACATCAGAGTTTTTACAAGTAATGATGGAAACTATTCATGTAAATCAGTGAATCTGTGTTCTAGGCTCAGAAGAGGTATCAAGGACATATTAGCCATACCAAGAGAATGCAGCCAAATTATTTTCAAACTCATGACACAAGAAAGATCTAGAATCACATATATTAGGAAAAGTATAATCTTAGTTTTGAGTATACTAGCTAAAACAGCAAAAATACAAGTCTGATTTTTTTTTCTTGGACAAAAGCATATGTATCTGCTGGAATTCCTTCTTTGTAAGTAGAAATTATTTAGAAATTATTGTTGGTGGTCAGACAGACCACAGAATTGCCAACACTGTGCAATATTGTTGCTCTGAAGAATAAATACATTTTCTGAAAACAACAACAAAATAACACGTCTTTTAAAAAAATGTATTATTTCTGTTTAATGTGTATGTGCCTATTGCCTGCATGTATATAAGTGCACCTGTGCTGTGCAATGCCTGTGGAGGTCAGAAAGGGACCTTGGATTCCCCATAACTAGAGTTTCAGATGGTTGTTAACTACCATATGGGTGCTGGGAACTGAACCCAGGTCTTCCACAAGAGCAGTCAGTGCTCTGAACCACTTAGCCACCTCTCCAGTCTCAACCTTACTTTCTTTTTTATAAACCAAGTTTCAACTACAGATGTTAAAACAGGAGCTTTGTTATTATAGTATTTTATAATATTTACAAGTGTTTTCCTACCAGTGGCAGTTGTCTTCTTGGGGCAATTATGCAGCCGGTACTGAAGACTTTTAATACCACCACTTCTTTCTTCAGGTTTTAGTATCAGCATATAAATGGCATAAGTGTTAATTAATTTACACATTCAGGGGAAAATGTGAAAGATTTCCTGCAAAATAATAGGTGTGTATAGTCATTTGTGTTGCAGCTTACTCCTGTTTTCTGAAAAAAAGAAAATTCAGTTTTATTCAAGGAGAATCGTGAAAATAAAATGAAAAAAAATCAATGAAATCAAAATTTTTTGCCATGCAAACATTTCTACTGTTGCCACCAGGCTTACATTACTGAGAATTCTGTGCTTCAGGTCCCAGGCAGATCATTAGGCATAAAAGAATTGTGTCTACTACAGTTGCTTCTTCATATCTAGGAGTTTTGCATATGTTGATTCAACTGATTTTGAATTCAAATTACTCAGAAAACAAATATGTGTCAGCACTGGATACTTACAGCCTGTTTCTTGTCATTATTCTCTAAACAGTGAAGTATGATGGAGATTAATTAACATTTACATTGTAGTACTATGACAAGTGTTATAGAATTGATTTAAAGTGCAGGGGAAGAAGTACTTAAATTCCATGTCAATGACTCTATCAGTTTATAGAGTGGATTTGAACCTCTGCAGATTTGGTTATCTGAGCAGTCCTGGAACCAGCTCCTCAGAGACACCAACTGTGACTGTACTTTTATTCTTCAGTTGAGATATTATTGCATTCATTTTACATTTGAGAGGGTAAGTACTCTCTTGGGAACTTCTTTCAGGCCACATATGTACTGAAATGGAGCCGTCTTTTGGGTCCTTCATTTCTAGTATCGGTATACTTTTCTTTGTTTTTTGCCTCCTTCAATGCATCTGAATGGTTGCTTTTATTAAAGATAATTATAATTTAAGGACTCAAAAAGTCCTTAAGATAAAGGGAGAAAGGGAATTTAAAAATAGAACAGGAAGGGTTAAATGTGGTGGGGAATGGGAGGTACAGGACATAAAAGAGAGAAAAGGGAGGGATAACCAACTTTAAAGATCTTTAGAGAAAGTCATATGAAAACCTAATACTATAGGAACTTCTTAAAATATATGCATCTGCATTATACAAAGAGAATAAAATGTGATACTTTAGCGTAGGGGACCTTGCTCTGACTAGCCACCATAAGCAAAGTAAAAGGCCAATAGCAGAAATAGAAACCCTCCTTTGAAGTGGCTGAAGAGGGGTCACTTAGACCCTCAGATAATCTTAGCTACTGTCCCTGATCTTGGTTACCCACCAGTACTTGATGGGAAGACTGTATTGCTGAAGACACTACATACATGCCATGTAACACAAACAAGGAGTAGTCAAACTGATACTGACTCAAAAGCCTAATGTCTACTGGCTAGCTTTCATATTATTAGAAGGTGCTATGCATGCAACTGGAAGAGGAATCTAATTCTTATCCTTACCCAGTGTGAAGGCTGTGAACTTCAACAACAGCTGGTCAGCAACATATGCCTACTGGTGTAATAGTGACACAGATATTATGAGAGTAACCAATCACTTTCAAATTGGATTTAGGATCTTCTCATAAGTTGGAGCACATATCTGACATTGATATAAAGCCTAGGAACCTCTGGCTAGACATGTCACAGGCCATAGGCTGAGTCTCATGTTATCATTCTGCTAAATAGAAATGGTATTAAACCATCTCCTAATGCCTTGTTGTTATATCCATAGATTGATATATGGCTCCTCTCTCATCAGAGAATCTTCCTCATGCAGAAGACAGTGATTAAGAGACTCAGACTTTACCAACATGAGGAGGGTAAAAAGTTGCAGACTGCTTATGCTTGAATAGGACACCTATATCAAACTTTTGCTCCCCTCCCCAAGAACTAGGGATCATTGAAGAAGAGAGGGAAGAAAGATCATAAGAACCAGAGGTACAGGAAGGCCACAAGGATACAGAGTTAAGCAGAGCCTGGGAGCTATTCATATGAACTCACAGCAATGTTTACATGTACAAAACCCACATAGGCTCAAACCTTGCACAATCGCATCATGGACTCATGGAGGTAGATAAATAACCCCATTCTACCTGAGAAACTATTGGCAAATGATGGCTCCTGGGAGGAGGAGAGTTAGTGTCCTTCAAGGGGGAGACTCATGGAAGTTTGGCCACACACCATTGCATGATCCACGCTAAAGGGCATTGAGTGCTCTAAGTTCATGTTTTGCTCTGTGTGTTCTGTAAGAACACACATCAGGTAGAGTGCATGAAATTGATTGGGAGCAGTGTACATTGGGGACTGGATTTAAATTTGATTACATTATATTATCAGAAATTTGAGGCCTGAGAGGTGCCCATGTTTGGTTCACAGTACCCAGATGGCAGCTAACAACCATCTGTAATTCCAGTTCTGGGGATCAAACATCATCTTCTGGCCTCTGCAAAAACTGTATAACACGATACAATTACATAAATGCAGGTAATATATTCATGCACATAAAATAAGAATAATAAATGAAATATAATAAATATGCAAAAATTCATTAAAATTTACAAATAAACATTTAGTATAACCAAATTAAGATATGTTCAGGAAAGTTTCTTTAAAAGTGGTGATATATTGAAGTGCGGATGGTTTAGTAACTTACCTTTATATTGCCTTGCAAATGATGTGAAAACCCTGGACTGTAACAGAAAAGATGTTACCACAGCTGAAACTAAAAAGACAAGGACAGCAATCAGTTACTTAAATATAGCACCATATGAACCAAGTAAAGCACACATTTAGTATAGACAGATCAAGCACAAGATGACCTGAAAAAGGATTTGGGGGATCTAAATATATGACCTGTATTTCATGTCTCCCTGTTATTCCAGATCATGGCTTCTTACTTACTTAACAGAGTCCCAACACACAGAAGAAATTGTGGATTTATGATCTAGCCCAGACTTTGATGCTAAAACAGCATCTGAAAGAATGGGAATATTATGAAGAAAATAAATTTATTTCTAACAGTTCAGGAGATTGGAAAAATCCCTGAGATACTGGCATCTCATGAGCCTCCTTTCCTTGGAAGGCATTGTGGATGAGGGAGAGAGACCAGAGAAAAGAAAAAAGTTCAGAAAGCTAAACTCCCTTCTCTAATAAGCCACTCCTGTGATAGCTTGCCAACTCCAATGATAATGTCCTTAGACTATTCATGAAGGTAATTCCTCAAGACACAGACACCTCTTAAAGTTCCTATACCTTAAGAATGTCATGATCAAAATCAGATTTAATGATAAGTTATGCAGAGAATGTCTTAAACAGCACATTCATGCAGATCATATTTTTATAGCAAACAGTACAGAATACCAAAAAAGGATATGAAATATGAACAAAAGACAGACAGATATGGAAGCCCTGGCTACACTGAGCCCAACGCAGGCAGCATAGGAGTTGCCTGTTATAGAAGTATATTGTGGCTTCTCTCTTCCTTAATCTCAAGACTCAGTGTTGGAGACAACTCTTGGTTAGATCTTATCATTTACTGCCAGCAGACAACATAATTATGACTATGAATTCACAGAATATTTATGAATATATATGAGAATGCAAATGTACTTTAGAGTTCTTAGAAATAAATAACAGAGTGTGATCCCCTGCCTACACATGATGCTCTGCTGTGTCTCTTCTCTCCACCAACAACTCCTAAGCAGTACACCATTTCCAACAAAAAAAAAAAATAAATAAAGGGAATAACTTTGAAACTAAATACCCAAGTCAAACACAGGAAAGTGTCTAAATGGATGGGAGGCAAGAATGTGAAATACTTACCTAGAATTGCACCTTTGCTTCCACTTACATACGATCCTCTTCTTCTTCAGAACATTCCCATGGCATACTCGTGTAGCAGACAACTGCATACCTGCCAAGTTGGCTGAGTCTCTTGGACATGCAAGACAATGCTTGTGAGCTCTAATGTCTGATCTTGCTCCCCTTTCGTTTTCATATTTCATTATTTTTATTTTATTTGATGTGTGTGAATGTAATGCCTGTATGCATTTAAGTCTACTCTTGTTGGGCACAGGTTAGAAAGGTGTGTTGGATACTCTCAAATTGGAGTTACAGATGGTTGTTAGCTGCCAGTTGGGTGCTGGGAACTGAATTCAGGTCCCATGAAAGAGCAGCCAGAGCTCTTAACAATCTCTCCAGCCCTTCGCTCCCTTTTCTTGATCTCCTAAAAATAAGTGAACACACACACACACACACACACACACACACACACACACACACATTCTAGAAACTATAAGCTCCTGTAAGCTGTGAATTTTTTATAAATTTAATTTTATATCCATGAGTGACACTTGGAGCTGTTTTGGTTTCCTAGCATAGATAGCCATTTCCATGCCCGGACTTGATATTTTGTTGCCATTGTTTAATCCTTCTGTGCATATTTTCTTTCTTACTTCACTCCATCTGCAATGACCGTAACGCACATGTCTGTTTTTTTAGTTATTCATCCGTTTTTTTTAGATTTTGTATTTTTTTTCTTTCTTTTTTTGTAAGCTGATTAAAATTTCAAAACAGTTGTCTTTGAGGTCATTGTTTGGCCTTTCTTTCAAGTCTACAGTTGAAGAACTCGATGAAATTTCTAGTTCATTTTTTATGTTGGTCTTTTTGAGACAGGGTCTCATGGTAGCCCCAGGTGACCTGGAGCTCACTACATAATTTCCCTGTCTTCTCAGGGTAGATTCAGAGATCTTCACCCACTTGCCTGGGTCAAGAGGGAAAAGAATGAAAGAGTGTGGTCTACAGCCAGTGATAACACATACCAAGGCAAGTGAAAAGTGTCCATAGAGAAAGATATTTGATGATCCTAAGGTATTAGTAAATGAGCTTCAATCAATACAAATAAATTATCACCAATTAAAATCACAGTATCCTTCATTTTGTTAGTATTCTCTCCAAATACTGTGTACCCCCAAACCTCAAAATGTCTAGTTTTTATTCAGAGGTAGTTTCTTTCCTCTTGAAGAAACAGCACTGCAGGCTTTCAGAGATCCCAGGAAGTTTCCAATGCTCATAGGCAGAGAGCTGGCTCCAGACTCCCTTGTTAACAGCCTCAGCTGCACACCTGAGATCTGTCTTCTGCATGGATTAAGCTCTTGAAATCCTCATTAATTTTTCATGCTCCCAGACTCCTGGTAAGAAAAGTGATACATCTAATGTCCAATTTGGAGGAGAGGAAGGTTTCCTTTAGAATTTCATAGGATGACCATGGATCACAGGTTTTAGACTGAATCTGATAATAATTCTAGTCAAAGAAGAAAACCATTATCACCATAGTTTTCCCCCACACTGGAGCTATGTTTCAGATGTGATGGTGAGACTAGAAGGACTTCTTTCAAGTGCTTATGTTTCATTTAAGAAGAGTAAAGAGACTGTCAATATGTCTTTTTTGATTTTTACTTTTAGTTTCCCACCCCCACCCTGAGGCTGGAGAGATGATTCAGCAGTTATGACCCTGAGGCTGGAGAGATGGTTCAGCAGTTATGACCCTGAGGCTGGAGAGATGGTTCAGCAGTTATGAGCAACTGACTCCTCTTGCTGACTCCTAGAATCCTGTTCCTGGAACTCAAAACAAGAAATTTACAGCTACCTGGAACTCCTTTACCAGGAGATCTGTCACCCTTATCTGATTTCCACAAGAACCTTCAGACAGATGCAGATACAAAGACACATATACATACACATAAATAAAACTACAATAAATCTTTTAAGACATTTTAAAAGACTTTTTTTTTCTAAAAAATAGCCAGGTGGTCATCTCAATCTCCAGTACCAGAGAGCTTTATTAAGTAAGATTATTGTTGAGATCACCCATACTGACTATGTGGAGTTTGATATATAAATGAAAACTTTCAGCAAGGTTCCCTCAGGTGATTGTTAAGTGCATGGAAGTTTGAAATCTCAGTGATTCTTGTCCCCTGCCTGCATTGTCTTTTGAACCTCGTTGCTCACTTGGCCCTGCCTCTAGAACAGACTAAGTTCTGTTATTCCACAGCACATTCTATTTAAACATCTTTTGGTACTAGATTTAAATATGCTCTTTGTTGCTGCCCACACATTAGGTCAAAATAAGATCGCTTTGACAGTTTTACAATGTGCACAGACTTCAAAATTCTGTAAGATTTTTCTGAACTATAAATTGCTGAGAAAATCTAGGAACAAAAATCTTGTCAGTGAGTGATCTTTAAAACAAGAGAGACCCCCACTGACACACACTAAATGAAGCTATATTATTTAATATGAGAGACAAATCTCAGAAGTAAAACCAAGCATCAGCTGCTTCCTTTTGCCAAGAGATTTTTTTTTCTCAATCGATTTTCCAAAAATATGAAAAAAAATGTAAAGCGTCAAATTATATCTCCACTTACCACTTGAAAGATTTGGGAACACTCAATTATAACTCAGTAAAGCTTTGGTGGTTCTGATTGGTATGGAAAGTTTCTTCATTTCTATTGTTAACTTCTTATTTTTTTTCCAGTGTCCTGTACAACAGTATTCTCGAATCTTCCACAGGGAGCGTCTCTAACTTCAACGACTTATTCCAGTCTTTCTTGATTCTGGAACTTAGTAACCACTGTTCACACCTCTTTCTCCTTCAACAAACACATTTGTCTCTATACTCTTCCAAAGTGTGTGCTTTTATTCCAGTGTTTAATGCAAAACCTTGTGACTGAAATTTTTCTTAAATGTATAAATGAGTTTTGTCAATTTTAGTGAAATCTTTATTGTGTAATATATTAGCACCAGCATATTATTAACCATTTTCATCATGTCGCTAGTTTATAATATGTATGTTACAGTAGCTCTTGAATATATTCAATGTAGCAGAGAGAGTTTGAATTAATAGCTATGAAGGACACAGGACACAGGCAGGATCGAGCATCAGACCTCCTGAATTCCCTACCAGATTTTACCACTAAAGGTCACATGAATAAGCTAGTCCCCAAACTGTATATAGTATAAAATGTGATATTGCATTTACATGCAATAGATTCATGCTATTATATTTTTATGTAATATATGCAATAGTGTGAACATCATTTGAAAACAATTATTTTTATTCCTCCATTTTTCATACAGGGACAAGACTCATAAATGAAGTCCATATTTCTAAGCATCACTTACACAAGAATGAGTATTACTCTACAGATGTTTAGCATATCTGCACACATTCTCTACCCCTCATTAAATACTGCAGATCCTTCACTGTATCTTTGTTTTCCCAAAAGTTACTAGATATTGGTTTCACACAACTCTAATGGTATATCCAGGCATGCCTTACAGAATGTGTTGTCCAGCTTGCTAGGATGCAGCTCTGATTTTATTATGTAAATTATAAAATAGGTTAGGAATAAGTAGAACTTTCTGTCATATGGCACCTAATTTAAGACATTTATATTTTTGCGACACTAAATGCTATCTGTCCTCTATTATTCTTTTATGTCTTATGGTTCTTAATTGCCAGGAATATTACACAGTTTAAAATACCCAATGAATTGAACATGTTTTTCCTAAACTTACGACAGGCCATGTTTTGATTAAATCATAATATGCCAAAAATATAAGTAGAAATGTATATATTTTTAGGTAATTAACAGTTGGAATTAGAGATGAATAGCACTTCCTCCCCCTTACCAGTTGCTTGGTGATTATAACTGGTATTTTTGTCCAGGCCAATTTTTACCAGCAGGCTTTCTTGCAGACACTTAAAGCCACTTCATCATTTCAGCTGATTTAATTCATCTGCCTTTTTTATAGGGACCGTACAAGACCGAGTTGAAATCAGACACGAAAAATACCACTTTTCAGAGATCCAGCTCCCAAAGGCATTAATCAAATGGATGGAGTTCACATATTTTCACAGTAATTTTTATGAATGATTAGAAGAAAGGTTCCCCACCGCCTTTATTTTTTTGCTAGAGAAAGTCTTCAATATAGCTGGATTTGATAGGCCTCACATTTCTAGCATGCCCTGGCTTTTTCCATCAGCAGTGGTCCTGACAGCTTGTTACACTGGACATTCTCAGGAACAAGTGAAACAGAACTAATACAAAGGTGAAGGCAGCCTGAGATCCTATTTTCCCAGGCCAGAGGGAACTTCCAAGGAGCGTTAGAACTGCAGTGGGAAAAGGCATCTACAAACCGTTGGGCGGTACTTTACCTTCAAAGTAGACTCCTTGTGTTTTTCTTTCAACAGTAGTTCCTTTAGGAGGCAATGTGCTTGGTTCTTCATGGATGTCAGTCAAATCTGAGCAACACTTACGAGCTGGAGTCCTTGTTTTATGGTGGAGAAATCTGAGAATGCACACGATTATTATGTAATTTCTTAAGTTTGGAACAAAGTGGTGTCATGAATCAGACCTGACTGGAAATACTTGACTCAAAGCTATGATCTTGTGGTCTGGGTATCACACCCTAAAATTTGATCAGGACAATATAAAATATTTTTCTTCCAATGATTTTATGATTACATATTCAATATTGAAGTACTCAATTCATTTTGAGAAGTTTTTCCATACATATAAGATAAAGAGGGTCTAGTTCCAATCTTTGAATGTGCATATGCTATTTTTCTGCACTAATTGAAGAGACTTTCATTTCTCCTCTGTATGCTTCATGTATAGTCAATGGTCATTTGACTATAGATTGATGGCTTGCTAACCTTAAAATTGTAATTGTCAATTATATCAATAAAATTGAGTTGGGAATAAACTTACTTTCTTTTCTACTTTGTACTTATGTTGACTTACACTCTAAGTTTGAAGAAAAGAGCATGAAAGGCAGACTAGTTAAGAGGAACCACGAGGATTCCTTCATTCAAGCAGATCAGAAGAGTAGAAACTGCAGCCTTGAGACAGAAAGATGGAAAGCTAAGAGCAGTTCACAGTCACATAACACCTGCTATGCCCTGAAACCTATTCTAGGCACTGTCCTCCCTCACCCCATAAGCTAGGAAGAGATGTTAAACTTGAATTTAAACCTCTCAGGAATATGATTTATACATTTAAATATAGAAAGTACCAAAAAAACTGGAGGAAAGGACCAATAAATTTGGGTTTAGTATTTCCACAGGTGACTAATATTTGGTCATAAACCATACATCCAATTATGAGGATTTGGGTAATGTGTAAAATGATAAGATTGCCAACAAATTATTTAAGAATTTGAGAGCATAAAAGTAATGTCATTAGAAATAAAATGATTAAAGTATACAAAAATAAAATGCTTTTAACCTAGGCCATAAAGGAACCCATAGGTTGATAGAATTTTTTATGTGTCCATCATCATAAAATAAACTGTTCTATTTCTCTACTTTTCTGAAATTTATCAGCATAACTATTTTACTATTAATCTTGAAAAGTAAACCTGTCATTTAAAAAATGTTTACATGGTTAATTGAATTCTCTGACTCAGGAATATATCTCTATTTCTTAGTCATTGATTCTTAGTGTAACTGCATTTATCCAGTTAGTTTTAAGTCTAGAGCTGGTTTGCATTCAGGTTAAAATTATTCTAAGGGATGGTTTCAGTTTACTTCATATCATACTCCCAGACAGTTCTTGGTGTAGTATAGTTGGTCAGTTTAAAAACTGTCTGGTGAATCACTGGGGCAGAGAGATGGCTCAGTGGTTAAGAACACTGGCTGCTCTTGCAGAAGACCTGGATTCCCAGCCCCCACATGGCAGCTAACAACCACCCATAACTCCAGTTCCAGGGAAATCCAGAGTTCTCTTCTGACCTATGCAGGCAGTGCAGGGCATGGACAGCTTTATACACATGCAAACAATACACATAAAATAAAAATAATAAAATCTTTTAAAAATAATGTATGGATATGTCTGAATAAATGTTCAATCAGTAGTATTTGCTGTGCAAGAATGAGGACCTGAGCTCCATTCTTATAATCTATGTAAAACATTTGTCCAGCGTGGTGGCACACGTTTGTAATCCCAGTGGCGGGGGGCAAGCATAAACAAGAAGATTCTGGGTGTGCTGACAGGTCACTCTAGCCTATTTGGTTAGCTAAATATTCAGTGAGAGACCCTTTTGGACAAAGTAAAGTTGTACAGCTGTGAGATGACTCAGTTGATAAAGGAGCTTGCCACCAAGACTGACACCCTCATTTTGACCCCCAGAAGAGCTAACACCTGTAATTTACTCATTAATCTCTACATGCATGTTGGGAAGCAAACTCCTCAAATCCATAAAAATGCACAATCGGATGAATTGCAATATAAAATTAAAGAAAAACAACATTGGCAACTTTTGAGGACAATTGACCTTGTCCTATAATCTACATATGAACATGCAAGCATACACATGAACACACATAGACATAGGCATACACAGACACACATAAAAAAACAGTAAGCAGAATAACAATAAAATGTCTGTGATTTTCTATCGTTTACCCCAATTGTAACTTATTCTGTCCACACAGCTCAACTCACTGAGGCCAGCATATTCAAACTCCTTCAGCAGCAGATCACATCTGTTCTGTGATAACCTCTACAGGCACTGCAGAAGGTCACAGGAATCTTCCCCACCCATTCCTGCAAGAGGCAACAGTCCAGAAGCCATTTGTGAATGGTGTCACATTCAATTGTTTTTAATAAGCCCACATGTGTTCTCAACTTAACACTTTTAAAATAAGTGTTAATTTGTGAATACAATTTTAAAATTAAAGTCACAATTCTGAGAAAAAAAAATCCCACCTGTCTAAAAATATGTAAGCACTAAAGAGATTATCTATTCTCTCCATATGCAGACACAGCTTGTACAGTTGACAAGTCCTGGGCTTTGGAGTAAAAAGAAGACTGAAAAACAATCATTTCATTTAACCATCTTGCAATTGTGAACATTATATTCAGAACACCTCAAAAAAGCCCTGAGAAGCATGAAAGTATGAGGAATTACTATGGGAAGTGGCTTTGAGAGACCTTTGTAGGAAACAGGAAAGTCACACAAATGAAAGAAGGAAATTAATGCATAGAAGTACCAGAAAACTGGCTCATTGGGAAGACCTAAGGAGCAGAATGTGCCTAAGGTATATAGCCAAGCAGATAGCTAGGTCAGGTATGAATGAACACTCTTTTTACTTGTTGGAGAGAAGCAACCTCAACCGAGCAGCTACTGAGGGAGGGGTTAAATTGAGTGCCAATCCTGAATACTCCTTGCTTCCATTCTGCTCTACAGAGATGTTTTTCTTTCTTCTTTCAGTGTCAAAGTGTCAGCTCTGTAAAAGCAGCATAGAATCAGGGACATCCTCCCTTTCAGTTGCTATACTTCTTGGCTTGTAAATGCTTGGCAATGTCTGAATATGGGCCTGGAGAAATGTCTCAGCAGTTAAGAACACTGACTATTTTTGTAGGGACCAAAGGTTGAATTCCCAGCTGCTAACAACCATCTGTAACTCCAGGTGCAGGAGATCTCACACCCTCTTCTGATCTCCACAGGCATTACATGATGACTTACATACATGAAGGCATTACATTCATATACATAAAATAAAAATACTAATAAGAATGTTTTAAAAATGTCTAAATAATGATAGGAGGTATTTTAAATTTTTTTTGGATGTATATTATTGATTTCCTTGCAAGTGTGTAATAATATGCCTGTGGAGGCCAGAAGAGGGCATCAGACTGCATGGAACTGCAGACATGGATGGTTCTTAGCTCTCCATGTGAGGGTTGGGAACCAAATCTGTGTCCTGTGAACTGCTGAGATATCTTTCCAGCCCTGGGAGTAGGTATTTTTTCAATGTCCCATAGTGCGTAGAGTGTGAGTATACTATTAAT
The DNA here is from genome assembly GCA_035773235.1 of Eospalax fontanierii. Taxonomy (NCBI): domain Eukaryota; kingdom Metazoa; phylum Chordata; class Mammalia; order Rodentia; family Spalacidae; genus Eospalax; species Eospalax fontanierii. The sequence goes on from CM069552.1 coordinate 21,782,612, forward strand.
AGAAATGGGATGACTAGTTTAAGACTATCTTAGCAAGTAATTATAATACCACAGTTCTCCAAATCATGACATATATTATTTAATCATTATGGAATATTTTTCAACCTGCTGCCTTCTTGGACTCTACAGGTTGAGATTGCCATTTGGAGTCTATGCTTCAGTTATCTCTTACATTATCACTGGCTGCAGTTTTCTTGTAACCTGATTTTTTTCTGTCCACTCTTAAAAGTAAAAATATCAAAATTTTAGAAATCATTGTTCTTAGAAAATCTATGTGAATCGAAATCTGTGCCTTAAAAAATAAGAAATAGGGATGCTTCCCTTCAGTTATGAATATTAGTTCAAAATTCCACCTGTTATCGTCTCCATCACAATATGCATTGAACCTGGAGACATCTTTGAGGAAGTCTGTTATCCTGGACTTTCTGTAGTCAGCCTAACGAGTTGTGGGGTCCGGGCCAGTGCATAGATTCTGAGGGTAAGACTGGGATTGGCAAAAGCGCAGAGACTCCTATGTGGATTTCTTCCCATCATTCGAGGCCCAGTGCACCTAATTACACCTCACATGGATCCCTGATGATGGCCATTCCATAAATCTCTTTAGTGTGCTTTCATAACGCAGAACTGCTGCAGCAGGATTTAGAGGCTAGAGCAAAGCACCCTCTCCAGCATTGCTGTGAAGATGCATTGTTCCAATTAGAGGTGTGCTGCGTTAGATAGAGCTTATCACATCACACAGCCTGGGAAACCAGTACTCTACCAGGACAGACCACCAAGAACCAGCCTAAATGGGGATGGCATATGGATTGTAGTATTCAGAGAAACTGAGGCTAAACAAACAAATAGAATGAAATGTGGTAAAAAAAAAAAAAGAGAGTTGTTGTTATTATACTATGGGGACAACTGTCTGTGCCAAAGGTTCAATTAAGAAAAAAAAATCAAATAGCTAACTTGTCAGTTCCAATTTCAACATTCACAGAGTGTTTTGAAGCAGGAGTCAGTGCAGTTTTGCACCTTGAAATCATTGCCATTATTTTCATAGATATGCCAGCATCAGGTGGATGGCAAACTAGTCTGCATTGCTTTGGTTTCTCCTCTCAGCTTCATGTATGTTTCAGTAATGGCTCCATCCTCAGTGTTTTATCAACAAGGTGGGGACATTTTTACACATCATATGTCATTAGGAACTGCCAACCTCTTTTTCTTGGATTAATAGTTACTGATTTCACATTAAATTTTGTAAATTTAGTGCCTTACAACTAAACACAAAACATGAAGTTCTCCTTTTGATAATTGTCTAGAAATCGCTTTACTTCTGTTCTCAACAGCCAATGAATTTCATCAACAGTTGTTTTACAATCTGTTTAGTTCAATTACCTTGTTTGATGTACTCTAACATCCTTTCACACAGACTTGCCTGCAGTAGAGAAATATTCTGACTGTTGTGTGGTTTTTTTATTTCTCCCTTGTATCCACTGCTCTGATTTGATTAACTGTTCAGTTATTTGCATGCTTGTTTTCCTAATAAATATTTATTGAGCCTCATCTATGTGTCAGGTAGTGATATGCTTGGATACGTAATAGAGACAAGGTGTCTGCATTTGCTTCCTGACATTTAATTGAGCCAGTTTTCACTTTTAGTTTGTTAATACTATTCACTTCATTTTACAGGGAGAGTAATTTGTGTCAACTGCCTTGTTAACTCTAATTATTCTGACATCCTTGTAAGGTGTCATGATGATACTTGCATTACCTGCATAGAAACTGCTGGCTCAGGTCAGCTAGGCTACCGGGTATATATTACTAAAACAGTCAGCTTCGTGTCTGACATCATATTTTTGGCTAGAAAGTCTTTCATATTGCACTAATCTCAGTACTTTCAAAAGGCAAGAAGGAATTACTGGATGGCAGATAAACTAGAAGAGGTAGTTAATTGTAGTGGAGTTTGGGGACAGTTCACCAATGCAGTAGACAGTCATGACATACTATTTATAGAGGGAATCACTACTTCACATTAATATCTTTCAGATTTTAAAAATAAAGATGACTCTGTAGACTCCCTGTTGACTTACTGTTCTTTTCCCAATTCACATAAAGAAGAACCTTAATAACTCACCCGCTGCATGCCACAATTGACTTGAATGGTCCAGTATTAGGCTCTTAGTCAAGGAGCATAGATATCATTTTAGTTAATTGTACTTTAATTTGAAATCATACAGACACTTAATCCATTAACAACTTTCAATGGCATATTGTTCAACTGATGACATAATACTGAAAGAAGATACGAGAACATGATATGAAGAGAGAAACATACAAGAATCAGTCTGGTGATAACTGAGATTACTGCAGAGGCTCTGTATATCAGGCATCTAGGCTGAATTTTATTTGATTTTAAAACTTGTAAACTTTTACTTAGATTTATTTTGCTTTACCTTATGTGACACAGTTTCTCCTGTACTTGCTTCAAAGATAAGCTCCATTTATAATAAAGCTGCATGCTGGCAGTCCCAAATAGTGTTCTCGACTTGCCATTATTTGAGCAAGATTATTCAAATTATTTAATATATCTGGATATCTATCAATATTCCGGAAAACGCTAAGCCAAGACTTCTTCACAGGGACAAGAGAATTAGACTTTAAGTTGTGTGCAGAGGAATTTGGTGATGAATGCAAACTGTCTGCTTTTATGAAGTAATAAAAAGAAAAGCCACAAGTATACCAATGCCTTAGAGTCTCTCCGTGGTGTCAGTGGTAACACTGTTAGGAAGTGTGTGCTTCCATCATCTCCAGTATCTTATTTCACCATCTGCATCATCCACACTGAAGGTGTGTTTTTCACTTTGTAGACATTGGTCTCCCTTCTTGGAATGCCACTTTCCATATACTGTCTATTTATTAGTCTTGTTTTCATTTTTGGTGAATTAATTGGTAATCCCTTTGTAAAGTCTCTGTGACTTTCTTACATACAGAATGAATAATTCCCTGCTCAGTTGTTCATATTATTATTCAGAAATTTTTTTAGAAGTTCTAGTTTTGCCCACTAATTTTTTGTTACCAATGTTTATCCTCTTAGAATATTTGTAGGTAGACATTATGTCTTTGTATTCTTTAATCGCCCTCCCCCCACTACATTAAGTTATAAGCATTAAAGGTAGGTTCTGTACAATTTCTTTCTTTTTCAGAATGACGATTGAGAAAGTCTGAGAAGGAGCTAGTTACCTCCACTTGATACAGAAGGCAGAAAAGTGTGCACATAAGAGCAATTTCTTTATTTAAAAAGAAAAATTAAAAGAGAATATCAAAAACTTGCTCCATATTACTTGCCAGTATAGTCACGATAGTATCTGTTTGGTGATTTTTCAACCCAAGCTTCCAGTTCTCACAAGAAAAAAAGTTTGAATATACTTTGAATATACCTGGATTACAGAAAAAAATGTATCTGTGAATTTATATAGTATCAGAGCATGTATATTCTGATCATATTGTAGCAGCTCATAAAAAAGAATAACAATGCCTGGACAAATTTAATCTTTACTTTTCTCCAATTTGACCTTTAATTTTATTTTATAATTTTTATATCTGCAGATAGAATATAATAATGCAGGAAGAGATTTCTATTTTATATATTTTGTGGGTTAGTTCTTTCCCTCCAAAATCTCAATTTAGCTTGTGGGAAAGCATGATAAAATTACAGTGATTTATCTTACTGAGAGCCTTCTGCACCTGCCTTTATAGTTTATTATATCTTAAGTTAAATTTTATAATTCCAAATTAAAAGTGGTCTGAACAAACCACAAATGCAATTCATTGGAGCATTATGTAAATTATTTCTTCTACTTATCTTTTGTTTGGTTTTTGACAGGATTTTTATAGATTAAAGAATAGTATCTGTACAAATAGGGACAAGAGACTTTGAGAGAAGTTTCTGAGTTTTCCACAATTCCTACTAATGTCATTGAGGTCCAGAGTGGGCAACAGAAATTCCTGAGACTGCAACGAATACCTGACATTAAAACATAAGACTTTTTGTACTTGTTCCATATATTTTTTTATTTATTTCAATATTTTTGAAAAGCAAAATATAATGCTGGAGATCAAATCTTATAAATAAATTCTAAGGATTCTGATTAAAAGTATAAAGTTAAAATAGGCCGTTTAGAGGGCTGACCTAACTCGTGCTTGAAGACCTCATTTCTTCATCATGTTTATTAATTCTTAGTATTTCTTATTTTATGTGTATGTATGTTTAACCTGCATGTATGTAAGTACGCCCATGAATATGATGATGGAACAGGCCAGAAGAGGTTATTGGATCCCCTGGAGTTACAGACAGTTGTTGGTTGCCTTATGGGTGCTGGGAACTGTACTTGTGTCTTCTGCAAGAGCAGCCAGTGTATTTAACCAGTGAGCCATCTCTCCAACCACTATTTATTGATTTTGTTCATATGACATATACCCCTTTCTATTTATAAAACGTAAATCCAGGAAGATATAATTTTCTTATTTTGTTTCTTTGTAAGGATGCTTAATGAGAAATAGTAACTGAAATGTGCATGCTCTGTTAAATGAGCTCTGTTACACCACCAACCCTCTCAATACACATAAAAATATATCATTCAGGGTTATATTACTGCAACTTTCATTTCATTGACCCTTCAGATATTGGAGGTTAGTCAAATTCAGATGTTTGAGGTTAGTGTTAGGGAGCCAAATAGTGACCATGGAGAACTAGGAGAAAATAATTAAATAACATTATCTGAGGAAGAAATTTAATGTGAACCCGTGATTCTTTTACTAAAGCCAATGGTAGTGGAAGAGGACAAGGTGTCACCACTGTAATAAAGAAGAGTAGTAAAAAGAGATGATGCTTCTAATCATTTCTCTCAGCTTGCTGGCAGGGAATGGATGGTCCTATAGGCCTCAGAGTGTCTCAGATCACAGAGAACCAATGGGAGACTATAGAAATCTACATATAGAAATCTCAGGATCTACACACACACACACACACACACACACACACACACACACACAGTTCTAACATGAAAGCCAGTACAGTGAGGCAATCAATAACTTCTCACTTAGGAGAAATATGATTTCACACTTGTAAAAATATGTTTTATGTATTATTTTTATACGTACGCATATATTGCCTGCATATGTGTAAGTACACCCATGTCACGCAGTGCCCACAGAGGTCAGAAAAAGGTGTCAGATCCCCTGGAATTGGAGTTAGGGATGGTAGTGAGTTTCCATGTGGATGCTGGGAATCGAAGCTGAGTTCTCTGCAAGAGCAGTCAGCGCTCTTACCTTGTAAGACATCAATCCAGTTCCTGCATTTCCCATTTTTAAATGTAAATAGACATATGGTACATCTTTATATTCACGTCATTTATTTATGCATGGCTTTACATCCTCTCATTTTAAAAGGATAGCAGCATTTTCATCTTAGAAAATCCAATCATGGTTTTGGTTTGACAAAAATTTAATTGTAGACTTGCATTCATGGAAGCTGGTTCAAAGGGATAAAGCTTAAATTGAGACTGAAATACATTTCAAATATATGTGAAAGGAATGAGCTAATTCACTTACAAAGATCACTTCGTATATGGAGAAATTAACTAGTGAGGTGTTAGTATGCTTCCACCAAATAAATGCATGAATTGGGGGTTTGTGAGTAGCTTCTCAGGATCCCACAGGGTCAGTGAGTGGGAAACCAGAATTCCTGCCCTCTGCTCTTTCCACTACATTGTGTTAATGGCCAGGTCCGAGTGAAATTTAAATGTCACATCCTTTCCATGACTCATAAAATGCCCAGTGCCATGATAGGTTGATTTATTATGTGTGGCCAGAGAAGATTCTATAGCATAATAGACTATAAAACATTCTACCATTAAGAATGACCCTATGTTCTCATTTCCCAGATGAGGAAATGGAAAGGGAGAGAGGAAATGACTGTCAATTGATCATTAATGGAACGCATTGAACTTAGTTCTGATCGTGTCACTCCCTTCTTTAATACAATTTAATGACTTCTCATTGATCTTCAAATAAATCCCAACTCCTTACTGTTTCAGAGAGACTTTTTGAAAATTCTTCCAGTTTTGCTTCTGTATGATAGCTACTCTGATTTTCTTCAGCTTGTTCTGCTTTAGAAGGTTAGGGGGATTTTTTTTTTCTGCAGTTTAAGATTTTCAAACATGTTAGGCTTCTTAGCAAACTTACATGCCTTTATTTTTTCTTACAGGTGCAGTTTTTACTAATCTCTGTAGACACCTTCACCTTCTCTGATAGACTGAGATGCTTAAGTTTTTCTCTGATATCAAATTTATCTATCATCTATCATCTCTCTATCATCTATCTATGCTATCCATCCATCTATCTATCATCCATTTATCATCTATCATCTATCTATCTATCATTTATTTCTCTCTCTCTCCGTGTGTGTCTCTGTGTGTCTATGTATGCAAGTACTTGTGTGTTCAAATATACATGTGGGTATATATGCATTTAAATGTGTGCTTGTGTGTGAGGAGATGAGAGGTCAGCATTAGGTGTCTTCCTCAATAGTTCTCTGTCTTAGTTCTTGAGAAAGGGTCTTTTATTGATGACTCACTGATTTGGCTACCTTTCAGAAGCAGAAAGAAAAATGATGGTTTTAGTGATTGGGGACATTGGAACAGGAGGATTTATTTGGGTTGGGAGAAAACATAAATATCTAAAAGGATAAATATACTAATCATGCTGATTCAATCATGCTAAAGTATAAAGTATATATATATATATATATATATATATATATATTTGAAGAAAGCATCTTCAAATACTACTAGTACTGCAGATACTACTGATAATAAGCAGGCATGAAAATGATCCACAAAACCAAATCAACAAATTTCCCATAGGATGATGAAATTCTTTCTACTTGACTGTGACTTTCCCAAATGGCTTTTATCAGTATTATCTTTTATTAGTATTATCTTTCAGATGAAGTTTATTTCTTTTCCATATATATATTTACTTCATGTCAAAATTTTGGGTTATCACTTTTACATCACTTGTGAGTTTGGAAATGTTATAAAGATAATTTATTTTCAAAAGTAGAAATTAATTATTCCCATAAAATGATCAATAGCATTTATATAATATCCTTTCTGAGTATAGATGTCTTAAGTAACATAATAATTTCAACTAGTCATCATATGTCAGATTTAAAATTATGTATGAAAATGCAATATTAAAAATGTAGGAACTTATGAAAGAGTCCAGTACTTGAGCTTAACTTCTCAGATACTGAGGTCCAAGGCTCAAAATAATTTCTATATTTTCCTATTTTTACTTTGTGATTCCAAAATTCTATCAAGCTAAGCCTTCTCCTTCCAGGTCCTTATTTCCTTTGTTTGGATTTGATGGATAGAGAAGGGCTTCAAGCTATAATAAGCTTATCCTTCTATGCTTGTTTCATCTATCTAGGTCCCCGCAAACTTCCCCTCATAGGACAGGATCCTGGTTCTCACCTAGTCACTGTGTTCTCCCTCTCTGCTGTTCCATTTAAAGAACTAAGGAAGCTACGGTGAACTTCTTTTTGAAACAATTTTACCTGCTCAAGTTTCACTCTGACATCTCAAGTCTCAGACAAGAAGCACTTTTTGTTCACAAATTTCCATTTTAAAATGAGAATTTTTAAATTCCAACAGTATTCTTGTTCATATATATGTGTCTTTGATCATTCTAGTCTGTATTTACAATGGCAGTCTTTCCCTAAAGCAAAGAATTCATCTCTAACTTTGAAACATTTCATTTGAAATCGACTGTCATGAATCTTATGAGTTTATATGTATTTTGGAGTATATTTAAAAGATAAATTTAACTTTCTCATGACTGGAGCAGAGATCAGACTCCCTTCATACAGGTTAGAGTTCTATATTCATCCTAAAATCTTCCTCCTGGTGATCAGATCCATAGGGAGCTGATAGTTACAGCTCCTTCAACTGTCCCTGCCAAAACCCATTTCCTACAGGAACTACAGATAGGCCATGGTGAACTTATTTTAGTTTCAAAATGACTTCTGGAACTCATGCCTTCCTTTGCTAAACCCTGATTAAAAGTGCTTGCAAACAACGTGTTTGAATAACGCCCTGGATTGCGATAATGGAGGTGACTTAGGGTCATTCTCTTCTCCATGTTTTGCCCATTACCAAGTGTGCCTTACCAGCATGTGACACACTTCCTAAGACTGTAAGTAATATAATATATCCTCCTTCCTCTATCTTTCCTAATCACTGAAGGAATGCTCTAACAACATGGACTAAAATCTCCATTTCTGGTTACTCTTTTGGAGGACTTAGCAGAAGAATATTCCTTTCTACTGACGTCGGTACTCAGCATCGTCTCTTAGGTTTCCAAATGTTTCAAATGGAATGAATGAACTCCATTACACTATTTGTGAATTAATATAATATCAGCACCCTCTTCTTGGAAGATAGAAGGATGTGGACTCTGAATGTTTTATGTCAAAATAATCATTTCTGCAGAAACATAAAAATATGAGGCATAAAATTTAAATTATCTAGAAATCATTTCAAATATATCTTGGCAAATTACATTGTATGTGTGTTTGTTATGCATGTGTGGTATAATGAGTACTTCTCTCTCTTTTTTTCTCTCTCTCTCTCTGTTTATTTGTTAATGATACATAATCCAAGCATAATTTTCTCTTAAAAATAAGTGTGGCTAATTTGACCATTTACTATCACTTGTTTTAATGGCCTGATCCTCAGAGTGGTATTATGACTGGGTGAATTAGGTGGTGGGACCTTTATGGAGGTGAGCATGTTTCACTAATGTCATATGCCCAAAGGAGCTTGTAAAATATTGTTCAACAATGACTCTCCCCACCATGTCCCCTACTCTGGCTGAAGAGATGATCTTTGGATGTGACACAGACCTTGCCTATTTTCATCATCTCTTCTAAATGGAACTAATTCACAATAAATGATTTTGGGTAGAATTGGTAGGACACAATATATAATAATACCCAATTATAAGGCATATCTCAATATTCAAAAAATAATGTCTCAGAAAGAGATATTTCTGAAAAACAGAAAATAAAAGAAATGAAGTAAAGCAAAATCATGTTGAATTTTCTGACTTTTCTTCTTGACTCTCAGGGAAAGCAATGCAGTGACCTGACTTCCTTCCACTATCAATCATTTCTAGTTGCTCTACATGGTTAAGAGCAGTGGACCAGGCAATGCTCTGATAATGACTGTCAGAGAAATACTTCAAAGATGCAGGCATGAAAGTGTTTTCCTATGAAATGTGAGGAGGTTTAATGTGTCTAAGTATCTGGGAGGCTTCTTTTAAAAGAGCACTCTGCAAATGCATTGCATTCTCCTATGTGCCTTGTTGAGTTTTCCTGTGCAAATAAGTCATGAGCTTAACAATGCATACCACACTGGTCACACACAGACATTGTACATGAATTGCTTATGTCTAAACAGCACATCTACAAGACAACCTCTGCATCTAAGGCTCATGAGACATGGAACGAAGGGTAAAAAGACAAAAATGAATGTCTCAGTTCTCCTTAATGAAGATCCCTCGTGTAATATAGAACCAGTAACATGAAAGGTCACAGATGGCCGTAGAATGGAGATTAAGGATCTTTAAAGTGTGGGTCACTGAACAGGAGTCTTATATTAAGTTTCACTCACCCAAGACTCAGGGGCCATTGAAGAAGAGGGGTTAGAAAGACTGTAAGAGCCAGTGAGGAGTTGTGTGACTCTATGTAAATAAAATCCTATAAGCTTATATGAATCTACAGCAATGATGCCCAGATGCTCAAAACCCATGAGACTCAAGCAGACAAAATTCCACCATGGAAATGTAGAAGTGGCCAGCAGACTCAAATCTTTGCTGAGGAAATATTGGCAACTGATTCCTGTTGGGTGAAAATGAGCTAATCTTCCTAGGGCGAGGGACTCCAGATAGGCTGACTAGACCTCAGGGGATGAACCTGCACTGAGGAACATTTTGGGACACTAACTTGACACAATAGACCTTAACACAGATGTAAGAATGTATGGATTTCAGTTGGGGGGCGATGGAAGGGTGCCAGTGGGGAAGGGTGTATAAAGATGATTAATGTTGATTGAAATACTGTGTATGAAATACACAATGATTCAATAAAAAAGGAGAGTTAACTCATACTAACACTATGAAAATCCCTGTTCCTTCTCACTGAAGCAAAAATATCACCTCGCAGAGGGTATGTGGAGGGATGGTCTTCTTACATTGAATTTTGCTTAATGTCCCTTTAGTTATGTCCACATCACACCTTAATATTATTTCATTCATCTACATTTATTGTTTTCTGTCTAGCAGATTCTGCTTTTATTCTAGGATTAGGCTTGAAAATAACACAGAAATTACCACTACTCAATCAATATTCTATTGAGGAAGACAGAAAACCAAGTAAATGAAGATCATTTTCAGTAATCAGAAGTGCCACAAGGAAGATCACACAGTGAATGGATAGCAGGAGACGATGAAGAAAACTAATTTAAATAAAATAATAAGTGGGGATAACAGAAAGAAGATGGCAGTGTCACAGAGTTCCCAATGACAGGAAGGTTCTCTCCGATAGTGCAGTTCAAAATGCTCCATGCAGAGATCAGTTCACCTTCAAAAGTACTGAGGCAAAAGAGCTCTGGTACATGTTTCCAGAAATCATAAGAAGCTAGCAGAGCTGCTTACTGAGCAGGAAGAGTTAAGTCTGAGAGGAAATCCGTATTTCAGTTCCATAACAATATAATGCGCTTGTTTAATTGTGTCTAATCTACTTTGAGTTTTGTGGACTCTTGCCATCTTTCTGTCTTTTATTCAATGAACGTCCCAAAACAATGGCTTTTACAATAAAGCAAGCTCCCAAAATGCACTTGGAATTTGTCTTAGCTCTAAACTGCCTAGTATTGTCAGGGGCCTCTCTAGATGGATCGTTTCGCACTTGAGCATCTGTCAAGTAAAATGTGCCAGGCACCATGCAGTTTAGAAAACAGTGCAGGGAAGTGGAAACTGACTGAGTTGGGAGTAACAGACACATTTGAGTCCCTTTCTGCTGCTTGCCATATCCACTTTGCCTTCCTTCTCACTACGCAAGTGTCTTCATCTGCAACATGCTGATAGTAATAGAGGATCTGGACGAATAGACTATATTTTGGATATAGGAGCGTTCTATAGTGAGCTGAGTGTGAGAAGTGTGTAACAGTAAGTTACAATTTTCAGGGAAACAAATTGACAGCAAAGTAATAATCTATAGAACGATCCTGACTAGGTGAGATTATAATAATGTATGCAACTCAAATTAATGTCTAGAACTTGGCTAGGAAAGGCCAAGGAGAAGGAAGAGTAAGTTCTACTAATACTCTCCATGAGACAAAGCTGAAAGAGGTGATCTTCAGATGTTCCAGCTCTAGTGAGATATTGTATAAGGCAAATAGGATACGATAAACCAATTGACAAATATAAATCTATGAACCGATAGATGTTCACATCCATGAGCGTGAATACTTGATGCAAATTGTTGTGTTTTCTCTTTCTGCTAAGGCATGTAATTTAACAGAATAAAACAGATTTGTCCTGCTCTTGAGAGTCTAGAACCTAGAAGGAACAACCATTTGGCAGGAAAGGTTGTTTGTGAAAACTAGACAGCTATTTATTTTTTTATTTATTTATTTATTATTAGTTTTAATTTAAAAATTGTATTGAGTATTCATACACAATATCTCAATCAACATTAATCACCTTTATACTTTTTCCCCACCAACACAACCTCATAGCTCCCCAACTGGAAGCCGTATATTCTTTCATCGTGTTAAGATATCTTGTGTCAAGTTCATGTCCCCAAATGTTCCACAATGCAAGTTCATCCACTGAGGTCTAATCAGCCTATTCAGGGACCCTCACCTTAAGAAGATTAGCTCATCCTCACCCAATAGTAATCAGTTTCCAATATTTCTTCAGCAAAGATTGGAGTCTGCTGCCCATTTCCCAGTGCTATGCTAATATTTGTCTGCTTGTGTTTGCATTAGTCTCGAGTATGCTGACACCATTGCTGTAGGTTCATATGCGTGGTTTTCCAGAAGCTTGTAGGATTCTATTTTCATTTGGCCACACATCTCCTCCCTGACTCTTACAGTATTTCTGTGTCCTCTTCCTCAATGGTCCCTGAGTCCTAGATGAGTGAAATTATATTAATTCCAGGAGTCCTATCTAGGAACCCACACCCTGAAGACTCCTAATCTCCATGCTTTGGCCATTTGCAATGTTTTGTGTTACTGGCCCTCTGTTGCATGATGGAAATTCATTAGTGAGAGTAGAGAGAATTTTTAGTGTCCTCTTTATCCCTTGTTGTATGTTGTGTGAGCCTTAGGTGCAAAAGTTGCCTTGTAGCTGTGCCATTTAGGCATGGACAGTTCACAGACAGTGTCTCTGCGTGATCAGTTGTGGTAATCTCTAGTATCTCCATTTGTTGCAAAAGAAACTTTTTTGCTAAGTGGTAACTGGGAGACTTGACTACCATTATAAGGATAGATATTTGATACTTAGTAGGAACATATTTTAGCTTAGGGATGTGACAGCCTTAGGGATTTCTCTAAGATCTACGATCTCTTCAGCCATATACATTTGTCTGTGATTAAAGTACCAGACATGTGTTTCCTCCCATTAAATGGGGAATTTAATATCATTAGGTAGGTGTTAATTACCCCCAAGATAAAAGTGCCACTACAGCACCAATGCCTTATGTTGTGATGGTTGTTGATATGGTTACGTGGTCATGGTCAAGAAGCTGGTGTTGGGTCTTGGACTGATATTCTCCCTTAGCAATGTACACAATGCTCTCCAGAGCTATTATAGCTAGACTTCAGGGGAAGTGACTTCCAGGTCAGTTCCAGCTCCATTGCTCCATCTCCAGTCTCCAAAGTATTCCCTCTTTTAGTCAATAGGGTCTTAGCTTAAAGCTCTGAGAAGCAATCCAAGACTGTCTCAATAGTCTGTGTAATTTTGGGAGTCACTTGGACTACCCTGGTCAAAACTCAAACGAAGGCTTTTGTCATCTGGCACTTTCCTTGTTATGGAGACTTCAGCTATGTGCATGGAGTCATACAGAGATATTGTATGTGGAAACTGCCATTTGTATATTAATATTTATTAATATGATTTCCTCTGGTGTTTTATGCTAGCTAGGCATCATTTACCTCTCCTTTCTCTGTCTTTCTATGAAACCTTCGCTCCATGGCTTCCCCATTTAAAGTGTCCCCATTTACTCTACTTCTCACTTGGTAATACCAGTCTCCCATGTCCCTACCTCTCTTAGTTTATTTGATGTTTCTCTGTCTTTCTTTTGGTTAATTGGGCCAAGGGAATATCTTTTTTTATCTTCTTCAATTTTATCATCCAGCCTTGATATTCTGTTTTCCATTTCATTCATTCTATTGGCCAGACTTTCTCCTGTTGTTTCAAATTGGCTTTACTGAGTTTGTTGATTCCTTCTTCATTTCAGCCTGTTTTCTTCAATATTTTGATCTCTTTTGTGAACTCAATAGGAAGTTTATCCATATCTTCTTTTAGTTCTTTGTGTGTTCTTTAAATTCGTTGAATTCTTTGAATCTTGTTTATGATTGTTCTTTTAAACTCTGTGCCTTGGGTTATCTCTATGGAGTTCTCATTGTAGAAATGGTGATGTTTGATGAGGACATATTTTTGTTTTTTTTTTTTCATATTATTATTTGTTCATTGTGATCTTGTCATTTCTATTTCTTTTGTTGTTTGAGATTCTGATGTGAGACACAATCCTTCTTTTGTTGAATTAAGTTTGATTCTGTTTCTATAATTGATGTGTCTTTGTTGTTTCCTTACTGGGTATGGAAAGCTGTTTGGTGAAGACTTCAGGCTCTCTCTTTTGATTTTAGATTGGAGGAACCAGGTGGCTCGTCTAGTTGCTCATGAGTTCCCACAGAGACACAAGTCAGTAGTTATCAGATGCTCTCAGATTCTCTCTTAATATTTTTTCCTTCTAGCCAGCAGGCATAGCACAATTTGAGGAGATTGCTAGGCAAAGGCTGAGTTCAGGTTTTCTCAGGCAGTGTGCAAAGATCCAGGCACCCACTAAAGGACACAGTAGCATAGTTCTGAAGCAATGGGAGGGGCTGCAGATGTTACCAATGTAGGTGCCCCTCCATTGTAGGACACGGTGCAATTTGGTCAGCTCACAGCCAGGTAGAGGTAAGAGGTAGTTCAGAGATGTCTGGAGCTAAGAGTGAATGTCAGTGTCCAAGGCTAGATGGAGAACAGGAAGTGCGATAAGGGAATTGGGAGTTGCTGAGGTGGTAGGGGAGTGCGGCACAGTGGGCGGGATCAGATTTATCAGGGAAGAAGTCTGGTCTCCGGAATCGAAGGCAAGTGAGGGCTGGGGGCATCTTGTGAAGGCTCCAACAGACTAGAGTGAAAAATTGAGCTATTCTGAATACAGGGAATCATGATGCCTTGGGTCACTCTGGACTGAGAGGGTAGCCCAGAGATCTGGGTTGCTAAGAGTGAATATGGGCCTGTGCTCACGAGTAGAAGAAGAACAGAATGTGAGGAGGGGAGAATGGAGTTTCTCAGGTGGTAGGTGAGGAAAAACAATGAGAGATATCAGACTTATCAGGGCAGAAAGCTGGTCACAGAAATTCAAGGTAGGTTCGGGAAAGGGACAGCCATGGTAGATGGTTGGTCTGTGGCAGGCAGAGACAAGATGGGTGTGGACACAGCCTCTGAAGCTCTAACAAACTAGACTAAAATTAATTGGTCTGAATACAGGGCATCAGGACGTAGTGTGTGAACCTGGACTAAGAGGATAATCCAGAGATCTGAGGTGTTAAGACAAAGAACAGATCTGTATCCAGAGATAGTAGACAGCTTTTTAAATAGCTACTTTTACTAGTATATAAGAATGCATCAGAAAATTGAAGTCTCCAGAGTTTCGTATATCTGGTGTTTACCTGTCTCACAACAATTTTGGAAGGTATTTACATCAAGAATGGTAAGAATCTCTCAAACTGGGTATAAAATTCTCTATTTACATAAATCTACTTAGTTAATATACACATTTCTAGACATTTCATAATCTCTCTTATGTTGGCTCAAGAGAATTTTTCCCCCATTTGTGTTACACTTGTAAGGACTTTGTAGGTTGAAAGAAATGATTGACTCCATTAAAAGCACAGTAAGAACATTACACCCGTCTCTTAAAAACACACAAAGGAGTAATTCTTGCTGAAGTAGCAGGAGAGAAAACAAAACGGACAGAGGAGGAAGAAAACTTCAGGGTGGAAAACAAGTTATGAAAAGTGGCTGTTCAGGAGTGGATTGAGGTTAAGCACACATCACTCAGACCTACCACAGGAATGTGAAGCTCACTCCTAAGTACTAGTCTCAGAAAAGAGAGCAACAAAAATAAAATACCCTGAGCTTGAAAATAATATCTCAGGATAGATAGATAAACCAAGAAACTCAGTTCTCTCTTACATGAAAAACATATGCTAGTGTGAAATTTTCGTTCAGAATACTAGAAGGCAGACTTTAAGGAAGGACTACATTGTTCTCTCTGGGTGGTGGGAGGAATGTAAGGAATATACGAGGATGGAGAGAGATTATTTTGGATCAATATACAAGAGCATATTTAAAGCAGAACACAATGCACAGGCCTAGGATTCCAGCACCTAAGAGGCTAAGAAAGTATTGTTCAGGATCATCAGTTGGAGAGAAGCCTGGGCTACATAGTAATTTCTAGGCTATCTTGTCCTTTAGGGCACAAGATTCTATCTCATAAAAGAATATCTATTTCTTTTTCTACTGTATGGCAGCTATGCATAAATTTTAGAAATATTAGTTCAAACATGAGTGCCTGGTACTCATATTTGGGACTCATGAATGTGCTCAATTGAGACTCTTTTTAATCTTTCCACTGTTTGCATTATCAAGCTTTGGCAAATCTTATGTAATATTATATTCTGAAACTTTGAATGGACATGTATTTACCACGGTGGGCTGGGTCTTCCTACAACTATAGCCAATTAATGAAACGTTTCAGCGACATGACCACAGGCCACATGAATGGAGGCCAGTCTTCAAATGAGGTTCTCTCTTCCCAAGTCCTTCTACTCTGCATCAAGTTGACAAAAACCAACCAGCACAGTTCCTGTGCTTTGTTTGGACTGAAAGCTTTGGGTTTCTTTGTTTCCTTCTTTCTTTTTCTTTCTTTCTTTTCTTTTCTTTTTTTTTCTGTTTCTTTTGTTTTTGGAGACAAGGTCTACCAGTGGCCCCAGTAGGCCTGGAACTCACTCTATAGGCTAGGGCGGCCTCAATCTCACAAAAATCCTCCCGCCTCATGCCTCTCGAAAGATGGGGTAAAAGGAGTATGCCATCTCACCCAGCCCTGGACTGAGAACTTTCTGACCAGAGACTGTGTGGGCAACGGAGAACACTCTTTTATTGAGTGGCTTCTAAGTCTGCCCTAGAAGAGAATCATGGGCAGCTAAGAAAACTATGAAATGCCTGCATTATTTGTGCTGAATGTATCCATTATTATTCAAGGAAAACTGCTTTCTTGTGAACTGACACAATGATAATATAAATGAGAATCTTTTAACTGTCTAGTACACATGATATCATTTACCAGAGCTATTTCATGGTATAATTCTAAACTCGGAAAAATAAAATCCTATGATGTCCACTAGATTCTTAATACCAAGCTACCATTTAAACACCTGATGAAAGTGACATTGGCTTTTCCATTTTTTCTCCCTCTGTCCAACCATCTCAGGTAAAAAAGTTTATTTGAAAAAATGAGATGTTTTGGATAGATATCAATATATACTCAGTGTGTGTTGAAAGTGTGTTTTGGGGGGCTACAACAAGTTTCCTTGAAAGGAATAATACAATCAACACATCCAATGGATGTTTTTATACTCGACTGTCTATTTTTATCCGAATCTAATATGAATTTTTAAAATCAAGGCTAGCTGAGTGCAGTATTTTTACTTTAATTGTGGAAAGCATGTGCTGCAAGATTTGGTTGACTCTGTAAGACTGTCTATAATTTCTCACTTAAGAGAGTAATTTATTCATGACACTAATTGATGATGAAGTGATTATTAAAGCTACATGGTGTGTCATCCCTTTCAATCTCTATGTTGATTTACCCTGAGCAGATATGTGTCTTTTGTGATTCACTCTGCCAGGATAATTATATGGCCATATGTAAATCATCCCATCCCATCACTCTGATTTTTGAATGAAAATCAGGAATGGAATGATTGTAGATCCATAATCATTTTATACACGTCATAAAAGGACTTTCAGAATTTAATTTAAACTATAAGATGAAAACTAATTTGAAACTGCAGTTTTAGGATATGTTATGAGAAATTAACTTTAATGATAAGTTTAGAGGGTTCTTAACTTAAGCCAAATGAAGCTTCAGGATAATGCAATTATTCTCCTAGCTAAGTTCTTGTTAAGGTACTGTGCAACTTGTCCTTTATTTTATGACAAGATACTTGAAAGGCTGATTTGAATGAGTCATAGTCATAATTATTAGGGAGTATAAAAAGATAATAGATTTTGAAACTTCTTTTCCTTTTTTTTTTTTTTGAGGTCTTAAAATACTACTATGAACTTCTGCACTGTTGAATCTAAAAGAGTCTCCTGAGTGTCTGACTATAGGTATCAACCCAAACTCAAAAGTGAATAAAACATGAAATCCCATAGTGAAGCACTTAATTCATTTTTATAATGTATGGATTATTACCTAGATTCAAAATATAGAAATGTGGGTATATGAATTCCATTTATTACAGTCACAGAGTGATTCTGATCTTCAGGGGAGAATGGCACAGACTGCATTTCAAAATAAAGGCATGCCTTCCACTAGAGTAGTGAAATATTGCCCTGACTTTCCTTAGATAGCCTGAGCAGGACTTTGCCGTTTTCCTTTCTCAACACCAGTGTGTATTTGGGAAATATCATAGCGTCTTATTTCAAAGTAGACATGGATGAAAAAGAAAAGTATCTTTTCATCTGTTTCATATCCACATCTTGCTATAATGGCATACCCTCTTGCTTGCAACATGAAACATCCTGCTTGGTGTCAATGGTCCTATGTTTGTGAGCCTCCAATCTATGGTATGCTGTCAGTCAGGGCTAATACCATAAATCAGCATCTGACAATTTCTATGACAAGCTCAAATGCTTCCAGTGCTTTCTCACCATACAAAAAAAAAAAAAAAAAACCTCCAAATGACCATTCAGACTTAGTACAAAACAGTTGTGTTCTTCACAATTACCTTTCAGCAAATTGTAGGTCATGATGGGAAGAGCTCTTGTGACATGACACAGAGCAGACAGATGTCCTCCATCTGCACTGAGTTTGTGTTTTTAAGTGTTACTACAAAACACTACTTAAAGGTTTATGAAATCAAGAAGTTACAGTAAAGCCAGTTTCTGGGTGTATACGTTTAATCCCAGCACTTGGGAGGCAGAGGCAGGCAGATCTCTGTGAGATGGAGGTCAGCTTCATCTACATAGTGATTTCCAGGCCAGCTGGAGATAAACACTGTTGAAAAAAAAAGTAAACTAAGGATTTTTAGTGGAAAGTTTCAGTCAATTTATTAGAGCTTAAGTTTACAGTGTTTATAAAGTCTAAAGTAATACATACCATTGTCCTTGGTCCTCCAATGTGTTCATGACTCAGTCACTTATGCCCAGAACAACTTTCATTTATTCTAGCTTGTTTGATGGTAAGTGGCCTGTACAAGAGTACTGTTTTAAGTATTACACCTTATTCTAATTATGCCTACAAATATCATCCTCTAAATACACAAATATTTACCATTACCTACAATTGTCAGTTGGTACCTAGTGGAATAATATATTATATAGATTTTTAGCCTCGGAGGAATTGGATATAATTTAAGAGTTTCTGTTAGGACACTCTGCACCAGGAAAATGCTAATGCTTCATTTTGAGTAAGGACCCTTGTTAACACTTGTATACAGGCTCATTGACCACAGTCTTTGAAATCATCCTGTTTTCTTTTCAGATATAGCTACTCTGTCTCTTGAAATATTAATTTGTTTCTCCATCAGAATCTCTATTCTCATCATTTGCTTTCCCTGGAATAACTCCCTTTCCAGTTATCTAGTCAATCACATATCCAGTAAAATGTCACTTTCTCTAATGGCACAGTTGCTTAGCAACCAATGTAGAACAGTACCCTTATTCTTTCCTCTGAGTCACAGGTAGACCTTTCTCTCTCTTAACATCACAGCACTTATTACTACCTTAGACATATTTTTATATTTCCCCTCCAAGTGATATCAGTTCAGCTATTTAGTTTCTCCCCAAAACTGAAAGGAATGTTTGGCCTGACCAATGATGATTTAGTGAATATTGTATAAATTAATAAATAACTTGATACCTTATATCAATGCATAAAATGTATAAAGCTAGCCAAAGAGATCAGTTTTTCCAATTCCAGCACCATTTAAGGATATTAGCATAACTGTGACTCCATTTGATCATTTTAATTCTTTTTAATTTTTGGAAAAATTTTTATTTTGAATTTTCATATGACTGGTCTAAATGGCCTTGAAATATTCAAGTCCTCTTTAAGCTATAAATACAACTTCTCAAAGGAAAACTCCAGCAAAAAAAAAAAGAAAGTTTTGAATACTTTAGGTCTCCATTTTTGAAATTGGGTAATAGAAGTCTTAAGATAATTACTTTTAAAACAAGATATATAAAATAAAATTTCATCTCCCCATGAGGAATCACAATCTATATCTAATTTAGTGATGGTAGTGATAAGTGAGTATATAAACAGAAAGCTCAGAAGATGACTAATAGGCTGTTTTTAATGAAGGAAATTTTTTAATATTTATTTTTATTTATATTTCTGTGCACATGTATGTTTGTGCATAGTTGTGTGCTTTTGAGTGCAAGTGTCTGAAGAGTCTAAAGGCATTCAATCCCCCTTGGAGCTGGCAATCACAGGCAATTTGTGTCCTCCAACGTGAGTACTGTCAACTAAATCATTTCTCCTGCCCGAAAATGGGCTTTTGAATAAGAACTAAGAAAAGTAATCTTGATTCCTCCTATATATCATCATCATAGACCATCATCATCACCAACATATATAATGTATAGACACTGTATTGTTTATTCAAAGTATGTATCTGATCCACTGTGGTAATCTTGCCTAACATCTCTGTAGAATGCATCTGGCTGGGGCATCATATTGTTTGTGGGAGTACACCTAATGTTATATTGCTCAAAGTGATACTTCAAATCTTTTCTTTTTTTTTTTTCCCTCATGTTAGTTATGATGTTGGAGATTGTGAAGAATATCTTCCATTTCTCCGATGAGAAGACTGAATCTGTATACCTGATAGTAAGATGTATGTGTTATTGCAAGCATATTTAAGACAATATTCAACATTTCTGGATATAATTTCAAGAAGCATAACTCTGAGGAAGTCTGTCCCTAAAATGAAAGAGACCCAGTGAGGTTGCACATGGCCTGTTTCTCTAGGCTCACTCAATGAAACGCCTTGGATATTTGTTGATTAAAATGCTGACCTACTGGGGCATGCTGTACACATGTCAGCAAAGATAAATTAGAAATTTTGCTGCTCTTAGTCTATCTCCAAAAGTCCCTTCATCAGGGCCCAGTGATTATGGTAAAGAGGACTTTCTCTTATTCAATCAAGTTCCTTTTGACCCTGGAGATTTAGTGAAACACACAAAATTTTCAGAATGCATCCTTTTAACACTTTATTTCCTGCATCACCAGGATCACTTTTGCGTGATGACATTTACCATGCTGTGATATAGAAAATAAAATGAATCTTGAACTTTGATCTACCAAAATTATGAGCAAAATAAATCCCTTTCCTTTATAAAGTATGCAGCTCATATATTTGTTACAGCAAAGAAAAATGAACATATTTAGCAGTACTTTTATGCATTTCCAGTATGACTTACTGAAAATGCTGTCTTTTCATTTCTTGATTTTGTAATTATGGATGCTTCTGTGGTCTATTTCTGTCTCCATAGATCTATGCATCACACAGTTTTAATGATTGTACCTTTGTATCTGAAACCTAGTAGATTGAATCTTCATTCTTCATTATTCTTTTCATGTTTTATAAGACTGATTCTATTAACTTGAAGAAAGTGGATTTGGTTATAACTAAGTTGAGCATATTATCAGAGTTATTAATAGTTTTGACAGAGCCTCCTTAGTCTTAGCCTGCATGGAAGTCACTATCACTATACTGAGATCCTTAATCTCGCAGAGATCGGCCTGCCCTTGCCCTTCAGAGGGATGGGGTTGAGAATAAAGGCATGCACCACCATGAGTGGCAGGTCATTAAAAATTTTAAGGTCAACATTCAATTCTATGTCATAACAATAATGCTTGATTCTCTATTTACAACAGTAAGTTTTTCTTATTTATTTATACTCAGTAATGTTATACAAAATGTCTTTAAAAAAACAAAGCCTGCTAAGCATGGTAACTAAAATTTCAGAAGTAATTACAGACCTTTTCTTGGAAGGATTAAAAAAAGCTAGATGATGTCATCAACTGAAAGAAAAAAGGGCATCACATTATCACATTGTCTTAGTTTCTGTTCACTTGCTATGATAAAAACACTGACCAAAACCAGCTTTGGGAAGAAAGTGTTTATATAGCACAGTTCACGGTCGAGGGGAGCCAAGGCAGAAACCTGTGGCACAGACCATGGAGGAAGGTTGTTTACTACCGTGTTCTCCTGGCCCATGATCAACCTACTTCTCATACATCACAGGACCATCTACCTAGGGGTGGCACTGCCCACAGTGGATTGGGCCCTCCCGCATCACTCAAAAATCAAGAAAATTCCCCACAGACATGTTCACAAGCCAATTCAATGGAGGATATGCCTCAACTGAGATTTCTTCTACCCAGTTATATGAAGTTGAGAACTAAATCTATCAAACATAGAGAAAACACCTTTGTGTAGTATCTAACCTTAGTAGAAATGTTCATATACTTCACTATAATTTCTAAATCCCTGTTGAAGTTTTGTAACTCTTCACCACAGTTTCCTTTGTCTGAAACACTTTCATAAATGGTTGTTGAAGGATCTTTTGTGTTAGATCCTTTAGACTCTGTGTTGATAATTGTGTGACTAATATTGTTTTATATTTGTAAAATACAGTACTCATTTTCTTTCATTTAATTATTTTTTTTTAATTAAATCTTTGGGCAGGTGAGCTGGTAATCCTGGCAGCTGCATTGAGCAGAAGGAAGGGGAGAAAAAAACATGAAGCCATGCAGGTTTAGAGTTTGCATGGAGGTTAGACATGTGGTGGACTATCAGTGCAATGTTGGGAAGAAAGGAAGCTTTAGAGAAAAAGTAAAGTAATACATGGACCCAGGGCAGCCTACAGCATTAAGAAAAGCATGTTTAGAGAAGAAATATGAAGAAGAAATAGAGAGATAACACTTTTCTGAATTCTTCAAAATTACAGAAAACTGCATGTCTGTGGTCTGGTCCAGAAGCACTGCACTAAAAGGTAGGATTCCAGGCAGGAAAAGTTCACTATCTCATTGAGTCATTTTCACAAGAGTTCTCACTGCTTTTTGCTATCTAAGTAATATTTTTACTGAAACCTGGTTCTTTGAGGTCTGCTATTATAATAATCTGAATTTATGCATGTGTTGTGTGCTACATGGCTTTTTTCTATGACTTAAAAATAGGAATAATTGCCTTCAATGCAATCAGAAGTGATAAGGATTGTGGATTTCTCAGTCAGATTCACTAATTCTCAGATGTCAATTCTCACTCGTGGTGGGTTGGAGATGTTTCTTCTGATTTCCTAGTGATACCTTCTTGTCTGAAAGGGGTGCAATCATTGTATTTGTTGTTACTTTTATGATATCCACTGAGACACTAGTATGGTCAGGTTGCTGCACTGACTTTTGGGCTCTAGTCAATGTTGAGTTTTCTTGGGAACATAAGAATTTTACTGTTACCAGAATGGCACGATTTAATACAAGAAAGAATTGTAGGTGACTGGAGCTTTCATCCTCACCTACTGATAAGGATGCCCAAACTCATTTATCCCTGATTGTGTGCTGCTGTATCTGTACCTTCATTACGGTCATGTGGGAACACAAGTGGAACCTGCTGACACTTCAGCACCAGCCTGCACTGAGGTACGGTACCCTGTTTCAGCTTGCTCAGATGGAAGTCTTCATTCTTCCTGGGTCTTTTCTGATGTGAGTATGGTGAGGCTATAGGGTTTCCTGTGGTTTGACTGAAGAATAGCAGCCATTGCCGATATTTTATTTTAATAACTGTTCTTGTTCTGATTCATTATCTAAACAGCAGAGTTTTATTGTAACTTTCTTTGTGGGAACTGGGATATCTGGCTTTCTGTTACAAGAGAAAAAAAAAAGTCTTAAAGGAACATATCACTGGAACGCTCCTTGAATCTCAGCATCTGAAGCTATTGAGCCTTTTCCTTTTTCATGGTCTTATGATAATGTTCAAGATTAGTAGTTATTTTTAGAAGAATTGGGGAATGAATGACTATTTTATTGCCCTGGAAGCCAAAGTTTCTGTCATAACTGGGTAAGTGATTTTCAATGACCCAGTCTGAATCCCTATTTCCTACTAGAACTTGAACTGGCAAGTGCTATTTGTACATAATGACATTTTACATCTCATAGAATGACTTTGGGGAAAGGATAACCGCCAAGAATGTATCACTTATTTTGCTAATTACCTAAGAGTATAAATTACTTGAAAATTACAGTTTCCTCATGTTCATTGTTTTTTGGCATGATGTGAATCTCTATACCAACATACAGCAAATTCACTAAAATAAATAAATAAGGACTTGACCAGAAATCACTAACAAACTTTGATATTTAAAACTACTCACCTCAGAACAGAAGTGTGACATAAGATCAGGACTGCACAGGAGCGCCTTCATGGTATAGAGCAAAAGGAGCTGAAAGTTCTTTGACCTTGGAAATTAACCACCACCACACACAATGAATACTGTTTTCTTACTGTTTATAGTAAATTATGAAAAACTACTTTTCATCTTGAATAGCCTATTCTCAAGAGTTCAGAACTAGTCTCTGTATGGATAATGCATGAATGACTTCAGAGAAGGTGACTGTTATAGTATTTTGAATGTATTGTCCATATATACATGGTGTCTTGTATATAACAGACTACAAATGTGCTTGAAATATTATATCACTTTTTTCAAAATTTTTACCGACCTTGTTAAAGATCAAGCAGAGGCAATTGATGGTAAGCTGCATAATTAAAATAACCAAATTAATATTCTCTTCTGGAATTATATATATATATATATATATATATATATATATATATATATATATATATATTGCTTCGCTGTCATTCTGGTGCATTTTAAAGCTCAATTTCTACAGGAATCCAGACGACCTATACTTTCTTTGGCCACTGAGAAGCAATACTGTAGTTGTAATATATTTTTTTCATTAGAAGATAAAGCCTTCTGAAATCATGTTTCTAAATTACCAGTTAATAAAAGTCAGTCATCCAAGAGTTTGATTGGTTCAATGTGATTTCATCAGGTATGATATGGTAATGCAGGAGAGGAAGAAAGCCCATCTTATTAAGATCAGCAATTTATAGTCAAGAATCATTTTGGTATAATAGTATGCAAAATTCTTCAAGCTACTGAAGTGTACAGAGATGTTAAAATAAACTAGGGTGTTCTAAATGGAGAACTCATCCTATGCTAAAAAGACGAATTTATGCTAATTGTTCATTTAGAGTAGATAAAATTGCTTTCTACTTTAGAAACACTGACCTCATCGGGGAATTGTGAGGTTGGGAGCTTTAAAAAAGTGACTTATTTTAAAAAGCAGGAAATGAGGCAAACAAACCTGTGGTAAAACACAGGAATCAGATGCTTAATGCATATATTGGATGAAATACTATGAAAGTACGTGAAACATCCATCCTAAATAATAAGGTCAAAGTATTGTTTTCAGAAATCCTATCAAGTACATAAACTCCAATACATGTGATTTTTTATATTAAAAAATATCAGTAGCAAACATATCCAAGTAAAAATCAGCATAATCTTGGATGAACTGAAGAAGCAATATGTGATTTTAAATGTAAATATCTATTAAAACACACACACACACACACACACACACACGCATGCACACATACACGTACAGTCTGCATCTAAAGATGAAAATCATGACCCACCCTGATGACAAAACTCTGACCAAACAATTTCTATGTGAGTTACTTATTGATATGTATTTTGTAGCAATATATACTTAGATAGGCTCAGTAGAGCCTTTAGGTAGAGTTCACACACTTATATACCATTGTCATATTTTAAAGATCAATTTAAAAAGATATTTCATGCAAAACACTGATAAATTATTTAAAGTATTCCCATTTGCCAAGGTTAAAACTAAAGAAAGGCTTTATTACTGCAATGTCTACATTTTGTTTATATATCAGGCCATTTCTTAAAATAAAAAAAAAATCAACCTATAAATCATATTGTGTGAACTTTCAGCAAAGAAGTAAGAAATGAAAAGTATCTTGCTTGAAAATACTGCTTGTCCCTCTTCTCACAGCTCCTAGGGAGGAAGCTTACATCAACAGACTCATCATGCAAAGGAAAGAAAAGGGGACAGTAGACGTATATGTCTCTCGTCTATGCTTTCTTACCCCAAGCCACTGAAGGATTGAACTAACAGAAAATGTAATACATGATTATGCTTTTAAATAAAGTCTATTTTGAAAATAAATGTATAGTGTTTATGTTGTTATGGGGCAGCTACATTGTTGCATATTTTCTCATGCATGGCCTGATTTTGTTGTGGGATGCCATTTTCCATGGGAAAAAATTAATTTCTTTTTCCATGTGAAAGACTTAATTCCCACCAGTGGAGGTATAAACGTCTGTTGAAAATATATTCAGATACCAGGCTCTACAAGCTGCACTTCTGTGATATACTAATTCAAATAGTATTTAACTTCAGTCTGAACATTAAGATTTTTGTTTGTTTGTTTGGTTTAATGAAAGGGAAAAAAGAAGACAGGATGGGCAGGTGGGAAAAGAAATAACAATGACAACAGCAAAAAAGTAGATAGTTTTAATAGTATGTTTCTAAGAACTTGAAAAAATCAAGATGAAATTATTATATTACACTCACAAAAGTTTGAAGGCTCAAATATCAACTCGAATGGAAATACAAAGTCTCTCTGTTCTGGACAATGATTCTGTTGGTTTTGTTAGTGTAAGGAACTTGGAGGACAGTAAAGAAGAAAGAATATAATATACTTGAGTAATCATTTGAATTCCTTTTAAGTGACTATTCACTACAATGATCCTAGAATGTGGTTACTAAAAAGTAATAGTTTACAAAGTTATGTTCATAGAACACATCTCCATTACTTGGAAATGTTTTAGAAAAGGTCCTATGTTGCTACACCAGAGCAATTCAGTAAGAAACTCTGGAAGTAGGGGGCAGAAATTTGTTTAAAAAGTCTGCCCAATGTTTAAGATAGATGCTTGAAGTATTAAAGCACTTGCTTAATAAACATTTAGAGTACTCTCTAAGTGGAATATATAATTTAGATAGGATTTCCATTTCTAACACTCGAAGTAGAGAAAGAAAATTATTTAGAGACAAAATGAAACTGCTGATTACCACAGGCCATTTCCATCCCTCACAAGTTTGAAAGATAAAACTCAAGTAATTATAATGAAAGAATACAAATTCTAAAATGTTGTTTCAGAGATAGACAAAGACACCATAGCCTGCAAACTTAGGTGAACGAAGCTGGCTACCTACCCGTGGATTTTAGGATTTGTAAATTAACCCTAAGGTTCTATTTGATTCCTGAAATTACACTTATTAGATATAATTAATGACTGGTAGTGATTAACACTCAATAATTAGAAGAAAATCTGATATTTTCATATGTTAGTATTTCAGTTTCAGAATATATATATATATATATATATATATATTATCATATATATTATATTCTTATATACCAGGTACTTTCTAGAAAGTAATCTACAGTTCTAGAAATGACCTGGTACACACACACACACACACACACACACACACATATATATATATATATATATATATATATATATATATATATGTTTTTCTTTACTGTTCTTTATGTATCTTACACAATGAGAATCATTGACCAGAGTAGAGACACTGTGTATTTTCATGCTAGTTGATATTTGAACCTTCAAACTTTTGTGAACACAATATAATAATTTTAGAAATATGCTTTTAAAACTATATACCCTGATCGTTCTTGTTTCCTTTTCCTCCTGCCCTTCCCTTCCTCCTTTTCTCCTTCCTAAAAAAAAAATTCTTGATGTTCAGACCGAAGTTGAATACTATTTGAATTAGTATATCACAGAAGTGCAGGTTGTGGAGCCTGGGATCTGATATATGCACTGTAGTTGGCATCCAAATTATGCACATGAAAACAATATGATTAAATACACCCTGGGGAAATAGGAAGTCATCTGAGTAGATTAACCAGTAGCTATTTCACACAGGTACAACCCTAGGAAAGTAGACATTCTCCTATTCACTTGTGTTAATCCACTTGACATTAATTTATTCAGAATTAGTGAGTCATTTTAAAATTTAAAGAAGAAAACATAATGTCCATTTTCTAGTTTATCAGTAATTGAAAGAATTATAAATTAAATCCCATTATCAAGTTTTTAAGCCATCATATTACTTTGAATTATTATCTTAATAGAAATTTCAATTGGCAATTAGAGAGTTATATCCCATGAACTTGTGAGTCATTTTACTTTTCTCAGCCACGAAGTACTGTTAAAACCACAAAGAAATAAAAGGAAACCTGTGATTTCTATATGTGATGTAGAAATGACTCAATAACTGTGAATTCATTAGACACTATAGTGGGAAAGGAGCAAGGAGCGTGAACAGAGGGGTATTACCAAAACATTAGCTCATGATAATACGACTGAATTAAATTTTAATGATTTAAAACCCATTTATTTTATTTTAACCATTTGTTTTTAATATTATTTTTAATTTGTGGCATGTATGTTTGAAAAGCATGTGTATGTGAATACAGGTGTTCTTGGAAGGCAGAATTGTAAGATCCTCTGGAGCTGTAGGTAGTCCGCTGTAGTATCAGGATCAGTATGAGTATCAGTATCAGTAACATGAACCCATCCCAGCTACTGTGCCAGAGCAGTAAGTGCTCTTAACCAATCCCTCCTGCAACACAACAACTATTTTAAAATCCATTATTATTTCTGTTTGAGGGGAATGAGTCCTTGAAATGGCATCGTGCAAATCATGCAAATCTGGTTTTACATGTGAACTGGGGGATTCTTGATGGATGTGGGGTCTTCACTTAGAAATCAAGGTACGTTGTTTCTTCACCAATATTAGGCAAAGACTATTGAGTTCATATGGAAACTCCAGAAATGTTGATTGTATGTTCAACTTCAAACATTACCTTGGAAATCCACTGCAAATTATGTATTATAAACTATTCTTGTATTTTTTGAAAATTACATATATCATTTCACCTCTCCTTCCCTCCTTTTCAATTCTTCCCATGTCACCCCCAAAGATTACCTTATTTGAGATTTTTAAAAGCAAACTACATCACAAAGTAAAACTTATTTTCTTAGAATTCTTAAATATACAAAACCATATATAATCTGCCAATCAGACTATATAAATAAAATTATTTCTACTGCTCCATTATGAATCATTCTACTCACCTTTCATTTTAGTATAAATATTTATGTTGATGAACTAAACACTTTCTTCTTCCCAAATTAGGTTGTGTAATAAATTTATGATTTTTTTAAAGAAAAATGACAAACCTGTACATTAAGTCAATATTTGCAAAGCTTGGGCAAAATCATATAACTCTATCAAATTATAAAATACGATGATGATGCAAAAATTCCCTCAAACACTTTTCTCCATTCCAGCATCAGAAAACATTGACTTTAGATGAGCAAATGATTTCACACAAGTCACAATTTTTTATATGCTAAACTTGATTTTCATTGCTATAATGTTTAGGGATGACTTCCTATTTTAGGTGAGCCAATATTCCGATCTTTTTAATTGATGGTAGTCTTTCATTTAATGAATACGATATTTTTTAAAAATCATACCTTTTATGGTGACTATTTGGGCAGACTTTTAATTAAAAGTTAACATGGAGAAATTGTATACATTTTATGACTCTTTTGTAAACAAAAATTCATATTTCTCTTATATGAATATCCTGTAGTAGAATGACTGTTTCCTGGTGATAGATACTATGATCTAGTTTGCTTTCAATTGCTGAGACAAAATATTCTGACCAATAACAACTTGAGGAAAAACAGGTGTATTTGACTTATATATCCTGGGTCACAGTTTATCCCTGAAGGAGCCCAAGATAGGAACTCAGGGCAGAAACCTGGAGGCAGGACCTGAAGCACAGGCCATAGAGGAACTCTGCTTACTGGTTTGCTCCTTTGGCCCATGCTTAGCCTTCTTTCTTATGAATTACAGGACCACAGCCCAGGGGCGGCAGCACCCCAGTGAGCTGAGCCCTCCGTATACTCAACTATTAAGAAAATGCACCACAGACATAGCCACAGGCCAGTCCAAGGGAGGCAATTACCCAATTGAGGCTCCTTCTACCCAAGTATGTCAAGTGGACAACTAAATCTACCCACTACAGATAATATCAATATTAATAAGAAATTACCAGATCATTTTTCACAACTATTCTGAAGGGGCTGCACCATTGTGTATTCCCCCCAACAGTATAACAGAAGCTTCACTGCCTGCTCAAAGCAAAAGAGGCATATTTACATTTCTTTTCCATATTTTCACTCAGTCGAATTCACTCTGCTTTATTTTGATCCACACAATTACTTTACATAATGTTGACCAGACTCAGGGTGATATTTTTTCATTTTTCCTAATTTTTAAAGGAATATATTCCATATCTTTCCATATGAATAGCTACTTTTCTGTTGCTGTGTTAAAACATCATGCCCATGGGAGCTTACAGAAAGGTTGCTTTGCTTTAGGGATAAGAGTTCATCACAGCATGGAGACAAATGACAGACTCAAAGGAGAAAGCTTAGCATACACATCTTCAAGCAGGCAAAGAAAGCCGAGAGACCAAGCTGGATGTGGAGCAAAGATATGGATTCTCAATGTCTGCCTGAGTAACATGCTTCCTTCAGCTCAACCATACCTCCTAAAGTTTCTACAACCCTCACCAAACAGCACCTCCAACTGACTCAGTGTTCAAATACTTGGAGCCTTTAGAAGACACCTTCAATCAAACCACTACAGAAAGCATTTCAGTTTTCCTATGGATGCTGTAATGGCTATAGATTTATAGACACAATTTATCCAGTTGAGGGTGCGTGCTCAATTCCACTTTCATTCAGGGATTCATCGATATGTTACGATCATAACTAGGCATTATATTTCAAGTTAGTTTTTGATATTTCTTGAAATAATCACTATATTCTATTTATAGTAAATTTTGATTGACTTTTGAGTGATAAATCAGTCTTATGTTCCTTTTAAATTCATATTAATATTAACATACTGTGAGTGCTACAGACTTTATCATTTAGAAATAAACTAATGGTGGTTTTTCATAACTCTTTACACTTTAGAAAACATCACCTTATTCCACATTATTTTAATGTTACAGTAGCAAGAAAGGCTACTTAAGGGCCTGGTGGAAACCTAACATTAGTTTTCCCATGTCAAACACCTGGCCACTGGAATACCCCTAGGGAAGGTGGGTTCACTTAAGCCATGCAAAAGATAGGCATAATACGTAGTGTGATAATGAAATGTGGAGCTTATCCTCTGTAGAATCCCCTCCCCAGAAGGCAATTGCAAATGGGGTAGGAAATGGACAAGCAGCTCCTCAACACTATGTTTTTCTTAAAAAGCATTATCCCCTCCTTTTCTGCTTTTCTTTTTTAAGCCTTTTTAAGCTTTCTGGGACATTTTGGCTCTCTCTCTACTCCCAGAACCTTTTGTTTCCCATTTAATCTATTATCTTTGAGACATACATAAAAGTAAGTATACCAAACCTTACTGGAACACAGAGTGTGTATTTTGAAAAATGTCCACACTGTCTTCCAAATTGCTATGCCATTTTAAATCGCTATCAGAAAAATGTTGTTGTCTCAATTTTCTCACTCTCTGGGTGTGACGTACTATTATATTTTTATTCATTGTAACTTTCCCAGTTGGTTAGCAAATGTAAAATGTAAAATGCTCTCTCACTGTAGTTTGCATTTCAATATTCCTAATAACTAATTATATTGAAAAAAAGCTGACATAGTTATAGATTTATCTATTCTCCTTAGAGAAAAAAAAGCTATTGATAACTGTTACCAGTTTTTTTGTGTATATAGTTTTTTTTCTTTTTTATTGAGCTTTTGTAATTTCATACAACAGTTCTCAATCAAATCTACACCCCTATCATTTCCAATTTGTTTTTATGCAAGCCATTTACCTTTCAATGTTAACGATATTTCTTACATATTCTCAACACAAGTCTCTCACATATGATTTGAAAATCATTTTTTTCTTATTTCCCCCTTAAGGTCTTCTCATTTTATTTTTAGATATAATGTAGTATAAGTATAACTTTGAAAAGTGATATATTTGTTGTGAGTTTTTTTTTCTATTTTTCTCTCTCCCTCCTTTCCTTCTCCTAAGATAGAGTCTCTCTATGTTAGCTTGACCAGTCTGAAGTTTTCTAGGTAGCTCAGGCTTTACTTGAACTTTCACTTTTCTGCTCTTAGTTTTTAGTCAAACGACTATAGGCCTACATTATCACATTTAGATTTTGTTTTAAGTATTTTTAGTTTCCATAAAAAATTAATTTATGGAATTACAACCTGTTCTTCCTCATTACATAGAATCCTTTGTTTTTTTTAAAATATTTTGTAGCAGTACACATATTTGTTAAAATCGAAAAGCTAATATTAAGATGTTGTTTTTTTACATAATTCATATTAAGGTTTACTCTGTGTTGGAGAGTTCTGTGGATTCTAACAACTGTGCACAATCATGATTCCACTATCACTACATCACACAGAACAGTCTCTCTGCCTTTAATATTGCTTCCTTTGCACATTTCCTATCCTCACACTGGAACCACTGTTTGAGTACTGTTGGCTTTCCTGTCTCTGCACTTTTTCCTTTATAGATTCTTATATAATTAGCTTCATATAACATATAATCTCCTTAGATTGAAATGTTTGGTTTAGGAACACATGTCAAAGTTCCTCCAGACCTTTTCATTGGTTGATAATTTTTTTTATCTCTCAACAAAATTTTCTTGTACAGAATTAAAACAAATTTTAATCCTTTCTCCTCTTGACAAAATCCTTGATTGCTTCCAAGTTTTCATCATGATGAATAAAGGTGCTGTGAGCATTTCTGTGGAGGTTATGATCTCAATTTATGCTCATAAATATTTAGGGATGATGTTGTTGACTATGTGATAAGCCTATCTTTAGTTTTGTATATATGTGTTACAAGTTTTTGTCAGTGTCATCTGAAGAACAAAAAATTTCAGTTATGATGAAACTGAAGTTGATTTTTTGTTTCCTTTTTTGTGCAATGGTTCCTACATCATATCTAAGAACCCAGTTTGTGCCATCAAGTCATGAATTTTATGCAATAGCATTATGAGTCTTATAATCTTAGCTCTTACATTTAGTCCTTTGCTTAGTTTTAGGTTAATTTGTGTCAAAAATCAATTGACCAAAACTATGCCTGGATTTTCCGTTCCTGAGGAAACACAGTGTATTGTTATTGTTCTAAGAGTGTTGTGGAGATTATTTTGTTTGCTTGTTTTAATTGGCCATTAATTGGGATTAGAACTACAACTGTCCAGGTCTTACATAAATAGAATCATATAAAGTGCAGTCTTCTAAATTGAAATCTTTGATGCAAGCAACACGTGTTAAAGTAACTCCATCTCTTTTCATGGGTTGATCATTTTCATTTCAAAACACAAATTCATTGCAGAAAATTATCATCAATTTTAATCAAGTCCATTGAGTCAAGTTCTGCTTTGTTTTGGTTGTTTCCAAGTTTTGATCATTATGAATAAAAGCTTTTCTAAACATTTCTGTGTTGTTCTTGTTTCATATTTTTTATATGACAATCAACATAGATTAGGAAATGTTTCATTTCAACTTACAGGTTACAGTTCAACATTTAGGGAACCAAGAAAGGAACTCAAAGCAGGAACGTGAATGAGAAGGCATGATTTCTATTCCCCATGGCATTACCACCAATTCACTTACAGGCCAGACTTACAGACCTTGGAGGCTATACTTTCCAGCTGGTTTGAAGACAGGCTTATACTCAGCTAATTTTACTAATACAGTTCAGAACCACTGACCTAGGCATGGGACTGCTACAGTGTGTTTGACCCTCGTTTCATCAATGAATAATCAGCACAATACCTTATAGTCAAGCACATAAGCCAGCCTAAATCTAGGAAATTCCTTTTGGATCATTCTAGGCCATGTCAGATTGACTGCTGAAGGTAACCAAGATAGGTAGCAATTCAAATGGAAGGTCAATTCTTTATTTCTTTCCCAGTTCTGCAGCTTGGAATCTTGCCCATTTATGCTGATTTTACACATTGGGAACTTGTTCCTTGCAGCTGACTTGCTATTTTGGGGTATCCTTTCCCCATTGTCAGTGCTAAGATTATCCCAAACTCAACTAATTTATTAAATTAACAAAATAGAATAAGAAAGTAACTTTTATACAGAATTTATTTTATTTGGGAATATAGGAAGAATGAGGAAAGCACAGCATATCCTTTGCATTCCAAATTGTATCATTTCTTCCTTGGACAGACTGTGTCTGGTTTGATCTACTTTTCATTGGTACCACCATTATGTTTGAGTGCCTAAAACATCTGTGGCTTATACATTACAACTATTACCTTTAGCTTGCAACATACCACTGCTTTACTCAAAGTCCATAATCCTTAAGCCTAACTGTCTCACTTGGCTGTAATGAGACAACATATACTGACATGGAGTCAATAACTGCCCAAATGACCTGTGGTCAGATTGCTGCCGTCCTGGCAACAAACTGCTCTTGTTCTTGAAACAATCTGGAAGAAGCTTCTATCCTTAGGAATAGCCAGAACTGCATGAAAACTGATCTTCAGCAAGTCAGCATCGAAGGAAAATCAGCCTGACAAATGACTGAATGAACTGACTTTCTGTCTACGCTGCCTCCTCAGTCCAGGAGGGAGATACACTATCTTTGAACCCACGACATCTAGCCTAAACTTTGGTTCCTTAGAAGCCTCCTTACAGATCTGATTCTTTCCCAACCACCTTGAATAAGATATCTGGTTCCCCTAGCACAACTCCCCATCTCTGCTTCCCAGATCCCAGGTAGAAGTACACCACTCCCATGGAGGCATTATCTAACTTCTAGAATTCTTGGCAGGCACAATCCCCTTGGTGAGATTGTCTGGGCCCACCTGTAATGCACAGAGTTCCCCTACCTGACGCCTAGGATCCATTCCTTCTCATCATGAATTCTGTGAAGCATTACTTAGATTATTTTGAAAAACTATCTGGAGTGATTTGTTTCTAGGTTAAAACCATCAAACAAACTATATATACATGTGAAAAGTTTCAGTTTTTATTATATGTGACATCATTTTAAAGATCTTTGGAAACATCTACATACAAAACCTGTGAAATAAAAACTAAAACTTTTTTTTTTCTTATGTCTGGAATATAAAATGAGGGGTTAGAATAATTTTTAATACTTGGAGATAAAAACAGATTCTGTTGTAAAAAAAACAAAGAGACAGCACATATATTTGAGATACAGGAGAAATCTAGGTCACCTCTTAAGGTCTTTGTCTCATTAGTAAACGGATTTAAGAATGGTCAAAAGGGAACTCAGAAACAGTTTTATAAGTTCAAAAGAAAAAGCTACAGGGCCAGCAAGCTGTAAATTTTAGTAGTTGTGAGAGAAAGAGAATGGCGGAGAGAAAGGAAAACAAACAGGACATTTAAAGATCAGATAAATGGCAGGGAAGAGGAACTTTAAAGAGTGAGAAAGCTGAAAATGTTGAGGAAGCCCAATGTATTAGAAAAAGCTAGAAAGATAAAAAGAGGATCATACTATTCTGAAGAATTCAGAATATAGTCAGAATTTCAAAGTTGCTTGTTGGCCTCATAAGCTACTGCACCAGGAGGCAGGGATTCAGGGCAGGAAAGTTCACTAGGTCGTTAACTCACTGGTTGTTCTGCCTAACTCTCTAGGGTGGCTTAAGGTGAATCTGCTTTCCTAGAGGCCATCTCCAGGTTCAGTGATTGATTGGACCCTTTGGAATATTATTATCTCCACAAAATCCGGAAATTTTATTCTCTTGACCACATTTTTTTTCTCTTATTGGCCTTTCTCATGTGATATAAGCCTTCTAAGAATAATTTATAACACAAAAAGAAATGTACAGACTGTTAATTTCATTATTGGAAGAAATAATGCAAAATGAAAGAAATATTTCATGTTAGAAAAGGCTTAAAAATTTGCATCAGATTTCCTGAGGCTGATTTCAGAACAATAGTATTACATAGTCGTTAGTCTTATTCTTTCATTCACATGTGTGCTTACAAACATATGTTTCAGCTTACTTTAATGAAATATAATTTACTTTTTAGGTATAGTCTTCAAAAAGCAAAACAAAACAAAACAAAAACCATGCTTATTGACTTGAAACATCCCGGGTTCAATATTAGAAAGTTATTTCACAAGGATATTTCACATAATGCTATTGCCATATGTCACATGCAGATGAATGGATAATGAAAGTCTGTGTATTACATATACACAATGTAGTATTATTCTACTCTTAAAATTATGAAACTCACAGGTAACTGGATGGAACTGGAAACAGTCATCCTGAGTGAGGACATCCAAACACACACAAACAAACAACAGATGTTCTCAGTCATACCTGCTAGTTTTGAAATCATGGATGTACTTGTTTCAATGTGAAAATTCAAAGAAGTCAAGAAATTAAGGAAATAACCATGGGACTGGGGGATGCTTCCTGATAGGGGCAGTAAATTCAGGGGTATAAAGTGGGAGAGGAGGGGAATAAATAGGAAGCAAAGGTTAAGTAGGGTGGAAATTGACAGACTTTGACAGAGAAAGGTGTATGCAGAGGAATAACCAACACTAAGGACCTTTAAAATATCCATATAGAAACCTTGTCCTATAGAAACTTCTTAAACTATATAATCCTCTCTCTCTCTCTCTCTCTCTCCCTCTCTCTCTTTCTCTTTCTCTTTTTGAGAATATGTTAAAAAGAGTTGCCTTATAAGAGGGAGGCATTTCACCTATAAGATACAAAGGGATAATAAAAATAATTTTTAATGCACTGGCAATAGACTCCTCTTGAAGATATTGACCAGGGATCTCATAGAACCTGAAATGCGGTGGCCATTGCCCCTCATTCTTGGTTACCTACCAGTACTTCATGACAAGACCCTGAAGTGCCTTCAAATTGCAAACACAACAAAGGATAAATCAAACTGATGCTGACTCCAGAGTCTTATCACTGGATAGTTTTTGTATTGCTGGAAGATGTCATACATGTTACCAGAAAGGAAATATATATATATATATATATATATATATATATATGACCATAAACTATAACCAGCTGTGAATCCTGCAACATACAACATCAGATGGCCTGACAAGACATTCCAACCAGGGCAATAGTGGCACAATAGCATGGGAGCAACCAAATAGATTTTAGTTAGATTTAAGGTACTTTTCAAAGAGTAGATCCCATAGATGACATTGATATCAGGCCTAGGAATTGAGGCTAGACAAGTCACGGGACATAGGAGAAAACCTTATCCCAGTTTCCTACTAAATATTTATAGTATAAAACTGACTCCTAAATAACTTATTGTTTACACCCATAGACTAATTCTTCTTTCAACTCTCACCAGATAAGCTTTGTTATGCAGCAGATTGTGATCAACAGAGAAACCCACAACTGGCCAATGTGCAAAGTATAGGATGCTGCAGAATCTTATCCCTAAATACAATACTCTATCAAACTTCTTTCACCTAGGCTCAAAAGTCTTTTGTGGAAGAGGAGGAAAACCTGTAGAGCAAGACATGAGGGATGACCACAAGGAAACAGAGCTTTTCAGACAGCGTGTTACTTTCTCATATGAACTTACCGCAATGTTGACAGCATACACAAACTGGACAAAATCCAGCATAGGCATGGGAAAATGGATAAGACACCCCAACGCAACCTAAGAAACTAATGGCAAATGATGTCTGCTGGGCAAGGGATGGGGGTCCTTCCCCCTGTAGTATTTGACTCTTACAAGGTTTGCCAGGCTCCAGTGAATGCACCCACACTAAAGTACAGTTGTTGACACAACTTATATAATGCATGCATTATTAAATATACTAGAGAACATTAAATTGGGTTGGGGCCATAATTGGATGTGTGAATGGGGTCAGGGATCTAAATACTATCAAACAATACAGTATGAAAATCTCAAAACATTTCAATATGAATTTAAAAAATGATGCATGTTTTTGAGAAATGCTGTGCATTTTATATCTGACTTGAATATATGTCGTGCTCCAAAACTATGAAAAGTATCTGAACTCTTATGTCAAAACTTCTTCCATTCCCTTCTCTTGACTTTACTTCTTTGCAATTTTTTTTTTCTTTTAAGACCTCCCATTTATTATTTTTGGTATGTGTACTAATCCAGGAGTGACCTCTGGAACACTTTCTAGGGGAATAAAGACAAATATACTGAAAATACAAGCTATCACACCTATGACCTTAAAGAATGTAGAGTTCCCAGAGCTGATAAGCCAAGTAAACACTGGACACAGGTTGTTCCACACAATTGTTGCTCAACTGACACAAGGTGATGCCTCAAAGAAACAACATTTCTGATACTCCTGGGGAAATTTGAAGATTCACTAGAATTTCTAAAGAAATGGCAATAGGAAGTTCCATTGATGGAGAAAAATCAGTATTTTAAAACATACAGATATTTCTCTCTTTCAGTCTACGTCTGTGAATACAATCCATGAGCCAAGACAGATGTCCTTACACTTAACAGTACTCAACTGTACACCATCAGTGTATCTCGTTTTCAGACTTGTCATACATTTATTTATAATCTTTATTATATGCTAGGCCTGGTCTTCTGACACACCACAGTCCATTGCTAGATATGTTCCTTTATATTCTCTCTTTCTAAATAAATCTCAATGTCCTAGTCTTCTGCTACGTGTTATTTCACTCATTTCATCCTCTCTTTATATGTTCTTGTACTTGTGATATAGGAAATGCAAATAAAGGGTGAGGGAATGAAGCTACAGTGTTTTATATATTTTGGCTTGTAATCCATGTAAGCCTAAAAATTTTCCTTAATCACCATCAGAATTATGAACTTAATGGCTAGGATGCCGTCACCCTCAGTGGGAGAAAGAAATCCTGTATCTTAGTTTTTTTCCTTGTTGCTATGATAACACTTTGACAAAACCAAATGACAGGAGAAAGGGTACAATTAACTTCTAGTTCTAATACCATCATTCAAGGCAGGGAAGTCAAAGTAACACGAGAGTAAGTAGCAGGTCACATTACATTGACTGTCATAAGAAAGCAATGAGTGCCTGCCCATGCTCAGCTAGCTTTCTCCATCTTGTACAGTCTAGGATGCCATACCCATAGAATGGTTTTATCTGCCATTAAGATGGGTCTTCCTATGGGCTGGAAGGTTGTCTCTGCAGCTGAGCACACAGGCTGCTCTTGCAGACGACCTGGGCTCAGGTTTGGTTCTCAGTACCGATATAACTCTTAACAACTACCCATAACTCCTGTTTCAGAAAATCCAGTGGACTCTTCTGACTTCTGCAGTCACTGTTCGAGTTTAGTACACTTATATTTATGCAGACAAAACACTAAGTAATACCCATAATAAACAAATAAACAAATAAATAAATAAAGTAAGGGTCTTCCTACATCAATTAGTGCAGTCAAGGTAACTCACAACGAGTTTGCCTAGAGGCCATTCTCCAAGCTGATTCCAGGCTGCATCAGTTGGATAGCTGAGACTAATCAACACATTATATTTCTAAAAAAAACAAATAGAAATCACCATAATAATTATTAATATAGTGGTAAATGTGATAGAAAGCTAAGCTTTGCATAAGGGAAACCGTGGGCAGTTCAGCTCAAGAGCCCTCATCCCAGCCTCTGAGAGAATATATTGTACCCAGCAAACATAGTCTACACAATTCCAGTTGTCTTGCTGCCATTCTCACATTGTGCATTTTTAATGTGTGTTCATATGCTAGTGGTCAAAGCTGCAAATCACAGACAAAGCTGATCTAAGATTTATCTAACTCTCAAACAATGACTGAAATTCAATAGCTGATTAGATAGAAGTTGCATTTATTGAATGTTGAGTTTCCTCTGAATCCTTTTATAGTAAAGCCATATTTTACCAGGATGAATGGATATTTAGATTAGATCTGCTTGTGTGGTATTTCAGCTTTCAAGAGAAACAATACTGTTTCATATTGAGAAGGAGGTATGTCTGTGATTATATAGTACTTAGTCTTCATTGTCAATTTGATGGGATTTAGAATCACTCAGTGTGTCTATCAAAGAATCACTCTGATTTTGGACTGCACAGTTCCATGGGCCTGTGTCTACTGACTGATACGTTATATCTGGATAGAAATATATACAATTATTTTATTTGATTTACCAGAAAACACATGCAGGATATGTGTGCGTGTGAGTGTGTACACATACATATGTGCATGGGCACATTTCCTTTAAAACATGGCAGTTTACCCTGCCTTTGTGATCTGACTTCATGGGAATCTACATTGGTAGAGAGCATTTGGATGAGACAATATCAACAAAATTATTGAATGTGTTACTCTTTTAATTTAGTCCTAATAGGGATATTAATCTGGTTAATGTTATCTGGGAATTTAAGAATTTCAAAGCAGGAAGAATCTTCAATATAGCCAACCAAATGCTTGATTCAAAGTCAAGAAACACACTTGTACATACACTCACACAGGAAAACTCTTCACAGTGGAAAGGATATTCAGAAATTGAAATACATAGTCCTGGGCAATGCTTATGTCTCTAAGTGTTTTGGTTATTAGAGCATAGGTCCCCCATCTCTAATTTTTGGTGGGCTAACTTACACAGAGAAGAGGAGATTGATATGTCCACAACTCTAAATGAAGAAAATTCCGTTTTCTTCCCTGGATTTCTTTTAATTGATCTGGTCTGGTCAGCGTGATGAGGGAACATACGGGTGGAGGAAGGAGGCTGCAGGGATTTGTCTCAAGTGAAGGAGCCAGAATTTTTCCATCTTTGCTGCTTATCTGTGGCTTTTTCCTTATCTGTCCATCTGTCAGGGTATTTGTCTAATTTCTAATCTGTAAATGCAAGCATATTATCAGAATTTGGCTCAAAATATATATTGTGTTCTATACCAGAATGTGTCAGTTTAACTCTGTGTTGCTTTGAACTCAGAAATTAAAAGGCCCTTGGGACTGATGTTACTTCATGAAAGTGACATCAATCGTGATGACATATGCCCACACTCACCATATGTTGGTAGATTACTTAAAAAGTTGTTTCCATATTATGGTCATGTAATAGTTTAAATAGTTATTATTATCATCATGGATTTATCTTCCATGTAAAGTCATTTGTAATATCCACTGTGCTCCACCTGCCTACTCATGAGTGACTGCCAGAATATTGAAAAATGGAGATCTTGGATATTAAGCTATAAATTTGTTAAGTTATCCTAGTTAAGGTCACTTATTAAGAAACTCTTAATATCAAACTTCTAATACCAAAGTAAGTACCTCACACTGATTGGCTTAAATGCTGTTTTCTCACAGACCAGAGAGCTGGGAACTCCAAGATCAAGACAAAGACACACAACATCTTGATTCAGGGTTGTAGACTGTTGTTTTCTTGCTGTTATCTGACATGACAGAAGGCCAGAGAGCTCTGAGGATCTTTTTTATAAGTTCATTAATGTTATCAATAAGGATTATCATCTTCTAAAATACCCATCTTCTGCTTAATACTTAAGTGGGGATAGCATTTCAAGTTAAGAATTTGGGACTGCTACCAGTTTCTGGGGCGAGGGCTTGTCACCTATGGGATTCACCAAGTATGTTCCCTGGAATGAGCAAATAAATCAACCTGTAAGAAGGGCCAAATGTGAAAGCTTAGTGAAAATGAAAGCAGGACACAGCAGGAACAGGGAAACTGAGGCAGCAGAGATTTCAGGAGCAACTGGCTGTTGCCAGAAAGAGAAAGACAGCTGTGAGGAGCCAAAAATCCATATCACAGGGAACAGAGAAGCACTAGCCAAGACCTGCACAGAGAGAATTGTGAAATGACAGACATTACTAATCCAGACAAATAGTTCCCATTGGGACCCATTGCCTCCCTACGGCGGATACCATCTCCCAGGCACCAGATGCAATTCATGATGGGAGTGACCACCAGGGTGCCAAGTCTCAGTGAACTCAGGGTCCCATTCCTGTTGGGGACAAAGCCTGAGAGCTCTTTTCAATTCACAGTTTAAGAGAAAAATATAATTCCATAGAATTTTCTTTTGTAGTGCTCCTCAGTAATGCCCCATGGGTTCGAGACAGGTATTTTGAGTAACTTTTCCTAATCTTGTAGGTTTGGCCACTCAGAATTTGATGGGAAACATGGACTATTAGAATTCAAGATGTCATGTTACAGTTATGAGAGGTTAATCTTCCAGATGGAGACTTAACAAAGCGATAAAGACAAAGCGAAATTTGCCTTTATTATCTGGAGGGAGGGCCATGGACAGTTTCAATCGCATTTAAATTAGGGATGTCTAGTAGACTTTGTTGTGCCAGAGCACAACCTCTTTCCCAAACAGTTATGGAGGACTGTTTCTTAAAAATCTCTTCTATGGCCCTTATCCATTCCTCAAGCCCTGAATATTCCTTCATTGACTCATTCCATCTGTTTCCTTCCTCTTGAAATAGTAGGGCAAAGTTATGTTCTAGCCCAGTCAGGAGGACTTTTCTAATGAATACCTCTCCTTGAAAGTGGCCTAGTCTATGATTACGTTATTTTTTGTTTAACAAACTAGTGCTTTTTGTCACAAGTCTCAAGAAAATGTATCTGCTTGAATTTTACATCTTTTCTTTTTTGGTGATCTCTCAAAACCCAAGAGTTACAAAAAGTTCATTATGAAAATGAACTTGATGTGAGGGGATATTCTCAGCAAATAAGAAAAGACAGAAAAGAAAGCACACTCAAGGCCAAACATTCTTACATGTGTTTAACATGGTAATCTCAGTTTTAGGTGATGGGAAATATTCCGTATTCTTGTTTAAACTAGGATAATGAGAATCGTGCAGCTCCATAGTATCCCAGATTCCTACATTGGTAACATTTATTAACCATTTTAGGATTCCTCATCTGTATGTACTTTTTAAATTGTTTTGATTTGTACCTGAAACCAGACTGGGCTGTTTGTTTGATTTGTCTCCTCTTTATCCCATGTTTTTTTTGTGTGTGTGTGATTTTTTTCTTCACTATCTTCTATTCTCAGGAACTTCTGTCCATTATTGTACAATTCAAAGAGTCCAGTGAATGGTCAACCATAGCCATGCTCTTGATTTTAATCAGGGAAAGTTGAAAATAGTGAGGAGCAGCCAACAGAGCAGAATATCCTCACATTATATTTACAGCCATCCCTAGAAATCAACTAGGACGACTCTGTTAAAATTGTATATCATAATTACTGCTTGAGAGACTTCTAGGTAGAATGAGTTCCTGACACTGTGACATGCAGAAAAGTGAGTAACAAAACAGCATGTCACAGTGTCAGGAGCTCAAACTGACCCTGATTTGAAGGACATTCTGTGAAAAATACACATGCATCTGATTGGGGAGATCCAAATCCTATCTTGAAAGATAGCCTTCCAATGAATCTGAGTAGAAAATTATCAATATTTCAGTGTAAGGCATACACAAGAGTAATTTTCTTCTTTGTAAAACTAAACTCAGTGTTTTACATTGGACAGGGAATTTTTTGTTGATTCCAGCAACAACTGGCTGGAACCAAGGTGCTTATCCTCCTTATAGAGTGCATAGGGATCTGAAATGAATATTATCTGGAAGATCATGTTTCTAGAACAAGGACTGACAAGAAACAGGAAGAATTTCCTTCCCTTTTAGAGTTCTAGAAGAAGCAGAACACTTAATCTTAAATGATTATCCCCCAATCTATTTATCGTTTCATGGCAGTGAACACCAGTGTTCAAGCAGATTCCAGCTGACAAAAATTTCTGCCTTTATCAGGATCTAACTTGAGATCCTCTCTGACTGGTCTTTCATAGACCATCTTCATGAAAATGAGTGTTCTTTCCACAATCATTTTGTGTGTGTGCATGCAAACAGAGGCAGACAGTCTGAAGAACTCACCTGTAACTTTCTGCTTATAAAAAATGATAAGGGTCTTTTCTTCTTGATAACTGTTTAACTCTAGTGGGAAGATCTTATTATAATTAAGAATCCACTGCAGTTGTTTCTTATGGTTCCTCAGGGTATACTGGAACAAAGCTTCTCAGCAGAAAAAGATCATACTTTTTGTTTGAAGTTCTGGAGTCTACTTCTTACTATTGTTTAAGGAGGCATCTTGGTGATAATCTTGGAGGAATCTTGAAGTTAGTTTTCCTCACAAGATGAAGGAGTAGAGAAAGAAGAAGGTCTAAGGTGGGGAACCCACCTTTATTTTTAGCCTATCTGGGGGAATATCTCCTGTTTCCTCCAACCCAGAGAAATTAGTGTTGTCTATTCTGTCCTCAAGTGAGGTCTCACAGAGTAGTGGGACTCGTGCACTTACCTGTGAATCACATTCCCCCATGTCCCAAATCCTTGGCTTTTCTACCTCTGAGTTCTCTGCCTTCAGGGACCTGGGCCCTGGTTCCTGATATTTACCCTCATCTTTGTTAGGTTCATCCATCCCTAAAAGAAAGTTTTGAAATCTGATGTCACAGGCCATTCATGGATTGACACAAGTTCAAATCTTTCTTCCTATTTGCCTAAAGTTTAGCTTCCTCTAAGCATCTCAGAGACAAGTCAGTGGGGATGATGAA
Organism: Eospalax fontanierii; assembly: GCA_035773235.1. NCBI lineage: Eukaryota > Metazoa > Chordata > Mammalia > Rodentia > Spalacidae > Eospalax > Eospalax fontanierii. The sequence goes on from CM069552.1 coordinate 21,827,064, forward strand.
AAATTCTTGAAGGATTTCACATCAAAGATATTTCTGTTGTCATCATCCCTGAAAGTACATTCTTTCCTGTACTCTTTACCAATGAACAGGAAGACCATTTTAAGAATTGTTGGCATTCTGAAATATAGAAAGTTTTGTTTACCTGAAAGCTGTATGATGGCCTAAATTTCTTCAGGGTAATGTTGACTAGAGTGATCTTCTCTCTCATACAGAGGAAAACAGGGATCCCCCATGCATCAAACAGCAGCCTGAACAAGTGACGACTAAATAGACTGTGCTTGGCTCTCAGTCTGATACAAGATTTAAGAATTTATAGCAGGCTGATTGAGACAGAGAACTTACATATTGCTCCAGGTGAAATAAATTTGGGAGTAATTCTTCTGCCTTAGGGTCTTTCTGGTCTCCTGTACATTATTTAAATCTGTAAATCCATGTTACATTTTTCCCCCTCAGAAATCAAATTCAGTAAGAGTTCATGGTGACTTTTTTTTTTCATTTAAAGGAGACTATTCATATTGGCATAGCGTCTTTTCAATTTACCAAAGTATAGAACGAAGGAATTTTGACTGGGGTGAGAGAGGAGAGCATCCCATTTCAGTTACAGATAAATATGGCTGGAGATTCCAGACATAAAGGCAGGCGATAAGATCCAGTGGAGCTTGCATGTCTAACTTCCATGACATAAGAAATATCCAATTTAGAAAAATCGCCACATATTCCCAAAGGTTGTCAGACTCAATGGGTCCCAAGCAAATAGAGTAAACATTCGACAGAATTCTATTAGCCACTGAAATCATACTATCCTCTCTATATGTCATAATTCCTTTGGTCCCTTTGAAAAGGAGCAAGGTTGAGGAAGCAGGTGATGACTGAGCTCAAACAGAAGCATCAGGGAAAGTCGAGACAGGTAAAGGGGAATGTCAGGAGGAAAAGGAGCTAACTGCTCCAAAGAGAATTGAGATCTAGACAGGATACTGGAAGACATGAACCTCTCGTGAATCTTGCCAAGGCCTCCATAAACAAAGTTACTCAAGTGTCACAGAGATAGAGAAGTAAACCCAAAGTTTTAGGGCTTAGATGAAAGCTCTTCCACCTGGGCATATGACCTTTTCCTTGAGGACTGTGGGCTTCTCTGAGCTTAGGGGTGGCAGTAAGAAGCCTTGCCTTGCTTCCCTATGATAACGCTGGAGTGAAAATCTCCATCTTGCTGTATGAGGTAAAAGACTTTTGTTCCCCAAAGATTTGGCCCCTTGTTCTTCCCAATGCCCAAAGACGATGGAGAAGGGTTGAGTGAGGGGTTTAGTCCTATCTGGGGTGATGAAATATGATTATGACTCGCCAGGAAACATCACCAAGCATAATCTTCATACTGAATGGGAGATTTGAACAGAAATACTTTTAAGTTTAAAGCAATTTTACTAAAATATTTCATGTTGGATGCAATCTTGATGGGAAACAAATCTGTTGTTCATGGCAATTGATTTGCTTCTAGATCTTTTGCTCCTTTTTACTACTGATAGCATATATATATATATATATAATATAAATAATTCAGAACAATAAATAAGATACATTAAAATTCATACAATAAAACATTCCTTAATCCTCTTTAGTCTTCAACCTGTCTTTGAATATATTTTTTCAATCATTTACCACAACAGTATGTGTTAAAACACATAGATTTTATCATTTAAAATTCTGCTCAATTTCAACCTTGGATTCTTGCATAAAATTAACCTTTGAGTAGCAAATTACAAAAACATCTGGAAACATGAAACAGTAATATTCACTCAAAAGTAGGAATTATGTACTATACAATGCATCTTGGAGGAACTAAAATTGCTAAAAGCTATATATTTAATTATGCATGACCTGAACACTTTTGAAACAAATTTAATGTGTTCAAATAAGCAGTGTTTCAAAAGATACGTTAGAAAAGAAATGTAAACTGACATCTCCTTTTGTGACTTATTTTCCTACTCAGTAGAACTTTACTTCTAAAAAGGAACATGAAAAAGATTCACTTAGCAGGCCACTGTTATTAGAAAAAGATGCAAATGAACAACTAACCTTCACTGCACAAATCAAGCTGCCTCGTCTCCTGGGTATTATTCAGTACTTGGTTTAATATTTTCCTAACATTTTAAGAGATTTTCCAATTAAATATTAATACTTTTCTCAATGAGAAAGAGAGATTTATTATCCTAAAGAGGTGCAGAAAGGAGAGATAGTGATCTTCATGAGCAGTTAGAATGAGGAACTGAGGATATAGTTTCATTAAGGAAAACACGCTGAGCCTACATTTTCGCATATACATAGAAGGTGGAATTGAACTATGTGGTGAAATTCTACAAAAGTTGAATATGATCCAAATGATTGATGACAGTAGGCAAAGGATTCCACAAGCAAAATATCAAACTCTGGGCAACCACAGACATATTAGACTACCCAAGTGTTCTGTCTGTATTGTTTGTTGCCAGTTCTTTTAATATACTGAAATACTTGAAGGGGATGGGGATATATGATAAGGTTTATGTTAGCTCCAAGTTTCAGAGACTTCAGGCCATGATCACTTGCTCTGGCACTGTAAGCCTAAGGTAGAGTATAGCATCATGGTGGATCGTGCATCCAGAAAGAAATCAGCTTACATAATGGTGTCTAGTTTCTGGTAAGGAGATGGAAAGAGATAAGGGGTCTGGAAACAAGTAGGCGGCAGAGGAGGAATATGAAGACAGGTAATATTAATGCCTCCAAAAGTGCAATCATAGTAACTTTCTTCAATTAGGACTTACCTACTTACGGCCAAATCAGTTAAAAACTACCGAATGAAGAAGTTTCTGCCCTTATGATCCAATCACTTCTCAACACTGCCATCATTGGAAGATCAAGTCTTCTGTGATGGGCACTTATATCCAAACCATTATGATTAGCAATCAAACATAAGCCTCCAAACCCATTAATCATGTTTGCCCCTCAACGTTGCTGCCTACTGAGAATTGCTTATAGGAGAGGTGTGTTGGATGGCACTGAGTTAGATTTCATGATCTAAGAAACATGTATTCCTCCAAAGCTGCCCCAAGGACTCTGAAGCTGACAAATATGTAACTTTCTTTTGAAAGATGCAACACCAACTGAAGTGAACGTTTGTAAGGACACATCTTACACCACTTTCCCGGCCTGTGTGGAGCCTAGAAATCTAGCCTCCATTTCCTGACTGAATGAGTATATCCTTGAAAATCTATTCCAGTTCCAAAGTCTTTTATAAAAGAGGAGAGGAAAAGGCTGAGGTTGTTTAACGTGGCTATATTCACTTTCTCGACAATATTCATCAGGAGAACACTTATAATAAAATAGTCTCATTAATGTTTCCAAGAGCCAGGCTCTTGGAAAATCCATTGTGTGGTATCTATCGTGAATATCACCTATCTCCGAGTCTTTGGTGGTGAAGCTCTTATTTGAAGGAGCTTGTAATTGCTCTTTGTCTATCATGTTCGAATGCACACACGTACACAGCTGCAAAGGAGTTTGCTGTGGTTTCCTAACACCTCTCCAGTTAAGCTGGTTTTCCTCTACAATTTGTCAACAAAGTACAGGGTACTTTTCATAACAAGAAAAGGTCCACAAATTGATGCTGCTTAGGATAGTATAACCGAATTACATGAGTATACACAATTTTTGTTTTATTTAGGATGCAGTCATATTTCCCCTCAGATTCTCCACACATTCCTTAGAATATATCACTACTTCAAACTTGTTGGTACAGAATCTGTAACAGAAAGCTTTCATTGCTACTGAGGCAGAGGAGAAAAAGAGAGAGAGAGAAAAAACACACTTCCTCTCAACAATTCTAGGCAGCTCATTTCTGATTTCAGTGCATGGACTGGAAGTGACTGCACGGCCCTAAACCAATTTAATGGAAGTCAGAACATGCATATGGATAACTGATGAGTCACCAATAAATATAAGAACCTCGTCTAAAAGCCAAACAAATCTTTCAGGACTTACATGTCCAGAGAATGTTTAAGGTACATTTACTAATCAATCTTATATTATGAGAAACACTATAAATACAACCTTCAGTTTGGTGAAATGCATCAAAACTAAAAGGATAATTCGCAAATAAAGCCCATTATTTTATTCAATATACGATAGAGTGGATTACATCTCTGAGCTTCAGTATCCACAGACAAATTTTAAAACAATCATCTAATATTTTGGTGAATGTATAAATATCGACATAAGCAGAAGTCTTGGTTGTACTAGAATCTCTATCTATTTTATCCAGGAATGTTATATATCTTGTCTCCATTATTGGACATTATTGGAAGGCGACCAAAATGACAAAACACCATGAAAAATGCACAAATATTAATTTAAAAGAAGCAGTTTATATGTTTCAGTTTGGGGAAGTATTTTATTGGAAAGTATCTGGGGTATAATGAATGTTTCATGGGATAATCAAGGGGCCAAAGAATGGTAGCAAGATTCAATGTAAAATGATACATAAGCATCTGACTCCCCATGACCCAGAAATAAAGAAGTGTAAGGAAATACAGACTGCCACGAAGTGTCTGAGACTTATAAATCCTGGATTTATGTAGAACTGTGTGTGGAAAATGTGAACCTTGGGGAAATTGTTTTTTGAAACTGAGAAAAAGAAACTTTTTTGATATGTATTTTTTTTTCTTAAGATATTCTACTTTTGGCAGGTAATAATTATATCTGAATGTATCATTTTACCACTTCCCAGATAGGAATAAACTACATTCCAAAGGGAAAAAAGAGAGGATGAGTTTTGAAAATTCACAAAGTTAGTGATAGAATTGTCTGAAAAGTATGAAGAAAAAGTTGTATCAAGAAGAATAGAGTCAAGTCCAACAGGACTCCAACAATGGGACTCATTGGAAGGAGAAGAGGAAGAAGACTCTGAAAGCTAATGCAGGCAGTACTGTCTAAAAGACTTAGCAGTACTGACTTCAAGGCAAGCTTACAGTCCTGACAAGCATCAAACCTAGTTGCATGATACAGTGAGACAATGATTCATCTGGTAGTCTAGTCGGCAGTGGAGAGCAGTCTCTTACATTATCATCTATGTGACTCAGAGGTCAGTGTCTGGCCGCCGTCGGAGAAGGAACATATTGCCTAAACGTGACTTGCCGTATAGGCTTGAGAATAAAGTACAGGCACGGATTTAATCTGCAAAGCCCCAGAGCTACAAAAGGCCTGGAAAGCAAGAGGAACAGACATTGATAAATCAATCGGTGTATGCTGCAGGAGACCCAGATCAGTCATCAAAAGGCATAGGGGAAAGTAGCCCCACCTTCAGTGGCCACAAGCAGATTTCGTCAGTTGAGACTAACAATAGAGTGAGATGACCTTGAGCCTGAGGTCAGCACATGGATCACCTCTGGAGCCACCTCTAGTCCATTCACTACTGAGAGGCTGAGACTGCAGTGACACTCTTGACTTCGACAACTGATCAATACTTAGGAGGACTTTAAAGTGCAAACTGGGAAAATTCCAGTTTCATAGAACATTAGCTATTCTAGTGAATACAATCTCACATTAGCTATTCTAGTGAATACAGTCTCAGGAGTCTCTGGAGGATAAAAGAACCTATCCAGCCACAGAGTGCCAACTTAAGTGTGATTAGCAGAGGTCCATCACATCCAGAGAAGGGAAAATTCAGGTGTAAAGATAACTCTGGCAAGCATCATATCCCTTTATCAAATAGGCTCAACGACAGCACAAGACTTTTAAAAATATTTTATTTGCTGTATCTATTTTATGTTTGTCAATGTATAGTCTCCACGTAAGTACACACTTGTCATGCAGTGCCCACAGAGGTCAGAAGAAAGAGTCAGATCCCTTTCAGTCAGAAGTGGAGTTGTTGACAGTTATTAGCAGTCATGTGTGTGCTGGGAATCAAACCTTGGCCCTCTGCAAGAGTAGTCAGTGGTCTTAATGTCAGTCATATATCCAGTTCCCTCCACCCCCACCAGCACAGTCCTTTTGAAAGACATAAAGTCTACATATATAGTTGACACTTTCACTGTATACAGAAAACTGGTGGTCCGCTGTTTTCAAGGACCCAGGAAAAAGCAGTTCCACCAAGTTAATAAATATTTTTGATATTTGAGTTATATCTTTTATTCTTTAATTTTAATAGGATATCTTGCTCATTTTTTCATTGTATAACAGTAAACAGAAATATCTAATCATTTTTCCATCTTGATTTATTTTCCTTTTATTAACAGTGCATAATTAGTAAAAAAAAAATTCTCAACTTCATTCTGTTCTTTTTCTCTCCCATTTTTTGCCTTTTGTGCTCCATGTTTCTTTTTACTACAGTAATTATAGTATTGTTTAGTTGTTGTGTTTATTAGTTATTTATTTATTTATGAGATAAGATATCCCTGTATACACCTGGAACTCACTATGTAGAACAGGCTTGGTTTGACCTGACATATATAGATCTGTTTCTGCCTCCCAAGTGCTGGGTTCCCATCATATCTGGCTCTTTATTGTGTCTTTAAAAATATGATTTTTACTTTTCTTCATCAATTCAAATACCTTTAATGCATTTTTCATTATAAAGGAATTGTTTTCTGTTTCTGTTTTTCATTCAAAAATTATATTTGTGTCCCCTGTGATTCTCCTACTTTTCTTTCTACAATACTCTAATTTTTATTTATTCATAGTTTTCATTTTATGTGTATGCTTGTGTTGCTTGTGCATATGTAAGTGCACCCTTGTCATGCAATGTCTGAGGAGGCCAGATGAGGGCATAGATCCTCTGGAACAGCAGTTACAAATGGTTGTGAAGTATAACATTGGGGTTGGGAACCATATTCAGATCCTTTGCAATAGCAGTCAGTGCTCTTAGCCACTAAGCCATCTCTCCATCCCCTCTACTATACTTTTGGTAGTAGTTTTTCATCATAGCATTTAAGAAAAACCATTCACCTTGGTTGCTTTTCGACTCCATGCATTATTTGATTTTTTTCTAATACTTGACTCTTGCCTCCCTTTTCACTGTATGATTTCCCTTTTCACACTCCTCTTCTTTATTTTTCTTTCATTTATTTAATTTCACTGCTGCATTCCTCTTTCCCTGACCACCCTTGTTTACCTCACTCATTTACCATTTCCAATTTACTTTAAGTATTCTACTTTAATTTTCTCATTTTATCATAATGCTTTTGTAGGAGACGAAAGTCAGCAACAGGAATGAGAATGTTGGCAACCTAGAAAAAAAAAAAAAAAAAAAAAAGAAAATTTATAATGGGCGTGGGGGGTAATCCACAAATGCAGGTGCTCAAAATGTAAGTTACAAAAAGTGAAATAAAAATCAGACTGCATTGCGTGACCAATAGGCTGAACCAGCTGAAAGAAAGAATCTGAGGGATGGAAGCAGAGAAGGTCACTTGAAGATGTCATCCAAAAATGAATAAAAGAATAGCTAGAGTGAACGTAACAGTAACATCCAACACTCCTGGATCTGAGTAAGAGACAAAAACCTGAGAATTCACAGGATAGAATCAGCAGATGAGGTATGTACTAAAGATCAAGAATTGGTGTCTATGATGAAATCTATGATGAAAATGTGCAAGATTTGCTAAACCTAGAGAAAAAAAGGACAACCAAACACAAGAGACATTTTGAATCCCAAACAGACATATCTAAAGTACAATCTTTTCCACAAATTATAATCAAAATGTCAAAACTACAAAGCAAAAAGCAGTAGTAAAGTCTACAAGGAAACCCATTGTTTTCGTGCACTCTAATCCCAGTTCTTAGGAAGCAGAGGCAGGTGGAACTTTATGAGATTGAAGCCAGCCTAGCCTACAAGTTCCAGGACAGCTTTGAGCACAGGGAAAACTAAAAGTTATAAAGAAAATAAATCAACTCATTTACAAAGGCAAACACATTACAATAGCATTAGTTTGCTCATCAGCAACCTTAAATGCCAGAAAACCATGGAGTGATATATTTAGAGATCTGTAGTAAATAACTATACAACATTTCCATAACCAGCAAAGCTGCCAATTTAAAAAGAAATAAAGAAAGAAAGAAATTCACTAGAGGAATAATTAAGGCAGATCATGATCAGTGAATAAGACTCTTAAAGGGATTCTCACAGGAGAGAATAAATTTAATGTGAGGGACAGATGGGAATCAGAGAGTTAGAAAAGAAACTCAGAAAAACACAGTAAGCCAGCAAATTCCTAAGATCATTAGGAGAGACAGTGGTGAACCAAAATAACCCAACCAATGACATCATTTTCAAAAGCTAACATAAAGGGCAGGAAAGGTCAGATATGTCCCAGTATTATACCATGTGTCACCTTCTGATAGGTCACCCAAACTAAAAATCGACACAGGAACTTAACTTATATTAACTTATGATTATATCATAGATCAAAATGATAACAGTTTAGTGAAGAATTTTCCATCCAACAGTTATGAAAGATGATTTTCTTAGCATCCCATGGATTGCCCCTAAATTAGAACACCTTCTATGCACAAAGCAAGTGAGTCCCCATTGCCCTTGTGATGAAATCTAATCTTAATGTAGCTTTTTTGTCTTCTCTATTTTGGAATCTGTTTACCTTGCCAACATGCTATGGGGACTCCCGTGTCTTACCAATCTCACCTGTTTCAAAGACATGCTCTGTTATTACTGTTTTATGGCTGTGATTATATCATCTTACTCTTCGCTCAATTCTCTCTCTTACTGCCCTGTTTCAGGATGGCAGATATTTTACTTTTTTATTTGGGATTCAGTTCTCACAAACCAATATACTATTTGAATAGGGTAGGTGATTACTCGGTTCTTTTCGAATGAATGCCTGTTCATTTGTTCAGTTCCATGCTGACAAGGAGAACTCATGAACCTCATGGTAGGAAACAAGATTGCACAAATGGAGAGTAGGAGCTTCCAGTTAGCCTGCAAATACATACAGCCTCTGTCTCTTACAAACATTTTGACCTTATACAAATTAATGTTTTGATATCTTTCTCTCCCTTCATTTGAATGTTCCTTCTTTACTTCTGACTTTGAGCTGGCTACATAGCCTGTGATGGCTTCAACCTCTCTGTCCTCTTGCCTCAGCCTTCTGAATTCTGGAACTATAGGCATGGACCATTATGCCTTGTTTAACTTCGTTCTTCATTTGGAAATAATGGTTCAAAGAATTACCCCACTACATTATTGTGGACATTATATTAAGATAATACATGGAATGTGGTTATCTTATTGTCTTTCATGAACAACTGTTAATGTCAGAGAATGATATCACTTTAGGATGAGAGTTTGCACTGTTATCCTGCACTAGGGAAGCCCTTCCTGTTCCTTCAAAATTTCTTACAAATCTTGAAAATACTTTCCTTTGTTTTACATTGCTTTAGCCACTTATAGATATAGTTCAGTTATGATTGCCAGTCAATGTGCCTTTATCTTAATGCTTTAAAAAATTCCATTGAAATTAAACTTGTTTAAACAGAGAGCTCATAAATGACAGCCATTGCTGCTGGTGAAAAAGCCAGACCCGTATCATACTAGATTCATTAATTAGTAAAAAGTCAGGTACTCATTTTTCATTTTATTATTACCTTGTTCTATGCATCAAAAAACGACCTAAAATATTTTGGTAGGCACCATGAAAACTTCACTGAAATGTATTAGTTTAGGAAAATTTAAAACTCACACTAATGGTAAGAGTAATAGATGTCATTCACTGAAAGTTTTCTACATCCACCTTGATTAATATGTTGATCAAAAGATTGAATCAGGATCATTGACCTACTTTATGATATGATCATAATTGGAACAATTGTAGAGATGATGTGATAGTACACTATAAAAATGACGTGTATATTTTGACTGATTATGCATGAAAATCTAGTTGTGTGTGTGTGTGTGTGTTATGTCTCTCTCTCTCTCTCTCTCTCTCTCTCTCTCTCTCTCTCTCTCTTTCTCTCTCTCTCTCCATAGAGGTCAAAGATTGGGGTAGGGTATCTAATCACTCTTTACCTTCATTTCTGAGACACTTTTTTTCTCACAAAACCGAGGGCTGCTCTTTTCATCTAGACTAGTGGGCCAGTAAACAGCTGGGATATGTGTATCTCAGCTCCTCCTCTGGGGTTACAGATGTGTATCATCATGCCAAGATTTTATTTGAGACTAAGGATGTAACCCAGGTGTTCATATTTGAACAACATCTTTGACCACTAAACAACCTTCCCAACCCCAAAATCAATTTTTACACTACTCAGACTATATGACCATTGCCTGAAATATGAACTGAGTTTAATGAACATATCATTTGATGTTGAAGAGGAGGGAAATGTTGAGGAATGAGAATATTTAAAATTTATTTTCCAAATGGTTGATGTGCCTCTTTGTCGATTTGTTGTGGGCTTAGCTATATGTATATCAAGATGAGTATGAGTCAATATAGTCTATAGTTTAAATATCAATCACTTAATATCTAATTTTCCTTAATATATGTGACATAGGAGATAACACCCAGACAAGCTTTCAATGGCTGATGTGAAAAGGACAAAGACAGGAATTTGACTAAGTGGAGAGATGATGGTATACCATAAAATATAAATATGCTACTATAGAAATGAGTTTATACATTGATGTATTTTAAAGCCTCTCACAGCTTTAGAGGCTTTTTTGGCTTCTTTTACAATTTACTTGAACAAATTGGTTATCAAAGAAGTTGTTTGTAGGACTAGGTATACTGGGCAATGGAATGCAGGTGTGTCACACAAATATGGGATTGACATTAAATCTTTGTGATTCTAGTGCTTCCATTCTGCATCTGCTATGTTGTAACATAAAATTTATTTAGCGACAAAAGTCTCAGCCTCTATTTGTCTTTTTACCTGCCTGTGTAGGTATTACTTAAAATCTTGACTCTTTTGGATTTGGGTGATACAAATAGATCTCTACTTCAGTGTGCTTTATTGTGGAGCTCCGTCTACAGAGACAGCCATTAGGCACCAGTGGTCCCAGAGAGCGCAGAGTAGAACAGGTCCTCAGATGGCTCAGAGTGCGCTGGTAAATGACAACTAGGAAACTGCATCGGTGGGCTGACTGGGACCAAGACAGGGGTTTTTATAGGAAGGCCTTATGGCCCTTACAGAAGGAGAGAAAGTTAAAGGTGGGGTTTTGGGATAAAGGGCGGGAAAGCTGTGGAAGTTTAGGAATGAGGAAACCAAACCAAAAAAGCCAGTTCTGGTCTAGGGTGGGGAAAAGGAAGATTCATATCTACAGTGGCTCCCTGGGGCCAGGTTGTCATATCAGGCAGAGCAGGCCCAAATCCTACCATCCCTTCAGGGTCTCCAGGATTATTGGGCTTTGCTCAATACCTTATTGCAACAAACACTGGCCCCACAGTTCATATGCTGCCTGCCTGTATGATGTTGCTTGATGCCATTTTTGTATTCTGAGGGCTATAAAATATGAAAGATTCATATAATATGTGAAAGTACTGAATTGGTCATTTGACTATGATGTATAAAATTGTATTTTACACACAGCCATAATATGTAATATATAAACTAAATTAATGAAACAAAAATGAAAAATAAAGGATCTGCTATGTGTATTAAAGTATCTGCTAAAGTAATAAATAAAAAATGCAATGCCAAGTAAGCTTATATTTCTGCTTTTGTCATTATCTATGACAATAGAATTTAACAAATTTAAAAATTTCTTTTAATAAAAACTGAATGTATGTATATGAGTGGCATATGTTTAAATGTCTGTCTGTGGACTTGGAATGGGGCAAGGGAAGTCTTGTGAATGCTATGAGTTCATGTGGAGGTCAAAGGAAGCCCTCATGGACAGGGCCTTGTTTTTGCATTGGTGGAAGCAGTGTTCCATTGCAGTTTGCTTCTGCTGCATATTAAGGGAGGCCAGGCCAGGAGCTTCCAGTTTCTTTTCTTGCCACACCCATCTTGTGGTAGGATCACTTGGGTTACAATGCATGAGAGCGTGCCTGGATTTTTGTGGATTGTTGGGATTTGAATTCAGGTCTTCATGCCTGTATAATAAATGTTTTATCCACTCAGATACTTTCCAAGCTCTCAGAAGTCCTTTAATTTATTAACTAACTTTTTTATTTGATGTATGATGGGTAAGATGCAAAGGGGTGATGAGAGAAGAGAGATAATATAGAATTTTTTTCTTTATTTGATTTTAATTATGAAATTGTAGTCCAATGCATCTGGTCGAACTTGATTGTTGAGGGAAATGCTGGGCATCACAATTGCACAATTGCTGTAGAGTAGAATCAAAGATAAAGCACACTTTGTATTCATTAGCGTAATATAGCATCCAGAATGCTGAAAATAGGAGTTTACTCTTTTTAAGACTGATTTCATATGGTAAAAAAGAACTTAAGTTTTAGTGTTATGTTTTAAGAGAAAAATACTATTTTAAAAACATATTCAGAATAAAATTATATAGCAGTTACATTTAAAAAAAACCCCCCAAACAAATAAACAAACAAACACTTCCAGAATGTTCACTGTGGAAAAACTATGGAAGTAATAATATTTTCACACAAAATAGAATTTTAAGTACTAACAAGCATCCATCAAAATATAATGTCACAAATACTATTAAATTTAATACATATTATTAAATAGCAGATAAAACAACTTTTGTTTTGACTAAGGAAAGCTAAATTCATTTGCATAATTAAGAATTGATTGGATTTCTCCCAGAGCTTAAAAATGCAGTGCCTAAGCTGAGATTGAATTATCAAAAGGAAGACATTACCAAGAGAAAGGAAGCTCTGCTTAATAGCTCAAATGAGTGATTAAAAAATAAATGTTATCCATTCCTATCAAAACTAAGCTCGCAGAGTACCCTGTGTGGGCCAATGCCATTTTGAAATATGTAGACACAGTATCTCATCACATTAATTTCACAACCAAACAAACATATGCATATTTATAAATTATTGCTAGCAGGGTTTTTTAATCAGCAATATAATATTAAGTGCTATTCATTTATTTATTTATTTATTTAATTCATTATGTTGGACCTTGTACTTCTGGTCCTCCTGCCTCCACCTCCCAATATCTGCGATTAGAAATTTGCATCCGCATATCTGGTATATGCAGTGCTGGGAATGTTACTTAGTGTTTCAGGGGTGCTAGGCAACCACTTTATTAATGGTATCAAATCGCTTTTCTTTGCTGTGATAGAATACCCTAGTAAAAAAAGGGTAGAATGAAGAAACTATTTTGGCTTATAATTTCAGAAAAGATACAGTTCCATCATGGGTAGAAGACCTGGCATTCGGGAAACAAAGACAGGGGATAAGTGGGACCAGAATGTGACACCCTAAACCTTCCCTGTACGTCTTCTAATGAGATTCCACAGTTTAAGTGTTCCAAAACCTTCTCAAACAACACTGTCAGCTAAGGGGCACTTGTCGAAATACATACGGCGGAATTTCACATTCAAACCATAGCCCTTACTGAGCTACATCTCTAGCCTACTTCTGATAATTAAATTATTATTTCTCAAAATTTATTTTCTTCTACTCTAAATTTTCCTGCATGTGGACTCTCCTTTGATATCAGTAAGAGAAAATTTACAAAATAAGATGAAATTAGAAACTAAAATATAAAGAATAAAATAGGCCAGACCAAGCACGATGGTGTACGCCTTTAATCTAGCGCCCAAGAGGCAGTCTTTCTGGCTGCTCATTATTCTCTTATAGAGCAGAATTAGAAGCCCCGCAGTAAAATATTGAACTCTTCTGTCCTGAGACAGAGCCATGTAATTCCTGGGTTAGATAGCTCTCAGTCCAGGTTTGGACATGATGTTGCAAGCTTTTAATCCAAGAATTTGGCAAGCAGAAACAGGCAGATCTCTATGAGACTGAGGTCAGCCTGGTCGACAAGGTGAGTTCCAGGTCAGCTATATATAAAAAGTGTAAAATAGTGTAATTCTGATCAGCGTCCAGTGCACAATGGCCTTTGTGTCTTGGTGTGCAGAAAAGAGGCTGAAGTGTCAACAATGCTAACAGAAAGTGTTCAAGAAACCTTATCTAGGCATGAGACACATAGGAGAGATTGGTTTCCAGCAAGAGGAATACTCAAGCAGCAATACACTTTTTCCTTTTTCTCTGAGTGTAGTCAGGGGTATGGTGAGGTATAACATCAGGAAGAAGTTCATCATTCTGAGTAGAACCATACTACAAACCAAAACAAAATGAAGCAAGACTAAAAATGCAGCATTGAGCATTGAATGCATGTAGAATGTTCATGAGAAATCGCTGGGGATTAGAATCATACAAGTTTACACTAATCAAGCTGTGTATGACAGAAATTAATGATCCAGAAGTCTTACTGACTTTCTGTTCACAAAAGAAGCTACATGTGACTTAGCAGTTCCATTTTCTTATCTTCATTGAACATAAGTATTAGCTACAAAATTTTTTACAGGGAGTCTTGTAGTGTAGAAAATATAAAATTCTCATGTGATTTGGAAACCTTTAACCAAAAAGAATGTGGTCCTTATTGAGAGCATTGTGTTGTCTATATTTTCCTATTTATCTCTTATCTCTGTAAGTGTTTAAGAATGGTATATTTTTTACATTGAATTCTTCAGTTCGAGTTGTTAACATTTATAAATCTCAGACCGACCCACAAGGCACACTCTTTCAACATTTCACTACATCACATTCCTCTTCAATATAGAAAGAGAGCTTTCAGCAAGCAAAGTGAAGACATATTATTAAGTGTTTCAAAGAAACATGCTCCCCAAACATTAATAAATTCTGAACTTGACTTTGCTTGAAAACCATGTCTCAAACACTGGTTGCCTTGAGGTCTACATACACTATAATTTACAGAAGTGATGCTATACGAGGAAGAAATCGATATTTATTTTAGTACTTTTCCCCTGTACGTTAGGAATGGTTTGTGGGATGTGGGCTAAAATCACAGTTGTTCATGGTCAATGAAACAAATTATTCCCACTCTTGGAATAGTGTGGGTGAATGAAGGCAACAATTAATACATATATCTGCGTTATCATCCAGCTTCTTCAGTTGCCTTTTTACAACCAACCTTGAGTACTTGCATTCTTCAATTTCCTTCCATCTACTAATAACATTCAGGTAAGATTTACTACCTGAAGAGAATATAGCCACATATGACGCTTCACTGCAGGGGAATGTGTGTAGGAATCTTTGCTCTGCACTAAGGTAACACTTTAAGTATAGAAATAAATCATTCTTATAAATATGCAATCTGATCTGTGATTTTCCAGAAATCTTTCCAGCATGTATCTGTATCTTTTATACTATCTTTTGTTGTTGTCTGATAAACTGC
The DNA here is from genome assembly GCA_035773235.1 of Eospalax fontanierii. NCBI lineage: Eukaryota > Metazoa > Chordata > Mammalia > Rodentia > Spalacidae > Eospalax > Eospalax fontanierii. The sequence goes on from CM069552.1 coordinate 21,842,436, forward strand.
AAAATCATCTTAGGGTTCTAAGAAATCATTGCCTATATTTTCATTTGGATGTCTGGTAGCTTTCCTGTCAGTTGGTACTACTTGACTCATATACAAAAAGCCAAAATCAAGTTAACACCTATGTACTGCAATCAGGTAATGTGAAGCTAGAACCAGAGCCCAGAGAATTGCACAAAGGGAATGCCTTCAGTAGGTCAGATGTCATTTTAAGAAACATTACATCATGCTGAGTTACACACAACAAGATGAGCTAGGAAAACTTAGAAAAACTTTATTCCTAGAACTTCGTGTTATTTTCATATTCCTGAAAAATAATTGAGCTCCAGAAAGTTTGGTATTACTTTCTTACTCTTATTTCAATGGACATGTCAGGATCTTACTCATTGTTTTAGAAATTTACATATGACTAGTTCCGTTTAAATTTTCACATAAGCTAAAGTTAAAAGGATTATAACTCATTTGTGTGAGTGGACATCTTAATCACAGAAACTTAATGACAGATTACAGTATTGGTTTTGATCTTGATGAAGGTTCACTGTTTGCAAAATATGGCTGTCAGAAAAATGGAGTTTTTAACATATACTACAGGCTTGAAGACCCTTCCATCCAGTTTCTGTGAAAGTTTATGTATTAATTTAACCTCACTGACCCTTAATTTATTCCCAGATAAAGTCAGGATAATAAAGACTCATCCCGCCTCTTTTACAAGGTGTTTGAAAGAAATAAAATCAAACATGTTAGAGAGCCTTGTGATCTGCAAAGCTCTGTATTATTGTAGGGGGTTATTCATTTCATCATTATTAATAAGCACTTGAACTCCCACATTGCAGTCTTGTGTAAAGCATCTTTAGACAAAAATAATGCCTTAGAATACAAAACAATTAACTAATTCACTTTCTCCTTGCATTATTCAGAAAGCTTTTCCACAAACCTATGTTTTCTATCAGAAGCAGCAATTTTGTTTTTTTTTTCATTTTTGTTGTTGTTGTTTTCCTGAGATTTGGAAAAAAAAGTTGCAATTTGAAGAGAAAGTATGATTCTGTATCTTATCATTAAAAGATTTGCTTGTAAACATAATGTTGGTTACTCTGGAGAGCTTGTGAGTTATGTAATTTATCTTACTGTAGTTACATTGAATACTGGATAAAGCCTGTCTCTTTAGTATCTCATATAGCGCTGTCAAAAATATGCTACTTACATGGTATTTAATACAAATATACATGTTATATACTCTGAAGAGAATCAAGAGACTGTACATTCATAAAAATGACAAACTAGATATAAACAACTCCAGTAGGAAATTATAGCATATTACTAGATTTTAGTGCATACTTTGGCCTATTTTCTGAAACTTTTGGTATTCACACTTTGAAAAATACGAGAACATAAATTTCACATAGGAGCAATGTGAAATGTTATATTGGATTTAAGGGAAAAGTAACACAAGGATTGTATCATCTAGTTTTATTCTTGCTTCAACCATCCTTCTGCCCTGTTAACACTTGTACCTTATTTGGACTGGTAAATAAAATGATGTGACCATCAATGGACATTTACCTTTAATTATTTTCATTTGATCAAAAAGTGTACATATGTATATAATTTATTATCATCTAAATTATATAAACTATTTTAATCTTTCCTGTTACAGAATTTTTTGCCTTTCCAGAAAGTACTACACATATATTAATTTTTTTTCATATAATATTTGAGCATACTTTATCTCTTTCTAGCAATTCAAGGATTTAGTTCAATTATTTTTTAAGATTTCTGTATTCTTGAGAATTTCAAGAAGAGTCACAATGAAATATGACCGCATCATCCCCATTTCCCTATTCCAGCTCTAGTCATTGCCTCCCAAATTGTCTTCCTTCCAACTTCAAGACTTTGTTTACTAATTTCCCAGTATTTATTATTCATTAGCTTTTTCTAGTATCACCTGGTTTATACTAGAAACTTAGTTTTAAGTAATCTGTCAAGAGCTGCTCAGTAGTTATATGTGTGTGTGGCCAAAGGTGAGAATATGGGGTCAATCTCTCAGAACTCCATGGTATATGGAGAAAATGGGCTTGGTGGGGCATGTGCACAGCCTCCTCTATAAGTAAAATCATAAGAAGTATTTAAAAATAGATTTGTCAGCTTAATAAAATCATGTTTAATGAATTACTTGATATGATTTTTTCTTAACTTTCTAGTTTGAAAACAGAGCTGTGTTTTTTTTTTGGGGGGGGGCTACATAAAACACATCATTTAATATATTATAGGTTGCACTTGAACATGACATTTGTTCTAAAGTCTCCAACTCATATTCCGAAAGTAAAAAAGTGAAAAGATTATTTTACACTTAGTATGTGAACCTAAAATCATGAGTAGACAAAACTTAATATTTGTAAAATTAAGTAAAGTAAGAGTTTAACAGTGGCCTAGACAGGCCAAATAACCTGGACACAGGCTCCTCATGTGGCCTAAATCTGAATAATTTTATCTGTCTGCGTTAAGACCTAGATGCTAGTCACTGTGCTGTGTCATTAGAATAAACAACACGCTTAGGAGGTGGGTAGTAATATGATTGTTTGCAGGTGTGATATCAGTTCATTGAAATATATTCCATTTAATAATAACAGCCACATGAAGGGGCGTTATCTCCATATATTAGCCTAGAACTCGACTAGAACACACTGTAAATCAAGCTACCCTTGACTCACAGAGATATGCCCACCTCTTTCTCCTGAGTGCTAGGATTAAAGAAGGCATGTTCCAACATTCCTAACTCAGGGGCATTGACTTTTGGCTGGAAAAGTTTAGTCTAGCTAGTGTCTAGGATAAAGTCTTAATATTTTCTGCATTTGATTTCTGCATTTGAGTATCTCCACGTGCTCTGTCTGCATGAGCAAAATTATTGATATCACTCTCTCTTTCCTTACCTCTCCTCACATTAGGTCATTACTTGAAGGTCCTGATTAGGTGTATGAAGAAAGTTCTTAGGTTATCAATTTAACATGAAGAGATTATGGAAAACTTTATACACATCGGATTTAATATTTTCAAAGAATTTCATAGGAATTGTATTAGAGAAAATAAAAGCACCACGCATTTCTGACTGTGAGAACTGAAGAATGTCTTGTTGTGACTTCCAGACAAATGGCACAACATAATATTTAGTATTAAATCAGAACCCACCTATAGCTTTAAATATATATTCATGGCTTTGCATTATGTATGTCTCTCTTTGTGTGAGGGGTCATTGATTCTTTAGTTATCATGCTGGTGTTGTTTAGAAATTTTTAATATGCTGATTTTACACATAGGAAAATTAATATAGATTTCTCAGCATTCAGACTTGGATATCTAGAATAAAAGTTCAATTTTAAGTGTTCAAACTCATACACTTTGATTTATATCTTCTGTAATTGCATAGATATTAGATGTGTATGTGTGTGTGTATGAGATGTGTATATGTGTGACAAAGTTATTCTAACTTCAAATTTGGTCTGCCAAAATAAATATTTGTGTGTTCTTTCTTTGAGTCTTCTACCCAATGTTATCACATGATTGCAAACATATTAAATATGTTTCCCAGATGTTATGGACATTGTGGACTTTATTAACTATTCAGAAGGAGAGGAAATGACAGTGTATAAATAAAACCCCAAACAAAGAAATACACTGACTATGATGATGTAATTGGCTTCATCCATCTTGATAGAATTAGTCAGAATTAGGATGGGGATGTAGCCCAGGTAGAGTTGTTGCCTCACATGAATGAAGCCATGGTTTCAAAGTAGAGCACCATGTAAACCAGGTATAATGGCTTAAACGATAGAGGCAGCAGGGGCATAAGTTGAAGGTCAATTCTATAGTGAGCTCAAACTCAGCCTGGGCTACTTGGAAGCTTGTCTCAAAAATATATAAAAAAAGAAATACAATGATCTTTTAATGATTGTAATTACACATGTTGAATAGAGAAATAATGATATACTTTCAGTCCCTATCATTAGAAATCTTTCTTCTAATTATAATTAAATGTTAAACTTTGAATTACTTGTGCTAATATCATAAGAACAGAAAGATATTGTGTATAGTAATATAAAATAAAGAGAGTAGGTCTTGAGCAAGTCAGTTGAGACAATTAAGAACGAACAATTAATTGCATAATTCTAGTCATGAATTTCTTCAAAGGCACAGGTGCTGGAAAAATGGTGACATTTCTGCTTCAATGTATGTTAATGTAACAATCTAAATTAGCCTATGAATTCTGAAGGTAACATGAGGATATGATTAGGATTGCTATGTTGCCGGAGTATGACCTGGCTTGTTTCTTTTCATTCCTAATATGGCCTGCACTTTCATAGCACAGCAGATATTATGTGTAATGCCTATTCCAGGATAGACATTGAAAGTAAGGACAGCTCCCAGGATATGCAGACTCAGTATGAAACACACTGTGCTGGCTTGTGGATTTAGAATATTGAGAATAAAGTAGTTCTTTCTGGTGTCAACAGCTAATTCTTGTCAGATTGGTTCTCTCTCCCATGTACATAAGGTCTTTATGCTAAAAAACGAAATGTGTAACTCATATTTGGTCCATCTTATGCATAGGAACCATTACTGGAAAATCTGATTCTTATTCCCAGAAATGTTAATTTGGAAGAAGAGTGGCCCAGACTCCATGCACACTATCCGATCCATTTGGGTGGTACACCATCATGGTGTCCCTCACGGTCCCAGGGAAATCCTGATTGCCTGGTTCCTGACTCTTGCCCTTTTGTAGATCAGATCCCTCTGCTTTGTTTTGACTTTTTGAATGATCCCATATTAAATTCCATTCATCTTTATATTTTTTTTTTCATTTCCCTCCCTCTTTCTTTTCTCCTTTTAACAGGATGCAGTCTGTTTCTGCTCCTGGCAACCAAAATAAAACAAATGAAACAAACCATAATGAAACTCTTCATGGTTTTGGCTCATTTGTTTGGAAATACTCGATTACTAGATTTTCATTAGTCTTTTACTTTTCTTGCTCCTTAATCTGAGTTCAAAACCTTTATTTCAACAACTAAGCTTTGGTATGCACTAAAGGCAGGAGTCTAAATGTAAAGTAAGAGTAGAAGAAAAAAACCATTCCCTTATATGGAATTACAAGCGCCTTTCTCTATATATACTGAAGTGACTTCACTTGTCAACTTCTGACAGGATGTTGACTAATGATGGGATCAGGACACATTGGCCTTTGAAGAGACAGAAGACACAGGAACAGTGAAACTCTCCTGTTCGTGATTCTAACGCAAGTTATAAAACTTGGGAAGGACCTTCTTACTTTTCCTTGAAGTAAGTCATCTGGCCATCATGGAAAGATGCCTCCTTTCTCCTAAAGGGAAAGAACACTCCCCTCTCTGAATTCAAAAGATCATAGGACCTCCCAATCAGTCTGTGTCCTTCTAATTTCATGACTGTCATATAAATCTCAGTACAAGACAACTCTTCTTATGTATGGCTAACCACTGTGTCAGCCCTACTAAAAAACACACAGCTGAGGCTGCGGAGATGGCTCAGTAGTTAAAGCCTTTGCCCCCAAGTGTGAAGACCTAGACTGAGATCCCCATCACCTATCTATCATCTGTCTAAATTCTGAGTAGGCCTGACAGCATACTTGTAGCGTGAGCACATAGGGAACAAAGATAAGGGATCTCTGAGGAGGCTGGCTTGCTATACTAGTTGAGTTGGAAGTTTCTGAGTTACAGTGAAAGAAGCTGCCTCCCTATATTATCAGGAAAGTGAAGGACAGTGATATCAATAAGCATAAACAAGCACTGATATACAGAAAAACCCACATACATACACATTTTACACACATGTATGTACATATGTGATAAAAATACACAGATTTGGGAAATATAGACAAGTTATACAGTGCAAGATGTACAGAAACCCATGATTTCCATCCACAGCACACAAAGATGTCTGCTATTGCAATAAAGTAACTAGAATCTGAGTTTACTATTTCTGGTGTCTTCCTTTCTCCTGAGTGCTCTCATGTAAGTAAATCATGCATGAAATGCTTAGTTTTCCTTGTGTTAATCTGGGGATTTTTGTTGTTATTGTTGTTACAGGAATCTCAGACATTAAACTTTAATGGTTGAAGAAAAGATTTTTTTCTACTGCTATACTAACTGGTGTCCTCATTACACCAATGGGTGTCCATTAGTAGCACCACAATTAGAGAAAATGGCCACAGTCTAGGCATAGAGTAGGAATCTGTAAGAAGCATTCTTTTCCTTTACAACAAACTTGAGTTAAGCATTCTACAGTGACTCTGGTGTATTTACAGGTTTTAACTGAAGGCTACAGAGCATTTTCTTTGTAAATAAATTTTAAAGGAAATCTCAGATTCATAAATTCAGAACTACATAAATAACATTGGCTGGGCACAAGTTTGGTAATGTACCGTGAGCAAAAACAGTTCGAGTTCGGAAAATATTTGCTGTCTTATAAGGAGCATAAAAAGGACGCGTATTATCTGTTCACGATGTTACGGAAACCCCACTGAAGCGATGATCTTCCTGCTATGGATTTCTATAACCTTAAATGTGCTTATCTAAGGTCAGTAACCTGGCTTTTTACTGATTGTGTCATTTGAGAGGGGCAGCACAATTGGAGGCCTACTGACCACGCATGCTAGGGCACCCACACTCTTCATCATTGCTTTTTGTCCATCTTCTAGATGAGGAATTACAGTAAGCATTCAAGGTAAGTAGGCCATCTTCTAAAACTTGTTGAATATGCAAAGGAAGGCAGCAGATATAGGTTGAAGACAAAACTGAAAGCTTACATATGGTTCCTAAAGTTCTATCTGGTGGAAAATAGAAACAAAAGCCACCCATTCTGTCCTTAGTTCCAAGAGTGGTATGACTCCACCATGGTGCTCTCTGGGAAACCAAAGAGTTCATCAGCTTTGCTTACAGAGCAGGGGCTGAAGGTGTTCTGACAGGAGTGTGGGTGTTCTGCTTCACTCTCCACAAGGCTACACGGAAAGTCTTCACCGAAACATGGATGATGGCTTCCCCCAAAAGGCATGAAATGATGAGATGCCGTCCCTTAGTCTTCTCCAACGTGTGTACTCTAGCCCTTTCCCGAAGCCACCAGTAATTAGGGTCAAGTTGCTAATTGTGGGTTCTCAGGTGTGACTGGATACTCAGAAAGGGTCTAGACTTGTCATTTCTATGCTTGGGCCTGAACAGTCAACAAGCCCAAGTGTGAGGATCTTTGGTGAGCAGGCCAGAAAGAGGGTGTCTGTCAGACTTAGAGGACTTGTGTTCATGGGGAGGTGTTTGAAGGCAATAGGGAATCATGGAGGTCCCATACAGATTTGTGGCATAATTATTGAAAACCAAAAAAAAAAAAAAAACATGTGAGTCAAAAATGAGTAGAAGGAAAGAGGAGAGAGAGAGAGAGAGAGAGAGAGAGAGAGAGAGAGAGAGAGAGAGAGAGAGAGAGAGAAAATATACTATGGTCAGTAAAGCAAATCCCATTCCTTAAGTCATATAGGATTTGCTGCACGGAAGGGAGTTTTGTTGTTATTATCTGTCTCATCTTTACCTCAGTTTTAGCATAGTTTTTTTATTTTCCCCTCTGGTTCCCATTTTTGTAAGGAAGACAGTTTGAATACAGCCATCCAATCGTGTTGAATTCTGAGCAGCTTCAGACTCATTACAAAATGTCCTGCAATACAGACTTACAATTCTCTAGAACAGTAGTATTGATCTAAATTATCAGAGTTTCTTATCAGGTTGAGAGAATAATCACTGGAGAATGCTGTCCACCTTGCAAAGTATTTCCATAAATTCTTAAAGAAATAACCAATTCTTTTTTTCTGATATAACTGAATGTTTATTATTTCTGTAACAAGGATGATTCCTTACTGCTTGATTTTGCAGTGCTGAAAATCTACAGATAGTTCTCTAAGGCTCCCTTCCTCTTTATCACCAATATATATTCTCCGGAATACATAATAATAGAAAACCCTTACTGTGGGTTAGAAATGGTGTCAGATGGGGCTGGAGAAAAGTCGCAGTGGTTAAGAGCAGTTGATGTTTTGCAGAGGACCTGGGTTCAGTTCTCAATATTCGGAGGCTAATAACAAGCCTTTGGTCCTTAACTCTAGTTTTAGGGGATTTAAAACCTTCTTTGGTCTCCCTGAATATAACATACAGGGGTACAGTTACATAAATGCAAGCAAAACACTTTTTCACATAAAATAAAATATTAAGTACTAATTAAAAATTTAAAAAGAATATGCTAAGCAATCCAGAATCACCTTTCTGATTTGCTATTAATGGTTTAAGGTCTCTAATTCCCAGAAACTTATGTGAACCAGGTAATGGGATATCTTTCAAGGAGTTTAGATTAGACCATAGATGATCTCTAAATACAGACAATGCTAGATCAATGAAACCATTTTCTAAATATTAATTTTTATTTTATTTGAAAAAAATTGAATATAATTCAATGTTGTTTACACAAATTTCTATTTTATTCCTAACAATTGAAATCATAGGGTTATTAAACACATGTGATCACATTTTAAAAATGTATACTGTTTTAAATTATAGTAAACCATGTGTTCATACTTCACAGGATGCTGTGCTTTATTAGCAGGATGAACCTATCTGATGGACACAGTTAATACACCTACTCAATTAGAAAGAAGATTGGGCTTCTTGCTTCTATCTTTAAACATGAATTATATGTCATATATGTACCTGTGCTCTGCATGCATATGCACATGTGCTTGCAAATGTATGTGTACACATTTGTGTGAATGCATGCTGAGACTAGCTGATGTCCTGTGTTCAATCACTCTCCATCTTATGTACTGAAGCAAGGTCTTTCTTTACATTAGCTCAGAGCTCATTTGTCCAGCTAGTAAAGCTAGTCAGCTTGTGCCAATGATACCCTGTCTCCACCTCATTCATGATGTGGTTATAGACTGCCTTGCCCACCCTGTATTAAGGTTTGTTTTGGAAATTAGAACCCTGATGCTCACATTGGCAGGACAAACTCTTATGTCTTCATGTTTCCCTTTAACCTGCTGCCTTTGCATTACAGATGTGTCTACGGCTTTCATTCTGTATCATGTGTGTACTAGGGAGATGAAAACATTTCCTGGTGAGTTTTAAGGTTTTCTCCTGGCTCAAATATGACAACAACTCCTGGTAAATATAGAGAAGTATTACATGAAAGGATATGTTAAATACATACATACATATATACATACATATATAAATACATAGTAATGGCATAAGTTTATCATCTCCACATATACTAGGCATGATTTAATGATAAGCACTGAGCACAACAGAATGCACTCAAAATTGTTTACTGCCTCCAAGTATACCACAGAAGATTCTTTCAAACATCTTTACCTCAGTCTTCACGAATGTATTTATTTTAATCTATTTGAGTCATAAGGTCATTTCTGAATAAGAAGATTTTTTAAATTTCATCTTTGTCTTTTATTTCTGTACAGTAGAAATTAATAACTTGCATCTCTCCTTACTAGACACTCCTTGACTACCAGTTCCCAATTCTAAGATAACGATTCAGGATGACGGGAAATTGGCACAGTAATCGGTGAGGACAAGTGAGACTTTAGCAATGTGTCTCAGTAAGACTAAAGCAGATACATTTACGTTTCTAATACCTTTGTTTATTTATTGTATGTATGTATATCTATTGTGAGTGTGTGGAGTGTGTGTGTATCTATTGTGTGGGAGTTTATATGTCACAGCCAACAACTGGAAGGAACTTGTTCACTCACCATGTGATTCCCAGGGATCAAACTCAGATCATCAACCTGACAGCAGGGCATTTACATACTGTATCATCTTGCAGGACCAAAAAATGACATTTTAATGTAGCCTCAGTGGCTATTAAATGCAATGATTACTTCAGTGGAAATAGTTCATACCCTTTCTCTGTCTGTCTGTCTGTCTCTCTCTCTCTCCTTCTCCCTCCCTCTCTTGTTTACAATGCTTAATTTGAATAGTCAATTTAATTGGATTTGGAGGAGTCTAGATTAGTAAAGTACACCAGTGTGCATGCTCATGATGATATTTCTGGATAAGAGTAACTAAATAATGAAATAAGTATTCCCTGAATGAGGGATTGAACATCTTTTTGGCTGGGGATTCAGTTGGAATAAGAAGGAAAGAAAGAGAGGTCCAGAGAACACAGGCTTTGGGGGTTGTTCCCCAGCCACCATGCTGGGAGCTGCTCCTACTGCCACTTCTTCCCCACCATGATGGGCAGAAACCTCTAAAAACGGGAGGAAAAATTAATCATCCTAACGTCAAGTTGTTTTCTTAGCATTCAGTAACAATCATCAACACCAATCTATCATCACTTAAATCTTTCTGAAGAAAGGGATTTTTCCCACTTGTGAAAATTTGAAATATCAAAGTATTTGCACTACAGATGATTATTTTGTGCCAGATGACAATGTAGTCTTTGTTGAAAAGTTTATGTGTGTTCAAAATACGTTATATTTTCAAAGTACACTCCCATCTAAATATAAACATAATATCTGAAAAAGTGTTGTATAAATTGTAGTGTGACCCCGAAGGCCATCTCACTAATATCTCCTTACCCGACAGATCTTGTTTGAGAAATCTCTTGAGAGGAAGAAAGCCTGTCAGATAAATTCAATGAACGGAAGAGATGTAGATTAAGAGTAATGTTCATTCTGAGCCTGAACTTTTAATTCCACTAAATATTATTTTCCATCTTCATGATCACATTATACTGAAATGTTGGAACATCAATTTCCTCTCCTACCTCACTTAATAAAACCTTTGTCTCCTCTGAGCTTTTAAGGCGATGTTAGCTTTAAATCACACTGACTTCACCCTTTGAAATTTACATATGTTGAAGAAATAAAAGCCTTTTCAAGAGCCACCACTGGGCCTGAGAGGGCTCCAAGGAGTATTAAGGCCTTGAATTTTATATGGCTGCCTTAAACCCAAACTACAAATCCTCCCTATGGAATTTTAATGGCTTTTGTGTACAGTTATATTTTCTTGTGTTTTTTTTTTTTTTTTAAGTCTTGGTACAGCCCATGAATGAAATAGCCTATGCTCTGGTGGTTTGGAAACTCTACTCTAGCTCAGATACAAAAATTCAGCTTTCCATTGCTGTTTTCACAGTGTGCAATTTTGTTCTGAAATAATTAGTGGGGTTTGGAAGGCAGAAAAGCAGTGAATATTGAAACTGCAAATTCTATTCCTCTGAACACTACTAAAAAGGAAAGATAAGATATCTAAAATATAGTTATGAACTTGATCTTTGATATCTAAAATAATCTAAATTATTATTTCCCTACAGCTACAGTTTAACTTTACCTTCTGAAAACATATGCTTGATTTTGTATGTCAATAGGATTGATTTCCAGAGCTTAAGAGTTCGAGGGAATACTGATTCCTTAAAGTGGCCTTTATCCTGCCCTTGTAATAGACTGCTCTCATATAATTCAGATGCCATTAAATGGTCCAGGAAGATTTTAAACATGACAGACAAAGACATAGTATGAAATTCTCCATGAAGTTTTCTTCAGAATCACATGTGAATACAGGCAAACCCAGAGGTCTATAAAAGCAACAGTGAATAACACTATGAATCAAAGAGGTTTAAATCTTGTGCCTGATTCTTGCTGTAAGGTATGTCAGTGCAGAACTTCGAGAGCAAGACAATACAAACAAACAAAAAATAGCTATGCCCGGTTCCTTCACTAGATAAGAGAACTGGAATCTCTGGAGCTATTCAATCCAGTTGCCACTGGCCTCATGAAGCCATGCATGTGGGCAAGATGGCCATTCTGAACTAAGATGTACTGTGAAGGTAAAATGTACACTGGATTTCAAATACACATTCACGCTGAAGCCAGCCAACAAACTGACAATGATTCTCTCTGACCGATCTTTAAGCATCCTCTGCTGAACTTCCATTTCAATTAGGCCATGTCCTTGACATCTGTCCTCAGACTGTCAAAACCAACTTAAAAAAAAAAAACCCTGTTAAGTTAGATAAAATGAATCTTATGCTTTAAATCTTGATGCTTTATATCTAATTATCATTAATATCTGATCAAGTTCACCCTCCATCCTTGATTGTGTAAATCCTAAATATCCCATTAAAAAGAATCCTGTTGAGCCAGTTTAAGAAAGAATTCCTCCTACCCTTGATGTCTCCTCTTAATAATTTTCCATCTACTGTCTCCAGTCTGTTAATAGATCTCACATTCCCTATGCTGTGATAATTGCTGAACTCAGGCTCCTCTTCTCTGTAATCATCTTGATTAACATCTGTCTTATTGTATTTATCCAGTTTGTAATGAATAGCTTTTAAAAATGAAAATATAAAAGCATTCATAATTTTAAATGTTTTCTATGTTTAAAAGAAATATATTTACAATATATTGGGTTAAATAAAATACGTGATTAATATTAATTTAATCTGCCCCGTTTTTTTATTTTTCTTAGGTTGATGGTGTCTCTTTTTAATTTTTTCTAAGCTTGATGTTAGTAAATATACAGTTACACTCTATCCTGGATTGTATTTTTATTAGGTATCCATGCTCCAGGTGTTACTCCTGAGCATCAGTAATGTAGTAGATATTCCAGCTGGGCAATCAGGAATGTAACCCTTAACCTTTAATTAAAGTAGCACAGGAAAAAATGTACTGTGCTTGTTATCCAAACATATAAACCAGGCAGTCCTGGTGAGATGAGCTTTATTTGTATTTGTTTTCATAGAAATTGTGCTAGTTTGATTTTGGTTGCTGTGACAAACACTATGAGCCAGAGGAACTTAAGAAGAAAAGGGTTTATTCAGCTTACACTTTCAGGGAGATCACAGGCCATTACTGACACAAGACAGGGCAGGAACTCAAGCAGAAGCGGAGGGAGGAGTCAGAGAGGAAAGCTGCTCATTGTCCTGCTTCTCCTGGTTTGCTCAGGTAGTTTTCTAACAGCCAGTACCACCTGCCTAGGGATGTCACCAGACATAGAGGGTTGGGCTTGCCCATATCAGCTAGCAATTAGAAAAATGTCTCTCAGCTATGGCCACAGGGTAATCTGATCTGGGAAATCCAGTTGAGGGTCCCACTTACCAAATGACTCTTAATTTGTGTCATGCCTATGAAAACTAATCAGCATAGTAATGGTTTATGGGAATGCATTCATCTCAGTTTATTTATGGTAAAATGAGGTGTAGAGGAACACAGTGCCTTGTCCAAGGTCACAGAAAGTGAAGAAGATGATTCAGCATTCAATTCTAATTACTATGCTTCTAGTTGATGTCACAGTTTATCGCCTGCTATTAGAAGCCCGGTATACCCACATACAGTGTTTTCTTTTTTCTTGAAATTTTGTGCATTTAATACAATGTATTTTGATCATATAGATACTTCTTACCCCAAGAGTTCAGGTACCTTCTCCTATATTAAGGCCTATTTAGTTGTGTTTGTGTCCCCAAATATTCTTTGGTCTGCATCGATCCACTGGAGCCCTGTTGGCCCTGTCATATCTTTAAAGAAAACCGATGCTCACTCTCCAGTAGTTGACCATTGAAATAGCCCCTCCACTTGTTTGAGGATTCTTCCATGATTCCCCACTGCTCTGCTGGGATTTTTGTTTGTTTGTTTGTTTGTTTGTTTGTTTAAGCTTGTATAGTAATTGTGCATGTTCTTGCCATGACTGTAAATTCACATGAGAAACTTTAAGTTGTCTGAAAGACTCTGTTTCCTTGTGATCAACCTGGTTTCACTTTCCTTCAGTGTTCATTGTCTCAGTTACAAGCAATCAATACATTCAGCAAATATTAAACGTAAAATTTCCAAATTAAGGAATTAATAATTTTTAAATTGTTCACTGTCTGAGTAGCATGATGAAATGCCACAGTACCTCTCCCTGTGTCTCCCAACACATGAGTTATCCTTTACCTGGTTCATCCATGCTCGAATGGCTTCCTGACCACTAGTCTTTTCGTCATCATGGCAATCGTCAGACCAGTATCATAATACATCAGTACTGTGTTCAATGATGACTCCAAGGTGTAAAAGTAGTAATGCGATGGAGATGGCAGATAATAAAGCAGAGGGCAGGTGAAATCACATATTTGGTGACAATATTGCACGGCCCATAGGAACATTCAATATGCATGAAATCTATCTTTTGCAAATAAGTAGAATGATGGTATTCAAGGAAAATTGTATTCAGTAGATTTTGTATTCAAATATCAGTATTAATAAAATCATTGTTATATACATACTTAGTAACTTCAATATTTCAGTGACATTCAAAACCATCATATATATGCATATATGTGCATACATATATAAAAGAATCAGACCACATGATACATTGGAAGAAGCATCATTTTGGCCTTAGAGTGCTGTAATTTACTGAATCCTGAGCAGTACTGGACACATATCTCAACTTTCATCCATATCAACTTTTTATATTAGAAATATATATCTTTTGATTTGCAAATATTAAGTAGTTTGTACAAAAGCATTTGAACATGTGTCCAAGGATATACTATGTAAGAATGGAAATCCTATTTAAACTTTCATTTGCCTCGATCTTACATCTTACATATTAACAAACATCTTAACATATTCAAAATCACTCACATAAATATATACATGTACACATATACATTTCAGGAAGTTTTGACCACATATATATATATATATATATGTGTGTGTGTATTGTCTTTTGTAGATACATGGGCCCATAAAATTTTGTCCAGGACTCACAATAAGCTCCAGGTTCTCTTCTCTGTCTGCATGTCAACTGCATATTTTGTCCAATAGTGGTTCTTGAACTGAGTTTCAGTCCAAGAGCAGACCACTCCTTCATTCTCCTTTGTGCTTATCTCCATGCACTAAATATGCTCAAATAGTTCTGTCTTCTAGACCTGGGCAAAAAACCTTTCCTTTGTGAGTATGTCAAGCAAGAGCCAGCAAGTTTTCTGAAACCTGTGTTTTCCCGTGTCTCTCATTCTCTATTACATATGAATTCCCTCAACATTCATAGTGGTTAATTTATGCCATTATATTTTTAAAAACCTATTAGTAAACATCCTCCCATTTCTCCCCATTCAGACAAATTCCAGAAATCCCTCACTACCAAAATTTACCCTGCAATGGAATATGTGGTAAAGAAAAAAGACACCTTTTTTTAAGAGACATTGGACATATACACATGATTTCCCAGTCACCTTTCTGAATTTTGATTGGCATTTGCTGAGAGACTATTGTTAGCATGTCATGTTAGTCAATTATGAGGCTTTCATTCTCAAGAGAATTTTTTGGGATCATGTGATTCACATTGGCCTTACTCCTATGCCTGGCTATTGGTATTTGCATTTGCAGAGCTACTTTCTCTATGATGTCCCTGTTCATGTGGTCTTTGGATATGCTGAGTACAGCCTACATTTCCTCACATGATCACGGTGATATTCCAAGACTTTAGAGTAGAATTGGTTTAAGGGTATGATGTACCAGTTCTATGCTTGTGACTATTTGGAGTATTTTTTGAAATGCTGGGAAGAGATAGTTTTACTTCTCATAGAAATTCTAATCCATTCTTCAGAGATCAAAGAAGGTAAATCAAGCCAAACTGCTTAATTAACATGAAAAAAAAAAGATTTCTACAGACCAACATACAGAATCCTGGAGAGAGATAGAAAGAGTTTTACTTAATGGTAAACTTTCAAGGGCACATTTTGTTCAGTGGTGATCACAACACAGAGGGGAATCAGGTTTTACTCACTTGGCTAAACACTATCATAAAGTATTTTTAAATTTACTCTTCCTCATTTGGAAGCAGTTTCTTGGTTTTAGATTCCCGTTATCTGACTCATGGTGATTCTTACTAAGTCTCCCCCGTTGTGACTGTGCATCTAATTATCCCACCTTCTCTCCTGTGTTCCAGTTTCTAATGGTTTCCTTTTCACAGCTCGCTGGACACCCAAGAGTTTCTGGCATTAAAAGAGTCAGTCTTGTACTAAATGTGTAGTAGAACTAGAAGCGATTGTGAGGTTCTGAATTGCAGCAAGTTCTTTCCACAGATGACAAAACTGAAATTTGAGATGGGAATGGCTTCCTTTAATATCATTGACCAAGGGAGTCCTGAGGGAGGACTAGACATCAGGCCCAATCAGGAAGGATCAGCACAGGTGTGGTGAAGCCACCAGTAGCTTATTGTTGTAGGAGTTCTTACTCTCTTAGCATGACTATGAAACTATCCCCAAGAATAGTCCAATATTAATGCTCAAGGAAGTGTTTTCTCATTTTGAGAGAAGGCTTTCTTATTAAAAACTAAATTAATTGGAAATTTATGAAAGAAAACCAAAACAGGGGCCTCACTTGCCTCTGTGTGATTTCAGTCTTTACTGATGGCTAACTGCACAAATCTCATCCCTTGACTATAAGCTTTCTCAGTGAGCCATTCAAAAAAATCTGAAGGGGTTTCTTCTCTAATTTCTTTTGGTTGATAGTGAAACAGGAATGTTTTTCATTTCTCAGTTTCAGTGTGCTTTGAGTGTCTCCTGTTGTTGACCTTTGATTCTGTATCAGGTCACACTATATCCTCTGAGCCCATGTTCTGTATAATGTCCTGATTTCCCCATAACTCATGAATGGAGGAAGTTTATGTTTGTTGAGTCCTTGTAATGTGCTACATTCTCTGCTGAGAATTTTGCAGATGCTGTTTTATTCACTCTTCATACCGTGGGTATTACTATCCGTTGTGAAATAAGAGAAAACACAAGCACAGAAAGCAATGTATAAGAACTTCTCCAAAAACTAAGATTTAATGAAAACAGTCATTTAAATCAAGATCACCTGTTTCTCAACAGCAACAACAAAAATCCAAAGAACAGAGTTTTTTATTATTATTAGAATTGGACATTCAGTAGTAACTTAATAAATTCATACCTGCCAGAATATTTAATTTTTTAATCTTAGAACAAATTGAAATGCATATGTACGATCTATGTTAGTAACTACCTGTGTATGTTCATGTTGTTGAGTTCAGAAGCAAAATTTCATCTTTGAAGAGAAACTGATTACTGTTTGCCTGGGAGGTAGAGATTTAAATGCTAATTGTCATTGTTAGCATGAGCAGTATCTAAATCTGTATTTTATTCCAGTTTATATGTGTTGAGGGAAGAATGTGCTCTTTCCTAACAAGGAAGTTAGCCAGAAGTTGGAGAATCATTTCCCGTCAGGCTGTGCATTGCCTTGAAATAGTCTGTGATGCATGATTTAACACAAACCCTATAAGACAGATACTAAATTTAGAAAAATTGTTTTAACCAAAAAATAAAAATGACCACTTCAACAGAATATAATAAGCGTGAAAATGCATGTAATGAATTTCAGTAAAGAATCTCAGAAACGTGACTTCCAGCTAGCATAGGTTGTGACTGATTATTCTTTGTAAACAGACAAAGGAAATGATTTTATCAGTTAGAAATATTTATAAATCTTCAGTATTGTCTACCAAAGTTCAAGCACTGGAGATATGCAAAAGGATGTCTATCAGCTAATCTTGCAAGTTGCAATGTTTTACAGGCAACTGTAAGGTTTTTTGAAAGTATGGTTTTCACTTGAAAGTCAGAAAATAGTAGATAGAGCTGATGTACTTAGAGTAGGTGAAGAAACAGAGTCAAGTAGAATGGTCACAGTGCAGTTTCAGTATGCATGGCAGAGCTGTTTAATCACATGCTGTGGAACAACAAGGATTTAGAACAGTGCAACAAAGAAATCCAACAATTCAGAAATGATGCCTTTTATTGGACAACACGCTTCACAGGAGTTCAAGTGACCATGGGCAATCTCTTTTCTATCATACAATGAGCATGGCAATTAGGAGTTTTGAATATGTGAATAAATAAACACTATCAATATTTAGCAGACAGCATTATGGAGGATGTGCTGAGAAGCATTGCAAATTACATGCTTCTTAATATTTAATAATTGTAGTGTCATAGACTGTCTAGTATATAATAATAGTAATTTGGGAAAGTTCATTAAAGTCATTCAAAGCAAATAATAGCCTATGTGTACAAAATCCATTAATGGTTAATGTCAATAATTTCTTAATAATATATCATAATGTTTAAATGTGTTGGAGAGACTTGCTTTTCCTAGTCCATGACCATTTAAACTATTTATTTTTAGTACGGCACAGTCTGCAAAAAAATCTAAGGAAGGTAGTTATGAAATTAACTCATAACCTTGCACAAAAATCTGTTTATTAATATGACTGCATGTATGGTACTGGGACTGAGTTTGACAATGGTATAAATAAGCAGCAAATGCCATTGCATGAACTCCATCTAAAGGAGAGTATCAGTATGGTTTGTTTAAGGAGAGAGAGAAGTGGGGTCGAGGAGCTCATACTCTTTGATGTTTATTGCATTTCTTTTGTTTAGCTGTTTTGTGATGATAAAATTAATTTAAAATAAAATTATCTTCATCATTTCTTTTATCTTATATTAACACAGGATTGTGTTATTTTCTATTCAAAAAAGTTATTTGGCTGGGGAGAAAGTTCAATCAGTAAAGTGTCAAATGGACAAACATGAAGCCATTGATTTGATTGTCAGAACCCATGGTTGGCATGCCATTGTCATCACAGTGATGGGGAGGTCGAGACAAGAGGATCACTGGGTGTCACTGGCCAGGCGGCTGTACCTCAATGGCAAGCCCCAGTTGTCAGTGAGAAATTGTCCAAAACAGGAAGATGGGTGTCTCCTGAGGAATGACACTCAAAGTCAATCTTTGGCCTCTACAAAGAGATATGCACATGTGCACATGCAGCAGTTTGAACATACGTGCACCTACACATATACACACAAATGACAGGTATTATTATTATTCTGTAGTGAGGTTCTGATGTAGCACTCGTTGGTTGTAGATATCCAAGAGTTACCATTCAAGACATACTGAGTTAGAAGTAGTACCTGTACTAAGAACTGGGAATGGTGCTCAGCAACTTAGACAGAGCCTGTGACCTCACTGTGCTCAGTTTGGGACATGTTAAACCATGAGATGTGTTTCCTGTCTTCCAAGAGGAGACTGTATATTTTAAAACCTTTGCTTATCAGTCTGTTTTCTCCATACTCCACAGTTGAACTGTTGAAACATGATGCCTAATTTTATGCTTCAGTTTAAATAAGAGTTAAAAATAACAGATTTCTAATGTGGTTTTCTATAGTTGTTTTATTTTAAATACTTCCCTGCTCCCCGTTCTTTGTCTGTTTCACTTCCTTTCTTTCTGTGTCTCTTCATTTACCATCCCCTCCATCTTCTTTCAGCCTGTTCTAGAAATTCAGTATTTGAAGTTTAACTTAAAGTAATAGCTCTCACTGGACTCCTTCTGCATGAATGATAAATTGAACATGAATAGAAAACATAAGAAGATCACATTAGTATTTTTAATTTATCAATATTTGATGGGCAAATCTTCAATTTCTGCATGTTCATTCTGCAATAACGTAAACTGTTTTAAAAAGTTTCTGGCATAAGGGGAGATGACTCAGGGATTAACAGCACTAGCTATTCTTGCAGAGGACAAAGGTTCAATTTCTAGCACTCACATGGTGGCTGACAACCAGTCATAAATCCAATTACTAGGGGATCCAACACCCTCTTCTGACTTTCACTGGCACTGAATGACAAGGGTATACCTGCTTACATGTAGGCAATGCACTCATACACACACACACACACACATACACACACACACACACAGAATAAAAATAAAATAACTTTTACAAAGAGTTCTTGGCACAAGCAAACATGATTTGAGTGGTTGGTCTATTAAGACAAACAAACAAATAAACATCTTTGTCTCTGATTCCAGTTCTCAAATATTGCATTGCTCTATACAATCTGTTAAACATGATCAAAAATTTTTTTTTCTTTTTTTGCACTTTAATATGATTTGAATATTTCTTTTTATTATCCATGCAAGCGTGAATTGCAACATTTTTATAAATAAAAGAGAAAATGACAAATTTATAGAATGGTTTCCTGATAGTTGTCTTCTTTTAAAAATAATTTCAGAAATATATATATATATATATATATATATATATATATATATATATGGAAGACTAGGGCATTGCTCCAGTGATACTTGTGTGAGCTATTCCCATCCTTTAACACTAGCTACTTCACTGCTCTCAATTAATTGATTAAAAATAGCAGCAGCTACCAGGAAGTTACTGTGCTCCATCCAAGATTCTGCATACTCCACTTTCTTTTTCCTTCTTCTAAAGGATGTTGAATATTTTAAGTAGTTGTTTGAAAGGAAAGTAGAATATGAACATTAACAGTAGATTACTTCAGCCATGGAGTTATTTATAAATTACTGTTATTCATATCTATCTATGAACATTTTAGGTGACTATAAATCATCTCATCTTAGGTATTTGATCAATAATTCTGTTGTTATGAACTCATGCCTTGATTCTAACTTTAGACAATTGCACATTTAAGAAACATCAGGAAGTAGGAACTTGTGTAATTAAGTAGAAACAAAGTTATTTCTGAGTGCATATCATATTAAAATTTTCATTTAAGTGTTTGGGTATGTAAGACGGTGTCTCATCTTTACATGTTCTAAGTGTGATGAAGTGTACCTCCTGCCTAGCTATTAAAATGTAAACCACTGGATTTCATAGAAACGGATTTATGGGTTTGGAGAGTTGGCTCAGCAGTCAATAGAGATGAAATTTGTAGGACAATGGATGGAATTAAAACTGTTATAATATGTGAGGTAACACAGAGCTTAAAGAAACAAGAAATGGCTATTCTATTTCATTTGTGGCTCTTAGCATGAAAAACATATATGTAAGTAATATATAGTAATATAAGTGTAGGAACCCAGAAAATGATAAGGAACCATGGAGCTAAAGGCAAATACAAAGTCTGAGAGAGGGGAATTGTAGGAGACAGGTGTTACCAAAGGGGAAGTGGAGAAAAGGTAATTTATCTAGGAAATGAGGAAGGAAGGTTTTACAAGGAACCATGGTATTAAAGAGAAAGAAAAAGAAGGAAAAGAGGATACAAGTATCATCAAGGGGGAAACAGAGAAAATGTGAGTAACTTAATTAGTGACAGAAAGAGAATTAGACAGAGAAAGGAGAGACAAATCATAAAAATCCAAAGGAAGATGTATTAGTTCAAAACCTACTGAAAAGTACACATATAATGTTTGCCCATGATTGACACGGTCTTTGATTTCCTCCCAGAACTTGAAGGTAAGACTCTCCTACTGAGGACAACACATTATTGGGACACACGAGTTGGAACAATGAAGTTGAACCAACCTGGAAGCATCCTCCCTGCAGACCAGATTCCATGCTTTCTGAGGCTGTCATGCAAGCTACTACGGGAGGAAATTAGTCATGAGTACATCCCTAACTTTAAAGTCTAATAACTACAACAATGGCCGACACAACACAGCATATTGTATCAGTGCACTGGATGCACTTTTAGTTTGGGGGGGAATCAACAGCTATCAAACTGGAATCAAAACTCACTCAATGGAATGAAACTCATCTGTGGTACTGTAAAATAGTCAAATACACATGACAGGAGAGATCATAAATTCTAGAAAAAAAACCCTACACTGGTCAAATCACTAGACAAATGCAATTTCTTACTCTGTGCTAGATAGAGATCTTTATATTTAAAGATGTGTTTTGATGACTATTGTGTTTGCTTGAGATGTGCACAGAAAATATTCTATGAGTTAACTAGAATACCTTGTAGTTTTCTCTTTAGTGCGCTGTTGATTAAACCATCAAACTTAGGACTTCATACCTATATTGAAAAATAGTTTGCATAGTAGCCTGGAAAATAAAATAATCAAAACTATGAAACCTGCTTAGTTAAATTCATTAACCTTGACCAAAGTATTTGTTTCAAAAAATCAATTAAGTACTTATTATTTTACATCTACAAGACAGGAGAGGGAAATTAGAGTAGGATCATATGGAATAAAGAACTCTCCACAAACAAAACACACAGAAAATGGAATATTGAAGAAAACATATGCCTAGGTGAAAGTACATTCCCAATATATTCAAAGCAGGAGCCCCTTGGCCATCTGAAGTGATACTGTAGAGAGAGCATTGACAGGTAAATGAATTGCAGATAGACAAGGGCACATGCATTTTGTGAACAACTACAAATAACTATTAACAAAGCACTAGCGAATGTAAATGGGAGTGTTCATCCCATGCTCTGTGAACTGCAAATATCTTATTTAACCACAGACAATTTAACTTGTGTAACATAGCAATTTAATATCTCCTCATTGAGCTGGAAGCTCAATATTCTTAAAAATTCATGAAGTAGATTAGAATATAACTCCCTTTATTTCCTAATCAAAAATTATAGAAGAAAATTCTAAAAATGCTCTTATAAATATGAAGTCAAAGTAATAAAAATTACCCACGTTTAAATTTTAGATATGTGACATGTGTAATGGGTTGTTTTGATTTCTGTGCATTCCCAGAAAGTCACACCAAAATGGGAATTTAGATCCTTCCTGTGTTTGTTAAATTTTTTCAGATATTTTTCCTTGTTCAGGATCATGTAAATGAAAGGCAACAATTCTGCTTTAAAATTGAAAATGCTTTAGTTTTCACTGCTGCATTCATCCCAATACTTAAAATGGAATTGATATCATTGCTTCTGAGCCTATACAAAAATATGAGAAAGGAATGTCTCTTAATACATTTATATTGCCAATATCACCCTGAAGTTCAAATCAGACAAGAACATCATGTAACACTGACGAAGCATCCTCTCTTATATGTTTGAAAAACAAATTTCAACCAAATGTTAGCAAATCTCATCCAGCAACATAAAAAAATATTCATGATAGTTTATTTATTTTTTATTTGTTGTATGTGTATGAATATGTTGCCTGAGTGTTTGTAAGTTCACCCATGCCATGCAGTGTCCATGGAGGTTGGGAGAAGGCTCCAGATCCCATGGAACTGGAATTACACAATTGTTAGCCACCATGTGGGTGCTGGGAATCAAACTCCAGTCCTATGCAAGAGCTGAGTCCTCTTAAACATTGAGCCGTCTCTCCAGGCCCTTAAAAAACAAAACAATTTAAACACCATGAGAAAGCCTTCATTTAACATCTAAAAACCAGTTAATAGAATATATGGCATTAATGGAAAAAAATCATATGCTTCTTGGAGTGCATGCAGAAAAATGGTGTCATCTCATTACACAAATACTCAATACATTAGAAAAATTAAGGAATTTCCTAACTAAAAGACATATATTCTAAAAGGCATATACAACAACTTTATTGTTAATAGCATGTTGTATTCTTTCCTCTTTGAGCCAAGACAAGACAGGGAAACCCATTCGTGACACATGTAGTCATCATTGTAATGAAGGGTCTAGCAAGAACAATTATACAAGAAGAATAAATAACATCACGTAAACTGTAAAGTCATAAAACTATTTTTATTTACAGGTGACAGAATCATATACATAAAAACTCCAAAGACATTCACTACAGCACCATTAAGCCTTTCAATTAAGCAAGTTTCAAGCACAAAATCCATACATAAAAATACATTGTGTTTAACAAACATTTATGCTAGGCATAGTGGTGCATGCCTTTAATCCTAGCACTTGGGAAGCAGAGGCAGGCAGATAGATCTTTGTGAGATTGAGGCCAGCCTGGTCTACATAGTGAGTCTCAGGGTAGTCTGTGTGTAAGGGAAACCCTGTCTCAAAAAGACCAAACAAATTTATTAATTTTCTGTTTCGTGTGTTTGAATGTGTTGCTTGTATGTGTGTAAATGCATATATGCTGTGGAATTCCCACAGAGATCAGAAGAGGGTGTTGTGAGCTGCCTTATGGGTTGTTGAGAATTGGAAGAGTAGCCAGTTGTTCTTAACTGCTGAGTCATCTCTCAAGTCCTTTAAATAAACTACATTTTTTATGTGCTTACAATGAATCATCAAAAATAAAATTGAGAAAAATCCAATTTATCATTGCAATGGAAATTATTTTTATTGAAGCCATGGTCTTGCAATGTGCCTTCAAACATCTGATCCTTCTGCCTTAGCCCTCTTAGACTGAGATTCATAACTATAACCTGTTCTAAAAGAACAAAATGAAACATACCCAAGAAATGAAAATCTATTTGAGAACAACAAAATATTATTTAAACAAATTAAAGAAGATATGAACTATTGGAGAGAGTTCATATTAATGGGTTTAATTATCTGTTATTAAAATGTCATTAATCTCGAGACTGGTAGAGATTCAGTACTCTCTGACAGAATCCTAGCTGGTTTTTTAGAAAGAAATGAAATTACAGTATTCATATGGATTTGGAAAAGACCCAGGAATGTCAAAATGATTTTGAAGAAAGAAGACCAGCGTAGCCCTCACACCTCCCTAGTTCAAAACCTACTACCTGGTGCAGTGGTTTTGGGACAGCGTAGTCCTGGCCCAAGAGGAAACATAGCCAGTGACTGAGTGAAGCTGAGATTCCAGATATAAACAAGTTCTTTGTATGTTCAATAAAATGCTACAAAGTATAAATCCTATCAATTGCAAATTAGTCTTTTAGCAAATGGTCACCATATGTACAAAAGTAAAGTTGAAATCTTGCCTCAAAACATGTTTTTCAAAACCTAAAATTGTATCATAGACATAAATATTATACCCAAGGATGCGAAATGTTGTAATCTTGGAGCTGGCAAAATTTCCTTTACAAAATCCACAAATCATGAAGAATCCAAAAACAAAAAATAATAGCTAAATGTACTTGGTTAAAGTAAAAGAAAAATTATGTTTCAGATATATCAGACAGAAATAAAAACACAATTCACAGAAAAGAAGAAAGTATTTTACCATGCGATATTTACAAATCAGATATCAGTTCAGGCACACTTCTAGGTAATACCAAAAGAATCTTTGCTATGATACAAAGAGGTAACTGAATCACCTAGCTACAATAAGAAATTCTGTAATATGTAAGTAGGTTTGGAGATTAAAAGAAAATTGTATCTCAAGCTGACTGTTTCAAAAAGTGAAGAATGGGAACTGTAATGTATATGGGAAATGACAAATGCTTTAAAAGGCCATTATGGTTTCTTTCTGGGGCAGATACAGTTGGCATTCTACACACCTTCCATTATTTACGAATCTAACTGGCTTCAAATACTGTTCTTAACAGTTTAATCTTCTTGCATGATTTGACACCTCCATTTCATTTAAATTTGAAACCCTCAGAGGCAAGATTTCAACTACAAGCACAATGCATCAAGTAAGAAAAGTGGATTTAATGTGAAGGTCTGAAATAGAGAAATCAACAGTGACACTTAGAAGCCACGTGATGCAAAATTATTTTTTACTATCAGGACCTTCAAAAGCCAGAAATATTCAATAGTGGTAAAACGAAGAGAATAATATTGTATATTTAACATGATGCTAATAAGGTAAATGATGTAATCTATATAATAGCTATCACTAATTAAATGGTACTTTTGTATTTGATGATGTAGTAGACGCTCTAAAGGTATTATAAAATTATACACTGTAAGTCATTAGTTGCCATAAATTTTAACATATAGCATCAAATTGCTAACAACTACTGGAGACATGAAAGGAGAGAATGAAAAAGACACTAAATTTATGCATCAGTATATGAATCGTCTTGATTTTTAGAATCATAGTTTCCAGTAAGAACTGCAAAGAACATCATTTTCCAAAGTTACTTACAACAGATCGTTTCCCCCATCTCTCCAATTATTTCAAGGAAATTCTTTCATACAATTGTGCTTTGCTTTAACCTCAAATGTCAGTGTATTTGAAATGGAACTTTGAGAAGGTAATCAAGGCTAAATGGCAGTGTAAGTATCTGGCTCTAATTCAGTAGCACTGGCAGCCTTACCTGAAGTAGAAATCAGACACTCATCATCTTCTTCCTCTCCTCCTCCTCCCTCTCTCCTCTGTCGAGCTGCTCTGTGAAGACAGAGCAAGAAGGCATCCTTCTGCAAACCAGCAAATGTGTCCTCAACTGTAACTAACACATCCAGTACTTTAATATTTGGAACTGAAATACATTTATTTTCTGTTGTTCAGAACAATGGCCTATGATGATATTTTTATTATAGGGGAACTACAAAGTGACTGTGAAACATGGGAGAATATATATATATATATAATCTCCTCCTATCAATAAAAAATTCTATCTATTTTGGTGATCATTTTTTTGTAAATACAGATGGTTCAATTATTTCAAGACAGAGTCTCATTATACATTTTAGGCTCACCTCAAAATCAAGATCCTTCTGCTTGATGCCTTTGGTATGCTGGAAATATAGATCCACTACATCCCATTTATAATATTCTTTTTATTGAAGCGTATTCTCTGGCCATTTCACACAGCACTCCTGGTTTCTTATTATTAGTTTATCAAATATCTTGTTTTATATTCCCTCTGTGTCATAGTTATGGTGTGTATTTTGGCATAGTACATAGTACAGCCTTACCATTTCTATTGTGACTGAAATCTGTGTTCTACTTTAACTGTGCATGTTTAAGTCACTAACTCATTTATATTTGGCAGAATAAAATTAAACACAATCAGAATATATTTTCAATTGTATTATTTTTTCTAGTTTTCTTTAGTTTTTCTGTCTCTATTTTCTTAGTAAATCATAATAAATATGAACACATACTAAGCATGTACCTACTTCTGTTAATTCTATTTGGGCAAAAGTCTGGGTTTACTCATTGTACAGGCATTAGAGTACGTGTCTTGGATACACCGTGTTTTATCTTGAGATATCACGTCTATACTTCATCATTAATATCAGGGTGCAGCTGTAATTTGGGTGTTGCTTGAGTGTCCCAGCGTTGGGATACAGTGAGATGTTTCATGATTTCAAATATATCCATTGTGGTGCCACAAGTCTTTAATCCGAACCCTCAGATGACAGAGGTAAGCAGGCCTCTGTGAATCTGAGTCCATCCCGATCTACATAGCGAGTTCTGATGCAATTGGTACCACAGAGAGACACTATCTCAAAAACAAACAAACAACAACAAAAAAAACAAACAAATGAACGAACAAACAAAAATCCCATAAAACAGGAATTTACCGAGAGTGGTGCAGCCCTCATTGGGATTAGCGTGGTTCACGTGGGGAACAGTTCCTGTGTAAGTGATTTGTTAGAGAAAAAGCCAGACTGACTTCCAACTTCATCATGTGAACTCCTGTATAATTCCTGTTTAGGGGTACCCTCTGCCAGGCTTCTATAGCGATGAACACTGCCTAAGCTCTGTACTCTTAGACCTTACTGGTCATGAGTTAAATGAACTACCGGGTTGTGAGTTAGTTAGCTAGTTAGCTTGTTTTTGTGACATTGTCTCATGCATTCCAAGCTGGCCGCATGCTATGTGACTGAAGGTGACTTTGAATCTTCAGTCTTCTTACCTCCACTTCCATCCCAACTTTTGGGATTACAGGTGTGTGCTATAAATTCCATATCATACAGATATCACTTTATTCTTAACACTTAACACACAACGAATGGAGTTTGAATATATCCAAATTGCCATCTATTTCAAACATGTCCCTCCTTTTCTTGTGCTTTTCAATTCTTCCCAAAGGCTGGGAATTATTTTTGTATCACAGACCATCAGAGTAAAGAAACTCTGCATTTATTGTATTTCGAGAGAAATTCCCAGAGCTTTGGTGAGTCTCAACATGTCTCTTTATTTCACTTTCAGTTGGGAAGCCTATCTTTACTGCCTACAGAACCCTGGATTCTGCTGTTATTTACTCAGCACTTTAAAACACATCCTCCTCCAACGTCTCCTGGCCCACATTTTCTCCTCTGCTGTTATCTATACTCATTATATCACTGATTAAAACATGCCATTTAGCACCCACTGCTTCATTTAAATTCCCCCTTTAACTTTGCTTTTTAGCATGTTACACATAATGTGACGGGATTCCCTAATTTGGTATTTATTCTGCTTCACATTTGCTGAGATATGGGGAGGCTGATATGTTTGTCTTCCTGCTTGAAAATTTCATTGTCTCTTCAAATGTTCTTCTTTTCCTCACTGATCTTCTCTTCCTCATGAGATAGTCTCTCATTTGGGATCTTGATTTCATGTCTTCTATGGAGAATAATATTATTTATCAGCTCTGGAGCGACTTTTCTCTTTGTCTTTCCATTTGGATCTTTGTTTTTGCCTGTCATAAGGTTCTACGATCAATCAGATCCAGACGTTGAGGAGATGCTCCCCAAGAGCTCCTCCTCATGATATTCACACTTTCATATAACTCTCTTTCCTTTAGCCCTCAAGTATGAGTAAAACCCTGTCTTGCTTCTAGCCAATATGAATATGGCCACCTGTAAGCATATAATACTCTGTGCTGTAGTCACTCCTCTACTCTGCTCTTTTCTCATCTACTCCACAGGCAGGCTTTAAGGAAAGAAACTCCTAGTAATCCTATAGAAGCAATGGAATGAACTGTGTATATAATCTGAATGGGCTTATTTAGCATTTGTTTTCCTTACATGGAATCTCTGATATCAACCATGTGGCCCACTAAGTACAAGAACTCTCTACGAGGGATACATATTCATGACTCAGGGGAACTTGAAATAATACATATGTCTTGTTTGAAGCGGTTAACTTTGTGATGTGTTACATATCAATAGAAATCTAATACCATGCCCATGCCTCTGTTGTGTCCAATATGACACTCAGTGTCTCAAAGGCATTTTTCATTTCTGATGCCCCATGTTTTCACTGTTAACATCCTCCTTTTGTGCCTCCATCTGAAATTTTCCTGTCTGTCCAGGCCTGGCATCCAGCAATCCCTGCCTCATTTAATATATTTTTCATTTGTATTCTGAAATTCCACTGGGATGATTCTGACATCTCTCTTATTCCATGTCTATATTTATTAGCTATGTATTTGCATGCCTTTGATTCAGTATTTTCTATTTTTCTTTGTTTTCCCTGACATGCATTTTTATTATATACATAGACATTATGTACTTTGTTATCGTATGTGTAAGAGAGTACATGTAAACACAACACAGGGCCTGTAATATTTATGCTTTCACTGCATTAAGGTACAGGCTCCACATGCCTCCTTTCCTTTGAGACTTCTATTGCTGAAGCTAATTTGGCTTGATGTGCCTTTGCAATGCAAGTGGAGTTTGTGGTAGGTTGGGAACATTCAGTTTCCTGCTGGCTAAACTAGTTTGAAGAAAGGTTCTGTTCTTTTTATTTACCAGGGCATTGGGTAGGAGCACTAACAAGAATATGGGTCTACCTTTCTGCTCTACTTCACAGTAACTAGGCTTCTGAGACAGGAAAAATCTGCTTTTGCAAACTGAATGTCTTTATTTTTAACTGTTTTTTTTTTTTTCACCAGTCTTGACTCTCACTTTCAGATCTTTTTCTGACCTTTTAGTCACATTTTGAAGGGACCCTGTAGTATTCTTGAACAAGACCAAGCTTTCCTCTAACAAACTTGTATTTTACACACTTGTTTCCTGCCATTCAGGCATCTTGTGTTCTCCTCCAGTTTAAAGGATGCTTTTACTTGTGTGGATTGGGGGAGAGGCTGTCAGTCCTCTCTCTTTCCTCCCTACTTCGTATAATACCTTGTTCAACCCAGTGAAAAACATATAAAAAGGGGAGTGAGTATTTACTGGTTTGCTGCTCAGTTGTTGTTCATAAGAATTCATGTCTGCACGAAAATGGTCCTTAAATGGGTTGATAAAAGCTTGTTATTTTAATTCCATCAGTTCTCCACAATAGATCCTTCTTCCACCTAACATTCTGCCAGACACGAAAGCAGCACAGATTCCTTATTTTCTAGGAAAATTCCACCACTTTGTATTTAGCTAAATAGGCCTTTCACATTTTTTTTTAAAGAATTGTGGTTACAGTTTAACTGAATCGGACCTATGAGAAGGATGCAATCAAGGGATATATTTGGCATTTGACATTTTATTTGAATGCAACAAGTTAATGTAAAAATTTCATTCTTTATATATACCCATTGTTAAATTTTTCTCAGGAGGATTCTCAATTCTCATTAATTTAGTTTCTTTTAATTTACATTTTTTTAATGTATATGTGTGTTTTGAGTAAATTTATGTAACCATGTGGATGGCTTGTACCTGTGAAGGCCATAAAATGGAAAAAGATCTCCTGGAAGTGGAGTTAAGGACAGGTGTTAGCTGCCATGAAGGTGCTGGGAACCCAGTTCAGGTCCTCAGAAAGAACATTAAGTGCTCTTAACGTATAAGCCATCTCTCTGGTCTATTATTTTTTATTATTATTATTATTTCTTTTGTTTTCAAGTCTCATTTCTTAAACTCTAACCTCTTAAATTCAAAGATACGTGGAGGTTGCATAGCATATAGCAATTGGTGAATCATTTGGCAGACTATTCTTTTATTCTTTTCCAACATTAATTTTCGTGTTTTCTTTTTTTTTTCCTTCCATTTTCTTTTTTCTTTTCTTGAAACAGGGTCTAAGGTGTCTCATGTAGTCTAGTCTGATTTCAAGCTACCTATGCAGCTAAGAGTGACATTTACACTACTGTCTTTACCTGCCAAGTATGGGCAGATGGCTCAGACGTTAAACTCCTAAGCAAGTATGAAGACTGGAATTCTCATCCCCAGAAGCTGCTTCAAAGTGTCCCACCCCTTACACCAGCATTCCAGAGTGAGAGACCTGGAATCAAAGGGGCAAGTTGTCTAGCTAAACTACCCAAATTGGTGAACTAGGTTCAGTGAATCAATAAGTACAGTGAGAATCTATCAGGAAGATACTCAGTGTCAAAGTTAGGGCTTCATACATGTGCACACAGTTATAACACCACAACATATGTACACACAGGCAAAAGGTAAATGCAAACACATATGACATACACATACACACGACAAGCTAAAAAGAATTATTATAAGTATTGCCTACCATGCTAGGCTTGGTGTCACTTTTTAGTACCATGGAGCATCTTTGATATTGTCATTTAATTTTGGTTCATTAGCAAATAGAATTTCAGTATACAAAAAGAAGACAGAAAGCACTAAAGAAGAAAAACAATACTGAGATCATAAGAAACTGGAATAAAGAATACAGATATCATTTTACAAACCAGCAACATTTGATGAGAGTGAGGGAAACAGCAGGGGGTTAGGTAAATGGAAGCAGACAAGAAACAAAAATAAGTTCCTCAAAGAATGAAGTATAGGGCCCTGATCAAAGAAAATGAACTCATAAAAGAAACAATACCTGATTTTCAAAAAATAGTTCGAAGACAGAAAATATATTAAAAAAAATATTCAAGTTGTAGAACCAAATTTCTACTTTATTAATGTATAAGTTGCAGTAAACATTCATGTGTGTTTCCTACAAATTGAGGAAAGAGTGGTCAGCATATAAACATGTTTTCACTTCTTATGTAGAAGAAGGCATCAATAGATGTAAAAACTAGATGGTTTATTTTTATTTGCACATATAGCTGAAAGCTGTATTTTAAGACAGATGGAAGAAAATTCAAAGAAGTGATGGTGATATAGACATTATATAATTGCAATAAGTAGTTTTAATGATTTCAAAAATCTTAAATTACCCAAAATTACCCAATTTGATAAATGTGCTGAAAATTGTTATTTCTCCAAAGAGTATTTTATAGATCTGGCTAATGGATCTTACTGAAAAAGCCTGACTCATGTCATGGTAATTTGGGGAAAATGGCAGAATTTTAAGAATCATCATATATTTTTAAAAGGACCAAATTCTACACCCTAAATTGCTTTCACAACTACTCTGCCTTTTCTCCATTTTTCTTCTTTAAATAATTTGCATAGGTTTATCATTGATGTCGACTTTGCGGGAAACTAAAATATTAATGCATAATCTGACTTTTCCTCTATAACTTTCCATTAAATATCAAAATGTTGCATCATGAAAAATGAGAATGTTGGGTGAAAATGTTTCTTTATAATGATTTGGCTGCTTCTGAGTAGATTTTTACACCTGGCTGTAGCATTCTCTCATCGTACAAAGCCAATGGTTAAAGTGCAAATGCAATTTAGAAAACAGTTAAACAGCCTTAGTTATGAATGTTAGATATCCTTTTTTGGGTCTCCAAAACTAATCAACTAATCCTGATAGTCACAGTTTTTTGCATATATATATATATATATATATATATATATATATACATATATGTGTGTGTGTGTGTGTGTGTGTGTGTTATTTTTTGGTAGCTGTTCTGCTAGCACCAGATACATAGCCTGCACAAAGGAGATATTCAGAAAGCATTTCTTTAAAAAAATCAGATTTATTCTATTAGGAAATAAAATTATTTTTAAATTTGCATATAATTATGCATTATTTTCCTATATATATTTATATGTACCCAAATGTTTACATATATGCATACATTCAGGAAACACAAAAGGGGGGCTGAAGACATTGGCTCAGGAATTAATAGTACTGGTTACTCTTGGAGAAGACCCAGGTTTGAATCCCAGCACCCAAACAGTGATTAATAGCCATGCATAACTCCAGTTACAGGGACCCTGACATTCTCTTCTGTCCCCTGTGTGTATTGCATGACATGATTGTACTTAAATACATGCCTACAATACACTCATGCACATAAAAATAAATAAACAATTTTTTTAAACACAAAACATAAATATGTTCATTAAAATTTTGTTCAGAAATGTACATGAATGCTTTGCCTATTCCACCCAAACATGTAGTGCATTGCACTATAAAATTATGACAACAGATGGCATTATGGGTTTTAGGAATTATTACAGGGCACATAATTGTATGTACCTTTTTATTGCATGTAGTTTAGAAATAGTAAATGCTAAGCTCTTGTGTTCGAACTCCTGTCCTTGTTTGTTTTATCAAATATATTTTGTAATTAGATTCCAAACTAGCTGATTTTTACCGAGATTTCCTATACGTGCTTAGTTTTGGATAATTCATACCCTTCCCACCCCCTATCCCCTCTAAAATTCTTCACACATAGTATTTCCTCTAAATTCTTTCATATTGGGTTCTATTCCCCATCCCTATATAAAGATAATATATAATATACAATTAAATAGAGACAATGTAAGTATATATCTAAATTTATAGATTTATGTTTATAATTGCATATATGAATATGGCTTTTTAAATCATGTCTGTCATTTCCTCTCCTCTAACTCTACAATTATCCTTCACCTCAAACCTTCATATATTCTTCTCTCTTTTATTTTATTTTAATTTTTTTGAAGCTTTAGACAATTTTATTAGAATTTCAAGAAAAATTCTCAAGGCATGTTGGGGATCATAGCAGCTGCCTTGAGGAGGTCAATTAGGGCCCTGATGGCTCTGGCTTCTTCCATACTGAATAAGGGCCCAGGCGGTGGCATTGTGGTACCCCTTTGGTGAGTCTATCTAAAAGATTCCAAATTGCTTAATTGTTAGCTTTAGGAAGAAAGGAAAGTTCTAGATTGCTGCTTCCAATATGTGAAGAGGAAGTAAAGGCAAGAATAGTTAGCATTATACATTCTAGACAGGGAATCAGAAAATGTCAGAATGGCAAATTTCAAATGTCCGGATCAAATCCATAAGAAGTTCTTGATGAGCGCTTCCAACAACATTCGTCTATTAGATTCCTCCTTGGTTTTCTTTTGACTGCCAACACTGGACTTGAGAGTCATGAAGCCTGGGTATGTTTTATGTTTTTAGGCACTTTGAAAGCTGTTGGAGTGGCTAGAGTCAGTATAAGTTCCCTCCCAAATACATTTTAGACAGGGATAGCCTTCATAAAATTTTTATGTTAGAACAATAGTGGATGTCACAGTTTGCCTTCAATTGCTGTGATAAAACACTCTTACCAAAACCAACCTAGTAAGAAAAGTGTTTATTTAGCTTAAACATCTCCCAGGTCTCTTCATCACTTCGGGAGCCTAAGATAGGAACTAGGGGTAGGAACCTGGTGGCAAATAACATCTTATATGAACTTAAACCTAACCTCTGAGAAGTATGATCCCTTGCACTCTTAAAGAAGCATACAAGTCTGGTCAATCTTTGTTTATATATTCCTTTTGGGTATTTAAGGCCATGCAGTTGACTCAAATAAAACAATTTATTTTCACTCTTAAATTTGGTTGAAGATCTGGTATTCACAGTTCACACAGGATAGAGAGGAGTCTCTGGCTCCTTAGGCTTTTCTTTTTGCCAATTCCATCTATGTAAGGATAAGTCTGTCACTAATTAATTCTTGAAAGATTAGTATTTTGCTCATTTATATAAGAATAGTAAGATTTATAACAGAACATCACATGAAGAAATGTTACAACATTCAGTGCTTTATCCCAGATTTTATAGCTGGCTTTCTGATTTTAAAATCTACAGACTTAGCTATGTTATGTATTAAATCTCACCTAATGCTGTGACTTTAAGTGTAATTAATTACGTGCTGCTTTTCAGATGTCAGCATTCACCAAACTTGGGGCTGAATTTTGAGAAAAAAAAAAACTTATTTTCAGTAAAACTTAAAATCTCTAATATTTCCTATACTCACTGGATATATCTGAGTTTCATGAACCAATTCAGTTAATCTTTCTATGAAAATCCTTTCTGATGTGTTGTCAAAATTTCTTTCCACTTATAGTATCAGTTCAAACAGCTTTTCAGAGATAACTGTAATTCTAAGGAAGGCATAAGTCCTTTATGGCTAATCTTCCTGTGGCACCTCTATTCATTTTATTTTTAGAATCCTTTACTTCAAGTGACTGTCCCACTCTAACAACCTCAGTAGCATCCAGCTGCATCTTCTGCTCGCCATAGTGACCCTGAGAGAAAATCTGAAAGGACTTCAGGTGGGAAACATGTTTTTCTCAAAGTCTTCTGACATATGATGTTTGAATGTTATAATCCTGAGAACTTCTTTTCTTCAATCTAGTGATAAGCATTGACATTTGGAGGTAATAAAGCATAGATTCTCATTTTGGGAGACATGCACAACCTCAAATATTCATGCTGTAAATTATTCTATGTGCAGTTTTTATTTCTAGGGAAAGACAGTTTGAACTAAAATCGAACAGTTGCTGTATCTTCCAGTGTTGACTCCATAAACATGTATTCATGCTTTCTCTCTTCACCTGTATCATTCATTCAAAAACAATGAATTCTGTTATAATATTGACAAGCTAGATTCCAGGAAGAATAGGAATCCATGATGTAAAAATGTAGAACCGAGTTTCTGATTTTAGTGTTCTCAGAACACCATGGGACAACATGATGGCCCATACTTCTAAATGCCCCTGAGCTTCAAGTTTCAATTTTCATATCGAATCTCTTGGAAGTTTTCCTTCTTCTACACTCCACAACCTCAAACATTTTAAAGCACTTGCTCAAGTGTTAATGGGAGTTCTATAAGTCTTTATATCAGGATATGTTTGGCCTTGTTTTGATCACTGCTCTTATAAATATGACTACATATCATTTCCTAAGCTGTTCTATAATGGTGAATAGAAAAGTTATTGATTTTGTGCTAATTTTGTTGCCAAATGTGAATTGAACTTTCGGGTTATTGTTGCCTGTTTCTGTTTTGAAGTGGCTTTTGTTGGATTTCTCAGGTGAAAGAAAAAAATCACGCAGTTTACAAATAGTAGAAATTGCCCTCTCAGCTTTTAACAGTGCCCCTTACTTTGCTCTCTTTACTGCTTTTATGGAAGAATACAATTAGGATGTAGTTCAATAGTCACGACTGTATTATCCTTTCTCATCTTGATTCTCAGCATTAATGAGATTTCTTATAACCTAGTGTTCAGTATTATTAATGACACTTGTGTTTTCAACATCTCTGCAGTATCCATTTTCATTATCTTCCAGAAAATAGTTATTACTGTATTAATAGTTTCTCTTTGGTATGGATTTTGAATTTTAACAAATGTCTTTGATGTCTTGTCCAATGATTGCTTTTATCGACCTCATTCTTGTGATTAATTATGATAATTAGTGCCCTAATGTTAAATTACTCTTGATACACACATATACGTTGCCATTTATTATTATTAGTCTGTATGTGTGCGGACTGGGTGGGTGGCGATATAGTTTTGCTGATGCCATGAAGTGGATAAGGGGAGTGCAACTTTAAGAGTTGGTTCTACCCTTCTACTTAACTTAAACAGAATCTGCCTCTTGCTATTTCTCTCACACTGGGCTTGGTAGTGTAGTTGTCTTAGGAGGTTCTAAACAATTCTCCTGTCTCTACTTCCCAACTTGCCTTGGCAATACTGAGATTACATATAGGAGTCCCTGCCTACAAATGCTTTCTTGCATTCTGGGAATCATAGTAGAGTCTTTTGGGTTTCTGTAGCAAGAGCATTTCCCCATGGAGTCATCATCCTGGCCATTATCTATTCTTTGTACTGTTTCCATTTATAAGGGATACATAAACTCAAAGGGAAGAGTAAGGAGGAGTTTACAGGAAGAATATAAATTGGGTCTGTTTCAGGAAAACAATCAAGAAGTAATACTGTATGTGCAGTGGATAAATAATATAGGAAAATTTAGTAGCTCCAGAATGGATGGACAAGGGTATTAGCTATGAGAAGTGTTCTTGACAAGAGGGTGAGCCTCTTGAGAAATCACAGCTCACCAACCAAGGCAGTGCATGAAAAAAATGTAAAATTTCCCATCCCGTTTTCACCCCATGTGACTTGATACCGTGAAACAGGGGAATCCATGGATTTGATCTATGGAGGCCCCATTTCCAGACACAGAGCTTGATGGAACAAAACTAGCAGGAAGAAACCAAAGATATCAGGAAGAATTACTTTTCAGTTGCTGTGATGAAAACACTATGTATAGAAAGATGAAAGTGATTATTGGACTTACAGTTCCAGAAGGGTAAGAATATAACGTGGTGGGAAAGGTGTGGCAGGAGGCAGCCAGAGCAGAAAGCTGAGCACACACATATGCCAGCAGGCATATGAAGTGGCGGGGTGGGGTGGGGCAAAAAAGTCAAGAAATATGCAAAGCTACAGCCAAGCCCTGTGATGTGCATTCTCCAATAAGGCCACACCTCCTAAGACTCTCAAAACAGAGTCATTAAATGTGGACAAATATTCAAATACTTGGAGTCTATGAAGGACATTCTCATTCAAACCATCACAATGCTTATTTTGCTACAGAGATTTTCTTGCAACTTAATATGTTCCAATCATCTACACAGAGCTTAAAAGTAAGAAATCAAATTCTTTTAGTATGTAAGCTGTTAAAAGGGAGAAAAACCATTAAGGACCCAAACTTAGCTTTATAGACTAGTAACCATAACAAACTTTAGGGATAAAGTGATGGCAGTTTTACCTAAAGGGTAACCAATAGTTATCTAATTGAAATTAAAGGCCCCTAAGTGGGAGGGAACTCCTGTGTGGTACTGTAAGCAGCTAAATACACATAATTGGAGACTTAATAGATACAAACAAACAAACAAAAAGCCTACCTTATCTCTGTCATATCTGTAAACAAATGTAATTTCTTACTGTACACTAAATATGCAACCTTATATTTACAGACAGCTATAGCAGTCACCACTCATCAAAGTAGCTTCTTTTTGCAATAGACGGGAACTATTAGAGAGCTCCACAGCTGGCTACGCACAGACCATATGTATCTGAGAGACGCTCAGACACATCTATAGTGGGGCCTCTATTCCTAAGGCTCATGAAACTTAGTGAAACGGGGGGCAGCGAATACTAGTGTATCCCTCAACTCTCACCAGTCAAGTTCCCTCATTCAACAGAATATGTTGTTCACAGAAGGCCACAACAGGTCAAAGTGTAGAGCATAAGAGACCGAAGAATGAGAATCCCTGGATAGGATGCTTATATTACACCTGACCCACTGAGGGCTCAGAGATCGTTGAAAACGTGGGGTGGAAAAACTGTAAGAGCCAGAGTTGATACATGAACATAAGGAAACAGAGGCTTCCAGCTCTTTGGGAACTTGCTCACATGAGCTTACAGTAATGGTTACAGCATGCACAGTCCCATGGAAATTCAATCAGACAAAATCCAGCATAGAAATAGTTAAATGGGCAGCAGACCCACCCTGAGCTGAGAAACTGTCAGCATTTGATTATTGCTGGTTGAGGTAGACTTGATTTTCTTTAAGGGAGTGTCTCTAGATAAATGGACTAGAGTACAGTGGACTAGACTACAGTGGATGAACTTGCACCCAGGGACATCTGGGTACACAAACAACTTAGAAGGTGTTCACATATATGACAGAATGCATGAAATCTATTGTCAGAGTTGTGGGGGGATGAGAATGAGGAAGAGCAGTTAAACATGATTAATATATAGTACATGAAATTTGCAAAAAAATCAATAAAATATACACTGAGGAAAAAAAATTAAAATTATTAGTGCTGTAATCTTTGCAAAATAAAGATTTAAACATGATTAGACACTGGTTTTGAGCAAAGATGCATTTATAATGGGAAGAGAAAGAAAACCATGAGATATCTAGTAATTACATTTATAGTCTACTGTTAGATGTTAACTTTAAGGATTTTGAAAGAAAAAGTTTATCATTAGTTAATAAGATATTTAATTACTTTTTTTCAAAAGAATTTTTATTTATTTTTATTTTATATGTGGAAGTGTATTGCTTGCATGTATGTGAAAAGGTACCGAGTCCCATGGAAATGGAGTTACAGACTGTTGTTAGTCATTGTGTGGGTGCTGGGAATTGAACTGAGGTCCTTTGCAAGCACAGGCAGGGCTCTTAACCACTGAGTCATCTCTCCTGCTCCTAATTATTAATTCCTTAAAAGAGTTCCAGGTAAACATCTTCTACCAAGGTAAAGGATACAGTTATCCATGGACAGAGGTAATTCGGTGATACATGTCTGCCTGTCTTTCTGTCTGTATATAGAGCTGTGCAGTGAAGTAGGGCCTTGTATAAGATGTATGTGTTCTGCCTCTGAGTAATCCTCTAGTTTCAACTTTCTCTATTGTTGATAGAGACACTTGCCTACCTAGATTCTTATGTCCATACATCCAGATTTAAAATTGTTTAATGTGTCTGCTGGATTTGATGGTGCAGACCTCTATTCCAGCACTCAGAAGGCTACAGCATGAGGACCAATTTGATTTGAAGAACAGCCTTTACTATAGCAGTAAGCTACATAACAAGACTATTTCAAAACGTGAAAAAGCAATAAAAAAGATTCAGATGTTTCCTTGAGAGTTTGCAGTTTTGTAAATGTGAAGTATAAGTCAGATATGAACATTTTACCTTAAATGAGAAAACTGGATTATGATATGGTTTTAAAATTATTTCTCTTATTTTTCTTTGACCTTTTAATTTTGCTTATTAAATCTTATTTTCTACTATTGATCTACTGTACTAGTACTTTTTCGTTTTTTTTAAAAATATTTTTCTCAAAGAGCAACATTTCTATTATTTCCAAAGCACATGTCTGTGTTCTTCTATTTTTCTTGAGTTGTATAGTCCTTATTTTTCTCCCTTTTGTTCATTCATAGAAAGTATAGTCTTTATTTTTTGTTTATACAACATGTAGTAACATGAATAATCTTTATTTTTAATGACAAAAAATATTTCTACTTTCCTCCTGAAACATAAGGCATCATCAAGCAAAGAGCAATTTTTGAGTACTGTTTCTCCTGTGACACTTAAAATTAAGCACTGTTTAATTCAATGAATTTTGACCATATAATTTCATATTTAAAAGAAAATGATTCAATCTAGATATCCTTCCCACATTGCAGTATTTGATTTTTAAAGCCAACTGATTATATGCACTTCTTTTGGATTCTTCCTACATTTTTATGGACATTGTGTAATTACAACAAAGCAATGTAAATCATCCAAACTGGTTTTCCTTTTCAGAAGTATAGATATTCTAAAATCTTAAACATGTTTATATAAGTTGTAGATTCACTTTACTGACATCTATCAAAAAATGCTTTGATTTTTATGCACGTGTTTCAAGTAGGAATCAATTTGTGATGAATTCTCATAGACACCTTTCATGGCACAAATGCGCAACACCAGCTATGAATCCACATTTTATCTGGCTTGTATTTTTTCTATCATGTTTTTATCACTGGCTAAAGCCTTTCATAATTGTTGTTTTTGATGTATTCCTTCTATTCATTGTTAACATTACCCCCACAAAATCATCACAAATAAACTGGTGATGTGTCAGGAAATGAGATCTCATGGCATCACAAGATGAAGGATATTAAAAAAGAATTTTCATTTCATAATTACGTTGCCTATAAAATGTACTTGACAAGAGAACTTCCAAAGACATGGGATCAAGAGTAACCTACTATTAAGGACATAGCCATTTTATTGACATTACACTTGCTAGTTCTTTGAGAGTGTCTATTGGGAGAATCCTATTCATTTCCATCTTTCAACTGTTCTGTTTGTAGTGTCATTTTCATTTTCTCATGCCATTAGACTGGCTTTTACTTCAGAAAGTTCAACAGCAGAGATGTTGTCCCATTTATTACATCTCCATCCTCAGGGCATTCTCTCTGAACATGTATCCTGTTTTGTTTATTTCATTTAACACAGTAGTTTCTCAGTCTTCCATTCCTATTACACTTTAAGTATGCTCAAAATTTGTAATTTAAAAAATGCCTTGTAATTTAGGTTTCATTATTAAATTTCATGGTGGTTTTCTTCCACTTGTATCTGAGACCAATCAATCATTTCTTTATTTCTCTGTAGTTTCAAAACATGCACCAATATTCTCAGTATTTTAATTTAAAACAAAAAAAATCTGTAAATGTTTTATTCTTATTCTCCTGAATGTTTTCTATTGGGTACTCAGGCTTCAGATTATTATTGTTATTATATTATTTTCATCATGATTCCTGAAGGAGCTTTCCACAGTGAAGATATGCTTTAGATCCCCCACACCCATTTTTTTAACAGTGATTCTATACAGAGTAATTAATCTTTCCCTGGATCACATATTTGACGTTTTCTGGTTTTATAAGCTCCCTGTAGAATCAACCTCTGTGTGTAGTCAGCACTCCACGCTATTGGGTTTGGTGAGTTCATTTCTTTTACATGTTTGAGATATTCTGTTGCTAGAGCCATGAGGTGTTTCTCAAGTTTCATGGCTCTAGATTTTATGTTTTTATTCAGGATATAATATATTAGACACCTATGATTTTTAAGCCCTTACAATTTCCTCTTAAGATTGTTGTTTTCTTTATTATCCAATTGCCAAAATTTTGCTCTATTCCATTTTGAATTTTATATCCTTAGAAATATCTAGTTTATTTTTAAAAAGCAATTTTGTTTTTGTGCAATTGCTGACTTAATCTCACAAGACTTATTACAGTATACAGACAGGACAAATTCAGGAACAAGGAATGGCGTAAAATATTTACTGTTTCTTTCTAGTTAGTAATGGTTTGAAAGAGAATAGGAGATACCTAGTCTCACATTAAGCAGATACTGACAAGCTCCAGACACTCTCACATTCACAAGATAGTTTGATTCTGGGTTCTTGTTCAAGGTCCATTTTTTGTCTCAGTTTCTTTTTGTAA
The DNA here is from genome assembly GCA_035773235.1 of Eospalax fontanierii. NCBI lineage: Eukaryota > Metazoa > Chordata > Mammalia > Rodentia > Spalacidae > Eospalax > Eospalax fontanierii. The sequence continues at coordinate 21,884,164 of CM069552.1, forward strand.
GCAGGATCCCCCAGGTTGGAAATTTATATTTCTGATCTCTACAGCACAGAACCAGAACCCCTGTTTTAATAACAGCTTCATAACCAGCAAAATGAACACATTTTTTTACAATCCAAAAGAGAGAAGAATATCCAACCTTACTTGTACCTAACCTAGAAGGATATACAAGCACAGACTCTCCATGCTGGTAGATGGAGTCCAGCTCTGCGTCCTCTTCCCTGGCAAACAGTCTGTCTCTCTGTGCCTTATGCCCAGCAGCTATTACTTTTCCTTTTAATAAATCCAGGTTGAGGGCTTTGACTTCAGATTTCTTGCCTTTGATTTCTCTACTGGGGGAAGAAACTAGGAAGAGAGGCCCTTGGTTGACAGCCCATTCATTACTGAGCATACACTGGAAAGAAAACAGGAGCCATCACCCTCGTGGCTTCCACTCATTAGGGAGTTGGTTCTACATGTTTGATCTGCCCTCTATCTCTACGACCTCTGCCTCCTCCCAAGGAGCCATCAAAACCTCTGTTCCCCATGTTCTATTTTCGTATCCAATATGCTTCCTTGTATCTTTGTTTCCTTTTCAGGTAAGTATAGAAAGGAAAGGCATTAAAGTAATAAAAAAGAAAAAAAGAAAGGCAACCAAAGTCCTATTTATCATTAAAATGCCTATTTTGCAGAGGTAAATATCTTCTAAATTGTTTGCCAATTACCAAATTAGCTGACCTTTTTAACAGTATTCCTTTCCATCTACATTTTAAGAGCCTATTTGACAATCTCCTTGGGGGTTAATCTTAATATACTTTTTAAAGTGATAGAGACAGCATTTAAGAGACAATGCCTAATACTAGTACACTTCTTTTATAGCAGTGGTATAAAAGTGGGGAGATACTTAAGCTTTTAATTGCATCAATTTCTACTTTTACAAGCGCCCCCTGTGCCGGTGATTCACGGCGGTTTGAGGAGGAATGTCAGTGAACATTCTGGTTGTTCAGAAAACATACTTGATCTTTTCTTTTGCTTTTAGGAAACAGCGAGGGACTGGACACCAGGGAACAGGATTTAATAAACTTCTCAACTTTGTTGTTTCCAGGTGTTTCATGGTGCTTTTATCTTTCTTGATGAGCTCCTCACTGCAATCAAAAACTGCAACATAAAAGCCATTTAGAAACAAAGAACTGGTACACTTGTGTCCAGAGGAAGTCAAGGAATGACTGGTGCTTTTGGTTCTGTGATGAAGCTGGGCTTGAGGAAGACACTCAGGGAAAGATGAATGGCAACAGCTCCTGGGAATAAGAGCAAACCGAGCCTGGAACCCTGAGGGGAGCAGGGAGTGTTCATGTAGAGTGGGCCGCTAACACTTACTTCAGGGTAGTTTCAGATTCTTAAGGATCACTGCTCTTTGCTTACTGATGGACACAAATTAGTGCTGTTCATTGGTGCAGCTCACTAAACCAAATGAATAAAGATACGTAATTCACCGTCTGTTGGGCGAAGAATGTATTTCTAAATCAAGCACAGAGAGAAAGGTATTTCATACATTCCTTAACATGCTGGGATCCCCAGGCAGTGAGAAATGCCAAGAATTCTACAATTTCTATAAAATATTTCTTGTTTCCAAGGACTGTTTTAGTGAAACTATTGATGGCTTATCTCAGCCTAAAACATCATACCTATCATTTAGCTCTTATGTACACATCTCACTTAAAATTTGGCACCATTTGCAAAGCTTCATCGTTTCTTGTCAAATGATTGTTACTGCCAGTAATTTCTGTCTTGTTGGCACTCAGCATTTGCCAAAGAATTTGCACATGTGTTACATTACGAGCTCGAGGACACTGACTTCAGTTGCTATGAACATGACTCACTAGTCATGGAGGACTGAAATCCCTCCAATGAGCCTAACAAGCATGGGAGTCATTACGATGAGAATGAAGAATGTCATTATATAGACATTAATATATACCCCATTGTTTATGCTTTGCTTTCCAAAGCCTTAAATAGGCCTTCTAATCCGATGCTTCAAATCTAACTCAAAACTCTATATAACAAATATACCTTCAGAAATGGGTATATATATATATATATATATATATATATATATATATATATAAAATCAGGTATAAATTGTATTTCTGTTCAGGTTAGCGTTTTCCCTCAAGTGATTCCAAACACTACATTCTTGTCACAACTATTCTGAATTAAAGGTGATTTGTTATTTTATTCCTAATGTGTACATTCTTTGAAGTTTTGTACACTTCATATAATACATTTTAATCATATTTAGACCCCTTCTCCTATCCACATGCCCTAAAACCAAGCTCCCCATCAGATTTGATGCGTTATGTCAGATATGTTAAGGCTTTTCAAGTCAAACATTGTGTACCCAGATGACCCTCAGTGTAAATTCCTCCACTAGATTCTGTTAGCCTATCCAGAATCTTTATAATTTCTAGATAAACGTAGCAAAACTATATCATTATAAGAAAATGATTTTTATATTTTTGCATTAGTGAGTTATATTTTTGGGATGAAGTAGAAGATTTCAGACATGCAACTCTGTTATGAAATATACTTTTATTGAAAGTTTGTACATTTCATATAATAATTCTTAATCATATTTGGATGCCTTCCACTATCTGCACCTCCATAGCCTGCCCACAGGATTTAAGCATTCAGTCATACACGGTAAGGTCCATTGAGTCAAGTTTGCGTACTCAGATGTCCCTCAGTGTGAGTTCATTCACTGGAACCGATCAGCCTATCTAGAGCCATCCCTGTAAGGAAGAACAACTCTCCTTCAGAAATGGTCATCTGTCACTAGTTCCTCAGCTAACATTGGGATTTCCTGCCCAGTTCTCAAATTTTATTCTGAGTTTTTGTCTGATTGAGGCTGCATGGGTTTTATGCATGCTGTCCCCATTGCTCTAAGTTAATATGAGCAAGTTCCCAGTGGTGCGGAAGCTTCTGTTTCCTTATGTTCATGCATCAACCTTGGCTCTTACAATCTTTCTGCCCCATCTTCTGCAGTGGTCCCTGAGACTTGGGTGGGTGGCGTTTAATATAGGAGTCCTATCCAGGTACACACACCCTGAAGTCTCTTATTCTGTATACTTTAGCCACTTGTGTCTGATTGAGTCAGCAAAGGCATCTCAGTCTTTGGAATCATTTACATCTGAAACATTCAGCCTCGCCTTGAACCTGGAGACGCTTAGGGAAAGGGACTAGTAACATCTGCTTGCATGGCCTCAGTCTAAATTTCTCATCTGCCAGTACAGCTTTCTGGACATGTGTTTGCTTCAGAAATCTTCTGCCAAAGCTAGCTTCTCATCTTCCTTTTTCCTTTATCTATTCACCTATGAATTTCTCTACCTCTCATCTATTTTTCTCTGACTCTCTCCCAGTAATATTTATTTTTAAAGTATAAATTATTAACATTACTCAAACACAATGGGTTACACCAATATTTTTCAATTGAAATTACATAGAAGAGATATTTCATGAGATAGTCCAAGACAATAAATAGTTCTTTTCAAATATACTTCAATGATTTCACTATCTCCAGCCTACTTTCAAGCAATCACAATCTTCATAAAGAGATTAATATTTCTAGAATATCCTTGAGAATTCTTTAGAAATAATGTTAATTTTACTGACTAGAATATCTCTCAATGTACTTAAATTTCAGTGTCTTCACCTCTTTTCAATAATATTTACTTTATCATGAATAATAATTCATGTGTTCATATGTATTAATCCATACAGTATAATCTGGTTTTAGAAAACCCCAAATAAGACAACATTGTTGAGATGAAATTACTACTGAATATTGATTATAGAGTAGATTCTTAAATGGTTCTATTTGGAACTATTTGGGTATCGGTGTTCACAAATCTCATTCACGGTTCACATGATACTTAAAATCTTCTTCTAACATTTGTCTTGTTTCAAATGTCTTATTGCCACTGAGTCCTTTGCTAGAGAGGTAGTATGTTCTTCTCTATGCCCTCCAAAGAACTAAGACAGTAATGAAGAAAGAGCTACAATCTGCAGCGTCATGTGCGGGGAATTCACAGCAAGCGTCTGCTAGAAGCATCTACTTCTAGCAACAAACTGGTGTCCAGGTTTGAGTTCTTTGGTCCTTCCAAAGGCTGCTCTTGGGTACTGGAAAAATTAACTCTAGCTATGATCATTCTTTGACATTCCAGAAGTGGGCCAATCAGAGCTAAACTCACGTTAAGATTGCTTTTCTAGTAAAAGTCTTCAATATAAGTGATATTCAATGCAGACTTAATAGTGATGAATTAATTATCAAATGCTGTTTGATAATGCAACTTGACACATAATTATCATTTTTTCCCAATAGCTCATTTCTTAATGTGATGAATATCAGAAGTGTTCCCCCTATGAAGCTAGGTGTGATTATTATTTTATTTGAATTTTTTTCCTTGAGAAAAGATCTTCCTATGCATCCTAATCTGACTTCAAATTTGTCATCTTGTTGTCTCATCTGCTGAGAGCTCTGGCAAACAATTTACACCCTCAAGTCTTTCCTGGAGTAAGTTTTCCCATTAAGGATATAACCAAGAAAGAAAATAAAGATTCCCAGTTAGTAAAACACACACATTTTCCATAGTATTTTCTATTTATTGCAGTGGCTATTACTGTAGATATTAAGATCAATAATTATAGGATATCAATTGTATGCAAAACAATGAGCCAAAGCATTGCCCTCAGTATAATGTTTAATTTTTTTCAGAACGCAGAGGAGTAGTCATGTTATCCTCACTTAAAGATGAGGAAACTAAGTTTTGTGCGTGTTAAATAACTTTACCTTTATCTCCTGGGACCTAATAAAAATTGGTATTTCATCTTCATCCATGTATTTCTAAGGCAGGCAGTTTGTATACTGCAGTTGCCTGAAAGATTCAAAAAATAATTGACAGTCATTTTGATAATCATATGTTGGGGAATGGTTTTGATATTGGGATTTTTTTAGGTTTTAGATATATATATATATATATATATATATATATTTTTTTTTTTTTTTTAATTCTTCATATGGTGTACCAGGTGTCTGTCCTGGGCATGGTGCTCTTGGTGATTTTCACATCCTCTGAAAATACTACCTTTCTTTCTGTGAAATTTAACATCAATATACAACATAGTACGTGGGCCTTTCTCATTTGGATTTCTTTGCTCAGTTGATTATTTGCAATATCCACTGTAATATTCTTTAAGAACAAACTCACAACAAAGTATCTTTTGCTGCTGTAATTTTAGGGACTTAAGAAAGATTCACTGCTTGACCAAAATTTAGCATTCTGATGTCTTCCACAGCCCATTTGTCACTTTATTGTAAAATGAATTTTAGAAATAATTGTTTTAAGTGAGTTAATCAAAGAAATCTTAACCCAGATATTTTATATATAGCAAATCAGATGAAATTCCTGATTCTCACCTTCTATCATATGGTGTCTAATTACACTGGCCTCACATTAGCAAGAATCATGTTAGGGTGACAACAAAAATCACTTCAAGTATCTATCTATTGTCCTCCACACTCTTCCATCTATAAGTTCCCACTTACCCAGACTGTATTTACAGTTGAGTTTAACCTCTCTCCTCAGCTTATGTATATAATATACTTTTATCAGATTAAATGTGATACCTTAAGATCACAAGCATTGTGTAATTGTATCTGACCATCTAGTTTAAGAGCTCTCACAAAAGCTAATCTGATCTACACAACATATCACTCTAAAGCCTCCCAAACCTGTGATTTCTATAATAGTGTAAACATAGATAGATTTAATTTAACTAGCTCATCAAAGGCTTTAACATTGATTTTCTTTACATTTTCTTAGGGAAACAAATATTTCCAAAATGTCTTCATCATTATAAATGAGAGACCACCTATTCTGATCCTCCATCTCATAATGAATGGCTTAAAGTTGATTATACAATTCAAATCAAACCACAGAAACTCAATCCAGACATATGGGCTGATACTCTGCAAAATTAAACATTTGCTTACAACTGAGATAGCGAAACATTTTTTTTTCCCTTTGGCAGAAGGGGCTAGTGTCCTTTCAAAAATAAAGCCAAAGTGAAGTAATTAGCACTGAGTGCCAGGCAGATCTAATGTGGTCTCTGATCACAAACTACTTCATGATCTGAAAACAATTCTTCCAATGAAATATATGATTGGGAGCCAAACACTGACTATCCTTTTCTCTTTTCTTATTTTGTCTTGTCTTGTCTTCTGTTTTATTTTCTCTCTCCCTTCCTTCCTTCCTCCCTTCCTTCCTTCCTTCCTTCTTTCCTCCCTCCCTCCCTCCCTCCCTCCCTTCCTTCCTTCTTTTCTTTCTTTCTTTCTTTCTTTCTTTCTTTCTTTCTTTCTTTCTTTCTTTCTTTCTTTCTTTCTTTCCCTCTTTCTCTCTTTCTCTCTTTCTTCCTTTTGATGTAGTTTTACAACCCAGACCTGAGAAGCAAAGAAGAGTCAGCCATCCAGGACTTGGCAGTAGGCATGTCCACAAACCAGATACTGTTCAGCAGACTGCAGATGTAGTGCCAACAGCAAAGGTTGCATTCTATTGCTTCAGGTTTTAGTCAGAGTTTACCTTATATTATAATTTACTCCCATAGCTTATATGACAAAATTTTCTCAGTATTGTATTTAGAGATTTTACATGTCTGTGACCAAATCAGAACCAGTGTTATCATCTGAATGTTTTAAAAAGTTACCAGGTATTTCTGCTGATGATAATAAAATTATGAACCATTGTTCTACATTGCTTTTACAAATTCCTTTATGTTACTGCATGGTTATGATTAATATCTTTTTATATTATTGAAATCCAAAATCCAGAGGTACATACATGACAGAGTAAAGAAAATAACACAAGAGTCTAATTTAAGCTGGAGCAGTTTGAACAGACTGAGAATGATATATACAATTTTCAAAGCATGCAGTATAGATTGGGAAACACCTTTTGCAATTAACAGAAGACTTGAGTTAAATGACCTTATACAGGTCAATAAAGCCAGAAAACAGAGAATCCTCTCCCCCTGTCAATTTTCTCCTACTGGTATACTAAAAGTATTCATACCAAATTTATCTGAAGGTTCAGTAGGCAATTCTTCACAAATACAAAACATCCAATAGGGGGATGGAGAGATGGTTCAGTGGTTAAAAATACTAGTTATTCTTGTGGAAGGCCTGGTTCAAATTCCATCTCCCACATGCTGGCTAACAACTGTTCATAACTACAGTTCCAGGAGATCTAATACCCTCTTCTAACCTCTGGAAGGCACTGCATGACATGGGTGCACTTACAGACATGCAGGCGTAACACTCGTACATATAAAATAAAGACAAAATAGATTTTTAGAAATTAAACAAAATCTGATAGTTTGTCATTTACAGTTAAACCCTTTTGGCATTGCCCTGCTCCAAAACCATCACATGGCTGTGCTGGTGATTAAACCCACTTCCTGTAAAGTCTACAGAAGCTTTCTAACACTGAGCTACATTGCTAACACTTTCCATTATTCTTAAGAAAGGAATGTGAAGTCTTCAGTGTGGACCTCTGTCTGCCTTAGGCAGGCCTGGCCAAGTTGTCTACAGATGGAATTAGCGCCCGTTGCTTATTAGATAGGGCTGTTAAGGGAAGGTATGTTTTCTGATTTTGTACCCACTGAGTGTGACCATTTCTGACAGAGTGAGTTTGGCTCTTATGCTAGTGGATTCAAATACTTCTCCCAGCACGTTCATCACTTTTCATCTTACACATTGTGGCACTCTGTCCTTGGATGAAAACATACTAAGGACTTTTATGTCCTTTTGGAGTGCACTCACATTCATTGACAACAATGCTTCTCTTCTGAAGTCTGCACTGAGATTGAGAGTTGTCAGCTCAGTTTCCACTTACAATGAGAGGGCTTTAAGTTCTATTAGGTAGCTGTTGATTACTCTCCACCCCCAAAATACCGGACCAATAGAGGTAGTTTGCTGGGCCAGTCATTATGGTTATCAGGCATTAGGATTGAATTGGAATATTGTTTGATGTTCTCTCCTAACAGCTTTCATAGTAACCTCTAGAAATATGAGACCTAGTCTTCAGAGAGATGACTTAAAACAATAAAACATTACTTGTGTGGAACAAACTGCTGTCTGTCAATCAGTTTTCCATGGAAGGGAATTTTAACTTCATTTCTTCATTTCTCTATTTCCTTACTTTATTATATTGACCCATGCTTCTGACCAATATGATTTTACTTCTCTCTGGAAAAAAAAAGTTTATATGTTTATTACAAAGTAGATCCTCTCTTAAATTTCTTCAGTCTTGTATTCTCAGAAGTTTATTTGTCTAATTGTCAGAAAGACCAGTGCTGACTCAATCAGACAAAGCCCCAGCTCAGAACTGGGAAAATGTGCAGGAAGTCTCAAAATTAATCAAACAAGTATTGACAACTGATTACTATGGGGTGAGGGAGAGCAGATCTTTTTTTAAGGGAGTAACTCCAACTAGGGTAACAAGACTTCTTTGAATGAAATTGTACCAAAGAGCAGCTGACTATCAATGTTTTATCTGTTAGAACTTAAAATTTACGATATAATGCATGATATCTGGTGTGGGAGGGGGTATGAGGGCACAGATGGGGACGCGGTCTCAATTTGATTAAGATCTATATAAGAATTGTACAAAATCTCAATACAAATATACATTATGAAAGGAAATCTAAAGCTGAGTGTAAACTCCAAAGAGGAAGCACTGAAATGATGTACAGACTAAAGAAATCTGAGTAAAGATTTAAATAATGTGATATATCACTCCTGTAAAGTCTGGATGACTGTACACTTGAGGAAATCAAAACATCATCAAGTTCCATATAATAAGATACACTATTACTGATGGTTGCATATTTTAACTTACCTCAAAAACTTTTAAATATTTTACTGGATATTTTATTTTATGTGTATGAGTGCACTGCCTGCATGTATACAAGTGCATCTGTGTTGTGCAGGGTAGGTGGTAGAGGTCAGAGGCCATCTCTCCAACCCTATATTTCAAATATCTTTATGTTAAACATTATTAACATCTTAATAAAAAAAGCATTATTTCTCCTAGGGTGTTTTTCATTTGTGACATAAGGTTGTGAATTTTTACAAAATTTCACTATACCCCCATTATCCACTTATTATTCATTTATTATTTTCGTATTTACGTATTTATTATTTCCTGTTTATGAGTGTTTTAACTGCATGCATATAAGGGCATCTGTGTCACATAATGCCCATGGGGGCCAAAAGCAAGTGCTGGATATCTGGAACTAGAGCTATGCATGGTAGTTAGACACCACATGGTGCTGGGAACAGAACCCTGATCTTCTGAAGGAGGAAGGAATGCTCTCAAGTGATGAGCCATCTATCCAGGCCCTCCATCTCTTCTCATATGCTGTCTGCCTCTCGATTCATATTCTCTGATGATTAGTCATTTTTTTTGTTAAGTCTTAAGTTTCCATTGAAAAACCTTTTTTCAATTTCATATACCATATTTTGTTCATATTCAAACATTCTCTTCTATCTGTACATTCTCCTCACTGCCCCACCAAATATGTACTCAGATATATGTAAACATATATATATATATATATATATATATATATATAAAACTATAACGTTGGTTAGTTAGTTTTATAGTTTTATAGTTACAGTTATAAATATATATGGTTAAAATATGTGTTCCCAAATGCCGTTCAATGTAGGTCCATCCACTTGAGCCTGATTAACCTACCAAAAGTCATCGTCATATCCTTTGAGGCTTATTTGCCAATTCCTCCCATCCATGCAGTTATTGACAGACAATGATGCCTCAGCTAGTGTGTGGTTTCTTACCCACTTCTGCACTTTTATGCTGGGATTTTCTGGCTATGCCTGCTGTCACCCTTTTGTGAGTTCATATGAGTAACTGCCCAGCTGTACTGAAATCTGGTTCCCTATGATCATCTATTACCTCTGGCTTTTAGAACCTTTCTAGCTCCTTGTTTACAATGATCCGCGGGCCTTGGGATGGAGAAGTTTGATATAGGTATGCTGTGAATGGATAATGACTCTGTAGTCTCTTACTCTCTTCACATTGGCCAGGGATGAGTCTGTGTTAGTTACCATCTTCAGCATAAGGAAACATCTTTGATGTGAACTTATAGATAAATGTATGTGTATATCAGTAAGTCATTAGGAGTTGGTTTAAATACTTTATCGTGTTAGCAGGACAATAGTATAAGATTCTCCTCTATGGACTGTGAATTATCTAGCCAGGCCTGAGGTCAGTGTCACATTTAGACTCCATCTTTTGAAGCAGAATGGGGTCCAATCAGAAAGTGGTTGCTTACTTACATAACACCCATATTGTTATTGAGCCAGGAGCTGGCAGGATTCACAGATGGATAAAGTTGAGGTTTACTTTTCTCTTCCAGTCCCACGTATAGCACCTCCCTGCACTATGATATCTAACTCCTGGTATGGGACCTCTAATACTACTTCTGATTCTTCCCACTGGTTCATTCTCTGAAAATTAATTTTGGCACTTCAGTATACTTGTAAGGTTTTCATTGAAAGATGAACAGGATACACTGACAAAAGGAAATCACAATTCAATAATGAAGTGGTCATTTGGAGTCATAGCTGGCTCTAATTTTATGATTAATCATAGTACCTTGAAGTTTATATTTCCTAGTTGTGAGCCTCAGCAATTGTCTTCACATTTTTCTTCTCCTGTGACAAGGCGGGGATGGAATTACCTCTGCCCTCGTGCATCTGTCATTTACTTCAGTTGATTACTTCACTTCCACTATCTTTATGTCCTGAAAATGCTATTGGAGAAACATAGGCAGACATGTTTGTATCTTTCTATGATGCCAGAATTTAATAGATAGCAATAAATTAAAAAACTGGGTCTTTATCCCCAATTAAATTCCTTTTTGTCTTTTTGTATATTTGCAGTGTTTCCATTTCACACAGTTAGTCAAGTATATAAATCAATTTTTAAAATAAAAGAATAAAGATGGGATTTTGACTCGGTTGGTAGGAGTTCTTGCTTATCATGACCAAGGCTGTGGATTTTATCCTCCATATCAAATAAACTGAGTGTGATGGTGGATGCCTTTAAATTCTCTCAGCACTCAAACAGTGGGAGGTAGAGATAGTAGGATTAGAAGTTCAAAGTCATTCTCAGCTACCAAAGAATTTCAAGGCGAACCTGGAATACATGACATTCTCTCTCTCTCTCTCTCTCTCTCTCTCTCTCTCTCTCTCTCTCTCTCTCTCTCACACACACACACACACACACACATACACACATACATGCACACAAATTCATATACCAATATACTTTATTTTCTATGGAATACATATAATCTATCCATACTCTAAGCACAAGAAAGAAATCTGTCAGTACAGGCTAAAAGCTGTTTATGTATTCTAAGTTTCTTAATAAACTTTTTCTCTTCACTCTTTCTCAACTAAATTTTGTATCAGGAAGAATTTCTGGACTGTATGCTTCAGACCATAGAAATGTCCCATGCCCTAAATTGGAAAAGAAAACACTGAAGCATCTGCTTTCCCATGCCTTCTCTGTGAGATCTGTGATTTGAGATGTGCTGGCCCTATGAGCTTTCTTCAGAGAACAACAACATTGTTTGTAGAGAAATCTTCATTTTCTAAGACAGGACATATGGTGAAGAGGATAAACTAAAGGTAACACTGTTAGTGAAATGTGACTGGAGACATATGTAAGTGGGTGTTCAGTGTATATCTTTAATTTTACTGGTTGCATTTAGAGAACACAGAACAGAAAGAAAACAGATTCAGGCACCATGATCCTTGTAACTCTACATTCAGAATCTCCAGTACAATTCATTTGGTGCTACACATCTAGCAGACTGCACCCAGCAATTATCTATTTTTTCAAACAAATGAATTAAGACATCAATATGCATAAATGTGATTACATTTTGACTCTGTAGCTTATCAGTGGACCAGCTAAGATCAAGATTCCTTAACTATTTCATTATCCATTATTAAAATGAGGACTGCATTACCCATTCTTCCGAGGTGCTATCATAAGTAAAAGAATATGCCTGACAAGTTTTCCAACCTCAACACATAATAAGTAGATGCTTACAGAATGATAGATAGATGAAAGAATTGGGAGAGGGATAGAAATGTGAATGGATAGACTGTCAGATGAATTGAGACACCTCCAACAAGGGACAATTTGAAGGACCAGAGAACCCAGTCATAGGTCAGCTTTAATATTTTCTTGGAAAGAAGTTATTATTGGTTTTAATTTCTGACCTAAACCCATAGTTATTAGAATCCCATTCATCTCTTACATATGAAGCTTATGGCAGTCTCAACATATCAAATTGCCTCACTCCCAAATGTACTCCCTGCCAATCACATACTTATTGAAAGGAAGACCTTTCGAATGCATGCATCAGTAATTAGACCCGACAAACATAAGATGTGGGTTTTGAATTTATTCTTCCTTCTTTTCCATGCTGCACATGGCAGATGTATGAATGGTAAGCAGAAATGCCCTATATATTGAGGTTAAAACTGATATCACAGTCTCATAAATTAGGATTTATTTTTTATTCAACTATAAGTTAATGAGAGATTGTGTTTTTCTGCTGTCAGAACTTAGGTTTTGCTTTTCTGTAGTTCACAATGCAGGTTCCTCTTAATTTTTTATATTGGTGTTCATATAAAATACTGATTTTAGAACATACTAACAATTTTATTATCGACATGATATTTGTTTCACCTTTCTAGCCTTATAGTATATGTTTAGATATTCTTATATGTAATTAATAATCCATTTTAATACAAAGAGGACACATATAAATATATGTATATATATATGTATATATGTTCCTTGTTTATGTGCATGTGTGTGGATACAGATGTATATGCTCACAGCTGCAAGGTGTGAATCTTATCTAAAGGGAAGGAATAACCGTCTTACTCTCATACTATAAATTGAATTACTTTTTAGGTATGTTCATTAGCATTTCAGTAATGTAACACTTTCATTGTGCTATGAAATTGCTTTAATTGTCCTTTCCTTAGTAATGAAAAGAAAATTCTTTATCCTCTTGTAAAACTTTTGGAGTGCTGAGCACAATTTTGAATCTCTGTCCTCTTTGAATAGAATATTTGGAAGGTAAAACGTGACAAAATTTTAAGCCTATATTTCCATCTATTTTCCTACCTGATTCCAAACTAAATCTCTGCTTGTCTCTCATTACGCACCCTTTACAAAACCTAATTCCCTGGCTAATGCTTACACACGCACACATGCACACACATACGCACACACATAAGCACACACATGCACACATACATATTTATGTAATATGCTACATAAACGCCATATCCTATAATATTGTTACAGATTGTTCATGAACTTGACTGCATCACATCATTTGTCTCATTCAATAAGACTAGAAGATCTGGAGCACAGTGTTCATGTCTCGTTTTTCCATTGTGCTGGTCAATGTCTGATATTCCTAATCCATGTTTATGTGCATAAGAAAATAGAGTAATTAGGAAATAAGAAAGGTGTGTATTAGTAATGTTTAAATTCCTGATATCTAGTAAGTATCTGTTCTGACCACCTGAATTTATAAGACCACACCTTAGGCTAAAATAATAATTAAAAAAAATTGTTCTGACTATAGGAAAATAATGAAAGATGGAAGCTAAATATATTTGATAAATAAAGAAGGCTGGAGGCAGAGGCATGAGGATCTCTGTGAGATCAAGGCCAGCCTGGCCTTCATAGTAAGTACCAGGCCAGCTGTGGCTGGAGAGAAACCTTGTCTCAAAAGACCCCTCAAAGTAAAAAATAAATAATTAAATAATAGTGAGTAGAGAACAGAGTGTTCAAATAACCGTGCCGTATGAATTCCGAGAAAGTGCCCCAAAAAACCTGGGCTGGGGATACAGCGCAGTGATAGAGCTCTTGTCTAGAGGCCCTAGACTAAATCCATATATAAAATAAGGGAAAATAAATAAAGGAAAGTTAAAAAGGTAAATAAAATTATCTTATTTCTCCTTGCCGTTTGATTTTGCAGGGAAAGGTGGTGATAGCATAGAAGTCCTCTATAGGAAGCAGTAAGGACCACAAAGCTTTAATTTCGAAATCCACAGATCATCTGGGGATTTTAAGCTTAACTCAAACCTGTTGTGGTTTTTGTTTTTCAGACACTTGATTGGAAAGCTTTTTTCAGACAGTGTCTCTTATAGCCTTCACTGGTCTCAAAGTCATTACACAACTGAGGATGAACTTACATTTTTGACCTTCTTGTGTCTACCTCCCCAGCTTTAGGATTGCAGTTGGAAGTCACTAGGCCAAGTTCATGGGCTGCTGAGAAGGAACTTAGGGCTTCATGCACTGACAGAAGGTGTTGTACCTATTGAGCTGCAACCCAGTCCTGTCACTTGTTTAGAAATGTTCTGTGACACAGAGTGTGTGTGTGTGTGTGTGTGTGTGTGTGTGTGTGTGTGTGGTGCTTTTATATCTGGATCTGTCTTTCATGAGGCACTTTACATCTCTGAGACTTAATTTTCTTAAGTGAGAGAAGGAAACAGTGATTTCCAACTCAAAATATTATAAAAATGGGTACTTTAAAGTCTGTTTTAAGGACTGGAGAGATCAGTTAAGAGCACTGGTTGGACTTCCAGTGGTCCTAGGTTAGGTTCCCAGTACCCACAAGGCAGCTAACTGTCTGTAACTCCAGTTCCAAGAGCTCTTTTATAACCTCCATGGGCATTTCAGAATATGAGTGCATTTACATACATGCAAGTGATACACTCACACATATAAAATAAAAACAATGTATAAAATACTTAAAAGACTACATTGAAAATAAACTTTTAAATAAAATTTTATTCTTAAAAATGGGTAAATGTTTATTATGTTAACCTCAATACTTCATTAATGTATGATAAAAAAGGGATTGAAAGTGGCATAAAGAAAATAAATCGGAGTAAGAAAATAATACTGTGCATATAATGACCCAAAGAATAAACTACAATTGTTACAGTTGTAAAATAAATAATTTAAAGCAAAGGTACAAGGTTTATCTTCTATTATTTTCTTCTTTATTTGTTTCGCTTACAGATTGAAATCAGAATCCTTTGAAACAATCATCTGAAAACTAAAGTTCTCAGTTAAGAGAAAGCTCCTCAAATACATGGTTTGCACATGTATTTAATATAGTTACAAGGGAAAGTACCTAATAAATAATTTATTGAGTGAATTATATTCATTTTAAGACACTGACCTTTCTCTCCAAAGATAACTTCAGCTGCCTCCAGCTCCGTGAGACACTTGAGTTTTTTTTTTTTATTAGTTAGAATATGCCAAGGAACTCAATTGCAAAAATGAGATGACAACCAAATACTCAAATATTTACGAATTGACATTTTGTGTCTTTTAAATATTCAGTCTTTTTAGGTGTATCTATCCTCTCTAGTGGAGATCTATTAAGGATTGTGTCAAAGAAAAAAGCCATAGAAATAGAATGGAGGTTTAATAGCACATGGCTTGAAATCTTAAAGTGCTGTCTCAGATCAATCAAACCAATGAGCATCAAAGTTCAGGTTCAGCACCAGTATTTTTATGATCATTTTTTTTCCTTCCTCTCTATTTTCTCCTGTGGCTGGATTAGAGAAGACTGCAGGTAATGTTTGTGTTGTAAAATTGAGGCCAGTAATTTAATCCCGCCATAAAATTCACTCACAATTACAATAGCATTGAAATGGTGCCTAAATGAGTTGTTCATAAGGCAGAAAAGAAAAGTGGTACAACAGTTAAGCTTTTTAATGCTGGGCACTAAAGCAACGCTGCTGATTAGATTCTCTGCTAATTACCTTCTGCTTTTTAGATGGAATGTATTTCAGCAGAATAGAAACATCTATGCATAAATAGTTTTTTTCTTGGTAGTGATATGAAAACATTTGATTCTAGAGCTGAAAATTACCTCTCAGGGTCATGTCACTTAGACTTCAGCTTGTCAGCATGTGGAGTTACATAGCACCCAAATCTGGTTCCACTGCTTTTATTTAGTTCCAGGTTTCTGCCTTACATGAGGTGCTGTGATGGTTATGGGAATAATCTCTGAGAAGAGTCATGAAAAACCAAAACTTTCTGAGCAATGAAACAAAATGTGAAATTACTGGGGCAAAGACAGACTGGGGATTTAAATAATAGAGGAAGAAAACCAAGATGAACTGGGGAGTTAGGCATGTCTCCGTGGGCATGGCTTGGGCTTTCTAGGCCAAAGAAATTGGATCTTTATTCTAAGCATTATTCAGAAAACTGGAAGGTTTCATTAGAGCAAGGTTACCATGAAAATTAAGTCTTAATATCTTCTATGGGTCAACTACACACAAGGTTAGAATGTCAAAGGATGAGGGTAACTCAGAGTTCCTTTTCTTACATGATATGAAATGAATCATGGTATCAGATTATCAATTTAAAAATGAGAAAAATGTTAATTCAGAAAAATTCATATTTAGAAGTCAGATTTCCTCTCAAAACACTAATAGTGTTATATTTTCTCATTTCCAGAAACCTGGAGTATATTATTTTTAAGATCAACATTATATATGCAAATGTTAACTTTCAAATTTCACCCAAGATTTATTAAATTATGTCCACATTCCAGGAATGTGCTAGTCTTTGTGACTGTGTTGCTCCCGAGTGGAAGTAAAGGAATCAATTGCTTTTAAAACTTATAGCCTAGAGCTTTATGGATTGAATATATGAATGTGGAATATAGACAAGGAAACAGACAATAAACACAGAATATAAAGAATGCTGTAATATCTTTGCATACTGAGTATCAATATAGATTTGGGAGCTATTATAGATTTGATGTGTCAGGAAGAAAATAGTGCTTGAACCCCAACAATGCTCATACCTTAATCATCACAACTTGTAGGTACATTGTATTATTCTATTTCAAACTGAATTAAGGGTGCTGATCAGCTAACTTGAAGATCTGCAGTATAACCTAGTTCATCTCAGTGAACCTTAATTAGCTACATGAGTCCATAAAATGCAGGAAATGGAAGAGGAAATGGTCAAAGGTGTACAACCTGAAGCTTATCTTGTTGATCACTCTGAAACAGGGTCTTAGGAATCATGACCCAACCAATGCCAGCCTCATTATGAAGCTTGGAAAAGAAAATGAGTCATTTCCCCACAGACACTATACAAGGAACATATCATTGCAGGTACTTTGATTTTGGCCCTATGAACCAGTGTTAGATAATTTGCCTTTCAGAACTCCTATAAAGTTTTATTGTCTTAAGTTGCTGAGTTTATAGTAATGTCTTGCAACATTAATACAAAATTCATAGAAGTACTTAATGTAAATTTAAGACTCAAGGAGGAATTTGGTTATAAATGGCACCAAGTTGATGACTGAAATATGTACAGGAAACATTCTGTTGAAAACTTGAGGTAGGAGAAGAATACTTTCCAAAAGTAAATAGGACAAAGATAGCCCATACCATGACCAGGATTCCATTGAAAGTAAACTAAATTCATATTTGTTCAATTAATGAAAAATACATCTTATAAACAGACAAAAGTCTATTCCTAATTTTAGTTCTCACATTCTTCAATACACAGTTTGTATTACTAAAGCACCAGTCATGTTCTGGGGCCATAGCTCAGTGGTGCGGATTTTTTATTAACACATGAAAACTCTTGGATCTATCTTCACTCCATAAAATATCAGGTATAAGGTTAGATAAGATAAACACAACCACAATTTATACTAAATAATTGTTTTTAAGACGGTTTCAAACAACGAATGCTCACACTAATGTATTTTAGGGCATTAATAGCAATGATTCTATAATTCATGTAAGCAGCTATTAAAGCCCCACAGCCATGATTGTGAAGGACTGAACAGATTTATTACCTAAAGATGACCACTGTTTTAGAAAATGTGGAAAGAATAGGGTTTATGAAAGCATGACACCATACAGGAAAATAAAAGGACAGAGTTCATTGGCCAGAAAAGTTAAGAAGGGATCTGGAAAAAATCAAACAAAATGTTTTAAAAAGGAAACACGAAAATGAAACAGAGTCATGGGATATAAAATGACTTATACTGATTTATACATAAAGCAAATCCTCTAGTACAATGAAATCCCATTTTAACACATTTGTTCATCTCAGAGTTTCTAATATATATAAAGTTACATAATAAAATATGAAATGGAACTCCATCAGTTAGAAAACAATGCTATCTAAATGGTGGTATCTCTCAACTCACATGACCTGTATAAAATATCTCTCTGTTGTTTTGTGGCAGTGAGAATATCAAAGAGTCTGTGATATTTATTTAAATTGACAAATATAGTTATTAAATTGAAAGAAACTTCCAACATGAGAAACTATTAAAATGTGTATAATGCCAAGGAAGATTCTGGTAGAAAATAGTTATTGTGATATTGTGTTGCATCTTAATGAGGGATCATCAGTGATCTGTGAGATTCTCAGATGGAGTGTTTGTTACACACACACACACACACACACACACACACACATGCACACACACACAATGCTTCCAAATACAGCTTCAGTCTCTCTTCCATTGCTACTGAAAATAAATGATGCCCGTATTCAAGATCTTTCAAAAAAGAAAGCAGGTTAAATCTGTTTAACACTGGGATCCATAAAGAGGCCAAATTCCAAAGCTGCATTTCACATTTTATATAGTCTAAAAGAGCTGCATACAACATACATAAAACATAATCCATAGGTTGAAATTCAGGACTTCACAAAGCACAGAACTGTTCCAATGGTGCTTGTTTCATTAGATGATGAAGTGTCTGATCACGTGTAGACATCCTTCACATGAGTCACTCTCACAGGTTCTCTTTACTGAACTAATCCAAGGAAAATTGAGAGTGAAGTCTTCCCTGTCTATGGATATAGATCTCTTTATAACCACATATTTTTAAATTGTCACTTAATAGTAAAAGCCGCTGGCATTTCCTAAGTAAATGATGAAGGCTTATAAAACAACCTATAGACTATAAAACCAGCTTTGAGCAAAAAATGGTGAAGTATTCATATATGATAAAAGGTCTTAAGTGTGACATGCCTAAAAACATATAGTATATTGGACAATGTATACAAAGGAGATTGAATAAATAATAATGGAAAAGCTAGGTATAAATATTCTTATTCTAATTT
Organism: Eospalax fontanierii; assembly: GCA_035773235.1. Classification (NCBI taxonomy): domain Eukaryota; kingdom Metazoa; phylum Chordata; class Mammalia; order Rodentia; family Spalacidae; genus Eospalax; species Eospalax fontanierii. The sequence continues at coordinate 21,903,444 of CM069552.1, forward strand.
GTAATTTACTACTCTCAATGTCTTATGGGTTAGTGGAGAATAGGTAGATTAATGTCCTAAATGCTATATAAACTCATGAGTTATTTGATATTCTATAAACCTACTAAAATGCCCGTGTTAATATCTTCAAAAATAAATTCATGTCCATTTACTGGTACAGTAACAAAGATTATAAAGTTATTGCTATTATTAATATTATTATCACTATTATTATAATTATTATTGTTGTTATAGTTGGTCTGCATGTTGCATGATGTACATGTGGAAATCAGAGGACAACTTTGGGAGTCTATTTTCTCCTTCCACACTTGTGAATACCTTTGATTGAACCCAGAGACTGGACTTTCTCAGCAAGTGCCTTTACCCACTGAGCCATTTTTCTGGCTCAATTTTTAATTTGTTAAATGTATATATTATCAATATTAATATTACAAATAACTGAATAACAACTAACTGACCAGCAGAGCTATTACTTGTTGAATCATAATAATAACCTGACAAAATAAGAATTATTATTATTATTGTTATTATTATATGTCCTTTAAATGTATGATAGTATACACTGAGAACATTCTGTCTCTTCCCTTTCTCTCCTCTGTCCTTCCTTCCCTGCATTTCACAATCCTTCTGATAAATAGATTTGCTAAACCCATTTTATAAACAAGGAATTCGATTCCCCTTAATCCTTAGTTCCTTTCTTTCCCTTCCACTTCCCCAGCCTTCTTTCTTCTGTTTTACTGTGTGTATTCACACTTTATTTTCTGAAACAATTCTTTCATTCCTATACTAATTTCTGGAGCTGGTTGTTAGATAATTTGTGGGAATTCAAAAGTCCAGCACCATTCACTGCCTGTCAGAGTCAATCTTATTTTCATTTAGTCTGAATATAAATTAAGGTGATTGCTATTGCTTTTCTTGCACATTTCATTGCCATCAGAGAGCAAACCAGGAATTCCAAATCCAAATTTGCATGCAATGTTGCACCAAGGAGGGACAGCTTTTCATGTATTAATTCTGAAACATGAAGCATCGAGGAGACATTGTGAAGAACAGGAAGGAATACATACTATGCTCTCACTGCCATCAAGATGCTTCTGTGTTAGAAAAATAATTATGTGCAAATTCTTAGTTATTTTAAAAGCTGCTAGAAAAGAGAAAAGTCAAGGAGTGGAGTAAGACAGTACTCGTGAGCCATAATACATCAACGAATGCTGGTTATTAACCAAGACGCATCTAAAGAACTGACATTCAAGCCGGGAAGTAAATAATGAAAATCACCCATGCATAAATGCAGTAAAAGTCATTTAGAACAGAAAAAAAAGCACATATGAACTCTCTGACTCTCACACATCTACACCAATCAAAGAGGAAGTAGGGGATAACATGACAGAAAAGGCAATCCTGTCTTCCCGTGTTTTCTTCTCAATAAGACAACACCAAAAATGTGGAAACACCTTCTCATTCTAACATTTATAAGAGCTTATCTTCTGCACCTTTTTAATCTTTCATCCTTTTTTTTTTGGTAAAGCATGAATTCCTGTTAGGAAGACCCTCCTGGCTATAATGAGACCTGACATGCAATCAGAAGTTGTGAAAGTCAATGGAAGCAACTAGTGAGGAACTGTGGTCTCTTCTCCATTCAGGTGCCCAGAATCAAATCATGGCATAGCATGCAGTTCTGAAAACATATTTATCCTTGCTTGAGCTTTCATGTGATATTTCCATTGTGGACATGTTACCTGTGGGCCCCGACACATCCTGAAGCAGAGAAGTCTGCTAATCCCAGTTGGAATCCTGCTCCATGGAACATCAGAAGCAGTAAATCTCTATTACTTTAGTGTGCTAATTTTGTGGTAATATTGCTATATAGTAAATGATGTTTGAGGTCCCAAGATGACTAAGAAGTTAAAGGTACCCACTGCCAAGCTTCAGGACCCAGGTACAATTCCTGGGACCCACAATATAGAAAGTAAGAACTAATTCTGCAAAGTTGTCTTCTGACATCTACCTAAACTCCATGGCATGTACACCAACAACTATTATGATATTGAATATGCACACAATATAAAAAATAAGTAATGTACAAAATGACAAGAGGCATTGAATCAACTGAGTCTGACAGAGAATGTCATAAAGATGAAGACATCAGTCATGGACTTGATTTATTTTATGCCATGATGAATAGCTTAAATTTTATTACCAGGGCAGTGGACAGACATTAAAAGCACCCTATTTATGATGAACATGACATGTCTGATGAAAAATATTTTTAAAACCATATCATCAGTAATTCCCAGAAGACACAATATCTTTGTGAACTCGAACAGTCAAAAGCAGCTTTGCACAATTCTATGCTGGGTTTTGTCAGTTGAATTTGCATGGATCTTGTGATGCTGTTACCATTACTGTAAAATTATATGAGCAAGGTCACAGGAGCGTGTAAGACTCTGTTTCCTTATGGCATTGTATGAAATCCAGAAAAAATATCAGCAAAAATGTACATTTTAAAGTTGCTTCGCAAAAATATATGGAATTCACTTTTGACGTTTTTGTAGACTACACATGACTAGACCAAAGGGATATGAGAGAAGGTGGTTCTAAGGAAAATGTCTAGGAGTTTTGGATAGGGGAATGAATGAGCCTTACATAAAAAAGACTGGTTATGTTTTGATTACAGCAGGGAGTCCCTATCAAGTAGTAAAAATGATCTGGACTCAGAAGTAATTGACTTCCAGCATCATATCAAGAAAAATCAACATTAGGATTGGAGAATCTGAGACTCAGGCTGAAACGTTCACAAGTTGTGAGTAATGAGTCTCCTGGAGAGATTCCTTATGGAAGCTCTTGAAACTACAGAAATGAGATCAGGGTAAATACTTTTATCATTCACATACAGAGAAAATACTGAATCTATTAAAAGAATAAATTAGTTGTGAAAACATTATGTGTATCATGTGATGAAATATCCATTTGGAGTGAATCACTTATCAGAAAATTAAGGCTGTGTTCAACATTGGAAAAGCATAGCCTTCTTTAATTTTCAGGCAATTCAATTGGGTTTAGAAATCAAACTGTAGACATTTAATCGCTTGTATCCAAGTGCTAGCCAGACATGACCCTGCTTAACATCTGAAGTCTGAAATATATTCAGTAATATGACTATAGACTGGACACTTTATTTCTACACAGGATTCAGAAACAGAAGAAAGATGAAAGCTATGGAAAACGCCTTGAAGTTGACAACTGATGGTCTGAATGCAAAAATGCCTCTTTTTTGTTTAAAGGCAACAAAACGTAATTATATATAAAGAATCAAAAGCAGAATTTCAAATTTGAGATGCAATTGCCTACCAGTATGATTGTAAGATTCTTACAAAAGGATAAAATGCTTTGTTTCTTGTGTCTACTTTCTGTTTAGAGAGAAAGCACATTGAGAATATCTTTAAAAATCATAGTATAAGTATCCGAGAAACAAATTTTGAAGTGTATGATCCTTGTGAAATAAACAAACTTCCTCATGATGGCTCAAATACCCAATAAAGTACTTTTCTGGGAAAACTAGATTGAGGTATGTAGGGCCTGTGGCTAGAAACCATTACTTGTGAATACAGAGACATTGTTTTTCCTAGTAAAAACTTGTGTACAAGTGGGCAAACCAACATAATTTATAAGTAATTATAGGTAATATGAGCTTTGTATTGCAACTAGAAAAAAGTTTTGTTACAGTTTAATGAGAGTTAAAAAAAATAAAGCTTGAAAATATAAAACTAAGATATTTATCAAGACCTAGACTCTTTCCAACTTGGGAACTTTGCTAAAAACTGTAACTCCTTAAAGTAAATCTGGTTTTCTGTTGAGATGTAGAAAAAGTTACACATCAGCACATTTTCCTGTCCCAAATTATATTATATAATTTTTACTTCCCATGCTTTTCTTTAAAAAAGGATTATTACTTTCATTTTCTTTTTATGAATGTACGGTCTGTATGTATGTAAGTACAATCATGTCCTATTATGTCCATGGAGTTTAGAAGAGGATGTCAAAATCTCTGTAACTGGAGTTACAGAAGATTGTTTGAATATACCCTGAATAGCCAAGGCAACCCTGGGCACAAAGAACTGTGCTAGAAGCACAGGCTAAGATTTCAAATTATATTGCAGACCTATAGTTATAAAAACTGCATGGTACAGGCACAAAAATAAATCAGTTGATCAATGGAATATAACTGAAGACTCAAACACAATTACATGAGATTTCAGTCACCTGGTATTTGACAAAAGAGCTAGGAGCACTTACTAGAGGAAAGATAGCATCTACAGCAAATGGTGCTGGCTTAACTGGACCTCAACCTGTAGAATAATGCAACTAGACACTTATATTTCACCTTGCACAAATGCCAATTCCAAATAGATCAAAGACCTCATTGTGAAACCTGAAATTCTTAAACTTTTAGAAGAAAACTGTTGGCAGTAACCTACAAGTTATAGGTATAGGAAAGGACTTTCTAAATAGGAAACGTTTTCTCAGGAATTAAGGTCAACCACCAACCTTAATTTAGTCTAACATCTTTAGACTAAAAAGCTACTGTACATCAAAAGAAACAACCAAGGGAGAGAAGAGAAGACTCACAGAGTGAGAGAAAATCTTCAACAGCAACACAATTGAAGGAGGTTTAGCCTTCAAAATTTATAAAGAACTCACAAAACAATCAAGAAAACAAGGGACCCGATTAAAAGATGGGCTAAGGATCTGAGGAGAGTTCTCAAGAGAAGAAATAAATATTACTCTAAATCACTGGTACTGTAAACACCATTGAAAGTTAGGGAAATGCAAATTAAAGCCATTTTTAGATTTCAACTTATACCAGATCAAGACAATAAATGATATAAAATGCTGTAAAGGTTGTGGGGAAATAGTGATGCTCATTCATTGCTGGTAGAAGTGCAAACACGTATAACCCCTGTGGAAATCCAAGTGGAAAACTCTGGAAAAACTAAAAATGAACCTAGCTTTTGACTCAGTTATACCACTCTTTAGCATATACCCAAATGACTCATCCTATGTCAGACATACTTGTACATTTATGTTTTGAATGCTCATTTCACAATACCTAAGAGATGGAAGCAACCTAAGTGTGCCTCACCTGACTAGTGGATAACGAAAATGTGATATAATTACACAAGGGAGTTCTACTCAGTTGTAAAGAAAAGGGAAATCATGAAATTTACAGGAAAGGGGATGCAAGTAGCAACAGTTAAGTGAAGTAACACAGAATCATAAAAAGACAAATGATGTATGTATGTCCTCATTTGTAATTCTAGCACCAAATACTTATACATGAGCAATCATGTTTGGGTCTTCAGTTATCTTCCATTGATCTACGGATCTGATTTTGTGTCTGTACCATGCAATTTTTATTACTACAGGTCTGTAATATAATTTAAAATCTTGGCCCATGCTTCTAGCACGGCTCTTTGTGCTCAGGATTGCTTTGGCTATCCAGGGTATATTCTGCCTCTATATGAATTTTAGGGTTTTTTTTCCTAATTCTGTGAAGAATGTCATAGGGATTTTGATTACAATTGCATTGAATCTATAAATGGCTTTTGGTAGAATGTGCATTTTCACGATATTAATTCTTCTAGTCCATGAGCATAGGAGGTCCTTCTATCATTGGGTGCACTCATTAATCTCTTTCTTTAAAGATCAAAGATTTTTAACTGAAGAGAACTTTAATTTCTTTGGTTAGATTTATTTAAGATATTATTATTAATTATTATTATTGTTATTATTTTATTGTGAATTGGAGGGATTCCATGTACTCTTTCTCTGATTGTTTGTTATTGATATTTGGAAAGGCTACTGATTTTTACGGATTAATTTTGTACCCTGTTCCTTTACTGAAAGTGTTAATCATTTCTAGGAGTTTTCAGGTGGACTTTTTGGCATTTCTTAGGTATAATAACATGCTATCTGCAGAAAAGGATCATTTGACCTCTTCTTTTCCAAATAGTACTCTTTTAACTTCCTTTTCTTGTCTTCTTGCTCTAGCAAGAATTTTAAGCACTATATTAAAAAAAGAATGGAGATAGTGGACAGTCTTGTCTGGTTCCTAATTTTAAGGGGAATAGATCCAGTTTTACTCCATTTAGAATGATGCTGCCTGTTAGTTTGTTGTATATTGCTTTAATTATGGTAAGGTGATTTCCCTCCAGTCCAATTTGCTCTATGACTTTTAAACTAAATGCACATTGAATTTTTTCAAAGTCCTTTTATATATCTATTGAGATGACCATGTGATTTTTGTCTTTGTGTCCTTTCATATGATATAATGTTTTTTTTTTTTGTCTTTTACATATATTGAAACATCGCTTCATCTCTGGAATTAAGGACAATTTGATCATGGTGGATGATCTTTTGGATGTGTGTCTGTATGTTGTTTGCAAGCATATTGTTGAGAATATTTCTATCTCTGCTCATTAAGGAAGTGGGTCTATAGATTCATTTGGGTTTTATTTTTAGTTGGTCATGATATTAGACTGTATCTGGCTTCACAGAAGGAATTTGGGAGTTCTTCCTCTATTTCCAAATTTTTGAATAATTTCAGTAGTATTGGATATAGATCTTTTTTGAATGTCTGATAGAATTCTGTTGTGAATCCATCCAGGCCTGCTTTTTTGTTTTTTGTTTGTTTGTTTGTTTTTGTTTTTTATTTTTATTTTTTTTTTACTTGGGAAGTTTCATATTACTGTTTCAATTTCCGTTTATATTTTGGGTCTGTTTAAGCTGTCGATCTCTTCTTAGTTTAGCTGTGTTTATTCCCAAGATTTTAGATATAAATATATTTCTTTTAGGTTTCAAATTTAGTAACATATAGGTTTATAAAGGATTCACTTATAATATTCTGGATGTTGATGTTATCAATTGTGATGTTTTCCCCTTCATCACTGACTTTGTTGATTTCAGGTTGTTTTTTCATTCTATTGATTAACTTGGAAAAGGGTTTGTCTATCTCAGTTATGTTTTCAATGAACCAAATTTGGACTCATTGATTCTTAGTATTATTTTCTTTGTTTCTCTTTCATTAATTTCTGCTCTGATGTTTTATTTCTTCCTGTCTGCTGCATTTGTGATTCATTTGTTGTTGGCTTCCAATAGTCTTGAATTGAATGTTAAGTCAGTTATTTGTGTTCTTTCTGATGTTTTAAATGTAGCCACTTTGGACTGTTTTTAAAGTGTCCCAGAGGTTTTGTTGTATTGTTTAGTATTTAGGATTCATAAATGAGGGAGAACATAGTCTCTCTGAGCCTGTATTAGTATAACAGAGTCTATGTTAGTATAACAGTTTCTACTTCCGTCCATTTACCTGCAAATTTCATGATTTCATTTTTCTTTCCCCCTGAGTAGAATTCACAGACTTTGATGCAAAAGACATCTATTTATTCCAATTTAAATTTATTCATTGTAGCTGAAGAGGTGATTCAGTGTTTAAGAGCACTGGTTGCTCTTACAGAGGACACTGGTTCAATTCCCAGCACCCACATGTCAGCTAACAACTGTCCTTAACTTCAGTTCCAGGGAATATGATGGCTTCTTCTGACCTCCGCAGGCTTTGCAGGAAACAGTTACACTTACATCCATGCAGGCAATACATTCATACACATAAAATGAACATAATAAGTAGAAATCTTAAAATTCATTTATTTATTTATTTGTGTGTGTGTGTGTGTGTGTGTGTGTGTGTGTGTACCCATACCACAACTCAACTGTGGCAGAAGACAACTTTTAGGAGTCAGTTCCCTCCACCTTTTTGCGGATCAAACTCTGTCCTCAGACTTGGCAGCAAGAGACCATCAGAAGCATCTCATCAGGTTATCTCATATATGTTAATAATAAACATTTTATCCAAAAATGTCTAAAAGAATTATTTGAACTATCACTGAAAAACTGGGTATCTATCATATGTTATCTCTCTGTGTGTGTTTGTGTGTTTGTGTATGATGCAAATGGGCATCTACATGTAATAGCATACATATGGAAGTCAAAAGTCAACTTTGGGTGGTAGCACTTGTCCAGCTTTACATGTGTTGTCAGGATTTGAACTCAGGTTCGAACTTGTACAGAAAGCCCTTTACCCCCTATTGATTTATTAACAAAAGATCTCACCTAAAAGGGGGATAAATGACAGTTGATTATAGAACAAAATATGAATGACCATGACCTGGGAATAATGATTCAGGTCACCCCAAATCCCATGTTCCAACATGGCAATATTTTCAAGAAAATGGTATAGTGACATAGGAAATAAATTCATAAACTGACAGGCTTTGAAAATACCTGGGTGTGTATGTAAGGGAGGCAGGTTACAGCATTTAGGGAAATTCTCTGTTCTCATCCAAGAATCCTGTCTGATGTCATTCTTAGCTTCTGAGTGAATTGAAATAGAGATCTGCTTATGTATTCTAAAAGATTTTCAGAATAGTTACATGTATGATAAGTTACTTACAAGGGGAACAATAAATGACTCTTTAGGGGGCTAAACATAGCTCAGTATGATTTGACTCAGGACTTAAAATATTGCATTCTCCCCCCATCACTAAAGCTAATTGATCAACCAGTCAATCAGCCGTTGTAGTTTCAGCTTCTTTTGGGTACTTTGTTGATACCACGGATCCATCTCCCTAGACCCTGGATATTCTATTTTATTTTATATTATAATGTATATTTGTAAGAAGTATGAAATATTGTATTTACCTTAATGACTGAGAGAAACAACCAGATTAAATATTGAATGTGGCATTTTTTTCTTCTTACCACACACAAGGATAAAGTTTAAATTTTAACTCCTTGTGGAAATAAGAATTTTAATTCTTGGAACTGTCTATCCATGCCTATGTCATCCATTTATCGTGACCTGGGTAACAAATGTCAGCCCTTAATTTCCAGGCTAGGTGTTATTTATTCTGACAATTTTGCACTTACACAATCATTCCCATTGAAAGCTTTTTCTTTGCATCATTGCTCTGTCCTTCCTACTCTGTGTCTACTGTTTTCATCACTTGTACCTCATTTTCCATTGATAGGCAATATTCAGGGGGAATCACTTCACCTTTCTGTATTTATCATAACATTCCTAGATCTTAGCAGAATAATCAGACCCTGATAAATATTCATTTATGAATTAAAAATGTTTTGTGTCAGTTATTGAAGTATAGTTTTGAATATTTGCATCACTTATTAGGGACCGAGTTCACTCTGGAGGTTCTGCCAACAGACTAAGGGTCAAGCTAATTTAGTTTAACCACCCAAATAAGTTTCAAATATCAAAGTATAAGTTACTCTCTCACAAATGGCCTTTCCCAATGAATTATTAATAGTCCAATAATTGAGCTTTATTAGTACACATGTCAAGCCAACTCTGTGAGAAATGTCAGGCATTTCAGATAAACAGACTTCATCCCAATGGTATAATGAATTCAGAAGAGGAAGCAGATGAACAGACAGCCAAGTCCTAAGGAATAAAGTATAAATTAACAATGAATTCATCAAGATTCCACATGGAAAACAGACTTAATAATCACCTTCAGCCATTTCTATCTGTACAAAAGCACTATCTCTTCCTGGTATCTATTTAATTAAATAGCCTTTACACAAAATCAATTATTAGTCACTCTGAAAGAGTGAAGGGATTTTAAGGTCGGAACAAGTCATAAACCATCAGCTTTACCAACACAAACTGAATCGTTGAATAAGTTATAAAGGAAATGCAGACTTGGGAAGGAAGATCTACTGAACTAAAAGTGTTCCTTATTTTTATAATTTTGATGATTTCAAATCCACTTATTAAAATAAAGAATACATAGAAGATAAACATTTTAATAGCATGCAAAATGGTTTTTTAATGTTTTTTTTTTACATTTTTCATTTTTATTTACGTATATGAGTGTATTCCCTGTACATAAGTGGACCTGTGTTGTGCAATGCCCGTGGAGGACAGAAGAGGGTATTTGATCCACTGGAACTAGAGTTTCAGATGGTTGTTAGGTGCTATGTAAATACTGTGATTCAAACCCCGGTCTTCTGCAAGAACAGTCAGTGCTCTTAACTGCTTAGTCATCTCTATAGCCCTGCAAAGTGTTTTTCTAAATCGTGTATCTTGCCTTCTTTCATTGTTGAAAAGCTTGTAGTGATAATCACAGTTATTTTTCTGCATCACTTTTCCACCAGAGATATGCACACATGCATATTCCCTTCAGATGGGGCACTGGGGACGATCAAAGAAGCAATTCTTGTTAAGTCCAGCTTGATGAGCATAGGAGTTTGTTAGGTTTACTTGGGTACATGAAGGGAAGGTTACATGACCAGAATTGGGAGTTCAGGTAACCTTCCACATCCTGGATGCACAAGAATTCCATCCCCCAAAATCACGTGCAGTTTGCAAGTAGGGGCTGGTAATGGCTGGAAGCCCACGTTAGGGTCCTGGTTTGCCCCTCATCCGGTTCTCCTGAGGAATGTTAATACACCATTATTGCTATCATTGATTCATTTCTGACTACAAAGTCCTATGACTTATCTCTTCAATTGGTGCATCAGGGGTGGGTGGTTGAATCTAGTTTATTAAAGCCAGTTAAATCCCAGGCTTTACCCTAAAAACTGTGGTTGTGACACTACTTCTTACAATGTAGCTCCACGCACCTAAGTCTGTGAAAGGAGCCATATATCATGACTGACTGATGACTCTGAAATCTTATTACTCTTAGATTACCTGCTTTCTTTCTTCTCTCTTTCTTCTCTTTCTTTTCTGTCTTTCTTGAATTATTTGTGGTAGAACCAGGTCATTCATTCACTGTGTAATGCTGGACAGTCAGATTTGACTTATTCCTCGTCCATGGTTTCCTTGAACATGGTCCTTTGTACTCAGGATTGCCCCCACCTCAATAGGTCTAAGAATAAACCACAATACTGAAGATGACTTTTATTAAGATAAATTGGATAAGTCTTTGGTGTGGGTAACTTCCTATAAATTTTAGTACTATACATTTAGTAGTACCCCTGACCTCCACTCACTTCATGACCTATGAATAATTTTAAAACAAGAATAACATTTTCAGAATTGGCTACCCAACTCTAAGAAACAAAATGACATTTAATTCAGTATCACCAGTCTAAATCAAGGTTTTAATTTATTTGTTGATTTGTTTTATATGTTGTAGTATTTTTATACTAATTCAAAGGAGAGGGCTTCTTTTACCAATTATCTCTCTCTCTCAATGAATGAATGTTTCCTATATTTATAAAAAAATTGAAGGTTCCATATCATTGTCTAGCAAACTCTATCCATCCTCATATAGATAGATAGATGATAGATAGATAACTTCCTTAAAGGGAGAGTGCCTCTCATTGATTATTTGGTTAGACTGTGATGTCTTTTGGGTAATAAATATAGGATAAGGTGCAAAATAATTCTTACCATTCTCTGGCTATCATTAGAACACTGTGATAATCTTTCTTTCCTTTTTATAATAAGTAATTGTTTCATAAAAATCATATTATGTCTATGAATTTACTGTTCCTTGCTATTGACTGAGTTATTTTATCTTTACTGATAGAATACCATCAGTCTGGATTCTGAGTTCTTTAATTTTCACACAACCGCAGTATTATTTGAAGACTTCCTTTAGATTTTTTGTAAAGACATAAAGCAGGTTCAACATTTAAAAATTCCTCCCTAGGTTTAAAACCAACATTTTTCTAAGAAATCATTGTTACTTTTAGAGTATCTATTACTGCATTTAGATGTGGTGGCACTTGTAATCTCAGTACTCTGGAGGCTCAGGCAGGAGAATCCCAGTTGCCAGGTTAGCTGACTATATGGAATCCTGTCAATAAATATAATAAACAAAATTTAATGCTTATATTTTATTATGCTGAATTCTCATAAAATATTTATTCTGTTTAGTTGGATTTTAAAGGGGAAAATATTAATTTTTTGATGTCTTATGTTAATAGTTTATACACACACAATAAAGACATTGAAATTATAGTAGGTGTTATGTATCCTATTACTCTATACAGCAATAGGCTAACGTAAATAGTCTTATAAAGTGATTGCTCTGAAAATAAAGGAACAGTTTCTAGTTGCATCGTGTAGGTTGCATTAACATCTGTGCAATCTGAAATATCAAATACACGTACTTTCATTAACTTCCTCTTTTCTTCCCTAGCATTCAGTGTTGAAAGCAAAAAGAGTCACCATTTAGATAAGGATATAAATCTTCTTTATTAAGGGAATCAAATATACATTAGGCAAAGTAGCAATAATTTTAAGTTAAAATAAAGCTATCTGTCCACATTAAAAAATAATAAGAGTCAAAGAAAACTGCATTCATTTTCACTACCTGTAGAACAAATTAGCAAATGTTGTGACCATCTGTGAAAGACACCAGGGCCACATAAGACATGGAATTATTTAATGTGTTAAATCCATTTAAAATGTTTGTATCCTGTTAGTTCTAACATAATTACTATGTTAATTTCTGTGTGTTTTGCATATTAAACAGTGCTCACTCTGGGAAGCTAATGGCTGCTATGTCAGCTTTTTATTAAATCACAAAATAAACATGCACAATCCTGCTTCCAAAGATAATTAGTTTAGTATTTCTGCCAGAGTTTAAATATTGAGTCTGCTTTGAAGATTTGACTTCCATTTGGAGAGACAGTGAACAGTGGGGGCTGCATTATGACTCCTCAGATCCTTTAAAAGGCATTCACTTGAAACTGGAATATAAAAGTTTTGTTTTTGTTCTTCACCTTTAAGTTTGAGCTTTGCAGTAATGCCAAACGATCAGAAGACATTTATAGCATACTTCTGTGTAGAAACAAACTGTGCAAAAAAAGATAAGGAAGGGAAGCACAAAACTCTCTTTCTAAATGCACATGTTTTCCATACAAGAGTAAAGAAGAGATGCGATTCAAATAATGAAAATAATAGTAATAATAATAATAATAATAATAATACACAACGTGTTCCTATCTTTAAACAGAAGTCACAGAGAAGTGACCAGGAAGTCCTGTATTGTTCTAAGTCCAAACATATTTTGCAGAAAGGAGAAAACAAAGTGTGTGAACATAATCACAGGAAGAAAGGGAAGAACAGGTTCTCTACAGTGGAGCCTCACAGTTTTTCTTATGGGAGAGATTCTGCTGGTCTTCGGATTCAGGTCAGTGCTTAAGGGACACACTCTATGACTAAGGGCTTGAGTACATGGCCAGTGATTGTTCAGCGGCCTCTCATCTTCTTAGAACATTCATTTGAAAGGTTAATTTGTTTGCTTGTTGCCCTAGCTCCCTGCCTCCCAAACTAACTTCCTTCCTTCCTTCCTTCCTTCCTTCCTTCCTTCCTTCCTTCCTTCCTTCCTTCCTTCCTTCCTTCCCTTCCTTCCTCCATTCTATTTTTGTTTTTCAGTGGTGGAAAAAGCAATTTTAGACCTCTCTTTGACTTAATGTCATTTCAGCTCCATTATGTTTAATCAACATCTTCTCTGAAATTTCTTTTTCACTTAAAGCCTTAATTTCTATTTGTCTTTAATGTAAATGATATCATTTCTGACATATCTGACACAAAATTAAGGTACATAGTTTAGACAAAGAACAAAACACCCTGGAGCACACATATTACAAGCTTTATATGTAGGCAGTTAATGTATACTTAAGCTACAATTACATTATTTATATATGAAGAGTGTTTTTTCAAGGTAATAGATGTTCTTATTTTTTATTTCTTTGAGTTTGGTAAGAGAAGAAACAAGACTGTGGTAAATAGTCTCAGATTTCAAAGTAAAAATAGTACTAGTAGTATTATATTATCAAAATACTTCATTACATTTTAATCTGATTATTACAAATCTATGTATTGTCTATTTTATTTTATTAAGTAAATATCATATTTAAACAATGTGCTTCTTTATGTGAGCTGCTATAATTTATTTTACAAATCTATTTTATGATCTTTAAAAATATCGTGAGATGTTAACTCACTATAAATGTTGCTAAAGTAAAATTCTGTATGTTTGAATACAAAATGTCAAAGGCCTTGATCACAGTTAGGGCTGTAAAAAGCCCCAACCAGCCTGAACTACAGAGTAAGTGGGGTATTGTCTCAGAACCTGGGGCAGCGTACATTGACCAAGACAATTCAGCAGCAATAATTTCAGGGCCAAACCCAAGACTCTGTACCTTGCAGCCGTGCATCATCCTTTTGTCAGATAGTGACTTTCATTAGGACATCTGAGTATTTAGTACATTTCATCCCTCTGAGTAGGCCTTTCTTCAATCTGATCTCTATAGAAACAACACCAAGACTGATATCTTAGAAGGGAATGAGGCCCCTATCAGGAATTTGTACAGTACAAACCTGAACTAGAGTGTTTTCTCCCAAATAAAATATCTCTTTTGTGGCCCACACTCAGTAACAGAATACTGTAACTGAACACAGACAAGCAAAATTCATACAGATACCACAGGATACCCACCTGGAGGAAAACGCCGGGTTAGTTCAGACTGCACTCATTTGCATTGCATGAACTAGTGCAGAATATTCCACTAACAAAAACCTGTAATTCCAGCATACACTTCAACTCTGATACAGTTGAATGACAGCAGCTCTGTGATCACTGTGCCCCATTCCACTGTGCCTTTGTGCTCCTAACGGACTCAACAAACCTGTCCCTCTATTCCAGAGTGAATTCTTTCACCATACTGCAACCCCACTGACATTTCTACCTTCTTCATTTTTTGGGATGTTTTTACCTGAGAAAATCCCAAAAATTAGGCAAGTGAAAGAAAGAATTTCAGAGTGATAGTTGTCTATCTAATGCCTGTAATGAAGTAAAAAAGTTTTAAAGGCTAATATAAAATACTTACATAAAATTCTCCTAAAGAATCTGCATTCAGAAAAATACTTATTAATTTTTGTTGACTCAGGAACATTATCGGTTTCATCAGTGATTTCTCTCAACTATAATAAACTCGTGTCCCTGGACAGGATTCCCCAAGTGGGCACTGAAGGGGCATGATCAAGTAGTGCTAGGAAGACTGCTAGCAAAATTAACCTCACCTTTTCTAGTGTCTCCAAAGTACTCGTTAATACCTAATTTCACCTTTCAGAGCCAAGATTTCCTATTAACGCTTTGTAAAGGTCTTACTTAGCTGTGTGAGTTTGGCTAGATCAAACATTGTTCTTCATACAAAGTCGTCAAGTCTGTGAAATGGAATAAACACAATATTTATTTTATTTCATCTGCTGAAGGAATTAAGAAGACAATCCCGGAAAAAAATATTTAGCACAAAGTATGGCACATAGGAAATTCTTAGCACTTGGAGATTTTTTAACTCAGTGTCTCAGATTCATTTATTAATACTGTGTTAAAAATATAAACAAGTTGAATGAATAAATCAATTTTGTTTCTTACTCATTAAAGATTTCTGGCTTAACAAAATTCTTAATAATTACTGACTGTTCATTCTAATTCATACTTTCCTCAATCACCACAAAATACACTTTTTCAAATCAAGTTTGCCTTGTTCTTCTCCCTGTACCTTTCACAAATTCATATTCCCCTGTTTTATTTTCCCACCTATGTCATGAAGAAGCCCTAGAGGTATTCTCTACCAGAACACCTGGATAAAATTAAATAAAATTAGATAAAATGATCTGTTCCTCTGTCCTTATTTGAACATCTTACATACAGAAAATCCTGGAAAATTTTCTCATTGGTTGCCACAATAGAACAATATTAGCAGTAAATGTAACTTAGATTTAGATTGGAAATATTATTTCAACGTCTTTTTTCTTATTTATGGATTTCTGCTCAGTATTCACAAAGCAACATACGTGTGGAACTTGAAAGGCGCTTTTTGTCCAGGTTTACCTGGGACTGAGAGAATGACTGGTGTATTTGACTTTCAGAGAAAATGCAGAGATTAAAAATAAGATGAGCACTTTCCATTTAGAGTGGCCATAATATAGTATGTTACTTCCATGCAGAGCACTTACATTATTATGACTTCATTCTTATGTAATCCCACAGTCTTCAAGATGTAAACGCTTTGAAAACAAATCTGTTTTTTTTTTTTTCAGTCATTGCTGTAGGGAACTGGGTAGATTCTCAAGAATAGATTTTTTTTGACATGGTCTTCTTTGCCCAAACACACCTGGAAGATACTATGTAGAACAGGCTGGCCTCAATCACACAGTGATCCACCTGTGATTGGCTCTGTGGCTGGGAATTAAGGTGCCTCCATGAGTGACTGCTAAGGGAGAACATCAATGAATGTTCCAACTCAAGATTTAAAGCCTAATAAATAACCACTACAGTGACCTACACTGTAAACTATATTGGGGATGGAGTGGCAGTTATCTTTGGGGTAATCAACAGTTACCTAGTTGGAATTAAAGTCCATTCAGTGGGATACTCTAAACATAACCAAACGCACATGACTGGAGAGATCTTAGAGAAAATCTCAAGGATGTCACATTCCTAGACAAACATAATTTCTTACTATGTGGTAAATATGGATCCTTCTATTTACAGACAAGTATCTCAGTCACCACTCATCAAAGCTGCCCCCTTTGTAATGGCTATAGCTTATTACAGAATTCCACAACTGGGCACACACAGAGATTGCCTGTGTGTTGCCATCCCTAAGTGACACATCTAAATCAACCTCTACAGGTAAGGCTCATGGAACATGGTAGAACAAAGGCTAAAGAGAACGCCACTAATGCATCTCTCAAGTCTTATTAATGAAGCTCACTCATGCAGCAGAGGACCAGGAACACAAAAGAACACAAATAGACAAAGCGTGGAAAATAAGAGTCTGTAGAGTGTGGGTCCTTGGACAGGATTCCTATATGAAACTCTACCCACCCAAGGCTCAGGGAACATTGTAGGAAGGGGGTAGATATTTTGTAAGAGCCAGGGAGAAGTTATATGACCATATGGAAATAGCGCCCTACAGGTTCCTGGAACTTTGCTCATATGAACCTCCAGCAATGATATCAGCATGAACAAGGCAATCTAAACTCCAGCAGACAAAATCCCAGCATAGTGAGGGGGAAATGGGCCGCAGGTCACAATCTTAGCTGAGCTGAAGAACTATTGGCAGATGATTACTTCTGGGTGAAGAACAGTTAAATGAAGGGACTCTAGATAGGCTGACTAGACTTCAGTGGATGAACTTGTACAGAGAGGTGTCTAGAATACTAACTTGGTTTGATAGGCCTTAACACAAAAGACAGAATGAATGAATTTGAGTGAGTGGACTATGGGAGGTGCCAATGGACAAGGGAGCATAAAGATTATTAAGTTGTTCTGTATGAAATGCACACACATTCAATAAAACTTTACAAACATGAATAGAGCTATTGAAGAATAAAAAAGGCAAGAATGGCTGTGATAGAACTCATTGTTAACAACCTTGCCTGGCTTATGCAAGGACCTGGGTTCCATCACCAGTACCAAAAAAAATCAGAATAAATAAAAAGGGGAATAATGCAGTATAAGTACCAAGAAATGTGGAAAGGAAAATGGAAAAGAAATAATTAAAATTCAACAGGGGTTTGGGGTACTGGAGAGATCACTCCATGGTTAGGAGCGCTGATTGCTCTTATAGAAGACCTGAGTTCAGTTCCCACCACCTACTTGGTAACTAACAACCATCTGTAACTGCAATTCCAGGGCATCAGACACAGTCTTCTGTCCTCCACAAGCATTGCAAACATGTGGTACTTATATAAACACACTCAAAATACCCATATATAAAGAAGTCCAAGAGATATTTGTATACCTTAAGCACAATTAAAGGAAACTGATAAAACATGAAATCCTAAGATCCTAAAAACTGTAGGCTGCTAACATAAACTAGCTCCCGGATCTTAAAGGAATTTGGTAAGCAAGAGCTGTCTGCATGTCAGCAACAGTGTGAAGGCAAGTCCTGAACAAACTTAAAGATTTCAAAAAAGGCACACTTCGTTATTTGAAAATGTCACAGGTGATGGAAATCTGATTTATCTACATCTGCTTTCTTCTAAGCCTCAAAATTCAGACTGATAGATAATCATTGCTCATGTTTTCTCTTCAAGCACACACTTGTTAACTCTGCCATGCTATTTTCTGCTGACTGAAATATTCACCTTGTCATTGCACACCCTTCAGCCTGTTTTCTCTAAATCTGTGACAGAGTGTTAGATGATTTAGACTTCGTCTGAAAGGAAGTGGTCCTGAGGCTTCCACCTGTAATGGAAGTTCTGAGGCATGGCTTTCACAGTCCTTCAATTTTGCCATCAACACAGCTCCTCTCTATATTGTGCCTTGTCATTCTGTTTGGCAAAATGCACCAGACTTCATCCACAGAGAAGGCTTTTCCTTCCTCTGTTGCCCTGATTTACATTGACTAAGACTGGGACATTTATATTGCCTCTTGGGTCATTTTCAGCTAAGAAAAAAACATTCTGGGAAATGTCTTCTGTGAAGCTGCAAATCAAAAGTGCTCACTTCTTTTCTGGGGAGATGGAACAGTCAATAAAGTACTTGCTTCACAGACATGAGGACATAATTTGGCACTCAGTAGCCATGTAAAAATAAATCAGATACAGACAAAGATTACAGTGCTTGTCTCCAACTACAGCACCAGGAGACAGAGCCAGGAGATTCCCTGGGGCTCAGCAATCAGTAACCTCGAGTTCAGGGTGAGCCTTGTCTCAGAATTAAAGTGGAGAGGTGACTGAGGAAGACATCCAACATTGTGAACGCTGTCCTCTAAATGCATGTATACATGTAAACACATGTACATTTGCACTTACATCCATACACCAATATACATGGGCACCCACGCACATTGGTATTCTCTCTCTCTCTCTCTCTCTCTCTCTCTCTCTCACCCCCCACACACATAAAGCACCACCATCACCCTCACTGCCACTTCCCCTACCACCATCACTGACTACCACCACATCACAAGCAACAACAACAACAACAACAATAACACTTTGTTCATATTAACGTAATACATAATTCTGTTTTAGCACACTTTTTGAGAACAAAGACTTTCATGAGGATTATTAAACTCTTAAAACATAGCACAATACCTGTTGCAGAAATAGAGTGAAGAACACATTGATTAAATAAACAGTGGCAATATTGCATGAAGTTTTGAGTTAGTAAGATTTCCTTCTCTAGGACAGAATATATCAGAGACAAACAAGTCATCAAGTGAAGTGATCTATGTGGATCACAGAGGATCCAGCACACGATTAGTTGGTGCTTGAGTCTGAGCCTATGATGGGGCAGTGCATCACAACAAGAGCGTATCACAGAGCAAATGTACTCACCTCTTCACCAGGAAACAAACCAGAACAAGAAAGGGCAGGAGTCCCACGGTCCCTCTTGGTATTGTCTCAGTGAGCTACAGATCACTTGTTAGTTCCCATCTATTACAGTCCTTAATACCTGTCATCAACAGCAATGTGGGGCCAAAGCCTTTAACATATGAACCATTAGGGAACATCCAAGGCATGACTTTCATCAGAGTCTATTAAATATACTCAATATTAAGATATTTCAGATTGTAATGAAAGTTTTAAAATGCAAAAAACTTCAATTTTTCATCTCCTGTATGTGTTCTTTTTAAGTATTCCAAAAACTTGGTGACTCTACCAGTTTACTAGCACTATAATGATTGTAAAATTTTACCTTGATTTGCTGCACATTACAAAAATGGTCTTATTTGAAGATAAAACATTATGAGAAATCCACAGTGTCTGTACTGTTTATACACAAATATTCTGAGCTTGCTTTATCTCATTAATATGCAAAGTGGCGAAGACTACTGGCTGTGCTTGCAGAGGACCCAGTTTCAGTTCCCAACATTCCACATGGCTGCTAACAACTGTGCAAAACTGCAGTCACACGGGATTTTGATGTACTGTGAGGACATTGCATGACACAGGTGCACTTACGCACATGCAGGCAATACACTCATATACATAAAATTAAAATTAAATATTAAATATTTTTAAAATGACTCAAATATGGCTTGGTCACAAATCGTGATGGTTCATGTTGATTGTAAACTTGACAGGATCTAGAATCATCCATGAGATATGTGTGTAGGTACACCTGTGAGGAACTGTGTAGATTAGATTAACCTCTTGGCATGATTATGAGACCTCTTCTTGATTATGTTTACTGAGATGAGAAGAAGCATCTCTGCTGGCTGATAGTAAGGTCTGAGGGAATCTCTTTGGCTTTTTGTCCACTTTCTTTTGCCTTTTGTTTCTAAGTTCTTTTACACTGTTTGTGAATTCATCTACCCTACCGATGAGTTCATCTAGCCTGCTGCTGCTGCTGCTAGTACTGTCGTCATCCTTTGCAGACATAAGAACTAATGTCTTCAGCCTTCCAATGTTGACCGGAGAACAATGGATCTCTAGAAATTTTTCTCTACTTCATTACAAAATTGGAACTGCGAAGGCAAACGGACTTCTGGACTATGCAGCTACCGGCTTCTCAGCCTCTCCAGCATGCAGACGGTCATTGTTGGACTTCTAAAGTTTATTAAAGACCAAAAATCAAAAAAAAAAAAGCAAAACTATAATACATGTTTATTCTATTGACTCTGTTACTCTTGAAAACCCTCATGAAAACACATCCAGACAGAAGTGTGCTTTGGATTGTTCTGAAAAGCCCTACAACTAGACTTAGAGTGAAAGATTCCCCAAGTATATGTCCCAAGGGATGTGAATTTAATTTCTTCTGTGATTTGTTCCTGAAATTATATTGCCTGATCTCTACTCTGAATGCTTTTTGTAATTTGTCCTCTGGAATATGATGCCTGATGTCTCTCATCTGCTGCTCAGAAAGACCAGACCTGTGGCTTTCTAAATTTTCCTGTCTCTAGACTGATATGTATTCTTGCCCCATCTTTTCCTAGGCTTATTAACAAGCTTGCTGTGCATGTGATATATGAACCAACCTTACTAATATTCTATTTCCTTCTTTTTCTATGTTAAATAGCTTAATCTTTATTATTTTAGAATGTTCAATTATTGTTGGAGAGGCAATATACACTCATGTTCCAAAAATGTGTTGTTTATGTCCTTTATTATGCATGCTCTTGGAATAACAGAATATCCTTGTCAACAGTAGTTCCATGTTGCTCCTGAGCTAAAGTGATCACATTTTATGTTTGAAGAAAAAAATTCTGGCCATTGTAGCAGTTTACAAAAAAAAAAAAAGAGAAAGAAAAAAAAATGACACAATGATTCCAAACACACAAAGAGTACATATTCTTCTAGAATGTTATTTAAATAGAAGCTTAGAAATGGCATTCATAGAGGTGGAGAGATGGCTCAGTGATTAACAGCATTGGCTGTTCATAGAGAATACACAGGTTGGGTTCCCATCACCCACCATGGTAAGGTAAAACTGTCTGTAACCCAAGTTGCAGGGGATACAATGCCCTCCTCTAACGTCCACGGGAATTGCATGACACAGGTGTATTTACCTACAAGCAGACAATACATTCATTAATATGCAAAAAATAAAAAATGCATAAAATGTTTTAAGTCTATAAAAATTGAAATGGCAGTCTTTTGACATTAGCCCAAAATAAATGAAAATCTACTCCGTTCCTGATATATTCATCAAGTAGTTGTGCTTTCTATATAAGACAAACATTATAGATTATAAAGTGTGAACTCATATTAGAAGCAGAATTGACTAATGATATCAAATTCATTACTAACTCTGAAGAAAGTATATTACAATGATATTCTGTGCATCTGGTTTTGTTTTCCCTAGACTCTTCTTCACAGATAATGGAAAATCCCTCGTCTAATATTATATGCAATTTTTGCAGGGCTGTGCCATGATTTTAATCTCTTGATCTGGATAGCAGCACACGCAGTGACAAGGTCCAGGAGTTTATCAACCCAAACTGATAATTAGAGATAATGTTACTCTTTAACCCTTTAAAAAATAAGTGAAAATCTATTAGGTGTCAAATATTTGTTAAAAACCTACACATATCATAGCAAATGAAATTAAAAGAAGAAATTCCTACTCCTAAAGAGCTTAGAATCTAGAGAATTAACAAAAGAAACTAACTGCCCCCCTGATAAATACACATACAGTCTCTGAACATGAGTGCATGTTTTTTCCTGAAGGCTATCTAACCAGAAACACAGATATTGCCAGACAGAAGAAACCCAAGAGACTCAAAAAATAGCACTGGATATTGCAATAGCCCCTGATTGCCTCCCAGAATCTGAAGGTAAGACCCCATTGCTGAATATAAAACATACGTTGGACACAGGACTTAGAACATTGGTTCTGGAACTGACCTGGAAGCCTTATCCCTGAAGGCTAACTCTCATAGTTCTGGATAATACTATGCAAGCTGCTAAGGAAGAAAATCAATCAGTGGTCAAATCCATTTGTAAACCCTAATAACCTCAGCAGATGGCACAGTAAACTATTTCTATTGGTGCAGGGCACTTTTCTCTAAAGGATAATGAAGAACTAACCAACTGCACTACAGGCTCCCTCGATTGGAGGGAACTCATGAGTTGCACTGAAAATACAGCCAAATACATGTGTGTGTAAAGGTTATAGGTCCTGGAAAGAGCCCCATCTCTGAGATTTCTCTGTACAGGTGAAATTTCTTACTGTGTGCTTGAAACTGCATATATATATATCTATATATATATATATTCTGATATTCTGAGATTTGGCCAATTCTGAGATGCCCAATCTGGTGGAGTCTCTACACTTAGGCTCATACATAATGGAGCAGGGAGTAGAGTGAATACTAATGCATCCCTCAAGGCTCAGAAGCAAAGCTTCCTCATGCAACACAGAGTGACACACACAGGCCACGAGTATCCAAGATTTAGAGGATAAGACATTGCAGAGTGTATGCCCCTACATAGTAAGTCTATGTTAAATCTTACCTACAGGGTTCAGGGACCACTTCGGGGGAGATACCAGAGGGATTGTAAGAGCCATGGTTGATGCATGAACATTAGGACACAGAGGCTTTCAGGCCTGTGGGAACTTGCTCATATGAGTTTTCAGCAATGATAACAGCATGCACAAGACCTATGCACAAGATCTTAATCAGACAAAAATACAGCATCCAATGAGGGAAATGGGCAATCTTAGCTGAGGAGCTATTGGCAACAGATTACTGCTGGGTGATGGAGAGTTTATCTTCTTTACAGTACTTTAGATAGGCTGACTAGACTCTGGTGGATGAACTTGCACCAAGGGACATCTGAGTAAAAATGCTTCACCGGAGAGGACTTAACATATATGAGAATGGTGGTGGTGGGGGTCTTGGGGTGCTGATGGGAGAGGGGATTCAGAATCAATTAAGATACGTTATATAAAATATGAAATGCACAAAACCTCATGAAGAATATACTTAAAATCAATAAAATAAACTATATATGTTTTCACAGATCAGAAGGAAATCAACACCTTCATGGGTTGGAGACCACGAACTAAGATTTTCTTTGGATCTGTTAGATAAGTAAAGCTGTTTCTAAAACTAACTTCTGAAGTCAAAAAGAAGGAGTTGGTTCACAGGATCCTAAGAGAAGTGAATATGAAACAGGATGGATGAAATGCAAAAAATGTTCCACAGCATTCAGTGGTCAACTCCTTATCTCTAAATCTTGTGCCCTGTCCAGAACCCCTGCTGACATCTTCGTCATCTCTCCTTAAAGAAGGCATTTGTAGGCAAATTTTGATTTTCGTGAATCACATACTTGTTGATAATCCAGATGTGACTGTGCAGATTACACTTAACAGCTAACGTGTCACCTTCTGTTAATGGATAGTGGAAGATTCAGTGCTTTTCCACCTATCTTCCATCTCTGCTTCCTTCTGCATGCACTAACATACTGTTCTTCCAACTACGATCCTTTCTAAGGAAGCCCGTTGTTAATGCAATTCTTGTATGGGCATCTCAGCTTTCTATTGCATTGTTCTAGCCAAAGGCTGACTATCCATCCAATCAGAACACATTTGATGCCCTCATCAGTCCTCCACCCTGTTAATTATGAGCCTTCTTTGCTAAGCAGCTTCCCTTCTATAACCTGGTACCCTGCTTGTTGTCTTTTTGTTTGTTTGTTCTTTCTGTGACAGGATCTCCATGTAGCCCCAGCTGTCCGGGAATTTAGCCTTGATATCACAGAGATCTATGTGCCTCTTTCTCCTGAGTGCTAGGATTAAAGTCATGTTTCTCTAGAGAAATGAAACAGATAGAGTTCTCTTGGATCTATACCTCTTCCCCTAACAGAGTCTACAGTGCTACCCATGAGTTGGCTTGCATTGGAGGGGGGCTTAAGTACACCAGACAGCTGTTGTTTACCGCCCCCAGATGAGATTGCTACTACTGCACCATTGCAGGTAGTGTGCTGTGCCAGTTGTTACAGTTATCAGATTTCAGGGTACGGTTGAATCATTGATTGATTTTCCCCATTAGCAGTCTGCATCTAGCATTAAGGACCTGAACAATAGGTGGTCTCCAGGTCAGTTCGTATTTCTTTGCTCTGAGTCCTGTCTTCGGCAGTGATGTATTACCATCTAGTTCTTGGAGATAACCAAGAACTTTGGCAATAACCTTCATCATTTTGAAAGTCTCTTGGACCTTTCTCACCAATCACACAAAAGGAGGAAGGACGTTCTGTCTGGCGCTGTGTTCCTTGTCACACATTCCTAGAGTATATAAATGAACTGGTGTTCACACACTGAGCATTTCTCAGGGGGTTTCGATGGCATCACATTTGCCCCTGGGTTCCCCAGCCCTTCAAGAGTCATTTATCTCTAGTCTCTTTCCTCCAATCAGACCTCCCTCCTCCCTTCCCAGTCTCAGACCCACATACCACATCCTCCCCTCATTAACATCAGCCTCGCTCCATCCTCCCTCTTCTTCCCCTCCCACATCCTGGCCTCTTGCATGGCCCTCCCTCCTCTCCTCCCTTCCAAACATTCCCACTTTCCCATCTCACACATTGTACCATCTGTTTCCTTCTATCCCTCTTTTTCAAGGTTCATTTTGATTTTCCTCTATGTCGGTGCATCCTTTCCCTTTCCTTGGCTCCTGGTGTTACACCGGGATCTATACTCACATATAGGGGATTGGTGCTGCAATCCACAAATGAGGGAGATCACAAGGCATTTGCTTTTCTGCATTTCTGTTACTTTACTTAATATAACACCCTCTAGTTCCACCCATTTCCCTGCAAATTCATTTAGTTTATCTTTCTTTAATGCTGCCTAGAACTCCATTGTGTGACTGCAGCACCTGTTTTTATTATCCATTCATTAGTCGAGCGACATTAAGGTTGTTTCCATTTCTTAGTTATTGTGAAGAAAGCACCAGTAACCATGGATGTGCAGGTAACTCTACAGTAGGATGAGTCCTCTGGATACATGCCAAGGAGTAGTACCACTGAATCATATGGTAAATTCATTTTTAGTGTTTCGAGAGTTTTCTACATTGCTTTTCCTAGTGGTTGCATGAATTTACATTCCCCAGCAATGAATGAGCGCTCCCCGTTCTCCACGTCCTCTCCAGCATGTCCCGTTTTTTATTCTCTTGAGCTGAGCCAGTTTGACTGTTGTGAGATGGACTCTTCAAGTGGTTTTTATCTACATTTCTCTACTTCCTAAGGATACTGAGCACTTTTTAGGGTGATTCTTAACCATATTTATTTCCTTATTTGAGAAATCTCTGTTCAGGTCTACAGCCCGTTTTTTATTGGGTCATTTATTTTCTTATTTCTTCATTTTTGGAGTTCTTTACATATTCTGGATATTAATCCTCCATCAGATGTGTGGCAGGTACAGATTTTCTCATGCTCAGTGTGTTTTCTCTTCCTTTCCTTGGTTAGCTGTCCTAATGACAGTTTCTACTGGTATTATTTGATGTTATAATTTTATTTAACTTGATGATAGCTCCTTAAGAAATTAATCTTTCTTGTTGCTTACTGAATAAAATAGCTCCAGGCAGATTTACTTTATTTCTCTTTCTTTTACAAGGCATTTTATTCTTCCAGACTTTTGGAGCTAAACTCCTTAGTTCTGTCTGTCCTTCCCACCTCAGATCTAACATTCTTTAAAGGGACTTCGAATGGTTCACTTTCCAAGATTTCTAATGACTCCATCTCATTCCTATGATTCCATGTGTATTATATCTGTCCCAGCAGCTTGAGGGCTCTGTGACTTCATGCTTTGTGGAGGTTTTGTTTCCTCTATTTTCCGAAATTCTAAACTCCTTGAGTTTCAAAAGACACATTCAAAATATGTTTTATTAATTCTTTGAAAATGTCATACAATGTTTTTGGATCAAATTTACCCCAGTCCTTCATGCTAACTCCTCCCATAATTCATCACACCTCCCTCCCTCTCAAATTAGTGTGTTCTTCTTTTCTTATCTATTACTGACTCCAGTTTGAGCAACCCATGTTCTTCTTGGTTTGGCCCATTCACTGGAGTATGGTTGACATCTCAGTCACCGTACTCTTAAGAAAACACTCTCTCTACTCCAGAAGCCACAAACTCTCAATAGCTTCTCAGATAGGGATTTATGAAACCCTTCCTGGTCCATGCTGGAATGTTGGCATGCCTGGTCTTGCAGGACTTCTTCAGACAACTACAGCTGCTCTCCATTCACGAGTGCAGAGGCCATGTCATGGTTTTGATATGGTCAAGGCACAGTTTTGCTCTAGTCTTCCCCATCTCAGATTCTTACCATTATACTGCCACCTTCAATGATGGTCCCTTGCCCTTGGAGAGGGGTGTGATTCAGATGTCTCATTCATGGCTCAGCTTATTCTCTGCACTTTGGCATGCTGTGAACTTCTCCATTAACCATCAACTATAGTGCAAAGAAACTTATCTGCTAAGGTTTGAGAGATGTGCTTATCTAAGGGCAGATGGTAATTTAAATGACATTTTATACCATGTACACTTGACAGAACAGTCATAGCAAGTTCAACCCTGGAGTCTATGAGCTCCAAATGCTGAGAAAATTCATAGTTTAAGGAAAAATATTAAATTAGAAGTCAATAAGAATATGGCAACATTTCATTTTTCTGTACCTCTTATTTGAATAGAGAGAATCAATATCTTATGATTCTGTAAGTTTCAGTTCTGTCATCTGAGACGTAAATGTATAATAATCTCTAACTTGAGTGTTTATTATAGATACTATATGAAATAATTCATAGATAAATACAGAGGTCTATAACTTATTAGTTCAACACCTTTTAGCTCTATGATTAGGAGATTTACTTATCTTATATTAGCTCCAACTTTTTTATCTATAAAATTTAAACAAAAATCAATGCTCCAAATATCAAAAATATTGTGGAAATTAAAAGAGAAAATACCTATGAAGTATCTGAAATATTTCTCAGCACATATTAATGTTTCAATAAATAGGAATTGTTTATTTTTCTATTGTTTGTTTTAATTTTTCTTATATGTCTATTTTAGTAACCGATTCACAGTAGGAAATAAACATTATTTATTACTGTAGTTAGAATAGAAGTTGATCATTTTTTAGGCCTATGATAATCCTTCCTATACAGTGGTGCGAAAGTAGACAGAAAAATATAGCTACATTTAAATGGATTTCATTGTTTAGACAACAAAATAGATCAAATATACAGTTTTAGCATGTATATAAAGTACATGGAGTTGTGTGAATGTTTGATTCTGGGGTTGACGGAGACACACTAGGAAAAACCAGAGTTCTCTCTGTAGATTCTGGGTCAGAAATGCTATCTTACAGTATGATAGCATTTTTCATTTCTTTTCAAGAATTACGAGGTTTTGAAAGATGATAAAACATACAGTCAGGCATCGTAGAAATTCCTACATTTGTTTCAAAAAAGCAATAAATTCAAAGAATCCAAAAAACATTTACTGGGCAAACCTCTCGCTAAGAATCAAACAAAACGGAATGAAGAACATTCCTGGCAGTTGCAACCCATTTTGTATAGCTTATCCAAATTGCTTTTGCAAGATGTAGTTCGGACAACTGAATTATGAGCCTTAACTTTAGGATCCATCAATTTATCTTCAGTGACTCAACAGGATCTGACTGGGAGCCAAAGTCATAATTCAGTTGTTCTGAACACATAATATCTAGGAGGAGAAAGCATCCTGAGAATAAAATCTTGGAAAGCAGAGTTCTGTAGAAGTATTTCCTTATTTTTTTTTTTTACCTGTGCAAGGATCTTTTCAAAATTTTCTAGTGTGGAATCTTTGTACCACTGGAGAAAGAGGAATTTAAGAGATATAGAAGGGGAGGGGCTGGAGACATGTCTCAGCAATTAAAAGCATTGACCAATCTTCCAGAAGACTGAGGTTCAATTCCCAGCACCACAAGACAGCTAACAACCATATCTAGCTCCAGCTCTAAAGGGTCCTATGGCCACGTCTCACATCCCTGAGTACTGCAGACACAGAATGCACTTGCGTACATGCAGACAAAACACTCTTATACATAAAAGTAAAAGTAAATGAATAAGAAAGAAAGAGATTCCCTCTCTTCTGGTATCCAGACTGTAATTTAAATTACATTTCAAATTGTCATTTTCTTTCCTCTCTGAGCTGATATTTATTTATTTTACCCAGAGTCAAAATAATTAAGTATTCTTCTATTGATAATATCCAGTTAATAGTTTAACTCTTTCATCAATGTCTTGTTATATAACTCATCCAATTCAAACTGAAATTCTTTTGTAATTTCATTTATGAAAAAGTTAGGCGGTGCATGTATCACTTAATGTATACTCAAATAACTGAGTTATTTTTACACAGTACCATCACGAAGTGGCAGTTCGGAGAAGTTAGAAAAGGAAATGGTCCAAATGCAACATTTACCCATTAAAAATAATAATATTTGGGTCTGGAGAGATGACTCAGTGATTAAGAGTACTGGCTGCTCTTTCAGATCACCTGGGTTTGGTTTCAAGCACCCACATGGTGACTAAGAACCACATATAACTCAAATTCCAGGGGATCCAATGCCCTCTTGTGACCCTCGTGTGTAGCAGAGCATAGGTGCACTGACATAACATCCAAGCAATACACTCATACACAGAAAATAAAAATAATAAATAAAATATTAAAAACAATATTAAAATAAGAATATACAAATTGTTTTGTTTCTTTGATACCATTTTTACCTTCATAGGCTCTTGATGAATAATTGTTTAAGAAAGAATGAGAGAAGTTAGGAGAAAATGTCAACACTTTACCAGCATCTGGTACTAAAGTCATCATACTGGACTTCATTCTGGCTACTCTTCCTTTATCTGTTTCCATTATATGTATTACTGATGTTCCTAGAGTTTTCATATCTATTTTACACACTTTTAGTACCCTGATGTTTACTTTTAATATTATAACCATTGTGCCGAACTGTAATCCTGTAATACCAGCATTGGGAAGCCTGAGACAGGAGGATAACAAGTTTGAGGTTATTCTGTTATGCATTTGAGTACCAAGCCAACCCTGGCTACATAGTGAAAGCTTGTATAAATAAACAAACAAATAAGTAATATATAAACAGCTTGTTCTCAGAATTTTCCTAAAAACTTAAGTCTTAAAATTTTCCTCAAGAGTTTAAAGATATTGAATATATGTGATTGTGAAAGGTCAGATGGTCTTTCAGTCCATCCCTGGCATCACAGTAACCTCAGTCCTGATTGAGACTATCATCTAAGGATAGTGATTGATTGTGTACAGTCACCTGTGCTACAAAACTGCACTTCTACAGACTGTCTGTGCTAAATGGCATTCACTAAAGCAGAGTACCAGGGTAATGGAACGGAGTTTAGCAGCTGCTGTGAAAAGTAGGAAGATAAAGATAGAGGCAGGAAAGAAAGAAAAGTGGGAAGGTGAAAGAGGAGAAAACGCCACCCAGGTGAGGGGTCTTCTGCAAGAATGAAGATGTCTGAAGAGCAGCTCACTTGAAAGAGCAAACGAAGCCTGCAGCATCCAACTGACTCTGGTACTTTTGCAGCAATGACCATGAAAGTCTGGATTATTTCTGAAGAACAGCTGAGCTCACTTGTCTTGGATGTTACAAAATCTAAACGCAGAGGTGTGCAATCTTTTTATTCAAGTAATAGGTTTTCAAATAAAAAAAAAAACATTTTGATTACAGTGGAGTGAGATACAGTAGATCTTCTTTATGGGAGTGACTCTAGATAAACTGACTATATTCCAGAAGATGAACTTACCTGGAGGGATATCTGGTCAGAAATGCTTGAGCAGATAGAACTTAACACATAGAAGAATACTTGAAATCTGGTGCGCGCGCGCGCGTGTGTGTGTGTGTGTGTGTGTGTGTGTGTGTGTAGCGGACTTTGGAGGGTGGGGAGAAGGGAGGCTTTCTAAATTTTGATTGATATATATTATATGAAAAACTAAAAAAAATTTGAAAAGAAAGTCTTTATTTGCTTATTCAGAAATTCTAATGCTTCATATGTCTATACATGTTATTTTTAAAAATATTATTTTTTTAATAATTTCATTTATTTTTTGTTTGTTTTTTAAGTGCATGAGTGTATTGCTTTGATTAAGGTAAATGTATCCACATCATGCAGTGCCCAAAGAAGTTAGAATTGGGCATCAAATCTCCTGAAACTGGAGTCATGGAGTTATGTAGTTGTTAGCTACAATGTGAGTGCTGGGAACCAAACCCTGGTCCTCTGCAAGAGAAGCCAGTGCTCTTTCCCGCTGAGCCATCACTCCAGCCTAGAATCTGTAAGCATGCTTAATCTCTGACTTAGGGTGAAACAAGAAAGAGAAAGGAAAGGTACATAATCCGACATAGTTTGATTATAAATTTACATCTAAATAAAAATAATTTAGCTGAGAATGGAGTTTCATGACTTTAATTCCAATGTGGGGAATGGTATCCTTTTTCGTACTAATGTCAATGACTCAGAGCTGCAAAAGAAGCTGTTTATTTTATGATCTTTTAAGGATGAACACGAACCCAGATAAAATGGCAGACACGAAACATCCATTTTTATATCCATAAGTACAAGTTAATTTCCTTTCTGCCTATTGACCATGTACCTAGAGAAGTGTTATCTTTCCTCAAAGTCATCTAAGTTTTGTTATCTCCCCCATTGTCAATTCATAATCTTAGTCACCCAGTAAGCTACAGGTTTCTATCTCAACTTGTGATAAACTTTTGGTTTGAACGAAAGGTAGCCACAGGGTTCTCCAGGGAAGACAACTTTGTATTCAAATGCACCATCATATTTTGCTTCTCAATCCTGCACTCAGAAAGTAAAGGCAGAGTTTTGCCATGAGTTTGAGGTCACTCTGTGACAAACAGCAAGGAAAAAAATAATCCAAAAAAAGAAAAATAGCTCAACATGCATTTTATTTCTTCTAAATTTTATTCTTTTAGACATTCATTTAATCATGTGAAGATATGCTTATGCTACAAACCTAACAGCACAATGTTCTATACTTGACCTCTCTTACAGATGCATAGGTAGTTTTTTTTTTCTTTATGAGTGTTATGTTCATATATTTATATCATTCAAATTTCTTGCAAATATTCATGGAATGATCAAACAAATACTGGCTCAAAAGTGTCATGAATTTAAAACAGAAGAAAAAATATATCTATTTAACAAAACATGTTCAAGATCAAAGCCTAAGATCAAAGTACAAATAATGTCAACGGGGTCAACTATTACCCAGGGACTGTCCTTGTGTGGGATGCAGTTCTTGCAAGGGAAAAGCTAAATCAGAGGGAAGCTCATTTGGAAGTTATTAGAGCCTAGTTGGATGTACAAAATAAAAGAATCTAAGGATCCTCATCTTGTGACCCCTGTGAAACAAGTGAAGCAGGTATGCAATTCTTGATAGCATGTGCTAAATGAGTCCCTCTTTCCACTTGCACATGTGAACATTTACTTGAAACACCATTTGGAATACAAATTGTACTGTTTTGCTTTGTGATTGTCATTCTTTCTTACTAAATGGCAAGCTTTTCTAGGCTGAATGCTTATCTGTGAGCAAATCCCTACTCTTCAGCATACCTGAAATGTTTTGTATTTATGAAATGGGAAGCACCGAAAATATTATTTATCATAAGTAAAATATTATCTATATTTGAGAGAAATCTGTATAATGCCCGTGTCTCTTATTTTTGTTTAATTTTAAATTTTTATGTGTATGAATGTTTTGCCTGCAAGCATGTGTAAGTGCCCCAATGTTGTGCAATGCGCTCAGCGGCCAAAAGAACCTGTCAAATCCCCTGGAAATATAGCTACAGACAGTTGTTAGCTGTCATGTTGGTGCTGAGAACTGAATCTGGGTCCACAGAAGGAGTAGCCAGTGCTCTTAAACTCAGAGCCATCTCTCCAGTCCCCTAAATCTTTTATTGTTAATATGATCAAATTTTTATGAAAAGGAAAAACATGTGTTGCCATTCATATGTGAGGAGAAAAAAAAATCTTCCAAATAGAGGGTCCTGGCCTGTTAAGTATTTATGAGTAATGTTTTAAAGACTGATTTTTAATTTGATAATTAAAATAGTTACACTGATTAGTTGCTCAGCTCTATCATTTTATTTGACTTTAAATAAATAAAAGTGTACTTGTAAGTAATTCACTACAGTAAGATGATGATTTAAGTAAGACAAAACTGGAAAAGACTAAAAAAATTCTAAAACTCAACCTGCCACACACAATTTCAGAATACAAAAATAAGGAAGAAAATGAAGAAGAGGAAGAGGAAAAGGATGAAGACAAGGAAGAGGATTAGGAAGAACAAGTGGAGGAGGAAAGACATGAAAAAACAAATTGTGTATTTTGCTCTATTTGATATAGTTAACTATATATAACCTTTTATTTGTTTGTTTACCATTACAACATTTGTTTTAAATAAAAATTAAACAAAAAGATTCTGTATGGAAGGCACAAAACCAATACTTGGTAAATTGCCTTATTTAATTTTACACTGATCTCATGTGTTTGGCATTCTTCTTCTTATGCCAAGTTGACAGAAGGGGAAAATGTTATCTCAGAACATTAATTCATCAATGGTTACAGACTAATTCTGGTAGAATTAGAAAAGAGATGTTAAATTTTATGATGTATATTTTTAAACAATATAATATCTCCTTTAAAGATGTGAGAAAAGTTTGGTACAACAAAGACATATTCAATGAAAATCTGTAATAATCTTCTAAACTTTGTGTTACTTGTTAAGATGATATATTTTCATAAAAATGATGAAATATGAGTTAACATCATATCCACTGTGTGCACAGCAAAACGTGGACTCACAGGTGAAGCCCAACGATCACAGCTGGCCCACGCCATACTCAAATTCTAACTCTCTTTCCATCAGTGGATTTTAATCTTGAAATCAAATGGGTTTCAAAAATGGAAAAATAAGAGTGCAGATGTAAACTTTCAAGGGATGAAATCTAGACTAAGGGTTATTATGGAAACACTTTTGTCCAATAATATAGGGGTTTTAATGTGTCCTTACTGTAGTAAGATTTAGTAATCCTTCAATAGATGGGAGAGAAGTTTAAAGTAGAAGAGAGGCCCCTTAATGGCTTTGCAGGACACCTGACATTCCAGTTTTGCTGTGTCAATCACCTGGTTATGAAGTTATCCATAGCAAGGATACTCACTGAGGTCAGAAGAAAATGTTGGATCCATAGGAATTGGAGTTATGAATTGCTCTTTGCTGACATGTATCTCCACACTCCAGTCCTCTGTGAGAGCAGATACGGTTCCTAACTGCTCTCCCTCTCTCCAGCTCCTCTCCTAGACTCGTGGCTTCTAGTTGGCCATGTGTCTGAGCCTACTAGAAACAACAATTTTTTTTTTGGCTTTTTGAGACACAGTCTCACTGAAACCTTGCTGGAATTCCCTATATAGACCAGGCTGGCCTGAAACTTTCAAGATCTGTGTGCCTCTGCCTCCAGAATGCTGGAATCAAAGCCATGAGCTACAGTTTTTATTTTGAACTCTAATAAAATTGTCTTTAAACTTCAGTTGGAATCCATTTTAAAATTATTTTTTAGATTAAGAAGCCTATGAATAAACCTGGGTTTCCCTTGCATTAGAAATGAAGGTATTTGTTGTTTTTGCTTACACTGATCAATACACACTCATCCAGTCAATTTAAATTCATTGATATGTCAAATATTAAGAAAGTAATATTAGCAGGTGATAGCATCACATAATGTTACCTGATTTAAACAGATATTTTTAAGGTAGACACTTTAATTTCAGTGTAATGTGTTAGGATTATTTTAGAAAGAAGAAAACTCCCTCTGTATGCATGACAGTCATCAAGATTCAATTCTGGGAGGGTGGAGAGATGATTCAAACATTAAGAATACTGGCTTACCTTGCAGAAATCCAACACCAAGCACCTGTACCCACAAGGCAGGTAACAACCATCCACAACTCTAATGCAACTTCCGGTCTTCCTGAACCTTGTACACATAGGAATACTCAACATACATGGGTGCAAAGCACTAAAAAAAACGTTTCCCATCCTTCCACATTGCTTCATTGCTTCCAGTTCCTCCCTTCACTAATGCTGCTTGCGTGTGTGTGTGTGTGTGTGTGTGTGTGTGTGTGTGTGTGTGTGTTTGGCAGTGGGAGTCTGCTTTCCAGGATACTAATTTTGCATGGTTTATGATAATATTTGCTCACAGATTTTCTCCCATTCTTTTATTTCTGTGTGTTGGATAACATAGCTGGCATAATTGAGATTTATCAAATATTTTGTGCTCTCATCCTTGAAGGTAAATTGAGGCTTGTTACCTTCGATATCCAATTATGTCTAGATAAATGTTACATACCATGTTATTGTATGAGATAGATATTGAAACAAACGAAGTTTGAATAAACAACTTATAATAAGGTAGATAGACCCTGTCATTTTAGAGCCTGAATAAAACAAAGTGAATTATCTCTCTAAGCAAGAACGAAATTTGCAACATGATACCTCTGACTACATTTATACTTTTGGATTTCCAGAGACCCTGTCGTCTAGTCTTTAAATCAGAACTATGTGATGAACTCTCCTGGGGTGCAAATCTACTGACTCTCATAAAGTACTAGGAATTTTCTATTTCTATTATAAAGCTCATTTCTTGGAGTAACTTTTCTTCTATAAAGATATACAGCCTGCTGAATCCATTTCTTTTGAGAACACAAATTAATATAGCATGAACTAGTGGTGGCTGGTAAGGAAGTTCAGAGGTAAAAAGGATTTGTACTACAGATCAAATGACTTGAGTTCAGTACCCAAAGCGCTCTCTCTCTCTCTCTCTCTCTCTCTCTCTCTCTCTCTCTCTCTCTCCCTCTCTCTCTCTCTCAGAGAGACCCAATTTTGATAACCGAACTTAAATTTAAAAGACTGAGAGTTGGTGTGGCATGTAACATTTATCAAATCACTTTTATCCCACTCTGGTAAATTTAGATGCACATTTAAAATGGATTTTCTTCTGTTTCTTTAAATAATCATGATGAATAGGACCTCTTTATTAAACCACAGAACTTTTATTGTGATAATAACTGAGATTCAAAGCTTATTTCTTACAGAAACTAAGCCTAACCTATACTGACAGATGCACGTATACTTATTCATACTAATACTGACTCTAAGAAACTTTATACAGAGCATTACCCTGCTCAAATTTTATATATCATGTGTGGATTCCTAATACATGTACATGCAACAATTAATTTATTACCACACTTACAAACCTTCCAAGCTGAATAGTTTTTAGCTTGCTGTGATATACTCACAGATATCTGCATCATTTCAATGTCTAATTCTCTTCAAATGCCCATTAGTCATTTCTTTCTCTTTTTCCTTATTTTTCTTTTGTTTTTTTTCTTATATTCCTTTTTTCTTTTCTTCTTTATATTATGTATTTCATAATTCATATGCAAAAATGTTTATGGGGAAATAGATTTCCCTGAAAGTAAATCCTGACCTTTTTACAGTTCAAATACAACTTTGAAATCAACATTTACACATATATAGGATTAAGTACAATTTTTAAATCTGGAACACAAACTCTAGAATCTACCTGTATACATATTTATAATGCATATTTGGTACCAAGTAATACTGTAAAATATTCTGATGTATCAGTTAGAAATGATTCAGAGACATATGAGTTGAATGTTGGAAGATGAATATTTTCAAAGGACTAGATAAGAAAGATGAAAATGTGGAGATGCATTCTGTGTTTTACTTGACAAAGGATGTTTGGAAATTTGCCTGATTTCTTAGTTTTATTTATTTATTTATTTAAATCAAAGAAGCTACATTCATTGCTAACTGGCCTCCAAGCACAGTGAGCTAATCAAGAAAAGAAAGGAAGATTATCAAAATATATTTTAATACATTTAAAGTAATTCAGTCCATGAAAGTGCTCAAAAAGTATCATTTGGGCTGGCTAACCAAAAGAACTGGGCCAAAGGATCAAAAATCAATAAATAAATCTGGATTTAGCCAGATCTGTGTATTGAGAAATTTGGGGTCAGTGTTCCCTCTTAAGTAAATGCATTCCCCAAGGAAGAACAGGATGAGATGGGACTGGGCTGGGCAAATGCTGAACACAGTGACTGAGAAAACTTATTTTGTCTCCCCAGCTCAGATTACAAAGTTTGTTAGCAATCTTGGGTTCTCCTTTTCTACACAGAAATGCATCCTGTCAAAGCTTCAGTAGGTTATGTTCATATCACCTATTCTCTGAAAAGTCATTGGAAATGTTCCATTTATTTTGAAATGTCTTCAGTCACTCATGAAAGGTGATGCTAAAGTAATGATTTTAATAAGT
Organism: Eospalax fontanierii; assembly: GCA_035773235.1. Taxonomy (NCBI): domain Eukaryota; kingdom Metazoa; phylum Chordata; class Mammalia; order Rodentia; family Spalacidae; genus Eospalax; species Eospalax fontanierii. The sequence continues at coordinate 21,940,380 of CM069552.1, forward strand.
CACCCAGTCCTCTCCGTCTGCACAGATTTTTGGCTGTATTAGAATATTACTTTCTGCCATCTGTGCAGACTAAAATTTGGATTTTTGTTCAGGGTCACTTAAAATGTACTTAAACTCTAATGTGTATTCAGACTTGATCCTTGCTCTAATTCCTTATTGTACACTTCTTGTAAATAGAAGTGGCTGTACTAAAATCTCCTTTCTCTTCTGTATCTTACTACTCTTTTTTCCAATAAGGTAAAAAATAAGTTCTTTCCACAGTAATTGGAAATAAAACCAGGTTGCTGCTAATTTAAATCAAGATTCTGATATACATTGTATGTTGCAAAAACATGTATCAATAATATTCTCTGACTTTTGTGTAAAGGCAAACACATTTCTGTTTTAGCTACAAGGTATGCTAGGTATTTTGGGGAAAGAGCAATTGAGGGGAAGATGTTTAAGAACTAATTACGAGGTAGTGCCTGGAGGAAAAATTCTTATATGTATGGTTACCACATAAGGATGCTCTTTCTCATATCAAGGCTGATCACACAACACTTTGTCCACAAGTCTCTGTTGTTTCCTACGTATGCAGCACATACTTCAAAACATCGCAGTAAGATAGTCCTTTCCTAGTTCTCCACCATCCCCTCAGGGACATAAGTATCTGAAGGTTTTTTACTATCACATTTAACATGTTAGTATTTGAATGTCATATATTCTAGTTATAACAAACTACTTGTAATTATCGAGACTTCGAAACCCCCGCTTTAAAATTTTGCTCCCTTCTCAATTCTCTATCTGGAATTATGTCCCAAAATTTTAAATGTAAATATTTATCAAATATCATTGAAGTGTTCCCTTTCTTACTAATTCTGTGCTTTCCATTGAGCTGAACCACAGCTCTACTGAAATGCAACTCTTAAGTTCATATCCTTTTTTCCTAGGAAGATAACATTGACCACTTTGGGGCCATGTTCAACCTATGTGATAGAATAAAAAGAATGCATTTGTGTGTGTGCGTGTGTGTGTGTGTGTGTGTATTTGCACACGTTGAAGAACAAGAGGTAAAGGTGGGTAAAAAATGAATAAAATTTGCATATTAGAGGTTGTCAAATACATAGATTTATCATAGTTTGCTCCCAAAAAGGAAATGTGTATAGAAGGTGCCTCTGCTTCACTGCAGTAAACTTATTTTCTGCCTGCACTAATCTCATAACATCGTGTTGTAAATTTCAAAGAGACACAATAACATTTACTCTAAACTCTCCAAATTAAGTGTACTATAAGAGACTCTGAAAACAACACTTGCAAAACTTCAGTAAATGTTATGACATTCCCAAGCAAATAGAATTACAAGGTCATAAAGTTTAGCTAAATCTGTTTAGGAAGGAGGCTAATTTGGAAGGATTTTCAGTACACTGTAGACACTGATCAGTAAAGAAGACAGAGGACACATTAGATTCTACTGATCTGAAGTGGATTCCAAAAGCAATTCACTAAGTAAGTGCTTACTTACCACGAACAGGAAGCACAGTGACTTCTCTGACTTCTGCAGTTTAACTTCTAGAATTTCTCTCCCTCATTCTCATGCCCTGTCTGACACATCCATTCTTTGCAGGGTATTTGCTACTTACAAACATAGATTATTAATCTGTTATATCATGTCAAAATTTTTATTGTCTTTATCCATCTCCCACTTGATGCCTTTTTCTTCTTAAAATACTTTGTTTTGGTAGATGACTAATATTCATTTGCCTTATTTCTACTTCAGTAAATACTCTCAAATTTATATGATAAAATAATATAGCACTATGCCTGAAACTCAAAGGATGATCTAAAACTATGTATGTATTGAAAGAGATGGCAGCTGAGACTGTTATTTTTCACAAGTGGTAGGGGCTTAGTATGAGATATGACAGTATTCCTTAGGCATCTGCTTAGTGGAGTTTTCTGGGAATTTCCATAAGGAAATAACAAAGCAAAAAAGAAAGAAGAAAAAGAAAGAAAGAAAGAAAGAAAGAAAGAAAGAAAGAAAGAAAGAAAGAAAGAAAGAAAGAAAGAAAGAAAGAAAGAAAACAATACAGTAGAAGAAGGCTGGAGATTGGTTATTGGAATAAAAAAGATCAATTAAGCAAATTAACCCTTGCTTGATAAGAAAATTATCAAGGATTTTTTGACTTGGAATTATGGGTAAGGCCAAGCAGGCAGACAGAGGTGTTAGTACTGAGAAATCTCAGAAGTCGTCCCTGAAATGAAGATGATCCACAACACTCTTCACCCTTGCTATAATTTCCTACTGTCAGTTGCATGAGATGTGCTTTGGGGAAGGGAACTCAAGGAGCATATTTCTGTGTGCCTCAGAAGCCCAGAGTTGATAACTGTCTTTATTGAATGATGATGAGAAATCACCCTGATACCAGCATATCAGTCTGAAGAAAACTTCAGTGGAAATGGTTGGGTGAGGAAAAATGACTGACAACTGAGATGATGGCCACTGTTTAGAAAGAGACAGCAGCATGATGTTTTGGGGTATACCAGTGTTTGCATCAGACCCACTGAGAACCTAGGTCTGTGACTTTAACTGTCACTATCTGTACATTCACCTTTTGTCTCTGTCTCTTTCCCTGGAGGGCCAGATCCAGTCTCATAGGCATGCATCTTCTACCTGTTGACCCATGGTTTGATTTGAAGTCCTAGAATTACTAGGAGCTCCAAGATAACAAACCAGCTATTTTTTATTTAACCCAGTGTATATAAAAGCTACACAATTGCATCGCACAGTTTATATTAGCAATAGCAGCAAGGAGTTTTCTAAACATTTTACTTTGCCATAGTACGACTTAAAGCTTGGTTGTAAGCTTTGTGCTTAAAGCCTAGCTCTCTGAGCGCTAGCCACCTCTCTGAGCACTACTCACACTTCAGATCACATGTTTAATGACACAGCTTTTTCTTGTGTTTCTATCATTCTCTCAGCACTACTTTTGCTTGGGAAGCCACTCTAATCTTTTGGTTTAGAGAAAAGCTGCTCTTCTAGATCAGACTTTGTATAACTAACTTAATAGCAAAGGCATTCCTTTATCACAACACTTTTGTGCTACTGAACTCTCCTTGATGCTGTCAGTTTAAAAGCTGTCATTTTCAATAGATTAACAGCTCCAGGACTGTTCTTTTTAAGAGACATGCAGGAACCCCTCAGCATCCATGATAGATTGGCTATAGTCTCTTGCATATACCAAATCTATGGACATCTAAGTTCATTATATATAATGATATTGTATTGTCTTATATCCTGTCTTACTTTCATACATATGTACCATATGTCCAGTCCATGTACAAATACTATAAGCCAAAGGACTTGGAACGTAAGTGAGAAAGGAGGCAAATAATGGTCAAGTGCTGGTGATACACTGAGGACTAGGGGAGTGGTGGGCAGCTTCCATAGGGAGAGTCTACCCATCATTTCATTTTCAAAGCTTCCTATCTGGAATTATTTGATTGGATCCTGACTGTATGAATCTGAGGCTGAGTGTGTCTTCTTTTTTTTAATCCCTAAAGCTTATACAATGCTCAAAAAAAAAAATGCAAACATGTGATTAATGTCTTACCACTGTGCAGTGCATTAGAACCTTTCTTTCCTCATCAGGAAAATGCATATAAAAAAGTGGCATTTCCCTCACAGAATTGTTATGATGATTAGATGATTTTGCACTTTCACACGTGTGCATACTTAGAACAATTGTTTCCCTATACAGAATCTGGGCTGTAGTCATAATCATAACAGTATTGCTGTGCTGAATTTTATACGAATTAAAGGGTGCGATATGTTTATGCAACACAAGAGGAATACTTTTAAATGTTCGTTATGCATAGAATTGTTCACATACATACTAAAAAATAAATTCTAGCAAACAAACAAAAGGGCTCTGTTAGCCCAGGTTTGTGCTTCAAGTATTCTTAGGAGGTTCAGGAAAATAGAAAGCACACTTCATTTAACAGCAGTCTGCATATTTAATTGCTAGGGAAATAACAAAGAGGACATTAAATAAGACAATAAAGATTGTCTGATAAATGTACTTGTCTGTCTAGACACTGATATGTCTCTTCTCATTACTATGTGGTGTAATCTATTAAGATATTTAAATTTCTATATTTTAGTTGTTAAATAGGAAACAGGGTTGGTGATTACTGATTGCCTATCTTTGGGTGAGACTAAGACATTCATGTAATTGACTCTTTTTTGCTTCTTCTATGGAGACACACACTCCTAGACAGCTGTTTACTTTTCCCCTTTTCATTCTCTCTGCGCCTTAAATGTGAAGTAGTTCTGTGCTGTGAAAAAGGTAAATTTCTCAGTTTGATGTGGACAAGGAAATGTGGAAGTTAACCAAAGTGTCAATACTGATTTGTATAAACAAAGGGTCTTACAAGTTATCCAGTCATTATAACTCAAAACTAGAAATCAAACAGGATAAAATTATTGTATATAGATAGTTCTCAGATAGGGAAATAAAAGACTTTAGAAATGAGAGAAAAATAGCCTTCGAGGAAACGCTGTGTCTATGTAAGTCTATGTAAAGAACTTAAGGGTATCATTAATTATTTATATAAATTGAAATTATATGTTCATTGTTTCTACAATAAAATAATGGCTTCCTGATAGAATTAAGATGTTGATTTTCACTGAAGTAAAATGTGGTTAAGAGAGCAGTGGCCATGTAGACACACTGGGTCCCAGATTAGAGCTCAAAAGATCTCTGGGACATAATCAAGATGGAATTCAGAATAAAGGACCAAGCTACTAGAGCCTATAGCAGGAAATAAACAAAACATATAGGTGGAGACATATAAGTGATGGGTGATATACGTGGATGATACACCTATATGTGGTTATGAGCCACATAAAAGTGACTACGAAGGTTTGCCATATAGGATGAGAGAGCATGAGACAACCTTTAGTGTGGGATTTGTCAGGTTGAATTCCAAGCACTATTTTATGGTCACATGCCTTTTGTCTACTTAAGTTTTATCGCTCACACATGCTTACCTCTAAAGTGTGACAGAGGTGTCTATTGCCACCTTTGTCAACATTTTAAATATTTTATTGATTCTTTGAGACTTTCTTACACTGTATTGTGGTCATTCTCAAGGTAACAGATAGGTAAGAAAGGGGTGATGCCTTTCAAGATCTCTAAGGCAAAATGGTAATCCTGACATTATGACAATGATACCACACTGAGACAATGTTAAGATCCAAAGAGATATGTTTCCAACTCTACTTCAAAGTAAAGGAAAAAAAATCTGATTCATTAGCTCATAGGTTGTTACTTTAAAATCTCATTTTTAACTCGAGAAAGTTTAGCGTATTTATTTTCTATTTTACTGAGTTCTTCAAGTATTTAGATGATGCCCACTCGCATCAAGCAAGATGTTCTGTATTATACTGAGCTTAAGAATTTAAATGTTACTCTTATCTGCCCACTGGCTCAGTTAAGCTGTACATAAAGTTTAAAATCATGTGCTCTTTTTTAAGAAATAACTTCTTGATAGCATGCTCATTGGTCTTAAGACAATGGGTTGAAGGTAATAATATTGAAAATCTACTTGTATGCCTTAGGTATGGAAACTAAATCAATTTTGAAACAGGAGAAGACATATTAGCTAATTCAAGTGATCTAGTCATTGAACCTTAAATAAACAATGTCAGTTTCAATAAACAGAGTTGAGTATTTCTATAGTACGTTCTAGATTTCATAAGCGTAGGGTACAGCATACCTAAAGTCCAACCTAAAAATATTAAATAATTCTTCATTAGGCTTTATTAGGTAATTCACAATAGAGATTATCATCATGATGAACATTGATTATATCAGGTATATATAGAGAAACTGAGTGACATATATTTGAATACCAACTAATTTCCCTTTTCACAGAACACTTGTAAGTTTTTTTTAGAAATAAATAAACATTGTATCGATGATAGTAAGATTATAAAATGTTTGATCCATATTGAAAAGTTTCTGTCTTAATCCAGTTGAATCATTATATCTTATAAAATCATTTTTGTGTTTGACATGTCCCTGCTAAGCAACTACCTGCCCACTGTGGCTGGCATGTGGGACTTATTTTAATACGAAAACTATGTTGAAGAAATAATTGTACTTTCATTGGCAAATGGAAAAGTTCAGGCGCTCTGAAACTTCATATCTTTTGAGTTACTTGTTTATGATGAAGAAATAATGGATTAGAAAATGATGTGATCTGTGTTTGTGTTGAGTGTAGAGGTTTGAACATAATCCTGGAATAAAAAAATACAACGGTAAGAAGATGTAAAACCAAGACTGTTAAATTTTGCTGAGGACATATTTAATTTTAGTAATTATTAATTTATACTGAGATGTGCCCACTGACAGCTTCTTCTCTTCTGGGAATGATTCAGTAACATTTCAACAAATCAACTTCCATGCATTTTGTTGAATGACTTACCCCACGGAGATGTTTAAGGTGTCAGTTTATTCATTGCAGGATGATGATAAGAAGGCACAGGAGTGAACTTGTATATATCAGGGACTGGTGAAATGGCTTTAAACTCGTATTTGTTCCTTGTTCTTTTTGTTGTTGATTTTTCCTATTTATTTTACTGTTCTACTTTACACTGTATTATTAGCCAAATGCTATATAAAATAAAGCCTAAACTCAGGAGAGTTCAGCAGCTTTCCCTAGAGTCAAAAATAGAACCAGATAAAACAAGACAGACCTGTGTCCCTCTAGGAGTTCTCATCTCTGCAAGAACTACTTTCTTTTATTTTTTCACAAAGAATAAAATCCAGAAGTGCAATTAGTCCAGAAGACAAGAAATAATCATTTATTCTGAAAATACATTCCTTAAGGAATAGGGATATAGCCCTTTAAATATTTGTACAAATACATGATTGATGTCTGCAGTCCTGATTTATGAATCTTGGGTAAAAGAACATTGCATTAGAGGTTTGAAGACAGACCTCACCTGACCCTCCCCACTGCACTAAAGGCCTCTTGAATTACACGTTATAAAGCACCAGATTTTGAACACAACAATATTTTGATAGACCTGCCAGCATACATTATCTATAAAACACTAGTCAAGATTAACCTAGTGACCCAATTAGTGGCTTGGCTTAACATTATCCATCTGGACTCTAAAATGTGTCTGCCAAAAACAATGGTCAGAGTTCTGGCAGGGTTGAAATTGAGCTATTCTTTCTAATGATTCCTTGATAACAGGTTCATTTACCTCCTAGGACCACTACTTGAATGTTACAGTAATGTCATGCTTAGTGGGGTGGAAAATGCATAGGCTTTGGAGCTGCACACACCAGAGTTTGAATCGATTTGACCACTCAATAGTTCATCAATTACAGTACCACCTTCAGGCTCAGCTTCTTTTAAATCTATGAAGTAAGGACAATGATTTGCCTCTGATTGAGCTGTTTTCAGTATTAGAAAAAGTATTCTGTGGTATAAGTAGGAAATATTGATTGAGCTTTCATTTTTGGTCAACATCGTATCAAGTGTTTTATAATTTTTTTTCTTTTTTAATTGGGAAAAGGCCACCTTACTAAGGTACTATTCCACCAACTATAGGGCTGAAAAATGAAAATTTGGGTTATAAAATCTCTTATATTTGTTGAAAAGCTAAGAAGCATTGGTAGCAGAATTTACTGTTAGCTGAGTGACTCCAAAATTTCTGATTCAGATGATGGAAAAGCTAATTTCTGGTTTCATTCATATTATTTATTTTCTTCTCTTTGGTAGAAGTGGTTAATGACAAGAATGTTAAGAAGCAGTTACCTCCTGGAAAAGTTTCATGAAATGGATAAAAGCTTCAGGATATTTGTCAGGACATATTGATATCACATTAGTTGGTGAACAATTCTCAGTAAATATAAAGAATGAAATATTAACTAATTTACTGTGATCCCCCAGCTGTCCTCAATCACACTGGACATCTAGGAATGTACTGGAAGTTAATCAACATTCACTGGGATAAATTATTTTAGATGATATTTCTACTGATTTATAATACAGGTGTATATATGATTAAATATGAAAAAATTAAATCATAAAAATTGTTAGAAATAACATTTTTGGACCCATTTCTTTGTGTTTGTGTGTATCATTTTTCAGAAAAGAAGAATCTTTTTCATTTACATTTGTTCCTTTAAATAATAATGTCAGCCATGAACGATGACTGAAATCATAGCACAGCACCCAGGAGACAGAGCAGGAGGAGCAAGAGTTTGCAGCCAGCCTGAACTACACATGAAGCTATCTAAAACCACAACAAGATAAGTACACAATCAAAAGACCATGCTTAGAGCAAACGGAATCAAGAACATGGGTGGGATGAAAGGGTATTATAGCATATTTTCTAAGATGCTAAAAGCCCTGCCAGGGTTACTAGACAACCAGGCTGGCAGTATTGCTCTCAACAAAGATCTCACTACAAAGAGCTGTAAAGCTAAACTGATTTAAACATGGATCAGATGCTTTATTTCATGTAACTGATTTGGATTAGGTCTGTGGCCATGTTATTTTCTATTGCTGTGATAAAAACACTGACCAAAAACAGCTTGGGGAAGAAAGAGTTTATTTTGGTTTACAGGACAGTTCATCAACAGGAGAAGCTAAGGGAAGAACTCAAGGCAGGATCTGGAGCACAAGACCATTGCAGGTACACTGCTTACTTTCTTGTTGTCTTGACTGTACACACCCCACTTTCATATATAGCACAAGAACACCTGCCGAGGTGTGGCACTGCCTCCAGGGGACCCGGGTCTCCTACATTACTCAACAATCAAGAACATGCTCCCCAGTCATTGCCACAGGCCGATCCTATGGAAGAAATTCCTAAACTGAGTTTCCCTTCACCTAGGTGTGTCGGTTGACAACTGACAATATCCAGCATAGTCTGACATTCTCAATAAGGATCAACTCAATATTCCACCATTAGAAATGCACTTGGGGATTACATTTTCATTTGTGATGATCAAAAGACCACTGCATAACTCAGAAATGTACACACTCTTCTACAAACTTAATGTATAGCTGAATAGCCTACTTCACCTCACGAGATGGAATTGTGCACTTGGCTTGATTCAAAGAAGAAAGTTATAGAGAAAAGTGATTTCGGAAACCTGAGATCCAAATCACAGCTTTTAGCCCTCTACATGCATCTCCATATAAAAAAATACAAAGATTTTGTAGTTAGAGTGATAGTAAAGTAAATTCATATTCCATCTGAAAAGTTTTAATAAAACATACCAATATTTCTGGATGCACAATGATGTGTCTCAAGATATTTCTCATTTAAAATGGCACAGAAGGGGCTATAGAGATGGCTCAGTGGTTAAAAGCACTGGCTATAGTTGCAGAAGACTCAGCTTTGAATCCCAGCACACAGCAGGCAGTTAACAACCATCTGCAACTTCATTTCCAGGGGTTCCGATGCCCTGTTCTCCCCTTTGAGGGCACTGCACAGCATGGGTGCAGTTACACACATGTAGGTGCAATACTCATACACATAAAAATTGATTAATTAACTAATTAATTGACTAAAATGGTACAGAAATTATAAGTAGAAACAATATAACAAATTTTGAATGTTTATATTTTCCCAGGCTTATGGATACGAACTATCATTTTCTTATGAGGCTGAGATATTGCTTACCAGTTAAACAACTTCTACAATAATAAATAAATGATACTGAGTGTGATATGTTTCCAGGCAATGACGTTTGGTGGGAATTATGGCTTAAATATAAGGCACCCCTTCCAAAGGCTCATGGTGTGGAAGACCAGATATAGAGGTGTGATTACTCATGCAGGCTTTGATATAGTTAGTGGACTAAGGGATTGACTGATTCATAATTTCATGACATTATTTGGAGATGATAGAAACTTTCAGAATGGTATAGTGTGTTGAAGAATCTTATGTCTTTTTTTTTAAAGATAGGTCTCATTATGTAGCCCTAGTTGATCTAGAACTCACTCTAAAGATCATTCTGGTCTCATACTCACAGAAATCCACCAGCCTCTGCCTCCCAAGTTCTGAGATTGAAGCAAGCACTACCACACCTAGTGTCCTTAGAGTCTTTAACTAATCATTATTGCCCTCTGCCTGTCTACATGGTCCCTGGCTCTCATGAAGTGAAACTCATTCCTTCTTGCTCCCATGGAATTCTTCTACAGCCCAAGTTCACAGCATGAAGCAAGACAGTCAGACCTGAAATTCTTGAAACCACAACTCATATACATCTATTTTCTCTTTAGATAGTCTTTCCTTAGGTACTTGCCACACCAATGAACAGACCTGTATAGTAGCTTAGGTATTTTAAAAGATTTTTATGGCTTATGTTATTTTCAAATTACCAAGGGATTTACCAGGATGCAATACCATTGTAAATAAAAGATAATCTGGATCCAATAAATACTATTTTTCCCTTCAAATTACTGCCCTTCAGAATTTTTTATTTTGTAATTCTAAACCTGAGAAACTACATAAAGCCTACAAAACATCCTAAATCTCAATTTCCACAAAAATATATGGAAATTAGGTGGTAAAGTAGGTCTCAATTCCTCCTGTGTGCCAGTAATGGCACCCTGAAACATTATACAAGAAATAATTCTAACAATTTGTGAATACTCCTTTGGAAAAATAAATTTTGCTTTTTATTAAGTTTGTCCAAGTGAGGTGCACCTCACATGTTACATTCTAGAACAAACCATTCACAATAGTCTTTCTAAAGTTAATGTTCAAGTTATGGATTTTGTTGGGGCTTGCACTAAAAATCAAGTTACAACGAAAAATGATGTGTTCCTTTAGTTCAGTGCAATAGCGAGTTGACGTATTCAGACATTATGCCAACTGTGACATATTGTAGGGTGTGTTAGTTTTAGTATTCAAAGAAAAAAAATCAATCTTCAAAGAATAAACATTCACTTTTCTAAAGATTAACTTAATGGGCTTATACCCTTGTTCAGAAACTTCACCACTGAAGCATTTGAAATGTCCATGAGCACCTCATAGGGTACAAAATATATATCAAAATGAAGCATAAACATTCAACTAACAACACATTTAATGGTTATCAATGTATTTGAAAAAAAAGAAACTATAGAGAAATCTAAGGGAGTCTCTTAATTTTACAATAATAGATAAAAATAAAACAGGCCCCTGACCCTAAAAGAGGACAAAATTTTTCAAAAGTGATCAAAAAATAATGCAACAATCTATCTATGAGAAACTGGCTCTTTTCCTGAAGTCCTTCAATTTTACCACAAGCAGACACCATGTTGATTCCTCAGATGTTTTTAATATGCACATGTTAAGAATTTCTAATCATTTGGTACTATGGCTTACCTTGTTCAATTTCAAGGCTTACAGTAGTGGAAAGCAGCTAACACACAGTAAAGAGAAGAACTGTAGATTTAAGTTAATTTGTGCATTGTCTTAAAGTGTGTATTTTAATAAAACAGACAAAATCAAATTTGCAACAGCAAACACAAATCTCAGTACAATGTACAGTAAGTGCAGGATACGTGAGGGGGCGAATCTGCTACCAAAGTGATTGCTAATGCTCATGTAATGGGCTATAAGAACATTCATCATGGAGTATTTCAGCAGATGGCTGAGCTTCTGGATTTCAGATAATTCAGTGTACAATACTGAAATGATGACATTTCTCTGAGCAGAGAAAAGGCATTTAAGATATTGTCTAGGCTCTGGACAACAACTGACATAAGCTTCAGAATCAGTTAATATGACCAATTTGTTTTTGAATTCTTACCTAGCAAAAGCACTTTACTAGATACTGCATATATTACAGTAAATCAACTAAATATGGTTGGAAAGAATTTGACTGAAATTCTCCTAGCAATAAAATGTAAAGGATAATTTCTCTAAATGCCAAAAGGATGAAATTTTTTGTTTAGAATAAGATGATCAAGATAGTTTATTAAAGAATATGATGAAGAAAAAAATCTGTTTGGTTGGTTGGGTTGTTTGTATTTATATCTTGAGAGAGGTAAATCAAGTTAGTCTTGATGGCCAGATACTTCTCTGGTAGATCTTCCCAGTGTTTGAAAATCTGTCATTAGTCCTACAGGGTAATGATTTTTTCATTAATCCACACTATAGTCATAGGACTGATGCTTCACTTCGCCTGCCTTTGGGTTCCGGGGTTCCTAGCAGAAAAAAATATGGGAATTGGAGATTGAGAATTATAAGACACTGACAATCAGTCATGAATTTACTACTGCATTGCAAAATAGTCATTCTTTGTGTTGCCAGAAATTGCACATAATACAGTGTTTCTGAGACCCGAGGTTTAATTAGAATCTGTTTCTGTAATAGTGTATGAAATGAACTTTATGCTCACATAAGGATGAGAAATAATAAGTAATCATCCAAGAAATTGAATTTTCCATGGTGAAATAAAAATGGTCATTTAAACCATAATACAGACCTTAGATCTAGATCAGAGATACAGGAAAACAGGTGTGTTTTAAACCTCACCTTTTCACAATGACACATGTACAAGATTATCTGGCTATCGGGAAGGGGAAGACCCTTTAAGGTTACCTAGATATTGCAGATGGGAAGTCCCTGGTTCTCCTCTTTTTCCTAAATGTGCTCTCAGGCAGATTTTCCATCCTCAAGACAGAGTCCAAGGCCAAAGGTTTATGTTGTTGTTAGAGTAGGAATCCCGGGTTCTCCATCATGTACCCTCACATTTGTTAAAGTCATCAATATTGCCACATCTCCCAAATTTAGCCATCCTATGATCCTCCGCTCCCCTCCTTCCCTGCAGTTCTCCACTTGAGTAATTATCTGAACCTCCTCTGCCAGTGTCTCCTTGATGAGGATTTCATGCCCTCTTGTCTTAACAGTATTAACAACATGAAACAGAACTAGCTAATTCTTCTTTTTCTCCTTAATCCCATGAAGGCACTTTTATCACTAAAGAAAAGATGGCTCTTAAAAGAAAAATGTGACAGTTCTTCAGGAACATGGTAAAATCAATCTTAGGCAGAAAGAGAACAATATTTGGAACTATAACATATCTACAAAATCAATTGTGCCTGAAGTGTAACTCTAATCATGCAATCTGACTCATCAACAACTCTGAGCATCTTCTGATTGTCAAATAAATTGTCATAATTTATCATTCTGCTCTGCAACATCTCCCCAACACTGCCTGATCTAAGTATTGAAATATGTCCTTAATTCTTCCCTACAGAACAAGAATCTATACCTGCTTTGACTGAAGAGAATTTGAATTGGTTTCTCCTAATTTCCCTTTTTATGATCTGGAGATTGTAAATGACCAGCGTGTAGATAGCAAAGTAAGTGAAGGACAAGAGCTAGAGATTCAGCCACTTTGTCATTTCATTTGGAATTAACATGGAAAATTTTAATTTATTAAAAGCTCAGTTTTTCTCCAAGGATAGATTACATCAATGTGAATAATAACTAGTTCTCCTTTTTCCAAAACTGAAACATAAATACACACGTTCACATGGAATGTAAAACCTAATATGACAACATTAAGAGTAGGATCTTTTTGGAAGTGATTAAATTCTGAAGGCTCCATCCTCACAAATGAGATTAGTTTGCCCTTATAAAAGATGTTGAAAGGAAATATCTTACCCCTTATCCTAGTGAGCCAAGCAAAAAGCCTCTTATAAAAGTAGAGAGGAAATTAAATTCAGTAACTTGATCATGACTTTCTAGCCATGAAGAAGAGTGAACAATAAATAGATTGTCCAGAGAATTTTGCCTGAGCTGACTATAACTGCCTAAACCAGAAACCGGCAATAAGAATAGAATAGACTTTGCAACAAAGTCTTAAAACTAAGTAAGTGGCTTTGGAACTGGGCTTTGCAGATTCAGAAAGTTTCAAGGTAAATGTTGGAAAAGACTATTCTTCATAAGTTATACATAAGAAGGATTCTGAGGGAATCTCAGAAAAGATCTTAGATACAGCCTCGTTCAGTTTAGCGGTTATTTAAGAATGAATGGAACATTGCTAGAAATATGGATAATAAACGCATTTTTATGGGTTCTCAAGAGGAAATGAAGAATGAATGATTGGAAGCTGGAGGAGAATCCACTTTTTTTTTTTTTATAAAATGACACCACTCACCACTGGGCTACATCACGTAAGCCTTAGTCCTCTTTAGAAGTCAAAACATGCAAGCTGTGAAATAAGACATTTTTCAGGAGAATTATTTAATAAAACTATTGAAGGTATAGGATAGTCTTCCTTTATTGATTATGGTGAAATGAGAGAAATGGAGAAAATGACATAGGAGGAGAATATCAATATTTGAAGATTTCTGAACTGGGAGTATTGTAAAGGATGAAAATATAGCCTATTCAGGAGAGTGCACTGTGGATACAGTCTAGTGGTCCCTGGATAAGGAGACCAGCATGGAAGAGTAGCTTGATGCTGCTCATGGAGACCCTTAAGGCTGGATCCCACAAGTGTTTGAAAGATCATTCACACTGATACTCCCATCATCAGCTCAGAATGTCAAAAACTTGAGAGCCAAACAGTTTCATTGCTCACTTCTAGACTGTTCCAGCTCTACTCTTTAAGGACCAGGGAGACCTCAGTTTGCCTCTCTGGAAAGCACAGAGAGAACAGAGCAGAAAAAAGGTGAAGATCTGGAACCTTCTATGATGATTTCAAAGGATGTTGTGGCAGAACTTCGAGGCCAGGCAGCACTTCTTGGCAGGACCACTGATGAGTGCACTTAGTCTGTCAGGGCCTTTAGTTTTGTAGAAGTGCTACCCCAAATATTCCAAGGGAGAGCAACTGGAACAAGACCCCCAACTGGTGAGCACTGTGACTTGCACAGCACTCAGCCAAGCTGTGAGGACCACTCCCTGGCTTTTGGAACTGGACCTTACTCTAGTATGTCTAAAGGTGTGACTTCAAGTCAGAGAGTCTTCAGAACTTGTTTGCAGTGTTGGGTTTTAGATGTAATCTTCTCATCCCTGCTTCATCATTCCCACTTCTTTCTTCTGGAATGTTCATCCTACCATCATGTTTTAGAAGTTAAAATTTGTTTATTCAGTCATGGTTGCTTAGGAATGTGCTTTATAGTTAAACACATCTTTGAGTCTTTACCATGTGTAATTGGCAAAAATAAATTAATTTTTTTGAATTTTGAGTTAGTTTTGGACAAGTCTTTTGGGATCATTGTAAAAGAATGAATGTACCTACATATGAGATGGACATAAACATGAGAATCTGAAGATTGGGTCCTCTGTCCCTCAGTCTCAAATATGAGAACTTAAAAGTCCATCAGAATAGAATTAAAAGGTCTAGAATTAAATAGAATTGATTAATTAAATAGAATTAAAACATGTTAATAACCCTAACCCTAACCCTAACAACACTAACCCTAATAGAATTAACATCTAGGACCTGAATTGATGGTTCAGTAATTAAGAACACAAAAACCAATGCTCCCTTCCAGTGTCCCTGAGCACCTGCACTCAGATAGCTTACACACACACACAAAATAAATCTTTAAAAAGTAATATTTTACTTAGTGTTATCATTTTTAGGTGCATGTAGGTAGGTGCACCCATGTCATGTCATGCCTGTGGAGGTCAGAAGAGGGTACTGAATTCCCCTGGAACTATAGTTAAGGAACGGTTGTTATCTGCCATGTGTGTGCTGGGAATATAATCCTGGTTCTCTTTAAGAGCATTCAGTGCTATTACCCATTGAGACATCTCTCCAGCAGCATTAAAATAAATCTTAAAATAAAATAGATGAGGCCTCTTGGTAGTGACTGAAACACCACGATCCATCTTAATGAATGGAGTTTGTGTTTTGCCAAAGACTCAGAGGAGTGTCCTAGCTCTTTTCCACTAAATGGAGTCATAGCAACAAGTTGCCAGCTTTGAAACAGACAGCATGCCCTCTCTGGAAATGGAATCTGCTGCTCTCTTGAATTAGAATTTCTCATTTCCACACATATAAGAAATGAATTATTTTTAAATTTCTCCAAGGATTTTTGTTATAGTTGTTGATGTGAATTAAAACTATATAAAACCACTTTGATTTCAAATACTGCTTGTTCATTCTCTTTTCTTCTTGGTTAGCTTAACTAGAAAACTACTAATTTTGTGAATATTTCAAATTGTCAATTTTGAGGTTTGATAGGTTTCTTTGTTTTAAGGTCTTGATCTCATTGATCCTTTGTCAGTTGGTATTTTCTTGAATGCTTTCATTTAAAATGTCCCAATTTCTTTATTCAGTTAGTAGAGAAATTATTTTTTTTGCTTACAAATGTTAAAGTTATCTCATATTAGTATTTGATGCTATGAATTTCCACAAATATACTGATTTATACTCCTCTCAGACAATGTTATGTTAAATACTTATTTTAAGTGAAAATAGCTTTTGAATGTTTTAATTTTCTGATTGACATATTACTCAAAATGTGTTTTTTTATTTCACAACATTTTTTGGATTTCTTAATTTTCAGTTGAATTTAAACCACGTTTAGTGTTTTTGAGTTGAGAATACAATATGCAATATGCATAGCTAATCTTCCCTTAAAATTGTTGAGATGGTATTTTACTTTTGAGGGTTTTTTAAATATGTATGTGGGAATGGTGTACACACAAATATGCATGCAGTTACACATGTTCATACACTCATGTGGAGGTCAGTAGTAGATATCTGCTCTGGCCAGCGGGGCAACAACAAGACCATGAGTCCTCAGGAACCTGGAATGAAAGGGACAAGAGGCACATGGAGGGACAGCAAGACAGTAATTCTGATCAAGCTGACAAATTTTTGTTTTTTAAAAGGCTCTTTTATACTACTGCAGGGTGTAGTGGCCTAGGGTTGTTTACATTCTGCAGGATGTTCAGGTATCCAAGGGCATGTGTAGGGCAGATACAGGTGGGGGAACTTGTCTGTCAAGACATTAAGAAACTCTAAAAGGCTCTTAAGAAACTCTAAAACAATTTGCATCAACAAGTTGATGTTACATTTGCAGGAAGGCAAGGCAAGGGTTTCAGATTGGCTCCCGGCAGATATCAAGTTTCCTGTTCTATCACTCTTTGCCTTATTCTCTTGAGACAGGGTCTTTCAAAAATGTGGAGCTAAGATGATGGCCAGAAGACCCAATGATTCTCTTGTCTTTGCTTCCCACAGGACTGTCTGGACAGCCATCCCTGGCTTTTTATGTGCATTCTTGGATGTGGATTCAGGTCCTTCTGCTCCTGCAGAGCACTCTTACCTGTTGAATCATCTTTATAGACCTTCCCTAAGTTCAGCCTAGAAAACCGTCCGTGGTGCTGCTAAATGGAGTCTTCTATAAATGTCAATTATCTCAAGTTGATTGAAAGTTTGGTTTAAGTCAGCTAAATAAATATGACTTTATACCTGCTTGCTGGATGTTGACTCTTCAGTTAGAGTGGTAAATACATGTGTTTGTCTTTGCAATGCTATACATCTATCTCTTGTGATTTTATACCCTGTTGTTGAGTACATGCAAACATTAGCATTGTTTCGCTTTATAGATATTTTACTCCTTATAACATTTAATTATCATCTTTACCTCAAGTTTTCTTTTACAAAGCTAATTACCTAATATTAACATACATTCTAACTTTGTTTTGTTATTACAAGTTTAGAATATCATTTTCCATCAGGTACTTTTAGTATGCACAACTCTATAACTAAAATTGCTTTCTTATGGACCACACATACTGATTTTTTTTTCCATTCACTCAGGCAGTATTCTTTAACTGAAACTGAACTTGACATGCAGCCTAAATTGGCTTTGAACATTGAATCACCTGCCTTTGCTTTCCAAGTGCTGAAATTATAGGCATGTGCCACTATACCCATCTTTCATTGGTGTTTTAACTAGTTTTCTGTTGCTGTGATAAAATGCCATGATCTAGGCAACTTACTGAGGTAGAAGATAATTTGGATCACAGTTCCAGAAGGATAAGCATTTATTATGGAAGGAAAGCATGATGTCTGAGACTGTAGAGCACAATGCTGGGGGCTTACAGCTTGAAGCAGGCTCAGGAAGCAGACAGCAAACCTGTCAGAGGGTTACAGATCGGAAAACTCAGAGCCCACCCCGAAAATAGTATTACAGCACATTAGGTGATGCTCAAAATGCTTATGGTTATTCCAGTCTCTTCCTCTAGTACTTTAGTAATACACTGATATTAATTTTACCTCTGTGAGCTATACTAATCGAATGCATTGCTAGCGTCGCTTTTCTTTTAGCTTGAATAAGAATGTGAAAATGTACATTTATTCCTTTTTCCTGGTCTTTCCCCTTTCTTCACATATACCCATTTATTCTCAGTCATGGAAAATTCTAAGAAATTCTTGTGAATGTACCGACTGGCAATGATATCTACCTCTTTGTAGAGTCCTGTCTTCGTTCATCAGCCGAGTCCTGATCTGCGGAGGGCTGCGGATTGAATGACGCACACATAAGACAGAAAGAGAGACACACACACTTGGTAGGAGGAAAGGAGAAAGACTGACTTTATTGAGAGGCATCAAGCCTTATATACCCTGAGGGCGGGGCTTTACAGGAGATTAAAAGTTCAGGTTCTCAGGAGACATCTAGCCACATGACACACACCTGATGTAAACTGAGGAAGTCTGTAAAGGTCAAGTTGTTTACTTCGGAACTGAAACTGACAACATCCTGCTGGCTCTTGGCCTAGAGCCTAGCACTAAGAGAGAAGCGCTGCAGGGGGGCCAGACCCTACACCTCTTGGTTTTCATTGTTTATTTGTCTAATCTTTATTTGTTTACTTCTATTAATAGGATCTTGCCTTGCAATTCAAGCTGGTTGTGAATTGCTTACACAGTCTTGGCTAGCCCTGAAATCTCAGTCTTCCTCCCTCAGTTTTCAAGTGTTAATATTACAGATATGTGACGGCATGCTTTATAAACATCTCTATTTTTTTTCTTCTTTTTATTTTTAAGATAGGGTCTCATTATGTGGCCCTGCCTGACTTTTAACTTGCTATGTAGACAAGGTTGGCTTTGTCATCACAAAGTTTCAGCTGTCTAAGTATCAATTGCTGGAAGTAAAGGACTTACAACTATGGCCAACCATTCTTTATTTTGAAAGTACAATTTTAGTGAGTATAAAATGTTGTTTTAATATTGTATTTTTTTCTTTTACTACATTAGACATGATTTTCTTTGTGCTTACACAGTATCTACTGGGAAAATTGCTGTAATTTCTATCCTGCATTCTTGGCAGTTAAACTTGCCTTTCCCCATCCTTAAGAAGTCCTAAAAACTAATTGTTTATTTGAGGTGTTCTGTATTTCAAATATGATACTTTCCTCTGTGTCTGTTTTTATGCTGTGGTTTTCATAATTTTCCTCTTTGGTGTTTTCTGACATTCCTGAGCATTTCAGTGCATTCATTCATTTTCAGATATCTTTGGTACATATTGCTTCTCCATACTTTGTTTCCTTATTCTCCCAAATAACTATATGTTTTAATAACTTTATGCTGTTTTGAAATCACCTTATAGTTTTAGTACATATTCTGAAGTTTTTATATGTTATTTGGATTTTCATTCATTTATATTATATTGCGGTTGGGGAACTGATCTCTCTTTAAGTTCACAGAGTTCTTCTGTCTCTACTCTTCCGATAAACTAATGGGACAAATTCTTCTTTCTGTTAAAATGGTTTCTATTTCTGTCGTTTTTCTTTTGATCATTTCTAGCATCCGCATCCCTCTGATCACATCAACCATCTACTTTTGTACCCTGCCTACTTTTCCACTAGATCTCCAAAAATGTTAATCATGGTTATTTAAAATTCTCTGTCTGATATTCCAACTCCATGTCATTTCTGAGTTTGGATTTGATGCTTGTTTTGTTGATTGAAACTGTTCTTCAGTTTCTTGTTGCAAACTGAAGGTGGTACATCAGATAATGCAAATTAAGGCAAATAATTTCTTACTGTTATAATGTGATGTTGCTAGCACTGGAATGTTTTCATTGGTGCTGGTTCCTGAGGTCCCAGGGGCTTCAAAGACTTCTAGTGTTCTTATTTCTGTTTACCTTCTTACTCAGGGTCTATCCCTAGTAATTTTCAGAGAAAGCCTGTATCCTGCACTTTTTCATTTGTAATCTAATCAAGCTAAAGAGGATTTCTGATAGTACAGCCAGGAACTACGGAGGAGTCATCCATTTTCACATCATCTGATGACAGTTTTTAGTAGTTAGTGTAACAGGATCAGGCTGCTCATAGAGCTTCTTAGATATTGTACTAACTTAAGCTAGAGAGAAAAACCAGAGCTGGCTGTAGTTGGGTAGATTTCTTGTCCCTGTATTAAATAAAAGCATTGGTAAAGTCTTCCCTGAACTTTAAGACCGTCTTACAAAGAATAATCTAAGAATATTTAGTATTGATTACTCTTCTCAGTCAAATACCAGAACAGACAGAAACCTTGAGATATCTGTCAAAAGAACCTTGTACAAAATTTGGATATACACATTGAGAAACACAGTGATCCTGTGAATCCTCTTCCACTTCCATGCCTGCTTACTCTCAAGTTTCATCAGTTTATCAAACTTATCATGATGTCTGCCCATCAGCTAACCACTCTGCTGTTTTCTGCTTTTAGTGAGCAAGTCCTAATCATGACATTCTGTATTTACCTTCCTTTCCAGAATTGGATGTGACAGTGTTTTCTCAGAATGTAATTACCTGATGAATTGTGTTAAAAGTAGTTGTTTCATTTCTTCATTTTTTTCTTGTTCTCAGAATCAGAGTCTGAACTTTTTTTTAATGTCAGTGGCTAAACTAAAAGCCTAATGGAGTCTATTTCCTTTGCATTATTCAATTATTTTTGTTTGATTTATATACATGCAGCAGTTATAGATATATAGTAACCAATTTTGTTCAAAAGACATTGTAGAGGTTAGGAAAATGCCTCAGTAGATAAAAAAGGTCTTACCATACAAAAATGAAGACTACAGTGTGGATTCCTAGGACTGACATAAAATCTGGATGAGCTAGGCAGACAGCCCTCTATGATCCCAGTGCTAGGGAAGAAGGAGCAGGAAAATCTTGAACTAAGCTCATTAACAAGATTAATGTGAACACTGGGTTCAGTTGAGAGACCCTGCTTTAGTAAAGTGGAGAGCACTCAAAGAAGTCACCGGTGTCAACCACAGGCCACCACCTATACTAAAACTCCCATGAGTGCACCACATGCATTTCAACGCACACACACACACACACACACACACACACAGAAGAAAATAAACAGAGAGAATGAACATGGTTGCATCACTGAGTTGCATCACTATTATAGTCAGTGTAAACTAATATAATTCAGTAAGCATATAACTCCTTCATGCTGTCCTTTTGGTAACTGGAAGTTTCATGATGGTTGATTCATTGTGTAACAAGAAAAGATGCATTAGGTTTCAGGTGCTGTCACCTGTTTTCTTTGTAGTATATTGATATGCACAGATCAATGAACAAGATTTGACTCTTTCTATATGTACAGTGTAGTGCAGAAAGGAAGTTCACATTACTGGAAAAATAAAGACATGAGAGAAAGGCACACTGATGGAGAGGTAGGTGACTGCAGGATATTCAAAAATAATTAGATGCATAGACTGTTGCATAATATCTATCATGATGGAAACATAAGAAATATATTCACAGTTTTGTGATTGTGTGTAATAATTCCAGAGCATAAAATAATATTCTATTTAAACTTTCTTTTTTACACTTCTTTTAGAAAAGTTCATTAAAAATTATTGGAGCTTTTGGGTGTGGTGGTGCACACCTTTAATCCCAGACCTCAGAAGACAGAGGTCTACTTAACCAATTACTGGCCAGCTGGGGCTACAGGGAAACTCTGTCTCAAGAAAAAAAAAATCATTGGTGTGTAAAATCACATGCAATCATAAACTAATGGTAGGACTCATGATTTATATATTAATATGCCAAAAAATATCAGTGTGTAAACTGTTCTGGCCATACATATAAAGGATAGTCAGTGAAAAGCGTATTTGGGCAGCTAATGAAATAAGATTTGGTTTCAGTATTACTTAGCAATTACTGTGAAATGGCATTGAGTAATTTTTTATACAAAAAGGCAGATACAGCTTCTATCTAATACCAAAGCTCTGGTGGGTGTGCTTGATGGAATTCTATGATTACTACAGGTGCCAGGTCTAAAATAAGAGTATCTATATAATTTTCCCAGTATCACTCAGACTTTGCATCATGCATATTTGAATCCTGTACATAGTACTGATTTTGAAGCTTCTGCTTTGCAGATGTATGCATCAGTGTCTTGTTGATAAAACTATATAGACACATAATCGAATCAGAACTTGTTAAACACTAAAGATTGACAGACATAATCCATAGGTGGGAATGTAATGGCATATCAGGGCATTTTCCTTAATCATCATAATTCCAAGTTTCTTTATTCTTAACCAAAATGCATCTAAATTTTATAAAACTTAAATAATAAACAAAGAATAATTATTTTCATAAATCAATTGGGACATATTCTACTCATACATAATAAAGATCATCCTTTGGGTCTATCTTTTTTCTTTAATTGTTTGGTCTGCTAAAACATTTTTATGAAGTTTTCAATGGAGCAGTCCATATTCTTCAAAATAGCTTTCATGTCTTTTATCATGGAGATAAATTACTGGAATTTCTTCTCCAAAGTGTAAGGTTGCAGCCCATCCGTTTTAGGTAAGTTGCCGTAAATGTTTTATTTTCTGCTTTTCACTGCTCTAGATTGGAGAGAAACACAATTAGTGAGAGAAGAGTCTGTGCAGCAGGCTTTTTCACACTTTACAAATGGTTACAAAGTGATAATTAACAATGTGCTAAATACTAGGTGATAATGCTCAATAGAATAAGGTGAAAATTAATTGTCTGAGATACAGTATCACTGGCATGCTTCATTTCCTTAAAAGCCATTGAAGCAGACAAAAATTGACAGTCTCTAGTTTTGAGGAAGATAATACACTATCATCAACTCAATTGAATTGAATCACTCCTAGTCATTACCATCATCTTCCATTCATGCTTCTCTTCATTCAACAAACGTTTATTGAATATCAATGTTGTGTCTGGCATGTTGATAGATGCTGCAGATAAAGCAGCAAAATATAGGCACGCAGTCCCTCTCTCCGTGGATTTTAATATGCAAGTTTCTGTCATCATCCATGTCATGACTATATTTTCAGTGATGACCACAATAATTCTACCACCATCTTATCAACATCAATATTAGCTTAAGGGTTATGTTCTGTGGCAATAGGAGAAGAGGAACAAGGGGAAAGATGTAAATACTGCTATATCTAATATTATATATATTTAATTTTTGTCCTTAGTCTGTACTCATTCTTAACTTTGAGTGGACGTTTAAATTGCTATCTGCTCAGAAAAACGTTCACTTACCATGCCTCTTAAAGCAGAAAAAAATCCAGGTTGCTTCATGTCATTTGACCTTGGAATATTTTGGGGAATTGAAGCATCGTTTCTGAATGAGTGCTTGGTGTAATGGAGATGTTTCATCTCTTGTTGTGGTTCTAATGACTATCATAACACAGGTGGCCAGAAACAGTCACTGGAGGCATCAGTACATGAACTCAGTGGTTGATCTCTCTGCAAAGCAATGCTTTATCTGCAACCAGTGGCTTTCTCCCATCAACAGCCCTGTCAGTTCACAATGTTCAAATTTAAAGCTCTCTCTTCCCTATATTAAACTGACTACTTTATTCTCATGGTGCTTGCCCTGCTGAGATTAACACTCTAATTCTATTCACACAGCAGTGACCCATCTACCATTGTCAGTTCTTCATGTAACTTAGGTTTGGGGACATGAGCAATATTCATAGTTTGATGAGAATTATGAGCATGAACTAGGGTGGCAATACTGAGGAAATAAAGAATAGAAGCAAATAAAAAGCATAAGATAAATCATTGCAATTTAATATAGTAGAGCGGCTGAAAACAATGCAGATATCATGGAGACTGATGTTACCATTAACTGCAATTGGTAATGCAAGAGGAAGAGAAAAACAAATACGTTGTAGTAAGTAGCTCTACTGTAAATATATTGGTATCATTGTCTAGTATTGAAATACTAGCTTTGAATTAGGGAGATTTAAAGTCATAGAGTTTTAACACAGTGATAGCTATAAAATCTCATGTCATCCATTCAGTTTGGGAGCATACAGAGGCTACTGGTAGGTCCTCTCTTACAATTGCTGAGGATGAGGTGTCAAGCAAGCAGCTTTACCATCAGATTTAGTCCTTTGAAGCAATCTAGTATTCAAGAGGACGACACTCGACTAAGAACAGGAGAAGGAAAGGGCATTGCGGACATGAAGTTGGAAAGATGGGAGCAGAGAAGTCCAAAGATGGAACCTTGTGAACACGAGACAAGAAACGAGAAGCAGAGTGGTAAGAGAAGGTAGTAGCAGGTCACAAGAAGAAGCAGCAACCAGGGAGAGCAGTGGGATTGGGAAGAAAGAAAGAATGTGTTACACATGCAGGCGAGGTCAGTGCAAATGCCAAACCAATGCCTTCTTGTACGGGACCTACGATATGTTGAGGAAGTTTAGTTCATATAGTCATGGGAGAACTTCGGAGTCGAAGGCCGAGTTCAGCAGACTGGGAAGTATAAATACAGACAAGTAGAATTTTAAAATGTAGATACTCATTCTGATAATGACGCGCTGAGGGCTGTCCAACAAACGTTTGTCCCCTCAACCTGAAATGGGTTCCCCCAGGTCACCACCATGCCATCTGTCCTTCACCTGTCGGGCTCAGGTCTTTCTTCACTGTGACCTCGTGGGAGAGAGCTACCTGAGCACCTGTGCTGGGCACCAGGACTTCTTTCTTGTTTGTCTTCATAGACTCATCCCTTGCCCTTTTCTGCCTTCAAGCTGACTACAGTGAGGGGCATCATTAGTCTTCTATTGTGAGAGGGCTTGTCCACAGGAAAGAACTAGCCTAGCAAAGAATTAGAAGGGAAGTATCAGATTGCAGTTTTTATTTTTCTGCTCTCTTTTTATTGAAATTACCATAAAATATCTGTTTTCTAAAAGGTGGAGAATTCTTCAAACTTTACTCCTTCATACACACACACACACACACACACACACACACACACAAACACACTAAAATTTTGAAAATAATGAGATCCTAAGATTCAAATGTAAAGGAGTTTAAATTTCAAAGAATTTATGCCAAATGTAGTGGGTGTATGTGTGTACAATAAGTATTTCAAAGTTATTTTCTTTCGTGTATTTGTAAGGAGGGATTTTTATTTACCTACAACTATTTCAGAATTTTTAAATTGACTAAATAGTTCTATTTTTCAGGAGGTATGTATATTCTGAGGGAAAACTGGAGAGATTATATTAAAGGGGGAAATATTTCACTCGTTTCTATTTTAATTTAACAGAACCTTCTAAAAATTACTGTTTGGAACCATTTTATATTCACCAACAATCCAGAGAATATTCAGAGATTGCCAAAAAAAAGGATAATAGCATCTTTTAAAAATTTAAGTAGTATAATGTGTTTAACTGTGAGCTATTTTGAGTATTTAAGTCTCACGTTTACATTTTTAATTTTGATTGCTCCAGTGAGCCATGCAACTACTTGCTAGAGATACACTGCAGAAAAGAGCTAAAGAAACAGCCCACACACTCATCATTTATACTGCCCACTAAACAATTATGTTCAAGATACTTTATTAAAAATCACAGATCTTGAAAAAAAGTATATGATATAAAAAAAAAGTAAGTGGCACTGGTTCATAATAAGCTCTATAATATTCCCACAATTATTTGCAATAATAAGAAAACTACATTGTCTTTTATCAGTCCTCATAACTTGCCAATGTTTTCAAATGAGTCATCTCATTTTGTACTCTCAGCAGAGTCGTGGTGGGGTGGGATGCCATTATCCCTAATGTCATATGACAAAGCTAAATAATGAAACAATTAAAGGCCTTGTTTGAGATCAACTAGCAAGTGAATGTTTAAGGGAAATTATATAAATCCTACTCAGATAAACTGGTCTTGCACTGACTGTCATAGAAACTCTAAAACTTGGAGAGTGCAATTAAGTTTTTTGACTCCTTGACTGTTTCAGCTGTAAGAGTATAAATGAAAATACCTGAGTGTTATGGTTGGAATCTGAAATGTCTTCCACCAGCTCAAGTTCTGGCAACTTGGTCTCCAGCTGGTGTTGCTATTTTGGGCAGTACTTAAGGATTTGGAGATGGGGTTAAAATAGGTCATTAGTCACTGGGATAGGTTTTTTTTTTTTTTGGTGTATATGTGTGTGTGTGTGTGTGTGTGTGTGTGTGTGTGTATGTATTTATTCTACCCTTGACCACTCTGTGTTATTCTCCTGATTTCCTGATTTCCTGGTCAGTAGTGATGTGAACGACCCTCCCAGGCCATGTGCTCCTACCATTGTGATGCTCTGCTTAAGTGCAAGAGGCAAGGGAACCATGGAATGAATCTTCTGAACCTAGGAGCCAAAATAATTCACAATTGATATGTTTCTTTTAGTAATCCATTCACAGAAACACAACTATAACTATAATACTGTTATAATATGTTGATATCTATTAAATGTTGTAACATAAGACTAGTTAAAAAAAAACTGTAAGACTTTAATGGCAAAAATACTATTTAGTTATAGCAGCTCACGGACCAGGTAGAAAGCTTAGCAGGTAAAAGAATTTGCTGCCAATAGCTTAGGTTCTCCACATAGTGGAGAAAGAATGACTCCAACAATTGTTCCCTTATCCGCACATATATGCTATGGCAAGTGACTGTACAGACACACACACACACATACACACACACACACATTTATATACATAAACACACACAAAATGAATATAATATAAATTAGGAGAGCAAAGAAGAATGAACTGTTAGTTTGTAGAAATTTGCTATTATTCTGACTCCAAATGCAGTGATTATATAACAAATATATATCAAATAACAAATATACATTTTTATATCTGTAGTCTAGACTATTAAGTTCTATAGAATTGTAAACAATTAATCACTGTTCAGCCACAAAAGTCTGTATTTTGAATGGCTTCAAAATAAAGTCATTGACACACTGAATATGTGAAGATCAGAACCATATTTTGAGGAGCAACCCTCAGTCTACTGATTCATAATTATTATTGATAAATCCACAAGGAGGCAGCACAGAAGAAGGTCCTGTGTTTCAAGGCTAAACTGGTAGAGACTATTCTTGGCTTAAAAAAATAAGTTTCATACATTATTTTCTCCACCTACTCTATTACAGCATTTATTAAAACCATGTAACTTCTCACTGGCTCAGTTTTCTAATTTGTGAAACTGGCAAAAATGCCGTTCTTTCATGCCTATAAGAAAACTAAATGATAGAATCTCTGAGTTGGTCAAGGTAGCCTGGGTCATATTTGGCTTTCAAGTAACCCTGAATGCCAATATCATACCATAATAAATTGCTTGGTTACACATCATTAACTGTTGGTCCAGATGATTCTCCGGACCAGCTGTCCACTGTGTGCTATTTGTGCATCCTGGACACTTCTACTTGGTAGTATGCTTCCACAAACATTTTTTCTGAATTTATGGTTGGGAGAATTAAACACCAAGAACCAAATGCTTCCATGAAGAACCAACACATATAATGTGTGTTTATACTTGAAAAGCAAAACATATGTCCATATACATGCTACTGAGGTGAATAGAGCTGTTTCATAGACACAAAAGCACATGAAAAATATATATTGGTGGGTGTCAGAGTAGCCAACTACAACGGATATTACAGATAACAAGCAAAATTTTATGGGATTCTTAAATGCTGAAATTAACTAGATTAGTCTCTATGGAAATCAGTACAGAAATTTCTCCAAAACTTAAGATAAATCCACAATATGACCAGTGTTACTACTCCTGAGTATTTATCTAAATGACTCCAAGTGGATTATTACAGATATAATTACATATCAAAATTTATTGCAGTACTTTTCACAATACCTAATTTAGGAGACTGGCCTAGGTCTCCAACATGAAGGAATGGATAAAGAACTTGTGATTACACAAACACACACACACACACACACACATACTCACACACATAATGGAAATATATTCATAACTAAAGAAGAAAAAGTATTTTTCTCAGGAAAATGGATGCGACTGAATGTGATAATATTAAAAAAAGTAAGCCAGTCTGAATCAAACAAATAAAAAGCATCCTGTTTTTTCTCATATGTATGTGGTCATTTTATAAAGGTATATAAAAACATGGATATATAGATATATTATTAATAATGGCATAAGAGTAGAAGCAACTGTTTAGGTGAGCAAAAGCTTTTATGGAAGGGGGATGACTGAGAAAGGGGAGGGTAAAGGATAATATGTTCAAATTAAAATAGATGCTTGTATGAAAAATTTTTATGTAACATGGCACTGTGTATAATATTCATACACAACAAAACATCTAGAAAAATGTTAGTAAAATAAAATTCACAGTGATATGGGTCACAACCCAGTTTTCTAAGTATGAAGAACATATGGCTTTAAGTCAAATTATTCTTCCATGTTTGTAAGTTTTTTCTTGCTCTAAAGCATATTTCATTTACACCTGTTATTAAAGAGCAAATGAACTCATTGTTTCCACACAAGTGTCAAGACTGAGAAAGTGGTGAGTATTGGTTGAAAAGGGAGACCTGAGACCTCTAGCAACTTTTGATATATTTATATAAAAGCTTGTAGTGATCATTTTGCAGTTTACACGGAAAACAAGCAATTATAGATTCTAAACCGTCAGCTTTGCGTTGGAATGTGTAGGCACCATAGCATCCTTACAAAGGATTCATACCTACTGTGAGAAGACTAAACAGTTGTAAAATAATAGCCTAAGACAATTCTGCAATAGGCATTTTATGTTGAGCTTTGAAAGCAACTTAAATTTGGACTTTTCATTTGACATTTTTGGGCATGCTTCTTCAATTCTTTCTTTTGCATTGTTGAAGTCTAGGAATGACGACTCTTTTAAAAACTTATTTCTGTTGGCTTTGTGGACTGAGGAAACCAGATGCTGTGGGTTCCCTAACATCTCCACTCATGTGGAAAACCACTTCCTCTTCCCAGCCAGTTTTGGAGTTGGTAACTTACAGCTAACATTTATGATCCCCTTCACCAGACTGTCACCCTTAGCTGACAGGAGTCAACATGTCAGTGGTGTCTATGATGTTAATAGATTATAATTCATATGCTACCATAGTTGATAATAAAGATTAGATGATGTAATATAGTAATTTTGGCTTGGTTCTCCCAGGTAGGAAGGAATCCTTCATACAAATTTGCTCCAGATTTTGTTGAAATATAAACAGATAAGATTAAAATTCGGAAAGCATATCTCAACCTAAGTTACTTTCCTATCCCCACTTTCTTTCTCTTTCCCACCTGCATATTTTTTTTTTCTTATGAACATTCCTTTAAAAATCTGCTTTCACAAGACACCTTCTCTCAGGCTCTCCTTCTAGGCCTGGCCTAAAACAATCAACATACTCGTGTTCAGTAATGCATTAGATATTTCAGTTCCTGAAAATAGCTAAAAGCTGCAGTCAAAGAAAGAAATCTTTGCAAGGTCTTTCTCTTATGGGTTAATGATGTATTCAACAAAACAAGTAAAATATGAAGGTTTGAAATGATATCCTCAGCCCTAGGTTCTTCATTGAAACACAGAATATTGATGCACTCTATAAAAAAATCCTTTGAACCAGGTTCCTTTAGCAAGCTGGTCTACTATGTTCACTGTACATGCTAATTATATTAAAATTTCAGTAGACTTGAAGAAGTGAGATATAAAAGGGTAGTTCATCTAACTTCTCAAACACCAGGACAGGAACTTTGGTAAGTTCCTTGAGGAACTTACATTACAATACAGTACATAACTACAATGCCACTTTGTTCATGTTTCAATTGCACTACGTCAAGTTTGAGGATCCATTTGAAAGGTCCTGAAGGCAATCGGATGTCTCCAGAAAAGAAATTACAGCTTTGTGAACATATACATACCTGAGACAGTCATTTCCATAACCTGACACTCTCCTGCCCTGACCTTTTAGTACCTAGTGCTATATCATTACCTTGGATGCTGATTAGGTCTAATCACCTCTAACAACTTTTACCACCAACCAGAAATCAGTATTCTCTATATATAGTCATAAAATCCAAACTGCCATAAGTGTAGAGCTCCCAGTCTCTACTCAGACATGAAGGCTCAAAACCTGAGGAATCCAGATGATTTCTAACTAGGTTAACCTTAGCAACATGTGATTTTAATAAGCCAGTGTGATTCTGGTTATGTCACCAGGGTATTGTGACAATGAATATGAAATAATCCATACATATTTGTCTTTTAGAACTAGAATATAGTATACCCCAGTGATGTATGTTTTGCTACTCGTGGCAAAATATGCTTCAAATCAGTTCTCTCAGAGCAATCACTCAAAATGATCAGGTAATCCTACTGAAAGCCTTCCAATCTAGAAAGTTCAAGAAGTATAAAAGTATACAAAGCACACTGCACATATTTGGAAAACAAAAATACAATGGCTTTGCCAGAAAGACCTCAGAGATTTACAGTTTATCTTTAATGCTGGTAAATAGTTAGCATTATTCCAATACTTGCTTCACATTAAGTATGAGTTTGGGTTTTTCTCCCTGAAAAAATCCAGGCAATGGCAGGGCCAGAGTGGAGAGAAAACTTTGGAGTTCAGCATACCTTTGTTAAGGCCTTGGCTTGCCTAATTTTTTTCTGTCATCGTTGGCAAGTGCTTTAGCTTTGCTGAACCTCAACATACTCTGAAGATAGCATTCACTTTTCATCAGGGCTGAATTTACAGCTAATAGTAGACAGCACATACGGAGAGCAAGCACCTCTGTGTATACATCCTATTTCATCTTCGTGGAAAACCATTTCATGAATGTCTATTTATCTGCATCTGAATATTTGTTGCACTGCATTTTGCAAATGATGATAATGACATTAAATTACATTAAAATTTCACTATGAGCCACCAGTAATGAATTCAATTTCTAGGTCTGAACTAAGACAATCTTATTCCAGAAAAGAAAGACTTACATTTAAAGTATACAGACATCAGAATCTCATTTCATTGAATTCCTTTATTATGTTATTTATTTTATGAATATAATGGCAGTCACAATTATTGGCTGTGTGTCTCACCCTTTTAGAACAAAATGAATTACTAAAATCGGATGAAATTTTGTTAGTCTATGATAGTCTAAATTTTGTCAGCAACATTTATTCTGAGCATTTATTCTAGAGGATTCTCTCAGGAAGTGAATGTAAACTTGCTCTACATTAACTTTATTCAAGCAGGTGAACTGAGGCCTTACACAAGTAGGACTCAAGTAGGTAATTTCTATTCAACCTGAGATTCTTCTCAGCCTCACCAACACTGTCTTTGCATTCATCTGAAAAGTTTACATTTTATTTAACCCCACAGATGGAAAATTTAAAAGCAATATTAAAAGTATTAAAGATAAATGATCATGGGAATCATATATGCTTAAAATTCAAGAGTTTGAATGCTTTTATTAAAAAGTTTACATAAAGTAATGCTGATTCAGCATTTGACTATCCAAAGACCCAGGACAGATATTATATGAAACACTTGACAATTCAAGTAAAAGATAATCTGATTTTTTTTCCACAAAATGATCAATAATTAATGAGTTTTAAAATTTAAATCCACACTATGGGCTGTTCAGAGTGCATTATTGATAAGGCACAGTATTTCTAACATTTTTACAGGATGATACATTATTTACTGCCTCTGCTAATAAAAACTCTAACACAAATGAAAGCATTAAGCTAAAAAATAATAATGCAGATACAAGCATGCTAAACATCTTACATATATATAGCTTATTTTGAACTGGATAGAAAAAATTGTATAATATAATTTGTTTGTCAGTTCCCCCCAAAAGCAGTTGCACATTCATCA
Source organism: Eospalax fontanierii (assembly GCA_035773235.1). Taxonomy (NCBI): domain Eukaryota; kingdom Metazoa; phylum Chordata; class Mammalia; order Rodentia; family Spalacidae; genus Eospalax; species Eospalax fontanierii. The sequence goes on from CM069552.1 coordinate 21,972,497, forward strand.
GCAAAATATGATTCTTATAATGGCCTAATGTCTAAAGACAAGGATGAATATGTCCAGTAAGCATTTCAAGTGAAGAATTGTACATAAGCTGATCTGAGTAATTCACTTAAGAACTGACAGATAACACTTCAGAGTAATAGGGTTGCATACAGCCTAAACACAATTTTAATATATCTCAGAGTTAGAAAAGTTGTTTGATTTTATTTTTCCAACAAAATAAAGTGTTTTTTCTTCTTTTAAATTAAGAAGCATTTTTTTCCTTTTCTTTTCAATTATTCAATAACATTTTTTCTTTTGTGTTTTTGTTATATTTGAGAGAGTGCGTGTGTGTGTGTTTGTGTGTGTGTGTGTGTGTGTTTGTATGCCACAGTGAGTATGTGAAGGTCAGACTACAACCCACAGGAGTCTGTTCTATGCTTCTACTGTGTATCTTGAGTTTTGAACTCAGGTTCTTAGGTTTGGCAACAAGTACCCTTCCCTGCTGAGCCACCTCATGAACCCTTTCTTCTTTCCTTTCATTGATACAGTAAACTTACACATCCCAAACATTCCTAAAATTACTATGTAGCCCAGGATGTACTTGAACTTTGGATCACCTCCACTTCCATATTATCACAGCTGTGCCAGTACCACCATTCCCGGTTTTATGCAGTTGTACCCAGCACTGTGTACACTCTACTTTTGCATTTGCATATGGAAACACTGTACTAATTGACCTCCATTACCTTTATATAACTTATGCACAATTGTGGAAAATGTGAAGTTATCAAGGAAACCAGGGAACTCTGAATAAATAAAAAATAAAGGAAACAACAAAGTTTAGTGTGATTTTAATATGTTGTTTGGGACTCAGATGTATGGATGACTGAAATAGACCATATGAAAATAGAATCCTACAAGCTCCTGGAACCCTGCTCATATGAACCTACAGCAATGGTGTTGGCATGCTCAAGACCGATGCAAATTGAAGCAGACAAAAGTCCAGCATGGAACTGGGGAAATGGCCAGCAGTCTCCAATGTTTGATGAAGAAATATTGCCAGCTGATAACTGGATGAGGAAGAGTTCATGTTCTTAACGTGAGGGACTCTGAATAGGCTGACTAGACCTCAGTAGATGAACTTGTACTGAGGAAGGTCCGGTGACACTAACTTGAAACAACAGAACTTAAAACAAATGACATAGTGTATAAATTCCAGCAGCACTGTGGGTTGGGGGAGGTGCCAAAGAGGAAGCAGATATAAAAGTGATTAAGACTGATTGAAATGTTCTGTATGAAATACACATAAAGATCCAATATAAAATTTCTGGTGATGTACTTGTTCATTTACACATATATTGTAAGAATTAGTGGAGAGAAATAAGACTCTTTACCCAGGTCCACTATCCAAATAATAGACTCAGAATAACACATCTGGGATCCTAACAGTCATTTTGATCAAATTTCCATTTGTATGAATGTTGTATGTGTTCATAGTGTGTATGCACGAGTTGTTTGTCCATGCTCACTTTTATATTTTTGACAACTTGCTAGATTGGTCTGTCCATCACCACAACCAGGAAAAATAGCTATCTCCTTCCCCACAGGATCCCTTGAATTGCTTACCCACAGTGATCGCTCCTTACATCCAACCACAACTTCAAAACTGTGTCATTTGGATTGTTAAATTAATGAAATCATCTTATGTGTAAACTACTGAGTTTTTTTAAACTTAATAATATGCATTATTCTCAAGAAATATACCCTCCAAACCCTCCAGTTCCTCTATACAGATACATTTTCTCAGGCCAGGCCAAGTGCTCTAACTGAGTCTCCCATTTGGCTAGTCAGTGTTTGAGGAGGTGGGATGCTGATGTGAAACATGATAAAAGAGACTGTCTGAACTATGTGGAAACAAAGATATCTAACTGGAATTGCTTGGATAATTGGGTCCCTTCTGCTGGTTCTACATTCATGCCTTGATATTTCTCAATAGACAGGAGATTCCTAGTCTGTACTAGGCAGAAGGGTGTCCTTCTTATATACACTGTTATCAGATAGATACTCCTGGCTGGAGGGGTTGGTATCAAGTTTATTGAGTATTGCTTTGGGATCTCTGTCCCATCTAGCTGAAGAATAAGCTTACCATTTAATAGCTAGGCTAAGCATTGGGAAATTCCAGTTTTTCTGTTGGGTGAGAAGACTTAAAATTCCCTAATGCTGGTCTGTCCTCCCAGTACTGAGGTCCCTAATCGTTTTATCTTACATTTACCATGGTCATTGTAACATTTCCTACAGTATTTCTAGTCTGTAATGCATACTCAACCAAGAGGAGCAAAGAAAAACAGGCCTTATCATCCCAGTCTGAAATAGAAGTCTCTAAACACAGCCTTTTCACTCATAAAATGATGACTCTTCTGCCTCCTTATCCTCCAGTGAGAGAATTAAGGTACAGAATCTGAAGCTATTCATTCAGGATCACAAGGTAATCAAAGGTCCACAGTGATAGCAAACTTGATGTGGCTTCGGAAGAAGAATTCCTTCTTCCTATGTCCTCTGTTTCTTTGCAAGGTGAGCTACTCAAATCAAAAGAAAATTAAAAAAAAAATTAAAAAAAAGAAGAAGGTAAATTCTTGGAACTGTAATTTAATGTATCAGAGGGGAAAAAGATGGATGTGTTCCTTAAATTTTGTCAAAATGAACACAGAAACGAGATATAAGCCTAAAACAAGTACTTTCTGGGAAATGACAGGCAAAGACGGCAAGGACAGCTGTCTTGCACAGCAGATGCTCTCATTAAAGGAAAGCAGCATTTTGACGGGCAAGTGTTGACTTGGCAAAATAAGTGATTTGAATCTCTTGCTGGCTCCTTGGTTCCCCCGTCCAAACTGATTTCAGGAGGACTAGAAACCAAAGTCAGATAGGCACGTTTGACCTGAGAACTTGCCAGGGAGCAAGGACAGCTGAGTTGATTTTAGAAGGTCTTACCGCTTTGGGAAGAGTGAAAATGCCTAACACCACGTCTTTATCCTACTCTGCTAGACAGTTCTGGTGCAGGCAGGAGAGTGGTCTTGATCTGACAAGAGCAGCAGTAATTACTAGGGAAACACTCTGTAAGAATTCACTTTGTTTTGTTTTGTTGACTTCAGATACCAAAGGCAAATACAGAAGTGTTTAGGAGACGGAGACGTGGCAGAGATCATGCTGCCTTTGTTTTCATGTTGATGAATCCCTGCATCAGTTAAAAAGACGAGTCAAGCTAGGGAGTAGCATGAACGTGTTCCAAATGCAGATGTGAAAGGGACTGAGGATGATGCTGGGGTGGCAGGTCAGATGTTTGCTAATGCGGTGTGGGAAGGACATTGCAAATATTCCACGGGTCCTGGTGGGTCAGAGGTGAATCTCAGAAGCAATTGTTTTTTCTTTAGTTTTTTTTTTTTTTTTTTTTTTTCCTTGGTGGAAAGAAAATTTTAAAATTTGGAGAGATTGGCTTCACGCTATCTATCTCCATCGCTTCTGAGGACGGGTGCCTGCCAATGTGGCAGAAAGTGCTTAGTGGGTCTTTCTTCCTCAAAGCAGGATTTGACACAGACTCTCTTCACAAAGGAAGCCCCTTGACCCTGACTGATCATAAACCACTACTCCTGCTGACTTGCCTTATCAGAGTATTTTCAGAACTATGTGTAAGGTGTGAATGAAACCCCCCAACAGTTTCAGACTCTGGAAGAAACCTGGAGCCAGAGCTTATCTAAGCCTTGCAAACCACTCCAGATCCCAAATTCCTTGGCAGATAAGCAAGGAATTCACGAACAACTCTGGAAAAGGACTACTTCCTGGACAGAAGCTTGCCTTAAACATCAATCAGATGTCATGGTAACCCCCCTCCTCTAACAGCCAGGAGGGGACTGAAGGTTTAAAAGGTTTTGAGGACTTGGACAACGTGCTTCTGCTGCTGCTGGTTGTGGTTTCTGCTGGTGCTGGTGCTGCTGGTGCTGTGCGGGGCTTTTGAGACTCAGACTTGGGCTGGTAACGCCAGCCCCGTTCCCCGGAGCCCCAGCCCCAAGATGGGGGTGAGGGGGCTAGCCTCCCCCATCTCTTTGGGGAGGCTAGCCCCCAAGGGGGGCTAGCATTTCTCCACTCGTGGGTGCGGAGGAGCTAGTCCCATCTGGTCTTCTCTCAATAAAGCCGGGTCCTGTTAGCTGCCAGCGGAGTCTGGTCCCTTCTGTCTGCTGCGTCTCTCGAACCCTGAACCTGACACTATGGACTCTGAACATACTATCCTCAGCCCTAAAGTGATTCCTGCTCGAGCTACCACCAACTTCCAGTTCAGAGGCCACTCGCATCCATCATCCATATCTACCCGCCTGGCATACAGTGAAGGTAAGGGGACGGAGCCATGCAGAGAGTCACCCTGAAGGTTTCCCTGCCAGACCCCCGAGTGTCCTCATTTCCGGTTTGGAATTCAGATTTGGGGACACTCAGTCTTTGCACCCAAACTTCTCCAGTCTATTTTTGGGCTCTTTGCCTCACTGACTGTTCTCTGGCACTAAGGGGTGCCTTATCAGCACAGATCTGGCCCTTTTGGTACAATCACTACCTACTGTGGGGGTGCCAACTTGCAATCCCAAAAGACAACTCATTGGCCTATTTCAGAAAAGAATATCTCATTCCCTGGCTTTCACTCAAATGTATCCTAAATACTAACTTGCTAATAGAAATATCTGGCCAGAATTCGGAGCTTTAGATCCGGGACTTAGATAAGCTACTCCTGACCATTGCAAGCGGTCTGAGGTTCATTACCTTTCCTATTTTGCTCTTGACTCGCTGTTCATCCGTCTCTGCATATCAGCAACTTCTGAAAGGTTTTCCCCTGACCAAGCCCTCTGCCCTAGTCTTCTCTGTATGCACCCGTACATGCCTTTACCTTCTGAGTCATCTTGCTGGTCCATCTTTTCATTTTATTTACATTTTTTTTTTTGAGATAAAATCACATACTTGCAGTCCAGACTGGCCTGGAACTCACTGTATAGTTTGAGTGTCCTCAAATTCATGGCAATCCTCATGCTTCAGCTTCCTGAAGGCTGGAATCACAGGTGTGTGTGGTGACTCTTTGCTTGACTAGTCATGTGCCCTTTTGTACCACCCCATCACATACTTAAAGAGTGCATCAAACCAACTATGAAATTTGCTGAAAGCACAGCAAAGGCCGACCTAAAAATGAGGCAAAATCACATTGTTTATGTGCCTTTCAAAACTAAAGATTCAGCTTGTACACTTTGCTATGCATTTCACTAATTTTACTGTTAGTGAAATTGTGAGTTTTGCAATAAAACATGAATATCTTCAATAAAATTTTTACTAATATCTGGTAATTCCTGACCATCTTAATAAAAGGACATTACATTTTAGTGAGTCACAACCCACATTTACACATAGAACTATGTGCACATGCATATATACATTATACATACAGAAATAATATTATAAATAACTAATAGTTAATATGTACTTAACATTAGCGATAGGTCAAGTATTGTCTTAGCAATTTATGTGGAAGCTAATATATCTTTTATTTTGACAATGTCTCTCTTATGTAGCCCAGACTGGTCTTGAGCTTGTGAGCCTCGTGCTTCAACTTCACATGTGTTGAGATTACAGGTGCCATGATTTGATGGTAGTTTCCTGTTTTATTTTTAATATTGTACTTATTATTATTATTATTATTATTTTATGTCTGTGAGTGTATTGCCTGTATGTGTCTAAGTACACTCACACCATACAATGCCCTGAGAGGTGAGAAGAGTGTGTCAAATCCTTTGGAACTGCTGTTATAGACTGTTGTTAGGGGCCATATGGGTACTGTGGCTCAAATCCAGGTCATCTGCAAGAGCAGCCAGTGTTGTTAACTACTGAGTCATCTCTCCAGCCCCTAATTTTCTATTGTAACATCATGAGGTTAATAACCTAGCATTTTCTCATTTAACATATCTAATAATTAATTCAAGGTTAGTAACTGGTCATGGTTGAGTAATTTTTAGTTAGGGTGATAACTGGAAAGTTATACTATTTTCATTTGACATGAAGAAATTAGTAATTCTGTTTTAAAGTTTTTGAGCAATGATCAGATAATTTCTCGGTTAACTAACTCTATTATAAGCACTTTCACAATTAACAGATTTCTAGTGTATTTCCTTCCAATTATTTGATAATATGCAACCATTGCTTTTGAGCTCTGTAGGTCTGGGCTAGATGTGTTTTCTTAAATATAGACAGACGATGGAGAGAACGGGGCCTGTTGCTAATTTTCTTTTTTTTTTTCTTTCTTTCTTTTTTTTTTTTTTTTATTTAGCTCTGAAAACAATTTCAGCATGCTGCACCAGAGTTCTTTTGGAGAATTCATTTTAAATGGGAAAGGCACGCTGCTTTAGTTTCATGGCTGATTATTTTTTAAATGTGTACGGCTGCCATTTGTAGTAATTACATGTCAAAGATTTCCTCCTTACTCTGTCTTCCATTTTTGTCATTACATTGCTCCTAGTACTATTTTTAACATAATGCGTTTGTGTGTATATATGTATAGTTGATATGCTGTCAGGAAATATTGTATTGACTAAAGAGCTCTCTAAATGGACAAATTTATCTGTGTTAATATCAAATCATGTCACATTTTATTTACAGGGATAATAGGATTTGGATGGATGCCTCCTTCGGGGAAGGGCATTACATTTCAGCATGGTTGCTGGTAGTGAAGATGGTAATGGGTGACATAACAAAGGGAATTTTATATGACTCAGGAAATCAACATGACACAAGGAAAAGTTAATTTCAGTCTCGCCTCATTAATCAGATCTGCTGCCAGCTAAAAATAGTCACCTAAGTGCATTTTGCTTTCTGCTCTTCAGTAACAATGAAGACACTGATACATACAACAGGAGTAATTGGGCCTGGTGCTGGGAGGAGGAGATGGGAAGTAGTGAAAGAATAGATATATATAGATATAGATAGATAGATAGATAGATAGATAGATAGATAGATAGATAGATAGATATCTGACCTTTAGTAAGATTTGACCAAAGAACTTTGGGGTGGTACCTGCCACCACTGATAGAGAGAATGGATTTAACACTGTTTCAAGAATATTGTTGGTTAACTCAGAGCCCACCAAGTCTGCCAGTCCAGATAACCAGTTTGCTCTAATGTCCCCCTCTCTCCACCTGTTGAACACTGGGATTCTTCTCAGATCTTCTTGCACACTCAGAGTTTGTGTGGGTACAGGAACCCGAATTCGAGACCTCACACTTGTGATTTATCCCCAGTGAGGCATCTTCCTGTAATTTCAATATTTTGTTCTCCCATTTTACATCTTTTATTGTTACCTGTGTTCTAATTTATTAATGTCATTATTTGGATTTTCAGTCTTAATCTTAAAAATGATTTCACACCATGCCTTTGACAATAAATCCTTATGAGCTTGGCTGTAAGGTCCTCCTGTCAGCCTCATAATTAGACTTCTCACAGTTACTTCTTAATAAGGAATATATCTCCTCTTTCCTAATTAAAGAGCCTCCTTTGGCATCTCTTGTGAGACAGGCTTGGTGGTGATGTATATTCTCGGCTTCTCTTTGCATAGCTGTATGTGTATGTTTGATTTTCTTTGCTAGATGATAAATCTACAGATTTACTAAGTATTGTATTCTTTTTAAAATATTTATTATATTATATATTTAATTATAATTCTTTCTGGGTTTCTCTCTGTCGGTTTCTGTCTCTCTGGACCCTTCTTTCCTCCTCATCACATGATTGAATACTATCAAAATTTTATGCCACACTTTTCAGGTCTTTTATGTGTCTGCAGAGAAGTTCCCTGTCACACCTGTTGTATACTCTTATCTTCTTTGTGTCCTTTCCGTCACAACCTAATAGGCTTATCTTTCACCCTCCTTTGATTATAACATGTCTTGGCTTAGACTTGGTTAAATCTGAGTAGTAAACTTTCACCTTCATTTCTCTAAATTTTTGTATCCTTTGTAGGTTAGAAAGTTTTTCTGGATTATGATTTTGAGTAAATTTCTAGTCCTGTTGCCATTCTCGAAACCCTCTTCAATCTTAAAATATCCTGAATATTTGTTCTTTCAATGATAATCCTAGTTTCATTCACATTTTAAATTCTATTCTTTTCACTGTAGGTTGGATTATTTTTCTCTGTTGATTGTGTTGGATACATTTTCAGCTGCATAATCACTATTTATTTACTTAGACATGTTTCTACTCTTAACAATGTTTTAAAATGTTTAATACAAAGAGAATAAATATCACACTTTCCTCTTGATCTGTGTTTAATTAATATTTGGGAATCATAAACGTTCAAATGTCAAACACAAACATTTTTACTCAGTATAATGTTGCTATATGCCTGCTTTCTAAAATCAAAGGTTCTAGTAAACTAGAATCTATGTTTTATGTAAAAGCATCTCTTTTTTTCTTGAATTTATTTTATATGTTGAATAACTGATACTTTCAATATAGAAGAAACATTCTATTTCTTCAGGCATCAATAACAACATAGATTACATTTACTAATATTTATTATATGTTTAGAGTAGGTTAGTAATCAATAGACTAGCTTCAAGATCCACATACTTGAAATCTATTTTATCCCCAGTGTTAACATATTTTAAGTGCTAGTATTGATACGATACATTCCTATTGACCAACACAGCCAAGTTTGTATTAGGAGCATTTTGGGAAGTTGTTTCTATAACAGAAATCCCAAACTAACCTAATTGTATAGAAACGTTGATAAATCATGTAACTTCATTTTACTTAAATATAAATAAAATGTATTTGAAATTAATTTTTGTTTTAACTTTGTGGCCCACAGACACCCTAATGCCAATTGACATGAGATAAAATGCAATGCAAGACACATCAGAACAGGAAAGGAAATATTACTAGTCAATCGTGGTTAAATTATTTTCGTTTCCAAACTATTTCAGAAATTAGTAACCTGTGATTATATAGAAAAGAAGTATCAGACAGACGTACACTGAGTGCTTGTGGTGAAAGCAGATGGTCAGTGCCTCTGTGAAGAACTCATAAAAGATCAAAATTTTCTGTCTTTATGCCTGAGACCTAATTATGAATGTAGTTCCTCAAACAGAGACCTAAATAAGCTCTGAGTGTGTTTTAATTTTAATATTTTATTTATTGTTCTGTATTTCATGTGTATGAACATATTGCCTGCATATTAAGGGCACCTGTGCCGTGCAATGCCTGCAAAGATCTGAAGGGGACACTGGATCCTCTGCAACTGGAGTTATAGATAGTTGTTAGCTATCATGGGAGTTCTGGGATTAGAACTCTGGTATTCTGAAAGATCAGTCAGTGCTCATTACACTGAGCCATCGCCCCAGCTGCTGAATGTGTTTTAAGTTTTTGTTTTAATACTGATGATTCAACAGATCATTATCATTCACATAGAGCAGAACAGGTGATATACGCCCTCTTTTGTTCTCATACCATGAAGAAAGTGCAAAGAGATTATATTCCAGTGACTACTTTTTGATATACAAATTAGTTTATTGTTTCGTTCATATACGCTACTCATTATCCTTTCTCCTGAATTTGTCTGCTGCTAATACAGTTATTTTGTTGTCTTTATTGTCAATATTATTGCCATTTCACCATTCCTTTGCCTTTGTAACTATGTGATGAAAAAAAATTACAGGCAATGGGTGAGACAGTTTGCCCAATGTCATCCATTGTCAAGGCACAAGAATCATTAAAGTTCTCCAGTGAAAGAAAACACTTAACACAGGTCAAAGCAACAATGAACTTTCCTTCTTTCTTTGTAATATCAAGAATATATGACATATGCCAAAATTCAAATGAAGAAATGTGTCATTTTATAATTAACTATAAAGGAAGAATTTCATTTGCCTATGATACCAGCTAAGAAAGAATTAATAGCAAAACCACATCGTAGGAATTTCCGTGTATTTTTATCTGATAGAAAGCTAAAACCTCATCCTGATATTTGTAATGACCATTTGTTTAACTTTAAATTTTTATAATTGTTAAAACAATATTATATTGGGTTTATATTATCTTTAAAAGATATATATCATGCTGGACATAATGGAGCATGCCTTTAAATCTCATCACTCAGAGACAGAACTATCAGATCTCTGTATATCAAGGAAAGACTGTTCTACAAAGTACGTTCCAGGCTAGCTAAAGTACAGGGTGATAAGTCCCAAAAGGTACAAAAAAATTACAAAAAGTCATGTATTAATATAAACAAAACCAAAGAAACTGGCAAAAGATGTTGAATAAAAGTATGCTCAAGCTGGGAAGATGGCACAGATTTAGCATGCCAGCATTCGGGGTAAAAAGGCAGGAAGTTTGAGATTTCACAGTCACTCCTCGCTACCTAGCAATCTTTTGGCCAGGCTAAGCTACCTGTGAATCTGTTATAAAAAATAAATGTAACCAGCAGTATGCAGCTTAGGTGCCATACAGTTTATCCAATCAAGGAAATCTTATTTTAGAGTTTGTATCTCTTTTGACTCAGCTATTTTACATTCAGGAACCGGCTCCTTTTGACATTTAGAGCTCATCACATAGACTGAAATCTCATTGTGGAGTTAAGAAATACAAAAACGAGTCTGTTAGACATGTGGTATGGGACATTATTGTACTGTCCAGTGATGAATTCAGATTATATTTCTGAAGTATCCAGATATTGGAAAAATACCTTCTTTCTGGATTTTCTGTAGGATAAATACCCATGCTCAATTCCAACAATTGTTGCTCATATAGAGGCTCTGTGCTTGTGTGTTTGTGTGTGTGTACACTGTTGTTGTTGTTTCTTAGAATGCACCTGCTTGTGGTATCATCCTCAGAAATGTTCCCCAGTATTCTAAATTACATCACTTCCTTCTCCAAAATGAATGACTCCTAGTGGTAACATGGAGTGTGGCTCTGTTTAGTTCTAAAGTGTGAAAAAGCATGAAATAGCTTATTGTTTTCCCTTCTGCTCTCCCTGGATATCCAAGAAAGACCAATTCTTTCAAAGAATTCTAATTTTATTTTAATTTTACAGAGAATTCTTTTGCCTTTGGGGAACTCTATAATTTATATTTAGAAAAGAACATTATTTGAACCCAGTTGCAACTGCATGAAATATTTGGTGCTGTGCGTATTAGGACATTTTATCTATTTCAGAAATGTAACTCAGTAGCATATAGATAGGCCTGGGAACATTCTAGAAGACCTTCTATTTCCATGCCAAATGCTCTTCTTTCTTGATAATTCAACTCTGAGACACCTAAACACAATGCAGTTTGACCTTTTCTTCTAAAATATCAATGAGCATCTTGAGCATGAATGTAGACTAACTATGACTTAAAGACTGCTCTGAACTTTGATAACACACAGTAAAAACTACACACAGCCTAGAAGCACAGACTCAGCCCTGACTTAATGCATCTCCTCTTTTTATTGTCTATAATTCTGTTCTGCTCCTCTTCGACTACAGAAAGAACCACGCTATTTTGTGAATTAAGTGTCGATTAATCTCCATATATCTATAACACAGTCACTTTTCATTCAGCAGGTAACAGTTTGATCTTTCTGTTAACCTTAAAGAGAAAAACAGGATGAAAGAGTCTAATTGATGTATAATCCACAGTTTTTGGGTGTGGAAAATGGATAGATAAAGAAGACACCATAAAGAAGAAAAAAATCCCCAAATAACAAGCAGTACAGTTGTAACAACCTTGGTAGTAAGAAAATGCTAAAATATTTCCTGTTTGAGAGAGACAATGAGTGGGGAGAGGACAAGGAAGAAGGAAGGATGAGAGGAAAAAGGGAAGGAAGGAAGGAAGGGAGGTGGCTGAAGGAAGAAGGGATGCTTGTCAGAAAGAATGCTTCTCAAATTGTAGTTACTTTGCAAATGTTTAATCCATCATCTGTAAAGGGGTCCTACAGAGAAACCTTTTTGTTTATTCCCTAGGATACACACATGATTGCTTATAATAATAATGTTTTTCTAATAGCCAAAATCTAGGGCAAACAGATTCAGCAGCTGTAGAAAATTTTTGGAATAATTATAGAGCACTGGCGTGAGTGAGTAAATCCAACTACCTACATTATAACGTATAATCTTATTTGCATTATACCAAAGAAAAAATTAATAAAGAATAAGTGTATTAGGATTGAATTTACATGAAGTTCAAAAGCAGAAAAGTATCTATATATCCATATACAATATTTTCAAATACTGTCATTTTTTTGTTCCTGTTGTTGATCTTCTTCATTTTTTCTTTCTTTTCTTTTCTTTTTCTTTCTTTTCTTTCTCTTCTTTCCTTTTCAATTATTGTCGCTGTTACCTAACTCTCCTGTTTTAGTCTCTCCAAAGCCTTTGTCAGTACTTATTAGAGAGAATCCAGACTCCCCACATGTGACCTTGACTACAAGCTAATTAAACTAATTAAATTCTATTCTACTTATTTCAGCTTATAGGTAAATGAATTCATACCTCTTGAAGTTCTAAAACCCTTTGTAATTCAAGACCTGAATGTGTTTGCACATATAAGGCAGAGTGGAGTTAACCCATGTGATATGGAAGTCAGATACAAGAAGTGGTACTGCCCAAGTCTTTTGAAGTCCAGAAGATCATGGGTGAGTCTGAGATGCTGAACACTGAGCTTTTTATACTGTTGGATTCGGGTTTGACTTTGATTTGATTGCTCCTGTGCCCCAGTTCTTCCCTCTTGAAATAAGAAGTTATGTAACATATTTTCGATTTTACAAAATCTCTCAGATACAAGATTATGGATTTTTAAAGAAACAATGAACTTTGATAGAATTTTTAAAGACTGTGGGATTTAACAATAGTTTATTGATTTTCAAGAATTTCATTCAATGTATTTTGATTAAATTCAGACACACCCTCACCTATCTGTCCATATCCTTCCTAACCCCTGCCTAATTTGATATCCTTTATTACTTTTTAGGCCTGTTGAGTCTAATTTGTGTCTCTAAATGCTCTTCAGTATAAGTCTTTCCCCTGAGTCTAGTCAACCTACACAGAATCACACCCTTAAAAACTGACTCCTGCCCTCCCAGTAGTGTTTTATCACAGTGACACAGAGGAAAATTGGATGGATGCCTACTGTGTATTGTTCTGCATTCCATAGCACACTGACCATTATTTTTATATCAGGTTCTCAAAACGAAAACTGAGTCCTACTACTAATTGTGTGAAATCGGATGTCAATGTAAAGTTCTTACATTGTATATATTACAGTGTATGATGGCTTTTATATTCTTTCCAAATGTGAACTACAGTCCTTGGAAGGGAAGATACAAATCTCTGTCGTCGAGCACAGCACCTGACTACTGGATGCACTCACTGAATATGCCATGCCTGCTGAACTGAAAGCCTGATTAGGAATGAAAAGGTCTCACATCATTAGAATGGATCCCTTAGTCAGCCATGATTTCTTACTGTTCTTTGGTCTAAAGGCAAAGGACAGTTTCATAGAACTCATCCTCTGCTACAGATATAGTCTATTTCACAGGGCTTATATCTCTGAAACGAGGGTGCTTAAAGCTTTTATTTTCTTTGCTGTAGATTGGCTGCTTGCGTTTGGCAGTTTTGGTTTGTCTTCGTCTTGTGTTTGATGTGGTTATAAAATAGAAAGCAGTCTGAATTGTATTCCTCATCCTTTCATTGGGTCTGACTTTTCCTTTTTGTAGTAGATAATAAGGAGCTACAGAACTGAAAATTCAGTATTGCAATCCATAGACAGACGCCATGAATATTTTGAATATTTTGGGAATTAGTTTGACAATAGAGTGAAATTTAAATTGTATGTAACTCAATGCTGACATCTTCTTCCACACAACATAGAAGCAGCCCACTGAATGCTAGCACCACAGAGTGTGTAAAAAAGATCATATGGAAACTGGCATTAACCCACTCAGCCAGCCCTATAGCTACCCTCAGTACATTTCCACTTGCAAATTATGGGGCTCATCTGTTCTCCTTGCCATTCAGTTATTGAGCTTTTCTTGGCCAGGCATGCCACCCAGGGCCAGTCTGGGCATTAAGCTGACTGTCTGGCCTTCATTAGCTGAGTCAAATTCATTCCCAAGAAAACACCCTCAGGCCATAAAATGCATCTGTGATTTGCTTATATTAGGTCATCTGATGAGCAGATGCGAATGGCTGTAGAAAAGGAGGGTCTCTTCTGCCAACTTCAATTTGTGCTGTGGAAGTTGCAGGCGGGGCCCATCAATGGTGCTATTTCTGGGTTTCAACATGGCATTTCAGACCATATAATTGTTTCTGCATCAGGAAACATAAAAATATGAATCCTTTTCACCCTGTGTCTCTCTTTAAGCATGTTGCTGGTTCAGAGGTCATAGGTGGTATAATGCTATGTTTGGCCCTATGCTCTAATCCAGTATATCCTCGTTACTCTTCCACAACAGGAATCTCTACATACATATTGTCACCAGGTCTTCTTAAGTGGTTTTCCAACTTGCTAGCCAAACTGATTTAGGATATTTTATGCTTACAGATTTCTATTTTGAGTCGCATAATTGCAGGTTAGAAAAGGAAAAGCCACGTTTTCCAGTTTTTTTTTCTTTAGAATACTTAGATTCCCTCTAATAATCTCAAATATAGGTGCCTAATTTATATTTAGTTACTTATACTTTATGTTTTTGGTACTGGGGAGTGAACCTAGGCAATCTAGGCAAGTAGTCTATCACTGAGTTGGAGCCCCAGGTTTGATTTTTTTATTAAAAGATAAATATATGTTGATTGATTGAGAATTTTAAACTATGTGCTTTGGTTATATTCTGACCAGTCCTTACCTGCTCCTCACTACACCCCCAAGTTCAGGTCCACTATTACTATTTATTATTTTCTTAAAAGCCTATCAAACCTAATTTGTGTACTCAAATACTCTCTTGTGTGTGTGTGTTTGTGTGTGCTTTTCTTGGAGCCTGATCAACCTACAGGTTGATGATGTCACAGTCTTAAAGAAACCTGCCACTCCTTCCTCAAGCAGTTTTTAATTGCCAATTGTGTTTCTGCTAGGACTGGGGCTTCTTTATTCACCTCCCCAAACCTGATGGCTTTTTGTTTGGCTTGGACTTGCACAAGTCTTGTGCATGCTGCCACAAGCCCTGTGGAATAATGTACAACTCCCCTGTGATGTCCAGAAAAGATTCCTTGTATTAATACACCTCTAGTTCTCATAATCTTTCTGTCTCCTCTTCCTGAATATCACTGTGATTTGGGAATAAATGATGTATTGCAGTTGTCCCAAGTAGGAATAAGCACTCCAAAGTCTCTTTTTATTTTCAAGTTAACCAATTGTGTGTTTTTTTGTGTGTTAAACTTCTGCTACAAGAAGAAGCTGCTCTGATGTGTGTTGAAAGATTCACTAACCTATGGGTGTAACAATAAGTCATTAGAAAGTGGTTTAATATTATGTCCCTTTATAATAATAACAATAATAATAATAATAATAATAATAATAATAATCCTGTCTAGCTACTGATTCTTGGATCTTATAACAGTACCAGGTATGGGATCCATCTTTGAGGTGAGCTTTAAATACCATGAGAAAGTAATTGTTTACTCCATAACATCCACACCACTGTTGTACAAAAGGTCATATTTTTTCCACGCTAAGCTTTATTACAGTGCCCAAGGTTACTTTGAACATTAAATTAATTTTGGAGTAATTTTATGCATGAGTACTGTAAATGCTGTATGTACACCATTTCTAAGCCTCCTTCCCTCTCCACCTACAACAATATGCCCACCACTCACTCTCAAATTCACGACCTCTTCTTTGTTATTCACACACACACACACACACGGCATAGTTAGTAAATTCTGTGTTGTTTATATGTGTATATCTTTGGAGCTGAACACTTGGAATCAGATAATCTCTTGGGGGCCTGTCCCTGGAGAAAAACATTCTCTCTCTCCCAGCATCCATTGACTATCTGTCACTCTTCATCTTCTGAAGGGCCTTGTGAAATTTTCCCAGTCCAGTTGTCTTTTTCTATAGGCATAGTCATTAGGGAGGTCTGGTTCGGTCAGCCATATTTTGAGCTTTTAGGTATACAGCTTCCATCTCATGTCTAGGAGATATTATCTGGCAGCAGGTGACGGGGTCCCTGTGCTCAGGGCCAGCCCTAGGGGACGAAGGATCTCCTCTGTTGGGGGGTGAGTAGGCATGGAATCAAAGCACACATACTGCGGGGGTTGAGTGAGAAGCAGGCAGTGGCAATCTACACCCTGATTGCAGCCGATAGTGCAGGTTCTTTCCAGATACTGGGCAGAAGCTGGTCTCATGACTGGCCAGAGCAAAGTGCCATGCCCATGGAAGCCATTCATCTATTCCTCATAGCAGGTGACCTGGCTAAGGGCCATCCTGCATTGTGCCCTACAAGCAGGTGTCCTGATCTTCTGACTCTTACAGCCTTTCTATACCCTCTTTCAGGATGTTCCCTGAGCCTTAGATTTGTCGACTGGATTATAGGTGTTTCAGTTGGGATTGGACACCCCAGAATCATCTATTCTCTCTGCAATGACCAGTTGTCTATCTCTGTAATAGTCTCCATTTGCTGCAAAAAAACAACAAAATTTAAAAAAAAAAAAAAGAAAAAAACAAACTTCTTCAATGAGGGGTGAGAGATTCACTTACCTATGTTTACAAGGGTATTTATTTAAGGCACAGTTGGAAGCTATATTAATTTAGGGAAATGACAGTAGTAGGCTCTCTTCCAAGGTTTAGTATTACTTCTGCATCCATAGGTAGTTGTGTGGAACAGACCTTGAAGTTCCCTGTTGAAGGAAACATCACATACTTCAGATATATGACTTGGAGAAATAGACTGAAACTGACCTAGAAACCTCCTCCCTGAGGACTAGGTCTCACAATATTGAAAGGTGTTATACTAGCTGCCAAGAAAGAAAAGTAATCCTACAGAGCTTTAAGGCCTGCCAACCACAACAATATTGGCCTAGCAAGGTATCTCCAGTGGAATGATAGTGGCATATTCAGGGTTGGGGAAGAGTGTGTAATCAACAGCTGTAAAATTGAACTTAAAATATACTCAAGAGGAAGGCATTCATATCTGGAATCATAAACTCATTTCTCTTTAAATGACTACTTTGACCTCTGGATTTTACCATACCTAATTAATTCTTTTGCAGTCACTGTGACTCTCTTTCTGAGTTATTTCTGGCATTGCAGGAGATTCATGTCATTTTCCCTCAAATATTAACTACTTTAAAAAAAATCAATTACTTCCATAGTTAATTCTGTAAATTTGTCCTTAGCCAGGGAATGAGACAATTCATGGACCCATATAGGCATAGAAATATTATTTGCATGTAATAATTCTTCAGTCATGAGTAGCTATAGCTACGATTGCAATATTGGCTAGCATAATAACTAATAGAAAGAAGTCATGGAATGTTTCTTTCATAGATTGAAAAGCCAGAAGAAAAGAAGGATCTCCTTGTCCTCTTCTGTGTCTGCTTCCTTCTCTGAAACCACAGTGATGCTGCAAGTCCTGGGCCTTGATTTTGACTCCATTTTCATTTCCCAAAGTTCATCTGACACGGACCTACGTGGTCAACATTCAGAAGGACAGCCAGGGAGCAGCAGGAAGAGAAGAAAAGGATCAACACAATGGCATCCATACACCATCCTCACACAGAGGGCCCGTGGCCCCAGGTCTTCTAGCCAGCTGCTTTCCTGAGAAGATAAAATGTTCATCAGGATTTAGGCCTTCACAGAGCTGGATTAATTATTTCTGGCCACTCAATCTTGTACTGCATTAGCACTGTGTTAATTGGTATCCTAGTGGCTTGAAAAAGTCGTATAAATCCAGTGAAATCTGTGTGCAGTCAGCTTGCCTAGAAAGGGAAAAAAAAATTCAATGTGGCAGGGCTCAAAGCCCTGGAGGATCGATAGGAGTTATCTGGGCAGAGATTTCATTGTATTTATATTACACACCTTGCCTCGTTCAAGCTGTTCCCTGGTTTTCTTGATCTGACATGTGGGAGTGAGGACAAAGCCAAGGTCAAAAACAAGGAGGTAAGCTGAAGGCTGGAAGCATTCTTGCCTCTCTGTGACTTGCATACCCAAACCTGGGTAGTGTCTTAGATGTTTCTTTGTCATCAGCTCAATCAAGTTGCTATTTAGTAAGAGAAAAATGCTATTTTTATCAAGATTGTGAGGCAGCAAATCTAGCATGAAGCACATTCACTTCCTGTGACATGGTTTTTCTTGTATTATTTTTGACTTCAGTATGACGTTCCATAATCAGGTCAGAACAAGTCATATGAGGTTGCCATTTCTGCTCCAGTCTGTTATAAGATATGATAGACAGTGACTGCATGAAGAAGAAAAATAAGAAATGTGTTCTGTAAAAATAAAGACCAATTCTCATTATATTCAATGATTTGCATAAAAATACACAGTGAAAACTGCAAGGGGCAAATGGGCACAAAATGTCTAAGAAGAGTTAAATCTTGATATTTAAATTCTGATACAAATCCCCTTCACACTGACAGAATCTCTAGTATATATATATATATTTTAAAATTGGGTCATTTAATGATTATCATTTCCTCCTGCTGGTGGAGTATTTTGCTGTATCGCAGAAGATAGCTAAATGTCTACTTAAACAGACATGATTAATGGTACCAGTTAAGTGAGGAGAGTGTATACTTTTATCTGATTTCCTAAACCTCATCTTTTCATATTTGTTTCCTGCTGGAGGACATCCACTTTGCCAATGAAACTGGCATTTGAGTCTGGATGAGTTGTGAGTAAAATGCACACAGATGTCAAAGTTAAGATGAAGAACAGAATGAAACACTAATAATTACATACAGTCTAGTAATATGATATATTGGATATATTGAGTTAAATGAAATATATTGTTACATTTAACTTTACCTAGCTATTTATCTAAGAAATATCTATTTACACATGTACATATACTTAAAATAATCAAGATAATGATTAGAAAAATTTACCTATGTGGCTTCTAATATATGTCTGCTGTGTGAAGTTGCTCTAAAGCATAAGTTTGATTTTCACCTGAGTTTTTGAAGCCTTCTTGAGTAGATACACACTTGAGCTACATGTAGTTCATTCATTCATCCATCCATTCATCCATTCACAAAATATTCCAAAAAGTCTGTTCTCCATTCATGTTCTATAAGAATTTTTCTATATTCAGAAAAGAAACAGGTGGAGATCTTGATCTTGGTGCTGTCAATATTCATCATTTAAGTTCTTTTAGTGAACAGCAGTTATTTCAGAAATTTTGTAGCAAACAAGAAGTCACACTTAAATCCAGACATTTGAGATTGTGAGAATCAAAGAGGAAGACGAGCCATTGAAAGATGTTAAGAAGGAATTGATATCTTTGAAATATCATTAATGAGATATGTGCTAATCTTGAAAGCCAAAATTTTTCAATAAGTAGCAAAAACAGTCAGTAAATTAATGGGGGTTGGTCATTCCATGGTCTCACCCAGAATTAGCCTAACCTTCATGGCGATGGCATCATTGTGAAACAGTTGTCCTGAGAAATACAATGAACAATGTGTAGAGGATACCGAGCTTATACCAAAGTTTGCAAAATGGAGAGATTACAAATCACGGCCTTCATCAAAAACATTTTTATGTATTTATGTATCTCTGTGTATACATGTCATGTATGTGTGTGGGGGGGTGACTGCAGAGGCTGGAAAAGGCAATCAAGTCCCCTGGATTGACCCCTGAGTTGGTTGCTGATAACTAAACTTGTGTCTTCTTTAAGAGTATCAAGCACTCAACCATGGAGTCATCTCTCCAGTCACTATCTAAAGTTTCCCAGTATAGCTGGTAAGACATGTATTAGCATTGAAACAATGAGCATCTTCAGTCCTTAGTCCTCAGAATGAGGGTGTGTAATAAGACAAACAGGAAGGATATTTATAAAAAAGCCAAAAACAAGTGTTCTTGAATACCAATAATGATGGGTTTGTGTCTAATTGTGATTTTTGAGTTTGAAATGTAAGCCAGATTCATCCAGTATTAAACACCTGCATGTGTCTGGATCTGCATTATAGGCTAACAAAATTCCAAAGAGTCTCAACCTTCACAAAGAAGTTTATTTATAACTTGGAAGGAGCGTGAAGAATAACCTAAGAGATAAAAATAAATGAACTTTGCAATTTGTCAATGTAAACTTTAACTATTATGACTTCTTCGTGGCCATTGCAAGTTCCACAGCAAACACTAAATTGAGAGTCATTTGTCAGAAAGAAGAAAGAGAATGAAAACAAGAACAAAAGATTAGGGGGTACTTAGAATCCATTTAAGTAGACTAATGTCATTATGCAGTTGGCTCATTGGATAAGGGAAATAAAGGCTTGTTAGTAGAGAAAAATATGTGTTACAAGCACAGATCGTTGTTTGAAGAGGTGACTTGCAAATTTGAAAAGAAAGTCCCTATGAGAAACTGGCTTCAGCTCTATGAATTACCAACCTCACAAGAGATCTTTTAGGAGAGAGGTATCCATTTCAGAATCCTTAATGGAGATATAAAAGGTCTGTGATTATTATGATGTACTAAAAGCACTGGCTGGCAGCTTAGGTAAACAAGTATTAGAGTGACCACAAATAACGAGGGGGAGCTGACATTTGTTCCTATTCTGGGAGAGGTTAAATCTATAGACAATTGAAGTCTTAACATTGACTGCTCCGGGCAGTTTAACAGAAACTCCAGTGCTAAAGAGGAGGCACACAGGTAGGGTCACCCACGTTTACCGATCTGCATACCAATCTCAAGTGGATTCGCTCCTTTGATTCTCTGTAAAAAAGATTTATTGAAGGAGTCTTCGAATACCAGGAAACTGACTTTCAGGGCTGTAGATATTGTAAGGCATTTAACCCAGTTCTGAGAGGTTTCCAGTTCCTGAATCAGGGATATGTCAGTATCAGTTCATGTTATTTTCTCTGAGTTAGGAAGAAGTATAGGACACAATAGGAAATGTATTTAAACCTCTATGAGGCACTAACTGCATCTTAGACTGGGAACTTATGTTCTACACAGATGTGTGCTTGTGTGTGCAATATACAATGCATATAATTTATTAATTTGAGCAACAGTTTGGTTGATTTAAAGTGTTGGATGCTTCTCCCATCCTATCCTTCTATCTGAGAGCTTTGGAATTTAAAAAGGATGCTCCCTTCATTGCACACCCCTTGTTCCCCCCCCCCTTTCCTTCTCTCCCGTTACATCTTCTCATTGCTTTCTTTTTTCATTTTATTCTTTTCATCTGATTTCTTTTTTGCTTCCTCCCATCTTTTCTTCTTTTCAGGGTTATCTTCCTCTACATAGTAAGTTCAAGGTGAACCTGACTTTTATGTATCTTGTCTCAAAACAAAAAGAATAAGTCTCTGTTGGAAAATGTTGTATGTGAAATGATAACAAAATTCATGACGTTTCTTTGACAAGTCGTGATGAATGTCTTGATCATTGAGTATATTACATGTTAACACTGAAGTGAAGCAAAAACTTGAAGTGGATTTTCCTGGTCATCACTTCACAGCACAATGGCAAGTGCCTTTTTAAGAAAAAACAAACTGGTATTGTATTTAGGTTCATAGTGATATCTATATGTAATGATTTTGAGAGGGTAGAGTTGCTCAAGTTATCATCCTAAGTGGCTGAGCCAGAACTCAAAAAGCATATCAGTCCAAAGCCTGGCATCTCTATGACCACAGTTTGATGTCCACTTCCCGGTCACTGTCTTTGCCAGTCACAGGGAATGCAGGCAGAGCTAATTATAATATAATGATCCCCCTTTGTCTAGCATGTTTTGTTCAGGTATCTGCAACAGGAAACACCTATAGAATGAAAAACAGTAGAAACTGATCCCTGGAGAGGTCAACTATACCCTACAGTTTTCTACTGTGGTTTTCAATATATAGCAGCCTTAAAGATTATATAGAGGTCTTGAAAAACTATCATTTTTAGGGGCACATCTCTATAATTTCTGATTCAAGCTTTTGGTCGTGGATCCTGGGACATTCGCTTGTTTCATCTGCTAGCCTGCTTCATGCACTGTCCCCAAATACCAAACTACTTAAAATAGGAAAGGTCTATTTTGACTCAAGGCTCCAGTGATTATATTGCATGTTCTTTTGCCTATTGTGACACAAATCAAATGGGCAGCAGGAATGGTGGGGCAGAACCACACACACACAGAAGCCAGGAAGCCACCAAGAAAAAGAAAGGGTTCAGGCACTGTGGGTAGGTCTCCATCTCCAGCACAGTTGCTGTGCTCCAGCCATCCCAGAGAGTGGAGGATGATCGAATAGGGCCTCAGGTGCCTCAGAGTATGACGGGAGGAGTTCCCGGGATACTGTGTAGGTGGGCAGTTCAGTTACAAAAACCAAGGCAGGGGTTTATATAGGGAGACATTTCTGACCATTACAGAAGGTGGGAAAGTTCAAGGTGGGGTCTTCAGGTAAAGGCGGGAAGGTTGTAGGGCAGACATGGTAATTAGGAATGAGGAAATGAAACCCAAAAACCTGGTTCTGGTCTGGGGTGATCTTTGTGGGGGAAAAGAAGATTCCTATTTGCAGTGGCTTCCTGGAGCTAGGTTATCACATCAGGCAGAGCAGGCCAGGCTCCTACCGTCCCTTCAGGGTATCGGGGTTGCTTGGCTTTGCTCAATACCTTTTATGATAGACCGAGTCCCCATAAGGCACGAGAGGCCCTTTTAAAGACAGACTTTCAGTTCCCTCACTTCTTCCAACCAGGCTCAACCATTTACAGTTCCATGACTCTCTGAAAGTCTATTCAGATTTTGAATCTGTCCATGGATAAAAGCAGAGCCTTTATTATACAATCATTTCCCCAAAGCCTCATTCATATCAGAGCCTTAGCCTTCATTACATGATCTTTTGTGTAGTGATGTGATAGAAGGACTTCAAATCCAAACACTAACAGCAACTTTCTCCATGATCCTGCTTTTGTGACTGAGATGCCAGTTTTGAGAATTTCTACTTCCTTATAATTGGGTTAAACTTTGGAGGAAAGTATTTTCATGTTACCACATGCGTACAAAGGTCAATTCCTGGGCCTGGAGACATGGGTCAGCCATTGAGAATACTTGTTGTTCTTCCTGAGGACCCAGGTTCAACCCTGTAATGGTAGATAACAGTCATTCATAACTCTAGTTCCGGGGGATCCAACATCCTCTTCTGGCTCTATATCATTTGCTTGCATGTGAAGGCAAAACACTCATACAAATAAAATAATAAGTCAATAATAAATAGAAAAATGTCAGTTCCTGAATATCATCTTGACCAGCAGTGTCATGATGAGCAGAGTAAATTATTGCTGGGTCCTGTTCTGCATTTTCACTCTGATAGCATGTCTTAGTTATATTTATCACTGCCTTGACAAAATCCCTGACAACAGCAACTTAATGAACGGAGAATTTCTTCTGAAGCAGAGTTTAAAGGTACTATACATCAAGACATCAGGAACGCAGTGGGCATTCCTGTTCAAAACTGATCAGGAAGCAGAGAGAAAAGAATGGTGATCTCCAGCCTTCTCTCACACTTGCTCTTCTGTACTCACCCTAGGACTCGTGGTCCAGGGAATGGTGAACCCAGTAGACAGAGTGGTTTCCCTTTCACTTCAGTTAACCAGGTCTAGAGAAATGCAGCGTGCTTGTCTCTGAGGTCACTGTAGACCCTGTCACATTGACAAAAATAACCATCCCAGAGGTTCTCAGAATGCAGCTGTAGTAGATCTAGGCATGTTTGCCATGAGTCAAATCACTGGATCATTTTCTCTCACTTTTCCTGGAATTTGTATTGTTTAAGGTGATGATCCAACAACTAGTCTCCTTTGATAGTGCTCACACTGTCCACAGAATGTTTAGACCATGGGAGACAAAGAGACGTTTGGAATCAATGACACCTAAATATAATTCTCAGGTTTTTCAGTTTATAGGTGGATTAACAAAATATATTATTACTTTACTTAATGCTGATCCTATATCTTATGGGTGTCTAAAAATGAGTCTAAACTTAATGTAAATTCTTAAAGTAGCATAGCAAAACTATCCTTTTATTTGTATTTTAGCTGTATATACCTATCATTAACCTTAGTTCTATGATGCTCAGAAATGTCGGACCATCATCATTTATGCTGTAGCATCTAATATAATTAAGGAAATTAGTCTTTATAAATGGAAAATATTATTTTTAAGTAAATATGAAGCATTATTCAGGTCAATGTAAACAAAGACTTAAAAAATAATTGACAAGGCCTTGATGCCTGCACTCACATCTGTAGATGACAGTAGAAAAGGAGGAAAGGAGGAAGACATTGTGTTAAAGGCCATCAGAGGTCTGTAGGAACTGTGAGCTAACAATTTGTGGTACCTGTTTATTGTCAGCTGTGTGAAATGGGCTCCCGGAAGCTTTCTCCATAGAGTTGGAATTAATACTTTGAGAATTGTTGACTAGCCACACTTCAGATGAAGGGCAAAGCAGGAGTTCCTGATCATGGGTTAGTCAAAGGAGCACTGACATTAAAGCTTCCCCAAGTTAAGGTGTCCTTGGAGAGGTGAATGAGTCCTTCAGGATCTCACAGACCCATCACTACTGTGAGAAAGGTAATGAATTGCACCTGTCAATTAGGATGCTGGGCCAAGTAGGTGGCTTGACCTGGTTCATTTCTACAGAGTAAGAGTTGGGCTTAATACCCAGCTGGGGTCTGCAAGTTCACAGCAGCTCTGGACCATTTTCTCCAAGCATCTCTGATCAGGAAAATGCTGCTTTTGAGGACCCAAGGCCATAAATTTGCTTTCAAATAATTTGAAGAACGGTTTCCTTGTTCTCTGAGGAACAAGAAGAAGATTCTGATGGGCAGCAGGAGAAGACTGAGAATTTGCCTTTGACTTTACATGCCTGATTTCATGTAATCCTCACAGCTATTCACCACATCTGTAAATAATCTTTTTATTGAGTATAATAAACCCATGCAGAACATTGAAACTTCAGGAGGAATTGAACAGGAGTACTGAACAGATTTCAGCAGTCATAAAGGGCAGAAGGTGAAAAGAATAGAATTCTTGATATTTTCCTTTTTCGAACTACATTTATTTATTTGTAAAGTGTATCGGATTATAGGTGTGTCCTTCAATGTAAATTCAAGGTATAGAACTGAGGTCATTGGGGCTACCAGCAGTGATTTTTACCTACTGAATCATTTAGCTGGCCCTGCTGATATTTTTTCTTAACTAGCTCATAATTATTCCTCAATTTCAGGCATTTGGATACTTGAGCTATAATTGAATTATGCAACCATTCTAACATTTTTTTTTTCCAAAAACTGTTTTGGCTTCATCTTAGAAAGCATTCAGTAATGTGCATATCTGATGTTTAACTGAAACAGAAAAATCTAAAAATATATATATATATATTATCTGCTTCTGTTCTAATTATTGTTATGATATATGAAGAAAGCATCGGCTCAAGTGAGCAAGCTTTTTTCCTTAGCTACCTTCCTTCTTCTCTCTTTCTTCTCTCTCTATTCTATCTTCTTCCTCTCCCTCAATCCTCGGGAACACAGATACCTATGCTTTGGCTTTCATACCTCCCACTGTCTCCACGTGATTTTCCCAGCTTCTTCCTCCAATATCTGGTTGCAAAGTAGGTTACCACCTCCACAGATCACTACCTCATAGCCTCAGGATTCCTGAGTCTCTCTTAGTATCAAAGAAATAAAAAGAAAAAATGGAGACAGGAAGTGGAAATTCATAAGAGTTGAATGAAAAGGTGAAGGAAAATGATGGGGTTATTAGCACGTTCCAGGTTTGGTATCTGAGGTGACCAGGTTCGAATATCATTACAAACTCCACTGAGTCCCCGTATGATAATCATAACATTGGCCTATTTCAGTTTTTAGGTGAGGAACACAGGATCTCAGAATGGTTGTTTCTTGCCTAAGGTCACCTGCTGGGAAGCCATAAAACCATGATGAGGAACTGGATAATCACTTTTGAGCTGAGTCTTTCAACCTCTTTTATCTAAACTTGATGATTATAAAAAGTTCTCTGTACTGAATTCCTCACTTAAAGTTTTTACTCACTCCTATAGATTTTTCTGAAAGAAACTGACTTAAGTTGTCAAGGAAAGATCTGTAGCCTTACTGTAGGATTTTTTGCTGTAGTTTTCTGGTAAAGTTCATAAGCAGCCCAGCCTATGTCACACTTTTACATTCTGAAATACTACAAAGGCACCCAACCTTACAAAAAACATTAATTCTGGAATGTAGTATGGAGGAACTTTCCTGTTTATATCACTTAAATGGGTATTTCTCTTTCCTACATAAACCAGGAGCTGAACATATGTGTCTTACAAAACTCTGCATTTATAGCATGACACGTTTTAAAACTGAATTCCTGTGAATAGAAATCAAATTCTCGGACTCATTGCCTTGCTCAAAGACCAACCATATAAAGAAGAAGCCATATTTGGACTAATTATGTCTTCGGAATGAATGAAAACAAAACAAGAAAATTTGTTTGCTTAATTTTCTTTTATGTCTGAGTGGAAATCTGGTAAACTGGGATGCCAAGGCCTTTGGAATGAGAATTTCAATTAACACCTGGTCACTTATGAGCTGTGGGACATATCATTATCCAGCCTCAGCTCCTTATCTAAAAATGGTGTTAAGAGTCCCTTGGGAAACTGGAGAAATTAACTGTGTAGAAAGTTCAATGTGCATTTATGTGAAGAGGAAAATGAATACTACTAATCTCACAACTTATCTTCTTCCCAGTCACTTACATAATCAAGACTCTATTTTGCATCTCTAAACACAAAGCTTAATGAAAATTCTGAAATCTTATCTGAGTAAGGCTCTGTTGTGAAATCAGAGGTGATTCAAGAAGAGGATTTTATGAACATTTCTTAAATAAATTTATTGAATTTTTGTGTATTTATACAGAACATCTCAATAAATATTAATTATTTTTATATGCCTTTCTACACTGGTACTCTCCCATAGGCCTCCAGCTGGAATTCATACATTCTCTCATATGAGTTAAGGCCTATTGTTTCAAGTTAGTGTCCTGAGTCCATTCCTCAGTGCAAATTCATCAACTAAGGTATAGTTGGCCAATCTAGAGTCCTTCACTTTGGGAATATCAGCTCTTTCTCATCCAGCAGTAATCAGCTTCCAATATTTCTTCCTCTAAGACTGAGATCTGCTGCCTATCTATGTAGTTCTATACTGGGTTTTTGTCTGCTTGACTTTGCATGGATCTTGTGCATA
Source organism: Eospalax fontanierii (assembly GCA_035773235.1). Classification (NCBI taxonomy): domain Eukaryota; kingdom Metazoa; phylum Chordata; class Mammalia; order Rodentia; family Spalacidae; genus Eospalax; species Eospalax fontanierii. The sequence goes on from CM069552.1 coordinate 21,999,884, forward strand.
CTTTTACCATTATTCTAGGCTCATATGAGCAAGGCCCCAAGATGTTGTAGGACCCTATTTCCTTATGGTAATGTACCACTCTCTGGCTCTAACAATCTTTTTGCACCCTTTTCTGCAATGGTCCTTGGGCCCTGGGTGGGTGAAAATGATCTAGGAGTCCTGTCCAAGGACCTGCATTCTACAAACTTTTACTCTCTATGCTTTTCCCATTTTTGACCTTTTGTGTTCCTGGCCCTCTGTTGCATGAGGGTGCTTTATTAATGAGAATTGGGATATCATTAATGTCCTCTTTGCCCCTTGTTCTATGTTGCGTGAGCCTTAGGTGGAGAGCTTGCATTGTAGATATGCCACTTAGACTTGGACAGGTCATAGACAATGTCTGTGTGTGACCAGCTGTAGTACGTTGTAATAGTCTCAGTCTGGTGCCAGAAAAAAAGCTTCTTTGATGAGTCATGACTGGGATATTTGTCTGTAATATAAGGATCCATATTTTGAACATAGTAAGAAATTACATTAGTCTAGGTTTGTGGAAGCCTTGGGGTTTTCCCTAATATCTATGACCTCTCCAGTCATGTGTATTTGGCTATGTTTTCCAGTACCACGCATGAGTTTCCTCCTATTCTGGGAGATTTTAGTCCAATTAAGTAGCTATTGATTTGCCCAAGACAAAAATATCATTGCTACACCAATGTCATGTGCTGAGCCAATCATTGATTCATTGATGTGGTTATTTGGTCTTGAAGCTGGTGTTGGACCATCGATTGGTGTTTTTCCTTAGCAGCAGCTTATGTAGTGCTCTCAAAAGGTATGAGATCTAGCCTTCAGGGGAAGTGACTGACTTCCAGGTCAGTTCACACTCCACTGCTCCAAATCCTATATCTGAAGTATGTTCTGTCTTCAGTGATAGGGCCTTACTTTCCAATTCTGGCAAGCAGTCAAAGGCTGTTGCAATAGCATGTGTAATCTTGGAAGTCTCTTGGGTCACCCTGACCAAAATCTCATAGGGAGATTGTTCCTGTTAGTGCTGTTTCTTTTTCTGTAGCCTTCAGCTCTGTACCTGGGCTCCCATAGAAATAATTGTATGTGCAAGTTTTCATTAGGTTGTTGGAATAATATGATTCCCTCTTTGTTTTTTATACTAGCTAGACATTATTTTTTCTCTTTTCTCTATCCAAGTCTAACTCTTCCTCCTCATCATTTGAAGTTTCCCATTTTCCCCATTTCTCCCTTGATAAAACCAGTCATCTATGGTCTCATCTCTCTTGAGCTGCCTTTCCTCTTATCCACAAGTTCCTTGTATAACCTTCTCTCTCCCCTCCCATTTAAATATCGCCATTTTATCTATTTCCCCCTTAGTAACACTTGTCTTCTAGTGTTCTTCTCTCTCAGGTTCATTCTTTCTCTTTACCTCCCTTGTTCCTTTCCACTTTCCTGGTTCCTGCAGTTACATCTGGATATATACTCATGTATAAGGATTTGGTGCTAGGTTCCTCATTTAGGGCCATGCAACCATCACTGGTTTTTATGATTCTGTGTTACTTTACTTAACAGTTTTTACTTGCATCCACTTACATGCAAATTTCAAGATTCCATCTTTTTTTTTTTACCACTGAGTGAAACTCCCTTGTGTAAATGTATGCATTTTCATTATCAACCAACAAAAATGGCTGTGCAAGTATCTCTGCAATAGGATGAGTCCTTTCAGTATATGCTAAGGCGTGTTATAACGGAGTCAAATGGTAGGTTCATTTTTAGTTTTCTTAAGAGTTTTTCACCCTGCTTCCCATAGTGTTGGGGGTCCCAACACTCGGGGACAGGCTGAGGGGGCCAAAGTGTCTCCTCCATGTGGTGAGGGGGCTAATAGGTGCAGATAAGAGACACCGACTCCAGGAGTTGAGTGGAAAGCCAGCTGCAAACTCATTTTTTCAAGAAAGAGCCAGAGTCATATACATCTTGTTAGCCAATAGCCTTATGGGGTGGGGTCCTGACTGCAGCCAATTGTAGTTTGTTCCCAGGTGGATTAGCTTCTCTACAGGTGCTGGGCAGAAACTGGCTTCACAACCAACCGGTGTGGAGCACCACACCCACGAGAGCCATTCTTCCATGCCTCCTGGCAGGCGGCCTAGCTAGGCCCACCCTGCATTATGCCCAACACCATAGGAACTGTATGAATTTTCCATTAACCAGCAGTGAATGAGCACCCCTCTTAACCCACTTCCTCTTCAGCATTTGGTATTATATGTTCTCTTGATGTTTGTCAGTCTCACTGAGGTAAGATGATCTCTTAAAGTGGTTTTAGTTTGCATTCCCCTTTTTACTAATAGCAATGAGCACATTTTAAGGTGCTTCTCAGCCGTCTTTCTTTCTTCTTTTGAGAACTCTGTGCTCAGAATTTTACCCCATCTTTTAACTAGGTCATTTGTTATCTTGATGCTTTTTGAGTCCTTTATATATTCTTGATGTTAAACCTCTGTCAGATATGTTGAAGAAATTTTTCTCCCACCTTGTGGGCTTTCCCTTCACATCCTTAGTTGTATCTTTTGCTATACAGAAGCTTTTAAGTTTAATGAGGCCCCAGTTGTTGAATGTTGACCTTAATTCCTGAGCATCTGATAGATATTTGATTTAGAAGTCCTTTCCTTCACCTATATCTTCTAGGTTACTTTGAAAAGTTTCAGAGTCTCAGGTTTCACACTGAGGTCTTGATCCATTTAGAGTTGACCTTTTGTGCAAGATCAAAGATAGGGGTCTAGTTTATTCTTCTGTAAGTGTAGGTCCAGTTTTGCCAGCACCATTTGCTAAAGATGTTATCTTTCTTACACTGAGTAGTCTTGGCCCCTTTGTCAAATATCAGGTGGTTGAAATTGAATGTACTCACATTTTGGTCTTCGGTTATGTTCCACTGATCTATAGGTCTATTTTTGTGCCAATATCATGTTGTTTTTATAACTATAGCTCTGAAATATAGTTTGAATTCTGGTTCTATAATCCCCCCGGCACTGCTCCTCAATCTATTTGATGCACTTTGTGCTTCCATATTAATTTTAGGATTTTATTTTCTAATTCTGTAAAGAATCCCATGGGGATTTTGATTGACATTGCATTGGTTCTATAGATGGGTTTTTGGTAGGATGGTTATTTCTGTTGATTCATGAGCATGGGTGGTCTTCCATCTTCTGGTGTCTTCCTCAATCTCTTTCCTTAAAGAATGAAAAATTTCACTATATATTTCTTTAATATATTTTGTTAGGTTTACACTGAGATATTTAATATTTTTGAGGCTCCAGTGAATGGGAAGTTTTTCATGTTCTCCCTTCACACCTGCTTGTTATTGGTATATAGAAATTTTACAGATTTTTGTAGATGAATTTTATAACCTGCCACTTTAGTGAAAGTGTTAATCATTTCTAAGACTTTTATGGTAGAATTTATGGCATATTTTAGGTATAATATATCATCTGCAAACAGGGATAATTTGACCTTTCCTTGCCAATTAGTACTCTTTCAATTTCCTTCTCTTGTCTTATTGTTCTTGCAAGAGTTTCAAGCACTATATTAAAAAGCAGTGGAGATAGTGAACAGGCTTCTCTGATTCCTGATTTTAATGTGAATGCTTCCAGTTTTTCTCCATTAAAATGATGTCAGTTGTGGTCTGTTGTATACAGCTTTGATTATGTTGAGGTATGTTCCCTATAGTCCAATTCTCTCTGGTACTTTTAACATAAGTATATGTTCAATTGTGTCAAAGGCCTTTTCTGCACGTATTGAGATGACTATGTGATTTTTGTCTTTGAGTCCATTTATATGATTTATGATATTTACTGACTTACATATTTTGAACCCATCCCTGCGTCTCTGGAATAAAGCTGAATTGATACTAGTGGATGATCTTTTTGATATGTGTCTATATGCGGTTTGCTTGAATTTTGTTGAGAATGAATTTTTGCTTCTATTTTCATTAAGGATATGGGTCTACAGTTTTCTTTTTTGGTTGTATCTTCATCTCATCTTGGTATTAGAATGATGCTGACTTCATAGAAGGAATTTCATAGTTCTCTACTTGTTTGTGTTTTTCTTTTTGAATAATTTAAGTAGCATTGGGTATAAGTCTTCTGGAAGAAATCAGCTGTGAATGCATCTGATCCTGGGCCTTTTTTTTAAGTCAGGAGGTTTTGTATGACTGTTTCAATTTCATACATCATGCAGAGGGCAGGTTGAACTGAGGGTAGTCCATAAATGTGAGGTACTTAGAGCAAAAAGAGGCTTGTGCCAAAGGCTAGAAGGAGAATAAGATGTGGGGTGGGGGAGTTTGTAGCTATTCAAGTGGCACAGGATTGAATATGTGGTGCAAAGAAAAGGATTTTAATTGTTGAGATGATGAAGCAAAAGGATATGGGAATAGCGACAATAGAACAAGAGGAGAGAAAAGGACAAGGGAGAAGGAGAGAGGGAGATGTCCTCAGAAGAATGTAGTTGCTCTAAACTGTGTTTTCTCTCTTGATGCCTGGTGCAAATATGATCTTGTAGACTTTATTGCATTCTGATCTCCTGAGAAGCCTGATTGTTACAGCATTCTGTAAGAATTATCTCTCATATTCTATACAATTCAATTTGAGAACTAAAACTGACATCAGAAGCAGAGGTGGAAAAACTGTAGATGTGTGTCACAGAAGTATTCAACAAAATCACATTGGGAAACATGATACTGTATATTTATCAAAAGCTGCTTTGAGGCCTTGGCAGTAAGCTTTATGGAGCATCATGATCCCTAAGCCATCTAAACTGAAACTAAAATTAAATTGGTTTCTTTAGTCATTAAAGGACCAGAGTTAGTTCTCTCCAACCAGAAAATGGCAAAATTGGACAAACATTCCAGACTCTGAGGTGTACAGAATTGATTTTGAGTGACTGTCTCAGATATACACCAGTTATGCATCCCAGCTCTGTCATTTAAGAACAGAAAACTCTGGCAAGTTGATGAAAGGGATGGAGACTCAATTTCCATTTCTGTTAAATCAACATAACAGTGCCTATCTTTTGGGTAGGATGATGAGAGACAGAAATTAAACAGAGAAAGGGGGTAGGAGGAAAAGTTAGCATCAGGAAAAGATGAGGAGCAGGCACATCAGAAAAGCTCCATTTCAGCTGTTTATGTGTGACTTTTAAGGCTACTGTGCAGTTAGAAAGACCTCTAATCAATTCAGCCTGAGTGGTTCATGTGATTCATAACCTCAGTTCTATTCTTCCAGCATAGATCTTTCATAGTGTTGTTTGTAATTATTTATAGCTTATTCTTCTCATAGGAATCCTGTCTTTCCTGTCTACAACTGATATAGAAACACATCATTCAAATTCATGTTGAACTATGATAGCTTGGGTACATAGCCTCAAGTGTTGCAACACGTGGTCAGTTGGTGGTACAGTCTGGAGAGGATTAGAATGCCTAGCCTTGCTAAAGGAAGTAGTTACTGGGGTGGGCTTTAGGAGTTATAGCCACATCTGTTTCCAGCTTCACTTTCACTGCTTCCTGGTCTTGCCTGAAGATGTCAGTGCTCAGACTGCTTCCGATGAGTCCCAAAGACTATTCCTTCTGTAAATCTCCTTGGTCTCAGTGTTTTGTTACAGCAACAGAAAGGTAACTAATATGCTTACTGAGATTCAGTAATTCTATTTGACCTGCGAGCCCCATTAAAATTCTGAAAATTAATGATTCCTAATCAATTAGATGGTCTAGGAAGATGATTTTTGCAGCCATTTGGTTACTCAGAAAATTTAGTAAATTTCTTTATATAGTTTCTTTTCCTACTTAGTATATTTTTACTTATTTTATTGAGTCTTTGTGGATTTCACACTATGGATTCACACATTCAGACCATTTCCATTTCTCCTGTCCCCACTTCCACATTACAACTCCCCAACCCCACCACAATTCATGGCCTCTATTATTTTTTTTTAAGGCCCATTGACTCTAATTTGTCTTCCTTGCTCATGGGTATGAGTCCATCTCTTGCAGCCTGGTCAACCTACCTGGTGTCACATCCTTGAAATTTAACATTCTTTCTTCCAATATCCACCATTTGCCAATCATTTCTTTGCTAAAGGTGGGACTTGTTTCTTATCCTGTTCCCTATGCTTGGTGTTTTCTATGACTTGAGTTTGTGCGGACTGCTTTTACAATTTCTGTGAGTTCATATGCGCAACAGCCTTCCTGTCTGGAAATCACTGTTTCCTTGAAGTAATAACCCACCTCTGTCTCTTACAAACTTTCTGTCCCCTTTTCCAAATAATACTGGGGCTTTGAGAGGCAAGAGTATGATATCACTGGTGCATTTAGGGCTTGGAATTCTGTAGTCCCTTCGCTAGCATTTCTAATTAACAGAAGCCTCCAGATGATCCAGAATATATTTACGCTACTCCACTGTTCCTTTGGCTGGCTTCACCCTCCTCCCTCAGATTCGATTTATTTTATTTGTGTGTGAGTGTTTACACATGTACTCATGTATTTGTGTGTGTGTATGTGTGCATATGCTTGTGGAAGAAAGAGGCCAATATCGTGTCATTCTCAGGCACTATGACTGTTTTTTTTTTCTTTTTGAATTTTTGCAATTTTCATACAAGATATTTTTTGTCATCCTTAGTTCCATTCCCTTATCCACACCTCCCCTTACTAATCCTTGCCTAATTTAATGTACTCCATTACATGGAAAATAAGGCTTATAGAGAGTATTTTCTCTCCAAATGTCCTTCTATCTGGGTGCATCCAGTGGAGCCTAGCAAACCTACAATGAGTAGAACATTTGAAAGAGAGTATCTCTCCCTCTCCTGTTGGTTGCCAATAGTTACACAGGTAAGCTTGGCTCCTTACACTCTCCCACATCTCTGCTGGAATTGTGTCTGGTTTGAACTTGCATGGGACTTATGCATGTTTTCTACACTGCTGTGAATCTTACAAGCTACAAAAACATATGGCCTAGCAAGATATACTCACTGTTGCAATAGTGGCATGACTACTATGGGAGTAACCAACCCCTTTATTATTGGGTTTAAGGTTCACTGCATTAGAAGGAGCCCGTAGCTGACATTCATATTGGGCATAAGAACCTGAGACTAGAGATGTCACAGGGCATAGGGGAGAGCCTAGTAGTAGTTTCCTACAATATGGATGTAGTATTGAACTGACTCTTCGTGATTTATTACTATACTCATAGATTAATGTATCTATCAACTCTTGCCAGTGAATCTTTCTTATGCAGCCGATGTTGATTAACACAGAAACCTACAACTGGCCAAGATGCTGATAGCAGAAAGCTCCAGAGTGCTTATTGTAAGAGCTAGTGTTGGTGGATGACCATGAGGAAATAGTTTTCCAGACAGTAGGCCAGCTACTAATATGAAGTCAATCTTGTTTTCTGAAACTGACTCTTTCAATCGCCTGGATTAGATGTTCAGTAAACCCTGGGGTTCCATTTTCTTTATCTATTCAGCATTTGAATAGAGCACATAACTCCTCCTCTCGTGGTTCTGTTTGTTTTTACCTAGGTGGTAGGGATTGAACTCAGGTTCTCATGTTAGCTCTTTACCAACAAAATCATCTCTCCAGCCCCTGTCTGTTTTTATGGTGAAATATAAAGGCCACATTAGGAACTAAATAATTGTAGAAAAGTTTATATATTAATGTAATGTGAAACCAGATTTAGTGCTGTGATATTGCTACTCCGCATGTCTTCAGCCCTATTATTACATTGACTCTAATTACAGCTATTATCTTCCTTGTCACCTTTTTCTATATCTCCCTATTTTATTTTTCTTTTCTTTATATTAAGGAAAATAATTAAATCTTCAGATCTTATTTGCATAAAAATTTGTATTGCTCTGAATTGAGAATGTAAGCCTCAGTTCATAGAGGAATTCTGAAATTCATTGATGAGATTTTATATTTTCTTTTTAATTCTATTGTTTCTTGGAGTTTTCAAAATAATTTTTTAAAGAAACTGAAGCTACATATGTACATATGCTATTGTGTTTACTTTGCATGTTATTATGTGGGCAATAGACTATAAAAGTTTGTTCTATTAAAAAATTAAAGTACTCAGCATTTCATCCTATTTCCAAAGCTAATATTGTTTTAATAGTTTAAGTTAATAAGGTTATTTGTATTTAGTCTATTGTGTTTTTATTCCATTAAACTTTTTTATCATTCTCTGTGTGTATTGTTTGTGTATTCATGAATATGCAGGCACACGTGTGTGTGTGCGCAAATATACATGTATGCATATGTGCTTGTAGACGTCAGAGCTCAGATTCAGGTATTATTCCTCAGTAGCTTTTTCTTTTGATACAAAGCCATTCCTTGGCCTGGTGTATGGCAATTAAGGTAGGCTTCTTGGACTAGGAGCTCCAGGAATCTGTTTGTCTCCACTTCCCCAGGACTTTTATTACAAGTGCAGACCACCATGTCAGTTTTATTACTTGGTCATTGAGCTTAAATTTGGGTCCCTGTCCTTCTTACAAGGCAAGCATTTTCCAGACTGGAAAAAAAAAAAAAACTCCCTAGATCTTAACTTTATTTTGATTAAAAATCCATTTGTTATCTCATGGAGTCAAGACATAACAGGATGAAGAGAAGTTGTGTCTCCTTCATAAGAAGCCAGGGGAGGCCTGTAAGTCATCCTTACCACATTCATTAGTCTCTTACTCCTCCTTGTTCTCATCCTCGTCCTCGTCCTTGTCCTCGTCCTCCGTCTCTGCCTCTTCTTCCTCATTATTGTAATGGGATTATGGTGACAGTCTCAGTAGTGTGACTTCTAATGCAAGGGTTAGCTGAAGAGAAGTTCAAATCATTTAGTAATGAGAAAAGTCAGAATTGTGCTTTTCTCATACCTGCATACCTTGCCGAATACCCTGTCATTTCGGACTCTCTGCCTGAGAAATGTGATATTGATTGCCATATTTCAGAAGGCAGCCTTGCTGGCTGCCTCCTCGGGGGCATCCACAATGAGGGTGGTAGATGATGGATGACTGGCAGTCCTTTTCATCTGACAAAGCTTTCATTTGCCATTAATTTTCCTCTCTTCTCCTAGCAGCTGCCTGTTTCCAACTCAATGACCAAATGCCAATCAGTTACTAGTTACTTTTAAGTAAGACCATTCACAAATTTCCTTCACATGATATGCACGGGAGAAGGGGAATCCTTTTATTCATAATCGAATTTCATGTGTAAATTGCCTTCATCATACTTGTCTGGCAATCTATTAGCATGCCAGAGAAAATCAACACGTATTCCTGTTCAGTCATGCATGGACTCCATACCTCCTTTTTTGGATACACAACCATAATTATATGTTTCATTTATGTTTCATTAAATCTGCAAGGCTAGATATTGGCTTTCAGATCCAATACCTTCTATTCATCTATTGCCCATAGAAATACTGCATTAGCTTTACTTGGTCAGGTTCCAAAATGAACATGTTGAAAAATTCCAGGAATTATTCTGTGATGGACAAATGATAATTCTCTGATTGTAAACCCTATCGTCTTATGAAATTACAAGGTTAGAAGCACCTATTTTGAATTTCATCTTCAAGACTCTTTGATATAGGGGTCAAAACTAACAAAGATGCAGAATGCAAGAATGATTTTTTTTCATTTTATTATTTTATCATATTATTTTATTATCCAAGAAAAAACAAATTAGGACTCCAAATAAAAATGGAGGAGGGTAAACTACATTTTAATAATAATATGGAGTAGTTAGAACCTTGTATGTGTAGACAAAGTATACAGTACATGAATAAGAAAAAAATATTGTAATCTGGAGGCTAGAAATTTCTAGATGAATCTGTGGTTTAGAGAACTGACAGTTGTTGCAGAAGACTCAAATTTGAAACTCAGCATCCACATGGCAGCTAACAACCATCTGTAACTCCACTTCCAAATCCCTTCTCTCTTTGCAGGTATTTCACAACATGTGTGCACTTACATACATGCAGGAAATATAGGTATACACATAAAATTTTTAACAAATATATAAATAAAATAAAATATATTTAAAAAGAAAAGATGATGTAATCTGAGCAGTACACTCATAACTGGTTCTGGATTTGATATCTAAAATTGATTGTGGGTTGTCATATCACACCTAGAGAGGGAAGACATGTGGGAGATCTTTTTTCCATCTCTGAGCCATGAAACAGATATTTTAAAATCCAGGGCTGTGGAAAGTTTTATCTACTGGAAAGAAGGAAACTCTGCCAGGCGTTTAATCATACCAACCCCAAATCACAAAACACCTCAGTTTAGGAGCAAAGTGCTTGATTGGTGATTCCTTCCTGAACACATGCTGAATTTATTCGGAGAAAATGTTTTAGGAATTTTGGAAATATCTGCTCTGACTTCTGCTAAAACATCTTTCAACAGCATACATTTTAACATATAAAAGTTCAAAGGACCCTGCAGATTTTAAATGCCCCTCATTGAATATCCCTCTGTCATCAACTCCCCGCTCTTTCCCTTGTGATACTGACTGACATGAGAGCATTCACTATGGCACTTTTCCATAGTCTCTACTTGCATTATGCCATTTAATTCTCACATCATATGTATTTGCAGATGCATAAACTAGACTTAGAGAGGTGTGATCTTTTTTTATAATGTTATAATAACTGACAGAAAGAGGATTACATTCAGAGAGCCTGTGTTCTTGAGGATTTTACTGTGTGGTTACCCAATGATTTAACATAATAAACTACTCATACACTACCACAAAGGCAAAATTGTGCCAGTGATTTAGTGCCTTGCTCTCTTCTACTTTTAAAGCTTGTGTCCAACCAAGATTGAATTATCATACAGTTGTAAGAGTGCCCATAGTCCTTTACCATATCATCTCCTAAAGGAAGATTCCATTGCATATCTAATGTTGACCAAAAACCAAATTATAGATAGAATAAACAGTATTTTTCATGATGACACATTGCTTATTAGAATTATTTAAAAATGTATACTTCACAGTGAAAGGACAGGAATTAAATGAAGAAATTCAATTGACAATTTTATAAAGGTAGGAAATGCTCACTTTGATAGCATTCAGACACTGTGCTGTACCAGAACTTCAAAAGACTCATAATATGATTTTTTTTATTCTTAATAAATAAACATACTTAGACTCTTTCTATTCCTAATCCATTTTCTTTTTCTTCCTACACATGAACAAAAACGTATCAGAAATAAAATATACCAAATATTTACTAATAATTTTTAGCAGAAATCATTGTAAAATTTTTCATTTTCTGTGTTTTTGTTTCACAGTATCAAACAATAGGTTAACATACACTGACGACATGAAGTCAATCTTGAACAAGTAGTTTCAGAGTACTTTCAGATAATTATACACCAGTTTGGAGTTAAAAAGGAAAGTCTATACCACAAATAGAAATTTAGTACCCACAGAATAAGTGTAATTATTTATACCATAAAATAGACGATGCCATCACAGCAAACAGTGAGACGAGAAAGCTAGAACACCTTTTCTTGTTTATGCATCCAAACCACCAATGAATTGAGTTCACTGACGTGTATCTGATAATCATTTGAGATCGCCAGTGGACCCTTAACTAGAGAAGCTGAAAACTGACCCAGCATGAGCTTCGTGATGTGTCCAAAAACAGTCTTTTCACTGAATTTATTATATATCATTTTATACAATAATTATGTGAGGTGATTACTAGTGGTTTAGTATTTTATATATGGTAACCTTGAAATTAAGTGATCAATGAGGCTTCTCAAGGTTATCATTAGCTATGTACGGATACTGAAGGAAACTTAGTTTCTCAATTACTTCAAAGGAAACAAAGATACCAAAATCTTATCATTCATACTTACATATTAATGTACTGTATATAATGTCATATCAGTATACGGGCTGTTTAATTCAGATAGGGGAGCTCAAAAAAATAGATGTTGACATTAAAGTCAACTGAAAGCAAATAGCTCCAATAAAGTTAATTTCATCTAGACCATTTATATATATATATATATATATATATATATATATATATATATATATATATTTACTTTGCTCAGCCTTTCCTGCTCTCTAAACTCAGGGGAAAAAGAGATGCATTCTAAAGATTTCTTAGAACACACCTTCAACTTCATTTAGATGGATTATCCAGAAATTTGTGTGACTGATTAAAAATGATCATAAACATTGTGACAGTCTCTCATTAACAGATGGAGACACTCTCACCTCTTTGGGACTGAGCTGACACATTGCACACAGAAGTAGTATTATCATGAAAGCTCTGCAACTGGAAGAAACTGGTTTTTCTGTCTCATGTAGATCTGTAGGATAACGTGAAAAAGTCTGAGGCACAATATCAGAAAAGCCCAACCTAGACACATGGAGGAACCATCCAGGAGAGCGACATAAAACAAGAAGGAAGACAGAGTCAGAAACAAGCATAATGTACAAGAGACCTGGTACAAAGCACTCAAGCTATATCACCATCCATAGGATCCTAGACAACATGGAGAATGGATAAGTTAACCAGGAAGTGCCATGACCCAAAGCAAAGGAGTTTGAGGTCTCAACAATACAATTGTATTTGAAGTCATTTAATTTTGGTGGGGTAGTTTTCTCTATCACAGGAAATAACCATTACAGAGTCAATTTACTGACTTTCTCCCCTTTTACTTGAAGCACTGGGGATTAAGCACAGGGCCTTGTGTATGTTAGGAAGAACTCTGTAATTTGGCTCCATTCACAAACCTTCCTTTTATGTCCAAAGTTGGAAGAATTAAGGAACTCAGCAGGTCTTCCTTTCTGTCCTACTTTCCTTATCTCTTTCCTGCACTGCACTATTCAGCCTGACAATTTATTCAAGATGCACTTCTGTCAGGAAAGAAAGGCCTTTGCTGCCAATTGAGGTCATGGCTATTACACTGTTGGTGGGAAGCAGGGGGGATGTAACACTAAAATTTAAAACTGAAGGGGAAGTAAATTGTCTCCAAAGATACTTCCTTTCAATCACCTGCAAAGCATGCCATGTCTCTTATTCCGTCTTTATCAGTAGCACACAGTGCTGCTATAACTCACATAAATAGTCCTTCACTGAAGTTCTCTGGTCATTTACAAATTACAAGAAACAATCAAAGAATGTCTTAGTTTAAATAATATATCTTATTTATACTACATTCTTTATTGTCAAATGAAAAATTCAGAAAGTTTCGTGAAGATCAATCCTAAATATTTGCAAATTTCTACATGATCATTTCATATAAACTTTATATTTAGAAATAAACTACAATAACTCCTCATATTTCTTTGGATTTCATACTTAATCTGTTGCTCCATGGTTCTTGCTGTCTTTAACTTCCCATGCCATAGTAAGATCAATAGTTACATAATGCTTGATTTCCTGCTTGGCTAATGTGAATGGTGTTGCAATAACCACAACAGTACATATATCACTCCAAAATGCATAGTTTATTGAAGTATGAATGGATCAGAAAATTAGGTATGTGTGTGTGTGTGTGTGTGTGTGTGTGTGTGTGTGCTGAATACCATCCACCTGTTAAATAGAATGGGATTCTATCATTTCCAATAACATGGATGAACCTGCAAGGTATTATGTTAAGTGACATAAGCTGACATGGAAGAACAAATATAGAATGAACTCTCACAAGTGGAGAATTCTCAGGGGATGAGCTCATAAAAATAGAGATTAGCACAGAGGTCACCAGAGGTTGTAAATGGCAGGCAGTGAGGATGGGAAGACATTGAACAGTGAGTCCAAATGATAGCTACTTAGGAAGTGTAAATCCTGACATTCTGTTACACAGTAGGACAACAGCAGTTGGCAGTAAATTATTGTATATTCAAAGATAAGAATATTTTAAAAGTTTTTACCTCAAAGAACTGACTTTCAGTTCTCACTTCTTTATCTCTCTGTCTCACACTGCACTAGGCTTGATGCTTTTTCCAACATCTAACTCTGTAAGTATAGCAATGAAGCAAATAAGGAACTAGATATAGAAAAACACAGCACAAAAAAATTAAAAATAAAACCATGAAGAAAAACAAGATTCAGATAATGTGAAGCATGAAAGAGGATCCAATAATGATCAAGTCCAACCTCTTACTGATGAGTTAAATGAGTTTCTGAGATTACAAATTACAGTTTCAAGGTCACAGGGATAATTAATACCACTGTGTATAGTGCAGGACTTCTTAACTTTATGGCTATTGACATTTTGGCTTGAATATTCTTTGTTTAAGTGGGCTTCTTTGTATTTCAGGGTGTCTGGCAATAACCTTGACCTCTGACCTCTAGATGTAGCACTTCTTCCTATGAGAAACAAAAGTATATTAACTTAGCAACATATTCCCTTAGTAGGTAAAATTAACTCTGGTTAGAAAATCACTTCTCTAGAAAGTCTAGTGTATGAATTCCGGTCTCCCTTTTCATTTTGCCAATCTTTAATAGATATTTAGTTAATTGATTAATTTATTTTTACAATAATGAGTGTCTTACATGCATGCTTGTAAGTGCCCCACGCATGCAATGTCCACAGAGGCCAGATAGAATGCTGAATCCTTTGAAACTGGAGTTAACAGAAGGTTGTGATCCACTATGTGGGTCCTGCAAACCAAACCAAAATTCTTTACAGAGGAAGTCAGTGCCCTTAACTGCTGACACATTTCTCCAGACTCATCTAGGTTTTCCTTTCTAATTCTTTGAACCTGAACTGGAATTAAACCCTGCAAAACGAAATAGTTGGCACTCATTTTACAGGAGCCAGATTGTAATAGATACGATGATATGGTGTTGATAAAAAATGACCTTGATGCATTATATATTGAGGATTTGAGACCCAGCTGTGACTTTTTTCAGAAATGCTTGGGTCATGAGGATGTAACTTGATCAATGGTTTAGTCTATTGATGAACTTGAGCCTAACAGGAAATGGGACTTCATTGGTAGGAGTGATTCACACTGAGAGATGTTTGAAGGGAAGAGCACTGTAGCCTGCCATATGTTGCAGCTCACCATAGATGCAAACAAAGGATCCAACAACCATAGACTGAAGCCTCTGCAAACGGGAGCCAAAATAAATCTTTCATTGCTTTTAAGTTCACTTGCCCAAATATTTTGTCACATCAATGAAAACTGACTCACATTAACAAGAAACCCAATGCAGCCTGGAATGCCATTGACGAAATGCTAATGCTGAATGAGACAAGATCATCTTTCCCCTCCACATCCCTATGAACTTTCTGATCATATCCTATTCCTGCAGTATCTAAGGAAAAGACAGATGAAAGCTGGGGCTTTGAGGGCTACTTCTCACATAAGTCATTAAATGTCAGCCATTCTCATCATACAGACAAGAAAGAAACAGTTTTTTTTTAACACAAGGATATTCTGCTTATTGGCTTCCAATGCATTCTTCTTAGTTTAACCTGCTCTCTCTAAAGAGGACATGGCATTTAAAACAAGTTCCTGGCTTTATTGTATTTGAAACATGTATGTCACTTATTTTAGCTTTAGGATCATAAAATAGAATGGTTCCTTAAAGAGGTTTTGCCTATTCACAATTCAGGTACTTTTCATTCAAAAATGCACACCAAACCAAATGTCCTGCTAGGTATTTAAATACTGAGAAGGGAAAATAATAAAGCAGAAATCCCTGGTCACAAATCAACTATTGTCATGAAAGAAAAGCAGAGGTAACCAGAGTCTAGTCTATTGTGCCAAATATAATAGACATAACTCCTAGGTTCAGAGTTCCACATATAAAATAAACCAAAATGTGAAAAAAATAGTCTGACCTACACGTAGTGCCCAACCTATTTTCTGGGCCAAAAGGACATTGTTTGCCAAAGTAGTCATGAGTTAGGGAATTCTCCTTTATTTCTATAAAGACTAGCTAGAAGACTACCAAATTTTTACAATGATCAGTTGTGGAATATATGATAAGTAGAAAAAGAAATCTAAAATAAAAATCATTCGGTGTTTCAGAGATATATGATTTCCTATGTCAGGAAAAAATGTTTCCTTTGTCATGAGCAATGGGAGGTTGAGTTTGGGATTTATAAAGCTCATTCTGAGACCCTACTAAGAAATGCCAGACAAAAAGTTACGACCGTAGTCCAAAAATGAGATGATGAAAGTCTGAAATATAAAGCAGCAGATGAGGAAGACAAAAAGGAAAACACAGACAGCTGAGAAATAGAGAAATAAACATGGGACAAACTGACGGGCTTCAGTTATGAGGCAAATTCAGGGAGAGATGGAGAGATTTCAGAGAATACTTGAAGAGGTGCCATAGAGATACAGAAAATAAGCAATTCATTTTGGACATAACAAATTCGAGACAGCCAGGATTCATTGCTTGAGGATTTTAATGGGAAATTCAGACAGAAGCTTAAGGGGAAGGCTACATGAAGCAGAAAGACATGAATCAGAGAGGTGGTTCATAAGAAACAGAACATGAATAGTATATGACCTTGGACCAGTGATGAGAAATTCAAGCCCTTTCCTTGTAAGGATAGGTTTTTTGTTTGTGTGTTTGTTTTCCTCCCAAGATATTAAGTCTCACCTCCCAGTATTTCATATGGTGTCGGTGTCTCATTACTTAGTACCTCTTCTCCCCTTTGAAATGGTGATTCCTTCTCCCAGAGCAGACTATTAAATTCTACTCATATATAAATATTTCTCTGTTGTTGCTTTCTCAGAATCTGATTTGGTTTGGCATAGAATGTACCACACTGACTAATTATATAAGAAATCATTACCCTGGGAGCTGGAGAGATGGCTTAGGAGTTAAGAGCACTGGCTATTCTTGCAAAGGGCATGGGATTGGTTCCCATCCTCCACATGGTGGCTAACAACCACCAGTAAGTCAGTTCCAGGGAATTGAATGACTTCTTCAGACGTCTCCAGGAACCTCAAGATGTGGGTACACTTACATACATGCAAGCAACATATCTATACACATAAAAATAAAAATAAACAAAATCTTAATTAAGAATAATCGTTACTGTATTTGTCTGATTTCCTTGCTTCTAACATTAAAAACTCATTGACAGCATGAGCCATGACTGTTTAATTTTGCAATGCTTCCCCCTGGGATTTCTTGTGACTAAATAGTTCATTAAATATTTGATGAATCAAAAGTCAATCTGAACTTAAGTAATGAAAATCTTAGCCCAGATTGGGTTAGGGTAAGAAGGGTTGGTACATAGAAACTAAGAGAGACCTTAAAACTGCCAAATTGGACCTCTAAGTCCAAGATTTGCTCCTCTGTCTCTTCTTTGTCAAAATGCTCACATGTTCTCCTTGGACTTCATGAAATAGACTAGTTTAACACCTGGTCTCTTGGTCCATCCTAAGACTAGAATTGAGTTGAAAATTGGAGAAAAAAACACATTTCTTTCTTTTAACTTAAGAATTGTATCACAAAGCCTTTTCATGGATGAAAAATGATTTTAAGCAAATAAAAGGAAAAAAGAAATAGCACTGAAAGATTTTCTTTTCTTTTGAGTGAAGAATGTGTTGTGATCAACGGACAGTCAAAGATTTCTCAAAGACAGTAATAAAAAGGCAAGGCAGGATAAGACCACCATTCCTAAATCCAAGACATTAGAGGACATCTTTGAGAAGCTTCTCCCCTCCTCCCACCATTATGTGGATTTTATGAATAAACTCAGGTCATTAGGCTTGAGTGGCAAGTGTCTCTCCCCACTGAGCCATCTGACTGTGCCTCCATAATGGCATTTTTAGGAATCATTTCTAATTCTTCTGCACTGTGGTCTTGGGACCTCACCAAACAGGAGTTGTAACATTTAATTAGCCACATTTAAACAACAAAGATATTTTGCATAAATTTCATTAACTGTGTCACATTTTGCCTACTCTTCTCTTGTCTTCTCTTCTTTGACTAGGGGCTCAGAGATATGGCACTTTCAACAGGCTTTTAGTCATCATTATCTAGCATCCACAGCCTTCTCAACTTGACGTGTTCCAAATCTTCAGAACCATATTGATGAAATGAACATTTTCACTAGTTCTCCACTGTATTTCAAACTGAACACGTGATTATGACAAAAGGTAATTTTGATGTGATTTTGAACAGCAGAGATCAATAACAAGAAATCTTTTGCTGCAATCATAGTCTTGCCTACACAATTCCCTTTTTGAGAATGAACATATTTATATTCATATTTTAGATGTGGAAACTATGCTTTAAAGAAATGAAGGAACATTACTCACATGAGTAAGGAATGGCCAAACAAGTTCTGTGGAACATTTGAACTCAAATTCCACATAGCACTACCCAGTCCTCGACACACACAGATGACAGATTTGGGAGGTAAAATTTCCCCAGCGTGAAATTAATGAAGTAAAAGACATATTCCTGATTATTTCAAGTTGTTAGAAACTAAGTTCACCAGAAAAGGTGAATAAAAGTTTGTAGGAGATGTGGGGTTTTTATTTATTCATATTTTAATTAGTCTATTAGCATGTAGAGGTAATGTACTTAAATGGGACCTTGGCAGGAAAAGCACATTTTAAACAATGAGAATCCAGAGGAAACATTGAACATAGCTATTATTTTTGGCAGGAGTCTTTTCTTACATTTTTTTTTCCCTTTTTGTTTCTTCTCTTTGGTAACAAAGGGGGGGAAAGTTTAAATGAGAGAAGATTGCACAGAGTTGGGGATTAACATATTTAATTTACATAATGTCAGTGTGTTAAAGACTATGTAGGTGCAGTACTATAAAATATTCTTAGTTTCAAAGCAGCTCAAAATAGGAACCTCTTTTATTTTGAACATTTTGCCAAGTTCATTGTGTGGACATGTTAAAAAAGAACTCCATTTTCTTAGCAAAGGCAGCACAAGATAGGCACAGAGGTTTATAATTATTCAGGAGTACGTGGAGCTCTCCTCCCCACTCTCTACCAAGGTGATGTAATGGAGGCTTCACTCTTGATACAACTTCATCCTCCTGGCCCGTCACAATCATGACATCCAGGCAGACACATAACAGCAGATTTTTTCGCTTTAACAATGCGAAGCCACCGATGCTGGAAAGTATTCTGTATGTGAGTTTTAAGTAGAATCACCCAAATCTCCTTCTGTGAAAAGCACAGCAGGCTGTATCGTAGCTCTCCCTCCTGGATACTGTTAATGCTTGCCAGCAGCTTTCACTCAGAAAGAGCTTTTTCAGAAAGAGGAGGGTGCGTTCTTCTTTACCCAGCATGCTCAGACTAATGCCTGCAATGGAACAGCATACTAGGAGATTAAATTCATAAGTATGCCAACTCAAAAATGATTTTCTATTTTTTTCCAAAATTTAGCTGTCCTTCTCGCAGAAGTCTTTGGCTTGAGTTTCTCAGTTATGGTAAGTGTACAGTCACGCACAGAATGCTGACTTTCATTTTAATGTTTTGTCCCTGTTTATTGTGTGCTTTGACCTTGCTTTTTCTTCCTCATTGCTTTTGGTCTCTTCTACTTTCCCCTTCTGAGTTGTGTCTCAGTAGGGTCCTATTTAGGAATAAAAAGAGAAAGGAGCAACATGAATGACCGAGAGGTAAGACCATTGGGACACAATGCACACAGCATGGGATTCATAGCCAGTGGGTTTAAGTCTGTATTAAATGGGGCAAATGATTCATGTTGTTGTCTGAGTTGTGCTTGCTTTAGTCTATACTGTGAGGCCTAGAATGATGGGGACAGCACTGTACCCCTTCTGGGTATTCTCTGAATGATCACAGTAATTATCTTAGGGAACCTGGAATAATAGTTTCTATGAAATGATCCCCCACAAACACAAGAGGTGCTGTTTGAGTAGGTTGTGGCACTTTTAAGACACAGTAACTAACTGGCAGTCTCAGAAGACTAGAGATGACCCTTGAGGATTATAACCTACTTCTAGCCCAGTGTTCTGCTTCTTGTCTGTTACCAAAACATAATCAGTAGCCTCAGGTTCCCAGCCAGTACACCCACTATGATGTTTCTACCAAGCTTTAGCTCTGAGTCAAAAAGAAAAGGATCTTTTATCCAGTTGTAATTATATCAACAATGAACATAGTAATTAATACGCATAGGTAAATTTATGGAAAACGAATATGCCCAGTTTCATATTGTTCATCTTCTTCTTTGGGTTCAAGCCCTGTTCCTCACTCTCTCTGTTTGATTAAACCTACCGACCTGAACTATTACTGATGCTTGGGACTGGTTCAAGCAGTAGCCAATCCCTCTGACTAATGCAGCTAATGTCACATCCTCTCATCTAATCCACCCTTAAGTGGTTAAAGTAAGATATTTTGTCCTCCCTACATTCGGACAACATGTAAGAAAAAAAAGAACTACATGTAGTTTTATTTTGAATTGGAGTAATCATTATGCTATCTCCTTTCATAGTTTTGTGGCAAATTTCAGATGGAAAAAAAAAAGTAGAAAACAACATATAGAATATCTGAAAATACAACATAGAACATTCTAGAACATTCCCCAAGTTTGAGCTACTGTTCTCCAACTTTCAGTGTTATCGGTATATTATTGAAATTTGAGGTGGTGGGATCTAGCTGTTGGAAGTTGGTCACTGAGGCATTGGGGTACCCTTAAAGCTTACATCTTGTCCTTAATTTCTTCCACACTCTCTGATTCCTAGTCTGCAACCCTGTGAACAGCCACCACAAACTCCCACTGCCACGGACTGAGAAACCCATCCAGCCTTTCCTGCTATAATGATGTAACCAGTGAAACAATGAGCCAAAATCAGTTTTTATTTGCTTACTTTGTTTCCTTTAGTATTTTAGTCATAGCAATGCACACTTAACTAATTCTGGTGTCTAGCTTGGGTTTAGACAAATATATACAGAGCTATTGTTTTTATTTACTATTCATGCTTAATCTGTTCCATGCAGTCCTTTAATTGCCTACTAAAAGAAACAGTTAAATATCTGGTGTACAACAAACAAGACTTTACCCATCAGGCTATTCTTGCCTTTTGACCTCACCTCAGTTACCATAAATTCTGCATACTGCAGATTTAGTTCCAACCCTCTGTCTATAGTATGTTTATCCTGTCCTTTCCACTGAGGAGTTTCACGTGACTCATTTTTCAAGGCCAGCTCACCTGATGCTTCCTATGTGAAATTTTGTTAATTTTTCTTACCCCTGTGATTTCAAAACCATCTTAAAAATGCCTTTATCAAATCACATCATCATTAATTATGCATGCATTTCTTTTTCCTCCAGGCAAAGCAATGACCCATGGAGGGTAAAAGTCACATATTTATCAGTTCTTTATATGCAGAGACTGAGAAGCACTTGATACTAAATAAATATATCAGGAATTGAATACACAGTGCTCACAGTGAAAAACATATCTTGGATTACTAAGTGTGAAAGAATAAAACAATTTCCATTATTTAAAATGGAAAACAAACTCTCTTTAAAACATGGGTCATCAAATTCTGGCTTGCTTTTCTCTCTTTATATCCCTTTGTATTTATGAAGTTGTTAATTAGTTTCTCCTTCCTCTAGGTTTATAACTAGCTATTGAGTGTTTATGTTTATAAACCAAAAGATACTGGTCTTTATGTGATCAAATTATGTACAACCAGTGGCAGAATGTATTGCAGGTTGTTTACTACAGCTTTGTGAAACTTGAAAACTATTTTTAGGAGGATTCTAATCAGGAATAGATGTGTTTTTCCTACAGACACTGTCTGATGAAAGTAATTAGTTTTCTAAGAAGAATGTATTCATCAATGAAAAATATTTTAAGAAAACTATATGATATAATAATATATACCAATTATTTAGCCATTAGTATGTGTTCAACACTTTTTAAAGCATTTCACACATATAAACTCATTGAATCCTCAGGAAAAAAGTCAACGGACGATTTTAGTTCCCAGACTTTGCCACTGAAGAAAGGAAGCCCTGGAGGAGGAAAAAAGGTATTAGCTACTGTTCGAATGTAGACATCCAACCCTGAGACCCAAATACAAGCTTTGACCATAATGCTACTGAGGAAAGGAAGAAGAAAGGTCACACTATTTCAAAATGTCTCAGACATTTGGCATGAAGCTGTCAAGCACCATGAAAGAACACAGAGCCACAGCTCTCATGCAGCCTAGTGACTAAGAGTCCCACCCCAGCTCTTACATTTTTTTTTTCTCTTGTTGAATGAACCGTTCTCAAACCCAGGACTATGTGTCATTCTTCTAACTAACTCCTCTTCCTTTGTGAGCCACAGTTCCCATCACCAACTTCCAGGGGGGAAAACCAGTAAATCAGCACCATACTCACTCCAAACATCATTTGTTTGTGAATGTTTTCACCAGTTATCCAGACTTAGGCTTCACTTCCTCATCTTCTATCCTATGACCTCCGTGAAGCGTTTTAACCCTTAGGTTTCCCTTATTCATTTACTGGACAGGGGTGTGTTCTTTGTGTATCCTTATTCATTGAATCATGTAAGTTCTTTGAGACCACAATTATCATTTCCAAGGTCATGCAGTCCTTTTGTGGAGTCCTCCAAATAAAGCAATGCGAAAGTCTTGTCAAAGTGAAATGTACAGAGAGAGAAAACCCAAGGACTTTGTGGTTAAAATTGTCATAGGGATAACTCACTTGTTCTAGCTTAATGTAAATAGAATCTTAGAATGATGAGTTTTTATACATTACTGTCATTAATATATGCAACATGACATACAGGGACATATGTTCACCTAATATCTATCTGTATACAAGTGAACAATGTTAATTAAATCTGGTCTTTAGACAGTGAATCAGGTGTATCTTCACATAATAAAAGATGCTTAATACACATACATTAAGAATTAACAAAATATTAGTACACATATTCCTTCTTCATGCTTTGAAGAAAGAACATTTCAATTTTAAACATAGTAAACATTAAAGTCTAATAATGTTAATGCATTCATCATTAATTATGCATCACACATTCAGTTTGATATTCTACGTTGTTTTTATTTTGTCTTTCAAGGTGTATCACAATGTTGTATGTAGGAAACATTCCTTGTTCAATTAAACATACGGGAACAGAGGCTCAGACAACTTAATTAAATTGCCCCTAGGTCAAATTAAGACTCTACTCCGTGCTTGATTACAGTCTCTGTTTTAACCATGTTAGTGTAGCTCAGCGAGTAACACAAAGAACCCAGTGCAAAATAGGCCAGAAATGATACACAATCCCCACTTTGCAATGGGCCTCTGCTAGAATAGAGTGAAAGGAAATAATTTATCTTATTACACTGTCTTTGAGAGGTCATACAAAAATGTCAGTAGTTACTACATGTCATTTTTTGTCTGAGTCCACCATTGCACACACAGAATGCTTTTCCTTTCTTAGTTTTCAATGTCAGGAATCATTTTCCTATCAACTAATACTCTGCCTGAGGTATTTTGTTTACACTTACTTGTGTCTTCTAGAAATAGGAGTTTCTCTCATTTCACAGGTAATTCTCGGTTTGGAGTACTTACATTACCTGGCAATTATAGTTCAAGGTGCAAGGCAATACATTCTTTGAGAAATTTAACATGTGAATCATGCGACCCTGGAAACAGTAGTTAAGACAGCATATTTCATTTATTCTTACATTTTTCATACATTTTGGGTGGGAGTATTCTCTTAGAGTCATCTATTTGCTGTCCTTTAAACTGACTTATACATAAGAATGTATGGTAGATGCTAACAGCTAGAAGAGAAATATTGCCTTCTTTAAGCTTTACTTTTTTATGGACACACAATTGTATATCTTTTTAGGGTGAAGTTGGTTGTATTGTTACAAGCATACTGTGCTGGGCAGCTTCAGTTGCCAACTTGACATACCTGCATATGGGGAGCCTCAGCTGAGGAATTCCCTCCACTGAACTGGCCTGTGGCCATGTCTGTAGGGCATTTTCTTGGTTTTTGAGTGATGTGGGAGGGTCCAGACCACTGGGTAGTGCCACCCCTGGGCAGGTGGTCATGTATTGCATAAGAAAGCAGGTTGAGCATGGGCCAGAGAAGCAAGTCAGTAAGCGGCATTCCTCCACGGTCTGTGCTCCAGGTTCCTGCCCTGAGTTCCTGCCTTGGCTTCCGTTGATGATGGACTGTGCTCATAAAGCCAAATAAACCCTTTCTTCCCCAAGTTGAAATTGGTGTTTTGTAAAAACAATTGTGTTTTCTCGTAGCAATTGGAGGCAAATTAGAACACATGCTCTCTCTCTGTCTCTCAGTCTCTCTCTCTCTCTCTCTCTACATATATATATATATATATATAATTCTATTGGGTAATTAGAATGTATACCAACAAATAGCATTTATCCTTCCTTTGTGGTAAGGCCATTCAAATGGTCTAACTTCCACCTATCAGCTAATCAGCTAACTTGGAATTCTTTTCATCTATTTGTATGTAAACTGCAATCTCTAAGAGTTGCACTGTCCCTCAGCAGCCAGCCACCACTAGGTCCAAGCAGGGGCAGGTGGCATCCTAGTGTACAGAACCCTTAGTGCCCCTAGAAAGTCAGCTACCTCAACCCTAGGTTACCATTGCTACTGCAATTTCCAAGCATGCCAAGGTATCAAGATATCTCAGCCCTAAACAGCAGCCAATGTTTAAGCAACTGTGTGAGCCTAGGAAGTTCAGATTCCTTAGCATGCAAAACAAGCAGTGATTTTTTCTATGGGCCTAGAATTTGAGATTCTTGACCCTAAGAACTCAACAGCTCTCTGGAAATCTTCTGTTGACCAGGATCTGTGCCCTAGTCTGCTTTTAACAGATGTGATAAATCACTGGACAAACCAACTTGGAGATAAAAGGGTTTATTTGGCTTACAGTTCTCAGTCAATCATCAAGGGAAGTCGAGGCAGGAACTCAAGGCAGAAACCTGGAAGCAGAAACCTGAATACAGGAAATGAATGAAACAGACTGTTGGAAGAACACTGTTCACTGGCTTGCTGCTCTGGTCTGTGCTCAGCCTGCTTTCTCATGAAACCCAGGACCTCCTGCTCAGGGGTGACACCACCCGCAGTGGGCTGAGCACTCCCACATCACTCACAAACTGAGAAAACGCCCCACAGACATGGCCACAAGCAATCCAATGTAGGTGATCCCTCAGTCTAGATTCCCTCTCTACCCAGGTGGGTCAAAGTTGACAACTGAAGCTATCCAGGGTAGGCAGGAATTTCTGTTTTCTGACTCCTTCCAGTCAGTTTCCTCAGTCACATCATTCCACACTTCCTTGCCATGTCTCCCACAAAAGCTCATCTTCTTCATCCATACTTCATTGTTCCAAATGTCTGTAGTTGGCATAGTGGTATTCCACTTTGCTGTTTGATAGTCTTTTTGTTTAAGATGACTAAGACAGCAAAGAGAGTGTAAACGTTGTTCTGGAGACAGGTCACATCATCTCCTGACAGCTTATTTACAGGAAAATGACCATTAAGAGTTTTTGCAAATATAAATGTTAAAAATGTGGCTTTTCAGACTTTCATGGGGCTTAACACTTGTCCCATGTTCTCTTCCGTACCTCACAGCTGTTTTGAAATTCACAACACATTACATCTAACTATAGTCTTTCACTTTGCTATAAAATAGAACACAGGAGCTTATTCGTCCTAACTGGAACTTTCTACTGATTGACTAACATCCCCTCTTTCTCCCTCTCACATTTCCTTTATAGCCAACCATTTCCTCTTGAAGATTTCTTTCCATTATTTTGGACTTATTTGTAATAACTGCTTTTAGGATAAGAGCATATTAAAATGATTTACATAATGACTGATATTATTATATGTAAATTATTTAAGTCATCAGTTTATATTCTACTGTGTTATAGTGAACACTATCACCTTAAAAAATAACATATAATCTCTAGCGAATTTCCATTTTATTATTTCTGTCTCAGGTGCCTTGCAAGTAATTTATAATATCATTACTAATTAGAAAATGCTGCCTCAGGAGGATGTGTATAAACTCAAACAAAGTATTTATTTCTGTGAACCTGAAACTGGATTGGTCCAGTTTCAAAGGCATTCCATATTTTGTGTTTTGCCTTTTGAAAAGTTGAATACGGTAATTCCTTGAGTAGTCATCTCTTACTTGGGAAAAGCCAAGGCTACTGCTAAAGCTGTTCTGCAACTTGGGTCATATGATTCAGCAGAGGTACTAGTGCTTGAGTTATCTCTAGCAGCCCTGGATGATCTTTGGAACTTTGGTAGGATCCTCTGGGGTAACCACAAAATAAACTTTTAGGTCTGGAGCTAAGTGTTCTATCATTATCTGTATAACAGTAGTCTCATTGTAAAAGACTGCTTTGGGGCTATATGAGGACCTCAAAAAAGATAAAATTCTTCACCAACAGTCTTCACACTACCATGAAACGCATCACGGTATCAAACCCACCAAGCTATAAATGTAGAGATGTACATGAAATGAAATCATTTTATTCATGTTGTGAGTGATGTTAACAGACTCTGAAGACATCATTACAATCCAGAAAGAAATGGTCTAAGTGTTCATATTCCCTCTCCTGCTGCCTTGCATTCCCTCTCTCAGTTTGCACCTATGGTTCTCTAGGGAGTTGCTTATGACAAGGTAACAATAAGAGAAGGTCAAGCTGTCTTGTAGATGAGTCTATAATCTATGTTGTAAGCCCCTGAAAACAGATAAATGCTTTACTTTCCTGTCCACTACATTTCAAGATGTCAGTGGTGAAAGGAAGTCCTTCGGATGGAGAGAATTCATGCAGTTTACCTAACTGTACACTTTGCTTAAGAATATAAATGGCCATATTAGTGCTTTATACTGATCCGTGGACTGAAGCCAATGGTTTGGCTGAGTGGTCAGGGATTTGAAGAAAACATATATAAAGAATTGGTAACACAGGGACTTGTGGAAGATGTATATGGATAGTCTTTTTGGAATGTGCAAACAATGTTGTTTGTCCTACGAACATTTTTACTGAACATTTTAGTAAAGGAAGAATGCAGTAATTAAGTGGCTAGGGTGATTCATCCTGTGAATTCCCTATTTCATTCCCTATTCATACTTACTGTTGCACAATGAGCTTGTTAATAAGATTCTTAATGTGGCAGAAACATGACATTGACTCATCCAGGTTTTCCTGATAACGGACTGTGTTGAGCATCTAATCTGATAGCAGACAGCAATATTTAGTCCCCTGTATGAAACCACTGAACTAAGCAGCCAGTGACTGGAAGTCAGGTTGATTATGTGAGACCTCTTCTATCATGGAGAGCAAAGCATTTTTGTCCCTGTTGGAATGAATAATTTTTCTGAATATAGATTTGCCTTATTTACATGCAAGGATAATGCCGAGGTTACCGTTCACAGACTCAGTGCACCTGTCCTCTGTCATGATAGTCCATGAAGCATTGCTTGTGCCCAAGCATTTACTTCACCCAAGAGAAAGTATTAGTACAATAAGTTTGTGCTTACAGATCTTCTAATCTTGGTAAGTTCGCCCCTCTTCCATAATAAGGCAAACAGATAATTGAAGAATGGAATGGACTTTGGGGTATTGTTTGAATGGGCTTTTGGGAGGTGGTAGAAATAGGGAGTCTTGTTGACAGGACATGGATGACCTGAAGATGTGTCATGCTTTGGGTTCCTTCCTCTGTCTTTTGCTTCCTTAGATGAGCATCCTTGTTTCCACACTCCTGCAGTCACAATATGCTGCCTTTCTTCAGAAACAAGGCGATGATTACCCAGCTTTAGGTTGAAGCCTAGGAAACCATGATCCAAATTAATTTTTCTACAAGTTGATTTTGTCAGATGTTTTGTGATAATGACCAAGAACTGTACTCGGGTACAGTTCCCGCTGAGTCATATGACTTGATAAGGTATTTCAGAGACTATCTATAGATTCATTAGTGGGATTGTGTCTTGTGAAGCTAGGTTTAATGAATCAGGGACTCAAACAGTAGAAATGGGAGTGGCCACCACCCACACTTATCACCAGTGACCTGGTGAAAAATATTTCACTTCTTGCTCCTAAAAGTAATGCTTGGTTTACCTAGAGTTAAAGAAGCCATGTTCCTTCCACTGAGTCCATTGTAATAGAAGTAAAGTCTCAGTCACTCTGAGAACCTAATTTCTCTAAATTATCAGGGAAACTGTGTAATTATGGTGGTGGGTAGGGTGATTGATCAAAATAACCAAGGGGAGACCACACTGCTACTTTACAATATAAGTAAAGAAGACTATATCTGGAATATAAAATATCCCTTGGGGTTTTAATTAATGTTATTCCATGTGATAAAGTTCAAAGGAAAAATACTATAGTCAAATTCAAATAGAACTATTCATGAATTAGGAAAGACTAATAGCTTACATGGCCTTACAATCAGAACCATAGAGGGCTGAGATGTTTAATGAAGACAAAGAAATACAAAGTAGGCAGCAGAAGAAAAAAAAAAAAGACACTAATGACAAGTTCCGTAAATCTGAGTGTTTATTTTAATGGTCTCTTCAATATAATCTAGAATCATGTGAGGTGGGGGGAAATGTCTCAGTAAGGGATTTTCTAGATCAACTTGACTTTTCAACATCTCTGTGGGAATATCTTGACTAATAATATTAATTGATATAGGTTGAGGCAGTCCACTGTGGGAGGCAGTGTTCTCTAGTCATGGGATTCTGCACTGTGTAATTGTAGAGGAGGATCTGAACAAGCGTGGACTTACATTCATTTCTTGCATTGCTCCTGATTGTGGTTGTGATGTGACTATGTGCCTCAAGGACTTGCCTTGACTTCCACACAGTGGAGGACTATTACATAGAACTCTAAGCAGAATAAACTCTCTCTTAAAGTTGATTTAGTCAGGGTGATTAATCACAGCCATGAGAGTGAAACTATGGCATATAAATGATGAATAGCATTTTCATCAAAAAAATATATATATGTCACAAAACTTTCTTTCATTACTTTCTTGTTGTCTTATCATCTGACATGCACTATTTTGCTTTATATCAGCATGTAAATACAAATTTTGCTTCACCGTTTTAAGATTTGTGAGAAAGGCGAACGGCCATTCATAATATTACTATCTCTCTGTAAGGACTGGAGAGATGTTGGGTAAAAGTGCTTGCTGAACAAGCATGAGCACTGGAATTTGAATGCCATCACCTATATGGACAATTTGAAGCAGCCAGGTATGCCTGGCTGTGTGCTTGTAGGAACACACAATTACACCACGATGACAAATTTCCAAACACAAAAAATAAAACCAAAATTTAAATTTAATTACATGTGTATGTGTACCTATGTCGTGCAATGCCCAAGAAGGTCAGAAGAGGGCGTCAGATTCCCTAGACCCGGAGTTATAAAGGGTTGTTAGCCACCATGCTGGTGCTGGCATTTGAACCTGAGTCCTCTTCAGGAGCAGTCAGTACTCTTGACCGCTGAACCCACTCTCCAGCCCCTAAAAATCATTTTTTTAAAAGAAAAAGTTCAACATCTCTTCTAGGAAAGGGGCTGGTGTTTTCACTTGTTCAAAGACCAGTTGAATGCTAACCTTCTCATTGTCTTTATTTAGAGATTAAACATGGCTTAAGAAGGTGAATGTGGGTGCCAAATTCGCAAAGGTGGACATAGTATTCGAAACAGTAGACACACACATGGACCGTTTAACCTACTGCATGCCTGAAGCATACAATGGTGTTTAAGACACAATTTGACATTTCTAACAGAGCTGCCTTAAGACATTGAAACTCTTGTGTCTTCAGCTTTCTGACACAAACTGAGGCATACAGTTGATGCCTCTATTCTCAGGTATGTGGACTAGTAGAAAAATTTACTTTTCTAGAGTTGGATTAGCTCAGTCTTAGCTTGTGTCCTTTTCCAAACTTCTACTTTGTGTCCAGGTTGATTAGTGAATTAAGTATTCTTTCAATAAGGCCATGATATGTATGAGGTTAATGCTGAGTATATTAGTTACTATTCTTTCATCGCAATGAAATACTCACAAAACGAAGAATCATAGTTTTCCTGGTGCTCCAGCCTCCAGATGCCAGATAGTAGGAAAATTCAGCCTTCATATCACAGTGCCCTCAGTTAAATTTCTGTGTATCTATGTGTGTCTCATTTAATCTCAGTACTCTCTCCCGTGATTTTGGGTACTAATACATAATTAAATAACAAAGTCAATAAAAATTGGCAAGAATAACTAAAACAAAGCAGACCTTGATATGTGTTAGTCTTTCTTTCATCCTTCTGCATCTTGAAAAACAGAAAAACCAAGAAATAAAATTTCCTAATATTAGGCTGAAGATGATCGAGTGGAATGCTATTAATTTTGGTTTTACACTTGTTTATGCGTTTCAGGTTCCGTAAATAAATATGTACTCGTTTTATTCAACTTGTTCCATATTTAGGTTCTCTAATACAATTCTTTATATATTGTCACAAAACATACCAGTGTTCATATTTCTTCAGATCTTATTTAGCATATATCCCATACCATTTTAATTTTCTTAAGAATTTTAGATTTCATTTTTTTCTATTTTCCCTGGGTTTCTTGTTTCCTATGTAGAACTAGCTAGAATATCTTGCTTGGATATTTATGAGTAAGTAGCAATTTGAGAAAATTCTGTAGAGCAATATTATCTATTAAATTCCTCTAAGTCATCCTTCAATGGAAGCTGTTATTACTGTAATTGCTATCCTGCTTCAGAACACAAAGCAAGGTCAATGTGAACAGGAAGACACTGTTTAATAGCTGATGATCAGAGAAAGATACCTTAATGTTAAATATTTCATTTAGGAAATGACACAGGGAGGCGTCTGTATAATGACTGGTTAATGCATTCATTTTATACAGGAAAAGAAAGCGATTGGAATAAAGAATTATGTGATCTCAAGTGACCACACATTTTTTAAAGTTCTTACTGAATGCTATGCTTTCAAGTTAATTCACAGTTCTTTTGGCAACTTAGTTTGTGATTTGACATAACAAAAAAAATGTAGGTCACTTTTTATAAAGAAACAAAGAAAAGCTAAAATTTGTGTTAGGACACACTAATATCTATCACATGAAAACATGCCTGTGAAAATTTGAAGTTGTAATTAAAAAAAACACACATGTGTTTATTTCTCAGCTTATATGTAGAAATACTGTTACTCTAAATAATCTCAAATGTATTCAAGTCAGACTGTCTTTTTATAGGGAAATAAACGAAGGTAACACATACTTGTGGTTTCCTATTATTTTCATTTACTGAAAGTGTGGATAAACTGTATCATATGTAAACACCTCTTTTATTTTTCCACAAATAGATTTCCCTTAAAAATATTTAGGTGATTACTCACTGACATGGGAGTATCATCACAACTTCATTCCTAGGAGGCAACGAAAGCTTAGTTGATCGAATGATTTTTCTTTTATACCTTCAAGACTTTGGAGTTCCACAAAGTCACTTGTGACTCTGGAACTATTCTATAGGATTTAGAATAGTTAGAACTTTGTTATGAAAAATCATTTTACCTATTAAGAAACAAAATTGATGATCATATTTTTCTACTGTTGTCATTAGTTAACAATTCATTGCTTTCTTCACAGTGATTGATAGCATACATACACACACACACAGACACACACACACACTACACACATAACCCACATGCACAGAGACCCAAACATGTATATTTATTTTATGTAACAAAATTTCAAGGCATATTATTGAATAAAGTGTACACAGTTTTGACTTTCTGGTGGGTACAAATCACATGTTGTCACACTTTAAGCTACTTGTACAGATTGCAAAAGAAATGATTAGGGCCCAGAATTTGGTATGGATATGTGAGCACAATGCTTCTCACCAATCCTGATTTTTTTATTTTTGGAGGAAACAACATACAAAAGAAAATCAGAATCCTAAGAATGTAACCACGAAGAGTAAGCTGAGCATTTCTTTGGAAAGACAATGTGGGTTAACCCTGACAGGGAGAGTATTGAGATGAGGAAATGCAGTCCCCTTAGTCATTTAATGTACGGAGCTTGAAAATTTCTACAAACTGAGTAAATATCTGAAGCAACTCTACATTTTAAATGTGGTCAGGAAAGAGGCTTCTAGGTAGTGCTGATGAAAAGCCACATTATAATCCAGTGCTGCCTATATTCTTTATGGTTATCCATTAAAGACCCTAAGCTATAATAATTTTAATGTGAAGAGCTTTTATATCCTGGACTCTTTGAGTGAAAATAGGCATATTAAAGAGTAGATGTGACAGAAACTTTGGTTTCACAGTCAGATTTCAGGTAAGACTTTCAGTTTTCAGGGATCCAAACTGCTTATTTACAAAAAGAATCAGAAGATTTTATTTGCTTTATAAAGAAAATATGTTGCTATGAGAAGTCAAGGTGGTGATCTGGTAGAGCTACTCTTTGGTGTACTGGACACAGGTTTAAGTTACAATGTTAATCTCTACCTTCAGTTTGAAGAGTAATATCATGGTACGATATGTTTGACCTTTTAAAAATATTATTCTATAACTTTTTGTTTCATTGGGCATTCGTAGAATAATACTATCTTTAATCCACCAACAACTCAAGGGGATGGCTGTCAGTTGAAGGAACTGATCTTAGATTGCAACAGTGGGAGGTTAAAATGTGGAATCACTAATATATTTAGTTCACTGCTGTCCCTGTAAGATTTTAAGCTTGCAATAATATTCTTAATGAATGCAATGATTAGCAGTTACTTGCATTACTTGAGAATATGCATATTTACAATTTAGGATGTGCTTGTTTCTAGTCTACTACCCCAAAGTAATTTGTTTGGTTTTTGCATTTTCTCCTTTCTAGGGCTTTGATTCCATGAATAATTCTAATTTGATCTGATTGTGCATTGTCTCCCTATACCTACATTGAATTACAGGCAAGACATGAATCATGCTTCCGTCTGGGATTCTCCATCCTGGTGCCCATTCATGCACAGACACGCAATAGTAATAAATTGCCAAAGTGCACAGGACTTTTTGTGTCTTTTATCAGGAATTTTGAGTCTCGGTTCTTCATTCCTGCTATTAGCTGTTCTGTACCTTTCTAGGATTAACAGTATTTGTCTAATTTGAAGATTTCACCCAAAGTTTCAAACTTTATTTGAACCTATCAGACCTCACCCTAAAAGATCAAACCCAGTGGGAAACCTAATCATTATTTGTGGAATCTTTAAGATGTTTTAATATGTCCTTGGATGTAAAAAAATACTACCTTTGCTTAATGTGGGCATAAACTTACTAACCAGAACATTGAAGGGTTTTCCTTTAAAGAGAATTACATCAATCAGCAATTTCTGGGGCTCACTTTAGGCAAAGGATGACTTCAGGATGAGTGCTATACCCACAACTTAGTAAAAAATGAAGAAATATAAATCTTATGTGGTCACACATGTCTCTCCCTATATAAATAATATAAAGACTATTTATTTCAATTGATTTGGGGGACATTGGGGAACAATTTTGGTGCAACTAAATGTACATCACCCCTCATAGGTGTGCATTTATATATATATATATATGCAATTGTTTGTGTGTATATGCTTGTCTGTGCATATGTGTCTATATATATATATATATATATATGTGTGTGTGTGTGTGTGTATATACATGTGTTCTGTCTTAAACTGTGAAATTGACATACTTAGCTGATGAATCAATGAGCTTAATCCATATTCGTTTTCTTCCCTTCTCTCTATAAATTAAATGTCTTTATACCTAGAGCAAAACTCAAGCAAGATTTCCTTAGGTAAGCCATTCTTACAAGGTCACAGTCATTAACACAAACTGATTGAGTGCCCACTATGCACCAGCAGTTGTGAAGCCCACCCACTAACAGTGGTAAACAATTTGTCCTAGGTTTTATTTTCTTTCCTTGTAACACTACAGAACGTTAATTAAGGTGGATGCCATTTAACTTTGTTAGTAGAGTACTTTAATATCCACACGCTCACGCATCTTTGCACTTTGTGGAGCAAGAAAGCATCGCTGCATGCCTATTTTTGCTCAACTTTTGCATTCACCGCACACCATTTTGACATTACTTATAGACTGAGTAAATGAATGAAACTATGATTCAAGGCAGTTGACTAGGAAAATAAAAGGGATGTTTGACTTTGACAAGTTTGCAAAGCACTCCCTGTCTTCATTTAGGGTTAAATTTTACTTGTTTGTGAAACTCCCACTTTTAAAATGTTGAAAGCTCAGACAAAGCCCACAAACCAAACACACCTAGTGAGAACAGGGAGATTTCTGACTGCCTGGGCTATCTATGCAGGGTATACCTGCTTTGAACTCCGAGGTGTTTACCTGTCTCAAGTTTGAGGTTTGAAATACATTTTCCCTATAATTATATCTGATTCTGCTGTGGCTGTGATCATTTGGGCAATTGGTTTCCTACATCCTCATTTGTGTATTCAGTTAATAACTTTATTCTTGATAGGGCCCCAAATGTTCTTCCTGAGAACATTCTGAGAGAAGAATGTGTTTTCTCTGTATTTTTTTTTTCTAACTCTATTGTCCAGAGCTGTGAAATCCTTGTGAGTCTCTGTGGATTTGTGTTATCACATGTAGAAATGGTTGAATTTCTTTTTTATATTTTAATGTGTGAAAGAGGATGTATTGCTCTCTGGGAAAAGAAGAGCCATTACTTTAAAACAGAAAATTGTGAGAGGGGGCAAGGGAACTGGCTTCTACTCTTTTATACTGTTACTTTAAGACTCACTTTAAATTTATTTGTCCCAAGATCAAGGAAGCATTTTAAACATTTATCACTCTGATTTTACTAATTTTAGACATACTTCTATTGTTTCTCAACAAGAAAATCTCAAAACATTCCCCCTTCTATGATCGAGCATTACTATTAATGGATGTAGATTTATCTTGTGGATCCACTTTACAAAATTAAATCATAAAATTTTTAAAGTATTCAGGTGATCCTGTAAGTGCACTACCTCACGACATCTTCAAAAGAATGTAGTGTTCCTGCACGAATTTTGAATTTCCTTTGCAAAACTGACAGCAAGGAAGTTCGGAAAGGCTGAATTTTTTTTAAGTCATTTGCAGTGTCATTAGGTTTATTTTTGCTTCCTTTTCTCATTACTATGGCTGTCAAAATAACAGGTTCAATTTGTGTTATGTTCTCATTATCAACCTTGGAAGAGGCACCAGAATTCTAATGCCTTGTGTTTTCAACGGATTCGAGATCATACGCCACCCACAATGACCTTTTCAGTATTCTGTAGGAATGGATTTCTAGAAATCGCTCTGGAAAATATGTGTTTGTGCCCACTGCTCTCCTCCACACCTGCCACGTGTTATCCTCTTTAATTAGGAAAGGAACCAGGAGAAATATCTCAAGAAGACAGACACAAGTCCTAAAAATGTCATAATAAATCTGAGCTTTTATGATATGTGCATAAAACACCCATGTACAATGCATATAGTAAAAACCATATAATATTGAAAGTATAAGAAAGTTTTTATAACTTAGTAATATTATATTCTGAAGTTCAGAAACCCAGTCAAAATATCAATTTCTACATTGTTAGCTTTAGAAATATCTCTCTTGATTCTCCCTGATAAACTGCTTTTTTATGTGTCAAATAAATTAATTAAATTCCCAGACTCTAATCGTCTCTGATATTCTCTATGTTTATAATCTAAAGCTTATTGGAATTTGCTATGGTGGATGCCATCATGAGTAATAATAACTGACATCAATCCAAAACTTAAAAAGCCAGTAAATATAGATATGTATTTTACTAAATATTTCTTGTCATTTCAATTTGAACTGCTCTCAATGTCTACAGCATACAGATGAAGAAATTCTGATCCAAAAAGAATCACCTTTTTTCTCAATGCCTCATAGCCGCTAAATAAATCATCTTAAAAATAAAAGCTTTAGGATCATTCCTGACCTTCATTTAGTGTGTCTTCATGATTACAGTCATAAGACATTTTATACATTAACTGTATATCAAGTAACAATTTTATCATGCTACCATAATTTTATTATACTATAATTTAGACATATTACTATAAATTATTATTAGTAGTAGTTTAGGAAAATAAAAAAATGTTATCTACAATGAGAGACAGGAATGAATCAGATTTATAATACCTTAATCAGTAGATGAGTCATGGAATCATAATTGTGTAAATCAGGCATATGTTCCTAAAATCCCATGTCATGTCCTATTTTGATTGAGATCATAGCTAAGGATTATTTTATCATTATATTATTTAAGATAAAATTATGCTTTTTCTATTATCCCATGCATAATAATTTGGATAAAGTTTATTCGAAACCATAGTAAAATAATGCAGAAATACCTCACAGAAGTATTTTAGTAAGTCTAAATATTTATAGCTATTGAATTAGATATAATTTATGTATTTACTTGTAAAAACTAATTATGCATTGAATATTAGATAAAGAGTGGTTGCTGAAGGGGGCAGTTGATGTAGGCTAAATATCTTTAGGTATTCCTTTATTTTCCCATTTAATTAAAACTGAATAGTAAAAATAATTCAACATAAACTTTGTACTTTAAACAATCATTTGGTACCACATGATTATAGGTTCTCCAATTTAAACTTTTAACTAACTTGAACTATCTTCTCTACCTCACAGAAAACAC
Source organism: Eospalax fontanierii (assembly GCA_035773235.1). Taxonomy (NCBI): domain Eukaryota; kingdom Metazoa; phylum Chordata; class Mammalia; order Rodentia; family Spalacidae; genus Eospalax; species Eospalax fontanierii. Next base: position 22,036,569 of record CM069552.1, read on the forward strand.
ACGTTACAGAAACTTAATACAGATTTCCAAATTTTAATATAGATTTTAAAGACTATAATTTCTTGTATCATCTTTGTGGATTTTGAGGGCTTAATTGCTATGTTGTGGCTGAACTTATCAGAAAGCATTGAAAAGTGTTAATTGCTTTGTACTTTGGTTAGGTATGAATGCATGCAAAATTTAACATTTCCCCTAGAAGCAAATAAAGCCCACATTTATTATGCTGCATAAAAGTTATAAAATGATTTAAAATAATTAAGCCAAAGGCACTCATACTCCAAGTTTAAAATATTCGCATGGTACATAAAATGAATCATGGGAAATTCCATAAAAATAGTGATCGTATTCAGAAGAAATCTGTGATGCATTGTGGGAGAAATTTGTTTATTTTTATGGCTGTGTTCATGTGTGACTGGGAGCTTATGTACATTTATAAAGTATCTTACCAGAGTCAGAGAAAATAAATGAAAACTATAAAATAAAAATAGAAGGACTTTACAAACAGTCACATGTTACAGCCATTTCCCTATATCTGGGTATTGGTATCATCTTTCGTCTTTGCCTCAAATAGAAAACTTTCCCTTATTATCTTTGTGAGAAGACTTTTATGCATTAAAATGCATTTTTGATGAGGTTTAATTCGATATTTAATTCAGCTGTATTTTTAAAATACTTTTTGTATTTGTATTATTTGTTGAAATTCACCACAAGAATGAGATATATGCTCCACTTCATTAATTATATGAAGTTATTTTTAGCATAAATTTATCTATGAGCTAAATATGAAAGAAAATATCTCTTTACTCTGTATACTTAAAAATGGGAAAATCAAACTGTGGATTTTTACATAATTTATTAATGGGAAAAGGTTAAACAATAGTATTTAAGACAACAGAAAAATAAATATTGGTAGACCCATGACCATGTAAAAATAAGCTTAAAAACCCACAAGTAGACTTTGGCTTATTGTGTGATTATATCCTAATAAACCCACAGTAAATTTAAAATACAGTCATTTCGAAATGCATTCAATACATTCGTACTGACAATCATGAGAGGCTAAGATACAAAGTACACAGTGCACTACATAATACCAACCATTTACCTCACACTCTGTGGCTCCCTGCTACCACCCAGCATTGCATCGGAATATACTGTTTGGTCAGATATCATGAGCCTTGGAAAAGATCAAAGTTCAAATCTGAAACTGCAGTTCCTAGCTTCTGTCTGATAATGGTGCTGAAAAAGCAAGGCAAGTACCATTGGGCAGCTGCTGTGTGTACACGGAAAGGAAATTAAGTCTGGCTTTGCACTAGGCAAAGACAGTTTCATTAAATTGCTATTTTCTGTATTTCCAACTCCCTTCCATCCACCTCTCTTTTTATGATTTCCAAATCCTCATCAGACACTCACATGTCACGTTTCAATTCCATACATTTTAATTATTCTGTCCTTTTACATACCAGGGTTATGCACCATGAACAGTGAAATCCTAGATGTGTTAGGCATGGAACTGGAAATTATTTTTCTTTATAAAGGAATAACCTCTTCCAGGTGTTTAAATGCCAAAGTAAGTCAATCAAACTATAATTGACTTTAATTGGGACTCCCACAATCTCTTTATCTTAAAAAAAAAAAGTACCTAAAGTTAAGACGAGGTGAAAAATTCATCTATGAGTTTAAGTATTCTAATCTTCCCTAGGAAATAATTCTGAGAGTGAGCCACAAAAAGAAAATGATAAAAGACTAGCCTCAACTAATTAGAGGTAGTGCTGCCATTTATTTAGTTTCAAAACATAGGTGCAGTATTTTTACTGGCAAGCTTATTTTAAAACAGATATGTAAAGTAATAGATGCCATTATGTTTAGATATGTAAGTGATTTAAAACGAAAACTTAGATTGAAGATACTGCTCCTTTCATAGAGTCTAAGATGCAGAAAGTCCAGGCTTGAATCCTCACAACTGCATAAAATAGGGCATGACATCATCACATCTCTAACGCCAGCACTCTGTGTGGAGGCAGGGGTATCCGAAGTTCTGGGTCACCCTTAGTTACATATTGATTTTGAAACCAACCTGAGAACTTGAATTACATGAGAACCTGTCTCAAGAAAATTCAGTATAAAAGAGGAAAGAGAAAAGAATAAATAAAGTCTAAGAAATTTTTTTACAATCATGTTACATTTCTGGTTAATATAACCCAATATTAAATATGTTAGAAAAAAAGACCAGAGCACAAAAAATGTAAATACACCAACTGGAACATCTATTTATAAAAAGTACTTCAAAAAGTGCAGGATATGAAAATTCAAATCTTAGAACGGATGTTGGTTGCTTCTTTTTTCTATTAAATTAAACTAGGATCTAAAGAAAAATTTGGAAGTTATTGACTTGAACTTGGATTATAGAAAAATAAGCTATTTTGTACCTTTATTGTAAGGTTTCATCTTTATTATTTGATACTGGATCTTTAAGAAACCTAGAACATTCTTTGTATTTGCCCATATGACTGATGACCATCTGAAACTGCAGTTGTAGGGGATGCAATGCCCTGTTCTTGCCTCCTTGAACACTGGACACGTGGAGTGCACATTCATGCATGCAGACAAAACACTCAGACACATAAAGAATAATAATAAGTCAATAAAATTGCTTTAAAATTGATTCTGCATTCATGAAAATATTGCAAATAGCAAAATGAAAATCTACTTTTTAATTATAAACACTTAAATGTGGTCAAATTAAGACTAAGAGAAAAATGAAATAAATAATAAATATAAGACTATGAACAGTGAATGGATCTTTGCTTCATGACTGATAGTTGTCAACAAGGAAACACTGTGTCATAATATAGAATGCAGAGCACTGCCTTGTTCAAGATTTTTCATATGTGGAAGCATTAAATGTGTTAAATTTACCAAAGAAGGAATATCTCTAACCTTTAAGTAGAAGAGTGAAATTCAATGTCCCATGATTATCTAATACCTCGCAAGTTGTTTTGGTATATCCAGTTAGAAGAGATTTAGGAATAAATCACTGAACACTTCCTACTACTTTGGCAAGATGATATTTCATGACCTTGAAGAATAATTTGCCTGGATATAATACTAAGATATTTTGGCTGTTGAACTACAGAAAAAATACATTGTAAACATTTTCCAGCACTGTGTTAGAATCAAAATTAGTAGAGAATATGTACATGAAACAAAGTACTTATAAATTCTGTCCTAAAGTTTATCCAAATATTGCCTTAAACCTTAGCTTCATACTTCTTGGAAAAGGGAGCCGATCACTTCTGAATGCACAATTGCAAATATCACTTTGCATTCGCACATTAATGATCAAATATTAGGTTACCCTTTTGTGACATTTTCTGATCTTTAATTTTTATTTAATTGAAAGTATGTTAGAACTGCTGTAACATTTAGAAGTGTGGCTCTGGGAAGGACACAAGCTTTGGATTCTTACATACATATTTACCCAGCAGCCTAATATTTTGAGACAACTGTGACAGCTGTTAACAAGATTTTATAGATTTAATGTTGACATATGAAAATTATAATTTCTGCTTTATCAATTGTTAACGTAGGTGATGATTCACACCATACAAAATCAATGCACTTTATCAATTAAAAAGATGTACCACAGCATGGAGTTTAACCAGATACGTGTCTTTATTTCCTTTTACATTAGAAATATGGCATTTACATTTCAAAAACAATAAAGACACAAAACCATAAAATCCTTAAAAACTCTTTGCATCCTTCCTCTTGATAGATGAATAATCATGAAAATTATCAAATGCTAACACCACTCCTCAAGTCTCATCGTCCTCTGTACCTCAACTTTTCAATAAAATTCTTGACCCCTCATTCATAATTGGCCATGCTCATTTGAAGTTACACTCAACACACAAACTTCAGTAACACTAATATGTACTTACTTGATGAAATGTGGAGAGACTTTCTCGGCATTTTAATTCTCTCACTAATAGCTAAGCAAGGTATATATATTATGCATGCATATTATATATATTATGCATGGAGGTAACCATGCATAAAACAAGGCATGTCTTTGGCCTAGCTTCAAGTACAATACTTTCCACTCTATAAAATCATATATTTTAAATTATCCTTGTGTGTCTATGTGACATAATTTGTTGGGTTTCAGAGAACTTCAGTGAATGTACTCATGGGTCTTTTTTTACTATAAGCTCAGACAATTTACATAGTAAAACTATAGCCTTGCTATATAATTATGAAAGTCACTTTATATTTTAATAGCAAAAAATATTTTTTCATTATCTTTACATACATACAATGACGCAATATATCCAGCATCGTTTTCTTATTGGTCCTACTGGTAATGAGCAGAGTGTGGAGAACAATGTCTCATAAAAAGAAACAATGGTGGACCTACTGTGGTCCATATGCAAGAGCATATTGAATCTCCAGCTTAAATAAAATCATAAAAATATGTCTTTCATTTGATAATTGGTTGTGGAGTGAGAGATCAGCTGATCAATTCAGGGCTCTAGGTCAAAAGATGAAAGAAACTCTTAACACCCAGAGAACATTGGTCATCAAAATTCAGAGGCACAGATGACTAGAACTAACTTATTCAGTCTTCTCTTGTGTTCGCTCAACCCTGTCATACCTCACTCCTGGGTCTGGAAATACAGCAATTCATAGTCACTCTGTAGTTTGCTTTATGTCTCCTATAATACTGCATATTCTCATGTAATGTAATAACCAGAAAAAATATTCATTTTGAAAGTTTTGTGCTGTTTTTAAATATGTATTTTCCGTGTTTAACCTTGTGTATCTTCAGGTATTTGTGTGGCCACCTTATCACATTAGCCAGCTGCCCACACTAGAAGATGGTGGTGGAATTACAGAAGGCAGTGAGACCAGGAATATGGGTGATAGGAACCTAACCCGGGGATACTGGTGAAGCAACAGTCACTTTTAACAGCTGAGATTGCTCCCAGGTCCTTATGCTGTTTCATTCTCTGTAATATAGGCTCCCTAAATTTATTATGAACTGCATAATTTCTAAACTACCTTTTATTCTGCTTTAACTGCAGAACCTTGATGCACAAGGTCGAATGATTCTAGCACCTAGAAAAGCGATAGGTACAAACTGTAAAGCGCCTTGTTCTAAATCTTGAATATTGCCGATAAGCTCCCATAACATCATTACAGCCTCTTATTTCATATGTTCCACACCTCAGGTCAGAACTATACTTATTTCATCTACACTCTTCCTCAAATATCTTAAAGCAATTGTCAAAGGCAGTTTGGGCAGTGGGAGCGGCGAGCTTGGTGAGGCTGTGACTAAAATTTTTCTCATCCATATGATCTCTTTTATTAAAAAGGTCTCCAAAGCTTGGACCCAAGAGCCAGGCTTAATTAAAGTTATTTGCTTTTAGCATAGAATCTGAATTGCCCCTTCTCACTCTGAGGCCTTGCCTACCACTGACAGCAACCTTGAAATCATGGGGCTCTATTTTTCCATTGAATTTGTCCCTTTGTCCTCAAATAAATTGCTTTAATTAAAATAACTTGGTGACCTTTTTCTTGATCTCTTAGCACTGGATTTTTTTTTTTACAATGCTTAGATTTGCCCTTGAATAGTTAGAATTCTCTTTCTTTATCTTATACTTTTTTAAATAAATTCTTTTTTTATAGTGACCAGACATTTAAGAAGCTCTGATTTATACATGTTAAAATCACAAATTTGAAACTTTTAAAACATCCAGGTTATCCTGTGTTTCAAGGTTTTGTACCAAACACAACGGTTATGGCATATTAGAACTCAGAATACATTCGAATGAAAGTTTACCTTTTAAATGTATTAATGTAGACTATGTGGCTATTCAAAATAATAAAGAGGGCAAGGAGATTTCATATAGACTCGTTCACTCATTCCATCAAAGCTATTTATTGAACCATAGATTATGCCATCTAGCTAGTTTGGTGTTCAATCGAGCTTTGAATAGAGAAAACACCTATTTTTCACTCTTAATTAACCATATCTTCTCAGGGGAGAAAATGAGCTATATGCCAAAAGTTGCTATGCAATAAAGTACTTAGAGTGAAGGCAACCTATGTAAAAGAAATAAAGACTTTTATAGCCACAAATCTCAACATAAATGTAGGTAGACAGATGGCAGTGGTAGCAAATAATGCTTCTGTAAGAAAGTGCAATATATCTGAAGAATTAGCTGTCTTGGAACAAGCAAGAAAGAGAGTATTATATCAGACAATCTAAATAGCAGATGAGACAAGCCTGGGGAGGCTCCTTGAAGGATGGAAGAGTAGTTATAGCGAGGGCTGAGAATATGAATAATCTCCACCCGATGATGCAGGTTCTTGACTGCGTTGGATACTTTTCACATTGTGATGCAGAATCAACAAAGACAACTTGACGCATAAAGGCTCATTTCAGCTCACAGTTTCAGAGGTATCAGTCCACCATTGCAGGTGTGTATGTTGAGACAGAGGCATTCACATCATGACGAGGAAGCAGAAGGAATATAAAAAGATAGAGCAAGACAAGACACAGTCCCCAGTGGCCTACTTCCTCCAACTAGGTGCCACCCCCAGCTATTGCCATTTCCAAATAATGCCATTGTCTCATGTACCAATGCATTATGTTAGATCCCTGATGACACACCCAGGGGAGCTTTCCTAATTCCTTATATGTTTCTTCATGCAGCTAAACTGGTATTCCAGAAGGACTACGCCAATTCTAATTCTGTCAACTTGACACACAGACACATTTTCTTAATCCATTATGCTAAAGTCATGGAAAGACTCTGAGTTTAGTTTTAAGCCCAATGCCAAACATTAACCAGCACTATTTTTATTTAGATGTTTTTATTGCCTTTGTGTAAAATCAGATTTGAAAGGAAAATAGCAAGCAGGTGACACCATAAGGTTCCTACCGTAGTCCATATGAGGACTTCAGACGTTTAAGGGTCTGATATACCTAGAAGGATCAGTAGATATGTGGCCATATATTGAAAATGTAACTTTAACAGAATCAAAGGATTAATTATTCTGCTTCAGACATGTAATGATTAGTAGCACTATAAGAAATTCAAGAACAGATGCTGTCCGGACATTTTCATGTCACAAGAACATGAAAATACATCACACGTGGGTCAACAGCTGGTGTCAGGCAATCATGCTGGATATAAAACTTAAGGATTCTATAGTTTATAAATAATATTCATAGCAAGAAACACTGAGAACTACAGACAGAAGTTGGACAGAAATCCATGATTATGTCAATACTGTGGAAAGCAATGACAGCAGAATTTAGTAAACTGTAATTCAATGGACTGAAATGCTGTTTGGTTTAGGAATTAAAATGAGAACCATAAATACTACATTCTTACACACATTCCAATAAGGGTAAGAGATCTTGAAAAACTTAAAAGGGAGCAAGTCAAGATTCCAGGTGAAAAATAACACAAAACAAAACAGCACCCATCTAAATTCTCCTCATCATGATGAGTTGATACCAGTATTGAGTATTTGAACTCATGAGCCTGTGCAAATGGAATAATCAGGGTCTGACTTCTCCACAGTACACAAAAAAGTACAACTGTTTTTTTTTATCCCAGTTTCACTATAACGTCCATTGCTCCACACTGTCCATTTTCCCTTGAGTCTTTGATGACATTTCCTAAAGGTCCTCCGTGAAAATTCTTTGGTATTGAAATAAAATGATGAATAAGAATTTGTTGGATAAAGGAAGATGCCATTACTCTGGAGTTGCTAAGGAGTGGACTGGTCAAGAACAATGGCCAATTAGGATTCTACAGAAGAATATCTGGTTCAGGTAAGGAAACCTGAAAAACACTAACTTTACAAACCAACCCGTTCTGTCACTTGTCCAACATCCTGCTATCATTTTGTTCATAAAACATGTGGAGCTTTTTTGTTTGTTTGTTTACAGCTCCCTTTGCTTACTGACAAGCCCAAGAATGTCAGAATATTGACCTGTCATCCATTCTTTGCTAATAATGTCTGGATGAAAGTCAATGCAGACTGTTCCATCAATACAAATTATTGAAGGAGTGATTAAAAGATTATTCTCATAAACAAACATCAATAGTGATCTAAAAGTGGTCATTTTTGTCGGCTTCACAGTTGTTGAATGTTGGTATAATTACAAGAAACACAGTCTTAATAATAAATACATGAACCATTATAATACAAGAAAAAGAGGTACAGAGTAGGTGAAGGTACCAGTTTATTGGGAGTTGCCCAATGCAGCATTTAATATTCAATACCAAATTACAAGAATGACTGAATAAAAGCAACCTGAGTCTTTGCATCCAATTTAGTACAACAGCTGGCCCAAACCACTGAGGATCTACTCCCTCTGAACTCACTAGGAATGGTATTCCCAATCAGGGGTGCCCTCTTCCTTTTATTGAAACATATGCAGCATGAAATGGGGAAATCAGAGTATGAGCCTTATCCCATCAGAGAAGAATTTTACCTGTTTGATCCCTAAGCCTAGATCAAACAGTCACATGACAACAAACAGGTGTTATCAATTTCTCCCCATCTATCGTTTACAATATAAATGAATATTATTCATATTTCATTGTTTCCACCAAATATTCCCTGATAATTTCAATCAACACACACACTCACACACACACACACACAAAATGCTTTTGGTACAAGGCCAAAGAAGGATCATGAGCAATTAGAGCTATATACTTTACATTAGAAGAGGAGCTCAAGGTGTGGTAGACCTGTTTATATGTCTGATAAACAAGGTAAAGTAAGATTATTGTTGATTGTAAGCTTAAATAAATACCATTTTTAAAGAGTTTGTCCCTATTGTGGAAGTCATCCCTACATATGTCTTTCAGATAATACAGAAAAACACTGATGCCTAGGGCAGCAGATTCTTAGGGGCATGTGAGTCAGCAATGAGTTGATGAATTACTTTGTCACTGAATTTTCTTAAATGATATTTTTAATGGACCTCACTAACGTTACAAACCTCAAACTTGTCAATGTTCCTTTTTTATCAGCATACTCCTTTCCAATACAGCTTCCTTTACAATACAGACAAATTTCAGAGTGATATATGTGCATCATTTTAAAGTTTCTATTAGTAAATCATAGGTATTAATCAGTAATATACAAATAAGAATACCTCAGAATGAACCCTCTCAATGTGTAATTGCTTCTTTAATATATCAAGCACACATTTAACAGTTTCTAAGTTGTGCATGTTTTATAATAAATTTACAACTAGATTTAAGACTGGTTTAATAGTACTATGTAAGGAACTACAAATCATCACTAATTTCCCAGAACAGGGGATATGGGAAGGAGGTTCCAACTTTAGCTGAGGAATTATAGGCAGCCAATCACTTCTGGGTGAAGGAGAATTGATTTTCTTTGAGGGAGTGGTGAGATAGGCTGAATAGGCTCCAATGGATGAACTCAAACTGAGGGACATTTAGGTACACAAACTTGACTAGATAGGTCTAAATATTTATGACAGAATTCATGAAATCTGATGAGGTATAGATAAAGGATGACATCTAAATAAGATTAAATTTTATTGTATGAATTGCACAAAAATTCTATAAAATTATATATTAAAATCATGAGTAATATAAGGGATGTTTATTATTCTCTGTATGTAGTTAAATATCTTTAAAACAAAATCTATTAGATAAGTCAAAATGTTTTGTGATATACTGCCCAGAATTTTGTTTGCTAAAAAGAAGTTAAACTCATATAATTTTGATGGAAATACAATTTGCATATGCATAAGGAAACACATTTCTCTACATACAATATAAATATATTCATAAAATTATGTATTAATGTAATATTTGTTCTTAAATTATAAATACTACATCACATATAATTATCTATACCATATATTTACATATATTACATGAAGTATTGATTAAAACACCATATTTTCAATTGATTGTCTTTTGTCACTTTTCTAAAACATTCATCTTCTCCACATTAGGACTGTTGACATTTGGTTGGCATTTGTTGTAGGAGGCTCTACTCTACCATCATCCCAGATTGCCACTCACCAGGAACAGAGTAACGAAATCACCACAGTGACAACAAACATTTGCAGACATCAGCAATTGTTTTCCAAGGTGGGCATGTGGGAGAATTACTCCACATTGAGAACATCAGAGAACATTGTTTCTCAAATGTTTTCCTGTAAAGATCTCTAGTTCTTCGCAAAAATAATTAGACTAGAATATTATTTTCCTTCAAATTTGTTTGATTGTAAAGATTTTTAATCCATCTCAAAATTAATTAGATCAGCATCTAGAGATGATCAGGATACATGTCAGTGGCAGGATAAATACTTAATATCTGCAAATCTGAATGTTGGGCCATAAGTTCAATCCATAGCACCAATAAATCAAAAATAAATAAATAAGCCAAATTTCTAGGGTTTTTGAAAATCTAAATATTTTCACCAGAATACTTAATCTTGTTGTGGGGATTATTATCTTAACTTGCATATATAACATGAGGTAACCCCCAAATGAAAATAAGACCACAGACAAATGAAGAACTGTGACTTTCTGGGTTTACCACATATTTTTGTAATGGGTCATTCATAGACTAACAGACTGTATTCATATCTAAAAACAAATTTCCTTAGGTTTTCAATTGGCAATATACTCCATAAAATTGGACTGTTATTTAAAAATGCCAGTTTTTCTGTAGCTTTGGGCCACTGTCAGAATCTTAACCCAGAGGGGGTCATCAATATTCTTCTTTCTTTTCTTCTTTCTTAAACAGTTATAACACACACACACACACACACACACACACACACACACACACACACAAAGAGGAAAATGAAGTGTAGAGATCTATTCTCTCTATTTCAAAAGAAAATAAAAAGAGTTAGTGAAATACTTTGGAAAATATGTGTTACTCATGCACTTATGCTAATGGCCTATTGCTGCTTTTCACATGAGCATTTTTGTGTTTTAACATGGTGAATTTCCCAGTCTTCCTCTTCCTTGTGAGCTGACATCTCAAATAGTCCAGTCATGGCAGATGGTCAAGCCTTGATTGTTTGTGAATAGATTAGCTGCCTCATCGATTACCATGTGTACTTGGGGCTGACTCATAATGTAGCCAAACAGCTGCTCACACATCTGTCTTCTCCCACTCACCATGGGATCCCCACAGAGACTTTCCCCTTCTACCACTTCATATAACTGCTCATTTGCATTCTCTTCCAAAACAGCTTTGTTGATCCTTCCTCAAGCATAGGTGTGCAGAGGGAAGTAAATCATCAGATGTGTTTTCAACATCCTGTAGGAACTGATTCCTCTTTGGAAGTAAATCATCAGATATGTTTTCAACATCCTGTAGGAACTATTTCCTCTGTCAACAGAAATGGGTTATTTTTGTTGGATGAACTCTGTCCTCCACCTCCGGTGGATACATATTATCTTCCAGAACATGAAAGTGTTATATGAGTAAATAGATGGTAGTTGTAAGTGTTACAGAGAACCATCTGAAATACACATGCAGACTCTATTTTATTCACAGTGGTAATTTTATGACATATTTATCAACTTTTAAACTTTTGTCCAATTCAGAGTTTGTGGAGTACACTCCTTGACTCTGATTCTGTCAGACTTTAGTAAATAAACAAACTCACTATAACAGAAGTGCTGTGATTTCAAATGCAATGCAACTTTTGCCCCATATTCCAGAAGATTCTCATTAATGAATTGAGCCACTGGAGGCTCAGTCTTAAAACTTGATGTTCATGGTACTGGGGGAAGCCTAAGTAAATCCACGCTGAGATAAAACCTGCCAAATTCCAGCTGTTATCTAGGAACTGAGCTAAACATCCTTCCCCATTTCAAACACTTTGTTCCTTGCTCATCTAACAAAAGCTAGGATCATACATGATCTTCCAATTTCCCCCCAAATTTCTGAATTAACAAATGTAAGGTATGCAAAAATGACTATATCCACCTTAAAATGTTATATTTGGGGTAGATTGAGCAATGGTAGATGCTTGATAGATCTCCTAACATGGCAAATTACAGTGTCCTGGCTGTGATTGTCAATGTGACGTCGTCTAGAGTCATGAGAGAGGAAATCTTCAATTAAGGAACTGTCCAGATCAGCTTGGATGGTGGATTATTAATTGATTCAGGAGGGCAAAGAACACTGTGGACAGCAGCATCCCTAGGGAGGTAACCGGGGCTGCATAACAGCTGGCTGAGTGAGCATGAGGCAACTAGCAAGCAGTATTCATCCATGCTTCCTGACTCCCGGTTTCCGTTCTCAATTTTTGCCCAGATGTCTCTCCCCTCCATGATAGATTTTAATCTGGAAGTGTCAGTTGAATAAGTCCTTTCCTCCACAAGTTCTTTTGGTCAGTGTTTTATCAGAGCAACAGTATGCTAGAGCACACACTTTGCTATTACTATCACTTACAGGTCAGACTACTTTAAGTGTCTAGAGGCTGTGGAGCATATGTACCTCTCTTTTAGCACACACACACACACACACACACACATTGTCACTTTAACAGTTCTCTACGCTATCCTGTTTTATGGTTCATGTATATTCTGTGCTCCTAGAAAACACAGAAGACATAAAAGAAACAGGTGAATGAATAAGTACAAATAATGAAAATCACAAATTCAGAGAACATAAAACACTTTATGAGGTTTTATACCGAGAAACATGACTTATTTGGGTTATGAGTGTTGAGGAGCAAGCAGTGGTAATGGTGAGTTGACTTTATTTCCATATTTTCTGTGCCATATCATGATGTTTCTGAGTTATATTTCATTACAAGTTTCAGCAACCTGATCAAACTTGAAATGTTGTCATCCGGAGAGGCTGTTCCATAAGCAGTGAAATCTTCAAGGTTCCATGTGCTCTAAGATCGTAGGTTCTCAGAAGTTTAATCAATTTGAGAGTATGAACGGATTGACCATAAAAGAAGAATATAAGCCTTTTTCCAGATGACATTTGGACCCTGCATTCCAACAATTTGATTACCGCTTTGCCTCAGGATAGTGACTAAAGCATTGACTTATTGTCACCTTTGTGCCATCTGCGTTCTCATTTCTGCCTAGCAGCAAGACATGATTTTATTAGATTAATAATAAATTCAATAAAGCTCTCTTAGTCTAAACACTGTTAAAGAAAATAAAGTAAGACAAGGAAAGCAAAAAGGACAGACCTGAGCCCTTCAGAAATTCATGCAATGGAAACATAAAGGCTATTATCACAAAGATCTATTTACACATTCAAAGGGGCCTTATTAAACACTGTTTAGGGATCCTTTAAGAGATGTGAGGTGTTAAAAAAGAAACCTGATATGGTCTCTGCTGTAACACTTAATCTGTGTTTCCTTATTGCAAGATTAAGATAAAATCACATAGTTTTATTTCGAATGTTTTCTCTGCACTGAGTTACCACATTGCAGATGGCATTAGCTCTAATCTTGCATCATTTTTCTTCTAATGTAAAAAGAAAATTATGGCAAAATTCCATTTCCTCTTTCTAATACCTGTTAAGAAAACTGAAAATGACTTGCATTTATAAATTTATGGGGTTGGAGAGATAAGCGTACTGGCTGCTCTTACAGAGAACAAGGATTTGATTCTCAGCATTCATATGACGACTGGTAACAGTCTGTAACTCCAGTTCTAGGAGAATCTGATCTCTTCAGGCATTAGATGACATGGATGCACTAATTTACATGCTGGCAATACACTCATCCACACAAACAAAAATAATTAATTATTAAAATAATTCTGTAACATTACAGGCCTTACTGAGAGGCTTTGCATATAATACATAATGGCTGTGATTCAAGAAATTGTAAGAAACATATCTAATATCTAACTATATGACTATGTGCATTTTATATTTCTTTGTGGCTAAATATCATCATCTTTATTGAGGACTAGCAAGAGATGTCACTGACCATATGTAGAGTGATCTTCAGACTCAGAACTGTACATTAGATGTGTTACATACATAACATATTTACATAGACTTAGGGAAATTTTATTTTATTTGGCTCTAGATTTTTTCAGTTATAGTTATAGTTTAATATTATTATACTTATTTTATAAAAATGGAAGTTGAAATGTTCTATTTGTCAATCTTCACATAGTAATTTTAATAGCTGGTATTAAAATCTCAATATTCTGATTTCACACACAACCTAATCTAAAATTTGTGATATTTATTATATTTTTCTGAAAAATTTCCAGATATGTTGCTTAGTACTATGGTCAAACAACACATCAATCAAAGAAATTTGGGGAGCTGATGAGATGACTCAGAGTGTAAAGTGCTTACCGCATAAGAAAGAGGACCTAAATATGAATCACCAGAGAACATGCAAAAGCTAGGTGTGGCAGGTGAATAGCTGAGACCACAGCGCCGAGGGTCAGAATCAAGTAGATCCCAGGGGCTCATTGGTGAGACAGTATAGTTGAAACCTTGATCTCTAGGTTCAGAGACTATGTCTCAAAAAGTTTAATAAACCAGAGATAAAATTGTGAAAGACAAACAAACTTGAATTTCTGACCACCAAATATGTCCTCAAGTGTGAGCATAACCCCCATATGCAGATGTAAACAACCACCCACACAATAAAATAGTCAAATAAATTTACTTTTCCTTTGTCTCATTCATTCCTCAAATCCATAGTGTGGCTTTCGCTAAAGAAAGCTGAACAAATGTCTGTTCACCTCATACAGTGCCTGATGACAAACCAAACAAAGAACTCTCTACCTAAATCTGGCTCAAACTACGGGTTTTTGGGCTTACTTACAGGAGCATCTATACACCTGAAAGGACCCAAGAATGGGTGGAAACTCAAAAAACGGTACCCCTCAAGATCTCTCCAATTTTCAGGCAGTTTCAAAGAAAAGAGACTTCTTTTACCCCGATTTTCATTGTTGCTTGTTTTTAAATGCTGGGAAGTGCCACATGAATCTTGTAACTTCCTTAGTTTTGTGTCACCTTAATTGCACAAACTTTCTGAACCCTGTAAGTTTCGATAGCTTCTGAGTCTAATGAGGCCCTTGAGAAGGAAAAGTTTCAATTTGGAGGGAATAGTTTCAAACAGTGGACAATAAAGCTTACCTGGTCTTACTGTCACATGAAATCTGGTCTGTCTACTGCTTTCATCCATGGTCTCAACGTGACTGTTCCAAGTCATTACAATGTTGTAATTGAATAGAACCGAACATTGACTGAAGAATCCCATGAGGCCATCTTTTCCATCTTTTCCAATAGAAATAGCTTATTTCTGACAAATGATGGTTAATGCGATATTACTTTATTTAACTGCATTTCCTCTCTCAGTACCCTTCAGATTTGCTCAATCTGTATTTCTCCAACTCTCTGGTCTTTTTTTCTAGTACCAGTCTGCTAATTTTACCTGACAAGTAACTGTTTTCATCTAATATTATTTTTCCTATTCCGGTAACCTCTTCAGAACTCAAAAACAAACCTAAAATGATCTCTAGCATTCAGATGTCTTGACCAAAGTCAGAACTGGAGGCACACACCTGTAATCCCAGTACTCAGAAGACAGAGGCAAGTAAATCTCTGTGAGACTGAGGCCAACCTGGTCTACACAGCAAGTTCCAGGAAAGCTGGGGCTACAGTGAGAACCTGACCCCCCCCCAAAGAAACTAAAAACAAAAAGTTCAAGAAAATTGAAAAAAAAAAGATATCTGACCCTAATCATATGGTGCAAATTATTTCCTCACCCACAGTTATGCTGCTCTGTTTTTCTTTTTTCTCATACGACACAGGACTATATGAAATTATACATTTGCTTCTCTGAATAGTGCTATATTCTTTTGCCTTCTACCACTGAAAGGTAACCAGTAGAAAATTTGTCTCCTTTTCTCATCACTGAATGTCCATTATATAGAACAATGAGACAGAGAATGAACTCCCATGCAATCGATTTTTATTTGTTTTGATTTTTTCAAAGTGATGTTTCATGGTGATTTCCTCATACATATGAATCATTATGCTTTGTGTTTATTAGCCTCCTCACATCTCCCACCCGTTCTTACTTGTCCTGTTGCCTTTCTCTTCTGCTTTACTTTCATGAAACAAATATCTTGTTACTCTTCACCTCTGCCCCTACTTAACCTCCCCCTCACTGACCTCACTCATGGTCACTTTTTTACCTTCCTGTCTACAAATGAATAAAAGAAGAAATACATATTGTCAGTCGATATTTTTTAAAATTGTTTTCCATGCTTAGCAATTTGGAAAATGCAGCTTAAAAATAACTGGTATCCCGTCTTAGGCCAGGCAGAAAGGCTATCATGAGAAAAATAAATGAAAAATCTGGATGGATGTGTAGGGAAGGAGAAATCCTCAAGCATGGATGGTTGGAATATACGATAGTGCAGTCACTATTGAAATACTCAGGAAACAACAAGAACAACAAAAAACTATAAATAGAACTATGATTCAGCTATGACTTGGGAGTATGCCCAAAGGATTCTAGCACAATACTGTCTATTTTTTTGTTATCTGTGTCTATTGGTGAGTATGTGCAAGTGAATGCAGGT
Organism: Eospalax fontanierii; assembly: GCA_035773235.1. NCBI lineage: Eukaryota > Metazoa > Chordata > Mammalia > Rodentia > Spalacidae > Eospalax > Eospalax fontanierii. The sequence continues at coordinate 22,053,197 of CM069552.1, forward strand.
GCCTTTGGAAGCTACAGAGATAGGATCCCTGGAGCTGGAGTGCCCAGAGGCTGTGAGCCATTCTCTGAATGTGTTATATGCACTCTTAGTTGCTGAGCTTCACTCTGAGCCCTGCCCACATAATATTTGAAAATAATTAACCTCCTGAAGCATTCTGAAAGAGTATACCTAAGAGTGAACATATCCTACAAAATAATAATTCCAAAGTGGCAAGATATCTATCAGAATATCTACAGATGGAAACAGACATTTAAGATGAGAGCAGTAGAAATAATGGTACGTATTGGATATTTAATAACTTCATAATGTGGTTTAAGGGTGTGTGTGTGTATATGTATATATGTATATATACATATATATAATATCATTTAGAAGAAAATTGCAAGTCTATGTTACCAACCCTAATTTATAAATAAAAAATTTAACTTCAGAAATGTTATCCCCATATCGCCTTATTCCCACCTCATAGAGTTTATAAAGCCAGGTATATCTGTTTCCAAAGAACATTCTTATTCTCATGTTCTATAAGTCCAGTATATTCACAGGAAAATTTAGTCCTGTTTGGCTACAAGTCTTCATTTGGGGGGATAGAAATGTCTCATTACTGTGAGATCATTCCGCACAGAAACGTCAAGAGGAACAGAAAGGAAGGACGTCGGGTGAATTGAGGGAGCTCTGTTCGTGCCACCCGTTGAACAGGAAGAGTGAGACAGGCATTAGGAGGTTGAACACTTATAATTGGGGTCAGAACTCTACGTTTATTTCCATTTTTATTCACTGAGAGACCTGCTTCCGTGGTTTCCTTTTATTTCCAGATTCTTTTATTTTAAACATTGAGTGAAATGCAAATGTGACATTTAAACTTTCAGAGGGATGTTGAAAATGAACAGCTCAGTGAAGAAAGTATTTGGTACGGGTTGGTGGGGCACTGAGTATGGAAAAGGTTATTACATCCAAAGCAAATGTAACTGAAGAAGAGAAAAGGGGACCAAAAAAAAAAAAAACACATTGTTACTCATAAAAGTAGGAAAGCTGAGTGACTACAGAAATGTATTCAATATGATTCTGTTCCTTCAAAATGTTTGAAAATATTGGGTCCATCTAAAATTTTACCTTAGAGAGGACGTATATTTTCCCATTTGATCAGTTGATTGATGGGCCAATGTAGTTTGTGAGGAAGAAATATCAATCCCTTTTGATAATATTTTAATTCCGTGCTACAAGTTCAAGAGCACCTAAACCACATTGCATTTCTTTCTGGAGAGACAGAGAAAGTTTGATTCTTATGAGTGTTGGCTGCAACAAGAACATAAACGTGCTTGTTTTCATATGTATAGAAAAAGTAGGCACAATGACGAAGGGCAATTATTGTGTAACTCAAAAAAATAAACCACTCATAGCATAAGACTGTCAGGACAATAAAGTATATTTGTCACCAAGATCTCAGTCTGAATGCTGTTTGGATTCCTCATCCTCATGATCTCTATGAAAGAATTCATATGTGACCCAAATGGCCAAGTGTAGAAGACAGAGTTTATTGTAAAGTAATGTGGAGCACTCTCCAGGTGTGAGAGCAGAAAGTGGCTTAAGATACTGTTGTGCTCACCTATGTTGTAGGCCGCCTTATAGTTGTCTAAAAAACTCTGAAACTGGTATCTTGCTGTGTGGACCTTTTTCCTGCCCATAGACTCTAGGAGTTTTATAGCTATCTGTTAATGACCTTCCATAAATATCAGATTGTTATATCTATACACACAGCCAGACATATGACTCAGTCCCCATTCTGTAAACAGAATCCTCCATTTTCACTTTCTGGTTTTGCAGTATGCTTATTTTAAAAGAAGGGTCTATCCTCAAAGATTTTCAAGCAGATATTTAATATCTTGCTAGCTGCCTAACAGCTACAATAAAAAAATATAAATCCAGTAAGGTGGAAGACCCAGTGTATTTCAGGAATCTAATCAACTACCATTATGGGAAATGCTTTACAATGTGACCAGACATCAGGTAAGGAGACCTGTAAGCCATACTAAAGATGCACACCACTTGCCAGTCTATATTATTTATTTTAAAGTACTTCATTATACTTATTTACGTATTTATTTTTGTGGGGAGGAGGGGAAGACTGAGCGCCACAGCACACATGTAAAGCTCAGAGGTCAGCTTGTCAAGCAGACTATTTTTCTTCCTTTATTTGGACACCTGCAATTGTACTAATGTCATGAGGACTGGTTTGGAGACAAGCACTTTTACTTCCTAAGCATTCTCACAAGCACTCCAGTCTATATTTAATCCAAAAAGTGAAAAGTCATTCACAAAGTAGATAATTCATAGATATTCTTCCCCCTAAAAATCCTTAATAGAGTAACCATAGTTGTCCATTATAGGTTCTTCAATGATAATTATGTGCTAACATTCTAACATGAGCACTCTCTCTCTCTCTCTCTCTCTCTCTCTCTTCCCTCCCAATCCACCTCCATTCTCTCCCTTTCTTGCCCCTGTTTCTGTTATGCAGCCAGGTTAATGCTAAGAACAAAGTTTTTTAAGACATGAAATCACTGCCTTGTTATTCTCAATTCCTATTCAACTCTGAAACAAAGACACAATTGAGAACATTCCTGGAGGTTTAAAGTTCAAAACTAATGCATTCTACATTGCCGCAATCTTCCCCAGTGTGGGTGTTATTCTTCCTTTCCCACAAAGGAAAAAGTGGAAGCATCAGAGCAGAGCAAACGCCTCCAGTGTCGCCTAAAAGCTTTTCAAAGGATGTCGCCCAAGCTCTTCAAACATCTGGACATGATGCAGAATTACATCATCAGAGCTGCAATAAGTCTCTGTTGGATTTGCATGAATGTCATTGTGTCATGAGGAGCTCCAGGCTCAGGCACTTATACAAGGCATTATGCCATGAGAGAATAGAATTCTGGGTCACGGTATACAAGGCACTACTGCTAAAAATTCCTGTGGTGGTTTATTATTCAATCCAGAACTAAAATAGTCCAAGCAAATTTCAAAGACATCGATGAAGCTTTTCAGATAACTGTCCATACTTTGAAGACATGGTGCTTGTCTTCTTGGAAAATGGGATTTAGATCTGTTACCTCACATTCCTTCAGTTTATATGTCAGAATTTGGCAGCATGGTTTTTCCAGAGAGAATAATGGACTCAGATTAAAGGCAGTGACCGTATCAACATTCCCCTTTCTAAGAAACAATGTTATGCTAATCATTCAGCTGTATGTGATTAGTAGGCTGGAGGCCTCAGTGTGTAATGTAGAAATTAAAGCCAACAATGACTGTCCAGTGTCTACTCTATGACCATCCCAAAGACTTTTCACATTTTTCTGATAAAAGACCTGACTTCATTCACTTGCTCTGAAACCTCACCAGTTGCCTTTCTTAGAGTATAAGATTAATAATAATTGTTCTTTTAATTCACAATATGGCATCATGAATGAGAAATAATAGGTTATTAAAATGTGTATCATTATGAAATTGGCATTTGATCCTTATAGTAGAATTTTTCAGGAGTTTAAGTTACCTAGGTTGTAAGTTTTAACATCTTAGGCTACATAATAGTGTTTAACTGTATTCAATTTCTCTTGGTGGGCTTCGGTTGTCAGCTTGACCTGAGAAATAAGAAACCTCAATTAGGGACTTTTCTCTATTGAATTTGCCTATGATCATGTCTATGAGGTGTTTTCTTTACTGTTGAAAGATGTGGGAGGCCCCAGTACACAATGAGTGTTGTCAACCTGGGCAGGCAGTCCTGGATTGAGAAAGCAGCCTTATAGGTCTGGAGAGATGGCTCAGTGGTAAAGGCACTGTCTGCTCTTCCAAAGGACCTAGATGCAATTCTCAGCACCTGCATGGTAGCAAAAAAGCATCTGTAACTCCAGTTCCAATGGATCTGACAACTTCTTCTGTCCCCTGTGGACTTTGCACTACCTGGGTGTACTTCCATACATACAGTCAAAACACACATACACACAAAATAAAAATAATAGCGAAAGAAAGCAGGCTTAGCATAGGCCAGAGGAAGAAGTTAGGAAGCAGTATTGTGCCATGATCTGTAACTCTAGGTTTTTGAATAGCATTTCTGCATTGGTTTCTATGGATGAAGATTGTGAACTGAGAGATGAAAGATAAAATAAAGCCTTTCTTCCAAAAATGGTTCTGGTCCAGGTGGTTCATCACAGCAACAGAAAAGGTAACTGGTACATATTTATAGTTTTATAATTTTACATTTTCATTGATCCTTTCTTAGGTCCTAATTTACCTCCGATCATGTCCCTCCACCATTCATCCAAGAGTGACATTGAATAACTTCCTCGCCTTAACTTCAATGATGAGCAGTCCCCAAAGAAGAGCTTGCTATTCTGGCCTTCATACAATGGTTTATCTCAGTATTGTAGCTCAAGTTCATTATCTCTTTATTCTCAAGCAAATACTTCAACTTTTTAAAATTCAGAAATTCTGTAGAGGTTTAACCCAAAATTTACTATTATCACTCTAGTATTATTCTTTCCTGTTTCCTGGTCTCCTGGTTTGCTTTGATTAGAACTATCATGTTTTACTCAAAGAAAGCGAAGAATTCCATTCCTACTAAGCCAAACCCCAACCACTGGAAAACATAGTAAGCTAAATGTCTCACTTTAGTTCTATTCCTAAGGTCTACTCATTCAGTTCTTTGCATATTATTGAATAAACAACAGAAATCTAATCCCTTGAAGTCTCAATTTTCTCAGTGTCACATGAAAATATGTGTGCTTCATACCACACTGTAAGAACTGCATTAGATTAAGCCTACAACACCTAGACATTAGAATAACATCTGACATATAGCAAATGAGCAATATATCTTGACTCTTATTAACTCACTCATTCCCGACCTGTGTGAAGTTGATATCCAATTCATGATCTAGACACTTACATAGCAACCTATTATTAGTCAAAAACGCAAAATAAGTAAAGGGCTAATTTCCCCTGCTAGTCTGCTTGGGCTCAATGCTTTTAGATCATTTTACAGAGTGTGAATGAGTTCTATCTCTGTGATAATCGGAAGAGGATGGTCATTGTCCAGATGTTTAATTCCATACACTGGGACCTCTAGTAATTTTGCATGTTTGACTTATTCCTACTCCTTATTCATTGCTTCCTAGGAGTAGATGAGCCGTTTAGTCTGATTGATGAGTTTAGACAAGGAAATGGGGCATGTTAAACCTACACATTCATTATATGTCTCCTGAAAGCGATCGTATTCCTGATCTCATAGAAGATGTACCTTCTTCCAGATCCCATAGAATCTTGGAATGCCCAGACTCTCTACTGGGGAGGTTTCCAGCTTTCTATCACGTGTTCTTTGACAGGTAAATGTGACTAATTCTGGGTTTCAATATTAGAAAGCCCACTTGCCAACAATTAATGAAATAAGATTTATGCTATAAAATAATTGACTTTCTGAACAGTTTGCTAGGACTATTATAAGAAAATATGACAAAGTATATGGAAATTGGAACTTATTTTGTCTTAATTGTGGAGCCCCAAACTCCAAGATCAAGGTGTCAACAGATGAATTGACTCCTGGGGCATCTTTCCCAGATGGCAGTGATTCATGATATCTGCATGTGGCTCTTTCTCTGTATGTGTGTATCGTTGGTGACTCTTCATCTTATGATAATGCTACCAGTCCTGCTAATAATTTTACTATTTTATTTATATATTTTTTTATTTTTTTATGTGTATGAGTATACTGCCTACGTCATACAATGATTACAGAGGTCAGAAGAAGGTGCCTGATCCGCTAGAACTGGAGTTCAAATAATTGTTAGACACCATGTGATCGGTAGGAATGGAACCAGGGTACTCTGCAAGAGGCCACTGATTTAACATCTGAGCCATCACTCCATCCCCCAGTCATACTAATTTAAGATCTCATTTTTATGACATTACTTAATCTTAATTGCTTTTTGACAGAACCAGTTCATGACTTTCTAAGATATGAATGTGTTTTCAATATGTGCATTTGGAAAGGGGTTTTGATTCACCCTATGAGAATTTTCTAATCTTATATTTGGACACAAGAAGACAGTGGTGTCATTCCTGGGATTTCGGTCTTCTTACAGCACATTTTTTTTCCAACCTTATTTATTTTACTTCCTTGGAAATCACTTTAGAAATTTTCCCTTCAAAATCAAAGACCTTTCAATGCAAGTAAAAATCTTGAATATAATGTAAAATATAATGTTGAAGCTAAGCTATTCAGATTTATCTCATTATAATGAATTTCCTGATTTAACTAACATATAAAGGAGAAGGATGACAGTTCCTCCAAAATGTGATGATTCAGTCTATAATACACAGATTAAACAATTTTAGATCTGTGTTGGGGTTAGCATATCATAGATCTATTGAAACTCACCTTATAGTCAGGAGCACAAAAGAACTAGTGTTTGCAAAACGCACTTTAAAGGCACACGCTAAATGCCAAGACATCCTATTGGGTCACATCTCTCAGTGGTTTGATTATGCTCTTATAACACCACACTAGGAACCAACCCTTTAACACACAGATCATCAGGCTACATTTTAGATCCACACTATGATGATGAACCTATAGGTGTCCATAAGCTGTTCTGTTATTTAAGATACTTTGGACCAAAGAACCAATTTCTGCCATACTCATTTGTGGTTTTTATGCAAGTTTTGATTTACAAGGTCTAGACAAAAAATGTCATCAAAGTGACAATTTTATCATCCCCACACTGGGAAAATTAAGCCAATAGATATGTAAATGACCCATATGAGACATGACACCATGAACAGAAAACAACACTACCTTCAAATACGAGCCCCAAATCAAAAAATTGAGACAGGAATCCTAAATCACAGAGACTGAGAAGTATGGGTTTGCTCCCCACCTGGATGATGCAACAGACTTCTACTTAGTGTTGCATGCCCTTATCTGCTCAATTGAACATAGTAATACTCTCATCAATATTGGAAAAGCCTAGCAGGTCATGGCCTGTGTTTCTCACTTCAGAGGAGTGGGCATTCTAAGTGTACAGTGATTGTTATAGGCAATATAGTTTATATTCTGTCGCTGTGTCTGTAGTCACAACTCCTTTCCAAATGGTGAATGAATAGAGAATGTTCTTTAGAGAGATTAGATTATTCCATGTTACTCACAAAAAGTTCATCTCCAGAGAGAGAGGGAATGGGGTTTCCTATTACAGGGCTTCCATTTTGATCACGGGAACTCTGGAGTGTGCACTCAAGATGGCGACCTTGCACTGTGCCTGCCTCTCTCCTTCTCAGCCTCCCCTGTGTTTCTGTTAAGCCACTGGTTCCTCATTTGTCAGTCATGCCTGATGCCTGAATTTTTTTTTATGCCACAATGGGATATATATTCAAGAACATCTCTAAAAATTTTGGCAATTTGGAGGATCTGTGAGATGACCTATACCTCAACAAGCCCTTGCAATCCTTTTTGAGAATCTTGGCCATGGATTGAAATAAATTAGAGCAATGTATTATTTGACCTTCTTAAGTCCCCTGTATGCCAAGTCTCTACCAAGTAATCTGTCCTTGAATTATATATTATGGGAAATATTTTGTTGATAAGTTAGCCCTTTAAATTTGAGGTCATTATTTCCAACACTGTGGAGGCAGAGACAGGCAGATCTTTATGAGATAAAGGCCAGTCTGGTCTCCAAAGCGTGTTTCAGCTTAGTTGGGGCTACAGGGAAAAATAATTTTAAAAAAAAGGTAAATTACATTTGCAAACACAATTATAATGACCTTCATAATAGATATTGGTTGAATGTGTATTGTGCTCGTGCCTTGAACACATAAAACAGTGATCAATACTAATTCTTAATTATTGTATGGTCCATCTATTCTATCTGTACATTTTTATTATTTTAAAGCATTGAATATCCCTTGTAATAAATACAGTACCTATGTGATATAATGAAATATAGGTTTAAAGTTTGTCTTCACAAATCCTTGCCATCGAGTAAAAAAAAAAAAAGAACCCATTTAAAAAAATGTGCAGGAAATATCCAGCAATTTACAGCTTTTATAATTAAAACTGTCAGGTGTGAAAGATTGATTTAATGGTAATATTAGAATTAAGTTCAAGATGTACTTTTCTTCACCATTTTGGTAATGCTTTTGAACACAATACATTCCCTTTATTACAGCATTTTCTTATTAGTAACAAAAAAAATGACTCCAAATCATAGAAAAAGGCAATTATACTGATGTCAGTTTAGCATCATTGAATCATGTAAAAATGAGACTATTTGTACTTTTATATCTTAATGGAAAATTTGACCTCTCAAGTCCAGAAACTTACTAAGTTTAACATACTCCCATACAGATATAAATGGGAATTAACAGAGGCATGCACACTTAGTAATGAAGATTCGTTCAAAATTCTACTGTGACATATATGAAAATGCGTTAACAAATAAAGCACATTTGATAGGCACAAAGACACTTTTTCAATATAACCATAAGCAAAGTGTCAAGCACCAACAAAATATAAATTATTTTGAAGGCTTTAGTCACAGCACATATGAAACCCCTCCTCCTTTCTTCAGCAATATCAAATTCAGGCACTACAAGATCTACTTTAGAATAAATTAAGGGAGTGTGGGCAAAGCTTTCAGCATGAAATATGCATTCTTAAAATGTTCATATAAATATTTTCCATATTTCTCTTTCTGTTCTAAATCCATGTGCGAAGTTCATACACATTGTTCCATATTAGCTCAGCTTGACCTGGGGGAGTAAAGGGTGCCAGGTCTCCAGATTTTTCAGAGTTACTTGTGTAGAAATCATTGTACTGATGATCTCTAGAAGAATCAAGTCACCCTCCACTGCTGTCAGCCAACATTGTTCCAAAGGAGGGATGAATTCTTCTAGGAACAGTGTGAAGTGAATGCAAATTTAATGCCAGGCAGGCTTCAGGGCTGAGTGTGCAGACTTCATTAAAAGAAAATGGAGGTTATATTGATGAAAAAATGTACCCAAGGCTGGAAAGATGGCTCATCAGTTAAGAGAACTGGATGCTCTTGCAAAGGATCCGGATTCAATTCCCAGTACACATATGGCAGCTGACAACCACTATAGCTCCAGCTCCAGGTTATCCATTGTCATCTTCTAACTTCCACATGGATTACATGACTTAGATGCACTTAAATACATTCAGGCAATATACTCAAACATATAAAATAATATTAAAATAATAAATAAAATATTAAAAATAGAAATTATTTCAGGAGAAGCAAATCTAAGAACAGGGCTCAAAATCACATGCTTTGACTCTCAGTCTAATTTTATTTCAAGTGCAGACTGCAGGATGCTGAAGACAAAGAGTAAAGGAAATCCACCACAGAGTATTCTTCCTTATCGTGTAAGACAGTCCATTCTTTCCAAGGTGCATAACATGTAATTTTTGCCTCGAGATCAAGAATCATCTCATCTTTTCTCAGACTATGCTGGTTTTTTCATCCACATAAAATGCAATCAATTCTTTGGCTACTGAAACTTTCACTCACGGTAAAAGAGGATGGTGTTTTTGAAAGAAATCACTAAGCACTAACCTGGTTTGACTTTCTTGGAGCATCATGTGTAAGAAGTTGGCAATCAACATTCAAGTCTGTATGTTGCTTATAAACAAGCTTAGATTTTTATTATTCTTCGGTATATGTGTTGATCCTCTCAACTGGCTTTTTTCTAAATAAGTTTAAAAAAAAAACTCCTAAGATTGCTCAGGTAGACAATAAATGAATGGCTTTTACAAGTGAGATGTTTCAGGCTAGAAGATCTTCTGTTTAGGAGAGAATGGTAGCATTATTGCTGGCTGTTTCCCACTGAATGATAGTGACCAACATTGCTATCCAAACTCACTTAGGACATCTAAAAAGTCTTCAAACCTTGTCAAGTGCTGCCTCAAGCTATTGTCAATCTATCTGCAGGTGGGAATCATTGACATTTACCGATAAATAAAGAGACCTTACTGTACCTATAATATGTACCAGTCTGTACCAGGTGAAATGTAAGTACAGATTTTAGCCTACACTTTCTTGATATAAAGACCAGGTGACTGCTATACATTAATAGAGTTAAGGAAATAGTTTTAATAGCTTTTGTTTTATTCTGAAAGTTCATTCTACTATTTGCTAAAGATTTGTTTCTAAATTGCACTTATCTATGGCATAATTACAAGAATTCCCTTTGATACTGGATTTCCAGGTAACTAATTTCTACAAAACACCGTTCTCCTCTTTCCTCTAAAACTTCTGTGGAATTCACCTGTTCCTTCATCCAAGTTTTCTGTCTGCATGTGCATTTTCTCTGTAGAAACTCTCTAGGATGTTCCCTCCAGCATCTGATGTGTTTTCAGTACCATTATGATTCAGCAGTTGCTGTACCTGATTGTGGGGGCAGGAGTGGGGGGAGATGAGAAGTTTGAGTGACTTTGGACAAGAGAATTGCCAGCTGCTTAGAGAACTTTCCAAAACCTGATCTTTCAATGATCATCAATGCCAGCAATGTGCACCTTCTGGCAACACTCCTGGAACACTCCAGAAATGGCAGTGCAGAACTAACTCAGGGCATTATTCTTTAGTTAAGCTAAATTCCACCATATGGATTCGTCCTACTTTTTGCAAATACTCTTTCTCATTCTGTTCCCATCTTCGATTTTATTCATAGACTTTTTTATTGGTACTTAAAATATTCTTGGCATCACTCAGGCCTTGGAGTTGCAAATTGAAATAGAACGGGAACTCCCTCACACTACCCACTGCAGTAGTGGGAATGAATAGTAACAGACAGATCAACAGGTACCTATGTCGTATTATAGAGTAAGGAGACTCATTTATTCCTGGTTATAACCATTCTATTCTATCTTTTTTCAAAGATAGAATAAATACAAAGGCAGAAAGAAAAGTGAGTAATATAGTAGGAAGTGTTACATGGCATAGGGAATAGAAGGACAGACTAGAGAAGAGCAAAGAGTGGGATGACCCACACTAAAGGCCTTTAGAAAAGGCCATATAGAAACCTGCCACTATAGAAGTTTCTCTCTCTCCTTCTGTATTACAAAAAGCAATTTAAATGAGTTACATTTTAATATGGAGACATTGGCCCTACTAGACACCGTGGATTACTAAAATAAAACACCAATACCAGAAATGGACTCCTTCTCTTGATAAGGATCCCAGAGACCCTCAAACACTACTGCCCATTGGCCCTGCTCTTGATTACCCATGAGGACTTGACAGTAAGAATTTATTAAGACTTTATTGTTGAAGACACTATGTATATGACTGCATATATGAGCTTTAGAATAAACACAAAGAAATTAAGCTTGTATGGAATCTAAAACCTCATTTTTACTGGCTCACTTCCATAGTGCTAGAAGCTGCTATGTAGGCTACCAGAAGGAAAAAAAAATAATGATCAAATCTACCCAGCTGTGAATCCTGTGAACTGCAACAGCAACTGACCCAGAAAGATCTGCCCACTGGTGCAATAACATCCTGAATATTATGGGAGTAACCAACAACTATCCAAATTGATTTAAGATCTGTTTCATAGGATGAAGCTCATACCTAACAAATTGATCTCGTTATTATATGTATAATAGATTACCTTAAATTGATCAGGGCAGGTATGGTACAGTGGAAATTGGGATATCTAAATACACTCAAGTTAAATTAAATGAAAACTGCAAAAATTCAATTATGTTTTTTTAAGAGTTACAACAGAAATTTAAAGGAAAACTCAGGCGTGTTTAACATGAGAGTCAAGGGCATTCTACACTTATGAAAATATGTAAATATTTAAATATATTCACAGTAACGTTTGAAGTTTTTATGTATTTGGTTAAGAAAGGCATGTGATATGGCCATGGATAAAGAAGAAAAGGATCTGAGAAGGGCTGTTTCATTGTCTGAAATAAAGCCTGTAAAATTCAGGTGGAACATTTTAGACAGTTCATGGCAAAACTTGCAGAAATGTAAATCTTGCATCCTATGACATGCTAAAGATGCAGATGCAGACGGAGAGCAAAACTACAAGTCATAATCCACGATGTCATATTAGTCAATAACTCCAGCAGTTTTGGTTGAAACTTGAAAATACACTGGTAGTATGTTTGTATGATGGTTGTTCTGAGTCAAGATGTTTGGGACTTTGAACTGAACAGGCTTCATTATAAATGACTTGAGAGAGTAAAATCATCACACCATAATTCATGCCGGAAATGTCTAATAATTGTTAATGGCATAAAGGCACAAGGTGGTGAATGCCAGGCAGACTGGACTCCCTTAACAAAGATTAAAACTTGGAGATTTCCATGATCTTTGTCCTTCGCCCAAACAGTGAGATTTCTCTGGAGAACAAAATATCCCTCTATCTGATACATTCAGTTCTCAGTGGTTCTTCTGAATTAATTACCTAAGCCATCTGAATGATTCGAAATTTTTATTCTGAATGACTGCAACTTCCTAACTTTGTAAAGAGACATTTTCACAGACATTCAATCAGGGGCTAAATAGATAATGGGCGACTGACTCTGCTTTCAAATTGAGAGAATGCTTCAGGAAGAAATGATAAAATTGGCAGGATTAACAATAGCATTTTATAAGTTATGGTTATTTGGCAATGCCTTTATCAGCATCAAGTTGATTCTTTATGTGTCACCTCTTCCTTGTCCATAACCTAAGATGCATTATCGTATTTCATCGTAGCTTTTTAGCTTGATAAATTTGCAAGTGATGTAGATGCTTAAGAGGGCACATTTTTCAATCTTTACATTTTTTGTAGATAAGGAATAGAAATACAAAAAGAGATAAAGTCATTTTCCCAAGTTCACCCAAAAGAACATTTTAAATAAATGAAGAGAATTCTGGTGTAAATAAATGTAAGTTTTAAGGTTTTGCCTTTGAGTATCTGTGGTAAGCAGTGACGTTCAAGAGAGGGGTTTGTGATTGGAATATTAAAGCTTCAGCCATATAAAAACTCACTGACAACATCTAGAAATGATGAGTTTGGAGCAACAAGTAAAAGAAAAGTCATTCTCACAGCACATTTTGCCTAGGAGAATGTAGAGATTTTCAGCACAAGGTTGATGATTGATTTCAGGTGAACAAATCCTTCAGCATGAAGGGAATCTGGAGAGGTAGCCTGACATTCTGATGTAATGGAGGTCTCCTGGACAAAAGGCAGAAGCTATATTTAAGGAATAGCTCAGAAGAGGTACCAAGGTTGACTGAATCTGGCATGTCAAACCTAGAGCCCTGTATTCAGAATCATTTTACTAGAATATTGAGTTCCTAAAGTTCGTTTTCCAAGAGCTGACAGATGAGTCAAAACTGTACTTGGTGCTCTCATTGGCATACGGAGGACTGTTCTAAATGTTCTCTTAGTTATAGATAATGCAGCACATTGTGAGAATATAAGAGGTATATGACTCTGGCATGTAGCTGTTTTTGTTTTTTCCCTGCCTTTGTCTTCTAACACAATACTATGTTGAATTCCTATTTTCTGAATTCATATCTCTATACAAAAATAAATCTCCAAGGAAAGGTCTATAAAATATTTTAACATTAATTGTCAGCGTCACTAAACAGTATTGCAACTCTGCCACAACTGCAATAAATTCTGTTTATGTAATTATAATTTTTTTCTACCTTACAACTCAGAAGTTACATAAACAACAATGAAATTACTGGTTTCTTTGACTCCTGTGATTTTGGTGAGAACAATCAGAGACTTGAAAGTATCAAATAAATGAGATTTCAGGCTTCTGTCCCCTAGAAACTAATTGAAGTCATGTGTTTTTTCCACTTAAAGATTAACTCTGACAGAGTTTCTGAAAATGAAAGGTGGGAAGTGGCTCTCCAAGCACTGCGGCTTCACAGCTCTGAGATGGACGCCTGAATGATCCCCAATGATTTCAGCTTTAGTGAATAGCAAATCCTATAAATAAGACAAAGTTCCAAATCACTGTCAGCTTGGCTGCTTCAAATTATGCAGAGCATCTTGGGCAATCTCCATTTCAGTTTGGCATTGGAGCTTCAAATGAGATCACAAGGACCCCTTCTGACTCAAAAGCAACATGAACACTTAGCGCTCACCCAGGAGTTCTCCAACGCTCAATGCATTTGCCAATTTCCTCTTTGAGTGTGTTAACAAACCAAAAATGCATGACAGAGAGAAGCTTAAATTTGAAATAATGGCTCTGTGTTAAAATCTGTCCTTGTCTGTCAGACCACCTCCATTGGCTATTTTCATGTGAAAGGGCGAATATCACACCTGCTCCTCAACTCCCACCATCCACCCCTGCAGTGCCAGAATGCTTTCCTTTACAAGCAATAAGATGAAAATAGAAAATGTCAAATTTACTTTTACATAGTTTCACTCACTTCAAGAGTAAGAAAAGGCTGTAGTGGCTTAGCCGTCAGAGAGGCCGTGGAAGAAAGCACAAGGACCAGAGTTTGGATCAGAAGATTTCATGTGCATATCCAGGGGCCATCATGGTGCCTTCCATCCCAGCGAGGAGGAAGTCTTCTGAGCAAACTGAGTAGTGAGAATAGCCACATCTTTGAGCTCTAGGTTTTACTGAGACACCCTGCCTCAGTGACTAAGGTAGGAGAACAACTGGGGCTGATTTCTTGCATTAGCCATGGCCTCCACATCTGTATGCACACACATGAAACACACAACTGTGTCCATATACCTGTGAACATGCAAACTCACACACATTAAAATAGAAAAAGAGTAAAAAAGACTAAGCAGTCATGACTTTATAAGAGTGATAATACATGCATGTTCATGTCTAACATGCATAAAAAGACAGGACAGAATAGAGCACATGACTTCTGAATACTTATCCAAAAGGATCCCAAGTTCAAGATGCCATATTGTCGTTTTGTAAAAGAGTCTCATGTTGTTCTGACTGGCCTTGAAATATGCTATGTGGAAAAGGATAATCTTGAAGTTCTAACCCTCCTCATGCAAGAATCTTAAATGATGTAGATCCCCAGGGCCTGTATTAACTATCTAAGTCTTTACACTTAACATCTAAGATAGTCCCAAAAGGAGATAAAGCATAGGAAATCAAGGGATATCAGCTTGACATTAGGTGTTACATTTTTACTTGACTTCCCCCCCATTTCTCTCTCTTGTTTGCATAGCAGTAAAGACTTAGATACTGCTGAGATGCGTCCATGATAAGACGGTCTTTCTGTATCCATCCAAAATTCACTTTGAAACAGACCACGAAACCTATAAATGTGGTAGTGTAGGAATTGGAGTCATTAAGAGGTCAGTAGTTCAGAAAGCCATCTTCTCATGTTCAGAGTGGGGGCCTTTATAAAGACAACATGAGTTGCTTCTTGTTACTTTTGTCATATAAAAACATCCTTAAGTTGCCACCAACAAAGCATATGCTCAACAGACACAGAATATAATGGTTGCTTCATTTTTTGTTTTTTGTTTTTGTTTTTAATTCCCATGTTCCAGATTTGTAAGAAATGAATTTGTGTTTTATAAGACACCTGTTAGATCTTTGCTAGAGCAGCCCAGGTGGACTAAGGTGACTATTTAGTCTCATATTCTGATGTACTCTCTACATTCTTCCATATGTCTCTTGCATTCCCAGGAAAAGCACTAAGATCCATATGTTCGTTACCTAATGCAAGAAACTTTCTTTTTATTTTTTCCTTTTTTCAAAAAAAAATATGTGTATGGGTGTATTGCCTGCATGTGTGTAAGTGCACACCTGCCATTTAATGCCTAAGGAGTTCAGAAGAGAGAGTTAAATACACTAGAACTGGAATTACAAGACACTGTTAGCTGCCATGTGAGTGCTGGGAATCGAACCCAGGTCCTCTGCAAGAGAAGCCAGTGTTCTTAACTGCTGATCCATCTCTCCAACCTCAAGAAACTTGTGTTTTAAAATATACTTTTCTATTAACTGCATACTGTCTCCTTATTTTTTTCCAATTTTCTTCTTGTATGTTTCCTTTGTCAATACAGAAACCCACGTTTCCTTTGAAGTTTTAATTTCTCAGTTGGTTTAACTGAGCGTAATCCATGCTCCCTTCTAACTACATTATGCTGTGGATGAACTGTTTGTCAGCAGTGCCCGCCCAATAAAAGATGCATTCAGAGAGGTAAGGTTCCTTTCCACCACTTTATATACTCACAGATTATTATATGAGTATAGCAGTGGATCTCCAACTTTGAATGTCTACCGGAAACTTCCGCAGGCTGCTAAATCACAACGGTAAACTGGGATTTAGCAGATGTGTCAAAGGGCCTGGTCCCTTGAATTTCCAACCATAAGCTGGGTAAAGCTGATACACATCATATATTCATTGTGAAAATCACTTATGTTAGGAATTCAGTGGGGCTTTTAATAAATTATGAAAAGTGATCCCACCTAATGCACCCAATGCCAGACTGATTTAAGAGTAATTGGTAGATCTTCCAATGTGTATTTGCATTGTGCTACATGTGTGCAAACACAATAATTCAGAGCATTGTTGGTTACTATATAACAAATTTATGTAAATATAATGTAAATGAAATGGTTTTTATGCACATTTATCATGGTTTGAAAGGAACTCCACACTGTGAGATACTAAAAGATTAAAAGAAAGAACTCACTCTCTTGTACACACATTCTTAGCAACAATTTTCAACAAAAGTTTTAGATTTGAAAAGTGACAAAATAGATGTACTTGCCTTTAGGTGAATGATAGAGATTCAAAGAGAAAATATTGATACAATGCTAATATACAGTGAATGCCTAATCAATATTGGCTACGTGAATACACATTTACATCATGTATCATCATGCCAGTTACCATTACTTCATTAATTCTTAGATCTTTGTGCTTTTAATAAAGTAATTGAGGTTGAAAAAGAAAACATAATCAAGATTATTATATACTATCTATGGAAAGCAAAGACCAACACACCCGAATTGTGTGCTTCAAGACATATTTTGAGTGGGAAAGTAACATCCAAATGCCTACACGGAGGGCTGCTAAGATGTATAGGAAATTTTTTAAGGATGTCCACAGTTTCGGGACATATAAGGGAAAGCGGCAGTGCAAAGATTTTTCACCTAAATAATAGTGCAATCAACTCAGTCAAGGGGAGTTGACAGTTCTGTTTGGCACAGGTATCAGGGGTGTTCCTTTCTCCCAGAGGGTCTAGATGAGCACTTGCAAGCTGTCGTTCACAAATTTCCTCCTATTTCTTTTCTGAACAATCCCAGGGATGTTTGTTTTTTTTTTTCTAACAGAACAGGCATTTTCCAGATTTGCATGTAGCATTCCAAAAGCAAAGACAGTATCAGGTCATTGAAGAGGTGGGTTTAGCTCATTTCAAAAAGCAGAAAGGAATGTTTTGATGAGGTTCGTCAAATGTGAATTCTATAGTCTCATAGAACCTGATCAATATCATTTGACTTTTGGTATGTTTTATCAGCATCAAATTGCTTTGCTAGAAATTTATGGCCTAGCTTCACCTAGGCTGCTTTTTTCATCAGGGCTTGCATGACGCCTTGTATATATAAAGTCTCACGAAATGGTGCGTAGAAAGTAGAGTAGAATAGTGACTATTAATGACTAAAACTAAGCACCATTTTGTGAATTTTATATATATACAATGCATCATGAAAGTCTTCATTTCATAAACACACATGCATATTTAAATAGTAACTTGTCATTACCAACTAATTCAGTGTATACATATCCCACAAAAATCAACACCTCCTGAACTACAACTTGAAATGGCCATGTGAAACTTTTCTTTATAGATGTTTTTCACTTTTACTATCCTTCTGTTTTGGTCTCTGTTCTCATAACTTTTATATTTCATTCAAGAACAACTTCTCTTAATTATAATGAATTTTCAAGGCATGTCTCCCAGAAATTCTTAACTGGACAATCATTGCCTGTGCCAAGTACCTTAACTATTATTTTTTTAATCATAATATCCATATGCTGTATGCTATTTTGTTTAAGTGATTACTTGTTTATTTCTATATTTGTAATCAGCAATGAATGATATCTGGGTAGATCACAGTTTGGATGCATGTTCTTGTTTTATCCTTAATAGAAAACCTATAAAATAAACGTTACAGATGACTATTAGAAATGTTTTTAGAGTCTCAGATTTTCTGTATTGACTCCAGGATGTGAACCCTAGCCATCATGCACATATTCCTTGCTGTTTCTAATCTGCAAAACTAAAGTGTCAAAATTAAAATGTAGATACAAAAGTGAGGGTGTAGACAAATCTTTGGAAAGACATATACATCAGAAATTACATGGGTCTAGTAATGAATACCAGAACATCTTCATTCGTCATGATGCAAAAACAACAAAAAGTAAATAAAAATCTCTGACTGAACAGAGAAATGAAAATACATTCTCTATGATTAAATTTATGCTGATTCTCTAGGCCATGAATGCATGTCAGGAGATAAAGTCACAATCAATTCTACCATCCTTCTTTTATGTTATTACTATTAGAAATCTGGTGCTGTAACTAAGAAATCATAGCTGAAATAAAAAAGAACAATGGCCTTGGAATCCATTTATCAGACTGATCAGCATAGCACAACTCGTACTTTTAACAATGTGACCTTCAGTGTTGCTTAAATCCTCTAGGCTTATTTTCTGTGTTGGAAAACTGGACATCATGATATCAATGTGTAAAGATGTTCTAATTTAAAGTTTCAAAAATGAATATAAAACACTCAGAAAATTACCTGTCACGTATTAAATACTCAGTAGAGATAATGGCAGGGATGATCATAATGACACCTGTCAGGCCATCTTAACTCCATGAGCTGATATGTGAGCATGTCTGAATTATTCAAAAGACTGTGGGGAGGACTTAAATGGTGATGAATCCATTCTTATCATTCATGATAGACACACATAGCTGCATAGACATGACGAGGTCTTCTACATCTAAAATATGAACTCATTAACATGATTTCTGCTTTTGTTATTAAAAACCTGTCAGCCCGGGGAACAAGGAATGCTAGATTTCTGCCTGTTGACTCCTTATTAAGAGACAGAAGATGTAAGGATAAGTGTAAGGGAAAATATGGGAACACTTATAATCTTTAAGTAGACTTGTTCCATCTATGGCATTAGGGCTGTGAAAGTCAGCAATTTGGCATAAATGAAAGTTTTTCTTTATGTTGGAAATCATATTAACCAATGGAGTTGCCATTAGAGAACATATTTGTACACTTGAATATAACTGAGATGAGGGAGAGAGAGATGAGAGAGAGAGAGAGAGAGAGAGAGAGAGAGAGAGAAGCCAACTCTTCAGTACATTTCATGAATTTTTCTTACTTTCATATGGATTTTCCTGACACAATTGTGAGCCTGTTGGACTATCTAAGGCAGATAGTGCTATAGATTTGACACTATCAGACTGACTAGGCAGCCTCCTGTGAAAGTTAAGAGTAGAAAACATGAGTGAGCAGACAGGAAAAGAATCACATCCCAAACAAGCTCCTATAGCACGTCTTGCAACCCAGTGGGGAATACTGCATCAGAGATTGTTCATGAGAGGAATCCCATATTGAGTAAAAATGGTATGTGTGTACCACTTTCTGTCATTAATTAAAAGGAGACTCTCAGAAGGAATGTGATCCAGGCTAGGAGTTTCCTGAAACAGATCCTGAAAGTGATCAATAACTATATTCCTTACAACTTGTTAGAAATTATTTTCTTATGCAAGAACCTTAACGGGAAATCTCATTGTTTTCCATAGCAGTATTAATCCTCAGTGTCCGCTGGACAATATATTCAGACAGCCAGCCTAGGGAACCTCAGAACTGAGGCTTCTTCTTCTGGGAGGAAATTTAGTACATCGTGGGACAGAAATTTCCTCTTTTCTCTTTACCTCTTAAAATGAAATGATAACAACCATGTTGGTGTCTTTGTTTTAAATTTTGTGCTTCTATCAGAGGTCCTTTGTATTAGTTACTTTTTGTTGCTGTGATGAAAACATTCTTAAGGAATAAAGGGTTTATTTGGTCTTATGGTTCCACAGGGGAGAGTTCATAATGGAGGTAAAGACATGGCAACTGATAGGGGGAAATTCTTCCAGTGATGTACCTCCTCTATCAAGTCTCTACTTCCCGAAGGTTCTATAACCTCCTCAAACAGTACTACCATTTGGGGAGTAAGTGCTCAAATACATGGGGAGCAATTTTCATTCATACCACAACAGCCTCCTTCACATATTTTCAAAATATTAGCAGGAAACACTAAAATTTAAAAAAAAAGAAATTTTCCATGTTAAAATGATGAAGTTAATTAGAAAAAAGAAACAGAAAGTTCATGACATACTCTAACTCGCTCATTGTTTTCTGGTTCTCTGGGTAATATTTTCTCCAGAGGTTAGGTAACTGTGAGAGAATGGATGAAAAACTGCAGCCTATTAGAAAATTTGTAGTAATAAATTCAAATATTCAGTGAATACACACTCTTCCAATTAAGTTGAATATTTAATCATCTGAATACTTTCTTGAAATCAAATATTTAAGCCTCTCTCCTGCAAAAAAGGGTGATTTTTTTCTCAGAAATCCATGAAAGCCTGAACAGTGAAATATGAGGAATCACTCAATCATGAATTCTACCAGACAGAGAGACAAATAATCCCACAAAGTTCCATTTAATCAGCTAAGCACATTTGAGAAATGTGAGGTTCAAATACAAAGTCAAGTTGAAGATTACACATGTCAGCAGGGTTAATGACCTTTCTTGTTTGAGAAATTGTCATGGGAATAGAAATGTATTTAAACTTACAGTTGGGTTAAGTAAGACAGTATTTAATGTAGCATATGCCATATTACCCAAATGCACATTGGAATAAATCATTCATCAATCAACACTTTATTGAGCATATATTATATATCAGCAATCTCACTAGTCTTAGAACTAAAAGGATGTGTCAAAAATTAGAGGAAATAAATGCTACAACGTGATTCACATAACTCAGTGACTAGTTAGCTAAAGCCAATTCATTCCATTGCCTAAAAGCTTTCCAATAAAACGTGCCAGTAGAAAGAAGACAGTCTCTTTCAAAGTTACTGTACTGAAACAAATGGAAGATATTCAAATGTCTTTGAGAAAAATGTCTTGAGTTATATTGTGGAGCTATTCAGTTGAGAACTTGTGAAAGCCTGATGCATGAACAGATCTATGGGCCACAAAACAAATAAACCTGATAAATAAGTCTAGTCTGTTTTACATAAGCTATGCACACATTATGTTCATCTTTCTGTTTTGTTTGTTTGTTTGTTTGTTTTTAGATATTGACTAACTGAATGCAAGGGTTTAGAGCAAAGTGGATATTGGGTGCCACGTTCTACAACATAAAGTCAGTTTGGCTTGCAGATATCAAGGATGAACAGGTAATGGAGAAGATGTAGGTTACACAGGAACCACACACCCTGTGCTTTGTAACTGTTTTCTCAGAAATGAAAAAAAGAATGAGAGGCTCATATGATTTGGGAAACAAATGACCTTAAATAACATAGAAGGCTCACAAAGTTGTAAGACTCATGACGCCCTTTCTTAAGTTATATAGGCAGTGGAAATTGTGGGAGCATGGAAGAAAATTCAGTGGAAATGCTGAAAGTTGGGTGAAAAACGTCACTGGTGAAGCTTCCATGAGCGGTCACCCAATCAGGGGCAGACTTTTCAGTAGCACATCTCTCTTTGAATCACCCGTGTTCCTGTAAATAATCCAAATACATTTATTTCATCAAGCTGGACTTGAATGGAAGTGTTAATTGGTCTGTAATCGGTGTGCTGTCTGGGATGAATAGACATTTGTTTACAACTACGCACAATAATCATATATCATATATTCTTTCAAATAACAAAAGTTCCACACTGCACAAATTATAAAGAAAACAATTCCCTTGTGTTTTCATGATTCCTATCAGGTAAAGGAATGATAGCCACAGTCATTCATGGCTCCCATCAAAGTAAGTACTAACAGGC
Organism: Eospalax fontanierii; assembly: GCA_035773235.1. NCBI lineage: Eukaryota > Metazoa > Chordata > Mammalia > Rodentia > Spalacidae > Eospalax > Eospalax fontanierii. The sequence goes on from CM069552.1 coordinate 22,075,270, forward strand.
ACATAGCCACTGATAATCACACTTCACTAAACTTAGGACCAGACAGAGGGTTATTCAAAAGTGTCTTTTCTCATTTTGCCTGGGAAATGTATATGACAAGATACCCAAGACGTAGACACTGAGAAGCAGAAGTCTTTAAGGGGGTATAAAAAAGAGACATAACTTTACGTCAAGCAGGGTACAAGCAACTGTGAAAGTTACACACCACACACACACACACAGACACACACACACACACACACACAGAGACAAAATTCAACTTCATAAGTGAAGAGAGATCTGATATCTAAGACTTTTCTTAAAATTGTGTTTTCCAAATTACAAAAAGCTTAAACTTCATCTTAAAATGGGTAATTATAAATATTTTAACCTAATTTATAGACATTTATTTATCTATTTATTTATTTACTTACTTATTTATTATTTATTTGGATAGGACCCACTGTGTAGCTGAGGTGGGTCTGAAAATCATTATGTAGTCCAGACTGATCATGAACGTGCTAGGGACTCCAAGTTGGCCTTGAAGTTATGATTTTCCTGACAAACATTACTAGTGCTGGGATTTCATGTGTGTACCACCACACCCACTAGGCAAAAGTATAGTTTTTAAATACCACACTTTAAATGTACTGTTTTGAAGACATTGATGTTTCAGAGTAGGATATTTGGTTCAGAAAATGGCACAGTCACTCATTCAGAGACAAACTTGTAAAAATATACCTGAAGAACACAAACCCACATTTGTGTAAGCAATATAATACTGAACAAAATGCCATTTCCTAACACATGTGCGTGCACACTCATGCACACACACACACACACACACACACACACACACATACACTCCTGAAAAATCAAAGCCACAGGTCAGAATGCTCACAACGTAGGACTGAATTATCGGAGGTGTGAAGGAATTAGAATGGCCTGGTGGCTGAGGAGGGCAGGCAACTCAGGGCTTCGGAATTTCTGCTCGTTTCTCAGGTTATATAGAACCCTTATTGTTCTGGACATCTTCATCTTAGAAAAGAGGTTTCTTTTGAATCTTGTCAGTATGACCTAACTATACAGAACAAGTTGAGGACACTGTGGTCAAAAGAGGTAATGGGCCCATGAAGAAAGTTACTGATTTTATTGCCAAAGAAAATCAACATTGCCTACTTCTGTCATTGCATAATCCCCCTTGTAAATAACTATTATTTCTGCCCACAAGGATCTCGGAGGCAGCACAAAAGTCTGTATGATATTTTTCTTTGTATTTCATGCAAATACATTTTTCTTTCTCTTGTTAAATCTGTTCCCATCTGTCTTTTTAAAGAACATTTAGTTAAGAAAAATAGAAGCTGATTCCAGGTTCATGTGTTCAAATTTGGTAGACCTGAGTTTGAATTTGGGTCCTGAATTTAATTGACTATGGAAAATTGGGTCCTGGTAGATTGCAACCTTTCTCAACTAAACATTCTTATTAATTAAAAAAAGACTTGCCAGCTCCCATTACCCTTCACAAATAAGTATGGCATAAACATATATAGAAGGCAAGAATAGAATTAGAACTTTGTCCTAGAAGTGATACAACCATCACATTACAAAAGTGTAAAAGTACCCTGCCCAGGACCCAGGCCAGGTAAGAAGTCCATGAAGTGCTAAGTTTAGTCTCTTAGCTAAGTTTAGTCTCTTAGCTAAGTTTAATTATCTGTGTTGAGGCCCTTTCTAAGTGAAGAGCTGCCTGTGATCATGGGTGCATCTTTTCATTGGCTCTTGCCACCTAGCACCTTATGGGGTGCAACAGAATTACTCAGTAACTGCTCTTTCAGGCTTGATTTTCTCATTCAGAAAGTCAGAATGGAAAGCATTTTTCCAAGTTCACATGATTTGTCTTAGATATATAATACTTGTAGGAATCACTGAATAATATACGAACCTTTGCGTTTTAACACAGATTCACATTACCAATGACCGTGATACATATGTATTTAGGCAATTTCTTTTTATTGATAATATCAAGGCTGTACACTATGTATGATATATACATGTATATATACATATATATATATATATATAAAACTATACAATAAAGAGATATTTTAAGCAGCAGACACACATGAATAAGGTTGCTGCTTGTATACCTTGGCAAACTGTTCTACAGTATTTCTAAATAGTATAGCACATAAGAATTAAAGGGGTATTTTATAGTATACATTAAAATAGTGATGTCACTATAATATATTAAATGCATAAACTAGCAATGCAATTATTTCCTTATGTTATCAAGTTCTATGTGCTGTATAGATTTGTAAGTGAATACCTTTAGGGGACTAGTAGGATAAATTTAAGTAGCATCCCAACAGCTATATCATTGGGCAGTAGTCATTTTCAGGTTCTCTGTAATCTTACGGAGTGACCATAGCTGTAGTTATGACCAGAACATTATGTAACAAAGCGCCTGACTATATAAGGAGAATGCTACATCATGATTAATGTAGTCCAACATTAGCTTTGTAACTTTAGGCAAATTATTTCAGTGGTTCATGTTTCCATTCTTCAGTTATAAAAGAAGAGGTGATTATAACATTTATATATCAGGACTGTTGGACTTAATAGTTAACAGAAGCCAAGTGCTTAGAACAGGGGCAGACGTAGCAATTGCTATTTAATAGCTGTGGTTTTATTCCAATCAGCCTTCTCCTTAGAGATGAATAAATGTGATATCAAAATGCACACAATCTATTCGAATTTCACCTATCGTCTGAGACATTACAATGGAAAAGGAGAGGGATATTTCTTTAGGATCTGCAGTTACAATCACCAGCTGTTACTCTGTTAGAAAGATCTCTGGTGTTACTTGTGACGAGCTCTTGCTAACCCCTGAAGATGTTTGCCGTCTGCTGCCTTGGGCTTTTGCAACTGTTCAAATCTCACACACCCCCTCCTCCTTTCTGTTCTTCCTTGTCAGCTGCTGCCTTTAGATTCCAGGCTGAAGCCAATGTCAGTCACTTTAACATACTTGAGTGTGGCTGGGGGCTATTCTTTGAACCCCTTCCAGCAAGTTCATGGTGTCCATCTGTGCAGAGAGAAGTCTGTGTAAAGAATTCTCAGCACTCGAGAGCTTCGAAGCATTTCCCTGGTGCCTTTCTATATCTCTATCCCGCATTCCTATGTCAGAGAGTTAACATTGTTTTCACTGAGAGTGTCATATTTCTTTAAAAGTAAAGAATTATAAATTTTGTTATGAGGGACTTTATCTCAGTGATACCAAAATAGACTGAATCCCATATTTTATTTTATCAGGAATGCTTAGGCATCTCACTTTGGGAGAGATAAATTTTAGGAAGTTTCTTCTTTTCAGAGGCACCTAAATTTAGCTCCTGCCTCCACTAGTTTCTAACTATGGATTGGTTATTTAAAGACTAATTGATTCATAAATTCATAAATATATCTTCAGTGCCTAGTAGGGGTCAACGTACTTAGTTTGTATGCTCCCCTGTGCTTATGAATAATCCTCCTGTTCTCACAGAGCCTGTGCCTCCCTGGGAACAAACACACACTAATCAATATGCATACAAGTAAACACAGAAGTATAAATTGAGATAGGTTAATTAACAAAAAGAACATGTGCTATGAAAACAGGGAAAAACCCTACACAGGAGCCTGATAGAGAAGACAACCTGAGGAAGTTCTAACAGAATAAAACTCTGAAAGCTGAGCCTGAATTTAAAACACAGGAAGGAACTGCAAGCCTAAGAGTAGATGTTCACATGAATAAAAGCACAGTTGCTGAAGGGAATATTGTCTCATCTCTGTATTCAGAAGACCCATGAATGACTCAGAAATGCCTCAATGAAGCTGAGCAAGGTTAAGAAAAAACGACTACACTGTCATTTTAAATATAGAATAATAAAAGCAGCTCTTTAATTCCTATTTGACTACCAGTTCACACAGCAAGTTCTTTAAGCAACAGAACCTTGGTGGGCCAAGTTAATTGTTCTTAAGGTCATTCATATCTGCCAACGTTGCATACATCTTACATGTCTATGGGGGAATTTTCAAATTGGGTTAATTAAGATGGGAGCATCCACTCTGAATATGGGCAATACCATTTTATAGGCTGGGCCCTGGACTTAGGGAAAGGGAGGGAGTTGAGTACAACCATGCATGCATTCAATCTTCTCTGTTCTTGACTATGGGTGGGAATAACTGCTTCAAGTTCCCTCCACCTTGACTTCACTGAAGTGAAGAAATGTCATCTGGTGTTGTGAGAGAGAATAAACCTTCCTCACCTAAGTTACTTTTGGTGGGGGGTATTTTACCACAGCAACAGGAAAGGAAACTAAAACTCCCAGTCACCGTGGCTTTTAGGTCCTTATTAGGTCTGCTCAGAGCTCAGTTTGAGAAACCAATAAGTGGGAATAAATATCACAAAAAGAGGTAATATTTGTTTCTATAATCTTAAGCAAAACACATGGGACATGTGTATTTTAGTGTTGGTTGACACTCAGAATCTTATGTAGAAGTAATTTATACTTAGACTTGAGAAAATAAGCCGTAGTCTTCCATTCCTTTCAGAATGTCTTGGTTAGTCAGAGAGCACAATATTTTCACAACTGATATTATCTTTGGACTGTGGGTTCTCTGAAACTTTAAGTGTTATCTATGTTAGTAGATCCTTTCTCTGTTTAATGCTCCTTGATTTCAGGACCCACAGTTGTTGAAGTTCCCATTGGGCTTCGGTCTCCGCCTTCTAAATTAAGAGAAAGTGCAGTAGCCTTGCATCTGCGTGTTCGTGGCTAGTCAACTTAGAGAAAGTTCTAGGTTCTGGTTTAATCACCTCAGGCTACTCTAAAAAAATGTTATATAGTAGATGGCTTAAATAGAATAAATTAATTTCTCCCTACTTTATATCTAGAAAGTCTGTACCAAGGTACTAGACTGATTGCTTCTTGTAGATCTTCCTCTCTGAGTTGAGATACATGATCACCTTTGTGTGTTTATATGATGGGAACATGGGGTCTCTCTGCTGTGTCTCATTATGAAGTTCCACAGTGATTCTATTTTGAGCCCCTCACTGGCATCCTGTCATGTAAGATTTCTAGATATGAGTTAAAGGAAGATACACAATTCAGTTTTCACAAGGTAAAACCTGGGTGGGTCACTTCTCATTTCCAGGAGGTTGAATAACAACAGATGAAGAGTAGATAAATCATTTGAAACTTCCTGGAAATTTATCCCAAAGTTCATGTGCAGAAATTACCTTTGATTTTCTTTATATTACTCATGGTGAGCTAGATATCCAGTCTGCATTATTTGGTCACATACACAGATACCAATATTAGATTTCTTCATGAATTTCAGTAGATATGTGATTTTCAGATTTTTTTATTGCATATGTTCATATTTTATGCTATTTCTCATTTTCAAAAAGATCCAACACTTTCTCTAAAATAGAACTGAGTATCTATTTTATGGTAAAAGTTCAATATCCCTTCCTTGCTGTATGCTTACATTTAAACTAACAGTAATTTCCATGAATAGCACCATGTACCTTGACTACACAGTAGCAGAATTAGGACACGTTCAGATGTATGAACATTTCCAAGATCTTTTTTATCCAGTAACACTTGTCCTCAGCAAGAGCTTTGTTTATGTTTGCTGATGGATGGATGTTATATGACCATACCACAGCTGAATGAAAACTAGCTCATTCCAAAGACAGTAGGGGGTCTTAGCAGGGGGCAGTGTGGAAAAACTTTGAGTTCACTTTCAATTGGATGCATTTTAAGGTGATTTCCCCCCTTGCTGGCCTTCCAAATCAATTTGATCATCTTTTAAGGTGGGGTCCTGTATACAGTACCCACAAAGAGCAGCATCAACAGAGTAAGTACACACACAAAAAGATGTTTCTTTGTTCTTTCTATAGATATACAAATACACATGCATGCACACATAAACATTACACACACATATACACGCAAACACACATACACACAATTACATATGCATACATGCACACCTATGCCCTCTCTAACCCTCACAGATACCCATATATACTCACACACATATACACATACATGCACATACATACAAACACCCGTACATACCTGTCACAGATATTCATACACATATACAACCCACAAATACAGAGTAATGATGGCAATAGTATCAACATGTTATTTGTATTTTCTCTTTCTTGAAGAGAAGGGAAAATGTTTTCCTATAGGAAAATGTGGTATTGGAAATCAGTACCTATTTGTAAAAAGAATTAAATTCATATTGTAAACTATAATTCTACTTAAATATATATTTAAAAGTGATGCCATTAGCTAGCTGAAATAATAATCTGTGATCCCAGCTGCTGACATGAATTAACAAATTAGCATGTTCCTGCCTATTTATTCCACTAACATTTATTGAGTTTCCCTTCTGTTCTGTTCCCCATTCTTGGCTCTGAAATATTAAGGATGAACTAGGCACAGACTTGGACTTCAATATGCTCATAAACTAGCTGTGAAGGGAACCAAATGCATATTTAAGTCGTAATATGTACTTTTTGAATCAATAATGTCTGTGTTAAAGGGTGGTAGTCTGAAATCCCCAGAAGGAGAACAACTGGAAATTGGGATGGCGACAGAAGACTGCAATTCAAGTGATGGAAGAAAATTGCTCAGATAAGGCTTTTGCAAAACGTACATTTTATAGTCTTTATTTTCATATAACCTACTATATTTGATGTACAATTTTCTAAAACTATGTCTATCTATTTGAAATGGTTTCCGACTTCTGGAAGAATATTCTTTTAAAATTATACTTAAAATTCTGTTTTACTTTGGAAATGAATTGTACCCCAAATATGCTTGTGGTGTGAAGGACCCAGCTGATGGATTCAATCATTGAGAGGAGACTGGATCAAGAAGGCTATGATCTAATAAATGGGTTCTTTCTTTGACAGGTCGGTAATATGGTCATATTATTGGAATCTGGGACTGGGTTTGAGGAAGATCCCTTAGGGGCATACCTTAAAAGGCATTTTCTCCTGGCCTCTCCTAACCTTTCTCTGTACTTTCTGCCTTCCATGATGTAAGCTCTATGAGCTTCCACCAAGATTCCCTGCCACAACACTAGCCCAGCATCATGGAGCCAACCAATCATGCAATGAAACCTCTGCCACTAATGAGACAAAGTAACTTTTCTTCCTTTAATGTTATTGTCTCTGGTCTTTACCTCAGCAATAAAAAGCTTGAGTAGTATAGCTTCAGGCATGACTTCCATCAAGCTTTACTTGATATAAACAGGTTCCCCAGTTACAGTACAATCATCACACCAGGGTAACATAGAGTAACTGATGGAGAAATCTTACTTGAATCTTGCCATAGGGAATTTTGATGCAATTAGAACATTTCGATCTATCCCTTGAGCTTGGCTGCAGCAATTAGTTTATGAATGCTAACTTGTGGGTCAATGATCAAATTAAATGGAAATGAAAGATTCCCTCGTAGAAATATTTCAGGGTTTAAGAGGAATTATGTCTAGGTACTGTAAGATGTGACTGAAACCCCCAATAGTTTCAGACTCAGGAAGATGGAAGGAAACCGGGAGCCCAAGTTTACAAAACATGCATGAGGAAAGACTGACTTTTACAACTTCTCCTCAGAAATCCAGGCCCTGCAAATAGCTCAGATAAGACTCCAGACCCCAAATTCACAAAGGACACCGAGCTTCCTTAACAGATAGGGTTCAGGACTCAAGGAATGTACAAAGAGCTGTGAAAAAGGACTACTTCCTGGCCAGAAGCTTGCCTTAAACATCAATCAGATGTCATGGCAATCCCCCTTCCCTAAAAGCCAGGAGGTGGCTGAGGGTTTCTTAAGGCTTTGAGGACTGGGACTAGGATGGGCTTCAAGACTGAGATTTGGACTGGGACTGGAACTGGCACTTGGGCTTTGGGGTTGAGCTTGCTCCCCCTGGGAGTTTGCCTCTCACACTCTCCCTGAAGGAGCTCCTCCATCCCGATCTGGAGCACGCCAGCCCGTTCCCCGGAGCCCCAGCCCCAAGATGGGGGTGAAGGGGCGAATCTCCCCCCATCTCTTTGGGGAGGCTAGCCCCCAGGGGGGCTAGCATTTCTCCACTCATGGGTGCGGAGGAGCTAGTCCCATCTCGTCTTCTTTTAATAAAGCCGGGTCCTGTTAGCTGCCAGGGGAATCTCTGATCCCTTCTGTCTGCTGTGTCTCTGAAACCCAGAACCTTACAGGTACAACTAAGAATGTTTCATATTTAAAAATGATCACAGAAACAGAGATTCTTTATTCCACTACCATGTCAAAACTATACCAGAAGCTGGAGACTTACCCTGTTATACTTAGTCATATGTTTAAACAAAGTGATTTATCTTAGTATAGTTGAATTTGGTTTTGTGTCATAAATGAAATGAAAGCAGTAAGATGTATGTCTGGTGTGTGTGTGTGTGTGTGTGTGTGTGTGTGTGTGTGTGTGTGTGACACTACCTCCATTTCAGAGAACTCTAACTCATATATATTGTACATAAAATTAGTCATGTAATTTCTCTTAGAAACAAAGCTATGCATGAATTAAAAGAGATAAACCTGTGACCCAAGTGTGCGACTCTGACAAAGCCCTACTAACTCTTTTCATAAGAGGGAAACCTGAATGCATTTCAACCATCAATGCAGTAGTTTGTCTAACACACGCAGCCCTAGGATCTAATTTTTGTGTGAGGCATCATGGCAGGACATTAGTGAATGGCAAGACTCATTTTCTTCCCAGAATCCATGGGGCATTCTCACCATTGTTACTATAGATAGTTCATTGAGAAGAGTACATAAAGAAGACTGAAGGGACCATATCATGATATATCAGCTACACTATACCCCTCTCTCTCAAGATGGAAATGGTGTGCTTAGAGATTTAAATTTTCCCATTATATTCATAATTTAAGTAAGAAGTTTGATATATTAACTGCCACGATTAGTTTTCTGTTCTCATTTTTGAAAGTTGAAGCCAGGCTGGGAGTCTGTTTGCCAAGTTTTCCGCCTGGAGGAAAATTGTGTGTCGGAGTTATAAATACATTGATGGATCCAGCTGGAACTGTCTCTTGTAATTTAATATGCAAAGAAATAATCTGAGTCATAGATGGAGACAAGCAGTTCTTTCAGATAAGAGCACTCTAAGTTTGGCTCAGCAGATGACTTTCAAGAGCCTTCTTCTAAGGAACAACAAGAGATAGTGTCAGGGCAAGTGGGACCGTATTTTGCCCTTGAAACTAGCATTCAATTACCTTTCTTGGTCTTTTTTCACAACATCAGTAGTGGATAATATCCTCTAAAGTTGCCCTTAAATAAAAAGACAGTCTGAATTATTTTCCAGTGTTGGAAAAATATGAATTTTAACCTCTAAAATCTGTACATTTTTACATTTGCTTAAGTTAAATGGTATATAATGGCATCTCCTATGCATAAAATAGCGTGCTACAGAGTGGTGGGGCAGAAACTTTATGAATATTAATTACAATAGAACCTACCCCCAAATTGATTATAGCTGAGTATGTAGGCAGTTGAAATAACTTTCTTTTAAAAAAATCAAGACCATAGCTTATATCCACGAATTTGGTAGGAATTCAGTATGTATATTTTATATAGCCAAGTACCTGATCCTCCTTCCCCTACCTCTCACAGTCTGGAATTATAGGTGTATAGCACCATCTATAGCCTGAAATATCTCTTAAGATATGATATCTTTAATTATGTTTAAGCATTTAATATATGATAACTATTGCAATGTTAATAATTGCATTATATTATTAATAAACTTACTCATTAGTGGTTTCTCAAAAGTTATATCACTTACACTGAATATGGTGGCATGTATCTTTAATCTCATGCTTTGGGATGCAGAGGCAGGTGGATCATTGTGAGATTGAGGCACACCTGGTCCACATAGTGACTTCCGGTTGGGCTGGGATAGGGAGCCTCTCTGAAAACGAACAAACATAGAGACAAATAAACAATAAATTATATCATTTGGGGATGGTATTAATGAAATATTGCTGTGTAAAAAATAAGCCTACACTGAGAGGCCCTACACAGCAGTGTATTACTTAACATGAGTATTAGGGCGTGATTCTGACATGTCTGCTCGCTTGCTTAGATTCACTTTGCATTAGATTCATCAGAAGAGTTTTAGGTGATTTTTTTTTGTTTTGCATATTTGGTAGGAGAAGCCAGTCTTGGTGAGTGGAAATTCTCCTACATATGGGCTCCAGTCTTCTAGTACGCTAGATCAGCTTTCTGACCTGCAATCTCTGGGCAGAGAGAGAAGTTTCAGTAGTCTCAGTTCAAGAAACACCATGTATTATCTTCTGTCACATTCCTTATGGCAAGGTCAGTCATGAGGACAGTGAAACTTCAAAACATAGGGAAATATAGATGTCAAATACAAGAAAGCCAACTTTCAAAAATGCCAAGCAATCATGTAAATAGAAAATGACATGGCAAACAGGAAAAAAACAAACAAACAAACAAAAAACAAAAAAACAAACAAAAAACCCAAGAGACTGGAGAGGCCTTAGATTTTACAGAAAACCCATCTATCACATCTGAACACAAAAGTAATTTCTTACTATGTACTAAATATGGACCCTTAGTGTTCCACTCACCACTCATCAAAGAAGCTTCTTTTGAAATAAACAGACTATTACAGATCCACAAGTGGTCACACACAGAGATTAAGTGTCTGTGAAATGTTCAACCATAAGTGACAAATGTACAATGGAACTTCTACACCTAAGGCTCACAAAACACAGTATAACAAGGGATAAAAAGAAAATTAAAAAAAAATTCTTTTATTAGGTTTTATACATCTCATACAACATTTCTTAATCAAATCTAGATCCCATCAATCCTCCAACCCCCACTGGACCTCATGTATTCAGTCATACATATTAAGTCTTATCTAGTCAAGCATTAGTGCCCAGATGTCCTTTAGTGTAAATTCATCCACTGGAGTCTGGTCAGGCTATCCAGAGATCATAAGTAAGTCATACTCTCCTCCCATTAGTACTCAGTCTCCAATAGTTCTCAGTGTATGTCTGGCCTGCCACCAATTTTAATTCTTCCATTCTGAGTCCTTTTCTAATTTGAGTTGATATGGGTCCTGTGCTCAATATCATCATTGTCACAATTTCACATGTACAAGCTAAAAGGAGCCTAAAAGATAGTGCTTCTCTAAGTCCATGAACCACCCCTGACTCTTAACAATCTTGCTGCCCCCTCTTGTGCAATGATCCCTGAATCGTAGGCAGATGAGATTCAATAAACACTTTCTGCAGTGTTTATACTATATAACTTGGCCTGCTGTGGCCTTATGTGTAGAAAGTGCTATGTTGTTTAAGGAAGCTTCACTGGTAAGAGTTGAGGGATGCTTTAATTTTTTTCTCTATTCCTCATTCTGCTGTGTTCCATGAGCCTTAGGTGTAGAGTTTCAACTGTTGATGTGCCACCTAGGACTTAGCATGTTTGAGTCATATGTTCTCTGCGTCTGACCAGTTGTGGAGTTTTGCCATAGCCTCCATCTGTTTCAAAAGGAAGTTCCATGGAAGAGTGGTATACTGTATGTTTGTCTATAAACATAAGGACCCACATTTAGCATATGGCAATGTATTTCTTTCCCTAGAGATAGTACAGAGATAGGGTTCTCTCTAGGATCTATGGCCCCCTCTAACCCCATGTATTTGGCTGAGTCTATAGTGTCACCCATGAGTTTACTCCCATTAGGAGGATTTCAAGTCCAATTACATAGCTGTTGATTATCCCCCAGATGATAGTGTTACCACTGCACCAATTGAGGTAGTGTGCTGTGCTAGTTATTATTATTATTATTAGTTATAAGGGTTTGGTTGAACCACTGATTGATTTTCCCCTTTAGCAGTTGGCATGGTATCATCTAGCATCATGGGAGCCAAACTTCTGGTAGAAGGCTTTCAGGTCAGTTCCTGCTCCATTATTCTCAGCCCTGCATCCAATTATGTGCTGTCTTCATCAGTAGGGTATTATCTTCTAGCTCTTAGGGATAACCAAGAACACTGGAAATAGCCTGTACTGTTTGGGAGTATTTGGAGGTCTCTCTCCAGTCACACAAAGGGAGCGATCTTCTGTCTGGCTCTGTGTTCATGTCAAACAGACCCCAGGGCTATGGGGCTATAGATGTTTGTGCATTTCTCAGGGAGTGTTGGTGGCATCACATTTCCCTCTGGATTTCCTATCCCTCCAGGATTCCTTTATCTGTGCTCTCTTTCCTCCCACCAGACTTCCCTCCTCCCTTCCCAGTCCAGGGACCCAGGTTAACCCAACCCTTCATGTATTCACACCTGCCTCCCTCCATAATCTCTCTCCTGACTTCCCTTCCCCTCCCACAATATGACCGCCTGCAGCCCCTCTGCCTTCCCCACTTTCCCCATCTCCTACCTGGTAGAATCTGTTCCCTACCATCCCCCTCTTTCTGGTTACTTTTTTCCCTTTACCTCCATGTAACCTTTCTCTTTCCCTGGCTCCTGGTGTTGTATCAGGATCCATACTCACATATAGGGGCCTGGTGCTGCAGTCTGCAAACGAGGGGGACATAAGTCACTTGCTTTTCTGCGTTTGTGGTACTTCACTTAGTATAATACTCTCTAGTTCCAGTCATTTCCCTGCAAATTTTACTATGTCGTCTTTTCTTAATGCTGCTTTAATCTACACTGTGTAAATGAGCCACAGTTTCATTATCCACTCATCAGTTGAGTGACAAGTTGTTTCCATTTCTTAGCAACTGGGAAGAAGGCAAGAATAAATATGAATGTACAGGTATTTCTACAGTGGAATGAGTCCTCCGGGTATATGCGAAGGAGTGGTATAACTGGATCACATAATATATTCACTTTTAGATTTTTTACTGTATTCCACACTGCTTTCCATAGTGATTGTACAAGGTTACATTCCCTCCAGCCATGAATGAGCATTCTCTTTCCTCCACATTCTGCATTTCTCTAATTGCTTAGATGCTGAATGCTTTTATGGTGATTCTTAGTCATGTTTATTTCTGCATTTGAGAACCCTCTGTTCAGGTCTATAGCCCAACTTTTTATTGGGTCTTTGATTTTCCTATTTGAGTTTTTTGTATATTTGGGGTCAGATGTGTAGCTGGTGAAGATTTTCTTCAACTCAGTGGTTTTCCTCCTCCCTTCCTTGGTTGCTTCTTTTGTACAGAAGCTTTGTAGCTTAAGTCCCACTTATTGATTGCTGATCTTAAAACAGCAGCTGATGTCAGAATTAGAAAAACCTTTCCTACTCCTATATATCTTGGAGGGTATTGCCTATGTTGTTTTCTAAGGGTTTCAGAATTTCAAGTTTATGTTTTATGTTGAGGACTTTGTTCCATTTGGAATTGACTTTTGTGCAGGGTGAAAGATAAGGGTCCAATTTTATTCTTCTACAAGTGGAGATCCAGTTTTACCAGCACTGTTTATTGAAGATCCTGTCTTTCCTCCATTGTGGCTTCTTGGCACATTGGTCAAATATCAGGGGGCTGAAATTGCATGTACTCATGTTTTGGGCTTCACGGTGTGTTTCATTGATCTACATGTCTATTTTTGTTCCAGTTCTATGCCGTTTCTGTGACTATATCTCTGTAATATAATCTGAAATCTGGCATGATGATTCCCCTCTCCCCAGCACTGTTCTTTTTATCTAAAATTTCCATGGCTATCTGGGATCTTCGTGATTCCATATGAATTTTAGGGTGTTTCTTCTAGTTTTGCAAAGAATGTTGTGGATATTTTATTGGCATCGTATTGAATTTATAGATTGCATTTTGTAAGATGGTTATTTTCACAATGTGTATTCTATCATTCTATGAGCATGGAGGAACATCCATCTCCTGGTGTCTTCCTCTATCTCTTTCTTTAAGGATTTGAAATTTTTATTGTAAAGATCTTTAATGTCTTTAGGTAGGTTTATTCTTAAATATTTTTTAAGTTATTGTAAATGGGAGGGTTTCATTGGATGCTTTATTCTGTTTGTTATTAGTATAAAGAAAGCCTATTGATTTTGTATGTTGATTTTGTATCCTGCCACTTTACTGAAAGTGATGATTTCTAGCAGTTTTCTGGTGGAATGTTTGGGATCTCTTATGTACACTGTCATACCATCTGGGAATAGAAATAACTTGACCTCTGCTTTTCCAATTAGTACTCCTTTGAATTCCTTTTCTCATCTTGTTGGCCTTGTAAGAGTTTCAAGCACTGTACTGAAAAGGAATAAAGAAAGTGGACAGCCCTGTCTTGATTCCTGCTTTTAATGAGAACGCTTCCGTTTTTTTTTTCTCCATTTAGAATGACGTTGGGTATGGGTTTGTTGCATATAGATTTAATTAAGTTGAGTTATGTTTCCTCCAAATCCATTCCCTCTGGAAATTTTAAAAGGAATACATGTGGGATTTTGTCAATTGCCTTTTCTGCATCTATCGAGATGACCATGTGGTTTTTGTTTTTAAGCCTATTTACATGTTTTATTGCATTTATTGAATTACATATAGTGAAACATCCCTGTATCTCTTTAATAAAGCCTACTTAATCTTGGTAGATAATGTGCAACTGTAAAAGGTTTGTATTTCATTAATTATTTTTGCATCTATATTCATTACAGATATTGACCTATAATTTTCTTTTTTGCTCTTGCTCTTTTCTATGTTTAAACTTTGTGAGAGATTGTATTAGTTAGTTTTATGTTGCTGTGACAAAACACCAGGACAAAGACAACTTATAGAATAAAGAGTTTATTTGGATATATATATATATATATATATATATATATATATATATATTCCTCCCAGAGGAACAGAAAGGAGGCATAGCAGCAAGCAGAAGGTGTAGAGTCAGGAACGAAAAGCAGAGAGCTCACATCTCTAAGCACACAGGAGAAGTAGAGGCAGCAATGTGATAGTAGAGCTAGTCTACGAACCCTCAAAGCCCTGCACTACTGACATTCTCCTTCAATAAGGCCACACTTCCTACACCTAGCAAAAGATGCCACCAACTGGCAACAGAGTATGCAAATATTTTAACATATGTGGAATTTTTTTTTCATTCAAACCACCACAGAGACTAAGAATTCTGTTCTCAGAATCACGGCTTAAGCTTCCCAGGATTTAATTTGACTGAGAACATCAGCTGGCACTATCACCAGC
Source organism: Eospalax fontanierii (assembly GCA_035773235.1). Lineage (NCBI taxonomy): Eukaryota > Metazoa > Chordata > Mammalia > Rodentia > Spalacidae > Eospalax > Eospalax fontanierii. The sequence continues at coordinate 22,090,495 of CM069552.1, forward strand.
TGGCTGAAATTGTAGGACATTTTTGTTATCTTCACTCTGAATCAACATGGAATACAAGGAAAGTTTTAGCTGAGTAGAAACAAAGGGCACTGGGTGGTGTGCCTGAGCCCTTTCAATCCGCCTCCAACTCCATCTGTGTTTCTTCCCTTCGTTGACTTATGCTTCTAGAGGTTGGTGGAAATCTCACTTTTGCCTCTCACCTAACTGCTTAGTAGTTGTCTGTGCTTCAGTTAGAGACATAGTCTCTGTTGGCATTCATTAAATTGATCTTCCAGAGTCATAATCAACACTTGGTCAAACATAGCACGTTCTAAGCATACATATTTGCTTTTGTTTGGGTTCTAATCCTGGTTGGACCCTGGACTGACAATACTATTTGTGGATGGATTTCACAAAAAGAGAGAAGAATAGAGAAAGCGCCTCTTTCAGAAACTAGAGAACAGTCGTGGCTTTCCTTATGATTCAGTTTTTTATGTTCACAGTTATGCATTCTTATCTGGAGGCTTGATTTAAATATTGGTTCTCAGGATGATTTGCCTTGAACTTCATAGGTAAAATAAGTCTAGTCTAGTCCCAGGGTTTGATTTTCATATCAATTATCACAAGTTAAATATTGCTTTCCACTGTCTGCATAAAATTATGTATTTTCATTCCTTATTATACCACCAGTGTACAACAAATAAATTGTTTGGGGAGGAAGGAAGAAACAAAACCAACACCCTTGAGTTACTTTGAAAAACCTTCATCACCCAGCATCAGAACACAAGCAAACCCTATGTAAATATAAACTTCTCAGCATGATGAAAAGCCAAGGCTGAATCGGTCTCCAAAGTGAAAATGTACTTGATGTCAAGAACCTGCCTGCATTTCTGGTAGCATCTGCCCTGATTTGTTTAGATTCTTTTATCCACCCACCAGGAACTGGCTTTACTACTTTGTTAAGCTTCAGATGATAACAGATTTCTGTGGATGAGACTTCCCTCTGGTGTGTCCTCCCACTGTCTGGATTTCCTCTCCTTTCTTTTGTGTATGATTAGGTAACCCTCAGAAGTCTGATGCTGGTGCTATTCCCTCTATGGAATATTACAGTCAGGCAGTCAGTACGCCTCTTCATAAGCAGCCCACCTAAACTCCAATACAATTAATCAGTGCAGAGTCAGACTCGTTCCTAGGTATTATATCTTGAACGCAAAGTGATTCAGAAAAAAAGGCCCTTGTACTTGAGAATTAATTGGAGCCAGATTTAGTCTAACTTTACCCTTAACTTAACTGACATGTGATTCTGATCAGTTGCCTCTCTCCGCATATATCTTCATAATTACCTGGTGATGGTTTTGATATCTGAAGCATAACATGCATTAAATAAACATTTTTTGAATGAAGGAAAGAAGATATTCTATCTGTGGATTCTAGGCATGGTTTCTAGGCTTTTACATGGTACAAAATAATAACAGTCCCTTGTCTACCAAGGGGCTCATTAGGTATTATCTACCAAATTTCTGAGCCCTTATTAATATTAGATTACAGCCTCTCAAATCATATCTAGTCTGTCCAGCCATTATGGCTTTTAATGCAGGTAGGACTTTCAGAAGTCCTTGCATAGCCTAGTCTTCAATTCCCTGAAGCAATTATCATTCTAGGCTAATTCTTTCCCCCCTCCGCGTCTGCCTCATTCCCCCAAGAACTCTCAGTCTCCAGAACTGACTCTCTCCTTATAATCCCTCTCCTCCGAAGCACTCAATTCTTTCTGAATCGGCTCCTTAAGCAACAAATAAGTCTTGGTATAGGGAGAGACATCATCCTCTCCCTTTCTCCAAATTGCTCTTTCATTTCAGAAATATTCTGAGACACTTGTCTTCCTCACCATCTTCACTACCATCACTTTATCTTTAGTTGATGCTGCTCTGCTCCTCCATCCTTCCTCTTTTTCCTAGTAATCTGCTCATTGGATAACTTGAAACCCTTATTTCTGTTATATTTCAGTACTTTGTTTCTATCATTATGAAGACCCATTAAGACACCACATTAAAAAGTAAGTGACATAGAGAAATCTACTTTACTCAAAATTTTTATAATCTTTTACTTATTAGCTTCAATTTTATTTTATGCATATGAGAATATTGACTGCCTGCATGCTGATTGCACATGTGTTGGGCAATATCCACAGAGGTCAGAAGAAGGCATTGGATTCCACTGGAACTGGAGTTATAGACAGTTGTTAGCTGGCATGTGGGTGCTGAATATTGAACCTAGGTCCTCTGCAAGAACAGCCAGCACTCTGAACAGTTGAGTCATCTTTCTAGCCTTGACTACAGTAGACACGTGACAGGAAGATGAAGAAGAACATGCCATAGAAAGAACTACAGGGAGAAAAGGGAAGAATGAAATCAAGAGAGGATGGATATTGGGAAACAGATGCTATCAAGGGGGGAAATGGAGGACTTAAACTGGGGATGGAGGAGAGACATTATTCAGGGAGAGAGAGGAAGGATATATAAATAAAGCTTAGGTGATATAAAAAGCCCAAATGAAAGGTATTAAATAATAGAAATCCTGAAAAGTATGCATACAATATCTAAAATTAAGTGCATGAGTCTACCTGAAGGCTATATAACAAGGAACATAGTGCCAGACAGGAGAAACCTCCTTTCAAGTTGGTTGTCAAAGTAGTCCAAGAGACTCCCAAAATAACACAGGCTTTTCCCCACAATGTCTGATTACCTCCCATAGCTTGAAGCTAAAACCACATTAGTGAAGATGGGATATACTTCAAAAACAATACTTCCAGACTGGAACCAGAACAAACCTGGAAGCCTTCTCCCAGAAAAGTATCTCTTTTAGATCTAGAGGATACTATGTGAGCTTCTAAGAGAGAAGGCTGGTCCAATCCATCTCCAAAACCTAATAACCATGAGGGTTGATACAGCAAACTGTCTCTATTGGTCCAGTAATGGCACTTTTATGTAGGGGGCAGTCAACAGCTATCTAATTGAACTTGAAGCTCTTTAAATGGGAGGGAACTCATGGCTGCCACTGTAAACTGTTTGTGTATTTATTAGTTTATCTTTTTCCGGCAGGGTTTCTTTATAGCCCCAGCTGGCCTTTGACTCACTATATAGACCAGACTGGTTTGAATTCAAAGAGATTCTCCTGCCTCTGCCTCCACAGTGCTGTAACTAAAAGTGTGTCCAGCATGCCCAGCCCAGGTGGCTCTGTACAAATGCACATACCTGGAGAGGTCATAGGTCCTAGAGAAAACCCTAGCTCTCTCATATCTCTGGACAAATGAAATTTGTTACTGTGTGCTTATATACCATATACCACTCATCAAAAAAGCTTCTTTTTGAAACAGGTGGAGGATGTTCTAGAGTTCTACAACTGGTCACATGCAGGAAACGTATGTCTAAGAGATGCTCAGCCCTAAGTGACACATCTACAGTAGAACCTCTACACTTAAGGCTCATGGAACATAGTGTAATGGGTGGAGGGAGGAAGAGAAAATGCTAATACATCCCTTAATTCTAACCAGCAAAGATTCCACCTGCAACAGATTGTGATGCACACAGAAGTCCACAACTGGGCAAGTTTTAGAGAACAAAAGACTGTAGAGTGTGTGTCCCTGGATAGAATGCCCATATTATACCTAACCAACCATCCATGGCTGAGGAACCATTGTGAAAGAGAGGTGGAAAATTGTAAGAGCCAGGCTTAGCACATGAACATAAGGAAATAGAGGCTTTCAGACCACTGGAAACTTTCTCATATGAACTTGCAACAATGGTGAGAGCATGCACAAGACCCATGCCGACTCAGCATTGAATGAAAAACGTGGACAGCAGGCTCCAAGCCTACTCAAAGAATTATTGGCAACTGATAATTGTGGGGTAAGGGAGAGCAGATGTTCTTTGAGGGAGTAATTCTAGATAGGCTGACTAGACTCCAGTAGATAAACTTGCACCAAGGGACATCTGAGTACAAAAGCTTGACTGGATAGGACTCAACATATATTACATAGTGAGTGAAGTCCAGAGAAAGGACCTATGGATGGTCCTTTAATGAAGATGGACAAAATCTTCATTAAAATGTTAAAGAAATGAAAAATAGAAACATAACCATAAAAGAAACTCTTATCTAATTTTTCACAAATGAAAGAAAAAAGAGAGGAGAAAAATGTTAAATTATTATTATTTACAATACGTATGAAAAGCAAGATGTATTCCTGAGTATTATGGAGAGAACATATGCATATAAATATGCTAGAGATAATGTTGTAGCTGTTCTAGGTGTGGTGAGAGGGGAGGGGTCTCTTAATTTGCTGGTGGCTTAGAAGCTCAGTTCGACAGCATCAGGAAGAACAAAGGATAGAAAAAGTGGGAGTGAGTGATACAAAGAACAAGCAATATGAACATTCTGGGTTTTTAGAGTTTTTCCTACTTCTGGAAATGTTTCTTTGGATTTCTTATCATTACACACCTGCCACTTCCCAGACGGCATCGTACAGTGAGCCAAAGTAGAGGAATAGCTGTTTCACACTTCGCCCCCTAATTTTTAAAATGAGTAGATCTTATCTTTGGGATAATTTTGGGTTCATAAGTTTGTATGAAAGGGGAATGGGGATGGAGTTGAAATTGAATGAACTCTCTTTGACATACTCATAGACCTACAGTGTCTTCTGCTCCAATAATTTAGAGAAGATACATGTTCTCCATGATTGGTTTCATAATTTCAATCTCTTTGAACATTTTGAACTCTCCATAATTTTAGACACACACACACACACACACACACACACACACACACACACATGTATATGAAAGACCTACACCATAAGCCTCAAACAATAAATTAAAATTTGCTTGGAAACAAGCCCATCTAGGACTCCCATTAACAGCCAAAACCATAAAGTAGTTTTAGATCTGCAAATAAGCCCTGCTTTTCAAATATGTCTGATATACTTATGGCTTATGGGGGTTGTACAAGTCCTAAATCCTCTACCCAACCCCCATGACTCTGTTTATATACACAAAAGTAATTAACCTTCCCTGTTCTTTGGTCAGGGTGACTACTACAGACTTCAGTTGGTCAGTAGTCACTCCATATTAAGCAATAAAGGTTAGTTTGAATTGTCTGAGGTTGTTTTCTTTTCTTTTCCCTCTATGACTCTTTCAACTCCTAACTCCTAACATGGTGGTGCCAAACCCTGTAGAAAGCTCTTAGTTTCTTAGATTAAAACTCCTATAAATTTAACACTTTGGTGCCAAAAACAAAGAGACAGAGACAGAGACAGAGAAACCAAGACAGATGTGTGTGTGTGTGTGTGTGTGTGTGTGTGTGTGTGTATGCATGTATGTGCTAAGAACTAGGAGTTTTAAGTATATATATATATATATATATATATATATATATGCTTATAATGGAGACTAAGACTTTTGAATAGATAATGAAAATAAAATTTAGCAGAGGAGAAAATTGTAATACACCACCAAACACATGTACTCAGCAATCATTCTGACAGAATCACTGTCCCTGGCATTTTGGTTCCTTACCAGCAGCCTCTAAGAATAAACAACAGGAAAGAACAGCTTGCTCATCTCCTCACATGCTATCCTAAACATATGTTATCAAAACTTTCCCTTTTAAAAATATCATTAAAAGTATTAAAGATAAATCAGGCCTTTGTGGGTTTAATTATTCAGTATATTGCATTTTAATTATTTATTAATGTTCCATATTTGACAAACATTTCCAGAGAACTGGGGAGGTTATAATAAAAAGATTAATTGGCTTCATTAATATTCTAGAGTAAGCCTAGTTTGTATATCAACTGGGCAAAGCTCATTCATCTTCCTCAGGAGAAACCAAGGTTTACTTTGTAACCTTGGTATAAATGTATGCCATCACTCCATCATAAGTAAAGGAGAAGTGAAAATCATGTCTTTATCAAAGGATTATTATAAGAGTTAATGAAATAAGGTATATTAAGAAATAGGAAAGCATATGTCATCAGGTGTTAACTTTTCCAATTCACAGAGAATATATTGGAATTAATATTACGTATAGGTACAGAGACAAAATTCTATAGTGATCGGAGGCATGGCTTGTGAAGCTGTTAATGTTTGAAATGAGTCTCAGAGGCTTAAATGATTTGTTTCCAGTGGACAAGTTATGCCAATTTAGGAACAGCACCATCATCATGCTGTATTTAAATGCTGTGTTCTTTGTCTAGTAGCTGGCTGATTTAATGCTAGAAATTAGGATTCTTCAAGACAGTATTCTTGTCTTAGTGGACTAGAATTTTCAATGTCGTAATTAGATTGAACAATTTACTGCTATAATTTCCCTCCAGTGTATAAAAGTTCAACACTCCAAAACTAAGTATTTCATGCATACAAAAAGTTTTTTTTGTTTTTTTTTTTTAACTTTTAATAACAAACCAGAATCTCAAGAGCAGCTCATGGGTAACCATGTTACAATTTCTTGCCGGAGAAATAATATTAATCTTCAACACTTTGGAAAAGTTTCAACTTTGCTAAATTTAAGAGAGAGAGAAAGATGTCTAAATGTAGACTGAATTGTCAGCAAGAATACTATTTGTTGTGATGTTATTTGTTGTTGATGGGCTAGGTTGTGTAAGTTTACTCAGTAAAAAGCAGCAATACAAAACAGATAAAGGGAATTGATTAGTATCACTTGTGGAATGCCTATTCCTTCATAAGCACTGTGTCTTGAACATTATATATAATCTATGCTTATATCTCACAAGTCTCTAAGGACAATCATGCAAATGTAAATATATGTTAATGAAGCTAAGATACACTGAATCATTTATAGTCACATAAAGAGCAGTGTGGATTGTGTTCTAACACTAAAATCTTCCAAGAATCCAAACCTTCATCTGGTCTGTTATAATGCCATTATGAAATTTCTAAGTACTTTGTACCTTAATCTACGTGAGCCAGTTAATCAGTGTTTTAGTCTATCTGCTTGTACTTTTGAAATCAAAGTATCCAACTATCCAAATATCCAATAAGATAACATAGTAGTTATCTTGTGTTATTGTAAAATAAATAGATAAATAAACACCATGACATTAGCAGCATAAGGAAAGGAGTTTTAAAAAATAGCAGTACCTTTGCTTAGAGGATGCTTGGATCTAATTCCATTAGTCTGTAATGGGACAGAACCACAAATATGACGCAAATACATGTTCAGTTGAGTATGGCATGTGGATAGGCACATGAGATTTCAGTTCAGAATAGTCAGAGTCTGCGTTATGTATTTATTACTAACAAACAGCAATTTAGGAAAATACTTTGATGTTTATCTATGTCACGTATCTCCTGAAGAAATGGAAACATTATGTATACACACCACATAATTGAAATTTTCCTTGCTCCCTTTGGGAAATATTTCACAGTGTTTTGAGTATGTAAGAAATACTCATATTAGAGCCAAATATGTGGAACACCCTTTTAATCCCACCACTTAAGGAGGAAGAGGCAAGTGGCTCCCTGTGAGACTGAGGCTAGCCTGGTTTACTTAGTGAGTTCTAGACTAGTTGGAACTACAGAGAGACCTTGTCTCCAAATTCATTAATTAAACATTTGATGCATGCTCACATTAAATCATAGTATTGTCATCCTCAAACCATCATTTTATGATCATTTGAGATCTCATTCCTCTCTGTTTTAGTTATTTTTCTGTTGCTGCACCATGATCAAGGTAACTTATATAAGGATTTTGGACATATGGTTGCAGAAGGATAAGGGACCAGCAGACATGGAAGCTAGAGTAGGAAGCTGAGACCTCACATCTCCAAGAATACACAGGAAGCAAAGAGGTGGCAAACCGGAAGTGAGGCGGCTCCAATGTTTGCCGCTAATGGATGCTTACTCCAGCTAGACCACATCGATTAAAGATTCCGTGGTTCTCCCAAAACGTGTCACCAGGCTGACCAATAGTTCTTCTGTCAGGAAAAGATGCTCTCGATATATACTGACAGCAAATCAAACAGTCTCCAGAAGAATGATCGAGAACACAGTTTTAAGTGGAAACAATGCTTCCTTTCCTGATTGAACTTGGGAGAATGTTCAGTAGGTATAAAAGTGTAAGGGAGATTAAAAATAGTAGAAATTTAAGAAACAAGAAAGAAGATAATGACGGGGTGAAAGACTGTAGTTTCTTCCAGCATTTCCTCCGCAGATGATGTCAATTGATTGAGATGGTTACTTCAGGGAAATCGTCACATCAACATTCAGGAATTTTGTGTAATTACTTCTTATCTCATTTTTTAAAAAATGTATTTATGTGTCTGTGTATATATGTCATGTGCAGTGTGTGACCACAGGGGCCAGAAGAGGGTGTCAGATAAAGGACCTGAGTTTGGTTCCCAGCACTCTATCCAGCAGCTCACAATTTCCTTTAGCTCTAGTGTCCTGTGGAAACCAAAGTCAGGTTCTCTGGTAGATCGGCAAGCACTCTTACCTGCGGCGTCATCTGTCCATCCTCCTTATCTGGTTTTCAAATCCTATAATCATAACTCCACCCTTCTCTAGTTCATGTAAGTAGAAAGAAGCAAACATTTGTAAATGAGTGTATCTTTATGTATTAATTATTTGTTTAGTAATTAATTATTAGTTACTATCTTTACTTGGAAAATCTGACTTTAAAAATGGTTATCATGTACAGGCAACTGATCTTGTTCTGATATTCAATGGAACACTTTGTTGGGCTATTTTGTCAGTGATTTTAAAGCATTTTAGTTAGTCAGGAAGCAACATTCTGAAAACTTCTTGTGTCAAAAACAGTGAAATGAGAAATCCTTAACTCCAAAAGGAATTTTGCTAACTGAGCTTCCTGGAAGAATTCATACTGTATCATAACACCCCCACCCCCAACACTGAAATACGGTGGTGTAAAATATAAACATTCTATTCTTCCTTGGGAAAAACCAATGTTTAAATTATCCACCTGGCATGTTACAGTGTTATATTTCATGTCAGGTTGCTTCAGCCATGGCAAATGACGGGAAGCCTCAGCAATATCATGATACAAACTCTGTGACTCACATTAAATTATCTTACTTAGACATATCTGCTTGAAAACATGCATGAGAAAGGCGTGCCACACTGAAAAGTAGAGATAGTGCTCATGGGTTCCAGAGATAGCGAGGCTCTTCACATATTTCTAAGGTAAGGACAGGGTAATAACTCAAGAGAATAATATTATTTGTCAGCTTAGTAAAATCAGGACAAAAGAAAGATTTGTTTTATCTCAGTGGGTACAAAACATAAAAACATCCACGTACAATCAGCAGATTTTAAGCAAATACTTCCAAAAATAATATGAGAGATCTCTCAGATTTATCCCATAGCTACATTATTTGGTTTGAATAATCACGATTTCCTTTACAAACTTTACTATATGATATTTTATAATTTTTCTTCAAAAAATAAAGCTCAATAAATTTAATTAAATTGTCTACCATGTTCTTCATGATCTGAGGTCCCAGTGTTTTATCTAACTTTTTTCGTTGTTGACTTTAAGTAAAAAGCTAGATAATAAGATTTTTTGTTTTGTTTTTCTTAACTTGTTACAAACACAACCCTATCTCAGGTGTTCATTACCTCTGGCTTGAAGTTTTAGAGTCCTTAAAAACCTAATTTTCAGAAATTTGGTTCCCCTTTAATACTTTCATACATTGTATCCAAATTTTTATTATCTTTAAGAATAGCCCCAATCATTCACTCTTTTCTTCAGAAATCTTCCACTAGAATAGTTTTCACTTCTAGATGCGCTGAGGGTAACCAAGAACTGATGTCTTGGCCTCCCCCAATTTCCCATTGAAACAACGAGAAACCCATAGAAATTTTCAAATCTTCTCCCAGGCATCAAAAGAGCTGTGAGAGTATTCTCAAGAATTAAAAAAAATAAAGACACAGCTTCTCTGTAAAGGAATCCTTAGCACTCAGTGATGAAGGTACAGATTATCATAAGAATCAATACCCAAACACTTGAAACAGGGAGAATTTCCAATCCCTGAATACAGGACACACTGTATTGGCAAGCTTAAGGAAACTGCTAGAAAAATGTATAGGTTCTGAACAGAAAGAATCCTTAAAATACTTATAAATTAGAAAATGGTCCCTTTGGAAGCAACACGATCAATTATAACAGTTGCTTAGCTATATGAACAGGGGTTGGAGAAAAGGGAAGAAAAACACTACTTAATATTAAGTCTATATATTGCTAAAAAGCATTAGGAATTTGCATCAACTGGAACAAGACTGAGACATCATCAGTTTGTGCTTGCAAAGTGACAAGTCACAGATATCCCCTTTCAGAAATTTTAGGAGTTCCTTAATCTCTTGACTGAAAAGTTTAATTTGCAAACATTTCCTGTTTAAGGAAAAGATCATCTTGGGACTCTTTAATGATATGTGAACATCTGATTCTATGATGATTCCCTTTTTTTTAACTCTTAAATCAAACTCACATGGCTTGTTAATCACAGTCCATAAATTTATCAGTTGTGCCTATTCTGGCCTCTTGGTTTCACTTGTTCCCTCCATGTTTTCATCTTTTACAAAGCAACAGCCCAAGATTCAATGCTGCCAGTAGTCTGAGACAACACTTTCCGTTGATGCCACAGCTTGGCAGGCCCTCTTATTTTGTAAGTCTTCTTCCTTTATGCTCTTGCATTACTGGTTGAGAGTAAACTTGTGGAGGACAAGGAACTACCTTTCTCTACATCCTCTCCTTTACACCCAGCTGCTCCCATAACAATCAATAAAAGAGACAGTAAAAAGAAACCATTCAGGATTTGCAACATGGGACCACATCCTTTGAAAACATACCAGGAACCACAGAGCAAATGCCTGTAGAAAAGAAATAAGGCTCTAGGGATCGAGGAATACCGAGGTGGCCCCCAAACTACTTTTACTCATTTCACATTCTTTTTTTTTAACTCCATGGTTTTTACCTTCTTCACAATTTTAACTCAGGCTTAACCCTAGGTATTGTGAATGACAGAGATGGAACACTGAAATTGCAATCGATCCCTAACACACTAACTGGAAATTACTCTATTCACTGTAAATAATAAGAAAGAATTGCCAGAGCTAAAACACAGTAGTGACACTTCCTTTTCCTACAAATAAAATAACCAAGAGTTATAACAGGATCAAAAAGAGAATAAAAATAAAATCGTTACCTTTTTCAAATACAAAGTCATTGTTCTCTTTACTGTGATAAGAATAGTAGATGGCAGTTTGTTGAATGTTATGTGAGTACATGTAATGGATTGCAAATGCAAAAATGAATATTGCTGTTTATGTATGCATATCTTAAAGGTATATATTTTCTATGTCTGCTGATATATCATGCATGCATATGGATATGTATTCATATATAGGAGTGCACATCCCCTATTTTAAAATATGCTTTTATTGAATTTTTGTAGATTTCATACAATCCATGTTAGTCCTATTTAACCCCCCTTTCCTTGTCTACAGCCCCCCCAATATCCACCCACAAGGCTTCATGCATTTGCTCATTATATGTTAAGGATTACGGAGTTAAGATCATATACCCAGATTTCCCACTATTTGAATTCAAATATTGGAGCCTGTTCAGTCTGGTCAGCATCACTCCATTAAAGAGATCTACTCATCCTCACCTAGCAGTGATCAGCCGCCAACAGTTCCTCATCAAAGTTGTGGCATCCTGCCCATTTCCCCAGTTTTATTTTTCTCTGAGTTTGGATGGATCTTATGCGTGTTTCCCAACTGCTTTAAGTTCATATGAGCTAGGTTCCAGTAGCCTGTAAGACTCTGTTTCCTTATGATCATGCATATCTTCTGCTGACTTTTGCAATAATTCCACCCCCTTTCCTGAAATGGTCACTGTGCCTTGGGTAGGTGAAGTTTAGGAGTCCTGTCTAGAGAACCACATTCTGCAGTTTCTTATTCTTTATACTTTGACCAGTTATAATCCTTCAGGCTCATCGCTCTCTGTTGCATGAGGAAGATTTGCTGATGAGCTTTGAGAGATGCATTAGTACTCTCTATTCCTTGTTCCACTACTTTTTCTGAGACTCAGTTGTAGAGGGTCCACTGTAGATATATCGCTTAGCAATGTGCATCTCACAGACATGTACACCCACATTTTTATCATATATATATATTTTTTTTTCAGCAGCTTAGAAATTGCAATTTGAGAGGAACTGGAGAAGGCATGATGTTTGAATTTCAAATAGTCCAAAGTAGCCAACTCAGAACATGTTGTTATGGCCTTCAGTTGTGTTATTTTTTAGTTAGCATTATTCCATGCTAGCTAGAGTTTAAATTTCATGTCTAACTTCTCTGTTTCCCAAGTTTTGTCTTGGTAAATAGTGAAAACTCAAGAAATAATGGAGGGAGGGCATATATAGGTGACCCACTCTAGTACCATAAAAGATTTATTGTACAACCATTCTGCTGAAGTTTCTTTTCCTCTGTATTTGTAACTTCTGAAGTGCAGAGTAGAAGACCGGTCCCTCTAAGCAACCTTTTTTGTAAAACATTACATTTTTGAGAATTTCATACATGGGGCCTATATTTACATCATTTCCCCTTCTTACTTCCCCACTCAACTGCTCTCCTGTCTTGTCATCTTCTTTGATATCCATACCGAAACTATACTAATGAACAAGCATTATATATAATGCTGAGTCCATTTAATGGTGCTCATCCACCCATGTGTTTAGGACTGAAAAACTGTGATTAGATAAATTATGAGGGTGCTATTCCCTGGTCAATACTGGTCTTCTCCCTCTCAGCATCCATTGACTGCTTAAAGCTTTTCATCTAGAAACAACGCTGTGTTATTTTTGTCATCCACAATATCATGACCCCTGGTTTTGTCATTAGGCAGATCTTTTTAAGCAACCATATTGTGGAGATTTCCTATTGTGTCCAGAATGTATCTTTTAGCAGCAAGCATTCTGTTCTTTTAGCTCTTATAATCTTTCTTTCCCTTCTTCTACTTCGTTCCCTGAGACTTAAGTGTTTGGGTTGGGTCGTAGATGTATCAGCTGGGGCTAGGAACCACTTATCCTCTTATTGTCTGGATTTTGATCAGCTGTGAAACTTTGTAGTTTTGATCTGTAGGCAAAACAAGCTTTTAAAATGAGTGATAAGAGCTATCTGAGACTATAAGGACACACATTTAAAATATAATAGAAATTATATTGGTCTAGGAAAATGACAGTAGTAAGTTCCTCTCTAGAGTGAGTCTATGATCACTCCAACAATGTGTACTTAGTTATGTTTACAGCATTTGGCATAAATTCCTTCTTACTGAGTGGGCATCAAATCCAATTAGACTTTATAGTAACTGTTGTTAATCCAACTGCTGTTGATTACCCCCAAGATAAAAGTGCCATTGTCTCATGAGTGGAAATATTTTGTTGTGATGCTCACTGTTAAGATTCCTAGGCTTTACAGACTGGTTGAACCATTGACTGGCTTTCTCCCTTGGCAGCTTGAACAATATTCAGATACTCTGAGATTTAACATTCAGGGATGAGGTTTCCAGATCAGTTCCACCTCAACTGTTCCAAGTCCTGCCAAGTATGGACAACTTCAAGTTTTGGGAGGCAAGCAAGGACTATGGCATATGTCTATAATACTTTGGGACTCTTGTAAGCTATACTGACCAGCAACTTAAAGTGAGGTTTTCTTTGTGTCACAGCCTGATTTTTGGACATATAACCTTCAGGTATACACACACACACACACACACACACACACACTAACACCACACACACATACATACACACACTCTTATATGTAATATGTGCATATTTTAAATAGGACTCAGTGTAGCAGTTCGCAGATCCATCCATTTACTGCAAATTCTGTGATCTCATTTTTGTCTACAGAATAGATTTACAGTTTGTAAATATACCTCATTTTCATCATCAGTTTATTTGTTGAGGAACATTTAGGTTGTTTCCTAGTTATTGTGAAAAAAGAAACAATAAATATGGTTTAGCAAGTTTTGTTTTTTTTTTTAAGTAGGATAGTGAAGACTTTGAGTATATCCAAAGAAGAGGTTTACCTGTGTCATACAGTAGATTGTTTTTTTCTCCTTTTTTTAACAGTACTCAATATTGTTTCAACGGCTACAGAAATGCATAGTAATTTGACAACTTATAGAAATACAATCTTAGAATTCTATGCTTATTATCATATAAGAAAATCATTTTGGCATTATGCAAATGAATGCCCCATGCTCCATTGTAAGACTTAGTGTTTTCCTATGAAAATTAGTAATAAATTAAGCTTTCCATTTCTCTCTCAATATGCAGCTTATCTCAATGATGAAATTCAGAGGAAATAAGAAAGAAAGGCCTTCTTTGTCCAAGTAACAGGTGATCTTGATAATATACTTCACTATTCATGACTACAGTGGTTAATATTTATCTCACAGGACTTTCACTCTGATATCGTACTTTGCCCCTATTAATGCCTTTCAAAATCAATGATTTATTTTCATTTTTTATTTAACATCATATTTTATCTGATGATAATCACAAATATATATCTTAAATTTATAGAAAGCTAGAGTTAAAATTCACATCCAATAATTTGTTAAACTTTATAAAGCCATTGCAAAGAAAGTATCAGAATATCATTTCGTATTTTCCTTACAATTTTAAATCAAATAAAGAAATTTTAATTTACTTTCACTCTACTTAACACTTAAGATCTATTGTAAGTCTGGGTATATTGGAGCATTGAGGCACATGTCTAATCCCAATGCTTGAAAGGCTAAGGAAGGAAAAGCATACATTTTGAGTTTGACCCGGCAGAATAGGACATTATAGGATAACCATCATGAAAGCGTAAGGTCATGTCTCTGGAAAATCAATCAACCAACTAACTGAAAAAATAATTCTACAAAGAGAACAAATATTAATTAAAGTACAGTTCTAGGATATGTAAGATAAAACTATAATTCCCTGTACTTAGAGTGCATTGTTAATCAAACAAATTAATGTTTTTATGATATGGCAGACATTTGACATGTCTACTGTGTAACATTGTTGCTGGATGGGAGTGAAAGTTTAGTTTGCATTTGGGAGATAAAGTACAGCTCATTGAATTTGTTTTGATTGTTTTGCTTTATTTTTTTAATGTTTATTTTATTGAATTTTTATTGCATTTTATACAAAACATCTTAATGATCTTTATATCCCCTCCTCCATCCACATCCCAAAGCATCCCCATTCATTTTCATGAATTCTGACATATATGTTAAGGCTTATGGAGTCAAGTTTATGTTCCCAGATGTCTTTTAGTATAGGTTCATCCACTGGAATCTAATCAGCCTATCTAGAGTAATTCCCTTAATGAAAAATCAACTCTCCCTCACCAACAGTAATAAGCTGCCAATAGTTCTTTGGCTTGGATTGAAGCCTGCTGCCCATTTCCCCAGTTCTATGCTAGGTTTTTGTCTGATTGAGTTTCTATGGTTTCTGTGAATGCTGATGCCATTGCAGTAAGTTCACATGAGCAAGTTCCTGGAGGCCTGGAAAACTCTGTTTCCTTATGGTCCTGCACAAACTCTGTCTCTTACAATCTTTCTGCCTCCTCCTCTGCAATGGTCCCTGAGCAAGGGGTGGGTGAGGTTGAATACAGGAGTCCTACCCAGTGGCAAGCACTTTGCGGTATCTCATTGTCTACACATAGGTCAGTTGTGACCTTCTGCCATGTCCATTTTTCCTCATTCTTGAAAAGCCAGTTTCAAACTGTCCTTGAGTAGATATTAGATACTTTTGCTAAAAGTTAGTTTAAGGACTTTTTCATTTAAAAGATTTATGTTTCTCTTTGGATAAGACTCAACTAATTTCAAAATCATTTCAGTTGATTAGGAAGTAGTTCAAAGAATAACATCATTTTAAAGTATTGCAGATACCTTTTACATACGAACAATTCGTTGTACTCTGAATCTGGTGAAAGCCATAGCAGAATGATGTGCTCAGGGAAGCTGACTAAAACTAGCCTCCTTCAGTTAAAGGGATTGCTAGAGTGTTAATGGCCAGTGTTCAACCCCTTGCAAAACATCAATTTCTCTTTTCCTCTTTTGGAAACTACTGAATAAGGGCATTGAAAAGCACCTTAGTCACCACCTGCCACTCTATAGTCTAATAGAAAGAAAGCAAAGTGGGAGCCAATCAGATATTTATTTATTTATTTATTTATTTAGGCAGTGTCTCACTAGAGCCCCCAATGATCTGGTACTCCTGTAGATGACATTGGCCTTGATCTCATAGAGATTCGTCTGCGTCTTCTTCACAAGTGTTGGGACTAAAGGTTTTTTATCACCAAGCCCTGCTAATCTTTTGGAATAGATAATAGTCAGTCTCCAGCAGAATTGCTCCTTTCCCTCAGGACTCTCCTTGAAGCTTTCCAGTGATTTTATACCCTAAGCCTGAGGAGATTTCATGAAACCATATATAATATCCAAATTTTTAGTGCCCCAAGTAAGCACACCATTGCAAAAGGTTTGAAGAAGACATCTAGCCAGAGTCTACATATGTCATGGCCACTTCATAGTTGTCCTTATGAAAAAGGGAAAAGGCACATGGTAGATAAACAAATTGGTCATATAAACATGAGAACAAAGAAAACATAGTTTAATTAACAACTAGCAACACCCATCAAAGTTTGTAACCAGAAATTTAAGACAGTGCTGATGGATCAATGTCAATAGCTAATAAGGAGAGACTACCAGAGTAAACAAAGGTCAGTGGAAATCATTCATGGACAGAATGGAGCTTCAACACATGAGTTCCCACTAATTGGGATAGCGTTGTATGACTCCCTTCTGGATTGGGTTACAGAGGCATGATCAGAGCCTTGGGGCCCCAATTATCTCAGCTTGTCATGTGCCCAGAGAATTAACCAATCTCAGTTGAAACTAATCTTTGTACAATTTCTTCTATAACTTCTACGAAAAAAAAACAAACACAAAAACCAAAACCAAACTCCTAGACACACTGCACAGAAGATCTTCTCACCGCATACTTGTTTCTCTTACTTTCTGTTAATCTATCTCTTTCCATTAATTTTACTTAATAAGTTTTCACAGGCCTTTATTACTCATCAGTAGGACAAAGAACTTGAGAGCCACTGACTCAGGGTGATCTTCGGGGATGCTTGATCATCTAGCACCTTGGGCTTTGAACATGCTCATCTGTCCCAACAAAGGACTCTTCACAATGAAAGATCTATATCAAAATATTTTAAAATATATGTTTCAGCTCATTTTCTCTCTTTTTTTAGGTCTTTGAGAAATATTCATACAATATATTTTTCTCATATTTTCTTCTTCCCCTCTCTACTCGCTGCCCCCCCCACTTTCCTATTTTGTTTCCTCTTTTTCTGTTTTTATTTTTAATCTATTTTTGTTTTCCCGTATGCCTATGAGTATGCCCATTCTCTGTAACATTCTCAGCTTAACAGGGGCCACATTCTAAAATTCCTAAAAACCTACAGTGGAAGAATCTGGGTTAACAGAGGGCCTGGAAGACGCTGAAAGAGGATGAGATAATGAAGAATCATCTTTAGTGGACCTAAATTTTACCGAGACAGATGCTGATGACAGTTACAAATCATTAGGGCTATATTTATTGTCACTGAACTGAACACTAAATTGATAAAGATGACCAATTTTACATAAAATATTTAGACACAACAAGAATTGTAGAAAAATCAATAAAATATAATTAAAAATATTTATGTATAAATATAGATCATAAGACTTTTTTGAATCATTGTGTATTTCATGCACAATATCTCAATCAGTCTTAATCACCTTTATACCTCTCCCCACCAACACCTCCCCATAGCCTCCCAACAGGAATCCATGCATTCTTTCATGTGTATTAAGGTCTATTGTGTCAAGTTAGTGTCCCCAAATGTTCCTCAGTGCAGGTTCATTCATTGAGAGCTAGTAGCCTATTCAGAGTCCTTCACTTTAGGAAGACTAGCTCATGACTCCCAACAGTTATCAGTTACCAATATTTCTTCAGCAGTGATTAGAGTCTGCTACCCATTTCTTCAGTTCCATGCTGGGTTTTCTCTACTTAAGTTTGCATGAGTTTTGAGCATACTGAAACCATTGCTGTAGGTTCATATGAGCAGGGTTCCAGGAGACTGTAAGACTTATACGAGCTTTATCTACCATAGTATTTGGCATATTGTCTTACTCTCTAAAGAGAGTTAGTTTCATCCTCAAATTTTAGCCTTCATTTTTTTTATACAGCTGGTGTAAGTGAAAATCTCACAGATACTTGTTGAACAGAATAGCTATGTAAAATTTTCATGTGCAATGAGAGGTGTTTTATATATATATATATATATATATATATATATATATACACATATATATATATACACATATATTTTTTTTTCAGTAACTCATACCCTTACTCATTTGGCATTTGTACCATTCCTCTCTCCCCTGTCTCCTGTTCATTCCAAACACCTAGGATTATCTCCTCACAAGCACAGAAACACCCCAAAGAAACCAGCATCCTTAGGAGAACAGGATTGAACAGAAGACATTTATTTAGGTCAATTTTTGAACAACTGTGAATCTCACCCATAGGCAAGATTCATCCAGCAAAGTTACGATCACCTGTGACTAAGGTTGCCTGTGATTGGTAGGCTTTATGCTCAGACAAAGGAAAAGGGGATTTTAATGTGTATCAATTAAAATGGGTGTTTAAGCAAAAGTAAGATGAATCGCAGTAAAATAATCAAAGAGGGTTTAGATTTGACTTTTCAGGGCTCCATGAGCTGTTGACAAGGTCACAGTGGACAGCAGGCTGACTTTTCAAGGAACAGGCTGTGGTTGGCAAAAAATTCAGAGCATAGCTTAATCATTGCATAACCACAGATACAACCACTGATTTTGCTTAAACTTTCTGAATTTTAGTTGCTCTGTAAAATCAGCATGGTGTTGATCAGTGGAGCTTTTCTGAAGATTAAATGCCATCCATGTATAAAAAGGCCAAACAGGCCACATATGACAGAGATATTTGTTCTTCCTCTGATATACTAGTGGAAGAATGGTAATAATATAAATAAATAACTGCAAAGTACAGTTTTTTTTTTTTCCATTAGCCTTGCAAGCGCATCAAGGAATCAAGTTCTTTCAGAGATCCATAAAGACTATTATTTCATCTCTGGAATGTTGGGCAGAATGGAAAATACGTGCATGAATTAATTTCAGTCCAAGGAAAGAATTGACTGTGGACATAATATTTATAAAGAGGTTAAATAGCTGCTAATATACACTGTCTTCATTTTTATTTGGTAACGTTTACATTCATTATTCTACTCAAACCTCAGCAAGAATAGGAACCATAGAAAAGGAAATATTTGGAAAATACACATGAGAATTTCTTTGTTTGGGAAATCTGTGATCCAAGTGAAAAGGTAAATACATTTTATGATAATAAATGTGTTTGTGCATTATGCTGTAAATGTTTTCCCTTAAGTTTGTACCTATAATGTTTCCTAGGTGAATTCTATATGAATTATGTTAATATTTATTTGAATATCAAATCCATGCAAAGAGCATCTGGATTGCAAATTGTATTTATCATATAAAACATGAGAGTATACAGTCTCAAAAGCATTTTGCTTTGAGATCTCATTATGTACAACTTAGTTAGGGCTTATATACATTTTTGGTGAATATTAAGTGATCTCTCAGAACAAGCAAACTTTAAAGTTTGTAGAAGGATGTATAAAGTGAATTTGATTCTTCTTACATTTAGCAGACCAGCATAGGATTATGTGGAGTATCTATATCGGGATAGTAAAATCAAAATTGAATAATTTCACTATGTCATATAATCCAGAGAAAAAGGTTTTTGTTTGTTTGCTTTATTGTTTGTTTAACTAATTGACTTTATTGCCTTTTTGAGTCAGGGTCTCCCTTTAACCCCAGGTGCCTCGAGACTTGCTATGGAGAATTGGCTGGCTTTGATCACGTGGAGATCGCTCTGCTTCTGTCTCTGAGTGCAGATATCAAAGAGATGTACCACCATGCCAGGCTTCTGAAGTTTTTTTTCTCTTTTTCAAAATTTTAGTAATTTGATACACAGCATCACGACCTCAGGATGGCAGAGTTGTAACTTCTGTTCTCTCTTTTATAGGCTGTATATTGTCTTGTGAAAGTTTCACATTTGTGGAAATAGACCACACCATAACAATATTTTGAAATGAGTGGTCAAATCTGTGCAATTGTCATTTGGAAATTCAAATGGGAATGATTTGAAAACTGCTATTATTCAATCAGACACAAGAAAGTTGGTATTTACACCACGATAACATCAAAGTTTTTAAAGTTTTTTTTTGTTTTTTTGTTTTGTTTTGTTTTCCTTGAAAAAGAACTCATAAAGTTCCCTGAGTGACTTTCCCTAGTCAATAAATTTTGGTCGTTGGGGAAGGGTCTAGAGCATTATGAGATTTTCATTATTCCTGACATGGAGTCTAATGACATAGGTAGAGTACTAACCCTAAGTGAGCTACTAGAAGACTCCAGCATCCCTGAGAAAATGAATATATTCTCATTTACATAGTGAATTTAAAAAAAATATTATTCACAGAAGGAAAGATAATAATACATCCTATAGCTGATATTATTAAATATATATGAATGTGATTTTAAGTATAGAACGTAAAGTTTTATGTCCACTGTCAAGCTTTAAAACATTCAAAAGATAAAAATAATACAGCTGTGTACACTGCATGGTTGGTGCCTTGAAAGAGACGAGCAGTTTAAGGGGAACTCCTGTGTGGTCCTGTGCGGCTGAACAGTTTCTCTGGAATTCTGAGGGTTGTGCTACGTGCATTTCATGATGAGTCAGACTATGGGCCATGTTTGGGTTTTGTTTTGTTTTGCTTAGTATGCATTACCAGGGACAGGATCTACCTTTGTTCAACTCAAAGTGAAATCTTCCTTATCGCCAAATTAAGAAATTAAGACTTAGTAACATCACTTGATGCATGTACCCAATTTATTTTCCATTTTCTAATTATTTTGAAGTAAGTGATTGAAATAACTATACATAACCCAAACCTGTAGAATATTAAAAATCCTTAAACATGTGAGGAAAAATATTTGTTGTGGAAAAAGTCTTTCATAAATAGAATATAGCTTTACTAAGGTTGCCTTATACCATTTTCTTTAAAATAAAACCACTGAATTCTCATTTCTTCTTGAGTAATCCAGCATTTTAAAGCTTGTTTTAAAGCAATAGGGTGTCCTTAATAACATATCCAATAACACAGTTCGGAAAGAGTATCTTAGACTCTCAGTGATTTATAAAAAGCACTTTATATAATTGTTTTTATTAAAATGCATTATTTGAAGATTCTTATTCGGCTAATTACTGTAGATACTAGGGATAAAAAATATTAAGTGTGTGAAATTCAGTAAATACAGCCAGTGGGAAGCAAAGATGACTTCTTTCCTTTTCTAGAACTTAAGCAAACACACCTGCGGAACTTGAATTAATGACTAAACAGGATATTATTTGGTTATTACTTTATCACTTAAAATATGATGTTACCCAAACTCAGGAAATTCAAAAGAAATTTTATTAAATCCCTGATAGGACGTTTTATGGAATTTCTGTGTGTGCACTAGCAAGTAGGAAAGATGTCACAAATGATGGGGCACACGAAGCTCTGTTTATTCTGTTGTTTTTTAGTGCTATTCATGTTTACACATCAATATTGCACTAGAATGTAAAGCAAAATCACTAAAATCACCGTTGTAATCATTCCACTGTGGAAGTCAAGTCTAAGACTGCATTTAAGCACGAGATCATGTGATTCTTGGTCCATGCTTGGTCTAGTTAAGTTACAATGTCCATTTTCTTCAAATTCTGGTAAGTGGATCCATTTCAGACACCCATTATGCATAATATCCTCTCCTAAAGCAGAAAGAAATTTGGTTTGAGTTTTGTCTTTACTGTCTGTGTCCTGTTCCCTGAACCTCCTACTTTATACCATCCATAGAACGGGATATTTGACAAAGATACGTAAATTAGGAGAGAAAAGGACATGCTTTTTTGCCCTTCCACATCCTGAAGAGTGTCTAAAGGAAGAAGATATTGTTCCAACAATAAGGTTTTCAGAAGAATAGGGTTCTATCTCTTCGAGGTTCTAGTTTGAATTCTTTTGGCTGGAAAGCATTTAGAAATGTGGATCATTGTCAAGGGACTTCCTGTTGATTTCCATAGAGAAGGAACCATCTTACAACCCCACTGACAGTGGGCTAAGACTCTAACCTTTGCTATCACAACACATATAACATATTACTTCTTTATGATATTTCCACTCTTACAAATATTAGAATGCAGTCTATCAGGATTATTATTTGCATTTACCTAAAGGTCATCAGTGCTTAGTGTCCTTTTTAATACCTGTTTTTGTGGAAAATAGCTGAAAACAAAAAGGAAAGACTGCTCATATATGCAACAGCTTGACTGAATAATAAAGAGGTTTTTCATTGTGGCAATAGCTTGCATCAGAACGTTAGATGATAATGTCTTAATTTATATGATCCTTTCTTCAAAATTCAAACCTATGAAGGTAAAGTGCCATCAGATTCCAAGGAATAAGAAATGTAGAGGGGTAAATTTCTGAAAGAACATATAGGAGTTCTTGGAGGGTCATTGTAGTAACCTTTCTGGAGCCATTTGTGGTTTATATTTATCATTCTAAAGATGTGGGAAAATCAATGGAAAAATTCAGTTATCTCATGATAAATAATAAAATAATCAGGGAAATGTCCTTAAATAATAGTGTTTAATATACACTGTTGCATGGACTTGTCCTCTGCCTGGCCATCTGGACTTGCAACATTTGCCAGAAAGATTCCTTTTTCCCAAGTTTGGTTGGATCTGCCTACTTGGGTCATCACATACAAACTTGGCTATTGGCACTTCACAGGAAGGAAGGGACAGAGAGAATCAATCATACCTTCCAAACAAACAGTGGGGTGAGTTGTATGTGGGGGAGGGACGAAGGGTATGACCAAAGGAAGCTGGAGAGAAGCTAGCCCCTTTGTCATCATGGGCAGCTGCCAGGACATCACAGGGTCCCTGCTGGGATGGAGAATTTGCTCTCTGGCTTTAGTAATGGAGCCCTTCCATCCCTTCCTGAGTAATTCCTCACCCATCACTCTTTAAACAAACCCAAATAAACTCTGGTTTCTCAGTGTTCTTTGGTGAAATTATATCTCTGTCTGTTGTTAGGGACCTAGAGAAGGAGAGCTGGGGCCTGGTTGTCCTCCCAGACAAAATTCTTCCCAGAAAGAATTTTAGGCAAATACACACATATATATGGATATATTTATGAGGATTTTGTAGTTACTACAATAAAATAATGTGCAATTTTTAAGTAAATTAATATAATCTATAAGGGATTTGCTAAACTTCTCAGACAATATTGGAGCATATAGAAACAGAGATTAACATTATCATATCATGCAGCTGATGGAACTTATTTGTGGAAATTAAGTTGTTTAAAAAATAAACATTTGAGATGAGTCATTGTTTGGTGGAGATTTAGTGTCCTCTCCAAAAGCCAGAAGTTAAAGCTTAGTCTCAACTTTGGTGCTCCTGAGATGTAGTATAAACTATAGGATGCCAGACCTAGAGGTAGGAATTGAGATCACTGATGTGCACTCTTTGAAGGGAGATTGGTTACCCAAACCCCAGCCCTTGCTACCATGAGGTAAATCATTTCTTTCCCCCATGTTTGTATCATTATAGGCTCACTCGCCACAGGCCAAATCCCTCTGAAACCTCGGAAATTTAGAACAAGTGTAAGAATTTTTCTTCACATTGATTTTCTCAGGTACTTTTTTGAACATGTTCCTAACATGTTACTAGTTGTCCATAATTATTTCCCAAGAGCAGATAATCCTGTAGCAAAGACATGGGCACCATAATCTTTTGAAAATATAAAAATGGACATATGAATCTATATGTTCAGATCTTAAATCTGTATAAGCGTAGAGAATCGTGTCACAGTTTATTAGAGAAGAATCTCAACTTTGAATAACTGAGTGTCAACAAAGATGAAGATTCAGGGACTGGGGAGGTAGAACGGTGAGCAAAGTGCTTGTGCAAACATGAACAACAACAGACTTGTACTCCACAGCCGTCCATAAATGATGAGTATACATCATGGCCTCCTTGTGGTGTCAGAACTCAGGAGGCAGAGACAGGGGATCCCCAGGCGCAGTTTCCCAGATAGACCAGCAGAATCAGCCAGATCTGCATTCAAGTGAGAGATCCTGCCTCAATGTCTAACTCGAAGAAGGAAATAGGGGCTACTACTGGCCTCCACATGCACATCCACACACATGCATTCACACCCACCTCACATGCCCATGCATACATATGCATCTACCTTACACACATGAGCATGCAAATGCATATGCATGTATACCACACACATACACAAATGAAAAAAGGGGAACATTCAATTTTCTTTCCTTTAGATCAGCAAGAAACTGTATTGAAGATTCTAAAACTAAAGGCAGATCATCCGCCTATTCTCTTTTTTAACATTTTATTTTTGGTATTTAGGTGTGTATTAACTATTTATGTAAGTGCACCTGTATTATGCAATGCCCACGGAAATCAAAAGAGAACCTCTGAGACCCTAGAACTGGAGTTACGGACCATTCTTAGCCACCATATGGGTGCTGGGAATTAAACCCAGGTCCTTTGCAAGAATACCCAGTGCTCTTAATCACTGAGACATCTCTCCAGCCCATTAACCTAGCATCTAAATAATTATGTAAACAAAACCAACACCATTATTAATTTAGAAAATCTTGTGATAATTCTATATTGTTACAAAATTTCCAATTCTGCATGGTTTAACTTGTCCTTTTTTTAATTACTAGTAAATTTCATGTAATCTTTTGACTTCACATACCTGGACGTGTTTCCTTTGCTTGTTACCTTTACCTTAAAGAAAAGATGAAAATATTGGATCACCAATGGCACACCATAATAATAATTACAATGGGGGGTGGGAGACATAAATTAAATGGGTGACAGTAGTTTGCTGTGGTATAACACTGCATAAAAATCACATGCAAAAACATAGCGAAGGAGAATCCACAGCCTCAAAGTAGTTTTGACCTTTAAAGAGATGGCTAGCACAGAAGACACTAAGTGACTACTAGATAGGTTTGCAGTTTTGAATGAGTGACATGTACATATACTTCACGAAAGCCCACGCAGGTGATGGGGAGGCTGAGACAAGACAGGCTTGAATACGGTGACTAGAGCTAGTGAATATTCAAATTAGAGATGTGAACTCTGCTGTTTGGTTTCTGTCTTTGATAGCTCCAAAACTGAGTCAGCATCTTCATTTGAAATTCAGCATCTGAAAACAAATTAAGACAAGGGTCTGCCCTGAGGACTAGGTACAAGATTATAGATCTATTCCCAGCCACATTTCTGCCTAACATCATTTGGTATGCTCTAGCTAAAGTGTGTAAAACATGAGAGGAATAATTGAGTAGTAACTAGGAAACTCCTAGGTGCAGAGTATGATCATATTACAATTCAGACTGAAAATTATCCAGAAATAAAAGTAGTTTTCATAGAAGAAATCTCTGAAGTCAGAAAGTAAAAGCAATTTTTCTAGTTAATATAACCGCTAATGTATACCATTGTCACATGCAACATGAAGGTTGTTACAAGAAAATGAAGCACTTTCCACATTTGTTTCAAATATAAAGTGCTTACAGGAAATTTAATAACTTCATGTTAGCATGGACGAATCCACCTAAATTTACCAAGTTAGAGTCAGGGGAAAGTTAACCATTTTCCAAAATAGCGAGTTGTGAATCCTAGTCACTGAAATATATGGCTGTTTCTCCCCAACTCTCTCCCCCCGAAATGAATAAATTCTCCAAAATTTTCTCTTGTGCATCAGCTCTGTATCCTCTAGTTCATCTCCACTGTTTCCCATGCTAAGGGCCAGTATTAGATGCCACAAGCTGGTGGCTCAATCCTTGCAGATTGATCCAACTTCAGAAGCCAGCCATTGCACAGGCTGTGACTCATGTATCTGACAAAATATTAATGCCAAGGTACCTATACCTGTGCTCTCCAGTGTCTGAGAAGGTCAGAAGAAGAAGTTAGATTCCCGTGTAACTGGAGTTACAGGTGCTTGCCAGCCATAATGTGGGTACTGGAAACTGAACTGGGGTCATCTGCAAGAGCAGTCAATGCTCTTAAGTGATGAGACATTTCTCCAGCTCCTCCTGAGTGTCCTTTAAAGTGTTTTTTAAATTTATTTACTTTTAGCTTATGTGTATGAGTGTTATTTCTACATGTGCGCAAGTGAACCCACGTCATGCGGTGTTCTTTCACAACAGATGGTGGTGTCAGATCCCCTAGAACTAGAGTTTCGTGTGGGTCCTGAGATTCAAACCAGAGGCTTTTACAAGAGCAGTCAGTGTTCCTAACTACCAAAGCATCTCTCCAGCCCCTCCCGTACCTTAGAGCAACGGATGGAATCAGAGATTCAGAGACTGTTTGGAGACTTCGCTTTTACAGAAAATGGAAATAAGATTGAGATTGTCCATGAACCATAAGCAAAGTCACTTACCCATGTGCAGGCCACCATAGACTCCCACAAGGTTGCTTTCCTTGATACAATCATCAATAAATTCACAACTACTTTTATTTATTACCCGCTTGACTGACACAGAACCTGCACATTTCTTCTAGGCACGTTAGTTTTATTTTTTTTTCAAATTCTTTATTGAATTTTGTGTGCTTCATACAGAACATCTTAGCCATCTTTACACCCCTGTACCCACTGACATTCTCTTATACCTCTCTGGACCCCATTTGCACCCGCCACTGGATGCCATGCATTCTAAGCCAGGATGAGGTATAAGTTATATTTAAATTGAAAAGTCACCTTCAAAAAATAACAAAGAGTAAATTATCCAATTGTGCATATAGTGTGCTTAAGAAGCACACTAGAAATAAAGTGTGGGTTTGTGGGTGGCTACAGGAGGCACATCAGCAAATGAAGTGACTCTTACTCCCAAGTTACAACTTGGCCAACAGTTTCAAATTCTACTCTGGTTGACTCTAACTGAACCTGAGATGGCAATCATTCATTTTCACACCATGTTTTCCCTGTGGTCCTTTGAGGATTTAGCAAATGTTTGTGAAAACACGCATAGCCAGATGTCCAGAAGCAGGAGCTAGGGCAGAGGGGCGAATCCAAAGAATTTGTAGCATTTAATCAAGAGATGGCTTATTTTAGTGTGTTGACTTTTAAAGTGCAAATTTGCATCAAGAAATCCCATTTGTACATAATTGGGGGGTGGAGCTCCTTGGAGCACCCGGCAGCTGTTGGACATTTGGCCTCTGTCTGATCTGTCTGAGTCTGAGCTCTGGGCTTTTTTTTTTTTTTTTTTTTTTTTTCTGATTCAAGTCAGATTGACAGAATGTCTCTGGGAAAGCCCTGACCTGCCTCCAGCTAGGTGATAAATAATTAAGATGCTGAGAGAGACACACAAACACTCACTTCTCCTGATCCTGTCAAATGCCAGTGGGCTCTCAGATCCTAAGGCTCTGAGAGAATGTTATTTTCTCATGACTTAGACCTAGGAGAGCATCAGTAGGAAGTAAAGCAATTACACTCATTGTGTAACTTAATGACACAGTAGAATGTGAGACTAAGTGGATGTGAATATATGTGAGTTATTAAAGCAAGGTTATGGATCTGAAGAAAGCAATAACCAAACTTTTAAACATTTATGACAATATTTAACAAGTGAATATTAAACAGACTTTTAAGGAGTTTCAAGGAACCTAAAAGAAATAGCGGCTCCAAAGAGTATCAATCTAATCAATCTTTTTCTCATTTTGTAATAATATATTTGTATTATTCCTTGAGACACTGTGAACATATGTGTTTATTTCTGTTTGATCTATTGGAACTCATTACTGAGGGTTTCTTTCTAAATATCCTTTGAAATATTTATATGAATTACAGACTTAAAACAATATTGTTTAGAAATTGACTTTTATATTTTTTTTTCCTAATTTTGGCATCTAAAATGTTTCTGTTAAGAGGACAAAAGGTCTTAGGGTTTAGCAGTCCCATCTGTATTGGAAAAGTGATGTTTGAAACATAATACTATTTTTCTGGTTTGTTTAATATTTTGTTCTTCTGTTTTTTGAGACAAGGACAAATTCTGTAACCCAGACTGGCTTAAATTTCACCTTATATCCTTGATTGCCTTCAAACTCATAACAATCTTATTGCGTCAGACTGCTAAGCGCTGGAGTTAAAGGCATGAACATCATACTTCTCATATAATACATTTGTTACATGTATGTTTCACCAGAATGATTTATAAAATGTGAACTTACATATCAATAGAAATATTGTTGTCTATTTGACTATGGGGGTGGATCCTTTTTGTGTGTAAAACTCATGCTTTTACTTTTAGTTTACCCTGTAAATAGAAGTACTAAATTTGCAGTTGTTTTCAGATATTAATTTTTGAAAGATATATATGTCATAGATACATAGCATCATGACCATCTGAAGTACCGAGGCCAATGACTTTAAAGAAAACTTGACTGGTGTGCATAGTTTCCACCTTTTCACCAATGTTCCATCCATTTCATCCCCAGAACAGCTGTAGCTGGTAACAATGAAACTCTGAAAGCATGGTATAATGGCACCTCATTACCTGTTCCCTTCAGCTCCCATAAATCACCTTTTTATTTTGCCTTCATTATTTCAACCACCTATAAGTGGAACTGGGTACTATTTGTGCTTTTGGAATTAGGTTATTTCACCTGTCAACACAAAACACAGTTCTTTCTCTAAGGGAATAAAGAGATAGATTACTCTGAGCCAAGTATGAATGATTCCAGGAACAAGGATCAGGTTGTCCTGAATGACATGTTCCATCATGGCAGCTGTTACATAAACAACTATAGTCACCACATGATAATAACGGCAAAAGTCTTAAGTGAATGTATTTGCCACATCAAATGGTGAGACATTTGATTAGTAGGTTGCAGTAAATCAGAGGATTCTGCCATAGCTTTCAATACTGTGTGATGATTTTCTTATCTTTTATGTTGGTGGAAGTGGGTGGTTTGCTAAGCTATGTTCCAAAGGTTTAACCTGATAGTTAATAGATGTTAGATCTTATACTGAAATAAGTGAATAATTTAGATGAATAAAAGATAATCTGAGGTCATTTTAACACTCATTCTGCAATAGTCTCTCTCTCTCCACAATCAAAGCATTCTGGTCAGTCTCAGAATCTTCAGAACAGATGTGTTTTCAGTTCATACACTTAGGACAACACTTTCAAGGTCCTCCCTTGAGTGGTATATATACAATTTCACTTCTTTCTAAAGGAGAGTCCTATTGTATTGTATGCCCACACTCTATTTTTT
Source organism: Eospalax fontanierii (assembly GCA_035773235.1). Taxonomy (NCBI): domain Eukaryota; kingdom Metazoa; phylum Chordata; class Mammalia; order Rodentia; family Spalacidae; genus Eospalax; species Eospalax fontanierii. Next base: position 22,120,040 of record CM069552.1, read on the forward strand.
CAGGAACTCATCAGTGGATGTCTGTGCTGTTTGTTCCTGATAGCTCTCTTGAAAAAGGCCTCTATGGACAAGGTATGCAAAGATGAGAGAGGGCCATCAACTTTTGTTGGTTCAATTTTGGTGGATTCCTAGAACTGGAATTATTGCAACATGCTGTAAATGCATGTTTATCCCTGAGAAACTGCCGGCCCATTTCCATAGCCACTGACCCTCTTCCCATTCCTATCTGAAACGTAGCAGATGTTTCACATCTTCATACAAATCTTCACACTTTCTTTTCCTTTGTTTTAGGACTGTTCCCATCACTGTATGAACCGATATCTAACTATGGTTTTGATTTGCGTTTCCATAATAATGAATGGTACAGAACTGATTTTTCATGGACTGTTTGAACATTTCTTGATCATTAAAGGGGATTCAAATTCTTTCATCATCATTTCTAAATTTTTTTTCTGAGAATTTCATATATAGTTATTTATTCACATTATTGCCATCCCTCCCAGTCCCACTTGAACTTCTCTCTTATGACCCCCTGTTCCCTAGAAAATATTTGTCCTCTTATTTTATTATTGTTACATAAACATAAACACATTTATAAACGTACATGTACATACAAGTCACTAAATCCATTTAGTTCTTATGTACCTGTGTTTATGGCTCTCCATTTGGGATTAGACAACCTCTCAGGGAGATAGTCTCTGGAGAAAATGGATTCTTTCTCCTTCAGTATCCCCTGACCGCCTTAGGTCTTCACCTAGATGTGATACCCCATGAAATTTTGCCTGTCTACCTTGGCATGTCAACGGGTTTGTCATCATACAGATATTGTTAGACCCCGAACTACGGAGAGTTCACTGGCATGTCGTCCCTATCGTGCCTAGAATGTTCACAGTAAATGTCTTGTCCCGCCACCTCTTATAATATTTCTAGCCCCTCTTCTGCAGTGTTCCGTGAGTTTTAAGTGTAGGGCTGAGCACCTCAAAGTCACTTACTCTGTGCATCTGACTAGATTTCGAACTCTCTAATAGTGCCAAAAGTGCAAAAAGATGCTCCTTTGATGAGTGATGAGAGACATACTTGTCTGTAAATAGAAGAATGTTACTTAGAATATACATTGGTCTAAAGAACTGACAGAGGTTGGTTGCACTCTAGAGTCTATGAACCTCTCCAGTCATGTGCACTTGGCTAAGTTTATAGCATCATACATGAGTTACTTCCTGTTGAGCTGAACTAAGTCCAATTAGATTGATGATTATCTCCAACATAAAACGGCCATTGCTGCAGCAAAGAGATACTTTGCAGCTTGGTCACTGTTGTGGGTCTTAGGCTTTACAACAGCTTGTATGTTATCTTCTGATACTATGACAAGTGCTCTTTGAGGAGGAGACTTCCAGATCAGTTCTACCTCTACTGCTACAATCCCTGTGTCCAAAGTATGTAGTATCTTTCACAATAGTCTTATCTTCAAGTTCTGGAAGGTGATGAAGGGCGGTGGCAATAACCTGTATAATTTTGTGACTCTTTTGGACTATCCTGGACAAGATCCTGAAGGGGGTTTTCCTTGCCTGGTACTATGATTTTGTCATATAAACTTTGGGTATGCACATGCACTCATAGGTGTGTGTGTGTGTGTGTGTGTGTGTGTGTGTGTGTGTGCGCGCGTGCATATTTCAGCAGGCTTATTAAATGCAACATTGGCCCTGTGCTTTTCACAATACCTAATATTATTTATCTCTATGTCCCCATATAGGCCTCCTCTTCCCCTCCCCAGTTACAGTACTCTCTATGGGACTTGATAGCACTCATCTACAACGTTGTTGAATAATGTTTTTTCTGCAATGGATTTTTTTTTTTTTGCTTTCTTCTTCCTTTTATCCCATATATTTCATTTATTTTTTTATTCAACTTCTCCTGTTTTAGTGCTTCTAACTACATGGTTCTGGATATGTTTTTTCAAGTCCTTTATGAATAATGAATGAGGTTTCCCTAAATAAAATTTCATGGCTTGCATGAAAGAATTTTAGAATTTTTTGTAATATCTCATGAAAATTAAAAATAAAATTAAACAGTCTGATCTATGACATAAAATTCATCTCACCTTAGAGATAATAATGGTGAATTTTACTTAATTTGTTTTAGTAAAATGAAAGGTAACAAGCAGCAGAGGACAGATCTATAGAACTATGTTTCTTTTGACCTCTCCATTGATAGGCCCTTCGAAAAGAAGAACATCTAATATTTGTTCTTGTCAGACATTCATTTTGTTTTTTTCTTTTAAGCAATGAGCTATTACTTAGTCATGTACACAAAGCAAAAGTCATTCAAATGGCTTAGTGACAGCCATTCTCTCATCTCTCTTCATCTAGTACAACTTAGACTTCTTCCTTGAAACAGCTCACAAATTTATCAGCTTCTTGTTTTACTCCCTTCTGATATTTTCATGCCCCAGCCATATTGACTGAAAGACTGGAATAATTTCATATCTGGACCCTCTGACTTCATTTTTGTCTCTTACCAGTCCATTTTCTATACCATAAATCTTCCTCAAACAAAACTTTGTTAATTCCTTCCCTTACTCATACATTTTTAAAAAGTTCTCCATGCCCTCAGGATAAACATCAAAGCTCTGATTTAGCTTGAAAGCCCTTTGAGACTGATCTGAGCTTATCAGTCTCTGCAGACTCTTATCCCCTTCTTTTTCCTGTCTGGGAACTATGTGAGCCTATGCCCTCATGTTATACGGAGCTAAATTGCCATCTACACATGGAGTACCTTTTTTGACATTTGTAGGACTAGCTTCTAGAAGAGGCATCGGCGTAGAAGGAATCCCTTAGTTACCTCTACCCCTATATCGGGGCAAAATAGTAAAATTCCCTGCCTTGCCTTAGCTGGTAATAGTCCCTGAAATATCATGAAGTATTATGTTATCCTTTCATTTCATAAGCACTTCCTCTCACTGCAATTCTCCGAGGCCCAGAAGTCCCCCGCTTTATACTTAGTTCTACTGACTTACCCTGTGCTTCATGCATGGGCTGATTCATGATGCTCACTCTCATACATGCTTTGACAAATCCGTATGCTAAAATCCTATCCCCTACTACCATCAAAATATAGCTTTCCAAAAATTTTGATCAATAAAATAGTCAAATGAATTTATATTTATGTTCCTTAATTCAACGTCACTATGGTCATTATTTTAAAAGGAAAAGAAACAAGGCTATAGGTGTACAGAGGAAAGACCCTGTGATGGTACAATGAGAAGGCAAAGGCCTACAAACCAAAGAGAGAGAGATTCAGGGGAAAACAGAGTTACTAAGGCCCTTTTCTTGGTCAGTCAGTATTCAGAAGTAGAGGAAGTAAATTCCTGTGATTGAAGTCACTCAGTCTGTGGTATTTTGATATTTCAGGCCTAGCAGACTGCCATAATACTTGATACATATTAACAGTTAAAAAATTACAAGGTTTCTAATTAATCTAACTATTAACTAAGCCTGGCTTATACTGACTAAGTAGTCAAGGATGAACTTAAACTTCTCATCTAGTTGATCCACAAACAGGATGCTAGTATTATATGTACCACCCATCACAGTTATATCTTGAAAGGTAGATATAGATATATAGCTATAGCTATCAATGATAAATATAGATATTGATAGATATGGATGATATAGGATACAGATACAGATAGATACACACACAGACACATATATATAGATATAGATATAGATATAGAACCCATGGATGCATGAATGCTAAATAAACAATCTACCAACTGAATTACAACTTTAATCTGTGATTATATCATTAATGCGGTTCTGTACCTACTCCGATAAATTTTTTCTGCTGTATGTTGTTTTATCTATGAAAATATTGCAATTTTCTATAATCACCTTCAGATTCAAGATTCAGATCAGGAAATTGAAACTCAGGAAATTTAACCTGAATTCCCTGAGGATCACAGTTAATGGCAAAACTTTGCTAACATGATAATTTCGTAAAATGGTAATGTCTCATTTAGTTTGACTTTATTTGAGATTTCTTATAAATGAAGCAACAGACTACTTCTGTATAAAAATAGCAAAAGTATTCACTTCTATAATCAGCAAAAACACAAATCTAAATATGACTTGGTAGGGCTGGACAGATGACTCAGCAGTTAAGAGCATTAGCTGCGCTTGCAGAGGACCCAGGTTTGATTACCAGCACCCATATGACAGCTAACCACCATCTGCAAATCCAGTTTCAGGGAATCCAACACCCTCTTCTGACCTTGTTATGCATTGAGCAACATGGATGCACTTACATATATACAGGCAATACACTCATATACATAAATTAAAAATAATAAATAAAAAATTAGTCTTTGTGGCAATGGGCATTATAAAAAAACTGTGTAAAGTATCTCTGAGAAAGATTGCTAAATGTACTGTCCACAACGGTTTTCAGTCTGTAAGGCAGTAATTATTTGATGAACTTAGAATATTCACATTAAAATGTCAGTTGAGAGAAGCATGTTTTGACATGAGGAAAGTCAGCTAATTAATACTTGAAAGTTCATTTTGCAGTAAATGATCTGTTTGGGATGCACACATCTAAACCTGTGTCTGAAATACGACAGTTTTGAAACACCTTTGAGATCAAAGTCAGAGGCAGCTGGTTTTACATCTCACCTCCAAGCACTACTAGAGAATTGTTACCTCTGGTCATCTCTCTGAAGGCCACATTTCTGTAAAAAGGTGTATATCTAAAGGTGTAAATTGTTAGGATGCAAAGAATTTACATAGGAAATCCTGATATACTGTTATTATCATTAACATTATAGAGGAAGACTTTTTAAAGATGTTATAATCCCAAACTCTCCAAAACCAAGAATAATGAAATCATTTATAAGTTATGCATGAATTCAAATCGGAAATAGTAAATTTGCATAGTTTAACTGGAACATTGTGTTACATATGAGAAATTCTGAATGTACTTGAAATAATTCACCAGAACATCCAAATAACTTCAATTACATCTATTGATCCTCCTTCAGAAAGATGTTTTTATTAATCACTGAACTTATAGACCAGAACTGAGTTTTAAGAAATAAAATGTGACTAGGGTTTTGGCTGAATCTTAGAATTTTGTTTCCAATTACAAGGGGGTTGGATCTTCACATTTCCTGGGTCAATGTGTTCTCCTGAAGCCTGCTACTCTTAGTAGATCAATTATTTCTTTTATTACTTAGCTGGCAAACTCTTTTACCTCTTAAACAGGTCTTTGAAATCATGTCCATTCACTGTTACACTGTTATGTATGATGAGAGATCAGAACTGTTCTACTGTGACTAGGAGCTAATCCTCCCTCTCTGCTGAGTAAGTGAGTACACATAACCTGGTAGTCTGAAATTTGGCATGTTCTTGCTTTATTCTATTTGCACTCCTGATCTGATGAGTCCCTCAAGTCCACAATGAAAGGAAATGTCGTCCTATCCATTTCTGAATTAATCCATGAGCATCTCACTCATTTCTTCATTTCTCTGCCTTGCTCTGAAGAGCTGCACTGAATGCTGCTTGTGTGTCATCTGAATGGAAGGTTCACTTCTCCAGATGACAGGTCTGTCTTCTGAGAAGTCTGTCTTTTCTGGCCTTTGGTCATAAATACTTTTCTGTAGTTCATGATGATAACACATGTCCGGATATTTGTCTAATGAAAATATACATAGTAGTATGAATGGGGCTTATTAAGAAATTTGAGAGGATGTTCAATAACTATTTTCCTAGTGACAAGTCATCAAATGTCTGCTCACCCAATCTGGACAACAATAACATATTAAAGATTCCACTAAAGTTCAAATGAGTCTGGAGCTTATTGAGTTTGATGATAGCAGGCAATAAAAGCTGACAGATGTGGGCAGAGGCCCCAAAGCAGCAGACTGCAGATGTCCTTATTGGAGTTCAGGAAAGCCAAGAGAGAGCTCAGATTCCACTTTCTTTATCTCCTGAATGAACACCTCTGTTCAGGGGTGCACGGACCACTTGACAGAAACTGAAGAAGGAAACCTTGACACATGATGGAGCAACTGGACTGGGCATACCTCACCCCAGTTTCTACTATAAATCCTTTAAAAGCAGCTCACATGGTACCTTATTTTCTTGGATCCCTCCGGCTATGCAAAGGCCCGTGCTATCTCTCTTTCTCCCAATCTCTCTGTTTCCCTCTCTTTCTCTCTTTCTCAGTGTCTCACTTCTTTAAACTCCTACCTATGAATCGATAACAAACTTCTCTCTATAACCCACTCTTTGAGGTCCCTAAGTTTCACTCTTCCAACTTCTTGAGACAAGAATCCAAAGCCACTGGCTGACGGTGGTCTTGGCCTTTGACGGTCCCAGAAAAAAAGTTGCTGTTGTTCTGAGAGACACTATCATTTCCCTCATCAGGTACCTTTAGTACATGAGTGACTCCTAAAGAGCTTCATCTTCAAAAAGTCCTGTGTCATCATAAAAACCTAAAGGAGACAGAATTACGGAGTTCTACTTGTAGTTACCTTCCCCTTAAATAGTTTTGCGTCTCCCAAGATTACTTGAGCTTGTGGTGGACGGGCGGTGGGAACAATGGCTAGAATCCCTAGTGGGAATATTTTGACCATCCCCTCCTGTCTCCACTAGAAAAATAACAGCTCTGTCGCCATTACCACAGATGACTCATCTGTCACTATGGATTTCCTCATTTATAATAACTGCTACTGCTGTCTGGACAAGGTTTTCTCAACTCTAAGACGGTCATGGGACAATCATTGTCTAAACAGAAGGCAAAGCTACACTACACAGACAGGATACATACCACCAAGAAGAGGTAATAGTTTATTTTTAGAATAAATACCTTCCATTTTCAATTACACAGACATACTGTTGATATTTATAAGCACAAGATTTGAGACTGTGAAGTCAGAAGTTTGCCACAAGATTAAGCCTAATGTCAGCCCGGATTTTTTAAACTACTTTCTTTACTTAACTATGATATATAACCAGAAGCTATCTCAAAATAAAAGAAAGAAACCAAGAAAGATTAAAAGAACAAAAGAAAAGAACAATGGAAATTTGGAAATTTGAAAATAAAAATAAACAATAGTCACTTATCCCTCAAAGAGAAAATAACTTTGCATAATTTAATGTAATTTGTCTCACATACAATTTTCTTTTGCATGTTTCATGTCTGACAATATGTTACATGTATAATTCTGTTATATAATTTTTTAATTATTGCATAAAATTTACATGTTATAGAAATAATATGACTGTTATTCATGAGTGCATACAGATGTAAATAACACCATTTATTTTCTATTTGACATATATTTTGTGGTTAACATATAAATGCAAAAATGCTATGAATACATGGAGAAGTTCTGGACACTTTATATATACCAGAAAATAATTCCAAAAGTGCTGATCTACGTTATGGATTATTTGAATAAAAGTAGATAGTTCATCCTGTCAATATAGCTACAAGCTCAATAAAAATATTTACCACATGGTATCAATTGCAATATTTGTTAAGTGAATGAAAGACAGATGAATCATGTCTATGAATACTCCTATAACAAGCTTTCTTCCTTGCAGCTATGTCTAGACAAGGATCTGACTAGATATATCAAGCTATAAAAAGCAGTAGCATGTATTTCTGTACATGCTACTAAGGGTCATTATGTCATGACCCTTAGAGCACTGTTGGTTGCTCTCAATTGAATGTGCTTGTTGGAGAGAGGCCAAAGTTTTTAGGGCAGAGCTGCTGATATTACCAGTCAGGAGGTGGCCAAATATCAGATGACTGTTCTCTAGGATACGCAGCAAAGCTCAATTTAATTTAGGCTAAAAATGATGTTCAAAGTCATTGACGTGTGTGGACATGGCCTGGCATTAGATTCCTTTAAATAGTAGCAGTCTGCAAGACCTACTGCAAATAGATGGGGCAATAGAAAAATCAGCAACCACTCACACTGGCCATGAATCTTAATTTATTTTCTTTACTCTCATACAGACATGCACACACATACACACAAACACACACAATTTTCATCTTTGACATGTGTAGAGAAGTTAAAATATTCCTGAGCACATCCCAGTGTTTGTGTCCCGCTTTTCTGTGCTGATTTTGTGCGATGATATCTGTGATGTATAGAGTCCACTGCTGAGGACAGATGAAGTCCATAATAAATGATAGTTTTCTAACCTCTCCCTACATTAAAGTCAATGGCATTTGAACTTAAATCATGAGAAGTCATGTGCTACTTAAAGCAATGAAAAAAAAAAAAACCTGTTTCCAGCAGAGTAAACATTCAGGAAGGAATTAAAATTTCCAAGATAGGAAATTCCTTGATCAAAATATTCAGAAATATATCCCAGCAGCATTATATTAGGGGTGTAAGGTTGGAAGAAAATATAGACAGAATAAGAATATAGAAGACCTGTGCAAGTATTTATATGTTGTATTGATGGACATGGTTCTGTAGTTAAAATAATTCCTGCACAAACACTTGACCCTGAGTTTGGATCACTAGAAGTCTTGTAAAAAGCATTGTGCAGGAGCTGTAATTCCAGTGCTGGCAAAGCAGAGATCTCCAGAAGGTTACTGGCAAACTACTCTTATTTAATCCATGAGAGATTCTGTGTCAAAAAACATAAGGTGGAGGACAAAAGAGGAAGATATATCCATCATCAACCTTGGGTCTTCACAAGCAAAAACATTCAAATGAGTGTTCACTTTTATTAAACTATACACAAACACATACACATGAACATGTATACATACCACACAAAAATGAATAATAGATAAATAATGAATACTTTATCAAAATAACACAAACACAGGAAGAAAAGTGCTTCAATAACAGGTTAGGTTTGGAATTTCTTTTCTAAAACAATAAGAAAGATACCTTGAGCATGTATGATTATTCTTGAGACTAACTATTTTCATTAAGGTTTATTCTAAGAAAGAATGTACCTTGTCCTTAGATTAGAGAAAAGAGAGGACACTGAAATAAACATAAGGTTCATGTTGGCTAAAAGAACATAATATATGATTCGTAAAATAAAATTTAGATAAAACCCAAGTGAATAAAGCTAATCATTTTTCTGACATAGCAATTTGTTTGTAAAAGACACACAGAGGACTCAAATATGTTCACCAGTCCATCTTGTACAAGAATCTGAATTAATCTCATTGTCTTTGACTGAATCATGAGAATAGCCATATCCAAAGATCATCCTGAAGGAAATATTCTGAGAAAGTAAATAATTATACGGCCACTTAACCATGTCTGTTACAGCTTTGTCACTTATGAGGAGCACACCTTAAGGTTTTTAGCATTAGCCACGTTATTTAATGTGGCAAGAGTTTGTAATTCCCCCTGTTTTAGTGACATTGTGGTGCTTCTATTTCTTATTTGAATGCCATTACGTATGATGACATTTTCATTGTCTCCTGACTTTTATTGTTGGCATGAGTCATTGACTATCATTTTTCTTTACAAAGAAACTCAGTTTTTGTCAGTTTCCCAAGATTACCCTGAACACAGGATATTATAAAACGTTGTATCAGTCAATTGGATACACATCACATTCATATCAGTATGTTAAGTAGTTGCCTCCCACATACCAGCATATTCAACTAAGATTCAGTTTCTGATATATACATGAATAAATTCAGATCACAAATTTCTTGGGTGCACACAAAGTGGATGTCTAATCTGACATCGCACCCCCCGCCAAATGTTTGCAAATATACCTAAATGAAATACTTTGGGGGAGTGGAAGATCACTCAGTCAGTATAATTCTTGTTTAATAAACATGGATACCCAAGTTCAGATTCCCAGCACTAGCAATAATTAAAAAGAAAGCTGAAAGTGTTGTTACACACGGGCAATCCTAGCACTGGGAGGCAGAGACAGAAGGATCCCTCAGGCTAACTGGCTAGTCAGTCTTCCTGGAATCAGTGAACTCCAGGTTCCGTGAGAGAGACTGTAAAGATACCATGGAGAACAGAGCTCCGGGCTTCTCTGTATGCACATGCACTTACAGATACACATGCACAATCATATACAAACACACACACACAAACACACACAAATGACATACTCTGAATAATACAAAGTCCAGAAATTAAGAATTCACATCCAATTGTAATATCTTTGCAAATATTACATTGAAGTGGGCATACAGCATAATATAAAGATAGACAAAATGATAGATCACTAATCCTACCAGTTAGATTTGGATTGAAGATTAAATAAGTACCTCCAAATATCTCTGGTAAGGAGAAATGAATGTAATAACACTTCTTTGTTTGCATCTCAAAAGGTGATTAAAAGAAAGTAATGGTTGCTTGTGATGCCTTGGAGAAGAACACAACTGAGTAATCCACAGTAGGTAGCATAAACTCTGTTCAGATCAGGGGCCCTAATTTCTGAAATCTATTAGATTTGCTGCTATGGTTTCAGCAGCTGTTGATCTCAGAGATATTGTATGTTCAACTTGTCATTGTTAGACTAATAAGATTCCCTTGTGGTTTACACTAGCAGGCATTATCTCTCTTCTCTTTCTCTCTCCCTGTCTAACCCCGCCCCATGCCTTTGCCATTTAAAGTGTTCCTGTTTTCCCCATTTCTCGCTTGATAATACCAGTGTCCTAAGAACTTCTTCTTTTCCTTTACCTCATAGTTCCTTACATAACCCTCCTTCCTGCTCTCATTTAAATACTCCATTTTATCTATTTCTCCCTTAGTAACACCTGTCTCCTACTGTTCTTCTTTCTCAGGCTCCTTCTTTCCCTTGATCTCCCTGGTTCCTTTCCATTTTCCTGGCTTTTACAATTACACAGGACACATACTCACATACAAGGATTTGGTTCTAATATCCACAAATGAGGGAGAACATATGTTGTTTGTTTTTATGAGTCTTTGTTACTTTACTCAGCATCATAATTTCTAGTTCCATCCATTGACCTGCAAATGTCATAATTTCATCTTTCTTTACTTGTGAAAAAAACAGCAGAAACTATAGATGTACAAGTATCTCTGCATTCGGAGGAGTCTGTTGGGTGTATGTCAAGAAGAGGTATAATTGTGTCAAACGGTAGGATCACTTTTAGGTTTTTAAGAGGTCTCCACACTGCTTTACATAGGGTTTGCATAAATTTACAATCCCACAAGCAGAGAATGAGCATTCCTCTTTTGCCACATCCTCTCCTGCATGTGGTATCATTTGTTATTTTGTTCTTAGCCAGTCTGAGTGGGGAAAAGTGAAATCTTAAAGTTGTTTTGATTTGTGTTTCCCTAATTATTAATGATGTTGAATATTTTAAAGATGTTTCTCAGACATCTTTACTTATTTTTTTTGGAGAACTTTCTGCTCAGATAGCCCATCTTTTAACTAGGTCATTTGTTTCTTTTGTTGTTGTTGTTAGTTTGTTTGATTTTTGTTCTTTATAATATTCTGGATTTTAAATCTCTATTAGGTGTGTCACTGGTAAAGATTGTCTCCCACTCTGTGAGTTTTCTCTTCACTTACTTGGTTGTTTCTTTTGCTGTAAAGAGGCTCCTTAGTTTAATGAGGTTCCTCTTGCTGATTCTTGACCTTAATTCCTGAGCATCTGATGTCTAATTTATAAAGTCCTTTCCTAAACCTGTATCTTTTAGGTTATTGCCAATGTTTTATTCTTCTTAAAGCTACAATTTCAAGTTTCACATGGAGGTCTTTGATCCATTTAGAGTTGACTTTTGTTCAAAATGAAAGATAAGGGTTTAGTTCCATTTTTCTGCAAGTGGAAATCCAGTTTTGTTAGCACCATTTGCTGAAGTTGCTGTCTTTCCTCCAGTGAGTATTTTTGGCCCCTTTGTCAAATAGCAGGTAGCTGAAATTGACTATTCTCAAATTTGGGTCTTCATTTGTATCCCATTGATCTACAGGTCTATTTTTGTTCCAGTACCATGTTGTTTTTATGACTACAGCTCTATAATACAGTTTGAAATTTGGTAGAGTAACCCCTCCCACCCTACATTGCTCTTTGTGCTTAGGGTTGCTTTCTGTAACCAGAGTCTTTTGTGCTTCCATATTAATTTCAGGACATTTTTTTCTAGTTATGTGAAGAATGTCATGGGGGATTTGATTGATATTACATTGAATCTATATATTGCTTTTGACAGGACGAACATTCTCTCAATATTAATTCTTCCAATCTACAAGCATCAGAGATCTTTCCATCTTCTGGTGTCCTCCTCAATCACCTTTTTAAAATATTTAAAATTTTCATTGTAGATGTCTTTAACATCTTTGGTCAAGTTTATTCCAAGATATTTTTTAAGGTTATTGTGCATGCAAGTTTCCATGTACTCCTTCTTCAATTGCTTGTTACTGGTATATAGAAAGACTACTGATTTTTGTAGATTAATTTTGTATCCCATCACTTTACTGAAAATGTTAATTGTTTGTAGGAATTTTCTATTTGAATTTTTGGCAACTCTTAGGAAGAATATTATATCATCTACAAAAAGGGATAATTTGACCTCTTATTTTCCAATTAGTACTCCTTCAATTTCCTTCCCCTGTGTTATTGCTCTAGCAATGGTTTTAAGCACTGTAGTAAAAAGAGTTGAGATTATGGATAGCCTGGTTGTGCTCCTGATTTTAAGGGGAATGCTTCCAGTTTTCCTACATTTAGAATGATGTTGGCTGTGGGTTTGCTGTATATAGCTTTGTTGTTGAGGTATGTTCCCTCCAGTCCAATTCCCGCTAGCATAAATGAGTGTTGAATTTTATCAAAGATCTTTTCTGCATGTGTTGAGACCATGGCCATGTGATTATTGCCTGTGAGTGTATTTATATAATTAAGTCATTTATTGATTCACAAAAATTGAACCATGCCTGCATCTCTAAAATAAAGCCTACTTGATGAAGTTGTGTGTGGTCTCTGTGCAGTTTGCACTGACAGAGTATATGAATTCCAGGGCATGGGGAAGGCTGTGAGAGGGTGCCAATAAAAAAGGGTATATAAAAGTGATGAAGGTTGGTTGAGGTGTTCTGCATGAAACACATCAAAATGTAATAGAAATGTTCAATTAAAGTTATGTGGATCATATCCCTGACATAATAAAGCCTTAATAACTGCCATCATCTATCATTTTTTTCCACTTTTATAAGCTTCCTTAAATAACTGATGATAAGTTTAATAGAGATCAAAATCTAGAAACAATAAGCAACAAGAAAAAACATTTACTTTATTGCTTAGTTAACAGTTCATCCCAGACAGTGGCATCCCTCATTCTGCACTTGGGAAAAGCAGTCTGATGGATGGAATCAGAAGAAAAAGGACAGGCATGCGTCATATTCCTGTCATACATCTTGGCTTTGAAGAGCACAGATGAAGTGTATTATACTATTTGATTATTGCTTTATTTTACAATACTATACCCATGATTCATTGTTTAATAGGACACAAAGTTCTGCTTTTCTTTACAGTTTGGCTACAGCCTGACTTTCAACTTTTCTTCAGGAGAGAATTTTAAGAAGAAATTGAATTATTGTACAATTATGAGAGAGCCAATTAAATGTGAGAACAGGGTAAAGATCTTCAAGACATGTACATTCAAGCAATTAGGATCATAAATGGTTAAGGATGTAGTCATCCATGTGGAAGCTGGCTCTGAGCCTAAGGAACGAATGGCGGGAGAACAATGCAGAGAAGCAAGCATGGAGGAAGGCACTCTACAGTTAGTTAGTTAGTTAGTTAGTTAGTTAGTTAGTCAGTTGTTAATTAGCTAGTGAGAAGGAGAAATGGGCTAGAAGAAAGGGAAATGGAGAAAGAGAAAGAACATGGGAGTAATGGGGAGAGATGACAAGATACAAGGGAAAGAAAAATGATTTGGAACAAACCGCGAGTGACATAATATGAAAAATCTGATACATGGAAGAAGATGGAGGGGAAATGATGGTAGGAACCACGTGATTTTTTTCCCTTTGGGGTTTATTATGGGATGGTGAGAAGAAGAAGCAGAAAGGCTACAGCAAAAGCACAGACCAAATAACATGGTTAATGAAATAGAGGGTGGCGTTATACATTACAGCAAGAACATCAGCACAAACTTCATACAGAACTCGTACTGTAAATAGAGAACTAAGATGTCCTTAAAAAATAGTTATTAGAGGTCAGAGGGGGAAAATAAGCAAATATGGTCTAGGCAGATATATTTGGAAGCATAAAGATAGATACGCAAAAGAACATTGCCCATTGAAGAATCTACAATTAGATCGAAATAGAAAGCAGAGGGAATCTGGAAAAATTTTGGCAAGGTAAACATCCTAAAGATGTGGAATAAGAATGAACAGTTTGGAGATGAGCACCATCACTGCTCACTAGGGAAAGTGGATCAAAGCCAGACAGAACAGAAAATGGTAAAGACTGAGGGGATGTTTAGATAAGAGAACATTCACACACTATTAGTGGGGACTGTGAAATATTCAGCTGCTGTGAAAAACAATTTGGAAACTCCTCAAAAAGATAAGCATGAAATTATCCTCTGATAAGTCATTTACAATCATAGTACTATTCCACCCAGTGTGTGTCCATAGCACTGCTAGTCAGGATTCCCAAAAGGCAAGAACAAGCTGAAATGTTCACACACAGGTATAAGGATAATCAAGTTGTAGTTAGTAAATATACTGCAATGTTAGTTGGCCATGTACTGGGGCATTGTATTGATACCTCCATGAGTACAGAAGAATCTCAAAACACACTTCAGGGAGGAGTCAGGGATGCCAGGTGACATTCAGGATCATTTTGTTGACAGGAACATTCAGAAGATGCAAACCCACACAGACGGAAAGCACATTGGTTTTTGCCAGCAGCTGTGAGTATGGGGCGGGGCAGAAAGCACCTATCATTAGTGCTTTAGCTCCCTCCTGGAGTTAATAAAGTGTTTTAGAATCAGGGACAAGAAGTGAATGTACAACACTGTGAACTCAATAAATGAAATAAATGGTCTATATGAATCATTGTATAGTTATTGAGGCTATACTCTAGGAATATCACCTCTACAGCAGTAAAAATTTGAACTTTATGCACTGGACTTAGAGATATAATAAGGTCTGAAGAAAAAAATAGTGAAAAATAGAAGTGAAAAGGAGAAAAGAAAAGGACAGAGAAAGTGAAGGAGTAAAAAAAAAAGAGACACAGGAGAGGATGGAGTAAATGAGTCAAAAACAAAACAACAGCGACTGAAGGGGGCTGGAGAGATGGCTCAGCAGCTAAGAGAACTGGCTGTTCTTCTAGAGGAACCAGGTTGGATGCCCAGCACCCACATGTCACCTGACAGGATCCATACCTCTGGTTCCAGGAGATCTGGTCCCTCGTCTAACTACTGCAGGCATCGCATGATACAGCGCACATACAGACAATACACTCATACAAATAAAAGAAAAATAACAAAACTTTTTTAAAAGGACCAACTGCAGACTCTGACTACATCAAAACTGAACTATAAATCGGGAAGATAAAGGATTGACTTCAACAGTTATTCGGAGAGCAGAACCAGCTCCCCTTGTTGACATCTAGCCTGTGCATTTAGTTAGGCATTTGCTGTATAACAATGATTATTTTAATACTGTCAGAAGCACAGCACTTCAGAGGAAAGACAGTTCTTCCTGCAAACACATGCATTGTTTAAATTTCTCAGAGATAGGTCTGAGAAAGATTCTGAGTGTGAAAATTGCATTTGGTACTTATTCCTTTATGGCTAGCTGTTCAGATATTGCCCATCCGAAGAGCCATCCATTTCCACAAAGTCTTAGGAAGAACAATGCAACATCCTGTTTTCCTGATGACACCTCAAGCGTTATAATTATTTGGGGGCAGAAAAGCTTTTGAGAAAAATGCAAAAGCAAAATTCAGAACAGTATCTTTATAAAGATCACTTTGTATAGAGCACTTTTCCTGAGAAATGGGGCAGAGCTGATATTCCAAAGATTTCTGAGGAAAACGGTCTGATAAAGAGGGCAAGGTCATAAGCCATGACAAAAAAAAAATTTTTTTCTATTCTAAATCTTTAAAGTGTATACGCACGCTTGCACACACATGTGAGAGTGTGTGTGTGTGTGTGTGTTTCTCCCAAAAACACATGGATTCTAGGTCTAGGTATGACCTGTTAATCGAATAGTGCTGGATTCTGTTATGTAGGGGACAGTCTGAGAAAGTAGGGCTGAAAAATTGTTCCTGATACACAGGACACATTCAGACAAAATCACCTCACAGAGGAAATTGACATGGCATCGTGTTTTTATTTTATGATTGTCCTTCACCAAAATCTATGCAAATCAGACCAGGAAGAAAGAGATAAGGAAAAGTAATCCTGGATGAATCTCATTATTTTCCCCATTTGTATCATAAGTGTACTGACTGGCTTAAGAACAATTTTCCACCATAGTTCGCAAAAGGAATTACTGAGCAAGAGTTTGAAAAATGTAAATTCTCAGGCCCAAAATCAATACAATCTGACCCAGCAGCTCTTGATCTTGATTTTGTCAGTGTGAGAAACTTTTAAAAAGTCAAAGTCTGAGTGTGAAGTGACTCCCCTGCTCAGGAATTCTCTCTATGAATCATTTTCTTTTACTTTCAGTAGAGTATCTTGAGGAGTTGATGTGAGTCACATTCTTGGAATTTTTTGGACAAGGCTAATTATACACATAGTCATGTATATTTCCTGTTTAAATAAAATGCATTTCTGATTTTTTTTTTAAATCACAGTACAAAAACATAAAGGGTCTAGAGGAAACGAGTGGACTGGGTTGAATATTATGATTTTAAGATTTCTAGAATTGTGTAGCCAGAGTTATTTCTACAATAACATATTAAGCTTTCATTTATTTAAAACAAAGAGCAATTAGGTATCAGCATAAATGATCCAAAGAAAACAGAATGTTGCCCATGATTTTGAGGAAAATCAAGATTGATTAATCTTGTAGAAGGCATAGATGATTTAACATTCCATAATGTAAGAACAATGGTAAGAATTCATGCTAGAGATAAATTGTATTCAAGAAGAATAATCGATTGATAAAAAGAAAAAGAAATATTTATAAATGTCTTTAGATTTATGGAAATGTTAGAGAGTTAAAGAGAGACATTTAAATGGTATCACAGTCACTGCCTTTGGGGAAACAAGTTGTGATTTATGCACAGAGGACAACATTAATATTAAATCATAGGTAGGATCTGTGTATGTGGACAAATACTTCTGTAAGACTAGCAAGTTTAGTAATCAAATAACCTATTAGCTAGTGCCATGCATATAATTTTCTTTAAACATTTAAACTAGAGTCAGAATGCAAAAGGCAGTTCACTGGTGAATAGGTATTAAGCTATCTATTGCCGTGCACAAGTAGAAAACGTAAAAACATGTTTATGTGTCCCATAAATTAATGTCCTCCCATGATTCACTTGTATAGGAAGGTGTCACTAAAATAATTTGTGAGAAGTTATTTACCTAGCATTTATTCAGAATTATTTTGTGGCAATCACTATTCGGAATACTACATACAGAGCATCTAACTCGATGTTCAGTACTATACAATATGACAAATATCATAATAGCTTTTCATTTTCCCCCTACAGAAATAGGGTTTAAAGGGGTATGTGATCTGATCAAGGTTACACAGCAAGGTCATATAGTTAGTAGAAGAAGGAGATATAACTAATACTTATCTGATAATGAATTCTTTGTTTTTTCCTTGACCATTACAGAATTTTGCCTTCCAGTCAGCCATGGATCTCTACAAAGCCTAGATACAGATGTTAAATCTGTTTACCATTTTTAACATCTCATCAATTCAAGAGGAAAAAAAAAAGAAGATAAGGAAAAAGAGCAAGCTAATTAATAGTTTCCTCAGTACAGACAAAGACAGGACCATTAGAGTCTTCCACTAGCTCTCAGAAATCACAGTGCCCCTAAAAATGTGCCATCTATCATTTCACAGCATGAAAACAATCAAATTATAGTCATTGAAGAGAAGGTAAATCCAGCCAGGAGATTGATGTTTTTTAAATGAGCAGAATTTGCTGAGCTTGGCCAGAAAATATTAAACCGAAACATATTAGAGAAAGCTGCAGAGCAGGAACACACACATGTCCAAGGGAGAAGAGGCCTTTAAACTAAGAACGAGCTGTTCAGCACCAAGTCCACAGCTGGTTAATATTCAAAAGCCTCACTTAGCCACTCATAATACCATGTTACCTTAGAGACTGACTCTTTGCTAGTTTAAAAAAAACACTGTCACTTTAAAAGACCAGATGTTTTATCCTCAGAGAAAAGAGTCCACACGTGCCTCCATGCCTCTAACTCTTCAGATAAGAAGTAAAACCTCCTGTGACACTGTATGGCTTGCTCCCCATCTTGAAGCTGAGGTGGTGGCACACAGAGCTCTTGGATGCCCAGATCCAACTTTAGTTATCCAGCATCAGTGCTTTCCTGGAAGACTCCTAATGCATATCATATGCTAAACCAAATGTTGTAAAACAAAAGTTTAAAAGTCATGCATTTATGACTTACTCTAGTGCTGTTACTAAACACTATGAACAAGGCAACTTACAGAGAAAAAAAGTCTATTTGGGCTTATGGTTCCAGAGGGATAAGTGACCATCATGACTTGGGGACATATGGCAAGAGGAAAGCAAAGTGGAAAGCTGAGAGCTCACATGCTCAAGCAGGCACAGGAAACAAAGATGCTGAAAATAAAGGCTGCTTAGCGCTCTCAAAGATTGTCCTTGGTAATTAATGTGCGTCCTCCAACAAGGCATACCTTCTAAACCTCCACAGACACCAAAGACCCTATAGGGAACATTTCTTTTTAAACTATCACAAGTAGGTAACTATTTCCTAAAAACGAAGGCTGTGTATATTTTCCTTCAGACCCCTATCATGGCTGTCTTTGATTTTCCTAATGAACTTCCTCTGAAAGGCCTTTCATCTCAGTTTCTTTCTGCTGAACCTGTAATATCTTTATTATTTCAAATGCCTATCTGCAGATCAGTCACATCACCTGACCCCTCCCTACTGTGGGAGAGAAAAAGAAGAGCAAAAATGTGTCCTCATAAGACATGTTGCATGGATCTTTCTGCTATCACAAATGTGAACATCATATTTATGTTTGCTATAAATTCATGTAGCATAAGATCTACCCTCTTAAGTAATGTACAGTATTGTTAAGCATAGGCACAGTATTGTATATCTCTAGGACTTCATCACCTTTCGTAACTAAAACTGGATACCTATTGATTAGTAACATCTTTGTGGTGGTATGAATGAGGTGTCAGTCCAAGGATACAAATATCTGAATGCTGGTTGGTTGGTTGAAGCTGTTTTTCAAGGTTTAGCAGGTATGGCCTAGGTGGAAGAAGCACATCACTGAGGAAGCTTTGAGAGTTCAAAGCCTCATTCCCACTTTCTGCATTTTTCACTCTGCTTCCTATACTTGCTTGAAAACGTGACACCTGACTTTCTACACAGGTTGTCTCCTGCCATGCCTCCTGCAGTAATGGAGTCTGGTTATTTTTAAAAAATTTTTAAAACAATAAAATTATTTTATTTTTATGATTTTCATACAATATAATTTGATGGATTTAGATCCCTACACCACTTGTTCCTCTCTATGTTGCCCTTCACCCAATTTAATACACGCAATATTTTATAATTTATACATAATTTTATAATTTATACATAATGTCTACAGAATTTGTGTCCAAAAGATCCCTTCAGCTTGGATTCATCCAATGGAGCCTGGTTAACCCACTAAGAGTCTTTTTCCTAAAGTAGGTCACATCACTCCCTTCTAGCAGCTGTATTATGCCAAAAGTTCTTTAGTTTAGGTTGGAGTTTCTTACTCACTACAGAACTCTAACTAATAGATACAGTTATATCCATAAAGCTTGAGGACACACACAAAGAGCTGAGGTTGACGGAACACACCTTTAATGCCGGCACTTAGGACACAGAGTTCCGTGAGTATGAGAGAGCTTAGACTGTAGAATAAGTTCTAGGCCAGCCAGGGCTGCATAGTGGTAACCTGTCTTAAAGAAAATACAAACAAATGTACCAACACATGTCCTATTATTCTGCTTACTTGAGGTATCTAAAGAAATCAAATTCACAGAGAATGAAATGGTCTTTTCCAGTGGCTGGGGGTAGATAGAAGAATGCATTAGATACTTTTCTGTGGCTGTGATAAAACTCCATG
This sequence comes from Eospalax fontanierii, assembly GCA_035773235.1. Taxonomy (NCBI): domain Eukaryota; kingdom Metazoa; phylum Chordata; class Mammalia; order Rodentia; family Spalacidae; genus Eospalax; species Eospalax fontanierii. The sequence goes on from CM069552.1 coordinate 22,140,301, forward strand.
ACCAATATCACTTACAGAATAAAGATTTCATTTGAGCTTACAGTTCCTAAGTGATAAGACTGCATCTTCATGCATAACCAAGAGCAGAGGCAGTGGCCAGTAATGTTTGAAAATCCATAGAAGACACTGTAATAAAAGAGCGATAAAACAAACAAGGAAAATCCAAGCTTGTGCTGACTTCAGGACCTCATATCTACTGACTCGCTTTCATAGTGCTCACAAAAGTAAACTGTAATCATCAACCTTACCCAGCCGTGAATCCTGTGAACTATAATAACAACTGGCTTGGCAAGATATGCCCACCAACTAGTACAACACTGCTACAAATGGTACAGGAGTAGCCCATCACTTTCTAATTGGATTTAAGGTCTTCTTCATAAGCTGGAGTCCATACCTGACACTGATAACAGATTTAGGAACCTGAGGCGGTATAGAATATAGGACATAGGGGAGAGCCTAATACTATTTTTCTACTAAATATTTATAGTATTAAACCAACTACTAATAATTTACTGTACTCCTAGATTAATGTATCTTTGAGCTCACTCAGTGATATTGTTGCATAACAATTTTCCTGCTAGTTGAAACTTTCCACCCTGGAGAAACACTCCTTAATTCTAGAAGCAAATGAATCTCACAAGTCTCAGGAAGCTTTTGAAACTTACAAGATTCACAAGGTCTCTCCCCAAGGTTGTATAGTAAGCAAGGATTGCTAGAGAAAGAGAATCAGGACCCTGGAGAGCTGCCTGCATGTCATTAGGAGATCCCCAGAGAGGCAGCCTTCATGAGCAGTCGGACAGGATAGGCTGGACTTTTTGGTGATGTAGGTGCCTTTGTTCTGAACACTGGTGAGTAACTCTTACACAGAAACCTGTAGGTAGGCTGGACATCAATGCAAGTGATTGTTTGGTCTGCATGAGTGCCTGGAGTTATTAAACATTCATTTATATCCCACAGAGAAAGCCACACAACAAAAGTGTATGAGGGAAGTGGCTCTATCCCTGAGATCCTTTCCAAGTCTGATTGTCTACTTTTAATTAAGAGTCCTACTTCTATAAGTAAAAATTGGAAAAAAATAAATCACAAAGGTAATGTAGAGCAGAAAGCGAACTGGTTAAACACCTTGCAGATCTCTTGTAAAGAGTCTAGTCAGATGGCCCATTTTATGGAAGAAACGACTGAAAATAGAGAACCAAAGTTGTTGATAACATTGGTGATAATCTCCAGGGAAATCTGTATTTTCTGAATCTCATCCAGTGCCATTTCAGGAATGTTATGAATTAGTTCATTTTATGTACAGAAAATGTTTGATATTAACATTAAGATTCAAGCTTAAGACAAAGAGACCTTTCAATTTCAGATCAAATAGAATTAAGCTGCCATGTCACATTCTGAGAGAAATTCAGTTCCCTGACTCACTCTCTCCATTGATGGATTTGACTGAATTTCATTCATAGATATTTTTATCACACTGAATTAGAGAGATTTTGATTTTTTGCTTTGTATTCCCTATTATTTTTAATAGTATATCAAACCTTAAAACAGTAAATTGACCTATCACCTCCTAAACCTGTTATTATTCCCTATGTATGTGGGAACCTTCTTTTCTTTTTAACGTACATTGCAGAATCATAATACTAAAATAGCCAAAACAAAGAATATTGTGTTTCCAATAAAATGACCTTGTCCTTGAGAGTTTCCACTGGCTGTCATATCAGTTTGAAACTTTCAATATGGTGAGTGGCTTCATTTCTTGTCAAATTCTTTTCCTCCTTCCATTTCCTGTCAACACCAAGCAACTGACCCTTGCATCTCCTTTTATCAGGCAGAGTTGTCTTTTTCTCATGCTTGATTTATCGCATTCTATATATTCTCTATTCTAAGTCATTATGTATATCAGAATGGATTTTGTAAACTGAGGTAAGATACTGCATCATTTACTGAAGAAATGCTACAATTCCTCCCTACTCTTATGAACTAAACTTTAGTTTAAATTATCTTTGTTTGGGATAAAACACAAATTTTCAATAAAGAGTTTCTTCTAACTCATTTCTATGAGTCATTTCTATCTAACATATACTACAAATCACAATTCATGTTATTGATTTTTATTCACACCCAACAGCAATGAGTTTTGTAAAAGCCAGAGGCAGGAAAGATGAAATCTAGAACTATTACTAAAGAAAAGTCATGACGAATAGAGATAGAAATGTTACATGTGAGACTACACATCAAATGGAGTGGTCCTTAGGGAAGAACGTGAATTAACTATATTGTTAACTCACATTAAACATTTCTTTTTCCCTAAGAGTTCAGTAAAGAAACACTTAGAGGACGCCCTTGAAACTTGTACTTGTTCAGAGATTAATTGATCCACACCAATGTTCGATGCCAAAACAAACTTAAACAATATCTGAAACTAGTGTTTCTCTTTTCCATGTCTATGAGTTGGATCCGGTTCTTGCCTCAGATTATAGCACTTTGTAGAGAGAACATATGAGTGCTCTCCATTTTGAGTTGACGCACTATTTTATCAACGATTTCTGTCTCCTAACTACAAAGTTGCCACTCATAATCTATTTGCAACAGCATATTATTTTTGAAAGTCACACTGTATATGCTTTGTCTGATAAATAAAGTTATTTTCTACTTTTAGCTCTTCAGAAGTAAAGATGGATATGGGCTATCAGGCATCAATGAAAAAAGATGAGAAGAGTGTGTCAGGTAACACAAACAAGGTATTATGAACCTAATATTGTAAAAGTAAAATTGATTTCAGATCTGTTGTTGGTGTTTGCTCTGATTAATATACATATATATGTATATAATATATATATATGTTAAAGTCACAGATTAAGAATAGAAATGTATATCACACTTTTTATCCATTTATATGGATACTATGCAAATTATAGGATTCTTAGATATTGTCTGGAGTCTTTAAAATTCCTTTATTTATTTATTTAGTCTTTTTTGATACTGGATCTCCCTGCATCCACAGTTGGCCTGGAGCTCATTATGTAGACCAGGCTGGCTGCCTGCCTGGTCTACATAATTGTCTACATAATGGTCTACATAATGTTCTACATAATGTTCTACATAATGGTCTGCCTGCCTCTGCCTTCCAAGTGTGCTGAGATTAAAGAAAGACATATTCCACCACTCCTGATTGTAAAGTTCCCATCTTTATAAAACTTTATTCAATGACAATACTTGTATGTCTAATTTCAAAACAATTACTTCCAATAAGTGACAGTCAGTGTAATTCAGATTCCACAAAGGTCATCTCAACTATGCACTTCTAGCCAGTGTATTTTCTAGGTAAAGCATAGTCATATTATAACTAAATTATATTGTTTTAACATTTCCAGTAAAATAGGAAGAATAAATCAGATATACTGCCAAACACTGTAGATTAGAAATGACTAGTGTTCTCACTGATGGTAGTGATGTAATTTTGTCAATTCACAAACATGGCTTTGAGTATATAAAAAAGAAGACAACAGAAAAGTTCTGTTGAGATTGTGGGCAGTAAACTCAGAGCATGGAAGGAAAAGGCAGGAGTTTTCAAAGTCAGCGTAAGGTTGGGCTATATAGTGAGATTCTTTCTCAGAAAGAAAGTGTAGAGTGGATTGATTCTCCCAGGGAAAAGGTGGACAAACACCCCTCCCAGACTGGTATCACCCAGGACCACCTTGAGCAGAATGATGAGGAGCTGGGAAAGTCCTATACCCCACCCACCCTGTCTATTGGCCTTGGATGTGAGGAGAGGAGAGGCTAAAGATATTTAAACTGGGGTGCCAGGAGGCAGGCCATTTCTCTCCTCCCCCATGGGCCATTTAGATCTGTTCACCCGGTAGTTGGAAGATCCCAGCCACATGGATTGACTAATGTAACTTGCGGAGGAGAAGGTGGGCAACCGTGTTCTGTAAGTAACCCCTTACCCATTGCTCTGTTAGTAAGCCCAAGAAACTAGCTAGAATCTGTCTAACTGTGAGTGGAGAAATTTGTGTGTTTGTTGCAAGGCCTGGGGAGACTATTTTGGGATGCAAGGTAGGAAGAGAGACGCAGGTTAAGTTGGTCTGCCTCTCCCAAAGAGAAATTTTAATAACAGAAAGAAAAGAAAAGAAGGATAGAATAAAGGATGGGAAGGTGGAATAGGAAGAATGAAGAGATTACAGAGATGGAGGGGGAGGGAGAGGGAGAGAGAGAGAGCGAGAGTGAGAGAGAACAGAAACAAAAACTCCTACAGATGAATGATGAAGGAATGTTGTGAAAATCAGTTAATTTTGAAATACTGATAATTATACCAGTTATATTAAATGTATGTTGTTCATTTTTTTTATTTGAAGAAGGAAAGAAACTTAAGAAAAATCAGTACTGAAATATTTTTCCAAAACAAGGAATTTAACTTATCAAAAAAAAATCCTTAGGAGATTAAGACAGTAGATTACTAAAATCATTAAGAGGTTAGAGTCATTATTTATCTTATGTGTTTAATGCTGCGTGGATTGACTCCTTTTTATGCAAATTGCATTATTAGCCCTCTGAAACTTTTTATCCACATCCAATTTTTATTGCTAATTATATTAGTGCTACTTTGTTAAGGATTACACAGAGTACATTCTGTTCTGAATCCATAATTTTCTGTTGTTGAAACTCGGTTTTATAAATGGATTAAATAAATTGCAGTTTTTATTGAGGAATAATTTTTAAGACATACAAAAAAGTGGGGGAGTAGAAATCAACTATTAATTTTAGACATATCTTGCCAAAATCACACATATTTCTTTCCTTCAGGGCCTCTGAATTCATAGGCACTATGAGAGGTTGTGCCCTTCAGAGGAAATTGGGCAATGGGCATTCACATGGTGGGGTGAGCAAGTAGGAGCAACAATCTTCATGAAGGGAAGGTTAAAGAGGGAGAAGGACAGGGAGAGGAAGAGGGAGGGAGGGAGAGAGAGAGAGAGAGAGAGAGAGAGAGAGAGAGAGAGAGAGAGGATAAATAATCCCTAACTAGTGTAAAACATCACAGGGAATCATATTAGACCAACAACTTAATGACAAATTACATATATAATATCTCTACATGAGCCCCTGTGCATAGCTGAATACTACATAACAAGAAACATTGCCAGAGAGGAGAAATCTTCCCTTGAGTTGTTGGCCACAGTAGATTAAGAAACTCCCAAAATTACAGAGTCTTGCCACAGCCCTTGATTCCCTCCCAGAACTTGAAGGTAAGAACCTAATGCTAAAGACAGGACAAATTTCAGGCTCAAGATTTGGAGCAATGGGGCTGGAACTTACTGCCCCTGAAAGCTAGAACTCATAGCTCTGGAGAGCATTCTGCAAGTAGCCAAGGTTGAACATTAATAGATAGTGCCACACCAGCTTCATAAGCAAATAACGACATTCATGACTTAGAATGCATTTGACACACAGGCATTAGGGCCAATCAAGAACTATTAATTGGTCTTGGAGCCCACACAAGGGGAGTAAACTCATGTGTAATCCTGTAATCATAGACAAATACACACAGCTGAAGAGGTCATAGATCTTATAGAGATCCCCAAGGCTATTATATCCATAAGCTGATATAACTTCTTACTAAGTGCAAAGTATGCATCCTCACATTCACTTTCAAGTATCCCAGTTACCATTCATCAAAGAAGCGTCTTTTGCACCAGATGGAGACTAATACTGTGTACCACAACTGGTAACACACAGGCATTCTCTGAATTTCCCAGGCCTAAACAGCACATCTATATGCAGCCTCTACATCCAAGACTCACATAATATAGAACAATGAGTAAAGAGGACACTAATGAATCTCTCAACTCTCATTAATGAAGTTTCCTCATGCAACAAATTGTCAGTAACACAAAAGGTCACAAATGAGCCCATCACATTGGTTAGGAATCTGCAGATTGTGGGGCCCTAAGCAGGTTTCTTAAATCAAGTCTCACTCACCCAGGACTCAGGAACCATTGAGGAAGAGGGAGCAGAATGATTGTAAGAGCCAGTGAGCAGGTATGTGACCATATGGAAATAGAATCCTACAAGTTCCTGAAACCCTACTCATAGGAACCTACAGCAGTCATTTCCACATGTTCAAGATCACGCAAACTCATGCAGACAAAATTCCATCATCGAACTGTAAGTATGATGAGCAGACCTGAAGCTTTGCTTAATAAATATTGGCAACTGATTACCATTGGGGGAGGATGAGCTAATCTTCCTAAGGCGAGGGACTGGGTAGACTTACTAGACCTCAGGGGTGAACTTGCACTGAGGTCACTTGGGGACACTAGCAACCCAGTAGACCTTAACACTGATGAAAGAAAGTATGAATTCCAGTTTCGGGGGGGGGGGGGCTGTCGGGGAGGAGCCCGTCAGGAAGAGGGTATAATGATGATTAAAATCGATTGAGATATTCTGTATGAAACACACAATGATTCAGTAAAAATATTTTCAAAAAGAGAGGCCATGAATTTGGGGAGTAGTTAGGTATGGGCAGAGGGTTTCTGAATATGATTAAACTGTACTGTATGAAATTCTCAAACCACTAAGAATGGTTTTCAAAAGAATTCAAGGATTTTGGTCATCAGGGAAAAGCGAACTAAATCTCCTTTTAGTTTGCATCTCATTTTAGTCAAAATGGCTATTCTGAAAAATTCAAAGAACAGTTTTGGCTTTTGTTGCAGACACAAAACAGTGTAGAGCTGCAAAATGAGCAGGAGATGCAACATTAACTAAGGAACTATAGGTAGCTGATCACTCTTGGGAGAAGGAGAGTTAAGCTTCTTTAAGGAAATGGCATTAAACAGGCTAAACAGGCTCCAGGGAATGAACTCACATTGAGGGACACCTGAGTACACAAACCTGACTTGGAAAGTGTTAACATATATGACAGGCAGGAAATTCACATATATGACATATATACAAAACATTCTATGAGTAGGCCATGGGAAATTGCAGATGGAATAGGAGTGGAGCTTTAGATGTGATTAAGATATATTTTATCAAATTCACAAAAAAACAACAAAAACATACATTAAAGAAAAATATTCAAATGACAGAAAATGCTGGAGAGATGGGAGTGTATAGTGTTGCAACTACCACAGGAATCATTGTGGGTAATTTTTGGAAGCAAGAAATAGAAAGGTTATATGAACCAGCTATAATATTCCTGGGCATATCTCCAAAGGAATGCATCCATTTATGTTGAACATAACCTTTATTGATTCATGTGTGTTGAACCATCCCTGTGACTCTGAAATGAAACCTACTGCAAATCCTACTGCAAAGACCCTTCCCCAACCATTTTCAATGTTTCTCTATTCACAATAGCTATAAAACGGAATCAAAAGACGAATGTATTCCAAAAATTTGGTACATGTACACAGTGTAATTTTATATATCATATTATAGTTGTAAAAATGAAATTATAAAATTTGCAAGGTAATTGGCAGAACTCATCCTAAGTCAGGTAGCAGAGGCCCAGACTAGCAAATGGTGCATCTTCACACTAGCATGTGGATCTTAGCTTCATATTTTTAATTGTATTTATATAATATGGAGTACCTACAGGTGCCAGAAGACTAGGAAGGGACAAGTTAGAGAGAGATGTCTTTAGAAAGTGGGTCAGTGAAAAAGAGATGGTATGAAGCTAGATAGTGAGAATACTGGACTGGGTTGCTTCAAGCAGTGAACATGTTATGGGGATGAGGAAGCTCAAAGGTTGAGGAGGAGGAGTTAAACCAAGTAAAGAAACTACAAAAAGGCCATATGGAAATTTATTGAATTGTAATTTATTAAAAAACGTTAAAAGGGAAGTAACCTTCATAGCTTGACACTACTGATTCTAGAAGACATTGTCAAATAAAAATCCCCCTTCCAAGTATGGGAAGCCTTATGATTTACTGGTAAAGGAGGCCACAGAGACTTTTCAACCAGTGCAAGCTACCAGTTCCACTGGTTTTCCACCATAACCCAGTTGGAAGCTTCTCTTCTGGCAAACTTTCATAGTTTCAGAAGGAGCTATGCAAGTTGCTGAGGAAAATAAAACCTTAATGGCCTCACAAACATGTGACTTCTGTCAACTACAGCATCAATCTGACAGGTAAAATGTATCTTCAGGTAGAGCCAACCTCTCTCAGCTTGGGTTTCAGGACAGCTCCACAGGAGGGAACACATGCTTGGTTCTATAAGTACTGTAAAGTTCATGACTGGGTAGGCCATAGACCACAGGGGAGAACTCATTACTGTTGTTTGGCTAAATTGACAGGGCACCAAACTGTAACCTAAACATTTATTTATATCCACATGCAAACAGTACTCTCTGCCTTGATCAAAGAAGCTTCTCTTAGCAGTGAATGGCAGTGTATGTAGATTCACAGCTGCTCCAGATGTTTTAGAAAAAAATGAATTTTCATCTCTAAAAAAACATTCTTATCACCTCCTCTGTGACTTAGGGAAAATCACAAAAGAGAGATAAGAAAGCATGTAAGAGCTGAAAGAAAAAGATGAGGTACAAAATGCTCTCCTCAGCTTATGACACAAGCATTGCAAACATGGTCTCACAGCAGCCATGCTTACTTGAACTGGATCTGTGGGAGAATGGGCTTGAGGACAACCAATCATGGCTGAGAAGATATTAATGGGACACTATCCTTCTCTGCTGGACTATTGACAACTAATGGATTCTGGGGGAAGGCTGTCATTGTCCTTAGTTGCTTAGCAAGCAGAGACCCCACCAGGCTCCACTAGATAGTTTTTGACATGTGACTGTGTCCAGATTGTCCTGATTAATATCACTTGATCATAAAACAAAATGAAACTATGTAAATATGGGAAAGGAGCTGCAGTGAGAGTTAGGATGATGATAAAGGCAGGTGGGGTGAGAACAGCATCATGTTCTATATACATGCATGACTATATACATGTCAAAAAACACAATCAATAAAAGTAAATCAGTGTACTGCATTATTGTGTGCTGCTCTGGGTGCTTCCAGCCATGACCTAGAAGAGAAGGAACTTCATAAAGCTTTTGCTCAGAGCAGCTCAAGAAGGACAATCTGAAGTATTCTTGTTCTTCACCTCATGTACTTATTTCATTTATTTAAAAGCTTTTTTTTATGAAGCAATTAAAACTTCATTTGAGAAATATGTACCTTTTCACAATTCCTCTCTTAAAATTTGCCAGATGTCCCCATTTACTTATTAATCCCCTTTCTTTTCTTTTTCACAAGTTATTTCTGAGAAATAGTTCTTTAGAAAAATGGTCCCCTCTTTTCCATGGGGCATATTACTAATATCTTCAATGGAGGCCTGAATCCATAGATAATAGTAAACCTTATGCACTTTTCCCTGCATATATACATATTTGAAGAATTTAAGGTCCCCTGAAGGTACCACATTTGTAGATGCTCAAGTCTTTTATGCAAATTAATATAATTAACATAAAATACATATATCCTCCTCTATATCTTAAATTATCTTTAGACCACTTATAATAACTTGTGCAATATAAATGTTCTCAGCTAATTGTTATGCTGCGTTGTTTGTGGAGCAATGACAAATAAAAACCCCTCTGTCATCTTCAGTATGAATGCTGTTTACAGTTAAAATTGAGGTGCAGCTGGAAGAATCCACAGTTGCCTGAATGCAAGTGTGTTGGATCGTTGAACATGGGGACTCAACTGTAAATGTCACATGTCCTTAAACAATAGGGATAGAGTGGAAGAAACACAACTTCAGATGGTTTAACCCATGTGCAAATCCTGTAGAGATCACTTACAGAAAATAACAATAATGGAATACCATTGACCCGTATCATCTTTTGGGGGCAGGAGAATTCAGTACAGAGCAAGGGACGATACTGCAATTCATTTCAATTTCTATTTTGACCAAGTAACTATTACAAAACATGACCTTATAATTATAGCATAACACAACAATACAATTGCAAGGATTTCCTTTTCCTTTTCTATGTTTCCAAGGATACATGAATTTTTTTTTTCTTTCTGTAGATTTGGAAACTTCTGAATATAGTTTTTGGTTGTTGTTGTTGTTATTGTTGTTGTTTAATTTACTTGAGAACTTCAACATTTTCACTTAAAGAAAAACACTTTGCTATCTCATCTTGGCATATGCATGGTGCAGGTGTCTTGACCGCTGAGCACAGATGTGGACTCTTACATGGCCCTCTAAACGAGGGTTGTGCAACAGCACTTAAAACATGTAACATAACCATTCATGCTCATGGGAATGATTCTGTTCTACTTTGAGTTCAATTGCTGTGACAAACACTCTGACCAGAACACAACTTTGGAGGAAAGGGTTTATTTTATCTTACATCTTCTGGATCACAAGTCATCATTGAGGGAGCCCAAGGTAGGAACTCAGGGAAAGAACATGGGGCCAGTAAATAAAGCACAGGCCATGGAGAATCACTGCTACCTGGCTTGTTCTTCTGGCCCATGCTCAGCAGAACCTGCCCAGGCTTGGCACTGCCCACAGTGGGCTCGGAACTCCCATACCACTCAACATTCAAGAAAATACACCACAGATATGGCCACAGGCCAGTCCAATGGAGGCAATTCTCTAACTGATGATCATTCAATCCAGTTGCACCAAGTTGACAAATGAAGCTATCCATCACAGATTCCCATCCCAGCTGTGACCACATGAAATTCTATCACATTATTCAGGATGATGTATAATTTAAAACTTAGCAATTGTTTATTTGATTAATTTTACACTGAACATGTTAAAAGAAGCTGTCGAGTGTGAAACTGGGAAAAAAAAGGACCTACTGTATGTGTAAGTATGACAGGAATAAGTGCTGTGGGTTTATCCATCTTCTGGTCAATTTCCAACTAACAGAGCAAATGGTAGAATATATTGAGGGCTTGGAATACCTGTTGCCTATAGACTTTGATTGACAGTACCTGAATCACTGTGTTTGATGCTGGATAAATGTGTATCAATTAATAAATTGTTAAGTAAAGAAAAAAACTCTAGAGTTTCCAAATCTTTACAAATTATTTTTCACATTCTAACAAACAGATTACTATGGTCACTATCTTAAAAATCTAAATAATTCTCTCCTCTGTTTTCCTGTACTCTTAACTTTTGAATGTCAACCCCATAAGCACTCTTTTTCTATGGTCAGAAGAATGGTATATCACTCAGTTTGTTAATACTATATGATACTAACCCGTTATAGATGCCATGTCATTGGATAGAGGATTTTTCATAAAAGATATTGTCTTGATAATGTGTTAGAAGTATGTACCTTCTGAAAATTATAATGGCTGAATTATTTATGTTCATAGCAATGTTTTAAGGTAAAAATTAGGCAAAATCACCAGACTGTATAGGAGGAAGTCCATTAGATATGTAGAGTAAAATGTAATTCATTTAAGGATTTCTCTAGACTTCTAATACATCTGGCACAATCAGAACCCTGAGACTATGTCAGATTTCTGGAGTATAAAAGAGGCCATCCAGGGAAAGAGGATTAAAAGTAGAATATCAGCCATATTTTGAAGTGTCTGACACAGCTCTCTGAGCAGTAGAAATTCTTTCATTTAGTTTGCTTAAGAGTAATTTTAAACAAAAGATGTGATTGTTATGATTAGTATACATTTTATGGATTTTCAGAATTTTAGTGTTTGTATTTGGAAAAGGTACAATTAAGCAATGATTCTTGTAGTTTATTTGTGGTGGCAGCAGCCATGAGAATTATGATGGCTGAATAGATGTAGTCAAATTTCAGGTGGATAATCTGGCTAGCTAAAGAATCAGAGGATTGCTTTTCAGACAGAAAGGTGTGTGGGAAGAACCCTAAAAGGCAAATTCAAGCCAAAACCTTCTCTGCATCCAAATGCCCTCGTTAATATTATAGAGAGTCACTTATCAGCCACAATGCCTGTCTGCCTGTCTTCTCTTTATACCCACAGACAACACCTGTGTGGTTATTTATAAATCTCCACATCTGGTGAAATAATTTGTTTGTGGACTGCTTTGGTTCCACAGAGTAGTTAGCTATCACTCAGATGCAAAAAAGTTCATTCAACCCTGATAATTAAATTAAATATCTACTGACATCAAAAAAGACAGCAAAACTTACCAACAATACCAGAAAGTTTTCCAGGCCCTCTGAGAAGAACACATTGAATTATAATGAAGACAGATGACACCTCCTGTAGAGACGTGATGGTCAATTTAATATCCCACACATTTTAAAATGTGCGTAGTTCAGTCTAGCAGAATGGAATCTCACAAGTGGAGTAACACATTGGTGGTTCAGTATAATAGGACTGATGTTATTACGGAATTCAGTATTACATGGATATGACCTACTGAAAGAGAGTTCATTATCTGGGATATTAGAAGGGTGCCACTACAACAATATCATTGTAGAGGTCTTTAAAAAAAGAGTTTAAGAGTCATGGGTGCTTATTTCCAGAAATTCATTTGTGGGTTTTTTGTTTGTTTGTTTGTGGTTTTTGTTTTTTGTTTGTTTGTTTGTTTGTTTTTTAGTCTTATTTCTATTTCTGTATTCATATTCTAGTTAAGACAATCTCTGAATACTGCTGATCATTTTCGGGGACTATCATATAAAATCACACCATCTACTTGTAAATATTTTCTTTTTTTTCCTTTTATTTATTTTTTATAAGAATGCATGTATACCAAAAATATTAAATGCAAAATTTTCTCCCTCCAAGCATTACATCACAAGGTGTCAGGAAATCCATCATCAAGGTTCTGTGTCCTTCTTGTCACTGTCTTAGAATATGTGTGCTTCTGTGTGTGTGTGTGTGTGTGTTCATATATTTGACAAATATAATGAATGCTTACCTAAATACACTTTATTTAAAGTATCTGAGGATATCCTTTAAGTCAATAAGAAAAGATTAGCTATTTATCACAACTTTATATTATCTATTGTATAGATGTGCCATAAACTATTTAATTACTACAAAGTTAAAACATATTCAGGTTTCTAAATTCTGCTGTGTTTGAATCCTGTGCTCTCATAAAATGTGTGACTATGTTGGGGAGCAAGGTTTTAAAGGGAATGGAGAAGTTTAAATAGAGCCATTAAAATGGGATCTAAGATAGTCTAACTGTTGATTTAATAAGAGGAAAACTTTTGGACACAAAGAGGGCCCTGGGATGAACCTACTCAGAGGAATGACCTTGGGAGGAAAGAAGGAGAAAGTACAAGCAAGAAGAGCCTCAGGACAGAGACACCCTGCCATGGTGGCTCCTTGAGCTTGGGTTTCACTCCCCAAGTGCCATGAGCAAATGAATGTCTGCTGTTTAAGCCAGACTGCCGGTGGTATTTTGACATGTGACACATTATGAATATTTACAGTATGACTTACCATTACAAAAGCACAGAAATGAGTAATCTCTTTAAGGTTCTTTTTAGGATTAATTTTTAATTTTGTTTATGAGTATATGTGTGTGAATCTGTGTGTGTGTGTGTGTGTGTGTGTGTGTGTGTGTGTGTATGTCTGATGTGTGAGGGTGATCTCAGAGGCCAGTAGAGGGTGACAGATCCCTTGGAACTGGGGTTACAGGTGGTTGTGAGCTGCCCTGTTCTCCAAAATAACAAAAAGCATTCTTCATTACTGAGCCTTCTCTTCAGGCCCTTATGAGGCCTTGCTCTTAGTGTAATCTTAAATTCCTCAAAATAGATGCTGCTGGTATGATACTTTTAATGAAGAGAATTGCCGTTTTGAAGAATACTGTATTTTAAATTAAGTTCTTGCATTAGCTTAAACTATTTTTTCATGTATTAGCAGTATCAACAACAACAACAAATAGAAAACAGACTGGCCTGGGTCAACTTTCTAAAGAAATTTTCATCCTAGCTTTCTTTTGGGATTATCATTTAAATCTAGAGAATTCAAACTTTGATGTAGCCATCATCTGTCTTTGTTAAGTGAATTTAAAATTTATTTCTTAAGAAACAGCTGCACTTGTAATGTTAGCTATGTTATTTAAAAATGATTTTCTCTTTTACTTAAAAAATGGGAATTTTAATTACATTTGTTATTAGAATTGAACAGAAAAATGCATTGTTACTTGCACACAACCGATTATATATGATTAAAAATGTACATATGATTTTTTTTAATTTTTAAGTTTAATTTCTCTTTGTGTATATTTCTCTGTGATTATATGCCAACCATGTAAACATGTCTACTAAGTCCAGAAAAAAAAAATGTCAGAACCACCGCAGCTAGAGGGACAAGGACTTGTGCACCGCCTGAAGTGGGTGCTGGGATCCAAACTTGGGTACCCTAATAGATCAGCAAGATCTACTAAGACTGAGCCATCTCTAAAGCCCACATATTGATTGTTTTAATTACTCAATAATATGAGAACTTAATCACATTTTTCTCTGAATTTCCCTTTTTGATTTTTATGAATTAGAACCAAATTGTTTATTTCTAAGTTAACCAATAATTTAATTTGCAATTGTGTTAATATTTTTTAATTAATTAAAGAAAAGTAATTCCAAAAAATATTTTGTCTCAAAATATTGATTGGCCATTTAGTAGCTTCAGGTTTGCTTTTTGAAATCATACAGATATTGGAGGCTAATTGGGATATTTTTATCCTTATTACATAATCATTTTAGCTTTCTTGGAAACTGGGGATTTCACATCAATTTTCCGATTAGTTATCTGAGTAAGTTTCCTGACATTGTTAATGGCTTTCAGCTGATTATCAGATTGTTTGAAATAATAAGTTAAAAAGTTTGTGTTTTTCATCATCCGTTTTTTTTTTCTATTTTTTTCTGTCACTCTAGGTCTACTACCCTATGCCTTTTCCCACATCAGGTTTCCTTGGTTCATTTCCTGTGTGCCTTCCACAAGTGTAGGACTCTTTGATTCTAATCCTGTCCATATATTTATTACTGTCCTCCTCTCTCTTAGAGCTTCAAATCCCTTATCACCCAATAAAAATGTTTTTCACAGTTCTGCATAGTTACAGATATCAAATCCTCCATGCAAGGCACCTCATTGCAGACGTTCAGAGCCCTTCATGCACAATCGGAGATCTCTGGAAAGGAGACATTGTCCTAACTGGAACAGATTTGTTTGAATATATTTAATGGTATTCTCTTTGCTTATGTCAGTGCAGTAAAACTATCTTTAGGGAAGTTTGCAAGCTAGGTTGTGGGATGTTCTCTCAACTTTACCCACATTTTAAAAATAATGCTTGTTTCTGTTTTGGCAGTACTAATGTTCTTTGCCATCCCTCTTTGCTCAGCATTCACTTACCCTTAAGAATTCTGAAATTCTGAATAATTTTTGTCATTTCTTTGTGGAACCAACATCTGACATAATCAGGGACCTGTTAATTACCTAAACAAAAGGCAATTTTTTTTGTTGGAGAATTTCATAATATGTGCAGTGTGTTTTGATTAAATGCACCTACATGCCCCTCCACACACACACCTCAGATGGTCCTATACTTTTATGCATAGAGGCAGCACTAAGTGGGCCCAGTGCTTTTAAAGAAAAAGAACAGCACATCTACTCCAAATATTTTACCAGTGGTCTTACTTCCTCAAATACAACTGGAATTCCAAAATGAGCCATTAGGCCATAAACAGCCTTGATTATGTCCCCTCTCCCACCACTTAATGACTGTCATCCTCAGCACCAAGAGGTTGGTGCGATCCAATTAGACAAATTGAAAAAGACCGTTTTTATGTGAAAGCCTGAGAAAGTTAATTGAAATCAATCTATGCTCACTGGAAATGCTACAGACATCACTGATAATTTAGAGCAATTAAAGGATGTTGTCCTAAAGCTAGGCAGAAACATTGCATTTAAAACCCTGTTAAAGGAAAATTGCTGAAAATATTTAAATGATAGTCTTCACCTAACAAGATTCAATTAGACATCGTACAGTATTCCCTTAGTCAGAAGCTGTATTGTTCAAGTGACTAAGATGATAAATCTTCACCCTCTGTCTGTCCATTGTAACTGCAAAGTAATCAGTTAAAAAAATAAAACCATTAACCCTACTTTGAGATTGTTCTTCATGAAAATAGCAATTTTAGTTCCATCATCCAAAAAGTTCTATCATCTATGAAATGAGGGTTTTTAAACCAGTTCAGTGGCTTTTAATTTATATTATTTAAATATTTAAACATTCTAGGGGGGTAATTAGACAGTGCAGTGGAAAGGATGAACAGAGTAAAGGAAAACTCTGATGGATCTCTGGAATACCCATTTCCTTTCTATAATAATATGCACAGAAACAGGGATATTAATCATGTGGCTCTTGCTGGAACTCCTCGCATTTCTTTGCCCATACTATTTGTCACCAGTGAATTAAGATATTATATTTTTTTTCTTTTGGACCCTAAAGAGAGTTTCAGAATCCTTTATAAAACTAGTAATACAGGTAACCAGTTTTAACTAAAAAAATCCCTGATAAAGATTTCACTCAGAAAATTATTTTTCCATAAAAAAGAAAACGTGCAGAAACATCATTTCCTTTGTCAAACGAATTTCCTATACTCTAATCATCACTGAAAGTCGCAGGACCTTGTTCCTTGATTATGTTCTTTAAGCTGCCTCTGTACTGACTTCTGTCTCTGGCTCTAGAGCTTCATCATGGCCCTCCCTATGCTAAGCCACAATCTAACATTTTGAGCCCTAGATTGAATGCTCAGAATTTTTCAGGTGAAATGAGGTTAAGGGCCTTCACCATTTATAGGACAAAGATAAATACTGGAAGGAGTGTTGGAGTTTGTCCTTGGACAGGCTACAAAACATTGTCTCTGTGATGCTGAGCTCTGAGTTCTCTATAACCTACATCTGCCCCTGCCTGTGAAATGCATCTGTCAATCTTCCTTGCCAACATTGCTTTCACATGCTAGGATAGTCTTTCTTCATTCTGAATTCACCTCTGCAAAAGTTGTCCTATGATTTTCTAGTAACTTTTCAGCAAATAAAATTTATTTTCCCTTTGGTAAGTCTTGCTTTGATTCTCTATTTAATGATTCTTAACTACTCTCCTCTTTTCATCAACATCTCCTCAGATGAATATTTATCATAGAGACTTATAGCTGTATTCTTTTGCTTTGTATTTGCTTATATTTGGTTACTGGTGATTTTGTTTTTCTGCTTGTTTCTTCTACTTCTCAATATGACTCTTACTATGGGGGCAACTCTGGGGCTTGGGAGATGCTCAGCTGTTAAGAGCATTGGCTGTTCTTAGACTACTCAAGTTTTTCCCAATACTACATGGTGCCTAACAACCATCCTTAACCCCAGTTCCAAGGGATCTGCTGCCCTCTTCTGATTTCATTTGCCATTGAATGAATGTAAGGCAAAGCACTCACAAATAGGCCTGAAGAGATGACTCAACCATTAAGAGTACTCACTGCTCTTGTAGAGGACCACGGTTTGGGGGCACCAACATAGTGGCTAATAAGCAACTGTAACATGAGATCTTGGATGTGCAATGCCTTCTTCCAGCCTCTGCTGTCATTGCGCACACGTGATACACTTACATAAATGCAGAAAAAAAACATTCATGCACATAAAATATCAAGCAATAAATTAATACATTTTAAAAGCTTTCACGCACATAAATCAAAATAAATAAAATAAAAATGAACTTTAAAAGCAATGCAGTTCTAGAAGCTGGAGAAAATAATGAATTGGGTAGTGTCTTTGCAACCCAACCAGAAGGACATGATTCTTGATCCCAGTATCATGTAAAATGCCATATGAAAGAGTTAGTAATTAGTTAGTAATTCCAGGGATTGTGGGTCAAAACATGCAGTTCCATTAAGTTCAACCTGAGAGCTACAGTACAGTGAGACCCTGCCTCAAAACATGAGAAGGAAAGAATATCTAATTCTATTCTGCTGAGATTCATAATATGTTCAAATGATGCACAATATTCCCACACATATGTGACTGTCATGTGACCTTTTGATACCTGTGTATATTGTATAACATTCAATTGAGGATAAGCATATCTGTATACTCAGGCATGTTTTATGTTATGATGAAAACATTCAAAATTCTAGTAGCTTTTTGAAAATATCCATGTATTAAGTGCCTCATACGGGCTAGGAACTAGAATATATCTCCTCAATATTTGCAATATATTAATATTAATGCACCAATTTGACATCCATTACATTGAATTTATTTGATAAGCACCAATTCTGTCAAAAGCAGAAGACATTAAGTTTATCTTTGTCTAAAAGAAGTGAGTAGCCAAGCTGGTAAAGGACCTGCTTTGACTATGCAAGAGTCCAGAAAAGCAAGCTTTACTCTCAAGTATCTTTCATTTCAAGGAAAGATTTAGATAAAGTAAACTAAAAATAGAAATGCAATTTGTTCCTATGAAAATCACATCGAAGGATACCTACCATGAGAAAATAACAAAGGGAACAATTGGTCAAGAATATTAAAACAGATTTAAATGCTTGCAGCAACAGAAAACTGTTCTATTCAAGAAAATTCCTATGGGTCAAAGAACTGAACATCAAAGGTGAGGTTACAATTCAACAAGAGATGTAAAGGGAAACATACAAAGGACAAGATCCTTAGGTGAATTTTTGGTCAAACTGTAGATGGACTTTATCCTATTTGATGATATCATTAGCAGTCAGTGTGAAAACAAAAGGAGTAGACAAAGTCGCTGCAACATCACCAGATGATGCAAGAAATCACAAAGATACCAGCTACTTTGCTCTGATGAAACTGCAAATACATTTATTTTGGAGTAAATATCAAATGTAAATTTTCATAAATGCAGAGTTTAGCAGAGGGAATTTCACAGTGGAGGAGAGGAAGGTGTGTTTGGTTCTGACACTGAAAATTAAATGGATAGAAGAAAATATATGAGGGAAGCAAAGTTACCGTGGGCAAGAACAGTGAGGATGTAGCTGGAGACACCTTCAGAATGAAGAAATCAGAAACAGAACCAGGGAAAACTTAATGAATTCAAGCCCTTCAGTAGCAGAACTGTCAGTAATTGGTGGTTGGTTAAATGTCTCTGTGAGGTGAACCAGAAAGTGGAATCCTGAAGACAAATTTAAACAGATCTTACCCTGATACAAGTGTTTTAAAATGGGCTTTGGGTGAATAAATGAGATTCTGTCAATGTTTTTTATAACTTTTTCATGAAAATTAGGAAAGCAAATAAAGCCAAACAAAATCCTAATATGAACTGATCCAAGAGGTCTGAGGTCAGTAAGAGGCAAATTCACAGTAGATTATGGAAATATTAGTATGTCAGAAGCATATTCTTTGAAAATTACCTCATTAAAGTAAGAACTTAACCCATTTTAAAGCTGTTCCGGGTTTTACACATTCAATACGTGCTATTATGGGCCAGGTATGGTGAACATTGGGTGGAAATAAATTGTATAAATTCATAGAGTCTAAAAATAACTAAAACTTTAGAGAGTTTTAAAATTATCAGCTATTATAATTCTAAAATTGATTACTGAGATATCAGTATTGATTCTATTACTATAATAGTAGTTTTGCTTCTTTAACCATATTTTCAGTACAGATACTGCTTAACAATCATAGCAGCAACTCTTTTATAAGCATCTACCATTGAGGAAAATTTTCTAATGACTCCCAAGGCCTCAGGAGTACCTACCTCTAAAATATATAATTCTCAGTTATGATAAAGTCATGCAAAAATAGTAAACTCTTGAACACTAGTGACTCAAAAATCAGAAAATGTTCTCATTCATATGATCTAATAGATGTGGAGTGCTCCTCTCTCGATGAGTTTAGATTGGCTTTTAAATTCTATACTTGGGGGGGGCAAATCATGCATGCGCATCTTATATTAAAAGTATGCTCATGGGTATGTCTGATTTGAATACATATTGAATTCTCTTGAGAGACAGAAAGAAGGAGAAATGAAAATCTTGAAAAGTGAATGTGTAATTTGATGTCTCTAACTCTGGAAATTGTCTTCCCATATCTGTGGAACTAGGAAGTGTCAAAACCATGTCACTAATTCATACTTTAGAATTCCTTCTCCATAGGAGCCTTATCATCGTTTGTATTCTCCTGGATGATACAGAATATCAGAAAGTGTGGTGATAAGGACAATGCTTCTTTTATTGAATCTCCCAGGAAAACATCACTGTGATCTGAGATTCAGACTACTATGGATTTGATGAGGAGACATTAAATGGCTGACTGAGCATAAAAGCACATGGGGTATTTACAGCATCTCTCAATGAAAATGGAAGTGAAGACTGAGAATCTGTTGTGGCTTTCCCTCAAAGTTGTAAGCAGTTCCTCTTGGAAGATAGCAGTTGAAAACAAGGGTGTCCAAAGGTCCTAATGCAATATTCATGAAGAAATGAAGATGATCTTGTAGATACTGTCAAGATTTATTGCCAACGCAGACTTCTCTGAAAACGAAGAGAAGGCTTAAGGTTCATGTGATAGAAGAATTAGATGAATACCATAATGAAACTCTACCTTAGAAAGGAAAGGAAACAGCAGAGAAGGCAGACATTGACTCAGAAAATGACCAAGAGTCACACCGAATGTCCATGTTCATGACATTAGCGTCTAAGTGTGTTTATCGCTTTATTGTCTCTGAGATTGCCAACTAGATGATTTCACTGTGATAAAATAGTCTAGCAAAGCAAACTAAGAAATTCATAGTTGATTCTGGCACACAGTTCAAGGGTGCAGAAAGTTAACGTGACAGGAGCTTGAAAGAGTAGGTCTCATTTCATTCAATCACAAAACACAGAATGGATGCACGTTATGGTGCAGCTCACTTACAGATTCCATCATCTCAACGAGGAAATGGTGCCTTGTATACTCAGTGGGTCTACCTGCTTCAGTTAAGGCAATCACGATAATCCTAACATATGTGCCTAGAGACTGGCCTCCCAGGTAACTCCAGATTCTGCGGAGCTGACAGTCAACACCACTTAGCCCACTCCAAATTTAACTTGTTAAATGTTTTCCACAAAGTCTTGAAAACCTACTTCATATTTAAACTGTGTTCCTTTGATTATATCCAAAGACCAAAGAATTAAGATAAATATAAATATCCTGGTTCAGACTTGTCCCTATAGTTACTCTCGTTTTCCTACTCATTTCATTTTTACTTCAATTCTATTATGTGCTGAGTATTAAGTTAAAATTGAAGTAAAATAAAAGTTGGGAAAAATATATCAATGTATCATGAATCATCCAGACTAAAGATTCCAGTTATCTTTCTAAAGCATTCCCTTGTCTAGGCGGAAGAATGAAACTTTAGGTTTCCACGTACTGCAGTTGGCAAAAAGGAGGATTAACACTACCTACTAGCCCGAGCTTTCAGTTCTAATATCTCCCAAGACTACTAGACTGTTGAACCCATCAAAGCACCAAGACTGGTAGGAGAGAAGTCAGTCCTCTGGGAATTCCTTTTGGGAAACATGGGGTACTAGATACACTCATCCTCTCCCTTTGCACAAAGTTAGAACTTGCTGCTTTAATTTTGTGACCATATTGCCTTATATTACAATCAGGATCTTTGGTAAGAAAATGCTCAGAATTGCCATGATGGTTTCAGTGAATTTTATTTCATTCTTATGTGATGCCTTCAAGGGAACCTTTCAATTAGTTCCTGCTTTCTTACAGAGGTCCCATGCCTATGAATTATTGCTCACTTGTTGTCTTTGAGATGTGACAGAAGTTTTACAGACTCTGACTCCATCCGGCTGGTATTAGGCCTAATGCTGAAGGAATATGAATTTCGCATAAGACTAGTCTGAACAACGTGCCAATCAAGTAATGGAATGGGATTAATGGAGACATTTTTAAGAGGCAAATAACCTACCAAGACAAAACTACAGAGAAAAAGCATTTGGATAGATCTGTAATGGGTATGCAGGCTGACACTATAAACAAAAATCCAATCAAGAAAAATAAGGAACCAGATAGCTTCTTTGGTGGCTTCTACAGGAGTTGATTAAACTGTCAATTTTTCTAAGACTCCACTAAAAACATTGAAGTGGTGAGACAACTCCAGATTCATTCAATTCAGCCAACAGAACCATGAAAACAGGCCAGGCAAAGAAAACAAAAGATAACCTGAGACTTGGTGATAGCTGATAATACTTTTTCTGCTTCTAACTGACCAGTATCTCTGGATAGCCCATAACTAGTGTTCTTCATCCCAGTCATGGCATTTCTTCTTTCTCCCTTGAACTTAGATCCACAAATATAGTTTCTAGCAATAATAAACTTTAGGTTTGCCATTTATCAGGAAATTATTATAGTAAAGATTTTGTGTGTTGGGTATGTGTTTTCCTGACTTATCAAAGACTAATATTTCATCCTCATCCTTGCCCTGATTAGTGCTCCTCAGGATACTGGTTGTGAGAACCTGAAATCATCTTGGCCTTAATGTACCCTGGGGTATGAAAATCTGTTTCCTGTCTAGGAAGTCAAATGGCCAATCCTTTATATTCACTTATCTACAACATTCAGTTCACTTATGTATAGAATTAATAAAAAGTTATTACAGTGACTCCTCTAAGATAAGATTTCATACCCACTGGGTGCACTCGCCCCTATTTACCACACCTTTTCTAGTGTTGAGCCCAGACTTGATCCTGCCCTTCCAGACTTCTGTACTAGCCTCCTCGCCCATACTGAAATGATATAGGAAGACACAAAGAAATGGAAAGACCTACCTTACTCATGGACTGGTAAGATTAGTCTTGTGAAAATGACCATCTTAATCAAAAGCAATCTATAGATTCTATGCAATGTAATCAAAATTCTTATGACATTCGTCTCAGAACTAGAGAACACCATACTAAAATTCATATGGAATCACAAAAGACCCTAGGCAACCAAAACAATCTTAAGTCAAAAGAGCAATGCTGGGGAAATTATCATAATTTCAAGCTCAAGCTTTATTACAGAGCTCTAGCCTGGTACTGGCTAACGCATGACATTGACACAAAAACAGACTCGTATATCAATGTAATAATAGAAAAGACACAAACTTGAATTCGTGTAATTTCAGCCACCTGATACTTGAAAAAGGTGTGAAGAACACACAATAGAGGAAAGACAGCATCTTTAACAAATGGTGCTGTCAAAACTGCATCTCCACCTGTAGAAGAATGAAAAATTGGACCTTATCTTTGTCCCTGCACAAAAGTCAACTCCAAAAGAATAAAAGAGCTCAATATAACACCAGAAAATCTGAAACTGCTAGAAGAAATCGTAGACAGTAACCTACAAGATAAAGGTGTAAGAAAGGACTTTCTAACTCAGACAAAAGTTGCTGGGGCATTAAGGTGACCAATCAATAAGTGGGACCTCATTAGCTACAAAGCTTCTGTACAGCAAAAGAAACCACCAAGGAACTAAGAGAAAACACACTGATTGGAAGGAAATCTTCACTTGCTCCATATCCAAGAGAGAATTAATATCCAAAATATACAAATAACTGATAAAACAAACAAGAAAGTAAACAGCCAATAAAAGGACAGGCTAAGGACTTGAACAGTGTGCTATAATGAAGAAATAAAAATGGCTAAAAACACCTTAAAAAGTGCTACACATCCTTAGTAATTAGAGAAATGCAGATCAAAAACACTTTATGATTTCATTTAACACATTCAGATTGGAAAATATCAAGATAACAAAAGCTAGCAAATGCTGGCAAGGATGTGGAAGAAAGAGAATGTTCCTTCTCTCCCAATGGGAGTGCAAACACATGTACCCTCTATAAAAAGCAGTGAGGAGAAGTCTTTAAAAATTAAAATATGATTCTGCCACATGATTCAGATACACCATGCCTTGGCATATGCCCCCAAAGACACATCCTACTATAAAAATACCAGTATTTCCATGTCTGTCGCTGCTCTTTTGTTAGTAGCTAAGAAATGGAAACAACTTGAATATACCTCAACCGACTAATTCATATTGAAAATGTGGCACATTTACACAATGGATTTCCACTCAATGATAAGAGAAGATGAAATTATGAAGTTTGCAGGTAAATGGATGGAAATACAAACTCCTATACTAAGTGAAGTAACACACAGACTCAGAAAAGCAGGTGACCTCTCCCCCTCTCCCCCAATTTGAGGATCCTATTACCAATTCTTTCTGTGTGCCTATATCCTGGGGCTGTAACAACAGGATCCAGGAAAACGGAAAGAACTCACAATGTTAAAGGGAAAGAAAGAGCTAGAGAGAGGGGTATAGTAGGATACCGATTTTATCAAGCAAGGAATTGGGAAAATTCATGTCTTCAACTGGCAAGAGAAGAGCTGACAGACAAGAAGTGTAGGGGTCAAAAGAAAAACTCAAAAAGGGCTGGGAAGTAGGAAACAGATATTCGAAGGGGTTAGAGAGATAAACAGAGCCAGAGAAAGGAGATAAGTAAATCTTAGATGGTAAGGTAGCCAGTAGAAAATGTATTAACTCAAAAAAAAAAAAATCCTGAAAAATGCACATATAATATCTGCGGCGGCCTTTCCAGACGCTGATGGCGCCCTCAGGATGCCGCCGCTGAGAAGTCGTGCACTTTTGCCTCCTATAGATTACAGCCTTCTAACCGGTGGCCAGCCGGCCGGAGCTGAGCTGGGAGAGGTCAGGCGTGCGGCCTGCCACTAAGCCTGTGTCTGCCAGGTGACACAGACCCGAAGTGCAGCTGATGGCTGGAACACTTCTCAGGCGAAGCCGGGGTTCCCGTCCCCCGAGGGAGAGACAGCAGCCGGGGTCTTCAGCAGAAGTCTTAACTCTTTATCGTGTTGCAAGTCTTACAGAGGTTACAGCTCTCTCCCCAAGTGCAGGTTCCGCTCTGCAAAGCTTAAGCATGCCCTTTTATGCCCCCCTCCCCCAATCAAAGCAGATTTCCCCATTTCTTATTGTCCTATCATATCTGTACATTTTCAAGCCTTGCTTTTTCAGCATAAGGGGCAATTGCCAGGGGTTTGCAAAGGGTGGTTACAAAAGGCATCAATAATCCAATCATCATATAGAATGTATAATTCTTCATTATTATATCTGGGAGATAGGTTTTGTTTTCTCCAAGGCTCACTCATTTCTCAGAACTGCTTGTTTTTCTCCCCGGCCTGAGCGGTCAGGTTTCACTTCCCTTCAGCGCCATCTTGGCTGTCTGTTACCAGGCATTTAATGAGACCCCACAATATCCGAACCTGAGTGCACATTTACACCTGAAAACTATAAAACAGGGAAAACAGTACCAGACAGGGGACACTTCCCTTTGAATTATTGCTCCAAGTAGTCCAAGAGATTACCAAAATAACACGGGCTGTTTCCACAGCCTTGACTACTTACCAATACTTGAAGATAAGATCTTATTGCTGAGTAAGATAGGTCATACTTTGGATACAGGACTTTGAGCAAGTGACCTGGAACTGATCTGGAAGCCTTTCCTTGAAGAGTAGCTCCCATTCTTCTACAGGATACTATGTAATCTGCTAATGCAGAAAATTATTCAGCAGTATAACTCAGATATTAAGCCTAATAATCACAATGGCTGTCAGAGTGAATTATCTCTATTGGTTCAATAGTAGCACTTTATTCTTGTGGGTAATCAACAGTTATCTAACAGAAATTAAAGCCCTCTCAATGGAAGAGAACTCATGGGCTGCACTGTAAATAATCAGATACTCATGGATGTAGATGTCATAGTTCCTACAGAAAACCCTCTTTCTAGACAAATGAAATTTCTTACATTATGTTAAATATGGATCCTTATATTTCAGACGAGTATACCATACACTACTGGTCAAAGAAGCTTCTTTTTGAAAAAGATGGAGGCTATTACAGAGCCCCACACCTGAGCACACACAGAAAATATGTATCTGAGAGATGCCTAAGTCTAAATAACACATCCACCATAGACGTTCTACACCCAGTGCACATGGAACACAGCAAAACTGGGTGTAGAGTTAATATTAATAAAGACCTCGCCTCATCAGTGATGCTTCCTCATACAACAGAGTACAATACCAAGAACATGACAGAGATGTTGACAGTCTATTGCCTGTTCTTAAGCAAATCTTAAGTACATGGTGACAAAATATATTTCTCTCTATTCTCAACACTAATAAACCTAGCTGTTTTGGAAAACATAATAATGAAAATAATGTCAAAGCAATCATAGACCTCAGAAGGAAGAATGACTGCATTTCCTTGATGATGATTCATGACATACTGCGTTCAGTATTTGCTACTGCAATTCCTGCAAGAATTCTTTCTGCATGCATTAGAGAGGCAGAATTGAGGTGACTGGTGTAAGCTGTCACAATAATTATTCATATCCAATTAGAAGGTGGATATAAATAGTCTTGTATTTGTTATGTTTTTCTGAAGAATGTGCTAGATCCCCAAAACAATTTAGCTTGGATGATAAACATTCATGAGAGAGATTAGGGAAGGGAGAAGGAGGAAGAGCAGGAAGAGGAGGAGGAGGAGGAGGAAGAGTAGAAAGAGATAGGAAGAGAGAGAGGAAGAGAGGAACTGAATCCAAGAGCCCAGTGTCCAGTTTAGTTTCAGATGGACAAAGTTTTACATGGTTTAAATTTCTAGTGTTGAAAGAGGAAGTGCCCATGAGTATCAAATTTTTTTTCTGATTAGGAGCTCCATGTGAAGAGGACATGAGTATAAAACTCAGCTCTCATACCTCAAATAAGGAAATGGAATCTGACTGGCCATTGAAATATCTCTGCTGTTTAGAGTGTAATTGTAAATTAAAGTAAACGTATCCCTCAACTCTCTCCTGCGAAGTTTCCTTATACAACAGTGATGTACACAGAAGGCCACTACTGGCCAAAGTGGAGAGAATAAGACTACAAAGGGTACATCTTGGATAGGACTCCTGTATTAAACCTCACCCACCTATGTCTCATGGGCCACTGAAGAAGACAGACAGAGAGATTGTAAGACCTATGGTTGGTGCATGAACATGGGGAAACAGGCTTTCGGGGCACAGAGTACTTGTTCATATGAACTTGTAATAGTGATGACAGCATATGCGACGGACACGACGACATAATTAAACAAAAACACAGCATAGAACTAGGGAATTTTGTAGCAAGCCCCAACACTAGCTAAGAGATATTGACAACTCATTACTGCTGGGTGAGTGACAGTAAAGCTTCTTGAAGAGAGAGACTGTATATTAGGCAGACTAGCCTCCTGTGGATGAATTTACACTGAGGGACAAAGATGTACAGATGCTTGACAGGAAAGACATTTATATATATATATATATATATATATATATATATATATATATATATATATGGGAAAATGCAAGAAATCTTGGAGGGGTGGTGTGGGCGATCATGGATGAAATGCACAAAAATGCAATTAAAACATTTTAAAATATGTAGACATGGCTAGCCTTGATCTCACAAAGATTCATCTTCTTATGCCTCCCAAGTGCAGGGATTAAAGGAGTGCCCTACCCAACCTTGCTAAATTTCAAACTACCTTGAAAAGGCATTGGTTTAGGTAGATGACTCAGTTTGTAAAGTGCTGCCTGAACAATCATGGGACCTGGAGTTTGATTCCCAGCACCCATGTAATGGCAGGGTGGAGCAGCATGCGTCTGAACTGTAATCTCAGCCTTAGGAAGGCATGGACTACATGAGTTCCTATAAGAGAACGAGTCCCGAAAAATGTGCATGCCCACATATGAAATAACCACTCATTTTTGCACCTATGAGCTAAACAGTTGTATTAAGCATTCACTAGATGCTGTGTATTGAAGCATGTTCTCAGTGACTGCCTCTCCCCACACCCTACCTGTTTCTTTCTAAGCACTATTGAAAAGAAATTGCTTTCTGTGCACATGCTTATAAAAGAATTACCCCTATTCACAAGATGAGAAACTACATCTGTGACATTGTCAACATTTAGTGAACATTTTTTTTTAAATGATGGAAAGTAGTATATTACCTTAGAACAGTTTTCCTTACAAAGATACCCTAGAAAGTCAGCTCTCTTCTAGGATCTGTGTCCTTCCTCCAAAACCGGACCTAGAGGCTCTCACCCAGGACTCGACGGCTGGGAGGTTCGAGTTCTTTGTTGAAGATGTTGTGCTAGTCATTACCTGTAGTATCCTGATCTTGCATTCTCCCAGTTCTGGTTTTAAATTAAAAAGCTTTTTCAGGAAATACTAGGAATCATAGGCTGAAAGAAATGAATCCATTTTACTGTTGAGAATATAAGCTTCCTAATGTGGCAAAAATCTGTTTCTGCAGCTGATGTGTTCATTTAAACTTTAGTTAAGCACAAAAATTGTGACTCATTGATCTTGACTTTCCAGTAAAATCATGTCACCTTTTAATAAGCAACTTATTATGAGATGCTGTGGTCTTGGGTCCCATAAATAAGGATTATGGTTAAAATATATTGAGAGAAGAATTTCAATAAAAAAATCAATGAAACCCTGTAAAACATAAAATGAATCATAATCAAAAGCAATTCCTTCTCAGGGCATTATAAGAACATGTATTAAAAGAAATTCTCAACCCATTACCTGGTCCTGAATATAGTAATAAAATAAGAAATACAAAAATACTAACAAAATAAATATAAAGATAAATAGCAACAATAATAAAAGTAATAATGGCAGCCATGTATTGCACCTCAGGTTCTGGGATAGTATCTCAGATTACTCCAGAGTGCTGGTTATTGTTAACATCTAATGCAGCTCAGGCAGAAGCCCCAATTCCTTAACATAAATTATCATATTTAATACTTACAGCCAACCTTGGAGGACTGTGTTTTAATGTTTGTATTTAAAAACAGAATGAAATTACAGATGTTGATGATCTAACACCAAATTGTAGATAATATATGATCTAGTTTATAACATATTGGACTATAACTTTGAAGATTTATTCTGGAAGCTAGACTGTCCTTCCCAAGTTCAGGAAAATATTTTTGGAAAGAATCACCTTGTCAATTAGGGAAGATTTAATTACTTTTGAGGATAACTACAGGTCTTTTTTTTTCTATTTTTAAATGACTCATCTCAGGGCAATCCTTTTGTTGCTCAGACTACTTTTAATAAGCAGTGACAATTAAATTCTTTCATGTGATAGGAGGAACAGTGCCATTGACTGCCAGGGCTTATTTTCTGTGAGTAACATCCAATCAAAAGTGACCCATGATTTTAAGCTCCACTGCTTGACACTACACTATTAACTAGATAGAGACTTGATCACTTTGGAGCCCCTGCACTCAGGTTTAAACCACGGAGGGTGATCTCCAGGAAATCTGTCACTTTTTAGCTGTATTTCCCCAAAACTCCAGAAAGATCTCAATCTTGGTGTGGGTTCTTCCCTACGAATGCCAGATCAATTGAGACATGGCAGGCAGACTTGCTGATGAAGGCTTCTTCCGGTAAAGTTTAGTGCCTGATATTTATGTTCACCATATGTATGTATATACACCATGAATGTGTATCCTTTTGTTTGCTCTGAGGAAGCCAGTATATTTGGTTGAAAAACTCAACCTATTTTCAGCTTGTAGTTCAAACTGCCTCCCATCCATTTCAATGTTTTAAAAGAATTAAGAATTTCTCAGAATACCAGTAAATCCTGAATATATATATATATATATATATATATATATATATATATAGTGCTTCCCTAGCCTCAGGAGGATTCAAATGTTGAGATTTATCTTTAATCAAGAAAAATATAGATATAACGTGATGATGCTAACATCCCTGTAAGCTGAGTCGCTTTCCCCTTCCTTAACCCATAGCTGCTAGCTCTTCTCTTATTGCTCTTCTCACCACTTATGCCATAATTCAGCCTGAATATCAAGATGAAGAGTAATTTAGATCATAGTTGGGGATAAAATGAACAGCACACTCGTCATGGGGACATACAAATTTAGAATGTTCTCTAAATACACGATTGGCTGTGCTTTGTGATTTTAGGAATTAAAAAAGTGTTGAGTGGAAAAGAGACAAGATAAATGTAAGTAAATCACAGGGAAGGCCAAGTAACTTTTTCAAATTATTAGTTTTGATGCTAAAAGCCCCCCTCCCAGTTAACGTTGTAGACTGGAATACTGAGGGTTTGTGTTTAGCTGCTGCAATCAGGAGCAAGGGACATTGTAAGATACTGCTGAAGGCAAAACCACGAAAAGCTGCCTTTCGGTCACTTCATTCCATTGCCTAATACCATTCTGCAAATTCTTAGGTGGTCTGTTGGAATCATATTTCAGTGTGATGATATTTGAAAAAAATCAAATATTCTTTAAATCAGATCAGGGTCATACTTGGGTATAAAATGTTTAAATAAAATACTCTCTTGAACAATGCCTTAGATAGGAAACTGTAAGGATTCTGCCAGAGAACCTTGAAATGGTTTTGTCTACTGTGTCCTGATTTGATTCCAGTGTGATTTCATTGCCTCAGACACATATCCTCTCTACAGCGTCACCTGCGAGGCTCAAATATTCTGTCTAGAGGTCTAATTGCCTCCCCAGTCTACCCTTCTTACTGAAATCTTTGTAATATGTAGGTTTAACCATTTAAGTTTATATATTCAAGCAATTATATATATATAATGATGCTAATGAACATTTATTATAAAATATGTAATTTAAAAATAAATATCATAAAATATTCAATTATGCCAAAACATAAAACTAACTGAACTAACTAATTTTATTTATTTATCTGTTTATTTATTTATGAGAGGGTCTCGCTTTATAGTTCAGGCTTTCCTGGAACATGTTCAATAGATGAGGTTAGCCTAAAACTATGGAAATCTTCCCAGTTTAGTCTCATGTGCCCTGGGATTATAGTAATGTGCCATCATGCACAGTGCTAACTAATTAAATGCTGAAGAACACGTTTCCTCTTTATACATTTGGTTGTCTCATTACACTACCATTACTGGCATAGCTTTGTGTTATACAGCTCAATAAAAATTTTTAATGCTTTGTTATACAGTCTATGATCTTAATGAACCCACAGTATTTCTCCTGTTTCAGTCTACTTAGTGCTGGGACTATTATAACAATAAACTGTCACCATAATTTCAATAATAAAATGGCCATACTTTTTCTGGGTTTAAAAGCT
Organism: Eospalax fontanierii; assembly: GCA_035773235.1. NCBI lineage: Eukaryota > Metazoa > Chordata > Mammalia > Rodentia > Spalacidae > Eospalax > Eospalax fontanierii. The sequence goes on from CM069552.1 coordinate 22,171,450, forward strand.
CAGGCCATGGAAAGGGTTTGAAGGACTTGCTGGATAAGTCAAGGAAAGAGTGCACAAAAGAGTAACATACCTGTTCAATAGAGGGCCTAGAGAGTCAGCTTGGCAATTACGAGCACTATCTGGTCTTGCAGAGGACTTGGGTTAATTTCTCAGTACCCATGTGGCAGGTAACAACCATCCCTAACTTCAGTTTAGAGGATCCAAGCCTTCCTTTTGACTTCTTCAGGGATTACATCACACAGGTGCACTTACATACATGTAGACAGTACACTCATGTACATAAAAGAAAATTAATATTTTTTTTAAGTTTGAGTGGTGTTTGCACATGTTACCATAAGTTGAATATGTGATTGTATCATAGAACATCCCAGATGCTAAAGTACAGGAGGTCTTAAATGAAGGGGAATATCCTCACATTTTCATATATTCTGAAGTACAGTCATGACTTTCACAAGAATGTGTTTTTAAGTTGACTTATAGACTTAAACATAGATTCTTTCTACACGATAATTATTAGCATTTGGAAATTCTCCCTTAATGAACCTTTTAAATTCATATTTCAAGAACAGCTAATTGGCAACATTATGAAAACACAATATACTCTATCAGTCTATCAAACTATTTAGCAATTGTATAGGAGAACCTATTCCATACAGCAGAGACTTAAGGTTATGATAGCTACACCCTTAAAGGAATTATGATGGTTGTCTACAGGGCAGAAAGCAAAACAAACTAATGAGAAGATGAAGGAGACAAGTTCTACAAAAAGATCAGATGCAAAATATTGTGAAACTACGTCTCATTTTCCTAGGATCGTCAAACAAATTTTAGAAGAAGTAAATAAGTTTACTTTATTCTGTCTTGAAGAGTTCACTATAATAGAATGATTGATTAGCCACCTCAAAACTCGGAAACAAAGTTAAATATTAAGTAAACACAATGACAGTTGTATTATGTGGTGATTTTTACGAGTCTGTTAAGAAAATTGTTGGACTGCTAATGATGAGCAACTTACCCACAACTTTCATCAGCCTATTCCCCCTGAAAACATTTCTTACCATGCCATTATAATTTCACATAGGATAATTTTAGGGAATTTTAATCATTAACTAATATTAAGAATATCATGAGCCTCATTTGTTGTTAAAATGAAACGTATTTCAGAATTCTCATCTCCTCAAGATTCAGAAAGTATTTAAATGAAACTCCTAGTCTTCTCCAAATCCTTTCCCACATTTTCCTCAAAACCAACTAAACAGAATGTAAAAGATCTTTGCCAAGTTCTTGACTGGGTTTCTACTCTTTGTCATTGATATGCCGTGTTTTCATGGATGACAGAAATATCAAGTAATCGCTGATGGCCTTTGTGTCTCATCAGCTAGATCACTTAATTCTTACTGTAAATTTATAGTCCCTTCAAATTTTCAGTATTGCTAAACTCGAATTTCCTTATACCTATTTGTTTTAAAGGTAAATAAGGCAAGTGAATAGTTAACCATGTGGAAACTGCTTTATATACCCCACAAAACTTCTCAAGCATCTATGATCTATTATTGAGAGTGATTATCTGTATCTGTAATATTCACAGATAATGCTGCTATTTAGAGATCTTAAACACAGAAGCAGATTCCTATCCTGATACTGACTTATATCATCTATGGTTAAATCAATAAGACAACTTAAACACGTTCTTATGAAAGTCATGGCTGTACTTCAGAATATATAAAAATGTGAGAATATTTCAAAAAAAGTTGTATGATATCTTTGACTTTTCTAGAGAAGGCAGAGCTAATTGCCCAGAAAGTGCTGGCCCACAATTTAGTAGGAATGTGGGAGGGTGGAGCTTTTTTTATTTTATTTTTTTATAGAAGCTATTAATCCTCATTGTCATAAGCAAAGCCAGTCATTGGAATTTGCCCCAGAGAATAATCTGACAATGGTAGGAGTGATGGAAAAAAAATCACCTAGGGACATATCTAGGGTAGCATATTACAGACCTAAATGCACTTCATCAAGTGCGTGCACGTGTTGCTTTTAGGTTTTCCTTTATTTTACAACATCTGTTGGTCTGGATCCTGTGTTGATTTGTTCATCTTCTTGGAAGGCAAAAACAAAACACCTGGCTTCACAGATGTTTCAAACCTCAACCAGACACCTAGGTATAAACTGATAAAAAGAGAATTGGTCAAATTTTGCTGATATAGAAACATACAATTAGTTGACTTCTATGTCTACACATAATCATCGAGAAACAGCTTATTAAAATTCTACAGATTTCATTAATTCTAAGCTATTTACAATTAACTGGTTCCTTTTACTTTGTTACATAGAGCCAATATCTATCCAGGTTTTCTTAATCATCCCAAGCATAGAGTTAAGCTATGTTAGAGCAGTGCTTCACATAACAATGTATTTACTACCAGATATATAGCACTTGAACATACTTTTACATGTGACTTGCATTTCAAAGATTTGCCTGGGGAAATACATGGCACAATGTATGCTGTTCACCTCATTTAGACATTATTATTATACATGGTTGATTAGTCACTGAACTCTCTCACTCAATTGGAATGTATGGCTACATTGAATCTAATTATCCCACATACATATGCTAAAACTCTTTCCATGTATTTATAATATATATTATAAGAAAATGCAAGTATTAAATTAAGCACATGAGGAAGACAAAGCAATACACTTTCCCTTTTCTTTCTCGTAGCTATTGAATTCTGATCTTTTAAACTAGGTTTACTTTGGTGAAACTGTAAGATAATCCCTCTTCCAAGGAGTATTTATCATACCATCTATTCATGAGAAATTTATTGCAATTTGAAATAATTATGCTCTTGTTTGTTTTATTGCCTTATTAGCTATATTGGATATAAAAATCTACACTTCAAGAGAGTTAGAAGCTATTCACTTCAATTACTCTTGCAGTCCAAATATTAAGAAAAATGTATTATTAGGAGATACTGAATTGTCATTTATTCAGTCTATTTAAAACATTTTGTACAATAAGTTCCAAGAGCAGTAATGACATGTGTCTAATTTGCCTGCATTTTATTTTCTATGAAAATTTGTACTCAAAATAAAGAGAATGAAAACCACACATATAGATTTAAATTTCTAGGAGTCTCATCCAAAATTGGAAAGCATGGTTCATTCAGTGGTTAAAGCAATTGATATGCAAGTTGATGACCTGAGTTCCATACCCAGAATCTATGTAGAGGTAAAGGGGGAGAATAGATTCTAAAAGTTGTCTTCTAACTTACAAACACACACACACACACACACACACACACACACACACACACACACACACGACACAGAGAGAGAGAGATTGCAATTTCTAAGTAGAAACAGCTGATATTAATATCAATAACATATCTCATATAATTCAATATATTTAAAACATTTGTACTTCAGCATATGATCAGTATAAAACAATAAGGAAGATATTTATATTTTGTAGAGAATTATGGTAACATGATATATATATATATATATATATATGTTATAAACACAGTTTCTCTTGATTTTTATAGCTACATTGCAAATGCTTTATATTCTACACCACTAGCAGCTGTTGTATTGAGTGGTGGGGAATCTAGATCTCCAAGTCTATGTGGGAGTTTGGGAAAAATAAGATCACTTATCATGATTATTCTTTAGGAGTCAGAAACCATATTCACATGATACATGTGAAACCCTAGGCAATGATTTTACTTGGTTCTCCATATCAACTGAATTCCACCAACTATGGAGAAAAAAATATTTTTTGAAAAAATCAAAACATTAGAACATAGGGACAACATTAAAACAAATGAAAAAAATACAGTATAACAACTACTCATGTATATGAGGAAGTGGGAACAATCTGATTTACAGTGGGGTAGAGTGTGGAGGTTAAAAGCAAATGCCTCATCAGTTTATATAAGAGATTTGAGGACTCAGGGTTGTAAAACATTTGCTGGAACCTAAAAATCTCAAGGAAGTTAAACCAAAACAAATGCTTTGAGGAAAAGCTTATTTCAATACTAGAATCAACCTAACCTAGATAATCTCTCATAGGCTACCCAGAGGATAGCCTAAACTTTATAATCCTTCACAGGCACTGCAAAGCCTTGTCTTCCAGGAGACCCTAGATCTTAGTAGATGACAATCAAATTTAACCATATATATTTTTTCAAGAAAATCAAGGATTATATATATTTTATATCAATAAGTATTACTAGGTTTTATGGGGAGTGCTTTTCCATGATAATAATTTAAGAATATTGATATCTTACACTAATAAAAAAAGGCTTTTTTCAACTTTACATTATGCTCATCTGGCAACGCAACTGTGAATAAGGACATTGATTGGTAAAAAATGAAGAGAATATTTAAAACATAAAATATAGTGAATGCGCAAAGTAGAATTGTGACTGTATCTTTATGTTCAACCAAAAAAAATAGAAGAGGCTTTGTTTATACTCACCCATTACACTGCATTATCATATTATCATGACTGCTAGATGAAGACAGTGGTCCATAAATCAGGCTTCAGATCTGATTTCCCCATGAGTATCTGACAGTTTCTGTGGAATCATAAAGGAAAGAACATTGTGTTAGCGCCCATAAATGGAATATCTCATTTGAGTTATGTCTCCCGGAGCGTTGCAGCAACAATTTAAATGGGTCTTAAGATATGTGAGTTATAATTTAGTATGTGTCTTCTTAAAAAATAAAAACATAGCTCATGTTTGTCCAACAATTAATAAGTACTTGTGTGCTTGCAGCATTTCAATATGTGATATTCTATTATGTGCAACAAAGCTTTGCATGTACGATTATAATTCACATTCTTCAAAGGGAAAGTTAGGATAAGAGCCGTTTAGAACTAAGACGAACATGATTATTTATACCTATGATTTCAATATCCAGGAGACTAAATTCTAGGCTAGCCTGCACTATGTAAGCCAGAAGAGACTAACCTTTTAAATATTGAAAAAATATATATAAATGAACATAGAAAAGTTATGATGCTTTCTGAAGTGAAAATATGGATTAAAGTAGTGGGAATACCATGGGTCGAAGGCCCTGAAAAGAGTTCCAGTATTATCTGCTTTACCAGCAGAGGATGCACACTTCCATTTGTGTAATCTATCGCAACATTCACAAGGACTTAGCGGAAGTGGTGCCCAGCAGCTTTAGTGAAAATTAGTGATTGACTAAGAAATTAGGTGGAACTGCATTCTCACAGGGAATTTCTAAGACCGCATCATCCTTCACTTTTCTCATAACCTCCTTGGGAGGCCTCTGAAGATGTAACACAATGTGGTAATTACTACACAAGTTGAGTAATGATTTACTGGATAACTGTGCGCTGGTAGAATCAATAATGGTTTATTTTCCTTTGATTAAATATTTATTGAATTGGTAGATCATTTTGGGAGGGACTCTCAGTATCCAGTATTTGAGCAGTATGGTCTGTGGAGTGTACAACTGACTTTTTGCAAGCTTGTAACAGCATTGTACTGAAAACTTATTTTATTTTTAACTAGTATCATGGGATAAAATTGAATTTTTGAGCTGAGGCTACATATTGGTCCCTTCATTTTTCAGTTTCCTTTAGTTGTTAAATCAGTAAAAATTTACTGTAGTTGCAATGTCCATAATAGAGCATTTCTTCTGTGACATCTGCAAGACATCACAAATATGCATACATGGAAAAGAACAGTCTTATATTTACCTTTTAAGGGTATAGTACTTACTAATAAATGGGTTATTCTTCCTCCTTAAATAAACCATAGCAATGCTCCAACCACTCATAAAACAACTTTGATTCTCAGAAGTTTTAGTTCTTAATGTTTAACTCTTAGAATTGCTAAAATTAGTTTGAAAACACAACTCTTATAAGGGAGAAACTGCTACTCAGTGACTTCCAACCATTAATACAAAGGAGCTACATCTCAAATGAAACAGTGTCTCAAATTTTGCAGCACCCCAGCAGTTTATAAAGTTGAGTTTTCTTACTACCCATTCACCCCAACTCAAAGGCTTTTTTCGTCTCATATCATTCAGGGTAATTTCTGTTACCACATCTGCAGATGTTCTCAATTTAAGATTCATTTTTTACTTCTAATCATTCCTCTATTTTTAAAAACAGCTTTATTGAGGTATAATTGATACACAAAGAACTTCACGTAGTTAATGTGTACAATTTGAGGATTTTGGAAATATGCAAACATCCTTAATACCATCACAAATCATGATAATGTATGCCTCCAACTTCTCCCAACACGGCCTTGAATTATAGGCATATGTGTGTTTGTGTGCATCTGTGGCCTTCAGTAAGAGCTGGGCCTGTAGCTTAAATGTAGAATTCTTGCCTAACCTGGAAAAGGCCTTGAGTTCCATTTCTAGCATCTTAAAAAAAATATCAAAGAAAATAAAATAATAAATAAAAGGAAAGTTATTTTTCTTTCAGATCTTCAGAGTATCATGTGTCAACCTCCTAAAATGTTGATGCCATTACTTCCCCACTGAAGATAGGCTTCAATTAAAGCAAAGAAAATATACTTCAGTGTATGTGCAGCTGGAGAAATGGAGTTTGCCAGACTAACAATTTTTCAGTTCTAAGTTTGCAGTCTTCTGAATGTATGTTCCTTCATAAATTTCTTTATGTTGAAATCTCGCGACCAAGGTCATGTTATAAGATGGGAGAAGATGGGAGGTGATGAAGTTATACTTGAAGTCTAAGCCTAATTGAATGGTATTAATACAATTATAATGGAAACCAATGGAGCTTCTTAATAACTTGTACTATTTAAGAATACAATGAAAGTTTATCTGTCAAGGAAGCCAGGAAGCATGCTGTCAAAAGCCTCATAATCTCCCATCTCTTTGATTTTAGATAGGTTAGCCTCAAGCAATGTAATAAATACACTTACATTGCTTGTAATTTATTCAGTGTATGATATTTCTAACAGGATCCAAAATAAATTAAGATGGAAGTTGGCACCAAGAAGCTGTATGCTGATATAACAAATACTTATGAACACAGATACAACTTCAGAACTGAGGATGAACAGAGAGTTTTAAGGTCCATGCTAGAAACCAAAAGTCTATGTTTCTGTGAATAAGTAATTAAAGCAGGACTACACTAGAAAAGAGAGCTCCTAAGAAAGAGCCCGTTATCTTGTAGATCATGTAAGTAATTCTGAATAGAATGTTGGCAGTGATATTGATAGTAAAGTTAATTCTAATAAAGTCATCCATGTAAATTGGTAACATGCTGTTGGACAATGAAAGAAAGGTTGCTTTTGTTACAGAGAGGAAATTTGTCTGAATTGTCTTCCTGTTCTACCACTAGGTGAAGCAAGATTTTCTGAATGATCCAGTTGAATATTTAACTGATACAATTTCTAAACAAGGCAATGGGTATGCTCTCTCTTCTGTTCATAATCAAATGTCGGAAGAGAGAAATTAAAGATGAGAAGTATAATCCAAGGGAAGTGGAAATGAATAATCTGTAAGAAGCTTAATTTATCAATATTGAAAAAAATATGAAATGGATAGCTAAGTATCATATAAGGCTAGTCAGTTTGGTGAACAGTAGCCAGAATCAGGCATCCAACACAATAACCTCGAACATAACCTAGAAATAATCAAGACATCTTCTACTATCATGTATTCAGAATGGCAGAACCCCATGTAGATAAATTTCTGTAGAATCTGTCGATACCAGAAGGAGCTATGGATGAGGAGCTGCATAATTGACAGCTACTAGCAAGCTTTAAGTCAGAGGGAGATACTACCCTGAGGGAGAGAATTAAGTCAGAGATAGTGCCTAGGCGCAGAACTATAGTAGGTGTTGGGGCATTCAAATCATTGGGAACAGTACTTACCAGATCCTTGGGAGAGGATCAATAACTGTTTGAAAATACTATATCAGATAGAAGTACACGGGAGGACAGGTTAAGAGAGAACTGCTCTTGTTTCAAGGGGCAAATCAGCTCCTGTGGGCATAGAAGGCAGCTCATGCAGGCAAGGGGACGATTCCCAAGCCACAAATCCCAGTGGAATTTGCAATGTTGAGCTTCAGATTTCCTTTTGAACTGTGAACCCTTTCATTTTTCTCTTTGTCTCTCTTAGCATAGATGTGTTGATATTATGCTTGTCCCACCATCATAATTTGAAGCACGTTACAATATTAATTTTGCAGGTGCATAACCAGAGAAGCATTGTCCTCAGAGAAAGTCCTCACTTAAGGCACATCTGTACATCTGTATCTGAAGTAATTCTTATTTAGGTGAGACTTTGGGGTTTAAAATATTTTTTGTGTCAGTTATGTAACTGATTTTGTGTCAATTGTGAATGCATGAATATGTTTTGCACGCGTGGATATGAGTTGGAGAAGGAAGGAACAGAATGTTATGGTCTACATTCTTGTAACCTCGCAATTCATACTTTGAAATTCTAATTCCAATGTAATAGTATTAGAAAATGAGGCTCTTTGCAGGTTGGTAGATAACGAAGCAAAGTTCTCATGAAAAAGACTCCAGCATGTTGCCTTCCTCATTCTGTCACATGATGGCAGTTTGTGATCAGGAGCTGACATTTCTCCAAAAACAGACTTTGTGGGCATCTAGAACATGGACTTACCTTCCAATCTCTGAGAAATCAATTTCTGAAATTTAGATGTCATAGCCATTAGGTAATTGGGTTCTGTCGTTACATTCCCCAAGAAGATGAATGCTTAATGGATGCAAGTGTAAGAATCAGCCTTTGATCATGCCACACCTTGATATCATCTCCAAATCCAAAGTTATGTAAATAAGGGATTGTGTATTCTGTAACAATCAGGATATCATCAATTACCGATCTATGAGCCTAAGTTCTGGTTTTTACAATTCTTGTGTGTGTGTGATATGTGGTCATGTGTGTGAATGTGTACAGTGTGTGTTTCTGTGAGAGCCTAATGGAGTATGCCATAGTTCACATGAGGGTCTGATGAAAACCTCCGGTGTCAGGTCCGGTCTTCCACATTGTTTAAGACATGGCCACTTTGTTGTTTACTGTTTCTATGCCAGGCTAGCTGGCCCTACAATTTTTGAAGAATCTTCTGTCTTTGCCTCCCTTCTCACCTAAGGAACTCTAGGATTATATACACAGGCTATTGTGCCAGGTAGTATGTGGGTTCTGGTGACTGAAATCAGATCCTAACACTTGCATCACAAGCACTTTACCCATTTAACCATCTCCCCAAATCCAGATATAAGTTTTTCAGCAAAAGTCATGTTATCAGTAGGTCATTTCCTTTCTACCATGTGGACTCATGGGGGGCTTTCTATTACTGTTCTTTCAGTAACTAATTTGCTAACTTTCTCTTGGCTCCAATTAATTCATATGCACAGCATAGTAATATGATGCCACTTTGAAGAGTTATGAAGAAATCCAAGGGAGCCCATGAATGACTTCTGAGGACTGTGATTTGTTATGACATCCAAAATAGGATATGGATTACTTTCAAAGCAGTCAGAGTTATTTAACATATTTCTGACATGCAGAGACTTAGGAAATACAGCATGGCTCAAAATGTTGGGGTAGTGACTTAAGAAAAGGCAGTCACCCAGAGCAAAGTGTGTTTTGCTTGGGCCAATTCAGTCTCACCTAAATTATGCATGCTATCTATTTATACAAGCCTAAATAAAACCGACATTTAGAAACTAGACGTGCACTTAGGCATATTGATCCAGATCAACTCTCAATAAATTTTATTATCGACAGAAGCATTTCCCCCAATTGCGATAGCTTGACCGTGTGAGAAGCCTGTCATTATGAGAAAGTATTGATTTATATGTCGTTATGCTTGGAATTAGACAGAAGTTCATATGTACAGAAAGGGAGGAAAATCATAAGCAAGTATGCTTATAGATATCACTCCTCTTATTTTTTCATAGCCTAAGCTAATGTATATGTATTTACATAAATTGATTAGAGCTATTAAATCTACTAGATGGGGTAACTTATATGAATGATGACACTTGCAGAATTTATAGACATTAATCAAAGTTATTAAGAAGACCGTCATGGAAATCAATTAGCCTTTGCTCTACATGGCATTAAAAACTAACACATTATTCTTACTTTGCAATCTGTTTATTTCTACACTATACATAAAATTATTTTAGTGAGAAAACTGTGACCCTTAAAAGGCATTTTTGAGACTGTCACTGGAGGGAAGCAAAAGTCAAAAGTACGAGATTCCAGATCCATACATTCTGAATCATTTTCTGCGTACACTCTTCACTAGATTCTTCACAGACCTGTAGTCAGTTTGCCTGTAAAACAAAAACAAATAAAAGTATATGGATTGCTCTTTTTAAGGCTCTTTGGTCTGATCCAGGATCATTACATATCAAATCTGAAATATCAAAAACACTACTTCTAAAAGTATGAAGAGGATTTTTTTCAAAGCTTTCAGTAGCTCTTTTTCAGCACAAGGATATTTTAATTTGGCTTATGAAGACTACTTATCTTTCGTTTGTGTTTTAAAGTTCTTTGGAAATGCCTTTATGAATTCTGCAATGAATCCCCTGTCTTTGTCTGTCTTTTTCAATCTCTTTTTCCTTACTTTTTTCTCAGGGGCAATGACTGTTCTTTCTTGGGGCAATCTCTATTTGGCAATAAATTGAGAGAATTTCAAAATCAGGAAAAAATGAGGGAAGCCTGGGATTACAAAGTTATCAAATGCAAGTTGTCTTGTTAAAGCATAAAATGATTGCAGGGAATGCCACTCCAGAGGAACAGTGTCTTGCCACTGATTTTTGTTAATGGAAACATCTGATCGACTCCATGGAGGATGTTGCTTCCTGACTACTAGAGCTGAGCTATTATTCAAAATCTCAGCTTCATTTTAACAAGAAAGAAGTAGTTTAAATGCCCAGTGATGCTGAGTAAACTTGAACAGCACTTAAATATTTCAGAAGCACCACTTGGAAACAGCCCAGCCCTGTTTAAATGGCAGGAATATAAATCTATTATTTTTGTGAATTTGAACAGTTTTTAAAATTTTCTGAGAGTTTCAGGATTTTAGAGTTCTCTTCTAGAGAGATGCAATCAGAATGAATTCATTCAAACATTATTTATTAAGAGTTTATTTATTTGTTGATTGATTCTATATACATTTTTCTTTTTATTATTTTATGGGTATAAATGTATTGCCCACCAATGGTAAGTGTACCTGGGTTGAGAATTGCCCAGGGAAATCAGAAGATGTTGAATCCTCTGGAACTGGAGTTTCAGATGGTTTGTGGGTGCTGGGATTGGAATCTAGATTTTATCCAAGAGCAGTCAGAACTTCTAACTGCTGAGCCATCTCTCCAGCTCTACAGTTTTCTTTTATCCTTCTCCTCCTCCTCTTCCTCCTCCTCCTCCTCCTCCTCCTCCTCTTCCTCCTCCTTCATCTTCTTTTCATGCACTTTATTAAGACTCTTATACAGAAGACAATGGCATCCAACTATTTAGCAGGAATCTGAGTTCAAAGGAGAGGTTAAATGAATCCAAGGAAGATGAAAAATAAATGCTTAAGTTAATAAAAATCATATGGTACCACTTAATACCTACTACTACAATGAGCAGGCTATGGAAGGTTATGCTACATCCAGTTATCACTGTGAATGTTAGCATTCACATAGCAGAAGCAAGTCAACCCTACAGAATGAGAATAGTACAACTTTCACTGATTTCCACAAGATATTTGTTCAGGAAAATGTCAAAATCAGGCTAAGTATACAGATGATGATGTATCCATCTTCTTCCTCCCCCAAATCAATTACTCTACTGAGTTATGTGCCTTTGCCTCATAGGGTGCTCAACTACCAAAACTATGTTTAAAGTTGTCTAGGGCTCAAGCAACTGCGGGCCATACAATTCTGAAAACTTACCCATGGGTCAGCTTTGTTCCTAGTTGTTGTAATCAAAGACAAACCCCAAAGCATTCACATTTGCATGGATTTTTCTAATGTCTTTCATTCTGTTAATGACCATCTACCTGCATGAGTTTTATTTTAAGTAAGATGTCATAAAATCTGCTTTGACATAATGCATATTATGTCTCTTTAATGTTAGATTAAATTATATATACTCTAGCCCTCAAGTGAAAACAACTTAACTTTTCCTAAGATTATAGAGCATATTGCAAGAGCAAACTACTAATCATTTCTTGATTATTTCCCTTTTCATGGGAAAATATTTTCATGTTATCATTCTAGGGTACGTGTTAACACTAAAATGACAATGTCAATCATTCAAGAGAAAGCATTCCATATGATCTCTATGATGTACTAATATCTATTTGTTTATTAACATCTCTGCTTTACCAGGTATAAAGGGTTGTTCTAAACAAATCGAGTATCCTGAAACATCTAACTTGAGCTTTTATTTCCTTGCACTTTCCAAAGAAGTAGTGGAAACTTAGAATGTTTCATTTTGGCCCTGGAGACGCAAGTGCAAAATGAGAGCTTAAATAGAAGAGTTGAGACTTTGAGGCCAAATACCATTAAACACACAGAAAAATGTTGTGCTTACATAAGGGAAGCAAGCTCAAAGAATAAACACAAACCTTTCAAACTCCAATTGCTAATAAAGTCATTTATACATGTTTTTGAGACGCCTTATATGTTACAGTCAAATGTAACAAGCCCAAATGCTTAAAAGTTCATCAACATCATACTATTTTTTATTTCTAATAATGTAATAACTTAAAATAGCCTAATAAAAATACCTTCTAAACTAGTAACAGTCAGTTGTGGTGGTTCCTATCTATAACCAGCACTGTGAAGGCATTTGCAAGAGATTTGTTACCTGTGTAACCCAGAGTTGGCTACATTGTAGGATCCAGCCAGCTTCAGAGAGAGTGAGAACATGTCTCAAACACACACACACACACACACACACACACACACACACATACACACAAAATAAAAGGTTAGCTATTCAATGCATTCTCAGGATTTACTTATAAAATTGGAAAGTTAGATGTACTTATTGTTAGTGCCTTAAAAATAGCATCTTTGTTCACTTATAAATAGATTCCCAGGTGTTCTGACTTCCTTTTAATTTTATTTATTATTGCCACCAGAAAAAAAATGTAGTGACTTAAAGAAATGGAACATTTTGTTATGAGTTTTTTTTTTCTTGGTTTCCATAAGGTGGATGTGAAAGAATTTGGTAAACAGCCCCATTGCCTCCTCCAAATATCTACAGATGCTAGTATCTTATATAATTAAAATCAATTCATTGCTGCCTTTTGTGACCATTGCTTCTATTACACACAGTATCATTCTGGGCAGAATTATATTACGAAGTCTTTCCTAGACTCTGTCTCATTTAAACCTGATCATCATCACATGAGGCTTTTGGTTTTATTTTGTTGGTTTATATTAGTACATAAGAGAAATCTGAGTGGCATGGAGTTTAAGCAATCTCAGTCAATCAGAGCTTAGCTAAATTTCAGTCTGAGACATGACTTCCTAGGTACAGAAATCATGGGATGCTAAGGTATGTAAAAGTTTGAAATTTAAGTTCTTAACGAGCTGAAGCAGTTGCACCTGTAAAAATTGAACCAACTAATTTGTAGCCAAATCAGCATAATTCAAAGTCACTTCTTTTTTGCTTTCTCTGCAGAATCCAAACATGCTTCTGCTTACTGTTAAGCTATGCAAGGAATCCTGTTTTAATTGCAACAGAAGTGGCAACTTTCCCCTGTTGTTATTGTTACTTCAGAAAGAAGTGGCTTTCTATGAATTTCAGGACAGTCTTTATATTACTGTATTATACATGGATTTTTAAAAGTTAGTTAAGAGTGAAGACGTACGTGTTGTTTAATGTAGTTCAGGGATAGAATTTCCCTCTTTAATTGAGCTGGAATGCCGTGAGGTTAAAGTAAATCAAACCAAATCAAACAAAAACACTCCCAAACAAGGAACTCCTGCTTTATGTGTCATAAAATATTAAGTATTATATTGTATCATTTCAAATAAAATGAAGTGTTAAAGTAACATGCATTTTATGAATTAAATTTTTAAAATAGTTTTTTTCTTAAATCATTGTGTGTTTTTTACAGAATATCTCAGTCAGTCTTAATCATCTTTATAATTTTCTTCCCAACCAACAAACCCAATAGTCCCCCAACTAGAATTCATAGAATTTTTTTTTACCTCTGTTAAGGTCTGTTCTGTCAAGTTAGTGTCCCAAAATGAGCTTAGAGCAGATTTATCCACTGGGGCCTAGTCAGTCTGTCTGGGGTCCCACTTTAGGAAGATGAGTTCATCCTCACCCAAGAGCAATCAGTTGCTAGCACTTCTTAAAGTTTGGGATCTGCTCCCCATTTTCCCAGTTCCATGCCGGTATTTTGTCAGCTTGAATTTGCATGGGTTTTGAGCATGCCCTAATGACTGCTGTAATTTCAGATGAACAGGGTCCTAGGAGTTTGTAGGATTCTATCTCCATATGGTCTGGAACCTCCTCACTGGTGCATACAAACTTTCCACCCCCTCTTCCACAATGGTGCCTGAATCTTGGGTGAGTAAAACAATATAGGAGCCCAATCCAGGTACCCACATTCTACATATTCCTAATGTTCATACTTTAGCCATTTGTGATCTGTTTTGTTACTAGCAGTTTGTTGCATGAGGGAACTTATAGCTGAGAGATTTATTAGTGTCCTCTTACCCAGTGTTCTATACTGTGTGAGCCTTAGGTGCAGAGGTTGCATTATAAATGTTTTGCTTAGGCACGGGCAATTCACAGGCAATGTCTGAGTATGACCAACTCTAATACTCTTTAGTGGTCTCTGTCAGGGGAAAAGAAGCTTCTTTGACAAGTGACTTGGATACTTGACTGTAAATAGAAGGATACATATGTTGCATTTAGGGAGAAGTTATATAACCCTAAAGACATGACAGTCAGGGATTTCTCTAAGATCTATGACTTCTTCAACTATGTGTATTTGGTTATGATTACATTACCACATATGAGTTTCCTCCCATTGAGTGGGCTCTAAGACCAATTAGGTAGCTGTGATTGGCCCCATGATAAAAGTGCCACTACTGCACCTGTGTCAAATACTGTGCCAGTCATCCACGTAGTTATTTGGTCATGAAGCCAGCTGTCTATTGATGTTCTCCCTCTGCTACTTGCATAGTACTCTCCAGAGGTATGAAAGATAGCTATCCTTCAGGGGAAGTGGCTTCCATGTGAGTTCCAGCTTCATTGCTCCAAATCCAGTCTCTAAAGTATGTCCTGCCTTCATCAATAGTTCTTACCTTGAAGTTCTGGGAAGCAATCAGAGGCTGTGGCAATGTCCTGTGAAATTTTGGGAGCCTCTTGGACCACCCTGGCAAACAACTCAAAGGGAGTTTTCTCCTGTCTGACACTGTTTCTTGTTATGTAGCCTTCACATAAGCACATGGGTTCATGTAGAGTTATTTTATGCGGAATTTGTCAGTAGGTTGTTAAACTAATATGATTAATTCTGGTGTTTTACAGTAGCTAGGCACTATACCTTTGCCTCTACCTTTTTTTCTCTTTCTCTGTCTTCAGAGGCGTGTCCTCCATGCCTTCCCAATTTAATGTATCCCCATTTTCCACATTTCTCCCTTGATAACACCGATCTCCTAAGGCCCGACCATTCTTGTGCTCCTTAGATGCTGCTGCGTTGAATATAATTCATAAGTATGGCAGGTTCAAAATGAATTCATGTATAAACGCTGACTCAGAATCCTTTAAGATTTGCTGGCAGATAATTTCCCATCATTTCTCAATTATTTTCTTTCAGCAGAAAAAAAAAAGAATAACATGGTTAATAATAAGTTAACAATCGAAAGTGCTTAGTACAATTATGCTTTTGGAATCTTAACATTAAGGATCTTGTAACTTCAAATATGTTTATGTGTATATAATTTAAATAAATGTATTTCAGTCCTCTGAAATGTTTTTTTCCCATTTGATTGAAATTTTGTGCGTTTCATGCAATATATTTTGATTGTATTTAGATCCTTTTCCCATATGCAGCCAACTTAAAACCACCCACCTAATTTCATGGCACTAGGGTTTATTGCCCATTTCCCCCAGGTCTACTCAGGGATTCTGTCTGACTTAAGCTTACGGGGTACTTATGCATGCTGTCACTGTGGCTGTGAGTTAATAGAGTAACTTCTAAGCTCTCGGGAAAACTCTGTCTCTAACAATTTTCCAGGCCCTTCTTTCACCATGATCCCCGAGACTTGAGAAGCAGAAGTTTGATGTAGGCATCCAATTCAGGGAATGAGCACTTAGCAGACTCTCTCTTTCCAGTTGACCAACTGTATGTTTCTGTAATAATCATCATCTGCTGCATAATGAAGCTTCTCTGGTGAAAGCTGAGAGATGCATTTATCTATAGGTATAACAATAAGTCTTTAGGAATTACTTTAATCTGATATCTATTTAGTAGAATAATAATATTAGGTTCTTGCCTTTGTCCTGTGTCCTATCTAGTCACAGTTTCCTAGAAAGGTATCAATGTCAAGTACTGACTCTATCTTATGAAGATCTTAAATCCAATTTGAAAGTGAATAGTTACACCCATATTATACCAAAAATAAAATTAAGAAATACATGGAAATGGAAACACACATCCCTAATGAGGTATCCTAGACCCAGAAATACAAATATTACATTTCCCTTTCACTGCTGGATGCCAGAGTTGAATTATTATATATGCACGTTTCAGTGGGAAAAATCAGAGAGGTTAGGAAATTAATGAATAGTCATGGGAGAAGAACGTCTCATGGAATAGGAGCTAGAATGCAGTGATATGAATAGGTTGAAAGGAATAAAAGAGTATGAAGTGTTACTTGAATTAGGGAGGGGAAGTACTCAGTATATAGGTGAGCATAGGACAACAAATCTTAAAGGCCTTAGAAATAGCCATATGGATATTCTCCATTATAGTAGCTTCTTAAAGTATATACATATCTAGTACACAAAGAAATTTAAATGATTACTTATAAACCTTCTAATAGGGGTAGACAACATAGATTTGTAAGGTAAAATCCCAGTGCTGGGAATGGAATCCCCATTTTGAGATTGTTGACCAAGATTGCCACAGACATTTAAACCCAACAGAACATTGCCTCTGCTCTTGTTATCCACCAGAACTCCACAGAAAGTCTCTACTGCTGAATATACTACATATATGAAGTGTAGAACAGACAAGGGAAACTCAAGCCTTAAAGCTTGAGTTGTACTGGCTAGTTTTCATGGTCCTTGAAGGTGTTATGCAGACTACCAAAAAAGAAATTTAATCATCAACCTTATCCAGTTGAAAGTATATTTAAACCACTTAATTTATTTTAAATGTAAAGATGATGAGTGCTGGCAGCATTCTGAATGGAGTATTTTAACATTAGGAGTTAAAACAGTATATTCAATGAACACTTGAATTTCATATATGTGCATTCCTCAGTGAAAACAGAAATTTCTAAGTTGTTATCAAAGCCCAAGTGTCAGATCTCCTGTAACAGGAGTTTCCAAAGGTTATGACTTGCCATGTGAGTGCTGAGCACCAAATCTGGGTCCTCTGTATGAGCAACAAATGCTCTTAACCACTGAGTCATCATCCCAGTCTCCCCTTTCATCACAAATTTCTTAGGAATAGCATTTAAGTATTATTTAATCTTGCTTCACAATAAAATGTCTTATGGCATGCATGTAGTGCTCTCTGTTTTCTCTCTTTTGGTGCTATTGCATAAATTGGATACACACCACAAAACATTATAACTGTAAGCATGAAACATCAGAAAGGTTTAAGTCATTGTTATATTTGATCCAGTCAAGGTTGAAAGCAAGGAGTCAGATTCTGATTTTATAGCATTCTTTCTATCTCAGTGTATATGCTTTACTGTATACTCCACCCAACATGGGATACTATATGTTTGCAAATCAGAATTCAACATAATTATCCTTACACTAAGTGTTCCAAGGGAAGCAAATATTCTGGGCAGCTCAAGGGGCATCTGCTCTAAATCCCCTTCTCCTCTTAATCCTTTGTCCTTACTTCTTCTTGTTCCTTCCTTTTTCCAGAGAAAAAACAATGCTACCTGCTCTGTGTGAAAAGCTAATGCTGGGTGAGATAGGATTATGTGCCATCAGTAGCTCATGATTTAGTGGGGAAGCCAGATAGTTTCCATCTGATGTGCTGATGAAGAGATATGCAAATAGGACAATTAAATCTGGCTTCTTCTGAGTCACTTTGAGGAGTCACAGAAAGGTTTTAGGAAGGGATGACTCCTGAAGTGTGCCTTAAATGATGTTTGTGAGAAAGTTCAAGACGAAAATCAAGTCACTTCATTTCCATGTGTTCACTATTCTTTGCATAAACTTGCAAAAGTAAGTTATGCTTGTCTTGGTTTTCCTAACACAGTTTCTCATGATCTTTCAGTCTAATTAATCTTGTTTTATTTGAGTGATTGTTTGATTAATGTTTGGCTCCGACAGTAGAATAAAAGGAGAGATTGTATCTGTTTTTAGTTATTGTTCTTGAATTCCACGCTCTAAAACGAGGTGAAAGAAGCTACAAATTGATGCATAGCCTGGAAAGGACATTTTTTCTGTTACAGTCTCAGTTTCTAATGTTAGTTACTAGATGCTCTAATTACCTGTAAGAGACCATTCAGCCCTGTCTTCTTCTATGGCTTCAAATATCATGAAGGCAATCCTGTCACTTTTATGTTTCAATGAGAAGATGATAGCGGTTCTTTACTGAGGCATTTGGCTTGAACATATCAGGATACTATGCTTATTCACCCACAGCTATGTGACACTTTCTATCTACACAGTTTCAAGCTTTTGCTTCTTGTATGCTCTACATACACAGAATGCGGGCACTTCTCTATATTTTTACTCTGGAGAGATAAACTTCCGTTATTTGACTTGAGATAACATCAAATGTGAGAACAATAAAATTTAGAAAAGTCTTCACATCCCATCATCAAAAAATGGGACATGTAATCAGGTATAAGTAATTATAGCACATATTCTGGATTTTAATTAAAATTCTTTGAAAATAGATGTGAGACTTCTATGCTAACATGAATAAAATAATTTCAGAATTGAGTTGTAGTCTCTCAACCAATAACTCATTATTTAGAAAGCAATAGAATTTCAAATATATCACTTAGATCTGTGCACACCTTGGAAGAGATAGGATGAAATCAAATAATTTCCAATAAAACCATGATAAAGATGGAGGTCATGAACTATTATAAGATGCTTCCAAAGCAAGTAATTATGAATCATAATAAAGAGACTGTCACTATGATAGTCTGAAATGTCTTATTTCATGAAACTTGACATCTGCCTTATTTCATCCTTTATCTACTCCCATCACCAGACAAACACACATAGGCCCATTTACATTCAGATGTGAAAGCCCATTCATATAACTCTTCTGAGTGTGCAGTCACTATTCAAGAATGAATTTACTCTGACACAAACTGTCAGAGAGCAACAACATGTTTTCCTCAAACATTCTGAGTTGTCAGCAGAACACAATGTCCCTTGCTGAAAATTATGCCAGTCCCTCTCTCCAGAATTTGCTCCATAAAAATTTAACTCTGCATCATTTCAAATTCATATGAGAAAGAGAGATAAAGTACCCTTAAATCAAAGAGATTTATGCATTCCAATAACACTGAAAGATTTTGTTTTGATAGCAATAATATAAGAACCAACAAATTAAATGCTCTTGAGGAATGATTACGTTACAGGAGTATTTTATTTTTATCAGAATTGAATAGCTATGTAAGTTGTCTCACAGTTGTACAGATTGTGGAGGTATTAATAAGTAGCTTATGCGAAATGGTGTTGAATGGGGCAGAAAGTATAATTTACTTTTAATTTGATTTCATTTAGTAAACCTAACTATACAGATTGAGCTGCCAGTTATTCATGACTCACAGCCACAATACAAAGTAAACTATCACCAGAGACATCAATTATGCTCACCTGGAAGATCACTGTCATTTGCAGGAATGGTACACCTTCTGACTGGTTTCAGTGATGAGTAAATTTGAAATTGCCTGTGACCTCAAGGAAGGATTCTGCTGCTTCTTATTCCTTGTTGCCAGAGGGCCCTTTGCAGCATTTGAAATTCACTAAAGAGCCACAGAGGCAGAATAGACTGATCAGGCAATCCAGAGGCCAGTCAAGATAAATTAGATGCTTAATTTATACACTTAGCATTGCAGACAGACTAATTACACAAAGACAGTTTGATAAAGTAATATAAGATTCTGCACATATTAACTAGAGCATGCCTCCATGAAATTATTGCTGATATATGTGCTCTGGGCTTTGAGATTTTTTGCATGCACAATTGTGCAGTGGGCACTGTGTAACACATTTTCTGAAGGTATTAAAATGTGGTGCTACCTGCCAATCTTTCCTAATTTTATTCTTCTCACTAAGATACAGTTATTTCTTGTGCTCTGTCCCTGTTGTTAACACTCACTGAGACTGATATAAACTATTAATGTAAGAAAATAGTGCAAAAGGATGTTTAAGATGAATATAGACTATATTGATAGACTCAGTCATTGCAACAGGAGAAACACAGGGCAATTTGAAAAATAAAATGGGAACTAAAGCCTTTTACTTTCTCTGCTAATAGTTTAGTCTAATACTTGTAGGAAGGACACAGAGGGAGAAGCCTTTTGGGCTTTCTAAGATGACATTGCAAATGAGTAGGATGGAAGACAAACTGCTTTCCTGAACTTAGTGTTTATGTACAGTTGCTAACAGAGACAGTCAATATCTTCTATTCTGAGAATAGCTCTGAACATTACAACTTAAATATGAACTTAAATCCATTTCACAAGATAGGCTGAGACTTTACTCCACGTGGTATGTACTCTTATCTGAAGAAAAGAGCACTCTTTCAAGTCACCAATGTGAGACATTTGATCATTTGGAATCAAGAAAAGCTTTAGATATTTGAAACTACAGATCTAAGTAGATCAGAACACTACACTTTCATAATTATATGTGGGTCAATTTCAGGTCTTTGCCATCGAATCTCACTGGGTATTCATGGGCACATATAAAACTAGAAATATCTCCATTTAAACAAAAATGTTAAAGAACATATTTTTTAGGTCACATGTTCAAAAGGTCACTGAAGTCAATGCAACAGGAAATGAATATCAAGATAAGCATTGTCTATGGCTAAGAAGAGCTTGAATGAATTTTCTCTGTTCAGCATCTTTCATTTTCCGTACAATGGCTGCTCATAGGTGAATGATAGTACTAAGGTCATGAGTATCTGGGTCATTAGAAATCTTCTTTTCCTGGTTAGCCTTCAGTGCTCAATTAAGAACCTTGTTGTGTAAAATACTGCTAAAAAATATTACTTTGATTTATGGCTTTCCTTGGGAACCACTGAAGTCTTGATATCAAAACCTTTGAAAACAGGTTTCTCTAGATGTTCTAATGAATATACTGATTAATAGTTGCAGTTTCTCATTGAAGATGGACTACGTTCCTGGATATTTATAATTAGTCATGAAAACTTCATGTTTTACCTGCGGCATTCTAGATGAACTAAAGTCTCTTTCTATTATAGACATATCAAGGATAAAATATTACTAGAAAAAAAAACTTTTTAAGTCCCTGGAGTCTGGTTTCCAACAATTCCATTTTCAGCCGACTCAGGTATATATTTGATTCCCTACGTCCTCTTCTGTCTTACCCTGTATATCATAAAGCTCATAGCAACACAGTCTTCTCTGTATCATGTATCCTTGACTACAATGCATTCTGCAAGAGGATGGAAGAAGATGCAGTGTCCTTATTGAAGAAGATAAATGTTTGTATGTTCTAGAGTCAGACTTCCTCTGGGCTATATTTTATATAATCATAGGCTGTAAAAGCTATAAATTTCCCTTATTTGTTCAATTAGTAATAATGTTTATGTCACTGGACTTAAGGGTATTTAGAGAGTATAATGTATACAAGATATTTATCAGCATTCATGGACCAAATTAATATTCAATAAGTTATAATTAGTATATATCCCTTAAATTCTATAATAATTTCTCACTCAGTAATGAGTGGATAATATTTAAAATGAAGTGAGAAGTAGATTCTTGGTCACACAAAAATTCAATTTATCAGGTAGAAATGATATCATTTCTTCCAGCCAATTCATCCTTAACTCAGTTATATTACCTCTTGAATTTCTGTTCAGTTTCTTCTCATTTCTCATGTGAACCCTCAGTAGGTCACCCAGATGTCCTACTTCTTATATAGAATCATAAGGAAGTCGTGGGAAGATATTTCCTCTGATGGTACTTCTTTATGATTTTAAGTTATCAGATTTATTTGTAAAAAATAACACTAATATATATTTTCAATGAAAAATGAGTCATCCTTCGTGTGTTTGCAATGTGAATTTCTGGCCCAGTGGGATTGTCTTCTTCTCTCTATATTCCAAAGATACAATTGCTTGTTAAAGTTCTAAGAATTTGCCTGTCTCTGCCTGCCCAGTGTTGGAATTACAAGTGTTCACTACTTGGTGGTTTGAATGAGAATCACCCCAAATAGATCTAAGTATTGGGATATAATTCGTCCCCAGTGGGAGGCACTGTGTTGGGAGGTCTTAGAAGGTGTGGCCGTGCCAGAGGAAGCAAGTCCGCGGGGGTGGGCTTAGAGAGTTATTGGCCTTGCTGGATATCCTGTTACTCTCTGCTTCTTGTGCTGACTTGAAGATGTGATCATGTGATTGCTCTAGCCAGCTCTGTCACCATGAATCGCTACAATAATGAACTCACTCGGGCCCCATTGGATCCTTCAGTTAAATAAACTCTTCCTTTGATAAGTTCCTTTGGTCAGTGTTTCTATCAAAGCAATTGAAAGCAAACTAATACAACCAGGATTTCTGGCTTATTTTGTAAGTTCTAAGGATTGAACTGTGGTTTTCTGCTTACTTAGTCAGCATGTTACGAACTGAGATATCTCCTTGGGTCAAAGTAACAACTGAGTAGACTAACTGTACAAAATGAATGAAAAAATAACTAACTGAAAATTCATCTGAATGCCTATTATTTGATAGATACTACCCAAAACAAACAAAAACATCTGTATAATCCTTCTAATTCATGAAATGTTTTTTTAACTAAATGGTATACTTTAATATTCACAGTAATTATCAAAAAGTGGACTAGTTCTTATTTTAATACAAAGAAGCGGGTTATACTCGAATCAAAAGCCTTTCATTTCATTCTATAATTAAATGTTAGGTACAATATGGAATCAATCTGTTAAAATCATGAAATTTCATCCTCCTTTTAACACTTTATGTTGTCATTGCTTCTATTGCTATTTATTTTGCTTATTTTGTCACATACAAAGGAAACACGCAGATCAATACATAGCATTGTCAGAGCTTATCCCATATTATAGATTAAGTCACTATCCCATTGCTTCTCCCAGCTTTAGGCTCCACTGTATTTCTGAGAGATGAACGTACACAGGAAAACTAGTGTGTTATGCAGTCAGAGGCCCTGGGAAAATCAACTACTCCTTTCTATTTTCGTTCGTTCTTTTTCTTTTTTCTTCAGGTAATATATAATGACTTCAGATTTTCTGTTTAATGAAGCAGAGAATGCAATATTTCTTACTAAGTCATGCTGTTTAACACTCTGGAGCTTTAATGTGGAAAAAGGGTGAGAGCAGGCTTTGCGTCACCTCAATGTAATGGGCTTTAAGAATGTTTACGACTTCTTTCTATTGGCACTTCTTAGAATTTGAATGATAGAGAAAACGGTAAGGTTTTCATAACTCATAAATGAAGAAGCATAAATCCACATATTCCTGTTTTAGTGATGATAATACCTCTTGCTGTCTAATTTGAAACTTCTGTGTAGTCCTCAACTCATTAGAGATGGGAAAATCTCTTCAACCCTAGAGCCTTGACTCTGAACTGTCAGTGTGAAGGAACTTTTCATTCTAGCAAAATAACTATTCTGTTTCATAGGGCCGGAGTTTTTAAATGAATTGGACAATAATGATCTAAGCATACCCCCAGATTGACCTTAAAATCTGTCTATAACAGCTTCATCCCTGGTGTAATTTTTCCACATTGATTACTTTTTATTGACCTCACAGCATGGGATGTAATCTATAACAACTTATCACACATGTCTGCACCCTCATAAAATAAACATAACTTAAGAAGTGGTATTTATTATTCTTAACTTTTACTATTTTATAATGAGCTAAATTCTGCCCCTCGGAATTTTCGATATTTTCTCTGCCGCTTTTTTTGGGGAAAACCTGTAAGTTAATAATTTAACAATGGTTTCTACTTGTAACCATTTATATACAGTGGTGCCCAGGAACTTTCCCTTTAAGAATATGCTTCTTCCAAGTGCATGAAATCAACCAATATCAAGATAAGAATGCATTCTGGAGGTTGGTGATTTAGCTCAGTTTTTGAAAAGGAATTGTCAAACATGCACAAAATCTTGTATTCAATTTCCTGTAATGTATAAAACAGATGGTATCATGTGCCTGTATTTCTAACACGGGAGAGGTATGGGCAGAAGACTCAAAAATTAAAAGTCATCTTCAGCTATATAATGAGTTCTAGAGACTGACTTGGAAAGAAAGTATATAATTGTATTTAGTTTCTCTAACGGAATTTCAGTTCCATATACACATTTTATATGCACCATTAATAATATACATATATATCCAAATATAAAAGTTATTATACTCAATTTAAATATTGAAATAATAAGGTCCTTGCTAAGAATACATAGTTTCAAATGACAACTGGTGATTAAAGTTGAACCTGCCCAGAATATTTTCTTAATTGAAGGCATGTGATGATTAATTCTCTGCCTTCACAAATGTATTACAATTAAATATGATTCATTATAGAAATTATTAAAAGTTTTTTTAAAAATCCAGAAAAAAATATAGGTTCAAATATGTTAGTATTGCAGTTGTATGTCATGTATTAAAAACCTTTAGTATAGATGAATATATTAAAACCTATGAGACATCCTACAAAATGAGAAAAAGTATTTGCAAGCCACCCATCTCAAAAATGATTACTATTTATGAAATGGAAGTAACTATTTTTGTAAGTCTGTTTTACTTATTTATTCATTTCTTTATTTTAAATGTTCTCATTGAATCGCTGTGTGATTCTACAGAACATCTCAATCAATCTTAATCACCTTTATACTTATTTCCCAACCAGCATTTTCCATAGTCCACCAAATAGAATCCATACATACTTTCATCTGTGTTAATGTCTCTTGTGTCAACATGGTGTCCTCAGTGGCCTCAATGCAGGTTCATACACTGAGAGATAGTCATCCTACACAGGAGTCCCCTGAATTAGGAAGACTAGTTCATCCTCACTAATAGTAATTAGTTGTCAATATTTTTTAAGCAAAATTGGATCAGCTACCCATTTCCCAAGTTCCATTCTGGGATTTGTCTACTTGAATTTGCACAGGTCTTGAGCATGTTGAAACATTACTGTAGGTTCATATGAGCAGGGTCTCAGGGGCCCATAGGATTCTGCTTCACATTGTCACATACCTCTACATTGCCTATTACAATATTACACAATCGTCCCTGAGCCCTGGTTGAGTGAATCTTAATAAAGGAGTCCTGTCGAGGGACCTACACTCCAGAGATTCCTTATCTCCATGACTTGGTCATATGTCCCTTTTAGTGTTTCTGGCCCTTTGTTACATGCAGGAACTTGATTACTGAGAGTTGAGAGATTCATTAGTGAATTCTTTACTCCTTGTCTATGTTGCATGAGCCTTGAATCTAGAGGTCATATTGTACATGTGCTATTTAATTATAGGTAATTCACAGAAAATGTCTGTGTGACCAGCTGTGAGACTCTGTGGTGCTCTCTGTCTGGTGCAAAAGGAGCTTTTTGATGAGAGGAGACTTGGTCTTTTACTGAAAATACAAGGATATTGTGCATTTAGTAAGAAGTTACATTAGTCTAGGAATATGACAGCCTTGAAGATCTCTCTAATATGTATAACTTTCTCAGCCATGTGTATTTGGCTATGATTACAGTAGCACCTCCAAACTTCCTTCCATTGAGTGTGCTCTAAGACCAATTTGATATTCATTGATTGACCCCGAGATAAAAGTGCCACTACTGCACTAGTGTTGAAATTCTGTGCCAATCATCGACGTTGTTCTTTCATTACAAAGCTGATGTTGGGCCATTGATTGATGTTCTCCCTTGGCTACTTGCCTAGTAGTCTCCAGAACCATGAGTTCTATTATTTAGGGGAAGTCGATTCTAGGTCAGTTCCAGCTTCATTCCTCCAAATACGGTCTCTAAAGTATGACATGCCATCAGCAATAGGTTCTTACCTTCAAGTACTGGAAGGCAACCAAGGGTCGTGGCAATAACCCATGTAATGTTAGGAATCCCAAGGACAGTCCTGACCAACAACTCAAAGGAAGGTTTCTCCTGTCTTGCACTGTTTCTTGTTATGTAGCCTTCAGCTATTGGAAATTCACATGGACTCATGTAGATATTGTATGTGAAATCTGTCACTTGATTCCTTCTGGTGTTTTATACTAGTTAAGCATTATTTATTTCTTCTCTCTCTCTCTTTCTCTCTCTCTCTCTCATACCTTCCCTTCATACCTTCCCCATTTAAAATGTTCCCATCTTCCCTATTTCTCCTTGATAATACCAGTCTCCTAAGGCCCCAACTCTCTTGAGCTCCTTCTTTACCATTATCACCATAGTTCCTTCTATAACCTTCCCTTCCCCCTTTTTATCTAATTCTCCCTTAGTAACACCTATCTGCTATTATTCTTCTCTCTTAGATACTTTCTTTGCCTTTATTCTCAGGTTCTTTCCATTTTGCTGGTTATTTTAGTTACATCAGGATACACACTCACATATAAGAGTTTGGTGGTAGGTCTGACATGTGAAAGAGAACATACGTCACTTGATTTTCTGATTCTGTTCTGTTACTTCACTTAACATAATAGTTTCTAGTTCCATCCATTTACCTATAAATGTCATGATTTTATCTTTCTCTACTGCTAAGTAGAACTCCATTGTGTAAATGTAAGATATTTTCATTATCCAGTTGTCAGTTGAGGGACCCTTAGATTTCTTCCATCCTTTAGATATTGTGAAAGAGCAGCAACAAACATGGATGTAAAATTATCTCTGAAATAGAATGTGTCCTTTGGGCATATGGCAAGGAGTGGTAACCAGGTCAAATGGTAGATTTTCTTTTAGATTATTGTGAATAGGAGGGTTTCTTTGTACTCTTTCTGCAATTGCACATTACTATAGGAAGATAGAAAGGCTACCGATTTTGTAGATTAATTTTGCAACCTGCCATTTTCCTGAATGTGTTAATCATTTCTCAGAGTTTTCTGATAGAATTTTTACCATCGCGTATGTATATCATGTCATCTGACAAAAGGATAATTTGCCTTTCTTTCTAATGAATAGTTCTTTAACTTCCTTCTCTTATCTTATTGCTCTAACAAGAGTTTAAATCACTATTTTTTTAAAAAGGAGTGGAGACAGTGGTCAGCCATATCTTGTTTCTGATTTTAATAAAGATGCTTCCAATTTTTCTCCATTTAGAATGATACTGACTATTAGTTTACTGGAGATAGCTTTAATTATGATGAGGTATATTCCCTTCGGTGAAATTTCCTGTAGGGCTTTATTAAATGCATGTTGAATTTTGTCAAAGGTCTTCTCTGCATCTAATTGAGATGGCCATGTGATTTTGGACTTTGAGTCCATGTGCATTCTGACATTTATTGACTTATTATATTGAATCACCCTTGCATCTCTGGAATAAAGTCAATTTGATGGTTGTGGATGATTTATTTGATCTGTGTCTGTATGTGGCTTGCAGCTATTTTGTTGCAAATTTTTGTATCTATGTTTATTAGGGATGTGGGTTGTTTCTTTACCAGATTTTGCTAATAGAGATATGCTGGCTTTATAGACGGAATTTGAGAGTTATCATTCTGTGTTTATCTTTTTGAATATTTTAAGTAGTATTAGATATAGGTCTTCTCTAAGTATCTGGTTCAGTTCTGTGAATCCATCTGGGCCTGGACTTTTTTTGTTTCGTAGATTTTCTGTTATTATTTCAATTTCCTTATATGTTATGGGTCTGTTTAAGTTGTTGATCTCTTCTTGGTTTACCTTTGGTGATTCCCCTGATTTTAGATATGCATCCATTGCTTTCAGGTTTTCAAATTTGGTTTTAATACATCCACCTCAAGTATTCTGAATCTTTTTGTTGTCTGATTTGAAGTTTCCACTTTGATCACTTCTGATTTTATTGATTCAGAATTGCTCTTTCTTTCTTTTGGTTACTTGGGCCAGGTTTCTGTCTATCCTATTTATCTATTCAAAGAACCAGCTCTTGAATTCTTTGATTCTTTGTATTGTTTTCTTTGTTCCTATTTCAGTAATTTTGGGTATTGTTTTTGTTATTTCTTCTTGTCTGTTGGGTTTGTGTTTCATTTGTTGTAGACTTTCAAGATTCTTGAAGTGCAATGTTAAATCATTTATTTGTGCTCTTTCTGTATTTTTTTAATAATAAATGTAGGCACCTGATACTATAAACTTCCCTGTTACGACTACTTCTAAAGTGTCTTAGAGATTTTGTTGGGTCGGATTCTCCTTTTCACCTAATTCCATGAATAATTTTGTTTCTTTCTTAAATTCTCCTTTGACCCATTCATCATTCAGGAGTGTGTTGCTAATCTCCATGAGTTTGTGAATTTAGGGCTTCATTCAGTGTTGATTTTAAGCATTACTACACTGTGGTGTGATAGAATGCATGAAATTATTTCAATTTTTTTGGAATTTTTTGAGGTTTGTTTTGAGCCACAGTCGATTTTGAAGAAAGTTCCATGGGGTGCTGAGTAGAATGTGTATTCTCTTGTCCTTGTGTTGAATACTCGGTAGAGCCTGTTAAGTCCATTTGATGTATGGTATTGTTTCATTCAGATGTCTCTCTGTTTATTCTGTCTGGTTGAACCTATATAATGATGAGAGTGAGAGCTTTGAAGCCCCCTACTATTGGAGAGTTGGGATTAATCTGTGTCTTGACGTCCTGCAGTACTGTTTTTATGACGTTGTATGCGCCAGAATTTGATGCATATATGTTCATTATTGTGATATCTACTGGGTTAATTGTTCCTTTCGTCAGAATAAAGTGACCCTCATTATCTCTTCTAATTAGTTTTACTTTGAAGTCTATGTTTTCAGACATTAGAGTGGAGACTCCTGCTGGTTTCTTAGTGCCATATGCTTAGATTATTTTTTTTTTCCAATTCTTCACTGCAATGTAGTGCTGTCTTTGAGGGTAAGATGCGTTTCTTGAAGACAACAAAAGAATGAAATTTGTTTCTTGATCCTTTCAAATGGCCTGTGCCTTTTGACTGGCACGATCAGGCCATTGAAATTTATAGGTATTATTTAAAAATGTATATTGAATCCTGTCATTTTAATTTCAGTTTTCATCTTTGGTCTAAAGTTGTGGTTCCCCATTTATTTCTTCATGTATTTTCTTTCTGTTTTCCCTTAGGTATAGCAATTTCTTTCTTCAGCTCTTCATAATGCTCCAAGTATTCTCTGATGAGCTGGTTTTCTGGAAATTTATTTCTTTTAAATACATTTATGTCATAGAAATTTTTTTTTCCTTCTTCTACTTTAATAGATGTTTTTGCTGGGTACAGTATTCTACGCTGGTATCAATGATCGTTTCTAATTGGGACTATTTTATTCCAGCTCTTTTGACTTTCATAGTTTGCATTGTCAGCTGTAATTCTGATGGGTTTTCCTTTATATGTGACTTTTATTTTTCCTTTTTTGGCTTTCAGACTTCTCCCTTTATTCTGTATGCTTAGGGTTTTTACTGTAATATAACTTGGGGAGTTTCTTTTCTGGTCCTGTGTATTTGGTGTTCTATGTGATTTTTATACATATATGGGAAAATCTTCCCTTAATTTTGGAAAATTTTCTCCCATAATCTGGTTGAAGATCTGGTCAATACAGTTATCTTGAGATTCTTATGCAATGTGTAAATTTGGTCTTTTCGTGGTGTCCCACATTTTCTGCATATTCCATTCCTGTATTATTTTTCTCAGTTTTCATAATCTTTGCGTGAATGCTCCAATTATTCAGCTTTATCACCCAGTCTTGATATTCTCTTTACCATTTTATTCATTCTGTTTGTGAGGCTTTCTTCCATAGTTTCAAATTAACTTACTGATTTCTTTACTTATTTCTTCATTTCAGTCTGAATTTTCTTTAATATTTCTATCTCTTTTGTGAATTCAGTAAGAAGTATATCCATTTCTTCTTTTCGATCTTTGATTTGTTTGTTTGTCTGTTCTTTAAATTCATTGAATTCTTTGATCCTGTTTATGATTATTCTTTTCAACTCTGTGTCCTGGGTTATCTCTATGGGGTTCTCATTGTAAACTGTTCTATAGGACTTGTGATGTTTGGTGGGAACATATTATTTGGGTTTTGCATAGTATCATTTTTTTTTCTTTGTGATATTAGCATGTGAATTTCTTTTTTATTCTTATGTGAAAATCAAGTCTTCCTGTTTTCAGGTGAGATCTGATTCTGTTTGTTACTTCATTTTTTTTTTTATTGAGTATGAAAAGCTGGTTGGTGAAGGCTTCCAGTTCTTCTGTTGATTTTATGTTGCAGGAATAAGAGCATTCTAGTACAGGTACGCCAGAATTCCTCAGAGGCACAGGTTAGGCAAGAGAAGATGCTCTCGGGCTCTCTCTTAAGGTCTGGGTCATTCAAGACAGGCAGCACAGCACAATTTATAAAAATTAATAGGCAAATGCTGATTTCAGGCTTTCTCAGGAAGTCTGAAAATGTCTGGACCCCCCAAAAAGAGCATAGAACCCTAGCCCTGCAGCAGTGGGAGGGACTTCAGATGGTACCCATGTAGAGTGGTGGGAATGGTGGGATTTGGAGAGTGTATAGTCTACCATAGTCCAGAGACCTGGGGGGCTAACTATAAGAGTGTGCCTTTGCCCAGGAATGGATGGGAAACAGAATATGGGTGGAAGGAGTTTGGAGTATCTATGGTTGCGAGGGAAGTATAAGTTTAGTGGGCATGGTCAGATTTACAAGAGAAGATGGCTGATCACTGGAATCCAGGGCAGGTTGGGGGGTAGAGACTATCTGAATAGAAAGTGATCTCAGAAATGCAATGGCAAGTTGAAGGTGGATACAGGCTGTGAAAGCTCTAACAAGCTAGACTGAAAAATTGAGCTAGTCTGTGCGTAGGATTCATGACAAAGTGGACAGGTCTGGACAAAGAGAGTAATCTTGGTTCTGGGGTGCTAAGAGCAGGAGCCAGCCTGTGCCCAAGGTTAGAAAACATGTAAGGATTTTTATCATGTGAATATTGAGTGTTTCTCATAGGAAAATGTGTTGACCACATTAGTTTCTAGCTCCTTGTGTTCTATTGTGAGGTTCTGGAAACTTGGAGAAGTGTGACCTTAGTAGAGGAAGTATGGTCCTTAAGGGAGGAGCATCCAGGATATACGGTTCCAGATATATTCCTTCTAATTTCTTCCTTACCATGAAGTGAGAAGATTACCTCTGTGACATGTCCTCACTGCCATGAAGACCTGCCTCACCACAGACCCAGTAGCAAAGGAGCTGGTCATGATGACCTCAACTCTTAAAACTGCAAGTCCAAGTAAGTCTGTAGTCCATGAAATTATACTCCTGGCTATTTGGTAACAACAGCAACAAATATCACAACCTCAAATCTACATAGTTTTTAGTAGGTATACATGCAGAATATTATAGTGGTAATATGTTATAGAAATACATTTCAACAGATAAGATTTCATTTTCTATAATTCTTTTGTAAAGTCACAGGAATGAAATAAGCTTGTTATATTTGTTTTGCATTTTGGAAATCAGAAATCATTTTACTCAATTTTAAGTAACATTGTTTATGATAAAGTATAAGGTCAATTATATAAACTATGTATACACTAACACAGAAAATGATGCTTTGTAGACTACAAATGAAAACTTTCAATGACATTTTCTTTTCAAAATCACCTGTATTTTAATGTACCTAGCCACACAAATAATAAAAAGATGCATTAAACCCACATCATATCTTAGTTATACAGTTGAATTCGATCTTATTATGCTACACTTTCTTTTACTTTTAGTCAAATTTCACTTTCAGTTTTCTCTATCAACTGTACAACTCTCTGATCATTTTACAGTTCACTAGTTGGATAAAATACGTTGAGAAAGTTTTAAAAATCTTGACTAAGGCATATGCTTGAAAAATGAATACCACCTCTTTGATTAACTCTGTATTTTTTCCTCAAACTGAATAATATACATTCCATAGTTTAGATGAAAGGATATTATTAAATATAAGTTATTAACTCTATTATAATCAGGATTAACCATGATTACAATTATATCTTGAGCAATGAAAACGTCTCCACAGGCAAAGCATAAAAGGGAAAGAGATTTTATGAAGATTTAATTTGAGAGGGCATTTTATTTGTGAGGCTGTTGTTACCTCTACTTTCAAATAGGAAAGTTAGGAAATCTCATCAAGGATGTGCATGTTTTATAAAGGGACCTTGGCAGAATTTGAAGTTAGACAGTTTTCCCTCAAGTGCCTACTTTCAATTATTATTTTTCCTTTTATCTCTGCAAACTCTTTGAAAATGAGGTCAAGCCATGTTGTCCCAGGTGATCTATTATTTCTAAGAAGGGCCTTGCACACCCAGTGCCTTGTCCTCCCGCCATCTATTCTTACATGAACTGGCTTCATTACACTGACTCAGGAGGAATAGGATTGCCTAACATTTATATTTTGTCCAATTATAAGAATGTTATACGTTTTCTCCTCCAGATTTGCTACTGTGGTTCTCATGCCAATAAATTAAGAAAAATAGTAAAGACAAATGTCCTTTTAAAATGCTTTATTCATTTTTTGTTTTTTTTGTGTATGAGTGTATTGGCTGCATGTGTGTAAGTGCATCTGTGTTGTGTAATGTCCATGGATTAGATAACCCAGAACTAGAGCTGAGTACAGTTGTTAGCTACCATGTGGGTACTGGGAATTGAACCCAGGTCCTCTGAAAGAATAGCCAGTGCTCTTAACTACTGAACCATCTCCCCATCCCTACCCCACCCCCTTTTAAACTATATATAAATTCTTTAAGGTCACATTATTATCCTTTATTCATTCACAGTCTATTTTCAATATCTGCTTAGATGTTTTAAAAATATAACCCAAAAAGGAACTTGTGAGAACAGTCTCTCAGTTCTGAGTGACTAGGGAAAATATATATTCCACATATATATCTCTTAATCTATTTCTATCTCTGTGTGCCGGTTTGTGTAATTTTGCCACAGGCAGAGTTCAAAATCATCTCATAGGTTTAGGCTTTTTTTTTTTTTCTCGAGAGCAATATTAGCCAAGAGATATCCTGGCCTGCTCAGTGCTTACATAAATGGCCAATAGATCCACTACCTCTACGTTTCAGCCTTCAGTTCACAGCAAGAAGCAGTTAACGAGTTCCCGGTGTGCTTCTGAAGGACCGTTCACAGAGGTTACCTAAGGAAATCAGAAACTGCGAATCACATACATGATCATTTCAAATCTTCGAAGGCAGAGCTTCAAAGAAATGAAGAGAGAGACATAGAATAGACTTGGGAGGACTGTTGGTCAATACTAAGTCCCCAACTTTATTTTCCCTAGAATATTTATACAAATATCTAGAGCAGAGGAATTCATTTACCTCCAAGATAAGATTCCAGTTCAAGACCAGCTTTTTACAAGGCAATTCTATGGTTCCATCTCCTCCTCAGAGCTGTTGAAGATAGTGCCATTATTTGTCTGATAAAAATTATATGTCAGAGGGAGAAGCACAAGAATAAGCATACGGGATTTCCAGAGGTCACTTCAGCTCTCTCCTTCCACCATGTCTATCTGGGCAATAAACTCAGGTCTGTACATATAGGTGGGCTTTGGAGACAGGCAGGTCTAAATATGTCTCAATCTTGTGGTTAAGTGGTGGTCTTAGATTGGGGTCTACTGGAAGCAGACAATAAGATTGCATATAAGAGGACACAAAGAAAGCGGAGTTGAGAAACAAGAAAGCCTTGGAAGGATAAACTAAGAAAAGATTCATTAGTGAACACATCACACAACTGCTGAAAATGAGGCTCAGCCCCATTCGGAAACACCGGGAGAAAAATTTAATTTAAAAATTATTGGTTTACTTACCTATTTATTTATTTATTTATTATTTACTTGTGGAGGATTCTGGGCTGGTGTGGCACAGGGTCAGGAGCCATTTTGTTGTTCACACCCGAAATCTGAGAGGAGATAGGTTTTTAGCACAAGGATGAGATTTGAACGTTCCATGACCTTTGGGAGAGGATGTAGGTTCTACAAGATAGCTCTTGTTGTTTTGTGCAAATGTCAGCATTGTCCCTAATTTGACTTTTTGCCTGAATTCCTCTGCTCCAGATATTGGTATAAATATTCTAGGGAAATCAAAGTTGGGGACTTAGTATTGACCGACAGTCCTCCCGAGTCTATCCTATGTCTCTCTCTTCATATCTTAATCCTCACTCCCCGCTTCAGGTACTGTTTGATTCTGCCATCAGGCTCCGGCAGCACAGAGCATATGTTTGTGGTCAGAGAATACCTTGCAGAAGCCTTTCATAGCTTCCAATTTGTGGAGCCCATGGATTAAACTCTGGTGATCAGACTTGGAGGCAAATATCTTTATTCTCTGGCCACCTCACAGGCTGTGGGAGAAAAACTTAAAGCACAGAGTTGTTCCACTTGATAAGAAAAGAATGTAGATATTTTCTGAACATTTTCTTCCAACCCAGATATAAGTCCTGAAATCATTAACTCTCTGGTCTTTTCCAATGAACAGAGTGAGAAAAAAGAAACCAGGTCAGGAGCTTAATAGAAATTAATTAACTTTGAAATGGTCACTGTGAGATACATGGAGAGAGGATCCTGCTGTAATACTGTAACACATGGTGACAGGGCTGAAGTTCTTTCTCCTTGAAAGGGAATACTAATCTGTG
The DNA here is from genome assembly GCA_035773235.1 of Eospalax fontanierii. Lineage (NCBI taxonomy): Eukaryota > Metazoa > Chordata > Mammalia > Rodentia > Spalacidae > Eospalax > Eospalax fontanierii. The sequence continues at coordinate 22,206,659 of CM069552.1, forward strand.
TTTCACAGTGTGGTTTATGAAGATTAGATAGAACAGCATGAGCCAACTATTTAACATAGAGCCTCATACAAATACATAAGCAATGTAATGTATTGTTGCAATTCAATTATAATGCATGGTTGAAATTACCATTAAATATGTCAAGGAAATTTTACAAAATTCCCAAGGCAGACAGTTCTCTGTGCTACATAGGACAAAGTAATCAAAAGATAATATTTAAGGTTCTTTTATAGGAAATAAGTGCTACCTTTGCAGAAGAGTGTAGTCTTAAGGGTAAATCATGAGTCCAGTGTTCAGTTGTAAATGACTATTAACTCCCAGGAATAGAAAGGTCAGATAAAGAAAGGGAAGAAATAAATCAATTTCAATGAACCTTACTAAGTAACTGGAGAAACTGAGAAAAAGTGAAAAATAATTATGATGATGCCTCATGCTAACTATGGCCATGTCTACACTAAAGAAGAAAGTCAATTTAATAACCAAGCAAAGGAATCAAACATAAAAGAGGGAAGAGGTAGACCTAAGAAGCCTTCTAGTGTATGGACATTTACAAACAACCACTCACTAGGAACAGTTATATTTATGTACTTGTACATTGTTTAATGTACTCTATGAGTGTCTGTACATGCAATGTCTACATTTAAATTTTTCTGAGTATGTCAAAATAGGTTTCTTCCATGTATTAATGAAGATTATGTTGCTATGATATTTTCATATATGACAACCAACATGACAAAATACACAATAGAAAATCACTAAGACAAAATAAATTTATATTTAATAGATAGAGTGCTTTATTTCTAAATTAGGTAAATAAAATACATCTTTAAAACTCTGTCAGATCCAAACAGTTTGAGGTTTATCTGGGGGCTAAATTGTTTTATAGATTCATTTATTTTAATTATATGTGTATGAGTGCTTTGTCTGTACAGATATGTGTTTATCATGCACATCCCTAATGCCGTGAAGGGCAGAAGACCATATTGGATCCCATGGAATTGGAATTACAGACAGTTTCAAGTCACAACATGGGTGCTGGGACTCAAACCCAGATAATCTGCAAGGGCAATAAACATGTTTAGCCGATTTACCATTCCTCCAGCCCCCAGGCTGTGAAATTTAATAGTACGCACTTCTATGTGAAAGAGATGAAAGGACATTTAAAACTGGTTTCAAACCATGACTGTGTTCTTTAACAGACATAATCTAGTAACATAGCTTCTTTAGAGTCAGCTTCTAGGAATGGTGATACCACAAGGTAAATCGTTCTTACTACCACAAATTCAGTATGCTTTTGCCACTTCAGTTGAACACTGTTACATTTTTTTTGGTGTTTATTGAATCATGAATCAGAGATAATTCATTGCTAGATACACTGCTGTTTTTTGTTTACATAGTTCAGTGTATGACCCATATGCATTTTGAACGATTCTGAACAAAATCTTATGTAAGAAAACTTAATAAGATAGATGTAAAATTACCAGATGTAGACCAAATGCATAATAATTTACAATATTTATTTATGATTTTCACACATAGCCTTTGGCTAATAACTTCAGAAAATATTTGTCAGGACTCAAAGTTTGGTTTGCTAATTATTTTACTAGGGAATATTTGTATACAATTAATTATATAACTAATTATACTAGCATTGTAGAGCTGCATTTATGTGAAGAAAACAACCAGGAATTAATATCTATAAATAAAAGACATTGCAGGTCAACTGAATGGAGAATATATGAAATTACTTTTTAAGTATTATCAGTGATTATTATGTATTAGGCAAATATGTATCTTATATATAGAGATATGTAAATTATGTTCATGTATGATGTATTTATGCTACTATGTCCAGACTTTGCGAATACCATCCAATTCCACTGACACTATGAAATATACTAGCACTGTCTTCATTTTGTAGATGGGATTATTTTTTATTTCAAGACGTAATTTTAATTTCTCTTATTTTAAACACATCACAAATGTGCTGGTTAGTGTTTTGTCAATGTGACACAATCTAGACTCATTTGCAAATAGAGAATGTCCACTCAGCTCTTTCCTCCATTAACCTAGCCCTTGGGGCACGTTGGTGATGCATTTTCCTGATTATTGATTGGTGGCAACAGGTTCTGCCTATTTTTGTTGGTGCAGACCCCAGGCTGGTGGGTCTGAGCTGAATAAGAACAGTAGCTGAGTGAGCCCAGGAAACTAAGCCAGTAAGCCTCATTCCCCTGGCCTCTTCTTCAGTTCCTGCCACAAGTTTCCTATCTTGAGTTCCTATATTGTTTCCCTTAGAGGATATGCTAAATTGTAAAATGGAATAATCTCTTTACTTCCCAAGTTGCTTTTGGTCAGTGTTTTATCACAACTAAAGAGATGTAAACTAGGATAGGAACTGGTGATAGGAGAGGGGACTTACTGGGATGGATATGACCATGATGTTGTTTGGGAGGAATGGCTTGAGGAGTATTGATGTTGTGCTGATTTGTTGTTGTTGTTGTTTTAATGGTTTGGGCTGCAAAAGTCATTGAACATCCAGATCTTAATGAGCTGTTGTGGAAAATTGTAAAATAATCCTGACATTAATGCAGACAATATCAGCTTGGCCTTTGAAGTTTAAGAGGGAAGTTTAGGATCTCTCAGATTCTGTTAGGGTTGTTATAAAGAATCTGTGGAAGTGAAACCTTTTTTCTTTTACTGGAATAATTAATGCTGGTTATCTGGGTCTAAAGAATTAACTGTGACTAAAAGGAAATCTGAATCACTGAGGTGAAATCCTCTGGTATATATTTCCTCAGGGTCAACACATGGAAACTGTGGTAATGAGAAATCCAAGGCTCTGTTTTAAGCTGATAGTGAAACTTGGTGATGTGGAAGAATCTTCCAAATGGCAGGGTTATTTTTCAACATGAAAGTTGCAGGATTCAAGGAATTATGGAGAATACCTGAGGCTTGGCTCCATGTTACTGGTTTGGAGCTAACGGAAAAAAAAAAAAAAAAAAAAAAAAAAACTATGGACCATTAGTGTAGATGCAACCTCACTTAAAGTACAGACCACAACATACTGAAGATGCCAGCACTGTGGAATGGCAACCACCAACCACGCACAGCAGCAGATATGGTGGGAAACTGGTCTGAGCCTTTGAGACAAACTATGTTTGTTGTGAATGGTAAAGCCATGGAAGTGGACAGCCTGAGACCATTAGAGCTCAGAAGAACCATGAACAGGGTGAAAATACTGTACAGTGTGCTGCAGGACTTGATTTACAGTGTTGGGTTTTTGAGTTTTCTTTGATTTCATAGTAACTATGGCCTGATTCTTCCTTATCAAATTAAAAATGTATGTAATTTATTTTGGATTTTACACAAGTACATCGTTTGGAGAGTTGGGGTTTTTAAAGAGACTTTCGACTGTCTAATTCATACTACTCTTTGAAAACTTCATCAAAATAAGGAGAAAATCAGGGTAGACTTAGATAAGACTGAAATGTGTAGTTACTGCAATATAATTTTTATATCTGAATGTTTATATTGGCCTATGTTCTGGGAAAGTTCCAGAGAAAGACTCAGAAAACCAGAACCATGAAATCCTGGTGGGTGTTTTGAGATGTTTGCTATGAAAGCACTCAAAGAAAATGACTGATTCCAAGTCTGTAAATTGGTAAGATTATTATTGGAACATAAGTTTAACTCAATGCTGTCAAAAGTTGTTTTAGCTAACATTCTTCTGTAATGAGTATTTTATTCATGGTCGATTTAAACCTCTTTTACTCAATTTTATTTTATTTCCTTCAAAATAGTGTTCTTCAAAGGAGTGGCCATCGCTCCTCTATCTGTTGCAAAAACTAGTCATTAAACTTATCTAGCAGTGAATACTAAATATACTCAAAGCTGCCTAGTGTGTATCAAATACTTATTCAGGTAAGCATGGGTGGGCTCCTGTAATGTCTTGAATACTGAATTAACATGTTTGAAAACCAGAGTTAATAAATAATCATAGGAAATTCAACTTCAATTATCATTACTAATGTTTGCATTTATTTTTGCAAAACAATTGACATCTAATTAGCATGCTAACATTCACTTGCATTTAGCTATTTGTTAGATATCAAAACCATCTTACTGGAGTTATTTATTTAGGATAAGTATATGAATAATCATAATTAACTTAAACCAATACATCATACACTTCTCAAACATTTGTTAGAACAGTGTTCATGGAACTCATTCAATCATTCATTCTTTAAAATATATTGAAGATTTTTCTAGGCAAATAATTTCAGAACACTTCTATATTACTTGTTTCAAAATACTAAACTGAAGTGCTCAAGAATATATCTTATTAAGTAAAACTACCTTTGCCTAGATGTCCCTTATGATTAACATAGCTATAATATTTGTTTAATTTTTATTAGGTATTGTTACTTTTTATTATATTTGTTTACAACTTGACCATTCCCAATGGATATGCATCTAAAACCCTAATACTGATGTTTCTATTTCAGCTTTATATCTCTAATTTATAATATGATTTTTCATAAAGTAATAAAATCAGCAATTCTATTAAAGATAATGAATTACCTCTTAGTGTAATTTGTTACTAAACTGGACACTTTTTATTCTCCTTACATACAGTAAATTCAATCAAAACTCTACCTTGTTATTAGACAAATTTTTGATAATAAACATAGCTTAGTCTTGTCTAGCTAACAAGAGCCAACTGTATGCCCTCTAACCTTTAGTCCCTCATCTTTAAAGCAAGAATTGCATTGCCTGCTTCACAGAATGGTAGAAAATAAAATCATAAAATAAAAAAAAATCACTCAATAAAAATCATAAAAGATCCTTAAGGCAGTCTGCAGAATTTGTGCTTCCTTTGCAAAGGAATAGGAAAACCTTGACAATCAGAATACATCTGCAGAAAATCCACACCAGTCTCAGAAACTTATTCCAAATCATAGCACCTGTTCTGCATCTGCTAGAGGAAACATAAAGGTCCAACCATTTCTAACACCATTCAGAATCTTCCAGTTACTTGGTTCTGGAGAGTCATGACTGGTGAACAGAGGTCCCTTGGCTAAATTCACCTGTAGTTTGGAGTTGCTTGGGTTCAGTTGCTCTGTCCAGTTTACTGTGTCCCACGTGCATGGTGTGCTTCCTGGTTCAGAGTATTCAATATTTATAAGAAGGTATAAGAGCCAGGAATAAGAGTTCTATCAGATGAAAGAACTAAAATCAGCAAGCCAACTATGTCTGGAGACTAGTATTTCTATTGTTGGTCAGGTCAACAGCACATCAGAAGACCAGAAGACGGAACGCAGAAGCAAGAGTTCATGTCCGCGTTAGCTTCCCCTTCAATGCTCATAGAGTGCATGTTGACCAAGGGAACAATCTGTCTGTTTAAACTACTTCCAGTGAAATAAGTTCGGGGTCTCATTCGTCAAGGCCTTCTGTCTGATTTAATTGCCATGTGTGTGTGTGTGTGTGTGTGTGTGTGTGTGTGTGTGTGTGTTTTCAATCTGTGTATTCAAAGATCAATCAGTGATGCCAACTTGCACATACTCAGACCTTTGCCAGTCCTTAACCCTGAAGCTAGATCAAGTCTGATGATTTGCTTCTACAAAACAGAATCCAAAAGAATGGCAGCTACTAGTACTGGAATTAGGTGGTAAAAAAGCTCTTGTTCAACACCACCTACTTTCTTGCTGTTCCATTCTCATAAAAACCAACTGCTATTTTTCTGTGCCACTCTATGGAAAGTCCATATGCCAATGAAATGGGTAATGCACCCAGCCAACAACCAGAGAGAAATGACAGCTCTGCAGCCAACAATCCAAAGTGAACTTCATCTGATATTATTTTAAAATTTGAAATAAATAATACAGAAATACAATATCCCCAATTTTGTGACATTTAACAAAGGAATACTTAGAAGTTTTCTAGCATTAAATTATTATTTTGTTAAAAAATGCTCTTAGTTAATAATTCAGTTCACAAAGTTAAAAGAGAAAACTAGAAGAATAAAGGATTGAAATCAAGAAGAATTAAAGTAGTAAAGTATATAAACTGATCAGGTATGGTGGTGCATGCCTTTAGTTCCAGGATTTGGGAAGCAGAAGAAATTTATATCTCTGAGTTCCAGATTAGTCAGGGCTACATAGTGAGACCTTGACTCAAATGAATAAATAGATAACACAATTAAGTAAACAATGCAGAAAAAATTAGTAAAAAGGGTCAAAAGCTTTTCTTTAATTTATAGATTATTGAACAATGAGCAGGCTTGATAAAGAAGATAATGAAACATGTGATAAATAATATCAATGAAAGGTCATTGCATGCCCCATCAGTGCTCAAATGTGAAAAGAAGCAGTTCTTCAAAAACTATAAGCTAGTAAAATTCACAGAGAATAACAATAAATGGATAATCCTATAATTACTAAACACTTTAAATGTGAGTTTTGATTTCAGATCTTATTCAGTATAATCAGACCTGGACATGGTGTGTCAAATCTGTAATCTGAGCCCTTGGGAGTCTAAGCCAGGCTGTCTGTGAACTGGAAGTCAACCTGATCTACACTGAGAATTGAGTACCAGCCTGTGCTACATAGACAGAATTTCAAACTGCATACATATGCATTAAAAATTATTTAAAAGAAGTTATCCTATGACACTGCTCTTTTTTTTTAGGTTTCATAGGTTAATGGAAAAAAAAATGAAAAATCCTTAATGCCACAAATGGACTCCCTATCTTGAGGCTGTTGAACAGGGTTCCCAGAGACCCTCAAGCAATACTAGTCATTCTGCCTGCTCTTGTTTATGAACTGGATAGTAAGACTCTATTGCTGAAGACACTACTTATAGGAGATGTAGAACAAACAAGGAAAAATCAAGCTGGCGCTGAGCTCAGAAACTCATCTCTACTCATTAGCATTGAGAGTACTAGAAGTTGCTCTGCATGCTACTGGAAGAAAAATTATAATGATCAGACTTACCCACCTGTGAATCCTGTGAACTGTAATGGCATTTGGCCTGACCAAGTACATGCACAAATATTATGGGAGTAACCAGTCACTTTTTAAAGCCTGCTTCCTAGAATGGATCTCATACCTAACATTGGCAGAGGGGGCCTAATACTAGTTTTCTAAATGTTTATAGTATTAAACTGACTCCTAAAGAATTATTGTTACACCCATAGCTCATTGAATCTCTGAACTCTCACCAAAGAATTTTCCTTATGTAACAGATGGTGATGAACACAGAAACCCACTACTGGCTACCATCAGTGAGCAAGAGCCTTCAGAGTGCTTAACCCTGATTTGGGCCCCACATCAATGTTCTGAGACTCATGGCTCAGGTATATTTGTAGAAGAGGGCGTAGAAAAATTACGAGTTAGAGGTCCTGGATGAACACCATCAAGCAAAGTGTCCCAGTTAGCTGAGGTTTAATCAGATGAACCTACAGCAGTGCTGACATCATGCACAGGTCGCATACAAGTTCAGATCAGAAAAAAAAAAAATCCCAGTATGAGCACAGGGAATTGGGTAAGGAGCTCCAACTCCTCTTAAGGAAACTGTGACAATGGATAGCTGCTTGCAGGGCAGAGAGAGTCTTTTTTCAGCATGATACTCTTGATGCGTTAACCAAGCTCTAGTTGATGGACCCACAAATGAGACTCTGTGACAGAGTTCATTAGCTTGGAAGTGAGGACAGAGAATGAAATCTAAACACCATCAAATTGTATTGTATGAAAAGAATCAATAAAAATCAAAAACCAATGAACAAATTAGGAAGAACATTTGTCTGTGAATACCACATAGAGGTCACTCTGAGAACTGTAGTGTGGTCCATCCTGCACAATTCTTAAGTTTAATGATCTCTGTTCATCATGGGTACCAAAATCATTGTATCCATCTCCTCGAATGCCTCCTCTTCCCTTGCATCTCCCATAATTTATTCTTCGCTTCCTTCTGGATTTTTCATCAAGAAACCTGGGACTTTATTTATTCTACTCTTTTCTTCTGTGTCTATAAATATACCAACACTCAGAGCCAACTAACAAAAAGAAAGAATTTTTTTTTTTTAAATCTGACTGGGAAGCACATCAGCACCTTCCTTGTCTTTGCTCCTGTGTTCTGCCATTCCGTTCTGGGAGTCTGTGGAGAATAAGAAACGAGAAAAGAAAAACAATAGAATACAGGATATTATTTCCACTCTCTGTGAGCATAGGCAGGCATCTTTGCTGCATCTCTTGTGTGAACTAGAAGGTTTCACTCTTCTCTGCCTAGACTAAAGACCATATTGTTTTGGGTCTGCCTGAGTCCAAAGTGTGAGATACCATAAACAGAGTAAAAAACAATATGTGGGTGACACTTAAATTCTGTTCTTTCTCAAAATGTCTACAGCCACTGTGTGTGAAAAGGCCTCAAATAGCTACAAGATATATCCTGTTTAGCTTGTATAATTGTGTTCAGTCAGGGAAAGAAAACCACATTTTTCTCCTAAAATGCAAATATGTCTCAAATTTCAAGTTTTTCCTAATGTTTTTTTCCATTTTCTTTCATGATAAAAAAGAGAAACAACTGATACAATGACACTCAAAAACACTTTAATTGTTTCAGTGTATAAATCTGCTTTCATAAAATAATGAATACTCATTTTCTGGGCAAAATATATTGCAGAAACACATGGCATGCGCTACTTCTGGGCAACATAAATAATCTCACAATAGAGAAGCACAGTTTACTACCTGATACATACCATAATAGTTTTTTGTTTGTCTATTTCCTTGTAAGATCTTACCAGAAAATACAGGACAAAAATGGAAAATAGTGTGCCCCAAAGCCAATGATAAATGTTTGTTATTTTGAGATACATTATAGAGGGTACTGGACTCAAAAGGGGTCCGACTCAGCCACTGAACTGAAGTGATTTGTCTGTATTGAGACAGTGAGATTTAACTCAACAATAATATTCCCCAGATGCTTCAAGTAAAAAAACAAAAAGTCATCAAAATCAATATGAGCCTATTTTTATAGAAAACTGTGCTTCATAAATAGCGCCTCCTTCATCTTAGAAGTTCAGAGAACTGAAGCTGCTTTATTTTGGGCTTGCCACTTGTTCATGAGTGCTTTCGCTCTCTCTCTCTGTCTCTGTCTCTCTCTCTCTCTTTCTCTTTCTCTCCTCAACTCTCAAACATACATGACAGGCCAGAGATATTAAGGTTTCTATAACTATTTTAAAATAGTTAAAAAAAGATCATTGTGAAGATGTCCATAGTTCACTAAATAAGACATGTTTGTTATGTTCTTTTCCAAGTTAAGCATTTAAAGAGATATAGAGCTCAGGGTAAAGTAGAGCAGAGAGAATGTGGTAATGTGATCTTACCTGACAAAGTCAGATAATTTGCTGCTGCTAAATCTAGTTGGGACTGGATATCTTGTCACGAGCAGTTCTCTGATCTGGTTTATTTGTTAGTATTCAAAAAGTACTCAGATGGGGACCTTTGAAGAACTGTATGTAGCATCAGGTCAGGGAAATGATGTCAAGATTGTTCAGTGGAAATTGGACTTTATTTCTTGAGCTTCGTTGTAGGGGTCAGTGCAGGAAATGGAAAAAAGAATTCCTAGGAACCTCTGCAAACCAGGATGGTGGCTATGCCCAAGGAGATGAAGTTCTGACAGCAAACAGGAAAGGAGATGTCTTTTTAAATGGAGGGGGAGCAAGAGTTTCAACTACTTGGAAACAACTTGGAAAGTGTCATGATATTTCATTCAGGTTTTCAGAACATGAAAACCCATGGCTGGCTCGTTATTTTACCAGCAGGATAACACTGACCTCTGTATGATACATTGTTCTAAATTTGCACATATTACATGAAAATACAAATGGCATATCAACCCTTAGAAACAAGAGATTAAAAATTGCTTTTGTTTTCATGGTTTGTCTATTTGTGTTTGATGGTAAATTTCCTATTTGTTTAGAGAGTTTTAATGAAATGTATAAGAATTTTCTGGGGACGGTAGCTCATACTTCTATGGAAATGGAGTCAGAAAATAGTGAGTTTAAAGTCACTCTGCACACAGAGTAAGACTCCATCAGAAAAATAAAACAAAACAAGAGCTAACAATGTAGCTCAAAGTTAGAGAGCTTACTTAACATGTGCGGTTCCAAGTGAAATCCTACCAGAGTAAAATGAACATAATAAGAATAATTAGATCTCTTGGAACTGAGAAATGGCTCAGAGGTTAAGAGCTCTGGTTGTTCTGGCAGAGGACTTGAGTTCAGTTTTCATCACCCACATCTGTAACTCAGGTTCCAGGGCATCTGAAGGCCTCTTCTGACCTCTGCCTCTCAGGCCCGACATGGGTACACTTACATACAAGCAGGCAATACATTTATACACAAAAATGAAATAAAAATAATTTTAAAAAGAAATTAGATGTTTCAGATGTATATACAACTGAGAGATGCCCAACCATATTTGACACACCTACAGTTGAACCTCTATACCTAAGATTCATGGACCATGGATGAATGAAGAGTAGAGAGAAACCTAATGCATCCCTCAACTCTCCCGGTGAATTATACAACATAGTGCTGTGCACACAGAAGGCCATAATTTGTTTCAAAGAACAAGAGGCTACAGAAGATGTGTCCCTGAATGGTACTCCTAAATTAAATATCACCCTCCCATTCCTCAGGGACCATTGTGGTAGAGGGGTAGAAAGATTGTAAGAGCCAGGGAAGGTTCATGAACTGGGAGAAACAGAAGCTTTTAGGTCACTGGAAGGTTGAGGTAATGTTGGCATTGAGCACAGGACACATACCCGCTCAATTACACCAGGGTCCAGAGTGGAATGAAAGAAATTGGTGGTGGTCCAGACCTAGAGACTAATTGGAAACTGATTACTGCTGGGAGAGGAAGAGTATTCCTTACTTATGAGCTTAGATGGGCTGACCAGACTCCAGTGGATGAATTTGCACTGAGGAAAACCTGGAACACATGCTTGACTGGGTAGGACTTGATTGTATGAGGTATGGTGGGGATTTGGCGGGGGCAGGTTGGAGGAGGGAGTCAAATTTGCTTAAGAAATGTTGTATTATGTTTACAAGATCTCAATAAAAAAATTAAAATAGATATCATATGCCTTATTTGGTTGTAATTATGCTAAAAGGAAATTGATAACTGTAATTGATCATATAGGGTCATGTACAATTTACCCGATCTTAAATCCTCTGCATTTGTGCTATGCATGGACAAGAAAACCAGAAAGGCATATTGAATAGGCTGACATATGAAGCATCAATAATATTGTAATTATTCAGAAGAAAACAACTACAATTCTAATTGCTAGCCAGATAGAAGGATATACTTTGCTACTGGAAGTATAAATTAGTGCATACCAAGGTCAATATATAAACTCATTATGGCAAAAATGATATTTATTGAGATCATCATTTTAAATGAATGGTTTTACAACAGTGTCAGTTTTTTTATATAAATCATTTTAAGAATCGATGTAGAGGATAGAGAGAATGATGAGCAACACTATCGTTAACAACTCTAAGAATCTGTTAGCATCTCTGGAAGGATAAGCCAGGGGTAATTGGAGAGTAGCTACCTATGTGTCAGGTCGTGACTCCAACTGCAGCTGCTGTGCCAGCTGTGATTTCTTTACGTGATCAGATTAACACATCTCCTCATACCTGATCTGCAGCCTTTGATTTTTCAAATGTATTTTCCTCTATCCTTGTCCATAAGGACAACCAGAAGCAATTTGCTTTCAGCTGAGAAGGCCAGCAGCACATGTTTATAGTTCTACGTCAGGCATATGTTAATTCCCCATTGCTGTGTCATAGCTTAGTTCTAAGGAAATGTACTAGATCACCTACCTCTTCTACAAGACACCATGCAGCTTCACTGTATGGATGATTTGGTACTGACTGGACCAAGCAAGCAGGTGGTAGCCATCACTTTTCACTTGTTGATAAAATGTAAATTAAGTTAGAGAATTGGAAAGTAAACCCAACAAATTTCCAGAACCTTCTACCTCAGTGAGATTTCTAGGAGTCCAACGACGTGGGCTTGGACAGATAGTCCTTCTAATGTGAAAGATAAGTTGTTGTACTTGCCCTCTCCCAACACCAAGTAAGGAGCACAGCCCCTAGTAGACCTATTTGAATCTATTTGAATTCTGGAGGTGGCACATCCTTCACTTACGTGGGCTACACCAACCTATACACCAAATGACTTGAAAAATGCTAGTTATGTGTGGAGCCTGGAACAGTTAGTGTTTTTGAACAGGTTCAAGATGCTCCTCAGGATGCTCTGCCATTGTCATAAATACAAGATACCCAATGATGTTTGAGGTGTCAATGGCAGATACAGATATTATGTGAGGCCTTTTTCTGGCACCCATACATAAAACAAAAGAGAAGTCTTTGGTATTTCAAAGAAAGTTCTTGCTGTCATCTGTGGGTAACTACTCTCCCGTTGAAAAAGAGCTCTTGACCTCTACTTCAGTCTTATTTGAAACTGAATGCTTGATAATGGGCCACCAAGTTACCATGTGACCTAAGCTGTCTTTTATGCTGCATATTATCAACCTTATCAAGTCATAAATAGGTTATACACAACAATAGCCATCATCACATGGAAGTAGTACATATGCAGTTATACCTGGGCAGACCTGAGGCCAGAAACAAATTACATGAAGTACTTGTTCAGTGCATAATACTTCTCCCTTTGTTATAATGCCTTCTGTTCCCAAATATCCATATATGGACCTTCGGGGTGTGCTCTGTGATTGGTTGATTGAGGAGGAGAAGAACAGGGCTTTGTTACAGATGGTTCTGCCTGCTATGCAGTCTCTTCACAGAAATGAACATCTGTAGCCTCACATTCCCTTCTGGAACAACCACAAAGGGCACATGTGAATGAAAATCTTAACTTGATGCAGTACACATGGCCATGTATTTAGCTTAGGAGTAAAATTGGCCAGATATGTGATTATTATGAGCTGTAAACCATGCTTTGGCTCAGTAATCTGGGACTTGGACAGAGTACAATAGAAAATTACTAAGAAAGGCATTTGGGGAAGGAACATGTGGATTGTTCTCTCCAAATAGGCAAAGGATATGAAGATGACTGTTTCCCATCATTATGTGCTGAAAAGAGGAGGAGTTTAATAATCAAGTGAATGTGGTGACTTACTCTGTGGACAGTCCCTCTGTTTCTCTGATCATCCCTGTTATTTCCCAATGGGCCCAACAACATGGGTTTTCATTATTAATGCTGAGTCATATCTTCAAGCAGCAGAGACCTACACCTAACCCCTGATATAGCACTATTCTCTATGGTGATCACTAGGTGACATGGGAGGAGGTTGACTGCACTGGATAATTTCCATCATAAAAGAGAAGTGTTTTGTCCTTATTTTAACATATATTTATTTCAAAGTGAGCTAATTCAATAAATCATATATATATATATATATATATATATATATATATATTCAACATGTGTACATATTCAGTCATTTTGTGAGTTCTTTTCCTCTAGAGAATCCTGGAAAATACACATGTTCCCACAATAGAATAAAGAAAAATGCAGATGACTGATTATTATATGTTTGGAAGTATTTTTTAACAAGATCGTACAGGACTGCTCATTTCTGTACCCACTCTCTCATTTTTGTAACTGGTTGCATTGACTTAGCTGCTTTTCATAACTGCCACCTTTTAATACCCATACAATCCACTCTGTATCTCCTTCACTTTCAACAAGCAGTTCAGCAGGTTTGGGTTCTTCCCCTGGAGGAGTGACCCACATCTTCATTCATGAAGGGACCGGAGCACTTATCCTTCTTTAATTATTTTGTTGTAGTTTCCCATTGATACTCATCAGAGGACATGCTAACACTAGACCTCCCTAGAGGAACTCCTGAACTCCAAACCCATTCTTTTTTTATCTTATAAAGAAGCAAGAAGTTCAATTTATTCCTGGTAATCTGGATCAGTGCTCCTATTAACTAATACTGCAACTCTTTCTGTTAGCCTGTTAACTAAATGGCATCAGGATCCCAACATTACCAGGGGGAAACGGAATGCTTTCTGTATGCATGTGTGTTTGTGCTACTGACACATGGAACCAAAACCTATGGAACTAAAACTACTAGGCCAGCAGAAATTAGGTTGTAAGAATAGGACGAAAAAATGCTAATGAGTCACCAGAGGCCATGTTGAGTGATGCCATGCCAATTTGCATCCATTGAATACTGCATCCAAAAATCCTGGCTATAAGGGCAACAGTGCTATATGTAGAATGCTGATTCATAGCATATGCAGCTTTTTGGGGAAACCTGCCCCATATGGTCAGGCTATTGTTTTCCACATGGCTGACTCTGTGATTGTGTCCTTTCATGTAAGCCCATGATTTTTCTGAGTAAGCTGCATTAGGATGGCAAGAAATGTAGCAACACCAGTGCGTTTCATGAGCATGAGCCCAGTGACTCACTTGTTTTGACTGAGACTTGAGTTTCTTAGTCAAAAGCAATACTGTGTTGAATATTGTTATTTTGGATAAGGCACTCTTTAAGTCCACGAATGGTGTAGTTTTCATATAAGCATCAGATGTAGAAAAGGAAGCCAATACCCAGAAAAATTATCTAGTCCAGTGAGGACTACCCTTTCTATGATCAAAGTTGTCCAAAGCACTCAGTCTCCTACCAGATCACTGGCTGGTTACCCCAGGGAATGTTTCCATTCTGAGGATTCAATGTTTACCTTTGCTGCTGCCAAATTTAACCTTCTGCAGCCATAGCCAGGCCAGTCTTGGAGAGTGGAAGTCCATGTGTTTAGCACATGAATAACCTCCATCATGGCCACTTTGCTCATGGGACTATTAGATAATAACAAACAGGACCCAGGAAAGAAATTGACTATGGTCCACACAATGCATCCAATTTACAGTATTTTTATTTCCTCCTCCACTGAGGTCAACCTTTATGAGCGTTCCCATGTGGCACACATATCCACACACAACTTCCCCAAATGTCTTCCTCACTGATTTTCCAATCATTCCCCTTCCAAGTCCATTATTATGTAGCCAAATCTTTGGGTACCACACAGAAACCAGTGTATAATTCCATTACTGGCAATGTTTTTCTGTAAAGGAGAATGTATAATCATGTGTTCTACCCAAAGTTGAGCTGACTCTCAAGATTTTTCCTTTGCCACATCCTTCTAGATTGTTCTATAAAAGAACTGTAATGTACTAGTTGTCCACATTTGGGTGCTGTCTGTTTGGCATGTAGAGTCAACTGAAACCAGGCGTTAGCCTAGTCTTCCTCTGCCCAGTGATCATAAAGCATACCTTATGTGCCAATAATGGCATACTTGGGAACAGAAATCATTGTAGCAATAATAGGAATCATAGGCAATTGACCAACTTCTTCATGTAATGTTCTTGTCATTTCAGGACCAGCACATGCCCAATCACATAGGCCCAATTTTGATTTCATGATGGACTGATGTTGTGAATGTCCAACTTTATGTCCTGGTAGGTCAAATAACACTGAGATGATGGCAGAGCAGGTAGGTCTCATGGTCATTTTGTGGCCCATTATCAAGTGTTCAGTTTCCACCAAACCCCAATAACAGGCCAAGAATGTTCTTTCAGAGAACAGTTGTCTAAGGATGACGACAAAGCCTTCCTCCAAAATTTCCAAGATCTTCCGTGTGATTAACCTATGGGAACCAACCATGGACTCCAAATAGCATCCTTCTCTGACAGAGACACCTAGAGTAACATTGGTCTTTCTGAGTCATATGTCCCAAAAGACTTCTTTTCTAGGCCCCACTAAAACTAAGAGCTTTCCATGTCACTTTTCATATGAATGACAGTAACACACCCAAGTTAAAATGTGGTGCCTCCAAAATCCAAGTAAGCTCATTAAGCTTCATATTTCCTTCAGGGTGGTAAGTGAAGCCAGATGCAACAAATTCTCTTTCATCTTAGAAGTAATATCTTCATGCCCTACAATACTAGATTCAGAAGTTTAACTTAGCTAGAAGCTCCTTGAATTTGCTTATATTTGTTTAACAACTTCTGATGCACATACACTTTATCAACAAGTACAGAATGGTGACAATTTCTGCTTAATCCATATAATGTCATCAATATAGTGAATCAGTGTGATGCCTTGTTGGAGAGATATGTGAAGAAGTTCCCTTCAAACAAAGTTTTGAGACAGGGCTAGGTAACTAATATAGTCATAAGGTTTAAAAACAAATTAAGATGTAATGATGGCCTTGTAGCTGAAATTTCTTCTGGTGGTCATTATGGACAAGTCAGAGAAAGGTATTTGCAAGATCAATAGCTGCATACCACGTACCAAGAGATGTGTTAATCTACTCAAGTAAAGAAACCGTATCTGCTCTAGCAGCTGCGATTGGAGACTCTACTTGATTAAGCTTATGGTAATCAGCCTTCATTCTTCGTGATCCATCTATCTTCTGCATAGGACAAATAGGACAGTTAAAGTGAGATGTGGTACGGTACACTGTCCCTGCAACATTTAAATCCTTGATGGTAGCACTCATCTCTGTAATCCCTCCAGAATGTAATGCTGGTTTTGGTTCACTGTTTTTCCTGGCAGAGTCAGCTTGAATGCATTCCATTTGGCCTTTCCCATCATAATTTCTCTCATTCCACAGGTCATGGAATTAATATGAGAATTCTGGCATCTTCAAGTATATCTTTCCAAATTATTCATTTTGGGGCTGGGAAAATAAAACAGGATGGATTTGGGGTCTATTTTACCCACTGTGAGAAAAGCTGTGGCTAAAACTCCCTTAATTATTTGACCGATGGGTCCCTATTTTAACAGGAGCTCCAGAATGCCATTTGACATCTCCTGGAATCAATTTCAATTCAAGTCCACTGTCCATTAGGTCATGAAATATGATTATTTCTTTTCCCTAATGTACACTTACACTAATAAGAGGTCTTTAGGAGAATAAATAAGTATTTTGTACTGATCCAATGTCATTCTTAAAGGGAATTTGGTCTTCCCTTCATTTGAAGGACTCTGGGTTTGTAAACCAGCTCAAGTCTAGAAATTGTCTGAGTTACCATGATTGTCTTTGTTGTAATTCAAGAAAAGTTTTCATTGAGTCATTCAGGAACTTTGCTGCCATTTATCCTTGCTAGTCTAAGTTCCAATTAGACCCATTGCATTTAAGTTACACACCTTGACAGTCACTATTGCCAATATCTGCTGTAGCATAGAGTAAAGAGTACTAATGAATTCCTAGTGTACCATGGCACATGGCCCACAAATCTGTTTCTTATGGTAATAAGGAAATACATGTCATCTGGACCCTCCCAATGTAGAGGGCTGTATTATACACAGCAATACCATGCAGGTGTTTCCCAGACTTAGCCTGGTTCACTGCTATATTCTATCAGACCGTTAAAAAGGTACGAGCACTTATGCTCTGCAAATTTGTTGTATCAAATAGAAAATAAAGGAAAATAAATAAGTCCATTCTATGAATCCAGAATCACTCTGGTGCCAAAACCAGATAAGGGGACAACAGAAAAACACAAGAAAAATATAGGTCAATGTTCTGATGTAGATGAACACAAAAATTCTTAATAAGTACTTGCAAACCAAATTCAAGCTCATGCTAAAAAGAACATTCATCTCGCCATAGTTGGCTTCATTCCAATGATACGTAGATGGCTCAGTATATGCAAATCAATACATTCAATACATCATATAAATTGATTGTAGCATAAAAGTCACATGATCATTGCAATAGATAAAGGGATGCTCTTGAATAAAGCTCAACATCATTTCCTGGTGGAAACCTTGAAAAAATTTGGGAATGCAACATAATAAAAGACTTACCTATAGACCTATTTTTAAAACAATGAAGAGATGAGGAAGACTTAAAACGGCATAAATTAAGGGAGGATAAATAGTTATATTTCCAATACAACCTGCAGATTCTTCAACATATGGTTTTGTCAAAAATGAAATCTTCCTCCAAAATTCCAATGACCATTCAGTGTGTAGGTTTTGTACATGTTGTTCCAAGTGCTGTGAGATCATGTGTGCAAATGTTCTATTGTGTCCACAAAACACTACTTCATTGCTCTTAACAATCTTTTTATAACCTCTTCCGAAATGATCTCTGAGACTTGATAGGGGAAAATGAGGGAGAAATTAGAAGTGAGCAAATATGAGATTAACTTGATTCTATTGACATTCTTTTAATTTCTTTTTCTTGTATGCGTATGAATGTTTCACCTGTATGTGTGTTAAGTTCGTTGTGTGCAAGTGATGCCAATGGAAGCCAAAAGAAGCTGTCAGATCCCCTAAAACCACAGTTAAGGACAATTGTTACCATGTGTGTGCTGGAAACGGAGCCCTGGTTCTTTATGAAAGCAGACAGTGTTCTTAATTGCTCTGACATCACTCCATCCCCCAATGTTGTTCTTATAGAAACAGAAAAAAAATTTGCACTTCATATGAAGGCACAGAAGACCCTAAAAACAATCTTAAAACAGTGAAAAATGCTAGAGATATTTTCTAACCTGAGTTCAAGCTGTATTAGAGAACCATAGTACCAAAACTTCAGGTTTATTACCAAGAAATATAAATTCATAGCAATGAAAAGAAAACTCAGAAATAAGACCACTCATATGCAACCATCTGAGTTTTGGTAAAGATGGAAGCAAAGAGATTGGAGAAAAGGCAGATTCTTCAACATACAGTTTTATCAAAAATGGGTACTTACATGTTAAAGCATAAACAGAGGTCTCTCTCTCTCATCGTGTATTAAACTCAACCCAAAATATTTCAAAGGCCTCAATGCATGTCTGAAGCTTTTAAATTATTAGAGGAAAAATGGACAATACTTCAACCTAAGTCCATAGTCAAGGATATGGTGGGAAAGACTCTGAATGCTTAGAAAACAATATAAGGAACAGAGTAATAGGACTTCGTTAAATTAAAACAAAACAAAACAAAAACTTCTCTAGAGCAAAGAACACACCGAGGCTTGAGGCAGCCTAGAGGACTGGAGGAAATCTTTGCATACTAGACATCAGACAGTGACCTAATAACTAGACAATAAAGAACATATAACAAAAGAAAAAAAATGGCAAATATCTCACACCCAAACCACCTAATCAATAAATGGATGAATGAACAGAAGATTCTGAAAATGAAGTGCAAATAATAAACAAACATGAAAAAGATGCTTAGTACACTCAGCCATCAGAAAAGTGCTGATTAAAAATTACATTGAAATGCAACCTCAACCCATTCAGGATAATTATAATGAAGGAACAAACTACCTGAAGGAAAATCTCGGTTTCCATACCTTGAACCCCAACTTTGCTGTAAGAAGCCAGATAGGCTTTTGCGCCAGTTCCCTGCTGGCAATGAGGGTAATCTATTTAGAGGGAGGCATGTTAAGAACAGGAGGCAGAAATAGAATAGGCCGATTTACTAAGGGTAAAAAGATCCCAGCGAAAGTAATTAGTTTCTGTCTTGGCTAAATTCCCAAAATATCCTTGCACCTCTTGGTAGCTTGGTAGTCTGTGCTGACCACCAGAAAAGCAAAAGTATTTGGAAGCTTTGATGAGATTCCTAAATGATTTGGGAGTTAACTGTTCAGAGCAGGGAGAATTACAGTTGCAAGAACTGTCCTTTAAAAGCAAACTTCTGGTCATGAACATAGAATCTCTGGCCGGCATTAGGAAGAATTTCCAGTTTTCTTGTCAAACACGTGGCCAAGGGTCCACTCCTCCAACAGCAGGTTCAACTTAAGTCATGCTAAAGAATTAGGAGGAATAATTAGTGCACTAATGAGATGGTGAATGTTATTGTCCAGAGGCCTTGCCTTCCATTGCTGTTGCCTATGGTCTAGGCCACAGATCGCTTCCTGTAAGTCTGTCTGGTTTTCAGAAATCTTCAGGAAAGCATTACCTCTTCTTTCGTTCTTCTAAGCATCCCTTCCCATTTTTTTTTTTTGTTTGTTTTCCTGTTTGTGTGTGTGTGTGTGGCTTTCATTACTCTTTCTCTAAAGTTCCATTTCTTCTGCCACGTGACTGATAGGCTGCCTCATGTCTGACCTTCATGCTGGCTGTATAAAGGCTTGATTTTATGCCATTCCTTTTTCCTGTTCTCCTCCATTCTCCTCTTCAGGGCGGCTTCTGGGATTTACAACTTGCCTGCTCTGAGAATGTATCTTTTTACATTACTATTAACTTCCTAAAATTTCAAAGAAAGAAAGAAAGAAAAGAAGAAAGATAAAAAGAACTACCATATAGATAATCTCTAGCACTCCTTGGCCTATACTCAAAGGACTCAAAACAAACAAACCAAAGACTTATCTACACACTCATACATTTTTCAACAATATTCACAGTAGTTGAGTTACGGAATTGGTATATACAAAGAGTGGTATTTCATTCATTGCTGTAGAATGAAATCTTGTCACTTTCACATAAACAGATGCAACTGCACATCATCATATTAAGAATGAAAATGCAGATTCAGAAAAAAAAACAGTACATGTTTCATTTGTGGAAACAGATATTTTATACAGATAAATATTATCATAAATGTTTTATATGAAAGTGAAAGCTTGATCATCTAGGGAAAGATAAAGAATAGCAGGAGACTCACGGAGAACAGTCATTGCAGGGGGCAATTGAAAGCAAATTATATGATAGAGTCAATTGAAACTGTCACCTGAAAAAAATGAGTATGTACAAAGACTACACAGCAGAAAAAAATATAAAATTTAACATTATTCTAAGTAAATATAAACAAGGACTCAGATGATTTTGTTGGTATTGTCAACCAACATTTTCTTTTGTGGGGAATCTACATTTTTGTGAAAGTTCTTTTTTCTCACTGGGTAAAAAGATTTAAAAGCAAGTGTCTAAGTCAGCCAAATCACAGCTAATTAAAGGACCTAGATTTTTAAAACATTCTATCTCTAAGTATAAATTAACATTTGGAAAATTATTTGGTACATTAAATCACAATATTCTTATAAAATATTTATAATTTTATTTATAATGTGTTTATGCATACAGGTCTCGTATATTTATACCATGTTATTTACAATATGTTTAGAAAAGTCAGAAGATAATTATATATATAATTAAATAAGTAAAATGCTTCAGAATCTTCATAAACATTTTAAAATATTTGGAAAACACAATGTGTTCTTTTGTTTGTATGAATAAAAAGTCATGCATATTTACAAATGCATCCCAGTAAGAGCTTCTGGGTGCAGTTAACATCCAGAGAAAGATACTGAGTGGCTCTGTTATTAACATAGTTTATAAGTCATACATTTGTCTTTTTGTCTTGCACATAATTACATCTGCATTTAGATGTATACATAAATATTTTATTTTGCATACAAATTCAAACTTAAACTAATAAGCTTAACAACATTAGTTTTACTACAGTGTTCTCAGTATATACTGTAGAATCTAAGACCCTCAATCCACAGATTTACCGAGATTGACAAAGCAAGAGGCAAAGACTGAGGAGAGCATGTAGGTTTCTCCCATGCGTGTGTGCTTGTGCGCTCTCTCTCTCTCTTTCCTTTCTTTTTCTCGTCAATTATGTTTACAGAAACATTGGAATCCTTGAATTTGAAGATTCTACATATACTAAACTTTCTTCTCTGTTTTTTTTTTCCTACTTTGTTCTAGATTTATTTTTTTTCAATTTTTTAAAAGTGTATGACTGAAATGCAAACATTTTCTGGATCCAGGACAAAAATTCTCTTTGATTCCTGTGTCATGGTTCCCTTTATAGGAACATTAAGGAGAAACATCTGGCCAACGAATTACTATGGAATGAAAATAAAAGAGTTACTGGAAAATGCACGCAACTCATAGACAAGTAACAAATACTCCAAAAGCATTGATGCTGAAGCATTCTCAGTGATAGCCACAAAAACCAAATGATTGAACAGTCTGTCCCAAGGGAATATAAATCGAAGACAGATACAAATGTTAACAACAGTCCATAAATGTTATAATTTATACCAAGGAGAAGAAAGAAATCCTTCAGCTATGCTGAAATGATTCTCTAGACAAATAGATGCATTCATTTACAAACACCTATAATCAAACTCAGTGATATTACTCAGATTTACTTTGACAAATTAGTCAGGAACAAGGAAAGAGAAGAAACTTGTTCAAGGTCATATTTTTAATAATCAGCTGCCGAAATGTATTTGTTGTTTTTATTCTCCCATCCGTCCTTCACAGACTAAACTAAGAAGTTCTGAATGACTATAGGAAACAGAGAACACATACTTATAAGAATGTAGAAGGAAATTCATATATGCAATGTAATTGCACAGAGAACACTGTCAGCAATATTGGTTGCTGGATGTGAAGTGTACATGTTTCATACCACCATTGGGAAGGGATTCACTGAGGGTAGAAGATAAATAACTCATCTTCTAGCATCGTCTTTGTTCTATTTTATCAACCCAGTACCACAACATGTTTCTCATTTAGTTTTGAAGTCATATTCCTTGTAGCAACCAAAAATGATAACAAAGAAGAAATAAGCAAATTTGGAAAATACTTCTACTCATAAATATAGAGGTTTGTGATTCATAGGACTTCAATCAATAAAGTTACTTATGATGTGTGTATATATGTGTCTTCATAGGTGTGTGCCTGTGTGTGTGCATTTGTTTGCGTCAGTGTGTGTAGGTACCACCAGTCACTTTCCAATATTGACACTCTGAATCATGAAGTATTTCTGTATATATTTCAAAGGTACATCATATTGAGTTTATCTTCCCACACCAATTTGCAACAATTAATTGAAAATTTATCACTGGACAATATACCAGAGATTAGTTATTTTAATCAGGTTTTAGAGACAACATATGCAAATTTAATTTTTCTAGATCTATAGACAAAGCACAGAAAATTTTATGAAACTTGTGTAGAAATAACTGGCAGCATCAAGGGGAGCATATGATCTTTATGTTGAGGTAGACCTGAGGGACACATACATGATTCCCAGACAAGGCAGAAATAAGGGTTAACAGTAATATATTTAGAGATGATCTCTGAGATGTACCAATTACATTGTGAGCCTTACAGATAAATGAACATACTTGAGTACTTGTATGTGTGAACAATGTTTGTGTATTTGGAGTGACAGAAGAAAGAATGCTACTCAGTGAAGAAAGAGAAGATACAGTCTTTATAGACAGAAGAAGAGGTCAGTCTTTGAGAGCTAGCACTGCTAAATCATGTAGAGTTCGGTAAATCTAAGCAATCATTGTTTGAACAAAGGCATTTGCAGGCTATTGACAGTTTTAAGGAAGTAGTTGCATTCAAATTACTTTCTGAAAAAATAAGTTTGGATCATTCTTTGAAAATTTCATATATATTCAGGTAGTATATACATAATTAAAAAAAAAACTATACTCTCCACTGTAGAAAAAGTAACCAGTTGTTTCTGCATTTAAAATGTTATCATTGTCACCTTCCCCAAGCTGATCACATTGTATATGTCTCCTTTTACTGTTTTTCATTATAAAAAAATTACTATGTTTGAAAATTGTACAGGCTTATTTAAAATGAGGCTTTACCATGTGGTACAACAAGACAAGTCGACTTTTAGGAGGAACCAAACTAAAGCTTGTCATGAAGTTTGTATACATTTGTCCTTCTCCTCAATCATTTCTAATTTATTTCTCTTCTCCTGCATTGCAAAATTGAAAAGGAAAAAAGAACAGTTATATCTTAGTTTCGTTATGTCTGTTTTATGCATACCTGTGGATAGTTGGGGTAAGAGTTCACCTATATATAATAATACAGTCACACAACCAGGCAGCATTGAGTCTTTGAATTATGACCCTACTTAGGTCTCTTTTTTTGTTTCTGTTTTTGATCCATCATGAATAAGCCTAGCTCTCCAGGTGCAGTCTTTCATGAGAGGGAAAAAGAAAGTGGGCACAAAGTGGTGATAACCTTTGGTCTAGTCTTTGAGTGTGACATTGTCCTTTTGTAATACAGTCTTCCAAGTCTCCAGGTATACATGAAGGAGTCAAGAGAGACATTTCTGTTGCCTCTTTTATGTATATTTGGTATCTATGATGCTCTTCACAGGAACTTGGTTGGTAACAGTAAGTTCCTGTGGTCCACACAAACCTGCAACCAGCATCCGTGAACCACCTATCTGTTTAGTGGGGAAGAGATATACACAGAATTATTTAGCCATATCGGAAAGAAAAAAAAAAGGCATCAAAACATCATTGGGAAACAAAACATAAGATTCAGCAATGCACCTTAATCACAGTATCATTGATCTTAAAGGCAATTTCCTCAAGAATATTGGCTAGTCAGCAAGCAGATGAGGATCATGTCACGTTCCTCCATAAACTCTGAGGCATTGTCTACAAAGAGATAAAATATTTGGGTCACATATTAAAGACGGTAACCGCACTGTCTACATAAGAAACAATGCAATCTAAAAGTCAAATAGAAACAGCACATTTCTATAAAGCTTTTCTAAAAGCTCAAGGGAGGAAAGCATTCAAAATGCCTTCTGTGTTCTCACAGAACCTTGCAGAGAATTGTATTACAAACAGAACAGTAGACTGTTCATTAGTCCCACTAGAGTGCTGTGTTTACAGTGTGTCCATTTCATACTTTATCTCTGTCATTTCAGATCCTTTACACAAAAGTAGATGGTCATCAAATAATTACTTAGTTTTAAAGTGAATGAGTGACTTATTAGTGTAGACTTCCAGAAATGCCACCAAGGAATTTATATTTCAATTCAGGTTTGGAAATTATTGTAGCCACATGGGTAATGGAGACTTCTCTATATTCATCATTCAGCTGTCTCTAATATGAAAAGTCTTGCTAATACATGTGTTTTATTTTTTCTATATTTCTGTACATAGTTCTATGGGATTTTTATCACCTATATAGGTTTTTTTTTTAATCAAAGTCTTAATTCTTCTCTCCCTTATATCATCACTCTGTACGCTCACATTTCTGTTCTGTGCCAACCCCAAGAACTCACCACTCTATTCTCCTACCTGTGTAATTTCATTATTTAAATAATTCTATATAAATGGAATCATATAGCCTGTAGATTTTAATACTAACATTTTTCACTAAGCACAAATCTCTTAAGTTCTATTCCATTTGATATGCATATATACAATTTGATTCTTCTTATTGGTGAAGAGTGTTCTATTAGATGAATATACTATAGTGTGTTTAACAGGACTTCTGACACAGCCGATGGTTTTCTCAAACATTTTTCAAAGACAGTCCTGATTGCATAGAGTTATAATACTTCTTATCTGGGAGGTTGAGGTTGGAGATGGATCACAAGTTCTAGTCCAACCTTAACAAATTAATAAGACCCCATCTACAAAAAGAAGGGTATGTAACTCAGGAGAAGAATTCTTGTTTAGTATCTATAAGGCCATGTGTTCAATCTCCATTTGCAAAAAAGAAAATAATTATTCACACCACACGATACTATTACATTCTAATAGTTCTCATCATTACTGTTTAACTTAGGATTCTTTCTATGTTTAAAAACAAGTTCTCTGTAAAGCGTGTCCATTTTTACTGCGCCAAAGACAAATGGCTAGACCTTACTTAATCTTGACCCTCTATCACTCCTCAGTTCAGACCAGTGATGACTGTTTCCCACAGTAAGTACACAGCATGTACAGAATCGTGGTAACAGTTTAGGAATCTTGAAGATTCCACGTAAAAATTCTGCCAAGTCTTCTTCACTTCCTCTACTCTTATTGAGCAATTTTGATCACGTGTCTTTGACAACATATTATCAGATGTGATGAAGGAGAATTTTCTTTTTGAAAGCATGTGTAATTTTGAAGTGGGTCTAGAAGTTTATTCTTTTTGGAGAAATGGTTTTAAAAGAAATCGGTTTAGTAATATTTTATATAACAAATACAAGAAGTAGACTTAGCAAATCACTATTTACTAGAATTACAGAGAAGATTGTGGTGGGGAGACAGAGTTTATAATGATGTGGGAAATCTGTATCAACTTTCCTTACTATTAAGTGATAGCACTGGCAAATTCAAACACTCAAATGGAATCCAATCAATGTTAAGTAAGAAATTCTCTCTCTCTCTGTCTCTCTCTCTGTCTCTCTCTCTTTCTCTCTCTCTCTCTCTCTCTCTCTCTCTCCCTCTCTCTCTCTCTCTGTGTGTGTGTGTGTGTTGAATCACCTTGAGTTCTGAGCAAAATTAGAAAAGAAATTTGAGTATCTGACTTGGTAAAAAGCAAAATAACTTTTCTCTGTTAGAAGAACAAAGAGATAGACTTCCAGGCATTCCCTCATATCAGAGGCGACAGCATAACAGGAAAGGTTCATTTTTTCCCAAATTATTCAGGGTCAGTCATGATCTTCTACAGAACTCCATATGGGCTTTCCTGGGAGTTTTGGCTGTAGCAGAATAGAGATCTGTGCAGAGGAAGTATAAGGATTTTATAGTCCTGATAATCTGTTTTTATTTTTTCTTTCATTTATTCATATATTTTTGAGTGCTACTAGAACTTTATCCAGTGCTTCTGCTACTGATCAAGAGAAAGAAAGGAGATCATGAAGTCTTTTTGTAGCTCTCCTTCAAGGAACTCTTTCTTATACACTGAAACCAAAGGATATTCTAGGACATGGCTGGACAAGTCATCTTTGTCTATTCTCAGTTTCTCTGAGCCCCGGTCATGCCTGCAAATTCTTAAGCAGTCTTTATCATGGTTTCTTTCTGCTTTTACTTTTATGGTTTTCTTTTTATGAGTCTTTTTTTTTTCAGTGCACAGGATAAAAAGGTAGGAGAATGCCAGAAATCGGCAAATTTTTGTCTTGTTGTATATTATGGCTCACAGTGTGATGATCTACTCTCACTTCTCTTCTAATTGGAAAGAGATTGTAAAAATTACAAAAAGTGAAAATATAGCTGTGATCACTAGAACCTAAGAAAGAGGAGAAGTTGTCATGGCCTTCAAGAACTTTAAAGGTGAGTATTGTAAATTTGAGGTTTTGGTGAATATCCGTGTGCATATACATATTCTCTGATATCTGTAAATTATGTTCTGTTCAATGAAAAGGATGCTTAGAAAAAGAAGCAAGCAACCAAGCAAGAATCAGGCAATCTTGAAAAATTCAGTACATTTTGTGAATGAAAAATTTGGTGGAAAAGAAACACTTGAAAGTTGAGGACAGGCGGGCCTGAGTAGTCCTTTAATTTTTTATTTACCAGCAATTGACCATGAGAGAAGCCTGACCTCTTCCTCCTTTAATCCAGAAGACTATTTTGTCACTTTTGTTGCCAGGTTGTTGTGGAGACCAAGTTTAGTGCTGCTCAACAGAGCATAATTTATGATTTGGTATGTTTAGATACATGGTAGGTTAAGAAATTTCCTACTCAAGTGTGTTCTATTTAGAATAAATAAATGTAAAAAATCAAAACCTAGAGAGAAGTTACCAACACAGAAAGCTAGGATTTGGCATCTTCTGATTCCCAGACTGATATATGTAGAAAAATTCTCACTTGTATTTATAGCTTCTGTCTGCATCATGTAAATATTTATAGTACATGGATAGAGGGTATTTATAGTAAATAGTTTTAAAAGTAAATTTGGAACATATCTAGTTATATAAGAATCATAAACACAGGTGAAGGATTAACAAACCATGACCTTTGAGGTAAAAATATAGTAGGTTTTGCAAGATACAACTGAAGAATGAATTTAAAATGAGGATACAAAACAGACTCACTTCTTTTTAGCATATCCGGCCAACATCTGACTTGCTACCCAAAGAACACTACTCTGGGACTATTTTATATAACAGCCCCATCCAGCTGTTGCTTCAGTATATGACATGAAACTCCTTCAGCCACTCTTCAGTTAACAAATGTGTTTCGGTTCAGTAAGATTTAAGGCAATGACTGAAATTTTATTTCACGTATGTCTAGAAATACAAGATGAGCAAGAAGGCAGGAAGATGACTCTCAACTTGCTTTGTGTCTTCCTAAAATTGCACCAGAATGATTTATCTGACAGTTCTCATTGGATGATGGAGGTCTGCGACCTCTTCAGTTAGATATTGAACAGACAAAACTGAATGCAAAAATATGCATAGGATGAGGGATATAGAAAAGCCCACTCATGCTTAACGGTTAACCATAATGATTTAAGTTTTGAAAGGATACCAATGATGCTATTCACATGCAACCTCCCACATGAAATCCAAATTATATTAAAGAAACAAAACAAAACTGGTGAATCCTGATCCAGTAACAGAAATGTTCACATCCAAATACAGATCAATATCAAGATCACATCTATTGCAGAGAATAAATAAAATAAGATGGAAATAAAAATCTTTTGAAATGTGAAATAATTTGTTGATATGGAAGAGACTGGACTTTCAATGAAAACATTTCTAGACCTTGCAATAATCTTTCTCGAACCTCACTTAACTGCATGGAAGGAACGGGTAAGTGTGTGCCATGCTTCATTTTAACACTTGAATTGAGCTTTGTTAAGATGAATCCGTTTTTAGCACTTCTTCAGAATACCAAAATCTATTAGAAAAACTCCTTAAGTTCCTGTGTTTTTTTTCTCATTTTATTTAATATTGTACCTTAGTTAATGGTTTATAAATGAAAACAATCTCTGAGCATTCCAAACAGCTCATCACAGGTTGTTTTTGTCATCAACATAATTTGTCTCTATCTAGAAAAATAGCAAATTTCAAAGTTGAAAGGCCTGTGAAGAAAAGTCAGAACATCTGAAGGCATATTTGTCTCGTGTAATGCTGTTTTATGAAGGTCATATATCATCTGAGCTCCATTCCCTTCTTCCTGAACCCTGAGAGCGTGCTGCGACTCTCAAGCCTTGTCTCTTTTCAACAGTCATCAAAGACCATATCAAAAGCTTGTGAAACTTTTGTCCCATTTTTGCTAAAACTTGTCTAGATGCCTTCCTTGATCCTGTCAAGCACTTCCATCTATTTAAATGTGTGCCCTGGGTCTGCTGAGGCCTACACAATTATTTTGTGTCTTTTGCATAGTATAGCATTTCATAAATCCCAGATGGTCAACAATATCTGAAGAATTACTTCCTGCCTCTTGTTTCTCCACTCCTGAGTTCCCAACATGCCAGTTTTAAGCTCTGTTCTCTTAAAAGAAGGACATCACTATATTTTCTTATTGTTCATGTGCTGAATATGAATGCTGGTATTTAGACAAATTCAGAAGTCACACAGTTAACCAGTAGGTATGAAAGGGAGTTTATTCTCTCTGAACCCAAACCTCAAATGGATGAAGAGGACCCTTTGTCATATTTGTTCATGGCATAAGAAGAGTGGCAATGAAAACTCTATAGGTTTAATCTCATGATGACATTTATTTCTTTACATTTGGTCCATGCCTTTCCTGTGGCAAGCATATAAGCTACAATACGAAAGGCGTTGAAACTTTTACATAGATGTTCTAGAAATGTCTGTGAGTTCTCTGATGGACTTAGAATATGTTTTCCAAAATTTATTAGTCATTTCCTCAATTCAGAAAATAAATTACATGTCATTTCCTCTGAAAACAAAAGTGCAGATTATTCCTCTGACACACTGTTCGGCCTCCTTTTGTGGAAGGTATTTAGTAATGGCTCTCTTACAAAGTTCATGGAAGAGGAGGCAAGCAGAGCAGCATCCCATCTCCGTTCACCATCATTTCTTCTTATAAGAAGAATGGTCGAAAGGAAGATGGTTACTTTATTCTTTACAGATGTAAGTTGTGATGTAGTATATTTTAGAAGAAATAAAGTCATTTATTTTTGCTCGTTTAACAATTGGTTTTGTGGTTTGAATATGAGATGGTCTCATAGACTGAATGCTTGGGCCCCAGCTAGTCCAAGATAGTGGCAATATTTGAGGATATTTCAGAAATTTAGATGAGGTCCAGATGGAGAGTTATTGGAGGTGTGACTTGGAAGGTTAAGATACCCAGTTCCTTACCTGGACTATTTCTTTTGCAGCTTCCTTCTTTAAATGTACTTGGTACCATGTTTTGCCTTACCATGAGCCAGGAATATGACTCATCAGTAGGGGAAATAGGGCTTGACAGTACAGACTGTGCTGAACACATACAGTGCAATTTAACAAGAGCAAATTTCTGTTCTGATAATTTGCTTTCAAGGCAACACAGCTTAATTTAGAGATGAGAGCTGTGTGACTGTGTGCATTTGTGTCTTCTGAAATGTTTAAGTAGGAATGAAATTTCCAACCATCATTATTATAAATAAGTAAACTAGTTCAACTGCTTTAAGTACTGTATGATATGGACTGTGATTTGAAGAAAGAAGAAGTGTTCTTTCAAGATTCTTTCTGAATGTTCTCTCTATCACCTTCCTGTATTTCTGGAAACTTACAAAATTTCCCCTGGTTCAGCAACCTGGAGTATCTTGATCGTCAAGCTGACAGCAATAGGCAAACACTTTTTTTTTCCTGATTTCCAAAAGGAGACATTGGAATACTTTATGTTGTGCTGTATGATTAAATCCATCACATTCATAACAGGGGACAGACCACTTGCAATTCTGATTATTAGTCTGTCTTAGAAAATGAAGGATTCATTTTGCTAGTAGTGAACTACTTTAAAATCTACTAGAAATTCATTATTTCCAAGATAGAGGAGGGAACACTGAATTTGAAATCAACATAAATCCTTAATACAACAGAGAGAATGCTTTGAAAACCACTTTTGTTATAGCTAAAATATAAAGAAAATATCATAGTACAATTAGCTAGATTATTATTTCTTAAGATTCTAATAGCTAATTTAACATAAATTTTTCTTAGAGAACATTCAAGCAGTACCTATTGGTACAATAGACTGAGAAGAAATATAAAGGACAATAATTTAGAATGAGGATGAAGACATTGTAAATTCAAACTTCCTTTAACTTTGATGGTACCCTCCCTTACGCTCAGCTTCTCAGTTTCTCCCTCTTCCTCTTCCTCGTCCTCCTTCTTCATCATCATCTTTTTCTTCTGTTTTGACAGGGTTTTTCTTTGTGATCTTGGGGCTCAGATGGGCTATAAAGTTATAAAACTCTGTTCTATATCTTCCGAATGCCACCATTAAAGTTCATGAAATATCGAGAAGGGGAATGTATTAATGGCTTGGGCAATAGGGTGGAGCTCCATGCAGGTGTTGTAAGCTTCAAAAGAAGACAAATATTTGGAGAAAGTGAAGTAATTGGGGACATGACTTTCAAAGCTTTGATAGAAGTTCACCCTTCTCTTTCAGCTTCTAGGCCACTATGAGGTGAACAGGCTCCTTTGTTGCCTTCTTCCAGCAAGATATACTACTACAGGTGTAAAGACACCTTGGCTAAGAGGCCAGAGACTGAAATACATGAAACTGAGCCAAAAATAAAAAAAAAAACACAATTTCTTCTTCAAGGTATTTATTTTGACTATTCTGTTTCAGTGAGAAGTATGCTGGGGAAAAATAGATTTACCAGAGGGGCTAGGTCAGGTGGCTATGATCTAGTTACCAAAATATAGGGGAAAGACTTTACATTTTGATGTCTGGTCTGAGAGTCACATTAGTAATTAGCAAGGGAATATTTTCCTATTGTCATAGGATAGCTTTGGAGGAAGGAAGCAAAGGAAGAGGATTAGAAAATTGTATTTTAACAAGGACCTTTCTCCTGATGTACTCCAAGATCAAAATCATAACAACTTTTGTAGTGAAAATGAGATTGATCAAACCATACAGCACCTTCCAGTTAAAAAAGGTAACTACAATTTTTTAGTTAGCAAGCTAAATGAACAAGAGAGACTTATCATAATGGTTTTGAAGTCTGTTCTCACTTCTATGCTTGGATCCTGTCAGAGGGGTTGGAGTCAAAATCACACCTCATGTAAGTTTTAAGTCTTCTTTCTGCGAGTTTGATGGCTTAGATTTGAAAAGAGGTCTGAAGAGAATCAAAATGGTCAAAATCTACAGCATTCCTTTGGCAGCCATGTCTGAGCTGTGTTTCAATAATGACAATGAATTTCCTATCGTCATGTAGATGGTGCCCAGTAAACTGCATGAATCAAATAATGCAGCAAATTCTTTTAGAACGTGTCCATTGAATGCCTACAATTTTGAGAAAAACACACAAAGTTTATCTATGACTGAAGACAGACACATCTATCTGACTTGTTATTTAAGATAATATTTGGGTTGTTTAAGTCTTTCACAGTTACATAAGCAATTTCTCATGAAATGAAATAAAGTAAATTATTACAATAATGGATATTAAACTTTTGCTGATGCAAACAGTGGCAAAGATTTACTTTGTCTTTGTAAAGACAAAGTGTCAGCTTCTAAAATTTTTCTTTCATGTTTTATTGCTGAAATCTTAATATATTGTTGAATGATAATGGAGAAAGTGAATATAACTAAACAATCAGTCCCTAGGGGAATGATTATCACTGTTACTGCTCCATAAATCTCTGCTGAATCAAATTTGATAAGAAAACTATTTGTGATGTAATACTAAAAGACATCGCAGAATGTCATCAGGAAATTATCCAACTAAGGGGCTAGTGAGATGGCTCGGTGGTTAAGATCAATGATTGCTGTTGCAGAGGACACAGGTTCAATTCCCAGCACCCACATGGTGGCTCACAATTATCCATAACTCCAGTTCAAGAGGTTTTGATGCCTTCTTCTGAGCAAAAAATAAATAAATAAAAATGATCAGAGACATTTATTGTAGCTCATGTTCACAGATTTGTATCCGGTAATGTCTGTTCTCACTCTGAAAAATCTACAGTACCCTGAGAAGCTCACAATAACATGCATTTTACATGTGTGTTGAATGAGCCATTGCATTTGGAAACAGCTTTTATGCTCAGGCAATGCTTAGGTATCACAGCAGTGTTAGAGTGTCTTCCGCCTATGATTGAACTAGGTTTGCCATTGCCAAGATAAAGTATTAATGAGAAATAAGAATTTGTTCAATGAAAGCCTTCTTAGATGCAATAGCAAACCATAGGGTACTGCAGAACAAAAGCATAGAATTCAATGCCAGGCACATTCAGTTCAAAACCTGATAACTTTTATTCTTTTCTGCAATGTTTGCCTGGCTATCCAGATATTCCTCATATGCAAGACTAAAATGTTTCCAAAACTAAAATAGATAGCGGTAGTCAGTTCACTGACCTCTTCATTATTCCCAAGTCTCAGCAAAAAGAATAGCACAATGTATCATATTTTTGGAGTATGAAAATTGTATGAATTAGGGATAGAGAGATGGCTCTTACAGAGGACCCAAGATCAATTCTCAGTAATCAGAAAATAGGTAAAAATAATTCATAACTCCAATGGCGACAAATCCAGCACCATCTTCTGGTCTCTGCAGGCATTGTCTGTATGTGATATACTTGCATACAGTCAAAACATTCATACATATAGTAAAAATAACATAAATAAGTATGTGTTCAAATTACTTATTAAAGCTGTTCAATAAAATCATAATTTTCTTTACAACAGTTCAATCTTTTTTGTTCTGATTAACTAACAATATAATTTTATTGCCTAAATTCTTTGTTTTCAATTTTTTTTTAAGACATTAACTTCTTTAAGGAAATGGATCATTCTCTTCCTATAGTGTTCATTGAATTGCCAGGTTCCATGTGACCTTTGACAACATGTAAGTTTTCTGGAATAAATTTCACCCTGTCCCTGATCAAAGACCATCTAATAACATTATGATATGAGTAAAGAATCATTTTCTTCTGAGACCACAAATTCTATGTTTGAAAATTCTGTACCTTCCAATCTTGGGTCTTTGTTATTCTTGGGATGGACATGGTTCTCTGACAAACTTGAGATGGCTACAGTCCAAAGAATCCATGAACATATCGTAAAAGTCAGGTGGTGTGGCCATAGTTCCATTCTGGAAAGAGAAACTTGGGAGGGAGTGAAATATTCTATTTTAGATCTTAGATTCAGAAAAAGAGTGATAGAAGTGGGATTTTGAGGAGATTCAAGTGAGGAACAAGGGTTGTGGATTCTCAAGAGGGGGAAGGATCTCTAGGCTTCAGGTAATTTTCTGCCAGTATAAGCATCATCTAAGCTAAGAACACAGAAACATGTTGCCTGTAACAGAGATGCCCTATATGAGGGAATCCAGCACTAGCTGTGGGTTTGGAAGGCTGCCCTTTGAAGGGTGGGGGAGGCAGGCTTGAACCAAGTAGGAATTGATGTCCCTCTATTTTACCTTCATCTGCAGACATTGTAGGAAACACATCAATTACAAGCCAGGCCCCATCATAGCCACCTGCTGACACTCCTCTTAGGAGTCAGAGCAACTTCTGAGTTTGGAGACAGCAACCCTGATGAAGAAACAAAGAATAAGAGAAGTGAGTTGGAGGAAAGGAAAGAAAAATATACCATGTCAAACCCCTCCTTATCTGAAGCACAAATGACAATGAAGCACAGCTTTTTAAAAAGCTCTGAGATTTCTCTCTCCACCCCCTCTTGGCTTTTTTTAATGTCCCTGAAAGGCGGGGATTAGGATTCCTCCCACATTCCATCTCTCCTGGGAACTTTCCTAGCAGTGCTCCTGATTAAACTAACAGATTAGACCCAATGGCATAAGGCACAGCTTCTCTCCTTTGAGAAAGAGCAAGTAAGAATGAAGTGTTAGAATGCAGAGCTAATTATACATTCTGTTCAAGTGTCAACCATCTGTTGCAATTGTTTAAAAAGCAGACATAAGTCAACTGTTGGGTGAGATGTTTACTGTTGTGAAGACACGAACAGCTTATGACAGCAGTTGAGAGTCCTTGTTCTGTCTTTCCCTGCAGGCTTGACGGAGACTCTGATGATGGCTTTGGAGAGGCTACTTTTTGTGAGAGAGCAGGCAGTAGTTCAGGTAACATAAGTGTAAGTACTAGGCCTACTTACTCTTTCAGAGCAGGAAAATAACCCTAAATATTCTTAAACCTAAACCCTTATTCTAAGACAGGGAAACTGATGCACTGAGACGCAGACACTTCCTACCATATACTTCTATTTAAACACTTATTTTTTTTCTTTTTTTAATGCAGGTATTTATGGTCTGTCATACTATGCTCCTCAGATTCACTGCACCCCCAAGATGTGCTCAATACATAGAATGGTATGCACTGCATTAAAGATTCTAGTATATATTTTAACAGTACGGTCAGTCAGCAGCTTAGCAGATTTCTTAACAAGGTCAAGATGCACAAAAAATGTAGAATGCGCTCCATCGCACAGGACTCATGCCCTTCTTTTGTATATCAAATTGGTCATTGACTACGCTGAACATTTTTTTTTTCAAACCAAGGCTATTCTGCAAAGGGGATTACTGGAATTTGATTGTAAATTAATTTTAGTTCACTTCATTGGATTCAACTAAAACCTAAATAAAACAATTCCACTCAAACCTGGAAAATGTCTTTCTTCTGGCTCAATCCATTTATGAGTGGATGAAGTCCTTTTGATAAAAGTAAATGCTGATTCTTTTTGATTAATTAATCTGGTCTCTGGGTAATTAACAGGAGAAATTAGTTCAGGTTCTCTCACCTCTGCAAGCATGGTAGAGAACAGGGAGTTGCTCTTTGGCATCCTTGATTTTGAGTCTCCTGCTTTTTACAACCAATAAACCACACCGTACTGAGATAGCTACCTTTCATTTATTTGCTGTCTGCCGTTTCTGTAAATTTCTAATGTGTTTTCAGTTTTACCCTCACCAGCAGCACATTCCTGGTCAGTTTCTTTCTTACCTTGTGACCCTCACATATTAAAGAAAGCATCCACATTTTCTACTGCAAAGAAAATGTGAAACCACTTCAATTGTTCCTTATAGGCCTTATCCAGATGGTGAAGCTGTGGAACATTCCAGTAGTCAGTGACCCTACTAAAATGAAATGTCAGCCTCAGCCAATGGAAATTGTGAGGAATATTCAATGTTGCTTATAACACTTCTCCTCCTGAGTTTCTAACTCATTGAATGCACATTTTAGCAGCAGAGTAAGGGTGAGATATGATGTCATGCTACACCAGGAAACTGGACACAATTTTCATTCAGGAATTTTCTGGATACTTACATATCTTTCAACCTTTTCTTTCATTTTCAAATCGAAAACATGGCCTTAAGTCTAGGTCCATAAAGAAATACTTGACTATTCTTTATTAGAAATTTGCATGTATATTTTTCATTCATGACTCTGCTGGTCAAATGTAAGAAGGAAATAGAGTAAAATTGGCCCTACATTTCAGTCTCTAATAGTAAATGTTGCTATTCTCATGAGCCTCTCTCAAATTACTGTTTTTTTTTCTTTCCAGAACAAGTGGCCAAAGGTGTGTTCAGAGGATGACCCTGACGTGTTTTAATAGCAATGCTGTGTTTGGATGGACAGAAGTGAAATTTCCCTCAGCAAGATTAAAAAAAAATGTTCTTTTTGTAGCCTAGAGGGAAACTAAATAAAAACAAATTATTGCAAGAAAATTTATTGATTTTCTTCACATGGTACTTTGTTCTAACCCCAAAGATGCTATGTTAAGAATAGGATCACAAACTCCTGAACCTCGTGACTACTTTTATCTGTGTCCTCTCACCATCCTTTGAGGTGAGGACCAATCATGTGTAGTACAGAACAATGCTTCTCACACAGGCTGTTGAAGTGACCACCTTTCTTTGTAAACCAGTTACTGTATCTTTTTCATTTTTTATTTACTTGGGACTTACTTAAAAAATTTAAGAGCATTAGTCTGTAGTGCCTGCATATGTGCAAGTGCATAGGTGTCCTGCAGGGTCCATGGGGGTCAGAAGAAGGCAACCAATCTCTTAGAACTGAAGTTACAGATGTTGTTTGCCACCATATGGGTCCTGGAAATGGAACCCAGGTCCTCTGGAAGAGAAATCATTGCTCTTAACCACTTTACCATCTCTCCAGCCCCTAATTATTGTCTCTTTAATGTAGAACAATAAAGCTAAACATGAAAGTGACTTATTTATTATGCATTGCTTTAAATATCATTATATTTCTCCTTAAAGTGCACTAACAAAAAGCCATCCACCAAAGTATTAAGAAGTAAAATGAGAGTCAATACAGGGTGCTAAATGAGTATTATTGATGATAGAGGTTCAAACTGAGGGGTTGGGGAGATGGCTCAATTTGTAAAGTACCTTTGAAGTACTTTCAGATCTCCAGCACCCATGTAAATGGCAGGCATGGTGGTGCAATATGAAAGCCCAGAACTTGAAAATGGAGAAATGCAGAACCCTAGAGTTTGTTATGCATTCAGTCTCATCAAGGTAAGCTAGTGATTCATGGAGAGGCCCCATCTCGAGAAAATACGGTGGGGAATGACATAGGACAAGACCTGATCTCAACTCCTTGTGTTCACACACATTTACTCACATGTTCCGACATGCACACACACAGACACCTACATGAAACACACACACACATCATAAAGTCAAGATGAGGATTTGAAATGAAATAAATTATTCTCACCATAGAAGTCTGCACCAAACTTATGGCTAATTTTCATGTCTAATGTGACTCCAGTGTTGTTGATAGAAAAAGAAAACAACTTATATGGATGCTTTCTCTGAAAAAGTAACAGAATGTTTATGTTCAGCATTTCCATCCAGATATTTCTTGTTACTAGTATATCTAGTAATATACTAGCTTTACTTTGGCTTCTCTTTAGCAGATTTAGTGTATAATACTTCCAGTCATAATAATAGCAGTTTGTTTTCCAAAAAACAAATACAACACGTGACAAATAAAAAAATGCAAAAGTGAGAGACAATTCACGTGGCTCTGATCTAGGTAATGTAAACACTCAGTTCTCTCTGAAGTGTTTTTAATTATTGTAGATAATGGATTTAAATTTTAAAAAGAGGATTAAATCTATCATCATCATAAAGCCTGGGTGAGTATAAGGTTGGTTTTCCTGTGAGGCAGTGTGCTAGTGTTATGGGTAATATATGTTACAGACCAGCTACCATGGAGCTCCAGGTGAGGAGAGGACTTTTTACCTTTGACTGGTGCTTAGTTTGAGTACATGGAATCTGGTCTGTTCTTCTCTATCTAAAAACTGGATTTGTGTCTGCATAACAAATTGGAATCACTTGTCTCAACAGAATGATTTATTTTTCTTTAACCATACTTAGTAAACAGTGCATTCATTACCTTGAGTCACAGTTTTATAGAGACTGGTCTGCCTGAACCTAGGTCATGAGGCTCCATGGGACACAACCATCCAGTTCACTTAAAGCCCTGGCATCTGCCTTCACACTCTGGGATACATGAGAAATAATTTGATCCCAAGGTACCAATCTTGCTCATCTATATTATGCACATGTCAATCCAGTCAACTTTTGGCAATAAGACATCTTCATTTCTGGATGATTTCTCTTAGTTAATCATTTTCCTTTTCTTTCTTTTTTTTTTAACTTTTAAAAATGGTTCTGACTATATTTAGAATTTACTGCCCTGAGCACTCCTAAAGGAGTCTAGTGTGTTTCTGGAAGTTCATTTCTGTTTCTCCTCTTTTCAAATCAACGTCTTGCTCATAATCCCAAGAGGATGCTGGAATCATGATATTTGCCAGGGTATTTTTATAAAAGTTATTTTATTTTCTGCAAACGTATACTTCAGTCTCTGTCATTATTTTAGATTATTTCATCTCAAAAACTCTTATGAAACTATTATTACTAGTATCTCTGTTTTACAAATGAACCAAGTGTCACATGGAATGATGACAGTATTTGCCCTTGGGCAGAGACAGAATTCCAAATCTTTCTACTTTCTCTCTTAAATTATGAAATGCATAAATTAATAATCTTTTTGTTAAAAGTATAATAGCTTCACATTAATTCAAAGTAAACCCTTTTAAATTGGCACAGTACTTAACAATGTATATATATATTTCTGATTTTGTGCACATTGTAGGGTGATGGGGAAGTAACTGTTAAAGTCAAAGTTTCACACCAGGTGCCACACCAGGTGCCTTCTGTTGATCTCCACCTTACTCTTTTGAGAAAGGTCTCTTACTGAACCTGGATCTCACCAGTTCAACTAGACTAGGTGGCCAGCAGGCTCGGTGAATCCACCTGCCTCCTGTTCCCTGATCCCATGTGTTGGGGTTACAGTTGTGGTCCATTGTACCTGGTTTTTATGTGAATTTCAGGATCTAAACTCAGGTCCTCATGTTTATAAACAAACACTTTAGACACTGAATCATCACCTAAACCCAACAACTCTACATTTTAAGGACAAGATGCAAAATAATTCTGACCATGTATATGATTTATGAATTAATTAAGCTCCTTGTGTTCAAATTACTGAATTTGATGTTCAGTGTAATAGTGTGGATTTCATTGAGAATGATGTGATTTGACATTTTTATATAATTTTAATTTGAAATACTGGCATATTTTATTTATAATTCTGATTTCTGTGATAAGCTCTGTGTCCTATCCTGAATTAAGCAGCCATTTGGAAAAAGTTTTTGGCACTCTCCCTCCAAGTACAGATAGCTAAATATGAAAAAAACTTGTTAAATACAGAGATCCATCTCTAGCATACCTGGCCGTTTCCCAATGACTATGATTCTGTTCTAGTTTCTATGAGCAAGATGTCAATTATTGCATGTTGGTGCTCTAACGTGATATATTTTATGGTGTCCAGTTTTCTTGTCTATTGAAGAATTTATTTGCTAAACAAACCCTGCTGTGAAGAGATTGCAACTTAGAATCCTGGAATTTCACGTTTGTTGACCTTGTATGTTATTCCATGTTAGGGATGGTTCAAGGACTTTATAAGCATCTAGAGACTGGAAGGAATTGTAATGAGAAAGGGAGGCTATCTTGTTCTTATCAACATGCCCTTTGTCAGACAAAGAGCTATGAGCTAGATTCTAAGCAAACCCTTTAGAGCAGCCATGAACTGTCCATTTCCTTTATTATCGGATGTGTCCTTTATGTCAACTTTTCTCTCGTTACTTGATCTCTCTATTCCATTTTCTTTTTCCTCTAAAACTACAACTTCCTTTTCTTTTACATTTTAACAATAAATGCACAGATCATGCATTTACCCTTCTTTTGATATTCCTAATCTCCAGCAAAACTTTATCCTAGTAATTTGTCCTGTATCTACTCCTTTTCATCACAGTCATTTTTAAAACATGTTTGAAAACTGGAGGTTTTGCTCTCTTCTAGTCAGTCATATGCCATCTTCTTGGAATCTCTGTCCTCCTACAATCACTTTGACCTTATAATCAATGCACGTGGTCTCAGATATTACTGTTCTTCAAAGTGCCACACCATGAAACTAAACTTCCAGGAAATGAGCATTTGCTTGATATTCTTATCAATTAGAGTTCAGTGTAGCATGATACCAGTCACATAAACCTAGACAATATCCTTATATAGTATAAACCTTGAGTTTTATTGCCTCTGGTAACCGAACTTAATATTACTGTCTAACACACTGATTTTTCTCATACATGGAATACAAATGCTGTAATACTTGGTAAATAACACAGGCTGTACCAAATATGTCAAATGTTACCTGCAAACAATGTATTGCTACTGCCATTGCTATTATTATTCTGTCTTGCACACTCCAAAGTTCTCTTCTGTGTTTTTGACATTTTATTCAAATTTTTCTCTTTAGTTGATGTTATGCTCTTTTAATTCTAAATTAGATCCTTTAAAACTTTAAATAGCATTCATCTTTCTGGAAACTCACTATCCATAACTTTTGTCCTATTTTATTTTTATATTCTAAACTTTTGTGTTTGACAAACTCCCAGACAGTTCCTACCACTCAACACACATGCACCATTGATATAAACATAAAACAGGTATGAAACTAACACAGCTACATAAGAAGAAGAACCAATTTTCACTTAATCAGATACTCGTGAAAGAAATATGCAAGTGTCTCAGAATCCTTCTGCCTCTATCTCATTCACATTCAGAGTATACCATGTGATCTTGTAGATTATTGGTTTTGTTTTTAATTTCCAGAATCAGAGTTCTGACCTCCTTCAGAAATATTACAAAATTCCTCACCTTCCACTTTACTCATGACTGTGATTTTCTACATGTCAAAATTTAATACCCGAGCAATACATGCATTAGAAAATTAGATGATATCATTTTACCTATAACCATTTCAGATTCCATATCTCTTGTAGGATATGATCCCAGACATTTGGTCTAGTTTAGCGGGTTGGCTTCCAGTCTTAACTCACTGTTACTGGTTGCCTGACATAATGGGTGAAAACATAGCTCTGAGTTTAGTGTGACCTCCTCTTCTCCTGCCTATTGCCTTCCATTTCCCTATGCAGATGTCTAAATCTGCCCAGTCTTAACGAACTGATGTATAGATTTCATCAGTTGCCTGCCTTGTATCCTAATGATGCTTAGATTTGGCCAGTGCAAATTCCCTAGATGTTGTACTATGCTACTGATGTTCAGAATGAAACTTACTTCCAATGCAGGACAGTAACAATGAGCGGGAGTTGCCAGCAACCCTCAGTCAACAATACCATTAAGAGTTTAAAGCAGCTATCAGCCTACCGATCAACTGCTCAAATAATTTAGTGTATGGGGGACAAATTGAGATTTCAATTTAGGCTGTTCTTAAGCTAGTATGACAATACTGACAACTAAATCCACTG
The DNA here is from genome assembly GCA_035773235.1 of Eospalax fontanierii. Taxonomy (NCBI): domain Eukaryota; kingdom Metazoa; phylum Chordata; class Mammalia; order Rodentia; family Spalacidae; genus Eospalax; species Eospalax fontanierii. Next base: position 22,248,465 of record CM069552.1, read on the forward strand.
CAAGTCAGGGAGCATGCTTATATAGCAGCGAGTCCTAAGGATTCGGTGTACACTAGTTATGCAAACCAAAAGGCAAAATTTCTTTCACAAGCTGTTTTTCCATGCACACTTTGTATTCCTCGCAAATCAACTAATTAAAATTTCTCAAAAGCAAATTCTCATACATTTCTATGGATACCGTGATTCATGTAGGTGTATTGGTTTAAAATACACTCTGGCATCTGTTTCACCTCTTACATTTGCAATTTATATGAAATCAAATAGATTCTTTGAATGAATGTGTACCTTCCGAAGCCATCATCTTTCAACCCAACACTACTTTATCCTTCTGTGCTATGTGCTTTTCATGTTTAGATCCTCTGCTAAGCTTATATTGAGCAGAGCCAGTAATTCATCTCAGGACCCACATTTCTACTTTAATAGAGAGTATCTTCAATAAATTGGAATCAAATGAACATGTAAATTGTTTCCAGGCTGTTTCTTAAGCAGTGACCATGTTGTGTGGTTTTGCCTATGATACACAGAGAGATAAAACAAGCACAAACCCAGAATGCCAGGCGCCATTAGACGTGAGGTGGCAATGTACACCTTTGTTGCCACTGTTTCTCATTATCTGAATAAGACATAGCACAAGGAAGCAGATGGTTTGGGAAGACATAGAATAAACATGAGTAACCCAAAAGCTGCCATTCAATAACGCGAATCACACCACAGATTTTGGACAGTGGTGTGTTCTCCACTTGCGAATAAAACTACAGTGAAACATATGTTCTGGGAGAAGTGAAAATAGATAAGAGAACGTTAGCAAAATTTCAGACCTGCTACTTGATTCAAAACGCCTGTCTTTCTGAAAGTTTCTCTACACATGTGGTGAGTATTCGTGAAAAATTCTCCATTCCAAAAGCCGGCCCTGTTGTCTACAGCCCTTGTCACTGCTTTAGAAGACCAATCTGTGATTTCTCCAGAAACCTATCATTTATTTGCAGAAATATCTCATATTCTAAAACAAAGATTATTTACATAGGTCCAGGGTTCTTCTTTTGTACAGAACTGACAGCTCTTCCACACAAACTATTTTGAAGTCATGATGTTTAAACATTATTTTATAACTTCCCTACAGGATGATTTTGACTTGTAAAAGTTTTATGACTTCCATATTTAGAACTTTAACCGTCAGATGTAGCAAAAGAACCAGCATATTTTTTGATCCTTTGTACTATGCCTTATAATACAATTTACATGAAAGAAAAGCAAAATAACCAATTTTTGTTCCAGAGAACATGTCTCCAGGTCAGTTTCAATAATCCATTGAAAGACAACAGTATACAATTTCCCTTTCTTATTTTTTTTTTCCTCTCTGACCAGTTTTCTTCTTCTTACTCCGGTCCAAACACTGGGTTTTAAATAACACTTATTTTCAAAAGATTTAGGTTGAATAAAATGCACTAGTTTCAAGTTAATTAAAATATTGATATTTTAACTCACAGTTCCTTGAAAGTCAGACTTATTTATACTACCCATGTTTGGGGTTTGCCTACAAAGAAAAGGATTTCCCTGTGACATTTTCATATATGTAAAATTACACTTTGTCCTTATTTGATATTAATCCAAACTCAATAATGTTTTAATATATATCATAATGAAATTCTTCTGAATTCACATCCTATGTACACACAGTACACCATAAATTGCCATGTAGATGTCCAAAGTGATTCACTTATGAAACATTAATCAGAAAGTCTTGTGCTGAGGGCATTTTGCTTGGACCTCATTTTATAAAGAAGAATCGGACGATTTGCTACTTTGATCACTTACAGTTACTGTTGAATGAAGAAGAGAGATCCTTAGAGAAGAGACCATAGTTCAGTAACACAGATGGTGAGGTAAGGAAGCAATGAGTATTCCAAAAACACAGGGAACAGAGAAGCATCAATTACTCAGAGAAGTGTGGACCCTCTAATGGGTAACAAATTACTCACTATGTTTGAAAACTTCTATAGGCAGAGAAGGTCATGCTAAATAGTATTCAGAACTTAGAGAAGGTAAATTCAATGGATTTTGGTACAGCTTTCAACTTTAAATTCTGTTTGAGAATAGCTGAGTTCAATTCACATGCTATTTTAGCTGAAATCCAACAGCACTGAGTGGTATGCCATTGGCCAGTCATATGATGATATCAGCAAGTAGACGACTGAATTGTGACTGCAATGCTCTCAAAGTACTGGAGGTACTCAGCATTACAGATATCACTTAGTTGAGAGTTTGTGAGAATATCTATCATAATAAGAACCTGGGATATTAAGCTAAATAATTAAGCCAAATTCACTTTTATACTAATAAGCCCTCCAACACGTATTTAATGAATATCGATTTTATTTACTGGTAATTCAGTAAAGAAAGTGTAAACTCTCAGTCCTGTCCTCAACAAGTTTTCACTCAAGTGGATATGCTGACAATAAACAAACATGGTATAGCAGAAACAGCCCAAGTATAATTTAAATTAGTATTATGATGTAGGGAGCAAACACAGTGTCTTCTTGCTTCCTGTATGTGTTGATACAGTATGTATATAGCCATGCAGTTAATGGATGCATTGCCAATGGCCAACTTAAGCATGTAGAGTAAAATTCAATAGATAATGGCTGAACGTTTGGGTTGACTGAGTACGACATAGCTTTACAAAACAGTTTAAAGGAAAAGGTTTATTAACCCTGGTGTGAAATGAAACACCTGTAAAAAACAGACTGAAAAACAGAAATGCAGTTTATCCCAGAGAGGATCTGAGGACTGAACCTAGTAAGCAATATTTATTCAAAGTATAAAAGATGAAAATTTGGTCCCATGGAGATGGGAGAAACATCCTAGAAGAAGCAATAGTAGAATCCAAAGCCAGTGGCCCTGGGGAACTTGGGATTTCTCAGGCATGAGCCCTGTTAACTGCACAGCATGGTTAAGCTTAGCAAAGTGGGGTTTTGAGACAATACTGGACATAACAGAAGTTATTTTGTCTACCAAGGAATCTTTTTTTTTATCTATCTGATAAATCTTTCCTGGAAGGCTAAGATTCAACTTAAGGACAATATGCTCACAAATGTTCCAGCCTATCAGTAAACACCTTTTGTGTTTTCATTATGTGTGTTGTTAACACATAGATCAAATACATTGGTCATAAGAATCGGATCTCCAAATAGCTAGCAGGAAGAAGGTCATTTGTGAAGAAAGGCCGACTAAATCTTCATTTATGCTGATTTTGAAGTGATTCCAAAGAGCATGTTTTTATTATTATTATTTTGAGGGGTAGAGCTGGATAAATGCCAACAAATTCAATGTAGCATGCACCACAGGAAGCACCCAGAGAATATTTCTAGAAAATGATGATGGTTTTCTAAACTAGTCAAAAAGGGGATGGTTATTTTAGTCCTAATGCACTCCACTATATCAAGTTGTTTGCTTGAATTATTTATGTGTGCATTGCAATTTTTAAACTGAAAGCATCAAAGACACTTAAGCCAGTGAGAAGTTAAGGGCTCTGTAGGTCGTTCAAGGAGAATGTTAACTAGGACAAGTGGCAGAGGCTGCAGAAATGCATTCAATCTACTTCAAAAGTCACAGGGGCTTGGCTGTCACACAGACCTGGATACAATGACAAACTTGGTTCCTTTAAATCTGAATGGATTATGGAGTTTACTACCCCTAACGAACTCTCGATTTTCACATCTCTAAACAGGAGACAATGTCTTCTGATTTGTGCACTATTATGTCATTTATTGCTATGAATAAAAACTGGAAAAGTCAATAAGCAAACATTTAAGGAATCATGGCATCGCTCCTATGGTTATTCAAGGTCTTGCACTGCAGAGAGCCTCAATGTGCATACAAATATAAAATCATCACTACATTTCTACTATGTACAAAAACTTCTGGCACTCCAAGTGTTAAAGAAAATATAAATACCATTTAATTTGAAATCCATAGGAAGAATACATCATAGGTTTATGCAAGCCCATGAGTGATTGTTACTCCCCAAATCACATTCCCAAACTCTCTGCTGACTCAGACTCCCCTACGGAGATGCTAGAATGCCACTTGTAGAATTTTCATTTATTTATTCATTTCCTTTAATTTTTATTTGCATACGTGTTATGCCTTCACATGTGTAAATTCACCCATCTTGTGCAGTACCCTCAGAAGATAGAAGAGGGGATTGGATCCCCTGGAACTGGAGTTACAGACAGTTGTTAGGCGTCATGTGGGTCCTGCGTATCGAACTCAGCTCTTCTGCAAGAGCAGCTATTGTTCTTAACCACTGAGCCAACAAAAACTTATTTATTTGTTTAATCATTTATTAGTTTATTTACCTCTTATTTTATTGAATTTTTGTGAAATCCATTCAATAGTTTTTTACTATATTGTTCCCCCTTTCCTATCTCTATCCCTTTGTAGTCTGCATCCCCCCAACACACATACCCCACACTTCATATACACTATCACATATGTCAAGGCTTATTGAGTCAACTTTGTGTCTTCAATATGACCCATCTATTTTAATCTGGATAGCCTATCTAGTGTCATATCTTTAAGGCAAACTGATTCTTCCTCTCCCAGAAGTTATGGATTGCCAATAGATCCTCAGCTAATGATGATGTTTCCTTCCCAACTTATATGGTAGAGTTTTGTCTGTCTTAGCTTCTGTGGGTCTTGTACATGCTGACACTCTTTCTGTGAGATCCTATGAGTAACTTCCCAACTGTCAGGAAAACTCTGTTTCCTTGTGGCCCCCTACCACCTCTAGCTCTTACAATTTTTATGTTACTTCTTCCACAATAATGCCTGAGCCTTGGGTGGCAGAGGTTTGATATAGGTGTCCTATTTAGCTATAAGCACTGTATAGTCTCTTATTCTCTACACTTTGCCCAGTTGTGGCTCTCTGGGTTAATCATCACCTCTTGCATGAGAAAGCTTCACTGGTGAGAGGTAAGAGATGCACCAACATTCCTTCTGCCCTCTGTCCCTGAGCCTTAGGAATAAATGTTACATTACAGGTGGTTCTCTTAGAGGTGGGCATCATAAGACACTCCCTGAGTTTGGCCAGATGTGGAAGTTTGAAATAGTCTCCATCTGTGGCAAAAACGAGCTTCTTTGATGAGTGGTGGGAGGTATATTTGTCTATAAATATAAGAACACATATTTAGAATATACTAAGAATTTACCTTTGTCTTGGGATGTGGCAAGGATAGACTTTTCTCTAAGATCTATCACCTCTCTGACCACATCTATTTGGTTATGTTTACACAACCACAGATGAGCACCTTTTTCATGAGCCTTAAGTACAGTTAGAGAACTGTTGATTACTCCCAATATAGAAATCTCACTAGCAACAGAAATTATTTGCTGGACTGGTCATTGCTGTGGTCTGTATATTATAGGGTCATTGATTGATTTTCTCCCTTTGCAGCTTGGTTGGTATCTTCTGTTACTGTGAAAATCTGTCTTCCAGCAGGAGACTTCCAGGTCAATTCCAGTGCAATCGTTCCACATTCTATGTCTAAAATATAGCCTCTCTTCACAGTGATTCAGAAACTCCTAGGAAAAGAATAGAATGTCATCTATATTATTTGTTTTTTTTTTGGGGGGGGGGAGATGTGGTAAAGATAGAATTTCACTATGTAGTACTGGCTGGTCTGGAACTCATTATGTAGACCAGGTAGCCACTTTCCTCTGTCTTCTGAGTGCTGAGATTAAAGATGTGCTCTACCACACTTGGTTATGTTTCCAAGTTAAAAACAACCAGATGATATTTTCCAATCCCATTTGACTACCTATAAATAAAATCACATATAATGTAATTTGGATCAGAACTTATTTCAAGAAATCCATAAATAAATTGCATTAGGAACTAGAGAGATGTCTCAGTGTTTAAGAGACCTGATTGCTTTTGCAGAAGACTTGGGTTTGAATCCTAGCACCCACATGGTGACTGACAACCATCTTAACTTATATTCCAGGGAATATAACACCCTTTTACAAACTCCACAGGCATTTTCTGACACGAATACACACACACACACATATCTATATCTATATCTATATGAAATACATTAATACACATTAAACAAAAATAATAAAATATTAAATATATATAGCAAGATCTTAAATTGGCTGAATAAATGAATACTGACAGTGAAGCTGGATGACAAAGTACTTTCACACAACTTTCTTTGAGCATTCTCATTTGGGAAATCAGTTGAATGACCATGTGCTGGAGTATCATAAAATTGAGATCATAATTTTGAAGAAAGGACATGCATACATTTTGCTTGCATCTAAACACTGAAATGTAGTGGCTAGGCAAACAGTGGCACTTAACAATACGTGATTGTATACTCATATGTTTCTTGAAGTTTATTGAAGCAGAATGCTAATGATATGTGTGAAACCAAGCTGCCTTTCTTCCATGAATTAATATGACACACAAAGCTTGCATCTACAAGTCAAGGGTTTCCCTAAAGTGTGCAGTGCTGACATCACCACAGATCAGGGGCAACAAGAATGTCCATCCCAGTTTCTTGCCAACATTTTTTAAATAATCTAAGTTCAGTGTGATGGATAAAAACACACAGAAGAGGCCGATCTTGAACTATATTCTATGGAGAAAAGTCAGATAAAATAGAAGTAAGCAGAGATAATGGGAATAAAACCAAAAGTGAGAGAAATGTCAAGGCAATACCATGCTGGTGACAATCACTCGCAGCGTTCCAGGCATTGACTGTGTCTTCTACACCTGAGCTTTTCCTCAGTCATCTCCTGCCACTGAATTAAAACAGGACTTCCATTTTCGAAGAAAGAAAGAGCAATTCAAGTATATGAAGTGCCTATAAGTAAGACACAAGCTTATAGTAGTTAAACAAGATTTGAACCAATGCCATCCGATTAACGGGTTGATTTATTTTTCTTCTTTTCTGTTTAAAATTATTTTTATATATTGTAATTGAATTTTTGTGCATTTCATATAATAGCTCTTAATCCAATTTAGACTCCCTCCACCATCTGCAAACACAGTGCTCCCCCACCAGATTTCATGCATGTTGTCTACTCAAGCATTTGTCCCCAGAGGTCCCTCAGTGCAAGCTCATCCACTGGAGTCTAGAATCATTCCCTCAAAAAAGATCTACTGTCCCCGATCCAGGAGTAATGAGTTGCCAATTGTTCCTCAGCTAAAGTTGGAAAATGATGCCTGTTTCCCTAGTTCTATGCTGGGTTTTTTCAGATTGACTTGGCATGGGTCTTGTGCATGCTGTCACCAGTGATACAAGTTCATATTGGCAAGTTCCCAGACGTCTAAAAGCCTCTACTTCCTTATGTTCATGCACCAATCCAGGCTCTTACAATCTTTCTGCCTTCTCTTCCACAATGGTCTCTGAGCCATGGGTAGGTGAGTTTTAATGAACAAGTCTTTCAAGGGACAAACACTCTGTAGTCTCACATTCTCTATACCTTGGCCAGTTTGGGCCTTCTGTGTGCATCTCTTTCTGTTGCATGAGATAACTCCACTGGTGAGAGCTGAAGGATACTTTTAATTTACACTTGCACCCTAAGCAGCAGAGATGTTTCAATGAAGAGTCAGAATTCATTTCCTTTTTGAAGTGTGAGAGTTAACCATTTTTAGACGTACATCTTCTTCACATGCAGCTCCTAATTAGAAAACTTCTGCTATACCTGGGTGCTTCCTCCTTTGACATATAGTAGTTATTCAATCCATGAAAAACTTTGCCCATTGGAAACCTCACAATGCCACTGGGCATTCTCCATATCTCTACCGATCTTCCTCCCTTCCTTCTTCCCTCCCTCCCTCCCTTCTCCATTTCACTGTTTTTCATGTGTGTTTCGCATCCAAACTAAAGTGTGGTTTGTGATCTATCACCTGCTTCAGTACATCATAACAAATATGATTGCCGTTTATACCTCTACCTTCTGATTCTTCCCTATTTGCATAATTATTGTGATATCTCACACCAGTTGCCTCCTTCTGCCCCTCTCTATTTCACGCTGGGAAATTCTTGCAGGAAGGCCAATAGCAAACATTGAATCCATCAAGTCTTGCTTTCTGTAGAGTGGAATCATCACCAAAAACAATGCAGGCATACTTCCTCCTCAGATCTGTGAATGCTTTGACATTATTTTCATGAGTTTTTCCCAGGGCAGCCAGACTTATTTGTGTTAAGAATAGATACTCTTTTTCATCACCTTATACTTAAAGTTTGCTTAAGGACAGACAAGAAGATGTGAACATCTCTCAGCTATATCCTCTGTATAAATGATTCACATCAGCTATTAGAAAATGAAAGAAGATTGTTATGTAAAAGCCCATCAGAGAAACAGCAGAAACAAATCATGCCTGTAAACTACTTGAGATATAATAGTGACTTCAGGGCCTTTACGTTGTAAAATTAAGACCTATGGTTTTTAAATATTTTTTCATGATTTGATGAGAAAAATAGTCAATGAAACAACAGCAGCACTGATTTTCTCTGTCAATAACTGAATAACACCTATTAGAAGGACCCCTGTAGGTACCCTTACTTTCTTGAGAAAAATATCATGGCATTAAACTCATGGTATACCACAGTGGTAGAATATCTCTTGGAAATGTTTTGCCTTTCAGCTGCAAAAGTTCCTCTAACAAAGTAGATGTTAGAAGGAGCTCCTGGGCACCCCTGGCTATGTCTACAGCTCATTATCTCCTCATTACAGGGAACCTGAAGGGAATGAGGTAAAGGCATTCAGACGACATGTTCATGTTTTATTGATTGCCAACTGAGCTTAAGTCTCTGAAGTCTCACACTTTGGGATATTTTGTTAGGAAAATAAGCACAGTAGGCCCTATTTACATGCCCTCTTCCTTCTGGTGCAATTGATTCTGGCACAGCACAAAATTGAGCATCTTTCCCAATTAGGTTCTCACAAGCCACCTCCACACATGAGCTAAAGCAAGACTTTCGATAAACACATTGCTTACTGCTTCAGAGGACTTGAAGCACATCTTACTACTAATTTAATGTCTGGATGAGAAAGGAAAATGAAGTCCAGAGAAGTTCGTAGTCTGGTCCATAGTCACACAGCCAGTGAATGGTAGAACTTAAGATGGAATTTAAAGTGCTTATGTTTTCATTGTTCTTTTTTCTTGTTCTTCAAATAATATGTTATTTACACGAATTTCTGTGTATAAAGTAATGAAATGTTTTAAATTCTCTTCTATAAATAAAATATAGTACAGAACCAATCCAGGTTATGATCATTAGTTTATGGAGATCTCAGAATGCATTAAGAGGTAGAAACTGGGGAAATCAGAGTGCTGAATCTCTGTAAGACAAGAACTGAAGAGTTCATTCTGACAGGGAGGATCCTGACTTGAAGCCAGTGAGTTGCCATCAGGGAGACAGAATAAATTGGCTCTTAGAGGAAGAAACAGTTAAAAATATGAGACAGTAGTTGTAATCATGAACATTGAATCAGAAAGTATGACTACTATAACTCTGTGTTCCACATTAAATTTTTGAGTCACATTTTCTGTGCCTGAAATGGACATAATATCTACTCTTATTGGGTCTTTGTGGAAAGAATATTATTTTTTTATAATGAAATATTCTATTTATATCTTGGAAGAATATTTAAAATGTATTGTAAGCACTTCCCACATTTAAACTTATTTTTGTCTACATGTTGAAATACAAAACAGGGCTGGAGAAATATCTTAGTGCTTAAGGGCACTGGCTATTCTTGCAGACAACCCAAATTCAACTTCAAGCAACCACATGGAGACTAACAACTGTCCATAACTCCAGTTCTAGGAGATCGAAAACCCTCTTCTGTCTTCCACAAGCATTGTATTACATGAGTGCTCTTACAAACATTCAGGCAATACACTGGTACCTATAAAATAAAAATAATAAAGAAAAGCAAAGCAAGAACTTTTATATCCTTAAATTAATAGACAATATGAGATACAAAAATAAAGCTTTCGATTAGAAGAACAAATTGTTTGAGAATTTTGGTATTTTATTTTTATAAAAATGTACCAAAAATACATGATCTGACCCAATATCTTAGATATAAAATATTTAAAGAAATTTTAGTTGTCACATAGTAATTTTTTAAAAAGTGTGCCTTCTTTATTAATTGTCTAAAGACAACAATAATAAATTTTAAAGAATAATGATACAGATGGAAGAGAAAAAAGAGAAAGACCAGAAGCAAAGTCGTATATGATATAAGTAAGAAATTGATTTTTTTTCCTCACAACAGAGTTTAAAAAGAAGAGGAAAACAGGATGACATTCTTGGTCTAGTAAACAACAAGAAGTGATATAGGATTGTGTAACCAAAAGACAGCTATGAGATCAAACAACTAGGTTCAGGAATCACTAATCACCCAAAATATTGACTTACCCTTAGTCAAGAAGAGTTATTTCATGCCCATTTGTCTTTCATTTTCACTGTGTTCCCACCAAAATATGGCATTCCCTAATGGAGTAAGACATTTCTTCAAATACTATGCAGCTAACATGATTCATGTGTGTGAAACACCATCACGTGTAGGATTTATTCATGCATTCTAATCAATCATAAGCTCTTCCAAACATGAAATAAACCATACTGAATAATGCTTAGGAGATGACAGAACAGTTTATGTGCATGGAGAAAAGGAAACGCCAGACCTGTACCCAAGTTCATATCTACACATGTGGTCACTATTGTGAGCAAAATACTTGTCAGTGAACAACTCTCAAGAGATTCTTCATGGAATTTTGTAGAATTCAGCCCATTCAAGGTTTGAAAATTGAGCCAGGATGTTGTCTTAAAACTCAAAACAAGGGAAATTGATGGCATCAGTGAAAAAAAAAACATGTGCCCATTTCTAAAGCATTTATCACTTTAGTAACTGCCTATCAGATTTCTTTATGTGCTAGACAAGTGGTTCTCAACCACAGACAGTTTCTAGATGTCATCTAGCAATATCTGGAAATATTTTCTGTCACTGAGTCTGGGATATTAGTGGATATAAGCCAAGGATGCTAAATAGCATACACTGCCAAAGTTGACTATGCTTACATCACACACACACACACACACACACACACACACACACACACACACACAAATCATACGGACCTAAAACATCAATAATGTTCCAGTTCCGCGTCCCTGTGGTGGCCATTGTGCTTGTCATCATGGAAATTAGCATGAGCAGTAAGGTGGACACAAGAGTTTCATGTATGTTTGCATATGTCATGTCTGAGTGCCATCTCAGCCATGTTCATGATGCATGAATACTGCAAACACTGAGACTAGACAATTAGTTTTCTTTTTTTTTTCTTATTTCCCTCCAGCAAAGAATCTGTGATAGAATGAAGTTTCAGATCAAGCCATTCACAAATATATCTGAACACTACCTGTTTCATGGGCTAATCATCAGTGAGATGTAATTGGAAATGAGATTCAGCATTCTGGAGGGTGAGAGCTAATCCACCAATTAGCTGCCAACTAAAGAAGCCTGGTGCAGTTTGTCTGGCTTCAACATTCACTGATTATTCAAATCCAGCATGCAAATTAAAATAAACCACATTTTTAATCTCACATGCAATGCTCCTCAGTTCTCTGTTTCCTGTTCTAAATTGAGTAGATTTCCAAGGTTTCATGTTTAATATGCAATTTATACTACTTATAGATGTAATATATATCACATTTATATTTAATACATATTATTTAAGATCAACAGTTTAAGATTGAGTTGCATCCTAAAATTTTACGGAAAAGTGATTGTTTGCTTATGTTAGCAATATATCAAAATAGATAGGTATAACTAAATCATATGTATATGTATACAATATCTATGAAAATGTATGTATGGATATATTCATGCATAAAATGGCATAATTCTGGAAAAAGCTCTTTTCCTGAAAAATATATTATGAAAAACAGATGTGAAGAAAAGTACTTTACATTCTTCTTAACCCGTTTACAAAATCCTATTCTTGAGTTTATTCCATTCACTATTATTATGTGAAAATTTGCAACAAATAGAAAAATATATGAGGCATGAGGCTATGTTTGTTTCTTTAATAATTTCTAGGATTAAATTTCAAGGATTCCCTAATACCCTCCCATTTAAAGAACAAGCCTATGAACACATATTTGAAACAGTTCATAAGAACTAAGTACATTTCTTCCAAAAATTTTGTGGAAACTACATTTCCCCTTCATAAAGTCTTAGTCTTATATCACTATAAAACCAAATTAAAAATTATGCCAATCATTTATAGTCAGGAAATATTGAATGACATGGCTTTATTTTGTGAGACGAATTACAAAGATATAGAAGTACATGTAGATAAATAGGTAGATGAGACTTAGAAAGATTATTGGCAGTTTATTTTTGATTATTTTGTGTATGAGAACATATGTGTTTTCACATGGATATGTGTGGGAGTTTGCATGAACATGTGTTTCTATGTGGAGGCCTAAAATCAATGTTGGATTCTTTCCTCATTCGTTCTCCACCTTATTTTTTTGAAACAGGATCATTCACTGAACCTAAAGCTCACAATGTGGCTAGACTGACTGTGCAGTGAGCGTCAGGAATCCTTCCTTCTATATCTGCCTCCCCAGAGTTGGGGTGCTTAATCATAATGTGCACTAACACACTTTATGTGGGGGTTCAGTGCCTCATGCTTGCCAAGTACTTTATTGAACCAGCCATTTCCTAAGTCCTTAGATATTTATTTCCAAGAAGGTAATCTACTATCTCTGTGTTTGTGTGCATTAGTATCTATAACAGCATATGAACGATGCACATTTTCCACTATTCTGTCAATCAAAAATGAATAAAACAATCTATTAAGTCATCTGGAACAACTAAGTGCCTTTATGCCAAAAGTGGAGTTTGAGATTTCTGTTCTTTGTATTCTGGAAGCATTTGTGAATGAAAGAGTATATGTCTTTGACTACAAAACATATACATATACGATATTTAAGAAAAGCAATGCACTGCATAATTAGCATTCCAGTTTGCTTTCGATTGCTGTGGCAAAACACCCTGACCAATATTGGCGTGTCGAACAACGGGCTTATTTGACTTATATCTCCCTGGTTAAAGTTCATCACTGAGGGAGCCCAAGGTAGGAAGTCAGGGCATGAACCTGGAGGCAAGAGCTGAAGCACAGTCTACAGAGGAACACTGCTTACTGGCTCGCTCCCCCAGCCTGTGCTAAGTCTGTTTTGTTTTTTTGTTTTTTTTTTTTTTCCAATAGAAAACACCCTACCTCGGGGAGTGACATCACCCACAAAGGGCTGGGGCCTCCCGCATTACTCAACAATCAAGAACATGTCTCACAGACATGGCCACAGACCAGTTCAATGGAGGCAGTTTCCCAGCTAAAGACCCCTTAACTCAGGTGTGTCAGTTTGACAGCTAAAGCTATCTAGCACACTTAGGTTAGGTTGACAGACATGAGAAAATTGAGGAGAAAAAAAGACACATTATATAGAAAAAGAGACAACCTTGCTGCCTGTTTTCTCTAAGTAGCATAATAACAAGAAATCATAGAAAAAGACCTTTAATTTGGTCAAATGGACTGACATTAACATAATTAGAACAAATTAACATAATTTGCTGTACTATTTGGGAAAGAACTTGCAAAATGTGATCTAGGAAGTAAGTTTTCATAATTCTATATTCTATACCATATATATACTATATATATATTATATCTATACCATATATATTACAATATTTATAATCAATGTCTAGAAATACAGGAATGAAAATTAATTTCAAAGACAATCCAAGCTAAGGTCATGGTATAAAATGTAAAAGTGATTTACAGACAGTAAACATCAAAATAAAGAACTTAATGAGATCCCAAGAATGAAATTTTGGGAAGGGATCAATCAGGATTGCATGTCAAGGGTCCAAGACTATATAATTTGAAAAGAGAAAACAATCATAATTTTTCCATAGACTATTTTAATTGTTCTTACAAAGGGTATCACTGCAGAGTTTTCAAAACTAATATCAAAATTTAATGCACATATCTTCAGGAACATCAGTCATCACATAGTTCCTGCATAAAACTTGTTCTTCACACACCTAAGTATGGTATGAACATAAATACAACTAAATTCACTTTTATATTTGAGCAAATATAATTAATTATTCCATGGAAATCAATGGTCTTCCTTTTGTCAGTAATTGAACTCTTGTTTTTGACCTTGAAAACATTGTTCCCATTTCTCTGGAAAAAAAATTTTTAATAGAACAAAAACTGGAGAAGATCAATGCCCCTGTGAGGAACTTCCCCTCAGGAAAGTAGTCAACATTTATAATCAGAAACTATAAAAATGCATAACAATTATAACAAGTACTTAAATTCCCAAAGGTACACAGAGAATAAAGATGATTTTGCTCCCCAAATCTTCTATATCTCCATAAGAACATCAAGAATCCTGGTCCTTGAGGAATAGCACATTCCTGAATTCCAAACCTAATCTCCCCATGATCCAGACTGCTCTATTGATAGTGCAGGAAGAAGACAGATTTCCTTGTTCTCCTGGTACCAGTAAATTAGTTTGACACCTTCTAGACAGAGTGAGGCCATCATCCTGAAGAAGCTGAATTCTGGATTTGTACAAGTTTGGGAGATCCTGGTACAAATGGGAGAAATTGTACTATAGATGTGGTGGGCAAAGACTCTTGATTGCTCTCATCACAGCTAGGAGTAGGAAAGACCAATGGAAAACTCTAAAGACCTCTATTCAATTGCCTTCTCCCAAATCTAGAGCATCTCCATGAAACAGTAGGTCATGATTCTTACACCAATTGCAAAACATTTTCTTCGATAATTTTTCCTAGGTAGAAAGATAATTCATTAAAAGAGGGAACACCGAGGCTGTCGTCAAAATAACTAAATTTAATTGGAACAGAATGAGATGTTCACGCCTACCAGAACCCTTGAAGACTATTTCCATAATTAATAATTTAAAAGACTTTCTACCACATGAGAACAAACTGATACATAGACAGGTTTTTGTCAGTGTATAAGGAAAGTCACATGTTATGTGGTCTAATCTAGGATCCAAATAAACCTTAAAACATGTCTTCAAATCTAACCTCTAAAAACAGGACTAGGTTTTCATATTTTACTGCAGTTTATGTACCAAGGAATTGTCAAACATAAAAAAGTTAAATCATGAGATTAATTGATTTAGTTGATTATGTGTGTTTAGTAGCAACAGATATATGTGTTTAATAACAACATAGAGAGATCATTTAACAGAGAAATCATAAAGAAAAGCATAAAGAGGACATTTTTAATCCCAGACTAAGTGCATTCTCAGAGCTATAGATTCTGAACAGTAGCATAACATGCTTGAAACTCCAGAGAAGATAGTTTACATAAGTAGCCAGATTGTCATTTGAAATCAAGTAAGAAGTAAATAGCCATAATAATGACCTGTATTGATAGAGGCTCAATATCTAGAATCAATATGTTCTTATATTACTATTATGTCCAGCTTTCAACACAAAAGCATAAGACACCCAAAGAAGCACAGACATGTTTCCCATATATTGAAATAAAAATGCAGTAGAAATTTCCTGTGGAAAGGCTTTCTAGTTTTTGGGCCTACAACAAAATATCAAAGTCATCAATATAAATATATTCAAAGAATTAAAAGAAGGGATAAGGAAGTAAAGGATTACACATTAGCACTATTCAATTTTTTAAAAGCCATCTGGAAATCATTTAAAATCGTAGAAAAATAACCAAATGGAAATAGTGGGATTGCAAGTTAAAATAATAGGTAGAAAACATCATGAGCCATGAACTTGAGGAGTTTAAGAGTAAATTTAAATTGATAGAAAAAAGAAGAGCAAATCAAACAGAGAAGACGGTAAGGTCAACACTCATTACTTATTCTATATATGAAACAAAAAGTTGTAGTCAGAGGAACTGGTCATGAAAGGAAGGGTTTAAACTCTTGCTAATTGTGGATGGTATGATTATATAAGATAGATATAACACCTAAAGAATATACACACATATAAGCACACACATACACAAAGCACAAATACACTTGAACATGTGGGAGATGCGCACTGTTAGAGGTGATAAAAAAGTTCACCAAGGTATATATATAATATATAAGGTAAATATGGAGAAACAGTTGTATTTCTATAAATTATTAATGCAAAATCTAAAGCAAAAATACAGCAATGATTTTCTTTCAATAACAATGAAAATAAGAAAATGTTGATGTTGGAGAGATGGCTCATTCATTAAGAAAGCATAATGCTCTTGTAGAGCACAAGAGTTTGAGTCCCAGCACCCATGTTGGGCAGGAAGCTCAGGAATGCTGGAATCTTCAATTCCAAGTGGTTCATATGCCTCTGGGCACACATTGTACACTCCCATGAGCATATTCTCAGATATACATAAATAAAAATTGTAAAATTATAAAATTAAACCAAATCCTTAGAATTAAACTTAACAGAAGGGAAAAGTTCTAACCAGAAATCCATAAAATCTTTAAAAATTTGATGTTTCATGCTGAGGAAGACATTCCATTTTCACAGATTAGAAAGCATTACTATTCAAAGGAAATATGCAAAAATCTAATGGGTAAAATTAATAAAATCCCTATAAAATATGTCCTGACTCATTTGCCAAAGTCAAAAAAACTGATCCTAAAGTTGATATGGTGACTTAAAGGACACAGAGTGGTCACATTAATCTTTAAGACAATCTATTTGAACTACAAACATTTTCACAGTTCCAAAGTTACTACAAAGCTATAATCAAGGTACATTAGTACTAGAATATGAAAATACATATGGTTTAAAAATATAAGACTGAGAGTATTAACACATCCTCACAAATGCATTGAACAGATTTCTGGAAGGGCCCAAATGAGAGGAAATAATAAACTCTTCAAATCAACATTGCTAGGACAATAAGATATCCTCAGGTAAGCAATATAATTAGATGTTATTCACTATTAAATTAAGACATATTTTAAAGGCCATTTGAAGAAAATTATAAGCAAGTCTTTGTGACGATTTAATAGGTAAAACCTTCTTTCACATGTTACCTAAAGCATAAACAATAAAAGAAGATCAGAGTTCTGGCAAGGTGACTTTCATTAAAACAGTTTACTCTTCAAGAGATACCAATCAATAAATAAAAGGTAACTCATGGGATGAGAAAATAAATTCTTGTAAATTGTATAGCTGATAAATGTGATGAACTTGTGTTTAGAATATGGAAAGTGCTTTCTGGACTCAATAAACTAAAGAAAACTAAACACTGGGCAAGTACCTAAACTGGCCTTTTTTCCAAGAAGGCATAAAAATGGCCAATGAGCACAGACAATTAATTTCCACTCATTGACAGTCTTAGTCATCAGGAGAATGAGAAGCAAAATTACAATGAGACTCAACTTCACACACAATCAGATGGAGAGAACCAAAAGGAAAAATACTAGTAGTTCTTGGTAATGATGTGGAGCAATTGGAATCCTCAAATAGTTGTGTGTAAATATAAAATGCTGCAGCTGCTTTGGAAAACCATCTGGCATTTCCTCAGAAGTTTATACACAGATTTACCATCTGCCCCATCAATTCCACTCATATGTATATACCAATAAAAATGAGATTGTATGCCGACAAAAAACATGCCAATGAATATTTACAACAATACCATTCATAAATGTTCTACAGTGAAAACCGTCTAAATGCCCTTCAGTTAGAAAAGGATCAACAAAATTTAATAAACATATAACAAAGTATTATTGGACAGTTAAAATTAATAAAGTACTTATACACAATCCAATGTACAATTTCCTTGGAAATACTCAAATATTGAACTAAATGAAAGAAAAAAAATCACATACACACATACACACACACACACACACACACACACACACACACGAATACACACTCCATGACTTACATTATTCAATTGAACTGAATATTCAGATTAGGTCAATCTAAAAAATAGAACATAAATTAATGGATTTCACGTATTGGAGTATCTGGAGACAAATAGAAAGTGACAGAGAATGAGTATAAGATTTCATTGAGGAGTGTTGAAATGTCTTAAATAAATTATAGTATTGATTGAAGAAGTTCACGAATATACAAGAAAAATGTGCAGTATGTGATTGTACAAATTTTGACTCTGTGCTTTGTATGGAATATGAATTCTCTTGT
Organism: Eospalax fontanierii; assembly: GCA_035773235.1. Taxonomy (NCBI): domain Eukaryota; kingdom Metazoa; phylum Chordata; class Mammalia; order Rodentia; family Spalacidae; genus Eospalax; species Eospalax fontanierii. The sequence goes on from CM069552.1 coordinate 22,266,732, forward strand.
GCAAAGATGCTTTATATATGTGGATGTATATATCTACATTCATAAAACAGCATATATATATATATATAGTTAGATAGGTGATAGATGAAAATAGATATCAAATTGTCATTCAGCCAACTCACAGTTACCTGAAAATTAGAAACATAAAAAAATCTTTGGCTTTTAATTTTAATGGCTGTGCAGGTATCTTTGTAGTAGTCTGAGTCCATTGGATATATGCCAGTACTTGGAATGACCAGATCAAATGGTAGATTCATTTTTAGTTTCTGAAGAGTTCTCCATCCTGATTTCCACTGTCACTCCAACAGGTTCAGTTCCCCTTCACCAGATGAGGGATCTCCTGTCCTCATAACCACACTTGCACTTGGTGTCATTTTTCTTTTTTTTATTGAATTTTTGTGATTTTTATATCACACAGTTTGATGGTGTTTAGATCCCCTCTCCTCGCCTTACCTCTCCTCACTGATCTTTGTCTAGTTTGATGTACTCTCTTTTATACACATTATGAACTGTAGAGTCTCATTTGTATCCTGAAAAGTCCTCTAGTGTGGGTCCATCCACTAACCACACCACGATTCCCATCCCTGTAAGAAGCTGACTTTCACACTCCCAGCAGACATCAATTCCCAAATAATTCTGAATTATGTTTCACTGTCCAACCCCACAAGTCCTATAGAAGTGTTCTATGATGTGAACTAACCAGAGGAACCCCATGACACTGAATTAAATATAACAGTCATAAACATATCAAAGGATTTGCCAAATTTAAAACACAAACAATACAGAAATCCCAGTCACTTATTCTCTTAAACTTAGCCATTCTCAATGGATTACATGAACCTTAAGATGGCTTTGTTTTGTATTTCTTAATTATGAAGTATGTGTTTCTTAGTCATTATTATTTCTTCTCTTGATAGCTCTCTGTTGAGATCAATAGCCCATGTTTTAAATTGAGTCATTTTTTTTTTCTTGCTTCTTTGATTTTTGAGTTAACTTAATACTCTGGATACTAAGCCTCTGTGGGAGGTATAGTTCAGGAAGGTTTTCTCCCACACTGTAGGCTTCCTTCAATTGGTTGTTTTCTTTTGCTGTACAGAAGCCTTTTAGTTTAATGTGGTCTCAATTGTCAACTGTTAATCTCAATTGCAGAATGAATGATGTCCGTTTTAGAAAGTCTTTTCCTGCACCTCTATCTTGTTGGGCACTACCCACATATTCTTTTACAGTTTTAGCAATTCAGGCTTTACCTTGTGCTGTTTCATCTATTAACTGACTTTTGTGCAAGGTGGTAGTTGTGGATCTAGTTTCATTCTTGTACAGGCAGAGATTGAATTTTGTCTGCATCGTTAGTTTTCAAAATGGAGAAAAATTAAAACATTCCCATTAAAATCAGGAACCAGACAAGGCTGTCTGATTTCCTCTCTACTTTTCAGCATAGCTCTGGAAACAGTAAATAGAGCAATAAAACAGGAGAAGAAATTAAATGGCTGCTAATTAGAAAAACAAAAGAGGTCAAATTATCCTTATTTGCAGATGATACGATATTTGGAGACTAGGAAAGGTCTGCAAAATTCCACCAGAAAACTTCTAAAAATGAGCAACATTTTTATCAAAATGGCAGGTCATAAGATCATTCTACACAATTAGTAGCCTTTCTATATACTAATAACAAGCAAGCAGAGAAAGAGTTCAGGGAAACACTTCCATCCAAAATAGCCTCAAAAACAAAATAAAATATCTAGGGATAAACTTATCCAAAGACATTAAAGATCTAGCCAATGAAATCTTTAAATCTTTGAAGGAAGAGTTAGAGGAAAACACAAGGAGACAGAAAGACCTCCCATGCTCATGGATTGGTAGAATCAATATAGTAAAAATTACTATCCTACCTAAAGCAATTTACAGACACAATGCAATAAAAATTAAGATCCCCAAGACATTTTTCACATAAATAAAAAAATTCATCCTAAAATTCATATGGAAACACAAAAGTCCCCAGAGAACTAAAGCAATCTTGAATACAAAGAGCAATGACTGGGGAATACTGTACCAGACTTCAATCAATATTACAGAGCTATAGTCATAAAACCAGCATGTTATATGCACAAAAACCAACTTGTAGAACAACAGAATAAAATAGAAGATCCAGACATGAGTGCGCGCAATTTCAGTCACCAGATATTTGACACAGGTGCCAAGAACACACAAAATATTATATTTTTAACAAAAAAAAAGTTTATAACAGATTCCAACCCACATCTTGTAAATGAATATTCGTGTTTCAGATTAATTTCTCTCAAGCAAAATGATCCCCCATCATCCTTAATTTATAGTGTTCACAACAGAAGATACTGCATAGCTCCATCTTCAATTATGTACAGAAATTTGTCTTGTTCCTTATCCACCGAGTTTAGCAAATGGCATGGGATTTCAGTCCCTTGATGATGTAACATTGCATTGTAAATCATGATGCCACTTGACTACTTTCAGTATATGGTATTCTTCTAGGAAGATCTCCACTTGACTCACCTGATGATATTTGAAGGAGTACATTGCTATGTTCTGAACTGTTTCTAGGCAGAACTGTGCAGGAGAAGACTGCAGCAGACCTTGAGGATCTGAACATAACCTTCAAGTAAAAAAATCAACACAAATTGAATTATTTCAGCCCCATGCTCATAAGAATATAGATTCTCCCAACTGCCTAAAAGAATTTTGAAATGGATTCATCTAGAATTCTGCTTTCATATGAACAACATTAGACAACCAGACATATCTCTGCTCCATATTCCTCCTCCCACAGTAATAATCTGACCACTGTGAGTTATTAGGGTCTAAGTGTGTAACTATCTATTACACTGCACAGATAACTAGTATAGTTTATTAAGTCAAATGAATATATGATCAAAACTTTCCAGAAGTGAAATATCTGTGTGTAATAATATGCATAACAGGGGAGAAATTATTTATCATGTTTTTATTTTGCTTGGAAATAAACTGTATTCTGAAAAAAAATGTACTACTTCAAAACATTATTTCATAGGAAACCTGAACTTTAATGTAATTTCCATAGTGAACTTTCCTTATATTTTCAGTATTTGTGTGCATGTGCATGTGTGTGTGTGTGTGTGTGTGTGTGCATGTATGTGTGTTTGACCTGGTTGTATCTGTCATGTGTCTAGAATAAGTCAACTAGAGAGGTTCCAGACTGTTTTTATAGGTGCTTTTCTCGGGATGCATCATTCTCTATTTTGTTATATATATTATCTCAAGGATGTGCAGATGTGACAAAAATTATTCCCACTTTATAGATGAAGCAACATTTATGAGAGAGGATGTAGCTTAAAGACAGAGGTAATTCATACAGGAAAATGCTTGCTGTGGACAATAGCACCTCAACCAAACAACTCTGTGTGTTAAGGTTTCCTATGCACATTTTGTTGGTGATTATGTAGTTTAATTGATTTATCTATACTACCTCTTAGAACACTGCAGAAAAGGGAGTTGTGATGGTTAATCTAATGTTTAAACTTGACTAGGTCGTGGGGTGTTCAGACATGTAGCTGGATAGTATATTCTTGTGAAACATATATCAGTGCTGTCTTAATTAATCCCAAACCCTCAGTTATAATTATATATGTTACTACATAGATGTACATGTATAAATATGTATGATATATTTATATATGTGTACATATGTCCATGTATGGAACTAATTAAATAATTAAATGCTGATCTCATCTCTGCTTCCCTGTGGATGGAAACATATTCATTTTATATTATTATAGTTATAAATAATGAAACTAATTTACTTATTGTGCATCATAAAGGAAGTTTTTGGCGTACAAATCCAATTGTTTAGATTGAGTTGATTCAGTTGAATCTTTTATTCATATTGGATCCTTTGTCAAGTTTTCTGACACCATTATGTATAAGAAATTCCAGTCACTGTTCTGGTATGCACTGTACTTTGAAGCAAAGGAATTGTTTACAGAGCACTAATCACCCTCAACCCTTTACCAAACTATAGCGAAAACAGTAAACATTTCAATTGGCCTCTACTCTTCCAGAGCATGAGTCACAAGGACAATTTCCTCTGTTTGTTACAGAACAAATGCTCTGTGGGTTTAACCACAACATTAGTGTGACTCTAGCAAGATTATAATACAAGTGAACAATCTAGGATATTGAAGCTCTGATTTACCCATTTCCTCAGGTGTTAATTCTAAAGAAGTGATTCCTTCTCAGGCAACATGATCATTATTACTGAACAAACCTAAAATATGTAAAAAACTTAAATAGCCTGAGAAGATTAAATATCAATTCTATTGGTCACACCTCTGAAATTAGAAATAATCAATAGCTCACATTTCTACATTGGCAATGAAGCACTTATGTGAACGTAATGCAATCTAATGTGCAGGTGGTCATTTCAGTTGTACAACCTTAGGCAAGCTAACTTAAGTTCTTGCCTAGTTTACTTACCTAAAAATGTGGATGATTGTGCTTTCTTATGTAATTGCTGTGCCTCTTGAATTAGCATAGAGTATAATGGACCTAACCTGGGAAGACTCATTTGTTGAGACTTAAAATAATAATCGATTTACTAGCTATCAAGACTTGTGAATTCTTTGAAATGTAAATACTATTTTAATTTTCAAAACTGGATTTATAGACATAGAAAGCATACTTAGGAGTCAGTGACACATTGTCTCAATGATGTTTCATGTAAAAACAATTGAGTGTCAAATTATTCTCAATAGGAATGAATTCCATTGACACATCTAAGTAACAAACTCCAAAGCATTTCATTTAGACCCAAGTGAAACTCCTTGTGTTTGTCAAGAATCTGATAGTTTTTACTTTTATAGAAGATTATTAATCATAAACTGAAATTTCAAAGATATACTGTAGGTGAATGGAAATATAATAAGTTTACAGGGAAACCATATATTCCTTATAAGTCTTTCTTTGCTCTCTGTGGCTAGTTGCATTGGGAATATAATGAAGATAACAATGGCTATGGCACTGAAAGCAGGTCAGTCAGAAAGCAGAGACGAAAGAATACGTAGTCTCTTTGAAATGAAACTTTGGTAAGTTCTCACACAACAACATGCAAAGTGGAGCAGGAAGAAATAAGTCCTTAACCTGACAGGGGTCCATGGCCACTAAACACACAGATTCTCATGTTAGGATATGGAAAATGATAAATCATTGACAGGATGCTTTCCAAGTAATATCTGAATAAAAGCCTTCTGCGGATGCAGAAATGGCTCAGTACTTAAGAGCATATGCCACTCTTGCAAAAGACCCAAGCTAGGTTCCCAGCACCCACATTAGGCACAATTGCATGTAAGTCTAGCACCAGTAGAACCCAATGCCCTGGCATCTGTGGGCACTGCATCCACATGCACACAGACAACCCTCCAAAAGAAAAACAAGAAAAAAAATTATAAATCTTTAAATTTTCTGTATTTCTTTTTATTCTTTGAAAAATATACCCATCCTGCTTTTATATTTGCCTACATTTTATTAACATATGCTTATTATTAATATTAATGTTTTTTTTTATTTTCAGGCATGTAAATCACACATTTTGATCTCATTCTCCTTCCACTGTCATATCCCACCCGTTCTCACTGTTCCTTTACTTTTCCTGAAGAGTAACCAACCCCTTTGCTTTCAAAGTTTCTTTGCTTTTAAGTCTAAATTCTGCAGGTGAGAGAAAGTATGTGATCTTTTCTCGGAATGATACTATTTTATTGACATGATCCTTAGTTCTGTACATTTTCCTGAAAATGACATAATACTATTATTATTAATAGTAAAAAATGCACCTCTCTGAATTTTTAAATTTTCTTTACCCATTCATCTGCTGATCAACACCCCGGACCCTTACTGAAAGCAGAACTTGGCCTCTGTGCATAGTGCTACAGAAAACTTGGGAGTTCAGCAATCTCTGTCGAACACAGATTCAGATTCCTTCTGATAAATAAGGAGTGGGATAGTGCTTTATTAATTTAGTTATTTCATTAACTATTGGAAGCATTATACCTGGATTGTATTTCTTCAGATAACTGATATGTGCTCTCAGCTGATTCATATTTCATATAGTTCGAAAGATTTAGTTTCTTACCTGGATACTGAAGGACCCTCAATCTGGCCCTAATAAAAGGTAAGGTACTAACTTAGATGAATTAATAAATTACAAAGATTAAGTTCTAATTATTCTTCTTTTTTTTCTGATCTTTTTATGAGGAAGGTACTCTCTGTAGCCCCAGCTGGCCTGGAAATGACTATGCAGACCAGGCTTGCCTCCATCTCACATAGATCTGCCTGATCCTGCTTCCTGAGTGCTGGAACTAAAGGCATGCACCACCATGGCTAGCATCAGTTCTAATTCTTCTTCTGATTAATGAGTCAGGTGATCACATTCTAATATGTTTCTTCTGTCTTATGCTGAACTGAGTATTCATCTAGTTATATTGCAGAAGTATCATTGTGAACTGCTGGTTTTTCAGAACTCTGTTTTCATATTTACTAGCCCTGTGATCTCAGGAAATCTTCCCAGCATCTCTGAGCCTGTTTTTCATCTTATGAACAGACAAGATGAGTTGAATTCATATATTTATTTTCTGGAGTAAATGGATAGTTTATTACAATGTACCTAGAAGGGAATTAGAGATAATGCTGAATATTAATATTATTTGTTACTACTACTATTCTTTGATACTATCTAGTGACTGTTAGCAGAAATAGGATCAGAGCCAGTACTATCAGCATTCACAAGGACCAGTCACCTCCAAGAAAACAGTTGAAGAGAAGCAAATATCACACTGTAAAATGCTGCATTAAAAACATAGCTATATATTGCCCCAGCAAAATCCACAGTTAAACTGAAGCTACAGACATGCTTTCTCAATTTCAGAAATATTTACAATCACCTTGGAGTCTATAAATAGATTCACAAAGGAGTCTAATTTGATACCAAAAAAATATAATTTGGAGTATGTTTGGCCCCAGCATTAGTTTATTTACAAAGGCAACCAAATCAATTTTTATAAAAATCTCTGAAATTTGGCAGAATTGTGTGGGTAGATAAGTAGGGGACAGAAAACAAAACAGCCAGAAATTGTACTGTTCATGGTTCTCTCTCTCTCTCTCTCTCTCTCTCTCTCTCTCTCTCTCTCTCTCTCAAGAATTTCTCCTTTATCTGACAGCTTTACTTGTCCCCTATGAGTCAGAAAGAAAAGGTTTGGGCTTCATTCACTTCTCAAGTTGATCCATAATGAAATTGTCACCTATCATTGGACGTTGCCTCAATCCCATGTAGAAAGTGGAGAATGATCACTTACCTACTCTACTGAAGTCTCTTTTAATGTCACTAGCTGGTATTTTGAGAAATGCATTTGTAACTCCTTAAAACCCTGACAGTTAAGATAACCCTGACATTGTCAAGTATAAATAAAAGGAGGGGAAAAATTAGTTTAATTTTCTTATTCATGTCATAGTGTGGGATCTATTTTTCCCCTAGTTTTAAGCATAAATTTCTCCTTCTTTTCATGGTGTGAGGACCAGGAATGTGTGGGTTGGTTTGACTTAAGTGTCCCATCATGGAGATATGAAGTATCTTCTCTCTGTGAGAATTTCTACATAGAAAAATGAGATTTTGGGACATTTGAATCAATTTTCTTGCAGCTGAGTTACCCACATCCAGACTACTCACATACTTGGCCTGGAAGACTAGGATTGTTGATTCATATAGGAAAACTATGCTAAGATTCAAGTGTAATTCAGTTAGTAGCCCACTACAGCATGCTATCTTGTGCTTTTCACTGACAGTTCCTGATTGCTGTAGGGCAAGTTTATTTTTCTCCCAGTACTGGAAATTGAATTTAGGATGAGCTCTTTGCAAAGCAAACACTCTACCAGGTCACAACATTCCCAGACCTTTTTCTCTTTTACTTTGAGGCAGGGTATCACTGTGTTGCCCATGTTGGCATTGAACTCAGTCTATTGCCCAAGTAGTCCCTGAATTTGGAATCCTTCTTCTTCAACCTTAAGAATCCTTATACCACCACGTCCAGGTAGTCATTCATTTAAGGTTGTTTTTACTCTATCGGGAATGATATAAAAAAATGGAACCATGAAATGAAAAGTGTACTGTCCACCTTCAATGATGTACTGATCAACATTTGTGTCTTTGGAAAGGAAACCCAAAATGGAAGTCTTAATAAATATAAAGATCTGCATAATAAACATCAGAAATGAGAGAGACAATGCTGTTGGGCCATATGGTAAAAACACCTATCTGGAACCCCCCGACCCCCCAAAAAAGAGATTATTAAGAATGCAGTGTGAGGCTGAGTCATATAGGGATTCTCTATGTGGCAAGGAAGTATGTGTGTGGACCTGGAGGAGACAGAAGCTGGTACAGCAACATGGATGTTGTGAGGTGGGACGGCTAGCCAAGGTCACATCATGGCACGATTATGTCTTTTTTATTGTTTTCATGATAGAGTCAAGAGATCACTGTTTATTGTAAAGGTGACTCTGCAAAAGCTCTACCATTTACGAGAGTCCGTATGGATCGTTTTCCATTTTAGGTATAGAGGTTCTTACAAGTATTTCTTAAAAATAACATGAGGAATCACCTGTGTTCATTTTCTGTTGCTATAACAAAACATTAAGAATGAAGCCTTTACAGAATAAAAAGAGTCTTATTCAAAATAGTTCAAGTTTTGGAGGCCTGAAATTTTAAGATTATACAGCCTCATGTTTTCTGCCTTTTGTGAGGGTCTGGGGACTGATGTATCTTGAGGATATAGGCCTTGTGAGAGCAATCACATACCAAGATAGGAAGCAGGAGAGATTCAAGAACCAGGGCAAATATTTCCCTTTTTTCTATATATATGGAAACATGGCAAGAGAGTGAGGAAGAGAGAGAAAGAGAGAGATAGAGAAAGTGTGGAACAATTCTTCTGATCTATCCTCTCTAGTTGAGGTTGTAAGTACATAGGTCTGATGAGTATTGGGTAAGGTATGTTCAAGCCCTTTGCAGAGACAGCAGCTCTGGTCACATATGCAGCCACTAGAATGTGTAATGATGAAACAAAGCATTCGGAGATCACTAGAATAGCTTTCCTCAAGGGCTGAAAGGAATGGAGGTGATAGGGATTTTTGTGCTCACTGTAGAAACATTCTTTCAATTAGAAGCTTATAAGGAAGCAGAGGTCCTCGAAAATCTGTAGCCTCGACCTTGCTACCAAAAGGATATCATTCAGAGTTCTTGATTGGAAACTTTTGGCAAGAGACCTAACGTCACTGTTCTCTCCAACTATCATGATTCACAGAGTTACTGCTTGTCTTTACAGTTGCATCAGGGAAGATTAGTTTTTCTTTTCCCAAGAAGCAGACTATGAAATACATTTCCTAAAATGGTACACTTTAAGAAAAAATCAGATTAACTTGGAATTAGAACAAAACATAATTGCATGCTTTTGCATGTATAGTCACAGTTGAATGTATAAAAAATCATATGATATGACCTTAATTTTATCATATACACTGCAACAGTATCAGATAATAATCTGGGAATACAGGGAATATTTAATGGTTAATTTAAAAAATTTGATGAAAGGGAAGGTTTTCCAATAGCATCTTCCTTAGTTAATATCCACTCCAGTGACAAACATGGACAGACTTTGTCCCAAATGAATTGAGATCCAGGGCCACTTTATCTGACATTTCACTTGACATTTTGAAATAATTTGCCTTTGTAATAATGGAACACACATAAAATTACTTGATATTGACTGATCATCTTAGGGCACTTCTTGGAAAATCTATAAGGTTGGGCAAATGAGAAGTAGCTTCATATTTAAGCTTTTTTTTTTTTTTTTCTGAGTGAGAGTCTCACATAGCCCAGGCTGTCCTCCAACTTGTTATGTAGCTGAGGTTGTTCTTGAACTTCGGATTCATCTATCTTTTGCATATATTACAGGGATTTTTTTTGTTTTGTTTTTGGTTTTGTTTTTGTTTTTCTCTTTAAGATGGGGTCTCCCTGCAGTCGGAGCAAGCCTGGAATTTATTGTGTAGAGCACAGAGATCTGCCTGCCTCTGCCTCCTGAGTGCTGAGATTAAGGACATGAGCCACCATTTCTAGTAACCACACTCAGTTTTGTGTAATGACCAGGAACAAAACCAGGGCTTCTTGCCTGTTACAAACGCACTCTACCAACTCACCTACATCCTCAGCTCATTAATTAAATATTTGAACGTGAAACATGGCGATGGATCTGGAGGATTCTAAGTGAACCAGTTTAGTTTTGTTGTTGTTGTTGTTGTTGCTTGTTTTGTTTTCTTTTTCTGCCACAGAGACTTGAAAATTATATTAGCTATTCAAGTTCCTCGAGAATAAATTATTGTAATTCCATTAAATATGGGCAATTGTAATAACATGTTAGACTTGTGTGGGTTAATGAGACGCTGTGTCTCATTTGCACACTTTGCATGATGATATTTAGAATGTGCAAAAATCCTGGTGAAGTTGTTGGACTTATAAACTTTCACTCCCAACTGCTCAAATGACTTCTTGAATTGAAGACCTAAGTGTTTCTATGTTTGTTTTTGTTTTGTTTTACACTCTGAATTTGATCTGATTTTTGTTCCACTTTCTGATTATTTTCCAAGCTCTTTTCTTTTTTCTTTGGATTTACTGTAGAGATTTCTTCTGAATGGGTAGAATATTTATACATTTCATTAAAAATATGTACTCAGATTTCTGGTTTGTGCCTGCAGTGAAGCGCTCAGCAGAAAATATACTTGAGGATGTTTTTTTCTTTCCTAACATTGGGGAACCAAAATTAATTCCCTTACAATTTCTAAGAGCTTGAAGCATTTGTTTTGCTTAGGAATCAAACAGCTGTGCTGTCAAGGATTTTATGATTGTTAATGTACTTTGGCCATTTATATCTGGGTTTTGTATTTTATAAGCATTGATCAGGCAAGCCTTTAAACAGCTCTAGGTAGACCATGTTTCCAGCCTCCAGTGACATCTTTTGGGCTCCTGTTTATTTTCTTTCTCTTTACAAAATTAATCAGCCATGTTTTACTTATAATCATGAATGGAATCACAATATTCTTTAAAATGTTTATGATTGATAAGATTATTCAGCAGTTAAAAGTACTTATCATATATTCCTGATCACCTGACTGTGATCTCTCAAACGCAGATTAAAAAAAAGCCAGATATAAAGGTCTACATCAGAAACCCCAACATTCCATATGGTGACGTGGGAGACAGAGACAGGAGAATATCCTGGAAAAATTTAGATTCAGTTAGATTAGAGCATACAACACTGCAGAAACAAAAGGGACTCTGCCTCATCGACATATAAGTCATGAACAGACTTCCAAATGTGTTCACTTGATTCGCACACAGACCTTGCAACTCATATATGTCCCTCATAAACATGTACACACACACACACACACACATATGCAGAATAAGTTAAATAAATTAGCTATATTTAAAAAATAAATAAAGCTATTAAAATAGACTTTGGTATGAAATTGGTGGAATATGACTCAGCAGTAGAAGCAGAGCATGCATTTGCTATGCCTGAGAACCTGGGTTAAATTGAGAGAGAAAGAGAGAGAGAAAGACAGAGAGAGAGAGAGAGAGAGATCAAATATCTACCTATTCAAATATCATCTATCTGCCTATTATCTATCTATCATCTATTATCTATATCTATTAATCTATCTATCTAATCTTCCTCACTGAATACCTATTGTTTTATTCCCACCCACTTTCTCCTAAATTCAATTTAATAAATTTATATCAAATCTCTACCTGTTGACAGGTGTTCTATCATAGATACTTACATTGATATTTTTTTTTTGGCTCTCTTTCCCCATACCTGATCATAACCTCATCCTCCACCCAGAATGACATTTTTGTCCCTTTTGCCTAGTAAAATCATTCACATAACACAGCACACATATCTTCCCTCTACAGAACCATTTCACTCTTCAGAGGTCATCTCTCTGTTTTCCATAGAACAATACTCAGTTTTTTCTACTGTGGTTATGCTCTATTTACCTGTCTCTTGTCCTGTATTGATCTCCTGTAAGTCAAGGAAGTACTCATTCATCTTCACTTCTTTAGGGCCTACAAACATCATGAACATTTCATTTAAAAATATATATGATGGTAAGAATGCACCATGTTTTTGGATTCTGCTAACATTACACAAATTGATTGTCAAACAAGACTTCCATTTACTGGGTGAATGTCCAGCATGAATGACATCCCCAGAGAAGGAAATTGCTAAGAAGTAGATGTGATTTCCTATATTCTGGAAGGATATGAAGATGTGTGTATGAGGATTCCTTCTTGAAATGTGATGGTAAATCTTTTCTGTGGGTACTTGCTTAGTATCTGGGAATTTCTGGCATATTAGATTATAGCTGACTTAATCAGATGCTGTACATGTTCAATTACTAATTGCTCCAGCATATCTAGAGCACAGAAAGTCATTACTTAGTTGCATTTTACAAGAACAATACCTCTGCATCAGTTGATCCAGTTAATGTGGTTAATTTTTGAGGGGAACAATGTGGAGCTGCAATTGGCCCATAAATGAGAAAATTGAAATATTAAAAGTATATGACATCATTAGACAAATAGCTAAAGAACTGCAATAACTGATGACAGTAAAAAAATGAAATAGTCTATGCATTTAAATTTGGACCCAGTCAAACATGGTAGCATGCAACTTCAATACCAGAACTTGGGAGGCAGAGGCAGGCAGATCTCTGTGAGTTTAATGCTAGTCTGTTCCAACTTGTCACTTCCAAAGACCATGTCGTAAATAAATAAATAAGTTTGGACCCACATATAAGAGGAGGTGACTCAAAAAAAAACAGAGAGAGAGAGAGGGAGCACATTCTTCCATTGCTGCACGTTGGAGGGTACTGCTTACAGCAGGTGCAAGTTTTTCTGTGTTAGCGCAGAAGTTGAGAACAAGCCATCAAAACAGGCCGAAGAATCATTCCCTGGCTCTGAGCAGGAGATGGACAGTTGTTTGGAATTTGTAGTGGTAGATATCACACAAACCCATCTTCCACAAATATTCATTCATAGGAGTATCCTGTGATCTTGGTTAAAAGATCAAGAATTTTAAAGAGGAACTCTTGAATGGGAGCTGATGATTTTCATCTAACAAGTTTATAGGGAATGCTGAGAATAATGATCATCAGTTCCTACTGTGAGTAACAACCAATCAGATAAGGCAGAGAAGTAATGATATTTTATAACTGTTAGAAGAAGGGTGTAGGATCAGAAAGCCTTGATTTTAGGTTTCAATGAGATGTGGCTTTGAGAAATTTGATATCCACTCAGAGTCTTATTTTCTCCATCTATAAAACAGGAATGTCACTCTCTGCCTAACCTCATGGTCCAGATAAATGAGAAGATGCATAAACTTCAGTGTTTATTGGACTCAGCACAGTGAGCTCCTAAATAACCTTAACAATTTATCCAGTTTGTTGATGTATATTCCTTTTCTGAGACTGGACTGCATTCAATTTATGTCCAGAAGGTATTAGAAAAGATTAAATCTCCCATGTAAAAATTAATATAAATTCTACTGTTCTAAAAATACAATATTTGATAAAACTCATGTGTGGCTCAGCCCAGTGCTAAATTATCTTTATTGTACTATTAGCCATAGTTTAATAGTCAACTAAAGTGTTACATGGTAGGTCTTCTCAATTATATTGAGGGGATTTCCACCCAGTTAATTTGTTCTTCCTTTGTAGCCCTCAGAGAGCTGTGTAAGAATTCTGACATATTAGCTTATAGCTGACTCAATCAGATGCTGTACATGTTCAATGTTATTCAATTACTAATCGCTCCAGCATATCCAGAGCACAGAAAGTCATTACTTAGTTGCATTTTACAAGGACAATATCTCTGCAGCACTAGTGATTACTAATGCATCTCTTTTAAACTAAGAATTTCTTGTATTAAGGGACTAATTTTTTGTGGGTTTTCTTTTTCTATTTTTGGGGGGGATTTGTTTTGGATTTTTTTGAGATAGGGTCTCCATGCAGCCCCAGCAGCTTGGAATTCACTGTGTAGAACAGGCAGGCCAAGATCTCACAGAAATCCACCTGTCTCTGCCTCCAATACGCTGGGATTGAAGAAGTGAACTAACATGCCCAAGCCTGGTATGTGACTACTTTTCTTAAGATAGTTTTGAGGCGGGCATTAGACTCAATAAATAGCCAAGGATGACCTTGCTGGAATTACAGAGGTATCCATCTTTCCCATGTATGTAATGCATAACACTGAGCCTTGAACAAGTTAAAGAGGCATGGTGTTGACTTTTTTAAAGTTGTTGTTTACTTTTTAAGTTATTTTTACGATATCTTTAAAAATACTTTTATCAATTCAAGAATTTCATACAATGTACTTTTTTCATACGCAGACACCTCCTCCTTCTCCCGTTGCAACTGTCTTCTTCCCAGGACTGATGGATGTTGGGAGTTGTAGCATCAGTGCTCCATACTGGTGTGATACCAGTGTGCTTGCCAGCCTCCAAGAAATAGACTCACACCCAAGAGCACTCAAGAAACATTAGATTCAATAGGGCTTTAATAAATACCCTGCATTATTTTTGACATTTAATACATTTATTATTTTATAGTTGTTATTATCATCTTTGACACAAGAATTTTCAGTGTTTTCATGGGCCATCTGCAGTACAATTGCCTGATATATTTATTTATTTATTTTAATCCATATTTTATTGAATGTTCATTTCCTACAGAAACCTTAATCACCTGTATACTTCTCCCCTCTCTGCACACCCTATAGACCCCACCACCAGATTTCAAACATTCTGTCATATATGTTAACATGTATGTCTAGTATATATTGTGGCAAGTAACTGAAGAACAGAAAATACAAATAGTTGAAGAGGTTAATGACTTGGGGAAAGTAAAATTGGCTTTACAAAACTTCTTGAACTGTCCGATAATTTCCTCCTTCTTTGTGGTAGAGTCTTACCCCAAAATAAAATGTTGAAAATCACTATTAAGGAGCTGTTGCTCATTGGGTAAGAGCACTGGCTACCCTTGGAGAGGACACAAGTTCTTTTTCCAGCACCCATATGCTGGCTAACAACCATTCCTAACTCTAGTTCCTGGGATTTTGATGCCCTCTTCTGACCTATGCATGTATTGTATGACAGGGATACACTTACATACATGCAGACAATACATAACAAATCAATTAATACAAAATAATTTTAAAAATTAAAAAGAAAAATCATGATTGTAAGATTTTCATCAAAAATATGTTTACAAATGCAATGTCCTCATTCAAGAATTAGTATTTTAATTAAGGGCTGTAGGGGATAGTCAGATATATGTGAAGAAAATACATAGAGTGCTCAAAAACAGAGTAGACAAAGAGAAAATAAAGCTATTTTCAGGAATTACAAGGCTTCCAATATATTCTTCTCTTGCTAAGCATTCAACTCTGTGTTTCTGAGGTTTACTGATTGTTTCAATCATAAATATTAGAAAGAAAATGGACTCTTATTTCTGATTTCAATTTTGCAGGATCACATTTCATCCACTCAACTCAGAGTCTCCTACAGAGATCATTAGGACTGTGAGGAATCTTAGAAATCATCATTCTTCTCTCTCTAGAGTCAAGAGCTATATTCAGGTGTAAAATAGCCCATGGCCACAGAATTCTTGCACATTAGGAGATTTTAGATTATAATCCTTCCCTTTTTAAAATTTATTTCATTGTTATTTTATGTGTTATGCATGCATGTGTGTGAGTGCACCAATGTTGTATAGTACCCACAAAAGACAGAAGAAAGTGTCAGATTCCCTAGAACTGGAGTTCTAGGAGTTCTACCCAGGTGAGTGCTGGGACTCGAACCTAGGTCTTTTCCAAGAACAGCCAGTGTTCTTAACTGCTGAGCAATCTCTCCAGCCCCAGATTATAATCCTTTCTTAAAAATACTTTCAAATAGTGAAAAGGGAGACACAAAAGGCATGATATCACCCTGCCATGAGGAATGGTTGCTCAAACAACTGCATGCAGATTACAAAGATCAATGTGCAATATTTCAAGAAATCAACTTAGAACAATAGGAACGAACTATTGGTATTTTGTGTATTGATGGTGGTTAATAAATGATAACAGTCGCTATGTATTTAGAGCTTGATACATGCCTGTTACTGTGCAATTGAAAATGCAAGTGACTTGGGGTTATTTTTCTCCTCTGCTAAAATATCAGGAAGTTCTATTACCACTACTTTAATAACAGAAACCAAATCTTAGAGGGTAATATAATCCCTAACAAATCTCTGTTTGCATGGGTCCACTCTCTACTAGAGAACTCTGTGACTCCTGAACCACAGAAACTTCCTGATATTCATATCTAAAATTACATCATCATTTGTGCAAAAGTCTTGAGATACCAAAAAAGGAAGTGTAAGAGTGGAACTGTCCACACTGAATGCTAATCTGCAAATTTGTAGATGGACAGAAATAATGTTTTCTGGTGCCTCTTTAGGAAGTGCTTCAGAGGTAGAATCAGCACAGCTCACTGCACAGGTGTCCACGGAGCTTTATCCTCCTAGCTGGCCACTGAATTCTCCACATAGCCCTGTCATGCTTTGCAGGTTTCATCACAGTACTCCTCCTTGGTTCTGTGGGCTGACACTGAGGGGATCCTGTGCCTGCCTTTCAAGTTAACATAGTACAAGTCAGCTAGAATACACAGAGCCCAGTTCTGAGGCACGTGATGCTCTTCTCTCCTGTGGCCAGACTTGATACTGGTCTTTCATTTTCATTTCTGTTTCATTTGAGAAGCCTCTGGCTTCTGGATTTTGCTTTCCCTTACATTCAGTAGAACTGCATCCACAGAAAAGGTTGGTCAACACTCAATGCCCAAGTTCGTTTCTGAAATTGGATGACCTGACTTTATATTCAATTGGAACATTTTTCTTCTTATTTCTCCTTTTAGAAAATCAATAAATGGTTTACGATGCCTTTCAAAGAGATTGAATGTGTTGAAATCAGGTTTTGCCATATTATTATGGTAACTAAACATCTTGAGTTTTCTGGGACAGATCCAATTTAAAATATCCTCCAGTTGTATAATAGGCCAGTATTTTCTTTCTTTTTTTTTTTGTTAGAGGTATATACTCACCTCAAATAACATAATAGTAAAGGAAGACTTTTGAGCATTAATTTGGAATCTGATATTTAGCATTATGTCTACATAGAAGCATACATATTAACCTGTATATATATATATATACACATATATATGTATATATATATATATATATACTATTAGCATATACCATGGATGTAGGTTCGTTAGATATATTTGTGAATGCAAGAGCATGTGTGTATGACTTTTCTCTTTCTGATTCCATTATAAAATGTTTAAATTTGAAACCTCAACATCTCTACCTACTTATACTGGCTTTGAGTTACCAATATGAAGTTACAGTCTTGTACTCTAAATCTTAAGATAATTTTCTCAATAGTTCTGTATTCTCAAACTTGTCAATTTGTTTATTTGCAGTTCTAGTGTTTAAGCCTAGAACTTCGCATGTTTAAACAGACATTATCATTTGGCCCTGTCATAAACCCTCAAACATATTTTACAAGGAAGTTCTTCTATTTTAATTTTTTAAATGTATTTAATGTGTATGAGTGTTTTGACTGTATATATGTGTAAGTGCACTTGCGTTATGCAATACCCGTGGAGGCCTTAAGAAGGTGTCAGATCCACTAGAGCTGGAGTTAGAGACCATAGGTAGCCATCATGTGAATGCTGGGAAAAAGACCCAGGTCCTCTGCAAGAGTAGTTAGTGCTCTTAATCACGGTCCCAATCTTTTATTCATCTATGCTTTACTCCTCAGAGCAGAAGTCTGGTGGCCTGCCTTTAGCTGTTAGGAGAGAAAAACGGAAACGTTTTTTCTATGTTACCCAGCCACATGTCCTAGCCTTTTAGTTCTTACAGCAAAAAGATAGAAATTCTGAGCCCCAGACACTGAAGCTGGTGAATGCCTGGAGAGTCATGACTGATAGCCAAGCACTAATTACTTGGAAGGTTTGAGAATGGGAGTGAGCATAGAGATGATCACAGAACAGTTAAGAGAGATTTGTTTCCCTTTGTGTTCTGTCACTTGCAAATGTCTGTGGGTTTCCTTGCAGCTAGTTTGTGATTAAAATTCCTACTTGATTTGAAGAGCCAAGCATTGTGCTTGCATTTCTACAGGTAATTTAGTAAGGAATCCACAGGAAGAAAGGCTACATCACCAGGAGCAGGATTCTCTGTCCATTCCTGCAAATCACTGAAGTTTGGCCAAAAAAAGAAAAAAATCCTACTTAGAACGTAAAATATTATTTTGCTTTATATTACGTTACAGGATCAAGTTTTTACATTGTCATTCTCTTTCTCACACACAGTAAATAAACAATTTCAATGAAAGCTAATAACTAAAACTATGTATACTTAATTTATTTGACAGACCCACCCACCAGGTATCATCAAGGGAACATTTACATGTGTCAGGGAGAGAAGTGTTAAATTAAATCATTTTAAGGCTATTTGCCTACTTGAGTTCATAAGATTTAAAATTGTAAGAGTGACCCCTAGTGACTATGAAACTGCTTAAATCTTTGCTGAAGCTCAGTGTTTTCTGTTAAATGTGACCATTTGAAGAGAAGGTGAAATATTTACACTTTGTTATTGAAAGCTGAATTTTTTACATTTATTTTGAACTTAATAGCTATAGTTGAAAATTATAGGAACTTATAACAAAATATTAACACAGACATTCTGATACATACAGAAATAACATTCATTACATGCACATAAATACATATATGATGATATATTTACATATTACAATTCCTCCATCAGCATCAGTTCAAATCAAAGAGCTTACATATAAACCTATTACATGTAAAGTACTGCTCCTGAGGATGAGGTACTCACAGACTTCAAAGGACATATGGACAGACAAAATCCTTGTAGAACAATGGAAATCAAATGATAGGTGAAACAAAGTTTTGTAATAATAAGAACTTGATATTACTCAATTCTGTTTGTAGAATGAAGCACATAAAGCAAGCTGTTGTATAAGAAGAAAGTTTATTTTGGTTCACAGCTAAGGCTCAAATTCAAGTGGCTGCCATCTTACTGACAAGTCTCATGATAGTTGAAATTTCTTGTTTAAAGAAACAAGGAGCACAACAAACATATGTATGTATCCTTTAATCTTTCTCATTTGCTCTCATGCTCTATCTCTGTCTCTATCTCTGTCTCTGTCTCTTTCTCTCTCTCTCTGTATATATATATGTATACCCACACACACAAGCACACACACACACACACACACACACACACACACACTGGGATTGGATTACGAAGACTCTACTATAATGATTACTTCCCAACTTCCTAATCACCTCCCCAGGGCTTCACCTTGGAACACCATAATCAGATTGTTGACACAGCCTCATAACTCACAAGGGGAACACAGTTTCAACATACAGTGCTTAAACCCTGAAAACAGAACTATTTATACAGAGTTTGCTTGTCTGTAGGTGTTGAACATGGAGCTAACCAGAAGCATACCCATACAGGTTTAGAGACACACTAAGCAAAGTCTGTGTAAGCAAATCAAGTACTTCAACTAGACTGCACACAGAGCTCACAGAGCTACAAAAATATGCAAGATGAGACTTCAGACATTAGCACAAGCTAGCTCGGAAACACCAAGGAAATTTCTGTAGACCCTACACAGTCATTTTGACAAAGGCAATGGGAATAGTTAATTGAGGGAAAAATATGCACAGAATTTCAGAAGAATTATCTATCTTTGGAGCAGAAGGTGGTCTGGATGAAACCATGGCAAGCTACAGAGATATCAAGTAGGAACGCTTTGGCATTTTCTAGAACTACTTTTAAGCTTGATGATACAAATCTGAGCATAGTATTTTATAGTTCATACAAGTTTGCATTACTAAATGATACATCACATTTTAAAAATAGACTATGTTCTAGGCATGGTAATGCATATCTTTAATCCTAGCACTCAGAATGCAGACACAGGTGGATCTTTGGGTCATCGAGGCCATTCTAGTTTAAATACTGATTTCTAGGCTAGCTGGGGCCACACGGATCTGCTGTCTCAAAAAGAAACACACAGATCACAGAAAGGAAAGATATTAAGATTAGTGTGCTTGCACAACAATGAAAAAATAAGAATATTAAAAAGTCCAAATAATATGTCCCCACTAAACATGACCAGTCCTACATAAAATTTCTACAATGAGAACCCCCTAGAGATAACCCAGGACACAGAATTTAAAAGAACAATCAGAAACACAACCAAAGAATTTAATGAACTTAAAAAACAGACAAAAAAAATCAAATAACTGAAAGAAGAAAGGGATAAACTTTTGAGTGAATTCACAAAAGATACAGAAATATTGAAGGAAACTCAGGCTGAAATGAAGAAGGAAGTGAAAAACTCAGTAAGCCAATTCAAAACAATAGGAGTGAGTCTCACCAATAGAATGAATGGCATGGAAAACAGAATATCAAGACTGGACAATAATGTTGAAGAATTAGAGCATTCAAGTAAAGATTATGAAAAAAAAAAAAACAGGAATGAAATATGAAGGAATTGTGGGACACCATAAAAAGACCAAATTTGTGCATCATAGGCATAAAGGAAGGAGAAGCCTCTCAAGACAATGGTATTGACCGGATCTTCAACAGGATTGCAGAAGAAAATTTCCTAAAATTAAGGAAAGACATGTCCACACAAATACAAGAAGCATAAAGAACATCAAATACACAGGGCAAGAAAAGAAATTCCTCACGGCATATCATAGTAAAAGCCCTAAGCATGCAGTACGAAGAGAGAATACAGAAAGCAGCAAAAAAAAAAAAAATCAATAAGTCACATATAAAGGAAATTCCATCAGAATTACAGCCAACTTTTTAATTCAAACTATGGAGGCCAGAAGAGCCTGGACCAAAGTATTCCCAATTCTAAAAAGACCATTGATACCAACATAGATTACTTTGCCCAGCAAAGATGTCTGTTATAGTTGAAAGAGTACACAGAAATCTTCCCATTCACAATAGTCTCAAAAAAGAAAATACCTCCAAGTAAACCTAAGTGAAGACATTAAAGATCTCTAAAATGAAAACTTAAGTTGTTAAGGAAATTTAGTAAGACACCGGAAGATGGAAGGAATTCCCATGTGCATGCATCTGGAGAATTACATTGTGAAAATGACCATCCTACCAGAAGTCATTTATAGATTCAATGCAATGCCAATCCAAATCCCCATAGCATTTTTTGCATAATTAAAAATGTCCTATAATTCGTATGAAAGCACAAAAGTCCCAAGTTCGCCAAAGTAACCATGAGTATAAAGTGAAATGCCGGGGGACTACTATACCAGATTTCAAACCATATTACAGAGCTGTAGTTAGTAAAACAGCATGGTACTGGGACAGAAATAGAGTCATAGCTCAGTGGAACATAATTAGAGATAGGAACATAAATAAAAGCAATTTCATCCACCTGATATTTGACAAAGTGGCCAAGACAGTCACTGGAGGAAAGGTAGCATGTTCAGTAAATGATGCTGGCAAAACTGGATCTCCACCTGAAGAAGAATCAAATGAGACCCTCATTAGACCTTGTGTAAAAGTCAATTCCAGATGGATCAAAGACCTCAATGTGAAATGTGAAACTACGAAGCTCTCAGATGAAAACATTGACAGTAACTAACAAGACAAAGATGTAGGAAAAGAATCTCTGCATCAGACATCATTTGCTCAAGAATTAAGGCCCGGAATCCACAAGGGGGACCTCATAAATTAAAACCTTCTGTACAGCTAAGGAAACAACCTTGAAGTGAAAAGAAAACCCACAGAGTGGGAGAAAATTTCCACCAGTGACTCATCTGACAGAAGTTTAACATTCAGAATACATAAAGAACTCAAGAAACAAAGAATAAAGAACACAAGTGACCCAATTCAAAGATTGCTAAGGATCTGAGCAGAGAGTTCTCAGAAGAAGAAATAAAGCCTGCTAAGAAACATCTTTAAAAGTTCCCAACATCGTTAATAATCTGGGAAATGCAAACTAAAACCACATTTAGATTTAATCATAAGCCAGTCAGACTGTCTAAGATCGGGAGAACAAATGGTACCAAATGCTGGCGAAGATGAGAGGAGAGAGGAACACAAATTTTTTGCTGGTGGGATCGTAAATTCACGCAGCCCCTATGTAAAGCAGTGTGGAGAACCCTTAAAAAACAAACATTTGACCCAGTTATACCACTCCTTGACATACATACAAGGACTCATCTTATTGCAGAGATACTTGTACATCCAAGTTTGTTACTGCTCTTTTCACAATAGCTAAGATATGGAAGCAGCCTCAGAGTATGAAGCGTGATTAAAATGTGGTGCATGTACACAATGGTGTTCTACTCAGCAATAATGAAGGATGGGATCATGAAATTTGCAGGTATATGAATGGAACTAGAAACTTTCATACTAAGTAAAGAAACAGACTCAGAAACAACAAATGACGTATGTTCTCCCTCATGTGTTGATCCTAATTCCAAGTTCTTATATGTGAGTATATGTCATGATAGATCTGCAGGAAGCAGAATAATGGATAAGAACCAGGAGGGGAGAGGGAATCTGAGAGAGAAGAACAGTAGGAGACAGGTGTTACTAAGGTAGAAATGGATAAAATGGAGTTATTTAGATGGGAGCGGGAGGGAGGACTATGTAAATAACTTTGGTGATAAAGGGAAAAACAGAAATCAGAAGAGGCAAGGCCTTAGGAGGCTGATTTTATCAAGGGAGAAATGGGAAAAATTCTGGAATTTTAAATGGAGAAAGCATGGAGGGTTAGACAGGGAGAGAGAGAGGAGAGATAAACAATGTCTAGAAAGGGTAAAAAAGGAAGAAATCATAGTAATCCAACAATCTAATGACATATTCCACATAAAATAGCTCTACATGAATCTGTGTGCATAACAGAAAGCTACATAATAAGAAAAGGGGCCAGACAGAAGAAACATGCCTTTGAGTTGTTGGCCATGGGAGGCAGACACTCCAAAAGTTATACAGGCTATTATCACAGCCCATGATTCTGTTCCAGAACTTGAAGGTAATACCTTATTTCTAAAACCAGAACATTCTTTAGACACAGGATTTGGACCAATGGTGCTTGAACTGACCTGGAAGCTGTTTCCCCTGAAGTCTAGCTGTCATAACTTTGGAAAGCACTGTGCAAGCCACTAAGGGAAAATGCTAATCAATGATCCAAGACCAGCTTCAAGACCAAATAACCACATCAAAGACCAGCACAGAACATGATATTGACACAGTAGTGGCACTTTTATCTTGGGTACAATGAACAGCTAACTAATTGGATTAAAAGTCTATTCAGTGGGAGGAAACTCAACTGCGATACTATAAACATCGCTAAATACACATGGCCGGAGTGGTCATGGATGTTAGAGAAACCGCAAGAGTGTTACAAACCTAGACTATTGTAGTTTATTGTTATGTGCAACATATGTATCCCTATATTTATCGATAAATATTCCAGTCACCAATCAGCAAAGAAGCTTATTTTGCAAAAGATTATTGCAGAGTACTACAACTGGTCATACAGAGACATTGTCTGTGAACTGCCCAAACCTAATTGACAAGGCTCCCATACAACCTCCACACCTACAGGTAAGGCTCACAGAAAATAGAACAAGGGATAAAGAGGACACTAATGAATTTCTCAGTTCCCATTTCTGAAGCTCCCTCATGCAACAGAACGCCAAGAGCACTAAGACTCACAAATGCCCAAAGCATAGAGATTAAGAATTTGCAGAATGCTGATCCTTGAACAGGACTCCTATATTAAATTTCACCCATGCCAGGCTCTAGGACCATTTTGGAAGAGTGAGTAGAAGATGTGAGTAGGTAAGAAGGTATAAAGATCATTAAGATTGATTGAGATATTCTGTATGAAATACAGAAAATTCCAATAATATTTTAAATATTTTGGAATGTGTAAACGATGTAATCCTTAACTGAGATCTCATTGCACTGAAATTCATCTTCTACCCCTGCTTACCGCCATTTGCTTTAATTGTGTTGCACAGAGTGTAAGACATACTGCTGAGCACAAATCTATCTTCTTACTTGCCAGAAAATCTATGCTTATTTATTTCAAGTACCTAAAGAGTTAACAAAACTGGAATAACTAATTTAACTTGTTCTATTTTTATTTTATTTGTATGTATGTCTATATGTGTCTACACTACAAGCGTTAGTGTACCCCTAGAAACCAGAAGAGGATTCAGGTATTACTCGAACTGGAATTACAGGCTGTGATGACCTGTATCATGTGAGTGCTGGGAATGGAGCTTGGATGCTCTGGAAAGGCATCAAGCACATGTAAACACTCAGGCATCACTGCAGCTTTGTAATATTTCATTTTAATATCATTCCTTTTAACAGAAAGAAAACACAATTCAAGTATGTTATAGATGTTTTAAAATTTTTATTGAGTTTTATTCATTTCATACTACAGTTCTTAATCTAATATAGATTCCCTCCCCTATGAATCTCTTACTCTCCACTAGAGTTTACATATTCTGCCATACATATTAAGTCTTATCCAGTGAAGCATTTGTGCTCAGGTGTCTTTTACTGCAAATTTATCCACAAGAGTCTGGTCAGGCTATCTACAAATCAGAAGGAAGGCATTCTCTCCCTCTTCCAGTAGTAATTAGTCTCCAGTTGTTCTCAGTCTTGGTCTCGCTTCCCACCAAATTCTGTCATTACAGTCTGGGTACTTGTCTAATTTGAGTTGATGTGGATCCTGTGTGGGATGCCATCATTGCCACAAGTTCACCTATGCAAGCTTCCAATGGCATGAAAGCTTCTGTTTCCTTAAGTTCATGAAACTGCCTTCGATATTACAATCTTTCTGTCCTCTCTTCCTCAGTGATCTCTGAGTCATGGGTGGCTGCAGTTCAATATAGGAGAAAAACACACTCTCCGGTCTTTTATTCTTTAAAACTTGGCCAGTTGTGGTCTTCTGCATCCATATCACTATGTTGTTTATTGAAGCTTCACTAGTGAGAGTTGGAGGGTGCTTTATTTTTCTCTATGCCCTTGGTTCCATGGTGTTCCATGAGCCTTACATGTAGAGGTTCAATTGTAGATGTGTCGCTTAGGACTTGGCATCTCTCGGATGAATATTCTCTGTGTCTGACCAGTTATGGAATTCTTCTGTAGCCTCTGTTCCTTACAAAAGGAAAATGCTTTAGTGAGTGGTGTACTGTATGCTCATCTGTAAATATAAGGATGTGTATTTAGCATATGGCAAAGATATGACAGAGGTAAGGTTTTCTCTCGGCTCTGTGGCCCTTCCAACCATGTATTTGGCTGAGTTTACAATGCTTCCCAGGAGTTCACTCCCATTGAAAGGTTCTTAGTCCAATTAGATAACAGTTGATAACGCCTCAGATGATGGTGCTACTATTGCACCAGGACTGGTAGTGTGCTGTGCCAGTTTTTACGATTATTAGAATTTAGGACTGAGTTGAACCACTGACTGATTTTTCTCCCTTAGCAGTTTGCATGTTATCATCTAACATTACAGGAGCTGAACTTCAGGTAGAAGGCTCTCAGGTATTTTAAATGGTCTTCTCTAGTAATTAGTTTTCTATCATAGGCTGCTGAGATGTAAGCAACATGACTTTTGCCAAAATGACTCTCTAACATATTCCTAACATCAATAATATATCTACCAATATATTGTCCATATTAATAAAAGTATGTGAAATTATGTATAATATGTAATTATATATAATATGTTTATTACATATAATATGTATGTTGTGTATATATTGTCTCCAAATAAACAAATCAAATCACTGGTATAGTTTTCCATTCAGAATTATTATTGCAATTATTACATACATATCTAACACAAAAGTTTCTTTGTTGTATCTTGTTGATTTAGTCTTACTGAATGCGCTCTTCACTTCCTTTGCAGTAAGTTTTCCTCTACGTGGTTCTCTTTGATTTGTTTCCTTATTGAAAAATGACAACCTGAAAAAAGAAATTGTGTCCATTCTCCATGATGGATAAATACACTGTGAAATACACAGCTTGTGCGGGGTAGAGCTTTTTCGAAACAAGGATATCTTGGTGCACTTTATTTTTCAGACTTAGTTTTACCATGATCTAGAAATAGTTTTTTCTACTTTGCCTGAACCACATTCATTTGGTATTACAATTGTTTTCTGATTACTTTAAAGGCTTACACACTTGTTGGTTTAGAGTAAATTCAAATAATGAAATTTCGAGGACTAACACAGAAGGATAGAGACACCCATGTACTTTATCAAATATTGCAACCATATCGTTCATATTGATCTGCCCTAGGAGCACCTAATCATTACCTAACTTGGTTTGAAAATATTATAGATCATGGACACTAGGAAATGTTACAGCTGCCTCCTGGTCCACCTTATGCTCTACCATTAAATCTAATCCGTTCAGCTTAAGGCAGGAGTGCAAACTACATTTGTATCTTCAGGTTTCTGCTGGCACATGCCTGATCTCCTCACTGTTTCCATTAAAGTTCATGCTCTTGTCTAACTCTGGAACATACCACGTATTTTTCTCTAACAGTTAAAACTCAGCTTGGAGTGGATCACTGGCATTGCAATCTAGATCTCACATTGTGAACACTTGGGGGTCTGAAGATACAGTACAGCTTCACACTGAATTGCTCTCTGCTTTGGAATAGTAGGAAAATAAGCAAATTCAACAAATGTGAATCATGGCTGTAGCTCAGACAGCTTCTACATCATTCAGGTTTTTAGAAATGGATATCTAGATAAAGACCAGTTTTCAAATGTTTTGAAATTAAGACTGCAAGGCTGTCTTAATTTGAGATGACGTGGTTCACATTCCCAATGAAAACGTAGCCTATGCAAGACTGTCTTAATTTGAGATGACGTGGTTTTCATTCCCCATGAAAAAGTAGCCTATGCTTGTTCACACAGGTGAAAGGATGTGATGTTAACATTACAACTATCTTCACATGGAGAAACTCTCTAAGGTGTTCGATAATGCTATGTTGCTTTTGCTAATATTCTGAGTAGTTGAGGAATAAATCTGACTGTTTTAAAGAGTAATCTGAGTGTTCTATACTACAGATGGCAATGTCAAAGATCTTGTCCACAGGACAAATTTTCTTAATATCCTATATTTTGAAATATATCAGCATGGTGACCTTTTTGTAAGAATAAAATAGATCAACGTGTGATATGAAAGTAAAGCCAATATTAGGAAAATTTTAATGCTAAAATGGATTTGTGGATTATATCCATGGATAGTGTATAAATTATGCTTCCTTTCACAGATATAGATTCCTATATACAAATATGTTATTGAAATGGAATTTAAGTCAGTGCTTCTCTAGATTCTATTTCAAAACCATAAACCATATCTGTCTCTCTGTTCATGTGTGTAAAAAATGTGATATAGTAATTTAAGAGCACCTGGTATACTAAAGCTTGTTTTAAGAAGTATTTGATATTTGAGGATTCAGACTATAGTTTTTTTTTTTAATTAAAATGGACTTTTAAGTGGATGCTGAAAAATCTTTGAAAGTGGAGTAAATACATTGAAATACAAAACACAATTATTCATGAGCAGCTTTAATATTGTAAGTTATTTAGAAGAATTTGGAGAAATGGAAGTTTTATGAAAATTTCTTATCTGAATAGTGAACAAGATTGAATCACCAGTTAGTGACACCCATCTAGTGATAACCTCCTATATGGAAAGCAAAATGATTTTATGCACAGGGACTGTTAGAACTGATATAAATTTTGGCTTCAAATAAGCCACATTCTTGTTAATCATCACAGTGATTCGAATGCATTATCACTTACATCTAAGTACTGTCAGCTCCATCTTTGCATACCAGACCAGTGATGTTGACTCCAAATTTACAACTCCATCTGAAACATCTTGGCTGAACTCCAGATTTATTAATTCAAATGTTTGTTTGAAATCTCCATTTAGATTTATTCAAATCACTTGAATGTTAGCAAAGTCAAAAGCCAATCTTTTATCTTCTAAGCTCTTTTAAAGAATTTAATGTAGATATGGTTATGTAGTAGGCAACAAAGTAATGTTTAAGAGATAAGAATAGTTTGAAAAATCCATTAGTCCACAACACTGAATCATGTCACCGAATTCTAGTAGCCACTGTAATCAAGTTCTTAGTGTTTTAATAATATATATTTTATTGAATTTTTGTGCATTTCATAAAACACATCTTAATCATATTTAGACCTCCTGTTCTTTATACACCAGCCCATACCATCCCACAAACACTGAATTTCAGTCTAATAACTACAACAATGACCAGCACATCAACTATCTCTATTGGTACAGTAGTGGTAATTTTAACTTGATGACAATCAACAGCTATCTAATTGGACTTAACACTGGCTCAATGATAGGAAAACCATGTGTGGTACTATAAACATAGCCAAATATACATGGTTGGAGATATCATAGTCCCTAGAAAAAAATACATCTGTTACATCCCTAGACAATGTAATTTCTTACTATATGCTAACTATGTATCCTTAAATTTACAAACAAGTTCCTCTCACCACTCACTAAAAACCTTCTTTCTGCCACAGAGACCATTAGAGTTTCACAACTGGCCAAACACAGAGAATGAGAGCCTATAAGATTCCTAGCCCTATGTGACACATCTACAATGGAACCACTAAACATAAGGCTCATAAACCATAGTAGAATAGGGGCACAGAGAACATTAATGCATCTCTCAACTCTCCCCAAGGATGCTTCATCCCTCGTGCAACAATTGGTGATTAAAACAGAAATGCATAACTTGTAAAAATGTAGAGAATAAAAGTCTAAGAGACTGCAGAATATGTGTCTCAGGTTGGGACTCCTATATCAAACCACTGGCACCCAGGATTCAGTGACCATTGTGGAAGAGGTGGCAGAAAGACTGTAAGAGCCACAGGTGGTAGAGAACCACAAGGAAACAGAGCTTTCCAGGAGGCTGGGTTCTTGCTCATGTAAACTTAAAGCAATGGTGACTGTATGCACAAGAACAATTCAATCTGAAACCAGACAAAACCCCAGCATACAAATGGGAAAATGTATAAGAAGTCCCAACCTTAGCTGAGGAGCTATTGGCAACTGATTACTTCTGGGTGAGGGAGAATTGTCCTCTTCAATGGAGTGAAACTAGATAGGCTGACCTAACTCCAATGGATGAACTCAGACCAAGAGATATTTGGGGACACAAACTTGACCTAATAGACCTTAAAATTCTTAAATCTGTATGATTTTAATGGTAAGTATCACAAAGAAGCATAAATAAATCTGGAAGGGATCCAGATCACAGCCAAAGAACAAGTTTACCTTACTGATTAGATTTGAATATGGGAAAACTTATTGATTCAATATTTAAAAATTAGCTTTTACATTATAAATTTTATGTCTAGCTATTCCACAACCATCTTATGGTCCAATACACATTTGTTCACATTTATGATTGGCACTTCACACTCTATACATTTGTAGAGACACCATGATACTATTTTCTTATAGCTAATTATCAGGGAGCTTATCAAAAATCTTCAGGTTGAAACTCTTGGTATCTCATTCTATTTAAGAGACACTAACTAGCTATTTATAGGTCAATGGCTGTAGACCCATAATTCTTCTGAAAGGATAGTCATGAAGAATGTGTATTGCAAGGACTCAATGATAGCTCAAACATTGCATCAGGAATGCTTTGATGATTTAGATAAATCTAAGACTTTGAAGTAAATGAGATACTACTTCAAACAGTTTTAATAGCTCTAAGTTCTAGGTGCATATTAAACTTGGAAATTTGGTACAATGCTATATAACTGCCATTTTTAAAACACAGAATACATTTTATTTTGCTTTCTACTAGTATTACTTCATAGAAATCTATGACTAATTATTACTTTTCCATAAAATATTTCCCAAAACATCTTGAAATCCTTTCATATTGCTTTATCATAACAAAAAACAACTTGGATTTTCATATTTCAGTCACATTGGTAAGAGATCTGTGAATTACTGAAAAAAAAAGTATATTCAGACACTGGTTAATGTGCTCAAAAACAGTGGATTCTTGACATGTCCAGGGAATATATTCCAGCTAAAAAGTGGAAACTAATTTAGCATTTTCTTTCACCTCAAAATGATAGAAAATTTATTTTCAAAAATAAGCACCATCAGATCTTTATTTGTGCAATAAATTATTAGTCTGTAGAAATGGCCCACTTGCTAAGTGGCTCTTGCAAAGGATTACATTCAGTTCCCAGCACTAACGCCAGGCAATAATTCTAGCTCCAAGAGATGTGATGCTCTCCTCTGTTCCTACAGGCACCTGCACACATGTGCACATACTACATACAGACACTCACATGTAGACATGATTAAAAAGAAAAATTCAAAAATCAATTAAATAAATTCATTAATAATTTGTAAAGTTAATTCTACAAAGGTAATACCCATTTTGTAGCACTTAATCTTTTATTTCTAGCATAGTGATAACTCCTTCAAAAGACCATTGTAGGAACACAGTGATATTATGCATTCAAATTATTTATAAGTTGCAACTCTTAGGTTCTTAAAAAAAGGGTAACAATGGTTATGAACACTGCTATCAATTCATTGATTCAAAAATGTCCAGCGAATGTGATATACAAGGTAACAATAATGATGCTGTATTGGTCTGTGAAATTCTACATACATGACTAACCTGCAGTTGCAATCAATAACTCCTGGAGTTTCTGTTTTCTTCCCTCCTATTAATGATGATGATAATACCTAGGATAGTGATGATGATAAGAAGGATGAGGATTACGATCTCAGTGATTTACATCTAAGAGAAGTAAGGGTTTTGAAGACAAATAGGAAAAGCTTTCAGCACATGGAACATGTGCTATGAGCATAAGAATGCATCAGAAATTTTGGCTTAAGAGACATTTTTAATTTCAAATATGATTTAGCTGAATGAAAGAAAATAAGAAAATCTGAACATTAACATTTCTTGCAGAATGAAATAAAAAGAAAGAAAAACTAAAATCCTTCCTCAATACCCATCCCCCCAAGACCCTGAAATTAAAGTCTCACTCTGAATTAATGATATTAGATGTCTCTTTCCAGGGGATTATCTTCCCACACTTTAATGCTAACAAAAAGTCTGATAATATTACAGAAAATAACTGTAGTACATAAAATACTACATAAAATGTGGTAGTACATAAAATAACTACCACACTGAGTTGTAGCAGCACCATTCTCTATCCTCTCAATCGCTGTGAAATAAATGTCAGAGCTCTTGCCATGGATATGGCCTGCTGTGGGTGCCCAGTGTGCATGCACCCGTGGTTGTTCATCGTCATCATCATCATCATCATCATCATCATCATCATCATCACCATCCAGGTGGCAAGCTAGGCATAGGCAAGGAAGAACCTGGCAATTAAGAAAAAGAAATGGCTAAAGAACTAAGATAGCTGTGGTGGAAGCTCTTGGCAAATCACGACTCCATGCATGGAGTCGGATCAATAACTCCCCCTGGGGAGGAAGATGTGAAGTCTGCAATTAAAAATGGAGAAAGAATAAGACAACCAGAATGTAGATCATGAAAAAAAAAAAAAATAACAACAAAAAAAAAACAACCACCATCACCATCAGAGCACATGTCCCTCAAGTGAGAAATGCTCTGTCTTACAACTTTGCTGGAGCTGAAGTTACCTCTTATGAACTTTTATATGTGGTCCTCTCCAGTGAGCCTTAGCTATATTCTCTTCCCCTCCCTGAGTCAGAGTTGAGGTCTATAAACCACCTATGAACCTTTCGCAGACCCCTTCCATTAGGTCCCAGGATGTGAATGTTATGCTGGGGGCAGGGTAGGTCACTGTCATTTGCATACTTTGGTCATGGGAGGATTGAGTGTTTGGAATGCACATCCCACCTCCACTGAGGGGCAAATGTGATTCTCAATCCACGCATTGTCCTCGATATCCAGGCTTAGATATCGGACCTCTCCCATTATCAGGTAATTTTCTCTCTTCTACAGCAACAGTATGTATTCACCTATGACCTAATTGAACTTCTAGAGAAAAATCACTGTCTGGAAAGTTAAAAAAAAACACAAAAAGAAAAAGAAAGTGTTTTGGAATAACTAAACGGATATAATTCTCAAACTAAAAATATGCAGTTATATCTTAGAATATAAATTTGCAATTCTATATGTCTACTAAAATTTTTGAATATTATTTACTGACAAAATTGTACACCCAGGATTCAAAAAAAAAAATTGAAATTTGTCGCTGTTTCTGTAATGAGTGTTTGCCGTTTTCTTCCTTTCCAAATTCTCCAAACTATATAAAGTCTTTCAGGGTAATCATGTTATTTCTTAAAGAAAGCAATGCTAATAAAATATTTTTAAGTTTAAAAAGTCAAACACCATACTGTGACTGTCTGAGTCCTTAATACTTCCTCAAGGAAATTTATTGAGCACCTTTAGTAATAGAGGGTTAAAGCACACCTCCTATATAATGGGTATATATTAAATAAGGGGATGAAAAGTATCTCCTTCCCCCAGTTGCATAGGAATCATGGATAACTGGAAAGAAAGCATGTACCAAGTACTATAGAATATTTACCATCTACATGGCATCAGAACCCTGTCTCAGAAGCCTACGATGGACCCCACTCTGCCTCATAAGTCTACATTCACTTCAGAATCCCTATCATTTTGTCTGTTAATGGCATTAATATTTTTTTAAAAATGTTACCTTGAAAAGACTAACCACATTACTGCCTCCCTTGAGTCTGAGCCTTTATGTAATTGCAGTTCATAAAACTTACCGCACAATTCCAACCCATTTCTCTTTGATAGCAGAATCAGCTAGGGGAAGGGGTTGCACTCTATGGTGATCCTCATTTATTATCTCTACCAACTGATCACATAGTGGTAGAATGTTCTTTTCCTGATGCAACAAGGAGACTTCCTCTGTGATTTTCTTGTTCTAGAAACTGCTTCTGAAACGCTCTGGCATTGAAATGTCTGATTTCAGTCCTTCCTGGTCTTGTCCAACTATGGTGACTAGCGATTTTTTTCTAGTCACACATTACTTCCACAAGGACAAATCTGATTTTCACTTAGTTCTGTGAAGATTTCCTCCTGTGCCCCACTGCTGTGTCTGCTGGGTCCCTGCCAAGGCTGCTTCCTCACCTGGAATCTTATTTAGAGTTTAAGGCAGAAAGTTGGCAGCTCAGTTGCCTGTAGTCATAGTAACTCCAGGGGGAAGATTACAGATGCACACAGGAGTACATCTAGCTCTGTGAATGTGGAGCTATCTTTTTTGATTCATCCTTCTATTCATTCATTCAGTGATTCATTTCCAAAATAGTCTTCATTGAGAATAATTTCCACATGCTAGGCTGCATTTGGTACTTGAAATACAGAATCGAAAATAATTTTGGTTTCACGCTTTAGGAGATCATCATTTCATTCCTGAAGAAATTTACCAAGACTTCTGCATCCCAATTCCTCGGAATTTTTGAACTGAAAGCAGGGGGTGAATGGGACTTGGTGTTTGTTTATCCATATAGTCGGTGCTATCCAGAAAAATCCAGAAAAACATACCAAACAGCCCCTGCATGTAGGACTTGGGCTGAGTGTTATACAGATCAGCTCTAATCTACAGATGCAGTTGAGCATTAAGGAAAAGATTAATACAGAAGGAGAACTTTAGCCTGACATGTTACAGTCCGCAGGACTTTTATACTAAATAATCACACAGCCCAACCGTGAACAGTTCTAGGTTGAGAGCTTTGTGCTATAGCATGGACAGATGGCTAAGAGTGAAAAGAAACACCGTGTTCATAATCTTTGGATTGCAAAAACGAAGCCATCCAAGAAGACCTTTCAGTCAGTAATAGAGGATTTCGCTACAAATCAGAATAAATGCTCATTTATCTGGAATGTGATCAATTAACAGATTAAAAACACTTTTCTTGGTTTAATTTCACCAAAATTATTGATGAATATTCTTCTTCATGTGGTTTTGTTAGATATTTTGAAAGAATCTGTCCAGGACACAGAGTTTCATTCCTTAAGAAAGGTAAAAATTCAGTGAGATTACAATCACTCCTCTTGGTCTCCAGTCACCACTATTAGTAAATGACACTGACAAAAAGATTAGGTTTCCACTGCCTGAACAAACCTCCTACGGTAAACATTTTAAAAATAATTTTTAGAAAAGTTTATTGAAGCTCACGAGTCAGAAGGTACAGTTCATTGTTGTTGGGCTGCATTGCTTTAGGACCCATGGGGAGGTCAGGTGTTTGATAAAAGAAGGTGCCACAAGAAGCTACATTTAGGAAACAAAACTAGAGAAAGAGTTTGGCAATAGGCCTCTTACCCATGCTTCCCCTTTGCTCCACATAAACAAGATATCCCAGTAGGTATCATGACTTGCCAAGACAATACGCATGCATGGAAATTTCAAAAATCCCCCCCCCAAAATAACATTCCAAACCTCAAATAGAACCCTCATCTATAAATAAATAATAAATGAATGAATGAATGAATGAACAAATAAATAAATAAATAATAAATTTCCACTACTGTTCCAAAGTACCACTTAGGAAAACAATCCTTTATCTCATGGCATGTAGAGAACATTCTAGAACCAAACTATTATATTCATTAAACCTAATATCTTCTATTTTTATTTAAGCACTGTATATTTCATAGAGAATATATCAATCAATCTTAATCATTTTATGCCCCTTCCTTATTAGCAGCCCCCACACCCCTCCAACTGGAATCCACACATTCTTTCATCTGCGTTAAGGTCTATTGTTTCAAGTTAGTGTCCCCAGATAATCCCCAATTCATCCCCTGAGGTCTATTCAGCCTATCTGTAGACCCTTGCTTTAGGAAAATTAGCTCATCCAACCCGACAGTAATCAGTCGCCATTATTTCTTTGGAAAGATTAGGATGTGCTACCCATTTCTCCAGTTCCATGCTGGGGTTTTGTCTGCTTGAATTTGCATTTGGTCTTGATCATACCAGAATCATTGCTGTAGGTTGATATGAGCAGGGTCACAGGAGCTTGTAAGATTCTAGTTCCATATGGTCACACACCTCCCCACTGGCTCTTTTAATGTTTTCTCCCCGTCTTCCTCAGTGGTCCCTTAGGCTTGGGTCAGTGAAACTTAATACAGGAGTCCTGTTCAGGGACCCGCATTCTGAAAATTCCTAATCTCCATTCTTTGGCCATTTGTTATCTTTTGTGTTACTGGGAACATCATTAGTGAGAACTGAGAGATTAATTAGTGTCATTAACCCTCGTTCCATGTTGCATGAGCCTTGGTTGTAGAGGTTGCATTGTAGATGCACTGCTTAGGCATGGGCAATTCCTGGACAATGTCTGTGTGTGACAAGGTCTGGTACTCTGTAGTAGTCTCCTTCAGGTGCAAAAGAATCTTCTTTGATGAGTGGTGACTGGGATATTTGACACTATATATAATGATACATATTTTTCAGTTAGTAACAGGTTATATTAGCCTAAGGATGTGACAGCATTGGGGATTTCTCTAAGATCTATGACCTTTTC
Source organism: Eospalax fontanierii (assembly GCA_035773235.1). Taxonomy (NCBI): domain Eukaryota; kingdom Metazoa; phylum Chordata; class Mammalia; order Rodentia; family Spalacidae; genus Eospalax; species Eospalax fontanierii. The sequence continues at coordinate 22,302,588 of CM069552.1, forward strand.
AGCCATGTGTATTTGGCTATGCTAACAATACCACACATGAGTTTTCTCCCAGTAAGTGTGCTCTGAAACCAATTACATAGCCTTTGATTGGCTCCAAGACAAAAATGTCATTACTGTACCAGTGATGAATGCTGTGCCAACCATTGATATGGTTATTTGGTCATGAAGCTGATTTTGTGTCTTTGATGTTTCCTTTACCTACTTGGATAGTGCTTTCTAGTTCTATGAAAGCTAGACTTCAGGAAACATGGCTACCAATTCATTTCCAGCTCCATTGCTCAAAATCCAGTCTCTGAAGTATATCCTGTTTTCAGCAACACAGTCTTATCATTAAGATCTTGGAGGCAATGAAGGGCTGTGGTAATAGCCTATGTACTTTTGGGAGTCTCTTGGACTACCCTGGCCAACAACTCAAAGAAAGGTTTCTCCTGTCTGACACTATTTATTTTTATGTAGTCTTTAGCTATGGACATGGGCTCATGCAGAGATGGTGTATGTGGAATTCATCATTAGGTTGTCAGACATGAGCTTTAAGAGTTATCTTTCTCATGGTGTCTTGTTGGCCGACAGGACCAGTATGAGTCAGTCAAAGTACTTCAGATATTCTTCTTCTCCTGACATTTTAGATGAGCAGCAGAGCCACTTGCCCAGTTTACTAATTTTTATTTCCAAACCGCTCATCAGTTTCCAAACATTTCAAATATTTTTATTTATATGTTATTATTTCTATGAATGTATTTGCCTGCATGTATATAAGTGCATCTGTATCATGTAATGCCTCAGAGGTCAGAAATAGGTGTCAGATCCCCTGGAACTAGAATTACAGATAGCTGTTATCCACCATGTGGATGCTGGAAACGGAATTCTGGTCCTCCACATGAGCAGTCAGTGCTCTTAAGTGCTGAACTATCTCTCCAGTCCAACTTTTAAACATTTTTCATCTTCTGGTTCAGGTAATTATTGACTATCACCTTTTTTCCTGCTTTTTATAGTCATGTTATCCTTAAATTACTTACCCAATAGTTGCATTGAATCCACAGATATATTTATATTAAAAGAAAATGTCTCTTCTAGTCATAAATGGAGAACTACCTCCAAAGAGAAAGGAAATATAGCCCTAAAATAAATACTGTGTAAATAGAATAAAGTGTTAATTCTATATGGAATTCATTGTAGAGGGGTATTAAAGCCATCATAAAAAGAACCTCTCTAAGTTAATTAGTCAAAAGTGTTAATTCTGTGGTGGACATAATAATGACAGTGCTGTTAATTGTGACCTAATCGGGCTGTCTTACCTCACACCAAGTTTCATCAGTGGTCTGAACTCAGCACTTTGGGAAATGTGGGTACCAGCTTGTCATATCTTGGACCATGGCAAAATATCTAAATTGGCCTCAACCTTTGTTCTTTCCCGCAACATCCACCAGGCTAGTGACCTTTGGAACAATTTTTGGAGAAAAGAAAGAATTATTATTTGTTTGTATTAGCCATTATTGCTTTAAAGTGTAAGGCATGAGACTGCCATCTTATTTGTTGTGTGGTGCTAAGCCGTAATCATTATTAATTACTATTATTATTAATAATAATAGTACCAGTGGTAATATACTCTCCAAGAGTATAATTTGAATTAGCAAAAATCATGAAAGTATTGGAAGTCGTGCATATATTTTATTTCTCTTTTCTTAGTCAACAATATTAACATTTATGATACAAAAATTACACAAATAATTTGAAAATAAATGTTAGGAACTATTCAAAGTAATATTACATATGAATACATGAAAAGATCAAGAAAACTAAGAACAGCAAGATGAAGTATTCTTCACTATTTCTTGTTAAGTGGCATATTGTCTTATGAATTCTCCTCTTGCAGTGAGGCTAGGGGTTTATCACCACCCCACCCTCAGGTTTGAACTGATTGAGTAAATAGAGAATTCTCTGCAATTGGAGAAAACAGTTTATTCTGGATTACTTACAAAGGATTCATCCTTGTGGAAAGAGACAGACATTTCCTATGGGGGAGCCGGCATTCTGATCAGAAGTCCAGCAGACGTTCCGGCACATACCCAAGAAGGAGACCTGCAGTGCCCTGCCCATGTCTCTCACCCAGCTTTTCCTACTTTCCTGCTGGACCCTCCCCACTAAGTCACTGGTTGGTTGGAAAGTAGTTGACTTCATTGGCTTCATCTGTATCAATCACATTCTTGGAGGCATGTTCCTCTAGGCAGAGAGAAACTCTGTAAATTTACCCTAACACATACTCAAAGAACTGCTGAATTCTAAATCAAGTCTGAATTCTGAGTCAGTTCTTTTAGCCATCTTTCAAGTAACTGAATATTGAATCCAAATTCTTACTGTTAGGTTTGTATCTTTGCTTAGGTGAACATTCAAGAAATTTCTTTGTCCCACCTGGAATGATTGACACAGAAATAGATTCTTTATTAAGCACACGTGAAAGCCAAACTCATTATTTGTTAATTTGGATATGAATGCGACTGAAGTAGTGCGTGTGTGTGTGTGTGTGTGTGTGTGTGTGTGGTGTGAGTGTAAGCATGTCAGCAATACATGACAAGAACAGGAGCTTTGCTGTTTATGAACCAAATCTATTTTTCTATATTAGGAGGCAGGTTGATTTTTTTTATCTTAGAAATTAATTCTATAAAATAGCGTTGTATTCTGAGACACAGTAAGTAAATTAGATAAAATTGCCTTCAGTGGCTTTTGGTAGACATGAAAACTAAAATAATTATATAATTTTAGGCCTGCCTTGCAAGAGTTTATTATATCAGCAGGGCCTCTTTCCCCTTTTTAGAGAAAAAAGGAAATTTAGATTCTTCTTGCAAGACACAGCTTGTCACAAATGCTAAACTAAACATTCAGAAATGAAGGTGAGCTCCTGGAAATGTGCTGATCATCCAAAGGCCTATTTGCACGCCCTGCTCTGAGAGCTATTTTCTGACAGGGAACAATAGATACCATTCTATAAAGAAGAAGAGCTTACTTATTTGGGGTGTCTCTACTGTAGGTTTGTTTGGTGTTTCTTTGATTCTTAATCTTTGTTGGAGAATGAGACATAGAAAAACAATCCATTAAGTTGGTAAAGTTCTGATTCTAATTTTGGATTTAAAAAATTCTAACCTAGCTAGATATCAGGTCTATTTTGCCTTATTTTTATCCGCCTTCGATGGCTCTACTTCAAGTTATGGGATGATTTGGTATCTTAGAAAAGTCTGGAAAGAAAGGAATGTGTCAAATTCTTTCAGTTCATTCTCATCTACTTTATGAATCTATAGAAGGCAAAGATTAAACTACTAAGCCATAGATGGAGCCTAAGATTCCAGCTTTAATGACCAGATCCCTGTGATCAGAATAAAAATCTGGTCTTACAAACTGGCCTGAGTATCTAAACTCTCTTCCTCATTCCATGGAGCTTAGTCCTAGTTTTATCAATCTTTTCAATATGTCTCTATCTCTCCCTCTCTCATTGTTGAATATTTCTGAATGTTTTTCCATCATCATCCAATTGACTTTCTCAGGTATATTAAGAGGGCTTCCTAATTTAGCACCCATATTTAAATTTGGAAAAATTACATGACATACCAATATTTAAATTTTATTTGGAATTCTCTGCAAGACCAAGGACTTTCAGGTTTTTTTCAGGACTGGAACTAGAAAAGCCATTAAAGGGTCTAGGTAATCCTAATTTTTTTTTCATTCTCTGCTCACTTCTAAATCTCTATGTTTACCCTCTTGATTTGTTGTGGCTGCTTCTTGCACAAGACACATTTGTAGTTTAAATTTCTTCTCTCCCATAGGTACAAATCAGGCTCATTCTGATTATTCATTTCTGAAACTATCTTATTAGCCCAAACTGCTTGAGTCTGAAAGCTTATTTTTAAGTAATTTCTTAAAGAAAAGCATCTCTCTCCTTGAGCAATAAATTTGTTCTGATGAGAAGGGATGTCCTGTTCTTCACCTCTGAAGTTGTCATGGAGCTACACCTCTTTATTATCATTGTGATCAGCCCTGGCATCACTGTCATCTAGATTTTCATTTATAACCATGCTGTGCCTCCCCAAGAATGGCTTGCTGTCTCCAGATTCCAGAAGTCATCAGGGCTGAAATAGAACAGATAATCAATAAGACGGAAAGATGGTATTGATGGTGATGATAACATTGTCAGAAACAAAAAAGAAAAAAAAATCTTGAGAATCACACTGTGATTAATTGAATCAAATTGATCGCCAAGAAAAAAATTGGATAAATTTATCTGTTTAGGCCAAATTCATGCCCCTATATTAGAGATGATAGCTGTGTGTGTGTGTGTGTGTGTGTGTGTTTATATGCATGTGTTTATGTGTGTGTGTGTGTGAGAGAGAGAGAGAGAAGAGAGGCAGAAATATTTATTTTGGAACAATTCTTATATATTAATGTTCAAATAATGTTAGTTATTATTATTGCCTCTTTATTCACCAAATAGTTTAAGAAATGGAAAGAAATTTGCATTCATACATTTTGGACATATTTATGTTCATTTTCCCTGCATCAATCTATTCTTTAAATTTTGCTTAAATGTTTTATTACCTGGACAATTTGTAAGAAACCTTGATATTTGCAAACTATTGTGCCCCTAAGGGCACACAAGTATACTTTAATTAAAAACTATTTAATACTATTAGTTGATGCTGCTGGACTGGATAATAACAAATGAAGATATTTTTTAAAAATCTGTTTATTAAAATGGACTTAGCATTACCTGTGTAAAGAGAACAGAATACAATTAATACCAAGGTAGTCTTGAGAAATAGTAGAGAACAAATTTTGGTGACGTTTTAGGATCTAATAAGAGCAAAGAGGAGCAATTAAACAGGGCAATAATATGATTGTTTATAGAAATTCAGAAATGAAGAGCCATTTCTTTATTTAAAAAAATTATTGTTCTTATGTGCATATGCATGATGTGGGGGAGGGGCAGCACCTGTGCCAGGACTTACATGTATGAGATCGGATGACAACTTTGTGGTGCTTGTTTTCTTTCTGCTTCTACCATGTGTGGTTTGTAGGAGTCTCCTCAGCCATTTTCCTAACACTTTGCTGGCCCAGAGTGATTTCTTAAAGAACACAGGATAAATGATTTTCCCTAGACTCTCTCATGTGCACAAGAGCTGGATGTAGTCTGTGATATTAAAATTGAATATTTCTGTTACCGTGTGAATCATTTATTTCACCTTTAGATATGAATAGATGGCTGCATTTATATGCCAAAAGAGAAGTCCAAGCAGTTGACAACAGTGTTGTTTCTATTACCTTCAATCAAAAGGCTAAACCAAATTTTTATCCAGTGTACTTTGGATGGTTACATTCATATAATGGGATACTTTATAGCAATGAGTATAAAGTCATTACTGAAATGCACACTACCAAAGAATCAGATACAACTGTGAACTAATGATATCAGAGGTTGAAGAATAGCAGACATGTGATATCATTCATGTGAAATTAAAATTCTGCTTTGTCATATGTGTTTTCCGTATACCAGCTGTTTGGGGGGAGGATATTAAGAACAATTAACATCAATTCTGGTAGTGATGATATTCCACTTTGTGATTCAGAGATAAGTTTATGACATGCAAGTTCAATTTATTATGATTGATTAAATGGTCTGATTAAAAATGTATCCTTTCACTGTGTATCTTTAATTCAGCTAAAATTTTAATTTAAAAAGAAACAGAATATGGTAAGAATGAAAGCAATAATTCAGGGGAGAGTAAGCCATAGCCCATTACAGAAAGCACAAGAGTAAATAGATTAAAATTACATTAGAGTAGAAGAGAAGATTCGAATTATGACTTAAATGTGTTCTCCCTCTTATTTTTATAAACTCTTCTGAGTATGTATACCATTTATTCTGAACATCCTCACAGTTTCTACCACAACAATTGCTATTTGCTATGAGATAAATGTCCAATGAATGTTGACTAATCAATAAACACTATACTTTCTGATGAGGCTGAATGCTTTCTCTTGTTAGGGGAGGATAAAGAGGAGAATGGTGGTCATTAACTCTGCCCCTCCCATGCTCTGAATTTCAGTCAAAGAGGAAGAGCACCTAGCTTTGTTTGAACAGTCTTTTCAATAGCCTTCTTGCCTCTGACCAACAGGGCAGTGAGTCCTGGCATACAGTAGGGTCCTTCTATTGACAAATAGCACTGATCAGAGCCTTTTAAAGTTTCTGTGGAAAGCCAAGATGAAGCAAAAATAGTATCGCATTACCTTAAGTCTGACTGATGGGAACAGTTACATAAGGTTTCTTGTTAAGCACATTAAATATTACCCTTTGTGTGACTTTAGTTTAGTTTTCTATTCAGATTAAATTCTACCCACCAGTTGAGGAGGCGATTGGTATTTGAATGTCTGAAGCTGTTCTGAGTCTGCCGCCCCAGACACTGTGAATATTTTTGGAAAGAGAAGAAATGAAAGTCAAGGCTCCTCCACTTAGTTTATAAACGGTCACCAAGAACAGAGCTTGTATAGCAAAATGCACTGCTCTCTGATTCAGTGCGTAAGGCTTCATTTGAGCTGCTCCATACTGCCCTTCACCCTTCTTATCTATCTATCTATCTATCTATCTATCTATCTATCTATCTGTCATCTATCTATCATATTACAACAATCACTTTCTCAAACACTTCTGTTCTTTGTCCTCAATGGAAGGGTTTTTGGGTTTGTTTGTTTGTTTGTTTTATATTTTTAGCTTAACTACTTTTCTTTTTTTGGGAAAATCAATTGTTTCTTTTAAAACAGAAGAATCAGAAGTTCTTTTTTCATTATTATCCACAGAAAATTCCATAGCCTGAAGCAGAGGTTAAAGCCTCTGATCTTTGAGGGAGGTTCACCAGGTTTTACATCTCCGTGTTTAACCTTGTCACAGACATGTGGCTCCAGAAGTAAAGCTGAGTTGCAAGACCTCATTTTCCTTGACCATGAAATTGTAGGGACTTAGTATGTCTTTATCATGACCTTAATACGGAGACAATGCATATTTAGTACCGCAAATGACTCCTGGCACATAGAAGCTTTATACATACCCTGAGTTGTATGATGCATGTTTGGACAGTTTTGATTTGTTATAGATCAAATTCTCTTATTTTATTTGAGGAAATGTTTAAATTTTCACTTCTGTTATTTTGTCTTTATCAGCATAATTAGTGTGTCATTGTTCCTAGTTTTCCCATGTCAATCATTTGTCTACTGTGTAACCAGTATCTTTACTCACAGAAACAAAGAGAACACAGAGCCTGCGTTTGTATCTGAGGGCGTCCTTACCCTTCATGGTGTACTTCTGAACTCATAGACTTAGATTGGGGACCATTCTGTTGACAACTCAGAATTCTTCCCTGTATCCTTGAGGAATGTTATTTAATAAAGGAAGTTATGTTAATAAGCTTTGGAAATGCTTTGCTACTAGAATGCTTTTGGAAAGCTAGTAGCTTTTGCTACTAGAAAGCATTTGGAAATGCTTTGAAACTAGAATGTCCCATGATAGACCTTATGGCAAAGGCTTGCTCTATAGTTTGTGGTACTAACTGGGAGATAGTGGAAATTTGAAAAAGGATCTAGTTAGATATCTTTGGTCAAAAAGAACCCTGCCTTTGAATGGGAATCCTGAATCCTCCTGTTTCCTCTTGCTTCTATAACACAATGAGGCAAGCAGATTCTTCTCTAATGTATGCTTCCATAACAGATGCTCAAAAGCAATGGAGTCACCCAGCCATGCACTGAAATATCTAAAATATTTAACTGAAATGTATCTCAGGTATTTGCTACCACAGGAGAAAGCTGGCAAATAAGCTTTTCATAAACCCTTATTATATAAATAAAAGATGGACATTCTTTTAAATGTTCCTAAAATTTTATCACAGAAATGTCCATAATAAAATGTCCATAATCTACTTTTTGAGGACAGACTCTCTGCTGTTCTTATGTGAAGGAAATATTGTCCCAAAGAGTAACTATACACATTCTTTCATTAAAAACAGGCAAATGGGGTAAATCATTTTCCATGTCAGTGATCAGGAGCATACTAGGAGTTCAGAAGCAGAATTCAACCCAGATTCTAGAGAAAGATGTTCAAAAAGCTAAAAGGCACAAAGAGTGTAGCAAGACTGTAGAAACAGATGCAAGTTGCTGTTACCATGCGGAATGATGAGACAAAGACCATGTCATACAACACAAGACACGGCATCTCCCACGCGGGCTCTGATATTTTAGAAGTAGGTGCTATCTGCCTGTGAAGGAGTGCAATAACAGCCAATACATCTGTACTATCAATGGTGCCTCCCAAATCAGATCTAGAAGAAAAAAAGAAGACTGGCTTTTTCTCCTACAGTCCAGTGTCTTCTCTTAGGGCTGCATCACCTAAACTGGACCAGACAGTGGCTTGGCACATAGTTTTCAAGAGTCAGAACAAAGCAAATCAAAGCAAAGAACCCGGCTGAAAGCAAATAAGACAAAAGACTACCTGACTACTGGGAGATAATCCTGCTGCAGTCAAGGAGTAATAGTTGGGCAAATTCAAGTGTTAGCAGATCAACTTGCTTGTGCCAGAAATGAATAAACATAAGAGAGAAGGGTAATTGTAGAGGGATAAAATCACCAAATCCATCCAAAGTACAAGCTATTCTTTATTCCATGGGTGTAGTCAGAGCCCAACTAAGAAGAATGTAGTCTATGCTCATGACCTTTATTCTTGATCTCTTTATATGTGTAGGCATAGAAAGACAGCAGTATCTGCTGTTCTGTAGCCTTTTTACTTAGTATTTCCAAACTCCACAGCTTGGATGAAGTCACACATTTGGCAGTGTACCCCAGGAAAAGCAATTAGTTCATTTATGACATATTTAAATATGTTGAATAAACAATTTTGTATCTTCTCTCATGTTTATTGCACTTCAGCCTGACAAGTGCTTATTAATGATTTTTCAGTTAATATCTACTTGAAATACTCTAAATTAACATTTCAAAATAAAACTTTGTCCAAAGGGCAGAGGACAGGCAGACAGATGGTGAGGGAAGTTGACTCTCAACATTCCATTAAATGTTGAGGTTTAAAGAGAGTTGGTTTTGGCATCCCCGCTGGAAACTTATGTTTGGATAGCTGTCTAAGTCTAAACCAGTTCTGTCTTTACCCAGAACTTGGTATGACACATTAAATTAGCTTGGTTTTGTTGGAACGAACACAGCCTGGGATAGCAGACAGATAACAACTTTGATTTGATTAGTAAAATGACCTTGAGGATGTCACCTAACATTCCTGAGGATAGGAATTTATAGGAGTGCTGGTGGGAGATGAACCTGAGGTACTTAATAACAGACAGAACTAAAGCCCTATATTACATTGGGCATTAATATTTCCTATTGTGTCTCTTCCTATAGAAAGACTCATACAGGGAACCCTGAAGACAAGCTGAAATTTTCTGAAAGCAGCTATCTAATTATCTTGACACTTCTTGAAGGATCTCTTTGTCAATTCTAAACAAATCTTATGGTTTAGCGTTGAAGCTTATAATTTAATCATATAGATAAATAAAAATGTGTTTCTGAAGTCCAGCAGTATGGGATCGAAGTTACTCTACATTGCTAAGTCTTTGTTTCCTGGTCTACAACATGGTTGAAAAGTAATACCCTTACTCCAACACGGTATGCACTGAAAGAAGGGGAAATGCATTTAAGGTATTAAAACTCTCAGTATAAAAGCAGACAAACTAAGATTCAATCAATTCCAGATGACTTCATATAATTGTAAATTATTAATGATATGATCAATGTAGTTATTTCTGTTTCAGAGTCATTGTCCAGCTAACCTTCCCCAGTGTGTCAATGTGTGATATTTTCACCCGCACTGCATTTTTGGTCAACTAATGGCTCTGAGATCTTATACACAAACCAATCAGTTTATTGTCTCATTCTGTTCTGTGGATTGAGTTCACATTTCCATCCCTCCTCCTGGAATTTTAAATTGGGTTCCTTGAGAGCAGATATCAAAAAAAAATGATTCACGGATATAATTTCATAAATAATAACTTTGGGAAGAAATCTTAACAATATTTAAGAAACTTTGAACTGGGAAATGAAGGCCTCACAAATCTGTGATGCCAAATGAAGTCGCAGGGAGGGAAATGTTGGCTGGGTTCATCAGTACGGGTCTGGAAGCGCCATGGTTTAGACATAGATATGCAGGAAAAACTGGTTCCTTCACAAACTTCTTCCAGATGGCAAAAAAATTAAAAAAGTGTTCGAAAGACATTCCTAGATATTTGAGGCTAAGTCCTTATGAACATCTACAATCCCATTTACTCAGGATGCTGATGCAGAGGGATTGAAGGTCTGTTTATTCAACAAAGGAAGCTGAAGCCCACTCTGGACAACTTAGGCACTCTCTGAAAACATAAAAATTGGACTGGGCATGTGGTTCAATGGTAGAACACATACCTTGCCTGAATGAGGCCTCCTGTTCAGTCTCCAGTATCTCCACAAATAAACAGGACAAAACAAAGCAAAAGAATGTGTTGATAAACATAAATGGAGGGAGGACTGGAAATCAGAGAAATATGTGAAAACAAGAACAACATCTGAAACAACCATCATGCTGATATTAACCCCAGCAGGACCTGCATGAGCCTAAGACTCAGACATTTATATTTTTATCATATAATTTTCCTGAGTAGGCATCACTGCTCCTATTGGCAGAGGTGAGGATGAATGTTACTTTATGTAGAGAGAGCCATATCTAGGAGTAAACTATTCTTCCATTCAGTTTAAAAGTTCATTTCATCATGTTCAGTGATGTAATTACAGGTCATTTGGTGATGGCTGCATTCATTTCTTTGTGCTATATTATGTTTCAAGAAAAGGGGAAAATTTGATAAAATTTGATGTTCTTTCAAATATATAATTACTTTCTGATCCAAGACAGTCTCAATCCAGAGATTTTTTCCAAGGATTGGTTGCACAGAAAAAAGGCTAGAACTCAAATCTTGGCTAGAAGAAATATGCTTTTCTAAGCATGGTTGCATGTGACAGTTGTGATAATGAGCTATATTCAAACTTCTTGCAGTAATATTGCTGCCACAGTTAATTTGTAATTACACATGTAAACAGTCGAACGGAGAATACTTGGATTTTCGCCACTTATTTGTCTTTCTAACAGCTCCTGCTGATCAATTGAAAATCTCACAGCAAAGTACAGATCAAAAGTGGATGTTTGTACAATGAACCCTGGGGTTCCCCATTCTTCCACTCTTAGAATAAGGAAAGAGTTGAGAAACTTCTATATTTCCAATGTCTATTGAGGCTGACATGCAGACAAAGCAGCCTGCCGTATTTGGGGACTTATAAAGCTCCTGTAAGCATCAGTCCCATCGTTTTCCCCTATGGGAAAAAGAGAGCCAGACAGTGGGATCTTCTCCTGGACTCCTGGGACTCCAGGTTGCCTTTCTTTTCTTGTGAGTTAAGATATTGTGGTTGCCTGGATACAGCTGACCTTATGAAAAAATGCCACTGAGTTGCTGTCATGATGGCCATTTTATTACCATGATTTATAAATGGATTATCTGTGAAAATGGGTCTGGTTTTAATCATGTCCCCCGCAGGAAATAGCCTGCTTTCCTTGGTTCGTTTCAGTGACAGGTCCAGACATCCTGATAGTTTACAAGGGTTAGCAGATAATTTACTGCAAATGATATGCATCCTCCAGAAAGAATTAGATAACTTTTAATAGCATTAACCTCAGGATACATATTCTGCCCACCCACTCAATCTTATTTTGGATTCCTTCTTCTGGGGGAACCAAACTCCTTTAGATTTCCACCCTATTTTCTTCTAATTTTGTTTCAAGAAGGAAGCAATCAACAACAAATTGCTTCCACAGTGTTCCACATATGGGAATCAGTCTTTGATGTTTCACAACAAAAGGATTTTAAGTGCCCCGTGGGGGAGGAGGAACAGTTTCCTCTTTGTGGTCCCACAAAAGTTAGATGGGAGTGCCTGGAATGGATTTGATTGTTACTGTCAATTTACGGCCGGAGACCACAAGCAGAAAGATGTGTCTCGGTTGTTTCTAGATTTCAATTTTTTTTTTTTTCTAAAAAGCGATCTCTTCTCTACTCCTAGCTACACAAGTTTTAATTTGATTAAATCATGTTTTTCAGGAACCAGTGACATTCCAAATAGGTTTCTAGACTACTGCCTTTACATATTTTCCTCTTTCATTGTTTACTAAATTGGTTTGTGGATAAAAGACTGGATATCCAAGCCTCTCCTCACCCCATAACGCAAGTACCATTAATAAAAAGTAAAGCATGAAAACAATTCTCTGGGAACCCTGTGAATAAAATTTTTGCTTTTTAGTTCTGAGTTTCGGTTTTAATATTGGGTCTTCCCTGGTAATTCTTTAATCCTCCAGCCTGTCTTTTGAGTACAAGGATTAAACAGGCTTATGCACCCAAATCTGGTTTTGGATAATGTTTTGGTAAAATTTCTGCTAAATTATGCCACACTGCTCATATTTATGAAAATTCCCTTTTTTGATTATTCAAGCCTGCATTTTTATTTATTCTTAATTTAAAAATATTGAGCTTTTGTACATTTCATATAATAGTTCTTAACCAAATCTAGACTCCCTCCTCTATCCACAGTCCCCCACTGGACCCCATCCCAAACTTAAAACTCACGTACATGTGTGAATATAATTCTTTTATTTTATATCTATGAATATTTTGCCTGCTTGTACTTAAGTGTATGCATGCCTAGTGCCCAGGAGGCCAGAAGAGGGTGTCAGATCCACTGGGAACTGAACTCCTGTCTTCTGAAAGAGTAGTGAGTGCTCTTAACCCCTGGCCATCCCTCTAGCCCCTGAGAATGGAAAGGAAGGAAGGAAGGAAGGAAGGAAGGAAGGAAGGAAGGAAGGAAGGAAGGAAGGAAGGAAGGAAGGAAGGAAGGAAGGAAGGATTCTCTTAATGAGAGACACCATGCAAGGGAAGATTTCTCTTTAAAAAACATAATGTGGCAATTTTAAATTTTAAGGAAGTGTATAAACTACTACTTCACTGATTATTTTTTATTCTTTATCAGACATAATTTCTCACTGATCGATCACCTTGTCACAGGGATATCTTGCTTCCCCTGATTCACTTTACCTATGCAGATCGGAGAGATTATTTAGTCCAAAATCACACCATCAGAAACAAGCACAATTATCTTTAAATGCTATCCAGATAATCACAAGGCAATAAGTCCAAGTATTACCTAACTCTATTTCATCTTTGACCTTGGAAGACGGAGCAGTGAGAGTATTGGAATAAGGGTGAGAAGCAAGGCCTTCATGCCTCCAGGAAAGTTATTTTTCCAGGAGGAACTGAGAGCTATTTGTAGAAACACATCTAAAAGATTTTCCGCCACTCCCCCTCATTCTAGGAGTTCAAATATGTGAATCAGGTCATCTAGCATGCAATACACTCTGCAGTTTAATGCATTTTATAAGTAGAAGCTCCACTTTTAATTAACTAACATTGATTAGCATATCAGTTACTCTAACTCATTACAAACAAATTGGACCCAAAATCTGACCACATGAGCATGAAATAATCACTATTAAATTTCTATTTGGATAGAGATTCAGCTAAACTCTTGGCTCTAGCATTAAAAAGCAAAATTATGCTTTAGTAAGACTTAGTGTGGAGTCTACTTTAAAGCTACCTCCAACTTTTGTTTAATATATTTTTCTCACATTTACAAATTTGTCTGATCACCATAACGGTCATAAAACAACATCAAATGAACTTTATGTTCATGAAAGAATGTTATCAAACATAAGAAACACTTCAATACATTCCAACACTTAGTATTTGCAAAACATTTTGTTTCCATTAAGAATGAAAAAGAAATGTGGTCCCAATCTTTTGTTTAGAAAACACAAATACTGGCAAATTTAACATAAATCAAGATATTGTTATTTTTATTGTTAATAGTCCCATTTTCAGAGATTAAATGTGTGTCCTTCAAACACTAATTCTCCATAGCATCATGAGATTTTTTTTATTATTATTATTAGTGATTCCTGATAAGGATAGCAATCAGTTCAGATAATATTAAATTGTCCAAATGACTCATATGATTGGGCACTTAAAATAAATGCAGAGAAACTGAGTTTTCACAGTACAACAATAAATATAGGACATAATTTTCTTTCTAGTTTTATTTACTGATTAATTTTTAAAAATATGTTCATAGGAGCTGAGGAGCTGTGTCAGTGGTTGAGAGCACTGATTACTCTTTCAAAGGACCTGGGTTTAGTTCCCAGCACTCATATGGCAACTAACAACTGACCATAACTTCAGTTTCAGGGGATCTGACGCTCCCTCTGACCTCTGTGCACTCTACATGACATGAATATACTTATATCCATGCAGGCAAAGCACGTATACACATAAAATAAACATAAATACATGATAGGCCTTGACACAGATGATAGAATTATGAATTCCAGTGAAGGACGCTGTGAGACTGTGCCAGTGATGGAAAGGAATATAAACATGATAGGGATCTTCTGTGTGAAACACACAAAAGTTTAACAAAAAAATGTCCAAAAATAAAAATTTAATAAATAATTATAAGTGTATATTTTGGGGAGTGTATGTGTACTCAAGTGAATGTGACAAGGGGGACCAGAAACATTAGATCCCCTGAAGCTGGAGTTGCAGGTGGTTGTGAGCTGTCACACTGAGGTGTTGGAAACAAAATCATGTATTCTGAAAGATCAATTTGTGCTGTTAAATACTGAGTCATCTCTGAAGACCTACTTTGCTTTCTAAGACATGTACTACTGTAAGAATTGATATAGAGTGTGGCCATTCTTCAATATTCAGTTGGGGTTGGTTCCAGTCCTTTTTCATATAGCAAATTCTATGAATGCACATGTGCCTTATGAAAATGCGGTAGTGTCTGCATAGAATGTATTCATACCCACTCATGCTCTATAAATCATCTCTAAGACATTTATATCCCTAAAAATATTGATGTTATGCAAATACTTGTTGCATTTCATTGTTCATGGGCTAACAGAAAAAAAAATGTATATCTTCAGCACAGAGTAGTTAAGTTTGTGCAACAGTTTTCAACATGCTGTTGCTTAAATCCTGGATAAGGAGACCATAAATACAGATAGCTTACAGTGGAAAAGATCAGGTTGAACACCAGGCATGCATAGGAAAGAGGTACTTTATTTAGGCTGAGCCTGGTCTAGCAGGCTCAAGCCTCAGTACCTGGATCCTTAAGGAAAGTTGCACATATCTTCTATATCTAGGTACTTGGTTAAGGTGAGTAGGAAACTCACTATCAGTAAGGTATTAAAACCAGGCAAATGAATATAAGTTTAGAAATGGAAACAATGATCAGTATCCTATCTGAATTTCATTGCAAAAATCTCCATCTAGGGGAAATAGAAAAAAGAAGCTTCTAAGACAGAGGAGGACAAAACCATAGAGTAGCACTGGGTGACAGCCAGCAGTCCAACCACAAAGCCTTTTAGAATACATCCTGCTGACACATTGATAGAGACAAAAGAGGACAGGGAAAATAAGGAATAAAATCCTTATTTTGCTTAAACATTCCATCAGATTCAACATCAAGCCCATTCTACATCTCTTTGGAAGTATCTGAGTTAAAACTTATATCTTCACTGTTTATCCTTTGGTAAGGTTATGAATCTATAAGTTGTGATCCATTTTTACCCACACTTTATGGAGACAGTTCATCATTATGTTTCCTTATAATTACAGATAGCTGATATGAAGTTTCAAATGCTTTGTGCATATAGTTGACACTCTAATAAGGAGCTGGATTTATATTGTCTTGTGTTGACATTTGTAGGAAAATAGAACATCATCTGGTTTGGCTGTCAGTCGGTCAAGAAATGAGTAGAGAAGTTCCTGTGTATGCAAGGTCAGAGGATCTGTGATTTTTCTACTTCTGGAAATGGAGATAAATTGAAACCCATGGAAGTGTAAATGTATTTACTGTGTTTATTCTTTGGCTGCCATCACATGGATGTTAATCAAATTGGAAAAATTTCATTGTTTTTAAGCCTTTCAGTTCCTTGTGAATGAATCTGTGATTTATAAAACCAAGCCTACAAGCAATATATGTCATGAATAAACTCAGTCAGAAGAATGGTCCACAGCAACTAATCTTCTCTGACCTAAAACTGTAAGAGGACACCAAGAAAAGGTGTAAGACATTATTTTTTTTCCTTTGTTTGTTTTGTTTTGTTTTCCTGTGCAATCTTTGCTAAGACATTAATGATCTGAGATTTCCTGCAATGTTACAAACACATATACCAGCCATTTTTGGAAGATAATTATAGGACAGGAGATACAGTTGTATCTGTGTCATCAAAACGATAACATTGGAGCTACAAATCAAGTAAAATATTATTCACTTACTTTGTATCAAGATTATGTTAATTGTACATCCAAGAAGTGGAGTCCTCAAAATTAAATAAAAACCTAGGAAAGATTCACTAAATGTGAGAACCAGGGTGACCATTATGAGATCTGTTTCATCCACCAGAGTGAAAGTGCATTTACCTATAATATCTGGCTCAGGTTAACGGCCATCTTGAATCTCATGCTTGCTTATAACATTAGGATGCTTGGTATTAGAATTTAGCACATGTATGCACACACACACACACACACACACACACACTTTTAATTTCCCTTGATGATATCATGAGTTGATTCTTTATGCATCCATTTGATTCTTTGGTTTGCCAAGTATGTTAATATTGAGATGCTTCTACAAAACCCACCACTTTCCCTAAGATCATGTTTCTGCAACATGGAATTAACTCTCGTGTTTACATTTTATTTTGTTTTCTTCTGATACATGTCATTTTTAACTTGCACTATTAAAATTTGCCTTGTTAGGCATATATCTGGTCTTCATTTTTTTCT
This sequence comes from Eospalax fontanierii, assembly GCA_035773235.1. Taxonomy (NCBI): domain Eukaryota; kingdom Metazoa; phylum Chordata; class Mammalia; order Rodentia; family Spalacidae; genus Eospalax; species Eospalax fontanierii. Next base: position 22,319,600 of record CM069552.1, read on the forward strand.
CCATAAACTGTTTCTCATCCTTATATTTATAGAAAGTAAATTGCTAAAAGATATTGTATGACTACCCACAACATACCAGACATAGAACAAAGTATGTCATCCTGCTGAGTTGACTTGATCTTAAAAACCATTTTGATGAGATGGGTATAATTTTCCTTATTGGACAAGTGTGCAAGATAAATCCAGGGAGGTTTTCTAGATCAATGCATGGGGGCAGTGCTGAACTTTGAACATTAGTTTTAGTGACCACACATCCCAGTGATTCCACGTTTGCTGTACCACATGCACATTGATCAGAATGTATCTTTACAAGAATGAGTGACAGGTACTGGTGAGGAGACAGAGTGTTCATGTATTGAAATAACCACTAGAACTTGTTTTTTTTTTTATTGGTGAAGTTAATGAGAAATCAGAATATAAGCTAGATCATTGCATTGAAAATTCACGTGGGAAGTTGGCATTGACATATAAGAAATTCTTCTGGTTCAGACATATCCTCCCTTTCTCTTTCCCAGCCTTCTTTAACACTTTCTGCATTGATAGCAGCACACTTACTCTGCCATCATCATCCACATGCGACGATGATGATGCCAGTTCCTTCCTCGGGATTAAAGTCCCTCCACTAAAGTATCTAGAAATGGAAACCATGATCCAGAGAATTCATGAGCTAATGCTAATGTGGAGCAGATTCATGGAAAATTTCTCTCATGTTTTAACATCTGCAAGATTCTATTCTTGGAAAACTGAGTTTACTGCAATAAAGAATGTGAGTGTTTATTTTCAAACTTGTCAATGACTTGGATGGTTCTGCTTTTGGTATATTTTGAAAGATAGGACATTATTTCAGATCATGATACAAGTATTACATAAGCTGATTACAGGAAGTATAAACACAACACAAATGCATGCTTGTATACATGCATGTACAGAAATGCATCAGCACACAGAACACAATACATTCATCTTTACTGATGCCAGCTGCAATGTTTTAGGTTCAACAACAGTGAAAATATTTAATCTGTAAAACTCTCTTCATCCTCATTAAAATTGTAATATGAATGAATAGGAAATGTATCTTTGCTCATAGGATTTCTTCTATTCCTGGAATATTCTTGCAAAGTCAGTATAATTACACAGAAGGCATATATGATTATCTGCAAACTTTGAAGATTTCTAAACAACATGTGCACAGATCTTTATGTGGTAACATGCAAAAGGGGAAATTATCTTTTAAAATGAGATGGGAAGATGGGGACAAGTTAAGCAGTGGAAGAACTCAGACTAAATGAAATAGCTCAGCTCCTTTTAAAGACTTGGGAGCTTTTGTCACATGTCCTCCTAAAAGTTCAGAAATTTCAACATTGAATTTATTCTTCTATCTTAAATAAAACCCATGATGAGCCTCCCATGGGCCCAGCTTTTAATAAGACAGTCATTTATTGTTACCTCTTTTTTCCTTGGTTTGTTTGTGAGTCTTCTAATACGATCAAGGGATTATATTGGCTTTATGTTTTGAAGATCACATACTTAGGTCTAAGTCATATATAATCAAATATATTTACATATTTTCTTTTAGCCATGCCCCCTTCTCAGGACATGTTTTCCCAAATTACCTTCCCATCCACAACTCAAATGATCACGCACTAAATTCCAAATTTATTCAATCTCCATATTTCAGTGCTTTTAAATCTGGTTTTGATTTGCTTTATAATAAAAGTGAATAATGATGCATATCTTCATGAATTCCTGAGAATCCAAATGGGAACATAGATGTTAAACTCTGACTATGGAGTCTGGCGCTAGTCATGCACTTCCCGCCGGTGGGTAATTCCTCTAGGGGAGATAGTTATCAAGTGTTGGCAGTAATACCAACACTGCTTTTTGTAGAGCATTAACCTTTCCACTTATTGATGATCCTGGTTTTACTAGAAGTTCCTGCCAAAAAAAAGGAGCTAAGTATAGATGGTCCTGGAACCCACTGTAAAACTGCAGAATGTTTCCTGAAAACAGCATAGATGAGAGAAAACCTGAAGGTTGAGAAAAGGCTTGGCTGCCTACACTGTATTCAGTGTCAACACTTAGCAGAACCACTCTTCTCCTAGATGTGACCAAGATTTGTTAAACATAGATTTCTTCAGTTCACAACCAACAATTTCAAAATCTTCCCAGAGACCAGTTCAAATTGTTCTTCTAAGAAATGAGATACATATGACTACTAACAACCTTGTAACCACAGTTCCGGGAAATCCAACACTTTGTTCTGGTCTCCATAGTCATTTGCATGCATGTAGTGTTACTTGTGTACATGCAGGCAAAGCCCTCATACATATAATTGTTTTTAATGAAATGAAATAGGTGACATATCTTATCCCCAAATCAGTCCATATTTAATGAGATGTAAAAGGAAATTGAACTGAAGGACATATAAATCAGGCATCAGATGAAACACAAAGTAGAGTAACTAACTTGATGAAAAGGATCTTTAAAAAATGATTCTTTTACCTTTGGAAAATAATCCAAATGCCCACAAATGGTTAACTTTTGGGTGATAAATTCGAACAATCAAAAGAACTTCCAGAATCTATACATAATCTTCATAAATTCATGCATAGTTATTAATATACAAAGCAGATTAAGTAGCAAGAGAAATTCATTAGTTCACACAGTAATATTCTAATTAACCTATCCAAAGATAAGTCTTACATTGTGGTCCTTCAAAAGACAAAAAGCCTGCACAAAGAAAGTAACCCAAGAAGATAGCTATTCTTTATTCATGGGCCAATCTCTAGGAAAAGGACAAGTGATGGAATAAGGATAAAGTAGGAGTCATTGATGGTTTGCACCTGATGGATGCTGGTGAAATACACCTGCCAATCATGTTAACGATTTGTGCTTCACTTTTTCAATATTGTAAAGTAGAACTTACCCTTGCTAATCTTTCCAAAAATACTAGATTCACAATATTTGACCACAGGTTCCAGCTATCACACGCTTAGGGATACACAAAAAGAACTCTCTACCCCATTGTAGAGACACGTACTCATCCATATTCACTGTTGCTCTAATCAGAATAGCCAGGAAATGAAAACAAACTAGATATCCATCAACTGACAAACGTGTAAGAAAAATGGATATATTTAAGCCATGGAATATTTTTTTCAGTTATTTAGAAAAACGAAATTATGAAATTCACAGATGAATTCAGGGACCCGGACATAATTATCCGAAGTGAGGTAACCTAGACCTAGAAACACAAACATCATGTGCTTTCTCTCATACTTGGTTGCTAATTTTGAATCTTTATGTATGTCTGGTTCATTCGGAATACCCACAGAGATGAGAAAACTAATAAGGGGCTCTGAGGGAGGAGGGTTCTTTCAAAGGACTGGAAATGAAATACAGGCATACAAAGAAGGAAAGGAGAATAATGAAATAATGAAATAGTGGTGGGGGGACAGGAGGGCAGGGCAGAAGTGAGAACATGGGGACAGATAAATAGCACTTAAGCCCTTTTGATAAAAACTATCGAAACCAAGTTCTTTAGTTTAAACAGTAATCTTATGTGCTGGTCACCTTGACCAAAATGGAATCATCTGCAAAGAAGGAACCACGGTTTAGGAGTTTCCTTCATCAAACTGGCCTGTAGGCATGACTGTGGGACATTTTCTTGATTGGTGATTAATGTAAAAGGACCTAGCCCAAGGTAGGCAGCAACATCTCTGGTCCTGGTAGGCATGGTCTGTATAAGAAAAGCAGCTGCACAAGCCAGAGTGAGCATACCAGTATACAGCATTCCTTCAAATCGAGTGCTTCAGTCCCTGGCTCCAGATAACTGGCCTGCTTGAGTTCTTACCTAGACTTCCCTCAGTGATGGACTGTGACTGGGATAAGTAAACCAAATAAATAATTTCCTCTCATGAATTTCTTTATGTCAATGTTTTATTCTAACCAAATAAAGTGAATCAAGACACGCTACAACAAATAGACAATATTCCAAACTAGACAATTCATCCCGGCATATAAATTCGCCAGTCCCCTATACCGGGAATGGGTTCCTTGTCTTTCAGTTGTTGACGAGTGTGATCCCAGATATCCTCCGCCATAAAAAAGGCTATTGCTTAGCTTCAGATAGTGATGGTAAGACCCTATCGGTTAAGACCCCACATATTTAAGTCATAACACATGGAGAATCAAGTGGGTCCTGACCTAGAAGCTTCACCTCTACTAGCTGGTCTTCATAGTGCTAGAAGGAGATATGCACACCACAGGAATAAGAAGATAATCATCACTCTTACCTAGCTGTGAACCCTGTAAACTACATGTTTAATCCTCTGGCATGATATACCCACTAGTGGAAGAGAAGCACAAAAGCTAGAGGAAAAACCAACTGTCCTCTGATTGAATTTAAGGCCTGTCCCATGAAATGGAACCCATACTTAGCACTGTTATTAAGGCTAAGAACCTGTGGCTAAGTAGGTCACAAGACACAGGAAATAACCTACTACTAATAGTCTGCTAAATATACATAATATTAAAATGACTACTAAGGACTTGCTGTTTTTACCCACAGATCAGTGCGTCTCTCAGTCCTCATAAGAGAAGCTTCTTCCTTCCCTGGAAAATAATTAACACAGAGATCAACAACTGGCTAACATGCAGAGAATGAGACACTGTGGAATGCTCAGCCCCAAATGGTACATATATGTCTTAAACCCCTCCCTCAGACTCGAGGATCTTTGTGGAGGAGGAAGCAAGAAGTTTTAAGAGCCAGAAGTGGATAATGCTTATAAGCAACTTTCTCCCAGACAGTAGGACAGTTGCACAAAAAGAATTCACAGCAATTGTGACAATATGCATGAAACCTCCTTAAGCTCAAACCAGATGAAACACAAGCATGGAGGGAGGGAGAGAGTTGTGGACAAAACAAAGCCCCCAGCTGAGAAGCTTTGGCATTTGGTAGGTAGCTGCTGGGACAAGAAGATTTGCTTCTCTTTAATGGTATGTCCCTTGAGAGGGAGAGAAAAAGGGCAAGAGTATTTGGGAAACATCAATCCACTGAAAGAGGGATAAAATGAACATGAATCCTGGATGAGAGGGAGGGAAGGAGGGAGGGAGGGAGGGAGGGAAGGAATCTAGAAGGACTTGGAGGAGGAGAAAAATGATCAAAATACATTGCACAACATTCTCAAAAAATTAACTCAAATGTCAAAAATATATGGGAAACATCAAATTAAAAATAATTGAAGCATAAAGAAATGTCAGAAACACTATAGCTTGGATTCTGTAGATGGGTTTCATAATTTTGGATGTCTGGGAGGCCATTTAGTAATGAGTTTGAACTAGGTTTGACAGTGTCTGGACTTTAAAGAGCATGTACAGTGGGGTGGGGAATAAGCTGTGGTATGTGAATGATACATCTGTGTGCACACAACAACTGCCCGCTCTGTGCTGCTTCCTGACTTTACAACTGAGACTCAGAAATGCCAGAGAGCTCCCCAGTGCAAACACTTGGACCATGGAGCAAAGAATAGAGCATGCATTACAGATGAAATGCAAGGTGCAAACTGAATTCATTTTTACTATATTTTCTCTCTTTTTTAAAAAAAATTGTACTGAATTGTTGTGGATTTCATTCAATGCATGTTAATTATATTTAGTTCCCACTTCCCCATTTGCACCCCTCATAGCCAACCCATAAGACTAAGTATTCTGTCACATATTTTAAGGCCCATCAAGTCAAGTTTGTGCACCCAGCCATCCCTCTGTGTCAGTTCTTTCACTGGAACCTGTTCAGTCTGCCTAGTGTCAATCCCTTAAAGATCAATTCTCTGTCATCCAGGAGTGATCAGCTACCAATATCTCCTCAGCTATGATCAGAGCCTCCTGCCCATTTCTCCAATTCTATGCTGGTTTTTGTCTTGTTTAAGTTTGCCTGGCTTAAGTGCATGTTGTTACCACTGTCACAAGTTCATATGTGCAAGATCCCAGGAGCCTGTAACACTGTTTCTTTATGGTTATGCATATCTTCCCCAGGCTCCTACAATCTTTCTGCCCCCTCTTTCACAATGTCCCTGAGCCATGGGTGGGTGACATTTAATAGAGGAGTCCTGTCCAGGGACCCAGACACTGCAGTCCTTTTCTCTATACTTTGGTCAGTTGTGGTCTTTTGTGTTCATTGCTCTCTATTACATGAGAAAGCGTCTCTGATGACATTTGGGGGATGCAATAGTATTCTCCCTACCCTGTTCCAATCAATTCTGTGAGTAATTTTTCATTAGTCCTTTTAGTTTACATACATAAGAACTTAGCTAGTTTTCGTTGTCTCTAAAAATGATAACTTACTTGGCAGTTAAAACGTGCTGATTACCATTATAAGCACCATTCTTGATGTTGAATCTCCATAAAAACTTTATGAAGTCTGTTTCTTTTTTGATAATTTCTTCTTTAGAGAATAGGAAACTAGACTCACAAGGGTAAAGTATCTTGTTCTGAACTGTGTAAGGGCCAGAGCTAGAATTGAACCCGGGAAGCCTGCACTAACAGCCTCTGCTTTTAACCATGCAGTTGCTTTGCTACTTTGGGATGCTTGTTCTGCTAAAGAGTATATAAAATCAGTGACAAAGACTCTATAGGAAATCTTATAGATGTCTCTGGTACCCTGGCAGGAATTTTTCTGGGTATCCTGGTACTGTATTATCTTTACAAAACTTTGACTATCAGAAAAAGATATGTCTAAAAAACCACTTGGGAGAGGCTGATCATCATTATTAAAATAGCTTTAGAAAGACGTACAGATACTTATGGGAGTTGTAGGAAGGATTAAAAATTCTGAAATTAACCAGCAACCGTGGAAATCAGTACAGTTCTTCAAAGAATAAAAGCAGAGGTGCCACATAATTTAGTAAATATCCAAAGGGAATGATGGCAGCATGCAAAAAAGTCTCTGTCCAGGTTTACATAATCCTATTCACAGTTGCCAAACTGTGTATTCAGCCTAGGTGCCTGTCAGCGGATGGATGCACAAAGCATCTTCTAGCAGATGAAAACTTCTTTCACAATGAAGTTCTTCAAAATAATAAAAGTGATTCATGAGATAGCAAAACAATGAAGCCACTAGTAATCCTAAGGTTCTTTTAGATTTGAGTGGGGATTCTGCCACAATGGTATACTCTTCTCATCTTAACGTTCATACATTTCTTCAAGAATAGCTCATCCGGTACCCGCTGTCCTATGAAAATTGTGTTTTAAAAGTTCTTAAAAGAAACTAGCAAAATAAGCAGTTTGACATAGAAACTTTTCTTTATAAAAGGCACATGCTTTCACCACAGCAATCCTCCAAATTGTGTTTAGCATGCTAATTACAGAGCACCCCAGGTTTTGTTAAGTATAGGCTTTTAATGAAAGAAACACAGTCATAAGACTAACTGCAGCTGCTGAGGAAAAATAAAATAAAATAAGTTGAAATGATAGGGTGGATTAGAAAAGAGTGAGACAAATAAATCTGCTTGCAATAAGATTTGTGGACCTGTGCCAGAAGAGTCACAGGAAGGAGGCATCACTGGAATGGACAGTATCACCCCCGTCTTGAGGATAGTAATGTCTGAGTGTTCTTCTTCAAGGACACACAATCTCCAGCATCACCAGCACAGACTGGGAACTCACATTCACAGGCAAAGAATCCAGAAACCCTCTTGCTTGAAAGAGCAATGTCTCTTCCTTAGAAATAATCAGAATCCTAGGTTGTATCAATACCCAATAATGATGCTATTTTTCTACTATTCCTAGACATAGATGCATAAATGATGTGAAAAAAATCACAGGAATGGAATCATTATCAGAAAAGAGGTCAAGGAAGAATGCATGGGGATTATAGAAAGAATAATGATGCTGAATGTAGACAGCCAGTAGGGAAAGCAATACAGACATTCCTCAAGAAAATAAAAGTGGGACTTCAGTATCATTCAGCTATACCATTTCTTGGTATATATCTGAAGGAAATTAAGTCAGCATACAAAAGTAATTCTTGTCTGATCTGGTTTAGCTCAGAAAAATTTATAGTTGGTAATATTTGGAATCAGTCTAGCTACCTATCTATGGATGAACAGATAAATCATTGTATGCAAGAGTATTGTTTCACCATATAGACAAACAAATGTTGTCATCCATAGAAAAAAGGATATTACTGAGAATATCATGCTATGAGAAACAAGCCAGATACAGAAAAACAAATGGCCCATGTTTTCTGTCATACATAGGAACCAAGCTTTAAATTAATGATGAAATAAAACTAAGAGAGAGACGACTAAAGACTGGGACTGGACAGAGGAATGGAGGGCACAAGGAGAAAGTGAAGTTGGGATGGTTTTTATAAATAGACAGCATCTGGACTGACAGCTTTTAATTGACCCTAGCAAAAACATGTACTCTTGTGTCTTGTAACCTGGGGACATGATCTTGTTTTCTTGGAAACTTCAATTTGGTTCTCAACCCAAACAGATATGAATGAATGAATGTTGGTATACTTGAGAATCAACATATCTAAGCACTGAAAGTCGGCACCCCATCTCCCCTGCAAACAATGGAGATTGGGAAGGACTCTTCACCTTGGATGAATGAGATACTCTAGAGCTAGGACTGGAAAGGACAGGTGGCCTGTGAAGATTAGTGTTGACCAAACATGAATTACCCCAATTAAAACTGGAGAAACCATTTTCAGTAAAATCATGGGTGGTGCCTGGCTCAGGAACGTAGTTCCAGGGACAGAGTTCTAATCAAATGTTCTCTCAGCACAGTTCCAGGAGTCAGATGGTTCATAGTGAGTGCTGGGGAAAGAGTGTCCTACAAGCTCACACCAACTCTTAGAAACGGAATTTAAAAGTCAAGCTTCTTGGTCAGGTAAGTAGTAATGCTGCAGTGTAGGAGGAGGGTAAAAATATTGGTAGATATGTGTGAATGAAAATTCACAACAAAACCTATTAACCTTTACAGTTAATATTGTTAATAAAATAATGTAGGGCATTGATAAAATGGTACTAGAGGGATAAACACTGCAAAGGTCACCTGTGCTTTAATATCAAATTATGAGAAGCTTCCCTTTGTCCTAATGAGGATAGCCCTTCAGTGCTCCTCCATATGTCTGTTACAATTTATTTATCTATTTATTTTTGCTTATTATTACTAGAAACACCTAGTATAGATGATGATGATGACGACGATGATGATAAAGAGATAGATGATTAGATAGATAGATGATAGATGATAGATTGATAGATAGAGCTAGAGAAATAGATGGATAGAGATAGAGCAATAGAGAGAAAGAGAGAGATGAATAGATAGTAACATTTTTCTTGTTCCCAGTGGGAAGTCAACTTAGTGAGCACTAACATTTGTCTAGCATATCGTATGCATAGTCCCAACACCAGGAATCATATATGATAAGTGTTGGGTATGAGATAGAATTTTGAATGAATGAAAGTTACTTACAGGAAAGGTCAAAGAAATTTCATGAACTACACAAGCTTTGGATTCTGGGAAGAGCAGTGAAGATATAGCAGGAGCTTGGTAAGCCCAGTAGAAAGAAGGAATATATCAGGTTTCAGATGATGGAATAAAACATGTGGAAACAGATTTTATCTACTTCCTCCAGTTGGCTATTGTTCAGTATTTATTGAGTAAGCCCTAAAGACTGTTATTAGACTATTCTGACAAAGAATGCTTAAATATCTCACTCAGGGAACTTGTGAAAGTGATTTCAGGAAGCATCGAGAAAGAGATAGTTCTGGACCATTCCTTAAGCTAAAAAAATAAAATGTAACAAAATCTCATTAGCATCCAGGCAAAGGTCATATACTCATGGCCAAATCATGAAAGAGCAGGAACTAGTTATCTGAAATGTGGAGAGTTAGAGAATAAAGAGCTACAATATAAGATCATTTTAATTTGCCTCTTTAGAACTTAGTTTTAGAAAGAGATCAGGAATTTGGGAAGAATAAGGACAATTTTGAAAATCGATGCCATGCAATAGAGTAGTCACCTGTCAAATTTAGTGATTTTTATATTGTCTTAGCTAATTCAATTGAATAAAATGAAAACTACCATTCTCCATATCAAGTGTTCATTCATCACATGTGGGGCTAGTATTTGTGATATTCTCAGTACAACTACAAACCATTCCAGCATCTCACAAAGTTCCATTCAACAGTGCTGGTCTAAGGAACATTGCCTATCCTCTACCTGCCTTCACTTGTCTAAGATTAGATAAGGTTTCTACCCTGAGAACTCTAATGTCATTGATTCCTTCATTCATCTATTGATTCATCCAAACAACAGCCAAATGAAAATTTTGCTATTGTTCTGTGATTTGGAGATGTAAAACTACAAGGGGTAGGCCTACTAGACAGAGTAAAGCAGGGTTGAAGAAACAAGAGGTCAGCCATTCTTACTGCATTCACACAGTGAACAGGAAGTAGGGCAGGGTTATAAAGCCTCAAGGCTCCCCTCCAGTGGCCCACTTTCTCTACCAAACCTCAACCTCCTAAAAGATGCTTCAACCTTCTCAAGAAGCCCCACTTGAGGACCAGATGTTCAACACATATGGAGGATATTTCACCTTCAAACTGCAAAATGAAGTTTGTGTCTTCACCTGGGTTCTGTGCCAATTTTAACTCTGAAGTAGAGGAACAGTGTTGGGGTCCCTCTGCTCGTTACCGGCCCGAGGGGAACACAGGGTCTCCTCTGAAAGGGCGTGAGTAGGCACGGAATCAATACACAGACCCCGGGAGCTGAATGACAAGCATGTGCAGGGCAAGTCGCAGCAAAACTCGCTTATGCAAGGAGGTGCAGAGGGTTTGGTTAGCCAGTCCCCTATGGGGTGGTTCATCTTGGTGCAGGCTCTCTTCATAGGCAGGGCAGAAGCTGGTGTTACTCCTGGCTGGAGCAGAGCACCACACCCACAGGAGCCACTCCATTAATCCTCATAGCAGGTGACCTGGCTAAGGTCCATCCTATGTTGTGCTCTGTAGAACAGCACTGGATTAGTAACTTCTCTGCTGCTGTGATAAAACACCATGACCAAGGCAATTTAGAGAAGGAAACATTTATTTGACTTACAGATCCAGAAGCCTAAACATCTATCAAGGTGGGAAGACCTGGCACAGAGGCAACTGAGGCAGAAACCTGAAAACTTACACGAAACAGGCCCCTGGAGCCCAGAGACACAAACTGAAAGTGAGATAAGGCTATCAGCTTTCAAGTCTGACACCCAGTGACCGGCCTTCTCCAACAGTGGCGAACCTCCTAAATCTCTGGGAACAGCATCACCCACTGAGGACAAGTATTCAAATGCTCACAGCCTATGGGGAATATTTTTTATTCAAACTATCACAAGTGCCTACTTTTATGTTTAATTATAATTCTTTATTCTTTGAGAAGTTCATAGATGTGCACAAAGAAATATGCTCCTGTTAACCACCGGTTTCCCTTCCAACTTCTCTCTTATCCTTTCAAGCTTGACTCCTTCTCAACTTCATGTGTTCTTCTGCTCTTTTTTTTTTTTTTTTTTGATAACTCACTAAGTCCAATTAGTTCTGCCGATATGTGCACAGGTATAGACCCATCCACCGGAATGTGGAAAGTCTATCATGAGATATAAGCTCAGAGTAAAATGATTCTCCATTCTCTAGCTTCTACCAACTCCCTGCCACTCCTTAGGGGGAGACGGAGCCTGGAGAGTATCTCACCCATCTATGCTGCAGTTTTGGCTGGACTGATATTTTTTTTAATATGAATATGCAGAGAGGTTCCAGAAAGTTCACAACTGTGTCAGTCTCCTAACGGAATCTACATGGAGCTAGAGAAAAAGAGTTAAACAGCACCATCTCTGATGAGATAACATTGCCTGCATTTAACATGAGCTCTTGGTTTGTAGAGGTATTATCATGTACTAATCTCATCTTTTAAATCTCTAATATTTACTAACCTTTAAAAGATTAAGAAGATCCTTGCATTAGACATTGTCATTTAACAGCTTTTAAGATTTAACTATTTTCCTGTCATTTTATTGAAATGCATTATTATTACAGAACAGGTTAAAGCAATGATTTTAATTATGGAATTACTCTAATAAAAATTCACTCCTTGCTTTAGAGGAAAAATCAGGGGGAATTCACTCAGGCCCAGGCTGGCCCTGAATCTACTCTGGCAACATAGCCGAGGCTTTATGGGTGCTGATTTCCGTATCTGTACATTCATGACTCTCTGTGTAACATGTCTCTCTGTATAACAAAGATTGAGCTTGTCTTTCAAAGTTTGTAGTTGGAGCTGGAGAGACAGATTACTGGTTAAGATGTGAACTGTTCTCAGAGGCCCTGAGTTTGGAACCCAGAATCCACATTAGGCAGTTCAAAACTGCCTGTGACTCCACCTCCAGGGGATTTGATGTCCTCTTCTGGACTGCTGGGAAATTGAATTCATGCACATATACTCCACTCCTGACACACATGCTTTAATTAATATACTTTTAAAACTCCTCAAAGTTGGCAATAATTAGGACCAACTCTTGGATTTAGAATAGTCTACTTTTCTCTTAATTAACCAAGCATTTAAAATTGAAATTACATATGGAAAAAATTACCAACTCCTCAACCTTCCTATCAGTCACTGAACTATGTCTGATGAGATTCAGAAGCCTGCTCAATGCATAGTTATTTCTGACTCTTACTTTTTTTCTAAGACAAAATGTGGCTATACGTATAAACTTGGCCTTGAGCTGATATTCAGCTATCTACTACTTCACCTCTTGACACAGGCACTGGTCTGTTGGAGAGGGTGGCTACTGCTCATTCAAGTCTTCAAAGTCACATCCTAAGCTCAGGTTGCCTGGAAATTTCTGAGGGAAAAAGTAAAAAGAGTTAGACTCCTTAGCATTGTCACATTTAAAAATACATTGATACTTTTCAATAGGGGAAAACAGCCACCCACCCGGTGTCGTGTGTGTGTGTGTGTGTGTGTGTGTGTGTGTGTGATCAAATAGAGAATAAATTCATATCTGGTCTTGTAACGGAAGCTACTTCTTTAACATATGTAATCTTGTTATTTGCAACATTACAGATTTGTCTTTACTCTCTTTCAAACTCAAGTACCTTTCTATTGTTAGTAGTTCTGTGCATGGGAATGCTTCTGTAAACACATCTACTTCTCCTCTTTGGTTCCTGCTGCACATCTGTCACTCCAGTAGGAACCAGGCAGCACCTTGTTGTACTCAGTGGCTACTGCTTTCAGTGTGACTTAGCCAGAAGCATGTCTTTACTGAGAATTTGCGGCTGCCAGTCCCTGGGAAAAAGCAAAGCTCTTTCTACTGTCGAATCAATTTTTTTCTAAGTCACAACCTAAGATGGGTTTGCAGGAAAATTTCTGAAATAAAAAGAGTAGAGCTCAAGATTTCTTTCATTTAGTATTATCACATGCTGTGAGGGCCAAACTGCATGACAGGAGGCCATGTTAATAACACCTAAGTAGGGTATGTATTATGTTTAAGCCATCTAAGGGGCATATATGCAATCATATATACTTATATTTCATCATTATGCATGCATGTGGATGGACATATGCAAGTTGTTTCCTACTTCACATATTCACTAGTTCATAAATAGCAAGGATATAATTAAAATAATGGTTAAAAAATGAAGTCAGTCCCTTGCCTTCTCAAAGAATAATTAAAAACCCTTTTATGTGTCAGTCTTCTCCTAAACAGACTCTATTGAAGGAGCATATGTTAGGGTATTCTAACTCTCCTTCCCCCCCAAAAAATAAATTTTCATAAGTCTGTAATGAATTTAAGGAAGGAGGATAATGAGAGTTTTAAATGTGAATATTTAAACAATTTAAGAATATTATATGTTAGGATTTTCATAAAGAACTGGTAAGACCAATTGCAGTAAAGAATGTGGACTGATGGTCAGTGACTAGGGGCGGAGCCTCCAAATATGGAGGTATTTAATCTCTTATGTTAAGGAATTTAATGTTCATCTGTTAGGTATTATTTTTATCAACATCTCAAAGAAAATATTAGTATCTATGAATTATCCTCTTTTAGCTATTTATGAGAGGAAACTGTGGAACCCCCGAGAATGGCATCACTGAAGTCTTTAGGAAGGTCCTTTGGAGAGCTTCCAGTAAACCAAAAATTCTACAAATGCCATCTATTTTCATGAGTAAATGTCATCTATTTTCATCCATAGAATTGTACTGATACTCAGAAGGCAGAAGGGGAAGAATCCCAAGTTCAAGGTCAGCCTGAGCAACTCAGTGGGTAACTGTTTCAAATGACAATGAAAAGAGGGCTGGGGAAGCAGGTTAATGGTGCAGCACTTGCCTCGCATGTCCCAAGTCCTAGGAACTAGCGCAAGCAACATATACAGACAGGCACTTTATGAATATAACTTAGTCATTAAATTCTGTCTTACCAGTGCTGTTTATTGAGTTTTGGTTTCCTTCCCTCTCTCCCTCCCTTTCTTCCTTCCTTCCTTCCTTCTTTATTTTTCTCAATAAAAATGTTGGAAAATATCCAGTTAGAGACAAGGAACCTGATGTCTTAAATACATAAATAAGAAGAAATTTACAAATACCTACACACATGGTGGTGATGCTCTGGGACACATATCTTTTTATATGTGATGTATGTAATATGCTGAAGATGCACATTTCATAACACACCCATTTCAAATTAGTAAATTTTTGTATGCATATTAAGCATATTTACGTAAGTACGTTCAAATTTACATTTATATATATATATATTCCTGTCCAGATATTATAGTTAATATAAAAGTAATATATCACTAAAGCAAGTCATGAGTAGATTTATGAGATTTAGAAAAAAGTAAAATAAAAATCCTTCACAATATGCACTTAAATTGAATTTTTAGGTGGAATGATAGAAAAATTTTAATAAAATATCATTAACATTATCACAAAAATAAATACTTAGTATTTTATAGGCAAGGGTCCCATTCAATATAAGGGACATATTTAAATTTATGTATTATTCACCTGAAATTACAATTCAATGTCATCACCTCTATTTTAATTGGTAAACTTATTTGCAAATGTTATTTGAGAGAATTCCTTAAGAAAAATATTTTATATCTAATTACCTATGATAATGAAATAATAAATTAGCAAACACTTGCAGACTACTCTAGTGTATATATATATATACTATTTCCTTAAACCCATATACATATTGAGGTTCTGATCTTCACCTTGAATCCTCCCAGCAATAAGAACATAGATAATTAATATAATTTTTCATTGTTCCAATTTTCTTAAATTAAAAAATGAAAATCAGTATACTGATTTCATGTGGCAATTTTGCATATTAAATACGTTAATGTGTGAAATTATATGTTACATGTTTAAACTCATATATGCTTGAGTTTTTGAAAGAGATAAAGAGAAGTGATTTTGAATGATTGGCATTTTCTGATGGGTAAAAGCAAGAGCCAACCATCAGTCAAAATTCCAGAATATTCTGGAGAAACCAAACCCACATTCAGTTATGTAGAATACATTCATTTTCTAAAGAACAGGCAAATTTGC
This sequence comes from Eospalax fontanierii, assembly GCA_035773235.1. NCBI lineage: Eukaryota > Metazoa > Chordata > Mammalia > Rodentia > Spalacidae > Eospalax > Eospalax fontanierii. Next base: position 22,335,197 of record CM069552.1, read on the forward strand.
TATTATAAATGGACAAGGTTTTGTTCCAAAGACAGCAAGCATCTGGGAGAATGTGTGTGTGTGTGTGTGTGTGTGTGTGTGTGTGTGATATATATATATATATATATATATATATATATATATATATATATGCGCCAAGATTTTTCCCAAATAAATATGTCTGGATAACAATCCATCTCTCTGTCTGTGAAACTAATGAAGAGATGAGAGCAGCTATGGCCCATTCTGGGAATAAATCTGGGGAGAATTGTGTCATACAATTTCACAAATGCACCTGAGGGAAGAGCAGTCTGTCTCTTCAGTAATTAAAGTGCCTGTCGCCCTCACACGTTGGCAGATCTATGGAGATGTCACTTCAGAAAATTTGATGGCTGCCTTCTCTTGAGAGCATTTCACTTTGGGGACTCGGAAGCTGGGCTTAAAGAGGTCATTTTCTCCATAGATTCTAAGAGCGATTACAGCAATGACAGATTTCTTGTTACTGCGTGACATACGTATACTTTCATTTATTCTCATACAGAGCCAACTTGGATTTGTTATATGTGAGTAGTTATATATAACATGGTTTACAATAAGGATTTCAGATGTTTCTTAAAAACATAAAAATAATGGAATGGAAACCTGTGCTATTTTTATGTCCTTTGAATTCAACTGTCAATCTTACATAGTAATGCTGTAGTGTAAGGGACAATGGAGAGGTCCAGCTAGCCAATAAAGACACTCACTTAAGACAAGCTGCAAAGGTCTCTGACTAAACTTTTGGACGAGGATAGCAATGTCAAAATAACCTGATCCATCATGCACAATGAACAATGCACGTGTGTAACAAAAAATATATATCATGAAAGAGATTGTCAAACCAGGAAGAAGAAAATCACACGCAGTAGAGCCCAGACTGGTGTTCAGACGTCATTAGATTTTCACTGATGAATTTAAGGATATGATAGAGAAAGTTCTTCAATTTGACTTTGCAAGATAGCCAAGATGCCTCTGATAGGCAGAATAAGAACAGTGCAGATGCAGAAGCTTCTCATTTCTCATTTCTTCTCCATTTTAGTGATGGGGAAATACAGGAAGGAGTGGAACTCCAGGTGAGTTAGGAAAAGATTCTATGGAGTCATCCTGTGATCCACACAAATCAAAACTGTAGCAGATTAGAAACAGACTTTCAGCCACACTCTCTATATCGCTTGCCTAACTGGCTAAATTTTAATGAAAACTTAATTTCCTTAAATTTTTACTGTAAATGAAAAACAATAGCATTTTCTAATTCTCAACATAGACTGGCACAAATTAATAAATATTTCTTTCTAAAATCTTGATATTATTGCTCAAATTCTTAACACTTTCCATAACTTTCTGCTCATTTGTCTATAGAATATTTTTTATTGCTGTTGTTTCTTTTCTTTTCTTTTTTTCCAAAGAGATCCAGGACTACGAAAAAAAAAAAAAGAACTTACAATGTTTCGAAAGCACATTATTCCAAACATTGTCAAAGGTTCATCAATACACTTTTTTCAATATTATCAGTTTTCATAATTCAGTATTATTGCATGAATAGAGAGTTAAGTAAATGTTTATTGAAGAAACCATGAGAGAAACATATTAGAAATGAATACTATAAGGTGACTAAAGATAATTTTCATTTAAGAAGATTAACTTAATCTCCCATAATCAGAAGTTCAGATGCTTTCCAATCTTCAAATTGTCTGTGGCCAGATAGCTACACTCGACCTTGATCATTGAGATGTGCCGACTTTGTAAAACAGCTTGTTTAAAATAATGAGTAAGCCTGTAATCAAAGAATAGTGTCAAAGACATAAGTTCATAATGAGATCAAAAATTCATGAAAGATTCAGCTCATCTAATGCAAACAGGCTGTATCTCAAATTGTGATACAAATGCTAAACCTTGGCCTAGTACCATCTCTGCTCAACTTCATTTATTGGTTTTGTGCTCACCATAATGTTCTTTTGTATTAGTTCATGAGACACATGGCTCTGTTAAATGTTGCCTGAATCTGCTTCTGTACACAGCAAACTGTATCCTAATTTTGGGTGTGAAAAGGCTGCCAAGGAACTAAAGGAATACTTAAAATAAATAGCTAAGTCTCAGCCAATCAAGACAATCAACCTTCAACCAATCACAAGCTGCCAACTCATTAGATTCTCTCCCACCCGCACAAAACAAATGCCAAGCTGGAAGAAGTCAGACTGTTTAGAAGTGCTTTTCCCTCTGTCTATAATTCTGCCTACCTGACTTGCTTTCTTTGAGCTACCTGTCACTCCTACTGGTCTCATGAATTCCTAAATTCATTGCTCAAATCAATTCTGCTCAATTTAATTATTCTGCACTTTTTCTTTTGTTTTAGCACTGGCTACATATGAGTTCCCTGTCTGTACTTTAAGATCCTAAAGAGGTAACAGGATATATAAACAAGTTATATATACTATCTGGTAAATCCTGGGAAAATATTTATGCAATGACAATAACCTCATACTAACATTAGGAAATGTATTAATCATAACAAACAATTAATAACATAAAATCTAACCTATCAATTGATCATTTCTAATATAAAACAGTTATAGGAACTTCATTTTTTAATTTTTTATGGAAACTACTACGTAGTAGCAGTTGAGTTTTAACTTCTGATACTTTTGCCTCTGCCTAAGAGTTGCAAGGACTGTAGGCATGCACTACTGTGCTTGGTTCATGTAATGCTAGAAACGGAACCCAGGACTTTGTGAATGCTAAGAAACATTCTAACAACTAAGCTACATCCTGAACTAAGCTTTCCTTTAAATATGAGAGAAACTGATATATATGAATAAAATATGGATAACTTGTACTCTTCAAATACTACTTCTTTGGAGGAAACGAACTACATGTATATCACAAAGTTTTCCTGAAATGCTTAGTTTTCCAGTGAATTAAGTTTGAATTGTCATGTAACATGTACACAACTCATCCACATTCAGGATAATATCAAATCAGTTACAATTAGAATTGAAGATACAGTGAAGGGAAGATGACTCAGTGGGTAAAGTGCTTGCAAGGGGACCTGAGTTTGGGTTCCCAGCACCCACATAATAGTTGAGCTGGTGTGCATATGACCCAACTCAGTGCAAAGTAGAGAAAGGAGGATCATAGGGACTCACTGGGTGACCATCTTATCTGAAATAACAAGTCCCAGGTTCAATGAGAGACTATAACTCACTAAATAAGTTGGAGATTGATGAAGGAGGATAATGCACATCAACAGTGGGTCTTTACTAGTGCATACATAGGTAAATCTCTCTGCACATGCCCATGCATGCATACATATGGAACAGATACAAATAGACAAAACAATAAATATAGAACATTTCAGATTAAAGCTCAATACAAATATATTTAAGGTCTTGACTCTTCTAAAATAACAGCTCTGTTTATTAAAAATATTGAGTTATAAAATCATAAACAGTCTTATCAGACAGTGCAATATATTACAATAACTTGGGGTTGTAAAAGGATATTAAGTTCTATTGAATGGTAAATAGCAGACAGAGTATTCCCACCCAATCATTTTTCTTAGACAGGTGATGACCAAAGTAGCTTAATAGTTTAGGTAAAGACAAAACTTGAAAAATTTAGACAGTGTCTCACTATTTCTGAGGCAAGCAAGACATGTCTTTATCAGTAATAAAAACATGACTGCTTGGAGATGTTCTGTACTTTAGAGTGAATTGCTACTTTTTTTTCCTACCGATAATATATAAAAAAAAAAAGGCATCTGAGTAGATATCCATTTAGCTGGAAAATAATTACATCCTTAAAGAAGTAGATCTTCTTGTGTCTCTTTTCTACTTAAAATATTTGTATCTCCAACCTTTTGATATCAGAACTACAAATAGAAGACTTTGAATACTTCAGATTTACATCATTACCTATCAACAGTTTATTTGAGAAAAAAGTCCCATTTAGAAATTATTTACAAGGGATAATAATTTCATTGTCTTTTACCTAGAATTTGATTTTGTCACTTTTTAAATATATTGAATTGTCAAATGTTGCATAAAACTATTCCTAGGAGACATGATCAAATGTCTATTCACCCAGATATGGAACCAAGAACAAATCAATGTAACTAGCACCAAAATTCAAATTGGTGGACCAATGAGTTTTATTGGCATTACCTACAGGAGTGCAGGAAAGGGATTATTTACATGTGCAGAAATGACTCAAAGACAGTGGCATCATGAGAGCCCACCCCAGCAAGGCAACAGCTCACTAAATTGGAAACCTGGATCATAATGCACAACATGCAGTCACCTCAGCAGATTGGAGAGAATCCTTTCCAACTAGCACAGTCAGTCGGAGCCTCTTTCAGGCAGCTCAGCTAGTCTCTGCTTCTTCTGAGTGTCTTGACTGGTCTAAGAAGTCTCTCAGTGGATCTTATATAAGCTTGAGGAAGGGGAAGCCTAGTGAATCTATTCTGTTCAGGGATTTCCTGAAGCTACTGATTATTCACTTCCTTAAGTATAAAGAACTTCCCTGCAGGATGGACTGTTTTAGCCTCCCTCAACATGACCTGTGGTTTGCCATTCTAACTTTAGAATATCTTGCTTTGGACCTCCCTACAGACATCCTATTTTTTACTTTCCTAAGTTTAGGGCATTCTGCTGTTTATTCAGCTTCACTGCAGGATGGAAGGAAATTGCTACATAGCAAACATCACTAGGGTTTTGACTGGCTTATAGTAGTATGAGTTAATCAACAATAAATATCACATATTTATATAATATGGATACTTGTTTATATATAATAAAGTTTCTGAATTTACTATATTATTTAAATAATGAAATTAAATCCATTACAAGGTACATATAATGCTGTAACTGTTTTATTGTCTGGGTTCAGATAAAATAAATATTTTATTAATGTTTATGCTAATTGCCTATAAAATATTTCCAATATTGATTAAATGCCCTGTACATTGTGTTGTGCATGTGTCTGTCACTGGAGATCAAAGCTAGGAACCTCTGTTTGCTGAGCAATCCCTCTACCAATGATCTCCATCCCAAACACCCTCTGAGTTTTTGGCATGTGATTTTATCTTATTTCTAATTTTTATTTTTTTGTCTATGACCGTATTTTCTGCATGTTTGTAAGTATATCTATGCAAACCAGTGCCTGTGGAGGTCAGAAGAGATTGTCAGGTCCTCTGAAACTGGATTTACGATATTTAGTTGCTAGCCACCATGTGGGATATCAAATGCTGGGAATCAAATGTGGATCCTCTGCAAGAAATAAGTACCCGTAAAGACTGAGCCATCTCTCCAGTCCCTGACATGTGATTTTAATTTGAACAAATTAATAAAATCCAATGGTCTTGAACAAATTAACAAAATCAAATTGTCTGGGAATTTACATGATATTTAAAATAAAGATTGCAGTTTATTTACTTCTACGACTTTATTTTTAATTGTTTAGTAACATTTTCATAGAATGTCATTCCTCTTAAATTAAATTTGTATGTTTTAGTGCTATTTTTCTCAATATTTACCATTTGTCTAAAACACTGTATGAGGATACTTGTACTTTTAAATTTCATCACCTATGATAGTTATATTTACACTGTTTGTAAAATATAAACAATTATTGTATTTGATTTTCAGAGTTAATGTTGAGTTGTGTATTTGGCTTGCTCATATACATATATATATGTGTATATATATATATATATATATATATATATATATATACTGAGTAACGGATCTAGATGGGGTACAAGACCAGTTATTCTGAGCCAACATATTTGGCAACTAGAATCGTAATTTATTAAGACCTTTGCTGATACCATCAGGGACTTACTATTTATGTTTTTACAATTTCTTAATGTCAATAAAGTCACCTAACTTGAAAAATTGTTGATATGGTATGTAATAATAGTATGAGCCTACTCATTAATTTCTTAATACCCTTCACTGTTGTTACAGATTTTATTTCTGACTTTCTGAGACAAGGTCTACCTGTAGCCCGAGTGGCCTGGAATTCAGTATGTAGACCAGGCTGGCTGCAATCTCACCGTGATCTGTCTGCCTCTGCCTTGTGAGTGTTGGTATTATAGGAATGTACAAGTAAGCATGGTATTTAAAGTCATCTTATATTTAATGTCAGAATATTGTTTTTATTTTGTTCTAATTACCTCTACTACAGCTTTGAAAGAATTTAGACAGTTAAAATCAGTTTCATGCTTTAATATGCAACCCTAGAAACATTCTCTGTCAAGACTGTTAATTCTCTATTTTTCTCTTTTCTGCATTTACTTTTCCCCATTCTTAAATGGCCAGTCTTCCCTGGCACGTACACAAATCAAAACTATGTAATGTTACTTTGAAGAGGGCAGGAGTGTAATTACATTCCTTTTAAATCAAGCTTATTTCCCTCTAATCTCAAAGACTATAGGCCCAAGTCAGCTAAATATTCTTTTTTTTCTAAAACCTTTATTTTTTAAGTTATCAATTTGTCTTTTGAAAATCTGTACATCATGAAAATGTACATGAATATAAAATGATATAGACTTTTTTTGTGAATTTCTCAAAATTAGCTTAAAGAACATCAGTATTCTAAAGTAAAATATACAAAATAAGTACAAGTTTATAATTAAACCCAGTAAAAGAAATTGTTGAATAACTAAATATAACTATAATGTGAAATGTGAAGCAAACACAAGAATTGTCAAGATGAAGGTAAACCACAAAAAGACACAACAGCTCTAATGAGTTAAAATGCATACCGTTAGCTGCAGCCAAGAAGCTCATAAATGAAATGAAACAATCACTACAACATTTGTTAATGAACACAAACAAGTCATCAAAAGAGCAACAGAGATGCAAAATCAGAATTGACACATTGAAAACACTGGCTGCCTTACACCTACACATATCAGTGATTTCATTAAAGGCAAGTCAATTAAATAAACGCCTTAAATAAAAGATGAAAATGGTTACACTGAGAAAATGTTGCAAAATCCTTTCTGCTGTCTATGAGAAATGAATTTTATAATTAAATACTCAGCTGAATTTCAAGTAAAAGATGAAAAATAAACCATGCAAAGAGAAATATGCACATATATACACACATAGAGAAATAAGAGAGATAAAGAAAAAGAACGAGAGAGAGAGAGAGAGAGAGAGAAGCTGGCATGCCCACATAATAGAAGGAATTTTTCAGGAAGACATGACAATCCTAAACACATCTTTATGTGAGAAAAGGTAATCAAAGTGCACAGAGCGAAATGTCATAAATAAAATAGAAACTAGACAAGCCCTCAGAGATAGCTGAGGTGTCTAACTTCTTGTTTTCATAGTCAATAGAATGAGTTGATGAAAAATTAGTCCATAAAATAGTTCGCAACAAAATTTGCCTGTTGGTATGCAGGAAAGTCTTCAAAATTCACAAACTACGCAAGCATGTCCACTACCCACTAATTGCTCTTCCAGTTAGGCTGTGTGCATGCCAGCTAACAGACCTCAGACAGTTTCATAAATGTGAATCTCCATAGAGAATGTTCAATATCAAGTTTTTCTGTAACCCAGACGGATCTGTTTCTTTTCTTTATTCACCGAGTATGCCCCAAATGTAAATTGGCAAATACAAGTTAGAGAAGTAAAAATATTCATAGAATATCTACTAATACTGTCAAGCATTTAATAAGTACCATCCCATCCCATTTTCTTACTCAAACAATTAAAAATTTGTTCATCACTTAATTATTTCCATGACCACACAGATGTGTTTCCCAAGGGTTCATTAGGGTGTGTGGATGGTTGTCTTACATTTTTAATTTGGATATTCTCTGATAGTGTATTTTGGGGTGGTGAGGGAGGTATTGTTGAAGTAGTATCTTTTGAATAACATGGAATGTGTGTCTCCATGAAGTTTGATGTATCTCCTCATTTTGTGGAGGACAAATCAGTTTATAGCTACTAAGTAGTTTTAATTTTCCTTAAGGGCATATGAATTCTATATGTTTTTCCCTGGAATGCAAAATTCTATTTCCTATTCATTTTCCAAACAAAATAAGTGCAGTAAAATAATCATTTCCGCTGGGGCTTGCCCTTGAATTTTTAGTACATCTCGTTGATTTAACTCTTCCTTTAAGAAGGCAAGGGACAATTATCCATCATTTACGCTAAGCAAATTGATATTCCTTTGAGATTATTTCAGTCACTTGATCTCACACAGAAAAACTTACTTTTTTTAACATAACAGCCACTTTTAGAACCCTCAACAAATGTGAACCACTTAGTATAAGGACTAGTTAACAAACTAGTTCACGGTTTCTAGTTCGAAACCACAAGTGTCAATAATAGTAGGTGAAAACCCATGACTTAAAAACGCTTTAAGTATAGTGGGTTTATGCTGTATTTATTAATCAAACATTGAATTATCCATGCCTATAGGCTACATATACTTCTAATTTGTAAGATGGGAATATCATCTACAAATCACATGTTACATATAAAAGGCTGGTGCTTAGACTGTATAAATTCTTTACGGTAGCTTTTATAAGTGACTATGGATTTCCTTTTCATTCTTGTGTCTTTAATATCTCTTATTTGACCTTTGATCTCATTGATACCGGTGTGAGTCAGTTTCATGAGACAGAGAACCACAGTGCTGTCAATGGCATCTGTCATGCAATTAATCATTATGTTACTGTGACACCAATTTCTAGGCACCATCACTCTAAATTAACCTTATCCTACATCAAACCATACTGATCGTTTCCTGCCTGTACCACCTCTAATTCTAGGAGAGAGTGGAATGAGGAAATTCAATCCTGTGTCTGATGTTCATGTAGGGACACAAAATTAGGAGGAACTCGGTAGAATTAAAGACACCAAGGAAATTTCGGGTATCCATATTAAAACATAAGAGGTGATAAAATTTACCCAATGAAGCAATTACAGAAAATACTTGGGATACATTTGGTAATGCATTTGTTATGATCCTAACAATATAACCCAAATATGTTTTTCTCTTTTATTTCCTTAGTGATAATTACAATTGTAAGTGATAATCTGCATTTCACACGAGTTGGAAATAAGCTATAATTGCAAATGCTATGAAAAGAGCTATCTAGCTTCCAGTTTCTGTCTTAATATTTTATTTATTGTTTTTATTTTATTTTATAATACATGTATGAGTATATTATATGCATGTAAGTGAACACGTGTTGTGCAATGCCAGTGGAGGTCAGAAGGTATCAGATTCCCTGGAACTGGAGTTACAAATGGTTGTTAGCTACCATGTGGGTGCTGGGAATTGAACATGGGTCCTCTGCAAAAATAGCCAGTGTTCTTAACCACTCAGCTATCTCTCCAGGTTCCTGCTCCTAGCTTCATAAAAAAGTCAATCTAGTGTTAAATGTTTTCAAGTTCTACCCTATACTTTCTTTTACCTTGAGATTCATTTTACTACCCCCAGTGGAGCTGAATTTATCTGTTGCTTTACGTACAACCTGAGAAGGTAGACTTTCAAACAATCACTTGGTCACTAATACATCCCTCGACTGGAGAAGTAAAAACCCCAACAGTGTAAAGCACTGGTACACATGATAAAAGAGGCCTTAAGAAGAGTTTCTTAATGAGGTAGGAATAGAATCTTCCATGCAGAGCTTCTCTCTTTTCACTATTGTAATGGGAAATTCCTGTAATTTTCATCATTGCAGACAGCTTGAATAGTAATTTGACTGACATCAGTATAACCATTATAACATAGAAAACACGAAGCTGATCCAAGATTATCTAAATCTGCATTATTTAGATGAAAAGAAGATGTATTTATTACAGTATTTCAGAAGAAAAGATCACAACAGATTGCAGGTTTTGAAGACAGTGCCAGAGAATTCCCGTCAATCTGGGGAGAATTTCCATGATTTTTATACTAACATGAACTTGTTATTGATGAGAACACAACACGTGTATTTGCTGTATATAGTGATCTTCATTATAGCAAAACGTTATGCTCTTCCCTTCATCCTTTGTTCCACTTATTATCTTCTATTATTTCATTACAAATCAGATCTTACAGTCTTTCAAGGTTCATTTAGATACCTTTTCTTTTCCTTCTCTTTTCCTACAACTTCATTGGAAAATATAGAATAGGTGGTCACCCAAAGCACAAGTTGGAATTGTTTCACTTTCTTCAAATACCCTGAGAAACAGTGTCAAATGCTGTAATCCAGGACATTGGTTCAGTTCAATACGGCGAAGAGGTGAATGGAGTATGGGCTTATTTAGTCGTTGTGTCTATTTCTCCACTTCTAAGAAATCAGACATGAGCAAAACAGAATTGATGAGATGCTTCCTAGATAAACATATCTCTCAATCTGCATATTATCTCTGAATTTATTTGGGCATTCTTTACCATCAACCATTTTAGAAAAAAAAACTTTTTTTAAAGACATAATGTAGATATGTCAAAAAACCGACTTTCCCAAGAGCACATACTTAAATTAATTCTCATTCTCTTTTTCTCTCTATTTCTCCCTCTCATTCTCTCCCTCTAGTCTTCTCCCTCTCTCTCCAAGCCTCCTTCCAAAGAAATGACATTTAAGATCTATGAAATGGAAGTTCAAACTTACATAACTACATTGTAAAACGGTTGAAATGACAATACGTTTGACTTATCAAATGCTATATTTAGACCTCTTTGAAAATTATTTCTAATATAATAGTGCCTTCCATCTATTGAGTCCTTAATATTTTCTTATTTTTAGATTTTTGTTTGGTATATTTGTATGTGTGTGTGTGTGTGTGTGTGTGTGTGTGTTTATGAGTGCGTGCATGGACATACATGCTCAGGCATGCCATATGCCTCAGTGGATATGTATGGGTTCAGAAAACATCTTGCACAAGTTGATTCTCTCCTTACACTCTGTGGAATTCAGAAAGCAAAATCAGGTCATCAGTCTTGGTAGCAAGGACTTTTATCTGCTGAAACATTGCCCTGGCTCTGGGCTTTTGATATTTTTAATGTAATTATAACCACATTTTATATATTCTCGTTGATAAAGGATGTATAAATGAGGTCATGTATAAACATTTATCAATACATATTATATTTTGTTTATAAATCACTAGATTATCTTTATAAATTTAAGATCCCATACCAGGTCTTGCTGAGCTAAGCACAAGTTCTCCATTACAAAGGCACCTTAGGCTTTACTAGAAAGTGCTCCTCTATGTTCAGTTTAACACCTAGCGTACGTGTAAGACCATCAGCCACTTGGGATTCCAGCCCTGCTTTGCTCATGATACACACGGTTTATAGAGGGATATTAAGAGGAGACTTTGTGCCACAGTATGTTGTAGGCAATGGGATAATTCTATTCATGTGAAGCCTGGAGAATGCTGCCCTGTGCTGGCTGCTTGTCCATCAGATAGTTCCTCCAACAGGACTTCCACTTTGCTTTTCGTCATAACATGCCCATTACCACTTAGACCCTGTTTATTGCTCAGCTTTTTTTACAGTCCTGCAATATATAATGATATTTTGGGAAACTCCTCCAGTCATGAAACTTTTAAAAATATTTTATCATTTATTGCTTTTATTTTATGTGCTTAAGTGTGTTGCCTACATGTGTGTAAATGCACCCATGTTGTAGAATGCCCACGGAGGTCAGAGAGGGCAGAGGATCCCCTAGAAATGGAGTTATGGACTGTTGTTAGCTGACATATGTGTGCTGGGAACCAAACCCAGGTCCTCTGAAGGAACAGCCAGTGCTTTTAAATGCTGAGACAGTTTTCTAGCCCGGAGTAATGACACCTTTATAGATAGTAAGGTATGGATAAACAGATATGCCTGCAAGCCAGAAACATTTTCTTATTTGAGAGAATTTTACTATGATAGCTGCATGCAAAAAACAAAAGAATCCTGAGTCATCCTAGAGTCCTTGAATAAGTAAATGTTTTCAGTTACCTGTAGAGGCAATCCTGATCAGTCACTAACAGTAAACTGTGATTCCGCAGAAATGCAAAGACACAGAATTAAAGGTTATTGCTGTCCTTCCCAGAGAAGTTACACACAAGCCGCCACCTCCTCATGCAATAATTTACATAGGTTTTTGGGAGGAGAAGTGAACACGAGACACACAGACACTGAGTGGCAAAGTCCTTAACACCCTTTTGTTACAGGCTCCAAATTTCAACCACACACGGCAATGAAAGATATTTTCCAAATTGTTTTGTATTTATAGGTAAACACAATTCAAAGACCTCAAAGGGAAAGGAAGAAGACAGGGGCTTCTTCGTTCATTTCTTCGTGAAGTTCTCTCAGACATCCTCATGTCTTCATTATCTGTGCACAATCTGCTTAGTAATTATTTCTTATACTTTTATTATAACTCTGTCACAAGGGTAACCTCTTGATAATTGATTATTGTGAATCAATGGACATTAAAATAATAATATATAATAATAAATAAATATTAAATAAATAATAAATAAATAAAATAAATAATATTTATGAATTTATAAAATAAATTTATAAAATAAATAAATAAAATAAAATAAATAAATAATAAAAAAAATAATAATAAAATAATGATATCATATCTTATGCTGTGTCTAGTAAGTTAATAAAGTCCAAGCACATTGGATGGATGGCAGTAGCATCGATTCCATTTCACAGACGAGGTTGGTTAAAACAGGCTTCCTATAGCAGAGAGCCAAGAAGATATAAAACTAGGCCTTATACATCGAGATCCCAGCAAAATTTTCTATATTATCATTTCAAATGCTGTCACTGCTCAATTGACTTTGGTGAATTGTGATTCTATATAGCATTGCTTTAATCTATTTCCTCTTTTTGCTCTAAACTTTGGTTCAAGTTTATGTCATAGATAACAAAAGCTTGGCTAGCATACTGCTATTATAGTATGATTGACAGATATAATTGTACTGTTTTAGGTACATAACATGGTATTTCAACATCACCGTATAATGATTCTACAGTTAAACCAACTGATCCCTTAATAGACAAAGACACTATTTATATGTTTGTATTCATTAATACTTTAGTTCTACTCCCTTAGCAAATTTCATGTTTGCCAATTTTAATTAATAATTATAATTATTGTACTATATATCAGATATTAATCATATCTTTAACTTATTACTGAAAATGTATTTTCCTATTGTTTACACCACCTACCAGTTCATGGTACTCACTATTCAGAACTTTCTTTCTTTGAGGTCCACTTCTTTATATCCATATGCAAGTGACAATCACCATATATTTCTCTTTTGACATCTGCCTTATTTCTTGTAACAGACTTCCATCCAAATTCAACGTCACACATGGTTCTGCAAATGGCAGGGCTTAAGGCTATGGAATGCACTCTTATGCCTATAATATCAATTACAAAGGAATAGATCCTCATTTCTTTTTTCTCAGTGGGTGGGCATGTGGTTGGTTGTCATATCTTCATTGTTGAGATTAATGGTGTAATGAATCATGGCACTTCCTTCGTTTCTAATCCTGGAGCTGAAAATTGAGTTTCTGATTTCGTCTTTATGGTACCTGGCACAATATATTTATTTTTAAAATAATATCTAAAAGCCTTGTCTTGGGAGCTCTTTATGTTTTCCTTTTAGTGTTTTCTTTTTTAAATTAATCTCACGCATAGAAACTTTCCTTCTAAGTACATTCATTTTCAGAAGCTCTCCTCACTTTGTCTGTCATATATAGAAACACTTGGCTGTTTAATGCATGGCCTACCTTCCACGATAAGAGAGTAAACTGTCCTTTAAGCTCCTGCAGACTCTCTCTCTTGAGGTCTCACATGGTGGTAAATGTATTTCTTTCATCCCAAAATATAAACACAAAAATAAATGATCTTATTAGTTTTTAATTGTCATCTCCTGGGGTTGCTTCTGGTGCCTAATGGGGAATTTTTCCTCTAAGAGAGGTCTAAATTGGTTCTGTTACCTAATAAGAGTCAAATGCTTTATTAAATATTCCTAGTAGTGAACGATAGGGTAGCCCATTGGGAACTGTGAAAGGCACAGTCATGCACAAAATACCACTGTCTTGAATGCAGTACCTTCCTTTTTGAGGGAAACTTGCAAATTAAGCATCTAGAAGAAAATAAAGTCTCAAAAGAAGCTAATCATTAGGAAATAATACTTTTATTTTTAGTTTATTATGTATAAAAGTTTTTAAATATGAGCATTTTATTGATTTCTATAATTTTCATATCCTTTATTCCCTCTGATAGGCATAACTCAATTGTTTCCCTATGTATCACTTCTTATTGAATGTAATATTTGCATGGATTCCCATTCATGTATACAGTAAGTCCAGCTTCGGAGTGTTTGCCAAGAGCCAAGCCCTATGTTGATACACAAAATAGTGGAATGTGTTCCAACAAAACTGTATGGAGGTTTGAGGAGGGATGTCTGCTTTATACGGTGGGATAAAGAAGCTTTAGTGGATGAATTGCAGGTTAATTTCAGGAGACGCTCTCTACACGGTTATGACTTTGAACAGTACCATTGCCTTTAATTACTTCTTGGACTGCTTAAGAGCAACGTTTACTTTGAGTTGTTCTAAGGACTCATTGAGATTGTTTGAATGTATATGAATTGTAAAAGTTGAGTTTTATTATGAGTTTCTCAAGCATGGATGTGCTGTGATTGTACTCATCTGATCATTCTTTCCTCTCCTCCCTCCTCTCACTGGTAGTCCACATCTACTTTCTGTCTTTTGGAGAATGACTGATTTAACTTCGTCTGACAATTCCAAGTCCCATCTATTTCCCTGCAAATTGCATACTTTCATTTTTCAACGGCTATTAATACCCTATTGTTTATCTTCACCACAATTTCTTCATCCTTTCTTTTTCTGATAGACATTGAGACTGGTTCCACATCTCAGCTATAGTAAATAGTACATTGAAGAATAATCATGTGCAAGTAGGTCTGTGGTGTGCTGGCTTGAATTCCTTCAGATCGGTGTACATATCTGCAGCATAGCTAGATCATATACAGTTCAATGTTTAGTTATGGAGGAATCTCTGTACTGATTCCCATTGGGGCTGCATTAATTTCCATTCCCAACAACAGTGTGTCAGGGTTCCTGTCTTCTGCAGTCCTCATCAGCATTGCTTTCCTTTTTTTGCATTTCTTTCATTGATTTTTAATCAACTTATAACATAGCGTGACTCCTCTTGGTATTTTCACACACATTGTGTTGGCTGACCCCACTCCACTGATCAATGTGCCTGTCAGTTATCACCCAAGCACTTCCTTTCCCAGTATTCTCCTTCTGCATTCTTACCTCCTGTAGGCTTGTGTGCAGCTTCCCAATTCCTCCTCCTCTGACCCAAGTTTCTCTTCTTATGGTATCTCTTCTACTTTCTTGACCTCCAGACAGACTCACAGCCATATAAATAAACATATAAAAATTAGCAGCTATAATACATATATGACAGCTACAGTTGGGATTTTTCTGCATTTCTCCATTGCAATGTTGGCATATTGTCTGGCTTGAGCTTATATGGATCATGTTCCCGCTGTGTGCGTTGCTGTGACTTCATATAAGTAACTTCCCAGCTGTCTGGAAAACTCTATTCCCTCTGTTCATCCACCACCTCTGGCTCTTATAATTTTTCTGCCTCATCTTCTGCCATGATCCTTGAACCTTAGGTGGCAGATGCTTGGTATAGGTGTCCTATACAGGAATAAGCACTTCCTCTTATTCTCTGCACGTTGGCAAGTTGTGTGTCTCTGATTAATCAAATTTCTATAGCATGAGAAAGCTTATTTACTTAGATTTGACAGATACATTTTATCTATGGATAAAATGATAAGTCATTGGGAATCAGTTTAATACTATGTCTGTTTAGCAGAATAATAGTAGTCTTTCCCCTTCGGCCTGTTACAAGTGTCAAGGCTTGCTATAGCTGTCAGACATGGACTCCATTTTATGAAGCAGGCTTTAAATACAATCAGAAAGTAGCTGCTTGCTTAGATCACATTTGTGCCAAGATTGCACAAACAGCTGCCAAACCACTTCCTCAGCCTCTCATGACTCATAGCTGGTTAAGCCTGAGGATTGCTTTTCTTCTTTGGGGATCATGCATAAAACTTTTGAGCCATCTAAACATTAGCCAGTAGAGGCAAAGTCTTCAAGTCAGTACCAGATTGATTTCTCCTTTTTAGTTTATTGGATTTCTTCCTTAGAATGTTTGTTGCTGGAATGCAGGAAGGACACTTATTTGTTTGTTCTCTTCATGATAGCTTCAGGACAAAGATAAGGTTGAAACTAATCATAGGGTTTTCTTTAGTTTGAAAATTTTATTGAGTTTTTGAAATTTTTATACGATATAAGTTGGTGGTGTTTAGACCTCCACTCCTATCCACATCTCCTGTATTGCTCCCACCCAATTTACTGTATTCTATTATATGTGTATTATATGAAAATAAATAATATAGAGTATAAAATAAAACCTACAGAGTCTGATTTGTGAACACAATTGGACACTGAAGGACATTTTGCACACAAATTGGACTCTAAATGTCTTTTCCATTTGCATGTGTTTTAAAGCTAAGGATACTGGATATTTTTCATGTATTTGTGGGTCACTTACTTTTTTCAAATTCCATATCTTGGACTGGAGAGATGACTTAATGATAAACAGCAGTGAATGTTTTTATAAGAGGGCACAGCTTTAGCTCCAATGACCCACATGTTGACTAACAAAAATCTGTAACTATAAGTTCAGGAGCTCCAATACCTTCTTCAGGCCTCTGAGGGCATTGCATGAGCATGGTGTATTTGCATGCATAAGGCGAAACTCTACTACACAGAAAATGAAAATAAATAAATAACTCCATCTGTCCTTATGGTCATTCACCAGCACCCCAAGCATTTAAATTTCTTCCTCTTCTTCCACAATGGTCCCTGAGCCATGGGTGGCTAATTATTAATATAGTATTCCTATCCCTGAATATGCACTCAACAGTCTGTTACTGTCTTTATTCTGGACAGTGTGGCTCTCTGTGTTAATTGTCATATGTTGTATGTGAAAGAATCACTGGTAGGAGTTTAGAGGTGCATTAATATTCCCTCTGCCTCCTGTTCTGCAGAGGTTGCAATGTAGATGAGTAACTTAGCACTGGGCATCTCACAGACACTTGTCTTCTGTGATTGACCAGTTGTGGAAAGCTAAAAGTCTCCATCTGTTGCATAAGAGGTTTCTTTGTTTAGAGGTGAGAGGTATACTTACCTGTAAATATAAGGATAAATATTTAGGATACAAAAAGAAATTTATGTTTGTCTAAGGATGTGACAGATGTGAGTTTTCCTCTAGAATATATACACTCTCTAGCCATCTGTATTTGGCTATGTTTACATAAGTACACATGAGTTCCCTCCTGTTGAATGGGCATTAAGTGTAATTAAATATTGTTTATTGCCCCAGGATAAATGTGCCACTTCTGCACCAGTAGAAATAGTTTGTTGTATTAGTCATTGTTCTGGTTATTGGGCTTGCACTGGGCTGAACCATTGAGTGATTCTCTACCTTAGCAAATTGAATAATATCTTGTGATACTACGAGAGCTAGTCTTCAGGGAGGAAGCTTCCTGGTCCATTCCAGTTTCATTGATCTTCATGTCTGTCTTTGTGCAGTAACTTCCCATTTTTTTACTGTAGCTGTGTAATACAATTTGAGAAGTTCTTTGGTAACCTCCAACCATTGCTCTTTGTCCACAGGATAACCTTGGTTAACTGGAGTCTTTTGGTGTTTCCATGTGAATTTTAGATTTTTGCTCTAAATCTGAGAAGAATATCATGGGGATTTTGATTTTGATTGCACTACATTTATAAATTGCTTTGGGTAGGATGGTCATTTTCCAAATATTAATTTTGCCAATACATGAGCATGGGAGTTCTTTTCATCTCATTGTGTCTTCTTCAATCTCTTTTTTGGTTCAAAGATTTAAATTTTTAATTGAAGGGATCTTTAATGTCCTTAGTTATGTTTATTCATATATATGGCTATTGTAAATGGTAGCATTTCCATGAACTCTTTCTCTGATTATGTGTTATTGGTACGTAGAAATGTTACTGATTTTAAACTGATTTAAACTTTTGTATCCTGCCATTTTGCTGAAAATATTGATCATAGCTAGAAGTTTTCTGGTGGAAATTTAGGGATCTCTTAGGTATATAATTATGTCATCTGCCTGTGTTAAGTCAAAGTTTGGTTCTGTTTATATTGTTGATGTAGGTTTGTTGCTTTCAGATTAGGTATGAAATGTTAGTTGGTTTGTGCTTCAGGTTATCGCCTCTGATTTCTTTTATTGGTGAGACAGGATGATTCCAATTTGACTAGCCGAGAGCTCTCCAGCAGAATGAAGAGGCCTAGGCCAAATCTGAAATCATGGGGATCCAGTGGCAGGTGTTGGCAGACTAGTCTAGAGATTTCACATAGGAGAAACAGGAGTGGGTCTAGGCCCAAGGCTTAGGTACAGAGAGTTTGGGGAGCATCTAAATATCTATGCACAGTAGATTTAAGCCCTTGGTAAAGAGAATGGAATTGGTCTGAGTGCAGAGAATCAAGATGCAGTGGATGGTGTCTGAATTACCAGGCAAGACTGGAGGTACCGGGTGGAGTGAGCAGGACAGTACTAGACCCAGGGTGGGAGTGGGAACAGTGTTGGGTGTTCTCACTAGTTAAGCAGAATAGATGTGAGCTTTCAAGTAGGGAGAATAGAATTGATCCCAGAGAGGAATGATAAAGACCCAATGGGCAAAACCTGGCTTAAGAGTCTAGTCCTGAATTCTCAGGTAGGATGAGAAGGTGGGGGCCTACACTTAAGGTTAGGGTGGGAACAGCTTGTGGAGAGTCTAACTAACTAAGCCCTATAGATGTGAGTGTTGGAGCAGCAAGAATGAAATCTTGCTTCTTTTATAGGGTGTTCAGAGAAGACTTTCTAAAAAGAACTAGACATTTCAGTTGTGTATTGAATTTTAATAAGAATGGGTTTCAAATATTTTCTCCCAGTCTATGAGATTTCCCTTTACTCAGTTCATCATTTCCTTTGTGATAGAGAACTTTTCTAAATTAATTAGATCTTATTAGCCAAAAGCTGGCCTTAATTCCTGAGTGAGCAGAATTCTTTTCAGAAAGTCCTTTCATGCACCTATATCTTGGAGGGGCTGACCTATGATTTATTCTAAGAGTTTCAGTATATCAGATTTCACATTGGGCTTTATTTTTGTGCCCATGTAAGATTTGGTTCTAATTTCATCCTTCTACATGTGGACATCCAGTTTTACAAACATCATTTGTTGAAGATGCTGTATTTTCTCCTCTGCGAATTTTTGATATATTGGTCAATTTGAGATGGCTGTAATTGCGTGAATTCATGTTTGGGTTTTCTCTTTTGTTCCAATGATCTACATCTGTGTTTTTCTATCACGATCTTTCTTTTATTACCATAGCTCTGTAATATAGCCTAAAATACGGTATGGCAATCCCTCCAGTACTGTTCTTTGTTGATCAAGGTTGCTTTGGCTATCCTGAATGCTTTGTGCTTCCATATACACTTTGGGATGATTTTTCTTTATTTCTGTGAAGAGTTCGTGGTGATTTTGATTGAAATTGCAATGAAGATTTAGAGGCAATGGTAGCAGTGAAGTGTAGAGTGGTATGCTTCACCCAGCACATCTCATTAAGATGCTAATGTGAAAATATAGATAAATTTCAGATACAGAACAATAATCTCTGAAGTTTTCTTCTAACTCTCCCTCCCTCCTTTCCTTCCTCCCTGCCTCCCACCTCCTAATTAGAAAGGAAGGAAGGTATTTCTGATGAAACAATTCACTCTTAAACTTCTGTGTAAATATTGTGAGTCATGTCATCATGCTAATTAGCTTGATGAAAAGCATTATGAACCACAGTTTTAAAAGCAGATCAATAGTCATTGTATTGCTTCATTGAAAACAAAATCATCATCTTCTTTTCCTCACGCCTGTGATCCAATGTCTAACCTACTTCCTGACTTCATAAGCACCACCCTGTCTTCTGAATGAATAAATTTGGTTTAGATTTCATTCTTCTTTCCTAGGACCATCAAGTGCAAGCCAGTTACACTGTTGTCATGAAAATCTAAACACTGTTAATTTCTGAAATCCATGGTAAATAGGGTATTTGTATGCAGTTGGTGTTTGGTCTAATTTGTTATCTCTTCAAATGAGGATTATGTGGCCAAAGTCCCTTCAGAATTGAAGAGCATTGATTATTTTCTCCTCTTCAAAAGCAGTAATAAGTATATTAAGTCCCCTTCCTTGGAGAAATATTAATATACAAGAGAAACTGTTTCTGTCTGTTTTTAAACATATACCTCCAGTCCATTAACTGTATATCTAAATATTTTACCATTCTATTTTTGTACTTATTGACTTCTGACTAAAGCAGCTTGTGATCAGTCAAACAGACGGTCCAATTTAATCTGGTTTTTAAAAAATCTAATCAAAGCAAACTTTTGTTGGAAAGAGATCTAATTTATTTTAGAAACCTAGCAAAATGCTCACATTAAATGACAGGCCAGTTAAAAGAAACTGCAAAGGAACTCAAAGGAAATTGGATTCTTGAAAACAAATATATTAATATGAAGGAAATACTTAAAAGCTCTTCTTATCTCTAAGTATTTGAGCATCTATACAGTGACTCCGAACTCACCATGTTCAGTCGGCCCCATGCACTTCAGTTATTTTCAGTGTTCCTGAACGTTCCTTCAGCCATGGGGGTAATAATAAGAAAAAATTCAGCAGCCATCTGTGCTGAATGACTTTATTTTCATAAATACGCATTTTGAAATTTTGTTCATTTGTAAAAGTGTTAGTGTCTCCAATCTTACCCAATAACTTAAACCCAGTAATACAGCACAATAGTTAATCAAATAAATAATAGCGTAAAGTAGTACCATGTAGTGGTGTGCCTATAATCCTGGAATTTAGGAGGACGAATAATGAGAACTGAGAATCCAACACCAGCCTAGGCTACATAGAGAGGAGCACACCACTCTGAGATGCATAGTGAGACCATAAATCATTAAAAATGTGAGGGCTAGAGAGTCACGCCTCGGCGGTTAAGCACTAGTGCTCTTGTAGAGGACCCTGGTCAACCACAGGTGAGCTGTATTGCAACCCCACATGTGTTTCATGGGACCAGAATCGATGGAATACTCTGTTACACAACTCTACTTTATATATGGTGACAATACGACATTACAAGGTATATCAGTGACACTGAATATTCTCTTGACTTTGAAATAATGAACCACATGCTGACCCAAGATGTCGACCCAAGAATATTAAAAGCATGGATTCTTGAATCTAACAACTTTTGGGCAGGGAGTTGAAAACTCCAGAGACTATTAGAGATGTTTCTCATAGGAATTAATCTCTATATATCTGACACACATACCCCTTCTAGACTACTGGACATTTCACTCCTTCAAGCCAAGCGGCCATGATCTCAGTCATTGTGGAAGAGAGTAAATATATTTTTGAGCAGAATCAATTTCTAACCTACAACATTGTGAGGCATATTCTCTTCTCTTCTTTCTATTCTTTCTGTTCTCTCTCTCTCTCTCTCTCTCTCTCTCTCTCTCTCTCTCTCTCTCTCTCTCTCGTCTCTCCATGCACATCTAGAAAAGGCCTTGTGAAGCTATAGCATATAGGTGACATTTTCAAGAGAATAGAGTCCTCACCTGTGCCTTTAGATCTTAATCTAGACTTTCAACCTCCCCAATGAACTGTGAAGTAGTGCTGTCTAATTCACAGTGTTTTATTGAGGCCAGTCAAGCATACTAATATAGACATATTAACTGGGTGCATAATGACAATTTTTTTTATTTTCTTTATTTTTTTATCTTTAACATGTATGAGTGTTCTACCTGCAAGCATGTAAGTGCACCCATGCCATGCAATGCCCTCAAAGGCCAGAAGAGTGTGTTGAATGTCCTGGATCTGTAGTTTTAGATGATGGTTATTTTTCCCCATGTGGGTGCTGAAATCTGAACCTGGGTTCTCTGCAAGATCAGTCACTGCTCTTAACTGTGGGGCCATCTCTCTAATTCCTGAGGTCAATTATTTAAATATTCTGGATTGTTTTCATCTGCAAACTGATAAAATGATTCTAGTGTCTTTCCCAAATCACATTGCTAAATGATATGATATAATGTTTGTGACATCCTAAAAATAATATTCACAAAACACATTTAAATTTCATATTTTGGTAAGTTGTGTTTCTGGCATACCAGAACCAGGATAATCAACTAAATACTTTAATGAGATGGATGGTAAGAACAGGAAGCTCTTATTATGGAATTTCAAGACATTTTTACACTGAACCTTTGACAACGATTATTCATGTTACCACAAAAGTTTTCCAATCATTCCTTAGCATTTTTTCATATGGTTGTAGTCAGAAATTTTTATGCACCTTCCCAAAGGGATTAATTTTTCGTTTCACTGAGTTTCAAAGCTCTGGCTCCTATTAAATGAAGAAAGAAAAGTAAGAAAGAAGGGAGAAATAGGTGAAGGGATGGATGCAACTCAATCTGTTATGAGAAAGTAAAATAAACCTTGAAAATCATTTTATTTGTGCATTCAGAAAGTAAGATGAAAATCAAGTCAATAATTCTCCTGTATGAGTGTCCAAAAGAAATACAGGAAATATCAATATAAAAAGTACTTTGCAAGAAGTATATGATATTAAAGAAAAATAGGAAAAACTTTTGAAGAAACAAAGAAAAGCCAAATCATTTTTCTACCTTCATTCAATAACGGCTTATAGAGTTATAAGATGGTTTATCTTACAGTAAACATAAAACAAAATCCCAAGCGAACGTTTCGTTGTTATTTTCTCCTATAAAACTCATCCCTCATCTTTGGGAAAAGTTTCTGACAGCTTCATTGAAAACGTTAAACAAATGAAAAGATATAAAATAGAAAAAATATGGAGATCTTTTCTACATTCCACATTAAGTTGTGTCTTGAGAGAAATTGTCAGAGAATTTTAGTCGAGCTCCAATTAATCTTTACTTTTCACCTACCAATAAATAAGCACCTATTATGACTATCACAGCAAGAAAATAAACAAAATCCCATTGAGCATATTTTTTGTTCCCATTTTTCTTTCTCAGCCTACAGTAACATTCAAAAATATTATTTACTCAGTAAACACATATGTGTTCCATACATTTGGTGGATTTCAAAACTGTCTAAAACAGTCTAGGTAGTAAAGCGACTTGCCTCATCAATCTGTTTTCATAGTCCATCAATCACAAGAATTTGTACTCTTCAGAATTTCCTTTTCACAGACAGTCCTTTGTATACAGCTTGACTGTTTAGGGTATGTCAGAACTTGTAGAGACCAAATTTCCATAAAGCTGTGAGATTTTAGCAATGAGGTTCTGAGCTTATGTCTGTATTTTTCTTTCAAGTTTACAAAATCTTGATATGTGTCTCACTAAAGATATTGAGCTTGGCTGTTCCATGATTTCTCTTTTTAAAAGATTAGTTATGGGGCTGGGCATTGCAGTACATGTCTTTAATCTCAACACCTGGGAGACAGAGGCAGGTGGATCTCTGTGAGATTAAAGTCAGTCTAGTCTACATGGTGAATTCCAGGCCTGCTGGGGCTATGGGGAGACTCTGTCTCAAAAAGACCAAAAAGTAAAATTAGTTGTTACTTTTGAAGTTTAAATTATCATTTTCTTCATTAAAACACTGATCATAATTTTTCTTCTCTGATGAAGGAGTCTGAGCAGTCCATCTAGTTCTCCCTCACAATGAGAAATTGGCCTCATTCTTGATTATTTTTAAATTTACTTTATGTGTACAAGTGTTTTGCCTGTGTATATGTATGCTCTCCTGCCATGCAATGCCTAAAGAGGACAGAAGAAGGTGTTGAAACTGGATTTATCAGCTTTTGTTAGCCACCATGTGAATGCTGGGAGCCAAACTCTGATTTTCTTAAAGAGCAACCAGTTCTCTTAACCATTGAGCCATTTCTGTAGCCCTGATTGTCTTTATTTTTGCACAACTAGGTGCTCAGTCAGGAGAATGGACAAGGTCTGCTTTGGAAGCTGCCTCATTAAATCTAATTAGAGACTGACTTGTGACTTGCAGATGAGCCCTGTTCAATCTTTAATGTGCATTCACAATCAAAATGCATCTGAGAATTCTACAGAGACAAATCACTTGGAAAATAATATATTTTAGACACTTGTTACAAGGAAAAATGCTAAAGCCAAATCTCTTTAAAAATAAATATATTTTTCTCAATATTATAGGCAACAGAAGCAAAATATTTCATTTCCAGTTTTGCACTTTATCTCTAAAAGGGCATGTGGATGTGACCTAAACCTAAGAATGTTCAGCCATTTTGCTATGTCCATGGATATCAAAGTTTCTTTCTGATATCTGCTTCCCTAAGATCTCTAGCATTCAGTCAGATATACAATTTTTAGGACATAGGGTGAACCATTGATGAGCAATCATGTGCTATAGTTTTCTGGTACAAAGAGCTTAAATCCTGGAAATCTGATCCCAGTCCTTGTTTATGAGTTACCAGATATGGAACTTTGGTAAGAAATCTGTTAACCCTTCCAAATCTCAGTTTCATCACCTGTAAAATGGAGCTAACACCCTGAAGATTTCAGAACGACATCACAACTTAAAGTTGTTGCTTTCTGTGTTGAGAACTGGGACCCATTAAGTCACCATGGAAGGCTCTGCTTTGCAAAGCCAGTCTGCTTCATGATGCACTGTAGTTACCTAGAGTTAAATAGATTCCAGAAAATAGTGCAGATTGGTATTAAACAAGAAAATTTTCATTTATATTTTTTAAACTTTAAAACATTTACTTCTTTCATTTTACATTTATGAGTGTATTGCATGCATGCATGCAAGTGCACCTGTATTGTACAGGCCCTCAGAAGACAGAAGTGGGTGTCAGATGTCCTAGAACTGGAGTTATCCATCATGTGTTTGCTGAGATTCGAACTCCAGTAATCTGCAAGAGTGACCAGTGCTCTAAACCAGAGCCATCTCTCCAGGCCTTCATTTAGATATTTTTTAATAGAGCAAATTTCAGTGTCTACAAATCAAAGTGAAAACATTTTGCTGCACTCCATCTTTTCTTGGATGAAACACCTGAACCTGTATCAGCATCATTTTTAGTTTCTGTGAGTGGAGAGCTTCATGGTGACATTCTGCCATTGATAACAATGAACTTCAGTTATCAAAAGATTTATTTAAACTTGGATGCTGTTAGCTGGTTTCCTGTGTCCCGACCTGCAGGACGATCAACAACACGCAACGGGTTTTGCTTCAGGCTGCAGCAGCTTCCTCTTTATTTTTCTGTCTTATATACACATGCATTACATAAGCAAGATATGGGCCAACCGATCAGCTAAAAGGTCAAGTATTACATCAAGGTACACGAGGCTCCCAACCCATAAAGAATCCTTGTGATCACGTGCTGCCCACATGCTCATCATTCACTGGGATCTTCTAAAATCCAATCACAATACATTTCCTTAAACTAGAGGTCCTCCTCCTGGCAGTTGCCAGCCGCCATCTTAGGTGACTATGTTGGAGCCAGCAGGCCCCCAACATTCCTGCCCCCACAGTCTTCCACCCTCACTGAGTTACATGACCCCTGGAAACAAAATGGACAGTGAACACTTCTTCATGTGCAGAAGGACTGAACACAATTTCTGGTCAGTGTGTCGAAAGAAAGTCTGTAAGGCAAACACACTTTTATGAAAAGAAATGAGCGCTAAGGTGGAAGAATAAGATTTCAGTGTGACAGGGATACAATTTATTGCCTTCAATGAAGGCACAGAGCTGCAATTCCTTCTGAGTTGCAGGTGACCCCCACGCTGATAGAGGATAGGAGTGTAATCACCCTCCTCCACCTCCTCCACCTGGAATGAGACCTTCATTTTGAAACCAGGCTGGTGTGCTGATTAGTTCTGCTAAGTGACTCTGAAGAGAGCCATTTGTTTAGCCCTACATGAAATTTTACAGGAAAGGACATGTCAGAAACGGGAAGGAGAGTCAAATGAGGTCACTTGGGAAAGAGCTGGAGAATTCCACCAGCGACTCTGCCCTGTTTTATTCTATTCCATCTCCACTGACCTATGCTGCCAAAGATGGATGCGCCAACTAACTAGAATCTTCATTTTCCCATTCTCTGAATGACCAGGCCAGCCTTTCTGTGCCCTCAGAAACATATCTTCCTTTCTCTATTTCTTGGGACATCTTACTTACCCTGTGATGTGTTAAGGCAGTTTTTACCTGTCAAATCGCCATGGGTGTCAGTTGATTATCTCTTAAAAGCATATACTCTTGAAAACCACATCTCAGAGAAGTTAGTGATCTATGTACCTGGCAGAACAAGGTGCATGCCTCCCCTGCAGCAAAAGAAAACTACCTTAGCAAACGCTCTTCAGGTCTTAAGCATAATCCAACAAAATAGTCAGGCATTCCCTTTGTGCTTAGAGGGCTCTCTCAAACTTACAACAGTTTATAGACTAAAAGCTAGGTTATCATCACGCCCTGTTTCAAACCAACTCAATATATATAATGGTATCAAAAACATGAAATGTAAAGAATGGTCCAATAGATTCTTAAATAGAATACTTTTTCAACACAAAGAAAAGAAAAAGACAAAAGAAGTCTAAATCCTCACTATTGGCTGATCCTATTATCTTTTTTTGTTTGTTTGTTTCTTCCAGAATACAGATATGCCAATGTTGTAAGCCTTTATTGGCTAATATTAAATACCTCTAATTTAAGTGACCCTCTCTTCATCTTAGTAAAGACTTGTGAACAATGACTTTACCTTCTTCTCCACACCCTGAAAATTCTACAAGATAAAAATTGCAAAGTTTGAACTAAGTAAAACCTATTCAAGAGGAGATAAGGTTTCAAAATATGAGCAAAGGAATTCAAGATGAACCAGGAGCCAGCATTCGCTCATACATATCTCTCAACTATGTAGGAGATGTATATATGCACTTCTAAACAAAGCCCTTATCTTCTTTCTGCCTATTATTTATTCTCCTGGTGGTCAGCTTAAAGCGGGATTCTTTGAAGAGATTTTGATGGGTCTCACTAACATCAGCCCTGTTTCACCTACTTTAAAGGGTTTTAAAATTGAAAGCTTTGAGGAGAGGGGATTTTAACTTTCCTTTAGTTGTCTCTGTCTTTCTAGAAACCCTAACCGGAAGCCAATAAATACAGGGATTCACAGTTCTGTTTCTATTTGTTTCGTTTTTTTCTTGGTTGTGTTCTGTTTTCTTTCAACATGTACCAGGGCATTTGCCTTTCATGAATAAACTGTCAAGGTTTTAGAATAGGGATTTCCGTGAAATAAAAACTACTGACTTAATTTCCATGTAAAGTCTGCCTTCTCAGTAGAGACATAGCAATGAGGTTAGTGTGCCAGGCATCACATGATTAAATCAAACCCAGCATATAGTATCAACATGGTGGATCCAACATTCTAGAACCCCCTTTCTTCATCTATAAGATGAACACAATGGTATGTCTGGGAAAAAGGTTTAAAATATAAATGTCATAATGCAAATCTTACTCACTCTAATTTCCATAGAATAGTGTCAGGATATAAAGTATCCCAGAACACATATCAGGAAATGAGAAGTGGAGTCAAACA
This sequence comes from Eospalax fontanierii, assembly GCA_035773235.1. Classification (NCBI taxonomy): domain Eukaryota; kingdom Metazoa; phylum Chordata; class Mammalia; order Rodentia; family Spalacidae; genus Eospalax; species Eospalax fontanierii. The sequence goes on from CM069552.1 coordinate 22,362,957, forward strand.
AAACAAGCCTACAAACAGCCTTTATGAAGTTTATGGTTTAGTTCAAATCAATTAAATCAGTTAAATGATGCTTAATTACACATTCTAGAAAAAAAGACAGATTCTCTCAGAACATTAACTATTCCCCCAGAACTGCCTCTAAAAGAGGCTGATCTGAATCAGGAATCAAAATAGAACCACTTGCCTTATGCCACAGTGAGGTGCAAAATGAAGAAAAGTCATTCAGATGAAAGAAGATTATGGAAAACACTTTATCAAAGTCACTGGCATGAACTAAGGACCCCGAGTGGCAGCATATGGCAGTCTGAGGAAGTGGATGAAATTGAAGTTATCAGTAGAAGCATGGACTGGTGCTAGCCAAGGGCCAGCCCACATTAAGTGCTTCAGTCTTTATAGCAACTACTATCCAATACTCACTCTTTTTCAAGTGTACTAGTATTATGCCTCACAGATTCAAAGAGAAATACAGATGTCCTTCTGATGCCATATTGAGTATGTTTGTTTCAGCATCACGAGGTAGACTATAGCCGAGCCTTTCTATTTTATAAGCCCCAGTTATATTATTGATGCACCCTCACAAGATACAGTTCTCTACCTCTTTGAAAAGCCCCAGTACTAGTAAGAATGCCAACAATCCTTCCCAAGATAGATTTTCTGGGGTTCAGATAATGGAATGGGCACAGGAAGATGCCCCTCAGTGTATAGATCTTCCTGCGTGATGCGGTCTGCCTTCTGGATATTTCTCCTATGTTTCCTCCTCTCTTTCCTGCCTTCCTCTTTCTATTCCTGTTTTTTCTCTCCCGCTCCCTCTTTCTCTTCCCTGCTCATTTTCTGTGTCCTTTTTCTTGCTTTCTGCAACAAGAATCTCATGGATTTATACATGGAAAAACATACATGTACCACTTCTCTGTCAAGGACACAGCATACCTTTGTCTACATAGAATGAGAAGGGCCTGTGAAGGATGAGCAATGAAGAAGTGTTGAGAGGGGAATGGAGAATGAAAATGAAACGTGAGGCTTCAGAATCGTTACTCCTCCAAAGCCCTCAAATGTGCTAGTCACCGCATCTGAAGAACACTATCATTTAATCTCATTTATTAGTTATCATTTTATTAGAAAATCATCCTTCCCCATCTCCGCTGTCATGCCTCGGATCAAACGTTTTATTTCACACTGATTTCTGAAATACAAACTTGGCTTCTTGTCATTCAGTTCGCCCATATTTCTCGTGTTTTTAGATCACATTTTAAGATTAAAAGCTTAATATTTCCTATTCCCCACATCTATCAATCCCCGATTCTTTCTATCAATCCCTTACATGAGTCTATGCTAACAGGTCTGCACAACAGGCTCCTTGACTAATTTACACTAGGTTGTACAGATGAGGCATGAATGATCCAGGCATCCCCACTGTTTGGATGACTTTATGTGACCCTCTATTGCACAAAGCAGTGTTTGTGGCACTCTGGAACAGATCATGTCTTCATCTGGACCATGCAAGTTTCTCTTAGTGAAGACGGTGGGCAACAGTGAGAATTGTGCTAAGCCACACACACATACACAGACACACACCTGACAATAGGCACCCGACAAAAGATCAAGCTGGCAATTACATCACACTCTGACTTGATAAACCAACGAGCTTATTGGGGTTGCTTACAGTAGTGCGGGCATAAAGCTACTGAAAAGAAAACTGACACCTTCAAATTAGCTGCATCACAGAAAAGCTCACACCAACATGGCTGAACACTCTTGAAAAATGCAATCCTAGAGCTCTCTACACAACTGAGAGGCAGCTGGCCTGGTCCACAATCTAGAGCCCAGCTGCCACTCAGCTTCCCCGAGGCGGCTCAGCTGACTGAGGTCCTCTCCCTGTGCCTTTGTTGACTGCCTCTGCAATGTTGGGGAGGGGCCATCATGGATCTTCTAAGTTTAAGTTTTCACAGATGTTGAAAGATTATTTATTTCCAGGGTCCCATGAGCTTTTCCTTTCTCCCTTTCATGAAGAAATTATTTCAGTTCCATGGGAATTACTATATAACAGGAATGTTTTAAAGGTTGAATCTGAAAAGGGCTCTATAAGCTCATGTATCTGGATGCCTGGTTTCCAGCGGATAGGACTGGTTTGAGAGTCTCTACACTCTCTATGAGGTGGTATCTGAGTGTTGAAGGAAGGCCAATGAGGGTGGGCCTTTAAAGACACAGTTAAGTCCTGGCTCTAGTCTAGCTCTTTCTGCTTCCTGGTCAACCAAAATGTCAGGTACCTTGACTACTGTTTTCCCACCACTCCTCTTACATTAAGCCTTCTCCCTCACGATGGACTGCAATCCCTGTGAAACTCTGATTCAAAATGCATCTTTCATTTCTTAATTTGACTGCGTTAAGTGTTTTACCAATGTGACGATGAAAGCAACTAACAGAATAATACAAAACACTTTATGTGCAACATATGAGTAGATCCTCCTGGCCATGCATTAAGATGCGTCATTCTTTCTGTAGAAGTGTAGAAACTGAAATTCAGAGTGAAAGGGTTCCAGGGCTGCATAGGAAGTGGCAACCTTAATTTAGGGAAAACTATGCACTCCTTATCTAGAACACATATTTTTAATTATTGTTCTGAGTGTATCCTTGTATTATTATACACAAAAATGAAGGCACTAAAAATCACACTGAAGATTACATGGCATCAATAGTCAGTCTGTCAACAGATTTGTGTGACACTAACTGCGCTTAAAAATGCCTGCAACTATATAAACTATATGTAAGTTGATATATATAGTTATATATATATCATAAGTTATATATACAACTATATAAGTATAAACTCCAACCGTGATCTAACCGAACCTGATTATTACTTGCTGTCTCCCTGAAAGAATCTTGACTTAATGTCCATGTTCTGTGCTCTGTTTCATAGGCTGATCTGACCATGCCTTTGAGATTTTGCTAAAAGCCCAACAGACCATCTTTCAGGACCATTATTGTATGCTTTCACTAGCATGAACTGAATAAAAATGGACACATTACACTGCCTTGGTTCCTCTAAGAGTGATTGGAAATAGATCAAAAAAGCTGCAGCAATAACTCAGCCAACCATTCTATCATTAACTTGTCCCAGGTTAGTCATAAACTTCTCCTTCTGTTAAATTTATGGAGTGGAAGTATGAGCACAGCCTCCCAGTGCTACCCACAGCTTTGATCAGGTCAGTAACGGCAATCTGGGGGTCTGCATGCTGACCACTACAAGCACCATGCAGACTTTCCCCAATGTGCTGTCATTAATGGTTACTGCCATGCTGCCTTGTTAGCTGAGAAGATATATCAGGCTATATACAGAGAAGACTGATTAGGCTCTCTTAAGGAGAGTTTTGTGTGAGATACTAGAGTGTTTCTAATGTAGAAGTGTAAGATTAAGGTTCCAAATTTAAATGCCTTTAATGTCTGTATAATTAGCATGACCAAAAACAGTGGGTCATGAAAGAGTTAGGCAGCTGTGACCTGGAGTCAACTTCTGCTCTAATCAAGTCATGCTCTCTACTTTTGCAAGGGCAAGGGCATCCTATAATGTACTGGGGAAAAATGTGTAGTTAAATGATTTATGAAGTTAATAACATAAGATGACCATGCTCCATGCTTTGCTATAGTGTCATTGACTATTTACCAAATTGGAGATGCAAGTTATATTGGTCCTTGAAGGATGAAGCTCACTGACATCCAACCTTTGAGGCCTTATTACATATGCTGTATTGCTCCCTACTTAAATTTTCTTAAGGCTTGTGCTTTGTCTGGATGGCCATTCGGGAATACTGAGTCAGACTTTGATGACTTAGTATGCATTCTCTTGCCTCATGTGAATGTTATGATCAGAGCGGACTATGTGTTTGGTGATCCCTGTGTTCATACCTCTCTCTTCCGTGTAGTGTTGGCCCCATAAAGACCAGCTCTCTCCTCTCTTTCCTCAGTGTTACACTTTGGTACACAGCATGTTAGAATATAAGTTTGAACTAAAAGAACTAAATCACAAACAAATTTGATGAGAAAACGTATAAACACAAAGGTGCTGGAAAGATGACTTAAAGGTTAAGAGCACTAGATGCTCTTTCTGAGGACCCAGGTTCAATTCCCATTACCCCCATGGTGGCAAACAACCATTTGTAGCTCCAGTTTTAGGAGATCTGTGGTGGTTTGAATAAGTTTCCCACATAGGCTCCTTGTATTTGGACACCTGGGCCCCAGTTCCTGGTGCTGTTTGGGGAAATCATGGAATCTTTAAGAGATGTGGCCTTATTAGAGGAAGCGTGTCCCTTGAGCACAGTTTGAGAGTTCTTCAGCCTTTTCAGATTTCTAGTTTTGCTCTGCTTTCTGTTCCTGCTTGAAGATGTGACTGCTAGGCTTTCTCTCTTGTTATTATGGATGCCAATCCTCTGGACATGTATATTTGGCATTCTATAAGTTGCCTTCATCACGATGCTTTATCACACCAACAGAAAAGCAACTAATATACAATACAATACCCTGTTTACCACATGGGTATTGAACACACATGGTACCCATAGTTATTATGTACAGGAAAAGCACTTATAGATTTATAGACACAATATAAAACTAACTAAATAAAGAATAATCCTTTGTTTGCAAATGTTTCCCAAAGTGTCTGCAGTACTAATCATATTAACTTCTGAAATTATTTATTTATTCCATTCCATAATTCTAAATCTTCCACTATTTCCAATACAATCTAGAACATTGTTAGTCAATGCTAAAGAAAGCATCTATAAATATATTTCTGCATATAAACTTTATCATTCCTTCTATTTCTTTCTCTTTTAATAAACACAGTCATAGGTATACATTTATTAAAAAGGGAACAATAGAAGCATTAGTCTTCTAGTTATATATCAGTTTATGCTGGAAAGATTTCTGTGCTTTCCTTCTAAGAGTATCTTGAAGGGCAGACATGGCAGAATCCACTTGTAATCTCAGCCTCACTCTGGAGATTGAGACATAAGATCAGCATGAAGGTAAAGCTATAGCTTAGGATTCAGTAGCCTAGGATATAGGATGAGACCTTGCGAGACAAAGAGGAGAGAAAGACAGACAGAGAAAGAGAAAGAGAGAGAGAGAGAGAGAGAGAGAGAGAGCAGGAAAGTAATTTGGAAAGGGACATGTTACCTAACTGTTCAAAAGTCCAAAAAATTAAAATAATAATAAAAAAAAAGAATGTCCTTTCCAAGTAGCTTCTGGCTTGATTATCCATCAGGAACCATCCCTTGTACCTCTAAAGACACAAAATAAACCTCTTCTGTAGATTAGTAATGTTGACTGCAAAGCAACATTTTAGTGTTTAATGGGACCCAGTTTAGAAGCCATTGCTGTACAGAGGTTACAGGATGGGGGAGGGGGGAATAAGCACAGCATAGTTGAAATTGAGGGTCGTGGATATTCAGGGTATGTACACTTTTCATATACAGGTTGTGGAAGCCGGTGTTCAAGAACTGTCTGGGGTGACAGTTGGGTGTAGGAAGAAAATCTTGGAATTCTCACAGTAGTATGTTGTGCAAAAGCCAAATGTAATACGGTACATCTGGCTCGCTTTCTAGGGAGATCTGAGAAATTAATTTTGTTGTAAACTAGACTCAATTTCTATTGAACCCCTTTATATAAGCATGTTAGGATTGATCACAGGTAACTTTTATTCTTGTGAGTTTTGTTAGCCATTTGCTTGTTGAGGGGGAATTGAAAAACAGCGCAATCCATCTTTAATAATAGTTTCCTGAGTATGCACGCTTTATACTAGCACAATATTCTCCATTGCTTGTTGTGCAATAGGGTGATTTGGCACTCCTGGCTTAGAACGTTCGTACTCATTAATTATTATGGCCCTTCATAATCACTGGGTGTGCTGGATAGCTTTATCACACCGACACACGAGGGTTGAAGAAGCATCAGTGAGGAATTGCTTCCCTCGTACTGGTCTGTGGCCATGCCTGTGGAGTATTTTTTTTTTTTTTGATTGCTGAGTGATGTGGGAAGCCCACTGTAGGTAGTGTCACCCTTGGACAGTTTGTCCTGTGTTGTGTAACAAAGCAGACCAAGTATGGAACAGAGAAGCAAGCCAGTAAGCAGTGTTCTTCCATGGCCTGTGCTTCAGTTCCTGCCTCCAGGTTCCTGCCCTGAGTTCCTACCTTGGGCTCCCTAAGTGATGAGGTGTGGCCAGAGAGATGTAAGCTAAATAAATCCTTTCCTCTTCACTTGGTACTAGGCAGAGTGTTTTTTCACAGCAAGTGAAAGCAAACTAGGACACTAGGTACAAGACAGGAATATGCAATTAATCCCCAAATCACATGCATCTAGGAGAATTCATGTCAAATCTGTGACATAGTTTCTCCACAGGTGGAAAATCATGCTGTGGCTTGAACATCTTTGATCAGAGTTTCTCACAGTGAGGGGCCTAGATCAGTAGTAGCAGCTCTACATGAAATCCTTTTAGAAATGCAACTTCTCAGGCTCCACCCCTATCCTGATGCATGCAAATCTTTGAGCCCAGAACACAGCACTGCATACTTTAACAGGCACTCTTGGTGACTCTGATGACAACTCTAGTTTAAGTACAGCGCCCTGGACTCAGATAAACCCAGTTCTGCTCTGGCTCTTGGATGCTGTGATCATGCTTCTTTCATGAAATCTGTGCTCGCATTCACATCTAAGTTACAGATGGACAAAAGCGTCAACCATCATCAGGAGTGCATGTAACAGAAAGATCACAGTCAGGTAGAATTAGCTGTCATATAAAATCTTTGCCCACACCATCACGTAAACTGTGATTAACAATAATGAAAGCTAGTGTCATAGCATGTTTGCTAGGTTCCAAATTCTAAGCTAGGTCTTTTCGTTGCCCATATCATAGTGTATTCAGACAAAAAGATGTAAAATAATTATTCCTATCTTAAATATAGATTTATGAGATTCAGGCAGGTTCACTGGATTACGTAACCAGAACTAACACACATATGTAGTACTTACACCAGAGACCAGTTTAATTTTCTCTTTTTTAGTTAGTAATAATTTGCCTCCCCATAGAGAAACTATTTTGCCCATTTCTTAAAGTGGAATAATGTTTTCAACCTTTTAGAGATTGTGAGTAATATGTGAGGAATCAGATATATGACACACTGAAACTGCTACAATCAATCCTATTCTTTTTCTTTCAGTAATTAAACAATCATGGTATAATGTGAATGTTTGTAATTACAAATGCTCTTAAAGTTAGCACTGAGGAAAAATTTAGATCTCCTTTTGTCTATTTTATATTTTGCGTTGTTTGTAGCATTCCTTATACAATATTTCTACAAATTCGGGTATTCTTGAAGTGATTGAAGGAACTTTCTGAGGAGGAGGGACAGACTCAAACGGCCCCTGTCTCATTTATGCTTCTGTATGGTCTAGATTCCTCTGGGGTACCTGGAGATTTTGCCTTGCTTCAATTCCAGAGTATGACAAAATTAGCAGGACTCACTCCTTTTTGCATGACATGATTTTAACATTCATCTTTCTATCAAAATATTCTTGAAAATGATCCTTCTTTTACTACCTTTTAGTGTGTGTGTGTGTGTGTGTGTGTGTGTGTGTGTGTGTGTATGTGTGCGTGTTTCAGACTACGTATACCACAATCCCCGTTTGGAGATCAGAGACCAGCTTTTGGGAGTTCGTTTTCTTTTTTCACCAGTGGGTCCCAGGAATCAAACTCAGGCTGTTAGGACTTGGCAGCAGGTGCCTTTACCCACTGAGCATCTCCCGAGTCCTGAAAATCCTCACTCTTAATAGATTTTGCAGAACCAAGCTACTATGGTTAGACTTCCCTATGGAGAGACTCTGGTTACAAGGAATTAAATGGGGGTTCTGGCAAGAATGAATAGAGGCCCTCTATCTGAAAACCCAGGAGAACTTCAGCTTGCCAGCAATCACATTAGTTTGCAAGCAGATTCTCACAGTTGGTTTTCATATGAGATCTAAACCCAGTACAAAGCTTCAGTTGCATTCTAGTGTTAGAGCCCGAAGCAACTGATCCAAGAAAGCCATCCACATACTTACCTTCAAACATTTCTGATGTAACGCATATACATTATTTATTTTAAGTCTCTAAATGTGATATGCAGCAATAGACAATGCAAATATGAAATACTCCAGCTGTAGGCTATAGGACAGCTACTCTAATCAAATTTTTACACTAAGTTTCTGTGACAAATTCTTTTTTCCTAGAAATAATGTATCAGAACACGATTATATAAATTTCCTTCTGATGTGACCGGCTTGGCTTCCTTCTCACATATAACACGACTTTCATTGCATTTCATTTGTTTCATTCACCATACAGTGGACAATTTTTTCTTCTTTCCTTCCTTCCTTCCTTCCTTCCTCTTTCCTTTCTTCCTTACTTTTTTCCTTCCTATTTATTTGTTGACACTATATTATGAGATTTTTCTCTTGTTCATGGGCTAGGCAAAATCCAAAGTTTGATTCTATTACGATGCACCCCCAGGGGACCAATGAATCCACTGAGCTTATTTACAGAACATGGGTGAGGGGTTACTGACAGAAACTTGAGTGAGACCAAAGCAGTCATGTGGAAAGTCTATAGCAGCCTGGGTGGTGGCTAACCCATGCTCACATAGATGGAGCTTCCATTTTGTAAAGGATTTACCTTGTCCTTTCTCTAGCTTTATTGTGTAATGCCTCTGGGTCAATCCTTTTGTCTTGGGGGGTAGTCTAACTGCCTAATCCAAATGAAGCCTCTGCCTTTTAGTTGAGTTACATTAGATGATCACTGAAACAGAATCATATGGAAGGGAATTTCTGAAAGGAGCAATTTCAGGAAAAACTCAAAATAGAAAAAGGTCTTTAGGTACCAACATTTGACTTAGAAGTAAAAAAAAAAAATCAACTGAAATAGGGAAGCACAGGGAATGGTTTAATAACCTGGGACTGTACTTGCTACTGATTATGCACACCTCAGTCTTCTAATGGTGCACTTGGAAGGCTACTTCCTTTACCTGTAATTGTTATATATACGCAGCTTTACACTTCATGTACCTACTTTAAACAACAAAATATCATAATCTACTGCCTTTTGTTTCCTTTCTTGCTGTGATAAAATACGTTGACAAATGTGGCTTAAGGGAGAAAGGATATATTTAAGTTCACAGTACAAGATCACAAGATCATTAACAATATATTTAAGAAAATGCCCCTCAGCCATGTCCAGAAGTCATCTCCAGGTCAGCCTACACAGTGTCAAGTTGAAAATTAAAAATCAACAATCCCAGGCCCTTAGGAACCCACAGATAGACACTCTTCTCCTATTCAGACATCCAGGAATACTTTTTACTATTGGGAAAAAAGAGTTTGGAACAACTCGTTTAGATGTATAAGTATTCAGTAGATAAAATGAATTTAAAATTCTGTCTTATCTTAATCATCACTATACATGAAAGATCTACAGTGCTATAGTTATTTAAACTAACACTTGAAACTGTGGATAATAATCATTCACTGGTCATTTTTAACACTGGAATATTTTTTAAGTTTTTAGTAGAAAGATATGAAAAATAATTGATAGTACATATATATATATATTTATATAATTTTATTTAATATTTCACAGTCACATATATTAAAACATCAGTATGACTACTACTCTGTAATTTTTGTGTTTTTGAGTCTTAGCTAAAGATAAATTTTATCTAACAAATAAAAATATACATTTTGTGTTGTTAACTATATACTAATAAACACAATTAAAAAAATCTTGCTCACTACAGAATATAAAATACATGAAAAATAAAAAAGAAACCAGTTACCAATCCTGGGATGCAGAGATAATAACCACAAACAGGTTGATGCCTTTCTTCCTAACGTTGTCAATTGCACTGTAAAGCATAGGGTTATACATTATAACACTTACTTCCCAGGCTCTTCTGCCACACTCTCCCGTATTTGGCACAAGGTCCAACAACAGCCTTCTATTGCCTCCAACTTTTGAAAATGCTTGAACCCATCTCACAAAGCTTCCAGTCACTTTTCTTCTTCCTGAAGAACCCTTGCCTGTGCTCTCCCTGTCAGGATCTCAATTGCCATAATCACTGTAACTCCGTCTCTGAGGCTCTCAAGTTGAGTTCTGTACTGTGTTCTTTGCTGGCCCACTACCCAGCTTGTGACTTTTTCATGCTATTATAGATCTTTTATTCTCAGTTAAATGCACTCACTAGCTTTACCCTTTCAAGGTAAACATCGTACCTTGCCTCTTCTCTCCCTAGGTTCTTCTGCTCTCTTCCTGTCCCTTTCTCTTCACTTTCAATTTCATGTATTCTGTGCACTCAAAATGTGAATGAGAGATAAATGAGTCGGGCTGTGAGCTGATAGAACCTGACACAGATGGGGAAAGACATAAAGGTAACTTCAGTAGTCCAAGGACACACTAGTATGAATCTTTCATCTACTTGAAGGAGAAGAAAATCAATGGTCTTTCAAATAAGCTAAGCACACATGGCTCATGTTTATATTTACAGTGGGAATTTGCAATACTGATACTCTAAAATAAATGTATTGCTAGGCACAGTGTCATACACCTTTAAACTTGGCACTTTGGAGGCAGAGACAGTTGGATATCTGTGAGATTATGCTGTGGTTAATTTTCCTTTTACAGGACTTACTAAAACCTAGGGCTATAAATGGTTATTCACTTTCATTCCAAGTCTAAATGCCTGAATCCCATTCCTACTCTTTTCTGATGATGAAGATGCTGTTAGGTGAAAACAACAGCTTCAGTAACATTGTTTTCTATCACTTCCCACAAAATACTGGCTCCATCATAAGAACAGAGTTAGCAAATATTACCTTGACCCTAGATCTCCTCTATCATGTTTCTCTTAATTTCCGCTCTTTCCCTTCCTCCTCGTCTTCTTCTTCCTCCTCCTCCTTCTCCTCCTCTTCTTCTTCTTCTTCCTCCTTCTCCTCCTCATCCTCTTCTTTCTCTTCCTATTCTTCTTCTTTTTTTTTTTTCTGTCTTGATCCCGTGCCTACTCACCCCCGCATTGTGGAGACCCTTCAGTCCCCTCAGGCTGGCCCTGAGCACAGGGACCCCCAACAAGGACACACTGTGGAAGAGGGAGCAGAAAGGATGTAAGAGTTAAAGGGACAGACATCTGCTGCTAGTTAATGCAGTCTAGACACGACAGGGAAGCCGCACCAATGAAATCTCCACAGTACAGTAGTATAAGATCAGCTTAATGGGAAAATAAAACAAAAAACAAACAGCTGACACGCCAAAGTAGATGGGGGAATTTCACAGTTTCCCACCTCAAGATGAAGAGCTACAGGCAATCAAGGCATGTTTAGAAACAGCAAATCAATTGTCTTCGGGGAGGGACTACCTCTACCTGGGAGGTGATCTAATCCCAAGTATGCAATCCTAAACACAAGTATCCATGGACACCTCTAAATAGATTCAGTGCTTTATATCTGTATTTCTATATCTATGTGGATGTAAACATAATAATCAAAGAAGACAGGAAAATGAGAAGGTTACAGGGACATGAGCAGGAATTGGATTGGGACTTGGAAATCTAAGGCAAATAAAATACTCAGGTGTGACTTTTTCAAAAGTTAAAATTAAATAAGAAACTGTCCCATAAACGCCCACCATTCCTGTGCTATATGACAATAGTTTCTCATTTTAATAATAATTTAGGCATTTGTTTTTCAGTCAACTTTACTTGAGTCAAATTGTGTTTAATACTAGCCATTTTATTGCCCTTCTGTTTTTATGTTGTCTTTCATTGATTTTTTTCCCAAAAGTAATTAGCCTAAAAAAGATTTATAAAATTTGGTCTACATATATTCTAGTTATATGAGAAGAAAAGTATTTGAACACTGAAGCAACTAAGATTTTTTTTTAAATAATGTACAATTACCCAGAAGCTGTATTCTTAAGTAAGGCACCCTCTTTCAAGCATATCATTAAGAAAAGCAACTTGATTGCATGTAAATGATACATTTCCCGATGTATTACCTGATTAAGATAAGATTCTTACTCCTTGGTTGCTCAGTATCAAGATTCTGGTATGGTACTGATCCTTGCATTATATTTCACATACCTTGAAGCATGTCATCATGTACATGATAGTACAGATACAATTGGTCAAAAAAGGATTTCTTCATGAGTGACAGAGAAATGACTTTAAATTGGGATTTGATAACATTCCTAATTTTATAAATGAGAAAGTAAGTGCTTATATCTTAATATAGCCAGCCAAAAATTATCTCTTAATATTCCCTTTGCTGCTGCAGAGTGAGTGATAGAGTCTCCCATTTGTGGATAAGCATACGAGTCATTAATTTTAATGACTATCATTTTTTTTTAAACATATGGAGGTTGCTGGGTAAGCATGCTGAAAACTTGCAATGGTCTGGAATGAATGAAGAAAGCTCCATCTCTATTTACTGATCAATAAAGCTCTAATCAGTTGATGCATGTATAAGCCAACCAAAGTCCCATGGACAGCAATTACCAAGAAGTTATTAAGTTGATAAAAAAAAAATACTTATCTGCAAATAGGTTACATGAAAGTAAGTGGCAGGTAAACTCAAGGCCTGTAATACCCAAAGGGTTGCCCTTATCCTAAAAGGAAGGGCATAACTATGTCATCCAACAGGCACAAAGAAAAACTATTTCATAATATTATCTTTTTAAAAAAATTTTAGCTTTGTATGTAAGCGTTGGTGGCATACGTCTGCCCATGTGTGCAAGATTAAAATTGATGTCAGACATCTTCCTTGATTGTTCGCCACCTTATATATTGAGACAAAGCCTCTTGCTGACCACTGAACTCAGAGATCACCATTTCAGCTAGTCTGGTTGACCAGCCAACTTTAGGAGGTGGGATTGCAGATGGGCCACCACACCCACCTTGTTTTCCCATGAGTTCTTAGGATTTGATATTTGGAGCTCGTACTTTCCTGGCAAAAGTTTTACCAGCCCACTCTTTGATTTTGAAGAAAAGATCACATTTCTGGAGACTCTTTTCCTTGCTGGCTTCTCTATCACAGCTCTATCCAGTCTCTCTATGGTGCTCTTTCTAGAGCTAGTTTGATTCCGACCATGTAGGGGAGATGCCAGAACAAGCATATTAACAAGCACTTCAGAGGGTTAGAATTGGAGCTTCCAAGAACCCCATTGTGAGCAATGTGTCCAGCGGTATAGGAATTATCTTTGGCATGAAAAGCTGGCCTCATCATGCATGGCACTTATCAAATCCCACTTATCAAACACCATCTAGGATTCAAAAGTGGTCAAACGTATTCATTTTTAAATTACAGTCTTTTTAACTATGCTTAATTTGATACACTCATTAAAATACACTGTATATGATGTCTAGGTTTTAAAATGTGAGATTCCACAAAAAGCTGGATTTAAATATTTCTAAGGACACTAGAGAGATGGCTGAGCATCTTGCAGAGGACTTGTGTTTGATTCCCAGCATCCACATGGCTGCTAACAACCATCGTCAACTCCAGTCCCAGGGGATCCAATGTTCTCTGCTGATTTCATGGACATTGCAGCACAGATGCACCTCTCTACATGCAAAAAACACACTTATACACACAAAATAAAAATAATATAAAAAAATAAAACCTTTCTAACATGATTCCTACATGACTCCAAGGTATGTGCTTTATTGCTTCCCTCATTTCTGTCAAATTCCTTTCAACGATTTCCAAGTTTCTATCTTCTGTCTGTTAAGGGAACACTTATATACCATCTGAAGAGTCCTACTTCCTCATGGAAATGGCTCCATTGACCTTCAACAGGGATGTTTCTGTTCTACTCCATCATGAAACTAATTTCCATACATTTTATATCTGCCTTATTATGCTTTATATCAAACAGCCAGTGTCAGTAATCCCAGAGTAAACTCATCTTTTGGGTAAAAGTAAGTTCCAAGGTCATATAATTATAATAAATTGTTACTTCTTTAATTTTTTATTAACATTGCCTATTGGAATGTGCTCACTTTTTAAAGAATTGTATGTCTGCTTACACTGACGTGCTAAATCTTAAGTTTTATAGAAATAGAGGATTAAATTAATTAGCCATACCCCATAATGCCCATCCGCAAACCAGGCATGTTACCTGTACATAAATACAGAGTATGAAAATGTGGCATCAGTATATTATCAACAGAGTTATTTGGGAAAACAAAACAAATTACAGTTATATGTCAAAATGGCAGTATATTTATATTATTCACCACATGTGGGGAAAATGGTTCTAGTTACTAGCATGAGCCATGTTCTTAATATTTGTTAAATGATTGCATGAACGAACATAAATGACGGAATTTGTGATGAATGTGATTTCAGACATCAAGGAACTCACATGCAAATGAACACATGGCCTGGGTTACCATGATCAAGTGCCCCAGTCGAAAAAAGGTGATCCTTTTGTTCCCATTAGTCACAAACTGCAAACTCTTGAGGCAAATAAATTGCAAAACATGTGCCTTCTTATTGAATGAATTAGACCCTGACTCATGCCAAGCTGCGTTGACCACTACTGTATTTGAAGATATCCTGAATTACAGTAGAATCTCACACAGGCCACAGATGTTATACCTGTGTGTGAGGCTATGTGTATCATTAAACAACTGATTCCAATATTCTGTGAGAATCTTAAGCAAGAGAGTATTTTTAGGAGAGAAGAAAGAGTTCAAAGCTGGAGTTATATCCGCAGGGTCGGGAGTCAGTGAAGATCCAGAGACACATATGACATCTGAAATTAATTTTAGGACTTGAGAAGAGGTTGGGCAGTTCAGCATGGAAAAGAATTTTATGCAGAGATGATCACAGGTGTTTAAGGAATATTGACAGAGGAGAACCTGAGCACCTGTGGACTCAGTGAATTATACATGAATTTAACAGAAATGAAAGAAAGTATATAAACAAGAGTCAGGAGAAATAATAATAACAGCACATAATTAACTCCAGAAAAAAAAATATGAATGCAAGGAACTATTCCAAGGCCTTTACACACATCATGGAAATTTCTTCTGTCAACAATTCTGAAATATAATGAAAAGTATCCAAAATATTCAGACCATGTATCTGTCACCATAAGCCTTGGAAGTCTGTGAGTTGAAGTTCCATTCTTTAATTTTTTTACTTATTATTTTTATTTTATGTGTGTGAGTGTATTGCCTGCATATATATAAGCATAGAATATATATATATGTATCTGTGTTGTACAGTGCCCACAGAAGTCAAAATAGAGCATTGAATCCTCTGGAATTGGAGTTATGGATGGCTATTAGCCACCATCTGGATGCTGGGAATCAAACCTGAATCTTCTGCATGAGCAACCATTTCTCTCAACCACTGAGTCTTCTCACCAGCCCCTAAACTTTCATTTTACAAATAAAACACGTATTTTTAATTCTATCAAGTCAAACTAGAAAGTTGAAAATAAGTGATTAGACTATGTTAATATATATATATATATATATATATATATATATATATATGATAGAATTAGCCTATATCTGCCAAGATCTTTGCAAACAGGACTTTCCAATACACTCAAGAGATAAATCATCAATAAGTTTGTCAGTTGATTCTTTGAATAAGAGTCCTTACTTGGTCTAGTCAACCACAATGAAGTGAAGAGTTCTAGTGTAAGACTTGGATGACAAGATTTACTAAGCATGTGCACTGATCACCAGACCCAACATGGAGGTTGGGAGGATCATGCACACAGTAATCTAGTGATTATATAGTAATACAAAGACAAAGTATACTGAGTAAACTCTTGGTTCCAGATGCTAGAGTTTGAGAATTGAGAACTTTTGAATTGGAAAATCAAAGTGGTTAATTCTGGAGACAACAAAATCATAGAAGAAATTGGTCTCCACAGCCTAGTTTAAAGATGAATGAATGAGAGAGAGAGACAGACAGACAGATTGACTCAGTTTGATGTCATAGAACAGGTGATGTTCTGAGCTTAATTTCAAAATTCAGCAATGGTAAAAGAGAAGGAATGTTAATTTATATAGATAGATGGCCAAGTGTGTTAAGGTTTCTTAAAGCCTAAGTTGTAAGTTTTACATTTCACCAGAAAGGTGAAATCAATACAAGGAACAGAGTGGTTAATGCACTTGCCAAACCTGGAGAAGAATGGGCAATTATTTCCTTCTTAAAAAGTTATAGAATGTTTTATAAATTCCTATCAGCCTTTTTTATGTACTTGCACTAATATATGCAAACCTTAGTAGAACAGATTGGCAAAATTCAAATTCTGCAGAAATGGAATTTGTGATGTTTGAATATGTACACAGCAGCTTTTATCTCTCAGCAGTTAGCAATATAATACTTACCACAAAGACGGCCACCTAGAATTCTCTGATCTGTAGAACAATGACCAAAATGTTATACGAAGACTCAGAAGACTTGCTGCAAAGAGAAATAAATCCACAGTAGGAAATGGTTTCATTGACCCAGATTTTTCCCCAAACATATGCTATGTGCTTAGATGGAGTTGGCATGTGCCATAAAATAAGAAGCTTCTTTTTTGTATTTGTAACCTTACTGCTGCTTGGTGGGACAACTTTGAAGAAATGCTATTCTAGAGTAAGGGTTTACATAGATAAGCCAAAGGACCATTTGATTTAAATACTTCCTCTTCACCACACATTTCTAGAGACATGTACATGAGAATCTGTCTAAGTCTTGAGTTCTGGTTTTATGATGAGAAGAACTAACTGCTTTCACTCAGGAGTTCTGTGCACAACTAATAATCTGAGGATTTCCTCGGTGTGCAGTGAAGGATTTCTATGGTCTGAGATTACCTTTGGGAGGCATGTGGATACACACATTCAGTGCCTGGATGTGATCTGAAAAGTACCTGTTTGTTTCCTTCTAAAATGGTAATGGAAGGGATAGCTCCATGTGCTTCTGATCCAAAGATGTGGAAAGAGATGCTGATGCAATTCTTGGTAGAGTGCCTCCCTAGGGCATAAGAAGTGTCTCCGCAGTGTGATCTCCTGCCACTGTTCTATGTCTGCTTCCTACTCCTTTTTCTCTTTCCTATTTTTCTAAAATATATTGGATATAGCTCATTATTATGCTTATTATTGTTGTAGGAGGAGAAAGGAGGAGTGTAAGTGGAATCAACTCTGATTCTAAGAGGTAGCAAAGGGGAGAGGCCAAGGAATAGACTTGGAGTGGGAAAGAGAAAGGAGATGGTTTTAAATCTTGTTCCCTATAATTAGCCAATATAGAGAGACTCTGTCCTTCTTCCACAAGTGTCTATTGTGCCATTCTCACGTCCAGAACCAGTGATGAAACCTTAACCTATAGGGACAAATCTATCAGAGCATTCCCTGAGTAGTTGGGAAGACAACTATAAAGTTGGTCTACAAAACACCAGGAGGGATATTTGATATGGACAAGGGAGAAGTAAATGATAGGCACAGAGAGTTCTCCAGATTGTCAAGGAAGAAAGTGGAACATCACATGCTTGCATTGGCCAAGTACATGAACAGGTGCCGTGAAATAGATTGAACTAAGGTGACTTCTTATCCTTATCCAAATTTCACAGAGAAGACAACAAGTTACACTTATAGAATGGAGACAGTTTCAAAAGGGAAAAGAGTAGAATATAAGGAGCGATGAGAGAAAGAAGAGGTAGCTGTCTCTGGAAGATTTCAGGTAACAGCTTCGAAAGCATGGTGTGTACACTGACAGCCGTCGCAAGTGTCTGGAGAAGTTTCAAGGTCAATTCTCTTCTAAGACTAGAAAATTCACTCCTTGAAAAGGAAGAATAATATAGGAAATGTTTTGGGAATTATATCCCATACTAAGCAGAAGTAAAAAGGAATTAAAGTTTGTGAGTACATGAGACATTTAAAGGCAAAATCAAGAGCCACCAAAAGTATGAAAATTGTGGAAAATCTGTGAATATAGAAATAGGAATGTAGAATGAATGGCAGTTGGTAAGGTATATGTATATGTTTCTAAAACAAGCTTAAGGAACAAGGAATCAAGGTATCAGCTTTTACTTGGAAGCCATGAGTAAGCAAAGTTATTGAAATTATACTATTTAGGGGCTGGAGAGATTGATGCCTATTCTTGCAGAGGACCTATGTTTGATTTCCAGCACCAAAATGGTGGCTAAAAACCATCTATAACATTTCCATGGGATTTGACACCCACTTCTGACATCCACAAACGTTATATGACACATGTGTACTTAGGTACATGAAGGGAAAGCACTCGTACAAATAAAATAAAAATACTAAATAAAATATATGTTAAAATGGTATTATTTAGATGATGACTCCAGTGTCAACACATGTGGGCTAATGATAACAAGAATGTAAAATAAAATAATGATTGGCATTGAAATTATCTAGTATCACAAATAGAAAAATTACATGTCAGGCACAGGGCTGAGAACCTTTCCTCTTTCTCCTTCTTAATTATATATTTCTATAAAAAGGCTGTAGTGAAACTTTATTCGTTTAATCCAAATTAGTGATATTATTAAGTTCTCAGTTATCTTTAGAAATATCTAGAAATTTTCCAAAATTGAAAAGCTCGAGTAAGCAACTGTGCATACCCTTTAACTCAAGTGAGCTCTGGATGAACACTGCTTCCTGAAATAATTTACAGTATTGAAGAATGCTGAGTTCACTTTAAAGCTACAAAGATAGTTTTGCAAACACTTTCAAAGTTTCTTGAAAAAGTAGAATTTAGAGTAATTGGTCATTTTTTTCCAGGAGTTTTATCATACTTATTTAAGTATGGCTGGATTTCAGGCCCAAATAACTCTGATCTTGCACTCTCTCTCCATGGTCCATAAAACTTATGAGGAGAGAATAAAGAAAATGGTCATTCATCAAGCTACCTAGAAGAAGTAAAGGAGGATGCCAAATTACTTCTCCAGTCTATATTAATGCTGATGCTCCAAACCATGAACTTCTTAACTATGTTGCTATTCTTGCACTTAGAGGTCATTGTTATATAATGACCTTCACCCATAAAAAAATAAATCTTAGCCCATGGACTTCCTAGGGGATAGAGCTAAGAAAAATTACTTCAAATAACATTTGCTAACATAAGTGACTGCTTTTTCTGAAAACAGATGTGCATTTCTGTTTTCTTGAGTTAGGTGCATTCATAATTGTGCCCTAGATTTCCCAAACTGACTTTAATTAAGAACTACTTAAAGCCCTGTTATACATAATATTGGTGAAGAAAATTCCATGGAATGAAAGGATCTCTCAAGGCGTTTATTTATGTGTGCATGCGTGTGTATATTTTTACTGAATCTTTTTTGCATTTTATACAATAGATTTAATGATATTTCGAACCCTCCCATCTCTAGTCCCGTAGCTGACCCATCAGATTTTAACTATTCTGTCATGTATATTAAAGCCTATGTAGTCAAGTGTGTGTACGCAGGTGTCCCTCACTGTGAGTCCATCTGTTATTACTAATTGCAACATGATAAGATGCTTTTGAGGTGAGTTTATTGATTAGCTATATGTGAAGAAATGATGTCTGAAAGATATAACACATATGAAAATTATCATTCTCATATTTTGTGTTCAATATTCATATTCATATTTGTGTTCAGTGTTGATAATAGTATAATTAAAAATAATAATGACATATATCAGTCAGCAAACTGCTACAATATTATTCTTGCACGTGACCACCTAATTTTACTACATAATGCCTCTTCTTGTATTAGTCAATTTGACTTCGCATTCCTTTTACAATGTTCACTTAATTTTAAAGTAATATAAGTATAATCACAAGCCAATATATAAAAATAAGAAATGATCTTGGTACCTGTGCAAAATTTATCATTTGTTTGTGAATGGCTGAGGCTAAGAAACCATTTAAAAGAGCCCACAAGATGGATCAGCATATATTTTCTGTCAAGCTTGATGACTTGAGTTTGATCTCTCAGCATTCATATGGCAGAGGGAGAGATTCATGTCAAGCAAGTCATCATATGATCTCCACAGGCATAGCGTGTCATACACACAGCTCCATTATTTCTTTTTTTTTTTTTGAAATAAACAAAAGAATCCATATGCTGGTTATGGTGGTGTGTACATTTAATCCCAGCACTGGGAAGGTAGAGGAAGAAACAGGAGGATCTCTTTGAGACTGAGTCCAGCCTGATCAGCATATCAATTTCCAGGCAAGCTGGGGTTCCAGGGAGACCCTGCCTCAAAATAGCAGACAACAACAACAAAAGAATCCATGTATTCATGGAATGTCAGGAAAATAAACAGTATGATTTAAAATGTCTTTGCAGTTGGCTTCTAGAAAGGTCTGACACTAAGGACACCAAATTCAAAGTTTTCAATTACATATAAAAATAAAACTAAACGATTGAGCCGATTTGAACAGTATAAAATTAGTGATTGAGTTCTGATGCCGGAATTCAGGATAGAATGTTGAATTTCCAGCTGTGGTGTTCGAAAACACTGTGTTTGCCTTCTAAAACTGTTTCTCTTCATTCTTTGACTATCTTGATTTCTACATCCTCAACCAGACTGAGTCAATAAAGATTGGAAGGAATGTAAGAGACAAAGGAAAAAGACACTTGCTGCTCGCTAATGTATTCTAGACACGTTAGGGAAGCTGTTCCCATGAAATCTCCATCGTGTGGTAGTTTAACAAGAGCTGCATACAGACAACGCCAGTTGACATGCCAAGGTGGATGGGGAAAATTTCACAGGTCCCTCTCTCAAGATGAAGAGCAACAGACGATGATAGGATGCTGAATGTGAGAGAATCAGTGTTCTCCAGGGATTATGTAATCCCAAACAGGCAGAACTAAAACAGTTGTACAGAGGACCACCACAACCACCACTAAAGAGACTCAGTGCATTTAGATTTATGGATCCCACACAATCATATATGGACATGTGTGTATATATGTTCAAAGAGGAGGAAGAGAAACTGAGGGGGAGTTGGGAGGAAACATGAGAGCAGTTGAGGGAGAGGGAGGGACATCAATAATGTAAATACAGTATTTGTGCATGAAAGTCTCAAAAATAAAGTTTAATAAAAATATCAACACGCCGACTTTTTATCTGAACTAGAGAAATTTCAATTGATGAATAGCTCGTAAGTAACTTGTTTTGCCATCTTTGCTTAAGAGAATTCCTAGCCTGATGCGGTGGCACATGCCTTTATTTCCAGCACTCTGGAGGCAAAGGCAGGTAGAGCTCTGTGAGTTCAAGGCCAGCCTGGTCTACATAATGAGTTCCAGAACAGCTGGGGCTATAGTAGATCCTGTCTCTAAAATGACGAGAGAGAGAGAGGAAAGAGAGAGAGAAAGAGAGAGAGAGAACTAGTATTTGTTGAGAGTTGATTCTCTATTACTCTTACTCTGAAACCCTGCCTTCTGACCTACTTCTGTGAGAGGCAGCCAAAAGGCAAGTCACTGCATGTTTTATGAATCAGTTGCTGTTATGGCTCTAATTGGATCATGTATTTTAAATGTCTCTATGTTTTCTTTAATGAATGTGGATTGTCCATCATGCAGATTCCTCATTATTCCCCGGTTTCCACTCTATTAGCTTGAGACAACGTAATGCTGATTTAGCCCAGAGCACACAAAGGGAAGACCCTCTACATTCTGCATGCATTTTATATTACTGTGTCCCAAATTATTTTATACGTTGGGTAAGATCTACCCATGCAATTTGGAAGATGCAAAATAAAGAGACAATCGAGTTTGTGATATCCTTCTCCTTTAATAAACTTAGTGAGCAAATTACCTCCAAACTGGGGTCTTATCTGACTCCTGTCCTGTTGCTGTGCTTTATCCTTTTCCCATCCAACCTGAATTTAGTAATTGAACCATTGCATCCACCTTACGAAGATTTAACACCATGCAAATGTCAATAACAAGTCAAAAATAGCTGTAAACAAAAAAGCAATTGTATATAATAGAGTTTACAATTTTTAGCTAAATGTCCCAACTAAAACAGCAAAATTTCAACTGGAACTGCCATGAGAAAATAATTCTGTGTCTATATACAACTCTTTCCTAGTCCCTCAGCCCTCTGTAGTGCCAAAGACAGTAACCAAGTAAAGTCATGTCCACAGTACTGCCGGGATAGTACACTGAGTTACTGACAAAGCCCTCAGCATTTGACAGTTATCCTTACTGCTCATTTTTAAGTGTCAGTAATTGATAATCCTGCCATTGTAATTTATTAGCACTCACCTTGGGAAAATTATGTTTTTTCTAAGTCTGGTTCTTTAATCTAGAATGGTAGAATAATAATAATGGACACCTGAAATCCACTTGAAGATTCCATTAGCTAATTCTCAAAAAAACAATACCCTACTGGTTTATGTGAAAAGTTCAATACCTGAAAGCCTACTCATCAATAAACTGAAATAGCAGTCCCACCACAATATATATTCAAAAATCTGTGTTATTCTGAAGCCTCATTTGAGACATATTTTCTTCTTTTCTTAACTAAATCTGTGAAGATCTAGTGAGGAGATGTGGAAACAGATTGAAGCTCAGCAGCCATGCCTGAGTAGAATCTGAAGGCAAAGCTTGTGGAGTTCTTCCCTTGGCATAGGCTACCTTAGCTCAAAGTCCACAGGAATTTCAAAGCATGATTGAGTTGGGCAATAAAGACACTGTGATCCCTTTGTGTCACCACCCGTAATCTTTTGACATATTATCTGAAAGCCAATGAGATGAGGAAAAATGTTTCTGTGATAAGTGTTCCCTAGCTTACGCTTTCACTGTTAACGAGGTATGTACTTGGTGAAAGCAGTTTTGAGACCATGCCAGAGGAGATATTTCTGCATGAGTTCCCTCAGCGGCTGGAGCCTACAGTCCTCAATCTTATGTTCATGCCTCTCCAGAATGTGGGCTTATTTTCATAGTTACACAGTGCGCTGCTTTCTCCCATGGATGGTAAAAATCATGATTTCAATTGTTGGCTTTGTAAGCTATAATCATGTAATTGAAAACAGCTGTGCACACAAGAAATATAAATTCAAAGCAGTTTAATTAATATGTCTTCATTGACAAATTCTACTCATAATACTAATACTATTATGTGATTCCAAAATCAAAAAGTAGGTATCTGAGCTCTGACCATTTCCAGATTATAGTATCTTCCCAAAGGGGGCAGAAAGAATGTAAAAGCCAGGGAGGAGGTGCAAGACCATATGGTAATAGAATCTTATAGGCTCCTGGGACCTTGTTCATATGAGCATAGAACAATGGTGACAGCATGCACAAGACTCGTGCAAACTCAAGCAGACAAAACCCAGTATAGACAGGTGGAAATGGGCAGCAAGCCCCAGTCTTAGATGAAGACTTATTGGGAAGCTAATTACTTTTGGTGAGATAGAGCTCATCTTCTTTAAGGAATTGACTCTAGACAGGCTGACTAGACCCCAGTGGATGAACTCGAACTGTGAGATGCCTAATTTGACTTGATAGACCCTAACATGAATGACAGAAAGCATGAAATACAGTGTGTTGGGACTATGGGAGGGTGCCAATAGAGGAGCATCAAGATGTTTTCTATGAAACACACATACACGAAAATAAGAATTTTTTAATGAGAAACTCTGGCCTTATCTGATCCTCTAACTCTTTCGCCAACTTCTGCAGAAATTACCTACTCTCTGCAAAAATACAGAATAAAACTATAACCTCTAAAGTTTACATAATTCTGTTGTGGATACTACTGGAGGCACACCCATATTCTCTCCAAAACTTAGGTCTCGTTTCCCAAGTTCCTGGTGTCCTGACTAAAACAGCCATCAGCTGAAGATACCATGTTAAGAAACTATAGTCAATGACAGATAAGAGGTTGGAGAGGAGGAAAGCCTTCCATGCTTTTCGTATTGATAGACAGCATGAAAGTGACCTGCTTGCTGTAAAAAGGGCCTTGACCTTAGTTTAAACTATATCCAAGGAGAAGTTTCCCTCACCCAAATCCTAGAATTCCATCCAATATTCTAGCTGGACGTCACGTAAAGAGAGGGCACAGATTTAATTTCCCTTTATCTTATAAATTCCCCATGCATTTTAAAATACTTTCCATTTTTGAGGGGGCAGGAGGTCCTCTGAGCTCATTGTCCATTCTATCTTTCTACTTTGAAATTTGCCTTATTTTTCATGAATTATTCATTTGTATTATGTTGTTCCTTCAAGAAAAGCCTTATTCAGGATTCAGTCTTTATTTTGTGTCAAACATGGATTTTGTGTTGATTTAATTAATATTTCTATCTACAACTAAACCCCACATACATGGTACTGGAGAGATGGCTTAGTGGTTAAAGTAATGGCTGCTCTGCTCTTGCAGAAGACCTGGGTTTGATACCCAGCATCCACATGGCAGCTAATAACCGCCATAACTCCTGTTCAAGAAAATCCAATGCATTCTTCTGACCCTCACAGGCATTGTACAATATGAATATACCTACCTACATGCAAGCAATACACTCATATACATAAAGAAAAATAATAAATAAAATATTTTTTAACCTCACACATATTCATACACAGGAATTCATAACACACACACACTATGCCCTACACTGTGAGAGAATACTAAGATATTAAAATAATGTAAAATAATGGGCCTTAGGGAACATTGTGTTGCCTACTAGAAAATAACTCAATAACAGAAATTATCATTTATTAAACACATACAGTATTCAAGATTTTTCAGTCAATGAGTATCATGAACAGATTATTTGTCATCTCAAAGAAGTATGTCTGATTATTTTCATTGTATTGGGTTAAAAATTATTAAGAAGTTGTCCTGAGTTGCCACATTACATCAGAAGAAAAGAGCTATTCAGGACATTATAATTTTAAAATATGAGATAATTTAGACAGGGTAGCAACAGAATTCTTTTGTGAGACATTTGTTTTAAAATGTTGCTGAGCTATTTTAAATTCTATAAAGAAGCACAATTAGCATATACATTTCTGCAGAAAGTTCACAATATTGAAAACATATGCTTCAGAATAAACTTGTCAAGTCAGCCTTTATGCCTTTGATCTTTTACAATGCAAATATTTTAATGGACCACAATATATCTGCATCATAAACTTTGTTATTAGCTAATAGCAGAGTTCAATTTCAATTACAACATCAAAACAGCTATCTTAAGTTAGAATGTTTATTGGAATAGTGGAGGGAAAATCAAGCTGTAGCCCTTGAAAACTCCAGTTCCCTATTATAATAGTCTTACATAAAAGGAAATTAATTTTACTTGAAAATGATGACCTACTAGATGAGTATATCTCTCTTTCTGAACTTAGTGTAAATATTATATTAATCTTTATGTTCTCAGTCCTGACTACTCTAAACTTATCATTAAGTTGGATTTATTAGAAATTTGAAAAAAATATTATAACAATCATAATCCATATTTAAAGATCAGGGGAAAAGTGACATCAAATTGAATTACAAATCAGAATTTTTCTTGTTATTATTCTAACCACACTACTTAGAGTAGTTTTCTTAGTTCAAGAACATTCTTTTCATCCTTAGAGATAATCTTTTATTCTGCACTGTCTTGAGTGGTCTTGATTTGGATATTATGATCGACATTTCATCTCGTCACGGAGAGTGGCAGAAAGTCACATCTCAGGTACCTTCTCATGAAGGCAAAATTAACTACCATCACAGAAATCTGTTTCACTTCCATGTTTTTTAAGGCTCTGATCCAAACTTAGTATAGGGACAAGCCTGTCACAAACTACACTTCTGTAAAACCCATTCTGATTTGGCTCTTGCTGTCTCTTTGTTCTCTTGTTTGTGTGATCCTGTGCTTCAGGATTTGATTGAGTCACCTGCAGCATTCCTCCACATGTCATACCTTTCCTGAATCCTAAAGCAGAATTCTAAAGAAATCAGTCGAACCAGATGGCTTTTCTTACGAACCAAAAGGAGAAGAATTTCACTAAGAATAAAATCTTAGCAATGTTCATGATGTGACCCACTTGAAGAAAATAGTGACCACAGCCAGAAAATGAAACAAATTCTTCCTCATCATTATGGGAAGTAAAGATTAATATAAAAGGTTAAAGAAATATTCCATTTGATATAATTTGGAGATGGTTTTATGTGTTGCCATAAAATTCACATTTAGAAGCGTGGTACACAGTGTGGTGATGTGGGAGAAAATGATATCTTTAAGACGTAGGGACTAGAGTGGGGAAAATGGCTTCTTGTAAGTATGAGGACCTGAGTTCAAATCCCCATAATCTATAAAACCTCCAGGCATGGGCTCTTTGGTTAAGAGCACTGTTCTTAAAAAAGAGCCTGTTTTGAATCCCAGCACCCACATCACAGCTAAGAATCGTCTGTAACTCCAGTTCCAGGGGATCTGATGCCCTCATCTGTCCTCCCTGGACACTGCACAACATAAGTGCACTTACACACAAATGGGCATAAAATACTCACAAAATAATAATAATAATAATCATCATCATCATCATCCAGGTATGACAGCATGTACCTGTAACCCCAGTGCTATGGGGAGTGGAGTCAAGAGGTTCACATAATCTTTGTGCACCAGAAGAAGAGCTCCAGACTCATGAAAGACCCTCAACAATGCAAAGAGTGTCAGGACAGTATAAGTGTTGTCCTTCTTCTTCCCCCATGCATGCACAGGGGTGTGTACAGCTACATGCACACATGCATATGCAGAATACACACACACACTCACACACACACAAGAACAAAGGGAAAGGACTATGTCAGTGGGAATAATTCTTGTGAAAAGGATGAAATCACTTCTAAAGGATCCCTGGGTTTTCTTGAGAGTAGGCTGCTATAAAACTGAACCCAGCCCCTGCATCACTCTCTGGATTTATATTTTCAACGTATCATGTCTTCTTTTGCATAGCTCCAGTCACTACTGTATGCCACAGTTGAGGAGGCCCCACCACATCTGAGTTGATGCTGTTGTCATGCCTTGGAAAGACCTAAACTTGGGTTATGCAAATCTGTTCTTAGAAAATAGCTTGTCTCAGAGATTTCATCATCTGAATACGAAATGGGCTAAAAAAGAGTGATTTCAATGTGTGTACACTAAATAGTTTATGACAGTCCACTCTAAGTAAACTCAATGAATTAAGAAATGAGATGTGAAAGTGAAAAATCAGCTGAGAAAAGCAGATCAGGAGAAATAAGGGAGGGGAGTCGTTAAGACAGGGCGATGGGTGGTGAATATGAGTAAACAGGCTATATATTCACAAAGCTAGTTGTTTTGGAAGTTTATGGAAATTTCAGCATGTAGAATATTGCTGGAGGAAGTGAGTCACTCAAGTTATTTCTTGAGATCTCATCAACTAGTGGAAATTCCTGTTCGTCATCTCTTCTTCCTGCAAGTGAATGTACTGTGTTCAGTCAGCACCTGCCACTCTGGTTGTGCCTTCCCTGCCTGTAGACAGGTCCTTTCTGCATGATAGAACTATGCCCTTAATTGTAAGCCAGAATTAACCCTTTCTTCCTTAAATTGTTTTTTCTTTTCCTCATTTTGTTACAACAATGAGGACAGTATTAAAACAGTGAATAATAAATATTTAAATTTGAGAGGCCAAAGGAGATACATACTACTTGAAGATTGAAGGCTGCTCTAATGGAGATTCTCTCTAGGAAGGAGAAATAGAGACTAGGAAGACATAAAGCAGAGTTTAAGGGAAACATGCTATAAAAGTCAGAGAGAAGACGGAAACCATGAGCAGCAGCTCTCCCAGGAGGAGACTGTCCCTTTCTTTTCTTCTTTACTGTCATGTTATGAGGAGTCTCCACAAACACTTGATAGACTGCAGAACACATGTGGATATCCTGTTAGTTGTACAATAAGAAGGTGCCTCCAGATGTGACTTCCCTTGCAAAATGTGTGTGTGTGGCTGTGTGTGTGTGTGTGCACACTATCAGAAATTAGTAACCTCCCTCTAAGGCTCAGATTGTAAAGACACAGAGTATAAAAGATATTAGATAACCAAGTTATTAAAAAGCCAAACTATAAAATTCGACCACCAACATTGTTTACTTTCTAATGATTTTTCTTCAAGGTCAGGTTACCAAGCAGAAACTTCCATCATTGGATGTTTAGTATTTGTAAAGCCATGCTTATCTTTTGGGTTGCTTCAAAGCATTTTCTTAAAAAATAAGTACTTCTCCAACTGTAGCTTTCTGTAGTGAGGAATGATGATCAAGAAAGCCCAGAACCACTCTCAATTTAATTTGCAATTTCATTATAGTTAACGTAGCTTTAAGTGGGATGATTTGTGCTCTCAATTAGCTGTGTCTAAAATACTCTTCTGCCACCAAAATGATTCCTCGAATATTTTATTTTAGTTTAATATAGTTTTAATAGGATTCAAATCACAGAATGCTAAATGTGTACACTTCTTAGGAAATGAATTAACATCATTAAAATAGAATGTGTGTACACTTTAATTGCATTATCTAATTTCTTTAAAATATAGTTTGAAAGAGAATGATGTTTAACTTAAAATTTAGCTTTGGTGCCTGTTTTTTTTTCTCTTCCTTCGACAACGGCATTCTCAAATAAAACAAGCTCTGTTTCATATTTACCTTGACTTGTGTGTGTGTGTGTGTGTGTGTGTGTGTGTGTGTGTGTTTATATTGCCTGTTAATACTGATGCACAATTGTAGAAACACTTTCTATGATTTTCTTCTACAGTTGTTTATACAAAGTGTCAGTATTTCCTTGTTCTTGGATAAACCTATTTCTATAATTATAAGATTTCCATATTTATAAGTTTAGGAATGCTAGTATCTGCTTTCCTATTCTTTTATATAACAGGATATATTTAATTTTTTTAAAGAGAAAGAACCCACGCCAAGACACACTATGTTAATATTGGATTAATTTACACAAGATTTTTGGTTGGTCCTTTTGACACATGTTCTGGTAACATATTCTGAGCTGGCCTCGAACTTAGGACCTTCCTGCTTCAGTCATGAATTTGGAGATCCCACGTATGTGTCACTATGCCTAGATAAATCATGTAACCACTTCACAGATAATTCAGTATACAGGAGGAGTGTGAGCAATCCTTGCATAGGGTTTATTTGTGCACCCACGTAATGTGAATTCCTTTGTTTTACAATTTCTCAGCAAGAGAACAGCTTACAGAGCTGATTATGCCAGATCAGTATGTCTAATATTTAATTTCCTATCAAGACACAGTCTTCTTTTCATTTGAGATTTTCATCATTACACAGGAAGCAATGACAGAATAGCCTAGTCCCACTGTTTATTTAAAACAAAGCCTTCATTTGCTAAGCTTGACATGCGAGAGGAAAAGCAAGTCGGTATCCAGGTGTCTTGGGACCAGGCTCTAGTTTCAGATGAACTGCAAGAAGAAACATCAACTCCGTGGAAGGAAACTCTACCACATGAACAGAACAGGCCTTCTTTATTCCTTTAACGATATGGATTTATAACTCAGGGGATGTGTTTCAGTGTTTCAGGCAAAAGACTGCTATAGACAGTAAACAATTTAGAGGAATGTATAAAGCTCAGGAAGAAGCTGGAATTTGGAGAAATTTCTTGATAACTACGGATAATGTTGGAAAGTCTTAAGGACTCATAAACTAAAACCTCCCGTGCTGAAACAGAGCTGAATCCTGGGGTCTGTTCTTCATGGCATAAAGTCAATTCTTACTGAAAATGTAATGAAAGGTCAGGTTTGCATATTTATAGCAGTAAACTAATGCCATCTTCTGCTTCGTGTTTACTGTGAACAGGTAAATGGCTGAATAACTAACTGACTGCTTTAACACAAATATAAATGATTTGCATATGTAGCTAATTAGTATGGTTAATTACACTAAAGATGTTTTGCAGTTTATCTCAATCACAACTCTGAAACCTGAAATCACTTCATTGGTGCATATTCCTTGTATTTTATTTAATATAGGCTTACAGGAAATTTAAATTTTAAAAAAGCATGAAGGCCGAGGGATATTTTGTTTCTGAAGGATGGAAGTAATCTCTATTTTACATACATTCCGAAGGGATATACTGGCAAGTCCGCATTCATTAGAATACATACTCATTTCCTTTATGATAAAGTTAATAGAGTTTAAAATTATTTTCATCTGACTGTGTCGTGTTGTACTTAGACTCCACAGTATATCTTAAAGAGTAGCCCTAGAAGATAAAGAAGTAATCTTTGTGTTTTAATTTTTTAATGGTGTTGTAAAGCAATGGTTATTTATTGTAAAGTTACAGCTAGAAAACAAATCTTTTTAAAAAAGAATACATAGACGCCTGAGGCAGGCATCTATGTACAAAACAGCGATCAGGACTACCTTTGGCTTGAGATACTTACACAGACCCATTTCCCAACAATGCTCTTAGCAACCTGGGACCTCTACCTGCATCTAGATGCATGCAGTCTTTTCTTTAAAGTAACTTGGTCACTTCAACTCATAACTTCCTAGCAACCCACAATAAGCATCCCACTCTGGTCAAACACATCCTAAATACATACTGCAGCTAAAGGAAATGGGTCCATCCTTCCTGAACTGGTTCTGGATGCACGTACAATAAAGCAAACTGTTCTCAGTTTCAAAGTGCTGCTCGAGAAAATCCCTTTTATACACTCTTATGCCTATGTATGATTGCATGTTTAGAACATTAAAACCATATAAATTTGGATCAGAGAGATGGCTCAGAAGTTAGGAGTATTGGTTGCTCTCGCAGAGAACCCAGTTTTAATTCTCAGCAACCCCAAGGTGCTAACAACCATCCTTAACTCCAGTTCCAGGGGTTCTGCTCCCCTCTTCTGGCCGCTTGCAAGCATTGTACACATGTTCAGCACTTATATATATATAGGCAAAACTCTTAGAAACATAATTATTTTTAAGACCTTTATGTATCATGAGAAACTGCATGTGAAGTGAATTAAGGCTCACAACCCAAGCCTACCATTCAAATTAAAGAGACCACTTCCACCCAGTGAGTAGCAGCCAACTCTTTCTCCTCCTGAACTCACAGGAAGCACAGAGCCATAACCGTGGGCTCTGGATCTGTGTGATGACTCATCTCGTACAATCTATCTCCTCTGTATTTCTGTAAACAAAAGAAAACTTTTTCTGTGTTTTTTGTGTGCTTGTCTTTAATACTTCAGATAAGGTACTAGGAACCTAGAAATCCCAGTCCAAAGAGAGACCATCAGAAACAAAAGATTTGACTCTTCTGGGGAAAAATTAAAGAATTTAGTGAGTTTTCTATAGACAATCATTTTCCTGTGTTAGGTTATCTTTTTCTTGTTTCCTTCTCCTCTGTCTGTCTGTCTGTCTATCTGTCTATCTATCTATCTATCTATCATCTCTGTCTTCTTTTCTGTTTCTCCTATTCTTTTTACTTTTCTGCCTTCCTCTTTTTTTTCCATTGTCCTTCCTTTCTTCCTCACTCCCCTCTTCCTCTGTTGGGAGCAATTTGCCTGAACCATGCCCTAGTGTGAAGCAAGAGAAAGATCAGCTTTGCTTTGCACAAAGCGCTGAGGGAGCAGAATATTCTGCCAAGCTTGTAAACAAGTCTAGGTATCTAGAGGGAGGTGTATCTTGAGCCGGAGGCTGAGGTTTGACTGTTCTACCACCCTGATAAGAGAATGTGGGTTGTGTGAGAAAGCAAATATTCGTCTGTGTAAATAGTCGCATTGTTTGTGCCTTAAACTGTTGCTTTGTTCCTCATGCTGCGACAAGAGACAAGAGTACATACAGGCTGCTTCAGTACTGAGTGACAGCTCTCCGGAATCTATCCTTTGTCTCTTGCTTTTTTCTTAATCCTCACTCCCCTCTTTGGGTACTGTTCGATTCTGCTGGCTGGCTCCATCATTCCTCCCTCCTCCTCCTCCATGCTTTCTCCGTCCTTCAGTTATTTTAAGTTAATGTCTGCCTAATGGTTAAAGACCCAAGTGTCTTCCAACATAAGCTGTGAAATTTCCATCTTCCATTGATCACCTTTTCATTTGTTAGAATTTCTTAGTACAGATCTCAAACAAATTATATCTTAAATCATATACACAAACGGCAAGAACTTTGATAGAAAAATAAACTTTAGGAAGTTGAAACAATGCTTGGGACTTCAAAGCTCAAATCTGGTCTGTAATATTGCACAGTAGAAATAAATTATGGAGAGAATTATTAAAGAAACACAGCTATTGAGAGAAAGAAATATGTCTTTGAAATTACTTGCACATGGTTTGGGCTTTATCATAAATCATTCTTTGGGAAGTTGGACTAATTTTTATTTCTTTATTTTTCAAGAAATTTTGTTGTAATCTATTGACTTTCAGAAAAGAAAATGCATAGATAATAATTAGTTATTTTATAAGTCCTAACTTCAAAACTTTCATGGTGAATAATTGTATTTACTCATTTATGTTTACTGTGAGTATTTGAATTTGCATAGCAAACAAGATTTACCCATATTTCATGCAATTATTCTGTTTCATCAGCCTTTTATAATTAACTCAAAGATTATAAGAGACTGGTCATACTACTTTGACATTTTCCTGATAATCCTTTTCAGTTCTGCTTACTGTAAATATTCCTTAGTTTTGTGTGCAATTTGTCTTTTCACTTTGATTATATGGTCTTCTGTTGAATGGAAAAGTTTTCATCTTAGTATGGTTTAATTTGCCATTTCTTCTAACAGTATTTACTGTTTATATGAGTAAATATGCCCAGTGCATAGATTCTATTGTACCATTAGGTCATATAAATATTATCTCAAAATATACATTTGATGTTGTTTAAAGGACTTGATTGTCAATGGTAGGTGTGAGTCTATTATAAAATGTTTTTGGGTGATTAATAGGCAAAGGCTGATTTTCTTTTATGTAAACTCACTTTAATCTTATGCTGTTTATTAGTCTGCCTTTTCTCATAGAGATGCATTATCTTCTTGTTAGATGGTGTCATTCCATGGTGCAGTGTTCCTTTCTTGTCCTTATCTTCTCCTCCACATCCTCTGCTTTGTCTCCATCTTTTCCCTCCTTTGCATCTTCTTCCTCTTCCTCCTCTTCCTCTTCCTCCTCCTTCTGCACTGAAATACTCTAATTTTACCTTCATTCTTCTTGAGTCTTTGAATTTAAACTTTATCTTTGTATGCTACAGTTTTAAAACTATGCTTTTTGGCGTGCACAAAACTTTATTCAACAACAAATACTTTACTGGAGGCCACAAGGACGTTTTGATTTTAATTAATGCATGGATTTCTTCATTTCTGAACGATTTATTGACTTTTCAAATATCATATCTTGTATCTTCCTCCCTTCTCTTTTAGGGCAATAGAACACTGAAGTGACATAGCTTTCTCTCACGTGCCCGTTCTTACCACATCCCCTCACAGTGGGTTATCTGTAGTTTCCTCTCCATTTGTCAGCTTTAGTCTCAACAGTGTGCAATACTCACATTAATTTGGCCATTCTTTCAAGCCATGGAATCTCTCCATTTCTTTGAAAATGTAAAATTTCATCAACACCAGGTGATATATATTGTACTGTTAATTTCATTTTTTATAAATTTCCTTTGTTTTCTTATTTAATAATTGCATTTTAGCATTATATGATGTCTGTGGGAGAGCAGGCTTATGTGTCTGAGAAACAAGTACTCTCATCTCTTTCTCCAGACCCCCATCTCCTCCTCTCCTTTAAGAGTTGGTCACTTTACAATCCTTGTACTGACCAACAGAATCCTTGCTTCTGAATGAGGAATGTGAATCTGAATCTGCTCATTGGTTTATGATTCAGGAACCATGCCACACTCAGCCTGACTTCCCAGCCTCACTTATCATTGCCTTTCTCTTGTTGTGTGTAGAAACTTTTATTTTACGAATGTTCAACATCTTCTCAACGTGTCCTGTATAGTTTACATATATTTGTCAGATGTTGTTAATACAAGGGACACAAAGTTGGAATTTATGATGCTTTTCTGACTGGGAATCCCAAAGTGCTTTAAAAAGAATTAGGCAAATACATTTGCATTAAATTTTCTGTCATATTTTCTGATGTTCTGCTAAGTCTCATTAGTTACAGTGTTAATTTCAACATTAAGAACAGTAAAATTTTCTTTGTTGTGTATTTAAATTTATTTTCTATATTTAGTATATTTTTTAAATTTATGTGTATGAGTGTATTGCCTACATGTATGTAAGTATGGACTTGTCATGCAGTGCCCATGGAGGTGAGAAGAAGGCATTAGATCCTCTGGAACTGGAGTTATGGATGGTTGTCAGCTGCCATACAAGAGCTGGAAATCAAATCCAGGTCCTTTGTAAGAGTGTTCAGTGCTCTTAACCTCTGAGCAATCTCTCCAGCCCCTATTTTTAAGGTATTTCTTAATACCTTAATTTCAGTAAACGTTTTAAAAATTGTTCATCCTACTTAATATTTTTAGATTATGTTGTCCTGTAACTATTTTTACTTTCTGTGAGTCTTAGTTTCACTATTTTCATACAAGGGAAACAAGGATAAAACCATTTTAAAGTCTCCAGTGGTTGTTTGAGACAGCTTGTTTCACTCCTGTGGTGAAGAACCACTCTGATCGAAACT
Organism: Eospalax fontanierii; assembly: GCA_035773235.1. Lineage (NCBI taxonomy): Eukaryota > Metazoa > Chordata > Mammalia > Rodentia > Spalacidae > Eospalax > Eospalax fontanierii. The sequence goes on from CM069552.1 coordinate 22,397,635, forward strand.
GGGGAGGAAAAGGTTTTGATTTTAAATTCCCAGGTCATGATCCATCTTTGAGGGAAGTCTCTCAGGAACTCAGAAAGCAGATACCACTGGTGAACACTGCTTACTGGCTTGCTCCCCGGCCTTGCTGGGCAACTTCTCTTAAGCAGCCCAGGCCTACCTGCTTAGAGATGGCACCACCCACAAAGCAATCAAGAAAATATAAGAGATAGAGGAGGCTGATGCCCACAAGGAAACAGTTCTCAAGACAGCAGGTCAATTACACGTATGAGCTCACAGCAATGTTGACAACATGGAAAATTCCCCAAGTATCCGCAAGTCAGACAAAATTTGTACAAGATGGTACAAATCCCAGGATAGACAGCGGCACATGGGGAAGAAATTCCAACTCCGTCTGATGAACTAATGGCAACTGATGGCTGCTGGGCAGGGAAGATCAACTGATGACTGCTGAGCAGGGAATATTCAGTCTCTCATTTTAAGGTGAGACTCCCAGTACATTACCAGACTCCAGTGGATGAAAACATAGAGAAGCTGACTGTGTATGTATGTGTTCGTGTGTGTGTGTGTGTGTGTGTGTGTGTGTGTGTGTGTGTGATAGCTAGAGTACAGAACTTTGGCAGGGGGATTGGAAGGGAAAGTCCCAGGAGGGTTTCCATGTATGATAAAAGTTATTTATTGAATAATCTATATTTGCCCATTTGTATAAACCACCACTTGTCACATGTGAGTTTGCATATTCCAGATTCTGTTTTTTCTGTTGACATATTTGTCATTATATCAAAGTACTATACAATGCACTATTAATATATATTTATTTAACTATTTAAGACTTAGTAACTTAATATTCTCTTGCCTTTACTACTTTTATCAACTTGGACATTGAAATTTAAATTGTAGAAGGAGATTATTTTCATGTATTCTCCTTTGAAGTGCTTTTAGACTATTGTTAAAGCAAGATAATTATGAGAACATAAGAGTGAGGTGTTTATGGAATTCACAATCTTAAATAAACACACCTGAATTTGGAAACATTTTCTGATTTGATAAACAAACAAACAAACAAAGCAAGTGTGTTTATTGGCAGTTCACCAATGAGACCATTAGAGAATCCCTGAGGCGAGGCCATGCCCAGCTAAATGCCTAGTCTGCCAAGTCCTTTCCTCCTTTGTCCCCGTGTTTGGTCTGTAGGAGTTCTCAGCCCATGCTGCAGGATAGAGCACAGGCTTTTTCTGTTTCTTACGTCTGTCAAGTTCAGGAGCTGTGCTTTGGGCCAGTAAACGTTGATGCATTTACTTTGCTTAATGTTTACCTTTTAGCTAAAAATGTGAAAATCTCTTCTATTTTGTAGCAGTGTAAGAATGATAGCTTGAGTGGTCATCTAGAGATGGTACAAATCTCTGTGTAGTTCGACTCTACCATATGTTTCACATTACATAAAGATCTGAGATAATTCTTATGACTAACGAGTGAGCTTATAATTATAAGAACATTCCTGTTTTTATATATTTAACCATCTATTATTTGCCGGTCAAGACACAATTGATTTTTAGCAACCATTTAATTGTCAGCAACATCACTTCGTGTATTTTTACTTTGACATTAGATATTGTTAGCAATTGATCTTTCAAATAATATGCTTATGTAATTTTTAAATGGTTAGAAGAAAATCAGTTCTTAAAAATGTACCACTCTTATTTTATTGCTGAGTACTTTTAACTTGTTTTGGTTGTTTGTGATTTTGCTTTTGTTTTGAGACAGGGTTTCCTCGTGGCACCTGCTGGCCGAGAACTTCTTAAATAGAGCAAGCTGGCCTTGATTCATCAGAGATCTGCCTTCGTAGGCATCCTGAATGATGAAATTAAAGGCATGCCTTGCTGAGTACTTTTACAGTAGGGTTAAATAAAAGGTCTTGTGAACAATCTCAGCTTCAGTTTTACAGTAATACAGTTATAAAGATAGGTCGATCTCTCATTTAAGCACAAGGCCTACTAGTAACCTTTAAATGGTATCAAAGGCTTTGTACTTTCTCTTGATATAACAGTCTTATCGATTCTACCATTACTATGTCTACCTTAGGTTTTTGAATTAAACTTTGGCTAAAGAAGCATTTCACTTTTGTTGGGTTTAGTATATCAAGAGATTATTACTTTTATTTGATGTTTAAAATCAGAATACTATAGTGCTGTTTTTGGAAAGTCTTGCTGCTTTAGAGAATAGAACTTTTGTAAATATTATTTGTGTTTCCCAATATAGTTCTACACTCTTAAAAATGAATATATTCAGAATGAAAAATTATAAAACTGAGAATTGCTAATTAAATTTTGCAATCCCCAGTAAATTTAGGATGTGAGCAAACAGGAAATTCATACATAGGCAAATTTTTCCACTAAATTATTCATTAAAACAATATTTACTATGAATCTTCTATATGCCACACTCAGTTCTGAAACCTAGGAGTTAAAAATAGTCTTTTCATGGAACAGAGAGATAACTCAGCCTGTAAATGAATTGTCAGACAAGTAGAATACTTTGAGTTTGGTACCCAGACTCCCCATCAAAGCTGGGCATGGTAGTGTGTGCCTGTAACCACAGCACTAGAGAGGCAGAGACAAGAGGATGCCCAGGATTCACTGAACAGCAAGTCTAGCTAAGTAAGCAATCAGTTCCAGTTTAAGACTCTTTCTCCAAAAAATGTGTAGGTGGGTTCTGAGAAGGAACGCCAAAGATACACATGTGCATCAGCACACACACACACATACACACACACACATTTTCATAAAGACAAGATATCTGCCCTCATGAATCATCAATAAGAGATAAAAAAAATCTCACCATTGTGAAACTATCATGTTTGTGTGTAAACCATTAAGATAGAATATTTTCCAAGTATGATGAATAAAATTGAATGGAATTGAGGGGGCAAAGGATGATATCATTAAGCTGCTCGGGGAGAGGCTGCCAGGGAGGATATTTGCACTAATATTCACAAGGCACGAAATTAAATTACTCAAATGCTATTTTTATCAAGATAAAATGGGCAGAGAGGACACTTAGCAATATCTCTCCTTTCCGTCTTTTGGTACACACAATGAATTTTAATTTCATATGGTAGCAAATAGAATAAAAAGAAAAGAATATTATTTTATGGATAGGACAGAATAAATAGATGTCTGTGGGATTTGCTGCCATAAACTGATTATTCAAACAGCAGAAGCCTTCAAAGTGATTCTCTTGGTGAAGCTTACGTATATTTCCCCAATGAATATCTGACTCAGTATTTTGGGAGACTCATCTCTCTAGATGTCTTCCACAGTTCATGAGATAGAAGATATTCTGTCTCGATATTTCGCATTCATACTGACATGGGAATTGTACTGGAGATCAACCACACTCCCCCATTCTCCAATCTTGGCTCTGTGTGACTAAATTTATATATTTATGTTAGTGATGTTACATTCCAACAATACTCCAGCAGTTTACAAAATTAATCAATGGTGTCTGATTCATACCACTGTGTGAAATAGGAAGCTTTTTGTCTTACCAGAAGAATGAGTTTTGAAACATGTTAGGAATATTCCAATGAAGTCCTTGCCATATCTTAATACAGTCTCTCTCCTCTAAAGAAAAAACTTATAAAAATGATTTTAAACTGTAAACTCTTCAAAGGACCGCTTTGTGTCTTCTTTTTTGATTTTTGAACCACAAACTAAAATTTTATCTTTTAACCAGGCATGGTGTTTGGTTCTTAGTAAATATATATTCAGTAGATGAAATATCTTTATGGTCTGCTTAATGGCAAATGAAGAATTCACTGAGACGTTGAGGCACCCTGCAGGCTGAGATATATTTATTTTACTACATGTTAATATAATGAATAAATATTTATTCAAATATGTAATGAAGCAAGTTAGGATTATATAGAGGGTGTTCTGGAATGAAATTTAATGAGCTGTGTGTTACAACTGATGCAACAGTGAATTGCTAGTAGAGTGACTGCAAGCAGCTCAGAGATCCACTGTTTTAGGCTTCACATTGAGGTCTTCGATCAATTTTGACTTGACTTTTGTGCTGGCTGATAGATAAGGGTCTAATTTCATTTTTCCACAGGGAGAGATCCAGTTTTCCAGTACAATTTATTGAAGGTGCTGTCTTTCCTTCAGTATGTGTACTTGGAAGCTTTGTCAGCTATAAGGTGGCCAATTGCATGCACTCACATTTGGGACTTCTGTTTTTCTCCATTGATTTTCATATCTGTTTTTATGCTAGTACCATGCTGTTTTGTGAATATAGCTCCAAAATATAGTCTGAGCTCTGCTGTGTTAACCCCTCGACATTGTTCTTGTGCTCAGGAATACTTTGGCTAGTTGGCATCTTTTGTGATTCAATATGAATTTTAGAATATTTTTTCCTAACTCTGTGAATAATGGCACAGAGATTTTGATTAGCATTGCATTGATCTGATCTCTCAGTTCTCACCAGTGAAGCTTCTTCAGGTAACAGAGGGCAACTAGCAGAGCAAGCCACAACTCCTGAAATGTAGAGAACAAGAAACTGCAAAGCGTATGTCTCTGCGTAGGACTCCTGTATGAAATGGGCCCAGGACCCATTGCAGAAATGAGTAGAAAGAATATAAGAGGCTGGGGTGGTGGATGACTGTAAGTAAAACCAAAGCTATGTTTTGTAGGCAGCTGAGATCTTGCTGATATGAACTTTAACCAGAAGTGACCCCATGCAGAAGACTCACACACTCAAACTAGACAAAACCAGCATAGAACTGGAAAATTGGCTAAGAAGCCCCAACCTTAACTGAACAGCTACGATCAGCTGATCACTGATGGGTGACAGAGCATTGGTCTTCTTTACTGGAGTGATGTTTGATAGGCTGAGCATGCTCCAGTGGAGACACTTGATTCAATAGGCCTTAACATTTCAGGCATCAAGATGCATGAAATCTGGTGGTGAAGGGTGTGGAGTGTCTATTTGGGAATGTGGTCTAAATGTGTTTAAAAGTTATTGTATGAAATTCAAAAATATTCAATAAAATACATACCAAAAATATATTGTATGAAATTCTCAATGAATCAATAAATATATTATTTTTAAAAAGCCTTACTTGTAGGACTTGCAGATACCTGATCTCAGTCACCTTCCTCACATTCCACCATCCTGCTCTCTGAGTGTTCTTTGCTATTTCTTTATTTTTCAAGACCTTTTTTTTGTATTCTGACTGCATTCCCTTTCCATCCCTAATGTTATCACATTTACTTCCAAAGGCAGCTGGAATGATTCAAAAAGCTCAGTTGAAGTACACTAATATAATGAATATATTATTGGCATATTATCTTAATCATTGTAGGTATTTCATGTTATTCTTTATTATTGATAGTTATCAAGATACCTTCTGAGGACAAAGTAGTCAATCTTTTCTGTTGCTCTAGGAAATCTGGTTCTATTTTTGTTCTAAGATTCTGGGGACTTAGACAATTTTACCAAATGATTGGCTTTTGCAAACTCTCAGAAGGAAATTAGTTTATGAAAAAGCTCTGATGGAAAAGATTCTAAGGACATTTCCTCTTGTGGCAAATGGGAAAGTGAACGAGGCTATCATATTCTTATCCAGTTGTCAAAGTTTTTATTAAATGAGAGTTTTTTATCATAGCTAGTAGCTTAATTGTTAATTATGTTTGTCAGATTTTCTCTAGTATTCTGGAATTTTGAAATACTGGAAACATAGATGTATATTAAATTTTTGTCAATGATGGTAAAAATTAATGCAATATCTTAAAATTATGTGGCAATAAACCCACTTGATTATCTTGTGTGATATCATCATTCATCATCCTCTCCATCTTTTATGCATTCATTTTTTTTCATGCAGATATTTTAGGGTGTATCATGCACTGGACTTATTGTTTGTAATTCGTAGCTCCCTTGAGCTGATGGTTCCTAATCTAACAAGTACTAGTAAGAACTTTGCAAAATTGCATGTATATTTTTAAAAATTTCTTCCTATGCTCCCGTGTTTATTTGTGTCATGTGTTAATTTATAATTTATATTTGAACTGTGCTGTGAACACAAACTCGTTCATAGATATGTTGATGGTATCAGAATGCTGTTTTGAGTATGGAAGCTAGCTTTTATGTTGCTATAGTGACTTTCTTAGATTTTTAATATATTAACCTGGGATAGTAAGAACAGTGGGTGAGTACCACATGTGAGACTGATGATTTCTCCCTGTCTGGGAGGCAGGCATTAATTTGCCAGCATCCTAAGGGAAGGGAACTTGTTTTATTCAAAGGTATGTCGTCTCTGAATAAGTACAAAGATCATAATAATTTTGGATTAAATTATATTGAAGAAAATTGTATAAATCTCTGTGTATGTTTCCTTCTAGCTATAAAATTAGAGATGCCTATGCCTTGATAATGAATATTATTTCTTCACTCAGTAGCTTGGTCTTGCTCCTGTCTCCTAAAGAATGACTTTCAGATCAAAAGACTGTGGAAATAATTATGAAAGGCCATTCACTTGCATCCTAAGTTAATACATAATGCATAATTATGTGTGAGAAATTTAATAAGCACAATTACATCCTATGTGTTCTTGAGAGTTCAGCGTTTCCTGTCCTCCAGTATTATTTCAGTTGCATTGCCTGTGTTGTTCACTCAGGGTTTTAGAGAGTATAAAATAGCAGAACTGACTTTGACATGCTGATTATTTCCTTTCAACCTCCTTATAATATTTTAGTTATGTTACACAAGTTTTCTTTTCTACTTCTAGCAGAAGTCATAGCCATGGAAATGTTCTCTGAGCAAATAAGCTTCAAGAAAATAAAAGAGTTCTTTTCATTGCCTAACCTACTTGGATATGGTTTGAATTCTATATATTAACCTTAGTGTGGCTATGTGAAGCCAGCATGGTCCCCAGCCCATGGGAGATAGGAACTAGTAGGACTTTTAAGAAGAGTTCCTTAAAGTGGGAGTCTTTAGGTCATCGACGGCATGACCTTGGAAGGGATTGTGAGTCTTCCTCTTTTGCTTCCTGATCAATAAGTGAGCAGTTTTGCTCAACCATGATGGGTCATCACAGGCCTAAGGCCATAGAAACGTGTCGGGAACTAAAACCTTTAAAATGATCAGGATAATAGCCCTGCAATTTTTTCTAAGTTTATTACAAATTCACTATAGTAGTGGAAAGTCCACAAACACTCCGAAAATCTACCTGATTTCAGAAGCTCAAACATGAGACATTTGGGCTGAAGAATAAATTAGAATTTTTTTTTAAAAAAAGTGTGATGCATACTAACAATTTTATTTTTTAAAAAGGCAAAAAGGAAAAGAAGACTCAACCTCGTCTTATTAACAAACCCATAACTATTCAGACTGAATTAGAGTCAGGTTAATTGCACTTTTGAAGGCCTGTCTGATTATGAAAGATGCAAATTAGACATTTGTATTGTTCTGACTTCTGTACCTAGGGAGTATTCTGTTTGAATGAAAGAAGCTTTGGTTTGATTTTCAGATTTTTGGAATTGTTCTGAGGCATCAAGACATTTAGGTTTGTGTTCACACTGCTCAACATGCAGGCGGGACACAGCAGGAAATGATTGCTTAAGACTCTAACATCCTTAAATTACAGTTTTTATAAAGCTGCTTCATTGAACTGGTAGATTTTTTCATCAGTTTATTAGATAAATTGGCGTACATTGAAAATGTATAGTATATTAAGCACATAGAGCTAAAAAGCTCAACTCCAGTTTGTACAATGATTATGAATACCCCAGTATCTAATTTAAACTGTTATCATTATAAATAAATCATTGGAATACCCAAACAGCTCTTGTTTATTATTCAAATTGTTATTTTTCTCTGTACTTGCCACATTATTTATTCATTTAATAACCGGAACTACTAAACCCATGCATGTTTTTATGAACAATCATAAAATGTTGCTTTTGTGATACACAAAGCCAAAAATGTATTTCAAGGTTACTGCTTCCCAACAGCTAGTAGATCTTAATTACTAGTTCTCTGAAACAATGTCTTAGATATGCAAGGTTTTTTGTTGTCACAATTACCCCATATGTATTCAGTGATTCAGTCTTCTAGCCAAGTGTTCTTATAGGAAGATGTAAATTAGTTTTTATGAGCAGAATAGGAGAATAAATTGATCTAACTTTGAAGCTTTCTCTGATAAATAAAGCTATGTTTGAGTATTGTGTGCTATGACAATTCACATCTATTACACACAAATAATTCTACTGAATTCTACTGAATATGCATTATATTTATTTATTGACTATGAACTAATTAACTACTTATAGCCAAGCAATGTGAGTTATGATCACATATGTATCTACATTTAAAACTAAATCCACATATAAGGAACAGGCTATTATTCTAATTGAATACACAACTACATAATGTTGAAAGAGGATATTCATTTTGAGGTCAAACACATTTTTTGTTATTATTGTGCTGTTTGATGATTGGTAGGTGTGGGTCTTGCTAAATAGCCCTGACTGACCTGGAACTCACAGAGATCTACCTGCCTTTTCCTCCTAGATTCCCCCATTAAAATTATGCACCAGCATGCCTGGCTTATGTTTGATCATGTGTAACCTATATACTATTTGAAAATAGTAGTCAACTTCATTGAGTCTTGTATTCTTATATATTATAGGACAAGAATGTTGTATTACAGAGGGTTATAAGAATAATTTCAAATAAACTGCCTTTTTAGGATTTCAAAATATGAAAAGTAATTAATAAGTGTAATTTTCTTACTTTCTTAACAGTTAAGACAAAAATTCGGAACTAGGTAGTGACATGCACAAAACCACACTACCTGGACTGGAGATACGGCTTAGCAGTTAACAACATCAGCTTCTCTTGCAGATGACCCAGGTTCTATTCCCAGCACCCACAGGGCAGCTTACCACCACCTGTAATTCCAGGGAAACCCAATGCCCTCTTTGGGCCTCCATGGATATTGTATGATTTGAGTGCACTAACATACATGCAGATAATATACTCATGCACATCAAATAAAAATAATATATATATATATAAATACTAAATAAATAAAATTATGTTATAAAATAATATATATACTAAAAATCCCCCATTATTTAAGAGAGGCAGAGCAGCATCTGCAAGTTTTCACTCCAGGAGAAAGCCTCCTTCCCTGGAATCAACTGATTGCCTAGTTTATGTTCATGTCATCCACTATGTCTTCCCACATTTTAGCACTTTCTTTATAAATATCTTGGATGCCAGCCACCATGAATTAGATCATGGCAATGCCAAAATTTGATAACATTATACATAAATCAGCTGCATGGGGAACAGAGGGAGATGTTTCAGTCTGTCTTCCCCAGATAGTTCATTTTAAGTGTCAAATTATGTAGACCACAGAACATGAAGATATTTGGTTATACATGTGATTGAGAAGGATCATCTGGTTACGAATGTGAATTAGATACTTTTCTGTTGCTGGAAAAACAACACACCTAAGGCAACTTAGAGAAGAAAGAGTTTATTTGAGCTTACAGTTCAGAAGGTTAGAATCCATGAAAGCAGGGAAGGGGTGGCCTGTTTACAAAGCTAATCACATTTTCAAGCAGGCATAGGAAACAGAGGGAACCTAGAAATCTGGAAAAATTAAAAAACTCTCACATCCTACCCCTAGAGACTTTCTTCCTCCAGAATGGCTACACCATGTAAAAGACCCATGATACTCCTCAAACAGCACCACAAACAAGACCAAACGTCCAAATAATTGGAGCCTGCGGGAGCCATTCTCCTTCAAACTAGCACAAAATATATACAAGAGATTGGCATCCCCGTAGACCCATTCCAATCTTCTGGAGGCCTGAGTTTTAAGTGCAATTAGTTCTTGTTATCTGACTCTTTCTGAGCTAAGACATCAGTATATTCTCAATCTTCACATTTTACTGTTGGTTCTCTGGGTCTCAGGTCTTCAGACTCAGACTGTGTTACCAGTTCTCCAGTTTACAGGCAGAAAATCAAAAGACTTTTCAGGCCCCAAAATTGAAAAAGCCAATTGTTTCTAATGCATATCCTTATAAGTACCAATAATATCCTATTATTTCTTCTTTTCTGGTGGACCATTGAATTAAAAGATATCTATCTAGCATTTACTCTATCAATAATTCACTAGTAAATAGTGTTAATATGAATTTTGTCACTGAGATCTCTAAAAAAAATTAAGAGAATGTCAAGTATTTATTATACATGGCTGCATATAGGTACCAACCTTTACTTTTAGACATAACAGTGCCCTAAGTTAAATACAATTCTTAATATGATAGAGTTTGCTTTCTCATTGGGAAGTTACATTGTAATTGTAACCATATTAAGCATAAAAATATCAATTCAGATTATCAAATAATACAAGCAGGCCTTCAAGGATTTGGGATTATGAATATTTTGCAGCCCATACTTGTGGGAGGATGAAGAAAGATATTTTTAAAATGGACTTTTATAAATATATGTGTACATGACTTTTAAAGCAAGGCATGTTAAGCCAGTGAGGACTGAGTAGGTATCGGGAGAAAGCAGTAGTCATGATGTAGAAGGAGAAAAGTGATTCACTTCTTAACCAAGTCTGAACATCTGTGCATGCAAAATTTGGGGGTGGGGTAAAGATGAGAATTAAAGGAAGGTAAACAGGATGAAAGTGAAAAGAACGAAAGGGAATGACACGTGATGATGCTAGAGGGAGGTCCAGGGTCAAATCTCACAGGACCTTAAAAGCTGCGATATGGAGTGCAGCCTTATAAAAATGATTCATTACGTGGGAGACAAAGGTTTTAACCATAACATGAGCCAAAAAAAATTTTTTTTCAATTTTGTTGCAACAATCGTATGATAAAGAGCTCTGAATTCAGCAGCAGGAAAACCAGGTTGGAGGTTATTACAGAAAGCAAGGTCCTAAATCACAGCATCACAGAACAAAGTTCTTGCTAAAGAAAGGATGTGAGTGGAGCTGAAAGGTTTGTAGGTTATGCTGAGGAAGGTCACAGTAGCAATGGATTCTGACTGCTTTCTCTGGTTAATTAACTTCCAATTATATCTTCTGTTGGAAACCACAGTATAAAGTTCATGTGAGTTCCATGCCCAATAAATACAATTTTGGAATGAATGGAATATTTACTGCAATTCTGCATATTAAGGAAAGTGGGCTAATAGCTCCAATATGAAAGCTGCAGGAGGATGCCCATGGTGATGCAATATGGGAACCTTGACAAATTTTATTGGAATGTAATGGCATGAGTCAGTGTACATGTATATTATTATGTGAGCCAGCCATTCATAAAACTAGAGCTTGAAAAATGACATCACCTCAATTTTTACTAGGCATATATTTGTATATATATATATATATATATATATATATATATATATATGTTTTATATGTATACATATATATGGAAAATAAAACAGAAAGAAAACACCAACATTGGGATAGGGGTTTGCTAGGTAGGGGTGATTGGAAAGAAACAATCTTTGCATTCTGATTTTCCTCTTTTTTATTTTTTACATTTTAGGCATTCTTAAAATATTACTTTTAAAATAGTGGCTAGAAATACAATTAGCTCTTTTCAGTTACTTAGTGGCTATAATAGTAAAAAGAGGCCACCTCTGAACTTTTGGATATGATTCTCCTGCAGAAGCATCTGCTGAGTATCACTGAGTCCCAAGTCTGTGGCACAAGTCCTGTCTTGAAGGATCATAGGCATGTTCAACAGGACAACAGCATTTCAGTGAAATCTTAAGGATGCCTAACTGAATTCAGGTAAGAGAGAGTGAGCATTTCACATAAGGTGAATGGTGAAGCTGTTAGACAGTATTCACTTAAATTTACTAAGCCACTGCATTATGAAAATATACTATGCGCCAAAAATCCTTCTAGGCTTTAGGAATATATAAGTGAAATATGTGGATGTGTGAAATATTCACAGAGTCTCTGAATGTTTAGCTCCCATAATAAAGCTGAAGAGTCAAGCTGAAATCAACATGCAAGAATGTTTAAGATATACAGAAGAGAGTTGGAGTCTTCCTACACATATCATGTCTGTATAAAAGGTATCTTTCAACAAAGAAGTCTAGCATCAGGTCCTACTCAAATGATTAGGGGTTGAAAATTGGTCAACTAAGTTTAAAGTATTTGAAGATGAAGGCCAGTTTCTTATTTTAAAAATACTCATTGCCCACCTTAGTTTTAACAATGTCCTAAAAAAGCATATCTTGCAAGAAATAAGAACATCAGTTTTTTTGCATATTTATTAACTATGTACATAATGTGCTCATGGTGCCTACATTTTATTTAGGAAAACTGCTTTTATTAATGAATAAATATAGTAATTGTTTGCTTATCATTGATGTGTGATTATTGAATACTTTTCCAGCTTCCTTGGCCTACACTTTAGATTTCTTACACATTCAATGTTTGAAAATACAAGTCTATTAATGCCTAAACATCACATAATTCATCTTCATTATTGTCAGCATTGTTCCATTATTTTGATGCATGAAGGTGTCATGCCCCTGGCTACTGTGAGAACTTCTGTGCATGAATATAAGATCCCTGAGCTCCAGGCCTCACTGCATAATGTCATTCTTACCCTTGAACTGATTTAGTATCTATTCAACCAGCTTGAAAATGTAGATATGAGAATTCATTTTTCCACCTCTCCTATATACCACAAAATACATAAAACCTAATAAATGCTGTAATAACCTATGATATGAGTACCCACAGAATGTTATACTTTATATTGAAAGTGTGTCTTTACTTACTTATTCATAAATCAATAACAATCTCCGTGTTATATGCTAGACAGTCCATGTGATATCTGGGAGACAGAGGAAGCACAAAGCATTGCAGTTTTTCCCCCAATTTACATATAAAGAAAATGTCTTGTTTTGCCCAAGAACACAAATATTACTGACAATAAAATTGTTCTGTTTCTCATGCTGTTTTGGAAAATTTTCCTCTGAGATCAAACATTCCATCACGGAGGGAACTCATTAGGACAAGATAAGTAAAGAGAGATAAAGCATTCCATTCTGCAGGGACTCATTAAGATTCAAGAACTTCTAAAGGAAGATTAACACTCAGAAGCTAAACAATCCAGACTTCAGGAAGTCCCTAAAACTGATCAACTTTACTAGGTTCTTCCCTCACAATATAGAAACAGAGAAGACACCTGAAGGCCATTCTAAGACATGCTCAGCTGCCTTAAACAGGCACATCAGCCAAACTCCCTGGAAGAAACAACTGACTGAGCACCTGGAAAAGACATTCTCTTACCTTGTGATCTCCCTGAAAGTTGTTCAGTGAGGTCCAGATTTCTAGCATTGTGAGGCATCACCCAAGCTAGGTGGGTGTCTGGTGAAGTTGTCTTTGCATTATATCTACTCATTGTTTCAACAGGAAGGATTCTGTTGGCTCCTGCCTTTGGTCTGTGGTTTGATTCCTACCTGGACTGAGTAAATATTTGTTAAGACCTCCCCAGGAAAAACAGCATAGAACACATTTCCTGTGTTGCATATTCCATTTTACGAATTATTCTTAAATTGTCTTAGCATGCCACAAATGCAGAGCACTAAATAAACTTGTTCATTAGATAGCAAAGAAAAAATATTAAATCCCTTAGGTGAGGGATGGAATATTATCCTATTATAAAATCCATCTTCCTTATAGGATGGTCAGAAAACCCTTCATTTTTTTTTGCATAAACTCTAAAACATTATAGTTATGTAAGTAGACAAAACACAAAGGTTTCAAGGCATAAATATACTGAATAATGAAGTATGGGTGCCTCAGACCAAGCTTCTGCTAACTGATGCTGGCAAGAGCTGGCAGAATTGTAAGGTAAGAAAGTGAATGTCACTGCTCTTCTAGCCTTGGGCACAGGTAAGTTCTTGTTCTTAGCACCACAGATCCTGAGGCTATGATCTTAGTCCAGACACACCCAGTAGGTCCTGAATTCTGTACTCCAGTTCGCTCAATTGTTCAGCCTAGTTTGTTAGAGCATTCAAAAGCTGTCTGCATCCCCAACTTGCCATTGCATTTCTGAGACCAGCCCTCTACCCTGGGCAGTCCCAACACCCAATTTGCCTTGGATTACAGAGACTAGCCTTCTTTGCTAAGAAATCTGATCCCACCCACTGCATATCCACTCCCCTACCTCTGCAGCAACTCCAAACTACCCCAGCCCACATCTTGCTCTCCCTCCAGGCTTGGACACAGCCACACTCTTAGTCTTTGCGCACAGACTATTCTGTCACCTCAGGAGGACTGTGAGCTCTACGAATTCCAACCTGCCAATGCAGGTGATTTGCAGACCATCTCAGTGCTGCAGGGCTAGGCTTCAGGGCCCCTTTGTAGGGGCCCACATCTTTGCAGACTGCCTGTGAAAACCTGAATTTGGGTTATGCCTAGCAATTTTCCCAAACTGTGCAGTTCCTGCTGGCTAGAGGGACCTAGACCTTAAGAGAATGCATGAGCTCTGCTGATCTCTCCTAACATGTGCCTTTGAGGGAACTCTGGAACCAGTGGAATAGAGGCATCTGGTCCCTCCAATATAAAATCAAAAGGGACATGCAAGCCTCGAACAACCAGCTTTTCATACCTAGTAAGAAAATAACGAAGTCACATTAAGTACACAAACAGAATCAGAATTCAACTCAAGAGAGGAAGGTTTGGTTCTCACACCAGAATCACAAGCAGAACAAGAAATCCACATGTCAAGATCATAACAAAAATTAATAATATGAAATACCCAAAGACTATGCCCCCCCAAACATTACCAGTCTCATAGAAGAGTTCTAGGATGAGTCCAGAGAGAAAACTCAGGACACAGAGTTTAAAAGAACAAAGATAAACATGATCAAATAACTCAATGAATTTAAAGAACACATAAACAAATCAAAGAACTCAAAGAAGGCAGGGATAAACTCTGCGCGAATTCACAAAAGAAATAGAAATATTAAAGAAGACTCAGGCTGAAATGAAGGAAATGAAGAACTCAGTGAGCCAATCGGAAGCAATAGGAGAAAGCCACACCAATAGAATGAATGAAATAGAAAACAGAATACCTAGACTGGATGATAAAGTTGAAGAATTGTGAAAAAATCACAGGAAAGACATATGCAATAAATGTGGGACACCAAAGAAGGATCAAGTCTAGGCATCATACGCTTAGAGGAAGGATCAAGTCTAGGCATCATACGCTTAGAGGAAGGATCAAGTCTAGGCATCATACGCTTAGAGGAAGGATCAAGTCTAGGCATCATACGCTTAGAGGAAGGATCAAGTCTAGGCATCATACGCTTAGAGGAAGGATCAAGTCTAGGCATCATACGCTTAGAGGAAGGATCAAGTCTAGGCATCATACGCTTAGAGGAAGGATCAAGTCTAGGCATCATACGCTTAGAGGAAGGATCAAGTCTAGGCATCATACGCTTAGAGGAAGGATCAAGTCTAGGCATCATACGCTTAGAGGAAGGATCAAGTCTAGGCATCATACGCTTAGAGGAAGGATCAAGTCTAGGCATCATACGCTTAGAGGAAGGATCAAGTCTAGGCATCATACGCTTAGAGGAAGGATCAAGTCTAGGCATCATACGCTTAGAGGAAGGATCAAGTCTAGGCATCATACGCTTAGAGGAAGGATCAAGTCTAGGCATCATACGCTTAGAGGAAGGATCAAGTCTAGGCATCATACGCTTAGAGGAAGGATCAAGTCTAGGCATCATACGCTTAGAGGAAGGATCAAGTCTAGGCATCATACGCTTAGAGGAAGGATCAAGTCTAGGCATCATACGCTTAGAGGAAGGATCAAGTCTAGGCATCATACGCTTAGAGGAAGGATCAAGTCTAGGCATCATACGCTTAGAGGAAGGATCAAGTCTAGGCATCATACGCTTAGAGGAAGGAGGAGGATCTCAGTAGAGTGGTATTGACCAGATCTTCAACCAGAATGTAAAAATTTCCAATCATAAACTAAATGCATTCCCATGCATACAAAAGAAGCACATAGAACACCAAAGAGAGGACCAGGAAAAAACTCTGCACAGCATATCATTGTAAAAACACAAAGCACACAGAATAAAGACAGAATTATGAAAGCTGCAAAAGAAAAACAAGTCACATGTAAAAGAAAATCCATCAGAATTACAGCTGATTTTTATGCAGACTGTGAAAGCTAGAGGAGCCTGAACCAAAGTATTCCCAGCTCTAAATGATCATAGATGTCAACTTAAAATACTCTATCCAGAAAAAAATGTCTATTATAGTTGAAGTGGAAAGAAAAAATTCCCATGGCATGAATGTGTTGAAAGACTTCATTTCCAGAAAAACCAAACCTTTAGAGAATACTTGAAGCAATACAAAGAGCTGAAGAAAGGATTGACTATACACACAAGGGACACATACGAAACTAAATGAAGGTACAACTAGGGAAAAACAAATTTATACCAAAGATACAAACAGAAGTTGAAATAGTGGTAATCAATATAAATCTTTCAAAAGTAACTTTAAATATCAATGGACTAATCTCCCCAGCCAAAAGACACAAGTTAATTGAAAAATCAAGAAACAAAAATCTATCTTTTTGTTGTCTTCAAGAAACTCATCTCACCTTCAAGGTCAAGCACTACCTAATGTGAAAGTATGGAAAAAAATATCCCAAGCAAATGGAACTAAGAAACACACAGGAGTTGCCGTTCTAATATCTGACAAAATAGACTTCAACCTAAAGTTAATCTGAAGAGAGAAAGAGGATGACTTTATTATGATCAAAGGAACAATTAAACAAGAAGATGTTACAATAAGGACAAAACTCTGGAGCACCCAACTTCATAAAAACAGTATTTCAGGACTTTAAGCCACAGATTAACCCAACTCACAAAGAGTAGGGGAATTTAATACCCCATTGTCTCCATTAGACTGGTCAAGTGGACAGAGAAACAGAGAGATGTCTAAATTAAACAATACCATACACCAATTGGATCTAACAGACATCTACCAAATATTCCATCCAAGCACCAAAGAATATACATTTCATCCGCTTGAACTTTTTCCAAAATCTACTACATACTGGGGCACAAAACAAACCTCAACAAACAAACAAAAAATTGAAATAATTCCACACCTTTTTATCAGACCACAATGCAATAAAGCTAAAGTCAATACTTGAAAAAGCCCTAGTAACTTCATCAAATCATGGAGATAATATAACACACTTCTGAATGATGAATGGGTCAAAGGATAAATTAAGAAAGAAATAAACGTATTCCTGGGATTAAACAAAAAGAACAATACAAACCAACAAAACCTTGATGACATTTTAAAAGCAATCCTAACAGGGAAGTTTACAGCTCTAAGTGCCTAATTTTAAAAATCAGAAAAAGTAAAAGTAAATGATTTAACATTTAAACTCAAAAATCTTGAAAGCCCCAAAACAAACAAAACCCAAACCCAGGAAAGAAGAAGAAACCAGACACTCACTGGCAAAACTGGATCTCTATCTGTAGAAGAATGACACTAGACCCTTATATTTCACCTTGTACAAAATCAACTCCAAATGCATCATTTACCTCAGTGTGAAACCTGAAACTCTGAAATGGTTAGAAGAAAAAGTTGTCAGTAATCTACAAGATATGGGTATAGGAAAGGACTTTCTAAGCCATACAGCAATTGCTCAGGAATTAAAGTCAATAATCAAAAAGTACAGCCATATTAAACTAAAAAGCTTCTGTACAACCAAAGAAACAACCAAGAATATGAAGAGAAAATATACTTAGTGGGAGAAAATCTTCACCGGTGACACATCGGAAAGAAGTTTAATATCCAGAATATATAAAGAACTCAAAAAACAAAGAATCAAGAAAACAAGTGACCCAATTCTAACATGGGCTAAGGATCTGAGCAGACAGAGTTCTCAAAAGAAGAAATAAAGATGGCTGAAAACATCTTTAAAAGTCATTAATAATAAGGAATTGCAAATTAAAACTACTTGCAGATTTCATCTTACCCTGGAGAGGATGGGGGGAAAAGCAATGTCCATTCACAGTTGGTGGGATTGTAAACACATGGAACACCTAAAAAGCTAAAAATCAATCCATTATTTGACACGGTTATACACCTCTTGGCATATACCCAGAGGACTAACCCTACTGCAGAGAAACTTGTAAATCCATACTTCCTGCTCTTTTCACAATAGTTAAGTGATGGAAGCAACCTGAATGCATTTCAAGCGACTAGTGGATAAGGAAAACATGGTCATTTAGACAATAATGTTCTACTCGGTCGTAAAGATGAAAACATGATTTTGATAGTAAATGAGTGGAACTAGAAACTGTTACGCTAAGGGAAGTAACACAGAATCAGAAAAGGAAATGATGGATTCTCTCTCATTTGTGGTTCCAGAACCAAATCGTTACATGTGAGCATTTATCCTGTTGCAAACGGCAGGAAATAGAAAAATAGAAAGACATCAGGGAGGTAGAAAAAAAGAAGGAATCTAAGGGAGAAGAACAGTGGGAAACAGATGTTACTAAGGGAGAAATAGGTAAAAGGTGGTATTTAAATGGGAGGGGGTATTGTGGATTATACCAGAAGCTATGCAGATAAAGAGGAAAAAAGGAGTTCAAGAGAGATGGGGCCTTCAGAGACTAGTATTATCAAGGGAGAAATGGGGAAAATGACACTTTAAATGGGGAAGGCATGGAGGGGAGGTCAGAAGGAGAGAAAAAAGGTAGAGATAAACAGTGCCTAGCTAGTGTAAAACACCAGATGGAGTGATTAGTCTAACAACATAATGAGAAATTCCATGAAATATGAAATATCTGCACATGAGCCCACGTGCATAGCTGAAGGTTACATAAGAAGAAACGGTACAAGACAGGATAAACATTCCTTTGAGCTGTTTGTTGACCAGAGTGGGTGAAGAGACTCGTGAAAATTACACAGTCTATTGCCACAGCCCTTGATTGCCTCCTAGAACTTGAAGGTAAGATCCTATTGCTGAAGACAGGACATATTCCGGAGACCGGATTTGGAACAATGGAGCTAGAACTAACCTGGAAGCCACTTCCCTTGAAGGCTAGCTCTCATTACTGTGAAGAGTACTGTGTAAGTTGCCAGGGAAGAGCTTCATTCGATGTCCCAACACCAGTTTCATGAACAAATAACCACATTGATGACTGGCACAGCATATGATACGGTGCAGGAGTGACACTTTTATCTTGGGGCCAATCAGAAGCTAACTAATTGGTGTTAGAGCCCACTCACTAGCAGGATATCCATGTATGGTACTGTAATCATAGCCAAATACACATTTCTAGACAGGTTATAGATGTTAGAGACATCCATAAGGCTGTCACATCCCTAGGCTAATAGAACTACATTCTACATGTAAAATGTGTATCTTTATGTCAAGTATCCCAGTCACCACTGATCAAAGAAGCTTCTTTTGCACCAGATGCAGACTAATACAGAGTAGCACAGCTCATCACACACATTGTGAATTGCCCATGTCTAAATGACACATCTACAGTATAGCCTCCACACCCAAGACTCATGTAATATAGAACAAGGGGGTAAAGAAGGCACTAATGGATCTCTCAACTCTCATTAATGGAGTTCCCTAATGCAACAAAGGGTTACTAACACAAAAGGTCACAAATGACTAAAGCAAGGAAATTAGGAGTCTACAGGGTGTGGGTCTCTGGACAGGACTCCTATTTTAAGTTTCACTTACCCAGGACTGAGGGACCACTACAGACTATGGGGTGGAAAAACTGTAAGAGCCAGTGAAGACTTGCACGGCCATATGATAATAGAATCTGAAAAGCTCCTGGGACCCTGCTCATGAACCTACAGCAATGACTTTAGCATGCTCAAGACCCATGCCAAATCAAGCAGACAAAACGCCAGCGTGGAACTAGGGAAATGGTTAGCAGATCCAAGTTTACTTAAGAAATATTGGCAACTCATTACTGTTGGGTGAGAATGAGCTAGACTTCCTAAACTGAAGGACTCTGGGAAGACTGATTAGTGCTTAGTGGATAACGCTGAGGCTATTTGGACACTAAGTTGGCAAGATGGACCTTAACACAGATGAAAGACTATATGGATTCCAGTTAGGTGACTGTGAGAGGTGCCTGTGGGGAAAGCAGTATAAAAATAACTAACATTTACTGAGATTTTCTGCGTGAAATACACAACAAAAATATTTTTTAGAAAAATGGATGCTCTCAGAACAAAATAAAAATAAATGGGTGTCCAGGGTAGTAACGTATGGTGGCTCTAAGAGGTGTAGAAAAGAGAAAAAGGGTTGAATATATTCAAAATGCAGTGTATGAAATTCTCAAAGAGGAAACATCTTTTAATTTATAAAAAAGAAAGTGAAAGTCATTGTGTTACTGAATTTATCTCAATGGTTCATAACTTTACCTTCCTGTCCATTACCGATACTCTACTTATCAAAACCTCCCATATCTAAGGTAGTTCTAATGTTTGGCAGCGATTATCAATCTGATGGGATCAAGTGAGTGTGAGGGAGGATGGACAAGAAGGAGGAAGCGATGGATTAAAATACAGATTCTGCCACTTGTGAATGAACGGAATCTCATGAGTCCTCAGCTTCTCCCGAGTTCATTTCTCTTTATGATCAGAACACACTCTTTTAGGAATTCATGTTCATCCTGATGCCTGCTCTGTTCTACTGGTAATAAAATAGACATTTCTAGCTTGTCCTTATTCACTGATTCTTCTGCAGACAAAGGAGGATGAAGACTCCCCCAACAGCTTCAGAATGTGGGATATCTGGCACAGGATTTAAACAATGTTGCAAGTTGATAATCTATGTCTGTGAGAACAAGAACTAAGGAAGAAAATGAAATCTACCAAATTTTAAAATCATCGGATTTTAAAATTATTACAACATAGGAAATAGAAAGTCAATATCCATACTTAGGATTGGCACACAAAGACAGCAAAATATTTCCTAACACCAATAAGACCTGACGTTTGACTCATTAAACTCTTGAATCATCTTAAAACATCTTAGAATTATGTATATGCCCCCCCACCACATATACATTACATTCATTATCACTTAAGCAATAACTTTCTTGATGTCTGAGAGCATTTTACTTAAAGTTTATGAACTAAAGTATGAGTGTGAAATCCCTCATCTAACAATACTCTCATGATCTTTTCAGTAAATCATGAATGATATTTGACTTAGCATATTTATGAAATTAACTCAGGATAGTTTTAATATATCAGTATAAGAATAGAAAGAATATTAAGCTTGTCTTTTAAAAACTTGGCATGGATTTATTTCCAGGTGAAAACACTGTTGTCAAATCAGTTTGACAATATAAGGAACCACAGGGAACTGATATTTGACTAATTGAATCTTTTAATTAGTATGTAGAGTAGAATTAACGCAATTCAACTTTAAAAGGAATGGAATACAATTTATAGCTTGCCACTAAGATCCCATTACAAATTTAATTCTGGCATTTATCTCCTGGAACTGTTATTCTGATTTCCATTTTTACCTAATATTCTTCATATTTCTGATTCATTTTCTAACAAAAAAAAACATCTACCTTCTCTGAAGATGTGGATAAAAACATGAGTCCTATTCCCTGACTAGGGTCCCATACAATGAACTTGTACAATGTGAATACTAACAACCCCAAAAAGTATGTATCTGAACATTTTCTATATCTCTCTCACTCCAGGATATCTCATCTGAGTGGATTTGATGATCTTGGAAAACTGCAGAGTATTGAGTACCTGATAAAATACAGAGAAACATCTGTATTGCTGATCTTTCTAGCTTTTCTCCTTTTTCCTTACAGTGAGGAGATAATCTTCTCTAAGCCAGGAATGATCATCTCTCAATGTTATTGTGAAATGTTCTGGTCTACAGTTGAGTGGGCATTTCTTCTTGAGTTTTTTTCAAATGCGATTTTAAGAATATTGACAATTCAAGAGGAATTTTTAGGGGTTATTCTGGATCTGCTTAAAAAAATCAGTTTTAAACTGGCAGTTCTCAGAAATAATTCCAAGTCCATAAAACAGTATACTGCTTAGAGAAAGTAGGTACTTTAATAATTCCTTTGAACTATCTAAGACTTTGATAACATGATTCAAGACACAGGTAGGTCTCTTAATCATGCTCATTATCTTTCTACTTAGAAGTATTCCATTCCTCTAATCACCTCATCCAAAATGAGGACACACATGATGACAGTAAAGATAATTAAGAAGTTATTGACTTGTTTTCATATGACCGAAAAGACTCCTCTCTCAAAGTTGTCATCTACCACTTAATTTCCTAGAACTCTGATTTTTCAAGCTAACAAAGTAAATTTATCTGAGTTTTTAAAATTTAGTCATAAAATATGTCTTTTTTAAGTTAGAAAAACTCCAAACCTTGTTAGTTCTTGACCCTATTTTAGCAAAATGGTAACTATTATGATTTTTCAAATTGGCACAATTCTGATATTTAGAACATGCAGCTGAAATACCAATTTACCAAAGGAAAAAATAAAGCCAGTAAATCAAATACAACATCAGAACCGCATTTATATAACAGAATTGGTAAAATATTCATATTTCATACATTTTCTCTGTAGAAGATATTCTTTTTGTAGTCCATGTTGGAATTGAATTTACATCATTCAACACAGAATAATTTTAAATTAGATAATTCTTTTCAGTTACAATTTAAAAGTATAGGAAATTTCTTTCCCCCTTGGTTAAAAGATAAAGCAATATTTACATAACTTAAAATCTCTGCACTTTTGTATCACCTTTGAGGTGCAGATAGAACAGAAAAGAAAACAATGAAATAATAAATTCAGGAGGCTAAAGCCTTCAAAAGTTGGTGTTTTTACAAACATGAGAGGGAATACCAGTTCTTCATTATAAAGAGGTAATGTATTGCCCGATATATATAAAATCATGTTTAAAATGTCTAGGGAACCAACAAATTAGAATTACTTGAGATTAAAATAAATACTCAACTGTTCTTTATGCCTACTTTAGTCCTTGAAAATGTGGCAGGCTAAAGACCACTTGACCTGAGAACATTTAAAATGAGCAATGTAGAGAAAAAAATCAGAGATGCCTATGGTCCCTTTAAAATGATTCAATAGTGCACACACTGAAAGTTTCAAAATAGATATGCACGCACAATTTACAAGCATGCATTTAGGAGAAGCACACGCCAGATTGAAATTATGGAAATCAAAGAACAAAATGCCAGCTTCCAGAGGACATAAAACAAGACAAATTGCACAGAAAAATATGAATAACCAAGTCAGGCAGAAACAGGGGAAAGACAGGAACTACTAGCTAATAATTACTTTGGGTAAAATATTCCCAAATGATCATTTCATTTCTGCACAATGTCAGAGCTTCATTTAATGATTATCATTGGTATCTGGCCATCCACAAAATTAAGTAGCTCATTCTATAACAAAATTTTCAACTGCATGGAATTTCCAGCTTCAAATATTTGTTTTGCACTTATTTATTGTAACGTACACTTCAGTTCACAAAAGCTATCACAAATTAAATTCTCATTAAAACTCATTATCACTGGCCATGCAAAGTAAGGATAAAAAACAAGTTTTCCTTCCAGGTTTCTGAACATTGTCATTCATTTTTCACTGTCCATGAGTCCATGTGTATTTTCAACTCCACCACTTTACCGTCTATAAAATTTGCATATTCAGTCTGATTTGCATAACTGCTTGAAGTTCCACAAATTGGGGAAATATTCTATGTTTGAAGACCACTTTTGAGTTAACTGTAATGTGGGCATTATACATTTTTTTTTTCATTTCAAGTCACATAAGGAACTTTTATTCATTCTTAGCTTAGATTTTTCCTCTCTTCACAGTTGAGCGTGGATGACACCCTCGATGACTATGATGGACCTAGTATGCTTTATCACCCTGAAAGTTCAAGTTTTTCTTTAAGACCTAGTATAGCAGTATGAAGATGTGATGGAATCTTTAAGACAAGTTCAGGAGATTAACAAAGACTCATGGAGTTCCTGTTGTGCTACATATGTTACCAGAGCGAGTTGTTATTAAATGAGTCAGCTCCTAGTACTTGGTCTTTTCTGAAACTATTGGCTCCCTTGCTGTCCCACCCTTATGAGGCAAGGTAAGCCCCTGGATAACGCTCCCACCTGATCATAAACGTCCAGCCCTAGTACTGTCAGTTGAGTTAACTTATTTCCTTACAAGTTACCCAGTTTTCAGTATACTGCTACAACAAAGTGTAGGTACTAATCCATTAGTAGTTTGGACTAAATATTAACTACGGAAGTTTTACAGTTTGGGTAAGAACTGTGTCCCCCACAAAATGCCCATATGTTAAAGATTTCTTTCACAGCTAGGGGTGCTATTAAGAGAAAACTAGGTCATAAGGATATAAAGCTCATCAAGACATTAATTCAACCATTAGTCCAAAGCTGAATGTGCTGTTGAAGGCAGGATCTGCTGGGAGGAAACAAGTCGATTATTAGACTGGCTTTAAAAGGGCAGATGTTGCTTCTGGACTTTTCTCTCCCTCCGACTTTACCTATTGTCCATAATTCCTTCCTCTTGCCATGGGTTGAACCACCTTTTCCACAACATGGGCTTAAAAGATGGAGTCAGCTGACTGTGGGCAGAAAACCCTGAAAGCATTAGCTGAAATAAATCTTTCTACTTTTGAAATTGTTTCTTCTGGGTGTTCTGTATCAGGAAAAGAAAGCTGGTGCTTCTGTGGGATTTATGACATTTACTTGCCCTATGTTTTCTGAAGGTACCATTTTCACATAATGAACTGGAATTATTTGTTTCTGGTCCTTCCCATCTTTATCATCTGGATCATACTAGGTATTGCTGGGTATATAGACTCTTGGCATTGCATGATCAACTGTATCCTTGTTAAATGGTCCCATAGCTCTCTAAAACTTATTTTCTAAATGTTGCTCAAAGTAGATCTAACTATAAGCCCCACAAAGGAAGCTCATCACTCCCACTGAAAGATTTTAGTGGAGTCTATGGCTCTTTTGCTTGCTCAGAGTATGTTATTTTCTTGATCCATATCAAAGCAGGCAATGTATCTCTGTCCTGGAACATATATCAGAGCAGTAGTGTTTAACGCTTTGTTTTCAGAACCACAAGATCTACTAGTCCTATGCTTTGTCCTGTGTCATAAAGGATAAAAGATGCAGCAGTTGGTCTTTTGCAATCAAGGGGGATATCTCAATATACTCCAGACACTCTAAAGCCTAAGACTTTAAAATGGTAACGCCAGATATCTAAATATTATAGCTTACTATCTATCTTCTGTAGCACAATCTATACCTCCTTTTGATTTTTCCCTGTCACCAGCAAGTTGTCATCAGAGGGAAGTGCTATGTTCTCTGGGATATTCAGGGCCCCAGAGCAATTCAGACTGGAAGAGGATGGTGAGTGTGGAAGGTTCAATTCAGTTCATAAAATTTTCCTGACCCTTTTTTGCTTATTTGATACAGAAATAAACACGTTCAGGAAATCAGTGCTGTGCAACATAATTCACATATTTCTCATTTGTGCTGGAAACGATATCATACCTGATGCTGCATCCCTGGATCCTACTTTGGCAGAAGGCAGAAAGTCAAAATAAATGAAGAGGTTATAATATAATCAGTAATAAATATTCTAGATATTTAAGGGTGTTGCGTCACTTATCATCCCTGTCACCTGCCCTTTCTCTTCAGAGTGTGCTAAGTACTCTACTGGCAAGTATGTCAGATAAGACATGCAAGGTTTTAGAGGCTTTTAAGTGGACTTGTTTCTCACCATGAGAAGTAATTTACCAGAGCATAGGATCTATGCATGACATTGTTCCAACAATTATAATCTCTATTTTCCTCACAGCACCTCTTTTCTAAACTGAATACTCTCCAAGATGCCCATTCAACCACCACTTGCTAAGGTGTTAGTCTTCCCATGGGCTTGATCCTGGGGAAGTACTATGATTGAATTATTCACACTCTGTGCAATAATATGTACAATATGTTTTTATAGTTTGAATGTGAAATGTTCCCCCCAGAACTCATGCATTAAAAGGAACATCCACAGTGCACTGTTCAGAAATGTGATTTTAGGAGTGATTGGATTATGAGTTAATGTATTGATGAATTCATATTTTGGTGACATTGGAGAGTATCAAACATGGAGGTGGAATTAAGGTGGAGAAATTACCTCATATGGGGCTCGCCCTTGAAAAAAAATCTTCCCCTCAGTCTCGCCCAGTCTCCCCGATGCCTAAAGCATGAGGGAAGTAATTCTCTTCATTCAAATGTTTGCTGCCACAATTTTCAAGCTCACCAAAACCCTAAATCAATGAATGGAGTCAACTGACATCTATGAAACCATAAACTGTAATATTTTTGAATATTTGAATTTACCAGATATTTTGTCACAGTGATGAAAGACACTAACATAGCTGTAGAAAGGGATATACTTCTTTCTAGACCAATGGGTGTGGATGGAAAATACTGCCCCTTTTTACTCATTGAACAAGTATTAAAGAGGACCCTTAAAACAGTGTTCATTCCATATGATTAGGCTATATCTCTACAAAACACAAAAGGTGGAGTTTTGTGGTGCTTACATGCTAAGAAAAAGAGATAGTTAATATGAAAATACACATATGTTAAACACAAAAAAGTAAAATAAAGGTTTTACTCATGGCAGGGCATGGTTGATTCATGATTTCCACTTTTTATGAGGTAGTCATTAGGCCCAACAAAAACAGAGGTAACTGTTCAGTTCGATACCGCACTTGAAGAAAGTGAAATGGTTAAAAATTAATGAATATATATATGAAACAGACCTTGCAGAAGCCCAGAGAAGCAGCCAGGTGTGAGAGTCAGTGGCAATGAAAGTGAAAGAAGAAGGTGAGAAGATGTGGTCAGAGTGCTAACACGAAGGAGCGGGCTAGATAGGACCTGGAAAGCCTTTGGCTTTTGTTGTGAGGAAGGTGAAAAGAACAATATAATCTTGCAGATATTAAAATAATCACACAGTATGACTTGTTGAAAACTGACTCAGGGTCAGCCATAATGCAGGAGTAGAAAACAGGGGGCTAATGGGATGAACCTCCTGTACTTTGGTCCAGGATGTCGTAGTAAATGGTAACAGTCAGGGCCAGGTAAACTGCTTGGTGCCAGCTACTTTTTAAAGTCAGAGGTAACAGTTTCCTGCTGGGTAGTCTGTGGATTAAGAGAAAAGGAAATAAGCTAAAAAAAAAAAAAATAATGAGAATTTTTGGGTCTCAAATTCTGAACAGAGCTGTCATCGACTTAGCTGAAGAGCACTGCAGTTGGAGCAAGACTCAGAAAGAACACTAGAGGTTCTTTGGTGGGTGCACATTATACAAAATAAAGAAATGAAGTAGATGTTGAATTCAAACAATTTGTAATTTATTTCAACATAAAGAGATGGAATATAATTCCTGCTCCGATGTTGCCCTCTTTAACCATCACCCTGAACATTGTAAGACAAGAACTTAATGGAATCAGTATTTACTACTATTTTGAGTAAAAATCTTCACCCTTTCTACTTGAAATGAGTCCTGCGGTCCCTTACAATTACTTTTTGCCTGCAACATTTCCAAATATTTGGCAGTAAAATGGCCTTATCGGGTCATCGTGAAGTCTTTGCTATCACTGAACTAATAACAGATTTTTAGGAAACTCCATTTAAATGGTTCAGATGATCATCTATGTCTACTCTGTACGCCACTCCCAAATGCACATTCGCGGAGCCCCAGGGGAAGCACATGTGTTAGAAAGGCAGGCTTCATTTAGCTGTTTCAACATGATGGCTGAAGGGTGCATAGATGGAGTTGCTCAGAAAAGATTACATCTCTTAGCTTCTGGCAAAGAAAAAAAAATACATAAAAAGATGGTGCTAAGGGCTAAGAGCTTTATTGAAATTCTACAGAAGACTTACAGGAACTGTGAGCTTCTGACTTGTTATCAGGTACCTGCATTTGGGCATCCTGACACTCTATAATTGAAATTCATTGCTCGACCTCTAGTCTATAAAAATGGTATGCTGTCATTAGCAGTGACTGCTTGCTGTATTCTCCTGTCACTCCTTAGGCCAGCTTAAACCATCTCAGATGAAATAGCCTATTTCATGTCAGACCTCGGAGTTTGCCACTATTAAAGTGGAAAGCTAAAGCAGTATTTAGCAATGTGGTAAAGACTAATGCAAGAGGATTGCTGAAGAAATAAGAGTTTTTCATTTTCAAAATTCAGTTAAAAATTAATGCTCTCACTCAGTACCATCTCCATTACACTGCTCCTGTCAAAATGAGAATTATTGCCTTTTTAATTGCCTTTTAATTTAACCTACTAGTGCCACACTCGCTACCTTACACTTGAAGAAGTATTTGAATGTTAGTTCAGCAATAAGACATGTTAATGTAAGAATTACAAGGTAATATTTCACAGTCATGATGTGAAGAATTGAAGCAATTATATGAAGACTTCAGCCAAAGATATAAATGAAAGAAAGGAAAATGTCATACTGCCCATATTTTTAAAATGCCTTTGTCAGGGAAAATCCTGAGTTAGTGTGGTTAATACTTCCTTTGACCTGGGAATGACTATCATTTTCTATCAAGAGTTATATTTGGTCAGATGACTGTTGCTTTCCTGTAAACTGACAGTGGAAAGAAAGGCATCTAGCTACGGATAGAGGTGGAACAGTCTGACAGCTGATACCTAGCAGAGCTGAATTATCTCAGATCACCAAAAAGCAAACCATGAATGAGGACTGAACTTTATGGTGGTTTAGGAAGCTGTGTTAGATAGCTTTAGAATTTGACATTCCAAGGAAGAGTGTGCCACAATCTGGGAATTTCTTTCCTTATATTAGCATGTGGGCATGTCTGTGAGGCATTTTCGTGATTGTTGAGTGATGTGGGAGGGATGAACCAACTCAAGGAGGTCATGCTACCCACTACCCCAGGGAATAAAAGAAGCAGGCAGAGTCAGGCTTGGAGGGCTGTCTCAGCAGTTAAGAACACTTGCTCTTCTTCCAGAGGAGCCAGGTTCAATTCCTAGTACTCACATGACAGTTAACAACAGTCCAT
Source organism: Eospalax fontanierii (assembly GCA_035773235.1). Taxonomy (NCBI): domain Eukaryota; kingdom Metazoa; phylum Chordata; class Mammalia; order Rodentia; family Spalacidae; genus Eospalax; species Eospalax fontanierii. Next base: position 22,426,847 of record CM069552.1, read on the forward strand.
AGCTCCAGTTCAGGGGGATCTGACACCCTCTTCTGGCATTTTCAGGCATTGCACACCTGAGAAGCAAAATTGTTCATACACATAAAATAAAAATAATAAATAAAATTGTAAAATTATGTAAGCAGGCAGAGCACAGACTAGAGGTTCAAGCCAGTAGGCAGCTCCTCCTGTGTCCCAGATCCTGCGTCTGGGTTTCTGCCTGCCTTCCTCTGCGATGGACTACAAACTTTTCAGTAATATAAACCCTTTTCTCTGCAAGTTACTGTAGGTCAGTGCCTTATCCCAACAATAGTGAGTAACTAGATCACAAGGTAAATTACAAAATCATTGAAAAACTGCTCCTTCTTTTGGGACTCCATTTCACTTAAATTGCTGTGGAAGAATCTTGTAAAGTAAAAATAAATACAAACTTGTGAAAACATTTTGACAAAATAACGGCACAGTATTTAAGGGAAAAGGAAATGCAACTATTGAAGAGTCGCTTTTCCCCTTCCTCTCCCTTCCAATTACATAACTTTGTTTTAATGAGCCCAAAGAATTTTTTACATGTTCTTAGTGAAATCAAACAGTAGTCAGGTTGAACTCTGCAATAACCATAGTCATGACTTGGCTTCATCATTAGTGATGATGGCTGCCTTCCAATATCTTGCTCAGAATCTTGCATATAAATTGCATAGTTTGGGGAGAGCTGGAGAAATGGATTAGAGGTTCAGGGGACTAGTTGCTTTTGCAAAGGACTCAGGTTCAGTTCCCAGCACCCTCATTGTGGCTAACATAAAGGAATTGGACACATTTTTATGGTCTCTGCAGGCAATGCACATATGGGGTGCGCTGACCTACATACATGCAGGCAAATCACTCATCCCAAAAATATAAAAATAATTAAAATTTTTAAAATGCATTGTTTGGTGCTTTGGAGAAAGCTAATGACCTAAGGGCTTTTGCACTAGTGTGAGGACCTATGTTTAGATCCCCAGAACTTACATAATAGCAGATGGACTAGTGTATGCAAGAAGTGACATTATGGGGACAGGGCCTCTGTTTAATTTATTGTTAAATATTTGCAGCTTAGATATAATGATAAAGTTCCTAATCCATCTCAGTGTTCCTAGTGTCCACTATAGCACTGTACCAGAATAGTATCTCAGTGAGTATGCAGAGGAAAGCAAGAGATGAAGGTAGAAGGAGAAGACCGTCATCTCCACATCTGACCATCATCTGTGTGTTACAGCTTTCCCTGATGGGCCACCCCAGCCAGTCTCCTGGGCAGGTGCCTCTAATAATCTAGTCTGTGCCCACCATTTCTTTTCCTATTTTCCTCAGAATTCTGACCTTTACAGTGTTCTTTAGATTTCTAAACAAATTAATTCAGAAGCCATAATGATAGGAATCAGAACCCCTGTATTTTGAAGTTCATCCCTATGTGTATTTAAGGTATTGAATTGATAATATTAATTGTAATATTAAATTAGTAAATATATTAAAATGTAAGTATACTTCGATTTGATGTGGTATAAAGATTAAGAATAAATCTCATAAATAAAATAGGTGTTGCTTCTCCTCCAGGGGAATATACCAGTCATAAATAACAATTTTTATTGTGTTTTTTGGATGGGTGAATAAAGATGCAATTAAATTATATAAAGGAATATTTGTGTGCTACAGTTTCCTCTAACAAGGCTGAGGTTAAAAAAAATACAGAACTATTTTCCCCCTTTCTCCCTTGATAATACCAGTCTCCTGATGACCCATGTCTCCTGAGGTCCTTCTTTCCCTTTATCCACATAGTTCCTCTTATAACCCCCCCTCCTTCCATTTAAATACCCCCTTTTATCTATTTCTTCCTTAGTAACACCTGTCTCCTATTATTCTTCTATCTCAGATTCTTTATTTCCCTTTACCTCACTGGCTCCTTTCAATTTTCCTGGTTCCTTCAGTTACATAAGAATATACAGTCACGTATAAGGCTTTGATGCAAGAATCCACAAATGAGAGAGAACATGAGCTAGTCTTCCTAAGTGAGGGACTCCGAGTAGGCTCAATAGACCTCAGTGGATGAATCTGCACTGAGGTCACATGGGGACACTAACATGACACAGTAGACCTTAACACAGATGACAGAATATATGGATTCCAGTTAGAGCGTTATGCCAGTGAGAAAAGGGATAAAAAGATGATTAAGACTGACTGAGGTGCTTTGTATGAAACACACAATGATTCAATTAAAATATATATTCAAAAGAATAAGCACCTACAAAACAGCTTTTTGTAAGTTGGTGAGTCCTTAGCTTTCTGAAAGTAGATTATGAGTCCTCTCCCAGGGCAGAAAAGATGTCAGGTATATAATTCCGTCTTCCGTGTGTTTCTCCTTTTGTGCGAGGGGGTCTTGTTAGTCAGATCTTACTGTGCAACCCAGACCACTCTTGTTCTTATGATCCTTTTGCCTCAGCATCCCAAGTGCTGGGATTACAGATGTGGGTCAATATTCTCAGCAATAGCATATTTCTTTTGTTTATTCTCTTACACTCTTGGCTAAAATTGATCTCTAATGCAAGCAGCATATCCCATTTCAAAGTGAAAATAAGCCATTATTTAATCAAAAGTAGAAATTGTATGTAAGTCTTCTGTCTAGGGAAGACCCTGGTAAAACACATGCATCAGTGAAAGTTCATCAGGAAGAAATTGTATCTTCCACAGGGAATAAAGCATATGCTTTAAAAGGTGACTGCTGTCTCAATGAAAAGCATGTCAAGGAAGAATATAAGGTACAATGCTAGTCTCTCTTAGTATAGAAATTCTGCAGTCTTAAAAAGAATCACTAATGGTGATTATGGTTATTTATATTTTGGGAACAGAAGAGAAATCCCTGTCGTTAATCCTAACTGGAATGCTAGCCAGTTAAATATCTCACATAATTCACACATCAACAGTAGCCACACTATTGCCTAAATATAGATGTTAATAAACACATAGAATTTAAAATAATGAGGAAACTCAGAGTGATTCAGTAGAACAGTGCTTTCATAAAGAAATTAAACCATTATGAAAAAAAGAACAACCAGGCTTGTGATGTATATTAGTGGTAGAGCACTTGCCTAAAAAGTTCAAAGCCCTGGGTTCAAATTCTAGCACTGCAAACAGAAAATGAATATCATCAGAATATAAGCAATTGGCTTTAGTATCAAAATTATTTTAGTTTTCCCATAGACTAGGCATAGAGGTTCCTTTATGAATTTGAACAATAATGGCATAAATGAAATTAATGCAAATAAGTAATAATGATTTAGGTATTTCAATACCAGTCTGGTAGGTAGAAATGCAAATTAACAGTCAAAACATTGGAAGCAATAATGTGTGGAGAGATGATGAAAAATTCTATAGAAAGAGCATTTTGGACAAAAGACACACATTACTTTGAATGGAAAAATACAGTTTGGAATTCAGCCATTGACTGAAGGATTCACATGCCCAGCTCCTTCTCTCTAGTGTCCTAAGCAGAGAGAAAACCAAAATAATTCTACATAGGGAAAGAAAAGCAGAAAGAAGGGAAACTGGAAAAAGAAAATACAGGAAGAGAAGATTAAAAAAAGAAGAGAATAAATCTGAAAATGAAGAAAAATAAAGGGTTGGGAAGGAAGAGAAGTCAGGCAGACTTGGGGCTCCCTAACTCATGAGTCTCTATGTGCAATATATTTCGCTCTACTATTTTACACTCAGTTCTTTTGTAATTGTTAGCCAATAAACTTTGCTGTTAAAGAAAGGAAAAGGACAGGGACAGAAGGTGAAGGAATTGGCAGTTGGCCACTCCATGTGAAGTTCTGCCTTTCCTCAAGGGTCAGGGTCACCAGTTTTTAAGCCTCCGAGCTACCCCGAGTCAGGACTTCCTGGAGCACTGATACAGAACTACTATTTGAAGGAGCAGTGTCTCATTTATCTGATTTGTGTTCATGAAGTCATTTCATCATTTGCTAGAAGTAGAGGTCAGGTCTTATTGCCGAACACTCCAGAAGAAGAGAAAGGTCCTGAATGTGGCAGGCCCCCATACACATGCCCCTAGATGCTGAGGGATGAGGCAGGACAGATGAGAAAGAATCAAAGACTCAGAGCAACACAGAGCAAGTGGTATATAGTCTTCTGAAGTATTCATTCAATTCAATATAACAATGTAAAATCTTCAAAAGAAATCAGATGCACTAAGATTGTGATTAATTAAGATGGCTAGAATAAACATATTTTGTGAAACAGGGCCTCATGCATCCCAGGCTGTTCTGGAAATCACTATGCGGCCAAGGGTCACCTGGAATTTCCATTGCTCCTGCATTCCCATCCACAGTGCTGAATGATTGGTGTAGACCACAATGCATAGTTCATGTGGTGCTGGGGATCAAACTCAGTGCTTTATGGATGCTACATTCCTCTCCCTGATAAACTTTTGAATTCAGAGGGGAAAAAATGGAGCTATATCTTTTTTATTTGCATAGGATCCTGTTCTTAAAGCTCTTATACATTGAAATAGATAATTCATCGTATTTATAATGATATAAAAACTGGGCATGGTGGTACACAACTGTAATATCAGCATTAAGAAGGCAAGAGGATTTCAGGCCAGTTTTATGTATGTAATGAGCCAGCCAAAGTTGCATAGGAAAACACTGTCTCAAAATGAGAGAGAGAGAGAGAGAGGGAGAGAGAGAGTGCTTTAATGTTTTCTCCATAACAGGGAATGAGTATAAGCCTTCTGGTCACCAGCATCATTTGCTGACAAAGATGAGCTGTAAGAAAATGCTGGTGGCCGTGGCAGTGGTGATACTTGTGATAATTAAATAGAAAACTTGGCCCTTGTGTACAGGCTGTCAACAGCGTCAGTACAGTAATAACTGTTCTAGGTGTGGGTATCATGCTATCGCCACCCAGTCCTGGTGTGTAGTTGATAATCTATAACGTGCATGAGAAATGGAATCTTGCCTTATTCCGTCTCATCCGTTTAGAAAGTGATAGGTCTGTTGTAAAAAACTAAGCCTATCTGACTCAGAGACCACACTCTTCCGTCTCCCACGCTGTCTGCTGAGGGAGTGTGCCTCTACAGATGACTAATTTCTGAGCTTTTTTTTTTTTTTTGGCTCCTGATTTCCTGTGTCGTGTTACATTGGTGAGTCCCACCGACACACATTTGCCTTTGTCAGCTCTGCTCAAAAGCCATTTTACAGTATGGTTTTCAAGCTTCTACGTAGTTTGTAGGTTGTATTCTTTCATGTAGACAACTTGTCATATTTTCGGTTTTCTCAAAAATTTCAGTTCAGAAGCAAATCTGGTTGATTTTGATTCCTCTTTTCATTGACAATGTATATGAGATTACAGGATTGTACTGGGACCCCCAGCACTACGCATCTTGTGTGTGTAAATTTGTTATTGAATTTTTTGTGTATTTCATACAGAGCATCTCAATCACCTTTATACCTCTTTCCTCATTGGCCCGTTTCTACCCTGCCCCTGGTACAGGATTTCATGCATATTTCTCGATATATTGTTATGTTATTTGAACCCATACATCTTTCTCCAGGCGTTTGTCATGGTGATGAGAACGTAGGATACATATAACCTATGATACAGATTGAAAGAAAAAAAAAAAAAAAGAAAACTGAAGGTTGACAAGAATCCCCTTTCTGAACAAAAAGATAGTCAGAAAGAATTCCCTGACAACAAAAGACCAAAGTGAAGGGAATTTGTTAGCTAATTTGTTTAGGTAACCTATTTTGCATTAAAATTCTTTAAACTGATCAAATATTCTAAATACCTGTACAATTGTCAAATGTATAAAATGGAAAATTTAATGAAATCCACAGGCTGCTATTTCAACTGTTTGAGATATGAAGACATTTCCTGTTGTCTCTTCATCACGCTACAAATATTCTCTACTCCTTGAAAGGACTAGAGTAGCAGTATGTAATACATACACAGAATATCACATGACTGTACTTGAGAAATGGCCATAATATTCATAACCTTCTGGAAGAATGTAGTAATAACACAGCAGGAATCATAGAGACAAAGTAAGCGAAGCCCTGCTTCAATAGAAGGTGTCTTTTTAATATGAACTAGAAAGTGTGTGGCAATCTCAGTTAGATCACAATCCACAGTATATCTGCACTCCAATCTCTGCTACAATTTCTTCTCTAAAATTGGAATAAGGATAGGGAATAACTTACAAATGCATAAAGTAAAACATTCTAAAAGAAAATGATATAACAAACACATGATTGAGAATCAACAGACTTCTCTAAAATCTCAATGATAGTAGAAAACTGATAACCATGAAAATTATTTCTATAATCCCTGCTTCAAGCATATATTGACTTCCTAGCTAGAAAATAGATATTCAAAAGTGCTAAATTTATGGGTAACTTCTGACTTATCCATGATAAAATTTCAATGAACCAATGAGTGCTACCTAAAAGCATTGGTGTCCAAATCTGCCTGTAAAATTGTAAGAACAGCAGCAGTCAGTGTTCTAAGTCAGATAATTCTCCAGCATTATCATTTCATTAAATGGTGTGATGCAATTAAATTGTACTGGTTTTTATAGAGATTAGAAAACTGCAACATGTAGGGCTAGGATATTAACTAATCACTTAGCAAGACATAGAAACAAAAGTTATTTCCGCTCTAATATGAATGAATTGTAGAAGGAAACACTGAAGAAAAGCTGTCACACACATTTCCTTCTATAGTTCATCTAACACTTATGGTGACTGTATACAAAAACTCATCTTCATTTTACTGGAAAAGACATTGTGGGTTACAGATTTATGGATCATTTTTTCTGTAGCATATGAACCTTGGGTAAATGCTTAAAATTGTATTCCAAGAGACAGCTCTTTGTGGTCAAAAATATCAGCCTTACTTCACTATCAAAATCAATTTCCTTTGAAAATAGCATCCTTCTTTCTACTGCTGGATATGTGTGTGCATGTGAGTGTTTGCCCATAGATGTGTAGGTGCCCTTGGAGACCAGAAGAGAGTGTCACATCCCCATGGAACTGAAATTACAGGGGATCATGATCCACCTGATGCGTGTGCTTGGCATTGAACTCTGGTCTTCTGGAAGAGAAGCACATGCCCGTTACTGCCGAGCCATCTCTCTAGCACCCACTCTCATTTTTTTATAGGAAAGAAATAAAGGTTGGCTTGACTGTCTTTTTAAATTTTTTCTTTCTAACCAACATCTCCGTCATGTGTATTTTCAAAAGGATGCTATTCTTGTGGATCTTTTAAATTTCTGAAAAGTGGGACTGTGGTGTTGGCAATCTATTCTCCTCATCACCATCAAAAACTTCAGACTCTCCTATTTTCTGTAGCTTTTATCTTTATCCAACTTCTCCCACAGATGCCAGTTGCATAAGCAGTATCTATTGCCATTGCTCAGCAAATTCCTCCTCAAGTTTATGGCCTCAAGTACTTTCCATGTTTCTTACTTATGGTCAATTTTGTAGGAACCATAATGTTGAATCCAATCCAGAAATATGTTCTTCCACCCCCTTATACGTCTGTGCTTGAAGAAAACTTGCAACAGTGATACATTGCCCGTATGTTGGAGTTTCTTTTGGCAGGCAAGATACAGATAACTTTATTGGAGGCATAAAGCTTTATTGAGCTTCCTCCCCAGAAAAGCAGCCACATCTCTTCCTTCAGACAATTGCAAGCATCTTATTTTAACTCTCTTTTCAAAAATATTAAAAGCAGAATTAAATAAATCTAATTTATGAGACTAGTAGAGCTTTGGAACTGGAGGGGAGACCTAGCAGTTAAGAGCACGGCTATTCTTACAGAAGACCAGAGTTGGAATCCCAGCACCCAAAAGGTGGCTAACAACCATCTCTAAGTCCAGTTCCAGGGGATCCAGCGCCATCTTCTGTCCTCTGGAGGCACTGCAAGACATGGGTTCACTTACGCACATGCAGGTGTAAAACTCATACACATTAAAGAAAAGAAAAGAATAGCAGCCTTCATCCCTTGAGAGAGCTTAGGGCTAGTGTAAGACACCACAGATATGACTAATAAATGACAAACAGATGGTGATAGTATATTGGCTCTCACTGTATTTTAAACTACAGATTCTCTCCCATATGTACAAATATTTTACATGACCCTCAGAATTCAGTTGAACACATTCATGCATTAAATTCTATCATATTGATATTCCAGTGTATAGAATATCAGGACAAAGATCTTGGCTTTTACACCTCCCCCAAAGCTAAGCTAATTTGCCAATGAAAGAGATGAATAGAGTAAGAATCAGAGAAAGGGGATTTATTCATTGTGGCTGCAACGTGAAGAATAAATAAATGGAATGGTGACCCCAAGTCAGTCTTTGTGTACTCTCACATGGTTTTGGTTCAGATAGAGAAAGATCTGAGGCTGAGGGTTCAAGAGGCATACAAAATTAAGACATGCTCCTCAAGGTGTGTTCTCATCCCTCCTTGTCTCCGTTTGGTTTTGCAATATAGTCCCAGGAAGATCTTACTTTCTGAGGAGATAAGACAGGTCTCAGGAGATGATTATTTCTTCTCTAAGGTACAGCCTCATCTTCATGGTCAAGGGCCTCTATCTGGGGTAGAGTTCTATGCTGTGATGTTTCAGTGTTCCCAGGATTCATGGTAACTCAAGAGGAAAATTTAAAAGCAATGACTTAACTCAGTACCAGCAGCAAAAGGAATGAAGATAGAGAAACACAAAGCGAAGGCAGAAATGTCAGACTCTATCCAGCTCTTAGTGACCATGTGAGCTCCAGCGAGCAGTTGGCACTTTTTAGCAAAGGTTGTTTCTAAGTGTTGGCTTCATCAGCATCAGTGGCTATTGCTACTCTGTCAATGCTATGTCTTATAATATGGATATTTCATTCCTATGTCCAGTCTTGAAGCACCTAGGAGAGCAAATTAATCTTGATGTTAGAGCAGGTTTGTTGTTTGAGGGGAAACTCCCAGAAAATGAATATATCTCCCTCTCTCCCTTCCTCTCTCTCTCTCTCTCTCTCTCTCTCTCTCTCTCTTCTTTTCTCTCTCTCTCATGCATTTGTGTTTATCTTAAGTTTGCAGGTCGCTGTGTTCTCTTTAGTATAGAATACATTTCTAGAGATTATCTTTTGCTTGCTTCTTAATCAAACCTAATTGACAATGCTGCTTTCATTGTAACAGCCATGGCCGAAGATGAATTATTCTATGTGCTTTTTAACAGCATACCATGCATAAAGAAATTTTCACCTTCAAAACTCAAGAAGGAAAGAGCATAATAAACGTTGGTTTTATGGCATGTAGTTACATACTCTTCATCATTTTCATCCTCTGCTGTGGAGTGGATATATTTCTACATATTAGTCATTTTCATGTAGAAGGTCAAATTGTGTTAATAGAATTATTTAATTATTTGACCCTTGCTCATTCTTGAGAAATTTGTAGTTATTTTGAAGCATGCATGGGATTGTATTATACTGGTTTTCCCCCAAAAGGAGGACATCTCAAATTTAAATTTAAATTTCAGATTTAAAAGTTATATTTAATGTAAATATATACTAACTTTGTTTGCATGTGACCTACTTATAATAACAATGCCACTAATTTCTTATCTGAAATTCATATTTAACTTGACATCTTATATATTTATTAGCTGAAGGTGGCAACTCATAATAACTTATTTCTTGATTTTTACCTCCTCAGATTGTAATCTGAAAAAAATGAAACAATTTAAATATTTTTTTAATTCAACATCTATTAGTTTACATTAAGTCAATCAGAACAACCTTCCATTCTCTGGAAATATGTTTTTCAATGGATTGTGCTTTATTCTTCCACTTATCTGAAAAAAATAAAAGGGTTTCTTACTTATAAGAATAAAGAGGAATTCCATGTGTGTACCTAAAGTTACTTAAAAAATTGAATGTCTGACAGTAAAAATCACACCTTGGAAGGATCCTTACCCAGACAGTATTGGAGAACTTCCTTTGGGTGGTGGCTATTTCACCTGCTTGAGTAAAGCTGTTTTTCCCCCTTTGACTCTACTGGAGTTTCAAGTTCCTGAGCTTACATACTTATTCCACCTGTGATGATATTCCTAACCCTGTGGACACTGGACTTAGATCTTTCTGATAGAGAAGTTTAAGAGAACACAGAAGACAAACATGCAGCGGCTCCCCCATGACACCAAGAACGTAGAGAAGGTCTTCCCCTTTGCCATTCTCCACCCTGCAACCTTGAGGGAACTAGTAGAAGTTTTATCAGTTCATGGAAAATCAAATCCTGGCTGCCTCATTTTCAGTTTATCTTAGAAGGTCAAGCACTTAGAATGTCAAGCCTAAAAACAAAGTTGGTGGTTTATACTCAGTGATTAGATTTGAGTAAGCAGCACAGAATCAATATCTTAGAAATAGGAATCTTTCATACTGTCCTTATCAAATAAAGATGAGAGAAAGACTGAGAACTGGAACACTAAATGCAGTATCGTAATTTCATGAAGACAGTTTACAGCAGGGAGCTGCCAACATCTGTTTCCCTTTGTTTGGTTGGTTATGTTAGTATTGTTAATATTGTTGTTGCTTTGTTTTGTTTTTCAATAATTTACATCAGAGAACTGTAATTTAACTATGGAGCTTAGTTTGCCCCTAAGATGGCTAAGATACTTGAAGACACAGATTGATAGACTAACTAACAGAAGTTGCTTGATTATGAGTCAACTGCGAACCAGGATGAGAATTAAGACCTGTTTCTCTGTCTGCATGTTCTGTGAAAGAGGCTTCTAACTTTTTCTCTTTGTTATTCAATTGTTTAAATAGGTAAAATCAAACAGCTATGGTAGTTAAGTGAAATAATATTTGTTAAAATTTCTAGATCAATGTATTCTCTCTCTCCCCTCCCCTCTCTCTCTCTGTGTTTGTGTGCACGTGTGCAAGTGTGTGTGTGTGTGTGTGAAACATTCTGTAAAGGATGAATAAGGAATTAAAACTTCAATGATTGGGGAGCCATTAAAATACTACAGGTCCAGAGCTTCATTACAAATTATCTTGCACTCTCTTTATTCCACTTTGACAGGTATTCACTTCCAACCTCTGTATATGACATACCACCCTGTGACTTTAGTTACCTAAGATGTCAGGATCCTCTTTTTGAGGATTCTTAGTCTTGGTAATAAAATAACTTACAAATGGACTCAAGGAAGGTGAGAAGCCATTTTACAACAACTTAAAACAGAAGCTACAAGTCAGGCAAGTTGCAAACCATGGCAGTGGCCAGGAAGAAGGACAGAGAGAAGAAGAAGAGAGAAATTCATACTTTTTTTGAATAAATATACAAGAAAGCAGTGTGTTCTGCTGTGAAACTGTGTAGAAAAATTGGAGGAGTCAGAGAAAGTGTGGGAATGTCAAGACTGTCAGAAAACGAGACAGGTTACTAAGAAAGGGGAAACACTCTCCAAGTAAAAGTGGGAACCCCAGATGTTTGGGTTCCCAGGCACATGGCCCTTTATAGGACATTTACACAGCACCAGGGTCTCTCAGATTTGTCAGTCTTGGGATTTCCTTGTGTATTCTCTGTTCTTTAGATGAAGCCTTAGGGATTAAGGGTTTCCCCTCCTCCTCCTCACCTAGCCTGAACATGCTATGCTTATTGTATGAAGCCTGGGAGGGGAAGACTCCAGTGTTCCTGTGCAAACTGGCTGGAGTGTGTTTTGTTTGGTGAATGAAACCCAGGTTGGGAATGTTTCGAGCTCTTTTCAGCCAAATTGATTTCTTTCGATTGTTAATCTTGATGGAGTTGATGGAGATCCTTTCAGTCTCTACTATTCTGGCACACTAACCCTTTGGGAATATAAAAACTCCCCCAGACCATCCTTACTGCCACCAACACAAAACTAAGCAAAACTTCAGATAACCTCTCCAAACTACAGTAAGGTTTTCACAATTTGCTAAAGCTCACCAATCTGATGGATACATCAGTGATTTTGAGCAGTGTCTTGATTAATGACTTTCTTTGTTTTGTTACAAAAAAAAATTTTATGAAGCTGTCCCCATGTTGGAGTATGAACTTTTTAATGACTATCTTTATTGAATTTATTCACATTTCATTAAAAATATATTAATAATCTTTTTATTTCTTCTCCCACCCAGATCCTCCCATAGCCCTCTGCTCCAGACCTCATGTATTCTGTCATATTTGTTAAGGCCTATGGTGTCTAGTTAGTATACTAAGCTTTCCCTTTGTACAGATTCAGTCACTGGGTCTAGTCAGCCTATTTAGAGTCTTTTGCTTAAAGATCAACTCTCCCTCAGCCAGCAGATAATTGCTTACACATAGAGAATAAAATGATTGTGTGAGAGGTTCCCAAATCTAAATGACAAATTTGCAGTGGAATCTCTACACCTATGGTCCGTGGAACATAGTGTAACAAGGGGTAGAGAGAATACTAGTGCATTTCCTAGCTCTCATCAATGAGGCTCCCTCTTGCAACAGAGGACCAGGAACACAAAAGGACACAAACATACAAAGCATAGAGTTTAAGAGTCTGCAGAGTGTGGGACCTTTGACAGGACTCCTATATTAAACTTCACCCACCCAGCATTCAGGGACCCTTGAAGAAGAGGAATGGAAAGATTTTAAAAGCCAGGGGAAGAGATGACCATATGGAAACAAATGACCATATGGAAACAAAGTCTTACAGGCTCCTGGGACCTAGCTCATATGAACCTACAGCAATGGTGTCAACAAACACAAGAACCATACAAAACTTAAGCAGACAAAAACCCAGAACAGACCTGGGTACATGGGCAGCAGGCCCCAACTTTAGCTGGAGCATGGAATTGTGGGTAACCTAAATATCTGTGGTCACTATGAGGTGAAATCTCTCTTTCTTTCTTTCTTTCTTTCTTTCTTTCTTTCTTTCTTTCTTTCTTTCTTTCTTTCTTTCTTTCTTCCATGCATGGAATCTTATGTTATTGTAATATCCAGTTTTTCTATTCTTCATTTACATTTTACAGGTTGATTCTCTTTTATTTTGAGAAAATAACTAACAAAGTCCCAGTATTACTCAATATAACTGGAAACTGATTTGGTGAAGACTCCTTAAGAAATATGATAGAAAATCTGAGTTGACAATAAGGTCCCTCTGGACACAATTAGGAAGATCTTTGCTTGTTTCTTTAGTGCAGACACCCAGATAAAAATTAAGTGCTATACATGCACCTATAGAAAAATGAGTCATGCTGACTTAATCAGTTTAAGAATTGAACTGGAGTAGAAAATTAATATCTCAAAACGCCTGTACCACAAAGCCCTGAGTTTGTTTGAAATTTTCAAATCCTTCCAACGTTCTGCAGTTGTGAGTGCCTTTCACTAATGATGTTTTATTGCCAAATATGCCATATGCTGATCATGAACAACCGCTTTTAAGGAAAGAATTCAGTGGCAACAGAAACCATTTAAATCCTTTTATCCAGAAACTCCTCATTGCCACACAGCTGACACTGAGACATGTCCTGGAATTCCCTTCTGAAGTGAAGAAATTGTTTTGATAAATCTTAAAATCAGAGTAACTTTTGAGATTCCACTGGCTATTTTTCTCAGAATCCAGTTCAATGTAAGCTGTGTATGACTTTCATGACCCCCCCCCAAAAAAATCAGATGAAATAAAACAAAATATCATACAACAAATTTTTTCATCCTATTTTGCTAACCTCAAATATCACACAATCTAAAACTGCTTTTAACTCTGATCTTAAATGTATATTTTTAAGCCTTAACAAATCTTTACTGTAGGAAGAATACACCTCACATGACATCTAAGTTCAGTGTTATTGAGTGATATATTCACATCGCCTCTAAGCAAATGGCTCTAAAGACAGTCTCTGAAGCTTTTTTGGTGAACTTGACTACAGCTTTATGGTGACCTGCCTAATATATTTCTTCTTACTCTCGACCTCAGGTAACCAAAACCACTGTATAATTTGAGCCATTTTAGATTACACATATATGTAGAATCGTAAAGTGTCTGTGCTCTTGGGATTGGCTTGTTTCCCTTATGTGATATGTCTGTGAGGATTATCTGTATTGCCACATACTATAGATGTCCTAGATTTTTGGGGGAGAGGGATATTTCTGTTATATAATGTGCACCATTTTCTTTATCCATTTACCTGTCAATGGAACTTGGTTATTCTGAAAATAATAATAATGGTTATTAATGAAAATTGCAGCAATGAACACAAGTGTCAATGCTTCTGAAAGAGTCTGATGAACAGTCTTTGTGATAAACATATAGAAATGGCTTTAGGTTATACAGTAGCTTAGTTTTCATTTTTCAGGTAATTTCATGGTGCTTCCTACTTTTCTATGCTGCCTTGCTAATAAGAGTGTGCAAGACCTGTTCAATTTTTTTCACGTTCTTGACAACTTGTTCATGTTATTGAGAGTTTCCATCCAATTAGATATCAGTTAAGTTCATACTTGCTTTAACTCTATGCTGAAGATTAGCGATGTGGACTATTTTTATGCTGGTTGGCTGTGTTTATGGAACCTGTGGAGATGTTTCTATTTAAGTTTTAGCTCACTTTTTCATTGTGATTTGATTTTTGAAACCATTCAGTTGGAGTCATGATTACTCCATGTGGATTCCTTATCAGATATGTGGTTTGCAAATATATTCTCCCGCTTGCTATGTGGTATTCAGTTTCTCATCACTATAGAAAGAGTACCCAGAGCAAATTGCAAAGGAAAGGCTCAGTTAGCATGGCTCAAAATACAGGACTTTCCAGTCCAATACCAATTGGCACCATTGCTTTGGATTTTAACTAAGGCAGCACAACTATGGTAGGAACACATAATCACCCATAACTGCCCAGCTGGTGGTCAGGAAGCAAAACAGAGAGGCGGAGTGGGCTAGTTTCCTATAAACTCTGTTGAGGCAATGCGTATAGAGACATGCAGACCTCACACTAGGTCTCATCTCTTAAAGGTTTAAAAGTTCTCCTCCATACCATGGCACCAGTGGGACACCCCTGTAACACCTGGAAGAAAGGGAGAAATTCAGCATCCAAACTATAGTGTCCTGTTGTACTCTTCCCTCTGCTAACAAGTTCTCTGTATAGGAAGAGGTTTTAATGGAATTCTGCTTAATTTTTAGTTTTGCTCCATATGATGTTAAATTATTTCTATGTTCATTGCTATAAATGGTTATGCCTGTATTTGCATCCTTGGAGTTTTACGACCTCAGGGCACAGGCTTAAGGTTTTATGCAGATGATTTGTTACATGCAATTAAATGAAAGCTCAACTTAGAGTATACATCCTTCAGTATGTGTTATGTCACATTCCACTTGGTGTCACATCCATTAAGTTTGTTGTTGAACTTAGTTTGCTAGGATTTTCTTCAGGATTTTGGCATCTATCATCACCAGAGATGTAGCTTGTGTTTTGAGTGGCTTGAGTTTTTGTTTGTCCTCTTTCTCTGGCTTTGGTATAAGGATATGTTAGATTTAGAATGTGTTTGAAAACTGTCCCTCCTCTTTAACTTTTGGAAGAAGTTGAGAAGTATTATCTTTATAACTGTTTAATTGATATTTGTAACTTGCCATTAAAACCTCCTCCTAGTCTTTTTAGGGGGGAGGCAGGGAGTTATTTTTTGAAAGTTTTAAAATGCATGTGATATACATAAATACATGCAGGCAGAACACTCATGCATATAAAATGCTGTAAAATGGGGATACTCTGAAATTCATAATAGAGGGGGAAGGTGAAATGAAGAAGGGCCGGACAGGAGGAGGTCTGAATTAGTCAAAATACATTGTTGAAATCACGAACCAATAGTGAAATAAAATAAAATTTGGATAAATGATTAAAAATATGAAATAACAAATTAATGTAGAAAACACAGCAAGAAAGTTAAACTATTTTATTAGATTTGAAAGTGAATCTAGGTGTGTTCAGAATGGGGCTCTTCACCCATGCAGCTCAAATCCCATTGTAATCCTCTTGAGTCAGAGTGTGATTCTTTTTATTTTTATAAGACCTTGTATTTAGCATTAATGTCTTCCTTTTCCTGGGGCAGCCACCTTTCCCTGGCATGTTATTATGAAGTAACCTCAACTCCTGACTCAAATGTCAGAAAATAATCCAAGTAGAACAAATTTCATGATAAAAGCAGATTGTGCAATATTTGTCTTTACAGAAAGAAACTAAATACTTGACACATATTTGGCCTGGTTTATATATGCTTTCACTGCTGCTAGGACTTTCTTTTATATTATGGCTGAACAATATTCATTTATATATGCAAATATGACATTTTCTTATATATTTGACCACCTATGAGTACTTAGGTTGATGACAAGTCTTAGCTATTTACTAATGTTACAGTGAAATCGGGAATGCACATAGTTTTCAAGGTTCAAATCCCATTATCATTGAATATAAACTCACAAGCTGTAATTCTACTTTTATTTTTCAGATTTTTTCATAATGTTTTGTATAATCATGCTATCAATTTATATTCCCACAAATATTGTGCAAATTTCTATTTTTCCATTTCCATCTTCTCCTTGCCAATATTATCAATTTATAGCTTTAAATATACAGGATTTCTTGCTTCTTCATTAAATTTATTTCTCATCATTTTATCTTTCCTGATTCATTGTAAGCATAAACAATTCCTCAATTTATTTCATATGTAAGTCACCATTAGTACATAGGAACACACTGATTTTTGTGTGTTAATTTTGTAACATGTGGCTTCAATTAAGTAGTTTAATTTAACAAGTTTCAGGTAGAGGCTTTAAGATATTCTGTATACAAGAATATGTCATCTCAGAGTATATGAAAACTGATGGGAGAGTACCAGAAGGGTGCAGATGGTGGGGGAGGTCTAAATATGATCAAAACACGCTGTTATAAATTGGCAAAAATCAATAATTTTTAAAGGAACATCATTTTTAAAGCAAAAAATTAATTCCTTTTATTTAACAGATTTATTGAGGCATAATTCATCTGAAATAAACAGGAACATTTACACAACTAATTTGATTAAGTTTTGATGCACGACTATAGTTAGATAAAGAATATAATGAATAAGAAGTATTCTCTATAGATTCATGTATTTGAACATTTGGTACCCAGTTGATGGAGTGTTTAGGGAAGTCATGGGACCTTTAGGAGATGGAGTCTTCCTGAAGGATTTCACTGGGGGTAGACTTTATAGGTTATAGTTCACTCTAATTCTTATTCTTGCTCTTTAGTGTGTCCTACCTAATCTCAATTCATCCATCCATCCTTTACTCATCTATCCATCCATGTATCTGTTCATGAATCCATTCATCCAGTTATGTTCCCATCCATCCATATACCCATTTGTCCCCATCTACTCATCTTTTTATCTGTCCATCTATTTCTTCATTCATCTGTCCATCTATCCACCCACCTGTCTATCCACGTATCCTTGGACTATATACAGAAACCCTCCATGTACTCTTTGCTGAGCAAGCCTCAAAGCTCCCAGTCTGTCCTCTTATCAATTTGACTTCCTGCAGAAGTCATTGATGACTACCAACTTACACCAGCCTGCAAAAACCTCTAGTCACTTTCTAAGTAATACTTTTTATTCTGTGGACAAAATGTAATCTTTCTGCTTCCTGCTCCTCCATCCATGCCTTCCCGACTGTGGGCAAATGGATATCCCTGAAGAACTGTAAGCTAAAATAAACCCCTAATTCCTTAAAAAAAAAAAAAAGAAAAGAAAAGAAAAAAAGTGCATGTCATCTGTAGAGAAAAAAAAAATCCTGATGTAGATGCAAGTGAATTCAGGAATCTTTGGGTAAGATGTTATTCCACAGAAGAAATCTCAGAAGTCAAAACTATATATATATATATATATATATATATATATATATATATATAATGAGTAATTTGGCCAACAAAGGCATGGTGGCCTATAATCCTGTATTCTGTAATCCTAGGATTCAGGATTCTGAAACAGAAAGATCCAGTTTGAAGCCAGACTGGGCTATGCAGCAAACTCTTTCTAAGAAAAATCAAACAAATAAACACATACAAAAAATAAATATTAAACAACAAAAAAATGTACCACTATGTTTCCATATAAGATAATTTAAATTCAGTATTAAGCAAAGATTCATTAATTATCTTATTATTTACAAGATGCAAAACTAGTCCATTCCCATAGCATATATTCTGAAATTTGAGATTTAGAAACATGTTGCATTTACTATTACTGAAATATGTCATATCCGATGAAAATTTCCTGTTATTACAACAAGGTTATTCCTGACTGAAATTCAAAGGGCCCCTAACCTAAACTTTGAGTTTAGAAATAAGGAAGAATGGATATTTCTAGAAGGAAATGTTTCTAGGAAGGCTATGTACACACATGTTTTGATGAATTAGCAAACGATTATAACCACAGTAGAAAAAAATAAATGTCAAGCATTATGTAACAGGGACTGGTAAACTGTGAATTCTAATGTTCAAAGCATGTTTACTGTTAAATGTACAGGTAGATGTTTTTTGATTTAGGAATGAGTCATGTCCTGACAAACGAAGAACATCACCAGTCAAAAAGCATCAAATATTCCTCACCTATAAGAACCATAGCTTAGCCACCCAATGAGCCAGTTCAGCTGTGGAGTATCACGTTTTACACTTGTAGTATCTGATGGCTAGGATGAACAGCCTGCAGCTGCTGTCCAGAAGCTCAAGACAATGTGGTAGGTCAGGCCTTCTCAGAAATTCAAACATCTAGTTTCAAATTCTGGAGTTCAGTTTTTCCCAGATGCACAGTTCTTTCACATCACTTTGAAGGTGGAGCACTCTTAGTAAAGTCATCTTGCACTAGATATGATTTGTATTATTTCAACATACTTTGAGACTCAGGTTTACCTAAGGCTAGAATATGACCAGTAAGAGTTCCCATGGGTTAATGATTTGACATTTGCGCAGGAACAGCATATATATGAACGGACACTGGTGTAAACATGCAAATATTTATTTTCATGTGACAGAAACTTTACCTCATCTAGTTTATTTGCAATTCAGTGTTCCACTTCATTAGCCAATTCTCTCCAAATATTTCATATCAAACAACATCATTGTGCATGTGTGACATTGCTGAAGATCTCTCTCTCTCTCTCTCTCTCTCACACACACACACACACACACTCCAAAAAAATATATAGAAGACATAGTTCATGCGCCTTTCTACATAACATCTTACTTGAAAACCTGTCTGCCTCCTTTTTCTTCTATGTTTTTATTATGCAAGTTAGTCTTACATTTTTCTTCTGGAATTTTATTCCTCTTATTGCACAAATCAGCTCAACATTTCCCATGTTTATTAAAGAGAATGCCTTATTCCATTCACAATTTAAAAGCTTTTAAGTGTGGTCCAACCAATACCTAGAAGATAAGAACTTCCTATGTGATCAGGAAAGTAAAGACCTCTATCTTCCATGATCGTCACACTGTAAAGTCATAATTTAAAATGATAAATAAATGTTCTCCTTGACACACCTTCAAAACAAGATGATGTATTTCAGGGCTGAAAGTGGTCTTGCCAATTTAGTTTTCACCAAATACCTTGGAGTTGAATAAAGAAACCTCAGTCCATTGACACTATATTTCAAATTTATTCCAACAGTGTTTTATGTGAGTGACTAGCCTATGCCTTAATCACACTCTAGATTCAGCTAATAGGCAATACTGAATTGCAGAATGTGTGATTGATAAATGAGTGGTGTCCAATGAGAATAGTGTTGGGAGCTTCGGGTTCCTGAGTGTTTAATAGCACATGTTTATTTGAATGTTCCCATTGTCTCTATCAACAAGTAAGCCCACATCGTTAAAATAAAACAGATATTACAAATAGGTGGTACTAGGACCACACCAATTTGACCCTTGTCTTATAATTAGAATATATGTGTGGTTGTGTGTATGTGTGTGTGTGTGTGTGTGTGTGTGTGTTTTCCAAGGGCCAAAGCAGATCCTGTTATCATTATCAAAGAAAAGATAGTTAATGGTGAGATATTTTCCAATAATTAACTGTCTTCTCTCCTCTGTCCCTTTCTTCTTCTCTCCTTTCTTCTTTCATTTCTTCTTTTTCTACTCCTCCTTCATTCACTCTTCCTTTAAGTCCTTCATCCCTTCATCCCTTCCTTAATTCCTTACTTCCTTCTTTTCTTCCATTTTTCCTTTCTCCCTTTCAATTTTCTTTTTTCCAGATTTTTTGAAGAAATTTTTCTTTTTATTTACTAGCCTTATAGTATTTCATTTAAGTCATAAAACTACAGAAAATAGTAACACATTTTAAAGAAACTCAGTACATTATGGGCATTCAGATAACAAACTGAAGAGCCAGAGAAGACTCCTGCTGTGACGCTCAGTCCTTGTTTGGGTCCATTTGTTCTATGCCTTGAGTAAAGGGGCCAGGTGAGTGTTGGATAAATCTACAGTTACTCTCTTTACCTCGAGGGGCATGCCTCCAAATGTGATCGACAGTCAACTAACCAATGACTTAAGGGGAGAGGTCTAGAGGGAAAGAAAGGAAAGCTGGGAAGGAGAGGTGGGCGGAACACCAGGGGCTCCATCTTGGGTGTGTGTGCCAGAGCTTCAGGGGACTTCTGATCAAAATGCTGGCTCTGCCATATGAAATGTCTGTCTCCCACCTCGGGGATGAATTCTTCTTAAGTAACCCAGAATAAATTAATTTCTCTAAGTGAGCATTCTCTGTCTGCTCAATCAGTTCAAACCTAGGGGGTGGGAGTGGGGCTGAACATCAGTCCTCACCACTAGAGAATTCATAAGACAAATGATGTAGTCAAGCTGGACCGACTGACAAAAGGAGAATGATTTCAGGAAAAAGGATTTATGTGGCCTCCACTAACGTGGGGGTAAGCTAAAGGAAGATTATGTGGAGAAGGAATTTTGACATGTTGGATTATCCCCATATGGCTGGTGTGTGAGGCAGCCATTGCAGAGTTAGGGCGGTTTCTAGTGAAATATGTAACTAAGGTGAACTCCCCTAAGCAGATGAGATCGGTGGAGCAAATTCCCAGGTGGCAGTCTCAGGCTGAGGTCTTAGCACAGGGAGAGATTCAAAGTGTGAGAGATGAATTAGATCAAGAGAAAGATATGAGGCTTGCTTCTTCAGTACGAGCCTCTGACCTTGCTAGCAAATTGGATAAAAGAGAAAAGGAGATAGAGGTTTTAGCTTGCCATTTTTTTACAGCAAGGAGATCGAAAAGTGATGAAAGCCCACGTCGGCTTGATAATACAAGACACATACTGGGACCCTAGAACCTGAAACCCCTGAGAAGAATGAGGCAGCAATGAGGGAGGGAGCAACCCAGAAGAAACTAGAGTACCCCTCAGATTCGACCTCTAATACAAGAAAAGGAACAATCCATATATCAGCATACTGACAGAGGCTTTAGCAATCATCAGAATTTAGTGAATAGAGGGTTCTCAGCCTTAGAGCTGCTGGAACTAGGAAAGACGTTCAAACAAACCATGAAGGAGCCCTTAGCTACCTGGCTTGTAAGGCTGTGGGACATGGGAGCAGATGGGATTGTTTTAAAAGCTGCAGGGCCAGGACAACTAAGCAATATTAACTGCTCATCCCTCCTTGAGATTTAGGCTACGTAACCTGAGGCACTACAAGGGGAAGCAGTCTCTGATGGACTGGCTTGTGCAAGCTGTTAGAGATACTTGGTTATCAACAGTGGAGGTTCCCATGAATGTCAGGAGCTGGATAACAATAAAAGGGGGGCAGGCACTGCTGAGAAAATGGGGTATAAGGAAAGCCACATAGGGTGCCCCTTTCACAGGACCAGATAAGACTGTGTTCACTAGAGAGTTAATGAAGGACTTCATTTAACAAGGACCTTCACATTGTTATGGAGGTTTAGTGTCCCTGCTAAGTCTCCTGGTGGGACAAGATCTTTATAGAGCAGGAGAGGTTTTGACAGATTTAAGCAACCTAGCTAGCATGTAAAGTATGTTTGCAGAAGAACAGAAAAACCTAGAAGGTGTATAAAATAGACAAAACAGAAAAGGAGGTCTGCTTGGGTAACTCACAGGCAAATGTGGCAAGACTTGCATCTAGCCCAGGTTCCTAAATAAAAGATTGATAAAAAGCCAAATTATGTGCTAAAGCTCCTCAGGGAGGGTTTGCGTCCTGAGAAACAGTTCAGAAAAGGTACCTAAAGTATAAAAAGTATCCCAGGAGTGGATACTCACCTCCCCGAGTAAATGAGGTGCATTTCTCCCTGGTGAATGGCCATTTGCGGAGTGGAGAGACTTTGCCCAGCCAGGGCCTTTCCCAACAGCCAGGTGTGATCAATGGAGAGACCACAGGTGTGGCTACTTTCCGGAATCTGACCCAGAGTCTGCCTGACCCTGGGAAACAACAGGTGCAACAGGGGCAAGAGAAACCTTATTCCTTCTTGGCCCTGTGTAGAACCAAGCAGTTTGGGCCAGCATCAATGAGATTAGCAAGTATAAAGAGATGCATGGAGGCTCCATGTTAGAACTCCAGGACACTAAATGGATTTCAGATAACAACTAAAGACAGTGAATGACTGACTATTTTACATGCCATTGCAGTCAGGACCAGCCCTAGGGGAACGGAAGGATCTCCACCATGGGGAGAGGATGCGTAGGTGCAGGGTCAAAGCACCGACTCCTGGAATTGAGTGGAAAGCCAGCAGTGGTGGTCTGCTGCAAACTCATTTATTCAAGAAAAAGCAGAGAGTCTTATAGGTCTTGTTAGTCAATATCCTTTTGGGGTCTGCTGCAAACCCTCAGTGTTGATGGGGGGAGTTATAAGCCCCCATAAAAAAGGTAAATTGTTTACAAGATGAATATGATGCTCCTATTTAGGTACTGCCTAAGCACTTGTGTTTACACCCATAGGTTAGGTCATTCAGCATTTGTGTTGATGTTACTTTTGCTGTTGTTGTTTTGTAATTGTTACGTTTTTACAGTAGAAACTGTAAAACTTGTCATCACTGAAGCAAGATGAAAATCCAGGCCACAGTGGAAGAACATCATCCTATACCTATAATTCCCTCCTAAACACCTTGCTCTTTTGGCTCAGGGACTATCATGCAAGAGGATGACAGAAAGTTTTGTAATAGCCAGAAAGTAAAATGGGTGGGTTGTTGGATAAATCTACAGAGTTTCTCTCTCTACCTTCAAGGAATATGCCTCTAAATGGGACTGCAAGCTAACTAATCAATGACTTAAGTGGGGAGGTCTAGCAGAAAATCAGGGAATGCTGGGAAAGAGATGTGGACGCAGCACCAGGGGCTCCATCTTGGATATATATGCCAGAGCCAATCGAAATGCTGGCTCTGTCATATGAAATGTCTGTCTCTCTCCCCGGGGATGAATCCTTTGTAAGTAACCAGGAATAAATTAATTTCTCTAAGAGAGCATTTTCTGTCCACTCAATTGCTTCAAACCTAGGGGTGAGGGTGGGGCTGAATGCCAGGCCTCACTGTTTAGATAATTCATAAGACAGGAGAAATGACCAAAGGGTCAGTTACTCTTCTTCCTGCTACCATACTGATCTAGAACAAATAACCGCATGGAAAATTATTTCATTAAAATCCTGTACATTCCTAGGAAATACTGAATACTACAAGTATCATACCTAGGAGAAAGTCCAAACTCTAAGTGAGGAAGGAGTAGGAGAAAGGGACAAGAGGAAGGTGGAGTGCGGAGAAAGCAGAGAAGGAAACAAAGCTATTAAACCATCTTCATGCCAGACATAAGTCACCAAGTATTTTACCCAAAGCCAAAGTCAGAAACCAGAATCAGAATAAAGTAAGAAGGGAAAATGGGACCTGGCCCACCGGACACACTCAAACCCAAAAGGCTGTGGTGGAGATGGATACTGCTGGATTCCCTGCAGGGTCCTGTGGGGAATTATAGTCTGCAGCATGACTCCCAAGAAAAAAACAGGCAAACAATGACCAGTTAGAATCTGCATCCAAGTTATGATGTCAGAACACAGTGGAAATAACTCTAAAAAATGTATAAGGATAAAATCGAAACCGCATGACCTGGATCTGCTTGGGACTCAGGATGCTTTGGCTGCATTCTGTAAGGTCCCAGACCATGCTGGATTACACATCAAAGAGTTGTTCTGTAAACCAGAGGAAAGACAGACTGAGCACAGTGTAATCATCAGTTCCAGGAGGTCAGTTTCCTGTTTCTACAATTTCTCTCTCCTGATGTCTTTCCATCTCTAAACATCTTCTCAGTGATCCAAGATGGCCAGAATAGTCCAAACCACCACACTCAGATAGATCATAATGCAGAGTCAGTTTCTTTTCCTTTCTGATCATTTTTCCACAAGCAAAATCTGAACTTAAGCATATAATCATATAATCAATCCTCCATTGGATTCTAACTTCTGAATTTACATTAACAAACTAGAACACTCAAAACACAAGCTCTCAGATTATTTGAAGGAGGACAGAGCCATTAATCAGTACATGTTTATCAGTGTGAAATGGGCTGAAAGTGTGTATTATTCAGCATGAAATTATGTATAATAACCCTAAAAGTTTTTGCAAAAGCAATCAAGACTATACCATCTGTGCCCAAAATTTGTTCACCTTTCCAAAACAGAAAAGAAATTCTGTATTCCTAACAATTCTATCTCATAAAGTTCTGCCTAAAATACCAACTAAGTCAAAATAGGCCGGTATGAGTGTTCTTCATTTCATTAAATAATTTTCACAATACGCTAGTTCAGAAAAAGATGAAAAGTTCTTTTGCAGAAACTTTATACAAGGAATGAAATGACATCTTAAGTATATATACAATAGAAAGTTTTTTGGCAAGGGCAACAAAATCATTTTTAAAACTTAAGGAATTTCTTCAAACACTTTGATTCTACCAAAATATGTACTTTATTAAGTCATTAATTGTATCAAAAATTCAATAAAATTCTAAAAATCCTGACAAAAAATGGAAATGAAATCAAAGTAAATGCCAAGCCTATTTCAATATGATGAAATTGTGAAGTCTTCGAAGTACTTAAAATAATACCAGAATAAATAAAACAAGCAGAAGCCTATAAAATTGGAAGAAATTCCATACTAGAGAGATAGCCAATTGTATAAGAACAACGGCTTTCTTGCAGAAGACACAAGTTCACTTCCCAGCACCCACATGGAAAATAACAACCATTAATAATCCCAGGGGTCTGTTACCCTCTTCTGTCCCCTGCAGGCATTACATGACATGAGTGCACTTACATACATGTAGGCAATAAATACACTCATACATATAAAAGTAAATACATAGGTAAATAAATAAGAAAAAAAAACAAGAAATTGAAGTGCAGTGACATCTTATTTGTAATAAGTCAAACAACAGATTAAAGCCTTAATATATACATAATTGTTCCCATTCGTTTAAAAGATACATGTCCACTACTAGAAGGATAGACAAATAATATTGATAGAAAACAGACAAAGAAATTAAAAGATTAAAAATAAATGTCAGAAAAAGACAAATGTTTCTTAGTATTTAAAATAGAATTGAAATATAAAATTTCGTTTATAGTAGTTTATTAAAACTACATTAATGAATATTAAATTGACTATTTGAATTCTCAAGCTCATTTGACTGTATTTCAATTGAGATCATATACTTTACAGAAAGATGTCTAATTACACAGTTTTATTGACTATTGCTGTAACATGTGCCAGAATCTAAACATCTTCACATCTTTGTATTCTATAGTTCACCTTCTATGAATATATTCTGAAGAACAGTCTTGAAAATGCTGACTGTATGTCCACTGTATACTGGACATGTACTATAACAAACTCCTAACAGTCAAATGAAAATCAAAATAATTATGTAATACTGAAAAGTTTTATAATGTATCTATTTATGTTAGAGTTCTCCTAACACAGTATCATTTTAAAGAGTTTTTTTATTCTTTATGTATAAGTATTTGCCTGTGTATATGTACGTATGCACACCATGTGCATCCCTGGTTCCTGTGACTGGGAGAAGAGGTGTCAGGTCCCCTGGAACTAGAAATAGAAACAGTTGTGAGTCAGCAATTAGGTGGAAATCAAACCTAGATCCTCTGCAAGAGTGGGAAGTATTCTTAACCCCTGAGCTATTTCTCTGGCTCCATCGTCCCATCTATGAGTTAATTGATTAACTTATTATTTACTTATTTGTTTGTTTACTTATAGAATGTGTCTCTCTTATGTATCCTTGGCTGGCCTGCGGCTCACTATATAACTATATAGGCCAGGCTGGCTGCAGAGCTTCAACTTGGAAGTTCTAGGATTTAAGGCATGCGCCTTCATGCTGCCCGTGCTGCCTGGTGGTTTTTTGTTGTTGTTGTTGCTGTTGTTGTTGTTTTGTTTTGTTTTAAGGCTCACTTCTTCTCATTTTGTTCTTTGGGTACTTTATATTATCATGTACATTCTATTTCTTTCAACTAAGGTGTAGGAACTATGGTCTCACTGATTATTTGAAGCTGGTCTATAGTCCATTTGGCAAATGGAACACTGAAAGCAGAAAGCTGTATATTTACGGGGAATTTTCTATGAAATGATCATAAAATATCGGGTTGCTTTGGAACATACAGCCCTAGTTCTGATATACCAAACAAATCTATACTCGAGGCATTGAGTAGAGAGTTTTCTTGTTTAGAAATCCTCTAGTTAGCATGAGGATTTTATATTCTCTTTTAACGTAAATAATACTTAAATTTTATTCTTCTAAAACAAACAGAGAGACAGAGAGAGAGAGAGAGAGAGAGAGAGAGAGAGAGAGAGAGAGAGAGAGCTGGAGAGGGAAAGGGAGACCCCAAAGGGAGCTAGCATATACCACAAAATAAATTATTAATATCCCACTATTATCATCATCATAATGGCAACAAAATATCAAAGTGATTCACGAGTCATGAGCCCCAGGGAGGATGGATAACTTAATGCCTTTTCTTTTACCTTTATAAAAAGCCAGTGCTCTTATACGATTTTTGGTATGTCTTCTGTTGTAACCACAGGCGGGGTGAGGGTAATTTCAGATACAGGGCTCTTAATGCTTCACAAACACAGTCCACTAACTACCCTGAAATTCAATAGTGAAAAAACAATACATGGTGCTTTTGAACAAGGGCCAGTGGAGTGGGAATGTTTACTCATACTAAGAAGAGATCTTTAGAGACCCAATAATGCCTGTCTTTAACTCCTTATTAGGATTATTTTCTACCTTCAATTTCCCATTTCCCTTTTTTTTTTTTTACTTTACTTTTATTTTATTTTTACTAGTTTGTAGTTTCGTGAAATCAATTCCCAGTTAGGGATCTATTTTGAAATTTTAATTTCATTATGTGTTTTCTCTGATATTTATTTATTTTGGTTTTTGCTTTTGTATTTAGACTAATCTGTATGGCTTGGAATGCTTATTATCACTCATATTTAGTTTTACTTTTTTGGTTTATGTTTGAATCTGTGTATTTTCCTTTAAGCACCATGGCAGCTGCAGCACATATATGTTACCATGTGAATGTTTCATGCATTTTTCTTCACTTACTTACCATTATTATTATTATTATTATTATTTGTTTTTATTTTCTGTAGCACTAGCTGGCTTGGAACTTGCTATGTAGACCAGGCTAACCTTGATTTCAAAGAGATCCATCTGCCTCTGCTATCCAAGTGTTGGGACTAAAGACAAGTGCCACATTGCCCGTCTAACTTGTATTCAATATTTGGGGATGTAAGTCAGTGGTGTACAAAGCATGATGCTGAGCTGTCAGCAGTAAAAACTGGGCTGTCTGTAGAAAGTTTAAACAAAGTCACATATCATACTTCTTAACTCAAGTACATTCAATTCTACTCAATAAAAACTCTAAAAATCTTCTATGAAAATGCCGTATATTTCTCAGTATTAAGCAATTCTCACAGTCGCCGTGGAAGGTAAACTGTTAGGCGCATGCCCTAAATAAGTACATTTTCATATCTTGACTTCATATGAACAGTGTATTCTACATGAAATTTCATCTGGAAACATGGATCCACAGTAAACCTCCTCCTTTCCACGAACTCAACTATATGTGTTTATATAGCAAGTGAACTCAGGCTCAGCTTCATTTTTGCTTTCTTGCAGTATAATTGGTTCCGAGCCATATACTACTTCATATTTCTGAGCATAAATAGTGGGGATCAATCTCAGGATAGTATTGAATTTCTAGACATAGAAACAGAGCTTAAGTTACCTTGATTCTGTGTTATGCAAGCAAATTTTTCTGTCTATAAACCTTATGCTTCTTTGAGACTTTACTTTTCTTATTCAAAATGCACCAATGTAATTAAGCCAATCAGTTTATTACCTTTTTTTCATTTTATGCACTATTACATTTATTTTTATTTTTATGATCATGGTTACATACTCAAAGTCTAATGAAAGTAATTCTCATTATCTTCCTCTACAAGTCAATATCGTCTTCAAAAGCAAGGACTGCCTCTTAAGTCTGCCACTACTGTTTAGGTAATATATTGTCAAGAAATACTGACAACTTACACACATACACAGGGTAAATGTGAGGCTACTGGAGATATATTACTCACAAAGTATATTCTCACAGAGTGTTGGGGAGAAACCATTTCCCAGACACAAACTTAAGTGTTTGTGTCCTAAGTGTTTGTGGTCCTCTCTTTACAGTGGCTATGTCCTTTCTATGTGTGTCCTTCACCCAGCTGTCAGCATGACCCTGACACATGGGGACCAAGAGTTTATCTTCTGTTTTTACAGGTTCCTTATCTTTAACTCATAGACCCAAAGTTCTCTGATTCATTCCTGCTCTCTCATTGACTGATAGGTTTTCTATTCTGGTACTCGCATTAATAAAATTTTCTTGGGTTCTGGAATAGGTGTGTTCATGTCTTTGTATGCTGTGACATTAAATTCCTGGAGAAAATTCATTGTGTAAAACTCTCAATTCTCTCTCTCTCTCTCTCTCTCTCTCTCTCTCTCTCTTTCTGTCTCTGTGTATTTGTGATTTGGCAACTCAGGAAATAGTACACAGCATAGCTAAGCATAATCTCCTCTGAGATATAATTCTATGAGATAACTATCCCCTGCTCTCTGCATTAATGATGCTTCCTATAAGTAAAATGCATTGAGAATAACAGAAGGAAATATGAACAACAACAACAACAAAAAAGCAGGACCATTGCTCAGTGGATAAAGGCACTTGCTGCCCAGTGTGAAGACCTGAGTTCAGTTCTTGGGCCCCATGTAGTAGAAAGAGAAAAATTACTTTCTCAAGCAGTTTTCTGTCTTCCATATGCACACCATAATATGTGTACCTACACACTATAACCACAAATAAATACATAAAAGATAAAAGCATATATATATATATATATATATTCAGACATAATTTTACCTTGAAAGAAAATTATTTAGAATTTTGTTATTGGTCCAAATTAGAAGAAAGTATTCTTGTAATTACAGAAAAATATGGACTCATGTACCTTGGTGAGAGAGAGTACAATTTTGTTGCTGTTGTGGTTGTTTTAATTTGGGCTTGAAGAAGGTAAATGTTTTCTATTGCTGTCTAAATATTGGACAAAACTAAAGACTGTTGATAGAACGATGGGACATGCTAAAAGATGCTTTTGATTACTCATGCTGCACATGGAGATGTGAATATGGGTCAAGTTTCATCGATTAGGATGATTCATTCTGTCAGCATATAATTCAGTTATTAAGGAATTAGCAGGAAGAAACCAGACTGGCAAAGCAGGTGAATGGCCTTCAGGCAAATTTTGAGAAATAAGAGAGGGCGATGATGTAGCTCTCAGCACAGCAATAAAGGTGACTCTCCAGGACATGTAGTGCAGACTCTACTTTGCCTGGAATGAAGTTGTACTAATTTTGACATGCAGGAGACTGTGGCTCTTTGTAGGTATTTGGAATGTTCAGTAAAAGTAAAGAATCTAGGGCTCTGATGCTCAACTGTTTGAGATTATTTAATTCCACAACACTCACTTTGAATAAGCAGAGTTATCATATCAGTAGCTTGGGATCATGTTAGGGACTCTGAGGGCCAAGGAAGAACATTTGAACTTCAGCTGTGTAAGCTCCTGGTCTGGGTGGTCATTTGCTTTCTTCGTGCTTTATAGAACAAATTGAAACTTCATTAATTACTAAAATGGTAGTGTCCACACAGCATACAAAGAATAAAAAACATTTAAAAATCACAGCTTTCTAGGTACTAGGATTGACACAGCTGATGACAAGTCTCAGTGGTCGAGAACTTGCCCAGCTTATATGCAGCACTAACATGAATTCCTATTATTGATATAAAATTGAAATAAAGAGCAAAACCCTAACCAATGTCAAAGTACCACAGAGAGAAGTGAATTCATGTCCCATCCGTAAAGGAAGTAACCATCTCCCTCCATTCTACATGAATATTCCTTCCTTCATTCATTCCTGTGATGAAAAGCTGTACCCATGCAGTTTAAAAGGCCTAATATAGTCCTGTGGAATTTTATATGCCAGTCTATTTTTTCTAACCTCCGAATGGATATAACATTACCCATTTAAAGAATGATGAGGGTTAGAAATTATAAAGTAAGCAGCAGTGTCATCATCAATATTGTTGAATAAATTACAATTTTTAATAAAATATGTCATTAAATAATGTTTTAATACATCACCATATTTCAATAGGTGTACAAGATTTAAGTAAATAGAATACAGGAATATCTTTATGTATATAAATATCAATCATGTATCAGACCACACATGTCAGTCATGCTCAGACATCCTCAGCCTTGGTTTTTCATCCTCACGTTCCAAAGAAAGACAAGATTAAAGAAACAAAATTCCTAATTAAGCCATTACTGCAGTAACATAGAAAGTTTCTAAGAGACTTTTTAGTTGTAAAATCCCATAGACTCTAGTAAGAAATAGTGGTATTCATACAGTAACTAAATTGTCAAATTTTCAACAGTGAAAAAGTTCTCTGGTCCATTTCACTTCTGCAAATGGATTCAAAGCTCCTTCCTGGAAAATAGTGCTTTTGAAATGTATTTGAAAGTCCCTAATGCCATTAATATAATCTAGCTTCCCATGAATAAAAGCTTTCCTTTGCTAAGAATGTCAGCAGCATGGACAATTACTCTAGCAATGATCCCAGGAAGAAAGATCTTTAATTATGTTAACAAAGGGCATTCATTTTGCCTTGTCCCCAACCCCCTTTTCTGTAACAACTTCTCTATCTTGTTACCAGTACCTCCTTAGCTTCACCTTGGAAATCATTGTTAACTATTGTTGGTCAGCTTGATAAGATCCACCCATGTGTTCTTACACAATGCTTTTTAAATCTGGAGACCTGACTTTCACTGAATTTTAATTTCTACTAATACTTAAGGCTTTCCATGGCTCAAATACAAACTAACCCTAAATGAACCACGCAGAAATTCAGATTCTGCTGCTGTTTTTTGACTCTTCAAAGCAATCAAATGTAATAAAGTAGTATCTGGTAGCAATATAATGTTTATTCTGTGCCTTAATATACAGTTAACTTGAAAATGTCAGATCTCTCTCTGTTTCCGTTTGGAGTCTTCCACCTTGGACACAAATAACTTTGTGCCAATAATGACCTTTGATGTAGAAAAAGCAGCCTTCTCTCTCTCTCTCTCTCTCTCTCTTGCTCTCTCTCTCTCTCTCTCATTTTTCTTGCTTGTTTTGGAAAGACCAGAAGACTACTTCTGGTGTTAGCCTCAGTTCATCTCCACCATACTTTTTGATACAGGTTCTCAATAAAACTAGAAACCTGGAGCTCATGAGATTTCTGGGCTGGCTGACCGTTGAGATTCAGGGACATGTCAGTCTCTATGCCCAAACCAAGCACCCTCCACATATCCACATACAGTGATGGCATTACATGTACATACCATCTAGTTTTAACATAGGTGATGATAATCCAAACTTAGATCCTCATGCAGGCACAGCTGGCACTTCATCCACTGAGCCATCTCTCCAAGTCCTCTTATTTACTTTTTGTTGAATCTGATATCAGCACACAAATCCAGAGCCCTATGTGTTAGTTTATTTATTAGATTTGTAATTACTGCAGTTGTCAAGTACCAAAGAGATTTGCAAGATGAGAGCCTCTACTCACAGCAAATATAGCAAATTTGTTTCTGTGGTTCTACCTCCCCTCCCAATGATATAGACAGAACGCAGATTTCCAACGTGAGAAATACTTCATGAACAGTTCTAATAATTATCTTCAGGTTGTTTTTGCTAAAATGCCAAACCATCTTTATATAAAACAGAACCAATGACCAAGAATCAAGTTCATTAGGCAAATCCTACCAAGTGCAATTGGACATGAGAAGAATTACATGTGCTGATAGACTATAGATTTCAAACTGGAGAACAGTAAACCAAGATGGGCTTGAACACTGCACTTTTAGTGGTGTTCAAACTTCCACAAAACTCAAGGACTAAGGAAACAAAGAGTTGATTAGCCACAACAGTAAGAAAACTATTTCCCCCCTAAGGAAACTATTTTTGTACATACCATTTGAAATGCTGACACTGATGTGTTTCAAGGGGGAAAAAATATGCTGGGTACATTTATTGCTAACAAAATTATTAGTATTTAATTTCTCAGAAAGGATTCCCTGTTTTTTATACTTTATGCATGTATTTGAAACAGATATTATAGCTGTGAAAAAATACACATAACATGACCACATATGAGCAAACACTTCTTAGTGTTTTCTGTCCTTGGGGGAGTAACACTTCATATCATCATATTACAGACTGAATGAAACCTTGCAGCAAACATATCTTCTTAACTTTATTTAAGCAAAATTTTCTAAACTTAATTATCCACAGAATGCTATTTTCCAGGAATAACAGTTAACGTTCTATTAAATGCATTCTCCTAATGTTTGAATTCCAGCAATAAAATTGAGAGTAATAATTTGATAGAATTTAAGGGCATATCCAATTCCAACGTTTTAGACTTCTTCTCTCCAAGAGCAAATGGTTGCCCTCTGCCTATTTCCAGTGGAAATGGTTTCTGCATTCCTTGTATCAAGGGTAGCAGATCTTCCACTTTAGACCTCAGTATCCTGGACAAACGTCGAAGCCCATTGTAAATGACAGAAGCTTTGGTGCAGAGCCATCCCATTTTCTAGCTCCTCCCTGAACTTATAGAGCCTCTACTGAGATAACATTCTTATAAGAAATAGCTACTTTAAGTTTTTTTCTAAGCCAGAAATGCCACCCATCAAAACTCTGCAATAAATATTCACTTTGATAATACCCCCTCTGAAGGGATCTGTATATTTTTAACTTGGGATTCTATTTTATTATGATAACTACAGAACCTATAAATAGGTTACTACAATAAAAAGAATGTTGACAATATAATAAATATGTAGCTTAAATGGTCAAGGAAATACTCTGACTTCTGAATAACTGTCTATAATCATAATGGGTACAAATCAGTAACTGTCTATAATCATAAAAGGTACAAAGTAACTCCATTATTTTCCCATCTGTTCTCAACCATCATTGTTGTCTAGCTTTATGTAATCTGTTTTATCTGTTGTCAGTATTGTCAAACAGAGAACATAATGCTATGTATCAGAAAGTTTGGGGTCTAGGCATGGAGTAATATGTAAGTGGACTAGACATTGTAATAAGAAAAACTAGACTCAGATTATTACTCAACAAGCGCTTGAAAGTTAAGTAGATGCATAAAACTAATTTTGAAAACTTAAGAAAGTCAGAACTAAAACATGACACTTAGAAGTCATTAAAAAATCCTTAAATTTGCCGAATCTCTCTTTTATTTTTCTAGTGCTATAGGGTATAGCTGCAAGATGGTGGTAGGTTCTGCCAGCTTGGATCACTGAAAGACTTCATATAACAGAGTCCCTGCTCTGTGTGTTGAACAAATAGAATGGGAGAATAACCCTTTGTGGACCATCATGGTATGATGGTCAGTTTTAAATGTCAACTTACCACAACTTGCAAGAGTATCAACTATGTAATCATCTTTATCACTTTGATCTGTGGGCATGTCTATGGAGATTGCCTTGATGGTTAGTTGATGAGGACAGGATGTCCAAGCCCATTTTTAAATGGGTTCTGAACCATGTAGAACAGAAAGCAAGATGACAGCAAAAGGATAAGCCTTTGCTCTTCATTTATCTCTGCTCTCTACTGTAACTGGGCTGCCACTAGCTGCTCGAGTTCCTTCCTTGATTTCCCCTCAATGATGGACTGCAGTCTGGAGTTGTAAGTCAAATAAACCCTTTCCTCTCCTAGCTTGCATTTGTCAGGGTGCTTTATCACAGTAGACAAAGTGAAACTAGAAGAGCTGGAGATTTTATTTCAACTTTTCCTGATGGATAAGCCAGTCATTCAGTGTTTAAAAATAATCAGTATTTCATTATATCAAAGAACAGGAGTTCAGGCATATCTGATCATGATGAATACTGTGGAAGAAATGGTGGAGTTCTAGGTATAGAGAGAAAGTAGCTTCCAATGCCCATTTATAAGTTTGCCTTCAGCTATTCCCATTTGCTCCCTTGCACCTTTGTGAAGTCTTGTCTCAAGGAATCTCTGAAAATTGTGTTACAAATTCCGTATCTTCAGGGGCCTTCCTAACCATCATAGTCAAAATTTCATCTCTAGAGTGGCTCAGCTGAGATAATTAATCTCCTTTCACCAAAATAATTTATTCAGAACTGTTTTGTGTTCTGTTACCCCATTTCTACATGGAGTAGTGCAGCTAAATACAAATGACATAGAAAAATTAAGGGTTCTGCTTTTATTTTATGTATGTGATAGCTAATAATGATGTAGAAATAAATTTGAACTTTTATTCCATCTTTCACTATCACAAATTCTAAGTATTATAAATAGGAAAATGAAACATAAAATTCAATAGTAATAATAATAATAATAACAATAGTAAATAGCATATCAGCTAAGACCAGCTATGCTATTACCACAAGTCAGCTTATGAGGAAGAAAAATGCCTCGCCCACTGTTTGGAAAGAAACAAGTAGAATGCAGGTGAATTCAAGGGGTGGGGAGAGACACATAAATAACAGTCTTTCAAACTTCTGTTCAAGAATATTGTTTTTTGTCATTGCAATTGCACAATGAAATAAGAAAGTTCAATTTCCTCTTCATTTCCTTTTAATAAAACTTCTGTTCATTTCATTTCTGAGAGAAGATTGAATCTAAATTACTTTGACTTCTCTTGGCCTAACTTTGGTGAATGCTACCAGACATGAACACAGAAGGTTGTTTATTTTTTTTAATTTTTTTGAGCATCACCGATAGATATAAAGAAGTACACCTTCCATCTCTCTGTTTGGCTTTGACTCCTCCTCAAAAGTAGTGAATGTTGACTGTACATCAATTTGCAATTCTTGGCCCATCTATTACCTGCATGCAGGTAAGGAAATCTGCAAGGAGCCTGCATTGCTGTGCTCATCCTCTCCACGGCAGGAGGACAAGTAGAGCTCTGTTTGGTGAACTGGTATTTGACTTGAAGTAGGGTGTCAAATGGTTTGGGTTAACATGTTCTGGGTTGACTGGTGTCTCTCTAAATTCAACACCATAGAATATGACTTTATCAAGAAGTAGGATCAGAGTGAGTAGAATTAAGTAAGTTTAAATGAAGTCCTAGCAGACTAAAATAGCACCTACATTCACCATCATTGTCCTTATGATGTGGACACTTAGAAAACACACAGGAAAACTTCATGGGGTCATTCTATCAAAGTTAAGTAACTATCACGAGCTAGAAGAGTTTCCTAGAAGATCATCTCTTCTCACCTTCAGAGTGTGCATAGTCCTGTCCACTCCTGGATCTTCCAAACTCCAGAAGTGGGTCAACAAATGGAACTTAACCACTCAACTTGTGAGGCTTTATTACAGCAAACTTTGCCAACAAAACCCCTACATATAATAAGCCACTCCTGAAATTTCAACTACATCTTACTTCCAATTTTTTTTCTTCCTGTTATGGTCTACAAGCTCTTATTGAGTGGTGTCTCTGTATTTATTTTGTCTAACATTACTTTTATGTGGACTGACCTTCTGAACTTTAAATTTTACTAACCCCAAACCCAAACAATGCCCATCTTAAAGAAAGAAGTTGACACTGCCCAGTAATGGCAAAAGGACAGTGAACACAGGATTTAAAAAATGGCCGATCATTTTTACAAGGGTGAGGTCATCGTTGAATATGGAAAGGCTATTTTGAAGAGTGAGTACTGATTCCATTGTGCCTGCTGCAGATAAAAGTGTCATGAGAACATTTTTTGAATAGGTTCATTTTTCCATTCTTTACTTTCCCATAAAATAAGAAAAAGAGTCAGATAAATGATTACTGGATTAAAGGAAAGATAAAACTTTAGCTGTTTTTTTTTCTTTTATGAAATTGTTCTGTAGTTCATACAGAATATCTCAATCAGCCTTAATTATCTTTAAACCTCCTATAACTCCCCCAATTGCAACCCATTCCAAGAGACACATCGTAGATTTAGATTGTGAGTGAAGGAGAATAGAGAGGAAAGAATAGTCATGTAGAAGAAAAGGAAGTTATCATGAAACAAAGTTCTCCACTTGTAGGAGGACGGGATTCAAGCAGAGAGTCCATTCATGGTAGCCGAAATATGGTGAACAACATTTGTTGCCAGGGCAAATAGATGGCTGAATTTGGTAGATGGCAAGTAAGGTTCTTTTTGAATATAGATAATGCCCTTAGTTACAAAGTTATTCAACTTCATTCACTTCTATAAAAGAGGGAAAATAAATATTTGGAAGTCTGGCATCCCCAACAACAAGCAGATAGAGAGGAGTCCTGTAAAAGTCTGGCAGCCTTGAGTGCTCATTGCAATCCTCACATTGCGTTGGTGAGCATTGTGCTGCTTTTCTGTTATCTCAGTTACTTTTAATGGTGCCAGTGTGTCACAGAGCAGGTAGAGGTCATGATTTAATCACAATTTGGATTAGCCACGCTTGTTTAAAGATAGGAAGAACAGATAATATAAAACACAATGCTATTGAAATAGTTGACTAATAATGGGCCATGTTCGCTGACTGATGAATGAGGACAATGAAAACACAGTGTGTGGACATTAAAAACATATCGTAATCAATGGTTTACATATCTCAATATCTTTGAATTTTAAAATAAGTGAGAGAAAAGATAGGAAATGCCAGAAGAGCGTGCTCAAAGGCAGGATGTGGCATATGATGTGACTGTTATTGATATCTCAGAAATGATTGTGGAAATGTAATGTGGGGAAAAGTAAGCCAATAAACAATGTGAACAGAAGGCCTAAGACTGGGTATGGAATCAGGTGTTCATCAGACGCTCTCACAGTATCCAGAGACCCACTGGTGGAGATTTGCCAAGAATGAGAAGTGAGGAGAAAGCTGAAGAAGGAAGAGTGACTAGAACATTATATGCCTCAGAAAGAACTCAAGTTGGGGTGAAAGAGTGAATATGAACGCTCAGGCTCAGAAATGGAGGAAAGGAGGAGAAGAAGACAAAGTAGAAGACATTTAAAAAAATTATTTTGGGGGAGGGGATTTAGAAGACCTGAATTTTTTTTCCCACATATCTTCTGTCAAAACAACATCAGATCGTTCTACTATAGTGGTATTTAACACGTAAGTTGTATTTTTATGCAAAAATTAAGAATGGTCTTAGGAAGCAGAAGGCCCCACGGCAATCAGAGTGGAAGAAATAACCTGTAGTTTTCAACTCTCCAGATAACATATAAAACTCCTTTAGCACAAAAAAAGGCAAAAAAATATAAATAAAGAATGTTTAGTAGTGTATAAAATGATAATATCTTCACTGGCACTAACAGTGCAATAAGGACATGCCATAAATCACGTCCATGCCCAATGAGGAAAAAGTGAAAAAGCAACCAGAAAAGCCTCAGTAACAAGAAATTACAACACGCATTCCCTGAAGAGCACCAGAATTGGAGACTCTCTTAGATTTTGAAAAGCAGGGTTCTTGCCAGAGGAAGGTTAGAGGGGTAGAAGAGTTTAGGACCCTGTGACCTTTTCAGCCAAATCCCCAGGTTCCCTTCTAGGACAAACCCACACAGTAAAGAGAAATGGTACAATACTTAGAAGAGAGAAAGAAAAAGGAAAATATGCAATGTAAACGTCAGGAACAAACTCCTACAAAAAAAGGAAAAAAAAAGTGACTCTGAAAATGCTTCTTTAGCGTGAAAAAAGAAAGCAAAGAGCTGTTTTCTCTGTCTGCTCTGAGGGATGGACTTCAGCCTGACTGACAACTGAGTAGCCAATGGCTTAAGGGAAACGCAGGGGAGGCTGGGAAGAAGGGATGGGCAAGGTATCCATCTTGGACACACACTCCTGGGGTTCCCATGATCGAAATGAAAGCTCCATCATAGGAAACCTCCCTCCCCCTCCCTCTGGAGATGAACTTTTTATGAGTAACATGGAATAAACTAATTTCTCTACAGAACATTTTCTATTTGTTTAGTTGGTTCAAACCTGAGGGTGGGATAAGGCTGAATGCCCGGTCCTGCCATGAGAAAATTTATGCAACAGCTTCCTTGGACCAGATTTTATTATTATATAAAACACAAGAAAATCAATCTCAGCTAAAAACTTGCCACAGAATAGTCAAGTTAAGTCCTACCAAATGATAGACACAAGGTGTTGCAGTGTTGAATGCTCATTACAAACCTTCAGTGAGCATGGCGTATGTCTACAGGTTACGAAGAAAAGCAAAGCAGACAAGTCCTGCACTGAAAACTACACATTACTATTGCAAAATAAACCTGAAATTTAAACTAATTAACTTAATATTCAAAGACAAGAAAATGTAAATCAGAATTAAAGTATAAAAGTTTCATAACTTCAAACTAATGATAAATCAAAAGGAGTGAAGAAAGAAAGGCAAAGAAAACAGAGGACAAAGGTAAGCGGTACCATGATAAAGCGGAATAGATACTAACATCTATAGTTACAAAACTATTTCTGAACTTTGAAGTAAAAACCCCAACATTTTGATGATAGCCTGAAATTCTGAAATACCTGCAAATACAAATTCTAAATTCATCAAAACTTGTTCTAAAGCCATGACTGGGTTTTCAAGAACAAGAAATCTCGAGGTGATGGTGGAAGAGGGGAGAATATAAAATATATATATATATAATGGCAGATGTTATGAAGGTGTTATAATGAAACCCATCACTTTGTATGCTAAGTTCAAAAATAGTTTAAGAAAACATCTGGAAAAAAAAGACACATATTAAGAACTGCCATTTAAGCTAAAAAGCCTCATGATTTCATAACAATAGCTACAATGTAAATACTATAAACCATTTATTAGCCCTTCTTTATATTACAGTTATAACTTCTTTTATACCCAAAGTGACAAAGTTGCATGTAATTATCTATTTATAGCATATCGTGATTATTAATTGAGATCTTATTCACCATGCATACATAGTCTCAAAATATCAGTTTAGTTTACCTACAGGTGTAAGTATGCAATACATTTATGCATTTCAAATTTTCACCAGAAAACTCAACATTAACACCACAACTTAACCCCAGTCTATGCCTTCTATAGAGAGGTATGTGTGCATATCTGTATTCTTCATGCTTACATTGATGTCTGTTTAGATATTTTAGTTTGAAGGCCATCCTTTAGTAGATTCCTTAGCACCATATTTCCAGAACTCTTTCTTATACATGGCAATATGTATGCTCTTCACATCTAAGAAAATACTTTAGAAAGACATAAAAATCCTTGAGGCTTGCATTACTTCTGAAAGAAATTAATTATGTCTTTATACATTATGTATAAATATATGTTATAGTATAAATCTTTTCATTTTTTTTACTTAATAATTGTATTATGTGTTCATGTGTATACACGCTTGTGCCACAGCACGTTGTGGAGGTTAGAGAAAAACTCCTGGGAGTTGATTCTCTCCTTTTACTATGGGTCCTGCGGGTTGAACTCAGGTCCTCAGGCTTGGTGGTGAGCACCCCTTCTCTCTGAGCAATCCCATGGGCCCAGGAGTCAACTTTATTCTCTCCAAAAGAGGTGCTTTCAAAACTCTGCTGATAATCTAATGACTTTTCCATCTAATTATATTATTTTTCTTATTGGTCAAAGTAGCAATGAGTGTTCCTAGAACCAAATTATCATCTTGAAAATGATTCTAAAAAATAGAAACTAGAAGCAGTTATGGTATGTGGTTGTTCATGCCATTAATACCCACACTCAGGATGCAGAGGTAGGCAGATCTCTGTGAGAGCAAGGACAACCTGGCCTATGAATCAAGTTTCAGGGTAGTCAGGATTTCAAGGAGACCCTGTCGAGAGAGAGAGAGAGAGAGAGAGAGAGAGAGAGAGAGAGAGAGAGAGAGAAAGAAAGAAAGAAAGAAAGAAAGAAAGAAAGAAAGAGAGAGAAGAAAGAGAGAGAGAGAAAGAAAGAAAGAGAGAGAGAAGAAGGGAGGGAGGGAGGGAGTGAAGAAGGGAGAGAAGATGAAAATGAGATCATCCTAAGTAACACAGAGATTATGTAGGACACAAGGGAGAATATCACTCACAATCTGATATGACCAGATATCAGGGAAGACAATTAAAATTCTATCAAAAACACTAATAGTCCAATTTGAAGAGGCTTCACTCAGTAAGACTACTGGATTTCCAATGAAGATGATAATTACAACAGATAAGAGAATGTGATAAGCTGCACCATCTGTATGTGAGCCAAAGAAAGCATATTGGATTATAAGTCATTTGATGTGCATTTCTCATTCCAGAAACTGTGACAAAAGAAAAGAGGTGTTAACAATACTGTGCATTAGACAGAGGCTTCATGGCATGGCATATTACACAAAAAATTATAGCTAAAAATAAACATTAGCATAGAGAGATGTATAAGTGTGTCATAAAACTAAACAATACAAGAAAATAATCTGTTAAAAGTCATAATGGTATTTACTTATAAAAGAGAAATGTTTCTGTGTGGAGAGAGCCTATGGCCTAAAGGGCCATTGGGACCATCATAAAATTCTCTCTGAGCCCTGAGTGATTCTCTTATAAGATTTTCCGAAATGTTTTCCTTAACCTATATTTTATAATACAAATATAATATATTTTATATACTGCTAAAATTTGCAAATAAAATTAAATCCTCATAAGAGTCCATTGGGTCCAGTTAGATCAGAAAAATGTAGAAAGCACTAGGTAAGCTGTAAGGTGGTGTGTGGGACCTCATGGTGATGGGTGATGTATTCAAAGAGCACACTGGATAATGTGAATCTGCACTCATCTATCAACATGAATCCCACTGTATGAAGAACTTTTTAAAGTAAAATTCTTAGGTTAAACTTACACTTTTGCCTGCTGTGGTACCTGGTGAGACCTTGGATTTAATTTTAATGTTATTTTAAACAAGTTTCAAGGTGATGTTGATGTTATTCGTATCAGGTAACTTGACAACCATAGGGCGGAGTGATGACCCTGTGGTTAAGAGCACTGGCTCTTCTTGCAGAGGATCTTGGTTCGATTCACAGCACACACACATGGCAGCTAATATCTGTCTGTCACTCCAGTTCCAGGGGTTTTTACCCCCTCCTCTGATCTCTGTGAGCATTGCAAGACATGAGTGTGTGTACAAACATGCAAGCATAACATTCATACACATAAAATATCATTTTAAAACTACTCTGTTAGAGTATAAGAAAGGAAAAACAATGTTTTGGATTGCTGGCTCTGTGCACAGCTTGAGGTCTCATATGTAAGGTAGGAGAAAATAAAAGGCAACGTGAGTTTGCTTCTAGAAATCTATTTTGAATAGGTAAACAAAGGTTATTAAGGCAAAGCATACCATATTTTTGGGGAATTCTGCTATGTAACACAAGGTAAAACGAGTTGAACAAATGAGAGGTGGTCACGACTGCCCAACATTCTTACAGGATGACATTGTGTCTTTACTTGAACAGTCTTTCTGACTCAATTTGACAAGTCATTCTTAGACAAACAGTGAGAAAGTTGTGCCTTAGCAGTTGTAGTTTTGAGGAGACCAGGACAAAACCGTTCCACTCAACACATTATCATCTCTTTCTTTTGAAAAAGAGTCAGAACCATGGTGGGACTATTTACTGCATCTTACTACTAATCGCTTAAATCTTACTTCTATCTTAGCTCTTTGGTCTCCCATGTTAGACTAATAATTCTTTTCATTATTAATGATACAGTAAAAGTGAGTAGTCTGATTTTTATATCAGTTTAAATCTTTGCAAAGATTTCTCTAAGAAGGCAACATTCATTATAGGAGTAAACTGAGTTGCTAGAATTTAAGATGGTTAAAATTCTCATGCATGATTATTAATAAAGCTATTGTTTATAAAGCAAGATCTGTTCCAATTTGAAATATAGTCTTTTTTGAGCCACTAAGATGCAAAGAGTAGAATGCGATGTCTGGGACACAGACATAGTCATAATATTAATGAGGAAGTTAAAGCTTGCTCTGCTTAATGTATGCA
The DNA here is from genome assembly GCA_035773235.1 of Eospalax fontanierii. Lineage (NCBI taxonomy): Eukaryota > Metazoa > Chordata > Mammalia > Rodentia > Spalacidae > Eospalax > Eospalax fontanierii. Next base: position 22,469,489 of record CM069552.1, read on the forward strand.
TATGCATTGAACAGAGGTACTTCTATACTCCGTGAATGTTTTCAATGTGCCTAGAAGATCTATCCAAATTTTGTTGTTGATGGGGGTATTTTGAGGCAGAGTCTCACTGTGTATCAGGGACTTGCTTCACACTCATGATATTCCCTGAGTACTGGAGCTGCATGTGTGCACGATCCCGGCTCCTCTCTATGGTTTGTTCTTTTTGTTTGTCTAACCGATTTTAAAAACTTAGTTCTACTAGACCTTACTCTCTCCAAGGAGTCTGAGTTGGATATTTAAGTACTTATTAAACAAAGGAAAAACAGACTCCCCCAGAAGTTTACATAACGTTTCTCTATTATTGAAGAACTAAATACATTGTGAATAGATCTGTAATGGTCTGTCTTTTCATTTGCTCTTCAGTATTCTGCCCCCACTCTGACTTCTTGAATACTGTCAGCTCTATAATAGTGAAAAAAAAAAATCACCCAAAATCTTGGCATCTCATCCTTTTTATATAAGAGTTTTAAAATCCTGTCAGACTGATTTGGAAGTTAAAGTCTGGGGCACTGGTAATGAAATTAAAGAAAAGCCTCTAAATTTAATTCATTTTTTTTTCTTATTAACAAGAAAGCAGACCAAAATCAATGAAACCAGAGCAAAGAGTGAATCACCAACAAATGACACATCTCAGGTAGGGACCTAGTCAGACCATAATGCTAATGTGAACATAGTCAGGTTGATCCTCAGATGGAGGATGGGCTTTGATCTGGAGCAGGAATGACCAAAGTGAAAAACAAATCCCACATATCACCTTCTGACTTCTGGGAAGGCTGTCAATACATGGGACATTCTCCTGAATAAGAGGGATGTTTTAAGACAATACTGATGGATTATTTGCAAGTTTATAGAATAATCATTAATTCATCCATTTACTCATTGATTGATTCTTATAATAGGAAGGCTATAGGATATGGGCTGAATCTATATATTGGCTATTGTAATAGTTAATTTAAGTGTCAATATAATACAGCCTTGAATCACCTGGGAAGAGACTATCAATGAGCAATTGTCAGCAATAGGTTGGCCTATGTGCATGTCTACATGGGATTGTCTTAACTAATACAGAAAGACCTGATCCACAGTGGCTGCCACATTTCCATAAGAAAGGAATCCTGAACTTTATAAAAATGGAGATATCAAGCTGAGTACAAACAAGCAAGCCAGTGAGCTTGAATGCATGTATTCCTATCTGTATTTAATTACTGGTGTGTTGTTAGGAGCCTTGACTTTCTCACAGCTTGAACTGGAAAGCCCATAAATATTTCATTCCCCAAGCTACTAGTTTGTCAGGTTATTTTATCTCAGCTCCATAAATGAAACCAGAACACTAAGACTAGAATCTACTACTTATCATGAGCCATGGTTTCTTTTTATAATTATTACTATTTTATGTCTATGACTGCATTGTCTGCACATATGTAAATACAGTTGTGTCATGCAATGTCTGCAGAAATCAGACGAGGGCTTTCGATCCCCCTGAAACTGAAGTTACAGATAGTTGTTAGCTGCCATATGGGTGCTGAAAACCAAACCTGGGTCCTCTGCAAGAGCAGCCGGTGCTCTTAACTGCTTAACTGTCCTTCCAGTCCTGGTCATGGTTTCTTTCATTCGAGGTAGAAACAATAACATCACTGTTCAATTAAGTTAACTTGGTATATAGCTGCAAGTTTTCAATCAGATTCTATCTTCATGGTCTGACTTTCATGAAAGTGCTCACAGCTAACATGGAAAAGAAACTATTAAGATCAAAAGCATTTCAGAAAACACAAGAGAGGAGGCCCCCACAGCTCTGGCCCTTGACCCACTATCTTTGGTTTCAGGACAAGATGCCTGTCTTAGACATTTGGCGTAATTAGGGCTGAAAGGGACCCTGGGGGCTTCAGAGGACGCTGCTTGCCCTGAATGTGATTTTCCAATGTTGCTGACCATCGCAAGTTTGGGCCCCTGGCCAAAGGAGGCAGATCAAGAAGGATCTCAGGAAGAGGCAAGAGGATGAAAAAGAGAGGGGAGGGAATGTCAGTGACTTTCTAATGAGTTCCCTTTTTGGTGGAAGCCCTCCAGGCTGAGAAACTGCTATATAGATCATTTGCTAATGAGCATGGACCAGTCATGCAATAACCTTTAAATGCTCAAAGAATTTGGAAGAGTTTTATTCAGTATCTTTCCTGACTTACTGTGCTAAGAACGATGATGCATTTTCAAATGTAAATCTAGAGAAGGTGATGATACTAAATGAAGATTCAGTTAATAAGTCAAAGTATTAAATCCATAATAACGATTATGAGATTTTTATCCTTTGTATGTGCTGGTGAATTTCAGGTTGTCAATTCTTCCTCAAGTCCCTAATGAGCTACTGTCCAACCTAAGATTCATTGTCTATGTCTTTGTCCAAATTTCAGCAATCTGATATGCATGAAGAATTTCCTATTTAATTCATGGATTCTCAGTCACTTGGCATGGAGTGGCATTCCTGATGCTCTTTCTTTTAACTTTATTCTTTTTCATTTCTACCATATCTTGAATACATGTATCATATTGGTACCAAATATGAAGAAAGAATGTGAATGCCTTACATTTAGGAAGTACATCAGCTGTAAAACAGATCAAGCCTCTCTGAATATTGACCAGTTTCCTACTGAAATTGAATATATGGATCATCTTATTTCTAATTTATTTTATTAGATAAGAATATGCACATTCATTACACTTTGACCTTTAATTCTCAGAATTGGGGGGGAGGAGGAGGGCTTTTTTTTTTTCTTGAGTCCCTCAGGTCTTGCAAGTTTATCAGCAAACCATACACACTCAATCATGCTCTTCTAATGAACTGCTGTTGTCAATTTAGTTTTCGTAAACATTCCAGTGGCATCATGGAGAGTGCTGATTCCCAAAACTGGGTCTGTGATGCCCCAGGGTGTCTCCAATTACTTCCAGGTGGGGGTTTGGGGTGTTATAAAATTCTCTGGCAAAACTAATTTTAATCCACTTCAATTTACAAAATTGCAGTCCATGAAGCACTTTGATTAAGAAGGACATTTCAGAAAATCAAGTAAGTCACAGTAGGGTGTTGTAAATGGAAAAACAAACAAACAAAAATCTTCAGTATAGAAATTCATAAGCAATTATGTTTATTTTTCCTGATTTTGTCCTCACGGGACCCAGCAGCTCCTAAGAGATCCCAACAGTTGGGCAGATACTAAGATTCAAAGAAAATACAGAATTGGATGTTTGTTTTTTAATATTTGTTAATGGTCAAAAAATTCTAAAACAAGTATTTGCATCTTACATCTAATATACCAGCTACTAGATAAAAGGAAGAGGAACCAATGTGGACTATTTTATAATATAGAAAAAAAAAGGGCTTAGCAGTACTAAGCAATAACTGAGTTCCAAACTGATAAAGTAAGGATATAGAAACTGGCTTAAATCTCTCTGATATCAGAGCCCACATATAAATGGGCTGGAAAGATAGCTCAATAGGTAATAGCACTGGCTGTTCTTACAGAACACCTGGGTTCAAATTCTAAAATCCACATGGTAGCTGAGAGCCATCCATAACTCAACTTCCAGGGCCTCCAATGCCCTCTGGATGCATTTTCTGGATGCATTTACATACATGCAAGCAACATACACGTACAGGTAAAATAAAAACAAAAAAATGTGATTTATCTATTTGCATTTTATTTTCATGAGTATTTTGCCTACATGTATGCAAGTATACTGTGTATACTTAATGTCCACAGAGGCTAATAGATGGGTTCAGATACCTCCTTGGCTTGTTAATTGGTCTTTGTTTCATTAAGCAGACCTCATTAGATTCCCACACAGCTGAGTTTTCATTGGTGCATTTTCCCTGTTATGTCTAGAATGCATTAACTAGCAGCAGAGGTCTTTTCCCTGTGACTTGTACATTCTTTCTGCCTCCTCTTCCACAATGTTCCCTCAGCCTTAAGTGTAGAAGTTGCATTGCTATAAAGTGTGCAGCCCTAAACTTTTTTTTTTTATTTTACCTGTATGAATGTTTTTCTCACATGTATTTAAGTGTACCATGTGCATGCAATTCAGAAGAGGCCATTGCATCTCTTGGAAACTGAGTTAAGGAAAATTATTAGCTGCCAGATTGGTACTAGGAACAGAACAGAAATCCTCTGGAAAAGCCACCACTACTCTAAATTGCTGAGCCATCTCTCCATCCCACATCCAGTGATTTAGTTAAGGAATCAGTACACTCTTCCAAACTTTCTAACATTATCCTCAAGTTATCCACTGTGCTCTGGATTTATAGCTCAGAATGTCAATATGGCTCCCTCAGTGTCCCAAGTTACCTTAAATTGATCACATTCATTGCTAGTTAATCAACTTTCTCACCTTTCAACCAACAATATACCTATGTCCCTTCCCATTTTTCTCACCTGTAAATCTTGCCCCAGCCAGGATGTTTACAGTGGTGATTCTCTCCTTCATGTACATCATCTCCAGTCAGCTGATGTACAATATCAAGTCTAATCCACACGCACTACTTTTTCTCCATCACATGTCATCATCGCATTCACAAAGGGCTGGAGGTAGTAAATCAGACACTTTGTATGAGAGATAAATAATGGAAATTACGTGTAAGTGAAGGTTGCAGTGACCGGCACAAGTGTATCCTCAGTTTTTCCTTGGCTAGAAGATTCATATTCATTATTATGTGGAACACGAGAACTATAAGTCACTGATGCAGAAAGAACTGAAGCCTATAGAAGAAAAAAGAAAACAAATTCTTTCCTCACATTTTTTTTCTCATAAGTCACAGAAAAGGCAGTGGCAAAGACTCCAACAGAACACTGGAACCATTTTCCACTTCAGAACTTTAATGAATAATCCAGAAGTTAGAACATTCAAATTTATTTTTCTCAATTTCTTCCAAATGTCTTAAACAGTTGTCTGACAGACTAATTTATTTGCAAAAGGAAACACTGGACATCTAAACTTCAATTTTCCTTATTAAAATAAATGAATTTTGGCTCTGTTTGTGCTTAATGTTGGCTAGAAATTTACATTACCCAATCAAGAGTTAACAAGCTCTCAGGGAAAATCAATTGTTGCATAAAAATTCAACAGAAAATTTACCAATAAATCAGGGCAAGCTAGGCAGTATAAATGGAGATTTCCATCCATTCTGAAGTCTTCTAAAACCCTCTAAATCCTTTCATAAACAAAACATAAGGGAGGGTTTGGAACTCCATCATTCCTGAGAGACCCTTCAATTTCCATATACTAATATTTAATTACTGAAAATGTCTATATGTTCAAAATTAAGTCATTTGGAATGGATATATAGAACACATTAATTTTATATAAACTCTTATTCTGACATGGAGTGGTTTACATGCAAGGGAAATAAAACCCTCTGGACCTGAGCATAGAACATTCTTCTATTCATCCTTTTCAAAAAAGAGTTGAAATATTGGCGTAAGGCAGACTTTGGAAAGCAGTTGTTGATGGTGTTCTTCCCATGTTTGTGCCAAAACATCTAGGAAGACATCAGGATAGATGAGGAATCACATCTTTAGGAAACTGCACAAGTCTGTCTATGTTACTACAAGGAATTTCTGTTCACCTCACTAGAACTGGAGAATGTTATTGCTCCCGTAGAGTAACATGATACTTAATGAACTTCTCCAGTCCCTGTCCTCATTTCTCAAGTTCATAGTGCATTTTATGTGTGAAGATGGGCAAACAGTTTTCCATCTCACAGCAAAACATTGAATGCCAGCTTGTGAATTGACTGTGTATATGTGTGTGACTACCAAAATGTCTCTCATCTCTTTACTCCTAAAAATCTTTATGATTCCCTCTGTCATGAGTTTCTGCTTTTTACACCAAATGAAGTAAAAACAACTGGGCCATAACTGTCCTACAGGTAGAAACAACCCATTATAAATAAAATAACATTGGGTGAGGAAAGCCCTTCTCATAGTTGAAACAGCATTAGAGAGTGAGCACTCCCAAAGGTGTGCCTACCACAACAAAAGTTCCACGGATGTGACAGGAGAGCATGCCCAATTCTCAAGTGAAAACAGAGGTCCAAATACTTGCATGAAGACTATCATTAAATGAAATGCCATAAAGATAGAGCAAGCAAACAAAATTCTGTGGCGTCTGCATCTATCTACAAGAATGAAGAATGTGTCCTGAGGAGAGATCAGTCCTCTTCTTCACAGCATATAATTCAGAAGCAAAGAGTTTATCTAATTTGCATGATAATTTTATGAAGAGCAGCAACGCTTTATGGGAAGGTAATAAACTTCACCTCCTTATGTGGTATTAAAATTAAAGGTTTGTTATTCCTTTTGATCCTTTTCCCATGGTTCTTAGAGTGTGTTAAATTATTCTGCGTTTTCTGGTCCAGAAGTAAAAGTGAGGCTATCTTAAATTTGAGTAGCAAGAGAGGCTTTCTACCTGGGAATTAGAAGGTCAAATCAAAAGTTAAATTTCTTCTCTGACAATTTTATAGTTTCTATGCATTCATTTTATTTCCATTTTAGTGATATTTTAAAATACTTTCTTGATTTTGGAATGCCATATAATTTATTCTATCTTATTCAAACCTTCTGCCCTCTACTGCCTCCAAACCCCTGATTTCATATCTTCTATTATTATGTGTCTTTTTTTAAAATTCATACTCAGTCTGATGTGTCTTTTCAAAATCTTCTGGTTGTGGGTCTATCCTTTGGAGACTGGTCAACATACCAGGCAAAGTATGAGTAAGGAAAACCGACTGTTCTTCTCCTAGAAGCTATCAGTTGCCAGCAGATCCTCAACTAAGGCCTCAGCGATGGCTGGGATTTCTTGCTCACACACCTCATCCATGCTGGGTTTTGTCTGGCTTGGTTTTGCATAGGTCTTACACATGTCATCTAAACTGCTGTGGGCTCCTATGTGCAACTTCCCTACAATATCAAGACAACATAGTTTCCTTGATTCAATATACCACTTCTGGTTCTTTCTATATTTTAACCCTTTATTCCACAATGATCCCTGAGAACCACTGATTGTGAGTAAGGGTGTGATATAGTTGTCCCATTTAGTATTGATCACTCCACAGTCCATGATTCTCTGGGTTTTGATCAGTCGTGCATCTCTGTGTTAATTGCCATCTGCTACAAGAAGAATCTTCTCTGGTGAGAGATGCACTCATCTATGAGTATAACAGTGACTCATTATGAATCAATTTAATGCTTTGTCTATTTATCAGAATAATAACAGGAGGTTCTCCCCTGCGGCATGTGATATGTCTGACTACAGTTTCTTGACCCTGATAATAGTGGCAGGTATGAACTCCATCTTGTGAAGTGGCCATTAATTCCAATCAGAAGATATTTGGTTACTGTAGTGAGTTGAATGAGGAATGTTCCGCATGGGCTCCAAGTCCTAGAATACTTGGCCCCAGTTGGTGAGCTGTTTCAGGAAGGTCATGAAATCCCTAGTAAACAGCCATGCTGGAAGAAGCATGTCACAGGGGGTGGACTTTGAGAGTTTATGATCTGCCTCATGGCTGTTCTTTGTGCTTCCTGTGCCTGCTTGAGGATGTGAGCCCTCTGCTTTCTGCTCTGGCTACCTTCCGCTATGCCTCTATGGTATGACTGACGTTTATTCCTTTTAATCTGTATGCCCAGTAAACTTTCCATTTATAAGTTACCTAGGTCATAGTGTTTTATCACAGCAACAGAAAATGTAACCCATAACAGTCACGCCACTATTGCACTGATGGACACATTTGCAAGTCAGTTGTTATTGTAGTTCAGATTCACAGCTGATTGATAATCACTTTGCTCTGCCAGCAAACAGGAATAACACCTTCTAGTACCATGAAAGCCATGTAGCACAGATGAAACTATTAGTTCAGTACCAACCTGGTTTTTCCTTGTTTGTTCTAAAACTCAAGTATGTAGCATCTTCAACAACAGGGTCTGTCTATTGCAATGATAACTTAATTTTCACTTTCATATTTCTTAAACTAGAAGCTATACACATTTGACCTGGCTTTTAAATAGGATGCCTCTGCTTTGGGAATAGTTCCCCAACTTCCTTTGAAGTACATTTCTGAAACATGAAAATGCAGTGGTTGAACTTTATTGATAGTTTTCATGGTGAGCTCTAGAGTGAAATAAATTTTAGAGCAACTTGTTTGTAGTGCATGAGGTCCATCTCCAAGGTGCCATGAGACTGAATTGGCAGGAAAAATCTGGAAAATACAGGTCAAAGCATTGGAATAAATTTATGATTGAAGTAGAATGTTACCATGTGCAGGACCAAGGGAATCCCCTCAAATTGGATCAAAAGTGGGAACACAAATATGCGTTAGGACAAAAATGACTTAATCCAACCAATTCATGTGGTTTGACTCCAAATAATAGAGGTAGGACAGGCACATTCTTGATGCCAGAGTCTACTTCTAAAACCGTGCATTTCACTCTAATAGTTTTGTTTATATACAGTATACTAGGAAATTAGTCAGAAATTAAACAGTACTCTTGGTAAATCCTGTACATTATGACCCAAGATGGTTCCACTTACGTCAAGCTGACTATATTCAAGGGGCTTTCAGCATAAGAGTTGAGAAATAAGTGATAAGGCCAGTCCTCAGTGTCAGATTTCAAAGGTGGAATTTAGCATTGATCTGACTTATAAGATGGTTTTATGCATAAGAATGGGAACTGATATTGTCAAATTGATGGACCCAGACTCTCCAAAGAAATAAGCTTCTGAAAAAGACTATGAAAGATTGTCTAGAGAATGTTCACTTCTGGACATGGTTGTAAACTATCTGTATTAGGTTAATTAAAGGGGGAAATTCAATTTAACTATGGGCAACACCCTTCTTTGGGCAGAGTCCTGGACTGAATCAAAAGAAGAAAGTGAGTAGAGCAGGATCATTCATCACTTTCTGCTTCCTGATTAGGGACAGGATATGATCAGCTCTCCCAAGATCCTGCTTCCAGGACTTCCTCACCAGGAAGGACTGTATCCTTTGACTAGGAGCCAACATAATCCCTTCATCTTTTGGGCTGCTTTGTCAGGATACTTTACCACAGCAAAAGGAAAATTAGCACAAAAATATGTAGTATTTGAATATGTATACATATATTTTTACATATCGATGCATCCATAATTTTACATTAATTTGCTTAGAAAGTGTGTTTCTTTGCAATGTGCTTTCCCTACAATGAAAGATGGAGTCAGTTTCCACTAAAATATCTGGCATAGTATATCACAGATGGAATCCAGAAGAAATTCCTGATGTTGAATCTTGCTGAGAATAAAACTTTTTTTTTAATTTACCTATTTTAAAATATTCAAATGCATGAAAATCAAATTGTTTACAATGAAGAATGCTAACAAGAAACTTTTTTTAAAAAATGTGTTTCTGATACTGTTTATGTGGGGAACATTAACTGTCTTAGAACTGGCAAAAATAAAATGGAGAAAAAATTATTGTTTGTTAAAATATTTTATTGATTATTTTCATTTTTTATGTATGAGTGTAATGCCTGCATGTAAGTAGGTGCACCAATGCCATGTAATGCCTACAAAGGTCAGCAGAAGGCAGTGGACCCCCTGGAACTGGAGTGATAGATGGTTGTTAGCCACAATGTAGGTCCTTAGAATCTAACCTGGGTCCTTTGCAAGAGCAGCCAGTGCTCTTAATCACGGAACAATTCTCCAGGCCCCATTACTGCTTGTATACTCACAAAATATTGAAAGGATTCAGCTGTTTCCTGGTTAAGCTTTATTTTTTTTTCAAATAAATGGAACACAGGAATTTCAGATTTTATATTTTTTATCATGAATTTTATTTCAGTATCTGGATATACTTGAGAAGGATATGTGGATTATAATTCAAACGAAACACAGAAGTAGGCCCATCTACCAAAACACACCTTTGAGATGAGTTAGCTAAAGTTTTGTCTTCCTCACTAGAAACTTTTGGAGGGAAATTGATTTTGTTTTATCCTCCCTACAGCAATAAATAATTTTATGGCTTAGAAATATTTCCATGCAAACTTTTCAGTATATATATATTTTTAAAACATAAATTGTCTCCCTTAAAGGCAGAGGCAAGACACAATGGCAGTGTTACATGGTCAATTAAAATGCTTTCTCCTAGACCACACTATATGATACCCCATGATAATGGAATTTCATCCTGAAAGACTAATATAACTAAAATAGGAAGCGAAAGATGAGAATGGTTAAACTTGTATGTTCAAATTGCAATAAGACTTTCATTAGTGTGAAACAACATTTTTTGCATATTGTTTCTGTCTGCTCCCACCTGCCTTCAATGCTGAAGGCACAAATGTGAATCTTGCAGGTTTCCTCCAAATGTTCCCAAGATTATAAGTGAGTGGGAATAAATATTGGCAACTCTGATAGAATATATGAGAAATAAGTGATGAACAGAAATATATTGAGAGAAATGAAGTACAGCTCACTAGACATGTCCGAGCCCCAGATGGTGAGTGGATTTGAAGTTGCAAAACCACTTTGTGCTAGGAAACCAATTTGTGCTGAATATAAAGAGGGAGATTTTTCCTTTAAGAGAGCATGTGAGTATGAAAACTCACTTGGGCTTTTTGTCCATGATAAGATCAGCCAGAATCTTAGTATTTCACAACTTTGGATAACTCAGGTATTCAAATAAGGAGAATCTAAATTCCACTGAAAGATTTTGTGAAAATGAAACAACACAGAAAAAGGATTAATAATTGTTGGGCACATAGAAAATCCCTCTGAAATATTGTTTGTTCCTTCCTTTCTTCTTCTTTATGAATTGACTAGCTAAAGAAGAAAGACTGATGACAATAAGTAATCAAGGAAGTAATACAAATATGGGAGAGGATGAAATGCTGTCATGACCTTCCCAGAATGTGCTTCTTCAGCACCAATAGACAAGACAGCAGGGCCAGTGTTGACTGGAGGGGACAGTTAGTACAAAATTTCCAAGGGCTGGCTGTGTTATTCTGTGTATCATACTGGGTTATTATACAGTGCTTATTAATCTAACCCAAATATTTTGATTGGGTGGCATATACATGATAGATGAACCCAAATTGATTTCATATGTCAAAATCCTCTTCTAACGTGTGTGTGTGTGTGTGTGTGTGTGTGTGTGTGTGTGCTCCTGTGTGTACAGGTGCATGTGGGCTTTTGTGCACCTACCTACGTAAGATGGAGGGTAACAATGACTGTCTATTCAGGAGAGGTGTCCACTTTCTTTGAGACATGATCTCTCATTGATCTGGAGGTCATCAACTAGACTGGGCTATGTAACCCCTAAGTCCCAGACATCCTTTTTTCTCCACCTCCCCAGAGCTCAGATTGCCAAGCATATAACATCATACCTGGCATTACATAGGTTCAGGAGTTGGATCTCAGGGCTTATGATGTATTCAATATGGTTACTGACTGAGCTATACTTTCGGCACTAAGTGCTCAAATATTCCTAAAGCCAAGATGAAAAATAATATGATTCTTTTTATCACAACCCATATCAAAGACTATCCCTGACTAGATTGTTACTAAATATAAATTTTAAAAGATTAAACTAAGAGGCAAATATAGGTAACTAATAAATCATGGAGGGGCAAGAATTTTCTAGCTTTGAAACAACTGAATAATACTGGGGAAAAATTCATAGACTAAACTCTAGAAAAATAATTAATTTTTGTATACTGAATAAAAGTTCAATAACATTTCGCATTGACACCTTTGGTATATGTCTTCAGCCCAGGTTATGGCCTTCTTCAAATCTGTTTTAAATGTGAAAAGGAAGAAGGCTAATGTCCTATTCACCTAAGATTATGGGGAGGTTTTGGAGCAAGTGTTAATTATTTAGAATAAACTACACAAATATTGCATGAAAAAAGGACAGAAATGAATGTCTTTAACCCTTTCTCTAATAATATTTATCTAATACTGTTTGATAGGGCAGACTGGCCAGAGACATACTTGTTAAAATACAATGTCAAAATTGCATTAATGGAATTTAAAACAGTTTTATATTTATTTTATTGATTGGTTAAACTTGAAGCTTATTTTTTTTTGTCCTAAAAAGGAAGAAGTGCTATACATGGTGGCTTGAGTCTTTAATCCCAGTCTCTGGGAAGCAGAGGCAGGCAGGTCTCTGTGAGATGGAGGCCAGCCTAGTCACATAATGACTTACAGGTAGCAGGTAGGTTGGGACTAGAAAGACCATGTCAAAAAGAAAGAAAGTATTGGATGATCTAAGAACAACCACTATTGAACGACAACTTCATACCAACAACTGAGAACACTTGTTTGTCTTCGACATTTCATTACTCACTTCATACAGGAGACTACAGAACAGATATATTTAAATACTTTCATTTTTTTTGAGAATTTCGTACATGAATAAAGTATTTTCATAAAGATGAATAATTGAACGTTACAGAGATGTTTAAAAATTTGTCTAAAGTAATATACCTGAGAGAAATTTATTCTGATATTTAATCTAAATTATAAATTTAAATATCCATTTATAGTCCACATGAGTGATTTGGAAAAAGACCTATGACCATATACAATGACAGAGGAAACAGAATAAAACCTGGAATGCTTCCTTCCAAGAACTTCAGTGACTCTGAATGAGCTGTTGACATCTTCAGGCAATAACTGTTCATTTCAAAATTACAATTCCACTTTGCTCCATAAGGAGAAGGAGGCAGGAAAGTCATGTTTTTTCATTTTGAACGACATTGTGATATAAACAGCAAACAGAAGTAAAAGAATCAAACGGCAAACATCACAAAAATAATAATCCTATCAGATCAGACAAGCTGAAAGTGATTCAGGGAACACACCCAGCAAACAAAACAGTCAGCTGGAGCCTGAGTGATGGAGAACTTGGGAAGAGCAGTGTGTCCTCTCAAGTGAGGCTTCCAAGTAAAAAAACAAATAACAGCAGGTAGGTAACATCATCAAATCAGACATAGGGTTTATTTATCACTCTCCTGTAGAAACTAACCGGGGAAGGCTGTGTTAATGCAGCCAGCTGGAGCTCACGTTGGAGAGAGTCTTGGGAGAGGCCTCTGTGTAAAAGAACAAACAGAAGTAGATTGAGCACTGGTTTTGACATGCAGAAAGAGGGGTTGTCACTGAGGGGAAACAACACATGAAGATTCACCAATATAGTGCAAATGACACACCTCTATAAAAATCTGTCAATCCCCTTCACGAATTGATTGAATTAGTTATACCAGAAGTTGAAATTCTCAACATGAATACAAAACTAAGAATGACTTTGGGGTTTTAAGCAATAGAGTCCAGGCTTATCAGAGAGCACAGAGAATATCTGGTTGATGAACCAGGTATCCTGTGGGCAGGGGGCTAAGTCTGTGAGTGTTTGTGTGTGGGGGGCGTGTAAGATCTCTACGTGCAATGTAACATTGAGAACCACCTCTTCAGGTGCTTTGGTACTGCCATAGCAGAAATTAAGCCATATTACATATTTTTAAAGAAAACAATAACTTCTAATTTGACTACATAATTTTAGTAAAATAATAAATACCTTTCCCATTTGGCTTCAGTTGATGCATAGTCACTGTGGTTTACTTCTGCTGGTAAGAGTGTATTTTGGTTGAAGTGAATGACTCTGATGAATAATCATGAGAAATAAATGAGCTATAAATAAGCATATTACACTTGATAGCAAACTCGGGTATAAATATGATAGAAAAAGAATACTGTCCTCGATCTTGATAATCTTTGACACATTTACCCTCAGAATTACAACTTATACTTCATCAACTAGATTCAAGGCCAGATAATTTTTGGTTATAAAATTTGCAAAATAATTCGCTATAAATGAAAAAAATTCCAAATGATGTTCATCCGAGGTGTCATTATATAGTCAAATAGCTGCAGGTTCCGAGGTTCTTCACAGCGGGTTTCCCATTGTGCCTCTACTCTGTCCTCTGTTCAGTTTAGAGACTGATAACAATTAGTTTTTAAAAAGTGGTAATTTCACTTCACAACTCTGAATTAAATTAAACCAAGATAAATGCTTCTTGCTCCAGTATTCTTCAGTGGCCCATGATAAAATATACTGTAACTCCTTGAGAAGAGAATAGGTTTTCCCAACTATATTATTTTAAAGAATATTCTTCTTTCCAGATTGCAGAATTCTAGCAAAGCAGCTGTTATATCAACCAACACCACAAAATGCACTAAGCAACTGCCGTAAACCACACCTGGATTTCATAGATCTCATAGCCAGCGTCTAGCTTTTAATACAGCTGAAGTCCCTATTTCATAGCAAAAGAGGAAGTTAAATGGTTGCAAATGCAAAGATTCTGTTACACCTAATATACTAGAACTGCTGCAAGAGTAGCAGCTGATTCAGACTATTATGACAGCTCAGTCTTAAAGAGATTATGATTATGCCATCCTTCCACACTGATAAAATTTGTAAGTGAATAGACAAAATGATAGAGATATCTTCATGCCCTGGTGGAAAAATGACATGGAAGGCAATAATCACTGTGACATCATACACTGGTCATGTTCTCAACTCATAGTCCTCAAAAGGTGTCAGTTTCTACACCCAGTTCAAAAGCATATCTCCAGATCTTGCTTTTTTGGTGACTATTGTCTCTTATTTCCATGCTCATTTATAGGAAGTTTGATAGGAATGACAATGAAGAGAACAGTAGATTTCAATACGAAAGAAAAAAAATAATAGAAATGTGTACAATTTGAACTAATGACCCTGCTCCAATCCACACAGCAAAATTTTCTGCAGATATTGGCTCAGAGGAACCAAAGATGACATCTTCTGTAAGTGCTATCAGTGAAAGTCAAAATAAATAATATGTGATTAAATATTTATTTTATATATAATGTATAACATAAATTTGTTTGTTATATCTTTCCTTAAGACTTGTTTGGTAAGTATGATGGCTAATGTTAATGGCCAATTGGATAGAATCTGAAATCACCTGGAGATGGGCCTCTGGGCATTTGTGTGGGGGATTATCTGGTTAGGTTAGCTGGTGTAGTAGGAAGACCCATTTTAACTGTGAGTTTTCTGGGAAGGAGATTCTGAACTACAAAAATGGAGAAAGAGACCTGAACACTAGTCTGCATTCATTGTTCTCAGCTTCCTGATTAAGAATGCAATGTGACCAGCTGCTTTATAATCTGCTGTTTTATCTTCTACACCATGATGCACTGTCCTGTTCAAATGAAGTCAAAATAAATCCTTTCTCGCTTAAGTTGCTTCTGCCAGAGTATTTTATCAGAACAGGAAAATATACTAAGATTGTAAGCAAATGCAGATCATGGGGTGGAAAGAAATATAGTCAAAAGAGTGTTTTGAATATGAAAATCTGAGAAATTACTTTATATTGTGGTTGGACCCTGGAAGAGCTTTGATATTTTCATTCTGTGTCTGAGACTCAGAGAAATAATCACTTACAATGGAAAAACTGGAAATAACTTGCTGGTGCTCTTATTCTACATATTGGATATTTCTCTCAACACCCTATTGTATTTGTGTACATTCACTTTTCTTTTATTATTCATGTACAGTTGCTTCAATAGTTTTCAAAATTTATTCCACTGTGCTTTATTTCTGCAGTGTTCCATGAAAGAAGAGACCCTTGATGACACCCATTTGGGAATCTAGCAGTGTATGTTCATTATTTTGTATGACAGCTGAGCAAAAGTTCTGAGAAGACCTGGAGGGAGGAACGTTATTTCAATACATTTAGATTTGCATTTTCTAAACTTACATTTCTGAAGAGAGATTTGTGTATTTTCCCCCAAGAACATTATCTATACTGCAGAGAACCAGACTTGTACCTTTGAAATAGCCAAACTGACTCCATTTTATTCTGGCTGACTTTTACCTACCCTGTGTTTCTCCCCAGTCTATTCCCCGACCTGCACTCCTGTTCCTAAAACCAGGTAGAAAGTTCCCTTGAAGGTTGAACCTGCTTTTCAGAGAGGATATTGTTGCTACAATACTTGGAAATTCACATTCAGCCAGGTAGAATATTCCTTTCAAGTGCCAGCTACATCACCAAAAAGTCCACGGTTTCTGCAATTCTGAGAAACTTGTTTTTCCTAACTGAAATTTAGAAACTTCTTGTTAATGAAATCTTTATTAACTGGTATTGTGTAAACAGACCATTAGCTTTTCCCCTGGTGTTATGCAATTGTTGTTTTAAGGTTTATAAACAATGATAAGCCTTTCTTCAGGACTGAAAGCTCCCTTGGGAGTGAGCTCACTCTTGACTACCAGCTAATTGTTATGGACTCTAAATTGGATCATCACCATGTGGCATGCCTCTGCACCTTGTTCTTGATATGACATTTCATATTTTACATATATGCCTAATCTTTCACTGAATATTATGCAAACTTTTAAATCATTTTATTATATAAACATGGTAATTTGGCATTTTCAGACTTCTATTAATTGAAGCATGGTTAATTATGTCAAACGTAGCTGTCAATAACATAAAAAGTTATAGGTTTTTGCAGATCTGTCTTTCAAATCACTGAGTACATTTTCCTAGGCTACATATAACTAGTAAATTATCACAGAGACAGCATTAGTTCACATCTGGGACTAAACCTTTAAACATGTGATAAACTTCAATATTTGTTTTGTATGACCCAATTAGCATGTAGGCTACTTCATAAGGAATTACCTTGCAGACTATGAAAATCCACAGAGGGAATAACATGGCTCTTTGAGTCCAAGATCCAGAACCAAGGACACCTACCAGTAAGTGAAGTCATCTCATGAGTTTTAGGTCTACAAGTTCTCAGATAAACAAACCCTCTAAGTAACCTCAGCCAAAAATACATTGAGAACCACACAGACAACTTTGACCTTCATAAAGAGCAGGGACCCATTGCTGTATTAACCTAGTACATGTGGTGGTGGTGGTAGTAGTATTATTATTCTAGTTGCTGCATGGCAGTAACAAAACACATGGCCTTCTATCAAAACTGGAAACTAAGGAGGATCTCACAGTTATGAATTTGCTGTCACACTTTAGACTGCATGAGTCTTAGAAAAGTCTGCATGTATGGGATTACAGATGGCCTGACCAAGAGAAAGGAAATGCTACTTGCAGCTGACAGACACATTTGGAACGTGCTTAGAATTACTTTTTTTAATTCTAACTCACTCCTAAATGCACACTCACTACTTTGAATTTTTCAGACTTGCCCAGTTTCATCTTTGTTCTTGTTTTAACTTGACTTGCCCAGGTGGCAGGTGTTCCTTCAATGAGACATTTGGGTTACTTTCCTATAAGGTATGGGCAGACAAAGGATTCAAAGTGGGAACTGAACAGCACACTGAAAACTTACACATTTAAAATCCTTATGCTGTTAAACTTTATATAAGTATAATTCTTGGCCTTAAGTCTTGTGATAGTTAATGTTGATGATCAATCTAACATGATCTAGAATTATCTAAGAGACAAGCCTCAGGGCCTGTCTGTGTCAGATTTTCTAGGGTAGGTGAACTGAGGTGAAAGGACCCATCCTAAATATGGGAAACAGTATTTCATAATCTGGAATCCTGGGTTGCATAAAAAGGAAAAAGTAGTCCCACTTTTAAATGACCATAGGTGCCAACATAGAAAATTTTACCAAGCAAAAATGTATGTTATAGTCAAAGGGGAAAAAAAAAAGTCTTCCACAACATGAGAATTCATGAACAGAAAATCAGCCCATCAGAGAATACCTGAAGTAATACAGAAAGTCGAAGAAAGGAATAACTATACCCAAGGGGCAACAGAAACAAATTAATGAAGATGTAACTGTGGAACCACAAAGTTAGACCAAGAATAAAAATAGAAATCTAAATGACAGGAACAAATACACATTTCTCAATACTAATTTTAAATATCAATGTACTGAATTCCCCAGTCAAGTCACAGGCTATTTGAATGGATCAAGAAACAAAATCCGTCTTTCATTGTCTGCAAGCAATCCATCCTACCTTCGAGGACAAGCACTACCTTAAGGTGAAAGGCTGGAAAAATATTCCAAGCAAATGGCACTAAGAAACAAGCAGAAGCTGTGAATCTAATATCTTTCAAAATCATATTCAAACTAAAACTAATCAGAAGATATAAAGAGTGTCACTTCATCCTCATCAATTAACAAAGAGTATAGAACAATCATGGGCGTATATGCAGCAAACTCTGGTCACCCAATTCATATATTAAGTTTCATTCACCTCGAGGTCTAGGACCATTACAGAAGAGGGACCATAAATACTGTGAGAGCCAGTGAGGAGGTGTGTGACCATGAGAAAGTAGAATTCTACAAGCTCCTGGGACCTTGCTTATATGAACCTACAGCATTGGTGTTGTCATGTTCAAGAACAATACAGACTGAAGCAGACAACACCCAGCATAAACTGTGGAAATGGTCAGCAGACCCCAAACTTTGCTGAAGAAATATTAGCAACTAATTAGTATTGGATGTGGATGTCCTCATCGTCATAAAGTGAGGAACACTGGATAGGCTGACTAGACCTCAGTGGAGAAACTTGCACTGAGAAATATTTGGAGACCCTAACTTGACACAATAGACCTTAACCTGGACGAAAGAATGTATGGATTCCAGTTGGGAAGTCACAGGGGGATGTCGAAGGGGAAGGGCTCATAAAGATGATTATGACTGATTGAGATGTTCTGTAAGAAGTATACAATGATTCAGTAAAAAAAAATCTTAAGTAGGATATGCCCTATTTTAGAAATGAACAAAATGTTTTTTTCTGGAAAATCTGGTTATGAAAATCTTTTTCTTTTAATTTTTACTTTTACTTCTTGCTTTTTCTATGGGTCCTACTTGGATAAGAATACAGCCAGCATTTGAAGAAAAACGAGTCCTCATTTCATTACATACACTTTTAACAAACAAAACTAACAAATCTTCACCGTGAAAGCTTTATGTAATTATCTCTTGACTTTAACATATGTCATAGATGTTGCAAAGATAAATATTTTTAGGCGGTATAGCAAAGGTTTATAAGAACTAGACTGGACCACGAAAGCTACGTCTATGGCACCAAACACCTGCAAAAATCATATAGCAGCAACTTTCTCTTTCCACTCTGGAAATTTTAAACGCAGCTTCAGTTAAAACTGAATCTCCCTGTCCCTCTCTTGTATGTCTAAGCCAGGACCCAGATGCCTATGTAAATAATCCCAATTAGAAATGCATTCATCTCATAAAAACTTCACCAAATGAATGCCTACAGGAAATAACACTCCAATAAATCTTGTAAAATATCTGCTAGTCACCATGTTCAAAGTTATGGGCATATGGAAATGAATATAATGTTTGCAATTAAAAGATTTGCTTGACTTCAGGTACAGTGAAAACATGCCAGTATCAAACAAAGGTACTCCAAGACTTTGAAGAAAATTCTATACAAGTTGGAGAACACATTGTTATACAGAGATTTATCTTTTTTAAAAAAAATTTTGTTCCTTCTCTGGCTTTCTCCCTCTAACAATGTGCACAGAAACATTAAAAAGATGGGATCTGGAAATATTCCATGTATTGAAAAGAAATAGGTGATATTATTTAGTTGATGATCATTAAAATGGCTCTGCAGTAGCTATTAAGAACCATCAGATGTAGACCATTGATGCCTCCCACTCATTATTTTAACGAAGCCATACATTTTCCATCAAGCTGTAATTTCCTTCATAGTGCTTATTTATATGGAGTGTTTCTATAAAATATTTTAGAAATTAAATCATTTTTTCTCTAGTGCTTTCAAACGGAGAGTTTTCCTTTATAAATAAAAAATCAGAAAGATAAAGTCAGATAATTTAACCACCCCGGATCATATTGCTCATTTCAGTTTCTTCTACAGCAGAGATTAGCAAAAACAACAACCAACATTTTGAAGTGCCAGATACTAAAATGTTTAATATTATTTGATCCATGTAGTCTCTGTAGAAGCTACTCCACCTTGATTGTTTTGAGCTAAAGAATCTGAGACAAAGACAGACAATAAATAGAAAAATAGTTAAATAGATATATGACAGATATATAGATATGTGTAACTGAATCCAAGTAAAACAGGAAGTATGAATTTGTCAGGTGGCAAACTTTGTTCACTCCTATTATAACACTCTATTTGGATATTTGCCCATGTTTTCTTTGAACCTCTAGCATTGAGGCTTAACTATATACTATAATTTTCTTAATTTGAAGACATATATGTCATTCATAATATGACTATTTGTATGAATAAGTACATTTTCATACTTAATTGAAAAATAATAGAGACTTACTTTCATAGGCTTTATTTTTTTTTTCCGATAAACCAATTCTGTCTCATATTGTGTTGTTCACTCTCTTCTGGGATCCGGTTTCTTAGTTACACAAATATAAGTAGTACATTTTTAGTTCTATTCCTGCCAATTCCCTCTGAACACAGTCTATTTTCAAAATTTTATTGCAGTAAGAATCCAGCATGAAAATTAATACTGAAGATTGTGGAGAGGCCATGTTAGAGCAGACATTCATCCCTCTTATTCTGGACATTGATGGCATCTTAACACATTCACAAAGCCGTTGTCTGACAAACTGCAGTAGCAACCGACTCTACTTTTAAAGAAT
This sequence comes from Eospalax fontanierii, assembly GCA_035773235.1. Lineage (NCBI taxonomy): Eukaryota > Metazoa > Chordata > Mammalia > Rodentia > Spalacidae > Eospalax > Eospalax fontanierii. The sequence goes on from CM069552.1 coordinate 22,490,207, forward strand.
AATTTACAATAAGAAGTTTGAGAGGAGGCAATAAATATATCCTGTGAGTGTGGGAGAAGGCTCAGTGAGTAAGAGTGCTTATTGTACAAGCATAAGAACTAGAGTTTGGATCCTCAGCACCCACGTCAAAAACCATACATGGCCACCCATGCCTGTAACTTCGACAGTGGGGGAGGGGGAAGGGTGATACAGAAGAGCTGCTGAGACTTCCCATTCACCAGCCAAACTGAAAAATGCTGAGCTCCAGGTTCAGTGAGAGACCCTGCTCCAGGTGACCAAGGCAGAGGGCAGCGGAGGAGGCAGCCTGCATCGTCGTCTGGCTTCCGTTTGCACACCCAAGTACAAACTTGTATACACACATGCAACTAAGATATATAGTTTTACCCAAACTTTTAGAATGACCTGCTTTTTAGCTCTGCAGTTTGGGGGAAGCTAAATTAAACCTAAGAGTATGGGAGGTCAGCACCTCAGAGTGTTTTGTGTGGAAGAATTTGAAATTCAGAACTTCTGCACCCTGATCTATGAGCACACTTGATGTTTTAATGGGCAGAACAAAGGCTCTATCCTGTCCTTCAGTGTTAAAGGCTTTGTGTTCCCCATGAGAAGAATGGAAAAATAGCACAGATGCCCACAGGAGCACTCCTCCAGCTATAGCTGGCTGTGGAGATTAAATCAAGCTGATCCTGAAAGCGATTGTTTGCCTTTATTTTTGTGAACTCTAGCAGGGGAATTATTTCCATCCCTCTCCAGGGCTTACAATGCACTATAAGGTAAGAGATAACAAATTCACGAAAACATTTTGATTATTTTTTTTCGGCAGGTGAATACTTTTCTCCTGGCTTGGGCTCTGCTACTCTCAGACATTCATTGTTAGATGGAGACACTCAACCTCTGGGTACTGCCTGGATTCCTTGGTACCAACAAATGGATTTGGTACTGCCGTCACTTATCTTCTAGAAGTCCCAAAGAAAAGAGCCCAAGATTAGCAGCGATCTCTACAAAGCAAGAAGGAAGAGAAGAGGTTAAATATGAAGTATATTACCAAATTAAGACTGGCTGCGCAGGGTGTGGGTTAATGCTAAAAGACTCCACAGAATAACCTGAAAGTGCCCCTTTGTGTTTCAGAGCCTTGTGCTTTCTCATTGCACACCAGCACTAGTATCTGCATAACCTTCACACCCAGACCACTGGATCTCAGATATGCCTTTATACACTACTTAAAACTCATGTGATAGTGGCTAAAATTTTTACGTGAGAATAAAATGGAATGTTTATCATTATTTTGTTCTAATTTCAAGAATCCTGAAAATAGGTGAAATATTTCAAAACCTGTTTTTCTTCTTTTATTCATTTTTATTTATTTATTTTGGCTAAGTCAATTGCTTCTTTGCTGGAAATTTCTTTTTATGACTTTCAGAAATTTGAGGAGACTGTTGAATACCTATATGTATGTCATCATTCACATTTAAGCAGTGTCAGGTATTTGCTTGAGTGTGCAAAGAGTGATGATAATTCTGTCTAGCACCTAGGTCTGCAGCTCTGCCTTTACAATTGTGGGAAAAGATGAAATTTGACTTTATGAGCACATCGAACAGTCTTGAAATTTAATATCAAAGACTTTACTTGAAACAACTGTCAGTTCTTTCTTTCTATCCCCAAATATGTTTGAGTTCCTACTATGGACCAGGGTGCTGTTCTTGCTGCAAATACTTTAGGACACAGATCCAAACATATTTACATTTAATGTGCTTCTACTGACATCAATGTTAGAAAAGGACTGAATGCTCAGTTTTCTGTGATTTTTTTTCCATTTTAACATCTACATGGTAGCAACATTCAACAGAAAGAGACTTAAAACATTGCAAATGAATTTCACTTCAGGCAAGATGTCAGAAAGCGAGTAAAACAAATCTTCCCAGCGCTCATCCTCTGTTGGTTAGTTACATTAATGCACACAACTTTCTATGGGAAAAAAAGCTCCCCAAGATTCAAGGAAACTAAGTGGCCTGATTATAGCACCCAGATGAAACAGAAAAAGAAAAAGAAAAGAAGAAAATCTTTGATGGACTGTACACACTACTCAAGCCACCTTTCTACCAGTGCCAGGCAGGAGCAAGGTGGAAGAAGATACCCTTTGTTTGGGAAAAGGATAATGAAATGGCCACTAGGCTTTATCTTGAGCCCCAAGATCTGGCCTACCCTAGAAAAATCCAGTGCTGAATAAGCCTTCCCAGCCCTGGAAATCAGGAGAGTGCCATCATACATGCTCATCCCAATAGCATGTGGCTTGAGGTCATAGCCTATGTCTTCAGTAAGGTGCATTGGCCACCCATATTGAATAAGCCAATTAAAAATTACTTAACAGTGAAAAATAGAGACAACATTTATTCAATATGTCCACATGGAGAAGAGAGCCATATTGATACCAAACTTTGAGGTCACACAGTGCAATCCCTAATTTGGCAACATTTTGACCTCCGCATATTGCACAGAGAAAGAGAGAGAGGGAGATGGAGAGGGAGAGAGAGAGAGGCCCACATAGGCATAAATCACACACAAAAACAAAAAGGGATATAATTTCACTCTGACAACTGTTTGTATCTTGATCTTACATAATGTAAATTTAGTTTAAGTATTTAATTGTATCTAATATGGAAGTTTATCTTCAAATCCTAACTAAATTATTAACTTTGTTGGAAAGAAACAAATTTTATACATTAAAAAACAAAATACAAGCAATTATCTATCCAGCTAGGGAAAAAAAAAGGCTCACTTCTTCAAATAAAATAAATCTTTATCTGAATATTGATGAAAGCACAGATAACCAAGTATGCACACCCTTCCCTTAGAGTCGACCATGTCCACTGTGATGAACAGAGCATGCTTTCCTTGTGATGAGTGGTTTTTTCAGCCTCCTCAACACCACATAACAAACAATCTGCAATGAGTCTATGCAAGACACTTAAGCAATACTTCTAAGGCTTTGTAGGGCCAAAAACAGCGCCGTCCTCTCCACACTCAAAGACTTATTTGCTTCTCATGGTGTTTGATAAATTGAAATGTTGCTTGTGTTTCTTTAACACAGTGGCTCATAACCCAAGTTTTTTGTCTGTGATTGTTTCCATTCTGAGTACCACAAACCCTACTAGCTAAGTGTATTCATCTACTATTGTTGACTCATCTGCTTGAATACCTACATTCAAGGAGAAAAAAAAAATACTGACATCTTTTATAACTTGCGGTGCGAGGTGCTGACTCCTTGTTAGTGATTCTAAAATGATCGTGATATTTGATAATGCAACTTTTATTATTCATGTATGACGTACATAAAATTTCTGCCTCTGTGCTTGATATTTCAGCTACAATAACCTTCTACGACTGCATCCCTTCTCAATCATGAATGTGTGTGTTTGCATGTGTGTGTATGTGTGTGTGTGTGTATGTCATGTCTCCAGAAATTCACATGTGTGTGATTTTCTTTTTATATGTTTGAACCGCACAGATTCAGATTCCTATGTTTCCATGAAAATATCCCAATTCAGTTTCAAATAAGGAAAAAGCAGCTCTATCAGTGTCTGTCATTGTAGAGTTCAGGTGTGAGCATCGTAATTCTGGATCAGGGAATGACCAAGTTATACATAATTGAGATGCAATTTTTACTCACTGCTTTCTTTTACTCTCTGTTCCCCTCTATGACCTTTTGCTTTGTAAGACAAGTTTTCTATATATTGCCTACATGTCCCCTTCAACAACTGAGGCCCGATATCTTCCAGTCTTTAAGTTAAACAGAAAATGTTACTGTCCTCAAAACTTAAGACAAAAATAATCAATCCACTGAGACTCCATGACTCTGATTGACCCAGTTTGGTTCATATAATGATCTCTGGATCAAGATTTGGATCTGGTTGGTTAGGCCAGGCTACACACTTTACTTAATACTAAAGATGGATTCAGCTTTACTGTGTACAAAATGACTTTAAAATATGCCTCTCGAAAGAAATTATTCTTGCTAGAAAAAGCTGTAGGCCAGACACTGAGCATGTACAAACAACGAATTCCTATGTAATATCAACAAAATATCCCAACACTTCTCCCATGACACAGCACCAAATGTCTTCAGGGTTGTGTTGTCATAGTGTTATGATTTGTTGGATTGCATTATGCCAAGTTAAACCCAACTCCATCCCATTTTATACTTCAATTCTGACAGTGTCTGTGGTTTGAGAGAGATGTTTAAAAATAATATGTTTCATGGTGTGCATCACCATCACTGAATTTGGTTCATTTTGTGTTATAGAGGATATCTATTACACACTCAGTCCTTACATTTATTTTTCTTCAACATAAAGTAGATAAAAACCCATAAAATGAAAGAATTTTCACACTGAATAAAAGTCTTCTCTCACCTAACTCTCAACTAAATCACTTCTGTGAAATTCCCCCAAAGTAACCCATCTGTGAGTCTGTTTCATAAAGGGACGATAATTGAAGTGATCAAAGTCCAATGGGGTGGGGGCTATCATCCAGGGTTTCTAATCCCAGGACTTTCAGGTGATTGCTGATAATTTATTGCCCTTCTCTATGATCCAATTTGATCCTATGGAAAAGATGAAGAGAATGACACTCATGAAATTTTGTAGGAAATTCTTGAGTTAATTATTATAGAAGGTTTAATGCAAAATCAGATGTGTAGAGTAAAAGATCAATAAAAATAAAATAGCTACATATTTGTCAATATGCCTACACTCATATTTGTAAATTAAGTCAATCTTTCCTTACTTGTGTGATTGATATATTCTGAAAAAGAAATAGTGGTAATATAAATTGAAATAAAATTTTATAAAAATATCACCTGTCAAGTTAACATCTTAAAGTCCATGTAATATGTTTGGTTCAAAGCAATTAAAGCGGAGTTATGCATTTTGCCATTGACGAATTTTGAAATGAACATGTGAAGCAATTCTGGAAAAAATACGTTTAACAGAATTGTTTTTTTGTTGTTGTTTTTTTTTTTCTTTTTCTTTTAAAGAGGAAGAATAGATATCAGAGGCATTTCTTCACGGTAAAAAAAGAAAATCGGGAAGAATACTCCTCCCTCAGTCTCCTTCTCCTCCTCCTCCTTTTTTCTTCTTTTCTCTACTTCTTTCTCTTCTTCTTCCCCTCCACCTCCCCTCCTCTTCCTCTTCGTCCTCCTTCTTCTTCCTCTTCCTCCTATTCTGTTTGTAGGTGTCAGCTTAAATAGTGGAAGTGTCCTTGATTTTTCAACTGAGGGTACCAATTTGTAGAGATGTAGAAACTTGAAACATTAAGTCCTCCCATATTAGCATTCCTCTGATCTCATAAAGGGAAGAAAATGAATTTCCTTGTTGTATAAGGCTATTTGATTTGGGCCTTCTGTTACTTGCAGCTGAAAGGTTTTAATCAGATGTCCCCAGGGAATGAATAAGCTCAATAAGAGCTATGTATCGCTCTATGTCTTTCTTTTGTGGTGTTTGACCCTCACACAAGCCTGGCAACTTCTCTACCACTGAATTTTATTCCCAAGTCCCCAACTCTGTGTCACATTATTGATTAAGTACATAATAGTTTGACCCCAGTTCTCTGTTTATCAACTAAAGAGAACCCCAGATTCCTTTATTCTACTTAATTAATTGACTTTCTGGATTTGGAACAGCTTAATAACATAGCAAATGTGCCTTAAATAAGTGTTGCTAAAAGAAATTGAACAATGGTCCCATGGTACTAGGCTCACACTCCATGCCCTCTATGAACTCATATTCAGAAGCTGCTATACAACAGGCTGGACACTACATTTATCATTCATTTCCATTGTTGAAAGAATCTACAACTCTGTTTCTAATATAGATATAATAAATATGATTGTAATATAAACAATCTTGTGTATACTGTAGTCCAGGAGAATGTTCCAATGTTTCAAGATCTAGCTAAAAGGGTTATTGGAAGTAGGGCCTGGCTGGAGAAAGCAGGATACAGGGCATTTTTCTGGAGGGCTTGTGATGTCCTTTCTTTGCATTCTGCTTGCCATTCAGTTTGCACTCCTGCTGTACAACCTGCTCTCCACCAGAATGTTCTGCCTTATAATAGCTCAGAAATAGTGGACTCAGTCAAACACAGATTCGAACCTCTGAAACTAGCAGCCAAAATAAATGTCTCTGTCTTGTCCTTAAATGTCTAAACTCTGCTCTACAATGTCACGGTATTAAGGTGTGGAGACTTTGGGAAGTAATTAGGATTAGATAAATCAATAAGGATACAACCCTCATGGATGAGATTATTGGCTTCACAAGAACCAAAAGAAAATTCGTTTTCTCATACTGATGCCCATCAGTGAAGAACATAATGGGAAGTGATCAGTCTGCCATCTGACAGAGGACATTTCCCCAGAAGCTGAGCTCCTTGACCCTGAGATCAGCCTTCATAAGTACAAGAGCGAAAACTTTTTTTGAATCCATCCATATTGTGGTAGTTTTGTTACAACAGTCTATGCTGAGATACGTGCTATTAAAGTTGGGATATCAAGTGTCCCTCAAACTCTTTCGTGTTAAAGGTCGTGTCCCTAGCTTGTGTATTTGATAGGATCATGAGGTGCATCAATGGTTTAATCCAAGCAGTAGTTCAAAACTGGGTAAGTTATCAGTAGGTGGTGCCTCGATGGAGAAAGGACACTGGAGCATGCTTCTAATGTCTTCTGTCCTTTCTCTTTCCTGTTTGCTATAATCAGTTCTGTTCCATTACATGCTTCCCACCAAGATGTTGTACAACACAATGGCTGAGGACCAATGGAGCCAGCCAACCACTGACTGAAACTCTGAAACCAACAGCTAAATGTGTCTAGTTTTTTTCAAGTACTTGTCAAAGTAACAAAATACACCAACCTCAAAACTAACATAACCACCATTATACATAGAAGAAATTTGTTTTATGGTAGTATTCAACATGCAAGCCTGTGGATTTCAGTTTTGTATATAACAAAGCTAGGGACATGTTTCGAGTTCTTTCCAATGCATTGTAAGGAGAATAGACATGAATCATTCTAAATTCAATGTATTGAGAAAAGAATGTGATTCCTGTTTGGACTCTTACCAATTTCTGCCATTTAAATTAATGTAAATAAAAGCTGTCAGACTGCCCTAGCTACTAGAAGGAAAAAGCCAAGACCCAGCTGAGATTTCCATGTTAATACTGAATAAAAGTAACAAACCTCAGCCCTCATAGGACTTAACACCATAAGTAGCACACTTCTACAGAAGTCAATGTGAGTATGAAGTTACATTGGAGTGTCAAGGGGGCACATTTGGGGAACGTGTATTATTACAGAACATATGTCCTGTTCCAGATAATACAACCGCCATAAATTGGTCAATGGATAGTTGGCTTACCCAGTACCTAAGGAAAGGTTTAGTTAAGCTTTTGAGGGCCTAGTAGACCATTTCAACACATAGCACTTTCCTAGGTGTTTGACTTCTGCTTTAAAGACCTCAGATATGGAGTGATGGTGCTTTTTACGTCTCCGTCTCTCCCCTGTTTTACATGGGTGAATAGTTGCTTTATTTATTATGCAGTTGGTGGTGGTAATAGAAGATTTTTCTTCAGTATGCTTGAGATTTATAGAGCTAGGCTGCCCTTTTATTGGGCAATAGATTCAGTTTGGCATTTGTAGGTGCTTAGAGAATTTGGCATAGATATAGTTTTAACATAAAAAAATCCTCATAATGATGATTATTAGCATAACCTGTTGTTTATCAAGTGTTGTACAATGAAAGCATATGTTGTTTTAGAGTCTAAATCTTTTTGTTTTAGAGTAGAACAAATAATGGAACAAATACTTCTGAGACGTGGCAAACACACTTGCCAAAAAAAAAAAAATTGTATGTGCTACTAAAGCAGCAAATAGGGTGCTGCTGCTGGTGTCCTTCACACTATGGTCCCCTGACACAATGGTGTCCTTGAGACTATAGTTCCCCATACACACATCCCGTACAGTGGATTTAACAAATAAGGAATTGCTGCTGGTATCCTTGAAATCTTGGTCCCCCTGTACAATGCTGTACTTGAAACTAAGGTCCTCCCCCACAAACCCACTCTGTACAGTGGATTTAACACACCTGCGTTTTCCAATTATACCTCTAGGATATAGTTCCAATTTACTTGTTTCTTGAAACCATAAAATCTCTAAGGATTGCTTTTGGGAAAAAGGGAAAACCTCAATGTCTCATCCCAAACATTGTCTAGAGCCTTAAGAAATGTTGACAGTCACCTAATTGAGACCTTATGCATAGAGAGGAATAGGGGACAGGAAACAGAAAATGATTTTCAACGGTAACAAAACCAGCTAGAATCCTGACAAATGTGTTCTTGTGTTTTACCTTATATCTTCTTCTGAACTTTAGAATAAGGAAGAACTGAGTCATATCCTGTATCCTTCTTCAGCAACTTCCTGTAACACTCTTGCAAGGCCCATTGGAACTGATAATGGCAAACATTAGTTCAGTACAGACATGCTGTCAAGAAAGCACATTCTATCAGTATTGTTCAATTGCTACTCAGTACTAGACATTCACTTTTTTAAAAAAATTATTCTTTATTGGATGTTTATGGTTTTCATAGAATACATCTTAATCGTATTTAGTCCCCCTCCCCTATCTGAACCTCTCCATAGCCAACCCATAGGATTTCATGCATTCTGTCATACATATTAAGGCATATCAAGTAAAATTTGTTTTTGCCCAGATGTCTCTGGGTATGAATTCATCCACTGGAGCCTTTTCAGTCTATCTAGCATCACTCCTTTAAAGAAGATCAATTCTCCTTCACCCAGCAATAATCAGTTGCTAATAGTTCCTTGGCTAAGATTGAGACTTGCTGTCTATTTCCTCAGTTCTTTGCTATTTTTTTTAATCTGATTGAGTTTCCATCGGTTTTGTGCATGCTGTCATCATTGCTTTCAAGTCATATGTTAAGCAAGTTCCCAGGAGACTATAAGACTCTGTTTCCTTGGCTATTACAGTTTTCCCTGCCCTTCTTCCATACTGGCCCCCGAACCTTCTGTGGGTGAGGTTTTAATAAAGGAGTCCTATCCAGGGACATACACTCTGCAGTTTACTACTCTCTCCACACTTTGGCAAGTTGTGGCCTTCTCTGTTCATTCCCTCTGTTGTATGAGGAAGCTTCACTGATGAGAGTTGAAAGATGCGTTAGCATTCTCTCTACACCTTACTCCATTAAATGCTGTAGGTCTTGGGTATAGACATAAGACATCCCCTCCCTCTGTTTTTGACAAGTTCCCTCAAGTTCCTGCCACCTTGTTTTCTCCACATGATGGGTTCTAACTTGAAATGGTCACAAATGGTAGCAAAACCAGCTATATATCCCTTATCCCCAAAGTTGCTTTTTGTTAGAAAATCTTATCACAGCAACAGAAAGGAAAGAAGGACAAGGATGCATTTCACATCATGGTCAGCTAAATGACTGTCTACATCATTATCACTCTATCTATCACTCTGTCTATCTATCTATCTACCTATCTACCTCTCTATCATCTATCTATCTATCCTACACACAAACACACACACAGAAATAGATAGATAGATATAGAGATAGATAGAGAGAGAGATTCCATTTGTTCATGAAGAGTTGAAGTCAAGGAAAGCTACATTGAGGGGCAAAACAGTGCTTGTGATGATGTTTCTGAGATAAAGGCTGAGGAGAACAAGAAAGAAAAAATAAATAGAAAACACTTTCTCTACAGTAAGTGAGCATCTATTAGTAACCTCATTCTATGGCAAAGGAAAACCCTGGTGCTAAGGGCAGTGAGGGAACAAAATGATACCCTGGCCCTGTCTTCACGGGACACATTTTATTATGTAACTATGGGCCTTAGTTGCACAGACTGGAAAAATATATTTTGAAAGAGGAATTCTTATAAATTAATATTGAGAAAAAGAGAAAAAAAATGGATTTCAGAGATGACTCATCATCTTCAGCTTATTTTGCTGCAAGAAACTGTTCTCAAATTTAGAAGATCTCCCATTGTTTCAATTCATGTAGTTTTGAGATATATCTTAAATAAAACAAGGAAAAACTGTTTAAAATATAAAAGGATGCAAAGTACCTTTTCCTTTCTCATGCCTCTCCAGTCACACATCTCCCTCGGACATCTCTCACAAGCTCACTTTCCTTTCAATCCTGTACAACTGTTCACCCTGAGTTAGTGAGGTAATAGTGAGTACCACCTATCTTTTGACCACTGCGGACAGCACTTTACATATAGCCCATCCACAGCTTCCCTATACAGTGGACATATGATACCACTGACTCCACTTTGAAATGGGAAGATGAAGTGAAGATATTAGGATGCTTCCTCTGAAGTCAGAACACTGAAGAGTTTGGGGACCTATAGTCCTGTCTCTCTAACTAAAGTCCAGCTCCAAAGAATTTTTAAAAAGTAGAAAAACATCAACTTGAAGAGAGTTACACTGAAAGTGTGTACAGTCACGTGTCACCCCCAAAAGCAGCTATCTTTGGAGAAATGTGATGGAACTTAATCACTGTTTATCCTTGATAAGTGCATGCATCTGAAAACCTAGAAAATGTAGACCAATTGCCATGTCAAGTGAAGAGACTTAAGAATGATAAGGTAAAGGGGGCTGCTGCCAGCATAAAGTGGCATGATATCCTGCATAACCATGAGCACATGCTAAAATAATGGTGAGCAGTTTAATAAATATAAGCCGGTAACTTAGCTAGTGATTAACGTTTAGGGTATTATACTCCACACAGAAAAGTATGTACTACCCTTATGTGTAACCGTAAGCACAGCAGATCGGTTTACTACAGCAGCATCCCTACCAACATGAGGGTGCATGTCATCGTGATGCTGGGACCTTTTTGACGTCAATAAGTGATAAAAAATTTTCAATTCCACACAAACTTTTTTTGAAAAAAATAAAGATTTATCTTTACTGACTTTTGTTGAATTTTAGGGTTTCATACAGTATTTTGATCACATTTGGACCCGAACCATATCTGTACCTCTCCTTCTGACTTCATCTCTTCTATTCTATTTTATTCTATTCTATTCTAGTCTAGTCTAGTCTAGTCTAATCTAGTCTATTTTCTCTTCTCTTCTCTTCTCTTCTCTTCTCTTCTCTTCTCTTCTCTTCTCTTCTCTTCTCTTCTCTTCTCTCTCTCTGTCTCTCTCTCTGTGTTTGTGTGTGTGTGTGTGTGTGTGTGTGTGTGTTTATTAGAGGTTATCGAGTCTAATTTGTCTCTGCAAACACCCTTCTGTATGGGTCCCTCCACTGGAGCCACCCTTAAAGTAAACAAATCTTCCTCTGCCTCTCCCAGCAGCTATCAGATTCCAGTAATTTCCCAGGTGGGGTTTAAGTTTCTAATCCATTTCGCCAATGCTATTCTAGGATGTTGTGTAAATCTTGTGCATATTGTCACCAATGTTGCAAGTTCACATGTCTATCTGCACACCCATTTGGGAAACACTGCATCCTTGTGCTCATGCACTATGTCAGGCTCTTACAATCTTTTTTTTGCCACTTCTTCTGATCCCTGAGCATTGAGAGATAGGAGTTTGATACAGGTGTCCTATTCAAGGATAAACACTGTACAGTTCTTATATTCTGCATATTGTCAGGTTGTGGATCTCAGGTCCCTGTATTAATCACCATCTGCTACATGAGGAAGACGTTCTGGTGAGAATTGAGAGATTCTTTTGTCTATGAATGTACCAAGCTTTAGGAGTTGGTTACTACTTGTCCATTTAGCAGAATAACAGTAGTAGATTCTCCCCTGTGACTTTGACCTATCTAGCCACATGTTCCTAAGTCAGACATCAGTGTTGGTTATGGGATGCATCTTGTGAAGTGGACCTTAAAGTCAATCAGAAACTGAAAGGTTCCTCATATAACATTCTTGCCATTATTTCAATTCTGGGCATGTCTCGTCAGGTTCACTGCTGCTCTATCTGTCAGGATTCACAGCTGGGCAAGGTTTATAATGACTTTTCTCTTCTGGTAGCATGCACAGCACCTTCCAGCACTGTGAAAGCTAGCCAGCAGAGAAGAAGCTTTGAGTTGAGTATCAGATTCATTTCTCTGTTTGTTTTATAACCCATGTATGGAGTATCTTCAGTAATAGGATCTTACCATCAAGCTGTGGTGGGTAATCAACAGGAGGAGCAATCGCCAGTACTGCTTTAGATCTACAGAACCCTTGATCAACATCTTAAAAAGAGGGAGCTAATTACCTACACTGGACTTTTTATTTGTTAGCACATGGTTTCTGGTAGGTGCAATGTTTCCTTGTTATCGGGCAACGTATTTTCATCTTTTGATACTGTGTGTGCTTTTAAAAAGATGATCTAATGTTAAGTTTAAATATGGTCTTTCCTAAAGGTTGTTGGTGTTAGTTAACCCTCTCCATGCCCCCTCCTCTGCCCTGCTCATTCCTTATATCATTCAACCCTCCCCTCCTCTGCCCTGCTCATTCCTTATCTCATTCAACCCTTCCCAGTCCCCTTTCGCCCTTTATTCTCTCTCCCCTCAAGAGAAACCTCCAACTTGGCCCCTTACAAGTTTCTTGAGCTTTATTGACTTTCTAAATGAAGTGCACATATCTAAGAATTCAGAGCTAGCCTCAGCATTTGAGAGAAACCATGCAGTCACTACTTGTCTTTCTGGGTCTATATGGCCTCATTCAAGATGATTGCTTCTAGTTTCATCCATTTTGCTGTGAACTTCCAAACTTCAGTTTTCTTAACAACTGAGTAATATTCCAGTGTGTAAATCACCATGCTTATACTGTCCACTCAAAAGCTGATGGGCATCTGCACTGTTTCCAGTTCCTTACCATTGTGGATAAAGGTAACATGGACACAGATCAGCAGGTATATCTGCAGCAGGCTACAGAATCCTTTGGGTGTATCCCCAAATGTTATAGCTGGATCTTGCAGTATAACTACTTTAATGTTTACAAGGAATCTCCTCACTGATTTCCATAGTGGCTGCAGCAGTTCGCACTCCCAGGAGCAGTGAGTGAATGAGTTCCTCTTTCTAAACATTCTCAATAGTATTTAGCACTGTTTATCTTTTAGATCTTAGGCATTCTGACTGGGGTAAAACAAAATTTAAAAAGCAGTTTTAATGCATTTTTTTTTCTGATGGCTGAAGTGGTTTTACATTAAAACATATTTCTCAGCCAATTGTGTTTCATAGTTAGAAAATTGCCATTTAGTTCCTTCCCACAATTATTCATTGCGTTCCTTGTTGTTTATGATGATTAGTTTTTTAAAAAATATTTTGATTGAACCAGTATGTGTTTCATACAGAACATCTCAATCAGTCTTAATCATCTTTACATTCCTTTATGCATATGCACCTCTCATAGCTATCCAACTGGAATCCATGCATTCTTTCACCTGCATTAAGGTCTACTGTGTCAAGTTAGTGTCCCCAAATGACCTCAGTGCCATTTCACCCACTGAGCTCTAGTCAGCCTATCCAGACTCCCTTGTTTTAGGAAGAGTAGCTCATCCTCACCCAACAGTAATCAGTTGCCAATAATTCTTAAGATTGGGGTCTGCTACCCAATTCCCTAGTTCCATGCTGGGGTTTTGTCTGCTTGAGTTTGCATGGGTCATGAGCATGCTGAGATGATTGCTGTAGGTTCATATGAGCCAGGTCCCAGTAGCTTCTAGAATTCTATTTCCATATGGTCATGTACCTTCTCATTGGCTCTTATAATCTTTCTGCCTACACTTCCACAATGGTCCTTGAGTCCTGGGATGTTTTGATTTTTTGAGTTCTTTATATAGTCTACACATGAATCCTCTGTTAGCAGTATAGCTGGTAAATTTTTTCTCCCTTTCTGTAAGTTACCTCTTGACATGAATTGATAGTATACTTTGCTGTACAAAAGATTGTTAGTTTCATGAAGTCCCATTTGTCAATTGTTGGACTTAATGCTTCTGCTTTAGAAAATGCTTTTCAGAATATCCTGTCATGTGTCTTTAAGTTCCAGTGTATTTTCTACCTTCTTCTCTATCAGAATCAGGGTATCAAGTCTTACATCGAGATCCTTTATCCATGTGAAATTGAGTTTGGTGAGAGATAGAGACCTGCTTGCATTCTTCTACATGTATCAATTGAGTTTTACCAGCACCATCTATGAAACACTTTGCCTTTTCTCCAATGTGTATTTTTGGCCCCTTTCTCAAAATTTAGCTCACTTTAAGTGTGTGGTCTTCAATGTGAAACTTTAGTTCTATTTTGTTGATCAGTATCTCTGTTTTAATGCCAGAGCCATACTGTTTTTATTACTATAGCTCTGTAGTATAATTTGAAGTCAAATATGAAAATGCCTCTAAAAGTTATTTATTGTTCGGATTGTTTTTCTGTTAATGCCAGGTGTGTTTGTCCTATCATTATGAAATTTGCAATCAGGTTTTCAATTTCTCTAAATAAATATATTGGAATTTCAGTGGATATACCCCTGAATTTTTAGTTTGGTTTTGGGAGGATGGTCTTTTTCACAATGTTAATCTTGGGAGCTCTTTCCAGCCTCCTGATATTGTCTTCCATTTCTTTCTTCAATGTCTTAAAATTTTTATTATATAGGTCCTCCAGATTTCTACTTATTTGTAGTCCAATATTTTTTATGTTTTGAGGGTAATGTGAATGGGGTTTCTCTTTAGTTGCTTTCTTTGTATATTTGTTGGTGGTGTATAGGAAGGCTACTGATTTCTTGTGCATAAATTTTGTATCCTGCTGCATTGATGAATGCATTTCTCAGCTCTTGGAGTTGTATGATGGAGTGTTCAGGGCCTTTTAGGTGTAGGAACATCATCTGCAATTACAGATACTTTGACTTATCTTTTCCAATTTGCCTCACATTTATCGCCATCATTTTTCTTTTTGCTCTAGCTAAAACTTCAAGCAGAGTGTTGAATAAGATTGGGGGTTGTGTCTCATGATTTTAGTGGAAATGCTTAGAGTTTTTTCCTTTTACTATGGTGACAGCTGTGACCTTGCTGCATATTGCCCTTATTAAGTTGAGATAAGTCCCCATATTCCTAGATTATTCATGACATTTTTTCATGAAAGGAAGTTCGATTTTGTCATAGGACTTTCCTGTGTTGAATGAGATGATCATGTGCTTAAGTCTGTTTATGTGATGAATTATACACATTTAATTACCAAGGTTAAGCTGTCCCTGCCTCTGTAGAGTGAAGCCAGTTTGATCATGGTGGATAATTTTTAATGTGTTCTTACATTCAGTTGGCAGTATTTTATTGAGAATTTATCTATTTATTGCCACCAGAAAAACTGACATGTAATTGTCTTGTTTTGTTGCATCTTTGTCTGGTTTTGGTATAAGCTTCATAATCATGATTTGGAAATGTGACTTCATTTTCTATTATAGGAGAGTTTGAAGAGTATTGATATTTTTTTCTTCTTTGACTGGTAGCACCCTCCTCTGTATTCATCTGGCCCTGGGCATGACTTAGTTGTGAGGTTTATAATTACTGTTTGTGTCTTATTATTTTTTATTATTCTATTTACATTGTTTAATTCATCTAGATTAAATTTTAGTAGGTCATACACATGTAGACATTTGTCAGTTTCTTTTAGATTTTCCATTTTGGTGGAATGTAGGTCTTAAAAAAATCTTTCTAATAAGTCTTTGAATTTTCTCATTATCTATTGGGATGTTTCCCTTGTCTTGTCTGATTTCTACTAAAATGAGTTCTCTCTTTCATTTGATTGTAGGCTTGTAGGTCTTGTTATTCTTTTTGAAGCAGCAATTCTTGGTTTTGTAGATTCCTTGTGTTGGTTTTATTATTGTTGTCTCTATTCCATTCATTTCAGCTTTGATTTTGGAGGTCACTATTCCTGTACTCTTTTTATTGTTCATTCTTGGTTTGCTTAAGTCTGCAGGAGTATTATTAGGTTACTAATAAGAGATGCTTTAATTTTCTGATGTACACATTTACTGCTCTAAACTTTCATCTTAGGACCACCTTTATTGTGTCCTATTGACCAATTTTCATTCAATGATGTGTTATTTAATTTCCATTAATTTGTTCATTTTTCCCATTTTAATTATTACCAATATCAACCTTTATTCCCTTTTAGTCAGTAGAATGCAAGATGTTCAGTTTATTTTTAATTTGTTGAGACTTGCCTCCTAATATATTGCTGATTGTGAAGAAAGTTTCACAGACTCCTGAGAAGAAATTATATTTATAACATTTGTGTGGATTGTTCCATAATTGTCTGTTAAGGCCATTTGATCTATGAAGCCCTTTAACTCCAGTGATTCTCTGCTATCATTGTATGATTTTAGATCTAAGAGTAATTCTCTCATGAAATTGGTTGCCTCTGTGTTTGTGCATATCTGCTTAGGACTGTAATGTGTTTTCATGGATTTTTTTTTCTTTAATGAGCATTAAATGTCCTTCTCTATTCTTCTGACTAGTTTTAGTTTGAAGTCTACTTTTTCAGATATTAGAATAGTCATGCTTGTTTCTTGCTTCCATTTGCCTGGAGTATCATTTTCATAATTTTGCCCTAAGGTGATGTTGATCATTGATACGGAGATGCGTTTCCTGGAGGCAACAAAAAGATTCTCTTTTCTTTTTATTCTGTATTAGTTCAAAAAACTTGCTAAAAAATTGCACATACGATTGCTCCACATAAGTGTATGTGCCTAGATGAAGGCCATATAACAAGAAACAGTGCCAGACAGGAGAAACATCCCTTTGAGTTGTTGGCCATGGTAGTCCAAGAGACTCCCAAAATTACATAGGCTATAGCCACAGCCCCTGATTGCCTCCCAGAACATGCAGGTAAAATCCTGTTGCTGAAGACAAGCTATTTCAGGCACAGGACTTGAAGCAAAGGAGCTGGAACTGACTTGGAACCAACGTTTCTGAAGGTTAGCTTAACACAGTTGTTCATGCTTGTCTTTTTCTTGTGATAGTGTAGCTTTCTTTGACCTATGTTGATTAACTGTTCTGAAATTGTTTATTTATCCTTTGTGCTTGTCTGGATGAGTTTAATATTCTCTTCAGAAGATATTATTCCTTCCAGTATCTTCTGTAAAGCTGAGTTAATGGTTATAAATTCTTTAAATATGTCTTAGCATGCAAAGTTTTCCTTTTTTCCTTCAGTGTTGAGTGATACTTTTGCTTAGTGTAATAGCCTCTTTGGTATCTGTGATTTTAAAGAGTTAGTCACAAATCAGTTCATGTCAGCCTAGCCTTCAGAACCTGCATTTGAAAAGGCATGTGTTATTCTGATGGTCTTCCTTTTATATGGGCTTTGCTCTTTCTTGCAGGTTTCAGTGTGGCATGAAGGGTTTCTTTTCTGGTCCTGTCTATTTGGTTTTCTGTGTGACTCAGACCTTGCTAGGCATTTTCTTCCTTAGGTTTGGCAAGTTTAATCTCTGATTTCTTTGAAAATATTTTCTTTGCCTTTTACCTGGGTACCTGGGTTCCTCCTTTTTTCTCTTCTATTTTTCTCAGATTTGTGGGGATTTTTTTTTTTTTTTGCAGCAGCAGCCTAAAGTTTCTGCCCATTCCATTTCTGGGATTTTGTCTAGATTAAATATTTTCTTTGACTGAATGATTCTGGTCCTCTCCCTTGTCTCCAAGGCTTGATATTTTCTCTTCCTTGTGATTAATTGCATCAGTGAGTCTTTTCACTGAGATTTGGACTTCACTGAGTTTCCTATTTCAAGTTTTATTTGTTTGGCTTTTCTTCAGAAATTCTATTTCCTTATTAAATTCTATTTTCATATGTTAGATTAATTTCTTTATTTCATTCACCTGTTTGTGTTTTCTGTCTTCATTCCATAATTTATGTATGTCCTACTTGAGTTCATTTAATGTACTTATAATCACCATTTTGAAATCATTGTTTTGTGTGTCAAGTAAATTGCTCTTCTTGTGACATGCTGCAGAATGTGTAGTAATTTTTGGTGAATATGAATAATTTTTGTTGTTCACATTGTTTATGTTTTGGGAATTGGATATAGGCATCTAGTTGTTGATGATGTTGCCTGGAATGGTTACCTGGTCTCACCTTTGTTGAACTTGTGTTCGCATCTCTCTCTGATATTATCTCACTGTGTTATGCTGTGGATCAGCTGATTAGTGCTTAGTGTTCAATTTTATGATAATCCTATACAGATGTGCAGATGGGGTATCAGACATCTTCCTCTCGCTCTGGGGATATGTGAACTTCTGAGCCCAGAAGAAAACCTTCTGTGGAGTTAGTTGTTTCTTACTGACAATCTTCAGAAGTGTTTGCAAGGCTGACATAGTTCTGCAGATTGTTCTTTGGTGGCAGGAGCTGGGGTCACAGTGGGAGTGAGGAGTGTTTCCTGGGGACCAAGGAGAGCCTGTACCACCAGCCTCAGGTGGAGATGGGAAAGGTTGAGATTAGATTGGAGGTCACTAACTAGGTTAAAGATCTCAGGAGCCCTGTTGTCAAGGGGTCGGTCCTGTGGTGAGTGAGATGAGAGTTTGTGTGTGTGGTGAAGGGCTCTGGGGATTGCTATCTGGCAACAGAAAGATTCAGGGGGACGTCTACTGGGATTGAGGTTAAGAGAGAACCACCTTCATGTTCCTGGTGATAGCATGTCCAGCCTTTGTGCTTCAGGGTGATGGAAGTTAGATGAGGGCAGCCTATGTGGGTCTCCAGGCCACCTAGGGTGACTGAAGAGCCAGGGAGAGATGGGTGTCACTGGGAAATGATAGTTGTGAGGATTTGAGATGAAAGCAGTAGGCAAGGCACCACACCTGGGTCTACAGGCCATGCTGAGAGTTCCTGGTGCAGTTAGCTGGGGTACCCATTGTATGCCTTTTAGGCCACTGTCATATATTGGTATATTATTGGCTGAAATGTTATATGGTGTAAAACTATGCTCATAAAATATATAATTATATATTTGTATCTACTGATCTATCTATAGCAAGTAAAAAGAGATATAAATAAGGCATCTAGCTATTGTCCTAGTTTACGTTTCACTCAGATGCTGTCTGTATCAGTGTTCTGTTTCTGTGATAAAACACAGAAGATTTTATCAAGGGCTTAAAAACATCTCTTAGCAATGTGCCTCCTACAGGATAGCCACACCCTCTAAGACCTCCCAAAACAGCACCACCAACCTGGGACAAAATGCCTGAATATGTGGAGCCTGTGGGAGACATTCTCATTCAAAACACCCAATTATACAATACAGAAAATGCACCTTTTTCAATGTATTCATTCATTCATGTATTCATTGAATGTGTGCATATATATATATATATATATATATTATTGTTCTGTAGTCTTTTCTCCATTATTCGCTCTTATCCCCTTCCTCCACTTACCAAACTTCTTATCATCAATATATGCCACTCCTATTCCAGAGTCTTTCTGATTGTGGTCTCACTGGAGAGGTAGGGGAATATTTACTTCACAAAAGCAAATTACCAAGGACTGTACCAATAACAAATACGAAGCTTTTTGCCCAGCAACCTATAGCTTCTTAAGGAGAAATGTAACATTATGATCCCCTCCTAACTCCATGATGGAATGCTGATGGCCTGATCTGGATAGATATTATTTTATCATAAGTTATATGCATTTTTTCTAGGGATATAAAGACATTGTTCCCATTAAGTTCTGCCAGGCGAGATGAGTTTACTTCTCTTTCTTCGACATTAGATATTAATATTTGGATATAAAATGTGACCCATAGGATTTGAACACTTGGTCTTCAGATTGTGGTGTATGTTGGAGAAGTTATGGAACTTTTAGGACATGGGGCCTGACTAGAAGAAGTAAACATCTGGGAAGTACATCCTGAGGGTGATAATGCAGTCTTGCTTCTAGCAGTTGATCTCTCTCTCTCTTCCTCTTCTTTCTTTCCTTCATGTTGTGCCAAAATATGAGGAGATGATAGACACAGCCACACCCTCCTACCACAATATAGATGTCTGCTACCTTGCCTTACCACAATGATTGATGGTATTTTCAACCCTATTTTGAGTTCAGGGCAAAAAAATCAATTCTTCCTCTGTTAAATTGCTTCTCAGGTATTAGATTCCAGTGACAAAAAAGTAACTGGCAAATTAGACACAGACCAAAAGATGATTAAAATAAAGACGCATCCAGTGAGAAAAATAAACCCTGCAAGCTTCTGCTTCAAAGATTTCCTTTAGAATTTTGGTAACTTATAGATGAGTTCCATAACAATTTTCTGAACTTTAAAATGGAAAAGCAATAGTAAGTATCCTACACATCCAACTAAAATTAAACAATATTAGACAGTAAAGTGCTGAACACTTTCCCTGGCAACAGGAAATGTTGGAAATGAACAATAATGCTTCATTTGCTGGTTTGTACAAGTGAAAAGCTGTTATCAAGAGTGTCGTAATTCTGAGAGAGGATCAAAGATCTAAGAGTGCTTAAGCATGAATCTCAACCATCACAAATGAGACCAGAAAGAAAACAAGAACTTATTTATGCTAAGGATTTATTTGATTATTTGTGTGTACATATGACTGTCTCTTTGTGGATATGTGCTCATGGTTGTGAGAATGCATTGAGACTAGGAGAAGGCATTGGATCTCTTCAGTTTGGAGTTACAGTTGGTTCTGAGCTGCCCAGCATGGGTCCTGGGAACTGAACTCTTTATCTCTGTAAGAGCAATTGCTGAGGTTCATAGATTTAAGATCTAAAGCACTGCATCCAAAGGAGATGGTGCCTAACCAATGTTTTTTTTCTTTTTTTCCTGAAATCACCTTCAACCATTGTTTACCTTGGACCTCACGTGAGTGAGGAAGTTAGTCTTCTATCTCCGCAGTCATATCTTCATGGACTGTTCAGAGGCAGGGTCTTACTAGGTAGTCTACACTGGATTCCAAATCATGATCCTCCTCTTTAACCTTCTCCAATTCTAGAGATACAGGCTGATAACACCACAGCATTCCTTATTCATCGTGTGTGTGTGTGTGTGTGTGTGTTGTGTATGAGCATGTACATACCTAAGTGTGTGCATGGATATGTGGAGTTCAAAGGTCAATATATGTATTCTTTCATCAATTCCCACCTTATCTTTTGAAACAGTGGGTCTTGGTCACTTTTCCTGTTTCTGTGGTTAAGCATCCTGACAAAAGCATTTGAAGGTACCAAAATTTCTTTTGAGTCATAGTTTTAGGGTATAGGAAGGCATAGGTGGCAGGGACACGAGGAAACATCTGGTCACACTGCCTCTGCATCAGGAAGCAGAATGTGCTGAATGCTTATGCTTGGCTA
The DNA here is from genome assembly GCA_035773235.1 of Eospalax fontanierii. NCBI lineage: Eukaryota > Metazoa > Chordata > Mammalia > Rodentia > Spalacidae > Eospalax > Eospalax fontanierii. The sequence continues at coordinate 22,511,548 of CM069552.1, forward strand.
AAGTTCTCCTTTTTCTGCAGTCCAGGACCTCAAACCCTGGAAATGATCACATCCACTTTTGGGATGAATCTTCTCAGTCCAATTAACCTAATGAAGACAATACTTTCAAGACATATCTAGAGGCTGACATAGAGATGATCTCTCACAGCATGCAAACAGCTAGTCTCCTTGATCCTGTGCGGTGGAGTTGAGGACATTAACTATCACACTGAACCAGGAGTGTATGTATTCAGCTAGGATGGCGAGGGAGCTTCAGAGGTCTACTTATCTCTGTTCCCCCTGCTTCCCAACAAGCACCAGGTTATAAATATGGGTCACCAGTATGGCATTTTACATGGTCGCTGGGGATTCAAACTCAAATCCTCACGCTTATATGGTAAGTATTTTCCTACCGAGTCATCTCTGCAACCATTGTTAGCTCATTTTATACAATTATTGCACTAAGGTGCACAGAGAGGAGGCAGCAATATACCACTTTATGACAGTGCTGAATATGTACCTATACCTTTTACCTAAGTCATAACCCCATTGTAATAGAAATCTCTTTTTCCCTCCCACCACCTGCTCTTTCTCTTCCTCCTATCTCTTGTGCATGGCATTAAACCTAGTGCCTTGCACATTCTTACTTAGTATCACACCATTAAATGAGAGTCATCCCAAGTCATGTTTTACTTTTTACTTTTTAGACAGGGTCCCACTAAGTTGCTCTGAATAGGCTTGAACTCACTATGCAACTCCGACTGCCCTTGAAGTTGTAATCTTCCTACTTCAGTCTTTCAGGTTGCTGAGCTTACTGGCCTATGCCACAGGCTGATCCTTCTTTCGTTTACTTAATGTGTTTTTTGTTGTTGTTGTTGTTGTTGTTTTGATTGTTTGTTTCTTGATGAGCCAGAGAGTTGTGGATATTTCAAAGCCTAATAGTCTATCATTAGCTCTATATTTCTTTTAAGAAATGAACAAAAAGAAAGGACACACAACCGCTTCCTTTGTGTTTGCTTTTACTATGACATTGGAACTCATGAGAAAACTTCCATTATCTCCTCAATACACACATATGTCTTGACTTACAGTAAGCCCCAAAGTTTACAGCACAACCCACTAATACAGGCCCACACAGAATGGGTTCTGTTTAAGTCTTACTATGGTTTATCTTAATGCAAGTTTAGTGATCACTAAGGACACCCCCAAAGGCCAAGACTCTGTCTTTTAGTACACCTCCCCTTCCCAAACATCTTGAAAAAATAAACAGAAAGAAACAAAATCCAAATTTTTTTACGTCTATTAACTTTGTGACATGTGATAAACACATAGGCTACATGATGGAAAGCTGTTATAATTAGGCCCTTTTCTCCCTCTGCCATATTAGAGTAGAGAGTCTGTCGGGAGTGATAAGAAAGTTCTGTTCTGCTGAATGTTTTGACGTTGTCTTTTGAAATTTACTGCTATAGAATATACAACCTTTTTTTATTTGGGTTGTGGGAGATGGAAAATTGTATAAGCAATTATATGTGAATTGGAAATGCAATACTGAATGCAGAACAAAGGGTTATGGTCTTCTAATTCCAGCAAAGCTGCTTTTTCCTAATGGACTCCCATGATTCAAGCATATATAAAAGGAAAAAAAATACATATAGCCTTCAGTCTTGCAGTCTGTTATAAGACCCTGGTATGGAGAGAAACTTTATAACAGCATGGGAGTTTATAACCCCACAGCAGGACTGTTAGAAATGTGTGCTGCAAGAAGTCCGTAATCTTGCACTTACATAGCTGCACATTTTTAAGATTTAAATTGTACAAATCAAAAAAATGAAGATCGTTTTGTTCTTTTCTAAAGGGTACTCATGGATAAATGATGACTAGTTAGAACCTATTGAACGCTTAAAACATTTGTAGAATGTAATTTATTCATACCAAACACATCAGAGAAGTAACTCCTGTGCTAAATTACAGCACACCAAAGTTAAACGGCAGAAGTGAGCAGTTGGGTTTAAATGGGTGCTCAGAGGTTCTTAGAAAATGTCAAAAGAGTTGAAATGTTCATAGTGAGAAAGTAAATATTTGGGCTCCCTTCAGGAAGACTTTGTCCAAGCCCAAGGTAATATGGCTGTTCAAGGGATATGTTAGAGGGGAAAGCAGCTTAGGCTACTTCACTTAATTTTTGTGTAATTTATTTATATACGGTTACTTCTAGAAGGGTAATTTGGGGAGTAAATTCAGCCAACCACTATTTTCCTTTTTCTTACTGTTTTTTTTTTTTTCATTTGTCAGAAAATTCACTAATTCACTAGACCAATCCAATGACCTTCTTAAACTTTAGTAATTGGAGATTAATAAGGAGTACTGGGTTGGTTGCATATAAGAAAACCTAAACACACTATTCCTGTGATCATAATTCATTCCCATTGTAGTAGTGAAGACATAAGCACCGAGGAGACAGAGACAGGTCAAGGGTTAAGTTTATGAATGTGTGTCACCCATAAGCTTAGTTAACTGAGCTGAGCAATTGGGAGACTCAGTACTTTTGCTAAGGTGTGACATATTAAATAACTATTGTCCAATTCAAACTAGCAACTTAGAACTTTCTGCTTCACTAAATCTGAAATAAATACATTCAATTACAGCAAGAGTCACACGTAGTATCAAAGCATAACCAAGCAGAAACAGAACCAAATTGTTCTAGATTCATTTCAGGGAAGTCAAGGCAAGAATTTGAAGCAATCACATAATTCTTGCGATGGTCAAGAGCAGAGAGGAATGAATGAGTGTGTGCTTACACGCTTGCTTGCTTGTGCTCAGCTCAATTTCTCCGCATATACATAGTTCATGACCTCCTACCTAGGAAATGGCACTGCTCAAAGCCAGGGTCTTTCTGTATCAGTTAAGTAAGACCATCCCCCATAGATACACCCACAGGCCAACACAATGGACATAATTCCTCCTTGGAACTCTCTTCTTATGTGTTTCAAGGCTGCTTCAAGTTGATGATTTAAAGCTAATCATCATACAAATAACAACATGAAGGAGAAATGCCCAATCCATAGAGGATCAATTTATAGGTCCATGTTCTAACTTTGGGGTTACCTTATGCTACAGTTTTTATCTAACATCCTCTCTGAATATACATAGATTAAAGGCTTGGTCTCAAGGGTGGCACTTCTAGCAAGTAGTGGGACCTTTAAGAAATGGAGGCTAATGGCAGGAAGTTAAATGAGAACAGGGATTCAATGGGTATGGGGTTGTGGAAACAAGTCCATTCTTTCTTTTGCTTTGTTCCCTTGAAATGACAGCATTATATGACACAAGCCCTGGCCATGGTGTTCTGTGCTACCATATGCTTCAGACAACAGGTCTGTCACCCATGACTGCCACTTCCAAACTGTTAGCTAAAACAAACATTTCCTCTTTTAAGTTGACATAGCTCAGACATATTTGTTAAATAGAGATCTTTCACTCCTGGCACACACAATGACATCTCACAGAAATCAAAGAGTTTAAACACTAAGGTCTGTACATTTCTTCTATCAAAGTGAAGTACACCGAAAATGTAGAAGCATGTGCCCATATCTTTGGGTGATTGAAGTTTTAAACATACTGCTTGATCAAACATTGTTTTCTCCATAAACCTGGCTTTCATGGTAACAGAGGATACGATATAGGATGCCAAGGAAGAAAACCAATTGATGATCCTATCCAGCTGTGAAGACTAGCAACAACAATGACTACCCCAGAAAACTATATTGGTGCTGTAGTGACACTTTTTATCTTGGGAGCAATGAATAGCCCTCAAATTGGAATTAAAGCCTGCTCCATTGATAGGAACTCATAGCCAAATACACATTGCTGGGTAAGTCATAGATCCTAGAGAGAAATACCCTAGGTTTGCCACATTACTAGAACAATGTAATTTCTTACTTTATTCTAAATTTGAGTCTTCACATTACTAAACAAGTATATCTTTCAACCATCATTGAAGAAAATTTCTTTTGCAACAAATGGAAATTATTACATAGTTGGTCAAGTGCAGAGAATAAGTGTCTATGAGATGCTCAACCCTAAGTGACACATATTCAAAGCAGCCTCTACACATAGGATGAACCCATCTCTCAGCTCTCACCAGAGAAGTTTCCTTGTGCAACAGAGGCTGATTGACAGAAACATTCACAATTAGTGTGCAGAGAACAAGGCCACAGAGTTCCTATCCCTGAATAGGACACCTATTTCAAATCTCTGCCTCCCAAATTCCAGAGATCATTTTGGAAAACAAGGGAGAAAGATTGTAAAAGCCAGAGGAGATGGACAACACATTTCGCCACTCAAAACCAATCAGCCTCTACTTGACGTATACACATAGCTCTACTGAGGGAATGACCTTTGAAGGATTCAGTTATCAGATTATTACATTGTCCATTAGTTTGATCACAGTGTTTTACCAGTGATCAGATGATGCATCAGATATAGAAAGGAGAATTACAATTGGTTCACTTACTACAAAATTCCTAGTATCTTCCCAGATGGCTATCACATGATTTTGGTCCATGAATGTTTATTGAATGACTGAAGACAACTGAGGGTATAATCAAATATAGCTAAAGGTAAGATAATCCTTCTATAAAATACACACATACACATAAAACAGCCTTTGAAGGAGGCTTCAAAAGTACATAGTACATATAGGAAGAAAAGATAAAACACAACAGTAGATGGATGGAGACTAAAAACAAAGACAAGAAGGTGGAAATCTATAAGAAAAGGGACACTCAAATGAGCACAGTTGCCAAATATATAATGTATATTAATAAAAAGGAACAGAGATAAAACCATTGGAATCAAGCTGAAGAATAATTTTCTCTTTCCACTACTGAGTTCTCATTCTACATTCCTGGTACCTAAGCCACACAGATATATGCACCCAAAGTCTCTTCAATCTTTAGGATGCTGTTTATGTTTGAGCTCTTAATTAAGTTAAACCCATTTTCAAATCCCACAAAGGTCACTCAAGACATTTCTCCTGACCAGATTTGAACTCTGTGCCATGTAACAATTTCACTCTTGTTACCAGTGGAATATGGAGTGATCGTGTACACACAGTTACTCCAAGGAATTGAAGATGGAAATCTGATAGTGTATGAGGTCCTGTGAAGAGATTTAGACATTTCCTGTAGAATTTATCAAATGTTATTACATTTTAAGGGAAAATGAAGAACATAATGTCAATATAGACTCTAAAATTTCCAAGATTCACTGTGGTCTCAGAAATTCCCTAATCCTTATTGAGACAAAACAAAAAAAGGCCTTTCTCAGTTTGCATTGCTCTCTGTGATAAAATCTCAGGGCATAGGCATAAAGAATAGAATCTCTAAATGTCTCCTGTTGTTAAAATGCTCAGAACACTGGCTCACATCCCAATCATATTTATTGAGGAAATACACTGCAAGTGAATCTGATACACTGAGGTCAAAAATGTACCCATAACCTAAACATTTCAGAATGAATTTTTTTAAAACTTCTCATTAAGTATTTAATTTAATTATTTTTCAGTGCTTGAGGCTAATGGTGCCTAAGCACATAGTTCTCCTTAATTTCATTAGCAGGCATTTATGAGTCCCCGCTGTGGATAGATATGGAAGAAATATAAACTTTGGGGTATTTTTCTTTCTTATTAAGATAAAATGCAAAACAATTCATTGCAATTTTCAAGGTCAAACCAGAGCAAATTTTAAAAGCTGCTTCTGGGAAATATTCATCAACCTCCCTAACAGAAGGAGGCATTCATCCAAATTCCGAGAGCTAAAATCTGTCCAGGGGCCATATTTTAATTTGAACACATACCCAGATATTTCTGAGATATTAACTCTTGCATTCTACAGAGTGCTCAAAAGCAACACACCGTGTCTAAGGGTACAATACGTTTTACAGTGTTTTCTTGTGTTTGTGTATCTTGGCTATCACCCGAAGGTACTGAAGACACCAGCATGAAAGCAGAAATAAGTCAACACTTTCTTTCTTTGCAGCATCTATAGACCTTTATGAACTCTGTATTCTTGTCGAATTGCAGAAGTTTAAGGTTTCTTTCTATTGGAATAACTGTGTGATGACTATGACTTCGGAGAGGACACTCAGTTCTCATCACAAACTGGTAAGACCCTCAAAGGACTGCAAGATATCTGACTTTTCATAGGTGAAATACATCTACCTAAAGTTAGGGTCCTGTAGAAAACCCCTCTTGGATGGTGCAATGACTTATAGCAGAGAAACAAAGAAGAAGAAGACAATGTTCAAACCTGACACAACAGCATCGTGAAGTATTATTTATTCAACTCAATGGTTTATTCCCATAACGGTGTCCCATGTTGAAGCCCTATGAGATACAATGTGCATGAAGGTACCACCTACAAAAACCACAAAGGTGATAAAATTGACGTAGACCACAGAAGCACAGACTTTTTAGAAAACTCTTGCACAGCCTGTCATTTCACAGGATAGAGAGAAGTGAGAATTGTCCTGATATTTGTTTCCCTTCATCCTCAAGTTCATTTAAGTTGTGGAGCTAGATTAAATGCAATGAACATCTGGCTTCACCACATACTAATTTAAGTGACGTTGTATAGTCACTTAAGCAACTTGCACATCAGTGAAAAAAGGATACTAATAGTACCCACTCCGTAAGTCTACTGTGTGAACTGAAAAACCATGGCATGTCACACAGTGCCTCTACAAATGGAAACTCAAAAACTGATGTGTCTACTGCATTTTCTTTAAGATATGTTATTAATATCACCATCTTAGCTTCAGAATAAGAGCTGGTTCACCATCACTATAACTTAATCAAAGTGTAGGGATTCCCTTGAATATTTAAATTATCTCATTTATTTTCTAAAAAAAAATTTTATTAGAACCTTCAGTATTTCTTCAAATAAATGGGAACAGTGCCAGATCATTATAGTTCTTATCTGTTAGGACATTAGTTTATTTTAAATGTGCGTGCGCGCACACACACACACACACACACACACACACACACACACACACACTCAAGCACAGGGTTCTTTCTGATTCCACTCACTTTTACATTTAATATTGTGATGCATATTTGCATACCATTTCAAGATAGACTCAGATATCAGCTCTGAGATTTCCTTGTGCCTTGCACTCCTGCGGCTCATGTGAGTGAGGAGGCGCTATAACTTCAAGCTTGCCCGTTTTCTAGGGGGGAGGAAGAGCTGTCTAACTGCAAAGCTTAGTGAGTGTAGTGAAGTTTTTGAACATGTACCCTCCAGGCAGATCCTCAGGCTTGCAGCAGGAGTTCTCACCAAACAACCACAGCCTAAATGGCATTCTCTAATTATGCCAAAGACCAAGCTTCCAGCCCACTCCTCCTGCCTTTTACCACTAGCATGGCAAGCTAAACCTGTTCTCTTCATGGTTTAATGACTGTCACTGCCTATACCTTGTGGACTTTACACCCTCTGTATTGATTGACATCTGATTTGTTGATTGACATATGATTTGTTCCTTAACTTTGACTGGCAGTCTTCCCTCAATTTGGATTCTCTAAGAAGCTAAAGAGCTCAACTCAGCCTCATTTGCCTTCAGGAATATTTTTACTTCTCAAAGTTAATTGGAAATAGAACCACTTTGAAGTTTATGGGTTTCTAGATCTGTATGTCTAAATATTATTCATTGGGCATCAAGAAGACTTAATTTCTTTGTCTTTCTTTATCCCTCTCTCTTATATAGATATTCCTAGAGAATCTCAGTCTCTAATTAAGGAATCATATTATTCCTTTATTACTGGCCTGCTGGATGTAACAGTCTGTCCTAGACTTCAGGTCCAGAAGGCTATTATTGGAGTTTAGTCAGTATCTTAACAGTTAATTGATACAATTCTGCCAATTTTCATTGTCTATAATTCCTTTTCATTCAGAGCTTATACAGTCTTTCTTTAATGTGAAGTGATTATCATTTAACAGCTGTTATGCATACCATTTACAGAGAGTTGTTTAGTGTTGTGCACCAAAGCAGAGCTCCATGATAGAATGTTCTCCAATCTCTCTGAATACTGATACCAACAATCCTTGGCATTGTTTATCTCACCTGCTCATAATAAAAAGGCAGTGTAGTATAAAGACATGAGCTGAATAGGCATAAAATTCAGAGTTCAAATTCTAGTTCATTTCTTTGTAAGCTATAAGAACTAAGGTGATTCTCACAAACCTTAAGCATTTCACTTTGGTCAACAATGTATTTTTCAGATTGTATAGATTCCTTGAATATAAAATTATGTCACTGGTACACACATGATAAAACTACACTGTTAGAGCTGTGGGTCCTTTAAGACACCAAGGGAAAAGAATGATTATGGTAGTTTTCCTTTGCTGTGAAAAAGAGTGATATTTTGAGGTCAGAAATAGTGATATTAGATATAAGACTGATGTCAAAAATGTAAAATATGCAAATGTGCAACTATATTTTTCATGCAGCTTATAACAGAAGAAGCCCAAACTCATAGAATGCCAACAAAGTCCAAAACTGTCTGGGTCTACTAATTGTGAGCTTTTGTGCTCATGAATTTGACTGCAAATCTATACTATCCCTGGAACTAGTACATTAAAAACAGAAATGAACCCTCAAGTTCACTGTGGAAATGAGCAGCACATCCCAATTTTAGCCAAAGAACTGTTGACAGCTGATTACTGCTGGGTGATGAAAAACTGATCTTCTTAAAGGAAGGGGTCCTACATAGACCATCAGTGGATGAACTTGCTCTTAGCGATGCCTGGGGACACCAACTTGACTTGATAGGATCTAGCACAAATGCCAAAATGGATCAATTCCAGGGGAAGCAGCTCTGTCAGTGTGCCATTGGGAAAGAGGGTGTAAAGATGATTAAGATGAAATATACAACATTTCACTAAAAATTTAGAAGAACATATAAATTAAAAAGGAGAAACGAATCTACTGTGGAGGTGCTGGGCATCCTCCTCCTCCTCTGCACCTTCTACTTATATAGTCTTCCAGCTGCTATGGTAGAAATTACAACCCCTGAAGGTTTGGGTCAGGTTTTGTTTGTCCCAGTAATGTGGGTGCCAATCTCCTGCCCCAAGCCATCTGTGTGGAGCTACCTCCCACATAAATTCACCTGCAGCCCTACAGACATACTAATATACTCTATCACTCACTTCTCCGCCAGGGAACTAAGAATAGCCTCTGGCTTCAATTGCTTGTTTGAAAATGAAAACAAAAGGGAAGAGGACAAAAATCATGACATTCACCTCTACCAAAAATGTCCTTCAAGGGAACATCACCCTTCCAATAGGCTCAACTGTTTACATCACAGAGGCTTACATGTTGTTGGGGAGCTGGGCCTCTGCGCTCTTTTTCTTGATGTCTCCCTGTGCCCCTAAATTCCTTCCTGTCAGATGTGAGAGTCCATTTCACAGCCTTTCATGGAAGTGACAAGAGAGTCTTGCTGAGACCAACTTACTAGGGAGAGCTCTGGTGAGACCTTGAAATGCCCAGAATCACAGCGACTGACAGGCTGGGTTTCAATTTACACATATCACACATGTTCCCTTTCTTTGTATGTTTCAATGCTGGGCTTGTATGTATGCATTCTTGTTTCTGAAGTCCTGAGGAGAAAACCTCCTGGACTTTGCACATGCTAAGCAAGTAATCTACCTCTGGCCATTTCTGTTTGTTTGATTAGCCTTCTTTATTTTATGGGTATGAACGCATTGCCTGCATGCATGTAAGTGCACAGTATGCATGTAGAACCCGTGGAAGGCATAGGAGGGTGTCAAATGCACTGAAATTGAGGTTATGGACAGTAGTTAGTCAATATAGGCGACTGGGAGCCAAATGCAGATAAATTGGAAGAGCGGCCATCTCTCTCACCTCAGATGTTTTTTGTTTCGAGCCCAAATAGCACTCTGTAGCTCAAAATGGCCTTGGAATTGCTACATAGGCCAGTCCAGTCTCAAACATATAATCATCATCATAAGTGTGGTGATTGCAGGCATGTACTTCAACACCCAGCTCATTTAGGTAACCATGGTGTGAAATGCCCCACGGGCTTTGCTGGTTAAGCCCCAAATTTACCATAATATCCTATGCTCCGGTCCCACGTGCAAGTCTCCAAGGTCATGTACAATCTCCCTACTCATGTTAAGCTGCTTTGTATTCTTCAGTCACACACTGCCATCTCTACAAATAAATTTTATTAGTAGTAGTAGTAGTAATAGTAGTAGTAGTCTTTCAGAAACAAGATCCCTCTGTAGCCCCAGCTGTCCTGGAATGCATTATATAGACTAGGCTGGCCTTGAACTCACAGAGATCCTCCTGCCTCTACCTCCAATGGGCTGGGATTAAAGGTATGCACCACCACGCCCATCTTACAAATGAACTTTAAGAGTGTCCAGTCTCTTTCCACCTTCATTTTCGTAAGTATTCACGAGCATCATTCTAAAACAGTATGCATGTCAAAAGATTTTTTTCTGAATTTTGTATTTTGCACCAAATGGCAAAATATTTGCAAAGAATATTGAGCACCATTTTTGCTTATTTGTGTTAATCGGACATCATGTAATATGTGTAATTATGGGGATGAGCGCAACAATAACATTGAAAACAATGGTGATAATATTTTATCTCTTTATCTTGTGTACACATTGAGCTGATGCTCATAGAGAAGGAACTGAGTATTTTAAATGTTCTTGCATTGCTTGCATTTTGAATGGCATGTAACAGGCATTCTGGGATCCTAGAAGAATTGAATTGAGTAATATATTCAGAAAATTCAGAGTAAGCCATGCTCTTAGTATAGTTAGCGTTCAAAAACTAATGTGCTATTTTCACTGCAGACTTTTCTTCAGACATTTTCTCTGTCTTTCAAAATTAGGTGGCAACTTTAGAAACTATCTGGGTAAGGTTAATTGAAGTCTTAGGCAAATGCAAAGGATATAGGCTTTGCATTTGAACAATTTCCTTACATCAATTCTCTTTTCCTAGTTTATGGCTGAGATCCCTTATCTAAGCCTGAGCTAAGTGCATATTAAGCTGAGATTATTCATAGACATTTTGAATCCCATTTCACATTCAGAATTCTGGTGATTTCTGCTCTGTCTGGCACACTCTTTCTTTCTATAAAATAGCAAGATAAATGTAGTAAAAGAAGAAAAAAAGATTGGGAGTATCTAATAACATTAATTCTAGTCATTAAGATGTTCATTGTTCTACAACATTTGGAACTTCCGTAAAATTTTATCTCTAGAAAATTAAGTACAAGGTAGTAAGGAATGTCTTCGAGCAGCTGAACCTTCCATTTCTACATGGGGTTAGAATGAATCTTTAGCCCATTATGATGTCACAGGAAATAGCAACAGGAAGAATTATCTGTACAAACATGGCCATGAAATGGGACACAGTGCACAGTGAAGTAATAAGAAAAGTTTATATGGAATATATTTCTCCGGTCCACAAAACAGAGCAGGACTTCTGTGCCTGGCATCTATGTATGCTTTATATATGCATATATGTATAAAGTATTTGTGTACCATATGCGCATATTTCTTCACATGTGTGTTCACGTATATGTCACAACAAATGTGTGGGGGACATAGGCGAGCCTCTAGTGACTTCTTTCGTCTTCTAATCTGAAACAGTAGAAGACTGCTATTCACTGCTGTGTGTTCCAGGCTAAGTAGCCAGCAATCTCCTGTGCATTCTCTTCCCACCTGCCTGTAGGAACACACTGGGATTACAGATATGCATGTGCTAGAGCATCCAGATCTATGTGGATTTGGGGATCAGACCTCAGGCTGTCTGGATTCATCTCCCCAAGCCTGAAATATTCTTTCTAAAATTTTAGGCCCTACTAACTTAAAAATAATTATGACGCCATAAAGAACTAAGAAAGGACACGATGTGGTTTGTGAGTAGATGTATGGAGGGGTTTTTAGGTTGGGGGGGACTTGCTGAGTCATATGCTTTTTTGAAGCCATTGACAGGGGGCAGTCACCCTTATCCTTGCTGCACCATCCTCAAGGCAACCTTTATGATCGATGAAACAAACAGAAATCTCCACAGATCGCATGCCTTGTTTGGTCATCTCACTTAGGTGAAGTAGTAAATATTTGCATATCTCTATAAATCAAGATATAACACACAAGATTCAGATCTTTGGACCAAGATTTTGATATTTCATTTCCTAAAAAATGAAAACTCCTATAATCTTTGTACAATATTTGATCTAATAAGCTAGTAATGTGTCCTGGGATCCACCAAGGTAATTTGGAGCTGTGTCTAAATGTTAAATAAGTGGTTCTCAACTAAGATTGATTTCTTTCTTCCTAAGTGAGTTTTAGGAATGCCTGGGGAAGACTTTTGATTCTCACACCTTGAAGGGTGCTTTTGGCAACTATTGATTAGTATGATGGTAAACAACAAAATGCAGAGTGCATGATTCAGGCATTTTGTTTTTCTGGAACAGAATTTCAATGCAGCTCAGGTTGAGAAATCTGGTCTAGAGTCTTTTACTTTGAGTGATGAAGTATAATCCAGCTTCACCACTATCACTGGGGAGCATATGAGAAGGCAGGTTTCATTCTGTTCTGTCTACCACCTAAGATGAGGATTTTTTTTTTTGAGTAAAACTTCAGAGGATTCCCATTCTTTTTATAGCTAAGGAAGCTCCATGTTAGAGATGTTATTCTTGATCTTAACTAGGTCACAGAGCCATTTGAGCAAATTCCAACAAATGAAATACCATGTCCACACCTCCTCATATCTTGGGAGATTCTGTCTCCCAGGGGAGTGTCCTGGTCAGCAGGAGGGTATAAATTTTTCTCAGTTGTGTTTTTCTGTTGGTGTGGTTTTAATATGAGCCTAAGGTTAATACCCAACAGATCTCTATAAGAGTGTGTGGAGAACCTTCATAGGGTGGATATATTCCATCAGATTCTGAGGAGATCTAGATTATTAGGTCTTTTGTCCTAGAATACTATAGCATCACTTCCACCCTCAGATGTGTTCTGAATTTGAGATAAGTCATAGTTTTATAAAAACAGGCAGTAAATAAACCACAGAAGATAAATATATCAATTGAAAGTACAATGAAAAAACAGACTATGAAACTTAACAAATAATTCTAAAAATGAAGATATATAAATGCCTAGGAAAAACTTATAAAAGTATTAAAATTTTTAACCATCAAGGAAGTGCAATTAAAAACTATTTTAAAGTTTCCATGTTACCCCAGTCAGAACGACTATCATCAAGAACATTTAAACCTTTGTATATCCCTATGATGGAAAATGCTGCTATCGATGGGAAGAAGATGGAACACACATCAGATTTGGGTGGGAGATTAAACTAGTGCAGTCAATATAGGAAGGAGTCTGGAAATTTCTCAGAAAACAAACACAAATACCATATGACCCATCTATATCTCTCCTGAGTATATGCCCAGAGGACTCTGTCTCTTACTACAGGAATACTTGCAAATCCTTGCTCATTCTTGCTGTAGTCACAATAACGAGAACGTAGAATCAGCCGAGATGCCTGTAACTGATGAATTCTGAATACAAATTTGGTAACTTTGCATGTGAAACCTTATTTTTCTATAAATAAAATGAAATTTGTAGGTAAATGGGTAGAACTAGGAAAAATAATATTTAGTGGCATAACCCAGATCCAGAAAGACAAATAACACCACATGCTATTTTCAAATGTAGAGCTTGGCTTCAAATCTTTAGTTATGTATGTTTAACATGGAGTACATATGGAAGCCAGCACACTAGAAGATCATTGAGAGTGGGGTGCTTTGATGGTATAATACCAGTAAAATGGAATTAAATAGGAGAACACTGGGAGAGGGAAGGTTTTAAGGAGTAGAGACTGGGGGGCATTCGGGAGAGGAGGAGACGTCAGGAAATGGTTGATCAAAATGAAGCATTTATGCAATTTCATATGGAAACCTACAGTCTTGGAACCCAATTTCAAAAAATATAGCAACAATTCAAAAGGATTAGAAGGAAGTTGCCTTGAATGACTGTGTAATGCTTCTTCCAGAAGTCTGGGAGCACCAAACGTCTGGGAACACCAAATAAAAGTCGTGGTGCCAAGTGTGGTATGTCTCCTTATGAGTTTTGGTCAAGGATGTACCAGAGTTCCTCAAAATAATACAGGATTTTCTATTACTCGTGGTTGCCCACCAGAATGAAATGATAAGACCCTATTGCCTAAGATACTACATGCCTCGGTTTTCATGTATAGATAAATCAAGCTGGAAACGCCTTCACCATTGGCTTTCCTAGTGCCAACAAACCCACTGAGGGGTAAAAGCCACCAATGGTCTTATTCAACTGTGAACCTTAAAAACTTCAATACAGACCTCCCAGGCAAGATGTGCCCATCTGTGCAATCATTCAGTGACTGTTATGGAGGTCTGCTCTGTGACTGGAATTGATGCATTCTCCACAGCAGGAACCCATTCTTGATATTGTAAACTTGGTTAAAAAATATGGCTAGAGAAGTCATAGACCCAAGGAAATAACTTGCTATTAGTTAAATTGACAGCGTCAAATTACCTTCTAAATATCTATGCTTATAGCCATAAACTACAGCGAGCAGCAGTGAATGCAAACAGTCATACCTCCTCAAAGTACTTAGAGTAAGTGGCAGATGAATCCTTAGCTCCAACACGTTTATACTACCCACTTTACTGTTCAAGGAACACCACAGAAGTTGAGGCAGAAAGAATGTGATTGATGAGAGAAACAGTCTTTTCCAGATTTAGAGCAGATAAATGCAGCCTGTATGAACCGAGTTCATGAATGTAATAGCTGTGCCATGCCCAGGAGATGGCACTTTGCAGGCCTTCTCCCTGTCTTTTAGCTCTTACATTATTTCTTCCACCTCTTCCATGGTGATCTTTGAACCTTAAACATGGAGTGCAATGACACAGAACCCCAGGACCACAAGAAATTCTATGACTTGGAACCTTAGGTAGGGTCCTGAAACTATGTCTTGGAACCTTAAGTAGGGTCCTAAAACTATGTCTATCTGTCTGTCCATCTAAGAGCAATCCCACAGAGTATGGGTTAAAACCAGCCCAGGATTCTATGGTGCTCTGTATGTCTGATCCATAAGGAGACCAAATCAGGCCTCTAACCCCATTCACATATACCTGAATACAGTGGGTGTTCTGCACCATGCATCCAAAGAGTACCACTGTCTCATATCTGACCTCAGGCCCTGAAGAACAGCAACTACTTCTGGAACCCAGTGAGCCTTCCTCAGATTTCAGAAATGAGCACTGAGAATTTTCTCAGTCTACAGAATATTTACTCCTAAGCTCAGAAGGTCCACTTATCCCTAGTGGAACTGAGACTACTTCTGATATCCCATTGGCAGATCAATCCTGAGTTCCGGTAAACAATATGAGAAGTTGGGATTATATCAAACAATTCTCCAAACACCCACTTAAAAAAGATGAGATCTGATAAATCCACACCAGGAAATACCAGCAATTAGCTAACTACAGATATCTTCAATCCACACAAAAGCACAGATAAGAATAACGAAGAAAAATATGTCTCTCCAAGAAAATAGCATTCTCATCATAATATTCTCCCAGAAAAATAAATTAAATGACACAGAAGACATGGTATCAAAGTATCAATTGTAAAGATAATCAAGAATTCAAAAAGCATATGAATAAAAGCCCAATTCAAGACTGATAAAAACGTTGAATGAAATAAGAAAACAATACAGGATGTGAAATTAGACTTTAATAAAAAGATAGATCTTCTGAAAGAAAAAAAACAAGTGAAGAAAAGGTTAGAATGAAAAACTCGGGAAATCAGATAAAAAGCTCAGAGAAAAGCCTCACCGTTATATTGAATCAACTAGAAGGGAGCCCATCAGTTCTCTAAGACAAGTCAGAGGAAATGGATCATTCAAAGAAAATGTTAAAGTTTATTTTTATTTTTTTAACTTTTTATTTATTATCTTTATTTTGTGTGTATGAGTGTATTATCTGCATGCATGTAAAGGCAATGTCTGAGAGGGTCAGAAGAAGGCATTGGAATCTCCTGGAATTGGAATTACAGATGGTGATTAGCTGCCATGTGGATAGTGGGAATCAAATCCCTGTCTGCTGCAGGAGCATTCACTGCTCTTAACCACTGAGCCATTTCTACAACCCCAAACATGGAAAATTAAATTAAAGAAATAAATGAACTCATGAAAACAGCAAGCAGGAACTCTTAAGAACTATAAAAAGTTCAACCTTTCATCATAAATATAGATGAAGAAGAAACCCAGGTCAAAGGCACAGAAAATATGATTTACAACAACAAAGAAGAAAATTCTCCTTATCTAAGGAAAGAGGCACCCAACAAAGTACAAGAAGCATACAGAACACTAAATAAACAGGACTGTAAAAGATACTCTCCATGTCACATATCAAAACACTAAATGTACAGAACAAAGAAAGGATATTGAAAACTGCAAAAAAAGAACAAATTACATTTGAAGGTAGAGCCCTTAAAATAAAATATTATGTTTTCGGTGGAGATCATGACAACCAGAAGGGCTCAGACTAATGTCCTACAGGTCATGAAAGAACAGAGATGTCAGAACTACCATGCCAAGCAAAACTATCAGTTAGAATCAAGGGAGACATAAAACCTGACCATGATCAAAAGAGATTTAAGGAATTTGTGACCACTAAGTCAGCTTCACAGAGGATCCTAGAGGGAATACTTCATCTGAAGAGAAGATTAAGCACCATAAAGAGGTCATAAGGATGAAATAAACAATTCCAGAAAAATAAGCAAAAGATGACTACAAAAACAATACCACAGTAAAATGACAGGAATTAACAAATTTTGTTCAATAACTCTCAGTGCTAATAGTCTCATTTCTCCAATAATAAAAAGGTACAGACAGCCTGGATTAGTAAACAGGATTAATCTGTTTACTGCCTCCATGAAACACAACTCAATCAAAGTTATCAATCACCTAAGGATAAAAGGATAAGCAGAGTATTTAAACAATGGAACTAAGAAGGAAGAAGACATAGCTGTTTTAATATCTGAAAATCTAGGCTTCGAACTAGAAATAGAACAAAGAAGGATGCTTCATGCTCATTAAAGTAAAAATCCACCAAGAAGATTGTACAGTTCTAAATATATACACTCCAAACACAGGACTAACCAATTTCACAAAAGAAACACTCTTAGATGTAAAGTAACAGATTGACCAAAAGTCAGCACAAGTGTTCACTTCAAAAGTCCATTCTCAGTAATAGACAGATCACCCTGAAAAAAACTAAACAGAGAAAAATGTGGAATTGAGTGACATCATACATCAAATGAATTTAATAGAACTTTGCAGAACCTTCCACTAAAACACTAATGTCACACTCTGACAGTGAATCAACACTCCCTGTCCCAGTCTCTAACTGTTGTAAGCAGTCCTTAGCAAAGGTAAATATTTCTTATCTTCTTCACCACATTTGTGTTGGGATTTTTCTGATGAGCTTATGTGGTCCTTGTTAATGCTGTCCTCATTGTGGCGTTCATGTGAGTAATGATCTAACTGTCTGGAAAAGTCTGTTTGCCTGGGGTCATTCATCACATTTGGATCTGGTAATCTTTCTGCCCCCTCTTCCACAATGATCCCCGAGCTGCTTTTGTTTAAGAATGTGACATTAGATAAGTTAACCAAGATCCAGGGATGGATGCACACTGAAGGTCATTTGGGGACACAAATTTGAATTGATGGGGCTTAACATATATGACAGAGTACATGAAATAGGGTGGGAGCATTTAGAGGAGTGCAAGTAAGGAAAGGGTCTAAATAAGGTCAAAATATGTTGTGAGTAAAAAAGTTCAATTAAAAATTAAAAATAGGAAAATTGACAAACTTTTCTCCAAATTAACCCAAAGGAAGAGGACTCCAATTAATAAAATCATAGAGAAAAGGCGAGCCATTCCAATATTACAATAGATACTAATCAAACCTTGAGAATCATAAGGAAGTACTTCATATTCTACTGAAGTGTAAAAGCTAAAAATAAATAATGAATAAATAAATAATAAGTGAATAATTTAAACAGACTAACAACTAAAGGGATAGAACAATAACTTAAAAACCTCCTAACTAAAAGTGTTCAAGACCAAATGATACAAAATAGAATTCTACCAGGTCTTTAAAGGAACTAACAAAACACACTCCTAAAATTATTCTGTAAAATAGAAGATGATGGAGCTATTCCCAATTCTTTTCATATGAACAGAGTAATGCAGACAACAGAACTGAAACTGTGACCGTGCCCGTGAGCCTTGGCACTATGATCATCTCCCGTGAACTTGAAGTTGGGTCCCTTCCTATGACCTGTGATACTCCCATGAGCTGGAGTTTTGGTGCTCACCCATAAGCCAGAGTTGCGGTCCCGTCATGTGCACATGGAACTGTGGTCCTTGCCTGTGAGCCTGAGCTGTGGCCCCCTCCTGTGATCTGGAATGACTGTCCTTTCACATGTGCCTGGAGCTATTTTTCCCCCTACCATGAGCCATAGTTTCACATACCTGTAGTAGACTGATGGTAGAGGAGAGTAGAGAAGGGAGGACTCCCCGATGCTGGAAGCCCAGTAGCTGCATTCCCAACAGTCCCCTGTACGAGGTTGTGCATAGCAGAGCTTTTGCCTCTTATACTGGGGACAGTGGAGATCTCGATCATTTGCATATTCTGGTCTTGGGAGGACTGATTCTCTAGAATGGACATCTCACATTCTTTGAGGGTCAGCTGTGGTCTTGGGCATTTAGGTTTGATGATGGACCTCACCCATTACCAAGCATCAAGTAGTTTTCCATTATGTTTCTGTTTACTCTTCTACAGCCCAGTATTTCTTCACCTATGCCCTATGGAAAATTATAATACCTAATTAAACTTGTAGAGATAAAAGTCACGTTGATGGAGGGAGGGGTTACTGGAATGATGGCTAAGCTGTTAAGAGCACTGTCTCTTACTGCAATGGATACAAGTTTGATTCTCAGCAACCCATGGCAGCTAACTACCATCCGTAACTCATTTTCCAGGGCATCTGAAGCCCTCTTCTGACCTCCATGGACATTGGATGGCATAGGTACAATCACATACAAGGGGTAGCACAGTCATACACATAAAAAATGTAATAAATAAAATATATTTTAAATCACATTCTGTGAAGTTTAAAAAATAAATAGGAAGTACAGGAACAACTAAACGGAAATAATTCTCAATTTAATAATATGGACTGATATTGTTAATGTAAATTCAAAGAACTATATGTCTACTAAAGTTTTTGAATATTATTTACTGACAAACCTCTACTACTAATCTTCAATAATAATGTTAAATGTATCACTGTTGCTATAATGTGAATTTGCCATTTAATCCCTACCAAGTTCTCCAACTTACACAAAGTTTTTAATATAATCATATTATTTCTTAAGAAAAATAAAGCAATGCTGGAACTGGAGAGATGATTCAGTGGTTAACAAAATTGACTGCTCTTCCAGAAAACCCATGTTTGATTCTAGCATCCATATGGTGCCTCACAACCATCCTTATCACCAGATCCAGGGAATCCAATGCCCTCTTCTGGCCTATGTAGGCTTGCCTGACATGGGTACAATTACACACATGCAGGCAAAACACTCATACACATAAAATAAAAATAGTAAATCAAAAATAAAAACAATGCTAAGAAATTATTTTTAAAATATAAATATAAGAGTAAAGAGAAATAAAGGAAGACACTTCATTTCAACTTTTAGCCTTCACATGCACGTGCATACAGGCATAACCCTTGTACATACATGTGCAAACACTCTTACCATCAAGTACATATGTCATATACATATAATACCCATAAACATCATACTTGCACACACACACACACAATTTATAAAAGAAAAAGAAAGGGAGCTGGAGAGATGGCTCAGTGGTTAAGAGCACTGGCTGCTCTTGCAGAGGACCCAGGTTCAGTTCCCAGCACACACATGGCAGTTAACAACAGTCCAAAACTCCAGTTCCAGAAGATTCAATGCTCTCTTCTGACTTTTGAAGGCACTGAATGACCAGGGCGCACTTACATGCATGCAGGCAATACACTCATAGATGATGATGATGATGATGATGATGATGATGATGACTATGACATAAGAGAAAGAGGAAAGAACCATGGTTCCCCAAGCCCCTCTAAGGACATCTTCCAATGACCTAAGGAACTCTCACCAGGCCTGACCTCCTACGGTACTACCACCTTCCAATAATCTCACTTTGGGGAACAACCTTTAATATCCAGCAATATAGAGGTTATTCAGTATCCAAACTATAGCTTGTACCAAAGCTCATCATAAATACATATAAAAACATGACTAATATATATGCCAATGATCTATATAGATTTTCATAAAATTATGTATATTACATGCTCATAACAACATTATTCATAATAGTAAATCCATCATATCATATGGTTGAAACTACCTAAATGGCCAACAGTGGACTGTATAAATTAGATGTGATGGAATTTGCTCAGCAATTTGAATGACTAAATCATTTATGATATGACAACAGAATAATATCATATAAGATTAGCAACTATTTAACATAATAAAACAGAGAATCAAACATAACCCAGAGTAAAAGTAAAAAGAGCACGTTTATTTTATGTAAATATAAAAGTATGTGTAAAGCTAATCTACTTTACTAGAAATCAAATTAACCATTACCCTTGAGGAAGGCAGAGATTGAAGTGAGTCAGAGGAAGATAACCAGCTTGTTTTGGTGTGTTTGACACTCAGTGCACTTGGGAGTCATGAATAATATCTTTGTGACATTCTTTGAATAGTATATGTCAGTGTGTTACTGAATATTTACATTATAAATCATATTTTAAATTATAGTATAGAATAAAAAGGATTGCACAGAATATAGGGAGAGAATTAAACATGTCTATATAGAATTAAAGCACACATTATTGAATAATTGTCTTCATAGCTACTCTAGCTTGGTTGGACAATCTCTAGTCAACAGATTAGCACCAACACAGCAGTCAACTGAAGTCTGTGTAAGTAGAACAGTCACTTAATACTGAAGAACCCCAAAGACAATTGTGGGTAGACTTTAAACTGAAATTCCTTAGTACAGCTATTTTCAGCCTGGATTACCCATTAGTGTCACTGGTCCAGATCTAAACTGTTTATGATGAAATCAGTAACTTTTAACATTTCCACAGTGAAACTAATGTGCCTTGGACTGGGACCCTCATGACAGTTCCGCCTCTCTATAGGCTTGGGGAATCAGCACTGCTGTGGTGATGCTGCCTAAGACCAATAAAGCATTCATGGAACTGTGGAGACATTTCTAAGTATTAATGGAAAGTGATCCTCTAGTAATATCATAGCATTAGGACTCTCAAGAATTCCAGAAATGAAAGCTTTACTCCAATAAGAAATAAAAGTGATGATTCTGCCATAAGCACAGCAAGAATTCTTCTTTTTATCTCTCATCAGTTTGTCTGCACTTCGTTGCACTGTTTCTGATATCCTAGAGCTGATCAGTAAATATTTGTTGATTAAATTAATAATTGAACAAGTGATTGAAAATATCCTCTAAGGAAAGAAAGGATGAATTGACATCTATTGAATCCCAAATATGCATTACTCTCATGCTAGGGACAGCGTGTGCTCAGACCATTTAATAGGCATGACATATTGTAAATAGTAGGCATTATTATCTTTATCTCAAGGTTTAAATAAAATATGAGACCTAAAGAATATAAAGAATGTCCAAGGTCACAGAGTTTGTAGCAGAAGCCAGATCCAAGCTCTGAGCTGTTGCAAATTGGCATCACTGCGCTGGGCATCACTCTGGAGGCAGCAGGGCCAGTGATGAACCTGGCATGGGATCCATCCAGGTCCATCTGGCCACGCTCTCCTCTGGAACTGAATGCCTTCCCTGTGTGCTCTCCTCCACCAAGGCTTGCTGTCCCCTCGCTGCTCCTTCATTATTCCATAATAATGTTCTTATTAATAGCATGGTGATTAAGATATGATGGAGGTGCCGCTATGGAATCACAGGTGTTTCCTGGAAACTAAGCTCTACTCTTCCAAACCTGGAGTTTTATTCCAGTTTCCTGTTGAGGCAGATGTAATGGTTTCAGAATCACTCTGCCCGCCTCCTCCTCCTCCTCCTCCTCCTCCTCCTCCTCCTCCTCCTCCCCTTCCTCTATCCCCCCTCACTTCTTCCTCTCATTTACCACTCTGTTAACATCTGGCCTCTCTCACAAACAGTCTCTAACCATAATTCATTTGAGATTATTGATACCATGACTCCTGACAGTTGTTTCCCTCTCAGTTAAAAAACGACGGGATTTAGAGAACTTTAAAGAATCTTCATCTTTTCACTGGATTCAGGTCTGAGTAAAGTACTTACCTGGAATTTTGGATTCAATCCATTGCCAGTATTCCTTGTGCTATATATCGTCATGTCTTTGATTTCTGTATTAATTTATATATATATATATATATATATATATATATATATATATATATATGGTCATGGTCTTTGGTAGCTATTAGTATCATGATAATTACAGAATTGCTAAAGAAAAAATAAATGAAACAAACTATGAAATTGCTCTTCGAATTACTGAGAAATAGAAAATATTCTTCTCTTGGACTTTGATGATCAGTTTTACTATTTGTCAAGTATATTACCATGCCTTGGAAAGGTATTTTTTCATTTCATCAATGAAGATAAGTTAAGTGCTTACCATATACCAGGCACTGTTCAAAGCATAGGAATCAGTCTGTTCTCCATAGCAGGCGTAGTCAGGCATGTTGGCTCTTGTCTTTGATCCTAACACTCAAATGACAGAAGTAGGCCCATCTCTGTGAGATCCAGGCCACCCTGCTCTACATGGTAAGTTTCAGACCAGCTGGGGCTATACAGGAACCCTAAGGACAACAACAACAACAAACAGAACCAAAGAAAATAAACATGGTGACATCTTCAAGTTCAATAAATCAAGAACATTTGGGAAACAAATTAAACGGACAATCTACAGACTCTCTTGACCTTATTTATCGAGCATTGCTCCATCTCAACTATTTTTATAACAATTTCATTAGCTGGCATAAGTAATCTAGCGATGATATAATGTATATGCAAAGATTTGTGTATGTGCCCATTCATCATTTTATATAGGGAACTTGTGTACCCACATAATTCAGCTGCACATTGAAACCTTACACACTGAGAAACAACTTTACAGCCAATGCGTTTTTCATCCTATGCAGAAAATTTTTAGAAAACAAACATACAGATATATTGTTCAAAAGATTCATGGTTCTAATAAAAAAAATAAGACTCATGTAATTAGGGAACAAGGGATCCAATTCATAAAGATGATTCTGGTACACACACACACACTAAAACATATATAATGAAATTAGAAGAGGCAAATGAAGCAAATTATAAGTAATTGTAGGTGGAACAGAAGAGGATAATGAAGGTAACTATGGCCAAATTTATAATTTACTTAAAGTGTCATAATGAAATCTGTCACTTTATATAAAGAATATATGCTATTAAAAGTTTAAGGTGATAGTGTAAGGGGCTGCTTAATTGGTGTCATGTCTTTTAGTTTTAATAGACAATATTGGACTCAATTAATGTTAGGAAAGTGTTCCCAAATTTTTCTTACTTGGTTTTCATAAAGTTTTATGTCATTGTTGCTAAAAAAATATGATTCAAGCGGCACAAAGGCCAGCTATAATTTTGTGAGAGTAAGTCATAATTATCTTTATCATAATTATCATCACCATTCCTTTGCCAAGACAATTAAACATATTCCCCTTTTTGTTTCCTCTTTAGACCTATAGTTCAATACACAATAGCAGTGAGCCTATGCATTTGAGAATGCATTCAGTATAACAAGGATGATTTATATTCAAGTTAATATCTAATCATCATAGTTAAGCAGTTTCTGTCCTATAAGAATTGCCTTTCTTTTGGAGGTATTTTCAGGTTTTATTTATCTTTAAAAAAATAATTCTATGAGGAAAATCTCTCCTTTTTATGGCCAATAATTTCTTAAGGATACTGTATGTACTATTGTTCATGTCTATCTGAAACATTCATTAAATAATTTAGCATCAGAAAAACGGCTTATCACCATGTGAGTTAATATATTTTATCTTTCTATAGGTTATGCATTAATCAAGACATTGGCTGGCCCTTTCGGCCTTGATATTTAAGAAGCTCAGAACTAGATTTACTGCTAAAGTCACTGTATTAAATTTTAAGGATATGGTTTCCTTCCATTTTAATGCTATG
This sequence comes from Eospalax fontanierii, assembly GCA_035773235.1. Taxonomy (NCBI): domain Eukaryota; kingdom Metazoa; phylum Chordata; class Mammalia; order Rodentia; family Spalacidae; genus Eospalax; species Eospalax fontanierii. The sequence goes on from CM069552.1 coordinate 22,535,941, forward strand.
TTTCTTCATGCCTGTTATTTTATCATATGCCACTTCTAATCAGCCTTGGAAATGGATGGAATATAAATGAATATATTAGCAAGCAACAGCATAAATAAATGGGAAATGAGAGAGAGAATAATATGGAAATTGTTAGATCCAGAAAGGGTAATTTTTCTGTGTAAATTACAATCAGCAAATATAACTGGCGCCCCAGAAGAAATGTATTGTCCTAAAACAATGATTTGAAAATAGAAACAGAGATTTTTGACAATCATTAAAAGGTGAGAGAAGGGTACCGTGTTAGTAATCTATGTGAAGAAACACTAGCAATCATTAAGATGGCATAATTGACTTCTGTCACTACTTGCCTTAGGAAAATTCATCTGGGGATGCTGTATTCTGAACACGTGAGGGAAGATGTACCGATCCTCATAGTGAGAGGCAATGAAAATTGGTGCAGCCATGTTGCAAGGCAGTTTTGCAGTCTTTGTCAACATTTCAAACACAATTGTCAGTACTCAGATAGATTTAAAAATCTATGCAATCCATTAAAAAAACCAAGGGTAAAAAGATTCTCATAAAGATGCTTATAAGAGAATTTGTCATAATAGCAAACAATAAAACACATACGTGCATATATATGTATATTATATATATGTATATTATATATAGATAAAGATTTAGATGTGTATGCACATATGAAGTCTAGTTCAAAAAAGAATGAAGTAGTTGTGAATAACAAGGGGGATTTGTGTAACATTTTTATTTAATTTTTATCATATTGACTTGTTAGGAAACATTACTTGTGCATAGGCATAAAGAAACTGATTGTAATGAAGAGACAAATGGATTATATATGCAAAATATTTGTAACAATCATGCTTTCTGTGATGGGGAGAGGTAAGCAGCATTTACAGCATGATCGTTATTATATAATCAATTTCCTTTATGAAACATTGGAAATTTTCTATAAGTATCTGTAAAACGTTATAAAAATTATATCAACTATCTGTTTCATAGAAGAGCTTATAAAAACTAAATGTACTCTAAAAGGCACAAAGAAACGAACTCATATCATCTCTTTAAAACTTGTAAGACAAAGTATTAATTAATCATGAGAGTCAGCATCATAGAAAAGCATATGTCATACAAAAGTGCGTAAACATACAGAAGAGAGTATACTTACACTGATTCAGAGGTAGAAGAACATTGGAAAAACTCACCAAAGATTTTTTTTTAATTTTTATTGAGTTTTGTACATTTGCTAGAACATTTCTTAATCAAATCATCTGTGGGCCTCCACAACCCCTCTCGCGGACCTCATGCATTCTACCTTGGATGTTAAGACCTACCCAGTCAAGTGTTTGTGCCCAGATGTCCTTCGGTGCAAGTTCATCCACTGGAGTCTAGTCAGCCTTTACAGAGATCATAGTAAGGTCTACTTTTCCTCAGCCAGTCATTACTGTCATTTTCCAACAGTTCCCAAGCTAGTAGTGCCTGACACAGTCCATTCCCCTCTCTCCAGTCTGGGCCCTTGTCTGAGCTGGCATGGGTTTGGTGCTCAAGGCCACCATTTTTGGTTGTTCAGAGAGAATGAAGTCTTTCACTGTAGGAAAAGTACTTGTCTGTGACCCTGAACCCACTCAGTATTATCTGAAAAGATGGCCATGATTGTCAAAAATCCTAGAGAAAAAGGATTCCTTATGAACAAATGAACCGGGTGATCTTGAGATCTTTCATTTCTTCCTTGTCAGCATCTCTGTGTGTGTATGTGTGTGTGCCTTCTGTCTTTCTTTATGTCTGTCTTTCTCTTTCCATCCTTTCATTCTGCCTCTGATTTCTCCTCCTTCGCCTCTTTCTTTCCTCTTCCCTTCTCTCTCCAGTTCATGTATATTTCAAAGTCTTGAAGTTTAAGAACTGCCCAGGACCATAAATATTTATCTCTTATATACACACAGAAAGTAAAGAGGGGGGGTATGAAGAGAGAGGGAAAGTTAGAAGATCTATAGAGAAAGGAAGAGATATATAACAATGATCTATCAAGTGCCCTACTGAGGGTTTGTAAATGTGTAAAGATAGCAAGGCTTAGAAATGGGAAAACACACACACACACACAATATAATGACTGATTGTGACATAATACACTTTTCCAAGGTAGTATTTGAGACTGCAGAAATGTTGTGTTTTTTTTTTTAATTCATCTTGGTCTTACCGTAATCTCAAATTAAAGATAGGCCAGAATTCTTACAGAGTGGTTATTTAAAAGAACATGCCAGCCATAAATTAGTTGATCTTATTGGGATGTTATATAAGCAGATAAATTTGAAATTCAAACCCATGTCCTCAACATGTTTTACATAGAAGCTCATCTTTCTCAGCACTAACATTAAGCTAATCTAGCATGTGAATCCATTGTTTGATTGACTGAAAGTCTACTTTTAAGGCCCTATATCATTCAGAAAATTATTATAAGATTTTTAACCTAAAAATAACAGGAGGAGATGAGGTGTCTATAAAACTCAAATAAGCTCTTTGATAATATGGGATTTTTTTTTTATGTTCATGTTCTTTAAGAAAATCTCCCTAACATTCATTAGATCCTCAAAGTTGTCTATGTCCTTTTTTTTTAGAGAAATCTGGTGTAAATAGAAACTGTAATTTTCTGTAATTTTCATTATTAATAAACTTCACACTCTTTGATAATATTATCAATATCTCACCACAAGAAAATGGTAGTATTCTGATTAATAATTCTTAATTCCATTAACACAAACCAAAATTGGTAGATGAATGACATCACTGAGTTCTTTGCTTTTACCAGGTAAAGTACTTCAATTTCTTCTTAGGAGTCCTTGAGATCTTAATTCACTTTCTCAAAGAAGAACTCATTCCCACAGAACAGCAAGGTAATGAGATCTGTTTCATTTATAGCTTGTTCTATTTATGTGTTTGCTTTATTAACAGAGATGGCTATTCAATTCAACAGAACCCTACACAGAGTACATGCAGAAGACATTTGTACCACCATTCACTCCTCATCCATTTAGTATATAATTCTCTGGCATATACAAATAAACCCTGTGTTATGAGCTGCTTGGAGATTTTATTAAGCCATGTCATGTATTTTGTCATAACAAGAAGGGTGATTTTAAATCATTAGTCCCAAACTTTAGGCCTCTGTGTACTTTGAAGTCAAAGGGAGCAATTTGTCAAATAGTTGACCTATTGCCTCTGAAGCTCCTTAACTGATGACTCTAATCCTAACAGAGAAGAGAAAGATGGGAGACATTTTACTTTGTTGAAATTTGTTCGTGAAGATAAATGCAGGATCTTGTTTCACTGAATTTGCTGCTAACTCTGTAGTAAATGCTTCCAATGGGTAGGTGCTCCTTGCCTTCAGGAGGGTCAGAAACCTTATCTATATAGCCTGGGAATTTCTTATACCAAATTTGGCTTCTCTGCAATTAGGATTCTTGCCTTGTTGTTTAATGCACAATCAATATTCACACATTTTGTAATTTTCCTAATGTGTTGCAAAGGAAGCCTATTCTTACTGTGTCTGACTTTTTTGCTGTGAACATAGTGAGGTTCCCAGTGAATGGACATGTGTTTACCAAGTACTCACATATCATCTGTTCTATGCAAGTGAATTAGCTTAAAATAGCACCTGTAAGACTATATTTCATATTGCTGAGAATCAGTAATAGATTAGTAATATCAAAGTCACATAATGGTATTAAACTAGCAATCAACTGCAGAGTATTATACCCCTTTTTCTCACATGTCTGGTTCTCCATATAGCCGTAAGTAATGGAGTCTGCCAGATGGCATTCTTGTATGTTCTCCACCAAGCTATACCAGAAAATATTTTTACTTGGCACCTCAAAGCTCCAGGTATTTCCAAAAGACCATGTTAGAAACTGCAACCATTCTTAGATCCCAGACTATCATTTCTAGAAGTAAAGTAAACCACTAAGTTCATTTCAAACTAGAGAAGAAAAACAGAACATCAGTCTCTCCTAATCTATTGCACCAACACAGTTTTATGTTTGCAAGGACAATTATTTAGTTATGTCATTGTCAAGACCTCAAGTTTCTGCATATCTGTTTGAGTTTTCACCAGGCTGCTGATGTTAGGGAACTGGTGATGGCTTAGACAGACCTATGCTAATTATATATCATGGGAGCCTGTCCTTACTCAACCCACAGTTGTGAAAATTTTAAATATCAAAAGGCAATTTACTTCCTATAATATGACTTCAAACTTTTCTGAAGTTTATCATGTTGTTTTTATTTCCTTCCACACCCCTTCCTCCATTTATAAAATGAGAGATTACTTTGGAGAATAACTATTTCTCCTATGACGTTGTAAACAGAAAATTGTTGTGATGAATTTTATTGATATTTTGAAGCCAAGATATATTTTTTCAAAGTGTGAGCTCTCCTTTGATTTCAGATTTCAAACCATCTCTCTATCCATTATCTTAGGTAGGGATATGTAGTCTAATGCACGAGACTTCATGTTTTAATGACTATACTTATTGTTTTGTTTCTTTGAAAGCATTTTTATACATTTTATTGAGCTTCTGCATGTTTCATAAAACAGATCTTAATCAAACTCAGACCTCCTCCCACATGCATACCCCTAACAAGCCTAACATGCATTCCACCATACATGGTAAGTCCTATCCAGACAAGCATTTGTACCAAGATGTTCTTCAGTGCAAGGTCATCCACTGGAGTCTAGTCAATCTACCCAGAGATCTTAGAGATCTTAAGGAAGGTCTATTATCCCTCACCCAGTAACAATCAATGTCCAACTGTAATGAGGCTAGGAATGGCCTGCCACCCATTTTCTCCCTCTATTCTGGGTGTTTGATTGGGTCAGTATAGGTTTTGTAGGTTTTGTGCTAGAGGTCACTATTGCCACAAGTTCACATTGCCCCAAGCTTCCAGTGTCCTGAAAAGCCTCAGTTTCCCTATGTTCACGGACCAGCCCTGGCTCTTGTAATATTACTGCCCCCTCTTGTACAATGGTCCCTGAGCTGCAGGTGGGTCAGGCTTAATATAGGAGTCCTATCCGAGGACACACACTCTGCAGTCTCTTATTCTCTAAAACTTAGCCAGTTGTGGTCTTCTGTGAGCATCATGTTCTGTTATATAAGGAAGTTCTGTTGGTGAGAGTATAGGGATGCACTAGTATTCTCTCTACCCCCTGTTCCACTATTTTCTATGAGCATTAGGTATAGACTATAGATATGTCACCTAGACACCTATCAGACATATATTCTCTGTATGTGACCAGTTGTTGAGTTCTGTAATAATCTCCATCTGTTGCAAACAATCTTCTTTGGTGAGCAGTATCAGGTATATTTGTCTTCTAGTTCTGAGAGACAACCAAGGCCTCTAACAATAGCCTGTGTCATTCGTGGAGTCGCTTGGACTACTCTGACCAACCACTAGAAGGGAGGTCTCTCCTGTCTGATACTGTGCTCCTTACCATTACAGCACCTACCTATATACATGCATTAATGTTCAGATACCAGATGCAGACTTCCTGAGCCAACTCATTTCCTTCTGGCTTCCCATTCCACCCAAGTTCCATTCATCACTCCTCTCTCTGCTGCCAGACAACCTCTGTCCTCCCTCCTATGTCAAGCACCCTCATGATCCCCCCCACCTCCACCTGATAGCACCCACCTCCCATCATCCCCCATCTCCTGAGTTATTTCCTCCCTTCACCATCCTGGTCCCTTGCATGTCCCTCCCTCCTCCCTTCCCAGCCAGTTCTCTTAACCACTGAGCCATCCATCCAGCCCTAATATTTCTATTTTCTGTATAGAGACAGTTGAATGATTTAAATTGGGGTTACATTTTGAGAACTGACTAGTAAGGAAACTTTGAATACTTTATATATTTTCTATTTTTACATCTCCCCAGTGAGATTTACCATATGTAGAACTGCACATCCTAAAAGACAGAAGCAATACAATACTTTTCCTCTTCGTTTTATTTCATGTATAGAGGCATATACAGCCTTTCACAAAGGAATTTTTCACCAGGTCAAAGAGGGATTGGATCCACAATTGTGTATTTCCTACAACCTCTCAGTCAAGAAAAATGCACTTGGTTTACAGATTACAGCTGAGGGTTAATGTACACATCTGATACTAATATTCACGGGATAAAGGCTGGGGACTGGTCTCACTTCCTTCCATCTTCCCACCATAAAATCCCAGGACACATAAACGGATTTGTATTTATTCTAAATCACCCGTCTAATGGTCTCTCAATTATACTCCTTCACACTTAAAATATTGTGGCGCCCATATTTTTGTTTAACTGTACTTGACAACCATTGATTTGTGAATCTGCTCTTTCCTGAGCCAGTTTATAAACTAGTGACCTTGAAGTTGAAACTTCTGCTGCTTAGACCCGGAATCAGACTTTCTAAGGAAGACTTCTGAACATTCAGTGTGTGTGTATGTGTATGTGTGAGTGTATGTGTGTGCGTGTGTGTGTGTGTGTGTCTTACTTCATCTGCTAATAGAGTCAACAACCCCATTTGCTATTTTAATGTTTCTTAGGAAGATTTATGCCAGAATTTCCTGTGGTTTTAATGCTCATTAGTCTCGTAGGTAACTCAGAGATTTCCTGCTTTACCACCATGAGTTTGCTCAATAGACCCTCTGGGCTCTTCTTAGAGTGTTTTGAATGACTTTATTATAACAAAGTTGGATGGGAGCCAGAAGAGGCTGAACTTCAGTGTGGGGCTTTCTTTAGAATTTTATGGGTTTTTCCTCTGAAGGTTAATGCCAGTTTAATGAAGCTTTATAGCTATTAATGCTCACCCCTTCTAGATATTCTATGAAATATGTAACAAAACAATAACTTGAAATAGGTAAATTCATGATTACATTGCATTAAAAACTGATGCCATTTGACTATAATTCATAATTTCCAAATACACATCATTTAGAATGATTGGTATCTTCAGCCTTGTAAGTCTTTCAAGGAGAAAGGCTATGAACTTAAATCACTGCTCTAAACTGACAGTGAAGCTCATATTTTCTAAGCCAAAGATATATTTTTATGGCCACAGAGTGGACTCTGTTTATCACTCATCATAAACCAATGAAAACCATTTTTGTTTTAAATTAGGTGCTCAGGATTTTGTCCTGTAATTTGTTTCTTATTTCTTCCTTTCACTTTTCTTAGTCTCTTTTCAACAACTCCCAATCACTTACCATTTCCAGAAAATGCTTCATATTTTATATCTCAGCTTCTTTAAAGGCACTTCATCTTAGCTGAGGTCACCTTAATTTACACCTTAAATTACAGTTCCAAAGCCAACTTCTCTCTGCTGATATTAAATAATCCTGCAAAAGAGACCAATTTTGAAATAAGGAGCAGTCTTATCCGAAAATGCCAGGCATAAGAAACCCACGAATTTTGCATATCTCTGTCATACTTTTACTTATTGAATTATATCTCTTCCCTTCCTTTGATTTGCTTAGTCAATTATCTTTTATTTTACTGGTCAGACTTGTTCTAGAGGCTGTCTCTCCATGCAAACCCTAAATAAGTCACTTTTTTCTCAGATTCAACAACTGCCCAGTATCATTTAAAAGGGAAATGACTGTGGGATTTTGGGCTTAATGATTTTTAAGCCATCTTTATTCTGTTCATAAAAATGCAAGATCTTGTCAAAGTAGATTATCTCTCTGTATCTCTCCATCCAAAACTCCATCTTTCCTCTTCAATTCTCATTCCTGTTCACCGAGATCCATATTTTTGTTGCCTTATTTTATACGGTTAGAAAATATATATTCAACTGGTTAGATGGGTCAGTGGTTAAGGGTGCAAAGGACCCGGGTTTGATTCACAGCCCCCACAAGGAGGCTAACAACCATATATATATATATATAACCTGATGTGGTTCTGGTTCTTAAAACTGATCTTTAAGATCATTTCTAGAACAATGTAAAGTTACTTTGCCACGGTCTTTTTACATAAATAAACAAGGAATGTAAGTCTGTTCCTGATGGGAGATATGGAAGATAAATCTGCATGTTCTATTTCAGTGTGACCTGGAAGAGACAAATGGACCCAAGTGTCATTCTCCTCCTTGAATCTTTTCCTTCCCCCCATTTGTTTGCACACTTCTCTCACCTTTCCAGATTTTAAAGGCTCAATGGACCATCTAGTAACCACACGTGGCAATGAAACATTGTAACTATGAATGTTCACTATGAAATGAGGATTCTGAATTTCAAAGAAGTGTGTGGGGTGAAGAGTAGTGAAAAGAAGTCTCAACCGCAGATCAACTACATGTAAAAATAACATGTGTGACATATTGGATTAATTAAAACCTGTTATTAGAATGTGTGCCTTGTCTGACAATTTATATAATGTGGAATGGTTAAATTTGATTACTGTCCCATATGAAGGTCTCACTGTTTCTGTTGTTAATACTTCTAGAAGTTATCAGCCCTTCAAAAGCTGGCCCTGAATTTCTCAGTCTTTTCTGAGTAACTGACAAGTAACTCGGGAAGCACTTCATAATTCTTGAACTAATAGGCATGTTGGTATATTACTTGATTATAATTGGAAGTCTGTTCTTAAACAAAGCTACATGCTTCATATACCAACACACATGGAATATGTGGAGATCCTCATGCAAAGCTGACTAATTAACTGCCTTTGATGGAGATGTGTGACACATGAGTCATATGATTGAGTCTGCCATCCCTAAAGACATCCCTAGAGGTGGTTGGGCAGTCTAAATTCCCAGGCCATTGTTTTCCATCATGAACAATTTTGTTCATTTAATCCAAGATATTGTGCAAATAATCTGCTCTCCAGTTATGATAAGAAAATGACATAAAAATGCTGTCTTGATCTTATGATGGAACTTAACCAATTTTGTATTTTAAAGAAACAATTGGTGAAATCAATTTATCCATGAACTCTATAGTAATAACTTTAGTTTTCTTTCTATTGGTTTGTTTGTTTTTTTTCTCTTTACTCCACTAGGAAAGGTTGACTAATCTCATTTTAGAGTTTGAGGATTATTTGAAATTGTTATAATATTTCCTTTCAACCTCTCTGGATGTGGTAGGTCCAAGAAGTATCATTTCTCTGGAGTGCATACTTTTTCTAGGTTATTTCCATACAAGACAAAAGAGATCCAATTTACTGTGCACTCTGACAGACTGTATTGTTTAAATTTGACATAATCCTTATGCCAACATAGTAGAGTGAATATTATTAGACTTATTTTTCAGAGGAGGAAACTAAGATTTAAGGAACTCACACAAGTTCACACAGCTTTTAACTCTTAGAGTTTGGAGATTTGAATCTTAGCTTGCTTGAGCCCAAAATCTTTACCATGTTTTCAAAATGTATTTCTTGGTTAGAAACAAACTAAGAGAATATTAATCTCCATTATAATATTTATAGGCGTGGATTTGATTCTTTCCTTCTTGCGTCTTATCTGCTATTTTATTCCTTTGCCTTAGAAGAGTTTTTAAAGACAAAACCAGTTAAGGCCACAGTTGTTCCTCAATTCTGCAAATAAAATACTATGTGTTTTATTAACTGTTTTCATGTTAAGCATCAAAATCAGAGCACTACAAATGTAAATTCATATTTAATGGCTGATATTCAGCTCCTGTTGGATATTCTGTGCTTCAAAGAGACAGAAGGCAAAAATGAACACAGATTAACAAAATGCACAGAGGCAGAACTTGTTCTGCACATACAGGATCTGGAGCTTCCATAGACTCTCTTGCTTCACTGCTGATAAGGAGGTAGCAGAATCTTTTACTTAAAAGAGCACACATTGTTGTTACAGGCAGACGTGAGCACATGTGATAGTAACCATGGGACCTTCTGCACTGTTGAGACAGGACACATCAGTAGGCATGGAGATGAGACAGCTCTCAGTAAAGCTCTCTTTATTCCTCAAAAGCTTCCTTTCACATGACCTGAGATTATTAATTTAATTTGTCCTGGGGGAAGCAGGAATTCCCTCAAGGATGGCGTTTTAAAAACCATGCCAGGGAAGTAGGAGCGATGAGGAAACCAGAGGGCACAGTTTAAGGCATCCCGTAACACTTCACTGGTTATTTGGAAGTAGAGTCTAGGTGTTAAATGTTTCAATGAGACTGACTCTGCCCTCTGAGAAGCCATCATCCTCACTAAGCTCTGCATTGTCCTTGTGCTGAGAAACTACTTATGGGACAAGTAGTTATTGGCAAGCCCCATCCTGCCCCATACCAAGTGGCAGACAGGATTGCTACAGTTCTGTATTACTGCCCCTCATTCCTGGCCCCAGAAGCATTGGCATCATCCAAACTCCTGTACCCTAAAAGCTACTCACGATGGCCAGGACTGATAGATTGCAATACTTTGGACATTGGCTGCACTGTGACCACAGGCAACTTCACAATGTCTACTTCCTGACTCCCAAAGTAGAAAGAGACCATGTTTCACAATTCTGCTTCTGAGCAATTTACCAATCCTCTGATATGAACCCACACCAGAGTCCCACTGAGAACATAGTAACACTTTTGTATTGCTGTATGATGGACATGATTTAAGGAAGAGAAGGTGGATGAGGCCGAGCAGAGATGTTCATATCATGGCGGTCAAGGAGCAGAAAGAGAGAGGAATTCCAGGACTCTCTGCCCCATCATTTTATCCTCACTCGGACCCCAGCCCAGGAGGTTGTGCCACACACATTTAGGGTAAGTGCTACACAAGTTAATTCTATTAGGAAATGCCTATCTTCAGAAGAACATGTGGGATAAAAGCAGCAAATTTTAAAAATTCTATATATCCTAGTTATCTTTGGAGTAATTGACAAATATCATATATTTTTGTTTTGTAGAATGATGTATATATTTAACATGTTTTACTTCACATAATTGTCATTTAATTATGGTGAATACACTTATAATCTATTTTCTTAATGAATTTCAAGTATATAATACACTGCTATTCATTGTAGTCTGCATATTTAAGGAAACATGCTTGAACCCATCCATTACATCTGAGCAAACTTTTGTTCTTTGACCAACTCCTACTTAACCCCTGCCATTACTCAGCTCCTAGGAGCTACCACGCAGCACTTTCACAAATCCATCCTCTAGATTCCACACATAAATGAAGTGGAATCAACCTAATGTGCATCCATGTGTAAATAGGTCAAGAAAACACAGTTATATATGATGAAGTGAATACTGTTCAGCCTTTACAAGCAGAGGATCTTGAAATTTGAAACATAAGTGAGACTGGAATTCCTTTTAAGTGGAATAACCCAGTTGCCTTCTGTATTAGCTTCAAAGAAAGCCTAAGAACACTCTGGGAGAATGGGATATGAACTCCAGGTGAGCTAAGTGATTCCAGAGGCTTCTCCCCCCAGCTAGCAGAATCCATAGGCTAGGTAAGCGCCTCCAGTTGACATTCTAGCAAAATCCTCAGAGATGAGTTCTGTATCCTTGAAAGAGCAATATTTCCTTTTAGAAGCAATGGCATAGAGGGAGGATGGGCTTTTGTAGTCTCCTGAAAAGCAGGCCCTTTTCAATCCAACTACATTTCTTTTGGTGTCCCCTAGCCTACCCCAAGAGCTTTTCACTGTTTATCAACCTTAATCAACATGAGTGACAGAAAACCAGATAATAGACAAGGGCTAGTTGTGCTGATGGGGGTGACCTCCTTTGAAATGTCAGGCCTGAATAAGCTGTATTTACATTTCTTTGGGCTCCAGGCTTTCAAAAGATTTCCATCTTCCAACTCAAAAGGATGAAAGTAAAAGTTATTTTAGCATCCATCAAAAATTGCATGTTAACATGGTAATCCCTTTGCTTTGTCTCTAAACTGGGATCGCCTGGGTTGGGATGGATAACCACCTGCAAAATAACCGCTAAATGCATTACATGCTTTTAGACTGGAGATCTTGAAATCCATTCGAATAAAGCAAGGTCAAACAGTGTATTTTTATTATCTCAAGGATACAACATTTATCTGTCATGACATAAAGCACAGTGAGAATTTCAGGAAGATAAAAGGGGTTGGAACCTAGCTGGTTACTTTTGGAAGCCCCTTAACCTCTCTGAGATATTTCATGGTGATTAAAAAAGAGAATAGTGAGGCTTGTGAAAGTGCTCAGTGGGAGTTGAATTGGTGTAACTGGATGGACAGGTACTAGTGACAATACTTGGCACATATTAAGTGATTCTTTAGCTTTCTCTCATTCCTCCACCCTATTTATTAACACTAATTGGGGTTTTATCAACAGAGGGAGAACATAAAACACTATCGCAGAAGAAACTAGTTCACCTCAGCATGTTTGGCCCAAAGCATGATTAAGCACTGTGCTTGAGCTGGTTACTGTGATTTAATACTTAGCTTCTCAAAATGTGGTGCTTGGACAAGCAACTAGAGCTGATTAGATATATGCACTCTTAGGTTTCACTCTAGACTGCTTCTCCAGAACTGACATTAAGGAAATCATCTTGATTCCTATATACAACCAGCATTCTTTAATAGAAAGAGCACCAACTCAGGAGCCAGGGTTTTCATTTACCTCTTATATTTCATGCAACTAAATAAAGACTCTAAATTCTAGAGTCTTTGAAAATAAAGACTATATATTTAAGCAAGAATGTTTTCAAATATTGCTTCTAGAAAGATCAGAAATGCTCTGGAAGAACAAAGTAAAGCAAACTTTGGCCTTCAGTCTTTATTACAAATCATATGCACATGATAATTTGGGGATGTAAATGTATTCAGATGGAATTGTTTATACTAAGCTAAACAGGGATACACACACACACACACACACACACACACACACGACTGCTAGTTTTCAGGAGCTTTGTCACCACATTCCTCTGGACACTTCCTGGAACATTTATCACTTGGCTGATGTGTTTTTCTTGTTTTTCTGCCCAGGAGAAAAGAATTTGCAATTCTGTGAAGCTGTCCTTTACTCAACACTGCAAGGGCAGAGAAGTAGAAGAAAAAGCATGGAGTCTCCTTGATGCATAAGACCCTGGGTTGAATCTGTAATCAGGTCGAGTAATTGGGACCTATTTGCAAACACTGCTGTTGTTTGAGGAAGGGTGTTATTGTAGAGGACGCTTTTGAAATGGGCCCCGGAGGACAGACTTTTATCATCTTATAAGTTGCAACCGGCGCTGTTTTGTATTCATCTTTCCTTATTCAATTCACTTTCATTCTTCATTTATTCAGGGGTTTTTATTTTATATTTCCTTCTGTGGTCAAAACAGTTAAAATCACTGCATTCCTAATTTGAAGATGTTTCATGATTAAAAATTATATTAAACTGTGGACCGTCCTCAGGGAAGAATTAATTTCTACTTTCTGCTTTAGTCAGCATGGTTAAGGTTTGGTCTTTCCATAAACTTCAAATCTATTTAAAGCTATTTCCGTAAACCTAGACTCATCTGTTACCTTTTCATAGTCTTTCAATGCACTAACTACCTATTTTTAAGCGCCAATAAAATTGACCTGATTTTGGCTAAAGAAAGAGAAACACATTTTAAATTATACAGAACCAAGGAATTATAGAAACAGTCTATTGAGTGAAAGCAATAGCATCACAAAGTGGAAATGCGTAGGTGCAGTAGGCTGTTGATGTGGTATTTAGGAAACAACTTAGGAGAAGGGCTGAAAGTAGACATCCATCCCAGGGAATCTTCACCACTGTCTTTAGCAGAAGTCACATGCTATTTCTATGAGATTTTTTTTTAATCCCCAAAGAAAATACTCTTATTTTTTGGAATGGTATTTTGTTGTTTGTAAGGTAACACATGCTTACTTGAGAAAACGCCTAAGACCCCTCCTTAATTAGAACTGTTTTTTTTAATCTCTGATAAACTTGCTTTACACACTTGTAATCTGAATAAATTATTCACCTCTTCTAGTTACCAATTTCCCTTTTATAAATTGAACTGAGGTAAAATGAATGATCATGATGGTGTCATCTCCAATGTACCACCCACGAGTTTCTGAGAGAAATGTAGATTGACTTTAGAGGAAGTGGTCGAGGAGATCGCTCTCACAAGGTAATATGTTTGAACAGACCTCAAATGCCATTCAGAATCAGACCCCGAGATACAAAGCACTGGCAACCATACCAGGAATATTCCTGTAAGTCAAACAAGGCAGATCCAGGTCTGACCTGCACAGAACCATTCAGAAGCAGGATTTCCTCCCTAAAGCTTGAGATTCAAGCTGACTGCTCAGAGGTCTGTACACACCAACACTTGCTACCACCTCTTAACCGGTTATTGCAGGAAAATGGGCCTGGCACAGGCTGGGCATCAGCATTTTCTAAATTCTAGAGATGAAGAGAATGAATCAGAGATGCTGAAAGTGCTTTTGGAGGAGTTCATCAGCCAGGGAGTCCCTTAAGACTGTAAACAAATCAGTAAGGAAAGATATCTATGGAAAAATAGCAATTATGTAGAGTTAGGAGAGGAGAAAAGTGTTTTTGTATACATTTTTTATCTAATATTTAAATTAAAATAAGGATAGAATAAAGCAAACAAGCTTGATGGTCTTCCTAAATTGGATCACATAGATTATATTATTTTAACTATTTTCCATCCCAAAATAATCACAGTCACTATACTAAAGCAACATCAAAGGCACTCATTGCAATAGCCAGAAAACGTGAGGTACTCTTTGTGGGTTTGTAATATTCCTTTTTTAAAAAAAAATTCTTTTATTGAATCTTTGTTTATTTCATATACAACATTTCAATCAGTCTTATTCATCTTTATATGCATCCCTTCCCAACTGGCACACCCCCCACTACCCCCTAACTGGAATCTATACATTCTGTCATCTGTGTTAAGGCCTATAGTATAAAGTTAGTGTTCCTAGAAGTTCCTCAATGCAAGCTCATCTACTGAGGTCTAGTCAGTCTATCCAGAGCCCCTTGCTTTAAGAAGATTAGCTCTTCCTTTACCCAAGAATAATCAGTTCCCAATATTTCTGCATCAAAGATTGGGGTCTGTTGGCCATTTCCCAAGTTCCGTGCTGAGTTTTTGTCTTCTTGAATTTACTTGGGTCTTGAGCATGCCTACACCATTGCCGTAGGTTTGTATGAGCAGGGTCCCAGGAGCTCGTAGGACTCTATTTCCATAAGGTCTCGCACCTCCTCTCAGGGTCTTACAATCACTCTGCCCCTACTTCTGCAATGGTCCCTGAGCCCTGGGTGAGTGAAGTTCAATACAGGAGAGCTGTCCAGGGACCCACACTCTGGAGACTCCTAATCTCCATGCTTTGGCCATTTGTGACCTTTTGCATTCCTGGGCATTAATAGTGCCCTCTGATCCCCTTATCCTGTGTGGTGTGAGGCTTCGGTGTAGAGGTTGTATTGTAGATGTGCTGCTTAAGCTTCAGCAATTCACAATGTGTGTGATCAGTTGTGTAACTCTGTAGTATAATCTGTCTTGTGGGAAAGAAGCTTCTTTGATGAGTGGTGACTGGAATACATATAAGGATATGTATTTTATACTTAGTAAGATGCTGCATCATCCTAGGGATGTGACAACCTTGGGGATTTCTCTAAGATCACTGATCACTTCAACCATGTGCATTTGGCTATGATTACAGTACCACACATGAGTTTCCTCCTATTGAGTGGCCTTTAAGTCCAATTAGGCAAGCTCTGATTATCTCAAAGATAAAACTACTACTACTGCACCGTGTCATATGCTGTGCTAGTCACTGGTGTGGTTATCTGATCATAAAACTGGTATTCGGCCATCAATTGATGTTCTTTCTCCCTTAGCAGCTTGCATTATCCTCTCTAGATCTGTGAGAGCTAGCTATCAAGAGAAGTGGCTTCCAGATCAGTTCCAGCTACATTATTCGAAATCTTGCCTCTGAAGTATGTCCTGTCTTCAAGATAGGTCTTATCTTCAATTTCTGGGAGGCAATCAAGGGCTCTGGCAATACTCTATGTAATTTGGGGAGTTTCTTGGACTATGCTGGCCAACAAATCAAAGGAAGGTTTCTCCTGTCTAGCACTGCTTCCTATTCACCTATGCACATGATCTCATGTAGAGATATTGTATGTGGAATTTGTTCTTAGGATGTTAGATTAATATGAGTCCCTCTGGTGTTTTACAGTAGGTAGGCATCATTTGTCTCTCTTCGCTCTCTCTTTCTCTCTCTCTTTCTGTCTCACCCTTCCTCCATGCCTTCTCCACTTAAAGTGTCCCCACTTCTCTCTTCTTAGTATGTTTGCAATAATAATTAGAATGTTTTTCATTTTATGAGGACAATGCCCCAAATTGCTTTTATTTTGCATACATTTGGCAAAAGTCAAATAAGACGAGAAAAACTCGTCCAATGGAAACCTTAGCAGTTCCCTCACTTTAGCATGTCAACAGGTTCTCTCTTCTACATATTATTGTGAGTTTCTCTAGATCCTTCTCATTTTGCATATTTGTATTCATAACGCAGGTAAAATTACATATCCTTTTGTGCCTAAAACACTTTAACTTCTTCAGTCCTGCAATGCCATTTGCACTGAAGATGTGCAAAACTAATAGATCTGCTTAAGGGTTCATCTTGCACTTTACCTTGAGTGCAATAAGCAGCCACAGGCATATGGTCCATAAAACTCGACATTACATGGGCATATGGGAAAGATAAACCTAAATGGAAAGCCAGGTAGAAATGGGAGGAAGAAAGTTCTGGGAGTAGAAGTTTATCATTCATTAATACAGTTGCCAAGTAGGCATCATATTCCAATTAAGTATGCAAATGAATTTATATAATGTTCTAAAACTAGATAGAGAGCAGTACAGATTCTGCACTTAGGAAACAGAATTTAGTGAAGCCATTGCCAAGGAAGAAAAGCATAATTTGTAGACACTGCAAAGGAAGTCAAGAAAGGATGATGGATGTGAATGAGAGAGAAGTGACAGGAGATGATTTGAGGTAAGAAAGAAGTCCCTTTTGAAGCAAGGATTCACATGGCAGGGATTCAAGGAACCCCTGGAATCCTGTGCTCAGAGGACGGTTTAAAGCTGGAGAGATAATAGGTAGAACAGTATGTTTAAGGCAATCTGAAGGAGTCAGTAATTGACAGGAATAATGCTGAAGGACATTGAAGTAAAGGTTATGCCATGACTTCAGGACAATAACTGAGACTTTCATTTTTAGCTCTACGTTGGCATAGGGCTATAAACCAAGCTGCAGTGGAGGGGTAAGTAGAATGACCTCAGGTTCAACACCAGCCTGAGCAGCCTGAGTAACATAACAAAAACCCTATTTACAAAAGAAACTAAATTTTCCTGACCTGGCAATGCATTTCAATTGCTAGAGTGCTGGTTTAGCATGCAGAAGTGACTGTTCCATTATCAGCAGCAAATAAAGTATGGTAGTGCTCAGGAAGGAATGCTTAGGAGTTCAAAGTCATCCCTGACTTCATAGTATGTTGGAGGCTAGCTGGGCTTAAGTGAGAGCCTTTCTCAAAACAAACTAAAACCCAAATAACTTAATAAAACGTTAAAAGAAACTGGATTGAAAGCACAGGTTGTGTTACTAAGCAAGCATCTAACAAGGTAATTCATGATTTCTAAGGAACCCTATGTTGTCCATGAACAAAAGAAAGTCAAAATGGGGTAGGAAACGATGTTACTATTTTCTTAAGAATGAGAATTAGTGGGCAGCAAGATGATGCTGATGCTGGGGGTTAATGCACTTGACACTCAAGCCTGAGAATTTGAGATCAGTGCTTGGAATTCACATGCTAGAAAGAGGGAACTGATTCCAGTAAATTAAAGTGGTCCTCTGCTATACAACTCAAGTTGTGACACACAAATACACACATACACACACACACACACACACACACACACACAGAGAGAGAGAGAGAGAGAGAGAGAGAGATCAGTATAATAAAATAGTTTTTAAAAAGAATTTCCAGACATAAACACAAATGATTGAAGCAGAAATACAGAGTGTAAAAAATATTCACAACACAGTAATTAAGGAGTCCTTTCATGAAAATTTCAACTTTACTGAAGCCACATTATTTCATGATTAGGGCATTTCCTCCATTCTGTTACAACATGCAGATAATATATTTTAATGGCTTTTCTTGCACTTTTCTATGGGTATGGACTATGTCTTGTAAACCTAAATCTACTTCCTTTCCTGAAATACTGTTTCTCTTGAGAATCTGTATTTTCCTCTAGTTTGTGTGAATTAGCATCTCATCAGATATAAAACTTATTTTAATTATGTCAGTTATGTGGCGTGCCAATGATTTTTTTTCTTTGTATATTTTAAAGATGTCTTACTATTTTTTATATATAAGACTGGATGTATGTAAGTACATCAGGTGTGCACAGTGCCCATGGAATCCAGAAAAGGGCAGTGGATCCCCATGGAACTGGAGTTTCAGATAGATTCTCTTCCACATTAGTATGAAATCTTCATCCATAATATACTAAATTCCATATTTATGATCAGATATTTTGCTTGAACTTCCATTCTGTCACTTTAAAACATATTTTGGCAAAAGTGACTAGAGGGACAGCATATGCATAGCCATGTGATTATGTGCACTTGTGTGCTCAGGTTTGCCTCTGTGAATGCCTATATATATATCAGCATGTGCACAAATGTGCTTCTCTATGCACATATGTGTTCACTTGTACACATAGGGGGTGTGCATGTGCCTATGTATGCATTTGTTGTGACTGTGTCTGCCTGTGGGTTTACATAATTCTGTATGTGCTCATATGTGTGCATGTGTTCATTTGTGTGTGTCTGAGCAATGTCTTCCTCTTCTCTTCCAAAAGAATTCTGATGGAGATTTTTCCATAAATTTAATATTTGTCAGGCAGACATGTTGATTTGTGCAGGAGACTAAGCCTCGCAATTTGCTTGTTAGTTTCTTTATCAATATCAAAGTATAATACTGCATTTATTTCAGTCTCAAGAGTTGGTTAAGAGCAGTAGCTGCTCTTGCAGTTGATCTGTGGTCAGTTCCAGGCTCCCACATGGTGGTTAACAACTGTTCATATCTCCAGTTCCAAGGGATTCTGACACCCTCCTATGACCTCTTCAGGCATTTCATGATACTGGTACACTTACACACATGCAGGTAATACACTCACTCACACACACACACACACACACACACACACACAAACTAATAAGTAAAATATTAAAATGTTTAAAGCAATATTTAAAAACAACATTTGTATATATTTCATAAATTTTATATTGAATTGACATTAGGATTTCCATCTTATTTTCTTCTATGCATATCCAGGACTGAGTATAGAGTCCTACCTGTCCCAAAAAATTGACACGTGATGTCCATTTCAGTTTCACCTTATGAATGAGGTCTAATATTATCTTCATCTACATGTTTCTGTTGGATTATTTAGACTCTTCCTGAATAAGCTACAAGAACTGATATCAATGACATGATTTTTTACACATTTGTACATTTTCCATGCTTCATATTTTATGACATTGGTCACAAGTTAAAAAAATGTATAGATAAATGCATGTGCTTTATCTTAATGTTTTACTTAAAACATGCTTGCTGAGTATCTTAAACAACCAGACATAGTGAAGGGCCCTGAAATAAAACATAGGTCAGAGAGGTATAGTTGATAAAATATAAGTTGATCATTTCAAATAGTGCATTAATTCATAATATCTCCAAACTAGATACAGCACTAACAGACAAGAGCTAGTCTCACAGTTACAATTAAATATTGTATTGTGAAAGAATAAAAATGTCTTTGCTGCTAGATTTTAACTTCTCAAACATAAGTGACCATGCTATGATTTTATGTTTCATTACTTATCGTTTTTATATCTGATACAGCTATTCTTCCAAAGAACACATCACTAGAAAATGTTGTTCCAAAATGACTATATACAGGATTTTTCTCCCTCATGTATTTTCCAGTGTCCTCTCATTTGAGGGAACGGTTCAGCTTCTCAGAGAAATAACTATACTAAAGAAAACCCACTCATATCTGTAGTTCACTTTCTCAAGTAGTTGATGAATATTTAATTGTAAGTTAAAATTTTCCAGTTCCCAAAATAACTACTTTTCCACTTCATGAACACCAGCGAAGAAGCTTATATTTTAATGTTATTTTGTTGATTCTTTAAGAATTACATACATCGCATTTTGGTCATGTACAGATCCTCATTACCTTTCAGACTCACCTCTACAGCCTGACCCCCTCACTTCACACTCTGCATCATATTTAAAGGCTTATATTTTGTATTCTCTCAATTCTATTAGGTGTAGGTCCATCGGTTAGAGTCTGGTCAGCTTACCTAGGATCACACTCTTAAAGAACATAGAATTGTCCTCTCCAAGCAGCTATTTGCTAGTATTTCCCCATCTAGTATTGGTACTTCTTGCACACTTGCTCCTCCATGCTTGGCTTTTGTCTGCTTTGGACTCGTTCAGGTCTCACTCATGTTCTCAGAAGAACTGTGTGGTCATATGTATGAAGTGGGCCTTAAATCCTATCAGATGTAGTTGTCTGCCCTCATGTCTTCAGTGGCACTATTGTATGAGTGGGCATATTCTGCCAGGACGGTTTTGATGCAGCTGGCAGGGTTCACAGTTGGATTGATGAATACTTTTCTTATTGCCATGTTATGAAGAGCAACCGAGAGCAATGGCAATAGTCAGTACTGTTGTAGGGTGTATAGGACCTCCCTGGTCAAAAGCTCCAGAGGAGGGAGCCCTTTTCTGACATTTGGTTTTTTATTCACTAGCCTGTAGTGTCTGATAGGGAATTTGCCCCAGCTGTTATAGTATAACAACATTTTGCAATGTTTTCTGTTTTTGTTTTATTCTTCTAGGGATTTTTTTTTTTGAGATAGGATCTCCCTGTAGCCCCAGCTGGCCTAGAACTCCCAGAGACCCACCTGCCTTTTCCTCCTGAAGGATTAAAGTCATGGGCCACCACCTCCAGATTAACATATTTTAACATATGTGTATTCATATATTTTAAGAATTTTCCACAGCAGTAGGTTTCCATGTGACTACTCAAAAGGCCGTTACTGTTAGCCAGCCCTCCTTATTGCCCTCCTCAACCCCGCCCTTCTTTCCCCATGCCATTTTACCCTCCCTATCATTATTTTTCTCTCCTACTTATCTCCACTCCCTGGAAAGTCCCTCCTTTCCTGTGACCCTGTCCTAGTTTTCAGACTCCCAAAGTTTTTGTAACTGAAACAAAAATATCTAAAGCTTCAAAGCCAGCATCTATATATGAGAGAAATCACGCAACATTTGCCTTTCTGAATCTGGGTTACCTCACTCAGGATCTTTATTCCAGATCCATCCATCAGCTGGTGAATTTCATAAGTTCATTCTTCTCAACAAATGAATAATATCCCACTGTGTAAGTGTACCATAGTTCATTGTCTATTCATCAGTTGACGCACATCTTGATTGTTACTGTTTCCTGGATGTTGTGAATAGGGAGGTAGTGTAATGAATGAGTAGTAGGATAAAAAGTCCTTTCAGTATGCGCCCTGGAGTAGCATAGTTAGATCATTTAGTAGATGTATCCCTACTGACTAGTTTCACACTACTGAAAGATGCTATGCAGGCTACTGAAAAATTAGTCTTGTAAGATAGAATAATGACTGTCCCTGCAAGATATGTCCATTGGCCTGACAAGACATGCCCATGGGTGCAATAGTGGCACAAAGATCATGGGAGTAACCAGTAACCACACACTTTTCTATTGGATTTAAGACCAGTTCCACAAGAAGGAATACACAGATTGGCACAGCTCTCAACTCTCAACAAAGAAGCTACTATCTGAAGTTGATGTCAGTTAACACAGAGACCCACAACTGGTCAATGTGTAGGGAATAAGAGACTTTGGAGGGACATCTATAGCACACCTCTCTCCCAACTCATGATCATCACAGAATAGGGAGTAAACAGATTTTGAGATCCAGAGATGGTGTAAGACTCAAGTAAACAATGATTTCTCGACACAACTGAGACCAAGCAGGTAGATGTAGAAACCCCGATGTGCATGAAAACCTGCACAAGATCTGCTCAAACTCCAGTCAAACAAACTCCTAGGCATGGGAGGTGAGGAGGTAAATAAGCAAACTTGGAGGAGGGAAGTGATCAAGATACCACAGACCTAGCTGAGTATCAACTGTCAATTGATAGACACCAAAAGAAGAGGAATTTTTCTTTATATATGTAGTATCTAATAGACTGACCAAGCTCCAGTGGATGGCTATCCACCCAAGAATATTTGAATAGCAGCATGCAGTGACATAAAGGAGGGGATATTTCAATTGTATGTCATGCTCTGTGCTAGGTTCAAGCTATCCAGTACAAATCAGTAAGTGTATGAGTTTTTTATCTTGTGTTAGAAAGGGTGCTAGGTTGTAGAACACTGTAAATAATTCACAATTTGACCCTCACTTGATCTAGTAAAACTATATGGAGCTCCTATTTTTAAATTTCTTATTTTACAAGATTACATAAGACCATTTCAGGCATGTGTGTAGTATAATTTGAGCACATTCCTCTATTCTGCACCATCTTCTCTCCTCACTACTTCCCTCCCACCAGCCTCCTGTACTCCCCAATTTCACCTGTACTCATGAGTCTATGTAAAATCTACAAATCTCAAGTGAAAGAAAACATAATATTTGTCTTCCAAAACTGGCTTAGTATGATTATCTACAGTGGTACCTATTGTCCTACAAATGACACACCTTTATCCTGCTCCACGGATGATGAAGTTCCAATCTGTACATCAACTACTCTTTACTTATTTTCATTTATATTTGCTTTATTCTTATTTTAAGTGTATGAGTGTTTTTGCCTGCATGTATGTATATGCACCCATTGCTGTGGATACCAGAATAGTAAGAAGGACTTGCTAGCATTGGAGTTAGGGATTGCTAGCCACTATGTGAGTGCTGGGAACTGAACCTAGGTCCTCTGCAAGTGCAGCCAGTGCTCTTAATCACTGAGTCAACTTTCCACCTCCAACTACTTTTCTTAAATTTGTTCCTTTCGTTGTTACATACCTAGGTTAGTCCTCTATCTCTGATATTGTGGATAGTGCTGTTAGAAACACAGATGTGCAATATCTCTGGGATATGTTGACTCTGAGACCCTTGGGTAAATATCCAAGAGCAGTATTGGTGGGCCATATCTCTATTTTAGTTTCCTGGTTTGTTTTGTTTTGTTTGTTTCTTTGTTGTTTTTCCCTGGTAACTCTATGTTGGAGCTCACATTTTAACAGAAAAGGCAACACACAATACTGACATCATGAGTCATTTTTCTCATCAATCTCTTCTTCTGTCTTTTATTCTTTACATTTCTAGCTGGTACCCAGCACTGTTTTGTTTTGTGTTTTCCGAGCTAGCCACATCTTCAGAATGGAAAGCATGTTGCACTATTCCCTTCCTTTCTTTAGTCTCACTCCTTACCATTTCCTTTGTTGCTTTTCCCTAGATAATTACATCCATTTCTCTGACTTAGCACTTACATGCTAATAACACTCAGATTCTTTCATTATATGCTAGATGAATCTTTGTAATAGTTAAATTCATGGAATTGTTTATTGTGTCCATTACTTATCAGTAAGCCTGACACACTGTAGATTCTTAATGTTCTTAAAGAGTTTACTACACAGTTACTTAACAAAAATTTCTTTTGTCAGACTTGTGCTCTAGATTTAGGTATAGTGTGTCTTGCCTTTCAAGAGAATGTTAGCGGGAAGAAGGTTAACCTCAGTTTGGAAGAGTTATGGTGTCTTTAGGGGATAATTTTTTGTGTGTTCAACCATACTGTAACAAAAGAAGGAAATTTATTTTTTAAAGTTGTGTAGTATTCCACTGTAACATGCGTGTCTACATGTCTGTGATCTATTCATTTATTCAATCCTTCATTGATAAATCCTTGTCCTGTTCCCATAACTTGGCTATGATAAAGAGTCCTTTAGTGAACACGGAATACAGTACCTTTTAGAAATCTTTTTAAAAAACTTTTAAGTATATTCCTAGATGTGAGATTCTGGTCATCATTTTAAAATGGAAGCCCAAAGAAAATGGTTCTAATATGAGAGAAGGAATGCCACAGCAACAGTATAGACAAACTTGACAGGCTTCTTTTCTATATTTATACTTCTTTTATAAGTTCACACTTACAATTTCAATTCTATAGGAAAAAAAAACTGAGGTTCAAAAAAAAAAAAAGAAACAAACAAAAAGAAAAACTACAGATTTTTCTTCCATGTGCCACCCCCATTCAGAGTCAGTCTTCTTACTTCAATTAATCTGATTAGGAAACTCCCTCACAATACTGCCCAATAAATTATATTTTAGATTATTGCAAATCCAGTCAGGTTTACAGGCAAGGTTAGCCACCACACCCTCCCTCCTCTGCTTTCTCTATCCTTTCCTTCTTCTTTGCCCCCTCAACTTCTCTCAACACTTTCACTACTACTTTCCAAACTCTCTTTGAACTGTAAATTTATTCATTCTTTGATTGTAGCTTTTGCTTCTTTGCCTTCGTAATGTTCTGCACTAACAGTTTTTGAATTGGCAACCAGTTCAATACTTTCATTCAACGCATATTCTTGTTCTTAGGATATAATCTAGTGCTAGACCATAATAACCACATAATTCCACATTTATGCTGCCTTAGCTTATTTTAATATGTGTTTAATAAATATATGTATAAATTAAGCTTAAATATGTCTCCTCAGTATCCTTATATAACTTGTTATAATCCCATTTATTTGCTCTTAATTTTTCTTTTTAGTTTGATAAATGTTCTACACAGACTACTCCACCCACACTTCAGCCATGATGAAATCCAGGATATTCTGCTATTTGTTTATTAAGAGAATAGAATGTGAGATCATTATAATCCACTCAAGTTATGCTGATGTGACTCACCAAGGTCCCAAAAAACAAAAGACTCCTTCTTAAGGTTCTTGTTTATTTTTTCTTCTTCTAATTTTTCTATCTTCTCACACAATAGCTAATGTTATGAAAACAATGTCCAATATTTTTAAGAGATAGTTAACACAGGTATTTATAAAGAGCTTAATAAATAGAGAAGTAGTTAGAAAAGAATAACATGTACCCCAGGAGTGAATGTCGGTTCTTCAATAAGAGTCACCATTATCACCTCTTGGAGGAAGCTGAAGAGTATGACTGAGGCCACATCCTATTGCCTCAATACTATTTGGGGCACAGCTATGAGAGATATAATAATACTGTATCCTGAATGCATAAATATAATTTTCTGTGAATCAATCAAATCCACAGAAATTAAGAACTTGACAAAATTCTCCCTGTTCTCTAGAATTTTATCACACCAAGCACAGAGAAATCACCAACAGATGTCTGTGAGCTGAATCCAGTTACATTTTCTTTATTATTCTTACAGTGTTTTCTGAGATGTGAACTGAAGTCATCCTCTCTGTAGACTTTTCAATGCAGTTCTCCTGGCAATCCTGTGACCCCCAAGGGCACAGACTCAGATGATCCTCACCATTGAACTATTTGCACCTGGACACTTAGAAAAAGAATACCTGAAACAACTGAAAATTCCAAAAGAATATAACCTCTGGATCTTTGTTTCT
Source organism: Eospalax fontanierii (assembly GCA_035773235.1). NCBI lineage: Eukaryota > Metazoa > Chordata > Mammalia > Rodentia > Spalacidae > Eospalax > Eospalax fontanierii. The sequence continues at coordinate 22,561,605 of CM069552.1, forward strand.
TCTGTTTTCTGAACAGGTGGCAAATTAGGAAGATTCACATTCAATATATTAAAATAATATAAAAAAATAAAGCTTTCTTGTCATTGAAGACACGTTTTGCGAAGTGCCTTAGAATTAGAAATTTCAAAAGAGAAGAGAAAATATCCTTGCTTTGTCTTGTATTTGCTAATACTGGAAGTGAGAACCATGGAGATCAGCGACTTAAAGCGAAGCCGTGGGGACATCAGGAGTGAGCTCCTCAGATCATCTGCTTGAATCGCTGGGGTCTTTGGTGGCTCACATCTTTTACATTGTCTGCCAAAAGATATGGCTTGCAGCAGATTTTGTCTTTCTCTTGCAACAATACAGTTGGATATGGGTTGGAAAGTTGGTTCCGCTGTTAAGAGCACTGACTGCTCCTGCAGAAGAGCCAGGTTTGATCCCAACACCCACCTGGTGGCTAACAATCATCTATAATTCCAGTCTCAGGGGATCTGACGCCCTCTTTTGACCTCCACAGGCACAGGTGTACCTACACATACAGACAATACATTCATACACATAAAATTAAAAAAATGTATATATATATATATTTTTTTAAAAAATATAGGTGGACAAGAAGGCCGAATGTCTTAAACATTTTAGCCTCTCTCAGAACCACGCTAGCAATTTTGACCAGACTTCCTGGCTGGGGTGTCTCTTCCTAGTATCACTATTAAATACTTTGTTACAAACTCATCCAGCAATCAAGAAGTGATGTATAACCCAACGATAATGGATGTAAACTACAAAATTCAGACACCACACTTGGCCAATTTAGTGATGATTTATCTTCACTATACCTCAGGTTCAATATATGTCATATTAGAAAATAATACCTAATTAAGGTCACTTTTTTGAAAATATATTTGTGACCTTTGTCCAGTTAACATTACTATGATATTTATCTTCCTCTCTGTTGCTAAAAACAAATAGGTTGGGGAAATTTTTACCATTCATTCTATCAGCTTTTGCCAGGCTTCTTTTCTATATTTATACTTCTTTTATAAGTTCACACTTACAATTTCCATTCTATAGGAAAAGAAACTGAGGTTCAAAGAAGTGAACAGTGTTACCACAGTCCATACTGTTCATGAAAGCTGCAAGATTTAATTGAAACTTAGACTTGTTTCCTCTAAATCTGGAGCCTTCTTAATTTTCTTCACTCTCATAATGCTTTATATATGCCTTTTCTCTGGTACCTAAAATATGGCTCTGAAGTCTGTTTGTTTGGTTTGATTTTGCTATTGGAACAGTATCTTGCTATATAGACAGGTTGGTTTTAAACTCTCAATCATTTAGCCACATACACTTGAGTGCCAGGGTTACTGGCATGAGCCTCTATGCCTGAGTTCTCTGTCTGTATCTATATCAAGACCTTAACTATCAGGAAATCAGTACTTCTTGAATCACCTCCATGCACTGGACCTTGTTTAGTGCTTGAGATCACAAGGAACAAGAATAAATATTAGTCTCACGATTGACCGATAAATCCTCCTTTCTCATGCACCCTTCTTGAATGCACTGAAATGTTTTCTTTTTAGAAGTGCTTCCCTGGACAGTTTCCCAGCCTTGCCATGTAAATACTGTGTTTCCAATGACAAACTGTAATGTCTGCTGAGAAACAAAAGAAGAAAGAAGACTCAGACAGCCACCTTCCCACTACCAATGGGAAGAAGCTACGGAGATAGGCCTCACTTGAAGCAGCTATTAGTATCATGTGCACAGTACTGTACATCTGCCTTAATCTTCCATAGATTTTGTGGTCTTGGGTGATTCCAGCTACCTGTTATGTCTAAGATGAGAAATTCATCCCTGCTCATGATTTGTGATTATAAAAGATATCTCCTAATGAGGCATATACTCCATAATTATTTATGCCTTGATGATGCCTGCTTTACAGCCTTATGTCTAGTCCTATAGCAAGGTTACATCCAGGTCAGTCCTCATAGTCAAATGAATCCAGTGTTTAGACTTACTCCTTAGTACAGGCCTCCAGGAAAAACTCTGAAATATTTTTGAAGGCACCTCAACTCCTCCAGGTTACAATGCACTGTCACAGGCATCTCAAAGTCTAAATTGTTTTAATTCTCCACCCTTAGGTGGGGTCCTATGATTGTAAGATAAAAAAATAAAGCCAAGGTGGCTAAACCCATTAGAGATTTTCCTAATTCAGAAATGTTTTTAGTTAATAAGAAAAAATATCTTCAAAACAACTATAATGTGCTTGGAATTTCAAAATTTGACTTCACTTCTGTGAGCTCCTATGAGACCAGAGAGTTTGGAATTACCTGGCTTCAAATTAAATCTGTGAAGACTTAGAGCATCTCTTGAATTTGCACATCTATTTTACATATTTTTAAAAATATTTTTTTCATTAAATCATTGTGTATTTCATACAGAACATCTCAATCAGTTTTTATTATCTTTATATCCTTTCCACACTGGCACCCCAATCTGGAAGCCATACATTCTTTCATGTATGTGTTAAGGTCCATTGTGTCATGTTAGTGCCCCCAAATGACCTCTTTATCTCTTCTGATTAGTTTTAGTTAGAAATATATATTTATCAGATATTAGAATGGCAACGCCTGCTTCTTTCTTAGTGATATTTTCTTGGAATAATTTTTCCATCTTTTCACCTTAACGTAGTGACTGTCCTTGAAGGTGAAATGGATTTCTTGAATAAACACAAAGGATGGATTTTTTTATTGACCCATTTCACTAGCTTGTGTCTTTTGACTAGAGAGTTCAGTCCATTGCTATTTAAAATTAATGTTGAAAGATGGGCATTGATTCTCATCATTTTAAAATCATTTGCATATTTGGTCTTGCTTTGTGGTTTCCCAGTCATATCTTCATTTAGTTTCTTTCTGTTGTCCCTTGGGTATAGTCATTCTGTTCTTTCAAAATGGTTTAATGAGTCTTCAGCTTTTTGTATTGCTTCAAGCATTCTCAGAAGTTCTGATTTTCTGGACATGAATTATTTCAGCCTATTCATGCCATGGAAGATTTTTATTTTTCCTTCAACTATAATAGGCATTTCTTTTTCTGGGTAAAGTATTCTAGGTTGGAATTTATGGTTGTTTTGGACTGGGAATACTTTGGTCCAGGGTCTTCTGGTTTTCATAGTTTACGTTGAAAAGTCAGATGTTATTCTGATGGGTTTTCCTCCATATGTGACTTGTTTTTCTTTTGTGGCTTTCAGCATTCTCTCTTTGTTCTGTACCCTTAGGGTTTTTACTATGATATGCTGTGTGGAGTTTCTTTTCTGATCCTGTGTATTTGGTGTTCTATGTGCCTCTTATATTTGTATAGGGATGTCTTTCCTTAATTTTGGGAATTTTTCTTCTATAATCTGGTTGAAGATCTGTTCAATACCATTATCCTGAGATTCTTCTTCCTTTGTGCCTATGATGTATAAATTTGGTATTTTCATGGTGTCCCACATTTCCAGCATATTCTTTTCCTTTTTTTAAATATTGTTTATAGTCTTTGCTTGAGTGCTCCAATTCTTCAACTTTATCATCCAGCTTTGGTAATCTGTTTTCCACTTCATTCATTCTCTTGGTGAGGCTTTCTCCCATAGTTTCAAATTGACTTATTGAGTTCTTTATTTCTTTCTTCATATCAGGTTGAGTTTTCTTCAATATTTCTATTTCTTTTGTGAATTGAGTCAGTTTATCTCTGTCTTCTTTCAGTTCTTTGATTTGTGTGTTCTTTTCAGTTCATTGAATTCTTTGTTCATGTTTATGATTGTTCTTTTAAACTCTTTGCCTTTGGTTATCTCTATGGAGTTCTTGTAGAACTCTTCGACAGGACTTGGTGATATTTGATGGGACATATTATTTGGGTTTTTTATTTTATTATTTGGAGTGATCTTGCACAAAGATTTCTTTTATTGTTTGTGATTCTGATGTGAGAATCCACCCTTTGTTTGGCTGAAGCCTGATACTGTTTGTACACTTGATGTGACTTGGATGTTTTCTTATTGGGTATGAAAGGCTGGTTGGTCAAGGCTTTAGTTTCTCTCTTTTTAATATTTTATATTAGAGGAAGCAAATGGCTCTAGTCCAGAAGCTCCAGAGTTTTCCCAGAGACACAGGTTAAGTGAGATCAGATGCTCTCAGATTCTCTCTTAAGGTGTTAGTCTCTCTAGCCAGCAGGTACAGCACAATTTTGGAAAATATCTAAGCAGGGACTGAACTCAGGCTTTCTTAGGAAGTCTGCAAATATCTGGGCTTCAGTGTAAGGAGGCTGCTCACATAAATTCAAGGTAGGTTGGGGCAGGGCACAGCCAAGGTAGATGAGAGGTCACAAGAATGCAGTGGAAGTTGGTAGTGGTGTAGGCTGTGAAGGCTCTAACAAACTACACTGAAAAATTGAGCTGGGGTGAGTATTGAATTCAGAACACAGTGGCTGATTCTGGACTAAGAGATTAGTGTCACAGGAACTGGGGTACTGAGAGCAGGAGTGGGCCTGTGACCAAAGCTAGCAGAAGAACCTATTTTATATATCTTTATGCAAGAATTATAACATAGCCAGGTCTTTTGTGACCTAGATTATGCAAAAATAAGTCTATAAAGAACATTGCTTGAGATCACGTCCTGACTTGGTTACACCCAACACTTTGCCGCATCAAACTGCATAGCTTTCTTCTCATGGCTAAAATACAGCTTGAGTTTTTATGAGTTTACATTCTTGAGTTGCTGTCTTTAAAGCATTTAACAAGTGTCTGGCAAATACCAACTGCTCAAACATGTGTCTGTCATTAATAAGAATTAGAAACAGAAATCAGTAAAGAAGTAATTGTTCCAGAAAACGATAGAGAGAAATGTCAGACATTAGGCATGCAGAAAAGCAGAGTTGATTCTGTGAAAGGAAGGTGAAACTCCAGTTCTAAATGACTCTTAGTGCAGCAGGTTTGTAGATTTACTGACCTTCTTCTTTTGTTCTAATGAGAACATACCACCATTAACTGAAGCAGGGCCCTCAGCACTGTCCTTCTCATAAGGAATGCTCAATACATATGACTAATAACTCTTAAGATGATCAAATAAATGTAGTTAATGTCAAGAATCTGCCCTCAACGGGTTGAAAAAGAATATTCAGTGTAGCTTTTCGGATTGCATAAAAGCTTAAGAGACATCTTTCTGTGGGGTCTGGATCTATCATAAAAGGTACTGAGCAAAGCCAAGCACCCCCGGATACCCTGAAGGGACGGTAGGAGTCTGGCCTGCTCTGTCTGATGCGATAACCTAGGTCCCAGGAAGCCATTGCAGGCCTCAGCAGTTGCTTCATCTTTTCCCCCAACAAAGATCACCCCAGACCAGAACCAGGTTTTTGGGTTTCATTTCCTCATTCCTAAATACCACATCAGCCCTACAACCTTCCCACCTTTACCTAAAGGCCCCACCTTTAACTTTCATGCCTTCTGTGACAGCCAGAAAGGCCTTCCTATATAAATTCCTATTTTGGTCTCAATAATTGAACTGCCCACTGACACAGTCTCACGGGAATCTCTCCAGCTGCACTCTGAGCCACCTGAGGCCCTTTTCGATTTTCCTCCATTCTCTGGGACTCATGCTGGAGATGGAGACCCGCCCACATCTTCCTAATGGAAAAAAGTGAAAAATATTTAAAACCCAACAAGTGATAATCAAGTATAGTAATCTCCTCAGGTCCACTGCAAACCTCACCCAAAGTTAAAGAAAGGGAAGATAAGTATCCTCATCAGAATTATCGATTTCAAGCCTGCCCTCATCCTGAGGTCGCTTTTTCTCCCCTAAATTGTTTTTGGAGGTATTTGGAAGGATGGTTTCTCCTGAGAAAGGAGAATGGATTGACATTTAGGAGTGTATGGCTTTCAGTTATGACTTCTTTGCATCATCTCCACCTGAAAGGGAAACAAAGAAGAGAGAAGGAGTGTTGTGGTATTCATTTATAAGGGAGAGGAGACAGAGAGAATTCTCCTGGAAAATAAAATGTACCTCATCAGCTCCTCTTGATAAGAAATGCCAGGATGGGATTTTCACAGATAGTCAACACTGTGCCAAGTACCTCACTTTTTCTTCAGCAAAGACCCTCGTCTGCTCCAGAGGATTGTATGACTTTCCCTATCTGTCAGATTTGGGAATTGAAGCACATAGTTAGGAAAGAACTCGATGTCGATTAGTTGAAAAGTAAGAAGAAAAATCACAATCCAAATTCACCAGTTCATAGCTGGGTCTGGTTGTGACACCTTGCACCTCAGCATTTAGGACGTAAAATCGGGTGGGTTAGATGTTCCAGGTACTCTCGGCTACATAGCAAAATTGAAGCTACTTCAATTTATAGGAAATCCTGATCTCAAAAATCGAAAAGGAAAAATGTAGTTCAGCTTCTAATTTCAGTAAACTATTTTTTAATTAATTATGATATGTCAAACTTTCCTATGTTCCCTTTGAAATGTTTCTGACTCCAAAGCAGACAAGAACTTCCTCAGAAAAGTTAGTATGGCAAGATGAAGATTCCCAGGCTCCTCACATGACCTCAGCCTTTGCTCGGTACTATGTCTACTGGGTTCTGAATTTCTGTCTTAACTTTTTGACACTTACTAGAAAAGCAGTTGAGGACAGTTTGATATGGAATGTTTTTCTCTTGTCTGTGATGAGTAGACAGTTTCTCATGCCTTGGCATTCAAACAGTAATTCTTTTTTATCATCAGATGTCTTAAATGGGAATGAATTGTTGTTCTCTGCTAAATCCTCTTTAGAGAAGTAGCAAAGCAGAGAGCTAGAGCCCAATGTCTTGAAGAAGAAAAAACTTCAATGAAAGGGATGATAGGATATTACCACAACCCCCACCTTAGGGTGGGTGTGGGAATATTGGGACATTTACCCAGACTCTGGTAGAGCACTTTGCACACAGTAGAATCTTTATCACTGTTCTTTGTTGAAGCAGATCAGTGATGATTAAAGACATTCATGGATAAAAAAGGTATAGATTATGGTGTTGAGTACCATATTTAACTTTAAAATATCATGTTAAGAAATGAGTAGGAATGTTTTTTTTTTCATTTCCATTGGAGCAAAAAACAAAGCAAGTTATCGTTATCCAGAACTGACTATGATCACCAGTCACAGACAAATTATAATAATATCAGCTCCTGAAACAGAAGTAGTTGAAGTTTGGATTACAGCTCAAGAAGGTTTTAGGCTATTGGAGAATATGAAAACTGTTCTTTGATTATTTCAGTAAGACAATTTAATATGCAACTGAGTAAAGGGTTTTCATAAAGTTTCCTAAGACAGGTTTAGGAAGGTGAATTTCTAGGGATATCTTATCAATACTGTTATCGTTGTCAATTGCAGAATAAACCTTTAGAAATTTACCCTTAAACATATGAAAATTTAAAAATAACAATTAGAAAATGATTGCTATATGCTAGATACTACTAATGTGCTATACTATTTAAACTTCAGAAGAACAACTACAGGTTGAAAAAACAAAAACTTAACTGCGTGTTATAGACAAATGAGTTTCAGAACTGAACAATTCTCTTCAAGTGCTTACTATTTAATCATAGGATACTTTAAAGGAGCTCACATGTGTGACTATGTTATACATCATCTCATTTGATCCTTAAAAATGCACATATTAAATGTCACCTGTCTTACAAGTTAGAAAACTGAATTTCACAGAGTTTGATAAACCACCCGTAATCACATGACTGTAAATGCAAAGAATAAAACAATGTCCTGGGTTGTCTCAGTTTACACAATGCTGCTTGGGAAACCTCTTGAAATCATAGGAGCATATTCTTAGTTTCAGACTGTCAGCCTTAGGTGAAAATAAATAGGCAAAGTCATACCTAATGGCCTAGTCTTTTTCTTCCAACAATACCTGCATTTATTCATTTGTGATCATTTGTTGTACACAGCCATCACCAGCCTGCTATGTAAACAGCTAATTATTTTAGTTGTGTTATAAGCAAATAGATATCCTTGTCTGCAAAAAGAAAAATGAGACCTGGCTTACAAACTCCCGGGAGTCTAAGGAACAATGACTCACTGGATAAGCAATTGCAAAATAATGAATTACATCTGTTTGGTTTCCTCATGAAGAGAGAGCTATCACTGTCCTTAATTCCTTTAAAATGCAGGACTCAGGTGCTTGTGGGTTGGGCATTAGAGAAAAGCACATAGGAATATTTATGACATTTTTTCAGAACTGTTTCTGGTGCTAAAGTACCCTGTGCACAAACTGGCAGTCACTGGCCTTCTGGATCACATGTATTCTAGAACTTTCACCTTTAACCCTTTCACTTAGTGGGATTATTACTGTCAATATGAGCTCATATACTTTCCTAGAAACACATCTTCGCTTGCTTAAAGGAGCATTTGGTTTGTATGTAAACTCCTTAAAGCCAGAGGTGAGGTGTCAATCAAAACTGGGTTTGAAGCCAAGCTCTTCACTTAATAACTGTGTACACTGGAACAAATGGCTTGTCTCTTCTCAGATAGATAAGACTCTCTTCCCTAAAATAAGGGTTACAATTTGTCACTTTTTTTTTCCCTGGACACTTGCAGAAATTAAAATTTCAAAGAGCCAATGGAAATACCAAACTGATGACTATGTGTGAATGTGTTTATGTCTGATAGGTATAAAGGACAAAACTAGTTGGTTAACAGCAAGATTTCCCAGTAAGGTCACACCCTTGTCAGGACCCAGCTTTAGGACTTTCTAATTTCCCAGAAATCTTTACAGGATGAGGTTCTGGAGAAAAAGAGCAGAGTAAATACAGTTAAACGGCTTTGTGCAGATTCGGTTTATGCTCTTGTAAGTAGCTTATTCACTCCAGTTTTAGGAAAACAGGAAGTAATAAGATTAAGGATCCAAAGCTCAAATGAAAACATAATGTCAAATCTAGTCCAAGTAGGATTTGGATTCAGGAAAGAGACTGAAATACTCTACACAATTAAAGGAAGATGAGCAGGCTTATAAGAGATCTGAGACACACAGTCCCCAGTAATTTTTAAATTCTTAGTGGAACATTACATGCAAAATAATTAGGTAAGAGCCTTTATTTATAAGGCCAGTGCTGACCAGGACCTGAGCTGGGCCTGGTGTTTTCAGGGTATGTGCCTTAAAGAGTCACACACATCATTTACCATGAGAGACTTTGCAAGGAATAGAAAGGGAGTCTTGCAAAATTTCTGACTACAGTGCACTTAGTAGGATGTGTAGTCTCAGACATGCTTATGTTAAAGCACCCTCACTGGAAGGTGCTTGCACATAACACGTGGTTTATCATATATTTATTACTCATCACATTTTATATATGCATATTTAATTTTACTACAAAGCAAGCAATGCAAACATTAAAATAACTAATAAGGTTTACCAATTATGTGCAAGAAATTAATAAAAGTTCAGATGCATCCCACAAGCCAATCCAAAAAACATCAGTGTATTAATATACTTTGAGTAAGAAGTATCATCTGTTTTAGAAATAGCTATAACATATAGTATATTTAACTTAGAGTTCATATAGATTTTATTGAGTGGTTTTAAGAAGTTTAGAAAAATGTTTTACAAATATGCGTACTTTTTCCTCTAAGGATAATTGAAACAGCCCACAGGAAAATAAATTGCTAATGAGGAAATTGGACTAATTGTAATTTGCACTGTAAAGCAAATGCATAAATTCTATCACTAGTTACATCATGATAGAGTTTTTGGCTTAAATCACAAAATCCATCTGTAAGTGTATGTAGTAGGATCCCAAGAATTTACCAAAAATTACATGATAGTCAAACTGTTTAGAAAATTACTGACTAGTCCTCAGGGAATTCTAAGTTACATTCCAAGTTAAATTATAAGTCATTGACTTTCTGGAACAGTTACACATCGAATTGGTGATTAGTATACTACACTCGAAACTGTGTTACCATAAAAAAAAAAAATTTCAAATTGTCTACTTAAAATGTGAAGTTATAAATGTATACAAATACACAAATATATAAAAGTAAAACTAAAGTAAGGGGTTGAAGAGATTGCTCAGCACTTAAGAGAACAAGCTGGGCTTGTACAGTACTTGAATTCCATTCCCAAGATCCACATGGCAGCTTACAAGCATCTGTAACTCCATTACAGAGAATACAACAACTTCTTCTGGCCATCATGGACATTGCATGGCACAGGTGCACTTACAATATTGCAGACAAAACATTCATACACATAAAATAAAAATGAATAAACTTTAAAAATTAAAATAAAATATAAAGGAAGATGAAGTTCAGCTCTGAGCACGTTCTGTGATTATACTGACAAGCTCAGGGTAGCAGTTACAAGTAGCTTATATTTAACATTCTGTGCATGTAGTGATAACTGTTTATCTTTTATGCAACTTTATCTATATGGATGTTATTTTATTTTTAGCTAATTTTATTTGTAATTACCTTATTAATTTTGGTGCTATTATAAACTCATCTTTTTTTTTCTAATTTACTTTCCAGATTTGTTAGTGTGTAGAACAATTTTATTTTTATATTTCAATTTGGTACTATGCATATTTACACATAAGTATACTGATAACTTACAAGTGATTGTTGAATATTTGTTTTACTGTTGTATAAACACTTATTTTACATGGGATTTAATCTCTTAATAATTTTTAAGTACATAATACACTATTATTAATAGCATAAACAATTTTATCATGTCTCAGCCTTTTGACTAAGACCAAGTGCAGGCAAAATGTTGTACAGATTTCTAGAGCTTGCTCCTGGTTTACTGAAAATGTATGACCTTTCATTAAAAATCTATGTTCCCCCTCATAAGGTCTTGGCAGCTGCCATTTCATTCTTTGATTCTATACATTTGACTGTTTTAAACATCATAGAATTATGTAGTTATTTCTTTTCTGTGACTGACATTCACTCATGCATGCATGGAAGAATGACCTCCTTTACAACTGTTGAATGGCAATCCTCTGCATACATATAATGCACTATCTTGATCCATGCATCTTTCCGTGGATACCTAGGTCTTTCCACACATTGGCTACTGTGCATAGTGTGCACAGTAACATGGAAGTGGTCATAAACTCTCAAGATACTGGTTTCCATTGTTTGGGGTAGTACGTGGTAATAAAAATTCCCTAGATTAATGTCATGAACTCCTGACCCCATGTTTCTTTCAAATCTCACTTTAAAATCTCGATTTTATTTGGATGATTTCTGTGAGTCTGGTATTAAACTTTGCCACATATTTGTCCAGTTTCCCCCGGATCGTTTACTGAAGAACCCATCCTTTTCCTCTTATATATTACTCACATCCTTGCCCAAAGTCAAGAGGCCTCAGGGAGACATAGCTCTGGCCTATTTCGCTCTGTTAATCTATATGTTATATGTTTTTCATATTAGTTCCTTACCGTTTTAATTATGGTAACTGTGAGGTTCCTGTCAGACTCGTAAAATATGGCGCAGCTCAGAATATTCTAAAACACTTACCTGAACTCTGTTAGGGGTGAGTGGGACAGAGGAAAGTAGCCCAGAATTTCCGGCCTGACGTGGTGAGTGGCAGAGTTGCCAGGAACAAGATAGTATGCATCACAAGCAGGAGTGCCTGAGTCAGCAATTTGTTTGGTTTGGGAGTAGGGACCGAGTCATCCGGGACCCTCCTGGGTTCTCAGGATCAAATGAATGAAAAGGCAGGGTGGGGCGGGGAGCAGTGAAGACCACTGACCAAGACAAGTCCCCATGGGGATCAGCAGTTTACTGGCGGGGTGGGTGGATCGAACCACTGGGCTATCTCCAACGATCAGAGCGATAACAGCGAGCAGCACAAGTCAGGCAGCCTTTAGAGGTGGTTAGGAGGTTGGGTAACTTTCCACCACGTAGCCTGGAGCGATTTAACTTGGAATTGTTTGCTTTCTTCCTCTCTTGCTTTTTCTCTGTTTTTCTTCCCCATTGTTCTCCTCTCCATTAATCACTCTCCCTCCTTCCTCCGACTTCCTGCCTGGAGGTCCTTTCTTCTCTGCGGAGGTGTTTGACTCTGGTTTTAAGTTATACTCCGATGCTGAACATCTCACAGAGGCGACCTACTGGGTGCGCCCCTCACTTATCCTCAGGATGGTGTGTCTTGGGCACAATTTGTGGTGGAAATGCAGCATGACAGGGATGCCTCTCACGGCTGCTGCTTCTCAGGAAGAGACCTCACCTTTCCTTCCTCGTTCTGATCTTGGAAGTACATACCTCCTCTTCTAGATGACTAAGAAGCTCTTGCAGCTTCCCATTGGGCCCTTGTCCTCTGAATACTCTCTTGCCTTTCAATCTCTGTCTCAGGCCACTTGCCTCCTAGTCTCTCTCTCGCCTGCCTCCTAAAATCGCTCTGGGACTCAGGGACACTATCAACACTATCCAGACAGGGCTTGGCCCCAGTATAAACTTGATATATTCTCATAGATCTTGACATCATCTGCCACCACAGAAGCAAAACAGTTCCCCTACCCTTGCCCTGCTTATCCAATTCTTTCTCCTCTCTCCGCTTCATCCTGCCTTTGCTAAGTGCTTCTCAACCCAAGAGTAGATACAAGTCTCTGTAAGTCTGCCCCTTTCTCTACATTCTTCAGATTTCTCTCCTTTCCTTTCACATTTACCTTATCTAAACATGCTTTCTTTAATGCTTTGGGCTGCTCTAGCATCTTGTATTTACCTTTATTCTAAAGCTTCCTTCTCCCTCCCAGCCAGGTGGTCCCTGTCCGCCATGTGTCTGACCTCCATGTAGGCTCTAAACTTGCATATCCTCGTGGCTTTTTCCTTTCTTTTTTCTATTCTTTTATCAAGGCAGCTGCTGTGATTTCCAGCTCTGAGGATTTTTCTTTAAACTCTAATGAAATTGTGCTAATGCTTATGTTTGGGTCCATTCTTAAACTATTTTTATGAATGAGATTTAGATCCCACTAAGGAATGCTCTATTTCCTGTATCATTTCCATGACCACAAAGAGACCCCCAAATTGTAATAACTTATTTATTTGGTGGTCATATGGCAACTTTCTGCAGGTGCATTGAATTTGGCTACTAAGCAGGTGAATTCCTCTATTTGGTTGTCTTGCCTCAGGCATTTGAAACTCCTAACCACTTGCCTCTTGGACAGAAGGAAAAATAAAGATTTTAAATCCATTTCTTTCCTGGACATTTTCTCAGACTTTTTTTTCCTTTCCACCATGGATTTTCTCCATGGTTGGGGGAAAAGAGAACAGTCTGAGGGGCCTGGAATTTGGTTCCCAGTCGGCATCAAAAGTACTTAGACCCTTGTGGCCCCAAGGCAGCTACTTTTCTAACTAGGTATAAGCATTTTTAAATTTTGTTCAACAAGGGGAGTCATACTCCATGCTTGGGTGAGGCATGTGCTTTCAGAGCAGCAGCCCAAGACGTGTGCACTAGACATAGCTCCCCACTTTTTGTCTGCTGCCTTCATGAGTTTCTTTTCTAGTAACAGCTTGTATCTACAAAGGATAAGACCCAGAGGACATCCCTTCACTTTCACAGTTGCAATGGCTGGTGAGAGACATGGACTCCCTTCCTTGGTCTGAGACTGTGAATTCCTTTGCTTTGTTTTCCTATTTGTGGCCTGCATGTCTGAGGATACTTTCTCTTACTATATTCATATGACTTAACTGGGTGCTTTCTAAAAGTTAAGAAAAGGTTGCTGCCCACATGTAATCCGTGAAATATATATATCCCACAGGACCTATGGGATGTGTCCTGGTGTGTTATGGGCTCATTTTATCATGGAGCTCAGCTCACTAAGGTAACCTTGTGCCTTGGTCATCATCATAGGTAGTGACGTCACCAAGAGGTAGGCAACCACGTGATCTTATCTCCATATTGGTTGATGACATCATCAATATGGGAACAGCCATATGGCTTAGTTGCCATCTTGGACAGTAACATTTTCCTAAATGGTGGTGACTTATGTGACCTTGCAACTATTTTAATTCAAGCACATGGCATATTTCAAAATGGAGACACCCAGGAATTTATCAGTAGCACTGGATCCTAGAAGACTGAACTCTAGGGGATTGTGATAACTTGAAAATTCCCTGGACTGCAGACATTTAAACATGACCTAATCCTCTTGCAATTTATTTTTTGTTGAGGTTTTCATCTTGGATTCTTAATGGATTATATAAAAGATAGAGATTCCAACACTCTCTATTGCCTTGTAACATATCCCAATGCATTTTTATGCCAGAATAAGGAGATACTATCAGAACTTCGCAATGGGAGTTTAAATTTTAACATTCTTTTGACCTGTTTCTAAATAGGATTATTTTGAGTTGTAAAATCTTGTGCAGTATTTATTGGTATTTTTAAGTGACTGTTTACATTTTTACGTTGTTTTACATATTTACTGGCTTTTAAAGGAAACTATTTTGAGTTCCCTTTAATTGTTTTCATTGTATTTAACTGTTTTTTGGCTTTTGACAACTTCTATATGTTATAATTGCTGATTTCTAAAAGTGACTATTCCAAATTCTTACATTGTTTTGCATAAAATAATTGTCAGTTAAAAGGTAACAGCCTGCTTGGGTGGGAGGCTTAAGATGCGGCCTCCACTGGTATTAATTAATTCCTGCCATTTCTGCACTGTGATTCCCAGCCTGTTTTTCTGAGAAACAGTGTTTTCCTCTTTGATACACAGTTGCTCCATGGGTCTGTTTCTCCCCCATTGCATCCTGAGAACTTCTGCTTTCCTTTTTCTTCTCACAATATCATGGACAGACCAGGGAGAGAACACTTTGACATCATCTCTTTCCAAATTTATTTTGCATACCATTGTTTTCTGTATTCCTTCCTGAAAGGCTTAAAATGTTACTATTTGACTGTTCTAAATTTTAGAGTCATATTTTATTTTGATCAGAATTTTCATCAAGGTGGTGTTGAGGCTTTTTGTTTTAAAACTAGCTTGTCGTAATATTGTCTCTAAACTCAGTATTTATTGTATGAGGCTGTTAGTATGTTGACTTATGTTTAATAATTAGGGAACAATTATTTAAAAAATAACAAATTATTTGATATCAAATTGACTCATAAGTAAGTTCTCATAAGCTAAAATTTTTAATTAAACATGTTTCCTATTGCTTAAGGATATACATCAATTTTGAGAGATAATTACTTCTACTCCAGGGTACAGTTTATCTCTGCTTTTGGATAGGCTTTATATAAGATAAATAATTTACCACTATGTCCTCTTTAGAGCAAACAAACAAGTTTGTCAAGGTTCACATTTTTGTCCAGCCTATGTAAGAACATCTCTAAACATTTAAATTAAATTGATCATTTAAAACCTGTTTCAAGGATTACAAGGTCATCTCAAAGTTTATAATGGTATATTTGTGATAACTATTCATCAATATATATACATATATAAATGAATATTAATTGTTTAGTAAATTCTCATAAATTTGTTTGTAAATGTTATTATGTCTCAGGTATCAATAAAGAAAATAAACAGGTTGAAAGGTTGGGAAAGGATGTAAAATAAAGATACTGTAATTAATAAAACTTATATAGAGAAATTAAAATAGCTAAATATTACCAGAATAGTGTGGATAATGAAAATGTTTAATCAAGTCTATTAAAGGTCAAAACAGGTATATAGACAAACAGGGTTGTTGTTATCATTACTGTTGAAGCCAAGATCTTATTCTGGGAGGTTAAATCTCTTACAGTCAGGGTTTATTTATAATTTGGGGGTTTTATTCAAGTTTTAACTACATAATACACAGTAATCAAAGGTACCAGACTGGTGCAACTGACCTTGAATATGTAATATTTTGAGGCCTATACTAATCTGATCAGAGATATTTAAAAGAGACATTTTTTTTTTGTCTTTTGTCCTCCAAGGTCAACTGAGTTCCAGGGGACTATGGCACTTCTTTCTTGAAATGCCCTGTACCTCTGATGAGTCACCTGTCCCCCTGTTCAGGGATGTCGTGGAGACTCTACTAGAATAACTCAACCAGTGTCCAGTCTGTAAAGAGAAGGATCAGTGCTTCTGAGTGAGCCAGAGACTCCTCTCAAATTCATGTGACCCCTGAGGAATGAATCCTTAAATGACCTTAAGGGTAAAAATAAATTGGTTTATTTGGGCCAATTGAATGGACTTAAATACCAACAGGAAAGTACAATCAAAGATTACAGTGATTGGTATATTTAAGAGTCCAGAGGACTGAATTTCCCAGACATTAGGATTAAATTCATATCAGATGTTATTTAGACAATTTCTCAGTAATGATTTTGTTATTAATAAGAAAACGCTGCTCAAGTAAAAGACTTCAAATCTAGGCGTAATAAACTCTACAATTCCTACCTGTAGCCAAAAGGAAAAAAAAAATCACTATTGTTCTTACCTAAAACTTAAATACTATCTAAATTTCTTCTCTCTCCCTCTCTAGAGTTCATTTGGGAGGGACTCACACTGTTATTCTAGTCATTCCAACAACTATCAAAGTGCCTGAAAATCAAATCCTGGGTCCAGACATGACAACAAAAAGAAAAATGAGGAGAAACCCCACAGATGGATGCTTTTGGAAGCCCTCAGAAAGAAACTCTGATTTGAACATTTAAAACTCATCTGGATCTGACTTGTCCTGGTTCTCTGCCTACAATTTGTGCCTAAATGCTCTTTCCTTCCCCTCAGCCCATTATTAGCCATCCTCATAATGACGATTATTCTATGACATTTAAATTTTTTTTCAAGAGAGAATCCATGAGATGAACTGAGAGCTAGTTAACCAGATACTCTTGAACGAATTCCTACCAGTCTCCTACACCACCTGCTCATCTGACTCTACACTTCAGACCAATGTTCCAGTCTTTTGAGACCACCCCTCTTTGCTGATGTCCTTGTCCAGCAGAAAGTAGCTAAAGAAAGACCACTATCGCCTCTTATTATCAACAAAAGCCTGGAATGTTAGTTTCCTGGCAGACTTCTAAAATGGCAATATTATACAATGGTGGGTCTGGGTTTAGCTCTGGCAAGTCCCTCTGCTTAATAGGAAACCAATCAATCCCAAGCTAAACTGCTGCAGCCCAGGAGGCAGCCCTTCGGTTTGATCCCCAATAAACCTCTATTCTCCACAGAGCTGTCTTGATCAGTGGTCTTCACTGACTACCACTCCTTTTCATTTAGTACCTATGCAATATATTTTGAAATCAAGACATTTGATTTCTCTATCTTTGTTCAGTCTCAAGATTAATTTGACTATTTTAGGGTCTTCGATAGTTTCATATGTTTTATGATTTTTACTGTGAAAATATCATTGCATCTTGGACATAGACTGCCTCAAATCTAAAGATGAATTTTGATTCATAACAATATTTTCTTTTAATCCATGAACACATCTCCATTTGTTTGTGCTTCATGCAATTCCCTTTATTAATATGGATAAACAATTTTCCTCCTAATTAAATTTATTTCTGTGTTGTATTTATTTGGGTTCTGTAAGAAATGAAATTATTTTTTAAATTTATTTTTCAGATTTGTTGTTAGTGCACAGTAAAACATGATTTTATATATCAATGTTTACTATGCAACTTTATATTATTATTTCTAAAACATTTTATGGTTGTCTTAGTTTATTTAAAATATATATTTAAATATTGATGCAAATGTTAGAGATTATGTACTGATTCATATGACCTTCATTTGTTTTTCTTTTCTATTGGCTTATGTTAGGATTTCTAGTTCTATGTCAAGGAGAAGCAGTGAGAGACAACATCCTTTCCATTTCCATGATATCAGACAAGATTCCGGCTTACCATCAGTGGGTAGGCTGCTAGAGCTCCTCAGTATCATAATGTGTAGATAGTAATAGTAACCCAGTTAAAGTTAAAGCGATCCATTGCACAACCTTGCCTAGGTCAAAGACTCCAGATTTCAAATTCTATTTCTGCAGAGCATTTCCTGATCTCCACAAGTTCACAGCTACTCTTGTTTTTCTTTCTATTTCATTGAAGTATCCAGGTTTTATATAAAATAATACATGTAAAATTGTTTCCCTAAGAGGTAGGTGAACAGTAGGCACCAGGTAAATGTTAGCTAATCTGAATCTGAAATTGAATTTTCCCAGAAAGAAAAAAGATATATAAAATCATTTAGTCTGTGGCTTTTATAACTAACTAAATCAAAGTATATTTATTTCATGAAAGTTTCCTGAGACATGTTATGTTAGGTTTTACAATATCTTTATTTTACTAGCAATTTCTTACAATATAAATACCAATGTACTAAATTGCCCACTTTAAATGTAGGGAAAATATTCCTACTTATTAAATAATACAAAGAAACAGACTAGGATTCAGTATTGATTCACTCACAAAGAAAATGTTGTAACCTTCTACACTCAATTTTATATTCACTGGTAAGAAACTCAAGGAAGATATTTATAGATGTTTGCATGTGTTTTGAATTATATTAACTGTCATTCTGACAGGTGGATAATATCACTGATGCAGTGTTTATATGTTTCTTTTATTTATTATTTATTTTTGTTTTTATGAATTCATACATGAGTACTATATTTGCCTTAGTCATACCTGTAATTATTTGGAAGAAAAGGATTTCATTCTTTCTGTATTTTCTTTGTTCTGAAAATGTACCTTCTAGTCATGTTTAATGTGTCTGATTGTATAGACCTTTGTCAAGTAATCAATTTTTTGAGTGGATTATATATAATCATATTATCTAATATATTTGAATGTCTGTGTTTATCTTGGTTAGAGACATAATTTCCTTCCTATATTTTAAGAACTGACCATCCTTCTCCCTTTGTCATATTCCTAACTGGAATGTTAGTAAAATAGTCATAGTCAAAAGTTACACTTGTAGTGCTTCTACAAAGTCAGTCTGCCTTTTAAGGAAATTTCTTCACAGAGCTAAATTTATCCATCAGGTTGTGATATTACCAGGGTTAGAGATGGCATGTTCTTTGCACTAAGTCTAACTAACCACTTACAACTATATATGACACTGAGCACGATCTTAGGGAGAAGTCACAGTTGGATGAATGGGCCTTCCTTTCCTTTTAACTATGCAGTGAACAGTCTGGTCACAAAGAATTTCTAAGAACAATTTCACAGAAATGTATGGACAACTGCTCACAAGCTGTTTCCAAGAATCGGTTGCTGGTGAAGGGCAGGGCAATATTTGAATACATACCCTGGAGAACCTCAGCAGCCCAAATGCAAAGGAACTCTCAGAAGGTATTTGTCTGGTCTGAAACTGAATGGAGAGAAATCAAGAATATTAAGGCTAGCTGGGTATGATGGCCCGCATACTTAAAACCAGCACTTGGGAGACAGAGGCTGATGGATCGCAGTGAAATTGAGGACAGACTGATCTACATAGTAAGTTTCTGAAAAGAAAAAAAGAAATATCAAGGCTTATATCCTGCCAAGGGATTCATTCTCCTACTAAAGCTATGGGAACTTCTGAGAGTCAGGAGTCCAGGAACTGAGTCAGGTGAAGGAGAGGGAATTTATTCATGCTGATGGACTGACACCCAGATAAATCAGTACAGGCTCCAGCCCAGAGCTCAAGTTTGTAGGGTAATTTATAGTTGGCTCATATGCAGACAGCAAGTAAGCAGGGGCTTTCAGAAGCATACGTGGCAGTCAAACAATCAGTTTCACATAAGCATGTGGTTACAAAAGATTACAAGAATGCAACAGTTTTGGGAACAAAGATTTAAACCTGCAACAAACCAGGAGGAGCAAGTCAGATTCCTATTTACTGTGCTCATTCTTTTCTTGTCTCTGGGCCTTCCACATTCAAAGTTCTTCCCAACCATCTCACTATGAGTAAACTTCATTGCCATCACAGTACTGGTGATATTCATAAGAGCAATCCTAAGCTTTGGAGGGACAGGACATGTGATGTGTAGTTTCCACTATACCTCTGCAATTCTCACAGCAGTCAATTGAGAACCTTCCATTAGTTTCTGCTGTTTCACACACATTTCAGATTTCTTGATTATAAAATTAAGTAGCTGAGGCTTTCGGGAAAAATATGACCTGCTTGACCATACGCAAGATAGCAAGCAAAGGTTCTAGCTCTTTGAAAACTATCCCATACTGAAAGAAGCAGCCTGCCATTCTAATAAAGTTTACAATGTCTATTGTTAAGGAGTAGTTCTTACTATGTGGAAGAAATTATACATACCAATTCCAGCCAGGAAATAGCCTGAAAAAATAGCTCCATAATTGACTGTTGAGAAAATGAGAACATGATTTAAAACATTGTGATGGAAAGTTTAGTACAGAAGACCAGACTGTGGGTTGAGCTGTTCGTAGGGCAGCCCATGAATTCTTCTAAGATAATTCAAATGAAAACACAGATATTAAATGTGTTAACACAGTTACAGTGAGATACGAATTCCTGAAAAATTAGATTACGCCCTGCTCGTGTCCATAAAAAGCATATTATCTTTCACGGTGCTAAATTATTCACTGCAGAGAAATTATCTTCGCAAATTAAACTAGCACTTCCTGTTTGAACCTGAAGACAGACTGTGTTCTCATTTTCTCTTTGCGCAATAGAAATGGTGGCTCTATTTTATGAGTGTACATTAATTCTATTAAATTATGGAATCCAGCCAGGCATGGTGGTACAATTCATTAATCTCAGCACCTGGGAGGCAGAGGCAGGTGAATTTCTGTGAGATCAAGGCCAGCATGGTCTTTATAGAGAGTTCCAGGCCAGCTGAGGCTATAAGGGGACCTTGCCTCAAAAGGGAAAAAAATCATGGAATTCATTATGGTATTCTCATACACATATATTTTATTTTTATCATAACTTCCAACCTGCTGACTTTTCTTGTTCCATTCTCATCTCCCATGGATATCCTTCTTGTTTCCAAAGAGTCCCATTCCATTTTAATATCATATCTTCAATATTTATATTCTGCACATAGAAGAAAATATAGAATATTTATCTTTCTCAGTCTGGTTTATCTTGTTTGTCTTTATGATTTCATTTTCCCCAAGTGAAATAAATTTGTTTTTCCCCTAATGTTTGAATACAATTCCATTGTGTATTCAGACCACATTTATTTCATATCCATTCACCCACTGATGGGCACCTAGACTGGTTCTAGAGTTTTACTAGTGTGAATAGACACAATAAAATGCCTTACAGTTACTTCTGTACATACCATCATATGGTAGTTGTATTTGGGGTTCTCTGAAGATCTTACATACTGATATCCATGCTGGCCAGTGATGTCTACATTTGTGGCAGAAGTGTTTCTTTTTATCTACATTAGTTGATCTCTATATGTAGAAGACTATACAATAATAATCCTATGCCTCATCCTGTACAAAATAAACTCAAATGTATGAAAATTGAAAAATTCAATAAAAAGTTTTAATTGTCAAAAATTTTAAATGGACTAAAGACCTTAAGACACAAAAAATTGAAACAAAATATTTCACACACACACACACACACACACACACACACACACACACGATCTAAGGTGAGATGAATGCTTCCCAAGGAGCTTTGTGACAAAGAAATCACACTATTGCCTGTAGTATCACAAAGTAAAATACTTAAAGTGAAAGAGTTTACAAAGTTCTGAATTGGGAAATTCAGTAACTTCCACAGCTTGTCATTGGACTACTCATTGACATCCAACTACAAACTGTTAAAACAAGATTATTTCTTTGTTTGTGCAAGACAAGTAACTCTTTCCTGATGCTTTTCTTTACTCCTCAGCAACTTCAGACATCTCTGATAAATAGTTTTCTTCATTTAGGACACTTCTTCAGTGAAGATTTATTTTAGTGAGAACTACTGTGCTCAGTCTGATTGTATAGTTGGACAGCAGAGAACTCTAGGACAATCTTTTGTTTATATAAACAAGCAAATACAAATAATAGATTTCAGAGCATAGCACATTCTGAACACTGGCTCTTCTGCACCATGAACAAGATAAGAAGAGAGGCTCTTTTCCTAAGACTTCAGGCTTAAGTCTGGCTATATTACATGTCATCAAAATGTGCTTGGCTAAATAAATCTCTACTTTGGGTTGTTTCTCTGTAAATATTATATATTAATTATGTCAAGGTTTACATGAGGAGTAAATTAAATGCAAATCACAATGATTGGCACACAATAACCCCTGAACTCATTGGTTATTATTACTTGCATTAGCATCTGAATTCATATTACTTGTGCTTCAAAACTCTATCAACTGATTAATAATTACCAAAAGAGTCTAGCTTGCTTCAACAAGTATCTCTTAGAGTTTGGTCTTTTTATGTCTGAAAATATTCATGGAGAACTGGCAATGTTCATCATCCTCTAAGATTTCCTTTTAAATAATGAAAATGTGGTAGATGAGTCGAGATGAATGGCTCTTACCTCCCATCATCCTAGCCAACTGACTGACACCTGTCTACCTCCTGAACTTACAGGAAGAGCAATTACTATTTTCATTTACTATGCATTTGCCAACTTCTCTTTCCCCTTAAGTGTTTCATTGCACAGGGTTCATTTGTACTCCCAATCCCTGCATATTTACAGCATCCAGCACTGCTAATAGCCCACATCAGAGTGGTACAAAAGGGACAATCATTGACCGTAAAGTGACACATTATTATCATCCCAATTCCAGAGTTTACATTAGGGTTCATTTCTGGTGTTATTCATTGTATGTGCTGGAAGGACTCTGTAAATGCATATATCTAAATTATATCTATGCCATCATGTTAATTAGATTCCCAGTTTGCCTTATGATCTCTATGTCATGCCTGATCAGCTCTCACTTCTCCTAAACCCTGGCATTTGAAGAACCTCTCCTTCTCCATTAGGTTGTCCTTTTTACATGTGTTTGCTTAGGACTGGCTTCAGGCAGAGAGACCATGGACAGATGCCATCTTCCCAAGCTTGGCTGCCTAGGATCATGGTAGCTAAGCATGTTGACTGTTACACTCTGCAAGAAAGGAGTGGCAGGGAGAGTCAGACAAACCTCCCAACACCCTCAGTTGAACAAAGGGGAAGGCCTAAGGGTGTGTAAACTGAGGAAGCTGAAGGAAGACTCTCTTTTGTCTTCAGCTGTGACAAAGACATCACCCACCCTTGGATGAAGACTTTCCAGTGTGGCCTTAGGAGGGGTGCATCCTCACTCCTGTAAGTGAACCTTCACCCTTTACTCTGTAAGTAAGCCCAATAAATTCACTGGTTTCCCCGACTGTAGTTTGGCAAAATCATACATTGGTTTATTGTAAGGATCAAGGAAGAGTGGGCTGATGCTGTTAACCCCCCTGACACAAGAAATTTTCTTCCATAGCCTTTTCATACTGTCTTTTTTTCCAAACAGTGATGTATGCTTTGAGTTTGTTCCCTGCTTCCTGCTTGCTCTGTTGTTTTTACCTGAACTCCATAGAGTGGTCTGGATCAGCCTCACTTTGTCCTCTCATCTTTTGAAGAGCATTTTAGTTCCTTCCAAGTTTGGCCAACATCGAATAAACTTACTATAAAAATCGTTATCTAGGTTTTTATGTGGACATAGCTTCCAACACACTTGGATAAATACCAAGAAAATGGTTGCTGGCTTGCATTGTAAAAGTGTGTTTAGCCTTTTTAAGAAGCTTCGAATATATTCCTAAACAGCTGTGCCGTTTTGCACTGTCACTGAGTATGGATGAGAGCTCCTTTTGCTCCACATCCTTTCAGCATCTGAGAGTGTCAGAGTTTAAGATGTTGGCCATCCCAACAACTATATCATGCTTCCCCATCCTTGTTACAATTTGCATTTCCTTAAAGACAGACAACATTGACATTTTCATACACGGGTAGCCATTTGTAGTTTATGGTGGAAAATCCATTTGCAGTTTTAATCACAATTTAAGTTGGTTTCTTTCTCTTACTTTGGAGTTTTTAGGGTTTCTGGTGTGCTTTAGATGACAATCCTTTATTAGATTTTCTTTTATAGGTGTATCCTTCTGTCTCTCTTTTTATTCTCTTGATAGTCTTTTGTAGTATAGAAAATTTGAATTTAATAAAGTCTACAAAATCAATTACTTCTACCATAAAACGTGACTTCCCTGTTGTACCTACAAAACAATGTATTTCTTTATCCTTCTTCTCGGGGTATCCACATTTAATAACTTTTATTTTCTTTTTCATTCTGAAAAATAAATTAATAGCCACACTCAAGCTCATTTTGATTTCCTCCTGCTTTCTTCTGAAAGTTCTTTATTACAATAAAATCTATGATTCATTCTGAGCTAGTTGTTCTGAAGGACAGTTTTGGTCTGGCCTGCTTTTCCATAATATTCATGACTTGATGTCTGAATCTTCAATGTGAGCATTCTTGAAGATAAAACTATCAAACGCATCCTGCACTAAACAGGATCAAATATTAATCAAACTGAATCTCTCAACTCTTTACCAGGGAAGCTTTCTCATGCACAGATGGTGATTAAACCAGAAAGCTGCAACTGGTCAAAATGCAGAGACAAAGAAACTGTAGCATCCTTACCCTGAATAGGTCACCTACATAAAATCTCTGTGACACAAGGCTGGGGAACCATTGCAGAAAAAGAGGGCCTCACGATTTTAAGAGACAGAGACGGCTGATATCCACAGGGAAACTTTTTTATAGGCAGCTGGGAAGTTTTCATGTGAACCTACAGCAATGGTAACAGCATGCACAAGACCTTTACAAGCTCAAACCAAACAAAATACTAGCATAGATGTGAGGAAATTGCTAAGAAACCCCAGTATTAGCTGAGGAGCTAGTGGCAACTGACCACTGCTAGGAGACAGAAAATCAGTTTCTTCTAAGTGTGTGATGCTAAATAGGTTAGCTAGGCTCCAGTGGATGGACCCACGTCAAAGGGTGTTTGGAGATATTAATTTGTCTCAGTATGCCTTCATATATATGCCATTCCTTGAAATCTGGTGGCAGGGATCTTTAAGAGAGATGCAGAGAGGGGAGGGGTCTAAACATGACAGAAAATCTAGCATTGAAGGGAAGCCACAGTGAAGACACACAACATCCACTTGAAGAGCAGGGAGAAACAAAGGCACACAAGCTGCCAGCTTGCTGCTGCCGCCTCTTCAGTTAGCATCCTTCACACTGGTACAGTTCAGGGCCCACCCCATGAAAAAGGACGGCCCTCTTATAGGCTAAGTCTTCCCACCTCAGTTACTCTGTTAAGATAATACCACACAGACGTGCTCACAGGTCAACCTGATCTAGGAAATTTCCTCAGCTGAAGCTCTGCTCCCAAGTGATTCTTAGTTGGTTCAAGTTCATAGTCAACACCAACCGGCTCAAACTGTAATATGCATTTCTGTCTGATTGCATTAGTTGGTACTTCGAATAAGACGCTGGAAAAGGAGG
Source organism: Eospalax fontanierii (assembly GCA_035773235.1). Classification (NCBI taxonomy): domain Eukaryota; kingdom Metazoa; phylum Chordata; class Mammalia; order Rodentia; family Spalacidae; genus Eospalax; species Eospalax fontanierii. The sequence continues at coordinate 22,587,032 of CM069552.1, forward strand.
AAGGGCAGTAGTCAACCTCAATGTGTTCCTGTTTTTAGTGAAAAAACATAATCATATTTTAACTTTGCATGATGAGTCAATAGACTGTAGTTATTCTTGCTCACAATTATATTTCAAATTGATTATATTGGTTGTATTTTCAAAGATCAAATTTTAGCCATAAATTATTATGTTTATTGTTAATTGTGACATATTTACAAAGGTACAATTGCACTTTGTTACAGTCTGACTCTTAATAAAATTAAAATTTATCCCAGTAGTGGAAAGGTCACATACTACTTCATAATATATTAGTTTTAAAGAACTAATCATTTTTTAAATATTTGCACTTGAAATTTCCAACATTAACTTCAACAAGTATTAGAATACATGTAACTTAATGTTTCTTTTCTTGTTTTATTTTGTATTTATACTAATGCAAAGCAATATTAGATTAAAATGTAAAATATATGTAATGTAAAATACAAAAATACATGACTTTGAGTCACTGTGCACCCCTCCACCTCCATATCTGGTTGAAAATTAACCATGTTGTTTTAGTACCATAAATCTTAGAAGGAGTTCTACATGTTTAAGCAACAGAGAAACAATAACAGTTATATACAAATACTCTCTTTGAAAGAAGGATGCAGAGAGACAAGGACAGAGGGACTGACAGACAGAGACAAAGACTGACAAAGACAGAGAGAAATAGAAGAAAGGGAGAATAATGATTTTGTTTTTAATTTTTTAGGCAGCAAAAATAATCTAAAATTTTGTAAATTATTATTGTGTTCCACATATGAGATTTGGCATTTCATCTCATTTTATTTTGTGTAGGTCACCATTTTATATATGACTGTATTCCTAATTTCTTCATGGCTATCATATTTTGTCTAAAAGAATTCATTAGCTTCATTCTTTATGCTATAATACAAAATTGGAAAAAAGTATTAGAAGATATTTTCATTTTTATAAATGCAATTAATGATGCATATAACAACTTGACTATATTATTGGAAGTTAATACAAATATTCTATGCTAATATTTCTACATTATAATTAAAGATATAACATTACAGACCTAGAAATATACTTCCTATTTGAATTTGTTATATTATAGAAATAAATAAAGTTTACATAAATTTCAAAATATCAGCATAACCTCTAATCTTTCATTTGGGAGAAAAAGATGTTATAAAAATTAATGTCTATGTCATTTCTTATATCTTTATGTATTTCATACCATATATTTTGATCATATTTAGATCCTATCCCCCCTTAGTATACACTGCCCAATTTTGTGTACTCCAATATATATATATGTATATATATATATATATATTTATTTATAATATTTATTTATAAATATATATGTATTAAGGCCCTTAGAGTCAAATCTCTTTTTGAGTCTCTTGTGTGAATGTGTGTTGCTTGCATGTACGTAAGTGCATTCATGTATACCATATTCCCAGAGGCCAGAGGGGTCACTGGATACCCTATAACTGGATTTATGAACTTTTGTTAGATGCCATATGGCTACCAGGAACCAAAGCCAGGTCTTCTGTGAGAGCAACTAGTGCTCTTAAACAGAGCCACCTCTCCAGTCCCCAAGGCTCACAAATGACTTATTCTCTCCTTCCAGCATCCATCAGTTTCCAATAATTCCTCAGGTACGGTTGGGGTTTCTCACACACTTCGCCATGTCTATGCTGGATTTGGCTGGCTAGGGTTTATGTGGTATTTGTATGTGCTGTCACATTTGCTGTGAATTCATTGGAGTAGCCTCCCACCTGTCAGGAAAACTCTTATCTCCTGGTGGCCATTCACCACCTCTGGCTCTTACACTTTTTCTACCGCCTCTTTTTCAATGAATCCCTGGACTTTGGAGGTAGAAGTTCGGTATAGCTATCCAGTTCAGGGATTATCACTCTGTAGTATCTTTAGTCTCTGCATGTTAGCCAGTTATGGTTTTCTGTGCTAATCACAATCGGCCGGCAGCTTAAGGAAGCTTCTCTGGTGAGAGATGAGAGATCCATTAATACACAGTTATAACAAGTCATTAGCAATCACTTTAGTAATTTATCTATTTAGCAGAAATATAGTAGAAGGCTCTCCTCTGTGTCCTATACCCCATCTAGCCATTTTCTCTATCTATTTTAAGCTTTCTTAGTCTTGAAGAATGACAGTTATTTTTGGTTTGTGGCTATGTCTGAAAAACATAAGAAAGTAGTTCACAATGGTGAAATTATTGAAGCTATCACTTGCTTTGAAAGTTTCCTTGTTTTCATTACACTGTGCCAGATAGTATGACCTTGAGCATTACCTGAATTTGATTGTCACCCACTAGAAGACCACCTCTTCTGGGTGACTGGGTTTACTATGTAATTTTTCTTTTCAAATATGCCATTACTGCAGTCTCCTTCCGAAACCCTAAGCATGCTGTTATTAACTTGCTTTTAAGTTTCTCAATAAAGAAACATTTAGAATATACATAAAAACATGGGATTTTTATTAAACAGCCCTAGAGGAAGAAAAGAGATATTTTAACAGTCACATCAGCAGCGTGCTTCTCGGGTTCTATTCAATTAGCATGGGTTTGTCAGCCTCCCTAAGTACCAGAACTACATTCAACTGTGTTTATTAAAATGTTTATCCTTTTATACATTTTTTTTCAGTATAAAGCTCCAGTAAGTGTTTATCTTGGATTTTTTCCAAGAGAAGTAAAATTCTCTGTCTTTCTTTCACTATGTATGCTTCTCTCTCTCTCTGTCTGTCTTTGTCTCTGTTTAACCTCCATCTCTCTCTCTCTGGCTCTTCTATTTCTCTATCTCCCTCTCTCCGTCTCTTTCTCTGTTTCTTCTTCACTCTGTCTCTTTATCTCTGTCTCTCTTTCTCTCTCTCTTTCTTTCTCTCCCTTCCATCACACACACAAACACACACACACACACACACACACACACACACACACACACATACAAACATGATTTCTAAGACTAGATTACCTTCAGAGAATCAGAAAGATATAGACACGGAAGATGCACAGAAACAAAAATTACATGAAGTGCAATAATATAAATGTTGAGGTATGTGATGGTTAATCTTCATTGTCACTTTTACTTCATTTAGAATCATAGAGACACACCCCAGCGTATGTCTGTGAAAGTAATTCCATGGAAGTTTAACTGTGAAGGCAAGTCCAACCCTAAATGTAGGCAATACCATCCCATGGACTGGAATATTGGACTGAGTAAAAAGGGAACAACAGACATCCAGCTGAGCACCAGTATCTGTTACTCCCCTGTTCCATCAAGATGTGATATGTGGTGTCACAGCTGAGCTTCTCTAACTGCCATGCGTTTATTTGCCATGGTGGACTGCATCCTCAATCCACAAGATAAAACTGACCATTCCTTCTTCAAGTTGTTCCTCCTCCAATATTTGGCAACATCAAAGAGAAAGATAAACTGTCCTAGTTTGCTTTCATACACTATGATAAAACACTCTGGCCAAAACATAACTTAGGGCAGAAAGAGTTTATTTGATCTTGCACTTCCAAGTAACAGTCCGTCTTTGAGTGAAGTTAGGCAAGAACACAAGACAGGAAACAGGAGGCAGGACTGAAGCTGAGACCATGGAGAAATGCTTCTCATTGGATTGTTTTCAGCCTGCTTTATTATACAACCCAGGACCATCTGCCCAAGTGTGGTTCCACCCACATTGGGATAGGCCATGCCACATCACTCAGTAATCAAAAAATTTCCTCAGATACATGCCCTCAGGCCAGTTTGATATAGGAAATTCCCCAACTGAGATTCCATCTTCCCATGTGTCAGGTTGACAATAGAAATCAACCCTGATATGCCATACTTAGTGAACCTTGACACACAGGCATATCACTCCAGACAATAGGCTTTCCTTTCCTTGTCTCTCCTGAAGATCTCACATTATTATCACAGAAGAAAACATAGGACAGCTTTAAAAGTACCAGAGCCTTTAAAAATTTGACTTAAAAATTCAATATCTCATTAAAATAATCCACTCTCTCAACTGTGGGCTCCTGTGCAATCAAAAATAAATTACATAATTTATTTCTAATGGGAGTCACTAGGTACATTTCAGCAAAACCAAAGTCAATCACTGAAGCTCAAAATTCCACCACCTCTAGGATTCATTCAGTATCATCTGCTCTCCAAAAAGGCTTGGGAGTTTCCATTTCTTGAGCTATGCCATCCAGGGCACACACAACTTGTCTCACAGGCTCAATGCAACCCAGCTCTACATCTGTTGGTTATCCCAAGGTGCTGCCATCTCCAGTATTCTGGGTTCTTCAGTGCAACTAAAGATGCACCTTCATCAAGGCCTCTCTTGACTCCTTACAGTGATGATCATAACCACAGCTGTTCTTCATGGTTCCAAAACCAGCGCCATGTGGGAGACTCTTATACATTACCAAGTTGGGCCGTGTGCCTGATGCACAGTCTGTGGCCCTTTTAGACCACAGCTTCAATATGCTGACCCTGAGAAAATAATTTCTAGAAGATTTCACCTCTTGTCAATGACAGATAATTTGTCAGTGTTAGCTCACCAGCACCGACTGTCCCCAAAAAGTACAAAGGGTTCGTCTTTCATATAGTCTTAATCCAGAATGTATCACACTAACTTCTGTAACAGTTTTTGCTTCTTTTTGAATCTTCATAAGCCAGGGCTCCCCTATCTTAGCTCAACAATCTTAGCTTCCAAGCTCATTTAACAACTAATAAGCATACAATGAGTTTTTCAAATGCATCCACAATCTTCCTGTAAAACACTATGCTCAGATCCTTTACAGCAATATTCTACTATCTGGTATCAATTTTACTCTCAGTTTGATTTCTATTGCAGATCATTCAACAATCAGGAATGGCCACAGACATGTTCATAGACAAACCTAATGGAGTAAATTCCTCAATTAAGGTTCCTACCCCCTGCATGTGTCAAGATGATAACCAAAGCCAACCATGACAATAACTAATATGAAAGCTTATATTTGGGAAGGGGTTCTTGCCATAATTAACCCGACTATGCAGTCATAGGCCTTCTGAACAGGAAGGGTTTCAAGGTGTTAACAGAACTGAAAGGTTCTTTCTGATCAGAATTCAGAAGGGCAGTATGCTAACAGAAAGGCAAAAAGTACAGTAAGGTATTCCTGAGGTATGCGATGAGCTATGCAAGTGGGAGTCACAGTGGCAGGAGCAGAAGGCAGAGAGCTCACATCTTGAGCTACGGACTTGAAGTAGAGAGTCAACCAGAAGCGTCACTTCTCAGGGCCCATCCCGGTGACACACTTCCTCAAACAAGTCATGCTTTCTTAAGACTCAGTACCTTTCCCAAACAGCATTGCCAACTGAGGGTCTACTGTTCAAATACATGATTCTATGGTATATATTTTTTTTATTTCTACCACCAAAAACGGGCTGTATATGAGCGTGAAAAGCTGAAGTATGAGATACTATAGAGAAGGCAAGATGGTGGAGATGTAGAAGTATGTAATTTAGACTATGACAAGCCACAGGCACAGAGTATAGCTGGCCCAAGACAGAGGTCACATGAACTATAGGAGACTGGACTCAAAGGCATGGCAACCCAAGGCTACTGCAGTCAGTATTAGGTGACCAAGAACCCCAAATATGGTACATGAAGCTGTAAAATTTGGTGTTTTTGTTCCAATCTCTTTTTTGAGACAGGGTCTCTGTATAGCCACAGCTGGCCTGGAACTTGCTATATAGACTGGGCTGGCTAGCCTTGATCTCACAGAGATCATGTGCTATCACGACGCAGAAGGTTACATTCTTAATTTCAGCTGACTTCCTCTTCTGGCAATTATCAGTTGCCAACAGTTCCTCCATAAGGATTGCGGTTTTTAGACCACTTTGTCCTGCCGTGTTGGCATTCTGTCCAGCTTGAACTTGAGTAGGTCTTGTATAACTGCCCTCTTGTGTCTGGAAAACACTGTTTTGTTGTAGTTATTAGTTATATGCTACCCATGCCTCTAACAATCTTTTCACTCCTCCTTCTCTCCTGAGCCTTTAAGAGACAGGGGTGTAATATAAATACAGATGCCCCATTTAGGAGTGAGCACTCCATAATTTCTTGTTCGCTGGCATTGACTAGTTGTGCTTCTTTGTATTCATCACTATCTTCTGGCAGTTTCTCTGATGAGAGCTGAGAGGTGCACTGATCTGGTGGTATAATAATAGGACATTAGGAGTCAGTTTAATACTAAGACTGTGCAGGAGAGCAGCAAGCTGTAGGTTCTAATCTATGGCTTATGGTTTGTCCAAACACGAGTTCTTTGCCTGAAAAACGGTGTCAGTTTTGTTCCATGCTGTGAGGCAGACCATAAATCCAATCAGAAAATGGGTGGCTGCTCACACAAGATCTGTGCTTCTTTCTATTCCACCACTGGTTATGTCACACCAGGCTAGTAATAGCTTCCAAGTTTAATAGTTGGATAAAGAAGAGGATGACTTTTCTTTCCCAGTACTGTCCTTTCCAACACCAGTGACAAAAGCTAGCCAGTAGCAGTGTGGAATGAGGCTATGAAGTCTATACCAGCTTGCTTTCTTCATGTTCTATGACTCAAGTACATAGTGTCTTCAGCAATAGGGTCTTACAGTCCAGTTCTGGAGGGTAACCAAGAGCAATATGAATAGCCACCATTATTTGAGAGTCTATCAATGCAATCTGTCTGATAACTTCAAAAGAGGGAGAAATTGCCAGCATTGGGCTCTTTATTTTCTACTCTGTGGTGGAAAGAATTAATGTCCTCTTGTTAGAGGATAACTTCTTTGAAAGGATTTTTATTTGTATACATATTTATTTTGTTTCTTTCTTCTAATGAATTATTTTTTTATGTGAATGAGTGTTATGCCCGTATGTGTGTAAGTGCACCCATTTTCTGCAATACTCATGGAAGAGAGAATAGGCTTCAGATCTCCCACTGTTGGGGGTCCCAGCACTCAGGGCCAGCCTGAGGGGAACCCAAGGGTCTCTGCTGTTGGGGAGCCATACTGGTTGATTGTGGAGCCAGTTTCTGCCCAGCACTTGGAGGGAACCTGATCCACCTGGGAACAAACTATGATTGGCTGTGGTTGGGACCCCACACCATAAGGCTATTGGCTAACAAGACCTATAAGATTCCACCCCATAAAGATATTGGTTAACAAGACCTATAAGATTCTCTGTTCTTTCTTGAATAAATGAGTTTTCAGCAGACCACCACTGCTGGCTTTCCACTCAACTCCTGGAGTCTGTGTGTTGACTCTGTGCCTACTCACCCACTCCCATATGGCAGAGACCCTTTGGTCCTCCTCAGGCTAGTCCTGAGTGATGAGACCCCCAACTCCCCAGGAACTATAGTTATGAGAGCTGGGATTTGAACCTCAGTATTCTGCATAAACCACTGAGCCATGACTCCAGCCCCATTCATACACATATATTTTAGGAAGTGTCTACAGTTGTAGATTTCCATATCATTTTTGTTCAAAAGGCCTTTAGTAGTAGTCATCCTTCATTATGCTTCCCAAGACAGTTTTACATTTAAAAAAAATCTTAATGTTAATAACTTCAATGATTGCAGTGGACAAATCTGTGAGAATGCCCTAATTTCTGATTTTGATGGTAGGTAATTTAACATCAATGATATAGAAACATTACTAGGCTTAAAGAAAATGTGGTTAAAAGTTAAGTAAAAGTTAAGATTTAATATATGTCACAAAATGTGAGACTTTACATACAGTACCACATTGAATCCTGAAAATCTTTTATATTGAAGAATACTAAGATCTAAGTTTATGTGCCAAAGGTGATATCTACAGCAAGACATGTTAATACACAAAACCACCGTACACATGACCACCACCTTACCGAATGCTGAGTTTGGGATGGCTGTGTTCAGTTGACAATGATGTTCAACAATATGCACTATATAGTATTACCAAAATTAAGAATGATATATTTTAGTATTTAGAACACTTAGTTAAGGGAAGAGCAAATACAGTTGAAATAGTGGCCCTGCATTATAAGCTGGCAAATGCCAGTATTTGGGGGAAAGGCTGACATCACAGAATATAATACTTTGGCAGACATTCACAAGAGATTAAGGTAACTCAGAGATTGTAGAGTATCAATGACAGATGTATAAAAATTTTCAGAGAAGAGAGACTGACCAACCTCAGTGCCTATGGCATAGCGGTCAATCATAAGATAATGTACATTCTTATGAGATAGAAGACAGTTTCCAATCTTTGCCAAGATTAGGTCCTGCAAAAGAAATGTTAAAGGACCATAAAGCTGTATGGGGACTAGGTTTGTAGGGAAGACTATGGAGTTTACTTGAACTAAGAATGCCTGACAGATGCTCTGGCACATAGTGCAACAAATTCCTTACATATTATGCTTTCGGGTTTTCTCTTTTGCCTAGAATATAGGAGAGATATTTGATATGGGCCTATTGCCAGAAATATCCTGAACTTTGGCCTCTGAATGTTTAGCAGTGTGGAATAATTGTAATGAATGGCATTTTGAAGATTTTTTTTCCATTTAAGCCACAGAATATGCAAGAAAGGTATTTAAGTATACCAAAAGCACTTCATTTGGTAAAGCACAAATGCCACAGTCTTTTCAAATAGGCACTTTTCCTAAAAACTGAGCACTTCACACATTTTACATTTCATTGCTAACTTTCACAGCAGGCCTCCCAAAACCTAACTTGCTACTGAAGTGTGTTTCCAAGCAATTTAATTTGGAAATTGAGAACTATCTTGACCTTTTCATGGGTTTTAACTCCGTGGCCTAAAAGACTTCAGAGACAACACTCGACAGGTGATCAAATAGTCTAGAATAATAGTATTTCTATTTTTACATAGCGTTACGTATAGTTAAAATACAGATTAGTTCCATCATTTATCCTTTACACAGCTTTCTAGCGAAGGAGATTTCACATTTGAATCTGTGTGGCATTTACCGTTTTGTGTGTTCCATTAACTATCATTATGTGATCTTTTATATCCCACACTATCTGACTCTAAAACAGAACATTCTAATTGCCTCTGGCTCAAGTCTCTGAATCAAGACTCAAAAAACCTTAGAAACATAGCATTTTAATATCATCTGTGCTCCAAGGAACCTTAGCTTTTCTCAGAACTTTTACGTGTTTATTTTAGTTCAAACATTAAAATTCTGAAGTAGAAAAAGTATCAATGAGTATTTTTTTCATTTTATTTATTCAAGTTTTCTACAGCTTGTTTTCTCAGGAAGAAAGTCCTATTTCATAAGTGGTTAAAATTTATGACTCTGAATCGTTAGCCTCATCTCACAGCTGAGGGAAACCAAGTCCTAAAAATGTGAGTTGACATTATCAATCATCAGTAAAGTATGTTAATTAAAATCCTTTAGGATGCCAGCTACAGAATCTAACTTCAACACACTCAGGAGAATAAAAGACAGTAGAGTGACTCACTCAATCACTTAGTCACAGTCAGTCCTCAAGTAGGACATATTAGAGTAGCTGAAGGGACAGTCACAGTCTGACCTTCTCTCTAGAACATGGCAACAAGAGAAGTCTGTTTACCAAGCTTCAGTTGAAGCAATCTTCCCCATGCTCAAGTTTCAAATCTCTGCAAGAGAAATCTGATTGACTCAAGGCCATGTGGAGCCATGACATCAGAAGAAATGCTTTGAATCCCGTCCTTCTCTGTGGCACACACATGACAGTGTTCATGTTTCCCAGTGTCCTATTTACATTGATCTGATAACATTAGCATCACTTGGGAGTTCTAAAATAATGCTAATACTCTGGCCTTTCTCTAAGACACTGGTTTATTTACATTGAGTAGAACTGTAACTATTTGTTTTCAGGGTGAAGAAAAAGCAAAATGAAGGAAGACAGCACTCCCTGAGTGACAAAACCTGAGAGATCATCCATCCCAGATGCTCCTTCCTTTGATTGTGAATGAGAATAACTGAAGAAATCAGTTCTACCCTCCATATTTCAAGGTTCATCTCAGACCCATGAATGAGTGAAATTATCAGAGGCAAATCTCATAACCTGTTTGCTTCAAGCATTTCTTCACATGGTATCCTATAGTAACATTGGACCTGCTTCACGATTATGAAGTCTAAGTGCATGACTATGGTTCTGCTAGACCAGTAGCATTTGAGTTAGAATCTCCTGGATAGTATGTTAAAGTATAGGTTGGATTTCTTCCCCATAAGTCTGAGTTGGGGTCTGAGAAAAAATATATCTAGCTAGTCTCCTAGTGGTCATGGTATTGTTGGTGCAGGAACTACACTTTGAACACCATAAGGTTTCTATGGGATTAGAAGTGTCTCATAGGACCCTGCTTGTGAAATGCATAGCAGTCGTTTGAAGGAAATCTCTGGATAGAGAGCTACTTTGGGATGTAGGAGTTGGGACTGTAGATGTGTGGGGTCATTTCAAAATGAAACGGATCACACTTCCTGAAAATCTAGTTGATTAGCACAATGGAAAGCATTAATGCACCTACAGCCTCTTAACAATCCTGTCTTACACTGGCCTAATGCGATAGTGTTGTCAATATCTGACACTTTGTAAAATGAATCCTTGCGTAAAACTGTACACCTTTTTGAAATACATGATGCTATAGTAAATCCATCATAGAATGTTCTTTTAAATCTTCTTAACATCTATGAAGAGATTCACTATCCAATAGTACACCCTTATATACTTCTAAGTGGCAACCATACATGCTCAGAATCATTCATTAAATTATATATCTAGAACAATTCTGGACTATTATGTGATTTGCTAAATTTTGAATAAGCAAAGAAAAACCAAAGGATTTAGGTTATGAAGACTATGTCACCCAATTATACACATGGTTGGTATGCAGATGTCTTCCTCTAGCATTAGAATGAAGCAGAAATTGAAGAGCAGTCAACACATTAGATGGAATCAAAGAGTTTGAGAAAAATAAGAAAAATTCCCATAGACATGAGGACTTAAAAGAGTGCAAGCTGGTAAAACAATTTCAGAGTTGTCTCCAGATGATAATAGAAAAGAAGTTATAGAATGAAGAGAAACCAGGGATTAAGCAACAAAAGCTGATGCTTATTTATAAAGAGATAAAATACCCAAAATATGTCTGCAAAAATTTAACCTTGGGACTGTACTTGCTCCATGTTAATATGATGCACAGATCTTAAATGATAATTTTCAGAATTACGACAGTAAATTTTACACCTCATATTAGAATCACTTGGGAAGGTTGTTAAAATGCAAAAGACGGGACAGAAATATTATAAGATCCAGGGAGAAGGTGCATGACTATATGGAAATAGATTCTTATAGGCTCCTGGGACCTTGCACATATCAATTTACAGCAATGGAGACAGAATGACCAAGACCCTGCAAACTTGAGCAGACAAAAACCCATCATACTAGGGGGAATGCACTGCAGATCCCAATCATATCCAAAGGACTATTGGGCAGCTGGATACTGGAGGGTGAATAAGAGCTGATCTCTAAGTGAGTTACTCTGACTAGAACACTGTGATGAACTTCCACTGAGATACATTTGGGAACACTTCCTTGACTTCATAGGTCTTAACATAAATGACTGGATGTGTGAAATCCATAGGTGGGGGGCTCTCCGAGGGTGCTGGTAGGGAAGGGGATATGAAGATGTTTAAGATGCTGTCTATGAAATATGCAAAAGGTCAATTAAATATTAATTAAATGTCAAAAATGCCTACTCAAAATTAATGAAGTTAGACTGTCCTCAGAAGTTCCCTGGACATCAATACTTTTGAAGCCTTCCAAGAAAATGTAATATTTAGCAATTAGATAAGAATGGATAAATTATGGCACCATATTTGCCCATAATCAAGATAAACCTTGTTTCTAGATTCCTAGATAGACACCTGAACTTAGGAAGAACATTTAGGATGTTTCAGCAAGGACCATGGAAGGATATTACTAAACATCATAGTTTTATAAAAACGGAGAAGGGCAAACTTTAAAGATAGTGTCAAGGATGTAGTGTCTACAGAGTGGGATTTCTAATTAAAAGTGTTGGGCAAGGACCTTGGAAGGGACGGACAGAATATGCAAGTCCCTGACTTGACCATTTCTCATTTATCATTCCTTTCTTTACAGTTCCATAACATTTCTATGGACCAAGTATAAATTGAGCAAGACATTTCTTTCCTGTATTCTAAGCTTGATCACTTCCCCAGAGCGATTATTGCAAAGCCAAGATTTTGAGCAATACGTCATAGAATTTTGTTTCCAGTTTTGTGTATTTTTTAGGCAAATAACCCATCATTTCTGGCAAGCTGAGCATTTACTAAAATGTGAAGCCACTATGATGAAATTTTTTTCCTTCTACTTAAAGTGCATCTACATCTGGAGAAAAACGGCAAGTAAAGTCCTTACTGAAATTTAATGCATGTTTAATGCACAGTTTAATACCTCTATTTATCAAAATGTCAGTTGCCAACCACCCAACACAGACCAGCAGTGTTTCTGAAGGGAAGGGAGGCTTGCCAGCTCCTAGTGCAATGCTTCTGAAAGGAGGTCTAAGAAGCATCTATTTTTTTTTTCCTATAAGTTGATGTCTCCCAAGTTAAAAGTATAGTAAAAAATAGGGTGGACTTGGATTGCCTTCTACTTCTGATTGTGAAAACAGAAATATTACATACTGATTTTCTTATTTTTCATGAGTGAGGCTTTTAATATATATATTTTTTTCTTTGCAGAAAGAATGAATTTGGGTATTTCTATCGGTATAATAGATGTGCTAGTAATACTGTCAACTTTGACTCTCACAGGAGTTAGATGAAAAGGGGCCTAATATCTTTCTTGAATGAAAGAAAAACATAAGGAAATCGGCTTTTCCAGCATCTCAAACCCAAAGTTACAAGCCAAACCAAAGGGTTACCACCTACCTCTAAAAGCTTTACTTTACTTACCGCACTCTTCTCGTTTTTGTTGTTATAACACAATACTCCAGACTAAGTAATTAATAAGCTTAGATGTTTATCTGGCTCATGATTCTGGAGGCTGAGAAGTCCAGTGTTCGAGGGGCTGCATATGGCGACAGCTCCTGTTCTGTGTAATAATCTAGTTGAGTTATCCACGGCAAGAAAGGATGGCAGGGTGCATGTGGGGGCCATACTCACTTTAATAACAAACGTGCACTTGCTATAGAAAGTCTACTGCCATCATAACACCATTTATCCAGGCCTGAGTGCAGAGACTTCATAATCTTTACCTCTTACAGGTCCCCTATCTTAACAATATTTCTCTCATATTAAGGTTCCAACACAGGGATTTTCAGAGGCACATTCAACCCCTAGCACCTGACCTTCATTTCTGCCGCTTGTCATCACTAGTTGCACTGTGAGAACAATCCAGCTTTGAACTTAGAGAGATGAATTTAAAACAGAACTCTTCCTTCAGGCTCCTTAAGCCCTGCTCTATGCCTCTTTTCATCAGTTTTGAATTTGGAGTGTGATACCCATAAAGAGAATACTTGTAGAGACAAGGTATATGGACTTGCTTCCCTCCACACATATACCTATGCCATTACGTATTAAGTAAGGATGCAGGAATTTTGCTTCAGTCCCTGTCTTGTCTAGAAATTCTATTTTAGTTATAAAGTTTATTTTGCAAATAATTTCCAAAAAATTTAATCAGGTTTTTTAATCGTTATATGTTTTTTTTTCCTTCTCTTTTTGCTGTCTGCATATTTAATGGGAGATAGTTTTAAGGACTTTTAAGGACTTTGTCTTAAAGTCTGCTTTGTCGGACAGAAATCAAACCCATGCAATGATTGCATACCCGAAGGGGACAGCTGGGATCTAAGACCATACACAAATTATAAGTTTAGCATTTGAAAATCTCACACAGGTCTTCTGAATTTGTTGGCTTAGACAACTTATAATAATTATGATAAACAGATATTGTCATTAAATATGGCAGCTACTTGATAAGATTAAAAATAATGCAATACATCTTCCTTTCCTCAAATTCAGTGTAATAAATTACCCTTAGGCGTCTAGATGAAGCATTTTATAATTGAGCAAAACAGATCGATTTTAGGGGTCCTTATTTATATGCAAAGCAGACTTTTTGTGAATGGTAAACTTGATTAAAATCTCTCTAAGTGCAAATCACAAATAACTTCTTCTCACAAGGCATAACTACCCTATTAATGTATAATTTATTGCATACAAGGATAGTAAAATTCTAATGTGCTTATGTCCAGATGGAAGAAAGAGTTAAATAGAGAAAACAACAAACCATGTAAACTGGGAAGAAAACTATCACATGATCAGCTGGTACAAATGTCAGATAGAAATTCTGTTACTGCCTCAGGAAAAGGCATGGATAACACACTTGATACGTTAGCCATGTTTGCAAATGTAGCACCTCGGATAGTCCCAGACTGAGAGCCCACAGCTACGCTCCTATTTAAAATGATAGGTGTCCTCTTTTGAGTACCCAGTAACTAGGAGATGCTCTAGTGATTGGGCTTTCACTAACTGCATGCCATTCACGTGAAATACCCAGAAGACAGATGAATGACAAGGTGAATCTGTGCATCAGCAAAAGGCCAGACCCAGTGAACATCAATCATGACTTCCGCATATGATCACTGGCTGCCCTTTCAAACTGATTCACATTGCTGTCCTGGAACTGACCTTAGAATTCAACACACCTGAGATTGGGAAGATGGCTTGATTGGTAAAGTGCCTATCATGAAAGTATCAGTCCTCAGTTTGAATTCTCTGCACACATGTAAAATCCAATTGTGCTTGCAAACAACTCTAAATCTTTTGCTGACAATTCATAGAGTGGCACATGCTGAGAGCTTCCTGGCCAGTCAGTCTAGCCAATCAGTGAGCTATAGAATCAGTCATACAATCTGCTTCTAAAATTGTCTTGCTCTAATTGTTAAGGATGTTGAGCTCTTTGAGAGGTGTTTCTTGGCCATTTTTATTTCTTTTTGTTTGAGAATTCTGTTTGGATCCATAACCCATCTTTTATTGGGTCATTTATTTTCTCGTTTCTTTGTTTGTGTTTTTATTTCTTTGTATATTCTGGATATTAATCTTCTGTCAGATGTGTAGCAGGTGAGGACATTTTCTCACACAGTGAATTAATTTCCTCTTCTCTTCCTTGAATGTTCCTTTTACTGTACAGAAGCTTTTAAGTTTAATGAGGTCTCACTTCTCAATTGTTGACCTTAATCCTTGAGCAGCTGATATCCGATTTAGAAAGTTTTTTCCTACCCCTGTACCTGGTAGGATAGAGCCCATGTTTTCTTCTAGAAGTTTCAAATTTTATATTGAGGTCTTTGATCCATTTGGAGTTGAATTTTGTGCAGGGTGAAAGACAAGGGTCCAATTTCATTCTTCTACAGGTGGAGATTTAGTTTTGCCAGCACCATTTACTGAAGATGCTGTCTTTTCTCCGTTGTGTGTTCTTGGCACCTTTGCCAAATATCAGTTAGATGAACTCACATGCACTCATGTAGAGGTATTCAATTACGGTTCATTGATCCATGTGTCTGTTTGGTGACAGCATCATACTGTTTTATGACTATAGGTCTGTAATATTGTTTCAAATCTAGAATGGTACCCCTTTATCCCAGCATTACAATTTTTGCTCAAGATCACTTTGGCTATCTGGGAACTTTTCGATACCATAAAAATGTTAGACTGATTTTTTTTCTAGCTCTGTCAAAAATTCATGGGGATTTCAATCGGTATTGCATTGAATCTATAGATCACTTTTGGTGGGGTGATCATTTTCACAATATTAATTCTACCAATCCATGAGAACAGGAGGTCCTTCCATCTTCTGGTACCTTTTTCTAACTTTTTTTTCAAAGATTTAAAATTTTCATTGTATAGATATTTGATGTCTTTGGTTAAGTTTATTCCTAGTTTGTTTTTGAACTTATTGTAAATGGGAGGGTGTACATGAATGTGTTCTCTGATTGCTAGTTGTTGGTATATAGAGAGGCTACTGGTTTTTGTAAATTGATTTTGTAACCTGTTACTTTGCTAAAAATATTGATCATTTCTAGGAGCTTTCTGATGGATTTTTGGGTTCCATTAAATATAATATCATATAATCTATAAATACTGATCTTTTGATCTATACCTTTCCAATTAGTATTCCTTCCATTTCCTTCCCTTGTCTTATTGTTCTAGCAAGAGTTTCAAGCACTATGTCAAAAAGAAGTGGAGATAGAGGACCATCAGCTGTAAATCCTAATGATCACAATGTCTGGCACAACAAACTATCTCTGTTTGTGTAATGGGGCACTTTTATCTGGGGAGAATCAACAGTTATCTAACTGGACTTAAGGCCCTTGATAAGAAGGAACTCCTGGGTGATACTGTAAATATAGACAAATGCACATGTCTGGAGAAGTCATAGATCTTAGAGAAAACGTTATCTCTGTTATATTGTTGAATAATTAAATTTCTTACTATATACTAAATATGGATCCTCATACATTTACAGACAAGTGTACTGTACAGCACTCATCAAAGAAGCTTCCTTTTGCAACAGATGAAGGTTACTACTGAGATCCACAATCAGTCACAAACAGAGAATATATGTCTGATAAATGCCTAGCCTGAAATGACGCATCTATAGTGGAAAGCCTACATCTGAAGCTCATGAATCCTAGTTGTGAAGAGAATACTAATGCATCCCTCAACTCCGACCAGTGAAGCTTCCTCATACTACAGATTGTGATGCATACAGAAGGCTACAGCTGGCCAGAATATAGAATAAGAGACTTCAGAGTGTGTCCCTGGATAAGTCTACTATATTAAACCTCACTCACCCATGACTCAAGGATTATTGCAGAACAGGTGGAAAAAAGATTGCAATAGCCACTGTTGGCGCCTAAACATAAGGACACAGAGTCTTTCAGGCCTCTGGGAAATTTCTCATATGAATTTACAGCAATGATGATAGCCTGCACATGTCCCATGCTGATTCAATCAGACAAAAGACAAGTATAGAATCTGGAAAATGGGCAGCCTTAGCTGAGGCTCTATTAACAACTGACTGACTGGGGGTCAGGGAGAGTTGACCTTCTTTAAGGGAGTGAATCTGGATGGAATGACCAGACTCCAGTGGATGAACTTGCACCAAGGATTGACTGGGAGCAGATGTTTGACTGGATAGGCCTTGGCATGTGTGGCAGCATGCAGTATAATCTAGTGTGGGGAGCTGTGAGTGGTGTAGATTCGGGGGTGGGGTCTGAGTTTGAATGGAGTCTGTTGTATGAAGTACACAGAAAGTCAATAAAAACTAAGATCTGTTGAAGAGCAATAGAAGACTTCTTTCATCAGCTTGTGGCTCCATATGCACAAGCACATGTGAACAAATACAAATGTACTCACTAATACACCACATATGCACACACATACACAAACATACTAAAATATTTTAAAAAAATGGATTCCAGGGACGCTGTTCCCTTAGGGACAAGGCTTAGTGAATCAAAGTCCATGATTATAGTTTCCAATCAACTTCATGATAAGTCCACACTTTTTGCTCGCATAAAATTTATTTCCTATTTAGAAATAAAAGCTATTCTTAATGTGACTTCTAATATTGATTAGTCAGACTACATGGCATAATTTATTTTCTAATGAAGGTAAATATCTGAAAATACTTTCTAGATGTTGGCAGGCCCTTAAAGGCTCTACTAAAATGTGAAACGGTCCCTTAAGGTGGTGCTGGTATGCTTTGTTGTAGGCTTGAAGCACATCAACAGTTCACAATATACCATTACTCTGTTAATGAAAACCAGCTTATCACCAAAGGTATGACTCCCAATGCTATATACTAAAAGAATTACTAAAGATTGTTTTAAGTCAGAAAATATTTCAATTGTGCACAAAGAACAAAAATATTATAAATAATGCTCATGGTCCCCGTGAATACCTTCTATTTAATATGCACTTATTGAGAGCATGTGTGCTGGAGGGCCCCAGCGCTGGACCTATAGTGTTGAACAAATGAGAAAATCCTACCCTTAAGACAGACAGTTGAAGAACAAAAGCAACAGATGCTCACAAATGGCAAATTTTAGGAGGGAGAAGAATGCATTAGGGTGAGGAAAAGCTTTCTGGAGGGCAAAATGGGAATTAGTCTAGTTAATATTTTTACTGTGCTGGATTAAGTGCAATACATTACCCATAAAGTATAGAATGAAGCATTTTATGATGCAATAAAGTAGATCAACTTAGAGTCTGTTTTCAGAAAGAAAGCTGGGATTTAGAGACTGATACAAATGATTCAGAATTCTGGAGATGACTACTGGGTGATGAAAGCATGTAAGAGATGAGGTACTGCTTATCTTTCACAAAGATGCCTCCAATATCTAGTGATGGAAGAGTGCTCAAAGATCAGTGTGGAGCAGTTTCTTCTGCTACCACTCAGGGAGGATGCGATTCAAGTTCAGATGCTTTCCACAGGGCAGCTGCTTCTTTTCAAGTCAGTGCATTTCATAATCATTTAACCTATAGGAAAATCCAGGATATGCTCCTTGGATAAGCTATATGGGTTTTCATTTTATAGATTATCCTAAAGCACTTGTTATGTAGATTACAGGATTGTTAGACATAGGGTTACTATTTTGATTGGAAGCAACAGAGCAAAGGCTAACAGAAAAAAACATGCTTCTGAATGGCTTTCTGAAAGGGTCAGGTTGTGATGGTGTCAATAGCATGTGGGATGTGAAGGCAGAAGGAGAGAGAGCAGTCAGTAAGTTCTGTCAGTAAATTCAGGTTAGATTTCTTCTTAAACAGGAATTCTGTGTGACCAGACACAGTCACTTAGTGTTTGAGGAGCTCAGTATTCACAGATGCAGCATGTACAAAGTGATATGTTTCTTAACACAGCGCTTGTAACGAAACAGAACAAGACAAAACCTATAAAATGCATCCATCCTTGAAAAATAATACAAATGTTTTGGATCGTTGGGTACATGTCACAGTTCCTGAGGGAACAAGATTTCCCAAGCTAATTCATGTCTTCTAAAACGGCTTATGGACAGCTCCCAATTGGGGCCCTCCACAAAATCCCTCACTAGGACTCCTCAAAATTGTCAAGATAATCAAAAACAAAGAGAGTCTGACAAGCCGTCACAGTCAGCAGCCCGAGGAGACTTGACAGCTAAAAATAACATGGCATGCTGGTTGGTGTCATAGAATAAGAAAAGGACATGAGATAAAAATAGGGAAATCTGAATAAAGTAAAGACTTGAGTTAATAAAATGGTGTCAATGTTGGCTCATTAATTTTAGCATTTGTACTTTGTGAATGTAAGATATTTGTTGAAGGGGACAATGGTTATGAAATTCATAGGAGCTATAGCATCACAATTATTCCCTAAATACAAACTGCTCTAATACCAAAGGTTATTTCAAAATAAGATATATCATGTAAAATCCCATTATGTATTTGATTAGGCAACAAATATATTGATAAATGTTGTTACATGTCCGTGCCAAATGTTGATCAAAGAGACATGGCTAGGGATATTTCTCAGTGGAAGAGTACTTGTCTAGCATGCCCAAGGTCTTGGGTTTGATTCCCAGCACCACAAATTTTACATAGCAATGTAGTAAGATAAAATCTAAAATTAATTATACCATTCAGTTTTAAATATAAGGAAAAGAAACAGCAAGAAAATTATATGAGAGATTTGACAAGGTAGAAGAGGAGGCTAACAAACATGAGTAGTTTAGGGGTTTGTCAGAGTCTGGCAATGAAAATCTCTGAAATAAGAGCCTCCTAGACAGGCAGACAAGGAGTAGAGAGGGCTCTGTGATCACAAGTGTGGGGAGACCTAGCAAGAGCAAGAAAATGATTGCCACTAAAAACAAAATAGGGAAGGTCAGGGCACCTTGGAGCCTAAAACAAGAATTTCTGATTTTAGTCTAAGTATGCTCAAAACTCACTAGAGGATTTTATCTCCCATTTTCAACATTTTCAATCTTATGAGAAATGTGAATAAGCATGCTGTTGACCATGGGTGCATTCATCGCTTACACTATAATTGTCTTGCTGTAGTTGCTGCAGCACAGAGCTACCCAACTGTCTATTATCCACGGAGCCATCTTGTTTTGTTGCATTTCAAATTGTCTCAGATGGTAAGAGAATTCCTCCCAAAATTTCGGCTCAGTATCATTAACCAAAATATAATGCTTTCATGCTTCCTTTTATCTAAAGTATATTTTGTTTATGAATTGAAATGCTCAAGCTGAGGGCTGGGGACACAGCCCAGTGGTCAATACTTGCTTAGAATGCGTGAGGCCCTGACTTCCATCCCACTATTGCAGAAAAAAAGAATCATGACATGCACAAGTTTCAGTGTATCTATCTGTTGTGATTTGCTAAACGTGCACATTTGTATGATCAAACCCTTATGGACGTATAGCATATTACATCACCCCAGGAAATTCTCTCGTGCCTTTCCCAGTCACTTCTCACCACCATCTACTTTTGGAAGCTGTCTGTGAGTCATTAGCTCTACTTCTAGTTATTTATACGAGAGAAATGAAACCATCTGCAAAAAAAAATGTGTTCAAGAAACTTTATGACTTTTATTGATGATGCTCCAAAGTGGACTTAACTTAGTTACCCACGAACAGGTAAATCGATTACAATGATACGGTAATACAGAAGCATGTTTACGGCATTAAAAAGTAATAAACTACTGAAATATAGAGTAGCATAGATAAATCTCTTACATGTTTTATTCAGCAAAATAACCCAAACACAAACAAATGCACATACTGTAAACTCCATTTATAAAAAGTCCAAGAGCAGGTAAAACTAACACCATTTGAAGAAACAAATACAATTCAACTTTAGAGGTAATGTCTTCCTGGTCCGGGTAGAACTGACTTCATCAAAGGAATAAAACCAAGGCACAGTTTCCTGATTTTGCCCCAGTCCCTTTGATTATGAAGTACAGTGCTCAATAATTGTGGAATTATTAAATGAAGAGCTAAATCAGAGCCCTTGGGATGTAAACCATCTGTTACAATTTGGACACCATGGTTTGAGAGTCCCCTCAAGGTTCATGTGCTGAAATTACATCCTCATTGTTAGAGAGCAGACACTTAACATCATCATGGTGATCAGCGTGGTAGGGAGTAGTGAGGCCTGTGGGAGGTGATTAGGACTGTAAGGATGTCAGACTGAGGCCCCATATGTGAATCCTAATGGCTTCTTAAGGAACAAAGGGCACACGTATGATCTTCCTGTCTCTTGCCTTGTAATGACTTGTACTACCTTAAGACTCTACCTGGAGGCCATCACTATTTGTAGCAATTTGACCTTAAATTTCCAGAATGGTGAACCAAATAAACCTCTGTATATAGAAGTGTACACAACTTTAGATAGTTGATAATATTAGCAAAAACTAGATTAATGACGCATCCTTCTGCAAAAATGAAAAACTGGTGTGGGCCTGCAATGAGTCTCAGTTGGAAGTCTTAAAATGGTACCCATCCTTGATCTATCATTATTGTTATGATTGATTTTATCTCTCAGATCTGTAACCAGAACCTTTGTCCATTTCCCTAAAACAGAAATGCCTGTTTCCAGGCAGTGTTTATTTATGAGACATTTCATTCATTTCTTTCTCAGGCACCAACTTGATTAGAGTTCTCATAAGGTATAGAGTCCCTTAACCAAATTATGAGGAAGATAGAAAGAAATGATACAAGATTACCCCCATGGAATACTGAGAAAGGCATAAAAATAATCATGTGAGGAGGAACTAAGTAAGTCAGAAATGAAGCTTCCAAGCAAGACTGGCTTGGAGGTCTTAGCAAAATCAAATAAGACTTTCATGTATTTAGTCAGGATCAGCATTATATTCATTTGTATTGGCTAAAAGTGACTGAGATGAAGAGATGGCTCAGTGTTTAAGAGCACTGGATGCTCTTATGGAAGACCGAGGTTCAATTATCGGCATTCTCATGGCAGCTGATAACCATCTTTAACTCTATTTTCAGGAGATCTGGCGTCCCCTATTGACCACCATCTGCACTGAACAACATGGGTGCATTTACATACATACAGGCATTATACTTAAACACATAAAATAGAATAAAAACAATAAATAAAATATTTTTTAAAAACTAGATATGACTGATGTAGTTTGGCAAGTGAGTGTCTAAGCTACATGTATGATGGGACTTCTTTAGAGTTCCTTTATTGTGCATATTGATTATATCTAAGAAAAAATAATGTGTGCTGATTTCAAGCTTGGTAGCTCTTTCTTTGTTTTGTGGTAGATACAAATATTCTTATTTTAGTCTTTTCAAGCTATTTATTTGTGTAAGCAGGAAATCATGTAAAACTTAACCATCCAAACATGTTTAACCACCAGCAATATTTTAGTAGATGTATACGTATATATAAATATATATTTTTTACTATGTATATATATATAAATATATATTTTACCATGTATGCAGATGAAATTGTATGCTATATTGTATTTTAGGGGGCCTTTTTGCATCTAATTAATATTTATATTTTTACAAGCAGGTTGATCTATGTTTATATCATCACTGATTAATTATGCAATATTCCATGCCATGAATATAAAATGATTTGTATAATCAATCTCCTATTGGTAAATATCTAGAGTGTTTCCAAATTTCTGCTTTTATATTGTAGACTTCTTAATTTTCCTAAAAAGGAAGCTTAGGTTCAGAAGGCCATTTAAATAGTTTATCCGGTTCCCCTGTAATGGAAGTTAATAAATGGCACTATTTAGAGAATGGAAAAGGTTTCTAAAAGCTCGGGTGCTACCCAGAAGCTGATGCTTGCAGTATTTCAGCTCAACTAATGCAAGGCTCATTAATCAAGGCACAGAATCCACACAAGGAAGCAGCTAGAATGAAAGGACTCCTGACTTCAAGCTCAGGTTACCTGTTTCTCTTCACTCTGGGGTCCTGGTTGACTCCTTCAGTCTATCTTGAGCTTCATTCCCACATCTACTGAAAGGAAATAGCAATACTTTTTTTTTTCTCATGAAGTTTTTTAGAAATGCTGAAGTAATAAGAATTGTGTCATTACAGACTTGAATGAAAATGTCCTTATGTGACACAGCTCCTTGTACAATGATTATATGCAAAAAAATTTCAGAATCAACAACGACAAAAGAATGGTAGATGAAACACATGAAACGTCCATCCCTGTTATTTCAGGCCTGTGTCCACTTTTCTTGCTATCCCAAATCTCCATGGACACAGTAAATCTTTTGGCAATATGTTAATTCTTCGAAACAATGCTCTCATTATATGGTGTGACCATAGCACTTCATAGTAAATGGAACTCCTATAGGTGTTGAAAGGTTTAATGGGGAGTTCAGCATACAAAGGTTGCTGTACAGAAAAAAAAAAAAAAAAAAAAAAAAAAACACCTAAGCAGGCTTTTCTAAGATGACCAATTCCCCAGTACAGATTAAGTTCTGTACTCAGTGAGACAAGCTTATCTGTGAATGTCTAAGGAAAAGACTGACTTCAATAAAGAGAGAAGTTGTGTTCAAATCAAAAAAGGGGATTGAGGAAAACAAGATTATATTCCTACTGCAGTTTCTTCATAACAATGCTATGTATTAATACTTATGTTACCAAAAAAAAAAAAAGTAAAATAGTTTGGAATATAATGAAACAAGTTAATACTTGGTGGGTTTTTTGTTTGTTTGTTATGCTTTACTTCCTCTCAGCCACAGTGCTCCAACTAGAGTGAATGAGGTTGCTTTGTGGTGAGATCTTCTCAGTTTTCTAAAGTAAGAGTATAAATGGATAACATTAAACTACTCTGAGGTCTGATTTAGCTTCAATTCTTTTTTAAAATATCAACAATATAGACATAGATAAATATAAAACACAAGGCTGAAACTTTTGAATTTTTAGTAAAAAAAATGATACTATTTACGAAATGCTTTTTAGGCCC
Source organism: Eospalax fontanierii (assembly GCA_035773235.1). Lineage (NCBI taxonomy): Eukaryota > Metazoa > Chordata > Mammalia > Rodentia > Spalacidae > Eospalax > Eospalax fontanierii. Next base: position 22,611,056 of record CM069552.1, read on the forward strand.
AGAGGCTTATATAACATTTTAAATATTAAAGCACTTTAAAATAGTTTGTGATAATTATATTAAGAAAAGTAGTATTGGGTATATTTCATTGTATACCTTTCTTGGGTGTGTATGTGACCTAGGGTCTTCATATAGGTAAAATTATAATGCATTTGAATTAGAAAAAAAAATGTTTTCAGGGATACAATGGACCAGTTTTACAAGTTTTCAAATGTAATGATCTAAATGTCAGTCTTCATTTTGAACTTTGCAGCCTACAGTATCATTATTTTAAAAGACTAACCTGTGTGCATAAGCTACTGTGATAATATTGGCCAGAGGTTTTTCTAATGTCCTTTCTGCTGCTGCCATAAAACATTCTGACCAAAGAAATTTAGGGATCCAAGTACCACGCTGTGGTGGATGCCTTTAAATCCTAGCACTCAGGAGGCAGAATCAGGTAGATCCCTTTGAGTTCAAGGCTAGCCTGGTCTAAATAGCAAATTTCAGGCCAGTCTGTGATACAGGAGACCCAGTCTCAAAAACAAAAGGCAATGTAAACAACTTAGGGAAAAAAAAAGGTTTATTTGGCTCACAAATCTGGACACAGTCCATCCTTGAACTAAGCCAGGGCAGGAATTCAAGCAGGAACTTGGAGACAGAAACCATAGTGGATCACCGCTTGCTTGCTCAGTCACAGGCTTATGATTATCTAACCTTCTCAAATAGCACAGGACTACTTGCCCAAGCCGAGCACTGCTTGCAGTGAGCTGGGCCCTCCTCCATTGAGTAATAGTCAGATAACTCCCCACAAATCTGCCCACTGGCCAATCTGCTCTGTAAGTCCCTGAGTTGAACTCCCTTCTTAAGTGACTCTAGGCTGAGACAAGTTGACTGAAAGGTAACTATGAAAATGATTCATTGGTTTATTATGTAATAAAGTTATTAACCCACTTATTTAAATAAGCATTCTAGTATAATTTTTTGTATATTTTATTATTTGTGCATTTCACATAATATATCTTAATCATATGTAGACCCCTCCCACATCTGCACCATCCTGCAACCTCCTCTCACCAGATTTCATGCATTCTGTCATATATGTTAAGGCATATGGAGTCAAATTTCTGTACCCAGATGTCTCTTGGTGTGAGTTCCTCCACCAGAGGATAGTCAGCCTAGCTGGAGACACTCCCCTAAAGAAGATAAACTCTCCCCCACCCTGAAGTAATCAGTTCCCCAGTTCTATGCTGGGTTTTTGTCTGATTGAGCTCACATGGGTCTTGTACTATCATCATTTCTGCAAGCTCATATGAAAAGTTCCTAGAGGTCTGGAAGACTCTGTTTCCTTATGTCCATACATCATCTCTGGCTCTTACAATCATTCTTACGCCCTCTTCCACAAAGGTTCCTAAAGGGTGGGTGGATGAGGTTTAATATAGAAATCCTATCCAGAGACATGGACTCTGCAGGATCTTATTCTCTACACACATTCATCTTCGGTGTGCATCAAACTCTGTTGCATTAGGAAGCTTTGCTGGTCAGAGTTAAGGGATGCATTAGTAGCCTCTCCACCCCGCCCCCCGCCATTCTGCTTTGTTCCACGAGTCTTGGGTTTAGAGGTTCTACTGTAAATGTGTCACTTAGGGCTGGGCATTTCACAGACACTTATTCTCTGTGTATGACCAATTGTGGAACTCTAATAATCTCCCTATGTTGCAAAAAAAGAAGCCTCTTTGATGAATGATGAATAGCTGACTTGTACATAAGGATGTGGAGTTAAGATCCACAAATGAAAGAGAACATATGTCACTTGTTTTTCTGAATCTGTCTTACTTCACTTAGCATGACAGTTTCTAATTCCACTCATTTACCAACAAATGCCATGATTTTGTCTTTCTTTTTTATTCACTGTTTTAATTTTTATGCATTTGATTGTATTGTATGCACGTATATAAGTGTCTGGTAAGTCGTGCAATGCCTCCAAAGGTGAGAAGAAGGCATCAGACAGTTGTTAGCTGCCATGTGGGTACTGGAAATAGAACCCAGGTCCTCCACAAAAGCTAGTGGTGTGTTTACATGCAGAGCCATCTCTCCTTCCCATAAAGGTACTGAGAAACACCAATGATTGGGTGTTCCTTTTATGAGGTTCAGGAAGAACTTACTATGTAAAACAGACTGGCCTCAATCTGACAGAGATCCACCTGCCTCGGTCTCCCAAGAGTTGGTATTTAAAAGGTGGGCACCACCATACCCAGCTCCATTTCACTTTTCTTTACAGCTGCGTAGAACTCCATTGTATAAATATACCACATTTTCTTTGTCTATTGATCAGTTGAGGGACACTTAGTTTGTTTCCATTTCTTAGCGGGATAGTAAACAAGTGTCCAACCAACAGATCAGGAGTGAGTATAATTCTTTAAATAATATGCATAGGCACAGTCAAGAAGATACAAACCTGAGAGCTGGAGAGATGGTTCAGTGGTTAAGGGCACTGGGTTCTTGAGAGGTCCAAGGTTCAGTTCCCAGCACCTGCATGGTGACCAACAACTATCCTTAACTCCAGTTCCAGGGGATCAGATACCTTCTTCTGACTACTGTGGGCGCTGCCCTATACAGGTGCATTTACATACATGCTGGCAATACACTTACACCTATAAAAATAATAATACATTTTTCCAAAAGCAGATTCAAATCTGTACCTTCCAGTGACCTTAGCAAGATGACCAATGAGATTCAGGAGAGATGCTTTGAAATTCAAAAGTCATGGCATAAGACACAAAGCCACTCCTCCCAAGGAATAGAACTTACATAGAACTACTGATATTCTCATGCCCAGTGTGCAATATTCTGAGAACTCGGAACAGAACAGAACAGAATAGAACTCAGAACATAAGAATGGAAACTATCAATTGCCTGAAGCACTCTCAAAGTCAACTGGGTATGGCAGATTTGAGATTGAATTGCAAATAGTAGAGTCCATAGGAGGGCCAGGGAGCCAATGAGATGTGGGTGAAAGGTCCAGGTTCTGTGTGTAGCCAGCACAGCAGAGGAAAAGCATCAGTACCTTCAGGGGACACAGCATTTCCATAGGTTCTGCTTCTCTCAGGACTATGTACCCTACTACAGAGATACCTTTTATTCTGAAAATTCATGCAAAGTACTTTTATCATATTCACCCCAAACTCCTCCCAGAACCCACATTTTTTTCCTAACCACACAATTTTATACCCTCATGTTTTTAAAAACCCATCAAGTCTAATTTGGGCTTCCCAGATGCTCTTGGGTGTGTGGCTGTTGACTGGAGTACGGTCTACCTACAAGGGGCCGCACCCTTAAATAAAACTGACTCTCCCTCTCTTACAAGCTGTCAGTTTCGAATTATTCCTCAGCTACAGAGGGATCTAGTCCCATCATTCTCTTGCATGTTGGGAATTTTGTTTCTGGCTGATGACTGAGTAGGTGCTGTGGATGATTTCACAGATACTTTGAGTTCTTTTGTGCAGCTGCCTATTGGTGTTCAGAAACTACATTTATTGTGGTCATCTACTGCCTCTGGCTCCTACATTCTTTCCTCTCTCTCGTGTTTTAAGATCCCTGTGCTGGGAGAGGGTTGTACTCTACATTTAAAGCTAAGCAATCCAAATTCTTATTTTCTGCACATTGACCAGTTTCAGGTCTCTCTGTTAACCATTTTCTACTGTAAAAACCGACCTTCTCTGATGAGGGTTGAAAGATGCACTAATATAAAGAATAATGATAGATCATTAGGAATTCTAACTTCCCCAGTTTCTATGATCTGTCTAGCAACAGGTTCTTGGCTCCAATAACCATATGAGGTATGAGTTCCATCTTATGGAATGGGCCTTAAATCCTCTTAAAGAGTGTCTGGTCACTCCCACGACATTTGAGACACCACCCGCACCAATGGGGTATATCTATTTGTCTTTAATTTTAAAAGTTTTTTTTTTTATTTTTCAGTAGGCTTTTAAACTAAGACCGGAAAGAAGTTACCAAGAACAATAATGTTATTTGGCACACCCAATAAATCAATATATAGACAAATCCAGTTCAATGGATCTTACAGTACTAGTCATTATTATGACCCCCAGGGTCCACAAGTGGGTAAGACTGATGATTATTTTCTTTTTCCAGTAGAATACATAGCACCTTCCAGCACTTATGACAGCTAGCCATTAGGAGATCATTTCTGAACGTAATCTAGCTATACCACTCCTGGAGGTATACCTAAAGGACTCTATACCCTACTACAGAGATACCAGTTCATTCATGTTCATTGATGCTTTATTCAGAATAGTCAGGAAACAGAAACAACCTAGATGTCCTCCAACTAATGTATGGATAATGAGAATGTGGTACTTTCACACAATGGAATATTATTCAGCTCTAAAGAAAACTGAAACTGTGACATTCACAGGTAAATGGTTGTGACTGGAAATAAACATTCTAATGAGGTAACCAAGATCCACAAAGACAAATGAGACATGTTCTTCCTCTTATGTGTGTGCTACATTTGACATAGACCTGACAAAACTCGCTGTCTTGTGTTTTGATCCTAAAAGGCACCGAGTAGCCGAACCCTCTTAACTGTTGACTCTTCTGTGAAGAGTTCTTTCCTTTTGAGATACCTCCCTGAAGGTTTTGAATTTGTTTCAGCTTCCTGGATCTCTTCTGAATCTTCTTCAGAATGAGGTAAAAAAGTATTTTTGGAAAACAGTCACCCTATACTTTGCAAGGCATGGATTTCTTTATTGTATGACACAGCAGGCATGGCTACGTAAAATGCTATTATATATTCCATCTCAGTCCTAACCTATAAGCAGCTATGTCTGAGGAGCCAATTTATTACTGATCTAACAACACCAGACAAGATAAGTTTGCTTGTTTAAAGACGTGATTGCCTTTGGCATCCTTATCAATTTTCACATGCAGAAATTCTGCACATGAGGGCTTTTGTATTTATTAAAGCATCAGACACAGCAATGTTTCCACCCTCTATTATGTATTTGTTAAGATTATCCATTCTTCATAACTTACTCTTCTCTATGTGAGCTTATCTTTTAGAATTCATAGCCTTATAGAATTTTGGTGAAGCATAAATATTTTGACAAGTGTGCTGGTTAGTTAATGTCAACTTGACACAAACTAGAGTTACCTGGGAAGCAGACCTTTCCTTCATACTGGCCTGTGGGCATGACTGTGAGGCATTTTCTTCATCACTGATTGAAGTAGGAGGACCAGCCCACTGTGGGTGGTGCCATCCCAAGGCTGGGGTGCCTTGGCTATCTGTATAAGAAAGGTAACTGAGCAAGACAGGGAGAGCAAGTCAAGCTAATAAGCAGTATTCCTCAACAGTCTCTGCTTCGGTTTCTGCCTCCAGGGTCCTTCCATGAGTTCTTGCTCTTGCTTCCCTCAGCAATTGACTGTAACTTGTAAGCTGAAATGACCTCTTTCCCTAAATTGTTTCTGGTCAGTATTTTATCACAATAGAGATGCAAATTAGACGGCCATACTATTCACATTCAGGTCTATATTCTGCCATCAGTGACCCAAGGGATGCTCTTTAAATGCAACCTTGCTCCCATTGATTCAGTCCTTTCACTTGCTGGTATAATTAAGCATATCTCCTGATATGCTTAATTGAAAGGAGGTGCTATATACAGGATAGTCTTTTGGATTAGAGATCTCTATAATAGGAACAATGTTATATTCACACACATGCCCACTTATATACTCATACGGACATACGTATATTTGTGTTCATATGCTTAAACATACACCATATTCAAGAAGATGTGTGTGGTTCATAACCCCACCTCTGTTCACTTATTGTAGAAATGAGTATGTACTTGCTTTCTCAAAACCCATTTCTTTATTATATGCCTACATAATTTGAAACAGCTACGTTACATAATAAAAAAAAAACTGTGGCCTTTGTCTTTCTGAGTCTGGTTTCATTCCATTTAGCACACTGATTTTGTCTCCCTTATTTTCCTACCACTGTTGGTATTACATTTTCTTTTTTCTTTTAGATTCTATTTATTATTTTTAAATTTATTTTATATGTAAGAATGCATGGCTTGCATGTACGTAAGCACATCTGTGTCATGCAATGCCTGCAGAGGTTAGAAAAGGACATCATTGGATCCCCCAGGACTGGTGATATGGAGTGTTATTTGTCATGTGGATGATGGGAACTGAACCTGGGTCTTCTGCAAGAGCAGCCAATGCACTTAACTGTGAGCCATATATCCATTCCCAATTTCATTTTTCCTTCAATTACAAAAATATTCCTTGTCTATATAGGTCACATTCTTGATATTCCTCTCTCTCTCTCTCTCTCTCTCTCTCTCTCTCTCTCTCTCTGTCATCTCTCTCTCGTCTCTCTCCTCTCATCTGCTTGAGGCAGCATCTCTCTTTAGCCCCAGCTGGAACTGGTTATTTATACCAGGCTGGGTTCATTCTCATAGAGATCGCTCTCTCTCAGTCTTCAGAATGTTAGGAATAAAGATATGTGCCACCATGTCCAGTTTAATTCCTCTCTTGATTAGATGTCTAGACTAGTTCCATTCTCTGGAACTAGTTCCTGAACGGTGCAACAGTAAAAAATGGATGTGTGCGTATCTGTGGTACATTGACTTCTAAACCCTCATGTATAAACTCAGGACCAGTATAGCTAGGCTATATGGTTGTTCTACTTTTAGAATTTGAGGATCCTTCATACCTATTTCTATAGTTTCTACATAAATGTGTACTTCCACAAATAGTGAAATAGAGTTCTTCTTCCCCACATCCTCACCAACATTTTGTGTCAGTTTTTTCCTACATGTTAGTCATCTTGACCAGACTGAGTTGGGACCTCAGAGCAATTTCAAGTTGTATTTCCCTGATAAACGTGCTTTGTTTTATTAATCTATGAAAGGACATAGTAAAACCCTTCTAATAGTAATGTTCTACTAAATAACACAAGCATATTAATTAGCACAAGTGTTGACACTTTATAGTTATTAATCATTAGCAATATTAAGTTGTTAAAGTAACTATGTTAATGGTAAATATTTAAAACAACTTCCTTGAAAATAGATGATCTAATATAGGATAAGGAGGTATCCAGATAGGCATTAAAATTAACTGTAAAAACACGTAATGGAAAAGAACGCCCCAATGTAATAGGAAGAAAATGTTCTGTGTTAGTGAGTGCTAGGTGAGTTGATTGAGGGATAGCAACTGTGGAATATAAATGGGGGAATTTTGAAGGATGGATCATTCTAGGATCTTTGGTTTGTAAGTGAAAGACACTAAATATTGAATGAATGAGGGAGATCTGATTCACAGAACTGAGAAGTCTAAGGTCTGGTTTCAGGCACTCTTGGATCTAGAAGTCGAAGGGAAGTGTTAGAGGCTCTGACATCTTCTTTGATTCTGAACTCTCAAACCCTCTGTGAAGCAAAATCACAATATGTTAAAGCTTAGACATTCATGATTCTGTATCGAAAGGAAAAGAGACCCTTTCTAAAAATGCATGTGGTAAATCAGAAGGAAGACTAATGTTAGGGTTAAGCAGCCAGTAAAAATAAAAGTGCTATAGGATAACCTAGGTCATGTGTCCGGAAGCACTCGGGCAAACTGTATGGTGTTGTGATTGACAGTTTCATCGTGCCTTCCAGAAAGGAGCAGAACGGTTTCTTGAAGAAAACAGTTATTAGAAGCAGGTGGAAGATTAGGGAATGTCAGGGTTAGAATACTGAGATTATAATAGGTTTCACTTATAAAGGGTATTAGGGAGCGAGTTGAGATCCTGGGCAAGGGAGCTGTGTGAAGAACATGAACAAAAAAGCTATTGGGGAAGGAAAACTTCGCAGATACCGAGCAACCAGTAAATTTGATTATCTATCCCACTAAACTAGACCTTACAGGCAGACTCTGTCAATTTATTAAACAATGCTCGCTTAAGAAACCAGAGAATAGCATATACTACTGTTAATTTTCTCAATGAATGAGTAAACAGAAGATGAACAAATGTGCACTTTCTTTTTGACATTTTGCTCCTATTTCATCGGTAATGAAACTGGGTAAGATATGATTAGAGTCTTTCCTGGGGCCTCACAGCTCTGGGTATGGAGAATTTGTTATCCTCATCAGCTCACATCCCAAATTGGGATTTCGTGCCACCCTCCCACAACTTTCTCTTTTCAAACTATGGCTGAGTCATAGAAACCCAAACACACAGGATTCATGGCCAAGTTTTATTTCCAACAAATTTCTTTTGTCCCTCAAGTTTTCATGAAACACTTTGAACTAAATTACATTTATATCCCAGTAACTCACGACCTACTAGATAGTTCCGTGTTATAAGGGACCTTAGAAGTCATTTAGTCCAAAGGACATTGCACGGTAAACTGTAGCTAAGTAACCGTTCCTGTCAGAGTGAGAAGAGTGGGGACCACCCCCTCTCTTTCTTGGTGTCTAGTGACCAAGTACGAAAGCCATTGGAGGGATTTCTCCAGACGTGCCTCTAACAAATGTTCCATGCTCAAAAGGCTCTCACTTGAATACAGGCACAGCAGTCCAGAGAAATAAGAAAAGAAAACCTATAATCTGTCCCCATAGGACAAACACAGAAGCATAGTTCTGGTTCTGGGGAAGCTGGCAGCCACAGGATATGACATAAGAAAAACTCACATCTCAAAATAACAGTTGAGGACTGTTTTACTGTTCCCATGCCAGCCACTTCTTCATCTCTTAAATTCCTTATCATTTAATAAAGACAGCCACCTGTTGGGCTCAACAGTACTGCAAAGGATCTGGGATGAAATTGAGACTGGCTGAACAGTAGCGTGTGACCCAGTAGATGTTCTGGGTGTGGTCTCTCCAGACACACGCTCAGATGATGCTGAGGACAGAGGCAATATGCTTCATCTCCCTCCATATTCACAAACTTAGCCTAAAGGAAGTAGTCACATTCTTTGTTTCTGACATTTCAAAGCATAATGGTACATCACCCCAGCTTCAAACAGAGTTTAGTAAAACTCTGTGCTATCTGTTAGTGCTGTATTCAAATACGGAACAGCAACCTCCATATCAAATAGGCGCTTAGTAAGCGTTCAGAATTCAGAAGCTCATACAAAGACTATGGGAACACAAAATTTGAGTATCTTAAATTATTTTAGAATTCCCTAGAAACTTCTTTGTAAAATGAAAGTGTAAGAACATCACCCTGCCAATCCTCTTCAATGTTTTCATTTTGGACATATGCTTACCATATAAGGCAGGCAGGAAAACTCCTCAAGCATTAGACTGAGGGTTAAAGATGTGTCCTAAGGAAATGTCACATGGAACAGACTACATATATGCAGGTCTGGAGTAAGCCTTGGAACAATGGAGAGAATAAAAGTCGGTTGTACGAAAAGCAGGGGAAGAAAGAAGATTATTCATGCATCTATTACAGAAATCATCACTGAATTTTCTCAAAGAAAAAACAAAAATATACTTCCTATATGTTCCAACTATTACAGTCTGAGATATAGACCTGAGAGCACAAGCCAGCATACAGTGGAGATACCTTTTCACCTATGTTTGCTGTGGAGTTACTGACAGCAGCCAAGCCCTGAACCCAACCTAGGCACCTACCAGCTGATGAATGGATAAAGAAAATATAGTACTGTAAACGTTTAAGGTTTATTTGGCCATAAAGCATAGCAAACGTCATTTTTTTCTGGAAAATGGAACAGAACTGGGGATCATTATGTTTTGCAAAATAAGTACAAAATATAAATCCATGCTTTCTCTTACATATGGAATCTAGGTGTAATATATGTATTCATCTGTCTATACATATGATAGGAAAGTAGTGAGATGCCTGGGAAACAAAAAGGGACCGGGGAGAGCTGGAATAGGAGTAAAAAGAGGTAACACATTATACACGTGTATGAAATGTCACAAGTTGCATTATTTTATAAGATACATATAATGCTAAAAAAGTAACTTTGAATATAAGATGCCGAGTTCTAAGTTATAAACCTATAACACAACCTCTATCGTTAAGGCTCAGGGAAAAATGTGGAAGAAGACATTGGAAAGAATGTAAGAGTCAGGGGGACGAGGCACTTACTACTCATTAATGATGTGTTCTACACATGAGAGGAAGCTGCACCAATGAAATATCCAGAGTAAGATAGTCTAACAAGATCTGCATAATGACAAACCAATTGGCACGTCAAGATGGATCAGGGAAATTTCATGTGGTCCCACCTGAAGACGATGAGTTACAATCGGCAGATGCTTAGGGAGGGAAAATCAGTTTTGTGTAGGGGTTAGCTCCCTGAGAGGTTTTCCAGCTCCAAAGGGCAGCCCTAAACATAGGTATGCATGAATACCTCTAAATGGACTCAGAGCATTATACATATATAACATATATGATCAAATAAGAGTACAGATAATTTAAAGAGAGTTAAGGAAGAATAGGAGGAGTTGGAGGGGAACTGGCAGGGATGGACATAATGCAAAGAAAATAATTATATATGAAATTCTCAAAACTAAGAATAAAATTACTTTTAAAAAGGAAAAAGCAAATAAAAATATATAGTAAAATTAAAATTTTTTAAAGTTAAAAAAAACATGTCAGAGTCCGTTGTGGTAGTGTTACTGAGTATGGGAGATGTCCCAAGGACTTTGGACGAAAGCTGTTCTTAAATACAAGACACATTTACCTGGAGTTTTTCTTCCCCACTCTAGTAGTTAATTTTCTCCTTGTGACAAAATGCCAGGTAAAAGCATTCTAAGGAAGGAGAGCTGAGTCTGGCTTACAGTCCGAGGAAGGAGTCCATCACCGGATGAAAAGTGTGGGAGGCAGGGTGGGGCGCAGATAGTTTTATTGCAGCCTCAGCCATCCAGGAGCAGATAGAACTGAGTACTCAGCTTGGTGGCCCCCTTACCCTAGGTGAGTATTTCCTCTGCAGTTAAAACTTTCTGAAAACAAAATCAGCCACACTGAGAGATGTGTTTCTACGCTGAGTCTCAATCCAGTCAAATTGACAGTAAAGATAAACCATCACATCTTTTCAATGAACTAATGCAATATCTCTGATTCTTCCAGTCTAGTTTTACCAGTGAACCTGAAATTAGTTTATTTGGAGCACAGCGGTCTTAAAATTTTTAAAAAAGCAATAAGATAATTAAATGAAAAATATTCTAAAGTGCTCTACATTGGAAGAGATATAATTGTTGCCTGAAAATTCCTTGCAGTGTACATATACTGTAGGCAGATCATTCAGTATGTTTGCTTCTGTAGGTCATAGTCACAGAATTTTGAGAATCATTGAGCAGGAACTTTGAGCACCTTAACACTTGAATTTGCTAAAATTTCAAGTGTCTTAAATTATGGACCCCATTTTACAGATAGGAAAACTGCGGCTGAGATACAATGGAACAATCAAGATTAAGTATTTCATCAGATTTCAGTTGACTAAAGACTAATTGTAAAGGGGAAATAAACATTTTCACATTGTCCCACATGGCTGCCTCTAAGTTTCCATTCACCACCTCTCTATGATCTTAGGTAGCCCAACTCTTTTTCACCTTATATGTGTCACCCTGGCTTTTGTCCCATGAAGTCCTAAATATATCAGAGAAGCCATCCACACTGGGAAAATCCTTCACACCAATTGCTTAGCAGTGTTGTGCTTTTGAGGCTGTTTGACAGGAACTTGTGAGGAATTGATGGAGGCCTGTTTACTTAGCTTTAATGCTGAAGGTCAGAACAGCCCTCCCTGGGGAAGCAACATTAATATTCAGATCCTCACTCTGCTATCAAAGGCTCCTTGTTAAGGGCTCTTCCAGAGTCCTAAATGGCAGCTTTGTTTACTTCCTTAAGGATCTCTTCAAAAAATTAACAGATACCTACTTTATGTATAAGACAAGCTTGGTGGCAAATGACCGAATTCTAGACTCAATCTCATTTAAGGGAAGAGAATTCTCCTTTTCTATAAGTTAAGCATCAGGAGGAGAGAAGGCTAGGCTCAGGTTTAGATTGGAGGAAGCTGAGTTGGTATTGTCGCAACACCATTTTCCTCTTGACATGGGTCTGTTCTACGTCCCTTGCCATGACTACACTGTACAAGTTCATTGTGCTTGTTGGTAACAAGGACATTATCACAGCACGGCCACCTAAGCCATGACCATGTTTGATTTCCATTGGATATCATCCACTTAGCCTGAGCTACCTGACCATCCTTATACTAATCACGTAATGCCATGCAATATGAGTTCTGACTGACTGTAACCCACAAAAATGCACTAGACCCAAATAAAAGTGGATTTTCACTCTTCTTCCACAGGATTATTAGAAACACTTACCAGAATGCTAAGAGGATCTTGAGTGTTAAAAGTATGGCCCTTGTACTGGAAACTCCAGATAGGATCTTTTACCCTTTAAAAGCTTACACTGATGGGTCTAGTCATTCAGGGATTAATATTGTGCATGAGTTTGTGCAAATGCATGTGTATGTGTTCAAGTATATGTTTGTATGGGAGTATGTGAGTATATGTGTGCATGTGAATACATATGTATGTGTGAATGTGTGCATGTATATGCATGCATGTCCATAAATATATATGTGTGTCTGTGTTTGGGTATGTGTATGTCTGCGTTTGTGTCTATGTATATGTATCTAAGTGAGTATATGTACGTGTACGTATGAGTGTATGTGCATGCATATATGTATGTGTCTTTGTGTGAGAGCATGTGAGTTTATATGTGCATGTGCATACATATGTATGCGTGTCTGGGTATGCCTGTATGTATATGAGAGTGTTCATGCATATACATGTATGTCCATACATACATATGTCTCTCTGAGTATGCATGTATCTGTGGGTGTTTGTACATATGTATATCTTAGTGTGTCTATGTGTGTGCATACGTCTGTAAATATATCTTATTGTATATGTATTTCAGTGTGTGTATGAGCATTTGCACATGTATCTGTGTCTAAGTGTTATGTACATGTGTGACTATGTGTTTGAGTATGCACATATGTGTATGTGAGTGTGCATATGTATGTATGTGTGTGTATGTGTATGTGTATGATACATACACAGCTCCAGAAGCTATACACAATTGGGTTATATGGATAAATGCTAAGTTTGTCATAGAGGAACTCCAGGCTCATTGTTACAAAAACTAACACATGTCACTCATAAGGTATGTTTGATGAGGAAGGTGATGAAGAGTAGCAAGGTGGTCACAAGAGGCCTGGAAAGGTAAAGCGGAAGCAGGAGCAGAGGGAAGCTGGATAAAGGATATGCAGAGCCTTTTGATAAAAGGAGTTTCCTGCAGTGCAGCAGGGTAGGCTCAGTTTACAAGGATTTATTGTACGTTCTATAGAGAATTGAAAGAGAAAAATCAGATCTCTTTAGATAGAAAAAAGAATAGTTGGTTTAAGGATATGGAAATGCTAATTATCCTTATTTGAACATTGCACATTGTATCCCTAAATTCAGTTTATACCACTTGTCTCATAAAGATGTTCACTTCTTATGTGTCAATTATGACACTGTAAGGTACAATTAGTTTTTCTGTAGGGGAAGACCAGGTTACAAAGTACAAAAATTCCAAGGTTAGGCTTGGGATTGAAAGTGAGTAAGGCAAAGATTTGCAGCAGAGGATCTGCCAGGCCTGTTACAAAGATAATTCTGACAGGCGTTGTAAGAACGGCCTTCAGGAGTGAATTCAAGAGTGTGAGGGAGGGGATTTTCACCTACACTAGAGATTATATGAGTCTAAATTTAACAGTTGTGCTAGAACTGAAATAGAGGTGCTTACAAGCAGGACCTCAGACAAAGACAGTTCCTCAACAGTTCCATGGACAAGGACAGTGTTGGCCAACATCAGTCTGGCCAAGCTAATTTCCACCTGTTAGGACTGAAGGAAGAGAGTTGTTCAAGTGATCTCCTCTCAAAGGGGGTACCTTTAGAGAGAACATCTCTGCCTTATTTATACAATGATTCTGGTTTTCTTGGGATGAATTTCTAGCTGTGGGCCCAAGTGGGTAGGAAAGGTGCCCTGAGGAGACTACAAGAGACCATGGTTCCTCCACTGGAAAGCTTCTGAAATTGCAGACAGACTGACACAAGTTGAATTCCAATTCTGGTCTTATAAGTTACTCTTCTTCCTTGAAACAGTATCTAAAAAACAACACCTTATGACTCTTATGAAATTTGAGTGAGACAAAAAACTGTTCTCACTTAATAAATATTACCAGTAATTCTGAAGCCCCTCTAACAGGTAAAATCAAAATTGTTATTATTATTAATTTTTTCATTGACAGTTTCATGCAAGTAGATGATGAATTTGAGCTCTCCTCAGCCCCTAGTATTGCTCATTTTTCTTCCGTTCCACATTGAATGTCTTCTTTGTGTGTGGGACCCATTGGATCTAAATAGGGTGACGTACATGAGCTTGGGAGCAGGTTGTTGTTTCTTGTCCTGTGGGCAAAGTCTCAGTGGTTATACCAATGAAGGAAGTGGCAAACCTTCCCCCAGATACTATTAATAATCAATAAGTCTTTGAAGGCTTTTAACCTTAAAAACCTCGGTTTTTAACTATGGACAACATAATCTCATCAATACGCTTGATAACCTTGCTGTTTGTTATGTATCAAAGCAGCAACTCTTGTACTCAATGTCAATTGACATTTTGATTATACAGATGTTGCAGGGTAAAAGATAGATGCACTGGTTAATACTGACCACAAATCCTGGAATAAAGATGAAATTATTCTATTATCCATTTGCTGGCCAGCACAATGAATTAGATTAAAGAGAAGCAAGAAGCTCACTTTCCAGGCTTAATGAAAGGGTTTTAGAGGAGGGGCTGATTAGAGCTGAGTTTCATCATACAAACATCTGCTATCAACAATACGTTAGCTTTGCCCTGTCTTCTATTTTTTTACTGTCACTGCTTTCCTGAATGTTGACCAACATTCTGGCTATGTTGGGGTCTAAAGATCTAAATAACCAACGTAAAATAGATGTAAGTGGACTCAATTTATGGACAAAGTATAAAAATCTTCAGTTTCTGGGTTCCATTTACGCAAGCGGGGCACCAGGATGGCGTCCTGCTTACATTTTACTTATAAATTTGCTCTTTGCAAAAAGAATTCATCAGAATTACTTACCATTAAAATTTAAAAGAAACCCACAAGTCTTGATATTACAATGTTATTTTATCTTCATATAAAGATTAAAATCGGTTCATTTCCTGTAAACCTTCTTGGCATATTCAGAGATATCTTCCTTCATGTTCTCTAAAACACCACCTTTTTCTTTTTAAATGTATTTTATTTATTATTTTTATTTTATGTATGCGTGCATGAGTGTTTCCCTACATGCATATAAGTGTACCCATGTCCTTTATTACCCACAAAGGTCAGAAGATGGTCGGGTGTCATAGTGCCTGGAACTGAAATTACAGATGGTTGTTAGCCACCAAGTGGGTGCTGGGAATTGAACCCAGGCCCTCTGAAAAAGCAGATAGTGCTTTTAATCCCTGATCCATAGTTCTAGCCCCAACAACACCTTTTTCATTGCCCATTCAGGGGCAAATATTTTCTAGCTTTCTCCCTCTCCTGGTGGATTACTACTAGATATTATGAGATTAATTTTCTTCTTTAAAAACTCACTAAGGCTAGTGGAACACTTAATATAAATCTTAAATGAGAAATTATTTATTTTGACTCAGTTTTAAAGCATGCAACCATGGTTGACTAGCCCCGTGGACACTGGCAAAACTTCATGAAGGTGAGAGCAAGTCTCAAAGTGGAGCGTTTCACTTCATGACTGGTCAGGAGGCAGATAGTAAGAAGAGGCCATAGATAATAGATCCCAAGGACTTGTCCCCTAGTGTTCTGTTTACTGAAGGTAGTCTCCATCCCTAAGTCTTCAGCATTTTCTCAAATAGTACCATAATCTAGGGAACAAGTATGCAAAACATGAATTTGTGGACGAAATTTCATTTACAAATCAATCTTGTATAATATTTATCTCTCACAAGTTAAAGTCTCAAGGATTATCATATTTGCATGCATTATTTCATATTATGTTGCTTTAACACAAAAATAATTCTAATATTTGACTTTTCCTATTTTATATAATAAATACTAATAACTAGTATATATATATATACATATTAACTTTTAACTAGTATACATAGATAAAATAGATATACTGACCAACATATAAACACAGCACTAACTTTGTAAGTACAAATCTATTCACATTAATATTTATAATCTTAAACTCAAAGACAGATTTAAAAAACAGAATTTATTGAAGAGCTACACATGATTTAAGCCCATAAACAACTGTTCAGCCTTACTACTCATTAATGAAATATACCATTTTCTACCTCTCTCATTAGCAAGGATTAAAAAAATAAATAATATCTACTGCTGGCAGGAGTACAGAGAAAGGGCTTTGTTATACATTAGCTGTGGGAGGAAAAGATATTTACAGCCTCCGTGTAATGCAGATTTGGAAACACATATCCAAAGACTGGGAATTTACCTTGGCCTTTGATCCAAAAATAATCCACTTCGAGTAAATTAATTTTTAAAAAGGGAAGATTTAGAACAAGATTTAGTTAGGTTGCTCAATTTTCAATGTAAGACCATGTAAATATATTAAAGTGGTGATGGTAATGTAAATATGTGCTTGTTGTCATGCAGGAAGCATGGATTTGGTATGTCCAAATATGAGTGCCCCCCGAGTGAGGCACTGGGATTGTGATGCAGAGTAAGTTCCATGGAGATGCAGGACTTACCTTGCTGGAATACAATGCTTATGGGGTCTGATTGCTTGGGGATTATTAAGTTCACAAGTGTAGAATGTTAATGAACTATGGCCTCAGTAGCATTATGCTGAGGACATCTCCTAAAATTTGAATATGAAATGTCTTCCACAGGCTCATGCACTGACTGCTTGGTGGTGCTATTTTGGAAAGTTTTGGATGCTTTAAGAGGTGGAACCCAGCTGAAAGAAATAAGTAATGGTATTCTATCTTGCTTGCTTTTCCACTGCATGTGAGAAACAGGACCAAAAGAAAGGGTTTGTTTCATCTTATAGGTCACCATCCTCCATTGAGAGAAGTCAAGACAAGATCTCAAGCAGGATCCTGGAATCAGGAGCTAAAGTAGAAACCAAGGAGAAATGCTTCTTGCTGGTTTGATCCCAGGCTCATATTCATTCCGCTACCTTTTTACTATAGCCCAGTGTCACTTGCCTAGTGATGGTACTGCCCACATTGGGCTGGGCCCTCCTCTATCCATTAGCAATCAAGAAAATGCCCCACAGATATGCCCTCAGACCAATCTGGTGGAGAAAATTCTTGAAACGAGGTTTCCTCTTCCCAGGTGTGGAAGTTGACAACCAATATTAGTCACCACAGGTGGTGATGGGATCACGTCCTTGAAGCCCCCAGATGCCCCTCCATGGGAGCTCATTCTCTGGAGCCTGTTCAGTCTGTCTATAGTCTCTCCATTAAAGAGGATCAATTCTCCTTCACCCAGCAGCCATCAGCTGCCAATAGTTCCTCAAGAAGGCTGAGACCTTCTGCCCATTTCCCCAGCTCTATACTGATTTTTGTCTGATTGAGTTCACATGAATGCTGACACCATTGCTATAAGTTTATATGAGCAATAGTCCTCAAATCTTACCTTCTCGTATGCAAATTGACTGTGGGCTGAGGGTAAGACTATTAGAAGGTAATGGTTAATCAGCATATATAGGCATTTCAAGTGCTCTGGATGAAGCCAGACAAGATAACACAGGTGGAAAAACTCACTTCTACATCACAAAATAGTAAAAACCTGGTTTCAGAAAGGTGTAAAGCGTTTGTATGTGTGTTCCTGCCATCTCCTATGTTCTTAGCACAGTTTTGCTGTTAAATAATATTCTCAAATGGGGCATGTCCTTTATAGATAAGAAAACGACAGAACATGGGGAAAAAGATTGGAAGGACTAGGGCTGGTCTAGATTCAAAATAGGCACAGAGAGAGGTGAAGTGAGCCATCGTGCATGCCTCTTAACACAGCCTCATATTGTCTCTCATCCTTGTCTTTATCATGATTACAACAGAGAAAAGAGCAGCGCTCAAATGACCCCGCTCTCCATCCATCTGCTTCCTCTCCCATCTGGAGACATGGTTCCATCTGTAACCCTTTGTGAAGGCATGTCATTAATGAGACACTGAGAACAAACAGAAATTGTGCTTCCTCCGGAGGCATTGCTCTAAGCTGCCTAATTGGAATTTATGCCTGGCCATGGTAAAATTTCTACATAATAAAATCCTTAGACTTCCTTGAACTCTTAAATAATAGCCAAACGGAGCTTCAGTGATTGGATGGATTAAGTCAAATGTGCCTTCACAGTGTGTGTGTGTGTGTGTGTGTGAGTGTGTGTGTGTGTGTGTGTGCACATATGTGTTGAGCGATGGAAAGACTGTTTCTATATATAGAACAGTCTAATGTCTCGGGTTGGTTCCTTACTAATTGAAACCTGAAGTGCACTAAGTTCAAGCCTTCCACAAAGGATCACTCAAGAGCTATTCACCAAGTCTGGTGAGTTGTTTGCTTCCCTAAGTAGCATCTCCAGCTCTGATTGTGAAGTCTGTTTTCTGAGTCCAGTACAGACAGCACAGATCCAGCTGAATGTCAGCATTCTCTGTACCTTGCTGAGAATGAGAAATAACAAAAACAATAACAACAGCAACAATAGCATTGACTCGTCCTCTCTGATGAGTGCTAAATAAGGGTGAAACAGCTTTCTATGCAGTACTGTATACCTAATAAGGTATGTAGAAATGATCTCAGTTTACGGCTAAGTGATACTCAGAGCTTTAGCTTACATCTTTCATGACCCCAGGAAGTCCATGAATTAATGATTTGCTTGCCATCTTGTGGTGTTATTGGGAGCTAATGGAACCTTTAAGAAGTAAGGACTTAGTGGAAGGAAGTTAGTCACTAGAATTTTCCCTTGAAGGAGATATTGACGGGATATTGGGATGCTCGTGCCCCCCCCACTCTCTTGTTCTCTTGCTCTCTTACTCTCTGTATGTCCTTCCTAGCAGGTATGAGGTGAGAGGTCTCTGCCACAATATCCTCCCTGCCATATGCACCATTCTACCACAGGCACAGAGAGGGGACCAAGCAAACATAAATTTAAATCTCTTAAATTGTGAACCAAAGTCATCATTTCCTCAGTGTAAGCTCAGTTTCTCTAGTATTCATCCCCAAAATGAAAAACCAGATAATATATTCAGAGATCAATAGTAACTCTCTAGGACTGGAGAATCAATGTGCAAAGAGTCATGTACATGTTTTCCAGAAGTCTAATATCATGACTTAAGAATCTTAAGTACATTAATCTATTAGAATGATTGTTAGACTCATTAGAGATAGAAGTAACACAGACCATTAAACAGGGAATCTAGAAAGACCTCAAGGAAAGCAAAGCACATGTAGTTGGCCTTGATTACCAAGGAGTGTCTCAGGGACTGGTGACCTGTGAGATGATGGTAGGAGCTAAGATAAAATTAGTGACAGGAATGTGCCAGACATGCACTCAAAACTCTGTGTTGCTAGAGCTTATGGTAATACACATATCCCATGGTAAATCAAACTTCCTGGACTCCACATGAAACAATCACCTACTTCCACACTCAGACCCAAACTCTAAGAGTCATTCCTAGCTGTTCTCTATCCTTCTCACCAATCACTGATTGCTATTCATGACCAATTTACAATCTTTTCTGATCTCCAAGTTTTCCCATTCATCTCTCTTCCATCCTCCACTCCCAGCTTAACTCTCCTCTCTTGACTTGATATGTGAGTTTTATAGCATGCAAACCAGAAAAATTCACTTACAGGACAATTTTGTAGAATTTCTGTTATGGGTAATAGTGACATTAATGTTATGCTTAAATAAGAATGATGATCTTAATATTTAAAATAGGGATATTTCAAAATGGCACCTCAAAATCTGGGATCTACTTTGCAGAGAAGAAGGTAGAGAGAAAGTACATAAATAAATCCTGAAAAGCCCAGTTAATAATGGAAATAGTTTACAGTAACTTCTTACACTGTTTTATAAACTTGATTTTGAAATTATCCATTTGAAAAAAAAAAGTTAAAAAAATACAACCTCATTCAGTGTCATTGAAATAAGAATAAAATACAAACTCCTAACAGTAGCCTAGAAACGTATGCCTTGGCAGGGCCTGTTTCTCCAGCCTCCGTGTCCTTTCGTATTTATTGTACTCCAGCCATCTTTCTGGACTGTGAAAATGTCAGGATCTTTCTGTTCAAAGGCTTTATAAACTTGCTTATCTTTCTTTCTCTTAGCCTTGGGATGAATTTTAAATTAGGTCTCAATTCAAAGTAACCTCCATGCAGAGTATCTTATACTATACTTAATTTTTCTTTAATATCACCCGGATTATTTTATTTTATCTTTTTGTTTACAATTTTTTTTTCAGCTCATCATATTATGAAATGATTTCCTTAGTGTTAGGAGCACTATCTTATTTGATCAGATTATCAAAAATTAAAGGACATCTTTATGTTTCACAGTCATCTCAAACATACCCGTTAACTATTTACAGCTTGTACACAATGAGATTCAAAGCTAGCAAACCCCACCTATGCAACCTTTAACATTGTCCTCACAATGACTGAGCAGAGCCCCTGGAGTTTAGGACCCACAAATTGAGGACACCAAAGGTCCAAGCACAGGGCAAGACTCTGTCTATTTAAGAATTATCTTTTCTTAATCACAATACTGCTCCATTGAAAAAAACTTGGGCCAGAGAATGACAATCAGGGGGTTGAGGTTAAAGGAAGTTTAATTTTCAGGGAGCAGTGATGGAAAGAATACTTCAGTAAACTTAAGACTAGATCACGGCTGACATTTTTCACAGCATCATAACAAATTTAAATTTTAATTTGGTGAGTTGTATCCATTTTCCACTGGTGTTAGAATATATTAGTACTATGTTAATGGCTTAACTACATACAAATTTATTATCCCATGGTCCTGAAAATCAGATGTCCAATTAGGCACAGTAGTGTCCTCTGCATAGGTTATTACAGGGTCAGAATAAAAGTACCAGCTAACCTGAGTTCTAGTCTAGAAACTCTGAAGGGGGAACTCATTTCTGAGTTCATGCAAGTTAATGACTGAACTCTGTTTTTGGTGATCGTAAAAGTGAAGTCTGTGTTTCTTTAGCGCCCTCGGGTGAGACTTGCCTTTCTCCTTGGTACAGGGCACAGTCTGCCTTCTGCTTTCCAAGTGAACCCTTCCAGTAACTGAGTGTGGATTCCGATTCCTGCTTTCAATCTCTGTGACTTCTTCAACCACAGCTCTCTAAACTCCAGATGGGGAATGTCTTCTTCTTCTGAAGATGTAGGCAAGTGAATTGGGGCCAACTGGGATCATGAGTTTCCTGTCGCTGTTGTAAAGTCTCTGTTATATCACCAAAAGCATTCCTGCTCTTTAATGAAACATAGTCACAAGTTCCAGGAACAGAAACATGAAAGCTTTTGGAAAGCCATTCTGCCTACCACAGGAGACATTGAATGTTTTAAGAGAGGCAAATCATATTACCTAAATCTCTTTAAATAACTATTTCCTTCTCTGTAGCTGTCCTTTAGCAGTAGGCTGCTTTCTCCTCCAGGACCAATGGCAGTGATGCCTGCAGGGCCTCTGCTGGGAAAGCCATTATGAGCCAGCAGCTGCTTGTCAATCCAAGGGCTGCTGTGCTTCAGCTTCACACAGATAAAGCTGAGAGGAAGGGATTCTGCCTGCTTCCACAAATGCTGGGTCTCAGCTGTGTCCCCATTTCTGGGAGAATTTATGAGTGGAACACATGCCAGGGGCCATGGAGAGCTTCTCTCCCAGAAGCAGATGCTGCAGATCCCCTCACCAAAGCAGCCCCATTCTCTGCACTCCCAGTCACTGTTTGCCATATGGCCACAGCTGAATCCACAGTGGAATAGATATCTGCTGTTGGCACTGAATATGCCTCTGTGGAACTGGTTCAGGACCAGAGGTGGTATGGCAGAGCATCAAATACACACGAACTCTAAAAACGTTTGGGGTTTATTTGGTACAGTGAGAAACACTTTACAGGCATTTGTTCAACTTTCACAATATTTTCAAGTGGATGGTGTAATTCTTGTATATATATATATATATATATATATATATATATATATATATATACACACACACACACACATGGGTGGCAGAGGGCAGAGCTCTGAAAGATCATGTAACTTACCAAGAGTCGTAAAACTAATAACCATCAGATCTGCGGTTTGAACAGAGTCATATCTTTTTTTTTCAGTTTCTGTAATCCTAGATGCTACATTAGCTAAATCTGGTGTCAAGAGCTTTTTTTTTTCCAGACTCTGTACCATCTAGTCTCACTGTACACCAGCTAAGATATACCCAAACTCAAGCAATTACCATCTGACGAACCACCCTCATTTATAGGTTAGTGGCCCAGAATATTTGTCTACCGTAGGAAGTTATTCAGAGGTGGCAAGTGGAAAATTGAAGCTGACATCAAGACGGATGTCTGTAGCTAGGCAGAACTTGGAGAATTACAGCTGTATGCAGAAATGGAGCCTGAAAAGAACACACGATGGGGAAAGAAATGTGTAATTTAAGAATACAAGGACTGGGTGTGAATTTGCCTGTGTAAGTGAGGTATCTTCATCCTGAAAATGTATTTAGTGATTAATATGCACCAAGAACAAAATAATGACCAATACACACATGGTCATTTTAGTTTTTACATTAACTTCATGAGAAAATAGTTACCCTGGTTTATGGGTTTAAAAAATACAAACATTAATTACTTAAATAATGTCACTTGCTGAGATTTGAGCCTAGGAAGTCTAATATGATAAGTGATTTGCTAAGGCCTCACTTTCTGTTCTAAAATGTGGCAAGGCATTTAACAGGCAGCTAGTTCTTTGAGTGTCTAGCTGGCTTTGAGGAGAAACCATCTATCTTGAAATATAGTGAAACTAGCACAAACCAAGTGAGTCTGCCTTTGAAGACACGATGCCTTCAGGTCAGAGTTAACCCATGTTCTATTCCAAATACACATTCATTTCATAAATGATGATTGAATTAATGGATTGTATAAAGCCTATAAAAAGGAAAGCCACTGGAGAGATAAAGGCTATTGTTGAATTTCCATATCACACATGAGATTAACGGCAGTTCTATGAAACAGAATACTGTGGTAAAGATCAGGTTGTATGTTGAGTCACTTGTTAAGTCCAAGCTGCTCTTCAATGGAGTTACTAGGGCTTAAAATGTGGCTATAACTGGATCACTCCTGATTTCTATCAGGCATATTCTGCAGGTTCCAGCATGGAACAGAGAAGCCTCAATCTTCGGTTGTCTTTATGATCACTATCTATCCATTTGCGTCAAGGCACCTGCAGAGAAGTGAAAAGAATCAAATACTTAAGGTTACCCTGAAGACCAAGTGGAGGACATGGTGTTTCACATTGATTCAGGTGGCAATACACACAACGATTACTCTCAACAGAGTGGGAATTTTAACCATTCTACTATGTATACAAGTATTCTCAGAATGTAAGCTCTCTCTATATCTACAAAGGGCATTATATTTATAATCACATTGGCAAACAGAAGAAAATTTATAGATTTTTAGGCTAAAAACTGGAGACAGTGAATTATATCCACAGAGCTTTGACAGTTATATAAAATATACTTAGAAATATGCCTCACTGGAAATAATGAAAAAAATATGAAGTTTAATGAGCATCTGTAAAGGAAACTGGTAGAGGTGCATTAAATGTTCCTATTCTTTAATTTTCATTTTCAATTAATCTATCTAATTACTGTTCCTGTGCTATAACATATATAGGCAAATCTCGCCAGTTTTCAGGCTTACAAATATGTGGCCCCCACACTTGAATGGGTCACAGTTGGAAAGGATTGTTTCTGCTTAGTAATAACTGGACTCCTTAATACTAAGGGCTAGGCTCAACTCTAGAGTATCACAGTTGATATTGGTAGTGAATACTCTCAGTATAGATATCTATAAAATGACTACTGTTATGACCTGAGCTTTCTTGCAATATTGTGTCTGCATTCCATAGGTAAGAATCAAAATGGGTATGTCTGTCTGGTATGTAGAAGCTGTTTTAAAGTCTGAATTCAGAGTTACATAGCAGGATGTCGTCAGTGCCCTTGTAAGATGAGACAGGTTTTGCTCCACATCCTCCCAGCCACAGTCATGCTAGGTTATAACCAGTACAAGGATGCTTACCAGGTGATGAATCTTGGACTTGATCTCAATTTTGAACTTCCTAGCATCCAAAACAATGAGAAATGTTTTTTGAGCTTAAAAAAAAAAAGTCATATTGCTGAGCTCCATTGGTCAGAACATTCACTTCCCATTTAGATCCAAGGGACAAAAAGACAGTCTCTACTGTTTAAAGAGGAATGGCACAGCACTAAATAAAACATACACCCTGACTTTGAAACCTTTAGGGTTTCATACATTTGATGTGTTTTATAGAGTAGACAGAACAATATTTTAAAAAGTTTCCTATCTGTATTCCAATATATAGCTACACCTTGACAAATTTTAAGCAGAAGCTCTAAAGACAGATTTGGTTAGTTATATATCTTTATTGTTTCAATGATATATACATGTCTAACCTTAAATTATTAGAGACAAAGAGCATGTGATTTTTATTAAGCAAGCATAGTAAGTCCTCTATGAATCTGAGGACTTTTGCATGCTGTACTTTTTTGTTACTGCTTTTGTTCTCCAATGTGTTTGAATATTTACAGCTACGTTTTCTTCTTAATTCAAACACAACATTCAGGGAAAATATATAAGGGGCCCCACTGTGGTCCAGTTCTCTCGTTTATAAAGTGTAAAGTAATGGCAGAGATAAGCAATTAGCAAAGTACGCTCTCTGGCATGCTAATTATAGTGACATAGGAAAGGTTCAGCAATCAAGTAAATTAAAGAGAGAGCAATAAGATTTTCTTGTAAGATTTATCTGAGCCTTCATATGTTCCTTGAAATTAATTTTGATCTTAGACTTTCTTTTGGCAAGATCATTTTACAGGTCTGAAAAATGGAAGAATGGCTTGGTCATTTTTCAATTCCTGTTTTAGAACCCAAGAATGCAACATAAACAGAGAACAGAAAATTTTCTCCCCAAGGAAGAGAAAACTATGAGGATTATTCCCTCAATGTTACATGTTGGTTTCCATAATGATTTCTAACATTCTCGGGTATCTATAACACATTCCTCTTTTAAGATTTGTTTTAAAGAAGTATCTTTCCAATGTTGTTTTTAATAATAATTTTTTAAGGACTTT
Source organism: Eospalax fontanierii (assembly GCA_035773235.1). NCBI lineage: Eukaryota > Metazoa > Chordata > Mammalia > Rodentia > Spalacidae > Eospalax > Eospalax fontanierii. Next base: position 22,636,493 of record CM069552.1, read on the forward strand.
GGTTGTAGCTCAGTGGAAGATTGTTTTATACATGTACTAAGTACAGTTCCAAACTGATTTTAAAAACCACTTTTTTGTTTGTTTTGGAGTACTTAATATAGGCTAGTAATATGTGAAATGTTTTGTATATATTTTATTATTTATATTTTCTAATGAGCATAAAGAGGCATGATGCTGTCCCTATTTTCCAGATTATGAACTTCAGACTTGATCCTGTCCAAGTCCATAGGGGTCAGACAGGGGCCATACCTGAAATCATATCTCAGTAAGTCCAATCACATATGCTAATGCCTATCAATCTCACCCTTCTTTCCACTCAAAAGAAATGGGCTTCTCATTTTGCAGGTCTTCATTGTTAGTAATGACCTTCATATTCTAGCCTAACCTGCACTCCAATTCCTTAACTCCTTTTAACTTTATCAGACCTTGGCTGCCGATCAAAATATTGTTGCTTCTGTTGCTGCTGATAGCATTGATGTTGCTATTATTATTAATATCTCCATCATTATTTATACTTGCAGTGTTGGCTCAAAGGCATGATTTTGACATTGCTTTTCTAGCTTCAATTTTGCCTTTGTTCTTCATCTCAACTTCAGTCATTGTCATGCTAAGTGTTTTTTGGAAGATCTGAGATCATATTCCACTGGATCCATCTCAGCCACAGGATACTTCCTCTCAATGCTGGTCTTACACTGAGATGCCCTTGGTTTGGTCCAGTGTAGCACAGAGGCACTATTTATGTTCAAAGTACCCCAGGGTGTGGTGCCTAGTGTGTGCACATCAGTGCATGATGGAATCTATTCACACTGTCATGGAAACGGGAATGAAAGTCTCAGAGTCAGTGCTAAGCGATTAACTCGGTAAGTATTTGTTGATGATCTGGTATATTATAAGCACTGAGCTGGAAATACACTGGTAGCTGTCTTGATTGATTTTCAGTTGCAAAAATACTTGAGCAGTATAACTTATTTGAGATAAGGAGGGATACAGAGACAGAGAGAGTTTTATTTGGCTCATCGATAATTCTGGTGACTGGAATATTCAAATAGCACTGTAGAATGTCCTCAGCATCCTCAGTTGTGTAATCACATGGTAGAGAAGCAGGAAAGGAATCAACTAGAACAACTGACATGTGTCAGCAAGAAAAAAGAAATCAAGGATCTGCAGGAAAGTAATCTTTGATCAGAGGCAAAACGCTATGTGAGATACTCACTAATTAATCCACTCATGTTAGTGAACCCTATATTCCAATTACTTTCTGTTATGCCACTGTCCAAACTAACCACACCAACATACCAAACACAAGGCTTTCAGTACAGTACATAAACCTTTATAGGATAAACCAAATTCACATTATAGCTGTGAGAGAATTCAAGGTAGTTCAGAAACTTAGGAAACTGGTAGTTTAATAGGAGAGATTGAGGTTTGGGTCATGCAGAGTCACCAGCTTGGCTGGAGCACAGGTCTCATATTCTGAGGCTTACTTCCCTCTGCATTTAGAAACTCACAGTCAAAGGAAACCTTCTAGCCTCACAGTAGTGCATTGTCACTGATGGTCCTAGACAGAAAATAGAAATCACCTTATTTGAATTATTTTGAAGCAGGGTTTCCATATAGCTACAGTTGGACTGGAATGTGCTATATAGACTAAGCTGATCTGATCTCATAGAGACTCACCTGCCTCAGTCTCCCACGAGGTGGGAATAAAGGTATGTTCTATCATGCTGAGTTTATTTGCATTTTAATATATTTTACTAATTCTTTGATAATTTCATAAAGTATATTCTAATCATATTCACCTCCCTCTGCTCTTCATAACTCCTCCCAGATCAATTTTCTCATTCCCAAATTCCCATACATTTTTTGAGACATGATCTCACTATATAGCCCTGGCTGAACTGGAATATGCTATGTAGATCAGGCTAATTTTGAACTTACAGAGAACTGCCTGCCTCTGACTCTCTAGATCTGGAATTAAAGACATGTTCTACCATACCTGTCTTTTGTTATTTTTTAAATACCTTATGGAGTGTCATTTGTGCTCCCATAAACTCATGGGTATGGGACTATCTACTAGAGCTTGAAAGAACTACCATAGACCATACTCTTAAAGAAAGTGTCCCTCCCCTAGAAGCCACCAGTTACCAATAGCTCTTCAGTTAGGAGTAGAAGCTAGTGATTCTACTGATTCATTCTGAAAATATTTTTCAATTTTTCTGTAGAGTTTTATACATACATACACACACATACATGCACACACACACACACGCACACACACACACACACATATATATATATATATATATATATATATATATATATAATGTTTCTTGATCATATCTACCCTTTGTCCTTTCTCTAGCTCCTCCCATATGACCCTCCACAAACACTCCCCAAATCAAGTCCTCTTTTTTTTTTTTTTTTGGTCTAATGACTCATGGAGCTAGTTAATACTGCCTATATGAGCTGGTTTAGGGCTATCCACTGGCACATGGGTAACCTTGGAGAAAGCACAGCCCTGAAGAAAACTGATTCTCCTTCCCTGAGTAGTCATCAACTCCCAATAGCTACTAAACTAGGTGTGGGCCTGGTGAGCCCCTTCTCCATCTATACTGTAATTTTGACTGGCTCGTATTTGAGCAGGTCCTAAAAGGCTGCTCTGACTCAAGAGATAAGTGAGAGGACACACAGTGGGCTTGCAGAGACCAGTGAGGTCAGACCAGTGAAGACAGTTCAATAACTGCTGATAGCTAATCCAAAATGGATGAATAAATAGTTAGATAGATAGATAGATAGATAGATAGATAGATAGATAGATAGATGTGGCATATATATATACATATATGGGATACATGTATATATCTGATATATCTGAATAGATATGAATAGATATCAGATATATATATACATATATATGAGAGAGAGTTTTTATGTCTACTCATCAGAAATTTTAGACATCACTAACTTGCATTTGTCTGAAACAAACCCTCAGTTTCTTTGTATTTTTATACTACTGCTTGGGAGACATACCATTTTAAATTAAACTTTCTATAATATCAAACTCTCTCTATAGGTAGAGAAATTCCATTTATAACAGGGGTTAAAGAAGTCACACAATTAATCAGCTTATTTATTGTTTGAGAGTTTCATACACTGTATCAATACAGTGTGTTACTCTAACAAGACCAAGGCAGTTTATGGAAGTTTTGTGGCTTATAGTTTCAGAAGGATAAGAGCCCATCATAGTGGTGCGGTGTGGAATGAGAGGAGGCTGGAGCAGAAAACCGATATCTCACATTGCCAAGCAGGCACAGTTGGCAGCCTAACTGGAAGGGAGAATAGCTATATAGTTTCAAAACCTGCCCCCAATGATCTGCTTTCTCTAGTGCAACCACAACTCCTAAAGGTTTCACGATACTCCTGAATCATAACCACTGAGAATCAAGTGTTCAAATACTTGGAGCCTATGGGGATAATTGCACTCAAACTACCACACAGTCATATAATGTATTTTGATCAAATACAACCCTATGCCCTCACCTCAAACTCCTCTTATGTCCTGCACCAGTCCTTCCACTTCAAAGTTCATGTATTCTTTAAGCACACTGAGTTCACTTATTGTTGCCAGTCTGTACATGGCTGTCAAAGGATCTACTTTTAAAAGTCAAATTGGTGTGTGTGTGTGTGTGTGTGTGTGTGTCTGTGTGTGTGTGTCTGTGTGTGTGTTCTAGTTTGTAAAACAAAATGTTCTAGAAGAGAAATGGAGTGAAAGAGACTGATTCATTTTTGGTAACAGTTACTTACAAATCATTGAATACATACTTATTAGAGATATTATTAAATGTTTGCCAGGGGTTCAACACTCTCCTGAGCCTGCTGGTTATGGGCTTTGAAAACAATCTCTCTTTTTCAAACATAATTGTTTTAGTTTTATTTTAAAAAAAGAGTTTTCAATACATAAGAATCCGACTTTTAATTCTAACTGTGTGACCTTGAGCAAGTTACCTTTCTAAGATTGAAGTTTCTTATCTGTAATTCAAGGAGAATAATATGTAAGGATTTTAGGAATAATATCTGAGAATCTTCTAAAGATTAAGATAACATAATTCAATCACCTCGTCCAGGATCTGGTACATAATGTCAAAATTAGGAAACTCGATTTCCCAGATGCATATTCTTTTTTATCATAACACTTCTATGTATTCATATGCACGTTTGGTGATAATTTTACAATTAAATACTTTCAACTGGGTGATAGGATAACCTTTGGATATTTTAAAACTTTAGAAACTCCAATAGATTGGGAAATCAATGCCCACTTATTCGTGACTCCAAGTTGTGATGCAAAGTACTTTAAGTCATTCCAATACTGTGTTTTTCCCTTTCTGAAATCTTCAAGTCTATAGTGAGAAATATTAGCCCATAAACACACACACAGATAGATAGATATATAGATGATAGATAGATAGATAGACAGATAGATAGATAGATCGATCGATATCAGTGCAAATCTATACAATAGAGATTTTGTGTCTGTTTATAGACACACACATGTATAGATGATAGATGATAGATAGATAGATAGATAGATAGATAGATAGATAGATAGATAGATGATAGATATCTGGGCAAATCTATACAATAGAGATTTTGTGTCTGTTTATAGACACACACACACACACACACACACACACACACATACCAGCTGATTAGGAGGCACTTTTGAGCTTCCCAATGTTTTACACTTTAAATCTATTGCCAAAGTTCTGAATTTCTATGGCTTTGAAATTATGATGCTGCTGGTGATTTGATTCTTACTTTATACACTCCGTCTGCCCCAGGCTATAAAAAAGCAGCATTGCTCATGGATAATTTCCCTGTCCCTCATGCTGCTAGCAAAATGGATACTTCCTTTAAACTAGAAAACACAATGTCTAGCACCGCTCATATCAACTGGGGAGTGCAACTCTGTTATGGCAGTCATAGCTGGAGAACAGGCAGGTCCCGTTGCTTGAGAGAAAGCTCTGTGGTCTACTTCACAGGTATGTGTCTAAAGAGAACTGAACACATTTTTTTGCAAGAATAAGTCTAGCAAATACTGCATGTGCCCAAATATAAGAAAATTTCAGGTTTCCAAAATATTTTCAAAATTCAAGGGCCATTTTTAATTTACTAAGCCTCTTATCATTCATTTGAGTGAAACCATCAGCTCTCCCCATCCTTCAATATCAATGTCTGTCATTCAATTCCTTTTCCTACAGCACGTCATTTTTTAAATTTGTCAGAGTTATCCATGTGCAAAGGTTTTGACTTACTATATGATGGCCTCATTTGCACTTAGTCTCCTACGCAGTCCTCCATTCATCAGACAACCTCAGATTTGTGACCTCCGTAATGTGGCACTTAACTCTATTTCTTTTTAAAAGTCATCTTTAAAAGGCTTGTTTACAACAGTATCTAAACTTGCAATTGTGAGGTCAGAGCCTCAGGAATAATTGCTAAGCTATGTTAAATTCCCTTGCCTTTTTTTTTTTTTTTTAAATTTTTAACTGATTCTGCCAGTGACCTCTTCAAGCAATACAAAGTAGTATTGATTGAGTTGATTGAGGTCTTCTCAGGCTAATGTGCAGATATTTGTTCAAGCTACAGTAATTGAGAAATTGCTCCGTAATGTGATATATTTGATTAAGACTCAAATATGAGGTTTGTTGTTCAGAGGGGCATGGCTTGGAGGTATAAACCTTGCTTCATATGCGAACATTTTCGGCTCATTTCTTGAATGCCACTGTACTGTCCTTTAACAAGGACTTTTTAAAAAAATCATTTCTAGCATGATTTTGTGCTGAGGCCAGTCCCTATTTTCTGTAACACTGCCTCGGGGGCAGGCCCTTTTGTAAGCCATTCTGTGATTGGTCTTGTTGTATATGTTTGTCTGTTTAGCATTTACTATAGGCCAGAAATGGTGATAAATGCTTTTCTTTAAGACTTCAGATTTTACAAGGTGCTTACCATAATCAATGAGTAGTTGGGTGTGTTGTTGTTACCCTTACTTCATGTTTGATATAAGAAAACCTGAGACTTAGGTAAATTAAAGAACTCACAAACATCACACACTCAGTCAGCAAGAGCCAAGAATCTAACCACAATCTGATTCAAAAATGTGTGTTTTCATTTGAATATAGGTCAAATAGTGACTCCTCTTCTATGTCTATGGAAAAAAAAATCTTTGTTAGATATCTTTTGAGAAAATAATGATTATTTCATAGTTAAGAAAGGTATAATTTAAGGACTCTCTGTTCCTGTGTTTTAAATGTTTATTTTAATTTTTATTGAATTTTATTGATTTTTGTGTATTTCATACAGAATATCTCAATCAATACTAATCACTTTTATAGCCCCTTCCTCATTACAATCTCCCACAGCCCTCCCCACTTGGAATCCATACATTCTGAGATGCTCTCTGATAAGGCCTATTGTGTCAAGTTAGTTTCTCTAGAGAAATTCCTTGGAGCAAGCATATCCACCGCAGAGTTCTGCTCAGCCTATCTGGAGTCCCTCACTTTAAGACAATTAGCTCATCCACAGCCAATAGTAATCAGCTGCCAATATTTCTTCATCAAAGACTGGAGTCTGTTGCCCATTGCCCCCATCTCATGCTGGGTTTTTGTCTGCTTGAGTTTACTCCTATATGTGTAAATGAGAGAAATGAAAATGTGATTACATGAAACCCTGCACAAGAGCGCTCACAGCATCTCTCTCCCTGACAGTCCAAAGCCGGAAGCCACTCAAATACCCAACAGGTGAATTGTTAATAAAATTGTGTTTTACTGCAAAGGGATGCTCTTCAGACAGAAAAGGGAAAGGATTATTGATGCATGAGGTAGCATGGATGAATGCGAAGAGGATCACACGGAGCAAAAGAAATAAAACTGGAGGGAGTAGAGTGAAGAATTGCTCTTATGTGAAATTCGAGAGCAGAACTTACCTAGCATGACAAAAAGCAGAGCTGTTATTAGCCAGAGGATTGGTTGGGATTTACTGAAATGAGGGCTCTAAGGAATTTCTAGGGATGAGGGAAATGCTCTACGTTTGGCCTACACTAAGTGTGAAAATTAATCAAATTTTACAATACTATAATTTGAAACGGCTACGTATATTGTGAAATATATGTGAATGAAATTGATTAGATAGACACAAAGGAGAATTTACAATGGAAATTCGGAAAATTTAAGCATTAATTAACAAACTGCATAATTTTAAGAAAAAAAAAAAAACACTGGGAACTGGAAACAAACTCAAACACTCAAAGAGGGAGGAATGAGGACATGAAGGTAACTGTGCCTTGGAAATTAAGGCCTTCGGCGAAGGGCAAGCTTGCTTCAAATAACTGATACAAGGTTACAGTAAGAAGAAAGAAGAGGGACACACACAGCTAAGCAGAGGTGGGGATGGTGGTTTCACATAGGAGCCCTCTTTTAAGCGCTATAGTTCTCTAACGAAATGGGCTTCTCCATGGAATGTAGTCCCGAAACGTTTGGTTCACTTGGAAAAGCGTGGGTGAGATATTTAATTGAAATGACAGATGTCCAGGTGCCAGCATTTGAAATGGCTCATTAAATTCAAATGCACAGAAAATTTGCCTTAATTATAAGAAGGCTTTGGGGCCTCCTTGTTAGTAAGAAACACTTATTCTGATTTTTTCCCTATTCAGTTTCACCAAATGTATGTTATAGAATTGATGGTAAGACTATAAAATGTGTTTCCAGACATAGAGGAAATTATAGAAAGAGAGATAGAAAATATCAATGTTGATTTGACTGTGTGATAGACAACCCCTACATCCATCACTACACTGAGATTTGGGTCCAAAGAATACCAATGCAAATATCTTTTGAAGTTGGCAGGCTTATAATTCTATACCTGTAGGTTCACTCGACTCATTGTCTTTGTCCAGCAAGATACGCATGATCACTTAAAAATTAGCATTACCTGTAATTAACATCTGTTCCACCAACACTTCATTTATTACTCATTGCCACAAATATCACATAAACCACTGCCCAAGCTTAACCCCAGGTCATATTCTTCTTCCTCACTCCAGTCACACCCTATAGACCAGTAATCTGGCTGATCTGCTCTTTTAGCACCTTTCATTCCCATCTGGGTGCTCTCTCTATATCTGTCTTTCATCTGGACCCCACAGCTATGACTTGGATTAATCTAATAGCCTCTAAAATATGCTCTCCATGCTTGGCTTCCTTTGTTTTTGTGGAAGGATGAATTTTAGCAAAGTAGGTAAGATTGTACTAGTAAAACAGGTAAAATCCAGGCCTCTCTTCCCCTCTTCATCATCTGTTCTCATCTCACAGCTTCTCCTCTATGCTCTGCCAAGCATTTGAAATCATTTTGTGAGTTCTTGTTTGATTTTGAAGCTATTGTTTTGCTGCATCTATTCTGGTCTCTTCTGGATGACTCGCCGGTAATCTGAAATCTTCCAACATAAAACCCTTAAGTAAAAGAAATTAAAACACACATATGTAGATGTTAAGTATTCTCAGAGAAACAAGGAAGTCTCTTTTCATGAAGAGATTGTCAGGATAATCATCCCTAGAGGTGAGGATCACTTTGCATGGACATCACAGGTTCTAGAAGTCTACCTTCCTGAGGAGAAACTGAGAGGATAGACATTATAAGAATAAGTTATAATTCTTATTGCTCTAGTCATTCTCAGGGCTGCAACTATTCTTCTAAATCCTGATAACTACACTCCCCAAATATCTGATGACCTATATATTCTGAGGACTCTGGGCCCTCAATGACCATCATGGTCAGGGTGACTGATATATCCATTCACTCACAAATAAATGACAGAGAACCAGAGAAGAGAACAGAGCATCAAGAAGTAGCCCTTCTACCCGCCTATGTTAATAGTCCACGTATCACTGCCGACTAAGAACAGTTAATCTGAAAAGATGATCACATTTTTCATTGTCTGATTGGCCCAAGTAATCTTTAGCATCAGATGTCCTAGTGAGAGCTTTGACCACTAGTGGGATGTGACATTAGCTGATGGCTTCCTTTGAAGACCAGGACCTCTTACTTTGTGAGAGTTCTGAATTTCAGGGATGACAAAGGAAGAATTAGTGGGTCCTTGGGAATGATGGTAAATAGATCTACTTTCACATCTTCCTATTAGAACACAAGGCCTCTAGATCACCAGGACACAAGCAGAGAGGACTACAAAGAGGCCACGTATACACTAACCTCCCCAACAATGGCAGTGGCAACATGATGAGTCACATTGTATGGGTTGTACATTAATCAGACCCCACTTCTCTACCCCATAAAGTGACCCTTATGTCACCTACGCACAACTCTCTTCTTCAATCACGCAGCATAGGCTGTATATTAACTAAGCCCAGTTTCTTATGGTGCCAGAACTCCCTTTCCCTTGGAAGCCTTTAAAGGAAGACAATTAGTTGACTTACAGGACTAAAACTCTCCTTCAGACCTGTCATACTGCCCGTTGATGGTCTTGAACCTCTTCTCCCCCAGTTCCCAAATTTAACACTCTTTTCACATCTGTGTCACTTTCACATAAAAAAAAAACAAGCATAATATAAATGCATCATTTCTGATGGCACAAATTTATAATCCCAGTACTCCAGGTTGAGGCAGGAGAGTTTGTGGTCAGCCTAGAGTGTGTAACAAATACTGGGTTTTCCAAGGATACGTAACAAGATCCTGCCTCAAAAACAAATAAATTAAGTAATGAATAAATGTGGCATATCTAGATGTTTCAATGAATACTTTACATTCTGGAGGCTGACACCCACTTCCAGGGTTTTTAAATTTTATTATAGAAAGTGGAGAGATGACTCAGAGGACCCAGGTTCCATTCCCAGCACCCATGTGGCAGCTAGCAACCATCTTTAGCTCCAGTTCCAGAGAATCCAGTGCCTTCCTCTGACCTCCGTGGGCACTGTATGACACAGGTGCACTAAGATACATGCAGACAGTACACTCAGACACATAAAATTTTTAAAAAATTAAAAATAAATAAATAAAAGTTATCATAATATGTAATATGAATATAGGTTTATAAATAGCTGTAATATCATGTATACAACATTCCATAATAGGACCAGTGCCATACCATGAAGAATATTTCTTGGTGCTCCACTTTGAGCAGACAACTTCAGTGATTCTGGCGAGTGCTCTTTGTGACATGAGCAGTTGAGCCTCCCAGTCAGCCTTAAACCTCTTTCGCTCTGAAATGCTACCAAGCTCCATTAAATTTTATATATTCTGGGATCCCATGCCTGCACTTCAGGCTCTTCATTGGCCCTGGGAAAATTGTGCTGATTGAAACTGGGTGGGTAGAAAAAGGTAACTTTTCCTCTCTATTGTTACAAGCAGCAGCATAACCAAATGCAAATTGAGGAGAAAAGGTGTGTTTTATCTTACACTTTCAGGGCATAATCTATCACTGAGGGAAGTGAGGGCAGAATGTCAAGACAAGAACCTGGGCAGATCATGGAGAATGCTCTTTTCTTAGTGGCTTGCTCTCTGGTTTCTGTTGTCTGTTAGCTTTTCTGTTCAGCCCAGCCCTTCCTGCTTAGGATTGGAAACATGCACAGTGTCCTGAATCCTCCTACATCAATTGCCAATCCTATTTAAGGAACCTCCCTTCTGGTACTCCCTCACTGACCCTGACCTAAGTTAAGGTTGACAGTTGAAGCTAACTAGGATGCCCATCCCTTATCAACTTGACACACGAGCACATCAAGTCATAATATTTAATCTTTGATCTCCCAAGATTTCATGTTGTAAATTTAATAGTCCCACAGTGTTTAAAAATTCCAATACTTGAAAAGTTCAGTGTCTCTTTTGAAGTTACAACTCTCTTATCTGTGCACTCCTATAAAATAAAAAAAAGGAAATTATATACTTTTTTATGTCAAGAAAGAAGAACTGGAGCATGAAAAACAATCACATTTAAGGAAAAATAAAACTCAGGAGTGGAGCTTAATGTCTGACATCTGAAGCTCATTTCTAATCTTCTGGGCTCAGAAAAGCTTGGGCAGCCCCACTCCAGCTCCTCCATGGACAACACTCAATGCTTGACTTAAAGGCTCAGGTTGACTCCACTCTACCCTGCCTTTGACCTTGATAGACATCCTATTGCCCTGGCATCTCCAGTATCCTGGGGTCACACCTGCAAGTGAGGCTGTTCAATCATGTCTCATGATGCCATGTCTCAACTGCACTTCACAATCCCCTCAATCCTAGGTCTTCAGTGCAACTAAGGCTTCATCTACATCAGGGCCCTTCCTCTCTTTGCTATAGGAACTCCAGATCTGGCACACAGTGCCAAGCCTCAACTGATTGATCTATGTTATTCCTTCTGACTTCAAAACCAGAACCATGTGTGAGACTCTTACACACAACCAAGTTTGGCAGCCAGCTAAGGATGTAGTCACAAATTCTGCACCCCTAAAATGAACACAGATTCTGTGTGCTGATCCTGATGAAATTATTTCTCAGAATACTTTGCCTCAATGATGTCGATCTTTTATTAATGACAACTTATCCTTCAGCCCCAACTGACCAATACCAACTGTCTCAGGAAATCATAAAAAGTTTCACTTCAATGGTCCTGGTATCTCATTAATCACAGTTGATTCTTCATTCCCAACTAATCGACACACAGAGATTCTTGACTAAAATGTCATAGAAATGGCCCAGACAAGATCTTTGCTTCCTTCTGAAACTTCACAAGCTAGGCCTTCATTATCTGCAATTACCCCAGAATTAGCAATTTCCAGGCTTCCAAAACTAGTCTATTAAGCTCTGAGCACTCAATGAGTATTCCAGTTCGAAGATCCAAACATTTCCACAATCCTTCCCCCAAAACAACATGATCAAGTCCATCACAGAAAAATCACAGTCCTGGTAGAAAGTCTTGTCCTCCATTGATTTCTATTGATAAACACCATGACCAAAACCAACTTGGAGAGAAAAGGCTTGATTTCATTTTATACTTCCCAACCACAGATCATTACTGAAGGAAGTCAGGACAGGTCTGACTGTCAAGGCAGAAACTTTGGACAGAAATCATGGATGAATGCATGAATGCTGGCTACTTTCTGCCTTGCTCTCTGGATTCTCTTCTTTGCTAGCTCTCTTGTACAGCCTTGGTCCACCAGCCTAGGGATGGCACCAAACAGTAGCATGAGCCCTCTCTCATCAGTACACAATCCTCAAAGACAGAGCCTCAGGTCAATCTGATTTAAGGAGTCTCCCTACCAAGACTCCCTCAGTGACTTTGGGCTATGTAAAATGGACAGCTGAAGCTAAATCAAGACAACTTGTGTCTGGAATATATGTCTTTTTATAAAAAAATAAGCGAATGCAAGGACCCCAACTTCCCTTACCTACATGAAGCAATTGAATTTTCTCTAATAGCTCTGTGTCAAATAGTCAGTGTCTTTTTCTGGCAAGCAAGATATTCAGAGGAAGCAATAGCTCAAGATTGATAAGGAGGAGTCTATGTAAGTCTGCGTAACTGTGCTCAGGCATAATCTTCATCTCTGACCCACCATCCTCTCTTCATATGACTATGCCACTATTGGGCTGGCCACTGAGGAGAACTGGCTGGTAAAAATTGGTTAATTCACTCTCCCTATCTCGTTGTGCAGTACATTTTCAACGTGTCATTGGATGGTGGTATGTGGTGTGAAAATGTTCACTTTGTATCTTCTCCAACATTCCCTTTTATTGAAATAAATCTATGTATGTTTTAATTGATGTCACTTCTACAAAAAGCAAATGATCTACAAAGTTCCATTCAAAAATCTGCTTTTGCTTTATCATGTGAAGTCATTCTGGCTAAGACCATAATATACATGTCATCCAGTCTTAGATAGCAAAACAGCACTTTATTAAAAGAAGATGGTAGTAGATTTTACATTGATGAAAGGTGTGGATAAGATAGATCCAGGAGGCAGGTATCTATCTAACCTTGGCTTGATTAAATCTTCCATTAACACTTCTGCTTCATCTCCGGTATATCATTTCATCATTCATATGCCATAATGACTATTCTGGGATAGACCAAATTTATGCCTAGAGCTAAACTCTTCAGGAGAAATGTTTATCATCCATAACCACTTGATGTTTTAGGACCAAACATTTTGTTGAAATACGGCCCTTTAATATTCTAAGAATTGTTTCTCAAAAGAGGTTCAGTTATTGATATAGATGCTGAGGCTCTAGAACTGCAGGTGCCTACATTATGATTCTTTTTCTTTAAATGAAGCTTTGTTCTTTCATACAGAACATCTCATTCAGTCTTAATCATCTTTATACCCTTTATACACCCTTCCACATTAGCACCCCAATGGTACCCACAACTGGAATCCTTACATTCTGTCATCTGCGTTAAGGCCTATTGTGTCAAGTTAGTGTCCAGAGATGTTACTCAGTGCAGGTTCATCCACTGAGGTCTGGTCAGCCTATCCAGTGTCCCTTGTTTTAAGAAGATTAATTCTTCCTCCCCCAGTGGTAACAGTGGTCAATTTCCCACATTTAAGCTTCCCATTTCCTCAGTTCCATGCTGAGTGTTTATCTGCTTAGGTTTGCATGGGTCTTGAGCATGCTGATACCATTGCTTTAAGTTTATGTGAGCAGGGTCCCAGGAGCTTATAGGATTCTATTTCAATCTGGTCACAAATCTCCTTCCCAACTTCTACAGTCTTACCACCTCCTCTTCCCCAATGGTCCTTCAGGCCTTGGATAGTGAAGCTTAATATAGATGAGTCCTTTCTAGGAAGCCACACTCTACAGACTTCTAATCTCCATGCTTTGGTCATTTGTGACCTATTTCTGTTCCTGGCCCTCTGTTGCATGAAGGAGCTTCATTAATGAGAGTTGAGACCTTCATTAGTGTATTCTTTACCACTAGTTTTATGTTGCATGCAGCTTAGGTGTGAAGGTTGCATTATAGATGTGTTGCTTAGGCATGGGCAATTCACATACAATATCCATGTGTGAACAGCTATGGTACTCTTAGTAGCCTCTGTCTCATAGAAAAGAAACTTCTTTGATGAGTGGTGACTGGGATACTTGACTATAAATATAAAGATACATATTTTGCACTTAGTAAGAAGCTACATTACTGTAGGGATGGGATATACTTGGGAATTTCTCTAAGATCTATGACCTCTTCAGCCATGTGTATTTGACTATGATTACGGTAACACATATGAGTTTCCTCCCATTGAGTGGGCTTTAAATTCAATTAAATAGCCATCGATTGCTCCCAAGATAAAAGTGCCACTATTCACCAGTGTCATATGCTCTGTTGGTCATCTATGTGGTTATTTGGACATGAAGCTGGTGTTGGGCCATACATTTTTGCTCTCCTTTAGAAGCTTCTGTGGTGCTTTCCAGAGCTATGAGAGCTAGCCTTCAGGCAAACTGGCTTCCAGGTCAGTGCCAGTTCCATTGCTTCAAATTCAGACTTTGAAAATATTCCTGTCTTCAACAATAGGTTCTTACCTTCATGGTCGGGGAGGCAATCAAGGTCTGTGGCAATAGCCTGTGTAATTTTATGGAGTCTCTTGAACTACCCTGGCCAAAAACTCAAAGGAAGTTTTCTCTTCTCTAGTACTGGTTCTTGTTATATAGCTTTCAGCTGTGCACATAGACACAAGTAGAGATACTGTATGTGTAATATGCCATTTGGTTGTTAGTGTAATATGTGATGCTTACCCGAAGTGCTTGATATAAAATTCACATATCACTTTTTTTCATCATGTAAACAACCAGGGTCAGTTTTCTGTCAGACTATATGATCTGCTTTTATCATAGCCTGAGTTTTCTCTCATAGCCTAGACCTACAGAGCCCTTTTCTCCTCAAAACTCCACCTAATGCTAAAGGTCTTCCATCTCATCCAGCTATAAACATACCAGTTTTCTATGACTGAAACTGATTCTCTCCACAGTCAGAGCCTAATAACTAGACATTTTGATTTCTTCTATGTAGTGGGAGGTGTAAAATGGAACAAGTTATCCTTTTTTTAAAAAAGAGAAGAGAGTATTCTAGAATATCCCTGATCATAGAACAATTTTAACAATGTATTGCAATATCAGTAGTTTTACCTCTTATTATGAGAATATTTATTTCTATTGTTAAGCCACCCTTCACCTTTTGCCTATGTTGTCCAATTAGCATAATGCTCAATGGAACATATCAAAGTGATGTTTTCTGGGATATCTAGAAGATTTATATTCCTTAAAACCATATTACAGTGGTTCAGAGGTTATTTATATCTAGTCTAGTCTAAATGATTGACAAGGAGTTTTCTTCATATTTCTAAAATATGATAGAAAAGAGTATAATGAATAAATGAATTCCTAAGTACCACAAAGCTTTACTGATCTGCTATAGAAGATTCTGTACACAGCACAGCAGTTGCATTTGGGACTGCTAATAGGTTTCATTATCTATGGTTTTTCTCCCAGGTCCATCTAGCTTCCACAAAGGCCTCAATCAATATTTTCTGAGAGTGGTATTCATCTGTAAGATCTGCTACATCTTCTAATCACCAAAAGAGGCTACTTTTATTTGACCTCCTTGAATATTATACTTGGTATTCTCCACACTACTAAAACTTCAAATCTCATGGATTTTTGAGAATGTGGACGCCATCATGCATCAGAGGACTGGGAAAATGGTTACTGTGTGGGGCAAAATATCAGAGGATCCACTGTTCCTTGTAAATGAAACTTTAGTCAAGCCTCCATCTATTATTTGATTTCAAATGACTTCACTCTCAAAAAGGAGAACGATGATAATTCTTTTGGCTTCTTACTCCTAAAGCGCCAAGCTGGAGCCTTTTCCATTGGTCCTGAAAATGTCTGAATAGTTCTCCAGGTGAGGGTAACTAGAATAAATACTTCTGAGATTTTTATAGGAAATTATTACAGCATATTTCATCTTCAGTGGTCCTACCTGCTATAAATCTGGACATTGCTTTCAAACACTGAGTGTTAGATAGAATAATTGGAATTTAAGCAATAAAGACTGAGGTTATTTTTAGAAGAAACCACCAGTATAGTATTCTCCTCTTGATGTTGATATACCCTTAGTACATTCAGAAATAGAGAAGAGAGAGGGGAGAAGAGAGAAAAGAGAAGAGAGGCCAGAGAAGACCTTCAGTACTCTGCCAGTTACTTGTTTATTTTGCTTGGCCATGTTGTGGCTTGCACCCCCTCATCCCTCTGCCCCCCAGCCTGTCCGCATCTCACCTTAATGATATATTATGATCGCTGCACTCCACTGAAACTTGGCCATTAAGAGTCATCATCAAATA
Organism: Eospalax fontanierii; assembly: GCA_035773235.1. Taxonomy (NCBI): domain Eukaryota; kingdom Metazoa; phylum Chordata; class Mammalia; order Rodentia; family Spalacidae; genus Eospalax; species Eospalax fontanierii. The sequence continues at coordinate 22,652,872 of CM069552.1, forward strand.
GTCATACTGATACATCCCTCTCTCACTACCATTGCAATCAGCAAATCAAGTTCTGTTAAAATCATTGCTTCTGTTCCACTCTTAAATGTACCACCTCACACTCCAGTGTGGAATAAAAGAGAGCTGTGCAGACTTCACAAGAACCTAAATCTTCCCTCCCTGTTCCTCTTTCTCTTCCTTCAAAGAACCTCTTTCTCTACTGCGTAGAAATGATCCCTTGCCACAACAACAATTTCCACATTGATTATTTAAAGATTCCAAACAAACAATTTCTGCCTCATCTGCCTTCCAAACACACACACACATTTCAACGCAAAAGCATAGTACTAAAATCAGTTATTCCTATATAATTATAAAAGACAAGGGCCTTATTCTGTGGAGACCTGCTAATTCTGAGTACATATTCAATCAATCCATTTGTGAGGAACCAGAAAGTCTCTAGAGACAGTCGAACTGGAGACAGAATTTGAAATAAAATCCACATTAAAAATGTCTTTAATTTCAAATAATATATTTAAGTCAAATATTATTTAAAATTGCAATATAACTCAGGGCTTAAATTGGTTTTATGAAATAACAGTGCATGATTCTGCTACTTTTGATATAAAACCATAGAAATCACTTATCTTTTTGAGAAAAGGACTTCCTCATCTTTAAATGGTACAGATAGGCTCAATTACATAAAAGTTCTTTCTGTCCTTAAAACCCACAACTCTATACCCCTGAGATGCTAAAGAATTTCTTTGAGAAATTTTCAGGAAATTGTGAAGCCTCTAAGACAGTATAATTTTAAATGAGTTTTCCTGCACATGGTGTACATCTATGTATTTTATTCCCCTGTCACTCCATATTGCAGAAAATTTGTATTACTTCTGAATTTTTGGACGCTGAAAATAAGCCCTCTGTGTGAAAACGTAGCTTTTTCAAGATATTTTACCATTAGGATTCAAAGCAAAGTAATTTTCCTGGCAAGATTTCTCCTTTGTTATCTAGTCTTTCGATCAGAGGCTCCATTCAGTCTGTTATAGAACTGGGGCAGTGCTTACAGTTGCCCCTTGCACAGAGTTTTAAATCATTGGCCACATTTTCCAATGTATTTATACACAAAAGCCTGATAGAAAGGTTAAGAATCCATCTTGATATTATCACTTGGATAATCAAAGAAGTAATTACACAACGGCTGTTGGAAGAGAGACAGTATGATTCACTCTTGGAAAAGCAATTTATTTACTTTTTTTATATAAAAGCATATTTGGCAGGGGTCCATGATTAATTTATCATTTACTCAACATAGCAATGAAGAGAGACCTCTTTTATTATAGACAAGTTATTATCATCAAGTTGAGAAATGAGTGGATATTTAAACATGTGATTATATCGAAGTTCATATACTGAATGTATGAATTAGTAATTAGAACAATTCTAATGCTTATGGAATCACATATACACTCTAGATATGTTCTAGTTTGTTTCAAATATTTCCAATGAATCATTTCCTACTTTGTTATGAACCCGGAGGACTATTGGGTTGGAAAAGAGGAATGCAAATACAAGCCCCTAATTTTTTCAAAGTATGTGCTATAGAAAGTATTTGCTTCGATTCCACCCAAATTACTCAAGGATGTTACAGGAAAAGAAAGGCAAGCAGGAAAGAGAAGTTGCACTTCATCTTGACCTGCTTCTAGCTCAGCAAACTTTCACAGAATTTAAAAGCAAGATGAGTTACTAAAAATGTTCATTGTTTTCTGATTCAATTTCTGAAATGTAAACGCCTTGTGTCACTAGCCTCCATATGCTTGAATTCCTCACATAAGAAGGTTTTGTCTGCTTTCGAGGCATCTATTACTTTTTGACAGGTCTCAAAATTTTCTATTCTGTTTTGGACAAAACTATGCATTCCCTAAACATGAGCTCTGTGCTCATGTTTACTTGTTCTGAGTCATTTGCAAAGATTTAATTTTTATGTGTTAGGATAATGAGATATCAGAGGCAGCAAACTTTATAAAGAGAATTTTATTCAAGTGACAGTTTCAAAGGCTAAAATGTCAGACACCATAGTGCAGGCTTTGACAAGTCTTCCGCGGTAGATAGTAGGCTTGTATGGAAGGAAGCATCACATCTTGAGCCTGGAAACCACAAGACCCATACAAGTTCCAAGCTTAGGATCTTATACTAACAGGATCTTATGAGACCAGCACTATTCTCAATGATTCAAAACTAGTCATGAATCTTTACCTCCAAAAGATTGCATCAGCTCCCCCTACAGTACTCTGAGGTCCAAGTCTCAGCCCATGAACCTTTCTTGTTGATCCCATCCAATATCCAAACCACTGTGTGGAATTTATGCTTTACTGTGCTTGCTAGGGAATACTATTGGAATTGGTGTTCTAGGACCGTAGAGAGTTTGGGGAAGAGCTATCAATCTAGCTGGATGGTATGACCTAAACTAACTAAACATAGAGAGCTAACGCTGAAAAGGACAAGTTTCTAGAAGAAACTTTCTCCGAATCAAGTTCTACACATGTACCTACATGTTTGCTATTCTTCTTTCCTCACGCTTGATCTTAGGGATGGACGGACTTCTGTATTTCTTGCCAGGTTCTGTACTTCTCCAGTTGTTCCAGGTCTAATATTCGGAAGGAAACAGAAGGAACAACAGCAAGGAGTAATGGTCATCTTCTGAAGATGAAGTCTCCAAACTGCCTTCAAGGAAGAGGGACTTGCAGCCTCTCACACAGGGTGCCCGAGTCACTGACATAGGCTCAGTGGATTGTAGAAAGTCATGACTTTCATTTTCATCAACTTAGAAACATTCATCACTTTTTATCTCAGCATATATCATATGTTTATGTAAGTCTAATATCTAATATGTGTGATCTCTAGACAGAGCTCTTACCTTGCATGGAAGACCTGAGGGCTTTGTTTTGTCTTTAAGTTAACTGTCATGTAACTCATGGCATTACTTGTAGGTGTTTCTTTTGTCTTGCTGTAGGAAATAAGAACTGCTCTGCTACTCGAGTATGCTCTGTGGCTTGCATAGGGACACTTTTTCTGTTATTTGTTAAACTTGTTTAGAGAGTGATAGTAACCTAAAGTCTCAGTCTCTTCTGTAATAGTAGCTAATATAACTGCCATTTTAATCAATGTACGGATACACTGTAGACATTAATGTATTCCTTCCCATAGGTATGTATCCCAGTTCACAGTCAGTAGTAGTTTAACACATGAACCATCACTGTGTGCCAGAGATAATCTGGGAACTTTTTTTAAATCAAAAATAAGTTCTTATATCCAGTGAAAGAGTGAATGGCCCTCATAAAAAGTACCATCTTAACAACTCCTATCTCAGAACACTTCTAACACCAATGGCACAGTTTCATTTCTTTGGAAGCAGTCTTGTTAGTAGTGCTCTTGTCATAAATACCTGTGAAAGTTAGAGAAACAAAGAAGAACTGAGATGGGAGGAATGCCAGTTCAAAAGAGAAGAGTAAGGATATCAGATTTGACTGGATATTGTATAGCTAAAGTTCTGTATGAGAGTTGTCACACATTGCATTATGATAGTCTACATTTATATTCAGCGAGCCACTGAGTGATAGCTAATTCAGGAAGGCACTGGTCGCAGAAAAAGTAACTTTTGCAGACATTGTGATTGTCACCCATCTCATTGTGTACCTACATTGAAGTTTTTTTTTTATTATTGTTATTCGTATTTCAGTAATCTACTCAGTTACTCAAAATGATCAATCTAAATTGAAAATTGAAAATGAATCAAGGTCAGGTGAGGTATTTATTGCATGCCTGGAGACAAGGGCAAGAGAACTAAAAGATCAAGACCATCCTGGGCTACATGATGAGCTTCATATCAGCCTGAGTCTCATATAGCTGTGTTATCTCTAAACAACAACAAAAAAAACACAAAAAATAATGTAATTATAAATATATTTGTATACTGAGAATCTAGAGTCAAATGACCTATTGTGCATTACAATTTCTGAGAAGGCTTACTTAGGTTACCCTGCAGCCCTAGTGGAAAACACAGGAAACCCACACAGCCATACTATCATCTCCACAAATACCAACTAAAACATTCTACAAGTTCAAATGTTTAAGCTGAGTCATTTTCTCTTCACTATCAAAGTGATTGCAATTAAAGCTCTGTATGATTCTAGTCAGAACTTTAGAGTCTTACATCTCTTCCATGTTACATATTTCCTCATTCAAGAATCATGTTTGCAAAACAGTCAAAATCAACCAGTAATCAACCACCTCAAAATCAATGCTAACATCCAGGTCTGGGCTATCATTCTCTTTATCACGCACATGGTTCTACAGTTTCTATGAATTTGCTTTTTATTTCCTGTAATCTTCTCCCAACATATAACCACTGCATTGGATCCTCATTTGACCTGAGCTTGCCAGAATTTCCCCTGACATACGAGGCTCAAATGATCTTCCTTCTTCTATCTAAGTGATCTCACTGTGTACCGTTCCTTTGCTGGCTCATTTTGCTTCCAGGTGTCAGATAATTCTTTAATTTGTCTGTAGCAAATGAAGAATAAAACTGCTAGATGGAACAGAGGAGTGGAGAAATCATTTTCAGGGGCATTAGCGTCCCTGTGCATTTTGTTCTTCAAGAATTTGGGGAAACGTTATGTCAAATTAAGTAAACCATGCACTAAAAGACAAGTATGTCTTATCCTACCCATAAGCAGAATATGAAAAGTTAATCTTATTGACATTAAGAATAGAATGATACAGACACTAGTGTCTATGGGATATAAGAGGAAGGGAGAGATAGACAGAGATTAATCAGTAGGTACCTAGCTATAGCTTGAGAGAAATAAGAGGTGCTGGAGTGATATTTCACAGTAGAGATAATATTGATAGGAACAGTGTACTGTATATTTCAAAGGACCAGAACAAATTACTGTGAATGTTTTCACTATACATGTGTTTTATTATCCCATCTTCAGTCCCACCCCACATGGATCTGTTGTTCTTCTCTGATCATTACAGATCAGTTCAGTTGAACTGTGGAAATATAAAACTTCAAATCTAAGATTCACATTTGAGAGAAAATATACAGCATTTGTCATTCTGGACTGGGTTACCTCAATCAATACAGCATTTTTTTTTCAGAAGTGTCCATTTTTCCTGTAAATTTCATTCTCTTTAATGTTGAATAGAATCTCATTGTGTAGAGGAGCCTGTTTCCATTATTCATCAATTGACAGACATCCAAACAGACACTATCTTATAGATACTGTGATTAGAACAGCAACAGATGTTCCAATATCTCTCTCTAAGGTATAGAGTCCCCTGAGTTTATGTCCAGTAGTGGACTGAGTCATATGGTAGTTCCATTCTTAGATTTTTGAGAGACAGCAACACTAATTGCCATAGAGGTTGCACTGATTTACGCTTCCACCTGAAGTGAGCAAGGGTTTCTCCTTCCCCACATCCTTGTTATCTTTTTGTTTTCCCTTGATGATAGCCATTCTGACTGGGGTGAGATAGAATCTGAAAATAGTTTTAATATACATTTCCCTGATAGCTGAGGATGTTGAACACTTTGTAAAAACTCAGGCGGTTATAATTGCACGAATTTATACCCAGGTTCCTTATTCTATTCCACTGACCTACATCTATCGTGCAAAACAGTGGGGAAGAAAAGTCATCAAATGTTTAAAACATTAAAACATTCTATCCCTAACTGATAGAATACTGTTCTATTTTTCTGTCTGTTGCTTTGATTAGATACCATGACTAAAAGGAACTTGGGAAGGAAAGGGCTTATTTCATCTTACAACTCCCAATCACAACTCATCACTGAGGGCAGCCAGGGGAAGAAGTCATGACAGAAAGCTGGTTTCAGGACCTGAAGGCAAGACCATGGAGGAATGCTGCTTACTGGCTTGGTTCCTCTGGCCTGCTCAGACACCCTTGTTCTACAGCGTCGGCCACCTTCCCAGTGATGGTACAACATACAGTGGGATGGACCCTGTTACATCCATCCATCACAATCAAGAAGATGCCTTGCAGACATGGCCATAAGCAATTTTGATGGAGGAAATTCCTCACCTGATGTTCCTTCCTCCCAGGTGACTATGTCAAGGTGATGATGACTAAACAGAACAAATACCTGCCAGAGAAAATAGTACTGCTAGTGCAATAGCTGTCTGTCTGTTCTGTGTTGTCCTGTGGATCTGAAGTCTGCTGCTGAAGTCCATGAGAATGCCTGTTTAATGCTGTAAACCTGGTCAAACACTACAGGTCATGTGGAAAAACATACATTGGTGCTTTGCTAAATGTGGTTAAGCTGCTGTCTAACTGCCGGGCTTCTATCAATAAACAAGTAAAGATCTCAGCCTTAGTCAGAAAAGCTTCATTTGGCAAATGACAGTGAATAAGGTTAAGACTCATAACCCAGGAATATGCTGAGAATAAAGTACTGCTGTGTGCTTAACCCTAAAAAGCATCTCTATGTGATACACTCCAAAGCCCAGAGAACATCATGGAGAAGGGAAGAAAAAATGTGTAAAATGTGGAGGAAGAGGAGGAGTGCTGAATAATGCTGTCAGGCCATTGCAATCACGAATACACTAAAGCTGTTAGATCTGCACAAGATCTATACAAGACATACAGGTAGGGTGGAAGGAAGACAGAAGGGACAATAGGAATGGAGTGGAATAAGAAAATTCTGGGGGTTGGGGAGGAACATTTATGACAGAATATATATATATATATATATATATATATATATATATATATGTCAGAAACGGTCAACAATTTAAAAGCTAATAAAGGCGAATGATCTTTGAATAATTAAAAAAGGATAGATAAATCAGCCAGCACACACAGTCAGAGGCTATTCAGAAGGCTCAGTCCAACACTGTGAGCAGTGAGCTCTTTAAATATGCCCTTTAGAAACAGAGAAACAACTTTATCAGCTATACAGATACACAGTTAAGCCTCTTCCTCACTTGGGCATGGTGTGATGGGTTAGATTATGATTGGCTGAAACTGACTCCTATGACTGAATGAAACCCATTTATGTGCTAATCTCCTAATTTAGGTTCCAGTTTGTTTATGGACTAGAATGTATCTCAGCAGTAATGAACTCCAAGTTCAGAAGCAGCCTCCAGCTAGTGCCCTCTTGCTTAGTTAATGTAGCAAGAGACAGCACAGAATGACAATTGAAATTATGAAAGCCTTGAGCATATTCATATTCAAATACAACTAGAAATAAGTCACACTGCTCAAATTCACAAGAAGAATCGCCCAGAAATTGTTGTGCAAATTAATCATTAGACATGCACGGAGCACACAGGGAATGACATGACTCATTATGCTGTAATTCTCCTCAGAAAAATCTCAGTTTACCTAAAAGCCTATACTAAAATATTTCTTTGTCCATCACACTTAGTGAGCTTCCAGTGGTTACATCTGGGTAATGGAGAATACCAGTGGATTTTTGAGGGGACTGGAAAAAAAGAACTAATGAAAAAGAAACAAAAGAGAGAGAAGAAAAGAGAAAGAAAAAGAAGAAAGGAAGGAAGGAAGGAAAGAAGGAAGGAAGGAAGGAAGGAAGGAAGGAAGGAAGGAAGGAAGGAAGGAAGGAAGGAAGGAAGGAAGTTCAGCATTCTCTTTCTATATGGGTTGACAGGTTAGAGACACATCATGATAACTGTGAACACCCATCTACCCCATTGACCCAGTTTCTAATTGGGTATCCAACTTCTCTGGGATTAAGGCATCTGTATTTCAGATTTTACCTGATGAACCCAGCTGACCTTGTCCCCAGAATTTCCTGAATATTACTTCCTTCTTTATGCCTCAGTCCTGAAGTGCAACAGCAGCTTCACAATGCCCCTGAGATCTTTTGTTTTTCTTGTCTGTTTTTTTTCACCATTTACCATTGATTTTTGTTTTTCTACCACTCGTTTTATTAAATTCAAATTATATTGCATTTACTCAAAGTGGTCTGCTTACTTAATAGGATGTGATGTGAACTTACAGATTTGAAAACATAAAAATTAAATTTAAAACATTAAAGCCATCCTAATAGCACTCTCTCTCTCTCAGTACACAATCTGAGAAAAACAAGAGGGGACCGATTTTGTTCTTTAGAAAGAGTCCATCTATTATGCATCCCCAGTAGAAAATTGAGAGGCGGAGCAGGAAGCCCTGAGAAGACTCTCAGCCAAAAGAATTAGAAGTCTAGTCAAAAGAACTGACCCAGTCAAATCTAGGGGTAGAATAAGAAACGTTATGAGGCAGATAGTGAGATAAGGTGCTTGATGACAAGCCCGATCATCTGAGCTTGATTCCTGGAACCATACAGTGGAAGGAGAGAACCTATTAGCTCAAGTTATATTTGGACCTCCACATATAGGCCACAGTACCCATGTGTGTACACATTTACATTCACAGATATACACACAAAAAATACATGTTTAAAAAGAGAAATAGTTATGAACTCTCAGGTCTAAGAAAATATACTTGGACCAAGGTCTCCATTCTCTCCAGTCACATAAGCCACCCAATAAGGGGACTCATCCTCTGTGCTTTCTCCATAAAGGACTGAGACCCAGAACTAAGGGAGCACTTGACACTTGCACTACAGCATCTTTGAAGGAACAGGGTGACCAGCACCTTCCATTCCTTTAGTGAATAATATGGTTTGGTAAAATTGATTCTTTACTGAAAGTAATTAGAAGGCCAGGTAAATCTGGAATGACAGAGTCCAAAGCCAAGGTGAAAGAGGAAACATCAATGAGGCAAAACCTCCGGAAATCTACCGAAGCTCCGAAAAGTAGTTATTGGACTAGAGACTTTGATGAACAGCTTCATGGACTACTAGAGACACTAATTCAGGTTCTGATGATTTGGGAGCTCAACTGTGAGGGAGCTGTTTCAATGTGGCTGGACAACTCTTTCAAGCAGCCTAGCAAAGAAGCATGAACAAGGCGAAGGGAAGGATGGAAATAAGAATAAGAGATTCCTGTATTTCCATAGAAATCATAGGGCTTCTGTTTACATGTTGATTGGAAAATAAAACAGTAATGAAAAGTTGACAATAGAGAAGGAAGACTGAACATGTGTCAACGTAAGTCCCAAGAGGACAAAGGATTAATTCTGCAAGGCAGAATTAGCAGAGGTTTTATGGAAGGAATAGGCTTCATTCCCTTGATGTATGACAGTGAGAGGTCTTCCAGATGAATTTGTTAAATTCCTTTAAGCATAATTAAGCTTTTTTTCTTTTAAATTAATTCAAGCCACATAATACTGTTAATCAAAGATGCTAATACACAGAAATATTGTCCTATCTTGATGAGTTAATGTCATTCATGGCAGAGGAGAAATATCCTTTTCGTTGCCTCCTGAATAAACTCCAGTTTCACTGTGCTGCGTGTCTCCATCCTCTCTATTAGCAATGATGCTTGTGAATCACCATCGAGCATACAAATGTATTTCATTGGCATTTGACTAAACAGTAAGCTTCCAGGGTGCATATTAAGGAATTACATGAAAAGAACTTCTAAAACAAACAATTCAAATTAAACATTTCCTTGACTGAAAAAAAAAAAACATTCCGAAGGCATTGTTATTGATATTCTCAAGAGAATTATATAAAAATGCAATGTTCTCTACCCGCTAGACTATAAACTTTTAAGGGGTGATCACATAGAACAGATGTGTCAGGTTATATCATTTTCAAGATTTAGAAGATACCGTACTTCCTGGGATATTTCCACTGTCAGCAGTCCTGGTGATGTGAACATCACCGTTATAGTCTACTGGGAACGTAAAAAATGTTTCTCAGAGATATTCTAAAGGTTTCATGATGTCATAATCTTTGATCTCTTCTTGTCATCTACCACATAGAAATGAATGATTTGAGCATAATTATGTTCATCATCACCAATAGACAAAAGTCACAAAATAAAAACACAAGCAATAGACAGGAATGTGGAATAACATTCTCTTTCCTTTCAGGTGAAGACGAACAATGGCACAGACACTTTGGGAGACAATTTGACAATTTCTTACGAAATAAGCCTACAATTATCATGAGACTCAACAATCTCATTACTTCCTGTTTACCCAAGAGAGCAGAAAATTGATGTCCGGACTAAAACCTACATTTGAGCGTTTACAGCTACTTGACTTACAATTGTCAAATTTTGATAAAAGATAAAGATGTCCTTAATGGGTGAAAGGATAATCTGTGACATTTGATTTTAGTAAAATTTAACTCAAATATTACTGAGTATAAGCTATCAAAACAAGAAGACAGGGAGGAAACTCAGATTCATAGTATCAAGTGAAGAAGTCAGTCTCCAAAAACTACAAAACTATCCGTGTCTAATTATATGTCATTCTGGAAAAGGCTATGTTACAATTCTGTAAAAAAAAAAAAAAAAAGTGTGTTACCATGGATTGGAGGGAGGAAAGAAGGAAGAGGAAAGAAGAATTTTAGGACAGTGAAATTATTCTACATCATACTATAATGACTATAATGACAGTTATAATCATTATACATTTGTCTAAACTAAGGGAAAGATATGTTATGCACCTAGGGGCAGTCAGAGCAGAGTCATCTGTGTATATACAGTAAGTCACAGGAGACATAGCCTGATATTTATCCCAGGGCCTTGGATTGAGTATCCTGAGAAGGCACCATCACTGTCACTACCTGTGTGAGTGACAATGCAAAACAGGAAGAATATTGGTAACCTTTGTGCAGTCTCTCCAACCAGTTCCCAGGAAGCCACCAAGAGAGCAAGGTAGACCTCCTTAGAATCTGCGTCACAAAAAGCCCAATGCACAGAAAGATCAATCCTCAGAATACCGTTGTAACAAGCAGCAAAGGGTTCTCAGAAACCTTCAGCCCTCCACCCCTATATTCTATAGGGTTTCAAAATAAAAATTAAAAAAAATTATTAAAGAAAACTGGGCATGGTGGTGCATGCCCCTAATCTAAGTATTCCAGGAATCACAGAAAGACGCATCTCTGAGAGACAGATGTCAGCCTGGTCTAGATGTTCTGGGTCAGTCAAGGTTACAAGGAGAGAACATATGAAAAAAAAATCAGTAAAGAAACTGCAAATCTGCATTAAAAATACATTCAACACAGCAACCCAAAGAATCTTCTCTAAAATTGATTACGTTATTGTCCACAAAGGATGCCTTAACAAATACAAAAGATTTTTAAATGAGTCTTTTTATCTGTCCAAATCATAATAGAATAATGTTTGTCATAAATAGAAAAAAAAATCACAGAAACCACACAAAACCTTGGAGACTAAACAGTATTCTTCTAAATGTACATCAGGTCACTGAAGAATTCAAGGAAGAAACATAAAAATCCCTTTTCTTATGAATCCCGTTTGTATTTTCTTATGAAAATATTAACTCGCCTTACCAGACTTCTGATATAAAATTAAAATAAATTCATGAGGAAAGTTCAGAGCTGCAAGTGCTAACATTTAAAAATCTAAAAGATCTGAAATAAATAACCCAATAATGGGCTTTCAGCCCCCCGAAACAAAGCAAGGATAAGCAAACCCAAAAAAAAAAGCAACAAGAATGCATAAGGATTAGATCAGCTATTGATCAAAGGGAGTCTAAAAAACCAAGACAAAGAATCATCAAGCATAGATTTGATTCTTTGGAACGATAAACAAGATTGATAAATCCCTAGACAAGCTGCTAAAAGACCAAAATTAATAAAATTAGAGATGAAAATGGAGACATTACCACAAATCCCAATGAAATCTAGAGAATCATTAGGGAATATTTTGAAAACTTATGTTCATACCAATTGGAAAACCTTGAAGAAATACATAAACACTTAAGCACATGAGACTTAACAAAATTAAATCAAGAAGATAAAAGGAATTTAAGCATCCCATAACAAGTAACAAGATTGAAATATTAATTAAAATCCTTCCCATTTGGGACTAAAGAGATGACTCATGGTTAAGAGCTATTGTGGAGCAAGGTTTAGTTTCCAGGAAGTTCATGGTTGCTAATAAACCACTCTACCTCTAGTTCCAGGACTTCTGATGCCGTCTTCTGATCCCCACAGGCTATAGGCATGCACAAACAATTTTAATATACATTAAAATTTCTCTAAAATGTAAAAATACATAATAAAATCCCCCACACAAAAAAGATCCAAGGACTGGATGGTCACTGCTGAATTCTATGAAACTAGGCAGGAAGAGGAAATACAGCTTAAACTGTTCCATATAATACAAAGTGAAGAGATAGAACTAACTTTATATTATAAATTCAGTATTTGCTAATATCAAAACCAGAAAAAGATACAAAAAATGTAGAGCAATTTCTCTGAAGAACACAAATGCAACACTTCTTTATAGAACACTTGGGGCTGGAGAGATGGCTCAAAGGTTAAGAACACAGATTACTCTTGCAGAGGACCCAGATTTAGTTCCTGAACCCACATGATGGCTGACCACCATCCATACCTCTATTCTATTACCTTTCTCACCTGTTCAGGCATTTGCAGGACATGAGTGTGCTTACATACAAGCTGGCAATACACTCATACACATAAAATGAAAATATTTTTAAAATAAATATTAAAAAAATCACTTGCAAAGAAATTCAAGAATATATCAAGAAGCCGGGAATGGGAGTTCAGCTTTATAAAAACAGAATTTAGGATGTGGAAGAATGAGAATAAAGAGTTTCATCTCATTCTGCACTACAGAGCTTGAGACCCATGTGGTCTACATGAGACACTATTTCAACATACACACATACACACACACACACACACACACACACACACATGAGAGAAAGAGAGAGAGAGATTATATCACAACCAAGTCAGTTTCATAATGACAGAGTCATTGTTGGTTCAACATAGAGTAGAAATCAGTAAATCACATAATCTATAGACTCAGGATAAGCATTTGACAAAATTCAACACCACTTCATGATAAAAGAAACTAAGAGCCGAAGGAATATATCCCAAAATAATAAAGACATTATGTCATGAAACTAAAAAGGAAAGGTCATGAGAGGTAAGGTCCTCTCAAGAGAAGCGGGGTAGGGAGAATTCTAAAGGAGAATGCAACAGAATACAGGCGGCAGGGAGGCAGAAGATGAGTCAGTTCAGCAGCAGTTGGCAGGGTACCTAAGAACATTGAGGCATAGAGGAAGGGAGTAGAGAAGGAGGGAAATCTGAACAAACATGTATGAAAATGCCACGATGAAACCCACTAGTAAAAACTAAAATCAAAAGTATGTACATTGAGTAATCCACATGTGTCAATGTTTCAAATGTTACATTTTATCAGGAGGTCTTGTAGGGAGGGAGTGAAAGGAAGGTATCTCCAGCTCAACTCTTACTTGAACTTAAAGGATTTTCAACATCTCATTTTCACTGGTCTGTTCTCTCCACTTTAAAGATCTCTGTAAAACTGTCAAATGGAGAAGATTCCAGGAAGCGTGGCCCTTTTGAAATTAGCAAAACTCTAGCTGGCACCTGGACCATGATAACTTCTGAAGTACAAATTTCAGTGAAGTAAGTCAGCCTCAGGACTTTGTGGCTAGTTAACCTGTTCATTGCCCTCGGAGCTCGAGACAGCATTCCTTACAACGTGTTCTAAGGATCCCCTTCAGTTAGAATTTCTTGGGTTGCATTGTTTAAGACAGGCAAGTCTACTACTAACAATAATAGTCTCTCAAGATAGAGCCCCTAAATGTAGATTTTGTATTAATGAAAGTCTGAGAACCACTGTCTTATTCTGTAATATGACTCCCTTCCCTATTTTTCAAATTTTATTGAGCTTATAAAACAGATGGAAAAATACATAATTCCCTGAATCTTAAAATACACCATGAGGGATGTATTGCTGTTTAATTTTTTTTCCCTTTTAAAAATTCTATTTTTTTATCATTCAGAAGATATTTTACCAAGTTCAACTCTAACCAGCAGGGTATGAGATTCCAGCTGCTCCTTGTCCTCCACAACATGTTATTATCTACTTTCACTATGTAATGCACTGGGACAAGTGTCACTGTGCTGAACAATTTCCCAGTTGTCAACTTGATACACCTCAGAAGAGGTGAGCTCAGTTAGGGAATTTCCTCCATCACAGTGGCCTGTGGGAATGTCTGTGAGGGTTTTCTTGATTGTTGAGTGATGTGGGAGGGCCCAGCACACTGTGGATTGTGCCACCCCTGGGCAGGTGGTTCTGGGTTTTAAAGGAAAATAGGCTGAGCACAGGCCAGGAAAACAACCGTCCACTATGGTCTACGTTCCAGTTCCTACCTCCAGCTTCCTGCCCTACTTAAGGTCCTCAATTGACTTTCCTCAGTGATGGAATGTCACTTGGAAGAGTAAGGTGAAATAAACGCTTACCTCCCTAACTTGTTTTTGGTCATTTTTTCACTCACAGCAATGGACTGTTTTGTCATAAATTCTGTTTCCTTACTGACTTATTAGGGATTATTTATCAGGTTTGGGTGGCATTAAATATCCTTTATAATGAAGCATCTATTAAAGTCTTCCATTAATTTTTTGGAATTGACTAATCTTCGTTTTGCTTTGTTACAGTCATCTATGGGTTCTGGATTCAGTAACATATCTGTGCATATAGATTCCAGTTCTGTAACTTACCTTTTAATCTTTACAAGGTTAACTCTTTTACAAGAAATGATTGTGATGTGGCTAAATTTATCATTTAAAATCAGTTTTTTAATTCTAAATACATAAAGACATTGCCCTGGCTTTTCCCCCCCAAAAAATGTATAGAATTTTATCACTCATACTTTGGTTACCTATTGTCCTAGTTACTTTTCCAGATTTGGTGATAAAAATAAGATTAGAAAAGCTACATAAAGGAGAAAAGTTTTGTTTTGGTTAACAGTTCAAAGGTACAGTCTATCAATATGGGGAGTTAAGATAGCAGAAGCTTGGATTTGCTGGTCACATTGCATTTGTAGTGAGGACCTAGAGAGTGATGAATCTTGTACTCAATTCACTTTCTCCCTTTTATAGAGTAATGGTCCAATCCACAGTGCAAGTGGACACTCCTCAATTAACCTAATCAAGACACTCTCCCTCAGGCATGCCTACATTCCATTTCTCAAACGATTCTAGATCTCCTCAACTTGAAAATCAATATTAACCACCATAACTCCCCCCCTTGTCAAGACATCTTAACACCTAGACACATCACTTTAAAACATTATGGCCCACACCTACTCCCCATTATCTAAAGGCCATCATCTAATGTAAAATTCATTCAGTCCAACATCAAAAAGTCCTGATAGTCATTAAGAGGTATTACTTAAAAACCCAGTCTCTTAAACATAAACTCCTATCAAATAAAAAAAGTTTATACATCAAACAATTAATGCTACAGAATATACATTCTGATTCTTAAAGAGAAGAATCAGGGCATGGCAAGGAATGACTGAACCAAAGCAAGACTGAAACCCATCATGGAAAACACTAATTCTCCAGCTCCATATCAAACATCTGGACATCATGTTGGATCCAACTCATCTCCACAGGCCTTAGGAAGCACCATCCACTTATCTCCACTGCTGACAGCATATGAAGATTCTCTCTTGAGACAACTCAGTTACATATAAGCATCCTTTGGCAGGCATCCCATGGCTTAGGCATCTGCAACATCATGGGGTCTCCATTGCAGCTTCTACTTCACCTTCACTGCTTCACATAATGGCATTTTAGGGCCTCTCGTAGTAGCTTCTGCCCTACCACATATTACATAGCAACAGTTCCTCTTTGGATCCATAATACAAGACTTGATAACAACCTCAAATTGATATTTGCCATGCCTCCAAACCCAGCACCACATGGACAGGCCTGCCATTCTGTTACTATATTGAGATGCAGCCCAGCAAGTTTGAACCACAAACATGGCAGATTCTAGTTATCCTCTGGAGTGCCCTCAGTGAAACATTTTCGTAGGTGATTGTGTTTGATTTGGAAACATCTTCAGTTTTGGACCCTCACAGGATGGAGCCTCTGTTGGTTAGAATCTTCTCCTCTGATGGGTGGAAACAGTGAAGATGGAAACCCCAAGATGTTGTAGATGCCTAAGGACATCTTTCCATTTTCCCAGTACAGAAAAGGAGATTTCTCTTCATTGTTGCTCATATCTTTACACATTCTTGTTGCTTTCTTACCACTTGCCTGAATGTCACCCTGCCTTGAAATTTCCTCTGCCAAACAAACTAATCCATTAAGTTTAAATTTGATTCCACTCAAGTTCTCTAAATATAAGCTGAATTAACCAGATTCTAGGGCTAAAATATCATAGAGATGGTCCCATTCAAATACCTGACAGAGTTTTTGTTTCCCTGTTAAACCTCATGAGCCCAGTCTCTGTCGTCTCCATTTCTCTCAGCTTCGGCCAGAATTTCCCAATAAGCTCCATTTCTTCAGAGTTTTCACTTTCTATATCATAGTACAAAATTCTTCCGTGTTCCAGCTATGAAACTATCCTGAAGGCCTAAGACTTACTTAGGATTATCACAGCAACAGCCTTACTTCACCATACTAATTTTCTTTCTTGGTTTTCCTTTTGCTGTGATGAAATACCCTAACAAAAGCAACTTATTTAAAAAAATGATTAATCTTGACTTAGAGTTTGAGGGTACAGTCCATCATGACAGGGGAAACAGGGAGCCAGGAACTTGAAGCAACTGATTACATTGCATCCACCTGAAATGGAAAGGTTTCCCCACCACAATTAACCTAATCATGATAATTCCCCACAGACATTTCCAGAATCCCATCTCTCAAATGATTCTCAATCTCATCTAATTGACAATTGGCATTAACTATCACACTTAAAATACTGCAATTGTTTAAATGAAAACTATGTAATAGACATTTTTTCCTCAGTTCCTGTTGAAAAGAAGAAATGGCCTGACTCTCAAAGACCTAATGTTTCCTTCGTGGTATATAGGAAGTTCATAATGAAGTTAGAACTCTGATATCTGTTTCTTGCCATTGGAATGATTATTTTAACTCTCAGCATTGAGTTCTCCAGGCAAAACAACAATCAAATTAGGATTTCACTCTACATCTTATTTCATGACCACCAGTCTGATTTAAACCATATCTGACTTCTATTATTATTTATATTCAGGGCAAAAGGATATTTCAGAATAATCTCATTCCCCTCATCCATGGATGTAGATGTCTGGTATATCTATTACTAGTATCTTAACATAATTTTAAATCATGTCCAAAAATATTCTGGGCAGGGTGTGTGTAAAGGTATGTACCTTTAATCTCAGCCCTCAGGAGGTAGAGGAACAGAGATCTTTATGAGATAGAGGCCAGCCTACTAGTCTCTTACATCATGAGTTCTGGACAAGCTGAGACTATAATAAAACCAGGTAGCAAAATAAAACACACAACACACACACACACACACACACACACATACACACACACACTGATCGTATTCTATTTTGTTGTATTATTTAATCACAGTGAGAGAATAAAAAAATTCACCTGTTTTTCTCATCTGTAACATGAAAGAGTAGGACAAAATTAGCTTTAAATTCTCTTTAACTGAAAAAAAAATACATGCAAAAATCCATGATTCCATTCTTTTATTTCAAAAATAGCCTGCCTGTAATTAGAGCGTGGCATGCTGTGCTCTCTCCTTATTCACTCAGTGTAACCAGGGCTGGCTATTACTAAAACTTAAGGATATTCTATGAAAGCTATCCCAAGCATTTCAATTCTTACAATCCATAAAAAGTATCTTATCTCCTTACTGCAGCATGCCAAAGGATTTCCATTTAAAACCTAACTCCAGTCTGACACCTTCATTAACCACGCAGATGTGTTGTTTGATGTGTTATTCTCTGCTAAAAAATCCAACTGTGTAGGGAAGACAGATTGAGAGTGAGTCCAGCAAATGCATTTTATTAATGATTCCTGCCTGGTTTGTATACATATCTCAGCTCATATCCTGAGAAATTCTTTTTCACTCAATCCATTTCTATTACAGCTCTGTATTGTGTTACCACCTCATTATCTGCAGAAAGAACAGAAAGAACGTTCATAGTGTGGTTTAACATGCTGAGCATTTGGACAGCAATGAGTAAGATTTTTTTGGTTTTTTGTTTTTTTTTACTAGCAGGAAATTCCTGGGAGGTCTCTGGCCACTTTCTTTTTATCACTGACAAGTTGGTTTTGATATTTGAGAATGTAGAGATCAATACAGACTTAGCTGTCAAAATTATTTGATAGAAGAAACTCTTTAATATTGTGCCAGGGAAAAATACCCAGTATCTTCAAGTCCCATGACATAAGCATTCCAAAAAGTTTTAGTGTCCCAACAGGGAGGTTCCCTGGGATAACCAAAGGCATTTTACAGAGGCATTTTTGCCTCGTTTCTACATCAGGCCTACTCAATAATCCTGAGTTCTGCACTTATAGGCTTTACTAGGGACCCAGGAGATAGTTCCCGTATTTTTCTTCATCTTTTAATTGGCACATCCCACATAATCATTATTTCTCTTTTCTCTCTTCTCTTGTGTGTTCTCACTATTGAGTTTCATCATGACATTTTCATTCTCCACACTTTTTAAACTGTCTCAAGAATACTAATGATATCTTACAGGTGACACTTTTTTGAAAATTTTAACAAACTATTTAATTGAACTAAAATTTTCATCCAGTTGAGAGATGGTGACTGGAAATTAATTTCTAGTAATAAAATATGAATATTTTTGAACACGAGTGTTTTCAAATTTTACTCTCAGTGATGTTTTTCTATGTGCCCTGGCTTCTGTCAAGATACATGAATCTGGATGTCAAGAAAGTCACTTTTATCATGCATGAGTGTGAATGTTCATTTTGTAAGCTGATTCATTCAAAACACACTAAGAATAATAGAGGGAAGATTTAGATGTGAACGAGGATCTTGAAAAGTTACTTTAAAAATATTTTTATTGAATCATTGTGTGTTTCATACAGAATATCTCAATCAGTCTTAATTATCTCTATATCCTTTCCCCAGTGGCATGCCCACATAGCTCTGCAAATAGAATCCGTACATTCTTTCATTTGTGTTAAGGTCTATTGTGTCAAGTTATTGTCCTCAAGTGACCCCAGTGAGTCTAAGCCCATGGAGTCAGTGTTGTCTAGTTACCTCTTCTGAAATCCACACAACATGGCATGAGTGGAAAGATGGGAGATAATAATGCAAGGACATGTGTTAAACCTGCTTTTTTTTCATACATTTGCTTCACAAAGAGAGGTTAAAACAAACTAAAAGATCAATTAAAATAAATGAAGATATGTTTTCTTTTTATATTGGCCATTAAGAATAGCATATGCCAATATTATCAATGCGTGTTATGGATGGAAACAATTATAGAAGACAGACAATACTTGATGTTTAAGTTCACATGATACCCTCAACTAAACAATAACAAAATGAATAACATTTTACAGAATCATTAGTATAGAGCTGGGAACAATCATGACATAAAGAGTTCCTTAAGGTATAGAATAAATTCAGTCTGAGTTTATTTTTTCCACAGCTTTTAAACTGTCTCAATGATAATGTATCTATAGGAGATACCTTTAGAAAATTTTTTTCATAAATAATTTAATTATAATTAATTTTTTACCCAGATGAGAAGCTGTGATTGGAAGGTAATTTCTAGTAATAAAATATGAAAGTAAAATAAATATTGTTCAACAGTGGTAACTTCAGAATTAATTTCCAAATTTCTTCTTTGTATTGACTTTCTATATGTCTAGGCTACCAACACAGAAGCTAGTAATGGGTCATTCTATCTTCTGATCCTAAAGGCTCAGATGACTCATTTGGTAGGGCCTAAGACTTAATTTGAAGCATCTGCGTTGGTGTATACTGGTAAGTATACCTACCTTCCACCTTCTGGTCATCAATCACTACATACCCATGCATACTTTCCTGTCAAGTTCCTGGGATTTCCACATTACAGTCAGATGTTCTTTCTTCCCATTCTGTTTCCTTGAAGCAAAACATTCTCTTCTCCCACTAAGAAAGTGGCTTCTCATGTATGGTGTCCCCAGACTTTAATCCTGGCACATGGGAGGCTGAAGAAACAGGATAGAATCAAACCTGACCTTTCTGCTTGAGTTTGCATGGGTCTTGAGCATGCCAAAATGATTGCTGAAGGTTTCTGAGTGCCAGGAGCCTGTAGGATTGTACTTCCATATGGTCACGCACCTCCTCACTGACTCTCACAATCTTTCCACCCAGTTTTCTGCAATGATCCCTGAGCTCTAGGTGAGTGAAACAATATGAGTTCTGTCCAGATCCATGCAAACTCAAGCAGATAAAAACCCAGCATAGCACTGGGGAAAAGGATAGCAGACCCCAACCTTAACTTAAGAAACATTGGCAACTGATTACTATTGGGTGAGGATGAGCTAATCTTCCTAAATCGAGGAACTCTGGGTAGACTGACTAAACCTTGGTGGATGAACTCCAGGGCTGGTTATGCAGCTT
The DNA here is from genome assembly GCA_035773235.1 of Eospalax fontanierii. Classification (NCBI taxonomy): domain Eukaryota; kingdom Metazoa; phylum Chordata; class Mammalia; order Rodentia; family Spalacidae; genus Eospalax; species Eospalax fontanierii. The sequence continues at coordinate 22,673,418 of CM069552.1, forward strand.
CCAGAATTGGGCACTACTAAAATCAGTTGCATAAACAGAGATATGTGGAAACCAGGCGTCTGGGAAAGAAGGAAGAAAACATTTGGTTGAACAGATGTTTTTGCTGGTTCCTGTCTCCAGGACCTTCATGGAAACTATTTCATCCAGTCCCCACGGATGCTTTCTCTGCAAACGAGGAATTGGGAGTTCAGAACCTTAAAACCGTAATGTTAGGAGCTCTTCAAACTCAAGGGGATGGCTCAGAGCTCAGTCTTGAAGGTATTGAGAACTCTACAAATTTGTAGACAAGAGATAAATATGAAGGATTGAAACAAAAATCACAACAGCAGTTACTGTTTCTAAGGAGCACTGGAGAATCTGAAATCCCCTCAGATTCCAAGCGCCTCACCCTCTACTCTGCAGGAGATACGTTGGTGAGATAAGAGAAATGAGCATAGAATAAAACACAAAGATGTACTAACTTCCATCTCTTTGTATTTGTGGGACAGGTTTTAGCAGCCCAAAGAATGTTATAATACAAAGATGTTCATTTCTTATGTGAATTGTATTTTCATAGGACATGTACATAGTTCCTGCATAGTTTAAACTTAGCACTAGAATGCGTACATCTAAAACAATGCAAATGTTATGAAAATTATGGTTATACTGTATTATTTATGGAATATTTACAAGAAAATGTCTGTAAATATTCAGTACAGAGACTGTTTTAAATAGGTTTTATCTGGCTATTTCATCTGAAGATGTGGAGCACAGAGATATTTGTTTGGTATGAGGATGGAGTGACCACTACTCCAGATCACAGATGACAATGCCTTATTGAAGAGAGTAACAAGGAATGACGATAAGAAAGAACTTGAAATAAAAGTTCTCTTTTACTCAACACACATTAAAATAGGTAGCATCCTAAAGACTAATGATGCCAAATGCTGGAATAATGGAGAACAACAGCAACAAAACACTTTTCATTAGTCCTCAGTGGGAATGCAAATGGTGAATGTTCCTTGGAAGACAATTTGACACCTCTCATAAAATTAATCATAGCTTTCCAATACAATCCAACAATCATACACCTAAATATTTTCCAGAATGATTTATAAACTGATGTTCATAAAAAAAAAAGTATGCACAAATGTTTATAACAACTTCTTTTTTCACAATTACCAAAATGTATAAGTAAATGATATGGCCTTCAATATGTGAATGGCAAGAAAAGTGTATTTCACATTCGAGGAAAATGGAGTATTATTCAACAATAAAGAAAAAAAAAAGATTCTGAGCTACAAAAAGGATGAGAGAAGGAATTCTGAAGCCTCACCACTAGCTGACGAGCTATTGGCAATTGAAGTTGAGTGTGACAACAGAGGGGAGAATATGGGAATAACTAGTGGGGAAGAAATGGGACCCAGCGGTAGACTTGAAAATTTCCTTTTTTCAATAATAAAAATTTTGTAGGACATGAAGGAATGTTAAGTGCTACTGTTCAGTGAAAGGATCTGATTGAAAAAGGCTATACTCTAATTCCAATCACATGGCATTTGGGGAAAAAAAAGGCAAAACTGGGGAAACATAAGATCAGAGGTTGGGTTGCCAGTGGCTTGGGACAATAAACATAGGAATACAGAAGACTGTTGCCACTGACAATAATGTGTATGAAGCCACAATAGTGGACACAAGTCATAACTCATTTGTTAAAGCTGATTGAACTGTAGTAAATTTACTAGGTTTAGGCAAGACAATACAAAAAAGGGAGGCTTGGAGGTGGGGAGATCTGAAATACAGAAATCTCTATAATCTCAACTGAGTATTCAATACCTACAACTACCCCTAAAATGAAGCTTAGTGATTTCAAAATAACATGAATGAAGAGTATGAATATTAAACACTAGAATTCCTTTATGAGTCGCCCTAAATAACTAAACGTCTTTGTTTGGGAAGATCTCTATGAAGAAGGTTTGTTTGAATTCGATTTGAATTTTGTCTCATGTAATCTCAAATTTTCAGAGCGTTGAGTCTCCTAGCTACTATTTTTCAAAACCTCTGTGGGCAGACCCTGAGGTTGCTTCATGAAGGATGCTTAATTTCCTCCTTGGCTAATCCCGTAAAATCCCACTGCAGTACCTTTTCTCACCCATGATATTCTCCATGAGCTGTTTATTATCACTGACTCTTTGATGGCATTGCAGTATATCTAGGCTCCTCCCAGACCTGGGTAATGGTGGAATGCCATTCCTTCTTTCTCCTATTCTGAGTAGATACACAAAGATATGTAAGAGTCACAGTAGTTTTTATAAGTTAAAATAAAAAAAAAAAGAAAGAAAGCTTGACAGAGGTTTTAAGATTATGTTAACCCACGAAGCTCTGTTTTATATTAGTTTCTAGGTGAATTTCTGACACCTGTACTTATTAATCCTGCCAATAGAGAGTACTATTCACTTCCTCCTGTATGATTACCCAAGCCCTTCTCATGTCTGAGGCCTCTGAATGGGCTGCTACATGGTTCAGTCCAGGACTCTACAGTTATATCAGTCTAAAACCTCTGCTTCCTGTGAAGAAGAGGCTATGACATCATTATACCTACTGGGAAGGCGTGTTCTGAAGGACTGATAACATAAAGGTTGAGTAAACTAAAAAACACAATTACTATGAAAGAAGCAAGTCCAAAAGTTCATCAAAAGATCAAAAGTGAATAATTTAGGAAAAACAATGTCTTAAAACCAAAGGTACGCATCAAAAATCAATGAATCGTAGAGTTTGATAATTCATCAGAGGACTTTCAAGGAAGAAATATAACTAAGTGATGGGTAGCGAGATCAGGAAATTACGTGGAGAAGTAATCCTAACCAAGACTGAAGACTTACCAATCTTCACTTTCAAATTCGCTGTATAATTTTATTTTTAAATTGCTTGTTTTGTGGATTTTTATATATGGTGTACCAAAGACTTCAAAGGAATCAGAAGATTTCCCAGATAACAGGTGGAGAGATTCATGTATTTAATCAGCTCCTGTTGGGTTATAGCAAGACCATTCTTCATTGTACTGTTGAGGAATGGCTGGGAAACGATTTCCCAGTGTCAGTGACCTCTGAGTCTAATGAAGTGGACACAGATTTCCTAGACACGTGCTGTTTTGAGCAATTTCTAGCATCTCTCCAAGTTTTCTTCTCTTATCTTTTCTACTGATGCTTACTAGTAGAAAGCATTTCTAAACTGAGTTCTCAGTGTGAAAATGAAGAAGGAGGAGAAGAAGAAGTATAAACAGACAGGACGCAAAAGAAGATAAAATGAGGAGGAAGAGGAGAAGGAGAAAGGATAAAGAGGAGAAGGAAGAGGACAGTGATATGCAGACGAAAAAGCAATGATCTTGATAAGCCTTTTATGTGTGAGTCTAGTTTAATCAACAACTTCTTCATTTCATCCTCTCTCTCTCTCTAATATATAGATAGATGATAGATAGATAGATAGATAGATATAGATAGATAGATAAATAGATTGATATATAGATAGATAATATATATCTAATAAATATACATATATATTATATATGTGTGTATGTAATCTCACATCTAATGATTGAGAGAGACACAAAAGCATTAACTGTAAGAATCATGGGATGTGTGTACTCGAGGTAGAAAGGAATGGGATAAACTTTCTAGATAAGGGGAAGGTAGCTTGCTAGAGAATGCCACTCAACGATAATAGAAAAGGAGAGTTAACCATGGAACTGCAGGTCAGGGTATTTCAGAGAAGACATGTATGTGTTCTTCAGGTAAGGCTTGGCCAACTGTGTGCAAGGAAGGAGACTTTTCCACAGTAGAAGTCTGGACTGGACTGATAAGGTGTTTTAAGACACGTCTGAGAGGCATACTGTATTGTGCTGAAGTTCAGTAATAACTCCGTATGGATGCTGGGACGATTTTACTTTTACAGCGAGGGAGTCATTCAAAAAAAGGTTGCTGTTGTGAATAAAGGCTGGTGCTAGAGCTCAATGATACAGAGCTTCCTTAGCACAAGCATGGCTCAGGGTTTGAAACCCTGCACAACTAATCAAGAAAAGCCACACAGTCAGATTTAAAATTCAGAGGATGTATATAATAGCAGGAAGAGAAATTTGACAAGTATGGCATAAATTGACTAGAGACAGAGTGAAAACCTTGATCAGAGAGATGTGCATCTTCAGACCTAAGCCAGGTATAATCGGGATGACAAGAGGAAGGGATAGGGAAAGAAAGAAAGATAAAAGGATCAGATGATGCTGGGCAAAAGAAGGGAGAGAAATAACACTAATCTCTTAAATACCTCAAATGTAGCTAGCATGCCAGGAAACTGGAAGTTCTGGATGAACTTGACCCAGTGCTGTCAAATTTGTGTTAGAAGGCTGTCACTGGCAGTTAGCACTTTTGACATGGTCCATGAGAATAGTGACCTGTTTCCACATTAAACAGAGGCCTTTCCTGTATACACAAGGCGTTGACAGTTTACACAAACGTAACGTTCCATAGTTAATATATCTATTCAGACTTCAGTGAGACCTGCAACTAGCAATCTCTTTCCTCTTCACTCAGCAAACACTTGGTTTGGGCAAGAGACTGAACCAAACTCTCCTATTTGCATCTTAGAAACCAAGTAATTGCCTCAACTATGAGGTAAGCAATATGTATTCATTCTGTTTAGTGAATGAGCAAATCTAGGCTAAGCATAAGTTAACAGGCTGCTACTTGGTTTTCTTCCACTAAAATTGTCCTGTAGTACTTTAACATCTTCAACAAAATGACACTGAATATGTTTTCCTAATGAGTTTTCCATTCGTATTTATTTTCTTCTGTGTGAATATGAGTATGTGCACACCACAAATCACAGTGCACATTTGGAGAACAGAGGACAAATTGCAAAATCAGTTTTCTCCCTCTAAGCATGAGGACGCAGTCAATCGAGCTCAGGTTGCCAGACTCAGCAGCAGGTGTCTTTACCGATTGAACCTTCTTGCCAGTCTAGTTTCCACATTTTTACATAATATTTGAAACACTATTTTAAGGATTCAGTATTCAGTCCTTTGCACATATCATATTTATGTAGCATGGTTTTTTTAAGTCCCTCACTGTTTTAAATTGTAAACTCTCCTATTAAAGGCATTGTTAGCTAGAAAAGAAGGAATTCTTGGTTCCCTTATGCCATACATTCCTAGAAATAGATTTGCTGGTGTGAGATTTGCTTGTGCTAGTCATATCTTTTTCCTAATTTTGGAAAGGATTTCAAAAAATTGTGTTGCAAGTCCATGATATTGTGGACAACAGACTTTATAGCAGAAGCTGGAGGATTTCTTGGTTAATGAAGTAAGTACTAGTGATGTAACCAATCAGCCACAATTTTACAGAATCAAGTGGTCTGGTATCTTCCTCATCAGCCAAGTAGAATGCTTAGAAAAAGGAATCCCCTTTCAAGAATCAAGACAGTCTCAGCTAGGTATCAGAGATATTCAAAGTCTTGTTTTTGGAACTGGAGAGATGGCTCTGAGATCATGAGCGGTAGCTGTTCTTTCAGAAGACCGGGGTTTAAAACCCAGCACCCACATGGTGGCTAACAACTGTCCATAACTCCAGATCCATAAAGTTCCATGGAATCTGACACCCTCTCTTGTCTTCCACGGACACTGCATGACTCAGGTGTACTCACACAATGCAGGAATAACACTCAGACACATAAAAATAAATTTAAAATCATTAGTTCTAGAAAAATATCTTAAGTATACTTCATTTGACTTAATGAGAATGTGTTTTAACAGTGTGTGTATTATCACTTTGTAAGCAAGGCAAAGCATTTTAGCCATAAAAATCTCATGACAATGGAAATATTCCCTTGATAACATAAGCTTCCTTCAGCTTGAAATGTTTTCTATTTCACCATGAATTTAAAGATCATACAGCTAGAATGAATTCTGCTCCAGCTGTGGAAGATGAAAATCTGTGTTTAAGATGGGGTTCTTTGGCTTCAATTTCATTATTTTTGCTGTGTTGACTTTTTTCTCATTTTATGTTTTATAATTATTTATCCTAGCTCACCTTGAATTATTCACAAGAGCTTTGTTTTACAGAAAAGTTACAGATAGTACAGACTGTTCCTAAATGACCTTATCTACTTTCTCTTCATGTCAATTGATTTTATAACCATTTATTTAAACTACGTGCAGGCAAAGCCCTCATACACATAAATAAAAATAACAAATAAAATAGTTTTTTTAAAAAAATTAGTATATTTGCAATATGTATACAGTGCCACAGCATTATGGAGATCAGAGGAAAACTTGGGGGTGGGAGAGTTACTTATCTCCTTCTACCGTATAGGTCCCAGGAATCAAATTCAGGTCATTAGACTTGGCTACAAGTGTTTTTATCCACTGAGTTATCTTGCCAGACTCTATCTTACCTTTTTTACACAAATGAATGTAAATTCCACTTGTATGGGTGATGTAAATATAAGTTCCAGTGTTTCCTTACCAATCTCCATAGATTTCCATGTGTCCTCACAGGAGAGACCTTGCCTGCTTTAGAGACTCTCCTACCCTTGCAAAGCTATAATAATGCTGGAAGGAGGTATGGTGCACTAGGGCTGGTCCCAAGTGCCCTTCCTCAAGGCTCTTCCTTTCCATTCCTCACCATTTAGGAATGTATCGCTATTAACCCAGGCTCAGAAGCTCAATGTGTCTGCTCTGAGTCACCGAGAATGCTCCTGAAATATGACATCTGCAGGGCTAAGGAGAGCAGGATGTTGTTATGTGAGATTTAAACTTTCAGCAGGATCATAGAACGTCTGTTATTTCAAGTTGGACTTGATTATTTTTTTTTAACTGCCAGACTTTCAGACCATACAATACCAGCTTTCTTCAAATGTAACTCTTTAGTTCCTTTTATGGTAAAGTTTAATACTGTGAACATATGGAGGGACTGAATGTCTGCCAAATGTTTTAAAAGACAAGGTTAAAAATACCACAGCTCAAGCTTTGTTCCTTAATGTATGGCTCCTTTACTCCTAGTCAATGTGGAAGATAAATCAGAACCTAGAGCTGGCTTGGGCATTAAGTTGATATTTCTGGCAAGCATTCATAGTATCTCATTTGAGAGAAAGAAAGAAAAGTGGTTGTTCTGAGGTAACATTAAGAATATGCAAAAGAATTAGATTTTATAAAAAGCAAAGAGCGGAATCGCAGCTTCGTTGAAATATCTAAAATATAAATACGCGGTCCAATTTTCTTACCAGCAAATAGGAGCATAAAGGATCATCATAACAGTGTCTGCAGGATTGATGATTGCAATTCTTTGGCCCTTTCATCTGGCTTTGGAGTTGATACATTTCCATTTCCTTAGCTTTCCATCTCCCTATCCTCCCAGTTCAGCTCTTTTCTGTTTTATACATCCCGATTCCCAAGTTCAGTTCCATATAAATATGAACATGCCGTGTCAGAGTCAGTTCAAGACCCATTCCTACCGTCCCTCTGACTCTGTTATGTCTCTATAAATAGGGATTTGCTGACCTACCCTCCTTGCCCCAGCATCTGACTTCACAGATCCCATTTGTCTCTGGGCTGGCAGCTGGGAAGCATCTTATCCACTTCCACAGCATGAGATTGTCCTAACATGGTTTGAATGAGGCCTTGAGGGTGAATAAATTGCAGCCTGGTATAAGGAAGCCCCTTTGCATGAACTCTCCAGGTCACTAGGATAATGTTTAATAATTCATGTCCTCTTTGCAGAAAGTGCACTTAGTATCCTGAATGGCTAACTTCCAGAGAGCTCGGGCACTGCCTGGACTCAGCTTCTTTATGCATCCTGATATGATTAAAGACAAAGAGCTAAAAAGGAAATCAAGAGAACGTTGATAAGCCTATTTTCCCTATCGTTGAGTGAAATTATTGCCTTTTTCTGTATGCTTTGTAAACCTGAAGATTTTTTTCTCTAAAATGGTGATATAAATAAATATACATGAGATTTAAATGACATCATTCACAGGAAGACTCATAACAAACCTGTTCTGACTACGTGTGCTAATGGGCTGGGTTTTGCTGCTGTGACAAAGAACCCTAAACACAAAGTGTTCTGATTCTCTCACTTGCTGTCTAAACCTTCCATCATTGGCTTATTGCTCACATCAGGTGTCTTCTTCATTCCAAGATCTAGTTTTATGATTTACCTGTGAGTTTGTTTCTGACATTAGGAGGAAGAAAAAAAAAAGAAAAAACAGTAGAATCCCATGGTGGTTCGTGTCCTGTGTGTGTGTGTGTGAGTGTGTGTGTGTGTGTGTGTGTGTGTGTGTATGTGTGTGATACATGTGCATACTCTTCCACAGGAGCACTTGCACATGTATATTATCCGTGTGGTGATCAGAGGACAACATTGAATGTCTTCTTCAATGTCTTACCACCTTGCTTCTTGAAAGTGTCCAACTAAACCAGGAGTAAAACAATTTGGCTAGACTAAATGACGAATAAGACTCATAATTGCTCTTGTCTTTGCCTCCTCAGCGCTGACCAGTGTCACTGTACCCAGTATATTCATGAGTGAGGAGGATCTGAACTCAGATCCTCATTCTTACATGGCAAGAATTTACTGACAGAGACTTCTCCCAAGCCCACAATAATGGTTCTTGAGTGTTCTATTCAAATGTGGCTTGTCTTTTCTGCCCAGTCATATTACGAAGCCAGACTTGGTTAGAGCCATATATTTATCCCACCGGAAGGATCACTAAGAAAGGATTTTATTGCTCAATTCCAATCAAGAGAGCACTTGGTTTCTTGCATCAACATGTGCCAATATTGCACCAATGGGTTCCTCTTAGCAGACAGGTCAATATTATCACACACTTAGGGGAACCAGTGCTAAGACCGCTGATGTCGTTTTCTTTCTCAGAAGGCCACATAGCACCTTTCAGCATTCTGACAGCTAACGAATAGGGAGAGAGCTTTGGGTCAGTATGAGGTTGATTTTTGTCTCCTGCGCCCAAAGTGAGTGGTATCTTCAGCAACAAGATCTTGCCATCTAGTTATGGTGGGTCACCAGGAGAATGGTAATAACTTGTGTTGATTTGGGTCTCTCAGAAGAAGCAATATAAATAGCTAGTAAACATGTTAAAAATGTGTCTCACATCTTATCTACTATGAAAATGAAGATTTAATTTTACGATTCCATCTGGGTGAAGAAAAACTGAATTTCCTTTAAAGGAGTGACTCTAGACAGGCTGACTAGACCCCAGTGGATGAACAAACACTGAAGGACATCTGGGTGCACTAACTTGACTTGATTGGCTTTAACACAATGACAGAATACATGAAATCATGTGGGGGTACAGAAGAGCGCTGATGGGAGAGGGGGTATATGAAGATGATTAAGATGTTCTGTATGAGATACATAAAAATTCAATAAAGATATATGAAAGAATCCATCTTGGCAACAAAAAAAATAATTACATCTCACTCCATTCTGAATAGTCAATGTCAGAAACAAAAATGATGACAAATTCTGGCATGCATGTGTAGAGGAAATCCTCTGCATACACTGTTGGGCAGAAGTGTAAACTAATGCAACCCCTTTAGAAATCAGGGTGGAAGTTTATTTAAAATTAAAACCTGGAAGTAGAATGACATATGTTCCAGCTATAGCACTCCTGGGAATAAACTCAAAGGACTTTCCATTTCACAACAGAGATGCTTACCCATCCTTATTGTTGCTGTACCCACAATAGTTAAGAAATGAAATCAGCCTAGATGTCTATCCATTAATGAATGAATAATGAAAAGGTGGTATATCTAACATGATGACAGATTGATAGATGATAGAAGGATGATAGACAGGTAGATGATAGATGATAGATAGATAGAAGATAGATAAATAGAGAGAGATATACAGATGTAATGGAATATTACTCATCTGTAAAAAAAAATTGAAATTGTGAAATTGGCAGGTAACTGAACAATATACTGAATGGGGTCAGACCTAGCCCCCAAAAGACAAATGCTAAATGTTCTCTTTTATATGCGGGTCCCAGTTGGAAAACTTCTGTTTTGTGCATTTAACCTAGAGTACATGCAGAAGCTAGGAAATGAGAAACAAGCCACTGGAGAAGCTTCATTTAGGGAGTGGGAACAGTAATAGCATTAAATCAAAGTGTAGATGGGGAAAACGAATGGAGGGGCATTAACAAGTACTAGAATAAGGGGAAATGTTCACCAAAATGAAGTGTGCACAGTGAAGCCGCAGCAGAGCCTATTACCTTGCAACCCATGTAAAAATACATAATTAGAGGGAGTAATAGAATGTATGTGTTCTTAAAAAGAAAACAGGGCAGAGGGGAAATACTGAGAGCTGTTTAAGCAAGGAAAGCTGCAGGGGCTGAGGAAAAGGAGAGTAGAGGGTGGGCTGACCAAGCCTAAGAATCTGTTAAGAAGCATTATGGAACCCCACTACTTTGTAAGCTAATTAAAAATATAAACAAAAAGAAGTTTGATCAGAGATGCCCTAGATGGATGAACAATGCTTATCCCAGAGTCCATGGGTTAGTAATAAATATCTCAGTGCCAGGCACTGGATGCCTCCCTAGAAATTGAAAACTGTCTTTTGACAGTGAAAAATGAAAACAAATCAAAGATATAAAAACCTTGTCACAAGAACTGCTCGCATAGTAGGGCAGATTTGTTTCACAGCACAAGCATTAGTCATGCATTCTTAATGAAACCAGCCTTCACACTCAGTCTACCAATGACTAGGGAGCTTCAGATAGGACTCCCTGTTTCACTGAGCTTGTTACTTGGTCTCAACATGAGGAGAGTGCAGGGAAGCATGTCTGATAAGCTCCACTGTGATGTTCACTTGATGGTAGGGATGAGGGGCAGTTGACAGAGATAAGAGAAGGATGAGTTGTGGTGTGGGACAGGAGAAAATACTTTATATGCACATACGAAACTATTCAAAACAAAAGTAAAAAGATATTTACTATGAAACTGCGAATTATAGAATGATGGACAGAACTATGTACAATGCATTTTAGGGGCTTGTTCAGACGTTCTCATCCTAACAAGGATCATTGTAGAGGGACCAATAATAATGAGTCCTTCCACCTATCCATCATGTCATTTATCTAGGAATATAATCTACATTTCTCTACATCACGGCAGAATTCAGTACTCAGTGAAGACAGTTTTCTGAAACTTTGGTTTACCAGTTCTCTAGCTGTTCCTAGACCTACTCTAGTTGACATACAAAGTTAATCATCTCAGGAAGGAAAGGAAGGATATGTGCTAAACAGAATATACGAAAATAATCCCAGACTTCCAGGGCTATTTTTATCAATCTCTTTAATTGTGTTTTACTAAAGCTAACTCTTCCACAGACCTCTGTCTCAAACATCTTTTACAGATTTGTTACCTCTAGCTCTGTTTTAATTTTATGAATAATTCTCACCCCCCTCTCAGAGACTGCAATCTCAAATTGGACTGTATAGTTTGTCATTTTTGAATAGCTGTATTTTTCTCTGTTAAAAATTGATGTGGGTCTTAGAACCAAGAATTGGTCAGGCCTTATCATCTGCCATGAAAAAGACAATGCATCACCAGAAGCATCACCTCTGGATCTGGTAGGTTCTGCCACTCCACATGGAGCTTAATACTATAAAGTATACCTGAGCCAGCTCTTAGCTTCATTGAGTTCCTCTACTGTAGACATGGTTTCTTTTCCCTTTCAAACCTTTATATTTGACGTGGTGGAATTAAGAGGAAAAAGAAACTCAGTGTTCTCAGATGCAAGGAGGAACTCATGAAATAGCTTTGAATTCTGTGGGTAGAAGAACAGTAAAGCACATGAAATTCAAGCACTCATAAAATTTGGAAATAGATAGAAGATTGTATACAGTCCAAAATCAGCAGCTTATAGCTCATGTCTTGCAGAAAAATGGAGTGTGAGAGGACATCAGAGATGGGTCCATAAAGTTACTCATCTTTAAGGCAAGGTGCTACCCTCCTCCTCCTCCCCTTGCTCCTCCTAGTTCTCCTCCTCCTCTTTTCCGCACTCTTCCTCCTCCTCCTCTTCCTCCACTCTCTTCCTCCTCTTCTGGTTCTTCCCCACCTTTCTATTATCTTTACACTTAATTTCTTTTTCTTTCTAACCCTTTCTTCCTTCCAACTCTTCCCCTGTATTAGCTCATCTATTTCTTTTCTTTCGTTACCCTGTTGTGTGTAAACTTCAAAACATCTTGTCATTCCAATACTTTTCTGCTCCAGGAAAGCCTTCCTCATCCTGTAGCTGAAAAGATGCTTTTGTCAGCAACAAGTTCAGATCCTCTTTGCCTCACAAAAGGAAAACAAAGCAGCATATCTCCCTATTGGTCACTAACTTCATGTGAGAAGCTGTTTGGTTCTGATAGACAAACAAATGATAAGACAGTGTTCTTGCAAGACAGTTCATTGAAAACCAGCTGCAATGAGCAGATACAGCCTTTATTAAGACAGTTCAGGTACAAACTAAATCTTCTCTGAAAGTGCCAATGAGTGTGCATGATTCCTTGTGTCTGTGTGTATCTGCATGTGTCTATATATGTGTATATGTCTTTATGTATGTGCATATCTATGTGTGTAGGTGTTCATGTGCATATGTGTGTATGTATATATGTATATATGTGTGTTTATGTGTATATGTGTCTATATGTGTCTGTGTTCTTATGTGTATATACATGGGTATGTATGTATGTATATGTGTCTATGTGTGGATAAGTGTACATGTGTGTATGTTACTGTGGGTATATCTTTGTTTGTTTCTATGAGTGTGTGTGCATGTTTATATGTGTTTATGTATGTGTATGTGTGGGTATGTGTATATCTGTCTGTGTATATGTTTGTGTCCATGAGTGTATGTGCGCATATTTGCATGTATGTGTATATATCTGTATATGTATGTACCTGTAAATGTTGCATGTGTATGTGTGTGTGTTTGTGTATACATGTGTGCAGTCCTTTGGTTATTACTGCAATGCCCTCCTATAACCAATAGCAGTTTATGACACTAGGATTCATCAAAACTTTTGGAGCAGAGACCTTCTATCCTTTCTCAGTGCGTATTTCTTCACCAACAACATGGTAGCATACACTACTCCCTCCAAATTCCTAGATATCCCAGGTTTTGAGGAGCTTGGATTATACTCTATCAGCATAAAATGAAGATGATCCTAATCCTAATATGTCATATTGATATTTGGCCATTGGCATAAGCCCAGCAGTGTATGAGCCCTGAAGTTCATAAAATATCACTTTAATCTTTTCATTTCTCTCTGCTGTGGCCACCATGGGAATTGCAAAAACTTAACAGCTATAACTTCCTATATCCATTAAAAAAACTTAAATGCGAAGTAAGTTAGGTTATAGTGCAAGTGTTATGGTGAGAAAGTTATTTTTATAATGTATCTGTGGCTCCCAAACAGTTGGACCTTAATAAATGTTTAATAATGACTATATTACTTACTTCCTATAATTGTTTCTGCCCTTAAAATGTGCTTCTAAGTTGTGGAAGACAGTGACATGTGATGCCTTGTGATTGGTATATGAAGATGGCAAGCTATTGATACAGTATGCTGGGAAGGTGTATGTACAGGATATATTTTTGTTCGGGGCAACGGTTCAAGAATTCAGTGTCTGAATTCCTGGTTTAATTACACACAGACTGTCGATGTTAGGAATTTCTGCTTCCATCAGGAACTTCAGCCACCATCTTGTTCCATTGCTCTAGTGTGGTGTCATTGTGAATACCCTGTTACAACATCAATTCCCCTGTGTTTATGTCTAATTCCAGTGAATAATGAAGACATCAGATAACACGGGGAATGAACAGATAGAAACAGTCCCTGATTTCTAAGGAATGAATTTATTTTTGCAATTTTAAACATGAAACTTTTTGGTATGGCAGTTTTGCATATGCATGTGAATTGCTTTGTTAGGTTCTATGCTCTTATAATATAACCAAGTCTATTATTTTAGCCATACTAGCTTTCATTCAAATTAATGACCCATTCTCTACTTAATCCCTTAGTGAGAACAATTCTGGGACAATTTAAAAAAAATAAACCACCAAATTCCTCATCTAAAAATATCCAATGTGTCACTGTACATCGTACTTTGCATTAACCTCAAAAAACAGTTTTTCTTCCTACTATTTTTTTTGTTTTAACAGTAAGAGCAAATATTCTGAAAAAATACAAATAGAAAGTAAAGCTGGTCAGAGGATTAAAGAAACACAGAGGGCCCTTTCACATTTTGTCAGGAATTACTTGCCTCGCCTGTTCATTAGCTAAGCACAGACGAGTGAAATGTTATTTCTCTTTCATGCCTTTTATTGCAATCCATAGGGTGACAAATAGAAGATCCAGGAGCTGGAGAAATGGCTCAGTGGTTAGGAGCACCGGCTTCTCTTGCAGAAACCCCAGGTTCGATTCTCAGCACCCACATGGCAGCTAATAACAGTCTATGAACTTCAGTTCCAGGGGATCTGACACTCTCTTCAGACCTCCTCACGTGTTGCATGACATGGGTGTACCCGCTTACATGGTGGCAATACACTCACATACACAAAAATAAATATTAAAGATTTTTTTTCAAAAGTAACAGTAGATCCTTAAAACCAGGTCTATATGGGACCACAGGCTGGCCCTCATTCTTATTAATGGCAAAAGCAAGGGCCTTCTCATAGGTTTAGGAAAAAAAAAAAGGTAAGATATGCTTTGTTGCTTAAGAAATATTTTATTATTGTCCCAAATACAATTACCATTTCAAAGTATAAAATTTAACTCTATATTACACATATAGCAAAAGAGAAGTTAATATCAGTATAAATAAAATGGTAGCAACTGGACTAACATATTCCATCCTTGAAACAGTTCTAGGGTAAGGCAACATATGTTAGCCCATTTTACACAGTTAGAATATAGCATGTGTGCTTACTTAGATCACAACCTGCGTTCTGCTGGATTTTCTGCATTTCCCATTGCCTCCAAGGCTGGGTTGACCCATGAAAACCAGCCTCTCTCAAGAGCCTCTGGAGGAACGGTGTCTTGGTGGGCAATGATACAAGGGCACTCTTACAGCAAGACAGGGCAGCAGAGAGCTGGATGGGGTTAGTTTCATAAGACCAGCATTCATCCTTTCCAAGAGCAGCAACCAGCAACCCCAATGACTTTCCCATGGGCCACATCTATTTCACATCCTCCACATCAGCACTCTGAAGGCCAAACTTCCAATCCAGGAAACATTAGGGAATGCATTCCAAATATGTCCAAAGCATAGAAGTGCCATTATAAGCATCATTTTAAGGGAATAGAATGAACTGGCTCCACATGTAAATACGATTTTCAAGGAATAGTTCATCATTGTGAAGTTATTGTATAAAATGAGTCTGTAAACCTTAGGGAAGATGAAAAGACAGGGAAGCAAAGTGGGAAAGTGTTTGTTTCTTATTCAAACATTCAGAACTCAGAGATACTGAATCTAGACTTTCAGACCTTAGATTAGTGATACAGTAGGTGAAAAATATATGCAAATCAACTCTATAACCTTCATTTATAAAATTTAAGACCCTGTGGCTAAATTCAACTGTAACTTACTAGCCCAGACTGAGCATACTATGCTACATATAAGTAATGTGCTCTCTAACTGGTCAAAGTTGAGTCTCAGGTTCCTTCTCAGCACAGGGTTTTGGTGGCCATTATCAAGAGACTGGACCTGACACATTAGATGAAATTTGCCATCTAGGACATTTTTCAACATGTCCTATTGAAAAATAAACAAGTATTTTAATGTAAAGATACAGCATTCTTACTAATCCCCAAATGAAAAATATTTCTGTAAGCATCTAAAAAGAAGACTTGTAGCAAGCAACAAATCTGTTCTCAGACAATGGAATAATTTCTTCAGTTTTCTCTCTTGATGTGACTACCTCAACACCCAGTGTCCTGGCACCGTTAAGAGATAAAAAACTGAGAAAATTCTCAGCTGTGAAAATCTCATTCAGAAGCTGAAGAACTATTTTTAGCATTTGCATAATTAATAAAATGCTGCACAGAGAATAGGTGCTAGGTTACAGAAGGAGGCCAGAATCGGAGTGTGTTAATGGGTCAACAGACAGACCTGAGGACGCACCAGCTGGCATCTCACACCTGCTGTTCCTCACAGGCCCTACTACATGTCAGAAAGCCAGGAAAAGAAGCATCACACTTTTACTGGGTCTCTGATCCCAGAAGACATGGCACAGAGAAAAGAGCCTAGAAATAAAAGATAAATAATGAAACTGGTCGTGTTCTTCATTATGGGCATTGGGGGATTATAAAACACTGCTTTCTAATTATCAAATAAACTAAATGAATTGGTTTTCTGACTAAGAACTTAACCATGGCTTTGCGAAGGACTCAAGGTGATATAAACCTCTGTTTTGTTGGATTATACATCTTAACCATCTGCTACCTTACACAATGACAGAGCGTGTCTGTCTCAAAAGAAGCTAGGGTGATCTTGTGTGGAAACCTAAAAATGTGACCATCGAGACTTATGAAGGCAATGGCTGTGTCAACATATCTATGACAGGAGAAGGCTGAGAATGCCATGATAGCAACTCTAGAATTACAGCTACCTTCAAATGCATCAAATAACATCTTTTCAAGGAAATAAAAAAAGTCACTAAAGTCCAAACTAATAAATTTTTAAGTCCAGAATGAAACTTTTCAAAGTGGGAATTTGAAAGCCAAAATAAGTAATCATAAATAAAAGGGTACAGCACCGTTCTTGAAAAACTGCCCTAAGTGGGCTGTTTCAGCAGTTAGAACAAATACTTTCCATCAGTACTCTTGTCTAAAACCAAGCATTTTATGCTGAGAAGGGCAGGACCACTTTGAATCCCAGGGGAAACTTATCCTGACTTTAATTTTTAATTAAATCTTTTCTTGACAGCAAACAATACAGTTTAGGAAAGATCATCCACGAAAATTGTGATTTTACAGGGAGCCAGAAGAACAAGAACAAAGTGTTTAAGATCTTCTCAAATTCCTCACAGGATTTTTCAGGAGCGCTATGATGTTTAGCTGAACAATGCAAAATCGATCAAGTCTCTAGAGGGTCCCAAATCCCAAGTCAGTTGCTGAACAGGATTAATCATTCATCATTCTCTCAGCCTACCAGGAGATAGAGCCTCATTCTATTATACCTCCACAGAAGGAACTTAAAAGTGAGCAAGGAGGTAGAACTGGAAATGCTTAGGAGTTAAACCTTGAGCTAAGGCATTATGGTCCAGTCTTTCAGACATGGTTTTACATGGTAAAGGTAAAATGGAAGGAAAATTTGAAAGATGAACAACAGAATATATATATATATATATATATATGTGTGTGTGTGTGTGTGTATTTACAAAATGTGAAAAAAAATCAGTTCTAGAAACACCTGCTCATCATCTTTGCTTTTATTATTTTTACTTGAGAAGCTATGAAGCAGTTGATTAATGTGATTCTTGTTTTACTGATACTGATACACATGGCTTTTTCTAAGTAAATGAATTGTTTCTGAGCATGTACAAGTACATGATTCTACAATGCATGCCTCTAAAACAAAAGTGCCAGATATTAATCTCTTTTGGTGCCCATTCAGGTTAGTCATGTGGACACATGTGACGTTGTCTAAGAAAAAAAAAAAACACTTAAATAATAACAAACTTCTGTTTAAAAATTCCAGTGTGGATAGGGGAAGAGCTCAATAAGCCCAGCCCCTAGATGCTCCACTGGCAGCTGGGGGAAACTGCTCACGGTCTGATGCATGGCTCTAAACTCACTCAATACAGACAGCACTGATTGAACTGAATGAGTTAACAAAGAAGACAGCATGGAGTTGGAAGGGGACATAGTTGGGGGATCTAGGTGAAGTTAAAGTTGGGTGTGGGGAGTGGGCAGTGCTTCTGGTCAAATGTATTGATCACATGCATGAATTATCAGAGAATAAAGTTTATGATTGTATCCATTAATGTCAGACAGGGTGTCAACAGAAGAACACCATCAAATCCTTTGTTGCAATATCAACTACAGTTAAATCTCACTTCTTTCAAGCTATAGGAAACACTTCAGGTTGCTGTGGATGCAATTCTTAATTTCATTCACTAGCTTCATTCAGCAGCTCATCACCTCACCCACTTATATGGAAAAAAATTTTTTTTCTTTAGGGCTGAAATATCAGCCATCAGAAAATATCTAAATGAAATTCCCAAAGAAATTAAAATGCTTAGAAACTTAGAGAACAGAACTGCATAATTATCATGTAATTGTATTGGTCTTGGAGTACTCAGAAACCTGGCAAACACTTAGTATATTAATGGGATCATCATTGTCCCTACTCCAACAGGGTGCTTCATGTGAAATGCTTTTATAAACCAATCAGGATCACAGCTATCCTTAGGAAATGAAAAATAGTAGCAATGCCTGGGATTCCTGTCGTGCTTTCATAATTTTAAGAGTTTACAGTTTCATTAGTCTTCGCCAAAACCCTAGTGGGAGCAGTAATTGCCCTTCCCTTGAGAATAAAACAGAGGTCCAAGGATTGTACTGACTGTCTATTGAGGCTCTAATAGTCAGTGGCAGAGTTTGACAAAGTCTCATCTTTTGACATCAAACCTAGTTTTATAACTTCAATCCACAGTTTAGCACCCTAAGTGTCCACATGGGATACCATGCTTCAACTACTAGACCTACCGTTGGTCCAAAATTCTGTATATCACCATCTATTTAAATAGTAAGTGAGGAAAACCCTGTTCTGTGCCCAGGACAGAGCTGTATATTAGGAGGTTTATATAGGTCAAAGCTTTTCACCATCAAAAGGGACAACAGTATACTAAGCAATACAATCTAAAGTGGAGAAATGGAGAAAACCAGCCTGAATTTAAAAAGATGTTCAGGTAAGAAGCTGATCAAAGCTTCACATTGCTAATGATTAAAGAAGAAAAATGTAGTGGGGATCTGAAAAATGAATCTAATTAAGTGGCTATGTGTGTGGAGTGTGTGTGAACAAAGGTTCTAGACAAAAAAAAAAATGGCAAAGATGCAAAGACCCCGACATGTGAGTGGAACGGAGATGTAGGTGGAGGACAGATCCTAACTGATTCACTACACCGCCAAAATGCATCAGGCCTTTAAAACCAGTGGGCGACTACTGACGGCTGTGAACTTAAGGCTTAGGCAGAAAGGTGATGTGGTTCCATAATAGACTCAGAATCTTAGAGGATTTTCTGTTAAGTTGCGATTTTCTGAGCTTTGCTAATGACGCTTGGTAAACCCAGACAAAAGTTTTCATTGAAACCTAAGCATTATATGATCAAAAACATATCCCCATTTCTCTTTTTATTTGTTTAGTTTTGCTTCTAACAAGGAGGTGGAGTCCACAGAGACTAGCGTTGAGGCCACAACCTAACATTTCTACACTGAATATTGGAAGAATAAAAATTGCATATAGCTTTAAGAGTCCAGATAATCTGAGAAATCTTAAATCCTCACTCTTCACCTTCCAAGCAAGGAAAGTGAGGGTCAGGGAGAGGATTATCAGTATTCAGAGTGAGAATGAAGGGGGCAGTTTCTCTGGCTTCCTCGGTACTTTCCATTATGAGGGAGATGTGAGCAATTTTCCAGGAGGACTAATCTCCCCTCCTCATCCCACACTGCCAAGATGATATGAAACCTTCAGATAACAAAGAGTAACAGTTCTCAAATGACTGGCAAATATTCATTTCCGAAGCAGTTGGGAAATGAAATGCAGGGGATGTGCACATTTATGTGTTTTCCATATCAGAAAATGACCTTGTTAACTGCCATCTTCCCACTGAGGCATCTACCTTGGCTCAGTATATATTGAGAATACATGTATAAATATAGTCACTAACCATTCACTGGGCAAGCCATGTGTTCATCATTTGAGTGTGCCATGCCACACATAATTAAGTGAAATTCTCTTCTATAAGTAATTGAAAGGAAAGAAGGAAGAGAAAATGCCAGCAGTTGCAATCTTGAACCTTGTTTTCAACATTTAGAGGCTGGTTGTTAGGTGACAGATATAACTTCATAAGTCCCTTCATCAGTGAAAAGATAATAAATCTTAATGACTTCATGGCATGTGGAAAATAGCATATGAATTTCTGCTCCACCCAGGACCTCACACCTAGAATTTATCAAATGTTTCCTAAATGTATAAGTGCTATTGCTAGAAATCCAGGGGGGCTATAAACAGTGTCCACACCTTTCTCTATTGGTTCCAGAGACAAACCAAGCTATGATTCCACTCCCATGTCCTCTGTACTTCACCCACACAGGACTTAGGGACCCGTGGGGGCAAAGGACCAGAAGGACTGTAAGAACCAAGTATGATGAACGATGACAAGGAATCAGAGTTTCCAGGCTCCTGGAAACTTACTCACATGAACTTACAGCAACAGTGACAGCACGGACAAGACCCATGCAAATTCAACTTAGAAAGAAATCCAGCATAGGACTGCGGATATGGTCAAGAAGCCCCAGCCCTAGCCTACGAACGATAGATAACTGATTAGTGCTGGGTGAGGGAGAGTTGATCTTCTTTAAAGGAGTGATGCTACATAGGTGTACCAGGCTTCAGTGGATGAACTCACAACAAAGGAAATCTGAAGACACAAACCTTACTCAACAGGTCATAAAATATGTGGTAGAATGTGCGGAATGCAGTGGGGTTGAGGGGACTGCATTTAGAGGATGGGGTCTAAATAGTATTGACCTGTATGAAATGCACCAAAATTTAATAAAATATAGTGAAAATGAAAATAAATAGCTAATAACATAAAATGTAGTCTGGGAATCCAATGAGCTTATTGGCTTAGTTACAGAGCAATGGATGAAGCTTTACTAACAGGAGTGTGATTTCTGTCCACCTAAGGCTGCCCCAGAAAGTCTCCACCCAAGCAAGGATGATGGCTTCCCCATTGCCGTATAAAATGGTCAAAGATCCCCTTCCCTAGTCTTCTCCAGACTATGCATTCTAGCCCTTTCCCCAGACAACCTGAAAATAGGGTTAAATTGCTCAACATAGGTTGGAAAGTATGGGTGGATATATAAGTGAGGGTCCCCTGACTCTCTCTGCCTCTCCTATGCATAGGGGGGATCAGCAGTCAACAAGACCAGCTGTGAGGATCGTAGGTAAATGGCCACAGCTGAGCTCAGGAAGATGGCTTCTGTCTCTAGGAGGATAGCCCTGTGCAATAAGTGACTAGAAAAACACTCATGATATTCCCTCTTTGGTGATTGTTTCTGAACAGGTATCTTGAGTTTTCCTCTCCTTTGGGGATTTGTAGGAAATAGAATCCATCAATTCCTTGAGTGCAGCAAAATGATACCATTACTTCAAAATATCCTCCGGGACTGTAAAGTGGAGTTGAAGGGCTGGACTGCGTGTCCTCAGGTGTTTGAACATTTTTCTAAGTGGGAATGGGAAATTTTTCTACATTCTGCCCTGAGGAATTCTGCTCCAATGACTACATTTTCTCTATAAGATGGAATTGACTAGAAGCCTTTGTTTTACTCTTTTATTCTCCCAGGGAGTGGGGAGTTTGGGGACAATGGTGTGCTGCTAGCTGGCTACTCAGTGTGTCTGTCTGTGAACTCAGAACTCATTTCAGCCGCAGAAGACATAATGTGTAATCATATAAGCTTAAGCTTCCAATGGTAAGATGGGAGAGTGCAGGAGCTCTTGTCTGCCTCACCCTGGCTCTATCTTTGTATTTCAGAATTGGAACATTTAAAGCACTACTTGCTCTACACAGCACATGAGAACCAAAGCCAAGGAATTCCAAAATGAAGTTTGAGATGCTTGTCCTGTTCATTGAAATCTAACTTTAGGAAACAAACTAAATACAAACAGCAACAAAAAGTATTCTATAACAGAGACACTTTGTTTTACAGGCAGCTTTTCCCGCCATGGAACACACTCTCATATAGTTAAAATGACATTCTATGTGAAAGGTAGCTTTACATGCCATTTTTGTTTTTGTTTTCAGAAATAGTCTCACATTATAACCCTGGCTAATATGGAGCTTCCTGTGTAGACCAGGCTAGCCTCAAACTTACAGAGATCCATCCACCTTCCTTTGCCTCCTGGGTAGCCAGAATTAAAGGCATGTTCCACCGTGCCACACCGCTTTCCATTTCTTAAGATCAAGACATGGTTGTCACTCTGTGTCATGAAATGTTCTTAAAATGTAAATTTCAAAGGTTGAAAAAGCAAGTCTTTTCACACATATATCATAACTAAGGAGTTGTATATTGGCAGGTTTCAAATGTGGGTCTGTAACGCAACTGTTTAATAACTACTTTGTTCTCATTTATCAATCCATGTATTTACATGTTAATATTTATCAGCTGTGTAATACATAAACCATCGTGATTATTTTTTAAAATATTTTATTTATTATGTTGTATTTTACATGTGTGAGTATATTGTCTGCTTGTATGTGAGTGCATCCTTGTAATGCAATGCCCTTGAAGTCCAGAAGAGGACATGGTATCCCTTGGAACTGGAGTTATGGATGGTTGTTGGCTCTGGGATGATGTTGTGGGTGCTGGGAATCAAACCGAGGTCCTCTCTAAGATCAGTCAGGACTCTTAACCATTGAATAATCTCTCCAGCCCATCATGAACATCTTTAAGGCTACCTATACAAATGTTGTTCTGGGAAAGTTGTACAAATTTATACTACCCACAAGTCACCAGGGAAAATGCTTTGACTGACTGCACAGTGATCAGCACTGAGAACAGATTAGACAGTAAATTGTTCATACCTTCTTAAGGTATATTGGCCAATACTTACCAGCCTAACTTCCTCCCCTTCATATTTCTACTTTGTGTTCTATGTTCAAGAAAATAAATCTTCTAGATCTTGCCAAAGAAGTGGGAATTTTTTTGCTTTTCCATTCTTCTCTCAAAAGCAAACTACAGTCTTAGAGAGTGAATAGACTGTGTCAAGCAAGTAGCAAGGACAAACGCACTAGAGAAACTCACCTTTCAGCCACCAAGCAGAACTGGATAAAAAGGCAAGACCTTTCTGGAAATATTTTAAATGTGTGAAAAAGCATATTGTGCAACTGGGAGTGAAAATTGTGTAAGTTTGTCATGGGTCTGTTAAGTTGCTATTTATTTTACTTTATGTACATCCATTGAAGTCTTACAAAGTAGCAAGTGTTATTATTAACATACTAGATGAGAAAAAAGATTCAATAGTCCTCCCAAGAACAATCAACCCAGGAACTACCAAGATGGATTACAAACCATGACTTAATTACTTTCCATTTTATCCAATATTTTCTATCCAGGAGGGAACTTTTGGCTCCAGATAAGCTGATTTCCATACTGGCCCTAGCAAACATATTTTTTAACCCTCTGTCTTGACACTATTCTGAAGTACCATTTTTATCTCTTTGTTTTTACTAATACAATATTCATATGAAAATAATGCAACGTTTATGAGTTTAAGACACTTCCCCAAGAAATTTCTTTCATTTCATTCCTTTAATGTAATCAAGAATTTCATACAATGTGTTTTGATTAGGCTCCAAACCCCTACACCAACTCCACCTTCACCTTTCCATTCCTCCCTCAACTTCATGACCTCTGTTAACATGTAAACACCCCCCGCCATCTTGTGCAACACATCTGAACTTGGTGCCAAGGAAGCCATATCTCATTAGAATGTCAATAATCTAGAATTCGTTCACATAGATGGTCCAAAGTAAGGGCCCACTCCCCTTTCTTTATAGGAGGTTTTGGGTCAGAATACACCTAGGTTTCTTGGAATGGAGTTATCACATTTATTTTCTGTTTCTCTTACATACTGCTTAGTATTATCAAGTAGGGATTTCTCTTTTCCATCAACAATCAGAGATGCTTGGGATTTCTGATCAAAGTCAGTTGTTCACAGTCCGAGTGCATCCAGGTTACATTTTTGGCTATCTCCCGGCCTCTCTTAGCATACTCACTCCACCATGGTCCAAGGTGTTCTCCAACAGGTTGTTATCCTACAAGAGTTTATGGTGGGTAAAAAGAAGCTAGGCTCTCCAGCAGGCGGCAGTTGACTCACCAGGCTTCCAATTCACGATTCTCGTAGTGGCAGTCGGGATGTTTCATTAGCTTTACATGACAGCTTTACCAGTTTCCTCTAGCTTGTTTCCTGAAATCTGTACATTTCTCAGTTTCATTTTGCTGTTATGGACTGCAGCCAGGGCTTGACAGCCAAGGGATGATGAGGCTGGCAAGCATAACCATTTGTGTGGTGTACAATAGCCAGCAGAAGGCCTAGGACCCAGCAAGAGAGGTTCACAAGAGTGCGGCACAGTGGGGTGGTTGAAACTGAATCCTGGTTGGGTCTACTGACTGGCCACATGTCCCAGCTCCTCTACTTGGTGCGCCCTGTGTCCTGACATGCCAAGGATATGTTCGAGCGTGAGGGTGTGCAACCAAGTTGGTGCAACTCTGCCTAAAGGGCTTGAGTGGGTAGGTGGTTAAGCCAACGCAGCTCTGTCCAGTGTTGGGGTGCACATGGGTGGACGGTCAGGCAGCCACAGTACCACTCAATGTCTGGCTGTGAGTAAGTAGTAGGCCAGTTGGACTCATCTCTGCCCATCAACAGGCCGAATAGGTAGCTAAGTAGCCAGGCAGACATGGCTCCTCCCAAAGCTGGGTTGCACATGGTAAGAAGCTAGGCCTGCATGGTTTCTGGTTCCATCTTGGATCCCTGGAATTTATTCCTCTTTCAAAGTCCCAAGTTAAGAATTTTGAGATCTTAGCACTGGAGGGATGGCTCAGCAATCCGGTTAAGAGCACTGACTGCTCTAGCAGACGACTTGGATTCGATACCCATCATCACGTGGTGGCTAATAACCATCCAGTAATTCCAGTTCCAGGGAATCCAATGCCCTCTTCTGATCTCTGCAGGCATTGCACAACATGGGTATACATGCATGTATGTATATACATGCATGCAGGCAATAGAATATAAAATAAAAAACAATAAATAAAATAGACTTTAAAAAGAACTTTGAGATCCACATGGATATACTAAGGTTCTCAATAAAGGACGAGACCGGAAGTGATGTTTTAAGTCTCTGCACAGACGGCAGCTGCCACCACAGAATCTCCAGTACTTGGAAGCCCTGTTGCTGCTATGTTGGCTCTCAGATTGCTTTTTTTTTTTTTCTTTCTTATATGCCCAGTCCTGAGTTCAGCATTTTTAGATCAATATAGAAACACCTATTGTCAGAGAGACATTCATCTTGCACAGTAAGTTTCCTCACATGGTCCAGGACACACACTCAGTCTCTTGGGAGCTAGCTTAACCTGGGCCCTGAGATTGGCAGACAGGTGTGCCTCATTTTACCACCATCTTCCTTAGGTTCTCAACAACTTTATGGCTATGAACTTATAAAAGCCCCAAATAATCCCACTGCTGTCCAGGACGACTGTCCTCTTAGAAACTCAGAACAGACAGATGGTGAACTCTGAAGTTTGGTTGAACCTGCTCTAGGCTCTTCACAGCCAAGTCTGGTCATGCCATACAAGGAGAGAAGGGCAGGAGATTCACAGGACTCTCTCCTCAAAGGCCAGCCACACCTCCTAACCAACCAGATGGCCTGGGGGAGGGGATAGTGGTTTGTAGGCTAGGGAAGTCTGGGGGAGGATTTCTCTCACCATTTTATGGGGATATGGGGAAACCAATAAACTCATTGATTTCTGGACTTCAATTTGGAGAAATCATAGGTGTGTCATCAGGACCAATGGAAGTGTCAGCCATTCTTTAACTCCCCTGAATGATTTTATATATATATATATATATATATATATGATTTATATATATATGATTTATATATATAAAATAAATGCACATATATATATGTATATTATAAATGAGGAACAGAAACCCCAAGAGTTTGAGGGATGTGTGTATTACAGTAATCACACAGGATTTTGCCTTACTACAGTGATGTTCTTTCCTCTTTATTTCATATTAAACTAGGATTCCCCACAAACTTCAGAAATGACATATAGTGAGGAAAGTGACATTCAGGCATGGGATTTGAAAGCTATCAATCACAAATTTGGAAAAAGAATGAGTTGCTCCTTCGCCGTCCTGCTCTGCAATTACATTCAAAATCATCAAAGACTACATTTTACCTTCTCTACTGTACTGCGTTTTGTGAGTCTGGTCTAGACACATCCTGCCTGTGTGCCTACGACCTACACATGGCACCTACTCAAGGTGCTCAACATTAATTGCCCAAATGATTTCAACTGAAGAACAGTGGATGAATTTAAGCAGCCAACCATCCAACAAAGAAATTTTCATTAATATTCACAGAACTGAGAGCTCAGTGGAGCAGATTCAAACTAATGCCAGCTTTAACTTAGTGGTGGACACGTTTCTAGGTTCCTTGCTGTTGGAGGAAGGACAGGGATAATTCCTCAGCATAACCACAATACAGAAAGGGTTCCTGCTCACCTCTGACATGGACAAGAT
Organism: Eospalax fontanierii; assembly: GCA_035773235.1. Lineage (NCBI taxonomy): Eukaryota > Metazoa > Chordata > Mammalia > Rodentia > Spalacidae > Eospalax > Eospalax fontanierii. Next base: position 22,699,990 of record CM069552.1, read on the forward strand.
TAACCAGACTACATTCTTCAAATTAAGATAAAAATAAAAACAAAATAAATGGCTTTAAGTTATTGAAAGACGGTGCATTCTTTTACATGCTGCAGTGGCCTCTGAATGAAATGTTAAAAATATCGTGTTTTAAAAGATGCTTCTCAACTGGGTTCAGTGGTACATGCCTATAATTCCAGCAGGTAAATTTCTGTGAGACTGAGGCCAGCCTGGTCTACAGAGCAAGTTCTAGGCCAGCTAGGGATACTCTTTCTCATAGTTGAGTAGATATATGTTTTCATATATTCAGATACTGAAAAAAACAGGATAGTACTTTATGATAGATTTCATGTCCCTCCCCTCTAATATCTACACATTTTTTCCAGTATATATTAGGCAAATGGTGTTCTGTATGGATCTAAGTCTGGTTGAAATGAAAAAACTAATTCATATGTAATTTTGTTAAATTCTGCAATAAAAGAAAAAGAGGGCCATTCCACACATTCTCAGGGCACAAGGTGTTTCACTTTGCCAAAAAAGGATGAGTGTCTTATTAGGCTTGGAGGATGAAGACTTTGTGTTGGGTGCAGTGAGAAAGAAAACATCATTCCTTTCTAATATGTAGAAAATGTGAAGAAGTAGAGCATTTAGAAATAAGACAAATATTCCATTTACATACTGTGTAAACCTGCGGTTATACTGTGAGTGACAGAAAGGATAAACCCACCACTAGGACTAAGACTGGAAAAAGTTCTCATCGCGGAGTGCCGCACACCAGACATTCATTTGGTAGCACATATCCTTCTAGCTTTTTTAATTTTAATTTTTTGAGAATATCATACATGAACACTATACATATGTTATTTCTACCCCTCTCTTCCCTTCCAACTCTTCCTATGTCCACCAACTTCCTCAAAATGTCATGAGCTCTTCTTCTTCGAGTATTATTATTACACACACGCTCATGTGGAGGGGTAAGTGTGTGTGTGTGTTCTACTGATTCCATTTATTGGTGCTTGTGTGTACATGTGTCTAGTGCTGAACACTTGGAACTGGGTAACCTATCAAGGACCTCATAGCCCTGATTGCTTGTAGATCTTCATCTAGAGGTGAGATTTTATAGAATGTCCGTCATCCACACTGGCGTGTCCACTGGTGATGTCATTATGCAGGTTCTAAGCTTTCACATTTAAAACTTTTAATTTCAAAATGTTCCTATTAGAGAGAGATTGCTATCTTACAGAGAAGGAAATGGAGCTCCAGGGAGGCAGATACATCTGACTTGTGAGTGACACAGGTGGAACTGACTTTCAAACAACCTGAGTCTAAAGCAATACTCGTCATGCACCATTAATGATTTATGAGCGTCTCTGATTGCATCCTTGGTTGAGTCGAGTGGATCCCTTAACAAGACTCTCAAAGTCTGGACACACATAGGTGGGATGCCTAAGAGCTTTCAAATTAGGCTTCAAATCACTTGAAGTATCTTAAGTCACCATTCAACTGAAACCTGGAGAAGTAACACCACAGAACCAGAGAACGTGGGCTTCTTGGCCTGTGTGTATTTGGGACCTAAGTTCATTGAGTAACCTGACAGCTGAATGACATTCTCAGAGGCTGAAATTGCACACATCTGACTGTCAGTTGGAGTAATTAGTGTCAGGAGAATATTCACAATTAACGTTCCAGAAATATTAGATAAGTATGGGGTGGAGATTCCACAGTAGCACTTGAAACAGGGGGAACAGTGACCTTAATATTGGCAAGAGTTGCAATAGAAATCATATAACTGGTCTTAATGCAGTTGTGTCCACTTATTAGAAGTACTGTGATAAAATACCCGAAAATGTATTGCTTGTACAGCAAAAATTCACATTTCATTTTGGAAGCTAGAATCCCAAGTTGAAGACATTGGCAGGGTTAATTTTTACTGAGATCTCTCACCTCGTCCTGTACATGGTGGTCTTTGGACCACTGAATGATCATTCTCTCCATGTGTCTCTATCTTCTAATTCTGTCTTATAAAGTCACTAATCATATTTGACTAAAGACTATCTTAATGGCCTAATTTTATACTGATTACATCTTTGGAGACCCTAAGATCTAACAAAACTGACTCCTTCTAAGTTACTAGAGATAAGATGAATTTGGAGAGGGGTAGATTCAACCATTATAGTAAGCTTTATACCTACCAATTTCCCATGGCTGCATAATGTTTCAAAATTCATGGCATTATGGAATTCAACTTTTGACCAGCATAATGACTTGAACTAGATAGATAAAATCTTTTGTCTACATTATAGATGGTATCAGACCATGAGAGTACATATCTACAATCCTGTATAATAAAAGTGATCTTGCATTTCAAGTGACTTTTAGATGGCCATTAGAAGTCTGATAAATTAAAACTCTTTATCATCATCTATGCCTAGACTGAAGTTCATTTTACTGATGACAAGAAATTTATTCCATTGCTTAAAAATGTGCTGGTTTTCAGGAACACATCTGAATAAATCGAGAAAGTAACTTTAAAAATGTTGCCAAGTGTTGCTTACCTTTTGAAAAATCATATCAGTTACAGAAATATACCTACTGGCATTTCTCTTTCCAATAGTTCACATCTGTCTCAATCTACAATTTTAGTAGTCCCATTCATGCTGACTTCATAAATAGATATACGGATATCTTACTGCTTCAGTAAGTCTAATTACCATGCCCTATCAGGATTCTTAAGAAAAAATGGTTATTTTCTTATCATCTATTTTCTTTAACTTCTCTTATGTATTACAATTCAACATTGATTTTTTTAAAAATTATGCATGTAGGTATTTTTATCTATGGATTTCATTTTGGAATAATAAAACAATGTTTATAAAATATTTGTGATGTAAAGAGATAGTGGATCAATAAGATTCAAGACAGCCACTCTCAGCAGTGACCACAGAATTCAAACAATGATGTGCCGCTGATGCATCACATATTGGATCACTGGCATTGACTTCAGAACATCCACAGGGGAAGAAACTGAGTTGAAAGGGGGATCATCAACTAGGCAAAGACAGTCAGACTTCACTATGAGAGTGCTTAGTGAATTAGAGCCTGACTCTGGGCAGGGCTAAGTTGTGCTGGTTTTCACTGGATCTAATTTAGACTGCAAGCAAAAAGAGAAAGAGCTTTGTGTTTAGTTAAGGAGCACAGAGCAGAAATGCAATGTCTGAAGGCCACACTATTCTTCTTCTGTTGTTCTCCTTCAGGTGGCTGATGGTTTTGTTTGTTCACAACACTGAAATTTATGTTTCACGTTTATTTATTCAGTCCAGAGTTCTATGAAGGAAGAAGATAAAGCACGGCAATTAGCTTATTGCCCTGCAATTATTAAAGGCTATGATGGCAGTTCCCAAAGGGACCTCCCCTTTGTGCAATACTCTTAACAGAAAATACAGCCTTATTGTCAACTCTGTCTCTCCTATTTATTTCATTGTAAGTCACGTGACAGACAATACCACCACATTGTTAGTGAAGGCAACACCAACTGTCTCCCCAATTGGTGATGCAGTAACTAAGTCTCAGATTCACTCCAGTCATCATTGCTCAGAGGATAGTTTCAAAAAGTTACAGCCACTCAGCAAAGCAAATTCCACCAAGATCCTCAGTGATTCACTAATCTACAGATGATAAAATTCAGATTCCCAACAATGATATCTGCGCTCTCTCCTAAGACACAGTTACCTATTTCTTTAGTTTCATCTTTCATCCCATCTCCTTTAAATCTCATCCGTCAAATCACATTGTCCAGAGTGATCTTTGACCAGCATCTTCCCAACACTTGAGATTCCTCATCTACTTGGTAAATGTGTGTGTAGTATTAAAGACGCAGCTCAAGTAAGAAGCATTCCTACTTTATTGCCTCTTCCCTTTGCCCATTATCTTTCAGTGTTTCCCCACCATACAGTTTGTCAGTTTATAATATCATACCCATAGGCCTACTTCTGGGAATATCCACACAAATCAATACAGTTTTTCAGTGTTTATTTCATAGTCCCAGAACCTAGCATGAACCCTGAAATACTGCAGTGCTGGGACATTCAATGGATAGCTTGTACAATACAAAAATGGTTAAATACAATTGGGTCGCCACATATTTTGAAGTGTGTTCCCAGCTCAATTACTTCTTTATACGTTGAGTATTCTCATCCAACCAGAACCAACAGAACCAAAAGACTATGATTAATACGTCACAAATGAGTTGAAATCATTGAATCATTGGCTGCCTATAATTCCAGACATCGTGGTTTGATGCTGTTCATTCTCATTCCCATTCTCTCTCTCTCTCTCTCGCTCTCGCTCTCGCTCTTGCTCTTGCTCTCCTCTCTCTCTCTCCCCTTCCCCTCCTCTCTTCTCTCATAAATCCAGCATTCACTTTGAGGAGGCAGATGTGATAATGAGTGACTGATGAGTGACTGGGAGAAGTTAGTCAAAGTTGCTTCTGGAATCTTGATGATAAAATCTCTACATATACTGGGAACTGAAGACATCTGGATGGGCTGAGGCGCTTTACCAGTGGTGACAGTTCTGAGTTGCTAACCTCCTTGCTCAGGTTACAAAAGCCTGGGGCAGTAAACCAGTTCTCTCCTGAATGGCTTACAAGAAGACAAAGTAAGGGCTGAAGAGATGGCTCACCAGTTACAGAGAACAGGGCTTCTTTGGTTCCTAAGACACACATGGTGATTAACAAACATCAGTAATGGAAGTAAATTTCCAGGGAATCCCACACTGTCTTCTGATCTCTCTGGGCATGACTAAGGGGCATTTACATACATACCGGCAATACAGTCATACAAATAAAATTAAAATAGTAAATAAATCTTTTAAATAAAGAAAACAAAATATCTGTTCAAGTAAATTGCGCTTGTGTATACAAATATTAGTAAAGATTTGATCAAATGTATTGTACAGTTACTGATATTAGAAGACTAATGAAGAACTGAACCTATAATAATTTTAATGATGATAAATTTAATTAAGTTATGAAACATAAACATAATAAAATATTGTGGAACCATATAGCACTTTGCTTATTAGTATAAAGAAGAACACCAAAAATTAAACATAAGCACATTTGAAATATGAACCAAATCCATTCCTATAGTCTTTCTTTGATCAGGTTTATGATATAGTTGAATTAGCTATTTTCATCTCTGTTTTACAGACAAGAAATCTATATTAAAGAAATAATTATATTCTTGCTTAGCACTACATAGTTGGGCAAAGCTAGAACCATACTTATAAGATCTAATGTGCCAGATTAAAATGTCTATGCCTTTACTACATTGAATTGTTAATGGGCAGACTCTCAGTGGCACAGGAAATGGCTCAGGCTACTGTCTGCAATGACAAAGATGAAAAGAGACGCACCTACATGGACTGTAGCAAAACAGAAACAAAAAGAGGGAAAAAGTAATGACTGTGGTTCAATTATGTGTATCTTTCTCTTTCCCTTTTAACTTTCTGACCTTCCTAAATATTCTACAACAAGCATATACTTTGATATTAAATAAACATAGTTGTGCAGGAATAGCCAGTACTCCAGTTCTATTATACATACGCAAATATAAAAGTATCTACTTTTCATTCTCGAGCCACATCTTACTGTACCTAGAGAAGAAAACTAGGCAAAAGCTCCTTCCCAGAAAGAAACTTTGCATTGCCTGTGTCCTGCAGCGTCGACTGATTTATAATAGCATCACAGCCCGAAATGAAGCAGAATGGGTTGGAAGGGATGGAGGTGGGGGCAGCAGCTGACAAATGATCCAATCTGGTTGAAGGGAGAAACAACAAAGGAAAGCCATTTGATTTGGTGATTAGACAAGTAGGAGCAGAACATGTCAAAGCCAGTGGAATATCAAAACCAGAGTCACCCCACAGGGTGTGAAATGAGACCAAGCCACAGGGAAGGTGTCAGCAGGTAGGTGCCACTTTCAATCCATAGGAGAGCCATAACTTGTCAATTGAAGTATGCTCAAGTTTACATGAAGGTGGCCTATTGTGAGTCAACAATCACTTCAGATTTCTCAACTGCAAATTTGAAATCCATACACATTTGACAGGAGGTAGAAATTGGTGTCATTGGTTCTTTAGGAAAGGATTAAGGTGAGCCATTTTGGATTACTATCTTAATTCCCAGCTAATTTCTAGGATGCAATGATTTTTTGTTGTTGTTCAGTCTCTCAATGGCCTCTTCTTAAAAATGGGGCAGTTAGTGCCACTGGAGACTTGATATGGATTAACTCCTGATTTGAGTCCTTGAGAACTAAGAATTCTTGCTCTATGTAGCTTTCCAAGAAAAGAATAGTCCAGGAAAAGTGATTGCTATTAGCTCAACGCGCCCTCAGAGAATTTAATGAAGAGAAGGAACCTGGGGAGAAAATAGCGTTTTTTGAGATAAAAACCTGGATACCTGATTTCCACCCAGCCATTCACACACGCCTTAGATGGATCCATTTTTCTCCTACATTCAGCAATCCTTGCCAGTTGGGTTTCTTTTCTTAAGTGGCTTCTTCCAATTTAACATACTTATTGGTGTTCTCAAGTGAGCCTTCAAAAGAACTGAGCCATTTAAGGGTTAGCCCTCATCTCATTATAAATTAGTTTTGAATATCTCTCAGTATGCACAACATTCCTCGGCTGCCCAAGTTAGAACTCCTTATTAGACCAGGAAGAATTTGCGTTTTAATTAGTTTTACCTCTGGTGTACAAAGCCCACTGAGATTACTACACTTAGTAAAATTTAATTAACTTGACAAAAGATCCTAATTGTTTTTTTTTGCCACTGGTCTTTGTAAGGCTAAAAATAATGCCCTTCAAATTGAGTGGCCACCACAAAGCTTCATTTTAACTGTCCTACATTAAAATAAAAATTATTATAATTCATGGGAAGGTTTGCTTTGTCAGACACTCAGATTTGGGGACAGAAGCAGAGATTCATAAAACCTTTCAGAGAAGGTATTTGGATTAGGGAAAGCACCCCCTCATGTTCATTCATGTGGAAAGCACTGTGGAAGTGAGATGAAGAGCATATTGATTTGTTTGAGTCCTCAAAGACTAGTGCATTCATAATATATCATGTGCATTAATAACGAAGGTTCATCATCTTTAAAAATGCTGAATGAATGAATATTCATTCATTGATTCATTTATCTGTCATTTGCTCTCTCTTTCCAGAGAACTGATTTGAGGATCTGGTGCTTACATTGACACAACCTCCAATTCTTGGAAACTTCATTGCTGTTGGGTGACCAGTTTTCTTCTTAATCTGGGTAATGTATAGCCCTTAAGACCAGAAGCCATTTTTGCTCATTCTTTTGCATTCCTGACAGCCTTCCTCTCCTGATTCCAGCAGTATTCCAGCACTGGAAGGGAGTATCTTGACAAACTGAGCACAGTTGCTGGAGTTTGTTAGTTGCTTTGTGGCACTGTAGCAAATACCACGTTTTCAGCCTTGACATTACTCAGGCTTGTGCAGGAAAATCTTTTCTGTGTTTCAGCCTTCCCTTTGTCCTTGTGAAAGCTGCTGAAGGGCTGATGGAAAGAGTGAAATAAAGCAGACGAGGTTTCGTTTACAGTTGATGCTCAGCACTATAATTTGAGTGACATTTCCAAAACCCAGTTCGGTGATCGTACCAGGCTTAATTTCTTTGCCCTTTCTCTTGAGACACTATATAGTCTCAGAATACTTCAGCCTACCATTGAGTCTGTCTGACAGCATATTTTACCTGAAAATATTGTGTTTATCAGGATTACTATATGTCTAAGAATGCATGGCTGAACATGTAAGGGTTGGCCCTGAGGATGGGCTGTAATATTTGAAAACTCACAACTTCACTGTACTGCAGAATGGGCTCTACATATGTTCTGCCCTGCGCTAGATCACTTTGGATATGCCCAGAGTTTTGTTTTCCTTTCTTTGTTTCTGTCCTTCTATTCGCACAATTAGGATTCTAGAAATTAAGAGTTCCGAGTTCAGTGAGGTAAAAGGCCCCGAAGTATCATTTTTCCATCTCTAAAATGGTTCTATCCTTCTGTCTTATGTTTTGTAAAGTTCTCAATTCCATCCTCCCCATAGGAATCTTCCCTCACCCTCAGGGTACTTCTGCTCAGACTGTCAAACAATGCACCTGTCATCTTCAGTGTGTGTCTCTAACCATGGTCTGGACTCTCAAGGTCTCCCACCTCCCAGGCTACATTGACTTCATAATGACCATTTGTCTTTTTTAATCTATACTAGACACACTCTCCTGATTGTTTGCTGACTACTACAGAGTTATTTCCTTCAGATTCGACTCAGAAAGCTAAGCTGATGGAAGCCTGGGGCAGAATATTCCTCTATCTCTCTTTCCTAGCTAACAGAGGATGCCTGAGTATAGAATCCAGAGTTGAGGACAAGGGATTGAGAAAATCAACTCTTGAATAGTTGAGAAAATAAAGAAGTAAAAGAAGTACAGAGAAAGGCAGAAGAATGATCATGTTCTTAAAGTCACTGAAGACATTTGGCTGTACCCTCAGAATTCCTCATTATAAGGGTTACCTTATCTTGGTAAGCTTGAGACAGATATCTGCAGAAATGTTTCTTGACATTCCCACATACTTTCAAGTCTCCCTTATTATGTTTTCTTTCAAACTCCTCAATGTTTTTTGATAACCACATGCTCATCTTTAAGGATTAATCTCCACCAGAGCATCTTTTCAAGAACATAGGACCAACACCGACACCCAGGCATGGTGTTGCACTTTGACCAGGCTTCAGCCACATCCATCCTCAGCCTACTAATGCTTTAGGGGTTTACTGCATGCTTGCTGACAAATTCTGATGGCATGAGACACAGAGAATCTCAGTCCTTTTCAGAGAAGCAGTATTTACAAATCTAAAAACAACCAGAAAGAAACAGAGGCTCTTCCAAGACAACGGGCTCCACCTGTTCTCTAAAGAACAGAAACTTGTTTATCCCTAGAACATGGTAAATTTCTTGAGCAACATCCCTTCTGCAGCACAACAGTGACTTCCAAACTATGATTTACACTGATGAACTGATGAACTAATTCTTGACATGAAAATGCTATGTGTTAACTTTTAAAAGACTCTGTGTGTGTGTGTGTGTGTGTGTGTGTGTGTGTGTGTTCAAGTGAGCGCCAGTGTGCCAATGCCTTTGGGAGCCAGAGGGGGATGTAAGATCCTCTGGCACTGGGATTGCTGTCAGGCTGCTGTGAGCTGCCTGACAAAGGTGCTGAGAATCAAACTTAGGTCCTCTACAAGCATAGCACGTGATCTTAACCCCTGACCATCTGTCTGGCTTCAAATGCTATCTATGTTTAATTTTAGCCATTAGCAAAACATTTATGAACTTTGCCAAACCTACATTCTAGCAGAGAAAAATATATGGATGTTTGATATCTATGTCCATACCTATACATCTGTCTACATCTCTGTTCCTACCTCCTACTCTTCACAGGAATCAGATCTCTAACATATACTTAATGTATGTATTTTATGTATATGTACCCTAAGGTACCAATATAGACACTCTATTTGGAAATGAAAAAGAATGTTAATGATGACAAATGACTGACTCAAATTCCCCTGGGGTATAGCATCCTTCTCAATAAGAACTGCTCATTAGAGAAAGTGATTCTTTGAGGCTGTTGCATTTTTTTTTTAACAAAAAATGCTGAGGTCTGTTTGTACTAGACAGAATGAATTGCTTCCTTCTGACTCAGGCATCTATTTGTGGGGTAACATAACAAGTTCCTGTAATGACCACCAAAAGGGATGATATTGATCTCCTAAATTGGCAGGTACATGTTCTCCAGATGGAATATTCATTTACGAAGAGCACAGAATCAATAACTCAAAGGTCATCAGGAGAGATGACAGGTTATAATTTCAATATATATTGTCTGCCACCAGCTAATGAAAAGGGACATGCCTGTTTGCCACATCTCAGTGAGATCTTTACTGAATCTAAAGCCAGGCAAGATGTCAGCTGCTATGATCTGGCCATCCTAATCTGAGAAATGGGGTAAGGCTGAAGTTATTAATCAGAAGGACTGTCCAAAGGGTCCAAAGCAGTGCCAGTAACACTTATTGGAATTATGAAAATTGTGCCCCAACCTGGTAAAACACAACTTCATAAATTCTGTCAAAATAGTCACAACCTATGTCATTTATCCTGTCTGGGTGGAAAGATGGAGTCTGGACATGTAACAGACCTTGGAAAGGTAACTGACACAGGAGAAAATTAACAGCGGAACCTGACTCTGATGGGTTCTGAAGTCTGCAGTTTAATCTGTGACCGGGCTGTATGGAATGAAGGCAGCTCAGAAGAAGAAATGTCACACAGACTGAACCAGAAAAGTCACCTTGATTCCCAAATGGATCTAACTACTTTCCTTTGTCATATGCAGAGAATTCTGTCTGTCAGTCTCGGCCTCATCTACAAAGTGGGGATGAGTCAAGGAGGTATTTGAACACTGAGAGATGCTTGGAGATTTCATACATCACCCCTTCAAGTGTCAGAGAAGTTTACTTGCACTTTCAAATGGAGTATTTTTTGCTGTACGGAGGAAGACATCACTTATTATAGACATACAGTTTTCTTATATTTGATTATACACATACCTAATTCATGTACTATCTAGTCCACTACCTTTAATACTAGGAACATAATAACTAGGAACAATTTCCACAAATGCATGTGCAAAGTCCCCTTGCCATGTACATTGAAGAATGCAGACATCCATTAGACTTTCCCACATCTTGGGAGTTGTCCTAAAGGAGCAAGATCAGAATAAGTGAAAGGTTCAACTCAGGCAGAGCCACCATCAAACTCAGATGCTCACAGAAAAGCCCTATGGCTAAAAATCAGCAAATGATGAATTACTTGTATATGGTGCTCAGTCTCTCTTCTGTTGAATGGAACAGTGTTTAAATTGTAATTTCATTCCAAGTACTGAATGTACGTAACAGCTAGGAGATTACAAAGGGACCCGGGAAACGGAAGGGAAAAGTCAGCTTTATGGGAGGGGTGGCCAGAATATTAGACTATTAAGGTAGATGGAAGAATGAATACTGAGGGTGGGTGGGTGGGTGTGAGGAGAAAAAGAGGGAGGGCAGCAGATGGATGGGAAGAGATTTGGGGGTGGGGGATCAAAAACTGAAGTATGTTTGAAAATGCCATGAGGAAACCTGCTGTTTTTAACACAGCTGAAAAAAAAACATATTTTAAAAGACATCTATATGTCATAAAAGGATGGGATATTTAGAGCAACTACTCTGTTGTAGACAGCAACCACATAGAGTAATTCACACTGGTTCCTAGATGCCAGTTTTTCTGAACCATACATCAGAAACAAATAAAGCACCCGGAGGGTGCTTCCTCAGTCTCTTCCAGAAGTCTGTGTCTTCTACAGACTGACTTCATTTAAGTTAAATGCTACCCAAACAGAACACTGGAAGAATACCTTCCATAGCAGACATTCACCTTGAGTGGTGTGAGAGTCCGACAGCATGCTTCCCTGGACACTGGAGTAGCTTTAAGAAAGATGATAGGAGAAATGCCACAGAGGCAAGAAAATCGCACAGCAAATCATAATAGTCCTCCGCAGAACACTGCTCTCCTCCCAGACAGGTTCCCACTCTTTTTTCCAAGTTGAAGGGGCACATTTTCACTTTGCTAAGTTATCACTAATCAGAGCCACAGACAGGCTTGTTTTATCCATTTGAATAACAGAAATGCAATTGGCAATATGATGTAGTGATAATCTATCACTTGATCTTACTGAGAGCATATTCAGGTGAGTGTTTTGGAATATTAGCTCAGAATATCTCTCAAGAGGAGGCATTGATTTTAGTCTCATGGAAACTGGGGGGGGGGGGGGAATATCCCATGAAGCCCCTTCAAATTGTTTGTGGTCACATAGTTGTTCAGTGGCAAATCTGAGGTCAAACTCAGTTCTGCCATATATCTATGACAGATGACACACTGCCAGATCCAGAGGAAGATGATCAGCTTTTAAAATGTGAGATGAGTCACTGAAAGAAAGACACCGACGCTGATGATATTCTCATTCTGAATCTCCTTGTGCTAAATTCCTCCTTCCAGACTGCTTAACGGAATCCTGGAGAGGAGATGTCATTACCTCTGATTTAAAATTAGGAAGAAAGAGACTTCTCAGAGACTAAGTCACTTCTCAAGAACTTCTAGGGAGAGCCAAGAGATTTCAGTAATATCACACTAGTGTTTGGAGACAGGTATTCTATATTTACAACCTCAAAATTCACCTGTCCTGCTCAGTGCCCACCAGCAACAGCATCCCCACATAGGATGCAATCCATGGAAGGGAAACTAAGTTTGAGAAAGAAGGAAGTTGACAAGACTTCAAATGAACATGGGGAAATGGGAGGAAGTAGCTGTTCCTTTAGGGGCAGGTTAAAGAAGGCATTGTTGATTTGGAGAGAGACTGTCCCTGAGCCTGAATCAGGTATGTAGAGGGTATTCAGTAAGTACTTGTTAAAACATGGGGACAGATGATTTCGATTGAAAAATGGCTTGCAAAGTGTCATAATGCTGTGTTCAGATATCGGCACATATGCAAGCACATGACCTATTAAAACTGAAGTCAGACAGGGATCCAGTGTGGATTGGGGAGGTGGGCACCAGCCCTACCTAAGTATCTGTTAGGAACTGATGGGTATTAGGACAGTGTGAGCCAGTTCTTCTTACTGCTGTGATACCTGATATATGTGGATTGGACTTCAAAGTATAGACCCACACCTAAGAGCATTTAGGAAACACAGATTAGACTCCATGGGCCTTTTAAAAAGACAAATATTAACATGCAGTCAGGAGGGGTAAAGGGAGGTGGAGAGAAAGGGAGGGGTCTGTATATGATCAAAATGCAGTATATGAAATTCTCAAATCAACAAAAATCTTTTTGAAGAAGAAACTGGAAAAGGGCAATACCTGCTGAACAGGGCTGTTGTTTTGGTTCGTTTATTTGTTTGTTTGCTCCCAGCACTGAAGTAGAGTCTCTGTTCTTATAAATGAGGTTACTGAGCACAAAGTCCATACAATGACCCACACACTAACACCCAGGCAGCTTAGGGCTATGTGTTTCTTACCAAGGTGCAGGCACTCTAGAACTCTGTGCCTTGGTCAAAGTTGACTGAATTTAGTTTTAACTCCTTGGGGATTCTGAGGAAAGCACAGAAACAGTAACCAGCTGTACTCTGACTAATAACGTGGGAGGTGAGCCTACAATCTAAACCCAGGCCCTTGAGTATACATTTCTAGGCAGAGAGCTGGGAAACTGCCCGGGAACACAGAGGCTGACTGGTTCTGCTGTTGATTTAAGGAGAAATAAATGAGAACGTGTTTATCAAGGTTTATAAAGCCTTTAGAGTTACCCAGGCTTCTACAGCAGACATCACCTAGGGAGGAGGTCAACACAGGAAAGATGCTTTCTCCTCTGCTCTTCTGTTGTTTTGGGTCTTTCAATTGGGATCCCTTGGGCCCCACCAGCAAGTTCAACTGCAACAACAGCTGATGAAGGCTATTACTCATCCTCCCTTCCCGTCTGTGCCCTCTGCATTAGCCCTCCTGCATTTTTAAGATGCTAAAATATTGTATGTCACAGCATTTTCTCTAAATAATAAATTTACAGCAGCAAAATTGAAACAGCCTTCAAAGCACATTTCATGAGATGAACCCCAGCTTGATGAATTACAGCATTTAAAGAAGGAATTCCACACACAGAGGACTCATCAGGAACTGAAATGATTAGATAGGTATGAAAAGGAGCTGTAATGGGAAAGGCAGGCCCCTGGCTGACCTTTGCTTCCCACAGTCAATACCAATCTTGTTCCTTTTTAATGACACCCACAGCTCCAGCCTAATGGAAGTTTTCCCACTATAAGCTTCTGTCAGGAAAAGAGTGCACAAGAATAAGATGTGTGTCCATGTCTGGGTACATCCAGGGGTGCATCAGCAGAGCCAAAAGTGGGACGACACGTCACAATGGCACACGCTTCCTTTCCAAAAGGCTATGATAGCTGTTCTACACTTGGGTTTATCTCAAGGGCAGAATAAATCACTGGCAAGATATCCTAATGAGTATGACTCACCTTCCATGGTATAAGACTACAGGAGCAACTTCTGAGGCACATTTCTAAGCTATCCTCTTCAGATGTTGTGTGCACAATAGGCAAGCACAGAATAGGTTCCAAGATCATACACAGTTTAATTCTTGACACTTTAGACAGAGACTGGACCTTTAGAGCAAACTGCAGGTTTTTCATTCCAGGCTATTGCATTTTTTAGTCACCTTTGAAACTTTATAATAACATGTAATTGATTGGCTTAGTGAATTGCCTCTTACCTGAAAAATATAATGTCTAAATGCTATTTTAATTAACTGTTAAACACACACTTAGCAGCTAAGCTGCTGTGGATACAATGAAAATAAATAAATGAACAAATAAGTTACGTAAATGATATTCCAGCTCTGTCGACTAGTGGATTCTATTTCAGAATGCTGAACTGTGATCTGGGGCTCCTGGGATAGAGAAAGAATAAAAAGGGCACTGCTCAGATTACTTAAATTTCAGTCTAGGAAAAGATGGTGGACACTTTACACTACTTAATCTACCACTTTGAATTTTCTTTATTCATTTGCTCAGCTGCTGTTTCAAAAATAAGATCCTCAGATCAGGCTTAGAATACACTTCAAATTCAGGATCCTTTTCTAGGAATTAAAGGAACATGCTTTCCTCACAAAAGAGCATTCTGGATCATTTTGGAAAGCATCAGAAATATAGCAAAAATAATCCTTCGTTATCCATTTACTTTTAACAAATCATATTTCTCAATGAAGGTGATGACTATGGTTCTATAAGACATCTCAGAAGTCATTCAACATTAAAATGTGTGTTTGTTATAAGTAAACCATGATCAACTAAAATAAGCATATTTTAGAAATGAAAACTAGTCACTGGAGAGATGACTCAGAAACTAAGAGCACTGAATTCTATTCCCAACACCCACATGACAGCTAACAACCTATCTGTAACTCCAGTTCCCGGGGAACCAACTCCCTTTTCTGACCTCTGCAGGCATTGCAGAGCACATGTGCGTTTACATGCATGCACTCATATGCATAAAATAATAGAAACATTTTTTTAAAAAAAGAAAAGGAAAATAAATCCAGTTTACTAGGTTCTAATCTTTCTTAGATATTTTAATGCCATGTCTTTTTACAAAAAGAGACAGGAGTCCTAACTTAAGAGAACAGCTATATAGTTAGTGATAAAGTAGAAAGTTAAAAGGTTTCTGCTATTTTATCTTTAAAAAGATTATTATCACATAATACCATCAATATTCATGGTATTCATTTAAAAATGAACAAAACAGAAATTTCCCAAGTGGAAACATTTTCAAAGCAAATCCAAAGACATGAAGTTGGGATTGCTGACTAGGGAGACAAACCTATTTATAATATACTATGTAGTGATCACACTGATTACCTCAGTGGTAAATGTCCCTGTGAACCCTTGTTTGGCCCTAATTATCTTCCAGTTTGTCACCATTTCATAAACTTTGGTCAATCATAGCATCCTTAGAAGATTAAAATGACAAACTAATGATGTACTGTAAAAGACACAAACACAGAACAAAGCTGGGCCAATCTTGACGAGGAGTGCTATTGTGGTGAAGGAGTAAGCCCTCCATTAAAAAAAAGGAAACACTAGAATGAAAACGTAACATGTGGCTGGCTAATCTGCCAGTCTGTTGAGATTGTATAAACATCTCCTTTGCCTCAATAAAAATTGTAATGCTTATTTGCTTTCCCACTGAACATGCCCAAGTTGGCATCCTCAAGAATGGCAGAGATGAACACAAAGAAATTCTCCACAAAGCCAAGAAGGTAGCATGCAAGGTATTCCTGTAAAACTTTAGCTCAAAGCAAAAAAGGATTTGAGTTTTCAAGAAAGTCAACACAGTGTATAAAATGGGAACAGGATATCCGAGAAGCACTTTATTTCAGAATTTTCCTGATACTATTTTTCTTCTTCTTCTGCAATCCAGAAAAGTGTGGAGTGGGACATGAAATGGTTAGCGCCAATATGTAAGTATCTGCTTCAAGGTGGTTGGAAGGCCTTGGATTAGGGAAGGGTAAGTCTGGTACAATGAATTTGTGAGAAGAAAAGCTTTGCTTGCCCTGAACTTTTCTTGTTTATTACGACTTTTTGAATTCATCAGATTTTTTCCTGATAGCATCAGATACACCCTCTGACACTTATTTCAAAAATTTCCCTTTTTGTTTTAAAGTATTCCCTTTGTGTTAATACATGCAGAGCTTCCATGCATTTCCTGTTCTTCCCATCAGTTAATAAATTGTGTGTGTGTGTGTGTGTGTGTGTGTGTGTGTTTCCACACGTTCACACACTATGTTGCATGCATGTGCGGGGTCTCAGTAATGCTTTGTAGCTAAAAGAAGCATGACCTCTTATTTCATTTCCAGACTCAGATGCCTAGTCTCCTCTCCGTGTCTCTGCCTAACCTGCCCTGGATTGAAACTCTCTCAAAGTTTCTCTCTTCATGGATTTCCTTGAAAGACTCTGTTTTATCAGAGAATGAATTTAAATTTCCTGAGAAGAGTCTTATCACCTGCATTTGGAGGGTTGATGAGCAAAATGGATATTGAAGGAAGATGGCCTCTGCAAACAGCAGACTTTAGGGATGTTATTTTGTAAGCCGGAAGCAAGGGAGGAGGATTTTCACACTCAGTCCTGAAATGATGGACCGTTATGTGCTGATGTCCCCACAGGTGTAACTATTACAAGTCTCATTCTCTGAGGTGGAAAGCAATTGAGAAATCTAGACTATGAATAATATCTGCTCCTTATGTGAAGAACATACATAAAAAGTAAAATTGTATCAGATAAGCAAATATTTCCCAGAAACTCTGAAGCAGAGAATACAAAGAACTCTGGCACTGTACAACTGCAAAAGTGGAGAACAGATGAGTCTTAACAAGTAGCATTTCAATGTACCTGTTGTGAACACCATCCCCACATTCAGAAGTAACACAGTTGCACAGAACGGTACCTTTTGCAAGTGCACTCTGAGTCAATCTCTGTGCTGGGCTCTTGGAACAAAGTTACAGAGGAGAATCACTGTTGTACTCATAGATCTTGCTGTTTTGGAGGAGAGACATTCCTTAGATAGCTCTTAAAATTCAGTGGTTGGTTTGACGGGCTCATACGTGGAAAGGAGTTTATTTTTTTTTCAAAATTCAGAAAGCATAACTATCTTTTCTGGTTATGGGAGCAACACCTGTTGATTCAGAAATGTGATTTCAGTATACACATTATCCTTTAACCTGCCTGTGTCACTCAGTGATATGAACAGCACATTTTTCAAGGCCAAAATAAAATTCTGTCATCATTTTCTCAATAGCTGCTTGGCACATTATTGCATGAATGGAATATTTTATTTGGTTTTAGGTTCTTATTTCTATAAATCACAGTACTCTTATTTATATTATACTTTAACTATGGTTCTTTGTGAGGCTGCAATATGATTTGGAATCCAAGTATGAAACATATTCCAGAACATTCCTTAAGCTACAAATACGGTGTCATCTATTATTCTCTGCTTCAAAATCAGACCGGAACTTTTGCTTAGTGCAAATCTTGACCAAATCTTGGCTCTACCAATCAGAAGTTGAATTTTTTGTTTGATAACTTATTTCCCTCATATTTGAAATTGGGATACCTACAGCTCAAAAATTTTCCAAAAGATAAAATTTGAGTTTAGTCCTGCATTGAATATATAATAAGCAACCAGTTTACCTTAAATGTGCTCACTGCTGCCATTGCTTGACCTGGTCTTTCAAAGGGTCTATTATCCAGTCCAATTATCCTGATTGATCTGTCCTATGTTGACTCTCTCCTCACTTTAGACCAGCTAAACAAGACCACAAGCACATTGTATACAAGGATTCATCTACATTTCCAACGCTTCCAGAAGTGACATAAATTATCTGATAATTTCTTGCCAATAGAGAATTCTCTACAATAATGTGAAGACCACTGGGCAGATAGTCCTGACTGAGAGCACAGAGATAGACAGAAGTAAATAACTTAAAGAGATATTTTGCATTATAAGATGAAACATGAATCCAAGGAACTCAGCTCAATACAATAGAAGAAACTGGGGCAAGGGGAGAGAATCTTCCCAAGCGAGCAAAGCATCTAGGAAGTAGAAAAGGATACCTAGCACTCATGTCCGTTTCAGCAAACTTTTGTACTCTCACAACTAGGATAACACTTATTGTTATCCTAACACTGATCATATATCAGGCAACATGAGAGTTAGGGATAGAGCAAAGACTAAAAGCCAGTACTCAGCTGGACTGTATAGTTCCCAGTGTGTTTCAATTAGCCTTATATGATCCACATTAGTGATTCTGAAGCCGAAATGTCAATTGTAAGAAAAGAAAGCAATCTCTTGCTCATTTCTCTTATCTGTGCTCCTGTCGATAAATTCAGAGCTTTAAAAAGAGTCCTTCCAAATGCACCATTTGTCTCAGAATTCTTCAAGAATGACAAATGCTAATATAATGCAGTCACATATATCTGAGTCGATTTATAAGGTGTAAGAGAAAGTCTATTTGTTATGACAGCAGTCACCCTAAG
The DNA here is from genome assembly GCA_035773235.1 of Eospalax fontanierii. Taxonomy (NCBI): domain Eukaryota; kingdom Metazoa; phylum Chordata; class Mammalia; order Rodentia; family Spalacidae; genus Eospalax; species Eospalax fontanierii. The sequence goes on from CM069552.1 coordinate 22,718,720, forward strand.
GAGGGAAAATTCCTGTGTCACGTGATAGCTTCTGCTTTTGACAATACATTAAAATCCAATCAGAAATCTCTAAGGAGTACGGTTTAAAGGTTCAAGGCAGAGGAAATCCCAACCTATTTGTAGATGAGATCACACACCAAGGAGGTATTTTCGCTAAGAACAAAATGGATAACCACAAGTCCATCTGACAGTTCAGTGGAGTAGACCCTTCATAATGCACATACATGAGTCGGGTATGTCTCTGGGGAACCCCCATGGTAATGCTGTTGACGTAGTTTCTGAGAAGGGTAATGCTTTATGCTAGAGGGAACCAGATTCCAGAAACCCTGTTTTCCCACTTCACCTACACTCATTACCAAGAAATATTTCGTGTTTGGTTGCATTTTAGGTGACTGATTAGCCCTGGAATGAAACATTTTAAGTTATTCCAATTATCTTTATGATATGTATTAGATGGCACAAAGTACCCTGCTAGTATGAAACTGTTTCTTTAAAAGACCAATACTATCATCTTTTTCTAGTGTAGAGCAGTAGGTTTGGGTCATCGTGTAATCTTAGCTCAATGCAGTCTATGTCTCACACCCAAAACTGTCATTTCAGAGATCTAAGGAGAAGAGTGAGAATTCACTTGCAAATTTCTTTGCTAATTCATTTGCTCATTCATTCACTCATTTATATGACTATGCCTTCTATGTGACAGTTGTGCTAAGTGTTTAGTAAACTAAATAGTTAAGACATGATTGATGGTCTCAGGGTGGAAACACCCATAAAACTGACTGCTATAATGTACTGTGATTAATTCTATAATGTGTATCCATGTATGTATATATATATATATATATGTATGTATATATATGATAGGAATAATAAAGTTTATGTTCAAAAAGCAAAGAATGAAAGAGGATAAGATCACAGACTACAGAGCTACTGAGGTTTTTGTTACAATAAACTAACTAACACAGGGTACTCAAAGGAAGTATTTTAGAACAGATTAAAGGAAGGCATACACTACAAAACACCTAGTGATTCTGAGGAAATTCTTGCTCAAAATGTGATATTTCCTATAAATAGAAAATGATTCATAAAAAATAGCACCTACATCTCAAAGCTGTGAAAATACAAAGAAATTCATATAAGATCCAAGCAGACTGTCTCATAGTACAAGGCCAATGTTATCTATTTAATCTGCCAAGATCTTTGAACCTACCAGGAGGCACATAGTTCAAGTAGACCCATTAGCATGTCTTTCCCCAAAGAGAAGTAAATTCTTCAATGTATACTGAAGCTCATGATTTTAAAAATACATAAAATTAAAGGAGCAATAGAAATTTCCATTCAGTCTTGTGTTGTAGGTCAAGTTAAATAATCAGCTCTAGTTCACCGATATCACATCTGAGAATCACTGAGATTCAAAACCTCTTCTTATTTTTAAAAAGAAGAATTCTGTGTAGGTCAATTCTATGAACTCAGCCCCTTTGAACTAGTTCAACATTCTGTCATATTTATGGAACAATTTAGCCTTGAAGTTGAAAAATATCATCTGTAGTTGTGTGTTGTTTGATTTTAAAATTAGTTTCTTAACCTAAGTGTTTGTGAATCCCTCCCATTTATATTTTGAACTATCATCTCCATTGTGAAAGCGTTAAGAAGTGAAGATTTTAGGAGGTGGTTAGTGTAAAAACATTTTAAATTTAGATATGCATTGGGCTCCACGGAGAGAATAACACTCTCATGAATGGGATCATTGCTGTAATAAAAGAGACTTGAATGAGCTTGTTTCTCCCTTCACCATGGGAAAACACAGTGAGAAGATGCATGTCACGAATCAGAACATGGCACTCACAAACACTGAATATGTTCGTGACCTGAACTTGGACTTCTGTGACTGAAGATCTCTGGGGAATAGATTTCCATTGTCTGTAAACATTCTTTTCAGAGCATTCTTAAAAGATTAAGATAGAGCATTCGTATCTCAGTTATTTGTTATGAATTCAAAATTACCTAACATGTATCAATGACCCATTGCTGTAGTTCTTGGATCTATTGATAATAGTTTAAATAAAAAACTATAGGAAGGATATAATGCCTTCCATCTTATGAATGATGTAGCTGATTCAGAACTGTGGAGGTCAAACCAGATTTATTTTTGTAGCAGATCTCAAAGCCTGTGCGAAGTATGATATTGCTTCTTGAGGATCTAAAAATTCATTATCCAGCAGCTCACCTTGCCTCTAACTGATTCTCATCATACAATCCTGAATATTCACATGTAGAGAGAGAGATAGAGAGAGAGAGAGAGAACAGAGCAGAGGGAGGAGTAGGTCTCTTGAAGATTCTAAAGGTAGAATCCTCTATAGTAACATGTACATTCATTTACAAGTTCTTTGGAGAATCTTAACAAAGTTATAAAATAATGCAATTTATCATTGTATTTAGAATAATTCACCTACTTACATTCCAGGTAACTTTTCAAAATGATTTCAGAATCCAGAGGAATTGGACATTTATATATAAAACTATTAAATCATTGAGTAATGGAAGCAAAAAACTTTTTGTATATTGCAGAAAAATGTTTTTCTTTCCAGAGACATATAGTCACAATCTGGAAAGGAATCTGCTACGACTGTTTTAGGAGACCTAAGTCTAAAACTCCTTTTGTGAATTAATCCCAACATACTTGGGGACAGGGAGGTGAGGATATTCAAGAGTGCAGAAGAGGTCCAAGAGACTCTCAAAAGAAGACAGATTATTGCCAAAGCTCTTGGTAATCTCCAAGAACTAGAAGATAGTACTCTACTGCTGAAGACAAGACATAATTTGAATACAGGACTCGGAGCAATGGAGCAGGAACTGACTTGGAAGCCTTCTACCTGAAGTTTAGATCTTATAATGCTAGATGATAAAATGCAAACTGCTAAGGGGCAAAATCAATCAATGGCTCACTCCAACCCTAAATTCTAATAACCATAAGAACCAGCGCAGCACACTACCTCTATCAGTGCAGTAGTAGCACTCTTATCCCAGGGGTAATCAACAGCTGTCTAAGTATACTTAAAACCCTCTCAATGGGACTGAACTCATGAGTGGCACTGTAGACTCAGCCAAATACACATAGTTGGAGAGGACACAGATCCTACAGAAAACACTGTCTCTCTCATATCTTTAGAGAAACGAAATTTCTTACCATATGCTAAACATGGATCTTTATATTTACATACAAAGATACAATATGCCACTCACCAAAGAAGATTCTTTTTGCAACAGATGGAGACTACAGCAGAATTCCACAACTGCTCAGATATGGAGATTATATATCTGAGACAAGCCCAGTAATAGGTGACACATCTATAGTTGGACCTCTTCACTTAGGCCTCATGGTACACTGTAGAATGAAGGGAAGAGAGATAACTAATGCATCCCTTAAATCTCACCGGTGAAGCTTCCTTATGCAACATGGTGGTATCCACACAGAAGGCCACAACTGGCCAAGCTTTAAAGAATAAGAGACTTCAGAGTGTGTCCCTGGATAAGACTACTATATTTAATCTCACCCTCCCATGACTCAGGGATCATTGTGGAACAGGGTACTGAAAGCTTATAAGAGCGAGCCAGGGCTGGTTCAGGAACTCAGGGAAGCAGAGGCTTTCAGACCAGTGGAAGCTCGCCCATGTGAATTTGTGGCAGTGGCGGCCATAGGTTATAGGACCATGCCAACTCCATTAGACAAAGGCCTAGAGAGTATCAAGAAATTGGTGGCAGGCCAGACCTCGACTGAAAACTATTGGAGACTGATTACTGCTGGGTGAGGCAGAGTATGCCTTAGTTACAATCTCTTTATAGGTTGATCAGACTCCAGTGGATGAATTTGCACTAAAGGATATCTAGGTACAAATTTTTAAACATATATGAGGTCTAGTTGGGGGGAGGGGAGGTTGGGAGGAGCAAATCTTAAATTTGATTAAGAACTGTTATATGAAATATATTAAAACTCAATAATTTTTTAAAGAGTACATAAGAAACTCCTAATGCATTAGAATTTGGTAGACTATTAAAAATTGCCTGGTTCTCACAACAGGACTCCTCTCATTGTTACTAACATAGTTTTCTAGCATTTTCTCTAAAGCATCTATGGATTTGGTAGATGTAACGTGGTTAGAAAGTTCTGGTTTCTATTGAGATGAATGCTGCTTCTGTTAGTTTCAAACATGCCTAAAATGGGTGAGATCCCTAATCATAACAAAGACAAAATGTCATCCTTGTTCTACAGACACACTTTCCATAAACTTTCTTTGAATTTATGTGGTAAGTTCACAACTGATTCTAGGAAATCAGATGATTCGGTAGGTAATGTTGGGAGAAAAATCTCAGGAAACAAATTTGAGTGGGTAACGCTTCAGCAACCCTAAAATGGGAGAGAGTGATCATAGGTCTTTGGCAAGTCTTGGAATGAGGAAGTTGCTTCAGGACCGAAAAAAGGATCTGTAAGCTTTCGAAACGCTGCTCCATGGAGGTGTTTCCCTTACTGGCCACGGCTGTGAGACAGATGCACGTTAGAGAGACCACAGTGCTGAGAAGGAAATGCTCCTCTTGCAAGCCCATGCACTTAAACTTCTTTCTTCCTGTACCTTTCTAGTCTTCCATGCATAAATGTTTAATTCTCCATTTTGCCATCAATCAGTTTGCTGCTAAGGAACGGTTCTGTGGATAAAAGCCACCCAGTGCCGGCTGGCCAGACCTCTATAAGCACTCAAGGCACCCAAGAGTTTCTAAAGAGCTGATGTTAGGAGGAGGGGCCTTGATTAATGGTTCTCTGGGACATCTTGACACCCTTGCAAGGATGGGAGAGATAAGAGCCTGGCCAAAGCTGCCAGAAAGCCCTGCTTGAAAGGAATGGGGTCAAGGTCAGAAGCATTGGGAAATCCGCCCAGAAACATGAAGCATGGTTTCCTCTGGGGCAGTGTGGCAGCCTTCAGGGGCCAGGAGGCCAGTAAAAGATCATAGCAAATTGCTGGAACACAACCAAGACAAAAGACAGATGGCGTGAAGGGGAAGACAGGAGACCATGCCGGGGAAGGAACCCATAGGAGAAGGCAGAAAGTGCCTGGAGGTTTGTTCTGGAATTTCATGACTGTATTTTTAAGAGGAAGGACTGCTTTGGTCCCAGCTCTTTGGAGACATTCCGTTGGGAGAATGGCTATTTCTTTAATAGTAAAGCTGCGAATAAGGTACTTTGGATGAGGTACAGGTCTGCTTTCCGCAGTCAGAAACTATTTTCTATGATTTGTAACCTAACTGAAAGAATCCATAAAGGGAATTCCTGAAGCCAGGTATAGTGATATCACTGGTCAACTCAGGATAAGAAACTTTCAACAGAGGAGAGGGAGAGGTCTCCTAGGTTTCACCTCCTTGTGTCGTCTCCGCACCACCTTAATCTGGGTTTGGCTGCTTTCATTTTAAAATATTAAGAACCGCTTGATGGGCTTCCTTGATATCTGCTTAGTTTCCTTACGCCATCTCTGAAATCGGTGATCTCAGAAGTTAGTAAAGTGGGTTGTGCAATGGAGTATAAAGGAAAGAAAGCTTACGATCCAGTGAATACTTAAAGTTAATGTGAACCTATTTTTCAAAAATCATGCATTCACCCAAACATGGTACATACGTATAAGTATATATTGGCAAAGATGAGTAGAGAAACCATCTATCAAACTATGTATGTGTCTACATAGCTATACTCTAACACACCATACATTCATCCATCCATCATCCATCCATGTGTACTTGCTCTGTTGTACTACAGATATTTCTTCTAGGATATATATATGGTATATATATATATATATATATATATATATATATATATATATACACCATATATATATATGTATATATGGTTTGTATGGTAGAATTTTCTTATTAAATTTTTGTGATATTTTATTTTCATTTTATGTGTATAAGTGTTTCACCTGCCTGTGAATGACTTGAGTACAGTGCACCTGGAAATCAGAAAGGAACATGAGATCACTTGAGACTGGAGGTATTAATTTTATTAACTAGCATGTGGGTTCTGGGAAACAGACCCTGGTCTTCTGCAAGAGCAGAAGGTACTCTTAAATGCTGAGGCATCTCTCCATCTCTCACCATAGAATCTTTCAAGGTTCCCTCTTAGATTTCAACTTCTCAGATCCTTTTGCCCATTTGGTTGAGGTTACTTATTTGTAAGAGGGAGAAAATGTCTACCCTTAACTTTACTGTCATTGACTACAACCATGAGCAACAACTCTTGACTCCTCCGTTCACCACTCTGCCATTGTTTATTTACAGGTTTGGCACTATGTGAGATGTTTTAATTCTAATCATCATCAAAACAGTATAGTGTCTGCCCAGTGAAATTTCAAGTTTATTGAATGATCCATGCAAGAAAACAGATGAGAGTTAATGAAAGTAGCAAATTTTGCAGAGGAGGTGCACTGTACTTACCGTCAACCCTCTCCTGAAAGAAATTCTGAGAATATAATCTCTTATATGTGACAAAGAAGACATGGGAAAGATTTATTTGATAAAATGGTTTCAACAAAATACATTATAGCAGCAGGTACTTAACCAAAGTGTGAAATGCCTTTTGATTTACATACAATAGTCTTCTATCAGTTTTGGCCAACTGATCATAATTCCATGTCAGCCTCCCTGGAAACCAGGAATGAGAAAGAAAAGAAAGGGTGACGAGAAATCAATTTTAGTGAAACTGGTGACAATATCCAAGCCAGATGCTCTGGAAAGGCACTCCGAGCTCCCTGTCCATACCTTCAAACCAGATTAGAAACACCACAACCCAGCAGACAGATACATAGATAAACACACAAACAGACACACACACTAACACACACACATACACACACTCACACACACACACACACACACATTCACCAAAGATAGAGTAAAACATAATGGGAAGAAGTTTTTGATGTAGTATTCAACCACCATACAACATTGGGTAAGACAGACCAGGTTCACTTCTGATGAATCCTATTAGAAAAGTCAGAAAAGTGATACCTTTTATCTTGAGAGACCTCAGACTCCTGGCACACGGGGAGAATTCGTAAGGAAGCAGGTAGTCTCTCATATAGGATCTAAAGACAGTTAAAGACATCAGCAGAGGGATCAAACTAGGATGGTGGGACTGTCAGAATCCAGAAAGCAACAGAATCATGTTCAAAAGAAACAACCAAGTTAGAGGCTGGGAGCTTCAATGTATAAATGATGACTAAAATACAGTCCTCTTGTCAACCCACTGCAAAGGTAAAATGCTGGTCTGTGTAAAACCACATGATAGGGTAAGAAGAAGACATTTGGTAAGTGGCATCTCGTGAAAGCTCACTCTATCTGATGTCAGAAGTCTTGCTGATATCCCTTCTGACTCACCTAGGTGAGGCCTGCAGGCCAGTCTCATTTGCATCTCATACTTGTCCTTCTAAAACGGGATACAATTCAATCCTCCCACCCAGGCTCTTGTCTCCTAGACATAGAAATAGTAAAAAAGAGAGAGTTCCTGATCCCATGGGAGTTTCCAGGAAGTTGAGTCAAATACCCCATACAGCTAACAAGCAGGAAGCACCTCAGATCAGCTTTATGGTGCTATGATTTTGGCTCAGCCACAGAACCAAGCATCAGACACTTAGCAGTTCCTGTTCTCCTGGTTGCCATGCAGCACTCTAAGGCAACAGCCTCTCCTTTAAGTATATCTGAAAGCTCTGGTTTCTCCTTGTCACTGTGAACATAAAGTCTAAGTTCCTGGTAGAGCCAGGGGTGGTTAGAATAAACCCTAGAAGAATTGGCACTGGGTGTCGAGGAGAAACACAAACATGGAGATACTGAGCATGACAGAAATGCATATTGCCCATACTGGCTAGTATTTGTCGACTTGACACAAACCTAGACATGCCTGGGAAGAGGAAACCATCATCAGACTGGCCTGTGGGCCTTCTCTTGATGTAGGAGGGTCCAGCCCATAGATAGGTGGGCCAGGCTGAATAAGAATGATAGCTGAGCAAGCCGGGAGAAGGAAGCCAGGAACCAGCATTCCTCTGTAGTCTCTGCTTGAGTTCCTGCCTTGAGTTCCTGTCCTGGCTTCCCCAATGACAAGATGTGAGTTCTAAACCAAATAATCCCTTTCCTCCCAAGCTGGTTTTGACCAGTGCTATACCAGAGCAACCAAATGTAACCTCATGCCTTGGCCAGCAAAGCCTGCATCATTATTCTTAGCTTCCCTGGTAACCAAACTCATCAAAATTAATGTGAAGTATGATTTGACTGTCAGGTTGGTAAATGTAAATGAGTAAGGGTGTGACCAAGGGCACAGGAGGACAATCCCCTGGTTAGAGTGTGAGAAAAGACATGCTCTCAGAAATATTGTACAGGAGCAAAAACAAACTCTACTAAGAACTTGCCTAAAAAATTTTAAAAATGTAAACCAGATTTACTATTTAAGAATTTATACTGAAAGAGTCATTGGACAAATAAGCAAAGATATGAGAGTTTTTCAGCCTCTCAGGACATTTTCCAATTCTAAACATATAGGAATTTTAGTCTTTATGGTTTTATGTTACTTTCCTAAAATGGTCTGTTCTGTAGCCTTCACCAATATTCACAAAGATCCATCTGTATTCGTTAACATAGAAAGATATTGGTGTATATCACTGAGCAGAAAATTAAACCGTTAGCATGCACAAACGGTCCCCTTCACAGAAAATATTTATAATATTTTCTACCTGCCTAGAAAAATTTTGAAAACCTATATAAGTGCACTATATCCCACTTCAATGCTGAATGATCTAGAACCATATAGGGGATTTGTAAGTTTGCTCAGTCTGTTTTAGAACCAAAATGGATGTATATACTTTATACATAACAGAGATAAAAGCAGCAGTATTTTAAAAAGGAAAATAAAGAAAAATTTCTATTTGGTATTATGGAAATCAAAAGTAGAAATATGCTTACCACAGACTGAGGACAAAGAAGAAGGGATCAGTGAGAAGGGATCAGAAGGGGGACAGTGAGTCCTCCTCAGTTATGTAACGGTCAGAGGTTATGACTCTATATTATAGTGACTATACAGAACAACAGAAATGCGTTGAAAATGCTAAAGAAAAGTCTGGGTCTTTTGATCATAATGAGATCAATGTTTAACCAATTAAACAAATGCCTAGCCTGTACCTGTGGTTTAAAAAAAAAAATCACACGGTCAGTCTTTATTAAACAACTTTTTACTCAATTTAACCTTAAAGTATAATTTAAAATTAAAAAAATATATATCATTGGGAAACGAGATCATTGAAAAACAATTATTTATTTAGCTCCCATAAAGTGTTAAAAAATTTTTTACATCATATTTATTGGGGCCTGATAGCCTCTGTGTAGGTATGATTAAATGTTATTATTAATGTTTATACATAGCATATAAAATCAGGCAAGTCCATTTTCCCATTCCACACAAAAATAAAAATGAGGGCACATGCCTATAATCTCATCTCTTTGAAGTTTGAAGCAGTGAAATAAAGATTGAAGTAAATAATGAGACCATGGACCATACCAAAATTCACTAAAATAAATAAACAAATAAATACATAAATAAATAAATACATAAATAAATAAAAAATGCTTTTAAAATGCCAGAAACCAATTCAAAACAACAAAACAAATAGCTGGGGTATCATTTTAATATGATAAAAACTGAAAACTAGAACCTAATCAGAGAAATGAACTGTTAAGTCTTTCCCCTGTTGGAAGTAGACCTCAGGGCCTCCAGCATGTTGGGTGAGTTCTGTACTACCGAGTTACATCCCTAGATCCTGGAGAACAAAGTATTAAAGCTTTTCAAATAGTGTGGTCTTAACTGTATAAAATCTACATACAAATTCATACACAGAAAAATTGGAGAACAAAACTACCAAAATTTTGAGCTCGCTCCTAGGTGTCAAATTTCAGAGGATTTTGAGTTTTCCATTCATTTTCATTTATTTTTTAGATGAAAGGGTTCTCGGTATCTTTTGCTGGCCTGGAACTTGCTATGCTGAGCAGACTGGCCTCATTATCACAAAGATCTGCCTGCCTCAGTTTCCCAAATCTTACCATTAAAGGCATTGTGCCACCACACCAGGCAGTTTTGCACTGCTTTTTTAAAACATCAGCATGAGCGCAAATTCATTTAACCAAGAAAAAATGATATAATATCAAACTGATAATAAAATATGATGTTAATGTTTATTTCTAAAAGATTTATTTTTATTTCTACTTAGGTAAATTTGTTTATGTGTGGCTAGGTGCATAAATGCAAAGTGCCCATGGAAGCCAGAGTCAATGGATCACCCAGGAACTGGAGTCTGGGTACTGAACCTGAGTTCTCTGCAGGAGGACCCACTGCTCCATCTTTCCACCTCACCCCCTCCCTTTTTAGTTAGGGTTTTTTTTTTTTTTTTTTTTTTTTTTGGCTTTTCGAAACAGGGCTTCCCTATAGCGTAAGTGACCTGGAATTCATTGTGTAGATCAGGTTGGCCTCCATCACACAGATCTGACTTCCTCGGCCTCCTTGGTGCTGGGACTAAAAGGATGCCCCACCGTGCCTAGCTCCTCCTTAATTTTGAGACAATTTCTCTCATGGAGCATAGAGCTTGCTGATCCAAGTAGGGTGTCCAGCCATTGAGCTCCAAGGATCCTACATAACCCCATAAAATTGTGGGTGCTGGAATCCAAACTCAGATCCTCAAGTTTCATAGCAAGCACTTCACTATCTGATCTGTCTCCCCAGCCTTATGTTTTTTTATATTATTATTATTAATTATAGATGTCTAGAGCTGGAGAGATGGCTCAGTGCTTAAGAGCACTGAATATTCTTGCAGAATGCCCAGGTTCACTTCCCAGCAGCCACATGGCAGCTGACAACTGTCAGTAACTTCAGTTCCAGGGGAAACCAGTGCCCTCTTCTTATCTCCACAGACATTTCATGACATGGGTACACTTACATACACACAAGAAACATGATCAATAAATATAAAAATAATAATTTTTTAATTACACAAGTCTAGGCTTTAAACCAAAAATATTGATTCATATTTTGGGCACGCATTAACTCAAGCACAAATTTATTTAAAACTCTTACATGGTGATATGCAGACAGAAATGGGCATCCTTTGGTTATACCATTTCAGTTCCCAAGGCCGTCTCCATAACCTGATTGAGCACCTCTGAATTCTAAAAGTTCATCCTTCCATAAGAAGTTGCATTACTCATTTCAATAAGGCTTGAGCTGAGTCTATCTCTAAGCAAGCGGAAGGGATTCCCTGCTTGTCTCCATTCTAAATGTTCAGATTATGTTCAAAGTACATTTGGAGCTCTTAAAATTCTAATCCAATGACTACCTTCTTTGGTATGAATTTTTCGATTAGCACTTCAAAGGGCTGGAATATTTTTCTGAATCTTGAGAGTGTGCGTACATGTTTCCAATAGCCTCCTACTGCTCGTACCTCATGCATAACAATTACGAGCTTACTACAAATTAAATCCATCAAATTATTGCCTTCTTCTATCTTTGATGACTGTAGAAAATGAAAACATTATTTCTATAATTCTATGGAATTTCTATAATTCTGTCGCTTACAAGAAAATATATCTTTTCTATGGTGTCTAGTACAATTTGGGATACATTTTACTATAAAAAGTATAAGCCATATAAGTATTTTAGACATAATCACCCTCATGATGATTTTAAGAAAGTTTTTTTCTACTGGCTTTTATCGTTGTTTCTGTTTTATTTTACTGTAGGGAGGTTTTATATTTTATGAGAGATAAATAATTGGAATTAAAAAATTTTATAGTTCTAAACCTGAAAGTATGATCTCCTTAAAAAAAAAATATCAGTGTCTTAATTCTGTTTTAATTGTATGTGCTTAAAATATATTCCTTGTCCATGAGGAATTTATATTTCTATGCAGATGTGGAGGAATTATTGAAAGTTTCATTTCCTCAAAGATTAGCTAATTTTAAAAATGTCATCTACACCACAGCCCCTTCCCTCCAATTACACAATAATAGTTTGAAGTCATACGAGTAAATGCACAAATAGTTTTTTCCTTCTGTCTCATTGATCCACCTGTCTAATTTTGTGCACGTACCATGCTGTGTTAATTTCTGCTGCTACATAACAACTTTATATATCCACAAGAGCTGGCATCCTAATTCTTTAAGGTATTACTTGACATTTATATGTGCGAATATCTTTTATTTTTAAAAAATTAGTTTATTACAGGGTATTCCCTTTTTTGATAGTCTAGGATTAAATAAAATGAATTCACCAATTTGCCGACAAGAGATGTGTTATCTTTATATGGTCCCTTTATGTTTTGTGAACACACTGAAAACTTTATGACACAGCCACCTATTAGGATTCAAGCCAAAGGATGATAAGCTTGTTGATTTCTGCTCAGAATTTAGATTTACATGGTGCCTCTTTAGGGTGAGCTTCTTGCCAATCAGAAACGTAAAACTTACAGAACAACTCCTCAGGTTTAAATTTCGACTTTCTGACAGTGACATTCAGCAAACAGAGCAATAGTGAATCGAATCAATGATCGGCACTGGATTTAAATTTCATACACAAACAAAGCAAGAAGTGCCATGCTGAGCCTCGGTGCATAATCTTGCCTTGTGAACAAGGAAAGAGCTGAGGTGATTATGCAGGGCTGTCACGTTGGGGTGCCAGCCTTTCTCCGTGCTCAGTTCAAATATTATTGCTTTTAAATGTCAGCATATCACCATTGTAAGCATACATACTTATTAAAACTTCTCTTTTCTGAGACATTTCAGGTGGACACCTTGGAGCACGATATATATTTAAATTTTAATCAGAACTCTAGGTATAATGCTTCTGTAAGACCTGAGTTGTTTATAAGGAGAAAATTTAACTTGAACTGAGCTCTTACCGTCTGAGAGCCTGTGCAAGTCACTATAAGTCAGGTACCACATTCAGTCCTTAAGCACACTTTGTGAGGGAGGCATGTATCTAAATTCACATTTTACAGGTGAGGGAATTAAGTTTCAGACTCTGGAGACTGAAGTGGGCTCTACACTCAAGCTACTTACAACCACTGGTACCTTTAATTATACTATTCGAGAGGAACATTTCTGAACACACATGTGTGGACCCCTGTGAAGGACGAGAGCTAAAGTCTGTCTTTTGAGTATGTCTCTGTCTCGGTCTACTTGATCCCTTTGGTCCAGCCAGAGATCAACAACACAGCATTCTTTTTACCAAGTTAAATTCCATTTCTTTACCATATATGGCTTTAGGCTCCTACTTGAGTCCTCTGAAATGAAGACAAAAGGCATTTTCTATTTGCTTAAACTCAAATCAAGGTAATTAATGGGTGATTGTTCCTACTGCATGATATAGTAACGTGTCAAAACAAAAGTGAGATGTCTACTTTTCTTTTCTTTATTCTTTTAATATGTGTGTGGGGACATGTGTATGTATGTACATGTATAGGCCAGAGGTTGACATGCAGTCATTTCTTTATTGGGTTCTCTTATTTGATTGAAATGTGGTTTCTTACTGAGGCTGGAGCTCATCAATTCAGCTGCACTGGCTGGTCAGAGAGATCTAGTTAATGCTGTCTGTCTCCTCTCTGCTAAGATTATAGGTGGACACTGTCCTACGTACATTTCTTGGATACTGGGGATCCAAGCACAAGTCCTCATCTTGCAGATCAAGCACTTTACCAACTGAATCATCCCCTGGCCTCCATACCTGAGATGTCTCAGTTTTAAAGAGTTACATCCTCCATGACCAAAATGTCAAGGAAATCTGTTTTTCCCTCTAGGATCATGGCCTTCACTGAGGAATCTCTGTACCATAAACCCTGGGGAAAGCCATGCCCTCCACATCTATTTCTAACAGCAGTGTTCTGTTTCTGTTTCTTGGAAAGTGTCAAGAAGTGAGAATTTTAAAATCATTTTTCTTTTATCTCCTATGCAACCTTTAAGATTATAGTTTTTCTCTGTCTTGTTTCATCTACCTTTGGGTCCCTGGGAGAATGGTTAGGGGACTTGTGCTTAACAGGTCTTCATGAAATCTCATTTCTCTTGGCTGTGCTTAGAGAGCAGCAAGAGACCAGGTCATCAGGATTCTGCCCTCTAATGAGTGTCTGGGGCAACAGGACTGGGGTTGGGGATTTGATGTCAGGAACTCTCAACTTCCAATCAGTACAAAATCATTTTCTGACTCCAGCTGACCGTGTATTTTTCTCTACAGCCGCAACTTCATTAAATGGAGGACTGAGTTTCCAACAAGAAAAGGTCAACATTTCCATTTGGGCATTCAAACATCTCCAAGATGGGTTTGAGGCTTTAGTGTTCTATTGATTATACCATCCCCATGCTGAGCACAGAACTTTTGCCCAGAATAGATGGGCTATGTCAATCAAAGCTCACCAGTGGGGTTACTTATTTTCAGCTTGATTCACAGGGCTATCAAATATTGAAGTTGAAGGGGGCAAAGGTAATTCCACTTTAGTACAAATTTGCAAATGAAGCTTTCATAGCCCATGCATTACTAAAATTCAGGAAGAATGCTTTGGAATGAAAAAATAAATAAATAAATAAACCTGCTTTCGATAGGCTTTGCTTACTAAATATTCTCTATAGAGAAAAATAGTAAATTAGGAACCTCCAGAGGAGACACTGAATTTTTCTAACGAAACTATTGTAATTAAGTGCCAAATGGCATAGAGACATAAAGCACTCTGATAGGGAAAGAAGGGATCTTTTATTTGGAAGATTGTAGAGGGTGTAGACTGCTATTTCTCTTATGCAAGCAGAAATTGAGGGCATTCTCCTGATAGAAAGACAGCCCATCTGGTTATGTTTGCCCAAATTTCTTTAATAAGGATAACTCTTGTGTAAATGTGCCTTACAAATTTGTATAACTTTATGTCCTTTAATCATATCCTGATAATTTTCTCTAAAATATTTGTGTGTGTGTGTTTCATTTAAACTTAAAAATATAAGCTGAAGAGTTGACGCTATTGTTCAATTCTTTTTGCAAGTCAATCATTTTTTCAGTTTTCCTTTCCCTCCAAGTATTCTCATCCTGATCCCTACAAGATGCATTTTGCCCACATCTTCTCTATCCACCCACAAACCTAAAAGCTACATATTACATCAAAGCAGAGGGGGAACTTATTTAGAGAGAGGACCAGAACAGTTATGAAAGGTGACAGGAAGATAAATAAGAACAATAAATAATGACATAAATGCATGAAACTGTCAAAATGAAACCCATTACTTTGCGTGGTGACTTAAAAAAAAACTTTAAAAAAGACATTGGTCTTTCTGATGTATAAAAATGTCTTTGTTCTCCAAGTTTTCCTTTGTGTTTATATTCTAAGTTAACTTGATTTAGTCTTAAGCATATTTAACTATCAGTGACTATATAAATCAGTATTAAATAAAATGATTTGATCACCTATAATCCTGTCACTCACAATCAAGTATTTTGAATAAGTCTCTTAATTCAATGCCTCACTTTGCTTCATACATGTGATTGGATCTCTCACATATCCTCATATTCAGTATCACGATTCATTGATTTCACTGGTTTTGTGCTTTACACTGTGTGACAAAGGAACAAAGGGTCATCTTCTACTTCTTTGAGTTTTCTGATTCTTACTTTCTTTGAACTTTTCTCTACATATGTCCAGACTCTATTTTTCTGAGGCAGGATTTAATACTTTTGTTTAATATAAATTATATACAAATACTCTCTATATGATAAGTGTGTGCCTAGCAAGAGAATCTTTGAGTTAGCAGGAAATTACTAAATATATAGTAGACCAAAAGAACTTGGCTGTGTAGAAATGAGATAGGTTTCTCACCTTCTGTTTCTCCCCATTACCTAATACAAATCCTTCTCAGAATTATTAACAACCAAAGTACCTATTCACCTCGAGAAACATTCTCTCCTATCTCAGCACCGTCCACAGGAATGGGATCTGCCTATGTCATCCCTTCCCCTGACCTTATCACGGTAAACAGACACAGGACCTTGCTTAATTGTGAGTGTCTTAGTCTTCTGGTTCTACATGCTGGATAAAAGAGCTTAGCCTCACCTACTTCTGGCAATTTCACTTCTCTTGAGCCCCCTGTTAATTGCTCCAGAAGTTTATCAAGCTAATTGTTTCATACTCACAGCCAAACAGAATTCAGAATTTATATAGCAAATTTAATAGAACTCAAGTCCTCTTCTTCCCTGGCCCTATAGTGAGTCTCAGTTCACCTGGATTTGGCCTTCTTTATTTCAGTATCCCAGTGGTCTTTGCACACGCACATCCACGTACATCAAACCTTTCCTGAGTACCTGATGAACCAAAGCATGAGAAAGTTCTAGGAGTGGTGTCAGCTTTAACAAGACGGGTTACGGAAAGAGTAGTAGAGGACTTTCTGCAAGGAGTTCCTTTCTGCTTCTCATTCTACTCGCAGAAGGTGATAGGTATGTGGTATTATGGTAGAGGTGCTTAGAACTACTCACTTAGCACTAGGATGCCAGGAGTGTGCTCTAATTGTACATTATTGATAAGATTTTATTTCCTTTCAGCTCTTGCAGGTACCATGCAGTTCATTTCATTATTTCTTACCTAGATACTCAGGCATCCTCTCTTTCTCTGTGTCTTAGCATTTATCTTCCTAAGGACTTGCATCTGCTGCCCGGGAATGTAAATTGATGCAACAGTTTTGCAAAGCAATTTAGCATTAATGGATCAAGAGTCTTAAAATTGTTCATACAGGGATATTATGATCCAGCAATTCCACTTCAAGAAATCTCTCCAAATGAAATAACCTAAGACATAGGGGAAAACAAATATGTATGAATATATTTGCAGAAATGTTTATTACACCACAGTTTCCCATTTTGTTGATATGATAAAAGACTAAGTAGATAATAAAAGAAATTATTAAATGATAGCACATCCATATGATGAACTGTTATGCCGCCATTAAAATGGTGCTTATGGAAAATTGGTAGCATAAAAAATACATATGATATATTATTAAGAGAAAGAGATGTAAAGAGCACAATTGTGCATAGAAGATGATCATGGCTGTGTAGAACTTGCATATAAAATAGCCTGAACAGGAAAAATAGCCTGGGAAGAAAGAGGAGGAAAAGTTGATAACCTTTATTTCTACTGAGTAAATATTTTAGGTGCTTTGAATGAGCAGATTTTTTTTCTTTAATATGTGTATTTGCAGTAATTTTCCAAAGGATCTTTTAATTAATGTTTGTCTTCCCGCATGCAAGTTACTGTCTGGTACAGAGGCACACTTATCTTTGTTTCCTTCATTTTCAGACTTGAGTCCATAAATTTCTTGACTTTGAAGCTTCTCAGCCCACACATGCAAGATCCGACAGAAAGATGACTCCCTTCCTCCCTCTCAGGCTCATTTTCATACAGCCCACCCACAGAGAACAGAGTCTGGTTTCTTTAATATATAACAAACTTACATATTTCTGTTACACAACCGGCACTCATGACCTGCACTGTACTGAAAATAAAGTTCTGTGTTTTTCGATAAAAATTTTGATTCTGTCCAACTGCCATTCATATCCTGCTTGCTTCTCTCTGTTAGCATATCTGTGATTTGGTGAGATACATTTGCCAATGTCACCTCTTTTATGGCAGTCTCTGAACTTTGCACTGTAAGCCTTCTAAATCCCAGAAGAAATTTGCTGCAAGAACCTTGATTCTCATGAGCTCTTACAGTCCTTACATAGCAATGCCTCTGCCTTCTTTTGGCCTTGGATGGTGTCTTTTTCATCATTTCTGATGACGGATACCCCAGCTCTTCCAATAACAACATGTCTCATGCACCCCTAACCAAAAAGCATGAGATTGCAAGGTTATAAATCAGGGAGATGAATCAGAATCCTTCTGCACAGATAAAAGGATTTAATCTCTTTCTTGTGTTCTTCCCTCCATCTCCCTCTGGAAGAACTGCATTCTGGGGAATTCCATTTTATACAATTATTCAGTTAACAGGCATGCATTGAACATCTACTACATGAAAAGTATAGCCCTAACTCTATGGACACTCAGTGGAAGAACCAAATGGTCCTCAACTCACAGACTGGACAGTCTAACAGAAGAGATAGACAGGTCTTGTTGACACCCAAAACCAAGTCATAACATAGGGAGTGACTCAGTGGAAGAAGAAAAGAAATAAGCATTTATTACCATTCAATTTATATAAAATTGTTACTGATTAAAGAAGATGAGGAGTCAGACACACTTGATGAGTGCGTTTAGCTGGATTTAGGTTTTCCTCAGAAATATAACTCAAAATTGTGAAGTTGAGAGGAAGTGGAGGGAATTTTCAAAACCTAAGCTTAAAGGGAGAGAGGTAAATGTAAGAAGATCAGCAAATGGAGGTCACATATCGAGAAAAAAAAAAACAATTGTCTGTGCTGTGATTCCATAAAATATGAATGTCTGGGAAGGAAATAATTCTATGACTTCAAATTGGTAGAGTAATGAGTTAATAATGGATTTTTTTTGCTAGTGAAAGATCAATTTACCTGGCAAAATTATAAATATAATAAACATGAACCTTATGGCAAGAATCCAAAGGAATTATTCCAATATAAAAATGTTCATTCAAAAAACTTCATTAAGATTTTGTAGAAAAAAAAAAGAGAGAGAGAGAGAGAGTCGGTGGTGTGAGTTATGACCAGCACTGAGTTCAGCTCTACAAGGTTTTTATTCCACTCTGTAACAGAAAGTCAAGTAGCTATCTTTATTTCTCCAGTTCTCACACTTAGGGGAAAGCTCTGCTGTATGTAGGGCATACCATGAATTGAGTACCTACCTCCATCACTGTTTAACTCCACCTGATCTCGCACATTGGTCCCGAGTTCTATTGAAACTGAACAGTACTAGGGCTTCTACTACAAAGTGCCTACTCATTGAGCTGTGGAGAACTTCTGACCTATGTGCTCAATGAAATGATGAATATCTGGACTGCAGGATGGTTTCCCATGATGAAAACACAAGGACAGCCAGTAGAAGTCTAACAGAGAGTACAAAGGAACAAAGCAAACTGGTAAGAACCTATCTGGATCATAAGTGCCAGTCTAAGTACATAAGGATTTAGACAAGAACATAGAGCCAAGCATTTCCCAGATCACACACGGACTCCTAAACCCAGGTAGAAGACTTCCTGCTATTCCAGTCTTCAGAACAACCTGATAGACACTGATCTTTGTGAAGAACAGTCAACTTCAAAAATCCATAAATAAAATTAATGCTGATAAATAGCATTGTATTCAGTGCCATTGACCTGAAAGACTACGCAGACACCCAGGATTGCACCCACGCAGGAGAAATTAGAGAGGAAAAATTCTCTCATGAGACAAAAAATATTGGTTCCTTTACCTTTTGTCAGGGCCCCTATACTACACACACACCAACGGTGTGGAGAAAAAAAAAAAAAACCTTAAGCATAAACTTTGATAAATATGTGGCTTTTAGTTGCCCAGGAGAAATCCAAGTCATCTAAAGATATATACAAAGAAAAACATTTGGGCAGGACATCAGAGGCTATCTATGGCCAACCAAGTAGATTTCACAATATCTGTGGCTCTGAATTTCTGAACAAGTATAGGATCAAGCAACAACCAGTATCAATAACCTCCTGGGGTGGTCAGTATCCACACTTCCTGCAGTATGTTATCTATGAAGTCCAGGATTTGATTTTTTTTTTAAAAAAAAGGTGTAGAGGAAGTAATATATTATTGTGATATTATCTAAAATGTATTTAACAAGAAAGTATGTGTTATGTAATACTCATGTAAGACCACATATTGCTTGAGTCTATTTTTATGAATAGAATAAACAGGGGTAGGCAGAGTCTAGCTGGGGTCAGGCTGAGAAGAGTGCCTTCTAATGGGCATAATGCTTCTATTGGGAAAAGATAAAAGACAGAACTTACACTTTGAATGGCTAAATAATAACATATGTTAGTTACATATCAATAAAGACATTTTTTAAAAGATGGATACAACCAGCACTACTTGCTGCATAAGGTGACTGAAGGAAGGAGGACCGATTAATCACTTAAAATAACTATTTAAAGGCAAAATCTAATTCAAGAGGCCAAAGATTACAGACAAGGAGAGCAGGATAAGCAAAGACTCTGAGACTCAGGAAATGGAGTCAGGGTGAAATAATTGGTGATTTTTGGTACCTGTTTATACATGAAGATGGATAAAATTGAATAAAAAAATTTAGGGGATTGGATACTTTGTTGAGTGTCTGCATCTCATTCTCTAATCAATGAAAAATCATTAAAAGCACTAAACAAGAGAGTAGATTCAAATATGAACGTCAGGATATTTTTTATTGCAATATGGTAGGAAAGGATTATTCAAGGAGGACCAAGGATAGAGAAATTATTGGGAGGATGTTTCAAAAGTCTCCTCACATAAAATGATTGACAGCTGTTCTGGAGAGTAATAAAGATACAGCAGTAAGGGACAAGCACGTGTGATCCTTGAAAAAGGGAAAAGAAAAGGCAGCTCTGAGGTCTAAGAATAGCTTCATCAGTTATGTGATCCGTACTTAGACCTCTGGTAAAATCTAGAACACAACAAGAAAAGAAACAAAAGTCACAAAATTTGATTTACCCAAACTAAACGCCAAGTCAGTTTCCTTCTGATATATTTTGAGTGTAGATTATTGCATGTAATTTAAATGATCGCTTTTCAGTCCATTTTTTTTCCGTAATCAATCACTTACTTCTTTCTTCAACATCCCTTAGAAAAAAAAATTTCCTCTCCCCTCACCCTCAGACCCTCTTCTGTCTTTC
The DNA here is from genome assembly GCA_035773235.1 of Eospalax fontanierii. Classification (NCBI taxonomy): domain Eukaryota; kingdom Metazoa; phylum Chordata; class Mammalia; order Rodentia; family Spalacidae; genus Eospalax; species Eospalax fontanierii. The sequence continues at coordinate 22,739,627 of CM069552.1, forward strand.
ATGTTCTTCCCATTTTGTACTCTAAATGCCCCAAAGATCCGTTTTGGCCGTGCAAGCTGTCCCTTGCCATCCAGTGAAGCTGGAGAAGTTGTTCAGACAAATGCAGGGCACAATCACTGTAAAACCTCTTTCTACACATACTTGTCTAGATTTCAGATGCCAGGTGTGCTCATTCCTGTGGAACTGCTCTTTTTTGTTGTTGTTCATGTGTAATTGTATATTTCTTTCTCAATTCTAACAGGATGCACAGAACAGGGTGAAACTGATTTACTGGTGGGTTTAATTTGGATTTTTTATTTTTGTCTAAGAATTTGAAATAGCTAGCCATAAAAAAAAAATGAAACAGATTATACACAGATGTAAATCACTGCATCGAGAAATTATCACAAAGGAGACAAAAGAAAACGTGCTCTCAGGATACTGCCACTATCCAAATTTCTAAGTGCACACTGAGTTTCCTGGTATAGACAGAGAAAAGGGTAATTATAGCCAGTTCTCATTTTAAGAAAGGAGTGTCATAGTTCTTGAAATGTTTTTGGTTTCTGTTGTTTGTTTTTTGAGACAGGGTCATCCTGTAAGCACAGCTGGCCAGAAACTCACTATGTAGACCAGGCTGGCATCACTGTCATAGAGATCTGCCTGCCTCTGCCTCCTGAGTGCCGGCATTAAAGGCATGGGCCACCATGCCTGCAGCACCATGGTTCTTACGAGAAAACTATACTTTTTATAAATTCTTTCTAAAACTTTTGGGTATAGAAAATGTTGTATATGGGCTAAATTAGCTAGTAGAGAAAAACAAACAACAACAAAAAAAAAAACTTTAACCTTATTTCCAGGAAATGATTTGCCAAATTTGCCAAATTGGAATGAGAATAAGAGACAATTGTATGACAATAACTTTTTACTGTTTGGGGATCCTTCAAGAGTATAAACTAACGCAATCCCCTGAGTGGTTTGCGGTGATCTGATCTAATGGAAAGAGCGAATGAGCTGACCATGCGTTTTCATACTCTGTCAAGATGCAGCAAGGCTCTCAAATACTTTTGAGCTATATAACACTAGTATTGAGTGCGTGATGAGTGCAGTTTGACAATTCAAGAGTTTCAGTATTTCTTTTGTTGTACCTTTCCTTACTAGAGTCCCATTCTTCCTTTTTGGAATGGGAATGTTTATACCATGCCCTTTAAGGTTGGAAGTTTATAATTTGTTTTTTTGATTTCACAGAGGGTCACGGTTAAGAAGCGACTTCAGGTTTTTGAACAGTGTTGGAACTCTTATATTCTATGGGGATTTTTGAAGTTGATTGTATGTGATGGCATCATGAGATAGCCTCGAGCCACTGGGGGCATGAAGCAAAATGATGTGATGTGATTTTTTTTTCATTTAATTGAAGTTCTGTGTATTTTAAACAGAACTTCTCAATCAATCTTAATCATCTCTAAACCACCTTCCCCACCAGCACCCTTCCATAGTTCTGTCATCTGTCTTATGACCTATTATGTCAAGTTAGTGTCCCCAGATGTTACTAAGTACAAGTTGATCCACCGAAGTCCAGTCAACTTGGCAACAGACTCTAGCTTTAAGAACATCAGCTCTTCCTCACTCAAAACTAATCAGTTACCAATATTTCTTCAGCAAAGACTGGGGTCCACTGCCCATTTCCCCAGTCCCACACTGGGTTTTTGTCTGCTTGAGGTTGCAGTGGTCTTGAACATGCTGACAGACACCATTGCTGTAAGGTTCATATGAACAAGTTCCCAGGAGCTTGTATTATTCTATTTACATATGGTACATGAGCACTTTTCACTGGCTCTTACAGTCTTTCTACCTCCTCTTCTGCTATGGTCCATGAACCTCAGATGAGTGAAGCTTAATCGGAGTCCTGTCCAGGGACCCATACTTTTCAGACTCCAGGTCTTCATGCTTGGGCCGTTTGTGGTCTTTTATGCTCCTGGCCCTCTGTTGCATGAGGGAGCTTCACTAGTGACGGATGAGAGATTCGTTATTGTCCCCTTAAGCCCTTGTTCTGTTTTTCATGAGGCTTAGGTATAGAGATCGCATTGTACAAGAGCCACGTGAGCAATTCACAATGTCTCTGTGTGACCAGGTGTGGTACTCATGAAATTTTCAGGGAAATGGGTGGAACTAGAAACTGTTATACTAAAGGAAGTAACACAGACTCAGAAAAACAAATGATGTATGTCCTCCCTCATTTGTGAATCCTAGCACCAAATCCTTATATGTGGGTGTGTATCCTGATGTTACTGCAGGGACCAGGAAAATGGAAAGGAACCAGGGAGTTAAAGGGAAAGAAGGAACCTGAGAGAGAAGAATACTAGGAGCCAGGTGTTATCAAGGGAGAAGCAGATAAAGTGGTGGGTATGTGAGTGGGATAGGGGAGGAGGACTATACAAGGCACTACGGGGAGAAAGATAGAGAAGGAGCTTAAGAGAGGTGAGGCCTTAGGAGACTGATATTATCGAGGGAGAAATGGGGAAGATAGGAACACTTTAAATGAGGAAGGCATGGAAGGAGAGTTAGACAGGGAAAGAGAGAAAGATCATAGATAAATAATGCCTAGCTAGTGTAAAACACCAGATGGAATCATATTAGTCTAATAACCTAATGATAAATTAACCATGAATAACTCCACATTAGTATATGTGCATAGTTGAAGATTACATAACCAGAAATAGTTCCAGATCAGAGAAACCTTCCTTTGAGTTGTTGTCCAGGGTAGTCCAAGAGACTCCCAAAATTACAGAGTATTGCCACAAACCTTGATGGTCTCCCAGAACTTGAAGGTAAGACCCCATTGCACAAGATAGAACATACTTTAAAGAATGGATTTGGAGCAAAGGAACTGGAACTCACCTGGAAGCCACTTCCCCTGAATGCTAACTTTCATAACTATGAAAGTTGCTAAAGGATAGATAGCATCATGGGCCAATACCAGCTTCATGATCCAATAACTAAATCTATGACTGTCATGGCATATAACACTGGTGCTTAGTGGCACTTTTATCTTTGGGGCAATCAACAGCTACCTAATTTAATTGAACTTCAAGCCCACTCATTGGGAGGAAACGTGTGGTACTGTAATTATGGCTGGAGAGGTCATAGATCTTAGTGAAATCCCCAAGGTTGTCATAGCCCTAGACTAATGTAACTTTTTATTTATTGCAAAATATGAATCCTTATATTTACTGGGATATAAGTATTCCAGTCACCACTCCTCAAAGAAGCTTCTTTAGTACCAGATGGAAATGCTCTTTAAAAGTTCTTGGGGCTGGAATGATGGCTCAGTGACTAAGATTATTGACTGCTCTTGCAGAGGACCCGGGTTTAATTTCCATCACCCACATGGCAGCTAACAACTGTCCATTACTTCAGTTCCAAAGGAATCTGACACCCTCTTCTGATCTCCATGGGCATTGCACAATACTGGTGCACTTTCATAAAAGTAGTCAAAATATACTTGTATACATAAAAATAAAAATAATCAAAACTTTTAAAGTTCTCCATCCTGATCACAGGGCATAGTCTCAGCATTATTATAACAATCCATTTGTTTACATTTAGATGAAGTATCAACTAAGATGTGAAAGCATCTGTTCGCTTGTTGGAAAACTCCATTTCTGCCTAGTTCAGAGATGTTTCTTGAACAATGATTGCTTTGAGGTGGAACTGGAGTGGAACTATGTGGATAGAAATTTAATATAAACGTCTATCAGTCACATTAATCCACTTTTCGGTATTCTCCAGAAAGGCCCCATGGTTGCAGCAGAAAGAACTTGTACAGTCACAGAAGGCTCCTCGTACACTCAAACTGAAGGTGACTTTCCTAATGACCAGAGCTTTGGCATCAATATCTTCAGCTGTCTAATTCCTCCCTTTCAGCATTTAAACCAAGCCCTCTCCGGGAACTGTTAGCCTATCTGTTGCATAGACTACAAAGCAGATGGAGCACAGTTTATAGTTCAATCAGGAATCCAAATTAAAGTCATTGGCTCATTCTTAATGGGATTAATAGGACTTGAGAAATACATCTTGACAGCTTGAGGAGCTGCCTGCCATTGGCAAGAGGCCCACCCTATGTTAAGTACACGTAGGTATGCCAAGTAGTTAAGTCCATACCTCCTTGAATTTCATAACTGCACCAGGAAAACTATTGTGGAGATGGCAGAGGATGACAATTTGCCAAAAAGTTCTGAGAACTAAAATGTTTTCTTTCAAGTATGTGGTGCATTTGTACTTTTAAGTGCACAGGTCTGCTAAACTTGACAAACAGAAGTAATCATGTCATTTCCACCTTAATTAGCACATGGTAGAAAATTCTTTATATTCCCTTACAGTCAACTTCTCCTCACACCTCAAATATTTGGAAAACACTGCTCTGTTTATTTTCTGTGTTAGCAATTTTTCTCGTCACTGTGACAAAATACCTGACATAAGCTGCTTAAAAGAAGAAGGATTTATTTTGGCTTGTGGTTTTAATTCATCACATTGTGGAAAGCATCCAGCAGTCCATCTCAGTGGGAGAAGGAAGACAAGGCTTCTCACAAAGATAGAAAGGCAGGCCACAGACCTCTGAATAGAATCAGAAGCTGCTCTGATTATCTGTTTATCTAACCCTCAAGGCTTTCTAGTAATATATTTTGACCAGTTAGGCCCCACATCCCAAAGGTTCCACATCTTCTCCCAAACAGAGCCCCGACCTTGAGACTGAGTGTTGAAACACATATGCCTGTGGGGGGCATTTCACATTCATATAGTAACAGTGTTTCTACACTCTTGTCATGGCAAGAACGTCCTATGAATCTATGCATACTGCTTTCATTTCACTCTTGAATGTTTCCTGTGTTTTAAAGATTGGTCTGCAGATTTGTGTAATTTAGAGATGGAAGAAACCATAGGATGTGGGGACTAGTGGGAAATTCTCAGGCCACTGGGACCATGCCTTCGGTAGGACCTCCAGATATTAACTTCCTTCTCTTTTATTTCATGCTCATGAGCTGAGAGCTTTTTCTCTGGCCCCAACTTCTGCCATGATGTTCTGTGTCACCATGAGCTTGGAGACAGATTACCAAGGGAGCCTGGACTAAGACCTCTAAAACTATGAATCAGAGCAAAGCTCTTCTCTTTGCAAGGTGCTTTAGATTTACCATTTGTTACAGTAATAGGAAGACTTCAACAACCATTCAGTACTCTGCCTTTTGATGCCAGGTATTTTAGAGCATGAAAACGCTTGCAATATACTTAGTGAATGATATCAGCAATTCATTATAACTATAGGATGCTGAAAGCCGTAGTTATCCATTTTCTAATAGATGAACATTTCAAGCCATTGCTGAGTTTTTTTCCAATGATTATATTAGATGACATCACATTAACAATTTCCATGCATAGTCCTATTGGAACAACTATCTCAGAGTGGCTATGTCTTACTTTATGGAAAACTACCTACAGTGTTTGCAAATTGCTTGCTATCTTTTGCACATGACTACCAAAGAATCAAAGTCCCAGATGCTATGTGTTGCCTCCATTTGACTTAGTTTGTTGTTTGTAATGTTACTTATTATGTTAGCAATGATGAAGTTTTAATTTTGGCTTCATTTTCTATTTACCCCCAACTAGTAAAGATCTTTCATTCTATCTGTGTATATCTTTTATCTATTCTGATATTTAATGTTCACTTTTAATAGAAGAGTTGAGGTAGGGCTAGTGTAGTATAGTTTCAGTTAGTTTTCTCTAAGATGCTAGGAATCAATAGCAAGGTGATATGAACTTTAATAGATTTGGAACTACAGACTGTATCTAGTCATTGGGGATGTTCTTTTGAAGCAGTGGAAAATCAGGACCTCTTTATCTTCTTCCCCATCCATGTATGACAGGCACAATTTCTGGCACTGATCTGCATGCCTAGCTTCAGGGCTTTTATTTTATTTATTTTGTGAGGGAGGAAAGTTCTGTTTCAATTCACAGTTTCAGAGGGTTTTGTTCGAAGGTTCACTGGATCCATTACCTTGGGCCTCAGATGAAGCAGAACATCATGGCAGAGAGGGCCTAATGAAGCAGAGCTCTTTCCCTCACAGCTGGTGAAATTCCCCTAGCTTTGATCCCTATGACTGGACACTCTGGAATGGAAGTCATGGAATCCAAGGCCTCTGGCTCCAACACTCTTTCTTGAACTATAGCTTTCAGTGTATTGCCTCTAGCAGCAGTAGCATGTGTGCTCCTTCCTGCCTTCCCACTGCACGACTCCTTCATCACGTTCAACCACCCAGTTTTAGCAGGGCTCTGGATTCCCTGTCTCATCATCAAGTCTCTGTCCCTTCCTATTCTGTCCCAGGCACAGTGCCCCTCCACCAGGCAAGTGATTTCTTTGCAAGAGCAGAGTGCTAGAAGAGAGAAGCAGAGAGGACATGGCACAGAGATGAAGAAGAACACAGAAAAGCAGAACATGAATAAGTGAGTCCACATCTGCTCCGCTGATTAACAGAAAGAAGTGTAATCATATGAGAGAAAGCTCCTTGTGAGGTGGCCAGTCTGCACTCCAGACTTGGGATAGGTAAACATGATCCATGACTTCACAAGTCTCACATTATAGTGGGGAAATAGGTAATTGCAATAGTTTATACAGAGGCTTAAACACTTCTAAGAAACTATCCATTTGTAAAGAATGTCTTTGTTCTTCTCCGCCCCCTAAAGCTGATAATCTTAGAAAAGCTACAGTAAAATGGGACTGGCAGGTTGAATTTTTCAATGTTAGATTTGAAATAAAAATTGTGATGTGCTACATATATATGTATATATGTCTATATTTATAATATATATATTCATATTTATGTATTTATTTTTATTTCTTCTCTAGCACACATATACAATACGTAAAATACACAAGTCTTAAACATAACACAATAAAATTTTACTTCTGTATTTACCCATGTGGCTACTGTTTGGGTTGAGAAAATACAATACTGCACCAGAACAGCAATTTCACTCACAATGATGTAGGACGATTTGAAGTATTGTACAATACTGCTTTTACATAGAGATTTGTTTCCAGTTTCAGGGCCATTGGGGATGGAATTCAAGGCCTTACATGAGCTAGGCAAGTACTCTACTGTTGAGTTACACCCTATAATAGTTACTTTTCTGTTGCTGTGCTAAAATACCATGACCAAGGGAACTTATAAAAGAAAGAGTTGATTGAGTTTACTGTTCCAACGTTCCAAAATGCAAAAATTCATGATGTGGGAGAGGCATGGTAGCAGAGGTGGCTGGAGTAGGAGCAGAAGCTAAGCACTCACATCATCAAACATGCACAGGAAGCAGAGAATGATTGGAAATTCCACAAGACTTAAGAACTCTGTAAGCCTATCCCCAATGACATGGCTTCCTTCAGCATGGCCACACTGTCTAAGATCTCCCAAAACATTGCTAGCATCTAGGGACAAAAATGTCCATGTCAGAATACTTGGAGTATATGGATGACATTCTTAATCAAACCGCTACATATCCCTACCCAAAAAAGTGAGGTTGTGGATTTTGAAAACAAACAATTATACATACACACACACACACACACACACACACATATATATATATAATATTGCACATATTATATATATATATATATACACACATAAAGATGGCCACACCTAAATGTTGAACATCCTGAAAATGCTTGTACAGCACAGGCTAAATATTTTGTGATCCTCAGTGTGCTTAAGCCACCCAGACTCATTTCTCTGGCTTCCATTCCTCCTCCTATAACAATTAGAACAGCGTCAAGCTTTCATGTAAACATCTAAGAACAGAACATATAAGAACCACTGCTCTACTTGAACCTGCTGAAATAGTTGTGCATTTGCTAGGTGTTCGATAGAAGATAGCTTTGTTGAAATGCACATAGATTATTAGGAAACCTCTCAATTATTTTCTATGAACAGATGGCCTCACTGAAATCTGAAAGAAATGGTCATCCTTATTTCCTTTCAGGCTGATGAATGAGCCCCACCTTTTAACACTGAAACTTAACATGGAGAGAATCGTTAGGTTTTACATGTGCTCTATCCAAGTACTATGAATCTGGGTTTCCTTAAAAGTTTTATTCACCAGAAATTCCTCCTCCTATCCTCATAAAAAAATAGAAGCAATCATCAATACCGCATCTACTATTGTGAAGACTGATATACAGTTCAGTGGGAGACTAGGTAAAAGAGAAATTAAGTTAGGAAAGACTCCTCAGAGGAAACTGTGATTTAGTTGACTTGAAAGAGGAAACCACATCGGCAACAGGTGCTTATGTGAAAGGACCTGGGAACTTGGTACTGCTATAGCATGGAAGGATGAATGTGCAGGGAGTTGAACCCAAAGAAAAAGTAAAAGTCAAGACATAAAGAAACATTCAAGCTGTATTAGCCACAGTTCTATAGAGGAACAGAATTGAGAGAGTGAATGTATGTGTGTGTGTATATATATATATATATATATATATATATATATATATATATATTATGTACACTATGTAATAATTTACATATAATGTATTAGCTTACATCAAAATGGTAAGAACAATTGAATAATACCTGAGAGGCTGAGAACCTGGTGGTAACCCAGTCTTTTATGATGAGTCAGTGCCTCAGTTGCTGGAGTAGTCCCACAATGGTACGTCACAGTGGAGATTCCAACAGCCCAAAAGTTACTCAGTTCACAAGGCTAGTGCCTCAACAGTCCCAATATCGCACCCCAAACCTGGGGGGTTTCTGAAGAACCGCTGGTCCTCTGTCAATGACCGAAGCCTGGGTCACTGGCTCTGAGGTCAACAAAGGAATCAGCAGCAACAGCAAATGAACTCATCAGCCAGAGGACTCACAAGCAAAAGACAAATCATCTTTCTTCTACCAGGCTCTTTTTTCTGGGCTGCTGATGGGAGTTATGCCCACATTTGAGAGGTGGGACTTCTGATATCAATTAAGTAATCAGGACAATTCTTCAATTGCTAATTCAATTACAAATAAGGTAATTCTAATTTACAGCAAGTAGACATTAAAATTGACCATCATACATGCCCTGCAAAGAAATTCAAATTTGGGATTGCGGCAGCAGCTCAGTAAGTGAAGTCTTTGCCACACAAACCTGAAGATCTGAGTTTAACTATGGAGTTGATGTAAAAAGTCAGACATAACAAGAAAGTCCTGAGTCTCATTATCTAGTCAGTACAGCCTAATTGGTGAGCACCAGGCCTCAGTGAATCTATCTTAAATAATATCTATCTTAAATAATAAAATAGAAAACTCCGGGGGACCTATGACTGAGATTGACCTCTGGTATCTACACTCAATTGCGCATATATGCACCTGCACATGCATGACCACACACGCTCATACATAACACATATACTGTAGACAAAACACATAGTTTTGAGCTCACTAAATAGTTTTGAGCTCAAGAGCAACCCAATTAGATTTGTATTTTTGAAGAAAGATTTTTTTTTTCCAGCCACAAGAACAACACAGAACAGAGTGAAACTAAGGTGAGGCATCTTAAGATGCCTACAGAACATCCTGCTGGAGATAATTTATAGACAGTGAGACATTCAGATTATGAGCTTAGAAAACAAATTTTGAATAAAGAAAGTTAGGGAGTGGTGTGTGTTATCATGATAATGATTTAGAAAGCTCAGAATGACAGAACAGGACAAAGTATAAGACCAAGGTTAGAGCATGAAGGATCTAGCTGAGGATGTAGAGCCAGAGAAGGAGGTCAGAGTCAGAAAGAAACAAGCTGTAGCCAAAAGAGGGACAATTTAAAGGAGGAGAGGTTCATATTTCATATGTTGTAATGCATCGTAAGACAAGAAAAGTATCCATTGGTCCACCAATATGGTCACAGGTGACCTCAGAGAGAAGAGTATCAAGACCAGATTGCACACACTGAGGAAAGAACAGGAAGAAGGCAGAGGAAAGCAGTGTAGGTGAATAGCTAGAGAAGGAAGAAAGGAAATAACTAGAGGGGAAACCACAATTATTTGAGACTACACGCCAGAGAAGCAGGGACCAACAGCTGCCAGATAATACCACTCCACTGGGTTGCTGTATGATGGAGCTATATATCTATTAAGAGGCTAAAAAAAATAAAGGATGGGGCTTTCATTATCAAGGATTTCTCAGGGTCTCAGGAGCATCTTAAAAGATTTATCCCATGGTCACGTGGCTCACAGTCTATCAGGAAGGCAGAAGCTCATGGGAGGGGAGACTTTTTCTTCACATTCAGTGGGCAGTATCAAGCAGTGAATTAATTGAACTACTGAATGAATTTAAACAGTTCTTTTTGTTTTCCGGATGTAAATCATTCTCCAAAGCACCTGAGTCTTTTCTCTCCATTCTTGTCTTCTTTATTGATTTTCTTATCTTTTGATGAGAAACTCTTGATCTGAATATAGTTCAAGTGATGATGTTTTTGTCTACCTCAAACTTCCTATAAACCCTTTGATTAACTAAGGGGTAAAATATCTTTTCTCATATCTTCTTGATAGTTTATAGTAAGGCCCCCTCAATGGGAGGAAACTCGTGTATAGTTCTATAACATAGCCAAATCCATATGGCTAGAGCAGTTGTAAATCCTAGCGAAAAAATATTTCTTCCACATTCATAGGCAAACATACTTCCTTACATTATTCTAAATACAAATCTTCATATTTACAGACAAGTGTAAATATCCCCTCCCTCATCAAAGGGGCTTCTTTATGTAACAGATGAAGACTACTAACAAGTTCTAGAACTGATCAAAAGCATAGAGTAATTGTCTGTAGGATACTTAGCCCAAGTGACACATCTTTAATTCAACCTGTACACATAACATGAATGCTTCTCTCAGTTCTGACCAGAAAATTTTCATTATGTAGCACATGGTGATTATCAGAGAAACCCACAATTAGTCAATGTATAGGCAACAAGGGGCTGCAGAGTGATTATCCCTGAATAGGACATCTGCTTCAAACTTCTGCCTCCCAAGATTCAAGGATCGTTGTACAACAAGAGGCAGAAGAACTGTAGGAGTCAGAGGTGGTGGATGACTACAAGGAAACAGTCTTACAGACAACTGGTCAGTTACTCATATAAATTCACAGCAACTCTGGCAGCATGCAGAAATTCTATGTAAGCTTAAACCAGATAAAATGCTATTGTAGATATTGGGAAGTGAGTAAGAAATCCCAACCCAACCTGAGGAACTTTCAGCAAATGATGACTCCAGGGAGGGGAAAATAGAGTATCTTATTGAGATAGGACTCTTAGTGAGCCCACTGAATGGACTCACATTGAAGGTCATTTAAGGACACACATCAGACCATCATCAGACCATACATACATATCTATGAGTGCATTAAATTGGTTTGGAGCAATGGGGAATTTTCTGATAGTGAACAGGATGTAAAAAGCATCAAATTATATTGTAGAAAAAAATCACAAAAATTCATTAAAAAATTGTCACCTAGAAGCCTGTTATTATTTTTGAGACAATTTGCATAAATTATGGGATTTTAATAGATTAATATTTTCATTATAATTGAAATTTTTTAATCTTGTTTTCAGTTGTCTGATCATTGTCTTATCTACTTAATTGTGAATATTTACCATTAAAATTGCTAACATTTAGTTTTATTCTCTTTTTTCCTTTCATTTTTATCTCTTCCTTTTTCTTCTCTTTTTGCTTCTTATTTTATTGAATTTCAAATGCTTGGCCTTCTTGGTCTACAAAGCCAGAAATTTTTAAGCTTGGTGATCCTGTTTTTGTCCATTGATTGTAAAAAGCTCTCCATATCTGTTATAAAAAAAAATTTGTTGTGTTTCCTTTCTCCATGGATCACTTACTTGCCACTAAGTTCCTATTCTTAAACACAAGCATGATATACACACTTAGATGGTCACACGGGGACTGAAATGATGGCTCAGGGAATAAGAGCACTGACTGCTCTGGCAGAAGATCATGTTTCAGTTCCCAGCATCCACATACTGGCTAATAACTGTCTGAACCTCCAGTTCCTGGGGGATCTGATGCTTTCTTCTGGCCTCTGTGGGAACTTACATGCAGGTACAATAGTCATACATATAAAAAAATTTAAAGTGATATTTTTAAATGTTAAGACTGGAGATCTACATTTCGAAGGTATATATGAGAACTAAATCTCAGAGACTTACACCAACCTAGCTCTGTCACTTGCCACCAAGTCATGAGAAAATGGAATTACTAAGCAGGTCTAGACTTTACAGGCAAACTGCCTCTCAAATTTTCCTCTTTGTAATAATAAAATAAGCAATACCTTCTAAAAAATGAAAGGGTTCACAGATATGTTCATTATTAATAGCTTTGATATTATAATCCCATGTGGTTTTTAAAAGGTGGATAAAAGCTGTATGTTTATAACATGGATTTACTTTAATATAGCCATTGTCACACTGAGAAAAAGAACTACTTGGGTCTTTGATAGTCTCATGTAAACCAAAGTTCCCTAGATTTGGCAAGAACTTTTGGAAGAAATATTTCCTGTGTACCTAAAATGCAGTCTAATACCCCATGATATATGTAAGCAGTAGCATTAGTCAGAGAACTCTGTAGCATTTGTTCAAATGTCCTGCTTGATGGAAAGCTTGTCATCATCTGAGAACATACTCAAGTCATACTTTTAACTGAATATTTCTTTCTTATGAGCATCCCTATCAACAAGGTCTCAAGGACCAGCTAGAGTTGGTTACCATCCCACTAGTATAAACTTTGGAATTATTGTTAGTTCTGTATTTAATGATTCCAAAGAACTCCATTTTGTAGCCCAAAAAGATTTTGACCTTTGGCTCTTAATGATTTTTAGAACCTTTTACTATTTATTCAGAAATCAATGTTACAGTGATTTTTGACATTTGAGGTGTTCATATTCAGAAAAAAATTATCTAATGTTATGTTATGACCAGGGAGGACAGGAATATGTTATCTTCCTTTTTACTCTTTGTGTCTATAAAAGTGTGATTAGGAAATACAGACTCTAAAGGGAAGATACTAATGTCATAGTAAAAGTTTTTGAAGTTGGGTGACAATGATACCTGAAGTCAAGGGTAATTTGCACATCTGTATTTTCAAAATATCTAGTTATTCTTTATTCTTTTCTTAAACTTTGTTATTATTGTGGGGAGCACACCCAACTAATGGTGTCCATGGGGAGGACAGAGCAAACTTTTTGTAGTCTGTTCTCTCCTCTTTTTCTATCTTTATGTGGGTTCTGGGGATCAAGCTGTACTTCTTATACAGGCATAGCAAGCAACCACTTTTACTGACTAGACCATATCACCAGCTTCTTCCTTCTTCTATTGTTTTTTCTTTTCTATGCCCCCTTCTGTAAGCTCAGTTGAAGCTGCCTTGCCCTGTACTTTCTCTAACTTAAAAGTAGTCATAAGTCACACAAATTCCTGCTCAGTGGAGCTGGTACAGAGATATCTGTACTCAAAATAATGAAATTAAGCCCTTACCCAATATCACACATGAAAAGCATGTGTGGATAAAAGACATCAGCGTTAACTCTTGAAACTGTAAACTCCTAGAAGAAAACACCAGAGAAAAGCTTTTTCATAGTGACCTTGGCAATGATTATTTCTGGACATTATACTGACAGTTTGATCAAAAAGCAAAAAAAAGAAGTGGAAAAAAAACAACAAAGTAAAAACTTTTCCTCAAGAAAAGAAACAAACAAAAAAAACAATGAAAAGGCAATCTCCAACTGGAAACAATTTACAAACCTGGCATATTTGCCAATCCAGTAAGTGGCTAATATCCAAAATATCTGAAGAACTCACATGACTCAATAACTCAATTATAAGGAAACAATTCAGTAAGAGGCACAAAAGACTTTAATAGACATTTCTCAAAAGAACACACATGAAAGGTCATTTTATTAAAATTATAAAAGCTTCAAATTAAATAAGACACATATAAATAAGCTTTCCCAGGGAACTGAAAAACAGTACAATCAAACTGTAAAACAATTGTGAAAAAACTGCTGAAGACAACATAAATAAATGGGTGGGTGTCTGTGTTCATTGATTGTTAAAATTAATATTGTGAATATATATATATATAAAACTTAGTGTTACATAATCATCTTTCTATGCATTAAACTTTCTACTGTGTTTGCATCACAATGGTTTGTAGATGTCATTATGCTCCATTGGGACATCATAATCCTCATGATATCACAATGATACTTTTATAGTGTTTCTGAGATATTTTAATGCTCCATTGTAACGTCGTAATTTTCATGATTTCACAATGCTTCCATTACAATGGTTCGTAGATATCACAGTGCTCCATTGTGAAGTCATTAATCCTCATGATGCCACAATGATACTTTTATAGTGTTTCTGAGATGTCATAATCCTCCATTGTGAAGTCATTACTCCTCATGATGTCACAATGCTTGCATCACAATGGTTTATTGATGTCACAATGCTCCATTGTTTCGTCATTAATCCTAATGTTGTCACAGTGTTTGCATCACGATGGTTCGTAGTTGTAATAATGCTCCATTATGATGCAAACTCTGTGATATCATGAGAGTTAATGACATCATGTTGAAGCAATAAGACATCTACGAACCATTGTGATGTAAGCATTTTGACATCAGGAGGATTAATGACATCACAATGGAGCATTATGACATCTACAAACAATTGCAATGCAAGCATTGTGACATCATGAGGATTAATGACATCAGAATGGAGCAATATGACATCTATGAACCACTGTGATGCAAGCATTTTGACATCATGAGGATTAATGACATCACAATGGAGCATTATGACATCACAACTAACCATTGTGATGCAAGCATTGTGACATCATGAGAAGTAAACACAGTAGAAAGGGAACTATCCAAAGATGAATGATCAGTGTTGGCTGGAACATGGAGAACAAGGAATCCTTAAACCCTTAAACCCATTGACAAGAATCCAAATTGGTGTATCCCTCATGGGAATGACACAGAAGATCCTCAAGTCATCAAAAATAAAATTGTCACCTGACCTAGCAATCTCTTTAGTAAGTATGTACCCACACAAAATTAGTCAGCACTTCATGGCAATAGGCATACTCCAAAGTTCATTGAAGGTATTCACAAAGGCCAAAATAGGGAAATATACTAATTTTTCACTGCCTAATGATTGGGTAAAGAAATATAAGAGAATGGAATTTTACCCAGACATCAGAAAGGAGACACTGCCAGTTTGCAGCAGCCTGAAGGAACTTGGAACGGAATCTAAAACCATTAAGTTGAATACATAGAAACAGTGGAATGGAGATTGTCAGATATGGGAATTGGGGGACAAAGGGAAAGACAGGTCAAGTGGCACTGATGACCGGTAGCAGGTACAATGATAAGGTTTATAATTAAGCTCATTGCACTGTATACAGAAACTGTTGATAATAATAGATTTATACTGGTATTACTGCTCACATACAAGAGTAACTATGAAGGCTATCAATATGAAAATTTGAACATAGCAGTTACATATATGTAAAAACACATTATATTATATACCCTAAATATATAGAATGAAAACAAGAAAAAACAGGGGCTGGAGAGATGGCCAGAGAGTTAAGAACACTGGCTGTCCTTGCAGAGGACCACGGTTCAGTTCCCAGCACCCACATGGCGCCTAATAACCCTCCTTAACTCCAGTTCCAGGGGATCTGACACCTTCCTCTGACCTCAGCAGGACCTGAATGGCACAGGTACATGTACACACATGCAGGCACACTCACACAAATAAAATAAAAATAATATTTTTAAAAGGAAAAACAGAAACCTACAGGCTTTAATAAAGCAGATTATACTCTAAATCAAGTGGTTCTCTACCAATCAGTTCAAATTAATAAAATAGGTTAATAAGCCTGGGGAAATAGAGGTTTCTGCAGAATCGGTCTTTGCACTTGATCCACAGTGCTTTCAGCCAGCCAGCTTAGCCAGAAGGTTCTGGACTTCACATGTAATCCAAGATAATGAGCAGAGAAACCTCTCTCTTATTTATATGTAGTGATATAGAAGTGAATGATAGATTGATAGATAGATGATAGATAGATAAATAGATAGGTAGATAGATAGATAGATATTGATAGATGATGGAGATAGATAGATGCACAACTGATAGATATTGAGGATGTATAGATATCTATAGACAACCTCATATCAATACAGAAGCCACCATTTCTTCTTCATGAGTGATAAACACACAAACAGGAATATGCAGATACATATGTGAAAATGGGCTATGAGCTTAAATTGTAATCCAGATACATACACACGCATAGCTACACACACAGACACACACAGACATACACACAGAGACACACGCACAGTCATACCCATATCCAATTTATGAAAATGTCAGAAGCATTTTCTACACCACTGTGTGACCAAATTACTTTGAGTCGTGGCTTTTAATTAGAACATTTTAATTTGTGGTAAAGATGTGCCACAATTATTTAGTCATGTTGTGTTACTGCATACTTAATTCGCCTGTGACATCACTGGGCACTCTTGGGAATGCAAACATGCAAGTATTTTTCAATATTTGGATTACAGCCTTGAATAGATAGATTCTCTGAGGTAGACTGATTGCTTTTGCAGCGATTTGTCTTTTGATACACATTGTCAAATTGATTTTCCAAACAAATTCACCAATTTATACTTCTGCCATCAAAACCTTCAAGTCCTTGTTTCTCTGAATTTTTGCCAGGACTTGCATCATTATCTTAACTGTATTTGTTTATTTTTATCTTGGTTTCATTGAGGTTTATCAATCAAAACACTGCCTTATCTTGGTGTTTGTATATATTTTATTCTAACTTGTGATTATATAGTCATACTTTTTCTGGGTTGTAACTAGCCCTTAGCCTTCACACTTTCGTGTTTTGCTCATAAACTTCATTCATTTCAACTGGTGTTTTATTGATTGATAGGAGCCAGGTGGATGGCAAAATCGAACTCATTTTCCTACTCTCTTTCCGAAAAGTATATTCCCTTATCTTCCTTTGACATTTCTTTCTTTGAAAATATTCAGCCACTTGATATCTTTGTGGTTAGTCAAACATGGGAGATTTGCCTAGTTCAACTATATAAAACACGAACACTGTTCTAATTTGATTTTCTTTTGCTTTGCTAAAACAATGGCCAACAGCAAATTCAGAAGGAAAGGGTTTATTCGACTTACAAGTACAAACTTCAGAGGAACGTTGCTTATTGTCTTACACTAATGTTACCATTCTTATACAATCCAGACCCAACTGCCAAGGGTGGCACTACTCACAAAGGGCAAGGCCCACCTATATCAATTAGTAACTGAGAAATGACCCCCCCAAACATACCTGCAGGCTAATTTGATGGAGAGATTCCCTCACTTGAGGTTCCCTCTTCCAAGGCATCTCTAGTTGATGTCAAGTTGATGAAAATCTAAACAGCACAGTTAACCCTTGCCTCTTTGACACACAAACACATCTCTGTTAAAACATAACCTTTCCTTTCTTCTTTATTCTCAGGAGTCCATGTTAATACCACAATATGAAACAAAGTAAAACTTTTAAAATCCCAGAGTATTTAAAATGCCTCATCTCCTTGCCATGATGTCATCATTCTTTTTGTCTTCAAAACAAATACCATGTGGGAGAATCTTACACATTACCAAGATGAAAAGCATCCCCGCCTACCCTACCACCACCAGAGGCAGAACTTAAATTCAATCAGAAAGTGGTTGGTTACTACATAACATTCATGCCACTATTACACCAGTGGGCTTATTTTGCCAGGCCAGTTGTCCCTGCAGTTTATAAGATTCACAGCTGGGCAAGATTGGTGATTATTTTTCTCTTCCAATGGTATGCACAAGGATAGCTAGCCAGAAGAGGTGAAATTTTGAAGTCATTATCAGTTTGATTGGGCCTTATTTGCTCTACAAGTTATTTATGTACGATCTTCAGCAGTAGGGCGTTACTGTCAAATGCTGTTGGGTAACCAAGAGCAGCAGCAATAGCCATTGTTTGAGGGTATATGGGACCTGCAGTCAACAGTTTCAAAAGAAGGACTTTCCTGGCATTGGTCTTTTCCTTTGAAGCTAGGAAGTTGCCAGGTAAATGGATAGAATTGGAGACAATCATCCCGAGTGATTTAAACCAGACCCAGAAAGGCAAACGTTATCTGTTATTGCTCATAGCTAGATGCTAGCTTTAAATTCTTAAATATTCCTATTTCAATTGGAAAAGCCAGAGAGGTTCCAGCAGTGGGGAATAAATAGTGTGATATAAAGGGGGAAGAGGAAAGAGTTTAGTGGGGTCGAATGGGAATGGGAAAGCAGGGCAGAGGAGAAGGCACCAGAAGAAATAACTGACATTAAAGGCCTTTAGAGAAACTTATAAAGTGTATACATATACAATACAAAGAGATTATAAAGGCCCCTGCCATATAACAAGAGGCCAGTGCCCCTATCAGGCACCATGCTAGCACAGAAAATGTCCAATGGGTCTCTAATTTGTAAAAGCAAAGTCTTTTAGATTGCCATTAAAAAGCACAGGAATCATGCCTAGGTCCATGTAAAGGTGAATAATTTCAGGAATGGAACATCATGGAAAATGGTGTGTGGTACAAACATTAGAAAAGTTGTACATCAGAGCATAGAATAATACCAGATGCAAGACAATGTAAGACAACTACTTTATGAATATGTGCCCTGTAATAGAGTTTCAAATACCTAAAGCAAAACTCAATATAATTAAAAGAAAAAAAATTGAGAAATCTAGAATTATAATTAGAAATTTCAGTGGTACCTTCTAAGTAATAAATAAAACCATTAAAAAGGAAAATGGTAAGAATATAGAGATTGGAATATTTTCTGTTAACTAGCATTTGTTGAAAACCACCCAATGACATAATTCAAATTCCTGAACACTCATGCTAAATTTTCCAAAATTTGTTTCTGAAAACAAATTGCAAATGCTCACAAATCTTGAACACTAAGCATTTTCTCTGATCAAAAAACAAATCAAACTATAACTTAAAAACAGAAATGTAAAAAGAGAAAAAAGAAAGTGTTAGAACGTATAGCTAATAACACAACACACCACACACACACACACACACACACACACACACACACACACACACACCAAAAAAAACAAAACAAAACAAAACAAAAACAAAAACAACACAAAAAAAACAGAGGGGAAAAAAAAAGACAAACAGTAATCTCCAAAATGTGACACGGGTGAAAGAGAAGTCAGAACAGGAGGTGGAAAGATTATGGGAGTTGGAGATGGGAGGTGATGAATAGGAAACTGTTTTCCAGACAATGGGCAATCTACTCATATGAACTCACAGCAATTGTAGCAGCACACACCAGATCCATTCAACTTCAAGTCAGACAAAGTTCCATCAATATATGGAGGAGGTGGGTAAGAAGTTCCAGCCATAGCTGAGGAACTCTTGGCAATTGATATCTACTGGGAGAGGGAGACAGTTTTCTATCACTGTGATGCTCAGTAATTTGAGCAGGCTTTAGGAGTTGGACTCACACAGAAAGGCATTTATAGACAAAAATTAGATATATAAGCTTAAAAAATAATAGAGGACATGAAATTGGGAGTAGTGATTAGTAACAAGTGTACAGAGAGAGGAGGGTGTCTGAATATGATCAAACTTCACTCTGAAATTTTCAAGTATTCAATAAAGATTTTTTTAAGGTATCAGAAAATGGATGAATTTTTCCTTCAATAAAACATAGCAAAATAGTGTTGAAAACCAGAGGGAAATGTTCAAAGTTCTACTGAAACACATACAATATATATTCATGTGTATAGCTGAAGGCTAGATAACAAAAAAAAACAGAGTGCCAGGGGCCTGGCAAGAGAAATCTCCCTTCAAGTTGTTAGTCAGGGTATTTGTAGAGGCTCCCAAAATATCACAGGTATTGCCACAACCCTTGATTGCTTTCTGGGGCTTGAAGGTAAGAGTCTATTGCTGAAAACAGGCCATACTTTGGACATAGGACTTGGAGAATGCAACTGGGACTTCCCTGAAGTTCTCTTCCCTGAAAACGAGTTCTCTTGGTATCAGGATACTATGCAAGATGCCAAGAGAGAAAACCAATGGTCCTCCCAGCTTTGAAACCCAATAAGCAACAATGACTGGCCCAGAAGCTATTGCTATTGGTGTAGTAGTGGCATTTTTATCTTGGGGGTATTCAACAGTTGTCTAATTGAAATCAAGTCCTGTTCAATTGGAGAGAAATTCTGTATGGGACTGTAAACATAGCCAAATATATATGACTGGAGAGACCAGAGATTCCAGAAAATAACTTACCTTTGCCACATCCTTTGACCAATATAATTTTTTACTATATTCTAAATATACATACTCATATTTACAAGCAAGTATACATCTTTGTCATTCATCAAAGAAACTTCATTTTGCAAGAGATGGAGACTTCTACAGCGTTCCACTAGTCAAAGGCAGGCAAGAAGTGTGAGACCCTTAGCTCTAAGTGACATTTTCAATGCAACCACTACACACATAAGATCAGTGCATCTCTCAACTCTCACCACCGAATTCTCCTTATGCAGCAGATGGTGATTAATAGAGAGATCTACAACTGAAAAATGTGCGTTAACAGGGGACTGTAGAGGGCTTAACACTGAATAGAACACTATTTCAAAGCTGCTTCCCAAGGCTCAGGGACCTTTGAAGAAGAACAAGCAGAAAGATTGTAAGAGTCAGAAGGGGTAGGCGACCACAATGAAACAGAGTTTTCCAGACAGCAGGTTGGTTACACATATGAATTAACAGCAATTATGACAACAGGCACAAGTCCATGCAAGCTCAAACCAGACAATATCTCAGGATAGACATGGAGATGGGTAAGAAATCCCAACCCAACCGTAGGAACTTTTGGCAACTGATACCTGCTGGGAGGAAGACACAGTTTCTGACAAGAATGAGACTCTTAGTAGGTTAACCAAGTTCCAATGGATGGACCCACACTGAATGGCATTTGGAGACATAAGTCGGACTGTGTAGGCCTCATTAAACATATAATAATTAAATTGAGTGAGGGGCAATAATTAGATGTGGAGTTAGGGGAAGGTATGTAAAAGCCATCAAATTATGTATTAGGAAAACTACAAAAATTCAGTAACAAAATTTTAAAATGTGACATGCCAGCATATAAAAATTGTGGGTTCAAGTGAAACAAACATTTAAAGAATTTTTTACCTCTAAATATTTCTAACAGGAGGAAAGAAAGATTTAAAACTAAATTTCTGGTTAAAGAATACAGGAAATGAGTCAGGTATGGTAAGGGACACTTTAATCCCAGCACTCAAGAGGCAGAGGCACCTGGATCTCTGTGAGTTCAAGGCCAGCCTGGTCTACAGAGTGAGTTCTAGGACAGCTGGGGCTATAGGGAAACCCTGATTCAGAAAAGACTGAAAAAGAAAGAGAAATGAATGCAAAAAAAATGGAAAAGAAGAAACAAGACAAGAAATCAATAGGAAGTTGGTAAAAAGGTGGGAGATGAAGCTCTGAGTTCCAGCATGTGTTTCCATGGCCAGGAGATCTATCTCCAGCACTGAAAACAAAGGAATACAAATAATACAACAAATGAAACAAAGCATTGCTTATTTAACAGAAATACAATGATAGAATTCTCAGGCTGTTGAAGAAAATAAGAAACTACACAAAAACCATACAATATTAACACTAGGATTAAAATACAAGCACAAGTCATATTGATATCCTATAGATATCAAATGGAACATAAGCAGAAACTTTCAACCGCTTCATGGCATTAATTAAAGACAATTGCCTTGAAATCTACAGACTTCCAGAATGTTCTCAAGAAGAAACAAACAAGGGGAGCAAGCATATGTCAATAAATAAATTGAACTTGTAGTAAAAGCTTTCCTACAATGCAGACCTCAAACTCAGATGGTTTCATTGGTGAATGCTAATGAAAATGAATGTCCAACAAATACAAATTCTACATGAGAACTCAGTAAAGAGAACTGGAGAGATTAATGGTAAAGTGATTTTAAGGGATCAAAATCATCTTGTTAACATCCTACAAGACTCCTCACTAAAAGAACTGCCCAACACACTGTTACTGGACCTGTAAAAACCTCTAGTACAACTTTTGCCACTAATTTAAACAATACATAAACTAGCTAGTATTAGGACCAAATGGGATAATCTCAGAAATTGGAGTTTAGTGAAAACAAGTTTAAATTTAAATTGATCGTGAAATATTTATGCAATCTAACTCCTAAATTGTACATAAAGCTATTGACATCAAGACAATATTTAATATATGTCAATAGGTCAGAATAGGTATTCTACATGCAGATGTATAGTTACATGGCTGATTTATTCATGGTGACAATCTTGCATAATTCAGTGGTAAAAGAATAGTTTTTAGATAAAATCCTTACTGAACATAACTTTTATAAGAATAAATACTAAGGATATTGCCCCAGTTTCATTTCTATTGCTGCGGTAAAATACCCTGACAAAAGCAACTCAGGAAAGAAAGGGTTTTTTAAAATATGTTATTTATTATCCTTATTTTTGTGTATGAGTGTATTGCTTGCATGTGTGTAAGTGCAGCTGGTCATGCAATGCACGTGGAGGTCAGAAGAGTGTGTTGAATCTTCTGGAGCTGGAGTTGTAGACAGCTGTTCTTTGCCATGTGGGTGCTGGGAATCAAATACAGGTCGTCTACAGGAATTGTCAGTGCTCTTAACTGCAGAGCCATCTCTCCAGCCCTAAGAAAGGTTTTATGTCAGCTCACAGTTCCAGGTTACGACTATCACCATCAAAGCAGAGAAATCAAAGTGTCAAGTACTTAAAACAATAGTCCCGTTATAGATAAGAGCAGAGAGAATGCAGGCATGCCTTTCAACTCATCTCAATCTCTCTCCTTGTATGTAGTTGAGCACTGAAACTCCCAACTATGCCACCCCACAGTGGGCAGGCTTTTTCTACCTCAATTAACTTTGCTATTACCCACCCCACCCCCCACCTCCCGCCACCCAAAGACATACCAGAGACCATTCTGATCTAAACAATCCCTCACTAAGACTCTCTTCTCAGATGACTCTATAATGTAAGTTGATATCTTTATGAAAAGACCTTGATACTTGGGTTGCACTAGACAAAAAATTAATTAGAAATATTTACTATAAAACCAATGGAAAAAAATCAAACAGGAAATGATTACAAATGGTTTAGTGGCATAGCATTTTGGCATATGTTTTTAGAAGCTCACAGATTTAATCTCATATATCAAACAGGAAAATATTTTCATTAAATGTTAGGCATCATCTTCATAATATTAACAAGGCAGAAACCCTCATAAATCTAAACCTTAAAAGTAACCTATTTTTAAAAACGGTCAGAGAGTAGAAAGTAATATCTCACAGACGATAACTGCAGAACATTAATAAATATGATGAACAGGATTCACTTAAAATCTAATAAATTAAAAATTAGGAACAGCAACTAAATAAAGCTTCTTTGGCATATATATTTACATACCTAGCTGTAGAAAATACAAAGGAAAACATTTTTTTTCTAGAAAGACATTGAAAATATGTGTTCAAATTTCAAAAATGATGTTCATATGCTTTGATTCCCAGTTCTGTTTCTCCGAGTCTCACTGTTTGGAATCTATCCAAAGGAAGTAATCAGAGCTATACACATTGCTTTATGTACAGATATACTAATTTAAATGTTAGGTATTACAGTAGGGGAAGAAGTCTAATTTCCATTCTAATTATAATTGCTTGCTCCTGAGTCCTTTGTAATTGCAGGTTCCAGTTATATACCTGTGTCAGTATTTAATTTCCATCTGGACAACCCCACTAGAACCTACAACATGTGAAGGCAGGGAATTGATCTGGTTTGTTGATGCTGTTTTCTCTGGGCCTTATTACCAGCCTCATGACTATGTCACACATATCTGGTAATTTTGAAAACAAATAAGTACTGGTTCATCCATAGAACACAATATTGGGTGGTAATTCAAGTAAGGGTTAAAACCATTCCTTTTTCATATTCAACATGTTCCTATGTTAAATTTACTATACACAACATGAACCTATATAAACAATATGAACTCAATATTCATCTCTTATTTCTAATATTTATATATCCCAGGAAAGAGGTTTAAGGCTATATTTTAAAGTCAGCACTAAAATTTAAAGCTGCAAGGAGAGAAACCATTTGATATATTCAAATACTTCTCTATGATTAATGAGAGTAAAGTTTCCATGCCTTTTCCTTCTTTCCTTGAACCACTAAAAACCCAGTACACCACCACATTGTAAGATAACTACATTATTTAACATGGGTCAGTTTGGAAGATGAAAATAGACTGTTTAAACTTACTCTAAACCATAAACATAAGACTGTCTCAAAAGGCATGTGTGAACTTGGAAATGGACAACTCCTACAAGAGGTGTCCTTATCCTGCTTGTTTCAGAGGAACAAATAAAGACAAATAAGTACTATTATGGTCTATTTGGATACTCAGTATTTCAAACATATGATGCCAGTCAAGGTGGCACCTGTCTGTAGTCAAAATTGGAGGCAGGAAGATCAATTTTTCACCATAGCCATTCACTATATAGAAGTTTAATGCTAGTCTGTGATACATGAGATACTGATTTAAAACCCCAAACAGGGACTGGTAAGATGACTGAGGCTGTAAAGGGTCTTTCCACCAACACACAGGGTCTGAGTTCAATGCACTGAAATCCAAATAGTAAAAGAAGAGAACTGACTCCCACCAGCTGTCCTCTGACTTCGATATGGAAGCCCTGGCATGTGTCCACCATCTCCCCACAAAGTAAATAAATAAATATAAATTTTTAAAAAACAAACTCAAATCAAACAATTATTTTGCCAGGGATATCACAAAAGATCTGGGAGTCCTGAACCACTTTCTGATTGCACTTATGGCCTGCTTTATAAGATGTATTCCATTCCTAGCAGTTACCAGGGACAAGAACCTGTGGCTAGACAGATCATGGCCTGTAGGAGAGAACCTACTACCATTATTCTGCTTAAAAGAAATATATTTAAAAATTCCTAATAACTTATGGTTATGCCATAAATTAATGCATCTCTCAGCACTCCTCAGAGAAGCTTCTTCTAACAGAAGATGTTGATTAACACACAGTCCCAGGGCTGAGCAACATGAAGAAAATGATAGCCCTCATTTTCAATGCTTATAATACATGTTTTCCCTCCCACAGCTCAGGGATCATTGCCGAAAAGGGAGCAGAAAGATGGTAGGAGCTATAGTGGTAGATGAATATAAGGAAATTGTGTTGCCTGGTAACCGCAGGGTATTTGCACATATGAATCTGCAGCATCTGTGACAGCATATACAAGACCTATATAAGCCCAAATCAGACAAAAAGCAAGCGCGGATGAGGGAGGTAGACAACAAGCCTCAGGCCCAGATGAGGTGCTATTGGTAACTGATAGCGGTTGGGAAAGGAAGGGTCTGCAATGTTTAAGGATGTGAGCCCTGGGAGGTTGACCAGACTGCAAGGGATAGGCCAGACCTAAAATCACTTGGGGAACAAAGAACAGGCTCAGCATGCCTTTGATAAAAGAGAAATGATAACTGAGCACACGGAGGGAGGAAGTAGAGTGAGAGTAGGGCTGGGGGAGGAGTCTGAAAGTAACCAAAATACATTGCACGAGATTCACCAAGCATCGATAAAAACGCTCTCAGAAATATAGAAACATATCCATATAATCTACAGTGCTACGAATACATTCTTTGAGGTTTTCTACAAATCACTGAACTGTTAAAAGAGAATTCAGTGTGAATTTTGCAGACCCAATATCTAGACCACTGTAAGCCATATATAAATTGTCTAATTGATTTTAAGGGTGTAAATCACCTGAGTGTAGTCTAACATCACAGATAAAAGCAGGTGTTTAATGTTTGATCCAGTCACTAGCTCTGTTTTAGTTCCCTTTGTATCAAGCACAATTAATAAAATATAGCAAGAATCTATGCCGTTGACTACAAAGTGACTTCATGGTAAAGAACTTCACCTTCTTATGGGGACACCAGGGAGAATGTGAGGACCCCAAACAAGGCTGTCTATAAGAACTCTTTCTCTACTTTTTACTAAAGTACCTTTGAAGCCCCTTCATCATGTAGCACAGGATACCCCCTAATTTCTGGTAGTCCTTTGGAGACTGGACAAACAGAAGGAGAAAGCTTCACAAGAGATTGATAAAACTGATCCATCTGCTTTTCTGTGAATGTGATGACTATTCTCAGGAAAGGAATACAGCTATACACCGTTCTCATTGATCTCATTTTGTTCCTGACCTCATTTCTATTAATAAACAGAATTAAAGTAAAAGCTGAATGAAAAGACTCCATCTATGCATAAAAAAATTAAAGCCATGTTTTGACATGTTTATTATTCTATCCTTTGGTAAATGATTATTTATTAAGACTCCAATGAATGGCAGGCATGATTTTTACCTTTTTGTACAGAGAAGTGAACAGAGGAGGCCACTGTCTGAATGGAATTTTCATCATGGTGCATGGTGGCACATCATGTATGTGTTTGTAGGAGATACATGCAGGCAAACAAACACAAATATCAGCCATAATATCAGTCAGAGTAACTATAGTGAAAGAAGAGTCTGTAGAAGGCTAAAATGACTCTCGGAGAGAAAGGCTGGTTATTTTATGCAAGACAATCCAGAGACCCTTTTGGGAAAGTGGCAGTTAAGGAGAGAAGCAATGCATACAAGAGGCCAGGCGTGTTGATAACAGAATGAGAAAACAACAGCAAAAGTTGTGCAACTCAGAGGAAGGCAACTCCCTTTAGAGTTCAAGTTTGCTGAAACTGACAGTGAGGTCTGAAGCAGACTATCAAACCTTCTGTTTATTGATCCTCTCTTGTCCTCATCATCCTAAAACAATGCTAGTTATCTTCTAATTCAGTTTTCCCTCATCCATAAAACGGGCTTGTTATTAAGTGACAATGAAATATTCCCCACAGGCTCATATTTAAAATGCTTGGTACAGACATTGTGATGTTATTTTGGGGAGCTTCTGGAAACTTTTGGGAGGTGGCACCTAGCTGGAAGATGTAGGCCACTGGGGGACATCTCCATGGGGGGGCAGGTCATTTCTGGCTACTTTCTGCCATTGTCCCTACTTCTAGTTTGCCGTGATGTCAACGGCTATTCTCTGCTACATGCTTTGCCACCATACTGGTCTGTACAAGTACGTAGAATCAAGCAGCTGTGAGCTATACCCTCTGAAATTCTGAGACAAAATAATAATTCCTCTCGTAAGTTGTTTTTGTCAGAATTTTTTCCACAGTGATTCAAAACTAATACAAGTTGGATGGACACACTCAAGGCTGCCCGAATTCTCAGCACCCACTTGAATTTATTGTATCCCTTCTTTCCCAGAAAAAAATATGTTAAAACATAGACATGCAACTTATTTAATGCATGCATTTTAAATTTGTTTGTATCTAATCAAATGCAATTTGGAAGGAAACATGTTATTCTGTAACTGAAAAACTTTCACAAGCATAGACAATACTATATAAATACGTAGAAATAAAAATAATTCTGTTGAATTCACTTTGGACACATTTGTGACTGAAGATTTTAAATACAAGGCCTTATCATTCCTTCAGACTTGGAGCTGATAGTGGTTAGATATGTAGTCTCAAATTGGGACATAGCCAATCAGGAGGAACAGCAAAAATGTTACCAATATTCACAAGTTGCCAACAATTATTACTGAGTAGTGACAACGTCCTAAGAGAAGGACAGAGAGAAATAGCAGAATCAGAAAGCTGTTTGGGTATGGTGGTTGCAGGAAAAACCAATGAAGTGGAATGTGACTTCCACATGAAGGGACAACTGTGTGAAATTACCAGCTCACTAACTGCAAAGAGAATATGCTTTTCTCTTTAAAATGTCACTTGTAACTACTTCCAACCGCGAAGGGTACAAAGAGATATTCCAGAATCAGAAAACACTGAACTGCAGGACGGAGTTTCCTCACAGCCTTCCTCGCAGCCCAGATCTACTTGGAGATGGGTTTTTATAAAGAGAATGATATAATATGGCTGGGTGGGTGCTGGGCTGACAGAACTGGCGTCACCATCCTTAGCTAGCAAGAGACAGACTCCACATCCCAGCAACAGAAGAAAGCCTGCCTTGGGGCTACTGAATCAAAGCTCTCAAAAGAGAAGACCAAGGTCCTTGAACTTCACATTTGAATTTGAGGTTTTATTCTAAATCCTTTGCTTATTAGCAGAGAGATTTGGTTTCAGTTGGAAAACTCCCATAAGACAGAAAAAAAGGACATCAATAATTTATGCAGCAAATTATACATTTTATTTTTATTCTAGGTCAATGGCCTCTAAAATTCTTGGAGGCAGGCCACACACAGATTATGTCACCCTGCTGCACAGGTAGACTCACAGTATTGGTGACTCACAGAAACAATGACCTTTCCAGGGCTTTCAAGTCATAGAGTTGATCAGATATGACTTCACTGATCTTCTCAGTGCTGGAGCCCAATTTGGCATGAATGTCTGTGCCTTTTAGTGACCATCCAGGTAAGATGTTTAATTGTGTCACATAGAAAGCCAAAGCATCATAATGGAACTGACACTACATGAGAGGTGGAGAGACAGAAGACACCTACACAAATTAACAAATGAGCATTTCTAGTAATTTAGAGTGTTATCATGCATAGAACACAAATTGAATTAATTTCCCATATTCCCTTTATTCACTCCTGAGTTCCTGAAGTCCTGTTTCTAATATTTACTCAGCACCTATTCTACACTGAAATATAAAGTGGACTATGAGAAGGATGCTACAAAAGAGTCCCTTACTAATTTTTAATACTCTAAAATATGTCCTCAGGTCGGTATTATCAAATCAACCACCTCTTGACTAAATCAGACAAGAAAGTAACTTGACAAATAGAATTTGAAGCACAGTGATGTCTTTTCTTCTGAGTTATTGTTTGAGAGAAAAGGAGCATATTGCTACTATATGAAGCAATCTCTGAATTTCTGTGTGCTACAATGATGGAGATATTGTAGTTAAACTCATTAGATTTGTTATAAAAATAGTATTCTAATTGTCTGCCTTAAAATCTAAACATTTTTAGAGAAAAGTTATGTCTCTAATAAAGGCAGCTCCATTGCTTGAACAACGAAGCAAAAAATATCAAACTTGAAATTACCAATGTCGGAGTTGTCAAAGTGTATGCAATTCTCGACAAGTGCATTCAGATTTCAAATATCAGTTGATATGTAGTTTCTATCCAATTGGCATGGCTAATCATGACTGTCAACTTGATGGGGCTAAAATACACATATATGATTAGTAAAACACAGAGGCACCTGTAGCTGTGAGGGTATTTCCACAGACAATTAGATAGTAATGTACATTTTTCTAACTCCCAGCCCTGGCTCATGTTACTGTAATCCCGCACACAGTGAGTTCTGCATTCTCTGGCTGCCATCCCATGCCCCCAGGCCTAGCTTCAGTTACACAGCCCCATTCCCCAGCTGGTGTACTGAGAAGCATAACCCCAGCATGTTCTGCCCATTGCTCCACCTCCCAGGCCAACCTCCAGTCAAGCATACCCACAGCTCCATGCTTCAACCCTAGCATTCTGCGTCCACCATTCCACTGTCCCAGCCCTAGCTCAGGTTTCACTGCCTTCACGCCATCAAATTCAGTCAGTTGTTCAGAGCCTTGCCTACCCTGTTCATCTAGGAGACATTACCCCATCCACCCCACACTCCAGTACCACATAGAAATAACCCTTCAAGTCAATCTCAGAAGTTGCAACTATGGGTAGCTGAACTGAGATCATTTCTTACACCCGATTCACACATCAACACAGTGCCCCATGACTGAAACCCAAGCACCTCTCTGTTAGGTCACAATCTGGCAAATTGGTTTAAAAGCAAACAAAGATCCATACGCCTACTCAACAAAAGTGAGACCGTATAGCCACACCAAGAAACACTACCAACGAGATAACTCCAGATGCCTAGGGCCTGTCATAAAAACAAAAAGTGTGAATATCCAAGGCAGTATGCCTGCTCAAGAAAGCATCCCTATCATGAAGTGTACTGGGAAAGGAAACCTGGATAATGTGTAGACAATGATTTCAAAACAGCTATTATCAATACGTTCAAGGAAGTTGAAGATGATATGAAGAGAATATTGACTGGAGACCATGAAACGCAAATAGTTGAATGAAATAACTAAACCAGTTCAATACACAATATGAGTCAATAGAGAGAATCTCTGAAGGACAGCCAAATTGCAATGATGGTTGCAATGAAAAATTCAGGAATGCAAACAAAAATCTCAGATGAAAGCCTCATCAATAGAATGGATTAAGTGAAGACAGACTACCAGGTCTTGAAAACCAAGTACATCTTCATCTTAGGTTTAGAGGATATGCCCCCTGATTATTTTAGGAAAAGTGAAATTCTTATCCGATCCTGACATCTGTTCTTCTGTGTTCTTTGTAGATATGCTCAGCCTTTCAGGTCTGCAACATCCTTCATTGCAAAATGGAATTTGTAAAACATACTTTGACTTGCCACAGAAACAGAATGTGTGTCCACAGGTCAAATACATGACTCCCACGAAGTAAAAGTCTCCAAGAAGTGCACTTCTTCAACAGAATAATTACCAAATTCATTGATGCTCCCCTAGTTTTCAAAGCATTTGATACACAAGGATAAATTTTAAACTTACTAATTCTCTTTTTTAAAAATGAAATCAGTATTACAGTTTTAAACCAAAGGGACCTCTCCTAACAGCTATGTCCTTTTAAAGTTGAAAGAGAGCAATGAAAACCCAATTAGAAGAAAGCCCTGAGTCTGGGTTCCTGGTGTATGACTCTCACACCCCATTCCCTTTCCAATTTCTCCAGTCAGCTGCTTGAACACATGTGATTATGATTGCCTGCTTGATAGTACCCCAGCTGTAACAGCATCTCTAATTTATATGAGTCCCTACGTTGAATTCCATTTCTCCTCTCCAATACTATTTCCTCTTTTCCTGGTATTAACTGTAGATATCAAGATTGCAGTGTGTGCAGCTTCTCAGAAAAGGAAGCTTAACATCCCAATGGCATTCTTTAATCAGCCTTCGGATCCTGACAACCCTGGGGTGTCAGCATACTCTCTTTCATACAACACATATTTACTGTTTCCTTCAGGAAAAGGATCCTGCCCTCTTGGGGCTCACAGTCTGATGCAGGGTTAGACCTCTCTCTCACCAAGAAAATGGTCATTAGGAAAGTTTAGTGAGTGACCACTAATACAAAGGAAACAGCCTTCTTTAAGTGTAAATGGGTGCACATTTCGTCTGTGTAAGGGACTGAAAGGCAGGCAGTATGGAGGGCACACTGGACCCTGTCAGCAGGGTAGAATAAGATGAAACTGAAAGGATTAATGGGGACATGGTCATGTAGAGTAATAAAACAGAGGCATCCATATTCATCTGAAGTCTTTGGGAAGCCAGGAGAGACTTCAGTTAGAGAACTATGGGATGCGAGCTATTTTCTAAAAATAATGCTGTAGTTTCTTTGAGGAGCACATTCTGAGGTGGAGAGGAACCAACAGCGTCAGCTTTGGTTGTCAGGCAGATGGCAGTGGCCCCAGTTCAGGCTGAACAGAAGCAAGGAGGGCTTTCTCTCTCTCTCTCTCTCTCTCTCTCTCTCTCTCTCTCTCTCTCTCTCTCTCTCTCTCTTTCTCTCTCTCTCTCTCTTTCCCTCTCTCTTCTCTCTCTCTTTCTCTCACTCTCTCTAAATGGACTTCAGGCTCTCACTATATCTCGTTGTGATCTTCACAGAAGCCTCCTGGCTTGTTTCTGGGTGTATATACTTCTGAACTGCACTGAACTGCCTGCCCATAGAGCCTGCAAAACTCTGTTTAGAGATTCCATTTCTCCATCTCCCATCTGAGCTTTACAGGTTCTCACAAAGAACTGAAGGGAGTGGCAGAAACAGAGCTTTCAAGTACTCCTTACACAATCCCACCTGATCTGCAGAATCACATTCACTGGATACCATGAATGAATATTTTAAATCTGTTGTCCAAGCAATATATATATATATGTATATATATATATATATATATATATATATATATATATATATATATATAATCCGTTCTTAACTATCTCCTCATCCTCAGGACTCTGGGGGTGCCATTCAGCGGAAAACCAGTTCTGTCCAGAGTAGCTTCAATGGATCTGTTCTTCATTTAACCATTTACTATTATGTCTTCCATTTTATTTATTTATTTTTTCTGTTCACATACCATTGTCTTGGGAGATGGGTAAGCAAGCAATAAATAGTTAAATGAAAAACAACAAAATAGGTATTTTGGTTTGCGACTGGAAAGAATAAACAATGTCAGAGAAGATAACAAGAGTTATTCTACATCCTCCAGTAGCTACTGTGGGGCCTCTGAAATAAGAGTTTGATAAATGAAAGTATCGAGGAATGAGTGATGAATATAAGGCATACCATACCCACTGTTCAAGGACAGACTGAGTGGAGCAACTTTCCGTTTTTGTTATATGTGCACCGATGCCATAAAGCAGTGATTACTTTATATCAAAATAAGGAAGGAGCACTTAAGCTGAGATTGCATCGAAGGCAATGTGTTCCAAATGAAAAAAGACTCCACTAGTAGGGAAAGACATTTTATTTTCAAGCTTCTGAGAGGGTTCTACAAATAATAAATGCTTAAAGTTTAAAAAAAAAGGAAAAGAAAAAAAGAAAGGGGAGAAAAAGGAAATATTTTTAACTGTTGAAAAGTAGACAGCCTTTTAAAAAATTCTTTGACACAAAAGTGTGAAAATGGAGTAGTCAACTCGATTCTAAACCCATTCTTTAAAAGAATGATCGCACACCGTGATGGGCTTGTTCGCAGATGCGGACTTGTTTAAGTGGTTCGAATTCCTCTTGACTCATTCTGTCACTTTCAAATTCGATTGGAGATCTGTGCAAATCTAGCAAACCATTCTTTGGATTACAAAAACTACCTAAAAGAGGAACACAAACTACAATTACAGAAGCACTGAGTTTGCACAGTCCTTCCAGAAAGGAAAGATGTTAAAGTGACATGGTCCACAGAATGTTATCCATTGAACTGGTCTGCTAATTTGATTTCAATGCAAAATAAAATGCGAGTGAGGGCTTCATAGAAAGCATTCTTCTCTCCGTGCTTTTTGACTGAATCATAAAAATGGTATGTGATGGGCTGTCGAGAAATGCTTGAAAAATGCCTTCACAATAAAGTCAAAAAAGGAAAGATAATCTAAAAATTGCCTGCAACCCAAGAAAAAGACACATGCTCTGTGCTTAGGTAAGAAGATGCAAGTGCTTGCAGCATGACTTTGTGTGCTCTTTCCCCCAAGTATTGCTTCGTCTTCACCTTTGGTCCAACTGTACAAATGAAATGTCCTTCACGAAAGTCCCAATCCCAAGGAAGCTAGACGGACCACAGTCGTGACTATGGGCGTCCTCAAAAAATCACATAGTATCATCATTCAGTGTTCAATATGGTCCCTGATCTAATTTGAGTCTATGACCCAAAGCATAGTCTAAAACAAAGGTTTTAAAATGAATTGCCCTTTCTCTTGCCAAAACTTCAAATTTCATAGTTTTAAAATAAGATAGAGTTACAGGAGGAAATAAAAGCACTTTCAACTGTCAAAGTCTCACTTTATACTGGTATAAAAACCACAGAAGGAAAGTCAGAATAGTATTGGTTCTGGGTCTTCACTCCTCGGAATCCACAACGCTCATGGCGGGGCATAAAGTCTGCATCCAGAACATTAAGACATCTGAAAATTTTCATTTCCTTGTGGATTTGTCTCTTACAACTATGCATTCACAAGTTAAATGCCTATTATATAACACATATCACAAAATCAGAGGCTGATCTAGACCCCTCCCATCGTTCTTCGGAAGGTGTGTGGGAAGAGAAGTCAGAGGCTCACACCAGAGAATGTACAAAAAATAGTTTACATCATGTTACAGAATCTTATCTGAAAAAAAATTATAAACATACTTGATTTCAATAAACAATAAGAGCAGCAGACAGACTATAGAAGATCATAAATATGGTTATTAAAAGATCACAATTAAATTAGAAACATAAATGAATCATTAGAAACCCTTACTTTTGTCAATGTTAAGAATCAAACCCAGAATTAAAAAAGAATCTTTTTTTATTTCAAAGTTTGCTTCTTATATTGAAGCTCATATTAAAACAACAGTACAATGTTCATAAAATATAAGTGTGATGCTGTAACATTTTCTTACATGTCAGAATACTGATATTTGTATGTATACTAAAATAAGAACTTTAAAATTGTACAAATAGATACATTAAAAATGACATAGAAATAGGGCGCTCCTCACTGAAACAAGACAGTTATATCTGGCACGTATTAGTTTACGATGAAAGTAGAAGCAAAAAGATTTACAAGAATCAGCAGTAACAAGATTGATGCTCAAGAGACATTGTACATTGTATTGTACATACATTGTATGGGTTCAAGCTGGCTGAATATTATATATTTCAAGTTTAAAAATGCACTACATATAGAGTGTCCGTAGTTTAAGGCGAAATTACAGCTCAGAACTGTTGTCCTTTCTAATTTTGTGGAAGCTTCTTTGACAAATTAAAAAATAAAGGAAGAGAGACTTAGATGTTCGTAACACATAGACAATTTCCCTTCGTTGTAAATTCATCGTGGAATTCTCCTTCATTTATATATTTTGTATGCCAAGTGTTTTGTTCTGTTTTGTTTTTTTCCTCTAGTGAAGCTGATAAACAACTTCAGTATTTGCTTTGTTGTGTGTGGGCAAATGTACTTCACAGTATTTACCACTTTGATGTCCTTGCAGTTTTATTAAATGTATCCTCTCTGTAAAACTTCGCTTGTTTAAATGAGCCTTTCCTTGATTTAAAAAAATACCTGTTTACACATCTTCTAGATTCTTGAGAACGCCAGACACAGTTCTTAAGGCCAAATTTGTATCGTTATTGTTAAGAATCATCATCAAAAGTGTCTTTGGAACCATACAAGTCTGCTAATTTCTTAAAACGAGGTCCCCAGTTCTGTAGATAGTCGTAGTCCAAGTCTGAATCTGTGGTGGCAGATTCTAAAGAACTCAGCGAGCCGGCCACAGAGCCCCTGCCCTCGTAACCGTAGATTTGGATGGAGTCATAGGGAGGGGCTGTGGGGTCGTTATCTGCCTCCTGTATCCTCGTGTTGATGAAGTCATCCACATCCACACTGTTGGGTGCTGGCCGCAGCCCAGGTCTAGGCATGTACTGATACTCAGGTTTGATGTCTTTGCGAGGGATAAATCCGTTGATCCCATCCGGATTCTGCAGGGTGGCGATGTCGAAGGCTTCTGTGTCTTCCTCCCCTCCCCCTTCATCATCGTAGGTTATGATATTTTCACGGACATCTTCCTCCTCAAATACAATGAGCGGCTCTTTCTTTTGTCTCCTCAAGGTCACGAACAATACGACTATAACTACAAGGAAAGAAAAAGAAAGTTAGCAAAGGTTAAGCCCAGTCTCCCTGGATTCTCTTGCCAGGGGAACTCTGCTTCCCATCAAAGGTGAAGAATATTCAGAACTAGGCGCAGCTGAGGAAAGGAGAGCTTTCCCAGAATCCCCCAAAGACCTTCACACTGATCTTTCACAGTCTCTGCAAAAGCTGCCCTGAAAGCCTCATGTCCAATGATCTGGCAGATTGTAGTTATTTGGAAAGTTTTGCTAATGAATCCCAACGCTATTTGGCATGCCATTTCTTAAAAGGGGCTAATTTTCTTTTCTTCTTATAAATGTAGCTGCCTCTTCCAAATTGAGGACAAGGATGAACAAAGATCTCAGGACCTTTCTGAATGAAAACTGGCTCATATCCCGAGGCCCTGATCTATATAAGGGTTGGGGAGGGGAGGACCCTGGGAGAAAAGCATACTATCTACTTGAACATAAAAATGCTGGGATGGTGACATAGATTATGGTTAAGGGCACTTGCTGCTTTTGCAGAGGACTAGGGTTCGATTCACAGCACCCACCCAGCAGCTAACAGCCATCTATAACTCCAGTTCCAGGGGATTTCAACCTGCATTTGCACAACACAGGTATACTTACATATGTGCAGGAAATACATTCATACACATAAAATGAAAATAATAAATTAAATATAAAAAAACAGTGTCAGAAAGACCAGAAGAAGCAATCTTGTCTTTCCAGGAGAGGTTTTCCACTAGGCTTCAGCAGTGTGGTAAAGTAAGCTGTCCATTATATAGAAACCTAGACACTGCTGAATTCTTTATGGAGTGCCTTTGTCCCTCTCTTCAACAGTGTTTTATTTGAAGTTCATCCCATAAACTCAAGACTGAAGACAAGGTTTGTGACTGCATTTGGCAAGTGGCCCTTGAGCTTCTCAAGTCCACATTACTCTCAGTTCAGGGATAAGAGTCACACTTGCCTTAGACTTGATGAGGCCCACAGAGACCTGTGACTTGTTCTTGGCAACACCTTTGTCGTCCCAAATCACTCTTCATTTTTTTCTCTATTTGACTGACTGCTTGTGTCATTCATTAAGTAAATATTTCTTGGTATATCATCCTGACACCAGACATAGCTATTGGTGTACCTGCTGTCATCATAACAATTACCATTGAATTGTGGTTTATACATCTGTCTCCTCAAGCTTTTAACTCTCCAGAGGTCCTCATACTTTGTTTCCTATGTTATGAAAACCCATCCAGTCTATCCTTTTTCACCTACTAGAAAAACTTTCTGCATTCACGAATATTATCCAGGAACACCTGTCTGGCCTTATTGGGCAATCAGGTATTTTCTGTCCTATGCCCACACTACCTGCTCTGCTCTTCAAGTCCCAGTCTTAACATCTGCCCTGTGCCTTTGTTTCACTGTTCATATGTTCCTTCCTTAAGAGGCTATAAATTTATCGAGCAGAAAAATCTTTTATATAACTTTTATTTATCGCCTGGGTCTACCGTAGGTTCTGACTCTCAGATACCATTCAGTAATTGTTGAACTAACCCCCACTGATTTTTTTTCCATAGAAGCGATTCATTCAATGGAGAGAACTACGAAGTTTGGTGTCAGACTACTTGGGTTTGAATCCTGATTTTGTTGCTCCTTGGTTCTTAGATGTTAAAACATATTCACAAAATGAGGGACCTACCTCCACTAGCAAATGGAAGTAGAGATCCCTAGAAGTCAAGGCAGGCAGACAGATACCACAGATGATAAACAGAAGAAAGATCACAGCCCAGTTTCCACTGGCTGATGCTCTGCCTGGTCCTTCACGGATCCACCACACCTGTCATCTCTCTGCTCTGTGCTTCCACATCCTTCCCCGTCCTCTTGTGAAAAGAAAACCTAATTCAGAGACCAGGTTTCTGCCTACATTTAGTGGGAAAACTGTCTGTGATATCCCTCCAGCTCCCATTTGGCATCTGCTTTACAGTTCTGTGATGCAACACAAGTTGGTCATCAAAACCTTTCCCAGGTTCTTCCAGAACTGATTTAAATTGCATGTTCCACCCACTGTGCGGTAAAGTTCATAAGAGCTGGCCTTCCTTGTTTTCTGCTGTAAACTGTGTGCACTACACACACCATGTCTCTTGTAACCAGCCTGTCCTGGAGAGTTATTGAAGGATGTACATTGGATGTAACCAGTCAGGGAGATCCTTACCCAGGAGAATGACTATGCAGGCAAGAATGGCAATGAGTGCCCCAGTGCTCAAGCCAGCATTCAGGATGTAGGCCTCTGCGTTGCAGGAGAGCAGGGCCCCGTTCACATCGCACCCACAAACTTTGATAGTGAGGGTGTTGGTGCTACTCATAGGCGGGATGCCACCATCACTGATCACGATGGGCAGGAGGTACACATCCTGCTTCTGCCGACTGAAGCCTCCACGACGTGCATACACCCCTGCAGTGTTATCTGTAAGAAGAGGAGAGACAAGGTGTGGTTTCATGTTAAGGTCAGTTGGCTGTCCCAGATTTGAAGGCAAGCTTCTCATTCAGAAGGTCAACAACCAGAATCTTTCCCTCTTGTTTGTTAATCTGGGTATTTATAGAGACAACAGTCATGGCATGATAGTATCACAGAACAATCTCTATGGGTTTTGAAACAGAGCTGAAAAATTGGCTTTAAAAAGTTTGTTGTATACTAAATGCCTTCCTCAGTAAGCTAATAACACCATAATCTGTGTGTTGCCCCTGGTCCTCAAACAGCACCCAAAAGCACAAGTTTCAACTATGTATTCTACATTAGCATAGCACTTAGTTAAATATTTAAATGAGTAAAAGAATAAAGAAAAAAGTTTCTATATCATGTTTATACTTTTCATATTTCAGGACAAGACTTTGGCAATTTGTATTTTTATTTCCTAATGATGTTCCAAGTTTCTCCCTAAAGTCTTATCCAAATCATGAACTCTCTTGTATGCTTAAAGAGGAAATACTTGATTAATCTTGCAGCTGATTCAGCAACAATGCCATTACACATGGCAATTCCTCCTGCTTAAACAGCTGTTTTCTGTTTCCCACATACCATAGCCCAAGCCCAAGAAGCAGACTATTAACGGTTTCTCAACCTAGACTCAGTCTTGTTTTTCAAATTCATACTTTCCCTCTTCCCCTATAAACAAGTTCAGTCCAGTAGGGAGAACTCCATTTCTGCACCAGTCACTTGTGTCTTTTTTACTTATCTTATCTATTTTCCCTCAAATAGTTAGGTCTTTTATCATGAAAGCTGAATGTTTCAGGATTCAAAAACCACTCCCAAAGTCATCTCTTCAGGAGACTTCCCTGGGCCGCCACATTTATCCATAACTTGTCACACTGAATGTTTTCATTCTCACAGAACTGGATATTCCACACATCTGCTGGGATTTGTTGACATAATCACTTTGACCTCAAACAGTTTGGGAATTTCTAGGGAGCAGGGAATTTTATCTGATTCACTGCAGGATCTTTAGTAGCAGACACAGAGCAGACATTTAATAAATATTTGTTAAACAAATGGTGTAACTAGGTCCTGGGAAAAGTTCACCCAAAATTCATATTTCTGCATACTGTCTAACACCTAGTCTGAATGCTGCTAAGTTACTCATCATTTATAAATACAGAAAAATAATACAGAAAAAAGCATTGGTAAAATTAAGCAGTTAGAGAATTAGTAGGAGACATGTGTTACTAAGGGAGAAGTATATAACATGGGGGTGTTTAAATGTGAGGAGGAGGGAGCGTTATACAAGGAACTATGAGAATAAAGGGAAAGAAGGAACTCAAGAGAGGTGGAGCCATAGAAGTCTGGTATTGTCAATACCTAAGACCCATGCAACATGGAACAAGGTGTAACAATGACATTAATGAATCTTTCAGCTCTCATTAATGAAACTTCCTCGTGCAACAAAAAGTCAGTAACACTAAAGGTCATAAATGGCCAAAGAATGGAGATTAAGAATCTGCAGAGTATTGGTCCCAAGATAGGACTCATATTAAGTTTCACTTACCCAAGTCTCGGCCATTTTGAAAAAGGGGGCAGAAAGGTTATAAGAGAAGGAGCATGACCATATGAAAATAGAACCCTACAAACTCCTGGGACCCTGCTCGTATGAACCAACAGCAGTGATTTCAGCATGCTCAAGACCCATGCAGACTCAACCAGAAAAGGACCCAGCATGGAACTGGAGAAATGGATAACAGACTCTAATCTTGGCTGAAGAAATATTGGCAACTGATTACACTTGGGTGAGGATGAGCTAATGTTCCTAAAGTGAGGAATTCTGGGTAGGCTGATTAGACCTCAGTGTATGAACCTTCAGTAAGGGATATGTGGGGGCACTCACTTCACACAATAGACCTTAACACAGATGAAACAGTATATGGATTCCTGTTTGGGAGTGCTAGTGTGGAAGGGTTATAAAAATGATTAAGACAGACTGAGATATTCTGTATGAAACACACAATGATTCAATAAATAATAAAATTAAATTAAGCAGTAGAAAATTTTAACATACTCTATCAAGCGCCCCCCGACACACACACATGCATGCATGTACACATTGACCCACTGATCTAATGGGTTAGTCAATCTGCAGCAGATCAGTATTATGGCCAACAGCAGGGCCTAACAGTTGACAGGTTTAAAGTACCTTGATCGGGTCTTATATTTGCTTCTGTACTAGGAGGGAAATGATAAGATTCTAAAATAGATAGTTTAGATTAAAAATGTAATTTTTTACTCTTGACATCCTTTGAGTAGGATGATCAGAGAGTCAGAGTTGTGCCAAAGGCGAGCAGTACATATTCACTGACTCTGGTAAGTTTTGTAATGACAGGTTCTCAGTCCTTCACTGCCAAAACCTCAGTCAATTTCAGGTGGAACACGCATCTCTCTCTCATTTCTACACTTTCTGAATTTCATGTGATTGGCATACTGCGCTTCTATAATTAGAATTATTTATTATTATATCTATTTATTATTTTTATGGTATGTCTATCAGTGGATGCCTGCATGTATATAAGCTTACACGTAAAATGCCCACGGAGGTCAGAAGAGGGTGTTAGGTCCCCTGGCATGGAGTTATGGATAATTGTTAGTTGCCATGTGGATGCTCAGAATCAAACACAGTGTCTCTGCAAGAGCAGCAAATACTCTTAACTGGTGAGCCATCTCTCCAGTCCTGAAAAAATATATATCTATTCTACAGAGAATAGCAAAGAAAGTAAACTAGTCAAATAAAACATACTCACATGACTACACTTTCCTGTCTACAGAGATGCCACTGTGTCTCATTTAGATGGCTAGTATAAATTATTTAACAAAATGTTTCCTTCTCTCGGTGTTCAAATAAGACTTTCATAACTTAAAATTTATAATCTACCTTTCGTTTTAATCACTTGAACTATCATGGCCATAATTAATAAAATAGATATGAAAAAGATATGAAGATAACCAAACTACCTAATTTGCTTGGTTAAACATAACTGTGATATGGATGAACTCCGGGGGGGAGCATTACTTAGTTTATCCACAGGGTCCTGCTCTGGTGCCATGGCACAGCTGAAGAGAATGTGAGATTTTTTTTTCTTTATTTATGTACTTTTAGAAATCAGGATTTAAATTCTATTCTTCAATCAGCCATCAACACAAGGTATCCTTCAAGATCACAGCAAGCAGGCTTCCACATGAAGGTAATGAAGACCAAAACTGTAACATAAGATATAGATCTGAAAAGGACAGCTTCATCTTCCTTCATCTTCTTTAAAGCCAAGTAATTTTAGACACATGGAGATTGTAATAGAAATGCTCATCAGAACACCTGGCTTACTGAACCATTTCCACTGTCTGAATGATAGAGTCCCTTCTAATAGAACACATTTGTATGTACAAACACTAAGAACGATCACAGATAGAGGAAAGAAAAAGAAAGGACTGCAGGTCTCTTCCAGAAAGAATCACATGCTTTAATGACAAATATTTTCCCCCCCTATTTAGAGCCTTGCTTGCATATTTAACCAACCAGGAGATCTGTTTATACCAAGCAGATGACATCGAAC
This sequence comes from Eospalax fontanierii, assembly GCA_035773235.1. Lineage (NCBI taxonomy): Eukaryota > Metazoa > Chordata > Mammalia > Rodentia > Spalacidae > Eospalax > Eospalax fontanierii. The sequence goes on from CM069552.1 coordinate 22,781,414, forward strand.
GGTTGCTTGAACTAAATGCTATAATATGTTCCAATGAGTATCTTCTGTGCTGTGCTTCCAGAGGACCCAGTGTCCATCAACCAGAAAACTAACCCCCAGGTGGTCATAAAGAGGAGAGTTCTGTATCAATCTGCCCTAGCACTTACATGATCTCAGCTACTTGGGTCAATAAAGTACTGTCTTTCTAGGTCCATAAGGCCCCTACACCAAAAGGAAAATGAGTTTATCAGAGCAGGTGCAGTTCTGAACACTCGCATCATCATCATGGTCTATGATGGTCTTTCTTGTGATCCATCCAGAGCACTATACTTAAACATCCTACTATGCCTAGGAGCAAATGGAAAACAGATCAAGATGCACAAATGGGAAAATAATCAAAGTAAGGATAATAGGAAAACTTTTTTTGCATCATAAGAATGACTGTCAGTTCTTTTTCGTCTAAATTACTCTAAGAAACTAGATGTTCCCTATCTAAATTTGAGTGTACCTCTGGCTTGGATTTGTGTGAAAGAAAAATAAGAGGTTAATACTTGCAGGGATCAGTTTGGCTAGATGATAAATAAGATGAGCCAGAAAAGGATAAATGTTGCATTTACTTAAAATTTCCCATTTTGAGACTTCTCAGATGTTTTTCCTCTCCAAGCAAAGCCTTTAAAGAGCAAACCCCTCCATCTTGAGGGACAAATGGAAGTACTTCCCCAGAACCTTGAATCTTCTCCATATTCACTACCTAATTTTAGACATGGAATTAATATTTTTAGGGTTAAATTTTCTTTCATTCATAAGGATGCTTAGCGCAGTGTCAGCTTGTTGGAGTTGCTCACTGAATATTAATTCTTTTCTGGAAGGACTCCTCACTGAGTGGGAGACTAATGAGAAAGAGAAGCGTATTGGCAAGGATAAGAAAGTGAATTCTTGGAAATGTCACCCAGGTTTCGAATGTAACTGCTTACACAGAAGTGCTTGTAATCCATAAGCAGGAAAACAGTTAACATTTCAGTTTTAGGCTTTCAATGTCCCAAGATAAGAAAATGTTCTTCAAGCTTTCAACCTCTGCATTTCATCTTGGTGTCCAGTGTTTTCACCTCTGGACACAGACATGCCGTTAGCAGTACTTTTTTTTCCCCACATGAATAAAATCTTGCAAATGATGCCATTAATTACTCTTACATGTCATGTGCAGATTGTAGTGTTTCTCTAAATGAGAAAATAAATTCAGATTTCATTTTTTTTTATGTCTGAAGCATGGGATCCTAATTGCATGCTGCTTTCACCTGCACAGATTTTCATTATACTAACAAAATACCAAGTTTCCTAATGGTGACGGTCCCCATGGCACCGGGTTGGGAATGCGCATGTAAAGATGGTAATGATGATATAGCCCAGTGAGGGTTACAGATGAAATGTGACACTAAAAGAGAAAGGTGTGGTAGCAAAAGCCCTTGATACTGGACTGAACTGGCTGTCAAGTCTCTGAAGTTCAAGAAGCCTCATCTTTTGACTAACTGACACGCTTTGGCCTGATTCTAAGGTCCATTAGGTACTCTTGTCTGAGGATCTCTCTTGAGATCAATAATGATGCGGAGAATATAGCTTTGTTCAAAGGGGTTATTTTCATTGCTTCTCACTCAAATCCACCTGCTCTACCAATTCCTAACAACCTCTGGGACAAAATAGATCCATCCACCTCAGCTAAAAAAACAACACCCAAAACCCAAAAATACCAACTCTTTCACACTTGAAGATAGTTCATTATCCAGTCACCAGCAGAATAATAATGATTTACTTTCTTTCTGACCCATTCCAGTTTCTGTAGATGTATGGCAAGAACTCTATCAAGATAATAGATAAAAAAAAAACATATAAGGATAAGATATATGTGAGGGGTGGGAGAGATAGAGACAGAGTCAGAGAGAGAGAGAGTGAGAGCAAGAGAGAGAGAGAGATAAAGAGAGTCAAATTCTTAGAGAACTTTAAACTTACATTTACATTTGTGAATTTTGAAAAGTTTGTTTCTTTTATTTTGGCACAAGTGAGTTGGTCATTTTCAATCTGAGCAACTGAACAAAAACAGAAATTTAAAATAATATCTATAAAAGCTGTAGCCCAGGTAGGTATGTCACGAAGGTTCAAAGGTGAACTTACTGTCCATGAATGGATCTTTATTTTCTTGCCTTCTTAAATACACCAGGATCTCCCCTGTTAGTTTGGTTATTTTATATTTCACAACCCACAGTGCACTTCTTGAAATGCCTGTACTTTCCAGCAAATGTGAGAGAAGGAACCTCCTGCCACTCACAGCTACGGTTGTCTATGGGTTAGCAGAAGGAATGGCAGCATGCTGTTCTTTAACTACATATCTGTGTGTGTGTGCGTGTGCGAGTGTATGTGTCTGTCTGTCTGTCTGTCTGTCTGTGTCACACAGGCCAGAGGAAGGCACTGGGTATCCTGCTCTACTGTTCACAGTGGTCTTCTCTTGAGACGGGGTCTGTCATTGAACCAGAAAGTTCACCGTTTTCTGACTAGCCTAACTGGTTAGCAAGTTCCCAGGACCCGTCTCAGTTCCTGAGTGCTGGTGTTACAGTCACACACAGTCATGTCAGGCTTTTCTGTTGTGTGTTTTTTCAATGTGGGTTCTGGGGATTCAAACTCAAGTTCTCTGCTTATACAGCAAGTCCTCTTACCCACTGAGCCATCTCACTATCTCCCTGCGTGCCACTCTTTTCAATGCATTGCATATTAACCTAGATTTTTCATAATCACGTGTTGCTGATTCATTACTCCATTGCCAGTGTTCAGCATGTGTCTTCACTCTTTCCTTTTAAATATGCTCTAGTCTTTGCTGTCACATCTATATGATACACATCGCTCCTTTTTTCTTTATTTGTGTGTTGGGACAGAGTCTTACTTTATTTCCCAGGATGGCTTCAAAAGCATAACAATATTCCTGCCTCAGCTTCCCATGCACTTAAATTAAATTTCCATGCACCTCCCTACGAAGCTATAGATGTTAATCTTGATAAATATTTCATCGTTTCATTTCATTATTGCTTTCTCAGTACTTAGATTTTAGTAGTCAACTAAGCGGCATTTATTGACCTTTTAATCGACAAACTGTGTAGCTGCTTTCACATAGCAAGCCCAAACAAGTTTTCAAACTGTATGCTGAAAATTCCTGTTCATACAAAGAGAGAAGAGAAGCTGGGCACGGTGGAGAACACCACCTTTAGCTCCAGCACTTGGGAGGCAGAGGCAGGCAGATCTCTGTGAGTTCAAGGCCAGCATGGTCTATATAGGAAGTTCTAAACCAGCTGGGGCTTTAGAGAGACACCATCTCAAAAACACTGGAGAGAGGAAGAGAGAGAGAGAAAGAGAGAAAGAGAGAGAGAGAGAGAAATTAGAAAGAAACAATATGCAAAACACAAAATCAATTTTCTTTTTTCCAGTATTTTGGAATGAAGGAAATATTACCATGAGGTGAATTCTAAAAAACATGACTCTTAAAATACTAATGTAAAAGAATGACATTACGACTGTGATAGCCATGATGGCTCCCAGCAAAAACAAGGAGTTGCAGACTTCTGGGGGATTATGTTATAGGATCTGCTAAATAAAAAAATACAGTTAAAACTACATGACAGCATTATTTGTTTGATTTGTTAGAGCCTGAATTGCTTTATTTTATTATATTTCTTATGTTCAACTCTCCTGTGACTTATGTTTAATTTTCTCGTTGATGGAGGTGGGCAAATGGAGAAAAACGCCATGCTATATAAGAATTTCTTAGATGAACACCAGAGCAGTTATCATGGACTCAGCTAAACACCAACATTTAAGAATGTGCATAGACATGTAAAGACATTAAGCCAGTGTCCAGAGGGAACTTTGAAAGAATATATCTATCCAAGAATTCCTATCTCTTTAGCTGTTGTTGGGCTGAAGGAATAGTGAGACCCAGATTAATTCTGCTCCGTGTGGAACAGAGTGTAGTGATGATTTTCAGGCAGGAAAGGAACATAATGATTTATATAACTGAAAACAGCTGAGCATTAACCAGCATCTGCCATTCTGATCTGCCAAAAGATTGTCTTCCATATTGGAGCAATTAAAGGGAAAATATATTTTACAAAGACTCATTTGGCTATCTAAGTTAAAGGTAAGACAGAGAATCCTATTGCATTGCTTATTAATTAACTCTGTATTATCCACTATTATGACCCCCCACTCTTTGGACAGTTCCTAAAACTCAGTACATGAGAGAAGCTCATTATTTTTCTGCTTATATGAAGATAGAGAAAAAGCCTGTGATACAGGAACTAAGAGATAGTCTTTATAAAACTTAAAATGCCAATAAGTGTGATAAAAACATAAAAAATGGAGATATCAAATATATTAAGGACAGAGTCTCACGGGATCTAAATAATTCCCCTTTCTACTGACTGATCTGAAAGGTCTGAGTATATTTATTGTCAAAATAGAAGTGAATTGCAAGATTCTAAACTTCCTCTCTATTTCTTAAATTATTAAATTACCTACCTGTCTATCTTTCAATTTGTGAGCTATTTATCTACACACAACTCACACACAGACACACACACACATGCACACACACACCATTCTATCTTGCAAGAAGGCTTCAGTATATTGTTTAGCTTCCCTGAAACTCCTGTATTCAGAAAATCCTCCTCCTCAGTTTCCCAAGTTTCTCTGGTTATAGGTACATACCAGTGTTCCTGGTTCTAAATTATTAGGTGATGTCCCTATGATCTTATAAACTTTCATTTTTAATTGAGTTTGGCCACTGCCAAGCATGCAAACTATGATGCTGTGACCTTGAAATCTATTCCATTTTTTCTTCTCAAAACTTGATGCATCAGGGCTTTTATTTCTCAGAAACAGCAGCTCAATTTATAAACTAGGGTGTTGTAATAACTGACTATATTTTAAAAACATATTAATAGGATTAGTTATGTGTAAAACCTTGAAACAGTATGGAAATTAATTTTTTTTAGTAGTGGTGAAGGGCAAATTCAAATTCAATCACTAGGTCCTAGTTTTTATTTTACCTTTATTAAAATGATAACTGTTTGGAAGGAAAAGTTTGGAAATTAAAATTGTGAGTTTCAGCATTAGGACATTTTGGTTTCATTACTTTATCCAATCATACGTACATTTAAATATGAGGAAAATGAAAGGGTGCATTGATATCAAGGGCAGAAAGAAGCAGGTAGTATTATTTTGTTATTTTGAGGTACTTAGTCTACTCATGAAGGAGGCAGTATTATCTGAAAGTAAACCTGGATTCGTTATGAATAGGTATTTCAAATTCCTTTGCAACATTTTGAAAAAAAAAAGCAAAAAAATATAAGTGATTTGCAGAGGAGAAAAACTATGATCAAATTTAAACAACAAAAATGTCAGAAAAAGAATGGAAAAAAAAATATATATATATGTAATTTAAAAATTTGCTTCAAAAGGGCACCAAATATAACTAACTGTCCATTAACTTAACAAGAAATGCATAGAGTGTAAAAGGAACACAACCACAATGCATTATGGGTGATAAACAAACAGTATTTTTTCAGTGGAAAGTCAGACTAAGTTTCTGGATGGAAACACTGTTTCCTGAATTTTTGTTCTTAAATTAATCCATAAAGTTAGAATCAATAAAATTCATAAATGTATTCATTAAACACCTGAAAAATAATTTGAAATTTTATCAAGAGGAATAGAAAACCAGAATTTAAAAATAGTAATAATATGAATATAATGTAGGGAACGTATCTGTCAGGTTCTAACCTTTATACCCATGTGACCACAGGGAATTGGGACACTAGGAGTCAACTTAACTGATAGGACAGAATGAATAATACAGAGCCACCCAAATTATGGAGGTTGGAGAGATGGCTCAGCAGTTAAGAGCCCTAACTACTCTTTCAGAGGACCCAGGTTCGAGTCCCAGCACTCATATGGTAGCTAACCATTCTCAACTCCAGTTCCAGGAGATATGATGCCCTCTTCTGGCCTCTGTGGGCACTACATGACACAGGTGCACTTACATTCAGGCAGGCAAACACTCAGATACATAAAATAAAAAAAAAATAAATTATTTTTTTAAAAGAAAGCCAGCCAAATTACAAACACACATGGTGCAGAAGTTATTAAAGACAGCAGTGTAAAGCACTTACCAATGGCCAATTACTTCAGAAGTCACACTGGAAATGACTGACAAGCACAGGGTTGCATATTTTATATAGATGAAAGACTGAAAATTTAAGAATAACGCACAGGGAAGAAAAGGAGATAAGTAACTACCAATACCAATTTGGGTGATGAAAATCTTGCCAGGGATAACAATATACAGAGGAAAAAAGATATGAAAAGTGCAACATTTAAGAACAAGACATAATCCAAACAAAAGTTATGGAAGCACGGGATTTTTATTCAATAGATATGATGGATCAAAGGTTACTATCATTAGTAAAGATTTAGAAATCAACTGAAGAATACAAGTGTATAACTTCAACGTGAGAAAAGAGTGTGAAGCTAATTTACAAGACTAAAACAAGAAACGATGAATACTTCCAGTACTAGTGATGAAAGGAATTAGAATTCTGAAATAATATTACTAGTTCACATCAATTTGTCAGTGATTTTTTTTTTTAATTAGTGTGATGTGGGGCTGGTTTGGATATGAGGAAAAACATCTCCAAGTGACTTTGCTGATGCTATCATAAACTAGAATAGTATTTCCTATGGACAGCTGTCCATTACTTACAAAAAGCTTTTGACCCAATTATACCATTCTAAGAATTAGGTGTAAAAGAATAATCACACAGCTCGCAAAGGTCTGCAAAAGCCATGCATTTAAAAGGAGTAATCCACCGGGAAATCGAACACAGCTAGACAGAGCAAGCCACATTACACACTAAGTGAGAAAAACGGACATATCGTTTAAAATTGCTTTTCATTAAAAATATGAAAAGAAATGTCTATAAGGAAATATGAAATAACAGTGGTCTGAGCAATGCATTATCATGTTATGCATACAATGCTTTAATTTTATTTCTGCCCTGTTTTTCCTAATTTTTCTATAATCAATAGGTATTAATCATGCAATGTAAGAAAACTTAAAAAGTCTATTTATTACAACTATTATGCCTCTGATTGAAGTGCAAGTCAAAGTAGTTTTTCCCTTTCTCCTCCTACTTTCCCTGAATCCTACATTGATGAACAGAATGGATATAATCCTCTTTGAGGATTACTCTTATTTAGCTATGTGGTAAACAAAGAAAATAATTAATTACAAAAGACTAGAGCTTCCTATTCAATTTAGAACATGAAAAATGCACTAAACATTCAAACTTAGTTTTAGCACTTTGGGGGTGTATGACCTTGGACAAGTCATTGACCTTTTGATGTTTCACATTCTTGATTCATTTGAAATTGATGCAAAAATCATGAAATATCCTCCTTATGGGCTCTTTGAAGAACCAAGTGGAACTGGTTCTGAAAAGAGTTTATAAGTAAGTGCAGAGCTGGACGATGAGAGGAACCATTCTTGGTCATTTTCCACTCTTGCACTGTCCTTATCTGATATGCATTTCTTGTGTTTTCAGAGATGTCACAAGTCTGATACTTTCAAAGTAAATGCATCATCAAACCTGGGTAGACTGGCTCTTTATCTGCCCAAACAGCCCCGTTCCTGAAATTAACAGCCTGGATGGACTTCAGTATTGAAGAGCCATCCAGTGTTCTACTTCCTTGTTGCCTGCGGAGCGAGCTTTGAAGCCCAGACTACAGAATGGAGAAAGACAAAATGAAGTAAAAGTCTGATTTGTATTAAGATGGCTTTCCTGCTTATATTTCTAAAGATGCCGAATGCTTCCTCTGAGTTTAGGCAACCACAGTAGTGATTCTTTACATAGCATAATGGAAGAAAACACTCAAGGAGAAAGTAAGTTGATGCTTTTACTCAGCATGACATAAAACATTATCTCATGTTTTGTATGGAAAATAGTCTCCGCCGAGAAATTTGGTAACTCAGTAGGCTATTAATAGGATGTGGAATGTGATTATTCCTTTTGGATTACTTCAATATGTAATTACTTTTAGGAGCTGGTAGAAAGAAACTCTATTAAATGATAATTATAGGACTGTATTTGCTTTAAGGTTCTGTAATAGCTCTAAACATGGGAGTTTTCATTAACTGTTTGCCATAGTTAATAAAGTAATTTTTCTTAAAAAGTAGCAATTCTCAGCAAAAGTATAGCTCAATAGTAGGATCAGTCTCCTAAAGAATTTAGGGGAGATAAGAGTGTGTGGTTGGTGGGATGCTCTGTGATAATATAGTCCCTGTGAATACATAAATGGTATTCATGAAGTATTGTGAGAAAGTAAAACACTTACAAAGCCTTAGAGAACAATATTCCACAGTCTAATGTTTACTGAGATTAATAGGGACTGCATATTATTGAACATTTTTAAAAAATTTAAAGAGATGGGGCAGGTGATGAAGAAGAAGATGGCCCAGTGAGCAAAGCTTAGAAAAGTCTGCAGTTTGCAGGAGGAGTCCCATAAACAGGGACCTTGCTGGGAGCAGAGCCAGGAATTAGACTTCAAATGTAATTTGGGGATTATATCAACACAGAAGTAAACCTGTCTGAGCACAAATATTTGAGAAAACAGATAATAGAAGAGGTGAAGCACAGAACATAGGAGCGAGTCCCCAGAGTTTTCTGGACACTGAGCAAGTCTGCTTACTACTGACGACAGTAAAGGCATCAAGCAATATAAGTATTTCTTCATTAGAAAACTGATGTTAAACCTCATACTTTATTCCAGTCAGTCCTTGAATTTGTAGTCTTCCTACCTTAGCCTTTAGAACAATGGAGATTACACGCCTGTGCTCCCGGTCTGACTTAATCATTTCTTGAAAGATCTTATTCTTACATGTAACGAAAACCAGAATGCAAAGACTCCTGGTTTAAGGACAGAAGAATGCATTGAAAAGTTTCAGTTTTGAAAGAATAAGTATCATTAACAAAGTGAACCACTGGTTTTCCGGAGGGCTCCTTTAAAAATACATCTCTACATATTCCCTTCACTTTGGTTCTTAGTAGTAACAAGTTCATAGCAGAAAACAATCTATTGGGAAAGAAAAATGCCGTCAGAACACTAGGGAATCACAGCCTCATTTGATATTTGCTTAATTTATGAGACCCATAATTAAATGTTCTAGTCAGTTCAAGAAATATTGAACTATGTGGAATAACATTCTCTCAAAATCCTAGTAGCACAGTGAATACTTCTCCACTTTAATGTAAGCACAGTAGGTCGAATCAGTTACAAGGAGCTCCTGAGTGCCTGGCCTTGAATCTCAGCCCTAAACTCAATCTGAATGGTTGATTTGAGTCAAATTACTTAATGGTTCTTTCATTTTCCTCATCTGCAAAATGAGAAAGGTAAGAATGACTCCTGTCTTTGGTGTTATGAAAATTAAGTCAACAGAAGGGAAGAGGACCTTATCAAGGTGCTTACGTCATAGGAAGTGACATTACTGTATGTCGTAAATTATGCTAGTAGTAACAGTGACTCAGGAAGTAATAACACCTATTACATTAGGTTAAGATGCCTGCTCTTAGTCTGTTCTCAGTCACTGGGAAAGCAGCCAATCTATAATCCTTGACATGGCTATCATAGAACTACTGAAAACCTCCATGTCAAGAAAGGCTACCTTGTTCCTGTCCAAGATGATGTCATTGTCTCCTCAATGTCACAGACTCACATGCACATTTCTACCATAAGTACTCAGACGACAGCAGTACAGCCTGTGAATCAAAGGCTCCCTTATTCTTTGTACCTGGCTCTGCTATACACAACAACAACAAAAAGAATCCTTCTAATAATCTGCAAGTCCAGAAACTCCTTGACCAATAGAAGGAGAAGCAAGAATAACATTAAATATTGCCATTTTTTTTAACCAAGGGCAAACAGTGTTTCATTTGAATCCCTTCAAGTAACACATCTGCAACTACTCTTAAATAAGAAATTCTGCTCCCAGCCACACTGCATTACAACTGTGTGTCAAACACTATATTGCCTTATGAAGTTGAACTAATCTTTTAATGCTTTATTTGATATCAATATTCATAAAGCCACACTTCCTCTGAAGATGTTATCAATCTCCTTTTTTAAAAAAAGATAGAGTTGTACGCTTTCCCACTTGATTTTTCCACCGTTTAGTGACTTTCAAAGCAAATGAAGAAGGAAGGAGGGAAGGAAGGAAGGAAGGAAGAAAGAAAGGAAGGAAGGAAAGAAGGAAGGAAGGAAGGAAGGACAAAGGGAGAGAGGGAGGTAAAGGAAAATTAGATTCATTCATATGCATCAAGCAGGCCCATGTATGAAAATGGCATTATTATTCATTTATTCTTCACCAGGAAGGCATTATTAGATTAATGAAAATATTTCTTCTGTTCAATATAAGAATCATTTTTGTTTCCACTTCTCTGAATGCACAGGACTCTTAATACAAACCTCTGTTGTCTCTGACTGTGAAATTTGGATTGTGAATGATTTCAGGGGGTAGGCTGAAGATAAATCTTGGTCCGTTGGCTGTGTCATCCTTGTCATCAGCACTAATAGTAACAATTGGCTGAAAGAGAAAGGTGGCTCATAAATAAATCATGATGACATTGGCATATCATTTGTTTAAAATTTCTTATCTTACTAAAAAGCTTGGTTTTAACTAGAAAATAAAGCTTCAAAGCAAAACTAGGAAAGGAAACCTCCTTGGGCAGAGGGAAGGTTCTCTAAGTGATGCCTTCAAAAACAAACTCTTTACCAAGTACATTGCTTATAGCCAGGACAGGGGAAAGTATTCTTACCTGATTGGAAAGTGGCTTGGTCTGATCACTCTCACAGATGAAGCCTTCATAAGGGGCAGCAAACTTGGGAGCATTATCATTGACATCAAGAATCCTTATGGCTACTGGAACTTTGGCTTCCTGATGTCTGTTGTCTGAGAGGACAGAATTCAGAAATAAACAAAAGTCCAGTAGGAACACTCATTGGCTCAGCTATATCTTGGAAATAAATAAGCTTAAGCCATGTCTGTAGGGAAAGTAATGCTATGAATTGATCAGGAAATATCCCCCAACCGCTCATATCTTCTGCAGTTGGTTTCTGGCAGATGGGTTTTTGGAAGTGACTGAGTCCAGTGGGTTTTGACTTAATCAATGGATTAACCCATTGCATTGATGGGTGCATTATATGATGGCGTTAATTAGGACAATTATACAAAGTGAGTAGTAGAGCTGAGTAAGTCATTGGGGTTGTGCTTCATGTCTGTCAGAAGCTGAGCCGTGTTGCTCTATAAGATGTCCCCTGCCATCATGATCTGCCTCCTCACAGGAATACAGTAATGGAGCAAGCTGACCATGAATTAAAATTCTGAATGTGTGAGCCTATATAAATCTTTCCTGTCTTTAAAGGGTTTCTCTCGGGTACTTGTCACATCAATAAGAAAGTAATTCATATGGGCACAAAGCCGCATCACATCTGAACTATGGAAAATTCAGTAGAAAGACTCCTGGAAAAAAAAATGTTACTCATATACTAGTAAGAACTAAATCACTTTTCTATCTTTGCTGGCTCCAATGCTGAGTAATAACTCAAAAATCTTGGATTGGAACTTGTCCCTCTCAGAAATTAATCCATCATGGTGATTCTCAAAGTGAGGTCCCAAGAGTAGCATCAAACCAACAATTTTTACACATATAAATTATTGGGCTGTTGTCCAGACCTACTGAAAAAGAGGACCCCAGGATGGGTCCAGGAATCTTTGTTATAAGTCAGCCATGAGATGTGTAGAGAGGGCTTGATACATGATTAAGTTTAAGAACTACTAATTTACTGATAAAAGCTTACAAGTCTTGATTATAAGGCTGTTGTTTTGTGATTTAACATGACTATCATGAATTTTAAACCGTTTAAGCCACCTTGCTGAGTTTGTACACATATCTTCCACAAAAATGGAAACACTTCTGTTTCCTTAGGTAACTTTCAAGATTACAAATTACAAATAAATTTAAAGACAAAAAAGCATCATTAAGACTAAAAAGAAAAGTTCATCTCAGCAATATATTTTTCCAGACCATAAAGTCTGAAGAATTAATATTTAGTAACACAGAGTCAAAGCCCTTAAGAGAATACTTACGGATTTCTGCAGCAAATACAGAGATGTTGAGCCAGGCAGTTTCCTCTCTATCTAGAGGTTTGGTAGTTTTAATAAAACCATCCTCTGGATTAATAGTGAAAAACCTGTCGAGGTCAGTATGACGATCAATTGAATACCTAGGCAGAATGTCAATGAGGCAATTAGACCAAGACATTCAGAGTAGCTTAATATTTGAATATTTTTTCCATGTTATATTTAAGCAAATTTTTCAACCAATCACTTGAGCTCTGTTTTCTTTTAATCAAATTTACTTTCTGAACTTTACACATGAATCTTTTATAGAAATCATCTTGGTATATTGGAATTCTTTATTCAGTACAATGAATGAAAAAGCTGTTTAGCATATTTGATTGAGAAGCATAATAATGTGTTGTATATTTCTCCGTATTGACGATAATCATCCATCCTCTGAATATTTATGAAATTGCATTTGGGAAGCAAGTATGCCTTGCTCCCAAACTACTCAAAAAGTCACCAATGTATCAAATCTTTGCCAAATTTTGCATATGAAATATTAAATAGTTTAAAGTTTATTTAAATTCATCATCAAAGACCATTTATAGCTCTAAACATCAGTATTCTCCTTACTTATAGAAAACTGCTAGCGATATTCTGTGTGTATTTCCTTAGTTTATTTAGTCATAGAGATCCATAGAAACATGGTTTGAACTCCAAGGTAAAGTTGCAAAGCAGGTTCAGCCATCCACTTATAGACCACTCTGCCTATACTTTACTGACTGTAGGCTCTACTTCACAGCAGACTGCAAAGGATTTACCTATTCCTACTCACTTTGAAGTGTGTCCTTTTCTGATAAATACTTTCAGAATATCATTGAAGTATACTTATGGTAAGGTCAAGGTGGCTTTAACTGAGGCAAAGTGAGATCACTTGGCCAAGTTGCTCAGACTTGGCAAGGATTAGAATATTAGCTGTAATAGCTCTGCTGAACTTCAAAGGTCTTAACCAAGTCATACTGCACTAGGCCCCAAAAGGGGAAGAGCAAACACAGGTCATGTTACTTCAGATAACTACTCTTCAGAAGGGTAGTTGTCTTCTCTTAGAGGTTTTTCTACTATTTTCCTAAAATTTACAGAGTGGCTACATTAAAAAAAAAATAAACAGTTACTGATGTTTGAAAATCAAAGAGGATCAGAGGCAGCAAAGACTGGTTATCAAAGAGCTTCCTCATCATGATTTGTACAGGATGGGATTTGCAAAGCGTCTAAGTCTAATTTCCTGGGGACCCAGTGTTGCAGCTCAGATCTTCCAATCTCTTGATCATGCATGCCCTTTCCAGAAGGGATGACCACTCACGGAACAACACTTTACAATGCTCAGAACATGAGTTTGTTCTTAATGAAATATCCTCATGTGAATGGAATGATGAGTCCCTTCGCCCACCAATGAAGCCGAACTTGGTCTTGCATCTCATCAATGTCAGTAGCTTAGTAGCTGAACCTCCAGCAGATACTGGAGTAACCAAATACTTGTTTCCTGACATAAGGGAGATTCCTATTTAGGTGAGATGACAGAATGTGCATAGTAAGAAAGATGTAAAGTTTATTATACAGAAGCTAAGGTATACACATCTGTATTCTGAAAAATCCTAGTTATAGTCACCTTTCACTACATATAATCTGAATGATATATTGAAAAAGGCATTTAAATCATTTAACCTTAGTATATGTATCTTTTAAGCCAAAATACAATTGTACCCAACTTTTATATTATGTGTGAAAATTAAATGAGGCGTCCACCTTGGTACTTCACCCACTAAGAAATACAACCCAAAGTAGTTTTTAAGAGTTTGGTTACTGCTCCTGATGCTATATAATATGGAGGGAAAATTGGAGATGCTCTTAAATATCAGAATGTAATATCCATCCTGTAAAATCACAGGAGAGTTTTAACCAAGGAAACAAATGAAATTCGATGATTTTTCAAGTAGGGTAGTTAAGATGGAATGGGCAAAAAGTAGTGGTAAAAACCACCAAAGAAAATTCAAGAATTAGATGCAAGTTTGGAAATAAGAGAGCTGTGTACTGCAACGTCTGGGGAACTAGAAAACTATACAATGACAAGAATCACAGTAAGTGTGGGTGAATATTTGGATGCCTGGGAAGGCTGGGAAGATCTTAGATTCTGGCCTGAGTGTTGGAGAGGGAGATGTTGGGAGACTAAATGACTAAATGAAGTTAATTTAACCAGAAAACATAGGCTGAAATTCAACCACGAGTTTGTCTAAAAGGAATGATTTAACTTTGTAACAAGCAGGATGTAATTAGTTCTTTGAAGACGTCATGTGTATGGACATTTGTACATATGTAGTTGTGTGTGGAAAGATGTACATGTGTGCATGGGTGTCCGTATAAATATGTGCATGTAAAGCCTGGTGGAAAACCTCGCATGTTGGTACTCAGGAACTATCCACCTTATTTTATGGGACAGGGTCTCTCATTGACCTGGAGCTCTCCAAGTAAGCTAAGCTGACATCAGTGGTCCACCTACGTCTGCTTCCCAAGCACTGGATTTATAAGTATAATCTATCACACCCAATATTTCTACATGGCTTCTGGGGATCAAACTCAGGTCATAACGCTAGCAAGAGAAGCATTTTACTGATTAAGCTACTCCCAGCCTTCTTTTTGTTTTAAAGTAGGTCACAGGAAATGTGAGCTCACAAATATTTCTTCAGTTTTTCTCCCAGTACTGAGGACTGAACTCAGTGCCTCCCAATGCTGGCCAGGCTTTAACCAGCCAGTTATATCTATATCCTTGAACAAAAATATCTTCAGAATGAATGAAGAAACCAATGAAGGAAATACCAGTGAAGAATGAAAATGCACATCATGTGGTGTCTCTCATAAACAGAGAATAAGATCCAGCATAAAATCAGTCTAGAGGCAAAGAATGTGGAGCATCAGCTCCATTCAGTCATAGCAGGAGTGAAAACCCTACAGGTGAGTGTCCACAGCTGAGCCTTAGGGAGGCCCCAGTACTTGAACAGTGATCAAAGACTAAACACAACACCAGGTTGGAGGCAAGAATGGGTGAATGCCAAGGAAACCAAGGAGAGTATTTCACAAAGGAAATAAAAATGCTCAACAAAAATGTGTCAAAGGCTAGAGTCTGAGAAACGGAATCTGCAAAATAGCCAAGCTGTTCAGGGTGTGGGTGATGGGATAAGATATGGCTCAGTATGAAAAATGGCTGTTACACAGGAAGAGGACTTGAATTTGGATCACTAACCTGTGTAAAATCCAGGCCTCATGAGAGGCTGCAATTTCAGCACTGGGGGGACAAAGACAGGCAGATCCTTGGAGCTTACTA
Source organism: Eospalax fontanierii (assembly GCA_035773235.1). Taxonomy (NCBI): domain Eukaryota; kingdom Metazoa; phylum Chordata; class Mammalia; order Rodentia; family Spalacidae; genus Eospalax; species Eospalax fontanierii. The sequence goes on from CM069552.1 coordinate 22,796,983, forward strand.
GCCAGTCAGCCTAACCAACTGAGGATCTCTGTGTTCAGCAAGAGGTCTACATATACTCATACACACCTTCACACAGGGGCACACACACTCCACACACATACACTTAACCAAATATTTTTTCTTGAAAAGTAAAAGGAGTTCAAGTGATAGTATAAGACCTAACTTCATATTCAAGGTCACAAATTCCCTTAAAGATGAAAAGAATTTATCAGGAGATAATTAGGTGGTAAGAAGGAAAAAAAAAGCTGATTAAATAAAAAATCTGCCTGTCCTTCCATAATTTGTCTCTAATTTCTAAGAACAGGAACACTGGTGCGGTAGGGTGGGGAGCTGGTTCAGACTGGTTATTGAGCATCTGCGGATAATTATAGACTTGGAAACTGCCTGCATGGGCAGAACAGCTACCACTGAAAACATGACCCAAATAGACCAATCGCAGATGTGGGCCCTTGAGACAATGGAGGGAGGGGAATGAGCAGCTTCTCCACAAGTCTTTACTTCACTGCTCCTCCAGAAGTTACCAATGCACCTTGATATTCTAGGTCAAAAACAAACAACATAAAGCTTATACCATAAACATGGGAGAATAGTTTCAATGCATTACAAGTGTCCTTAGTGGTCAGGCAATGACTATTCTTATACAGAAAGAACAAAATAGTCAAATATCTCTGGAGAAATATTTCTATTAGCTGCCTATGGGCTAAAGCCCATATTGGAGCTAAACAGATCTGGACTAAAATGAGTCTGCAACATTGGTCATGTGATGTTAAGGAAGTCACATTGTCCCTCTGGCCTGGGCATTCCCATCTACTGACTCCTATAGCAGGACAAGCCTCAGTGGTATTAATGATAACTAAATACTGCATCAAATATATTGTCTTGGCGCTAAGAAGACATCCAAAAATAGTCATTCTCTCTTAATCAAGGCAGGCTTCAAGCCTGCTATGACCTGGAATATTTGATCCATCTGCCGCTGCCTCTGGCATGCTAGAATTACAGACCTGTACCATGAAACCCCATTTAAAAAGTGCTAGTAATGGAACCCAGGACTTTGTATATGTTAGGTACACATTCTGCAAACTGAGCATCCTCAGTCCCCATTTCTTTCATGAAGTGGATAAACTTCATGGTCTATGGTAATTTATTTTGTATGTACATAACTCTGCTTTTAGTTTCTTTCTCATTAGTGTGGCTTTGTGGAAAAGGAAGTGCTTTTACACATACATAAGAAGTGTATATATGTATGAGTTTGATGATGTCTCTGCAATTTTCTAAAACGCATTTTATTTATTATTTTAAAACATGTATATAAATGTATTTTCTGCATGTAGGTGGATGCACTCGAATCATGCAGTGCCTTCGGAGGTCAAAAGAGAGTGTCAGATCCCTTAGAACTGGAGTTACAAATGATTGCTTGCCAATATATATGTGCTGGGACTCAAACTTGTATCCTCTGCAAGAACAGCCAGTGTTCTTAACCACTGAGTCATCTCTCTAACCCCAACCACAATTTTTTATAATGTGAAATTTTCAAATCACTGTCAATAGCATACAGTCTTATATATTTATCATTTTCACTGAGAACCTAAAACATCTTTCTAGATGCATGACAAATTATGCAAATCATTGTAATAACGTATATATGTTATATTGCCTCACTATGGCATTAGAGTTGATTCCTGCTATCTAACTGCAACGTTGAACTTATTGGCCAACTTGCCATCTTCCCAGACCTTCTATTCTCCCCAGTGTGTAGTAAGCACTACACTACTCTTAAGTCAGATGGGATGAACTTCTTTAAGATTCTACAAGTTAGTGAGATCATGTACTATTTGATTTGGGTCTCTGTGTTTGGTTTTATCCCCATGATTTAGTTCCCTTAATGTAATGACCTCCTAGCTCATTCATGCTGGTGAAAATGACAATTGATTAGGTTGCATGATTTGTTTTAAATATTTGAGCAATATTTCACTGAGGATAAATGTCACACATTTTCATTCAGTGATCTGTGGATGGGTGTTTTGGCTACTGTGAATAATGTTGCAATAAACATGGAAGTGCAGATGTTTCCTTAAGGTGAGGATTTCATTCACTTTAGATGTGTAGACTTCGGTAAGACTGCTGAATGGGAGAATTTACCAATTAAATTAGAACAGTGGTCAGTAAACAGCCAATTAAATGGGCTAGTGAGGAAACATCCTAGACTTCAGGGTTCTGGGTTTCTGCAAAAACTATCCAGCTTTGCCTATGCAATATGGAAGCACCATGAATAATGCAAATAAATGCTTTCAGTGTTTTCCTGTAAAATTTTATTTACAAAAACAGTAAAGGAATTGTAGTTGCTGACTTCAAAACTTCCAAAAAGTTACAGAAATCAAAGCTGTGGGATGCTGGGATATGATATGCATAGAGATCAATGGACTCAACTTTAGAGTCCAGAAATAAAGCCAGACATCTAAAGACAGTTGGATAGCCTCGTGCAAAATAATTATGAGTTCCTTCCTCACAACCATACAAACATCAATCTGAAATAAGTCAAGGACCTAAATAACAGAAATGAAACTATAAAATTTCTTCAAAGAAAATACAGGTGTAAAGCTATGAGCTTATGTAGAATAGACCACAGTTCCTTAGATATGAAAAATAAAAGCAGACTCAGCCGAAGAAGGAAAAGGCGACCTCCACGAAAAATAAAAACTCTTATGCCTCAAAGGATACTAGCCGCAAAGTGAAAAGGCAACTCACAGAATGAGAGAAAGTATTTGCAAATCATGGATCAGATGAGACTCTATTTTATCCAGATATATAATAGACGCTAATGTAGCATTAAAAACTGGAAATTCCAAATACAGACGAGATAAAGGATTAGAACAGGCATTTTTCTTAAGAAAATATGCAGGTAAAAGGTTTCTAAGCACCATTATCAATATGACACATCAGTAGTTGCTGCAGAAACAAATAGAAAGCACCCTGATATGTGGTTCAGAATCTACTGGGGTGGAAAGACTTAAAAGGAGACATGACAGCCCTGGAAAATGGTACAGCCAATGCAGAATATCACTGGGTAATCCTCAGAGAACTGAACATAGGCCTACTACATGATTTAGTCACTCTCCCTCTAGCTATATAACCAAGAGAAAAGAAAAAATGTGTAGGCAAAGACTCATGGAACACCACACACAGAAGCAGTATCTGCAAAAGAAGTTAGTTAAAAGGACATGAATGCTCATGTAAATGATGTATGGCTATATGCATATGTATATATGTGTATATACACATGTATAACAATGTAAAATAATAATTAAACAATAGGACATGAAATTGATATGGAATGAGGGAGGAATATAGGTGTTGGATGGGAGAGAAAGGGGTAGAAGTTTCATAAATCTATAACTCAAACATGAAATTCTTAAACACTTAAATTATATAGAAATCTGTTATACAAATGTACTTCACAGTATGACTGATCTTTCCAAAGTTGCTAACTTGAAATATCCAGTTCAATAAGATCATATGTGGAGTTAACACATATGAGAGAAACTAAAGAACTTAATGCTTAGAAGAGATAAACTTTGTGCTTTATGATCTGGAAATTTCCATAGGGAAAGAAGCCAGGATGTAAAGGATAGAGGGGGAGAGAGGGATAGAAGAGGAAGGAAGATCAACCATTGACCCAGGATTTGTCCAGAAGCTTGAAGCTTTGCAACCACTGAACTAGACAGAACATTCACATTGGAGAGGAACAGGATAAAGGCTTCTACTCAGTTGGACTGGTCCAGGCCTCAGTTTGAAGATGGACCATGCAAAAGGTGGGGAATCAGAGTCAAGATATCTGTTTCAGAGCATGACTAAGCTGGAGGTGTATGGGAAGGGGGTTGAAGAAGATACTATATTATTTTTGAGGATGAATTCATGAGAGATAATAAAATCACCGGGGTTTAAAAATTCTTTCTAATGGTGTGTTACTTAGATGTTCCTTTCATGACAATGATTTTGACCAAAAGGATGATGGCAGTCTGATATCTGAGAGGTTGGAACAGACACACCATAAGGAGACAGAAGGAGGAATCCTAGAAGAAAGAATGCAGAGAAATGGAAAAAAGGATAATCCAGTCAATAGAACTAGGCTCCAGGCAGTTATGCATTTATACTGAATAATGCAGGAGTCTTCATTGATTTTTGAGTAACAAATACATAATTAAGGGCTGGGCACTTTGTTATCATTTCAAAGTGGCCAGCAGGATTTAGATAGAGCTTCCTTGTGACTGGTGACAGCTCACAAGTTGTGCCATTCCATTAATTGAATCTTGCAGATCCCAGTTTTCTCTCAGTTTTAGAGCCATCAATTCCTATAACAATAAAGTTCAGGGGATAAATTGGATCATCTATCTAACACACCTACTGTAGTAACTAGAGCATGAATGATTTGGTAATTGTATCATATAATTATAATAATCATTTCATAATAATTATTTATATTTATCCCGTGTCCTTAAGGCAGACAGGCATAGCTAATAGTTATATTATCTGCTATATATTGTGAAGTCCATTTAAAAAGAAATAACATAGCTTAAAATCTATCATGAAATTAGTTGCAGAGGTGAAATAGAATGAATGTCTCATAAATCTTAACATTGTCTGAAATCTATTGAACCTGCTAAGGTTGAACCCACTGTGACACATTTCTTGTAAATCTTAAATGTGCTTGAAATCTATTGCTCCTGATAAATTTGGGCCTATTTTGAAATGAAAGAATGTGGTTCCTATATGACTTTCCCAAACCTCCTGGTTCTACTGCTCCTTGTGCAAGCTCTAACAGTAACTGTGTGTACCTTATTGGGCTGTTGGCAGCATCAGGGTCTTTGGCATGCACTCTCCCAACCACAGTTCCAGCAGCTGCATTTTCTTGGACTTCATGGATATAACTTGAGGCCAAGAACATGGGGGGCTCGTCAGCATCTTCTACTGCAATCTTGACTGTCACCGTGTCCTTGAAAGGGCCATTGCTGATGAACTTCGGATCGATGTGCACATTGGCAGCCTCCACCTTCAAGCTATATGCTCTTTTGGTCTCAAAATCTACAGGCTAAAGAATGAAGAGAAGATTAAAAACCAATTCCTTGAAAGAACAGTGGAAGACAAGACCTGATTGTTCTTAAGGCACAGTGAATAGTTCCTGAAAGGAAGAAAATCCTGTTGATTCAGTAACCAGGTACATGAGCAATTTGGTCAGAAATCACACCAATACATTGCTGAAATGTGGGGTGTCCTCACCAGGCAATTCGAGGAATGTGGCACATAGGGACTCACCACCCCACTAAAGCCAACTTCACTCTATATAGCATAACAAAGCTGCCCAAATCATCACTAAAAGCCACCCACAGAAGGGAATTAACGTGTTTTTATAGACCATTTTATAAAATATTAGGCATCTTGATAATTAAAAACACCCACTAAATCTTAGCCAAATGATAAAGCTGTATTTTATTTGATGATTACTCTATGATTCCTGCCATACATGATTCCAGGTTCATTATTCTTATTGTTCATTATTCCTTTTTACTTATTCTTTTAAAATATTTTATTTATTACTTTTATTATTTTATGTGTATGAGTGTATTGTCTGCATGTATTTAAGTCATCCAATTGTCATGCAATGCCCACAGAGGCCAGAAAAGGATGTCTCTGGAACTAGAGTTATGGGTGGTTGTTAGCTGCCATGTTGGGAATTGAACCTGGGTCCTCTGCAAGAGCAGTCAGTTCCCTTAACAACTGTCCTTAAAAAGCTCCTAACTATATTGTATTTCCCAAAGCCTGAGATCCTAACCAGCATATTCCTAATATTATTTAATGTAGTTTATGGACAGATTTTGTTAGAACATCGATGTTACTAAATAACATAAACTTACTTATTTTTTCTTTTCATGTGTAAAAGTTTTTGGTGTACATGTATGCACACATATGTGGATGCATATGTACTTGGGTGGACATGCATTTAGAGGGTTGCGGTTGATGCTGAGAGTCTTCCTCAATTGCTCACCCTGTTATACATTAAGGCAGGGTCTCTCCATTGAACCTAGAACTCACCTATACAACTAGGCTGCCTACAGAGCTTGCTCTAGGTATCCTCTCTCTGCTTTGCTAGTGCTGAAATGACAGAAGTCTGCCTTGCTAACCCTGCTATGTCTGTGGTGTCTGGGATCCCAGCATCTGGTCCTCACACCTACTGTTTGCACAGCAGATGCTTTAGCCATTGAGTCAACTTGTTGGTCCATCATGCTTATCGACAGAATTATTTTTCAAGATATGAACATCTAAAAACAGAGCTAATTTTTAAGAATATATGTTGTGCTTCCCAATGTCCCTCTGGGGAGATAGTGACACTACTTCTTAGTTAAAAGGTCATGACATAATTTTGTTCTGAGTAACTATTTTTTGGTTTCCCTCTATTAGGAGTAAAAAGATGATGAAGATGATGCTTCTTTTTGGAAAGAATGTGTACACAAAAAATTGGTCCATTGAAGGTATAACACATATAAGCAGTTCACATTTTTATGCAAGTAAGAAAAAAAATCTCAGCTGTAAAATTAAGTGTCATTGAGTTAGGCAGAGAGGGAAAGAAAGTAGTAACACAAAGCAGACCCCAGCACCTAGAAAAAAGAAAATTTAATCATCACTCTGATGAGGCAGAACCCACAAATATTTGCAAAAAGCTTGATCTTTGAAGGTGGACATTAATCTCCCATGCTGCTTTCATTGGCCAAGCAGATCCTTATTTTGAATGGATATACAATCACTGGGATTAGGACTGATCTTTTTCTGTCCAGTCCCAACCCAAAGATGATCACCATTTCTGAAAGATTCAATACAGTACTCATTATTGATGATGTCACCTTCCACCTCCATCTCCCTGCAATCAGGGAACACTCCTTTGTCCTAAAGCTAAAGCAATTCTCAGCTTCTCTGTCATTCTAGCATCCTGAGTAGGACCCAACAGCTTGTTGATCCTTGGCTATATTGCTGAGAATCAGAAAGAAATGATATTTATAGACTGGCAAAATGAGATTGCTGCCGTTTCTCAGAAATGTCTGTAATTACTAGACAGAATCATGAACTGAAATATGATAATTCTGAGAATAGGTAATTTGTAATCAAAAAAGGTAAATTACTGTCTGTTGGTAGTCCTGGAGTAGAGCTCTTCAAAATTTGATGGAGGTGCATGACTAAGGACCAAGATGCAGGTTCCCCCTAGAAATCCTGGCAAAAATGGAGTACCATATGGTCATGCTGCAGTCTAACTCACTAGATTCATTCAGATCATTTCAAGTTAGTGTCTCCAGGTGTTTGAAGTGGTCTGTATGGAGCATCCTTTCCCACTCTGCTGGGACTCTACTAAGTCCTCTTATGGAATACCATATGGTCATGCTGCAGTCTGGGTTCATTCAAATCATTCCAAGCTAGTGAGTTCATGTATTTGAAGTGGTCTGTATGGAACATCCTTTCCCACTCTGTTAAGACTCAACTAAGTCCTCTTAAGCTAACAGTATTATTGCCTCAAGAAGTCCATATCACTAGCCTGTAGCAGATATACATGGCCTCAGAGCTGCCCTTTCCAACAAATGAGTAGTATTTCTAAGGAATCTACTGAGACTTGCAGATCTTTACCTACCTTACTAATACCAAAGAATGACTATACCATGAAGACAGGTGCTTCATACATTTTGACTGAATGAACAGTCAGGATTGATTGTTGGATAACATTAAAGCATGCATTTATAATGTATTCCCTTTCTCCTTCCAAACAAGTTTGAGGTAGTTCCTGTGTGGACATTTATATCAGTGTTATGAATAGTTGAAATAAAGCTAAATGAGGCAACACACTGCATAAACCATAAAAATCTTAGTACTCCCAAGTTTTCTAATCCCCACCCCTGAAAAATTCTCCCTGAGGCATTTATTGAATGGAAAACCTAAACAAACAATATTGAAAAATGCATAATATTTGTTAGATATAATAGAAGGTTGATATCTAAACTGGGGAAATGTATGCACAGAACAGCAAATCCAACTGTGAAATTTTATTAAGGAAACCATGGTCCATCGATAGGATGGGAGGTTATTTAGTCATTAAAAATGATTATGTGTATTGTATAACAGCATGTAAAATGTTTACAATGTGACATTAAGCTAACAAATCAGATAACCCTATGATTAGAACTATGCAAAGTGTAATGCATCCACATCTGTATGTAGAAATACACAAAGAACGAAAAATTAGGCATAAAATAGCTGCATCAAAATGAGGAAGGTTTAAATTGTCTTATACTGCTGTTGACACTCCTTCACAAGTTGACTTGGTTGAAAATAAACAACTTAGAAACCGTGCTGTGATTTCTCCAAGTTATACGGGATTCCCACTTGGTCAAGGGTATTGCAATAGACAAATTGGATTTTTTTTCCTGACGGCTATCAAGCCACCTAGAGGATCATCTTTATTTTATATTGTTCTTTAGCTAAATGCTTCGACGTTGGTTAAATACCCCAACCACGGGTTCTCTCTTGTTGCCATGAAATCTTGACCCACAGTTAGAATTCTATAAAAACATTCTTTTGGAAAATATTAAAATTGAATCTATCACATATATCTAATACGGAAGAATAACTGTACTACATGGTCTCGTACATCAATCATATTGACAGTATTAAGAGCAAGGCTTATGACTGGTTATTATTTAAGCATTTACTTATAATATATTCCCTTTCTCACTCCAAACAGGATTTGAGTTACTCTTCAAATCCCCAAAGTTCCTGTAATCTTCTCCTTCACTTCTAGCTTGCTACCTCTTCTACCTTCCTGAATTCCTTAAATGTCTACTTTTATTTCAACAGAGATTTTCAACTGGTCTTATTGTGCCTGTCCTAAAACCCCACAAACTGAATGTCTTGGGGTCTCTTCATCATGGCCTGCTTTCATTGACACTAGTACTTCCTGAGTTGTTTCCTCCCTTCTTTGCCTTTTCAGTCCTTGGATGTCCTCTTCAGCTATCAGAAATCAACTCAAGATTTGCTCCTTTAAGAAGTGATTCACAGCCCACAGGGATGGTATCATCCCATTTTACTATGGCTGGATTTTCAATCAGGGAGTGATTTTGCTCTTGATTTCTCCAGGGATATTTGGCAGTGAGTAAAGCAGTATTTTAACTATTATCATGATGGCGGATGAAGGGAAGGCTATTTATTCCTAACTATATGTGAAGAAAGTCTAGATATTGTAAAACATTCTACAATGAACAGAACAACCTCTTATGGTCAAGAATTACCTAACCAGAAATGTCAATATATTTAAGCCTGAGGACTCTTTCTACTATAAGGATCTTTTAAATGAGCTGTCCTGTTAATTTGTGACTCCATGGGGCCAGTTCTCCATTTCTTACACCTTAATTTGCCAGCTTTTGTCAAGAGCTGGCCTGATAATTAGAACTCAGTGAAAATGAATAAACAAATGAAGAAATGAATTAAAGCACTCCTTTAAAAACAAAAGAGTTTTCATGATCTTTCCATTTGCCTTTATATTATTTACTTGTACCTAATGTGTGACACAGGGACCTATATTTTTACTCTATTAGTTTCACTTTGGATTGCTTTTCCTAGACAGCATTTGGAACTTTGTGCTACAAGTTAAGGAAACCTTCTATTCCAAATTGAAAAAAACATCCTACAGAGTTTCAAACCTAAATGTCAGTGCTTTGTAAAAGATTATTCCAGTACCTATAACAAACAGTGAATTGGAGGGAAGTGCACAAATTAATCAAGTGCAGAGAGCTTATTTTCTATGTGTGAGCTTCATGGAGGTGATTTGAATGCTTCAGGGTTTTAGAAAACAGTGTACATTCATGCCCATTTTACACTGAAATTGGGTGACAACCTTCGCATAATCAACTATCCAATTATGTGAGCAGCAAAAGATGAGAGGCCAGAATTGCTGATGCCAACGTTCATGTGTCAGCATCAGGCATGGGGATGGTAGGATTAATTAACAAGGTAAGTTGACAGCTCAAGACTACACACATTTCACACAGGCACACAAAGACAATACCAGAAAGAGTAAGGCTCGTTCCTCTTGTGGCTGATAATTAGGCTTCCTGGGTCATGAAACTCATAGTCACTAGTGGAGATTTTCTGCAAGAATCCAAGATTCACCTCAGTCCCTATACCCTCAAGATTCTTTGTTCTCTCAGATCATCTTCTATCTTTTCTTTGCTGTATGTCTTCTAAATATTTTGCCCTACATACTTTGTATTACAGTGGAAGGTCAGCCTCCCAGGGCACATCACTCCATGCTCCCCTTGTTTACAGATGCTTCCCAGGACCAGGCTTGTCCCCCTCTATTTCTCCTCCTCTTTAGCCTCTAATGTCTTTATTGATTTTTTTGAATTAATTTTTTATCAATCTTACAGTTCAATCTTTCTTATCACACAAAGATCTTAATATTCATGCTATAAAATCAAAGAGAAAATGAATACTTGATTAAAGCCAAGGTAGTCCTCTCATCCAATTCACATTTGATGCTCTATACACTGTGGTGATGGAGAGGTGTTGATTTCTCAAGTGGTGAATCAGGATGGAAACTGCTTTAGAATGTACTGTAATTGTTTCTTCTCTTCAAAGTGAATCTTATCTGACTTTCTGGCTCTGCTATTTCCAAAATGTCTTCACGGAGAAGTTGTTCCAACATAGTCTGGTTTTGAAGTTCACATGTCAATACGTGACTGTGACTGAATCTGTATGAATCTCGGTCTCAAAATTAAGTTGAGGCATTGTTGCTCAACAGAGTAATCTATTGTCCAATAGTACTGAGTAAATATTAGATGGATTGATATAAAACTTAATAATAAGCTTTTGTTTGAAATGAATGACAAGAGATGTATGTCTAATGTTAGTTTAACTCAACAGGAGGGAATGAAACATTACTGTTATGGCAGATTTAGTTTTGAAATAAAAGTTAAAGCAGATTGGTTCATATTTCCCAGATGGTCATACAACACATACATACAGTATGGGATGTTTGAAATAAAGGAAGATCTGAATAGTCTGTATGAACAAACCTCACTGGCAGACCCCAAAGAACTTAAGGCTGTGTTTTAAATCCAGGGGTATCTAATAGTCTTTTGTTGCACCAGAGAACTATGCCAAAGCACAGAACAAAACAGAAACTTCAGACAGGCATCATCTGCCCCATTGGCCAGCTCCTGCTACAGTACTGGAAATGGAGACACTTCTGTTATGTTCCCATAGCTCAGAACTTGATTTCAAAGTGAGGTTCATCCCTGGTCTCTCATATTCTCATTTATTACCCATCAACCACCTCAGCCTGCCTGCTTGCCTGAATATACACAGGTTATTCTGCTGATATTTCCAGCTCCTCTAACTCACCTTTTTCAGCTTAACCACACCCTCCTGTGTTTCATAGTCTGTTGTGATTTCAAATAAGTCCATGCCATCTCCATCAACGATGTTGTACGTGACTAAACCATTTTCTCCAATGTCTGGGTCTTTGGCCTTCACTCTGCCTACTTCCTCTCCCGGGACAGCTGCTTCTGACACAGACATCTGGTATACGCCTGGAAGAAGAAACATCTACTTTTATTTCCTTTTTTATGTGACAGCTGTAAGACTTCAGATTTCACTGAATCCCAGTAAATTTCTCAAAGGGTTTAAAATTGAACTTTCTATTGGTTGAAAACATGAGAGAAATGAATGGATGGGAAGAAGATCCCAGATGGCTGTGTGGCAAAAGAATGTGTTCTGTAAAGGGTGATAAAACAATACTGGAGTCTTGGGTGAGATGCTGGGGTCACCTGCTACATGAGAATAAAGCAAAGTGCTCAGTTACATTTCTCAACCCAGAGAATGATGTAGAATCTGTAGGCCTCCACACATGCAAACAGCTGAGTCTCCCTTTCAAATCTTCAGGATGGCCCCCAGATTATTTTCAAGGCTTACTTCTCACACTGCTAATTGCTAAAAAAGAAACAAAACAAAACAAAAAAACGTATAAGCAAAACTGTCCCTCTATTTAAAAGCCTTCCATAGCTCTGTACATATTTTAGAGACAAAGCCAAAATTCATTCTTTCAAGGCCTGTCTTTCCTAGCTCTGTGTTTGCCTGTCCTCCTTTATCTTCTTCCCACTAGGTCAAGCATGGAATTCTCTAGAAGCTTTCCCCACCTCTATGTGCCACACAGTGTTCTAGCTCTGAGACTCACAGTTATGATTTCTCCCTTAATGGGGGCACAGGAAAGAGAAAAAGAAACACACACATTTATGCACACTGTGATGTTATAAACTAAATAATATAGTATATTAAAGGATAAAGGATATATGAAAGTGGTTATGCAGAGGTATGTGTGTGTGTATATATGTGTGTGTGTGTATGTGTGTGTGTGTGTGTGTGTGTACAAAGGAGTATCTGAGTCTAGTGGGTGCTTGTGCAATTCTGTGTGTGTCTATGGTGTACATGAGTGAGTGTGTGTAAAATGTGTGAGATGAGATAAAGATATACAGATAGATATAGATAGATATAGATATAGACACCTTTGTGTATGTTTTTCTATGTAGGTAATATGAGCAGATAACTACCACTGTTAAATATGTGAGAGAGAGTGAGAATTGGATTAATTTTGGGCAGGGTGGTGAGAGAAAACTTCCTTTCAAAGATATTTGAACTCCTCCAAAAGAACTGAACAGGATGAGTGTGTGAATACACAGGGAGAAAGTATCACAGACCCAGGCACAACAAATGTCAGAGGACATCAGGTGAGAAACTCCTAAAATATGCAGAATAGCAAGCACAAATGTGAGCGTAGGGCTTCATTACGAAGGAAGAGTAGTTGGTAGACAGTCCGGAAAAACAGCTTTGTAGAAAACACAGAAGATGCTGGTTTTGATTTAACTTGGGAGAACTGGGGGAAAGCTTTCAGTAGAACAGTGAGAGCTGACACACTAATACTATATTTACACAATTAAAAAGTATTGGTTAGGGGCTGGAGAGATGGCTTCCTGCTTGCTTCCCAGGAGCAATTTGAAGACACAACATATGTGGGACACTGGACTTGGAGCAATTGAACTGAAACTGACCTGGAAGTCTCCCCTAAAAATCAGCTCTCATATTATCCAAAGACGTTATGCAAGCTGCTAAGGGGGTAAAATTATTCAGTGTTCCTAACCAGCTGTAAAGACCATGAACCACAGCGATGACTTGTACAGCAAATTATCTCCATTGATGTACTAGTGGCACTTTTATCTTGGGGGTAATCAACAGCCGTCTAATTGGACTTAAATCTTCCTCAGTGGGAGGGAATTTATGCACGGTATTATGACACATAGCCACAAATACATGGTTGGAGATGTCATAGACCCTAGAGAATAACCTATTGTGCCAGTTTCCTGGCTCAACATAATTTCTTACAGTATTCCAAATACGTATCCTTATATATACAGACAATGCACTTCTTCCACTTGTCAAAGAAGCTAATTTTGCAACAGATGGAGATTATTACAAAGTTCCATAGCTGGTGAAAATGTGAGGTGCCCAGCCCTAAGTGGCACACATCTACAATACAACCTCTACACCTAAGGCTCAGAGAATACCTCAGAAGAGGGAGCAGAAAGATTATGATAGACAGTGGGCTGAGGGACAAGATATTTTCTTCTAGTTAAAACATTCTCGACATGATAGGGAAGCTTACACCAATTAAATGTCCACCATATGGTAGACTAGTAAGATCTGAATGATGACAAAACCAGTCGACATGCCTAAGTGGATGGGAGGAAATTTCATAGGCTCCACCTTTGGACAAAGAGCTACAAGTAATCAATGGATGCTGAGGGAGGAAGGACCAGTTTTCTCTACTTTCTCCTTCCTGAGAGGTTATCTATTTCCAAGTGGACAGGCCTACAGACGTGTACCCACTAGTAATCAGTAATTTCTGATACATTCATAATTCTAAAGACCAGCAAGTAAATTGTGGTGCAATTATATGTAATTTGAAACAATTTAAAAGATTTATTTAATTTTTAATTATGTGTATGTATACCTGTATGTATGTGTGTCTGTAAGTTTATGCATGTAGCATAGATACATGCAGAGGCCAGCAATTGTGACAGCACGCACAAGTTTCATGCAAACTTAAGCTAGATGAAATTCCAGCATAGACATGGGGAAGTGAATAAGACATCCCAACACAACCTAAGGAACTTTGGGCAACTGATCCGTGCTGGGAGGGGGAAGAGACAGTGTCTTTCAGGGATGGGATAATTGGAAGGTTAACTATTCTCCAGTGGCTGGACCTATACTGAAGGGCATTGGGAGCAAAATCAGACTCTATAGTCCATATAATATATAAAACAATACATTAAATTGGGTGGAAGGACAGCAATTGGTGGGGCACCTAGGAGAGGGAGGCTAAATACTATCAAATTATATTGTATAAAAATAACAAAATTCAATTAAAAATTTAAGTTTTACTTTTAATTACATGTATGTGTATGTATGCATGACAAGGCAGGTGCCTGCAGAGGCCAGAATAGGGCATCAGATCCCCTGAAGCCTGAGTTACAGGCAGTTACGAGCTACCTAATAAAGGTGCTGGGATCCAAACTTGGACCCTCTGCAAGAGAAGTTCATGCTTTAACTGACATGCCATCCTTCCAGCCCTTTGTTTCCCTTTTTATTCCCTCAATAATTTCATAAATTTGGTACAATAAAGAAAAAAATCAATAAAATTTGTTAACAATTTATCGATATAGCAGTTTCCACTAACTTGTTTAATTCAAATGATAAGCAATCCTATTTACACTAAGCAAGATGCCATCTTCTCAAAACAGACAAAAAGGTATGTTTCCTACAGCAGGATTTCATGGTCCCTCCAGGAAAAGTAAGGTCTGGATGAACTTCATTCTGACTGTGACAATCTTTTAGCTACAGTGAACGAAGTTATTTGATTTCTGAAGCCTGTTCAGAAAAGGCTATGCAGTTGATGTCTGGTGGCCTGGGGGCTTTCAAGTTTAGAACTCCATCACAGAGAGGCCCATGGGGAGAAGGACCAGTAGTCAATACTAATTTGACAGCCCTGTAAGTAAGTGGATCTTTTGAACACAGGAGTTGTCTCTAGCTGAAACTGAAAGGAAGACAGAACAGCTATCTCCTCCACAATCTCATCAAACTGAAAAATCACAACACAAATTGATTATTATTTCAAAGCACTAAGATTTGGGGCAGTTTGTTATGAATGCAACAACAAATAACAGATTCAGGGACTATTAGTGTTCAGGTTACTAATGAGGACACTCAGAGAAAATTTTCTGTGTCTAGAGTCATAGAACATTTCCTGTCTTCCTTTTTCTTGCTATTTCTATTTCCCTAAAGTTTTTTGTCTGTGTGTGTGTGTGTGTGTGTGTGTGTGTGTGTGTGTGTGTGTTGCCATCATTGCTGTCTTTTGGTTTTCCCTTTTGAAAAGATGATACAAATAGTGTCTATTTTATAGTGTAGTTCCTGGGGTTCTAGACTTTTCTTTTGGAAAGATGGGTGTAGCTCTCGAGGACACGAAAGTAAGGAGCTGGCTGCACAGTGGTAAACAGCAAAAGTCAAGCACACCTACTTACTCTGTGGAAACTTTGGTGGATTGTCATTGACATCGGTCAGTGTGATCGTCACTTTGGTTGTCCCTGAGAGTCCACCCATGTGTCCACCCATGTCCTTGGCCTGGATCACCACGTGGTACTCTTCCTTGGCCTCTCTGTCCATATTGGGAAGGGCTGTCCTGATGATACCTGGGTAAATGAGAAGGAAGACATGAAAGATAATCATTTATGATAACATTACAACAAGAAAAATGTTTCAGATCCTAGGGAGGTAAAAATGAATAAAACAGAATAAAAGAAAAGGCATTTCAATACTAATTATAATTACATATTATATCATATAATTATAGTAAAAAGTACCACAACCAAAGCTTCACTGTATTTTTAAACAAATCATAAAATTATTCACAAGGCATTAATTTTATTTTATATCTTTCACCATGTAAGCAATAATCTTTCCTCCTCAGATACCTGAAAGAGCCTGAAAACTGAAATATATGAGTACTTATTTCATGGATGTTCATAATTAAACCTACACCTCTGGACTTCTTTTAGAAACTTCTAGAATCTGTGACTACATTAACTATTAGAAATGTTTCTATGGTCCATCTTACGTTTAAAGTTGGAGACATATATTCCATGCAGTACATTAAAATATGATTTAGGTTTTGAAAGCGTGAACTCATGCGTTAGAATGATAGACAATGCCTACATAATGATTCAATCTTTACCATCACGCATCAAAAACAATAATGATAAATTAATGGTTGAATTTTTCGTGAATTCTACACACTTGAACATGATTTACATGAAAACTATGCGCACTTAAATCTCTACAGAGCATGTGGCAATGTTTTCTCTCAGCATATCAGGTAATGCACAAAGGGAGCAAAGAGGAAGTCCTGATCCTTAGTGGTCTTCCCCAAGCCCCTGGGTCATACTTCTCTACAATGTCCTGAATTAGGAGCTCGTTTTCTTTATCTGTTAGATAATTTGCTAATTTTGAGTTGGTAGTTACTAGTCATAGTTTCCTGAAAACCAGAAGCCTAGAATTTTTAACACCTCAAAAGTCTAGATGAAATCCCACAGTTATCCTTGGTTAAACTGAAAGACTAATGTCAAGTGCCTTTATGAAACCATACAAAGCAAATCCATAAGCTTTTATTTGGAGAAAGCTGTCTATAAATGAATGAAAGATAGGTAGACTAAAGTTATATCAAGTGAATGAGCAAAATATATGATTGGCAAACTCTATGTAAGAAATACAAATTATATGTAAACATCTTTCAAAAATGTAGAGCATAGTGTTAAGGAAGCAAAGGGTCCCTGGATAGAGTGCTGTCGATGATCAGATTCACAGGTTTAGACCTGCTTCTTTTAGAAAGTCACATTTGCTGTGGCTAAAGTGAAACATGGCTTAGGTTTTTCTTGTTCCACTGATTCACTTTTTGGCTTGCTCTGCCTTTATAATATTCATTGGGAACTATGAGCACAGCAGTGTTTCTTCCAAGCATGCTTTGAGCATACTTATAACAGGCTCCTCCAAGTTCTAGGTTTTCTTTATTAGGGAACCATAATTCAAGACATTTCTGATAGTCAAGGTGAATTTTACAATTGTATTTGTTATTACATGAGCTGAAATACTTATAAATAGGTTTCGTTGCAGGCTAGTCACAAGCCCAGCACATGCATAGGGTATCTGATCTTCACACTGATCTGATCCCTCTAAGGTGGCTCTTTTTATTCCCTTTGCGTAGTTGACGAGTTTTTGAGCTGAAGAGGCTAACTGGGAAGCATGCATTCTTTTTTGACACTATGTCACTATTCAGAATGTCAGTGACAATCCACCATACCTGTCTGGGCCTCCACTGAGAAGTAGGGCTGTCCTTCAAGGATACTATACACTAACTTGGCACTATTTCCGTAGGTGGGGTCATCTGCATCTGAGGCTGTCACCTGTATTACTGACGTTCCTAAAATGGAGAATAAGTTAATTAGCAATGCCTTTGAACTTCTCAAATTGCATTTTTGCTCACAGAATTTTGTTTAAAATTACTTCTGGAAGAAAGCCCCACAGTTATTCAGTATGTTCTTATTTTCATACAATTAAAATATAAAACATTCCTCTTTCCATTTGTTTCTTCCTTTTCTCCTTCATCCCTTCCTTGTCTTTGTAATTCTCATAACTGAAGACTAAACTTAGTATAATCCTAGTACTTCCTGCAAGGCTTGATAGTTATAATAATATGAACATTATTGTCAAAACATTCTTAGAACTACATGATAGAAACGTTCAGTGTATCAAATAATTAAATAAAAATCTTCCCAGAGAGCATAATAAATGATAATTAATGATGAATTGCTTTTCATGAAAGGACAGAGTGCAGTCTCCCATCTGTAGCACAGCAATAAATATATCATTTTATTATTGCTTTGCATGTAATAAAATTGCTGCTAATACTACATTTTAATTAATTTATGGCTATAAATGTTATACAGAATGCTGTTCCCTACTGGCGTGAAAATCGCAACGTCCCACCTCCAATGAGTCCCTAGACATGTAACGAGATCCTTCAGTGAGCGAGCAATGCGGGCTGAAACACCCATTGCAAAGTCAGAAGAAAGGGAAGCCAGAGACCAGGAGGAAAGAGATTCTAGTTTTTCTTTCAAAACCCCCTATTTCTTGTTGGTGACAAGAATCTGTGGCATGATATGTTGGGCTTCAGAGAAGGAGGAAAGAAGCAATTATCTCGTGTCTCTGCACCGGGCACTCCTTGGGGCAAATTGCATGCGAGGTGCCAATGTTCCTCGGCTGGATGTTTTTTCCCATCTATTTTACTTCTGGAAAATTTGTTGTGAGAAATATGACATTTTGAAATCGCTCCATGTTTTATAGTTCCGGGTTCAAAAGTCTAATCTTGATCCTGCAAGTAATGAAATCCAAGGGGAAGCCCTGACATTTTCAGCAGAGGCAAGGCTCCTCAAGGGAGGCCATGGAACACGATGATAGAACCTCTTATAACCATCCCTTATTTTACAAGGTGGTTGGTGACTTCCATGAGATTTTCAAGGAAATCTCACTCTTCCAACTACTGCTTCCGTAAACAGTTTTTCATGTACATTGTACTTTCTTTTTTAAGCTCTCCCTCTAAGGCTAGGATCTATTCTTGGAAATATATATACATTTTCATGGAATGGACAGGAAAGTTATTCATCTTTTTTATATTTATTATTTTTACTATATGTGTATGAGTGTAATGTCTGCATGTAGGCAGGTGCATGTGTGTCATGCAGTGCCTGTGGAGGTCGAAAAGGGTGTTGGATCCCCTGGAATTGGAGTTATTGGCTGTTGTTAGCCACTTGTAGGTACTAGGAATTGAACCTGGGTCCTCTGCAAGAACAGCCAGTGCTTTTAACCACTGAGCCATCTGTCCAGCCCAGAAGTTGTTCATCTTTATGTTTCATTTACTTCTATAACTTTGCTGAAGAGATATTTTTCAACTCTCGATATTTTGCATCTGTTTCCATATCCCTCATCATAATGAGCATTAGTATCATCTCACAGGTGACAAAGTCAGAACTTAGAAAGTGGCTGTAACAGCTTAGGTTCACATGGTTGGTGAGAGATATGGCAAGAACTCAGGTCTAGTGCCGTCTAACAACAAAGCCTCATTATCATATGATATTGTACAAAATCCTGGGGGTTGCTCTAAGCATCAAACTGTCCCCTGGGGAAACCCACAAAACTCCCCCTCGGTTATCCTTTGGGATTCCTGGTTATTCTACATATTTCTCCCCATTCCTGAGAGTGCTTCTCATCTTCTCTTCTCATCATCATGTGAGGATGGAGAGAGTAAAGGGAAAGGCAGGAATGGGGAAGAAGGCAGGAAATGAGTCAGCATAGCTTTCTCTCAGCAAGACAAGACCTCAGTTTGCCTGGAGAGCGTGACATTATTTCTGGGAAAAGAGCCTCCACATGTGGACTGGAAGGACCTTAGGTTTCAAAGGTCATACTCACACCTGAGTTTATTGAATAAGTTCTTCTTCGTGGTTAGTGATTGTTTCTATTACTTTCAGAGAAGCAAATTCATTTCTAGTTGTCTTTAGATCATTCAAGCTCAGATGATCAGACTCAATCAAAATGTCACAACAATGCATGTTCTAGAAATTCAGATGGAACTGGTTTCTATGAGGCAGCAACTAGAAGAAAACCTTTAGAATCCCATGTTTGAGCAGAGCCATGTATCTTTAAGAAGATTAAAAAGTCAATACTGTTCCACAATCATCAGATGATGACAGTGCTATGCACATCCTGGATACACTTAACATTACAAATGCCCCTCATAAATTAGTTAAATTGTTTCTGAGTTGGATTTCTATTTAAAAGATGTGGAATTGAATCCTTTTCTTTCTAAGCATAACAAATTTAAATACGTTTGTTTGTTTAAGCATAACAAAATTAAATACGATTGGGGCATGTAAATAATCAGTTAGCACATTGCCTACTAGCACTTATTGGATATCCATAGGCCATAGTGACTGGATGCATATTATTACTACTCTGTGAAGTCTGAAAATAGTTACTCTCATTCTACAGAAGAAGAAAAAATATTACGTGGTTTTGAGTCACAGAGCTGACAAGTCAGGATTACCTAAACCAAATCACATCCTTTTCTCCTCCAACTCTTCATATTTTAATATATTTTAAGTGTGCAATTTCAAATCTATTACAAACATTTGAAAATTCAGTTAAACAAGTGAATTGTTTTCCTTTTTATGTGCTATTAAGACGTAGCACAAGTTCTGCTTCCAGGATTAGGACAGACACTAGCCTGCCCACCTTCAAAGGTATCAGGCCAGAAGTGGAAAAAGTCTTCCCCACTTACCCACATTGGACCTCTCAGGCACATTGGCATGATAGGTCTCATGCAGAAACTCCGGAGGGTTGTCATTAATATCCTGGACCTTGACAATGAATTCTGATGGTGGCTCTAGTGGCCGGTTGGTATCCCTGTCCACCGCCTGAGCCATCAAGGTATACTGAGCTCTTTCCTCTCTGTCCAGTGTCTTGGTGGCATGAATGTTCCCTGATTTGTCATCAATCACAAAAATGGTTCCAGCTCCTTCACCTGAGAGAATGTATTTAATGTTCCCATCACCAGAGTCAATATCAGAATGAAGCTAGAAAAAGAGAAATTGAGATTTGTAATTTCAGGGGGAATGCAAGGGAGACTCACATACTGATTGTTATAATATGTGCACACATGCACTATTCTCTTTCTCTGTCTCTCTCTCTCTCACACACACACACACACATATACATCATACATCATGAGAGGGGGGACATTTTCATTATTATTTTACAAATAGAGAAATGGAATCTTAGATCATTGCTTTGGAAAAGAACGCAACTAGGCAACAGTGAGGCTACTGTTTATATATACATACACACACACACACACACACACACACACATATATATATGTGTGTGTGTGTGTGTGTGTGTGTGTGTATAAAGTCCATGCATATATTTTGAAAGAATACAAGCACGCATTTGTGTAGTCTTTCTCTCAGGTTTGACTGCATCTTCCTATCCAGTAATCAATATTTTTACTAGTTTCCAATAACTTTTTAAAGAAATTTTAATTCTAGCTGGTACATAAGCAAGCACATCTATACAAGTTCATAACTGTTTTTAGTATGCTTTTACAAAAGACAGTCATTGATTACACATCATTCTTCACCTTGCAGTTGGCTATATCAGTAAGTTCAGCTGCCTGTCCATATTTGTGAATAAGGGCTACCTCCTCTACCGCATGGATGTAATCGTAATTTCTTCTTGCATTCCTCTTCAAAAGACTCTTGGGTTGTTTCCAGGCTTTTGTGACTACAAGCAATTCAACTGATCAGATTATCCCTGAAATCCTGATGTATAACCTTCAATGTCTAGTATCTTGGGGCTCCTGTTTGCTTAGAAGAAGAGCCCATCAAAACCAAAGAGCATGGTGGGGTGGGGTGATAAACGCAGACCCTTGAAAGAAATTTCTGTCTCCTTGAATTCGTTACAACTTCCAGAAAGCCTAGAAGCAAGGTGGTTCTTGCCTCAATCTACACTTGCCAAGCTGAGGAATTCTCCAGGTCTGTTAGCCACCGTTCCTACCTGTTCTGCCCCAAGTCTCCAACCATAGTACACGCTCAAAGACCTCATCTGATTTCCCTGCAGCACTTAAAACCCTCACCCTCCCTAGCCATCCTCTCATGGCTCCTGAGTACCTTTATTCCATTATCCTTTCTTGTGGGAAAATATAAATGTTATTTTCATTGTTCTTATAGGGTTAAAGAGTAGCCAAGTGGCTTTAAAAACACACGTTGATTCAACCTGCTACATAAAAACCCTAAAAACCTTTATATTCAAACATTTAGCATAATAGTAATTATTACTGCTAAGTTTCATTCACTATTAGTAGCATTCATGTAACTACAAATGCCATTGTATTATTAGCAGCATGATTTTGATTATTACTATGAAGGCAAGGCCTAGAGATCTTGCCCACTGTCACAAAGCAATGATTGAACATCTAAGTTTAAAAAATATATATTTGTATTATTTCAGTTCTCCAAATGATGTCTAAGTGATAAGTGGTATTTTTAGTAAAATGACAATTATTCCAGCTCAGATGCGAATGTGTAGTACTAAACAACAAAGGCCAGTTTGTTTGTAGATCATGGAGCTTCTGGACCATGGAAGTGGAATACACTTCCCTTCAGAATTTTTTATTCAAAGCAATACATAGTTTTCATGAAATATGGCTAGCGAGCATAGAGGCATGTGAGAGGGAGAACATGAAAATATATGATGGAGTTCAGTGGATGAGCACCACTGTCTCAGTCTTCATGCATGTTTCCTCAGCATAGTCATGTGAAGCATGGTCCCATCTCACCCTTCCCTGATACAACTGTGTGTGTTATTTTCTCTGCTTCATATGAATCAAAGGTTAGAGATTCACTCCTGTGAATGAGGAATAAAGAAATAAATGGAAACACTGAGATACTCAACGTTTCTGGGAACCTTCATATCAAACACACAAACTTGTCTCTTATTAAATAGATTGGTATTTCATGGTCAGCCAGCTGACCAAAAATTATAACATGCATTCTCTTCATTCTTTTTTCACTTGTGTTGTGTAAAGTTGTGTATATACTCTCGTGTTTTTCTCTCTTTACAACAGTGATCTATTGTCCTGACAACACTATTTATTAGGTTCCATACAAAAGTAGTCGGGGAATGCAGTGAATGCTATCAATGATCCAGTGGCTGAGGCAGGCACAGCCAATTCCTGACTCCAAAGACGGATGGCTACTGTCTCTGCACAGTACAACATGACACTGACTGAATTTCCTACAGGAAATCTGAAAGTCTATCCTCTCCAAGTTCTACTTTTTCAGGGAATTTCAAAGCCCTCAGCCCACCTTGAATGTTATCAAATCAAAGGCTGTTAGAAAACAAACCCACTATTCCTTTATACTTCTGGGAAATATCTCGCACTGATTCAGAAGGAAGCTCCACAGGATTCAACCACCTCCAGCCCCCAAATCCAACCTGAGACTCATTTCAGAAGTCTGGCTTTTCAGGATTGTACACAACTGATAAGTTGTCCACGCCTCTCTGTTTTCCTGTATTACTCTATAGCACACGTGGCAGATGCTTGGGCCAGAGAGATGGCAAATTGGTTCTAGAGGTCCTGAATCCTCTACAACCTCCCCGTGTAAACACGGGCTGCTCCCCATTGAGAAAGTCTCAACACAGAAGTTTATTTCCACAGCAATTCATCCCCAGCTCCATACACCTGCTACATCACCCTGCCCTTTTTGTTTTTTGACTGTCTTCCTCATCTCTCTGCAACACAGTCTACGTAATAAATTTTGTTTGCTGATTATTTCCCTGTATCTCCATTTTATTAGGGCTACTTCCCTATCTTTTTACTTTGTGTATAAATGAATGAAATTATTTGGTACATCCTTTCTAGAAGACATATTCCCAGCCCTAAACTCTACTGAGACTGTCTTGGATATCACTGAGTATAAGAAAATCAACGATGTAATACAGAGTGTGATTTTTATGTTACCGAACAACCAAGGCAACTTCATTAGCATCCACGAGGCTCAGAAGTGAGTGTCACTATCATGCATGTTGACCTTTCTTCTGAATCATTCCAATGAACCCTTTCTATTGAATCATTCATTCCTGATTATCGTTCAGGTCTTTCTTTAATTGTATTAATAGATTTCTCCTTTTCTGTATATTTTGAGCTATTCTGGGTCAGGAATTATTTAACATGAGTTATCATTTACCTAGCACTGCATCGGCAAATGATAGTTCTTTATTTTGTGTGTATAAACGTAGCTATCTGAGTCTAGGCATGGAAGTGCATGCTTTTAATCCCAGCATTCAGGAGGAAGAGGTAGGTGGATCTCTGTGAGATGGAGGTGAGCCTGCTCTGTGAGTTCCAAGGCAGCTGTGGCTATAGGGAGATCCTGTCTGAAGGAAGGAAGGAAGGAAACAAGGAAGGAAAGAAAACCTCTCTCTTGATAGTAAATGTCAGTATCCTGCTAAAGAGACCTGCATGTTTTACCACAAATAGTAGTGGGAGGCCAGATTTGCAAATGTGTTTCGGACTGTCTACATTTACTTTTCTATGGGATTGCTCAGAGGAAGCAGACCCTGAAGCAACCCCCACCTGGGTTTTACCATCCTGAGGGGAAATGGGATAGAATCACTCCCATCCTTATGACTCATACAGTCATCTCTTTGTAGTTGGCTTAGTACCCAGACCTAGGGATACTAGGGTGATCCTATTCCTGAAGCAAAGGAGATCACAATCAGGTAAAAGAGACTGACATGTATGGAACATAAATGAAAGCTACGATGCAAAGGTACAGAAGGATACAAGACTATAAAAGAGGGACAGGCAAGTTGGACCTGGGACGTACTCAGAAAAAATTCTTCCAGTTGGAGAATGGTCAAATAAATTAAGGCTACTAAGCAGTTATTAAAATGGAGTTCTTAGGAGGTAACAAGTGGAACTCAGAAGCATTCTCAGTAGAGGTAAGTCTTTAAGTGAGAGGAAAACACTGGAGCGGTGTGTGTATAATAACGCTGTTTTTACTGATATTAGACCATTGGTGTTTTCCATCTTAGTGTTTGTTTTGTTTTGTCTTGTTTCATTTGCTTGGTTTATGTTTTGTACACATGCTGCTGTTCCAATAATGGAGAAACATAGATTAATATTGAATATAAGCAACCTTACCCTGCCCACAAGCACAGGGTCAGGCCCAGTGTATTCCTCTATTACAAAGAACTGGTTCCAGACCCAGCCTCTCTTGGAACGTTGCAGCACTTGACCCTCTTTGCCTTTCTCATGGTGTCCATGGAATGATGGGCGCAGGTGGCTTCTTCGCTCCAGAGCAAATGCCTGGCTGTGGTATAACATGCTCAGGCACACCAGGGCGGCTTGTAAACAGTAGTTCTCCCTCATTTTTGGTTATATGGTAGGCACAGGAGAATGTAGCTGTCACCTCCTTACAATAACAAAATGGCAGTCTTTCAGCTGGTGGCCTCTCAGATGTGTCAAGTAGAGCACTCCTGGAATGGAATGTCTTCACTCGCCAAGGACATCACGTCAGGGCTGCCCACTTTCCCAGTTGGCTTCTGCAAGCAGAGAGAGGGTGGATTAGCTGCAGGCTTCTGCCTCACATCATTTCATTTCCATTTAGCAGAAATGTTGGTTTGAATGTCAGTTTACCATTTGCCAGCTTTGGGAAAGCTGACTGGTTTCTCTGGTCTCAGCTTGCTCATGTCTGAAAGGCAGTTAAGAGTAGCATTCGCTGTAAGGGTGTTGCAGAGATCATGTGAAAAATGTATGCCATTCATTCAGTAATTTCTGATACATGGTAAGCATTTGATCTTCATAAGCTATAATTGATCATCACTATGGTTGACTAGGTTTATGTACCAGATAAACTTGGGATATGAAGAAAGCCCAGGAAAGGAACACAGAATTCACAGGAAAGATGACAGAGGCTTGGGAAATTAAAGGGAGGCTTCTTAGGGGATGTGGTAGCTGGGCTTAATTGTTAAGTGAAAGTTACTGTGATAAGAATGGAAAGGCTGGGATACCATGCAGAATGAATGGAATGTCCCAAACCCTAGAGGTAGTCAAACACAGGGTGTATAGCAAGAGTGTAATATAAATGAAGACACAGGAAAGCTATGCAAGAGAGCTTGCTAGAGAAGGAAGGCCAAGACAGAACCTAAGGAATGATGACAGTCATTAAATAGTAAGTAAATATGTCATAAACTGTCATAATAACAAATAGTAGGTCAAGGTGCCAGCACTCAATAACTCAGTTACTCAGTAACTCAGTAGGCAGAGACAGAAGAATCACTACAAATATGAGGAGTTTTCAAGTAATATGATCTACATGGTAAATTCCTGGCCAGCCCTATGCAGTCCAATGTAGCAAAGCCCTATTTAAAAAAAAAAAAAAAAAAAAAGTTCAAATTCACATTGGCCTATTGTGGATCAATTAATTACAGTTATAGTGATCAATTAACACCACAGTACTAACTAATAGGTCAAATTCTCATTGACACAGTGCTGGATCTATTAAAGCTAGAGAAGTCAGTTAAGGTTACAGGGTCAATGCAATGGGCAAGATTTGCTCTTTTCTGGCCCAAAGACTATCTAATCAGCCCAAGATATTATGTAGCTAGGTTGTTTTACCCAGAAGGCTTTCCAACTTTGCCAAAAAAAAAATACAATATATAATATAGAACAGTAAGTCCTGCTACTGGTTCAATTTTGTTCCGAATTGGCAGCTATCACACTGCTATTCATCAAAGACGGAGTCATGGATATTGTTTGCCTTTCCGATTCTCTTGTAGATACTGACCTATCCTGTTCCCAGTCCTCTTTATTGGTCTCAGTATCTCCACTGTGGGAACAAATTCGCCTTTATGTAATTGCTTTCCTTGCTTCCCTCTCCCAAAACTCATGCTTGCTTCACAGAAACACCTGCTGCTTCTTGAGGACTCCCCAGATGCCAGGTGTGACCCCAGCTCTCAGAAATACATGAATTCTTCATCACTATCACCATCACCATCAGGAATCTGAGAATCCTGTTTTACACGGAATGGGGCACACTGTTACTTAGGACGACACTTCCTTTAAGCACTGCTAGGTATAATGGAACTGATGAGCTTGCTGAGATACAAGGAATAGTCAGAATTACCTAATTTTTTCTTATTTGGTTTGAGTGAAGTGGTTAGGGAAAACAGAGGCAGGAAGAAGACAGCAGGGATCTTGGCCTCCTGAAAGGTAAGTTAACTTGGAGATCAGTATGACTAGAGTTGGAGTACGACTTATGTATTTTATAATCAGAGTGACTTTACCTATGTTGATCACTCTGAACCTCTGTGATCTCCGGAACATGAAAAGAACTGTTGCGTCCACTCAGGGATAAACACAAAGTATGGGCTGGAGTTTTCTCTTTCTTTTCCCAGAGTGGCACAGCCCAAGCTTACAAGTTTTGCTCACCAGATTGTTTACCTGTGCCTTGTAACTAGAGTTGACAAACGAAGGCTGATGAGGGGCTCTCTCCATGGAAGCTGCTGAGAACTGAAAGTATACTCGGTATACTGTAGTCATCTGGTCTGAGCAGTGTAAGAACTAAGGGGACTAACAGAATTCTTACTCGCTAATGCAAATCCTTCCTCTTTTAAATATCTTGGCCAACCCAAGATATTGGTGTCTTTGTCAGATGCAAAGATACTATCTAGAGAGGCTACAGATACATTGTTAAGTCTTACTGTTTACTATCCAAATACAACTTTGCAATGATATTATGTTAGTCTGTTCTCAAAGAATAGGGAGTTGAAATCTTCAGCATTTGTTACATGACTTACCACTTCTTATTAGTGCTTGGATTTCTGATGAGAGATTGTAGGGCCTTTTTTCTAATTCAGATACTGTGTCATTCTTAAGATGGCAACCTCCTAATAGTTGTAATCGTATCTTACTCACTATACGTATCTAGGACATGAGCTCAGAGTAGGCCATCCATAAAACCTGAATGTATGATTTCAACCACTGCAGACTGCCTCTATGAAAATTCTAGAAGAAGCCAGGGGAAGGAAAGAACATATGGTGCAAAATCCCATTTTGTACCATGCCAAGTATTAAGTGTTCATTCAAAGGGTGATAAATTATTCCTACATACAAACTGTGAAGTGTATTTGAAAGAAAGGGTTTAATTAAAGTTGATATTTCTGCACCTCTCTTTTTCTGGCTGCCATCTTGCTGTAAAGCACAATTATTTCTGACACTAAAGTGTTGAAACTACATGACAACTTTTCCACTTTATAAAAGGTCTAGTTTAATTCTAATGAGTAAGAATTTCCATGTGACCAATAAACAATCAGCCTTATCCGTTGTTAAAAAGATAACAATGTAAATTGTTCGGTAAGAAAAAAAAATAGCAAAACCATTCTTCTCTAAAAGCAATTAATTGGACTCATGATTTTAAAGGACCTATATGACCAAATATATATAGAAGTTATCTTAATGATTAATCCTCTCTATGCATGAGTTGAATTTTAAGACATTTATTCATTTTTAGAATAAAACTCTCTACCAATTACCAAATTGTTTTTTATACTAGTCATTGTTTAAAAAAAACCTTCACAAATATTAAGTCAACTATTGATTAGTAAAACAATCTTATTGAAAGTAAACAGTAGTATTCTTGGTTTTAAAGGATAAAAACATTGAGGTCCAGGAGAATTCAACACAAAGTTGTGCTTCTATGCAGTTCTAGAAATGGCTAGTTTGGGATTTGAATCTAAACAATCTGGCTCTAATATCTATTTTGAGCCACTGAACAATATCTTCTATTACCTTTATTTGTTTTTAAATTGCTTAGAGAAGTGATAAGGTCAGTGTGAAATATGTTGAAAAAACACAGAACTTATAATTGTCTGTGTCATCTGACAAACATTTTTAAAACTTACCATGAGTGAAGTCATCACAAGAACCCTACAAAGCAGAAAACTGTTGTTTCCACTAAATATTCAAGTAAAGTGAGACATCCAGGGGAGGGGTTAAGAGCGAACCCTGTGGATGTGGTTCCAGGATCTAGATTCCAAGCCCCTACCATCCTATCTAACCCTTCCTCTCTAAGAGAGGGACAAAGATCAAATACAGAAATGCATCTCTATATATACACAACTACTACATCATGATAATATTTTAAGATCTGAGAGCATGAGACAGGTGAAAAGACCCTGACCTCCGCCACCCCCCGAAAAATAGCTAAAGCAGGAACAAGATACATTTCATAAAAATGATCAAGTGATGTTAACTCAGAGGGATTATTAAGGCATCACTGAGTAATGTGATCAACCTTTGATTTGTATCTTTAAATCCCTATTTCAGTATTTCTAAAAAACAGATTAAATAGTGTTTTCAAGATTTTTTTTTGCTTCTTTGGGGTATTTTGAAAGAAATATCTTCAGAATCTCAAGAATTGATTCATGTATCCAGTAGTAGAAACCTTGCAAGAATCTCCTATGAAAATTAATAGAAAGCTGCCCTCCTAAGGAGACCTTGACATGAGTAATAATTAGGGAAATATATCAATGTTCTAATTAGTTCTAATAAAGACCCCCAAGGCAGTTCTTGAACAATCTTTCCATTAAAGCACTTTGCGGCAGTTTGCCAGGATGTCTTAGCATTGGGGTTCCACTACCACATATAAGAAGACTTTATTTTATGATGGGAGCACATTGCTTGGAGGGAAAAGTAAATGTTGAAAGTCACAGGAGTAATAACATGACAGGAAAATGGATTTGCAAAAGCACCAGTTCTAAGTGAAAAGCTCACCCCTCTATCTTGAGAGCAGATAGTCCGTCATAAGCTACTGCGCCTTGAGCATAAAACGCTCTTGCTGTGCCTGCTTTTTCCTCTGTGAAAGAAAATGACATATACTGGTGTTTAAGTATATTTGGACTCCTGCTGGAAATTGTTATCCGGTAAAGAAAGAAAGACGAAAACGCTTAGCAAAAAGCAAGCGGATTTGGTTTTCAGCTTTCTCCTCCCCACAGAGCTGGAAGGATCAGAGGCTGACCCATTCTTTTTATTTCTAGGTAGCTAATTTGCAGTTAAAGACAGGTTATCATTACGGTAAGAATATTATCAAGGCCCCCACAAGAACTCAAAATCTTATTTCCGTATCTGCAACGCTCCCTTGTTGGGGAGCTCAGGGACTCTGGTCTCCCCTTCAACAAACACAGCTTTGTAACCAATCGTATTCTATTATGCAAATTAATTCAAGCATATTTTATTCTCAGTTCAGATCTCATCACTCAGCACTGAACTGGTCTCTCCTTTCAAATCAAATCACAGGAATTATGCCTTGTCTGTGAAAATCATAGAGAAAGGAGACAGGAAATGTTACAAGAATTATTGAATCACAATTCTTCATCTCCAATTTCTACACTTGGAGCAAGGCATGAGCTTGGTGTAATCAGTTCTCAGGCGCAAAATACACAGCAGATACCACAAAAACCTCATCGTATAGGTCTGTCTCTTCTCGAATGCCCAAGTCAAATACTATAGTACATTGTAGCAAATAAGGTCTTTTAAGAAGGATTAAGACATTCTCTAAATGTGAATTTCACAAAGGATCAAAGGTAATTCAGATTCTTTGCTTCTGGGGACAGAACCACAGGAATTCAGTTATCGAAGTAGTAATATCATTTTAACCTGTGAGTCATGCAAAGCTTGTTTCAAAATCTGGTTCTTTCACCTACAGTTTACATAAAATTTCATAGCAATATTAACTCCGCCCTTACCAAGCCCTCTGATTTTGTAATACTGGTGAGAGGGCTGAAGGCTTGGCATACAACATTCCATCATATTTTCAACATCACTCAACATGAAAGTTGCTCAGGTTTTATATGTGAGTACACTGATAATTATCATTGGAAAGTAATCCGCCCAAGAACACCCTGAATTGTTGGTAAAGTTGCTATTCAAATTTCAATTTAGACCTACACCTTGCTTTGGAATATTTTCCTGAGCACCTTATCTCTGAAATCATGTGTTCCTGATTTACAGAAAAAGGAGCTTGTATAATCTATCTCCAATGATCTTCTATAGCTGTGAATTTAATTTATTCTTTAAATCTGCACCGTCAGAATGGACATTCTTAGACTCTCAAGTTATCAATGGAATCCAAGTAATGGCCTCAGGTCTCATGCTTGTAAAATAATCCAGTGATTATCCCTCCAATACTTAAATCATCATTGAATGATAAATGATTATATGCAACATAGACAGAAAATAATTTATTATTCATGTTATATCCGATCCTTGAGACAGGCGTTCTCACTGCAATATATTTAAATGTTAATCATTAATATGAATAAAATACATCAACACATACAGGAAATAACATTGTCAGCAGTGTCATCTCTGACTGTGAATAAATGTTCCGAATGAATGTGTGGAAAGAAATAGATTACATTTTCAATCTTACTTTTACATGAGCTAAAGTACCTGGGGGAGGATGAAGACAAAGTGGCAATGATAAACAGATGCTTAATATAATGTAGCATCATTTGTGGTACAAAAGATGGCTGTGTAAATCTCCATGTATCTTTAAACAGTAAATACGTACAGAGCTTTCTTTAATTGCTGTTTCCTCCATTTAGCAATAACTCCCCACAGTTCCAGTCTTGGATGGGATCTTGAAGCTATGTAGCTGTCAGTATATCCCTGATCTCTAAACTGTCCTCAAACAACGAGGAGATAGATCCTGGTCTGAACAGAGGAATGATGTACGATATGCTCAGTGCGAATAGCACTATATACAAAGCACAGAGGAATCAGTGACCTCATTTGGCATATAAGTGTGTAGCATATAAGTCATGTCTGGTGACACTTGCCTGCCCCAGTCTCTTCCAAGTAAACACTCAGGTCCACAGTCTCCAATGCCTAAAGCTTTGTCCACTCCCACTCTGAACTATGGCTGATTACACCACACCCATTGCAATAACAAGCAAACCATATTCGGACAATGATTGTTATCTAGATCCAAGTGATAAAGTCATATTTTCTTAGGACCTTGTATGAAAAATAGGAAGATGCCACTATAATTAGTCAAGGATCTGGGACAAAAGATTCAGAGGTATCTGAGGACAGGATACCCAGAAAGTAGCATCCAGTGGTCCAGGTTTCACTGATTCAACTGCTGTGAACAAACTGGTTAGACACCAAAGAGAAACAAAATGTATCTGTCCCTGAGCAATGTAAATGGAAGAATGCACATTAAAAAAATAAGTGAAATCTATATTAATAACTTATTTTATTATATCCTGTAAGCCCCAAACTCGATCACTGTGGCATGTATTCAACTTAAAAAGTATTGAGCTTTCTCACCTCATTTTCGGTTTCAGGCTTTGTTTGGGGGTTGAGGATATATTTTATATTCAAAACACAGATCAGCATAGCCACATGTCAAGTGCTAAGTAGACATGAGTAGACAGTAAAGAACAGAAGACGTAAAGCTCTTGATGGAGTAAGGTGTGTCATAAAAGACTTCCTGGTAGCACAGCAAGAGTCCAAGTGAGAGGAACTGTGAACTAGATAAACTAGTTTGATGGCAGGGACTATTCTAGAAAGTATTAAGGTGACCTTGGAGCTCAACATATCCAAGTCAAGGCACTGAGGGAAGAGAGAGAGAAGGGCACTGTTGTTTCTAGCCTCAAAGAAGAGCTAGAAAAGAAGAATACTGGCCTTTTAACATTTGAATCTTGTAAAGCCAACATAGGTCCAAACTTCTTCCAGGAGTGGATGCCACTAGTTCAACCCTTTCTGTTTCAGGCTTGGAGATGTTGTTAGATTACTAAGTTCCAGAACCTCAGAACTGGGTGACAAGGTAGAGACTTTGAACCATTAGCATTTCATTTAAATAAACAGACACAAGGGAACAACAGATACAGAGACCCTATGTAGCACCTAAAATTAGACAACATGAACAAAGCTTCAACTCCATCCTCCAGTAAAGAAAAATGATCGGAGAAAGAGAACTATGAAGAGGTGGAAGCCAATTTTCATACTGTATACCTTGCCATCTCCTGCTTTAGAAGCAGTCTTCCTTTCATGCATTTCTATGGAAACAAGGAACCCAGATTCATAAAGAAAAAGATATTCATAGGTAACCTGAGAGTACTCCTTAAAGACTGTCAGAAAAGAAAGGGAAAATAGACAATCACCTGAATGTTCTTGGAATTTGAGGTTCTACACTGAGCTACTATCAAATACTGGTTTTTTTTTTTTAATAATAGATAAGCAAGGAAGGGAAGGATTGTCTAAGGTGGGCTTCATCACTGACAAAGGTTAATATGGTCTTTCAAATTAATTACTTAAACCAGGGAAAAGAGTGTTTGAAATCACCAGTGCTCAGGTTCTTTAGAATCCAGAGAAGTCGATTTCATGACCCCCATCCACTGAGATCTACACACATCACTCTAGCTGAATCAGTGTGTCAGCTGTCCTGAAGAGGAGGGGGGCATACTGATGGTCACGCCGCTTCCAATTACCTGAAGAAGCCTGATTCTCAGTAGAGTGTGGATGGGTTGTCCTGGCAGTCTCTTTCTTAATGTCCACCCCTGGATCACCTCATCATGGTAGATGCAGTCAAAATAAACCCTGGAATTCTTTTCTCTTGTAAGTGCTCTTTTTGTTTGTTTCCGTATACAACAGAAGACATTTCATTTTCTTTATTTTTAGCAAATAGCATCATTATCTCATTTCAATAAATCCAATATTTGAAACCCATTTTTTTCCTTTTCATTGTTTTAATGCTATTTATAAGATAAAAGGAGAACTTTTAAAATAAACATAAAAGAAAAGCAACAGGATGCCGTAAACTAGTGAATGCCTTGTTCACATGCGGGGAACCTGCTGAAATATAAGCCTCACACCATCAGACAGGCAGAACTTTCAAAGGCAATGTCAAGTGTCTTTTGTGAGTCTCAGATGATATGGTTCATTTAATTACATTTTCCCATAATCCTATGTTAATCCTATTGAGAATTACTGGTGTGAATTTTGACTTGCCCAGAAGAATCATCTATTGTTCCCAATACATTTCTGGTAAAAAAAAAATTACCTCATTTTTAATTTACTACAGCAATCATTACTGCAGGGAGACCTTCTTGCTCTCTCCTCCTTGGGTAGAAATGACCATTTTCTTTCCCCTGGGTCACACTGCCCCTTTCTAAATTTGAATAGGGCATTTTTCAACAGTCTGTCCCTGTAGCCAAAAATCTTCCTCTACCCCTGGGCATATTAAAGTTGATATGATTTAGATGGTGGCCAACTCCTAGTCACTGTGCACAGTAGAGTGTTGAACAAACTCCCTTTGCTCTCATGGAACTGAACATCTAGACTGTTAACACTGTGCCTTGCCTGAATGTTAGAATTAAGTGAGAAGCCTGAAAAATTCTATCACATGTACGAGCCCTAAGCATACGGAATTAACCCCAGAGTGCGTTATTTTTGCAGGTCCCAGGGAGTTCCACTGCATACCTACAGTTGAGATAAACTATTACATTAGCCAATAAGATAATGATTACATATGTTTTAGCCTTTAAATTTTGAATGAAGCCGTAGGACAAACCATCTAAATGCTGTAATTTCACTTAAACAACTGTGTGTTTATCCATTTCAGGTCTTCAATGCAGTCACTACAAAATATTCTATTACTCACCTCTGGTCTTAGTTGTGAAAATTACCTTCTTATTCGGGTAACATCTGCTTTATATTCATGAATAAAAGTAAAAAAGGAAGAAAGTAGGCACCTAAGTCCTGCCATTAACTCTCTGTGCCATTCCTCCAAACATCAGTCTTCCTGTCTGTGAAATGAAGAGCTGGTTAACATGGCTGTGAGCAGAAAATCACCGTAGGAAGGACTGGAATGACGGGGCTCTACATTCCACAGCAAAATGTGCAGAGAGCTAGATTTAATACAATTTCTCTTTGAAAAGCAGCTCGGTTGTATTATAAAAAATAAAACTAAACCACTTGTGATATCTTGATACCTAACAGGCTTCCTCTCAGCCCAGCAGCGGGTTAAGAAATTTTTGCTTCAATGCCCATAATCTCCTGGCATAGGGAGGAGGCCTCCACTCAGGAGACAGTGGCAACGCTGACAAATGACAACTCACTTCGGCTCTATCCTGTCTGTTTTCTCTTATAAGAGCAAGAGGAAGAGTGCCTGACCTCCCTGGCTCCCAAGTTAATTTAATGGTCGAGTCGAGTGAGATAATGGATTGGGAAGCTCTTTATAAAGCATAATGTGGGCTATATAGGTGAGGATGAGGCTGAAGAGATGATGACAGTCACAGCAATTTAGACTTCTTTAGCTAATTTTAAAAGCTTTGACTTTTAACTTTTGGCATTGTGGGTTGTAGATAAATGTAAACTATCTTTTATTATTACAGGACAGGTATGTGATTCTTTCGTTACCTCAAGTATATAAAATCTGCCAGATACTGCAGTTGGGTCCCTTTTATGTTCTATGGACTTCCTCTCTGCTCCAGAACCCAAGAGAACTCTGTTGTAGTCCCATGAGAGGATGCTGACCTCAGCTCCTTCCTGGGAGACGCTGTGTGGTGGTCACTGGGTGGAGATATGATTTCAATAGGGAAGTTGTTACATGAGCCACATGCTCAGTGGAGACGCAAATCACAAGTCGTTCTGCAAAAACTTCAGAACACTCAATTATTTCATGAGACTGGGGAAACCTTGAAAAAGACAGACAAAGCAGCTTGGAAGTTGGAATGAGCCTCCTTAGCCAGATAAAGTGTGAGAGTATGTCCGTCTGTCTGCCTGCTGTCTGTCCGTCTGTGTGTTTCTGTGCTTTTGAATGTTTATATTTTTGTTTATTTTAGTTTAGCTAAACAAATCTTTTAAAAATTAAGCATAATATGAACATTACCCAATTCTTCATCCCAGCTCTCCGCCACAGCTGCTCATCCCCACCTCGATCTGTTTCATGCATTTCTCTATCAAGTATTCTTTGGACCTATGCATCCATTTGCTTTAAGAAAGAACCACTGTGTACAAATGTTGTGAATCTAGTTTGTCTTTGATGTCCACCTAAGAGATCTATTAGAAACTATGCCATTTTCCTAACTTTATTATGAAAACTTTAGAGGCTTGCAAATAAATTGATTTGTTGAATCACCTGGCCCATCTTCTTTTATTTTACACTTATAATGTGTGCTCTATCTCCATGTGGTTTCAACTAGTCAGTGTGATGATTTTTGCTTTGAACACTTTGTATCTTATGAAATTAAGAGCAGGAAGATGATCTTTTGACCCACACTTGTCTTGCTCAGTCACCCTCCTTTCTAAAACCAATGTCCTTTTAAACATCCACATTTCATTCTGACTTCATGTCCTTCAGCCTGAACTTCTATTCACATTTCTTATATTACAAAGTTGAGGTGGTGTTGAATGCTCTTAATTTCCATTAACTGAAAAGGCCTTTATTTCAGCTTCATCTGAGAAAGATATTTTTCGTGAATACAGAATTCTGAATTGGCAGATCTTTTCTATTGCTATTAAAACTTTCTCTTCAAGGATATTATTCCTCTGTCTCTGGCCTCATATTTTTCTCATGAGAAGTCACCCACCATTGAATTTCATGTTCTCTGTATGTGATACATCATTCTAACGTCTAGTAGTTCAACTATAATCTATCTCGTGCAATTTTCTTTAGAGCAGCCTCCTCTATCAAGCTTCTTGAATACATAAATATGTCTTTTGACAGAAGATTTTCTAAGTCTTCTTTGTCTTTAACTGTTTTTCTGGGACTTTAAAATTTTTAGTTCCAAGAACTGCTTTTATGAGTTTATTTATATTTTTTTACTGTTTGACAATTCCACACATCTATATCCTGAAGTTTAAGTCTTTTGTACTCTTCCCAGTCCCTTTTTGCCTCCCTCTCACCCCTGGAATCCTTCTTAACAAGTTCCCTTTCACTCCCATGTTTTAGTTTTGTGTGTGTTCCACTGGGTTTATCAAATTATCTGCCAAAGCCCGGATGGGAGATCATTTGGTGGAGCAAGCACAACTTATTGAGTACAATGGAAGAAAATGACACCCTCTCTCCCAAACATTAATTGCCAGTAGTCTCTCTGAGAGGGATGAGGCCTCATGGCTCCTTCTCCACTGATATTTGTTGTTTACCTCTTTCTCTTTCTGTCAGAACTCTTAATAACCAGATGAGTTCCAGAACCTAGTCATCTTGTCAAATCACTTATTCCCCACCAGATCTCTCCATGACACTTTCCATTCATTGGTGGCATGCCTGTGTAACACATATTATACGGGTAAATGGTTATATGCTGTTTGAGCTCACTAAGGAGCTGGGTTCTCCTTGACACTTCAGTCTCAAGGATGTTTATGTTAAGTGTTCTCTAAAAGCCCCTCTCCTGGATCAGGCTGCCCCCTGACTCTGCAACAAGGAAAGAGAAAAAGTTACGGGTGTCGAAAGCATTGTGTCCTTGAGAACAATTTCAACAGACCTTTCTGTTTCTTTTTATACGACAGAAACATGACTTCAGTGAAAAGAAGGTAGAAGCTTGTCTATGGAGGAACTGCTCTGATCCAAGCTCATCCAATGAAAAACAGCTCTCAGTCAGGAGCTCCAGCTGAATGTCTCAACTTCCTTAATTCTGCTGAACGCTATAAGACCCTGATTTGCTGTGATGTTAATTGTACTAGCTCCCTCAGTCAGGCTCTTCCAGTCATCTCTGATGGATGCTGGGAATTCTGTTGATGACGTGTTGCTGTCTACCTGCCTCTTGTACCTATTTGTTACTCATATTTTATTTTATTTTACATTTTCTTTCTGTGTCCTTAATAAACCTACTCAAACCCGTGAGTATATCATCATCTATTAATCAGCTAATTCTTCCTGTATCTTCTCTGCAACCTTGAGCCATGTGCTTCACTTACATTCTTTAATAATCAATTTCTCTCTAGCATCTTTACGAGGTTAGTATCATTGATTCCCATGTCCCAGTTAAGGAACAAGGCTATGTATGGCACACTTTGGTTTGTT
Organism: Eospalax fontanierii; assembly: GCA_035773235.1. Classification (NCBI taxonomy): domain Eukaryota; kingdom Metazoa; phylum Chordata; class Mammalia; order Rodentia; family Spalacidae; genus Eospalax; species Eospalax fontanierii. Next base: position 22,834,821 of record CM069552.1, read on the forward strand.
TTCAGTTTAATTCACATAGACAGCTAGTGCCCCAAATGGATTTTGAAGCTATACATGGGCCACTTGCCATCTCTTGTCCATCTACACTTTGACATGATGATAAAATACATCTGAGGCATAGAAGGGGCAAGATGAACAAGAAGCCCCAACCATAACTGAAGATTTACTGGCAATTGAGTTGCTGCTGGGAAGAGAAAGTCCATCTTCTTTAAGGTTCACCAGGTTCCAGGGATGAACTCACACCCAAGAACATTTGGGGACACAAATTAGACTGAATAGGCCCTAAAAAATAATAAAATTAGAAGGCATGCATGATGTAGGCGAGGTAGTACTGTGACGTGGAGGAAGAGAGGCATCTGAGTATCATCAGAACACACTATGTGAGACTGTCAAAGAATCCATAAAAACATTCTTAAAGATATATTTCTCTCTAATCCTAAATTTTGCCTCCAGGAGGTACTCAGAACCCATTCTTATTTGTACTGTAACCATTTAAGGAATACTGGTAGAGAAAGGAATATGTACAATGGTTAAGTTCAAAAACTCAGTGAAATATGTCCTTGGTGGTCAAAATGCAGGTTTCTGGAATTTTTAGAGAACAGGTGTTCTCCTGAGGTCCTCACATTCTCCATATCCAGCATCACCCACATTAGCTTAGAAGAACCCCCCCAACTGCCACACATGGTTCCCACTGTAACCACTTCTTTCCAACTATTCCTAAATCATGATTTTCAAAGTCATTTCCTGTAAGGTTTTTTACACTGGAACAAAATCTTACTGCACATCCTTCATTGTCTATGTCTCTAAAGAAGGTGCTAATAAGTAACAGAACGCAAGCTGTGCAAGAAATTATAGAAAGGCATCCAGATGATAAATATCTTCTGGAAAATAGAGCCTACCCAACAGGAGACAGGACTCTGAGATGTCATGAGCTAATCACTGTCAAAGAGATTGTGAACATAGTTCACAAAAGAAGAGTTAAGTGGTGTTAACAGCATAATGTCTCCCTGGGAGAAGCATATACAGCTAGGGATGAATTTGACCTTTGCTTTTAGCATTCTTACAGCCTACTGGCCAATTACATCATCTGAAGAGATTTTTCTAGAGGAATAAATTTGCAATCCATAATACCACTGGTTGGGTAGAAAATGCCTTTTGAAAGTACTCCACAAGGGACCAATCCTGTGAGTCACAGCAGCCCCAGTCAAGCCAGAATATACTTAGAAGATCAATAAATCATGAACTCTGACAATCAGGACTTGCTGCCCTCCTGGTAAAACTTTGATGATAGAAATGCTCATCCTTAAACACTCATTCACTGCTGGTAGGATTGCAAACTCGTGCAACCCCCTATGGAAAGCAGTGTAGAGAACTCTTAAAAACCTAAAATTGAACCTACCATCTGACCTGGTTATACCTCCTTGGCATATACCCAAAAGACTCATCCTATTGCAGAGATACTTGAATATCCAAGTTTATTTCTGCTCTTTCACAATAGCTAAGAAATGGAAACAACCCAAGTGTCCCTCAACTGTTGACTGGATAATGAAACAGTGGCACATTTACAGAACGGAGTTCTACTCGGCAGCAAAGAAATACAAAATCATGAAACTTGCAGGTAAATGGATGGAACTGGAAGCAGTTATACTAAGTGAAGTAACCCAGACTCAAACAACAACAACAGCAACAAAAAAACAGAAGATGTATATTATCCCTCATTTGTGGATCCTAACACCAAATCCTTAATATGTGAGTATATATCCTGATGGAACTTCATGGAAAGGAACTAGGGAGATAAAGGAGAGAAGGAACCTGAGAGAGAACACTAGCAGACAGGTGATACTAATGGAACTGGGTAAAATAGTGGTATGTAAATAGTAAGGGGGAGGGAGCGTTCTACAAGGAACTATGGGGTACAGGGAGAAAAAGGAGTCCAAGAGAGGGGGGATCATGGATCATAGGAGACTGGCATTATCAAGGGATAAATGCGGGAAATGGGGACACTTTAACTGGGGAGAACATAGGGGAGGGTAGTCAGGGAGAGAGAGAGAAAAAAAGAGAGAGAGGAGAGATAAATAATGCCTAGCTAGAGTATACTCACAGAGGGAACTGTATTAGTCTAAAAACCTACACACGCAGTATCTCCACATGAGTCCATGTGAGTAGCTGAAGGCTACATAAAAAGAAACAGTTTCAGACAGAAGAAACCTCCCTTTGAATTGTTGGCCAGGGCAGTCCAAGAGACTCCTAAAATTACACAGGCTCTTGCTACAGTCTTTGATGACCTCCCAGAACTTGAAGTTCAGACCCTATTGTTGAAGACAGTACATATTTCAGACACAGGATTTGGAAAAATGAAGCTGAAACTGACCTGGAAGCCACATCCCCTGAAGGTTAGCTCTCCTGTAAGCACTACACAGGCTGCTAAGGGAGAACATCAATCAATGGTCCAACTCCAGTTTTAAGATCTAAGAATCACGACAATGACCGGCACATCAAACCATATTGGGGTAGTAGTGGTATTTTTATATTGAGAGTAATCAACAGCTACCTAACTGGATTTAAGGCCCTCTCAATAGGAGGAAACTAATGTGTGATAGTGTAAACATAGCCAAATACACATGGCTAGACAGAAAATGTATCTTGGAGAAAACCCCAAGGCTATCATATCCCTAGAAAAATGTAATTTCCAACTATATGCAAAATATGGATCCTTATATTTACAGACAAGTATCCTAGTCACCGCTCATGAAAGAAGCTTTTTTTGCAACAGCCAAGAGATTAGTATAGAGTTCTACAACTGGTCACACACAGATTAGCTGTGAACTGCCCAAGCCTAAGTGACACATCTACAATGGATCCTCTACACCTAAGGATCACAGAATATAGTGGAACAAGGGGTAGAAAAAGATTAATACATATCTCATGTCTCATCAATGAAGCTCTCTCATGCAAGAGAGGGCCATGAACACAAAAGGACATAATGCTCTATGTTCAAAGCATACAGAATAAGAGTATGCAGACTGTGGGGCCTTAAACAGGACTCTACATTAAACTCCACCCACCCAAGTCTCAGGGACCATTGTAGAAGAAGGGATTGTAAGAGCCAGGAAGGAGGTCCATGAACTCATGGAAATAGAATCCTACAGGCTCCTAGGACCTTGCTGATATGAATTTACAGCATATACAAGACCCATGCAAACTCAAGTAAACTAAATCTCAGCACATAACTGGAAATGGGCATCAGGCCCCAATCTTAGCTGAAGAACTCTTGGCAGCTGATTACTGCTGGAAATCCCTGCTAGTGAAGAAGAGCTGATCTTCCTAAAGGGAGGGACTCTAGATAGTTTGACTATACGTCAGTGGATGAACTTACACTGAGGGAGGTCTGGGACACTAATTTGGTTAGATAAGCCTTAACAGAAAAGACAGAATGCATGAATTCCGATGTGTGGGGGGGTGTGAGATTGCCAGTGGGAAGGGAGGTATAAAGATGATGAAGATGCAAGAAAAGAAATGAATGAAAAGAAAAGAAATATCTACCCTTTCAACTCAAACATGCCTACCCCATAAACTGAAACATGGATCGGTCTCAGAGTCCAGACATTGCCCTGACTATTTCTGAGTTTACCCATTATATTGGCATTGACTCTCTGAAACCTGAAGACATAACTTGTATACTTCCTCTCTCCTACTTCTAAAGGTTGTGAGATGCATCATGGATGGAGCACCATAAAGGGAAGTGGAAGTCAGCACCTGAAAGTTAATTTAACAAATGTACACCTAGAGAAAATGAATGGAATCTCCAGAACAATTTAGGCCATTAAAATCAATATCACATGTAGGTATTAAGACAGATGAAGATACATTTAGGACTGCATGAAACATCACAAAGGTCCTGTATCTAGAAAATAAATGCAGAATCTTGCAAAGGAGGAATAAAAGGAAGACACATGGCCCCGCTGCCTCAGTGCTTCCTCACAGACCGTGCTTCTCACATCAAGTTCATGCCTTGCTTCCTGGGACACCCACCACCAGGTCCCCACAGTGACGTCCCTTCTACTGAGAGGCCAGATTTGCATGCTTAGAGCTCTGAGATGTTATTTAAGATACACAAGATATGCCTCTGGTATTTGTTTCACTTGGGGGGCCTGAGGTCTATATGCACATAGGAGATAGCAAACAAAGCGTTTTCTTGCCTATGTCTATGTATCTCTACTGTATCTATGAACCATCCTCCTAGAAAATATTCTGCGGACTAACCCATTCCAAAGACTCTGGGATCTTAATAATGTGTATAGCTTTGTAGTTGTATAGCTGAACATCCCTGAAACCCCCCCACCACACACACACAAAAAAATTCAGGTAGGTATGCCCTTGTCACAGCATCCTTCCCCTTGCTCCACTCTGATACTTCTGACTCTTACTTTGTACTTCACAGAAGGAACTGAGTCCTCTATCGCTTTCTTCTGTCAGTATTTCCCAGGTTGTGTAACCACTGCAACAGACACCCAGCACTCAGTGCTTGAGTGATGCAGAAGATACAAAAACACAGACAAATTTTGAAGAAATGATGTCGAGGGAAAGAAGTCAGTCAAAATAAGACAAATTCTGTGTGGTCCCGCTTGTAAGAAGCATCTAAAATACTGGTATCAAACACTGATTGTTGCTAAGGGCTGAGAGGTTAGGGCAAGGAGGGGGTGTCATTCTTTTATTAACCAACAGAAAGTTTCAGTTGAACAAGAGACCTGCTGTAAATACTGTGTCATTAGTAAACATTGCTAGATTGTAAGTTAAAAACTCTGATAAGAGGGGCAAAATAAATGATTCAACAGCTAAAAGCACTGGCTGTTCTTACAGAAGACTAGGGTTCAAATACCAACACCAACGTGGCTGCTAACAACTGTCCATAACTCCAGTTCCAGGGTATCCGACGCCCTCTTCTGACCTCTGTGGGCACTGCATGACAAGGGTGCATTTATGCACATGCAGGCATAACACTCGTACACATAAAATAAAAATAAATAAATTTTTAAAAATTCTAATAAGGTTGATATCATGGTGTTTATATTGCATAAAATTATTTTTATAGAGACTGGAGAGATGGCTCAGTGGTTAAGAGCATTACCTGCAATTGCAGAGGACCTGGGTTCAGTTCCCATCACTCACATGGCAGCTAACAACACCCTCTTCTGACCTCTGCGGGCATTGCACAACATGGGTACACTTACATACATGTAGGCAATACACATACACCAAAAATGAAAATAATTTAAAGATTATTTTCATAGGAGGAAAACATTAAAAATAAAATCTCCCTGCTGAGTAAGAAAGATTTAAGAACCAAACAGGATCCTAATTATCATATGGTGGCGAGAATATCGTTTTCTTGACATAGGGGATAAAGGTGTCAGTTAGAGAAAACTTGGTATAAAACATGCCAATATCTAAGCAAGAGCCAGAGGAAATGTCCCCGAGAATGGGAGAAAACACAACAGATATTTTGTCAAACATATTTAAAGGAAGAAAAGTCTTCCTCAAATAAATGCAAGTATAAAGCTTAGCACTGACATTGAACTTTATGCAGACAAATAAGAAAAGAGAAAAAAGAAATTCTGCAAAGAATAATAACCCAATGTTGCTACAATGATGTGACTTCTTTTCTCCCATTAAAGACATCCTGGAACAAAGATAGTTTGAAGAGCAAGTATTTGAGTTGCAAGAGAATAGCAACAATGTCTTCACTTTTTAAACACGAAAGCATTGGAAATCCACCCCTTGGTGAGCCTGGAAAATCAAAACTCTACCTGGAGATGCTACACATCACATGGATGGCTACATAGAAAGCCTTAGAGTTCATGACTTGTCCTCACTGGATGGTATAGCTGTGGTTCTCCTCAGTAGATTTCTTTCTGTTCCTTGTTCAGTATTCCACAGAACAAAATACTATAATATTTTTAAAGAGGTGTTGTCTTCAAAGAGAACTCCCCTGACATTTTTAGTCAGATTTATTACTAAAACTTTGCCACAAATTATCTTGTTCCAGCTGTCTTAAGATGGCTCACTTATCTAGAGGTGGGGCCCAAGTTAAACCAATTCTGGATTTGCCAAAATGAAGCAAACATCTTGACATTCTAGCTATAACCCTTACAAAATTGCAAAAAAGTGAGTGTTGAAAACTTTCTCTCCAAATCACAAGAATTCCACAAAAAAACTTGGGACTTACAAAGCTTGGAAAATGGTTCAGTCTCTATCAGATCTCTCATAGTAAAGGCCAAGTTATTAATATGAATGATTTTGTATTCCTTTGCATGTCCTACATAACTTCAGGACAGATAGGAAAACAACTATGTGTTGTCTATATAAAATTAAATATAATTGATGCTCTATATTTTACCTAGCAATCCTATTGGAAATTAGTCTGTCAAAATAATTAACTGATCTGGTACAAAAAAACTTCAAATTCCAAATTACTATCCTAAATCCCAGAGTCAGTTTCCTTCCAACTCTTCTTTCTATAAACTTAGGATGTTCTGTGTGGTACCTCAGATGCTACCTCACAAGATAGAAGAGATCTCCTTTGGAGATATGCTGACAGCTCGGGAACATTTCACATCTGTGTGACTGGGGTCATAAAAATCCTATTAGAAAATAGAAGGGCCTTCTCAATTCACAGGTGACCTACAATGTAAAAGACCCAAGGATGAAAGGGCTATCTGTGATGCTCATTGGCTGAGGAATTAGAAGTAATGCTTTCTTTCATCCTCTGAGTTGACACTGGTTGTAGGATTTTTTTTTTTTTAATTTGGTTGGTTGACTTTTCATTTTTTTCTTCTTTGTTGTTGGCAATCTTGTTTTTGTTTCAGATAAGGTTTCAGTGTATGAGCCCTGGCAAACCTGGTATTTGCTATGTAGACCAGGCTGAACTCAAACTCATAGAGAGACACCTGCCTTTGGCTCCCAAGTGCCGGGACTAAATATATGTACCACCACGTCTAGCAACACTGTTTTGAAAGTAACATCTGCTGGAATCCTAGAGTCAGGAGCATCTCTACTGTAGAAGGAACATTGCCCAACTGGAGCAGCAGGCAGCTTCCAAGGTCTTTTCAGAAAGAAGAACTTGGGCGACATTCACTTACACACACTGCAAAGTGGCAGAAATGTATTCACTAAATATACCCTGGGTAGACTGCTGGGCTCGGAACCTGGTGCTGTATAAAGAATGGGCAAAAAGGGAAAAAATAGTAACCAAGCAGACAAAAACAGGGAGGAAAAGAGGGAGGGAGTGAAAGAGAAAGAGAGAAAGAGAGAGAGACAGACAGACAGACAGACAGACTTGACATGGTATCCTGGGTTTATAAGCTAGCTTAATGGTGACATTTATAGACTTAGAGGCAGACCAGAGCATAGAGAAATGTAAATATAATATGAAATGTGCTTTAGTGGCTGTGCTATAGGATTCAGAGGAGTCATCCAAATCAGCTTACTAAGAGGTAGGAGTCAGGAAAGGCTTAGTGGGTAAAAGAGAAAATCTGAATTAAGTTTTGAGGCATATGATGAACCAAATGGTAAGCGAAGGAAGAACAGTTCAGGCGCATGGATTAACGTGAGTAAACACATAAGATATGGAAACAGACCCTATATTCAGATGCTAGGCTGTGAAAGCACAAGGACAGATTGCTGTAAAACAGAAGGAGTGTACAGCAGCATCTGTAGGCAGGTAGTAGATCTCTCTCTCTCTCTGTCTCTCTCTCTCTGTCTCTCTCTCTGTCTCTCTCTCACACACACACACACACACATGACCCACACATACACACATGAATACTAACATGATAAATAAAATTGTAATAAAAAATCTTTCACTGTTTGGTCAACAGAGTGAAGAAAACAGCTATGCTGAAGCTTGTGGAGATGGAAAGAAATAAATCGGGTAAACAAGAATGCAATAAAAGTTCGTCATATTTGTTCCTCGGTCAAAATAAATGGATGCCTGTTTCAATTGTTCAGTTTCCTTTTGGATATATTAAATTAGAACTTAGAATAAGCAGAATACAAATGTCTCAGATTTAGAATAGGTCCGTGACTGTTTCAAGATAACAAAATATCTCCATCCTACCTTTGAGAGTCGGTGTAGGAGAAGCCAGAGAGCAAGGCATGAGAAATAGCATCATACTGTGCATCAACTAGACCCCGCGTGGGAGGCATGAATGATACTTCATCCTTGCAGTCTGGTGAGGGAAGGATCATTATTCCTACCTTGATACATATAACACGGTATTAGAGAACTTAAGTTCTCCCTGCTTCTAACACTAGATAAAGGGGCATAACCTGAATTTGACCCCAGTGACAAGAAATAAGCCCACACACATATGCTAAGAGTTCATTCTCTAAACCTCCAGAAAAAAAAAAAAAGCCAAAGAAAAAGTAGCTCTTGATAGAACAGAGGTGATGCTTATGCAAAGAAGGAAATTAATTTCATTCTGATTTCCCCTGATCTGTACTGTATGTACCAAATCACAGACCCCTTTGCAAAATTAAGGGCATTAGTTATCTTCCCATTCAGCCTCAGCAGCATTAGACTTGCATGGAGACATTCCTAGCTAAGATGAGAAATATCAAGTTTTTACAAAATCATTCATCAAGAGGTGAGACCTAAGCCTGATTAGCGTTTCAATGAGAAGGCTGAGATTAAATAGAGAATAAACACAAGATCACAGCAGCAATTAGGCACCTTCTAGACAGCCATGATTTTCTCAGACCAATTGAGATTGAGCAAATGAGATTTTTTTTTCCTTTTTCTCCCTTTCTCCCCCTGCTGTGAAATGAACTGCCTTAAATAACTGATGAGGTGACAGCAAGCCTGTTAAAGAAAACGTTTGCCCATTAAGTAAAGCTTAATTAAGCAGAGCACAGGCTAATCACTCTTCCATCTAATAAGTGATACACCCTGGTTAAAAATCACCCTGCCTCCAGGACATGGTCTGGGAGGTCTGTGATGACACCCCACCAGTAAACTACAGAAGCCACACCTTGAGCAGCAAGACACTCTGGGAAATCATTGAAGAATCAGAGCTATGAACATGCAAATAAAGTTAATCAAATATTAATATTTGTCTTCTGGTTATTTTCTATTAAGATTTATTCCGAACAATGAAACAGCATTCACTTTTCCCCATACAGGAGCCACTTGTAGTTAATGATAAAAGGTCTGGCTTCAGTACTGTGATCAATTTGAAATTCTCCACAAAGATGAAGATTAGAATTACTGGGTTCTTCATCTTCTCTCCAGAAGGTAAGAGAGCATAGTACTGAGCCCTTGAGCACTGTTCAATGAATGTTTACTGAATGATGGCTAAGGTGGCGGGCGGGGGAGACAAATTTGTCTACATTTGTGACTGAAAGAAATATCCTAGAAATGGCATTGAATAAGATTACAGGCTCAATTATGTCTCTCCAAAAGATGCTGATGTCATAACTCCACCGCTCTATGAATAGGACCTTATACTGGAAATAGGATTTTTGAAAATGGTTTAAAAAGATGGGTTCTAGGGCTACAAACCAAAGAAAGCTGGATGTCACTTGAAGAGAAGAGGAAGACATGAACAGACCCATTCTCAATGCCCACAGAGGAAACCAATTCTGCCTACACTTTAGTCTTGTACTTCCAGCATCCAGTACTGGAAAACAATAAATCTCTGTTGTATAAGCCATGACTATGTTGTACTTTGTTACTATGACAACCACAAGAAGCTAATACAAACAGGTAAAGCCAAAAGTGCGAACTGAGTTAGACTGGAGAATAGCCCAGTACACTGATGCCAGTCATCTCCCAGTCTGCCTGCCCATTGGACACTGGCTCCCTGAAGGCTGATTGGGGGTGCTCCGAGAGCATTAGTTTGTAGCCCACCTTTGTTGTCTGTTATCATGAGGCATTATTTTAAAACTGTGAGCAATAACCGTGGGCTGATAAGAGAAACAAACGAGGCAATTCTTATAACATGCTAATTATTTTGTATAGGATGTGATAGATGTTCCTTTTTAGATGTCATTATTAAGGCCTGAACCTCCAAAACTTAATACTGTTACATTTCTCTGATTAGGTATCCTAATAGCCTGGGTTTGGCTATAACCAGACTACAGGGGCACAGCTGGTCAGGTATTAAGAGCCCTTACCATTTATGGGGAATACACACTGGCTTCTGCTTCACTCTGTCTTTACAAATTCTCTCCCCCATTCACCAATTTATTAACAAGAGGCATTGGAATTTGCCAAGAACTCAATATGTTGGAATAGATCCTGGAGACCTGAGGTACAGCAGAGCTAGTGAGGAGCAGGAAGAACAGTGTAGCACTTGAATGGCTATGACCTCTAGGTTCCTGGGAACCCAGCAGAGGGGAATGGCTCTAACCCCAATTCACGTTTTACTGAGAGGTGTGAAGGGAAGGAGAGGCTATCTGTCAATCACGGAAGCTATTAGGCTCTAATTAAGGGTTTCCTAGTCCCTTTCACTAGCAATGGGTCCTAGGCTTTGAAATCACTATCTTGTTTACTCTTCTCAGATTCTCAATGAGGTTGGGATTACTACCTTTATTTTCCAAATGAAGGAAGTAGCAAGTTGGCAATTCAGCTCAAAGTCACAAAGCGTATCAGTAGCTGGAATCCTATCCTAGGGAAACAAAAGGATGTGACAGCTAACTATTGTGACCCTTGACCTGCTGGCATCCACAGAGGAAGACCCGCTGAAACAGAAGATTGTGTTACCAGCCCCATCTACTGATAGTTAATAATAACATTTAAAAGGTGTAAATGCTTTTTGAGTACCAGTCAGTATCGTCATTGTTTATGCAATATCATAAGTTGGGCAATCACAATGATAATTTATGTTCCAGAATACTTTTAGTTTACTCAGGGTTTCTGTGAACAGTAGGCCATTTTATACAGCAGTCGACTGACAAAGATGAGGGCTATTGTCCTCATTTAATTGATGGAGGACAAAGGAATAAGCCAGACATGATCTTTGGTGTCCAGATATTAATGAAATTAAAGTTGTTATTGAGAATGGACCTAAGGCAGGAAGTCTCATCCCAAGAAATGGAAACGATGACGTCAGGGAGTAGTCAGGTCAAAGTCAGCCACTGTTAAGTTTTCAGTGTTCTGATGTTTGCTTCCTGTCCAGAAGGACAAAGCTGATGGCTTAGAGGTCCCACGTTTCTATCGCATGCTTAGTGCTGTGCTGAGTACGGAGCACACTGCTCTTGTTAATGTATACCAAACTTTAGGGCCTTTTGCTGATGTTGGTTTTTGTCATATAGATGAAAAATTTGAAGCTATAAAGTGTTTAACTCCCCCACATCCAGGCTACTGTTCCACTGATCAGCTGATCTGAAAGTTTTTGTTTTTAATGATTTGACTTAAGGCAAATGCTCCAAACTGTGCTTTCTCTTTACTAGCTTTTCCACATTGTTCTCTGCTCTAAAAGTCTCTTGACTTGCCCTAGGGCTGGTACCAGGTCAGGAAAAACAACTTGTGGTTTGATTCACAGGGTAGATTTTAGACTGCTCAGGAATCTAGAGGAATGGGTTTGCTCTTCTAGTGGCTTAGAGGAAGAGGTCCTACTATGTTACTCTTCCACAGAGACTATGTTTAGCAATGAAAGAAATCAATTTCATACAAACACCTACAACGACTGCATGCAAATGTCCCCACAGAGAAAACATCCAAGTCACAGAAGAAATGCTGGCTCCCCTTACTAGATAAACCCCTGCTCACAAGAAACCATGTCAAGGGACACAATCCATGGTTCTAGGACCCAGTGTCTCCTGGAAATTTCAGGAGCTTCACTCATATTCTCCCAAGATATATGTCTTGCCACTTAGTTTTAAAAAAGATTTTTAAAAATAATTTATTATTTTTATTTTATGTGTATGAGTATATTGCCTGCATGTATGCAACTGCACTTGTGTGGTGCAATGCCCCCAGAGGACAGAAAAGGGTGTCTGATTCCTTGGAACTGCAGTTAAGGATAGTTGTTAACTATCATGTAGGTGCTAGGATTTGAACCTGGGTCTTCTGTATCCAGTGCTCTTAACCATTGAGTCTTCTCTCCAGTCCCATATTTTGTTTTTTATAATGTATTTTATTGAACTTTTGTGGATTTCATACAATAGATCATAATCATATTTAGACCCCCCTCTCTTATCTGCACCTCCCCATAGCCCCCCCCCACAGGACTTCACACGTTTTGTCATATATGTTAAGGTCTATTGAGTAAAGTTTGTGTACCCAGATGTCCCTCCATGTCAGTTCATCCAATAGAAACTGGTCAGCCTGTCTAGCCTCACTCCCTAAAAGAAGCTCAACTCTCCTTCATTCAGCAATGAGCAGTTGTCAACAGTTCCTCAACTAAGGCTGGGGCATCTGTCCATTTTTCCAGTTCTGTGCTGAGTTTTTGTCTGATTGAGCTTGCATAGGTCTTGTGCATGCTGTCACCATTGCTGTAAGTTCATATGTGCAAGGTCCCAGGAGCCTGGAAGATTCTGTTCTTAACGAACTCAAAGTGCATATCCCACAAAGTGTTCATTGTCAAGTCATCAGTAACATGCACCCTCAACGGGAGATGAACTTGGAAGGTAACAAGGGTCATTCAGAAGCTTAAGTCACAAGATGTGTTCAGTCTTCAAATCATTTGACTCTGCCTGAACCTGGAGAGAAATTTAGAGTAAGACAAAGGGCAGGAAGGAGGAAGCAGGGAAGATGAAACTATTTTATAGAAAAAGAAAATATTGAAACAAAATATCCTGTGACCCTGAGTGTCTGTCAGTGAAGGAGGCCATAAAGACAGATAAGGAGGCAACTGAATCCTACCATAGTGGTCTTCTGTGCCTGTCATCCCCTGAGGGAGAGAGCATGGCAGCTTGGTGGGCACAGGTCCCACTGTGAGATCTAAGAGGCTCCATTACAGATGTGAAGGGACAGTTCAATCTCTGCTGTCACTTACCAGCTGTGGAACGTCAGGTGAATGATTCAATACTTCTTTATAAAGTCCTGACCCCCATAAAGCAAAGTAGTAGGAGTTAAATAAATAGCAGAACCCAATATGTGTGAGAGCTGAGTATGTTTCTTCTCCTTCTATGTTTTTGTTTTCCTATTTAATGATTTATCCATAGAGAATGTAGTCACATAGTAGGGGAAGTCAGAAGGGCTGGAGAGAAGGCTGAGTGGTTAAGACCACTGGCTGCTCTTGCACAGAACCTAAGTTCAATTCTCAGCACCCGTATGAAGGCTAACAACATCTGTAACTCCCACTCCTCTTCTGACTTCAACAGTCATTGCATGATACAGGTGCATTTACACACATGCAGGCAACAAACTCATCATACACATAAACTAAAAAGTAAGAAGAATTCAGTTTTGAATTTGAGTTCATATTCTCAGGTGGACTACTGTCTCATTCCGAACAGAACCAGTGCTCACCACTCTCACATGTCATGGCTTATCCTGTCCTGGAAAAACAAATATGATCCGAAGCCTTATTAGCAACAATGTAGTAGCTTACAGGGTGACAGTTACGTCTGCTGTATCACTGTTATTGTTTTGTCATGGGAAGCCAGTCAAAGAATCAGAACAACAACTGCATATTCATTGATTTGCTTAGGATCTATCACTTATTAGAGTTGATAAGATTTTTATTTTCAAAATGGGCAGAAAAACCCCAAAGACAAGCCCTCCCCTCCCCAGCTTCCCTGAGTTTAGAAATAAAAAGAGCTGAATGTCAAGAAATCAGTAACATTTGGTCAAGCTAGCATTGCTAGACGAGTTTTATGCAGACAACATCCTCTCTATAAACCAGCTTCCTTCCAGGATTGAAAAAGAGAGCCTCCAGCAATTGCTGAACAAGGGCAAGTTTCTGCCAGATTGAAAGCTATGGTGATCTGGTTGTCTCCTAGAGCTATACAAGCAAATGTCATCATTGGTAATTCCAAGGAGAGAGCTAAACATTTACTGAGTTATTACTGCATGAAGGGAAAGTGGAAAAGCTGTAATCTCTAATTTGTTCCATGCAACCGACCCACAACTTGGTCCTTTTTCTGTTCCTATTATAGAAATGTTAAGTAGAAATGCTAAGTAACTCCACAAAGTCATTAAAAGTGAATGACTTTCCTAGAACTTCTGAATGCGGAATTCCTTACACAACAAAAGGGAGTTTGTCAGTGGGGTTGATTTTGAGAGTTTGATGAGGGCTGATGCTTATAACCCTAGCACTTGAAAGACTGAGGCAAGATAGTGAGTTTGAGCCAGCATGGGCTACACAGTAAGACCTAGTCTCAAAAAAATATAATTAAATTAAGGGATCTTGAGATAGCATGCTTGTCTTGAATCGACCTGCTGAACGCAACATAATAATGCAAATCCTTAGAAGAGGGTGGCGAAAAGATTGGAGGCTGAAGAAGGTGAAAAGGTTTAGGGTGGAGTGTGGTGCTCTAAATGATGAGAAGACCACAAACCAAGAGAGGAAGGGGACCTCTGATATACCCAAAGTACAAGATCAAGATGATGGCTTCTCCCCAAGGGTGTCCGAATGGAACACAGTCTGATAGCACTGCCAGTAACTTGATTTTAGCACTAAAGACCCACTGCAAACTCTAATGTCTCATGGAGTAAGAAAAAGTTCTGAGTGTTTTCAGCACTAAGATGAGGTACTTTGTTACAGCATCAAATGCAAACTAATACAACCATTTTAAAAACAAGAAAATGGACACTCTAAGAGATGAAATCACAAAGGAACTGTAATGAACACAGCATAGTTCCACAGATCATGGTCTGCAGAGAAAGACAAACACAACTTTACAATGCAAAGGGTGCAAGTCTGTCCTTAGCCCTGCAAGGTGGTAAAGGCCACCATTGCCTTCCACCTCCTTTGTCTTTACACTAAATAAAATATGGGTTCCAGAGAGCTAGCTGTTCTGTTCAAAACACACAGGGAGAAGCAGATGTGTAATTCCAAGCCAGGTCTACCAGCCCTCTGCATAATTCGGTGCTGCCACAAAAAGAAGCTTCTGGTCATGGCACTCAGTCTTTAAAGCATCAAGATCTATGGGAAGGGATGGCTGTTTCAACACCTTCATAGACAGAGAGAGGTCCTAGCATATGCTACAGAAGCTCAGATGTGACTTGGCTTCCATCAGTCCTTCTAACCTTTGTCTGCATGATCCCAAATTTGGAAATGCTTAAGGGTCAAGTCTTGTTGACTTCTGTCTTGCCATAACAATCACCTGCCTCCCCACCCCCCATTCAGGAGGTTCCCCATGGAAAGCCATTTGTCTAGGTCCTCCAGAGGTAATACTTCTTTCTTATAGTTACAAAATTCCAATGGCGTAAGTATTGATTATTAGACAATTTTAATAAGCACCACATCTGACAAATGAGCAGAGGACACTCAGAGCACTCATTAGCCTGGTAAGATAAGAATAAGAAAAGAGATATCACTAAGCCATGTCCAAGATCGTCAGTGAAGAGAAAAATAAAAGTTCCCCAATTATTAGGATGTATTTTAAGAAGCACAAAGCCTTAAAAAGCACATAGATAGATGATAGATTAATCAATTGATAGATATATGATAGATAGATATGATAGGTGATAGGCTGACAGAGAGAGAGATGATAGATCGTACGTAGGTAGGTAAGTAGACATTTCACTTAGTTTCTTTAAAACTAACCAAACTGAAATTAATGGGGAAAGAAGTCATCTACTCTTACAATTTCCACTTGCTAAGTCCCAATTCCTTTTCACTCCAAAAGATTTCATTTTATTTCTGCTTCTTCAATGTAGCCAGCCAGCAGGGACTGCCTCAACTGGGCTCTGGCAGGATCACAAACAGAGCTTTTGTTCTGATCTCACTGCTTAGGTTAATGCATCCTGACTCCTCAGCTGTTTCTGAAACCGCTGCTATTCCTCTGTCTGCTGGAAAAGAAAATGTCCCCCTGAAAGAGAGTGAAACTCAGCAGTATTTACAAACCCCTAGTCAGAGCCTTATCCTGTTCGGCAGGATGAGAATTTGACCCCCTGCTTGAACTCAGTGAGCCAACAGTGAGATCAGAAGCTCTCCCATGAATGGAAGGGCGATAATGACTTAAGTGTCTTTAATCTTGACATGCTCTTTACAATAGGAAAACAGATCTTCTGTAAAGGAGAAGATAGGCAACACTTACCTTCACAGTTGACAGGGCATCTCATTCTAATCCATTTCTAAGTGTTTCTGGGTCCCATATCTCTGGGGTTTCACTGAGACTTGCATTAAGGAAAAAGGACTCAGAGAAAAGTTCAGAGAGAGACAGTGCTGAAAAACGGAGATGGAAGCACAGGAGACACTTGAATGTCTGAGAAACGGAGAGTGGAACCTTTATACAACGTAGAAAAGCAGCTGAGGTCTTTATCCGACTCACATATAGGTAATCCCTCGCCTCTGCAGGTACATATATACCTGTCTCATATATATACCTGTCTGAACATATAATGAAATTTACTATAATTTAGCTTTGTATAATACATAGCACACTTTAAACTAATTATAGTTTAAATAAGCTATACTTCATGTATCATAAAGTCCACCTCTTTGAAGCATAGTGTTTGCTAATATGCTCACAAAATAATCATGAATTATTTACTATCTGGTTCTAGAATGGTCCATCACTCCTCAAATGTAAGGCATCATAACCATTACCTGTTAGGATTTTAGAATTTATTTTGCTAATCAACATCTTGTGATTCTTCCAGGTTGAGGACTTTTTTCTAAAAGTCCACACCGAATCATTCCTAAAGTTATAGCCTGGTGCAAATTATAACACATTTGTATAAATAAGAGATGACTGGGGGATTAGGAGCACTTGCTGCACCTGCAGAAGACCTGAATTCTGTTCTCAGCAACCACATCGGGTGGCTCACAACTGTTTGTAAGTCCATGTCAAGGGGCTCCAACACCTCTGCTGGCCTCTTCAGTCACCCTACACACAGGTACACATATATACACATAAATACAGGCAAATTTTAAAGAATGAATAAAAATCTGCAAAGCACGTGTACACTTTTCTCAGTCTCCAAGCTTGCCAGCTGAAACCTCTCTAGCCTTCCCAAATAGATGGCATGTCCTTAGTTGGCAATGACCATGTTTCCTACAGTTTCATCCTTTTTTTTCCTTGCAGCACCTGAACTCAGCATTGACCACGCACGCAGGTGCTTGGTAAGCACATGGGTAAAGAGTGGTTGGCCAAATGCCATTTCATCCAAACACCAGTGTGTTTGACATCTGTCTGCTTTCCTGAATGCCGAAGCCTCCACAAGCTGTCATGTTCCATGATTATCCAGCCCAAAACATGTGCTGTTAATTTTTCACCTTAATGACCTGTCCAGTTGAGTTTAGCAAGGAGAATAGCGATAAAAGCACAATAAAAAATGGCCCGTGCTTGGCTACTGTTTGCAACTTTCTTCTTGTAATACAGGCACATAATTGAAATAAAATATCTCAATGGCTACAAACACTATTTGTCAAGAATAAAGTGGAATAAGTGCTATTTCAAAAATTCATGTTAACAGGCTTTATAAACATGGATTATAGGAACGTTCTTCCTACTGATACCTACTCAAGCGTTTAAGTGCATGCCTATTATTCTCCGTTTGCTTGAGTGAAACCACTTTGGGTACTGTACTACATTTCAGCCCCACTTTTCCACAGTGTTACAGATGCAATCTTTCCTGCAGGGAGATAAGTCAGGCAAGCCATAGCAGGCCCAAAAGGCCACGGTTAATGCACAGACACACACTCAGGGAAACCATTATGCAACTGTTGGTTCTTGAAAGTGGAATGTTCAAGGAATGGGAGCCACTAACATGTAAGTGATGAAACAAAAGGGACTATGGACAGAGATGTCTGACGATGCTGCTCACCGAAGGAGTGTGAAAGGGTCCGGGCTCCAGGTATCTTCCTAAGTGAGCCAACCCAGCCATCTGATTCCTACGGACTCATAAGGGGACTATTCAAAAATTGTGCATTTGATCTGTCATTCATTCAGAAAGTATTTATATATCTAACTGGTATGGATGATATTGCACTTGGCTCCCAGGATATAAGCAAGGACAGAGCTAGCCATGCATCTGAAACCTCTAGGATTTCCAATCTAATATATGACTTGGACAATATGAAGGTCAACCATAAATCAAAATAGACATGTAATTCAGCAATTATGATAACTGCCATGAAGGATTAGACAAAGGAATGAAATGTGGAAGGAAGGTAGAGTGGGTGCTGGGTGAGCCTTTGAAATGCGTGTGAGGTCAGAGAAAACTCAAGTGGGGACAATTAATCAGATGCCAAAACAATTTAGAAGGCATGAAGAACGCAAGGAGATTTCCAATACTGAGAACACGAGAACATGGAAATAGAAGAAATCTTGAGTCAAGAAGGAGCTGGATCTGTTGTGTAGCAGCAATGGTCTCTAAAGATAAGGGGATAAGCAAGGGAAAGAGCAAGGAGTAACCATGAAAAGGCAGTTCAGAGACTGACTTGAGTCTGGTTCAAATGGGATGTCATTAAGTGGTTTTACATAGGGACCATAACCATGGCAAGGAAATCTCCACTTCACTTGTTTCCCAGTCCTTACTGCACATTCCTGAAAATGGAATGGAAACCTGTTTCTCCTCTGCCTTATCTTTCCAGGTCAACTTTTGACCCTGGCAGAGACTTCAGTCCCACCTCCCCAAACCTTTCCAGCCTCTGTTCTCCTGCTCCAGTTCCCCATCCCTCCTAAGCAGACTCCATTTTGGACCACCAGTTAAGTCTAGAGAAAGAACATCTCAACAGTGCTACTGATCTTGTAGAAACAGCATTTATCCAAGGCAATGAACAGGGGCCAGGAAATAGCAGGTTTCTCATCACCTTCCTTCAGAGCAACGAGGCAGTAAGAATGCATGGGGAGATACATAAAGTTGAGATGTAAAGTTAAAATCTGTGTTCAGAGTCAAAATCATTGAAATCCCATGTGACCGGAGGTTCTTAGCATAGCTAAGTGTCTTGTAAATAAATATTTAATGAAAACAATGAAGGAGCTAGTCCAATGGATTTATGAAACAATGCAGAAACTTGTAATACTCAACAGAGTTTGTCACAGGCTAGAATTTCTTATATGCCAGTTGAAATGGGGTTGAACATTTGGATACTCCTGAGGGAGTGTCTTTGGGGACACCTGAAAAAGAAAACACAAGAGAAATAGAAGTATTCTTAAGGAGAAGCTCAGGCCACCCTGAGCTGGGTTATGAATAAATGAGCCTTCCAAATCATTCCCATTGGAGAAGAGATGGCCAGACCCTTACATGTCAGTCCTCCATTGTGCACTAGTCCATGAACTGAAAACTGCATGACCTTAAGTGAGGTGGAACAGGGCAAACCTTGGAGGAGCAGAGCTGAAGAGTGTCTGCCAAGAGCGTTCCCACAGCAAAACCCAAGCATCCTAAGTGAGCCATAAGCTTCCTAGTGCAGATGATTGAGGAATCTTAAATGTCTCCGATGTCATTGTAAGCCAAAGGAAGGCACATTGTGGGGAGAGCTGGAATGTTTTGGAGGTGGGGTCTACAGGAAGGAAGCTTGATCACTGGAGGCAAATCTTGACAGGGATTTCTGGGACTCAAGCCCCCTTCTCTCCCTCTGGCTTTCCAGCCACCATTCAGTGATCAGCATTGTGTCACAAAGCACTATCACTGTTATGTTCAGCTTCACCATGGGCACAAAAGCAATGGGGCCAGCCAGGGACTGGATCGCCCGAATCTGTGGGCCAAAATATACCCTCTTCAATTTAACTGATTTATGTCAAGGTGTTTGTTCCAGCAAATCTATAGTTTCTTAAAGGTTGCAAGACTTACAACATAGTTAAAGGAAAATAAAGTGATTCCTGCCGTAGTTTGACTGAGTTGCTCTGTGATTTGAAAGAAACACTGCTGTATTGTTTCTGGGGAAAGGCAAATGCTACAGTTCTGACTTTTCCATACAGTATCACTATGTTTGATCCTGTGCAGATGAAGCTGTTTTCTACATTCTGCTTAACTAACCCATTCCACTACGAGTTTATTTTACATGTATTGGGAAGGAAAGTGTCCATCTTAAGGGATTAAAACTGAAAGTTCACTGGCCAGCACTAAACAAACTTTAAAGAACTGTGGATTTAGTGGGAAGGGAGAATGCTATAACTTTCAAAAATGAAGATGAAACCATTATCCTAACAGAGTGTCTATCAAAGTTCCCAGCAGTGGAAAGGCAGATAGTTAAGGATCATGTCTCATTTCTGGGAAAAACTGTTCATCAAGCTTGCCCATATACCGTGCATACCGCAACAGATATCATGCAACAGACGTCATGACATTAAACATGCAAGCCTCTTCTCCCAAACCTTGAAGACTTGAGGATTACTCAATGATGTGTTAAGAGAAGAACGCTAGGATAGACTTCTCCATTAGGCGCAGGAAGTATATAGTACCTGGGGCCCACAGAAATTTTGCAAGGCTTTCACAGAAGCTTTAATTTCTTTCAAAATCTAAAGGAAAAATGAATTCTTTTCATATTTTATGTGTATGAGTGTATTGCCTGTATGTATTTATGTGGAACTGTGTGGTGCAATGCCCACAAAAGTCAGAAGAGAATGTCGGATCCCTTGGAACTGGAGTTATATTCATTGCTAGCTGCCATGTGGGTGCTGGAAACTGAACCCAGGTCTTCTGCAGGAGCAGCCGGTGCTCTTAACCACTGAACCATCTCTCCAGCCCTAGAGAAAATGAACTTTTAAACAGTAATTTATTTATTGTTTTATAATTATATGTATATATATATATATATGTTATTATTTTATAACACACAGTTAGTGCTGTCCATGTGTGCATAGCCATGAGGGCTATCCACTGGAGCATGGCAAATCTATCAGTATACTGTTTTCTCGAGAAAGAATGATTCACCCTTCCCCATAAACTATCTACTATCCTTCACTCCTCTGTATGTGGTGGAACCTGGAGATCTCCTACTCCATCCATGCCAGAGTCCAGTGGTCAATCAGACCACTTGATGTCTCTTCTCCCACAGCAGATTTTCCTAACACTTCTAGGCACTATGAAAACTACCCAACAGGAAGGAAATTTCATGGCTGGTTTGGAACTGAATTCTGTTTTTCCTGAGTCCTAAATGTGTAGGGTCTTCAAAAACAGGTCTGACCATGTAGTTCTGGTGGGTAAACAAAGGCAATGACAACAGCAATCAGGTACTACGAGCAATACACATGAAGGGACAGTTAAGTGGTAAGATGGAAAGAGGCTTCTATAGACAAAGAGTGGGTATAGAATCATGTCTGTCTAAGATGCCAGGCAAAAAACTTAAAACTACAGACTTGTATATAGCTTCAGTCTCAGAGTGAAGCAACTAGATACAATCTGGATACAAAAACTACCCTGAGGTGCAGGGGAAACTCACTGAGGGAGAAAATGTAGACTTCATCATGCTCCCATGACTTTGGGTGCCATCCTAGCCAGTCTTCTGTGAGCACAGGCTGCTGGCTGCAATGCTGCGTGGGTTTATAGAGAGCAAGTGGTCCAGCCCAAAGACCTGAAGAGAGTGAGACCACACATGGCTTTTTCTTCCATTGCTCAAGAATAATGTGCATAATTTGTGACCAATTAATAATAATCTTGAATGCTCTTTGATCTATTTTTTTTTGCACACAGATAGAACTCAGGGTCTCAAGCATGCTAGACAAACACTCTGCTATTGAATTAGAATCTAACTTCCCAAGTCCATTTATTAAGTGTAAATTATGAAATGCGGTAAGAGGTGTTAAGAGATTCAACATAGTACCTGTAATGTGTAGTAGACATGATACTGAGGATATCTGCCAGACATTCATTTAGAGAAGGTACCTTCTCACTAACCCTTTTGGGTATGTGGCCAATATTTTTTTAAATGCTTTTTCTTTGAAATAAAATGTATATGAACTGTTGCTATGGCAACCTAACAACATTTGGCATGGTGCTCATATACTAAAATTCATATCCCCTTAAAATGATGAACTCACTGGCCTCCTTACAATTTCTCCATACCTTTTAAATGGAAGCATCTGCCAGGTGTCTGGCTATAACCTTCTCTATTCTCCGCAGACACAAGGAATTGGTGGCAGATGTTAGTATGTGGCTTATTAGCTTTCTTTCTCTGTGCTTTCTTCTCTCGTTGCCTTGAGCTCTGAGCTCTCTGAAGGACATAGGGTGATCTGGGTTGGTAGCCTCTAGAAACAAAGGTAATCTTGTGGTTTAGGAAGCAGATAAGCAAAGGCACATTTTTTTCCTGAAATGTTCTTAGGACAGCTGAAACTTTCCATGGGGCCCAACTTAAGAAAATTGCTAGTCTTTGAAGGAGGTCAAAGGATAACCTGACAGGTTTATGTGTCCTATGATAACAGTACCTACCCAGTACCTACCATAGTCTTACTGGCAGGTGCTTATGTGAAATTAGTTCAGAGAAAGCAATGGATTCATGTCTAATGTATAAATGAATTAATTAGTTAATGAAAGTCTAGAAAATCATTCCCTGGAAATTTACTCCCACTGTGCTCAGATTCAATTGCTTTCTTCAGCTGAGAGCTTTCTGTCAATCTCTCATCTCATAGAAACCGAGGAATCAGCCTGCAAACTTATGCACATCTCTCTTCAGCAAAAAAGCATAAACAAATACCCTGAAAGCTTTCAGGAATCATTTGATGAAGAAAAAGGAATGACTATCTGAGAACCATCCTTTTAGACCCACTCCATCACATTGGCTTTTGAGGTTGCTTCCTGTCTGTCCCAGTGTTCAAAGTCCCTCTTGCATTGAATACAAACTACCCTTTGCCATGCAATCCACAGAGGAAGTGAAGAGATAACTTGAGTAGCACTGAGACTCTTTGATCTTTCCAAGTAAGGAATCCTACACCAGTCTTTGAGATATGCTGCTGACTCTGACAAGCAGAACAGAAAAAAATACCTGGCTGTCGGAAATTGAGAGATTGGATTTCAGCTGAATTGTCTGTTGCTACACCGGACCACTAGACACACAAGACAAGCAGGAGTGTGTTCTCCTACCCAAAACACCTGTTACTGCTGAGCCATTGAGACAGGATCAAATCCTTTCCCAAAGGTCAAGGTACCCAAAGAGGGGCTCCTCTTGTCATCTCTCTTTTTAGAGTGGATCAGCTGGGTCTGGGATCTCAGAAAGCTGACATTGAGAAGAACATATTCTTAGTTGCCCATGCATCTAGATTATTGTCCTACATAAAAGCAGGGAACAGGAAGTGACATAAAAGCTGTATTTGATTAAGGATGGAAATTCATAAAGTTATTGCATAGAACATAACCAAATAATATTTAAACCAGTGATTTTAAATGGAGGGTTAATAAGGAGCCACTGAATTATTTTTTAAGTGATCTCTTGGTTGTTTTGATAGCAAATAGAAAGGATTTAACTCAAGTATAAGTAAAGCAAGGAGAGGACATATTTTCTTTAGAATTGTTGTATGGAACCATGTTTCTAGCTGTATATCCCCGTGAATATAAACAAATATAGACGTAGCTATTTGAACATATGTCTTTATAAGTGCCTAGAAATTTTCTAGGCAATCATGTAGAGCACCAAACTCAGGAAGGAAAATTTAGAAACAAGATTTCTCAGTAGATCATTTTTCCCATTTTAATTTAAAATCATCTTTATTCAACCATACTGCCTATTCAAAAATAAATAAAATTTCTCATTGTTTTGTTGGTTTTTTGTGACAGGATCTTTTTGTTGTACTAGGTCACCATTTAGACCAGGCTTGCTTCAGTCTCACAGAGATGGGCCTACCTCTGCCTCCTGAAATTAAAGGCATGCATTGCCACATCCAGCTGATAAATGAGCATTCTATGATCCACTTTACCTAGTCATGATAACAGATAGCTGAAAATTTTCTGTACCAGTCCCTTTACCTGGTAAACCCTTTCTCATTTCCTCCTGGTCAGTTCCTACCCATGCTAAAGTCTAAACCCAATAGCAATATCCCCACTGGAGCCTCTTCTTATTTCTTCTAACAGATCAACCTTTCTGTGTGTGCAGTTGTATGGAAGTGATTGCGTCACGGTTGTACATCTGCTAGGCTGGCGCCATCACTAGAATTTAGGGGAGGGTCCTAAATGACACAACCTTAGTTTCATCATTATATTGATATGTGAACCTTTGCTCATTCCTGCATCCTCAGTATCTAGTTCAAGACATAAAATAAGTCTGGTCTGTAAAAGACGATGGGTGAGGGAACATATCTGCAGCACCTTTCTTTATATATAACACAGCATACCGAACTAGCTGCATACTGCTGCCTTAGCTGGAATGAGCTATGTATCTCAGGTGGGGATCTGAAACATGAGAATGCCAATATAATTACAGTGAGTACCAGCTTTCAACTTGCTCCCATAAAACACAGCTGAGACTGGAAGCCAAGATGTAAATGTTGAAATAGGCAAAGTGGTCAGTAAGAGGTTCCGTACAATTGTGTGCAGGAGCAGAGATCTCTTCCTATACGTTATTAACCTTAAGGCCCTCAGCAATTCTTTTATGGCTCTGAACCTGTGTCCTCATCCACCAACACACCAATCAAAGGTTTTGTGGTGTCAAACAAGATAACGACTGTGAAACAGGTAAGGCTGCACATGCCCCGTTGCTGTGCTCAATAAATATCAGCCATTCTCATCACCGAGAATGGTCTTTTAGTGTGTCATGAGTAAAATAAAGCTTATCCTTTATAGTTGACTTCAGCAAGGGCTAAGATGTTCACTTTGCTTAGTATGTAAGAGCTTCATGTACTCATTCATTGACAATAGTCATAGCCACCACATTATACATAATGAAGAGCTGCAGTATACAGTCAACAAGTGGACTGAGTGTCTATCATGATTCTGATGCCATTGGTTACAGACAGATACTTGGCCTCCTTCTCCACAGTGTCCTACATCCTGAAATAGGAAATGTGTATTCACAGACAGCCCCAGCAGGCACAGAGGGTTAGACAGCAGACTGCCAATATTTCAAGCTGTCAGGGACGATTCAGAGCCTAGTGGAGTTGCCAACACAGGTGAGTTGCCCTCCAAGATGCTATTTGGGACTGACTTCTGTGCAAATGAGAGATAATTGGGTGACCTATGACCACAACCCCTGCTGATTGCTACTCCATAGGGTGTCAGTACATGCATGTACACTCTTCCACAAAGGGCACATCCCTTTCACTTCTCTAAGGCATTCATTTCCAGGCTTCAGTGCCCTATTAAAGACCCAGCAAGGTCACAGGGCTGACATCTCTTCTGCAGTAACTGGAACAATTCCCCCCTTGATCTGAGAAACATCTAAGTAATAGACTGGCCTGCTAGGAAGAGAAGGGAAAGATCAGGTGCGTTTTCCAGAAAGTTAGCCCAAGATTTGCTCACAGGAGCCCAGCCCCATGATTACCATATTCCTTTCCACTCAGATTTGAGGGCTGTCTGCAGAGCTGTTTGACTATAATCATCTTAAGAGGAGGGAAAGTGTTTTCCATCTCTCCATGTGTTTGTGGCCTGTCATAAGTACTCAACCGAAAGCTCTAAGATCCTTAAGTATTGGGAATCAAGAATCTCAGTCCTGAGTGAAGTTCTTGATTTGTCTTGTTTTGCTTTTCCCGGATCTGACAATATGGTCAAGAACAAGCTATTTCCTCCCTCTGGATACAAAGGTCTTTTCTTAAAATCAGACTCTTATTCTAAAAGGTCAAAAAACTGTTCCATCTGTGTCATTTTAAAAACAATAGGGACATGTGAGCAGAAGCCCCCTTTATCACAAAGATTTTTCTGAAAGCTTAAGAATATTTTATGTCTTCTCCTTGAAATCAAAGCTGTGCAAGGTTCGTAAGGAAAGGCTATTCTTAATCTCTAGATGGAGGAGAAAAAAAGTCAAATAGATTTCCTAGAAGTGAAATTAAATTCAAGTGCTTTCTATTTAACTTTTAACTGTTTCATGGGCACCTCATTCTCATTGTCCCTATATTCCAGAAAAATAGAAAATGACACTAGCCTATCCTATTGAAGAATTCAAAATGCTGATGAAATGAAGCTTGGCAGAAACAAGATGATCATCATTCACAGACACATTCACAGGAGAGATGCATTGCGTCCACCGAACCTGGCTTCAGAGCAAATGGGTGCACAGTATGTGAATATGAAGGCACTGGGCCAGGTCCTGCAATTCCCACATCAGGCTGGAACATCTGCTCCTGTTACGGATGCATTGTTGTTTTGCTTTTGTTTTTCTTTTCCCTAGCAACTACTAACCAGAGCCTGGGAGGAAAAAGTTGAGGACTTCTCAAATGGAAATTCTCTCCCCAAACAGACTCTCATTGAGATACAAGAGAATCAAATATCTGGGAAGTCACCAAAGATTTATGGGCTATAGTCATAAGGGCTAGGCCACCATATTTTTAAACAGTAGCTTCTAGCGCTGTAGAAGAAGCTTTATGTGGAAGAAATGTTTTCTTTGCTCATAATTCAGCAAATTCATTCGGGGGTAAGGCAAAAGATGAGGCTGGTGAAAGACATAGTTCTCGGAAAAGTCAGCTTTTTCACTGACACAAACTAAGAAAATAAAACACATGGCATATTGCCACAGGCAACTTACTGATCTTCTCTAGGATTGAGTTTTCTCATTTAAAATTTTGAATAATGTTAGCTACAGTATAATGTCTTTACAAGAATCAGGGAGGTGATAGCTTTGAAGGCAGGATGTGTCTGACCCAGTGCAAGCTTCCAGTATTTGTTTGCTAATAATATGCTTTTTCTCCCTTAGGCCTCTTTTTTCATATTCTCTTAAAAAATACACTGAAGGTGGGTCTGGACAGATGGCTCAGCACTTATGAGTCCTGACTGCTCTTGCAGAGGACCCAAGTTCAAGTCCTGTCACCCACATGGCAGCCTAAGCACTGACCATAACTCCAGTTGAAATGGATCTGACTCCCTCTTCTGACATCTTTGGGCATTGCACGAACATGCAGGCACTACACTCATACATAATAAAAAATAAACACGCTGAGGTTCTCTATTTGTTAATAAGAAGTATTTATCGTATGCATCTATACTTTGGGTCAAGTGCTTGCAACCAGGAGCATGATGGTTCCAAAACACATTCTTACCCAAAGAACCTGGAGGTCTAGCTGTCAAGGCATACATCTAAACAGTGCAGCAGAGGGAACTATTTTGAATGATGATAGATCTTTCAGAACCTGTGGCCCAGTTGGCAGAGTGGATTTCTGGGGCAGGACTTGTAGGTTATGCCTGCCTCTGGTTCTGGATAGAGCTGTCTGCTTCCTGGATTGGCCACAATGGGGTAGGTCTGTCACATATCTGTGAAGTGAGGGAACTGCTCCAACCTTCCTCACAGTGAATTTGATTCTCTGAAACAATGAGCCAAAATAAATCTTCCCTCCTGTAAATTGCTTCAATCAGGTCACAGTGATAGGGAGCTGACAGGTAGACAA
Organism: Eospalax fontanierii; assembly: GCA_035773235.1. Taxonomy (NCBI): domain Eukaryota; kingdom Metazoa; phylum Chordata; class Mammalia; order Rodentia; family Spalacidae; genus Eospalax; species Eospalax fontanierii. Next base: position 22,862,400 of record CM069552.1, read on the forward strand.
TTACTATCTAGGAACCCACCATTGCTAAGCCCTGAGGAATAAAAGTAAAATCAAACAAAAAAATCCTTTTTTTTAGCGATAATGAGGTCTAACAATGAAGAAGAAGAGATTGCATGCTTTGAAGAAGGGCAGTCATGTCCTAACACACAGGTCCTGGAGGGGACATTTAAGAAAGGGTCAATGCATGGACCAAGTAGCTGAGGAGTGAGTGTGCTCAGTAAAGCACTGTCACTCTCATTAAAGGGTTCTGGAGAGTCCTTACAGAATTTTCATCTCTCCCATTGAAAAGGATGATCCAGCAGAGTAACATAAACCTTGGGCTTGGAGCCATTGCTCAGGATGTGGATGGCCAATGGAACACATTGGCGTTGATGAAGGAAACAGAAGCACAGAGGCCAAAAAATCTGCTAGGATCCAGTTCAGTCATATTAGAGAAAGGATTTGACTTGCACTGGATAGCAATAGATGAACCAAAAACATAAATGCAGACCAGAATCTACAGGAATTAGAATCGGAGACTAGAATCTGCAGAATTGGAACCAAATACTATGAGAAACTGAGAGACATGAGTGATCCCTCTGTGTTTCTGTTCTGTGTAAACAGTTATGCCCTCCAATGAACCGTGGGACACAGGACACAGGGAAGGTTTGGCGGATTGAGGGGTATATGACTTGCAGGACATATATGTACACAGGGGTCTATAGTTCCAGAATCCTCAAGAATAAGTCATGGCAGTAGAGCTAATGCTAACATTTCTAGCTGGACATTTAGATGTGTTGAGAAAATGGTGTCATCAGTCGTCAATGAACAAAAGGAATGGAGGTAAATGCATCTGGAGAATTCTGAACAAGAACTCTCAAGAGACTCTGGGTCCAACCATTGTTGTGTCTCAGAAGAGGTCACTAACCCAAAGACACCCAGTCACTGAATAGCACAGCTGCACCTAGAGCTGAAATCAGGCTTCCTGGCTCATGATCAAGGCTCTCCAACTTTTGAGGTCCAAAGGGTCTAGCCTTCTAGCAATTTATTTTCCTTGTGGTATAGAAGTCACCTTGTTCTTATTTTAAGAATCCCTTTTTAAAGAAAGAAAAGGAGACAAAAAAGAAGTACCAGAGTCATCTTCATTAGTCTTTCCAGACAAGTCCTCATGTAAGAATTATGATTTTTAGTCTCACCCCTTTCTTCTAAATCTGCTGTATTCAAAATGATTATCATCCCCACAGTGGAAAGAATAGGTACATATTAAGGAAAACCCAATGGAAACAACACTGAATGTTTACCTTTCTCAAAGCCAAGAAGGTAAAATTTTTCCTTCCTTCTAAAATTCTATTGTGGATTAACAGTAGTCTAATCAAGGCACACTGGAGAAATTTAAGTAGTAGGTATAACTCCTGTCTCCACAAACATAGTAACGTGAATCACTCAGCAATGCTGCTCCATCTTACCTTCTTCACCCATTGGATACTTGCTGCCAATTTCTATAACATACTCCACCCATCTGATAGCTCACTCAACAAATGACCACAGGAATGAAGGTCTTCACAGAGCTACCCAGTCGAAAACACAATGACTCTGCAAAAGGAAAGGAAAATGAAAGGAACGTTAGCCATCTGGATGTGTTTGAATCAGTAAAGTGATACACAGTGGTCTAAGTGGTCTTTTCTCACAGAATACAATAGTCTAAGTATACAAAGAAAAATATAAGCAAGCTATAACAACTGCATGAAAAACTTGTGAATTTAAAAATGCCAGCATAGTGTGAACATATCCATTATGCATTTAGTACTCTGATAACAAAAGTGAACTTAGCTGAACAGTTAAGCACTTCTCCTGTGAACTTCACATCCATTTGCTCTATCAATAACAATAAACCCACGGGGGTAGATTTGAGAGACAATTTCTAGCGAACATATATTCTGAATTCCTGAGGAAGGAATTAAAGCGCGACAGCTAATAAACCCTCCTGCTCAGACCAGGGGCAAAGAGGAGCAGAGGTCATGGTGATATCCTCATTCCAGAAGACCAGAGCATGGGTTGACAGTGCAGCAAGTCTTCATCAGGCTTGCAGTTACCCCTCACTACAACACAATCTGTATTTTCAGTGGGAAGAGCTGTGTTCTGCCTGGATTCTGGTCCTGATGCAACTTTGCATCTTCCGAAGTGTCTGACACGTTCCCTAGCACACAGCAGCTGTTTGGGTATTTGTTGAATGAATGAAGAGACATAGATGGAGTGTCTAAACAGCTGTCGTCTTTGAAAACTGAGGCACTGAACCAAAGAAGGTGCCGGTTGGCAAAGCATCCCTAAAACAGCAGCCTACTGATGTTCTTGAACGCCCTTCATCTCTATGGGCTGCTGAGTCTGCATGAGAGGCTTAATCAGAATCTTTCAGTGATTTTATTTACTGTACTTTGTTGCAAAATCTACCTTTCCTTACCTCTATATGATAGCTTCTCAATATGACACCTTCAAACAAAATAAATATAAGCCAAGAAAATAGCCCTTTACTGAAGGGCTGTGGATAAACTTCAAATCCTTTAAAATGTACTCCTAATAACTTGATTGGGCTACAGTTGCCTGAGAACAGTACAATTGTTTTCTCATGTTGATTCCCAGGGTATCAAGGACAGAGCAACCTTGGGCTTATCCCCAGATACCCATGGAACCAATCAAACAAGACACATGAAGTCATTCACACAACATGTAGCTGATGATGTAACCACATGAACCATGTCACCAGTCAGCAAACATAGCACCACCAATAAAGAACATACTTCGATCCTCACAGCCTGGAGTTAATCCACATGAATCTCAACCAGTCCTAAGCAACCAATGAGGAACAGCCCGAGTGACTGCAGCAGAGACCCCAACTAAAAGCAATTGTGCTTAGCAAATCTACTTGGATTTGCCTTGCTGGGTTTCAACTTGTTGAGAACCAATGACTCTTACCTCCTTCCAATTTGTCTCCTCTTAGAACTGGAATGTCCATTCCTCTCTTACCTCCTGCCATTATATTTTGGAAGCACCTAATCTGTCTGGTTCCACAAGCTTACAGCTATAGGGGGACCTGGCTTCAGGATGAACTGTATTTTTCATTTTCATGGGTATTGATATAGATACTATTTAGATAAGACGTTTAACTTTAATGTTAAAGCAAGTCATATTGGGGGAACCGCTCAAATGGAATGATTATATTTTACACATAAAAATAAGATTAATTGAGGGGCACGAATAAAATATAGATTGAACGTTTACACCCTCACAATTGATTTTGAAGCCTTAGCCTCCAAAGTGATAGCATTGAGAAGTTGGAGACCTTGAAAACTAGATGGTAAGATGGTAGAAGGTACAGGAAAGAGGAAGCAGAGCATCTTCGCTCTCTTTCAGACTCCACGTCTCTCTCTTCCTCCCTGTCTGTATCTCTGTCATTCTGATGGTTTATTTCTCTCCCTCGCTGTTTTTCTGTCTGTATCTCTGCTAGATGAGGAAGCACTGAGAGGTGTGAAGATGACATCATCTGCCAGGTAGGAAAAAGGCATGCCAGAAACCTAACCTACTAGCATCTTAATCTTGAACTTCTCAGTCCTCAGAACTATGAGGAAAACATATATTATTTAAGCTACTCGTCCTGGGGCATTTTGTCATTGGAGCCTAAGTTAATAAAGAAGCTTGTCTTCTGCTCTTTGAAGGCTTGCTTTTGTAGAAGTAACACCATGCTGTAAAGGAGATCCAGCTAGCCAGGTGGTAAAGCACACACACACACACACACACACACACACACACAGATACAGATAAAGACAGACAGGCACACACAGAGACCCTCTCTCTCATTTTCTCAGGCACACAGATGAGTGCCAGCTTAAACAACTTTCAACCTTTTTAAAGTCTTATATATTTTAATTGCACAACTGTATGATATATGAGGGTCCAAGTATGTAACATTTAAATATATTCACATGATTCACGGAACTATAATGCATAATTACAAATACTTCTAAATCAATAAATTTCCAAACTGAATGTTAATGAGTAATATAGAACTTGAATAGTGTAAAGACACTATTGAAAAGTGGGTGAAAGACATGCTTCCAAAACCTCAGCATTGGGTTTTCTTCAGCTACTGTCCAGCTCAATGAGATAAGACTCTGACAGAAAGTACACGGCCAACATCACAAAACTTAGGGTCAAAATCCATGAGACAAACCAAAGCTCTTGTTCTTTCTGTTTCTTTCTCTAGGCTATTTATATTAACGAGAATTCCCTGTGACTGGTATATCTGTACAGGATTACTTCTTAAATCTATTATTTTTTGAAACCACATTGGACCCTTTAATTTCACTTATTCACTTCCCTGCAAACTGTTTCCCATAAATCATCTATTACACAGAGATCACCAAGGAGGAACCTTAGAAGAAAAGGGAAAAATATAATAAATGATAAATTATCTATAGGTTTAGAATTTTGCTCGCTGCAAAAGTTCTCAGAGGGAGGGCTGGAGAGGTCCTCTGCAATTAAGAGTTACTCTTGCAGAGGTCCTGAGTTTGATTCCTAGCATTCACATAGTGACTAACAACCATCCATAACTCCAGTTCAGGGGGATCTGATGCCCTCTTCTGACCTCCATGGGTACTGTACAACAAAGGCGCACTTACATACATGCAGGTAATACATTTATGCACATAACATAAAAATAATAAATTTAAAAGCAGTTTTAAAGGAAGAGTTGCGAGTTAGAGAGACAACACTGGTCATCAACAATACTATATGTCTTGGAGGGTGAGGGGTAAATATTAGCACCCTAATATTGGTGCTTTGGTGATGTTGCTAGGTCTGAGAGCACTGTGTAGGTTTACTGTAGACTTCCTTCTGCCACAAGCCTTTATGGTTAGAATATGTGTTTTCCCTCATCTTTGCCCACAAGCTGGTGAAAATTCAGGTTTATAAGACAAGTACTGGGCTTTTCTGTTGGTCTAGAAGCAACAGTTATAAACACTTTGCCAACATCTCTCTGCGGTTTTCTTGCTCTGCAGGTAGCAGAAAGGGCTTGGCTATCTGTGTGCAGCACACTCTGGGTTTATACAGATGGGAATTTGAAGCTTTTGGGGTATTACATGTTCCCAGCATTGTCAAAGTGATGATTAAGCTCAATTAATAATCACCACTGGGTGTTTTTCTTTCCTGTTATTGCCAAAGTCCCCAAACCATATGGTGAAGCATATTTTATAAGTTTGTTGATTATGAATTTTTAAAAAGGAAAAGCAGTGTGAGAGAACAGTACTTAAAACCTAGGTTTTGCCTCTTCAAAATTAGATTGACTTTAGACAAGCAAGCTCTTTCTGAGTGCCTTTTCTCTATGTAAGGGAGGGATAATAATACTTTTACAGAGTTATAAAAATAGTGAAAACAAATTCAAAACCTCAATTAGTAAACATGAGCTCTGATTTTAAAAACATATGCATTGTGCTACTATGATTATTTTATATTTTATTCTATGTTTACTTTCCATAAAGCCTAATGGCAGATGTGAAGGCATTAATACATTTTCATAATATACAGGCATTTGCATATGACAACATGTAATCAGGTAGCATGTAATTCATATTTATCTATAAGCATCTTCTCTGTCATTTTTCTTCACATGAGGAAACTGAGTCTCAAAGAGCTTTAGAGAGGCTCTGAAGTTCACTGACTCAGCTTGGACTTCGGCTAAGGACTTTCTTTTGGCAGCCCATGGCTCATGTCCCCTGTAAAATCTCCCAGGTTGGCTTCTCACTGCTTGAGCAGGAGATGATGCCCAACGTCTAACTGTAATTACAAGAAAACATCCATAAGAGCTCCTGGACTCCAAATGGATTTGACACAGCATCCTTTTAAATGAAACTCTTAACATGATTATCTGTATATGCCTTTAGTAGTTTTCCTAAGTAAGTCATGCCTTTAGAGGCACCTAATACAAAGTGACAACCTTCGCCATTTTCCAAAGGGCCGATGGACAGGCGTAGAAGAGAGTCCATTGTCACCATGGTAATTACTTCACAATACCTGATGGCCAATGGACAGTCAGGAGGCTCGGGCAGCAGCTGAATCCGGCATTGTCCTGGCCCGATAAAAAGATTAGAAACCCTGAAAAGCCAAGGAGCAGGATCTCACAGCTCTTTCGCTGGGCCCTGAAAGGCCCATTGTGCTGCCACCATAAATTCTGGGTTCCCGGGGCACTTGACAACTGAAGTCAGGGATAATAGAATTCTTGTGTCCAACAAAACACTCCTTGTCCAATGGCAGTCTTATCAGCCACATTTACAAATGTCTTTCGTTGTACCCACATAATTCCCTATTAGAAGGGCTATTGGGAGCAGAACTAAATAAATATTCACAGCCTTTGTAATATCTTTAGGAAATGAATAAACAAACAGTCATCTAGCATATGAGGTAGGCTCCCGATACACTACATTTAATCCCTATTTCTTGCCCAAATTATTGAATTCTGCTTTCTCTCTTTAACAGGGTAACAATCGCATACTGCAGGATCCAGGTTTATTTATCACCTACTGTGGGTCCTTGGACAAGGTGTGTTTTGTGGCATACGTTTGTTTTTAATTAATATTCCCAATAAGCTTCGGAAGGGTCTAGTTTATCCCACTCCAACTTCCTAAAAGAGACAGGATGGGAACTTCAGATGTTCAACAACTTGCCAAGGATAGTCAACCACATTAGCACCATGGGAATTCCAATCTAGATTTTCCTGGCTTCAAAGGCTCTGCCCTTCTCATTGCATCCTGATAACTTATCAACCTAAGAGAGATTCACAATAAGGAAGTGTGCTCAATGTAAGCACAGCAGCTGTACAGCGGCGCATGCACACACACACACACACGCGCGCGCGCACACTGTGCTTATTCGTGGCGTTAGAAAATCTGAGAAAGCCTAAAATAGAAGGAAAACAAACACTCTTTCCAGGAGAATATATTGTATTATTGGCTAAAATGTTAGCATTTTCTGACAGATAAAAATAGCAACAAACAACAATTGAACTTTAGGAAAGGTTCTGGGAAATCCATACAGTTTATTCTAATTGCTTTACAGAGAATTATTGGAGTGTAACAAGGCAACCATCATGCACATGACATGCCTTTCTCAATATTTAGTCCCTTCCTGTAGTTTGTTTTATTTTGTTTTGCTTATCTGTCTCTGTGTCATGTATGAAATCACTCAAAAAATATTTAGGTGGCAAAAGAGATGCTTCTTATGCTTTTGTAAAATTTGTATTTATTTTTCCTGCGCATGAGTGTTTTGACTGCATGTAAGTGGACCACATGCAATGTCCACAAAGGCCAAAAGGTGGCGTCAGATACCTGGGAACTGGAGTTACAAACAGGTGCTAGCTGCTGTGTGGGTAATGGCTATTGAACCTGAGTCCTCTGCAAGAGCAGCCCGTGCTCTTAACCGCTGAGCCATCTCTCCGGTCCCAGATACTTCCTTCTTGCCAGAAGCCATGGAGTAGAAAGACAGTAATTATGTATATAAAAGTCTGACAATGCTAAAATACTCAGTGGCTTCCTATCAGGGAGGATATGTCCATATCCTTTTCATGCCTCCTTACTCTGTTCCAGCTTCACCTGCACAATTATTGCCTTGGGTCAGTAGACTGCTAACCCTGTCCGGGGCTCTCTTATCAAACCGGTCAGTCAATGATGGCAGTTACAAAAGAGCAACACACACACACACACACACACACACACACACACACACACACATGCACACACATATGTAAAATTAAAGACTGAACAGATCAATTTTTCATTTACATACTGATATCTAATGACAGAGATCAGCTTTTAAAGACTATAATGACAGTCCTTAGTGCAAATTACTCCACCTTGATAGTGAAACACAGCATCAGTTGGTTTGTTTCCTAAAATAAAGTCAGTGTAGCAGGTTAACATTTGGCAAATAATAATAATAATAACAACAAGCAGGTAAAGCAATAGGTATTTTCTAACTGACATTAAATTCATGTGCTTATACCAATACTGAGTTTGGAAACATAGTTGATATTTCCCAAACCCACATGCGTGCCTAGTGGGGCACCTTATGGTCTTGGGGTCTTAGTACATGATCACAGTTATGCATATATGTTATGAACTCTCTCAGCAATTCCATATCTGAGCTTAATAAACTCAGATTAAAACAAACGGGCAGTGAGAATTAATAGTGTTATTGGGTGTTTGCAATATACTAAGATCTTGGCTAAGTACTTCCCTAAAATATTTACTTTAATCTTATAAGAATCTTTTAGTTGGGAACTGGAGAGATTGTTTCTTGGTTGAGAGCACTTGTTGCTCTTGCAGAGGACTTAGGTTCAGTTCTAATCACCCAACTGGCGGCTAACAGCCGTCCATAACTCTAGTTCCAGGGGATCCAACACCCTCTTCTGACCTTCACAGGAACTGTTTACACAGGCAGATTTACATGCATGCAGGCAATACACTCATAGATATAAAATTAAAATTATAAAATATTTTTTAAAAAGAATCTTTTAGCCAGATACTATGCTTTCTGTTTCCAAACTAGGAAGGTGAGAAATAAAAAGGACATATATAATTCCCATAAGTCACAAAGTCAATAACCAGTGAGGCCAGTATTCCAATCCAAGATGTTTCGGTCTACAGCAATTCACCCAGCTGCTCAACTAACCTGTATTCTTCAAATATAAATTAGGGCAAGTAGTCTGCTGATGCTAATTTAAAAACAAACAACAACAACAAAAAAACAGAATGAGAAAGATGTCACTTGGCCATGCTGCTAAGACAACCAGAGAAGCAGTCTGACAAGAGAAGAGCCCACTACTACAATGAAGAACAGATTTTAATCACTCCTGAGCCCTGAGCCCTAATCTCTGACATGTGGAGATACAGGCAGCTCCCACTCAATCAAGATATTAAATTATTGCAAACTTCTAGAGGATGCAGATTTCAGTATTCACAGACACAGATGCATTGTGAACACACATACTGTAGCATTTCTGTTCTGTCCTCAAATAGTCACAGCCCATTAAAACCCTTTCATAAGAAGAAAGGCAAACTATATCATCCATTGCAATGTGATTGACTTAAGATGTAACAGGAGAGAGTTCCATCAGGGGCCATGACACTCAGAAAGATAAGGTTTCTGAAAATTAAGTGGGACTATTCTTTTACCAAGTAAAATTTTAAATGGGCCAGTGAGACCACTCAGTGGGTAAAGGCATCAGCAACCAAGCCCGATGATCTGAGTTTGATATCCAGAACTCACATGGTAGAAGGAAAGAACAGATCCCCACTCCCGAACACAAATTAAAAATAAAAATGTAAAGAAGGAAAAGTCTTGTTATTTAACTCTCTGGAGACATTGTGATGGTATAAGGTATGCGAATTCCGACTCTATAAACTTCACAAGGGCAAAGAAGCTTACATGTTTCCTTGCCCACTGTCTAGAAGGTCGGCTAAGGCATGAGCTAAATGCTCCAGAGCAGCATCTGAACAGATGAATTGGTAAAGAAACAGGTGAGTTCCTGACGCTGTGGTCTAATTAAGGCTTGTGCGCTATTGAAGAGCTACAATGACTAGAGACTTGTGATTTTTTTTTTTTCAGGCACAAATATGAATGTGGCCACAGAGGGGCTGACGTGAGTCAGGGAAAGAGTCCAGAGGGAGCTCTGGGTCCTCCTCACACCTCATTAAGTACACTGGATTCATTCAGGGTCCACAGGAGAAGCCTGGCCGTTTTCCGTTTCAGTTTCAGTTTGCTGCGCTTTATTGGTACAATAACATTCTTCACTGGTGTGCATAAATTTTGATGTTCTTAAAGGTGCTGGGAAGAGTCACTTGACAATATCAGGACTCCAATAGTCTCAAAAGAAGGTTTATCTCGGCTGCACTCCCCTCCCCACCCCCGCCACCCTCGCTGCCCTAGGATTTGCCTTCAAGGTACGTGTGTACATGCAAGGCATTCTCAAAGATCTGACATCGTCTTCCCTTTAAATACTGAACTAGTTAAAAGGGGTGCCTCCTTTTAGCTGTTGGTTTTGTTAAGAATTGAAGAATGAAAAAAGAAAAACAAAATGAAACAAAACGTTCTCAGAAGTTGAGGAGAGGGAGGTCATCTCATCCAGCAGGGGTGCTCTGTAGGAATGACAGAGATACAATCCTACTCTTACAGCAGGAGCTGAGCTCAAACCAGAAACTCTGAAAGTCCTGAGCAATGCTGACTAATTCCTTATCTTCCAGCTTCAACCAAGAGAATGAGACCAGACACTGAAACAGGTTATCCTGATGCTTTCTTGTTTTCAGTATTTGAAACTGTCTGAGATAGATGATTGACAGACAGATGATAGATTAATATAAATTGATGGATAGACGATTGATTGATAGAAAAGATAATAGAGATAGATAGATGATAAATAACAGTATCTATATGTGTATTGGTGCATACACAGCAGAAATATTATTCACTGTTGATTGCTAACATTTAGAAATAGTTGAACCATGCCCTTTATCTAGTAAATTATAAAGTTAACCTGACACTAGATACCATAATAAATATGATAGTACATTTCTTTCCTACTGAATTCCCAGTCTGCTCTCCTGGCTTAAAGCATCCCAGTTCTGACCAGCAGAATTCTAACCCTAGTACAAGAATTACTGAGCTAAAAACTTGACTTCTCTAATGCTCAACATGAGTCTGGAACTTTATAGGCCAACCCCAGTATCATGATGAAGACTATTTTTATGGGACATTGTGTATGTGGGTATGATGTAAGGGAATTACACTTTAGTTTCTAGAATGATGTGTAGACACACTGCATTCTTAGAGTCCTGGAAATGATGGCAGTCTCAGAGAAAGCCTACAGGGCTCCACCAATCAAACAAAGAAGGTTTGTTCCAGCATTCAGAAAACACACAAAGAGGCCATGCTATGGAGATAGACAGACCTGGACAGGAGGTGTAACCCTGCTGGATTGAAGAACTTGAATTCCTTCAGACAGATTCATATCTGGGACTCTTAGGCTCACCAGTCTATCACTTAGGACTCAGTCTCCTTATAATTAAAATGGGCATCATAAACCTCACGTAGCTATGGTAAGGCAAAGGTGACAATGTATGCAAGTTACACACTTGTTTGTAGAGCAAGGTTACAGTTTTTAAACTATTCATTGATGCCATCATCAAAAATCATTGTTCTTCTACAAAGTCTCAATAAAAGAAATCAGTGCAGTATCTTACAAAATAAGGGCCCAACAAAATGCTATAATTACTGTTGGCATTAAATGACAGCTAATTAAAACTTATAGAGTAAACCTTTAACTATTCTTTCAAACCCGATCTTAGCAAAATGTGACTATTTGCAGTGATTCTTGAACACTTCTCTTTATAACAAAGAGAGAAGACAGCCTGGGGCAGTTATGCTGCTTTGTTTTAATTATGCCTGTTTTTTAGGCTACCTCATATTCATGACAAGGGGTACTTGTTTGCCATAAATGGAAGCAATATAAGTCCCTTCAAAAATATTTAGGAAAAGGAGAATGAGTCAAAAACAGTATTGAGTTAACAACATCGGGCCAGTGCCGAGATGTACAAGGACGAACTTGAATAGCTGAAGAATGGGGACTACTGATCTGTCACTCAGCATTTACTTTAAAGGGATGCAAACTGAGGTCTGGAGGGTATGTGAAGAGCAAGCCTGTGCTGTCTCCACAGCTGTAGCCTCTGTCTCTTGCATTCCAGCATCTCTGTGCTTTGGCCTCATTAACATCACCTGTCAGGTGAGGCATGTGAAGGGACCAGAAGGAATGATGACAGGTCTCTTCCAAGAACAGGAAAAGAACTGCAGGGAGATACAATACCAAAACCTCACGTGATGACAGAGGAGAGGACAGAGCCTAAAACTCCAGGAAACTAGGTCTTCTTGAAGAAGAAGCTAGGTTGGAAATTCACAAGTCCCAGAATTTCCATGTGGCATATTTTACATATCCTTTATTTTATTCCACCTATAAGCATACACATAGGATAAAAACATATGGTACTTCTTTATATAACAAGAAGGTTGAAAAGAGAAACGATATCATTAAACAGTCTGAATGAAGATTTTAATGCAAAACTTGTACTTAGAAATCACGCAGTTCCACGTACAATGTCACACAGGACAGAAACCAGGCGTCGTCAGATGGGGTCATCTCTGTTGCTGCTAATATGTTATTTATTCCATTTCTTCTCAGATAACAGTCTTGAAAACAAGCACTGTCCTCATTACTCTAAAGGAGGGAGAATTATGGACATCACACACCAGTAGTGCTAACACAGGATGGCATGGAATGTCTCTCAGGTGAGGCAGGAGGAGAAGAATAGTCAATAGCACCTCGCTGCCAGAGGGAAACAAAAGACAAAGCCCATCCTCAGATGGCCGTTACATTCTCAGACCGAGTCCCAGGCCTATCCATGCCACTCCTAACTCCAAGGCACACAGGTCTCCTCCACGTGACTTCCCTTATTTTTAGCAATAACAATGCATTGCTTTGCAAGGCACTGTGTTTAAGGGAATTGTCACCGTGACTGTCCCTATGTGAAAGTAGGGACATCTGAGACACACAGGGTCCCTTAATCCAGTCATCTAGCACGTAGGAACTCAGGGACTCTGCCTCGAGGGCTCCTGATGCTGACAGCAAGCCCACTCTGCTCTGAGGAAGACTCTCCCTGAGCAAGCCTCAGCTGACCGTTCGCTTGGCTTGAAGCATACCCTGCCAGGAGCCCACTAATCTTCCCCAATTTGCCATGTTTGTTTTGCCACACATCTTCCATTCCTGTTTTTCTTCTGCATGAAATACTTTCTGCTCTTTCCTTCTTCATAAAATCCTCGTTCATTGAGATTCCCAACTCAACATTAACCCTTACTATTCTGTCTTCAAATTTTATGTGCGCACACACATGCGCATGTGCGCACACACTTCACAGATAGGTATAGGGTTAATTTTCCTCCAGACAGAGGTTTCCCCTAGCAAGTAAACACCAAGAATTAGATAGTGGTTAAGGACACAGAGAACATTTTCGAATTTTATTGAAACAGCATGGATTAAGGCTTCTTTTCTAGGATCCCTTTAAACTAGTATACACATGTCCAGCAAACAGCTCATGTTCCGTGATTATGGTGAAGCAACAGTCTAAACCTTTCCTACAGAAACTTTTCTCAATCTCTGGTTCTAGAACATCTTGTGCTCAGGAACCATTTTCTCAGCCATCTGCTCCATACCCCATCCCTGCAAGTGTGTTGTCCACATTGCTTACAGCTCCTGTAACACCTACTGTATGAAACTCTGCATTGGTTGTAAACCACAAATGCAGAGACCCAGGCTTCAGAGACTTCACAATCTCAGGAAGTAAGCCAAGAGGCAACTCGGTGATAATCTAATTCAGTGATTTCACTGACTGAGCCTGGAAGAGGCTGGTTAATCTATTGCATGTGTGTTGGTGAGGTGGAGAAGGCTGTAGGCGTAGAGCTTTAGTCTTATTTAATCTGTGCAAACTCTCTCCTTTATTTAGTTTATAGAGGTTAATATTTGGGTTAAGATCTTTTCCTTCCTTGTTGTAAACTTGTTTATTTTTCACGTTCAGCTAGACTCAGTTTTACGTAACTCTGCATGCTCTGTCAGGGTTTGCCCTGCATTGACCACAGTGTCAATGTACAGCACATTGTATATTTCATTCCATGTGGCCTTTGTATGCTGTTTCTTTGTAATGCCTCTGGTTGGACAGTCATTCACAATTGTTCTGCATGTTAGACTCTTCTTTCCAGCTTATTTATTTGTGTATGTGGGAGTGTGTGTGTGTGTGTGTGTGTGGCCATACACATGTCACTGCGTCCATGAGAAGTCTGAAGACAACTTTCAGCAGTCATCTAGCTTAGCAGCAAGCATTTTTACCCAGTAAGCTATCTCACCGGGCCTGCATGTTAGGCTCTCCTAGGAAGTATATGAAAAGTTTGCACACCCAGGTGGTATCCGAGACATGGATTCTCTGCCAGATGGTCTCAGATAAGATCTCCAACACAGAAATCTCTGTGAAATTTATGGAATCAAAAGAGGAAAACTGAATCGATGAATTTAGGAGTTAAAGGATCCCGCTGAACCTTCACAGAACCTCATTCTGAATGAATGCACGTGTTCAAGACATTGCCAGATGCATATGACAGGAAGGCGACTGGTCATCCTTGACGGGACAAGTACATGAAGTAATGTACATGCAGAAGTAGGAGAGACAAGGAGATGGAAGAGGTGGATGCTACCATGCTAGAAGGGCATGCTTTCAAGTGAGGGACCATCTTCTCAGTCCCATTATTCCCTCACTGGAATCATACCTTCTCTACGGTTTGCCTATTCCCTCTCTCACTCATTTATTCATTCAGTCTTCCAGTAATTACATATCAAGCATTTCTCTGTGCCAGTCACTTTGCAAAGACGAGCACAGAACAGGCACCATGATAAGGTGACATGGAGAAAGGTGGGTCAGGAGGAAGGGAAGGAGGATGGAGGGGAAAAAAAAGAAATAAGATGATCTGGAAAGGAAGGAGCAAAACAAAAAGGCCGGGAGACTGGAAGGTAGACTGTAGGCAAGTGGGGGTCCTGAAAGTCCTTTCTTTCCTGTCCTTCCCCAACACAGCAGGAGGCAATGTCTTATTCAAAGTACAAATGCAGTGCTAGAGCAGAGACAAGTGAGGGACAGCCTAGAGCTCCTGAAAGAAGAAAACTAAAGAAAAGGAAAGGCGAAATGCAGACTTCATTGGATCGATAACACTCTCTATTTTTAGTGGCCCAAGAACACTCTGTAGTGACCTTGCCAAATTATGATGCAAACAGAGTTAATCAAAGTGCTCTCTGCCTTCTCCTGGAAGCCAGCTCATTACGAGGTTCTTTCCTTGGATTCATGGCCTAAAACCCTGACACCTCATTAAAGGATTAATTCTTCTAGGTTGGACCTGAAGTGAACAAATACTTTACATGACCGGTGTTCAGCCCTCCCATTTGTTTACCAGGAAGAAACTTTGAAGACCAGGCTAGCTTATTTTTTCAATCTTTAAAAATATTTTATTATTTTTATTTTATGTGCATGAGTGTATTGTGGACATGTATGTTAAAGTGTATCTGTGTCATGCAATGCCTGTGGTGTCAGAAGAAGGTTGGATCCCCTGCATCTGGAGTTACTGAAGGTTGTTAGTCACAACATGGGTGCTGGGAACCGAATCAGAACCTCTGGAAGAGCAGTCAATGCTCTTAACCACTGAGCTATCTCTCCAGCCCCCAGGTTAGATTTTCAATTGTCAAATTTTTCAGAACATGTGTTGTTTGGGCTTCTAGATAAAATGTTACCCATTTTTGCAAATGAGGAAAATACTCCTATAAGCTAGAAAACGTGTTTGAATGTAAAGCTGTCTTAATTATTTGAATTTAAAAATATGGAAAAAGAATAAAAAGTTCTTGATACATACATATATGTTTCTATGTGTCTCTTTCTCATATATATATATATATATATATATATATATATATGACATTCAAGAACTACTTTTTCATTAAAGAAAAGATTAACGATCTGGCGGTCTGTCTCAGAATGAAATACCAACTGATTTCATGTTAAAGGCCTCATAGACATTGTGAATCTTTAATATCCCCATTCTATTCTACTCAGGTTGCTACAAGAATTGTATTCTTAGATTCACATAAAATCAAAAGTTCCTCCTTGTAAAAAGAGAGCATAGGCCCAGCGTGGTAACACATGCCTTTAATCCCAGAACTTGGGAGGCAAAGGCAGCCTGACTCTATGAGACAGAGGCTAGTTTGGCCTATATAGCAAGCTGTAGTTACAAGGAGACCCTTTCTTAAAAAAAATTAAAATAGATATTAACAAAAACAAAACACATAAGTAAAATATATTATATATCCTGTATGAAATAGCAACTTTTCTCCAACATAACAATTTGATCAATTGGGAAGCAATGTGGAAAATACATTGGGCTCTTTTGGTATGGTTCATTATGAAATAAAATCTCTGCTCTAAATGACACAAATGTAAAAATATCCCTAAGTTGTATACCAGAAGGAATGGGGAGGTGGGTAGAGGATGCTGTGTGAATCGCAATGAATAAAATGTGGGTGAAATTTTTTCTTCCTCAGTGTTAAAGTACTGTGTGTCCTAGAAATCTGTGCATAATATTAGAAGTTATGTGATATCATCATGCAACATGGAGCCTTTCTTTTCCAGGGTGGATCTCTGTTGGCCATATCCACAGGGAATGAGGAAGCTGACGGCTGAACATCTCCTGCTTCCCCAAACAGTCAGAAGAAACATTTTACCTAGAGCTGCCAAAAGAACAAGCCAATTTATTTCAAAATAGAAACGGGAAAATAGTTTACAACACTAAATGCCTGAATCACCGAAGTGTCAAATTAAATATTGATAGCATCAATTTGAGTCTAAAATACTCTCTGGTGTTGGGAGATCCAGGAAGGGAGGTCAGTAACTACCAGAGTGATGAAAAACACACATGGAAGGGATGCTCCTGGAGGCCCAACCACTTCATCCTGGATGTCCATCCATCTATCTATGTCACCTCCTATGGTATGTGTAAGAGTTACTTGGGGTTGTAGAATACAGTGATGACCAAGACTAGACCCCTGTCCTTAATGACTGTGCATTGAACCTATCTGTGGCTGCTCTTTCTGCAGCCCGAATAAAATTATCAAAAGGAAACTTGAGATGTGTGTAATCTCATAGCAAACTAGCTAATAACAAGCTAATTTACTGTGACCCACCAAACCCAGTACATCAAAGAGGTAAGACTGAAGTTCATGCCCTATGACCACAGAAAAATCCTTCTGTTACTCAGTTTCTTCATCTTAACAATCATCACATGAGTAAGCTCTATGTCTTAGAAACTTTGGAGCTGTGTGATTCTACAGGGTAACAGACTCATTTTTGCCCAAGACATTCAAACTAAACCGGCAACCACAGCATATGAGATAAACTTGAGTCATATTCCCTGCACACAAAAGCAAACAGTTAACAAGCCTCACGGAGAAGGAATGAATACAGGGCATTTGTGACTAATATCCATTGGGGAAGCTGCTAAAGACTCCAGAAGTCCCAGATTCAAACCCCTGATTCTGCTTTGTCCTAAAATGTGCTGTTCTGAAAACTGACTTAACTCAGCTAGACAGACGGCAGTTTCCTCATCTGAAACATCAAGTGTAAGGTCTAACTCTCAGTCTACTTTGAACACTACAGAGGATCATATATTATATAATGCAATTAATACAGTATAAAACTAAAGGTACAGGGCTCCTCTCCAAACAGTAGGTCTCAACAAACTCAAACTAAATACAGATAATAAGTATGTTATTATGAAAGGGAGCAGTTGCTCACACTGAATCCTGCTCACCTTTCTTTCCCAGATACCGGCAGGCACACAAGAAATGGTCAGCAAATGAATAAACGCTAACTCTAACTCAACTGATTAAAGTGGTTGACTGTCAATTAGGTCCATATGATTAACAGAAAATCAAAAAGGAATTTAGTTATTGCTTTACCCAGTTTGTTTGGAGAGAGCAGCTTTCACAATGCTTGGTACAACGGTGACAGAACTATCACAGACACTGGGATACGATGAACACATCAACATCCCATTTGGTTTGTGAGATCAGCAGAGGCAAAAGCCAAATGGGTTTGTCACACATGCCCAGCAGTGCTGAGGCAGGGACCAACTGGAGCTATGAGCTGTCCCTGCAACTGGCCCAACTGAAATCTTCATTCATTAGACAGGCTGTCCAAACGAGCCTCTGAGTAACTCCCTGCTGCCCTTTGGCAGAAGATCGGCAAACAAAGCTGACACCAAGAGGAAAAACTGTGAGAATTAGTGCTCAAGAGAGAGTGCTCCCAGCAGAAAATGAAAGAAGGGCAAGGCAGGGAAGCTAGCAAGTATGTTAACTGATCTCTACAAAGCTGACAGCCCAGTTTCCCCAAAACAGATTCCCATAGAGCAATATAAAGTGCTAGCTTCCTTTAGGCAGTTGCATCCCACCCAACACATGCATACATACATAGACAAACATACACACACACATATACATATATATATATATATATATATATATACAACACATACACACATATACTTACACACAGATATATCTATAGATAGATAGATAGATAGATAGATAGATAGATAGATAGATATGCACACTCATGTTCCCATGCATATTTTTAAACACGTCTACCTACATACACTTCAAGGTAACACGACTCTAAAATTGCAGAGTCTCCAAGGAACAAACTATTACAATCTGTTTGATGTGATGAGCAAGGGGTTACAGAGGATCCCTGTAATTAGGTCAGACACCAATTGGTAGTCAACTCCACAGACCCAGGAAGATTTAATGAGGAGGCAACCAAAGACAGAAGGTGGAAACAGTGCCCCAAGCACGTGTCCCCAGACTTTGCAATCTGGCGGTCGGACCCAGTACACACAATTTCTCTCACAGAAACCAGAACAAACTTTCTGGAACTCCTAAGATGTGGATTCACAGTCTGGGCCAAGCCATTGAGCTGCAGCTTTGGCTGCAGTGACCAGAGTAGAATAAAAACAAACCCTGAATCAAATAACAATTGTGACCTAAGCAGAAAGGACAGAAATAGTGAAATTGTACTGAGTCGGCTGCTGTAATGGCACAAGCAGGATATAAATAAAAAGACACTGCCAGACTAAAAGCTTGTGTCCTCAAAAGCCAGTCCCCTCTGCCAGAATCTGCACACCACCATTCCATCTCTGGCCTGCCTGTGCTGGGCAGGGTAACTGGCACCTGCATTTGGGTTGGCATTTGGAAAGGCCAGACCTGATGAATCCAGTGCCTACTCACTCCACCATCACAAAGGTCATAAGCACCCACAGGAGACCTATAGCCTTCCTCCAGAGGTGGGATCCAGTCATGACAACCAGCACTCCAAGAATTACCTTCTCAGCAACCTCATGCGTGGACAACCAGAGAGCCATGCGGCTGTGAGAAGGCTCAGCCCAGCTCTGTTCTGCAGAGCAGCCTCCCAGGATAGTCCAAAAGGCAGCCCCAGTTCCTGGCACTGTTAGCACGCCTGTGAATGAGCCACTGTGTGAGACATACACCCACTGCTAATGAGCCCCGCACAGACACAAGCCAGAGAATCCAGCGCAGTGGCTACTGTAGAAGAAACAATGCACAAAACACTGGGTCAGCATCAGGTGGGGTCCTCCCGGCTCACAGGACTCCAACCCACGGAGTCTGCAGGGCCCCTTCCTCAAACTAAAGATATCTGTCCTCTCTGGGCTCAGTTATAAGGAA
Organism: Eospalax fontanierii; assembly: GCA_035773235.1. Taxonomy (NCBI): domain Eukaryota; kingdom Metazoa; phylum Chordata; class Mammalia; order Rodentia; family Spalacidae; genus Eospalax; species Eospalax fontanierii. Next base: position 22,881,793 of record CM069552.1, read on the forward strand.
AGAGGATGATAACATTCCAAACAGCAGTTCCCATTAACCATTAGTCTCCCTTCATTATTTTAAAGAGTATTTTTAACCTTTAACGATATTCAGAATAAAAAAGATACTTCGAAATGTAGTAAGCAAACATTGAAAGGAATATATGATACATGTATTTGCTTTAGAATTTTGGATATATTTAAATTCATTTAACGTGATTCTACTATAGATCATAGATTACTAAGAATTGAAGAACACATGTCAGCTTTGGGACAAACTGCCTTCCTGTTTGAATCCTTCCCTGGTTACTCATTGGATAATCTTAGAAATTTTACTACTTTATCTATAAAACTGATTACTACAGTCCCTGTCACATGGAGAAATTGACTAATTAGCTGATGCAACACAGTTCCGTAAAGTTTGCTAACCACTTTGAGACCGTCCATCTTTAGTTTGATATGCCAAGTCTGCAAAGACGACCTTGGGCCTTAACATCCAGGTTATCACATTGCATTTAGGTCTAACCAGATGCTGAAATGTTAATAGTATACAGACATGCAGATTACAATTAGAGCAACCCCATACAATTTCACTGGCTGAAAATTATGAGGATTTACAGAAAACAAGAACCCAAACTTCCCAGAATTCCACCACTTCTACCTTCTTCCTCAAAGATTCAAAAGGGGAAAGATGGAAGGTATCCAAGAATATGTGTGTGTGTGCTAAATATAGACATGTATATATTTTAAATGACACATTAGATATTGCTTATGTTGATGTTCTAAATTGTTTCTCCAGTGCTGTGACAAAACACTCTGACCAATACCAATTTGGGGAGGAAAGGGTTTATTTTGCTCACATCTCCCGAGTCACACAGTTCATCACTGAGGAACTCCAAGGTAGGAACTCAGCAGGAACCTGGAGGCAGGAGCTGAAGCACAGGCCATGGAGGAAACTGCTTACTTGCTTGCTTCCCTGGCCCATGCTCAGCCTGCTTTCTTATACAATACAGAACAACTGCCACCCAGGCAGTTAATGACTGTACTCTGTAATTCCATCTTAAGGTTGGTACCCAGACCAGAGATCACTCACTAATCACATCCTAGCCCTGGCCCTGTGTGAGAAGTCATTTCTTCTCCTAGACTCCTGGTTCTGCTACTTTGATGTGTAGTGTACCTGGGGGGCTGGGGGGGGCACTTTTAAAATGGAGAAGGTGTGTGCAGACTAGATCAGCGGAGCAAGGAAAAGAATCTGCAAGTGAAAGGCCCTGTTCACATGCCCACCAAGACACTGAGAATCCCTACAAGAGAAACACCTTGTGCTGAAGGTTCCAAGACCTGAGATGGGTTCCGGGTGAGAATCATTGACCTACACAGTCCTTCTGAGATTGTTAAGCAGATTACTTCCATCAGTACTGAGCCAGAAGTAGAGGTGGAGGTCACTATTACAGATGCCTAAGGCAACTATTTTAATAAACTTACTTAACCAGCTGTTTTAAAAATGCAGATTCAGCACTAGGGGTCCAAGCAGCGGGTTGAGGTCCCGCAGAGCTGGTGGGAGAACAATGATGTTACGTAAGCATGTTCCTGGTGCAGGGACACCAGTCAAGAAGCAAGGACTTACAGGAAGCTGATGCTTTGAGTGCTGGAAGGAAGAGTCCCCACCGGAGCTTCATTTTGGTGTCTCTTTGATGTCCGGGTTGTTTCCCACAAGGTGGAAACTCTTTCATTATTCATGGAAACACTTGTTCAATCTGTAGCTAAGTACTTGGACCCAGAGGTGGGAACATTTGTTGTTTTGTTTTTGTTCTAAATCAAACAAATAGAATGAAGCAAAAACCCACTGACACCTGGTGATTGCTCTCTGGGGAGCTCCTTTAACTTTGTATTTCCTGTGTTCCTCTGCCTGCCTAAAGAGGTAGGAATGAACACCACAGAGGAGTCTGCATCTTCCATTTGCATTGCAAAAGCATGTTATCTCTGAAGAGAAGAGGTTGCTGATCAGAGAAATAAAAGAGTGCCAGTTCCATATACCTGCCTCAGCTGTCTTTCCCTGCCCTTCAGTCAAACTCCAGAGAGGAACAAGAGTTCAGACTTTTGTGTCTTAGGAACTTTGGATACAGATAAAAAAGCCTTTTCATCTGCCAGCTGTGTGACATCACACAAGTAGCTAAGCCTCTCTGAAACTTAAGACTTTTCTTTTTCCCCATCTGGAATGGGATCCTAATAATGTCTAACATATAAAATAATTAGTGTGAGATAGCCTGTATATATATATATGGCACATAAATGATAATATTCCTTTTCCAGTGTCCCTCAGAAACAAAATAAAACAAAACATGAAACACAGAAGTTGAACGATAATGCCTATGGATGTTTTCCCAAGTCCAAGCCTTTTCTCAAGTGTGTGGGTGCACACACACACACACACACACACACACACATTTATATACAAAGGAAGAAAATCATAAAGGAGAGGGAATGTAGGAGATCAAAGAAAAATAAGTGAAATGGATTTAACAGGATTGGAAAGAAAAGGGTTGAATAGAAATACTCATTTTAAAATTGTGCTTTTCTTTATAAATACTTCTTAATTATTACATAAAATGATGCAAACATTAACAAACAGGACAATATTACATCATCTGCCTTTGCCTTCCTGAGGTAGAAGAGTTAATATTTTCTTACCAAAATGTATATATCTGAAAATATCCTTTGAGAGGAAGGAAGGGTTCTTTAACACACATTAACACACACACACGCATGTATATATATATAGCCTCCTTCCTCTAGCACATATATATGTTCCTACACATGGAGAATTTGTCTGGGAAGAACTGAGCTAGCTTAGTTCCCAAAAGGAAAAGACTTATGGTTTGGGAATGTGCTCATGTGTCTGTGCCCACCCTTCCACCCACACACCCACCCACACACACACCCACACACACCCTCACACACCCACATACACCATTGATAGTGTGCATCTCCACCTTAGACTGCTGGCCAGAGCGGAAGAAATAGAGAAATCAGAACCGAAAAATGGCTTTCAGCCAGCCTTTAATTTTCACCACTGTGAGGGCATGAACATCAGATGTTTCTTATTTCTAAAACAGACACAGAAACTCTGGGGAAGGATTAGAAGAACCCACATGTGACAGTAGCTTCTCAGATGATTCCGTTCTGAAGTACTTTTCACCCTCTAAGTGGGACAGCTCCTCATCAACTCCTACTTATGAAACCATCTGTGTCCCTGCCTATGTAATCAAGCCCTCACCCTCCACTCAGGCATTGTTACAAACAACCCTCTTCTTGATGCTATTGCTCAAGGCTGTGGGCCCCTGCAAAGATGCCTGTCTTTCATTAAGGATTTCTCTGTCTAAACAGGATTTATGGTGATCTCTTGGCAAGGATCTGTGAATCACTGGCTTTCACAGGACAGCCAAAAGAGTGTTTCAGGAGAATCTACCTCTGACAGGCAACACAACCCTGAAGATTTATCTCCTCCAGTGCAACAGGCATCGCCCGATGCTACCAGGATGCTGCATGTAAACACACAAGACAGAGCATCAGGGCCACCAGCTCTCTCCCAAACAGCTAGGTGACCTCAATGAGGTAGGCCAACATCCCTGAGTCAGTTATCTCAGCTTCAAAACAGAAATGATGATACTCTGTTGGGGATGTCCTGAATGTTAAATGGATGAATACAATCAAGTACCCTATAGACTTTAAACATGACTTATGGGTGTGGTTTGAAATAGGGAACCCATTATTTATGGCACGAAAGCAGCCTCTGCGTGGGGAGCAGGGCTGTGAATGTTTGACCCCAGGCAGAATGAGATTCCTGCACCTGTGCTTCCTGGGAGTTTGCCATGGAGTGGTAGACCACTCAAGGTGTGTGTTCATTGGATTTCAGTGTAAGGAGCACAAATCCTACCTCCCAACTCTAGCACTTGTTAAACTTGGGTTGCGTTTATACCCATTCTAGACAACTGTTTCGATTGATCTCCTAGAAGCTTCTCTTCCAGTTCCAGCATCCCTACTTGAAAAGCATGGCTGTCTTTGATTTTTTCTTTTCTTTTCTCTTTCCCAGCGATGCTGACAAACTAGAAGAAAAGCCTTCCCTCTCAAGCGCACTGAGGAGCATCTCCACTGAAGCAGCTCACAGTCCGGGAGCACCAAGACTGGGCACAGAAGGAGAGAGCAGCCGGAATGATACCTCCTCCCATCCAGGTCATTCTGGAGTATAAGGTTTCTAATCCTACAAACGCTGGGAAACAGAGGTCTGGTTTGAGGGTAAATAGCGACCTAAGAGAGTCTGACTCCCAAAGCCATCTAGGGAGTGTTAGACATATAAACAGAGCTGAAATTTGCCTGAGTGAACATCATATATATATATATATATATATATATATATATATATATATATGCACACACTTTCGATTGCATGGTGCTATTTCAAGGAAGGAAAAAAAATCCCTTTGCCTTTCATTCTTTTGCAAACACTTCAAGCAAAGGTCAAAAATCCTAAAGACACCCGCATGTCTAACTTCTGGCTCTACCACTCCAAACTACGAACACCTGAAAAATCACTTGATCTCCTCAAATGTCAGTTTTCTTATCTGAGGAGGAAAATGATATTGGCATCTTTATCGATGATTACCCATGGATAAAATGAGATAATGGAGCAGAGGGCAGGGCCTGTTTTAGAAGCTCACAACGCGTATCGCTTCCTTCCTGAGCTCAAGAAAAGGAACTATTTTATGATAAGGTGCATGTGGCAGACAAGAGAAATTTTAACACAAGGAGAATAACTAAAGCAATTGTCTCATCGAATTAGAATGTGGCACCCCATGCAATGCAGTACAAAAACACAATAACAAAAGCAGAAATAAAATGAATAAGTGTTATGTCTTACCCACAAGATATCCTAAAGCATTCCTTGTAGTCAAGACAAAGAAAAATTGAATGAGGAGCAGGCTGAAAGGGACCCTTAGATGGGATTTCACAACCAGTAAATATGCTCAAAGAATGAAATCCTTTTAAATTAGATGTTAAGTCATTAGATAGCTACAGAATGCAACAATATTAAGTTTCACAAATATTTTCTGGGATCTATACTGCATCCTGAGTCTACGGTTCTGCTCATCTCAAGGCTGGGTCTCAGCTGCTCACTTTAATGATGAACCCTCTCCCTTCTCAAACACTTTCTCGTCAGTCTGTTGGCCACTAACACATCTCTATTTTATATGTGTGTGTCTAACCCACAGACTTCATCACACAAGGGGAAATATCGACCCTTAGTTGAGGTGTTAGTGAAGCACAAGGTGGCCATTAGGTTTATTCTCTGATTCTTGGACTTTAATCACCTCCCCCAACAGACAGATTATCGCAGAAAGTCAAGCATGGTCTCACCTCTTCTGCCAGAGATTTCTATGTTGTGACAATAAAGGCATATCAAAAAAAAAAAAAAAAAAAAAACCTCCCTGACACTGAGTGACACATAGGGAATTAAACGTGTGTCAGTGTTTGTCCAGGAAACTCCACAGCTTCTGTCCTCACGCTGCAGTTTCCATGTGAAGAAAAGCAATTCACAGATACTTACTAGTGAAAAAATATGCATGCATTGTCTATGCTTAAAACTCTTACATTCTACTTGAGATATGACATGCATGTTTCTAGTGGCATCAGGCATACTTTCCACATCATTATGACATGTTAGAATACCACCAGAAACAGCATCACCATAGAAGAGAATGTGTGCTGTACCATCCCCTCTATAAAGCCATGGAGACACTAGACAATCTCTCTAGAGCTCTTTCCCCTTTCCTGGGATATTGATTTCCATAAGAACTTTCAACAAAACATAACAGGATGACATAGACTCTATCTCACACTATAGGTTATAATCTAGGAGAGATTTTGATTTGTAAATCATCAAAAATTGATCCAGTGGTGATTGCTGATAATGGGAGGGAGTGAAAATAAAGTCCCCTGGAATGAGCAGCCTAGAATCCCCAACCCAGACTGATACTGAACCTTCATTTCACAAGGATGAAACCTGAGGGGCAGAAAGCAGAACTAAGGCATGTAGGGAACTTTAGCAGAGGCAAATTTTAACCCAGGGCTATTACTGCCCGATGTTAAGAAATACCTAATCTAGCTGCCTTTGTCTCCAAGATCAACAGTATAAAAATGGACTTCAATTTGAGTGTGAAAAGGGCCGTGGCTCTCTGCCTAATATGCCTGGGCAGATGCGTACACAAGGAGAGGCCTGACTCATGGGGAAATTTGGTAAAGATGTCAGCTTCATGAATTTTTGACAAAGCCTTTTATGTAAAGATATTATGAGGTTCCTCCAGGAAGCAATTATTAATGAACAGTACATCTAGTGCTGGATACACTGGATACATATAATAGAACTCTGCATGGTATTTGGGATCTAAGGTGTGATTCTTGAGAGGTGGGAGGGAAGACCTGAAAAGAAAATAGTTCGTCAGAAAGTCTCCCTAGCACATATCTTTAATCAAACAAAGACCCAAAGGGTAGAAAAAGATAACACGGGTGAGGAAATAGTATTTTTTAATATTTTATGTGTTATTGTTATGCATATGAGTGTATCGCCTGCATGTCTGTAAGTATACCCATGTTGTTCAATGCCCAAGAAAGTAGGAAGACTGTTTTAGATTTCGCTGGAACTGGAGTTAACAGACTGTCATTAATCACCATGTAGTGCTAGGAATCGAAACTGGGTCCTCTGCAAGAGCAGTCAGTGCTCTTAACCACTGACCCAACTCTGCAGCCGCATAGTATTGGGTATTTTTAGGCCATGGTTTGCTTTGGATTTTTCCAGGAGGGAATTTTTGATGTTTTTCTTTTGTGTGTATGTTGGGGGCAGCGGTGTATTTAGTGTCAAACCCAGGGCTTTGTGTATATTAGGCAAGCACTTAACTAACTACAATTCAACCCCCTCTCAAGAATTTTTTTAGAGAACGTATTTGCACATATATATTTTATGTAAGCTGTTCCTTTGATATTAACAAAGAAACTTACCATAGCCTTTGTGGATATATTCATGCATATGTGTACACATGCCTAAGCATATGCATGAATGTGGGTTCTCCAATCAGCATTATACACGAGTCTTCCAGACTATCTGATTATATTGCGTTGCTTAAACTCCTTACATGGCCTGAAACTAAAACATCTTTCACAGCCTGGTGCCTGTGTACCTTACATGATTCACTTGAGTCCTCTGACCTGCAAAGTCCATGTGTCAGGAACAGCGGATCAATTTCATTCTTTCAATCTGCCAGGTGCGTTTGTGTTTCCATCATATGCACAGCCCATTCTCCCGATGGTCTTGAAACAACCTTCTAACTTCTTAATTGGACAAATTATGCATGGGTCCTTAAAATCTACCCATCTCCTCTTTCTGTTTCATCAAATCCCTGGAAACCTCTCTTTTCTCCATGACACTTCTCATTTCCTAGGGTCTTATTTGTGTAAATAGAATTTTTAGATTTTCTTTTATCCATATCGTACTAATTGGTCATTAATGTGTATTTAGTTTAAATTTTAGAAAATAAAACACATAAATGGGAAAACAAACATTCCACTGTTTTCTTATTTTTAAGCACAATTGAGTTTTTTTTTTCTTCTTCTTCTACTGTACCTGACTTAATACACACCCTCAAAATTTCCATGCACCAATTCTACAAAGTCTTTGGGAACCCTGCTTCTAATGGCTGCATAATTGCCTGTTGGGTTCAACAACAAACTATATAACCAACACCTGCTATTGGGCTAACTGGGTGGTTTTCAAATTTTTCTATTACAAGTCACAATACAGCAAATATAACTGTGTATTAATCTCATCTATTCTCCTCCTTATTCTTTTAGAACCAATGATTAGAAGGGAGATTGCTGGGTCAAAAGAGGTGGAATTTTAAATCTCCACATACAGATTGAAGAATATTTTCCTAGAAACGATGCTTTAATGATTTCATCCTCAGCATTACAATGAAATGTACTTCACAAGCCCTTTCTAATCGCAATAGCTGTAACCCTTTATAAAAAGAGAAGATAAAAACGCACTATTCACATTTATCGTTCTTCAATTAAATCACTGCAAAAAGATTTCATGTTTGTGTAGGTAGAACGTTTTGACTATCACAATATTTATCTTTGATAGTTAAACCATAAGTCCTGAAGACTGATGTAAAAGTAAATGGAGGTCCACAGACAAGCCAGTTAGTGCAACAGCAATCAAATGCTGACATACACAGAAAAAGGATTAAAGCATCTGCAATAGTGTTCATCAAAATGCTTCCGTACCTTGGCTCTCTGTCAGAGAGTAATGCTAGCTGTCTCTATCAAAGCTTCAAACAACCCAAAGAGAGTGTGAATATTCTTTTTCTATTTTCTAAAAACCATAAAGACCTCACTCAAAAGCCTTACCCCTGGATACTTTCTAAAATAAAATTTGCCAATTTCAAATAATCATGTAGAAGCACATACTGATGTCTCCGGAAATCAATCTGTTACAAATGTAGGTGTGATTTGTGATTTCAGGTCTACACCGCATGCCAGAAGGGAAAGGTGTTAAGGAAGAGGAAGCCCTGAAGGTGCCTGGTTCAGGTTCTTCTCAGTGCTCTGTCAAGGTCTTCACTCCTTATTTCTGTCACAGTTCACCACACACTCTCCCCTCCCACCTGGATGAGGTCTCACCCATAGGCCATGGATGGAAGATCTTCAACTCCAGAATGAACCACGAAGCCCTTTGCACACCTACAACATTTTCTAGAGATTTGTTTTCAGGGTTATAACTGGTTAATTTCCTGCTAGTGATACCATGAAGTCTGACCAAGTGTGGACCACCTCAACTGAGCTTGTAATTCCCGAGGTGCTGAATAGGAAGCTGAAAGGACTGGGTATCCCAGAAAGCCCGACAACACAGGAGTAGGAGGACGTGAGTAATAGAGCCAATGCCATGTAGTGTTAAACCAGTAAGGAGGTCAGAGATCACACCAGAAGCCAGTTGCCAAAGTCATTTTCCTCATAAGTCTTAAACTTAATAGTCAGCCATCCCCATCTTTGCCATAGGAACATATGCTTCTCAGATTTAAAGAGCCACGTTATCAGGGGAACTAGGACCAACCTGTCTTTCCTGCCTCATCTCCTCATGGAGTCAGCCAACCCTTCTGTACCGTCCAGGCTCAGCATGGCATCCACCATGGTCAGCATCACAGTCCTCCATTGGCATCCATTCGTCCTCTGGTGCTGACTAACAAATAGGTAATAAGATTGCTTCTCCTTGTTAGCTGCATCCCCACTGCCTAAATTGGAATTGGAAGCATGGTGTATTGAAAAAGACAAAGAAGCCTGGGTGTGGTGACGCACCAATCCCAGGACTCCAGAAGTGATGCCAGATGTAGCTCTGTGAGCTCAAGGTCAACCTGCTCTACATAAGGAGTTCCAAATCAGTCAGGGCTACCTGAGACCCTATCTGGAAAAGAGAAAGAAAGAAAGAAAGAAAGAAAGAAAGAAAGAAAGAAAGAAAGAAAGAAAGAAAGAAAGAGAGAGAGAGAGAGAGACGGGGGGGAGGAAAGGGAGGGAGGGAGGGAGGGAGGGAGGGAAGGAGGGAGGAAGGGAGGAAGGAAGAAGGAAGGAAGAGAAAGAACAGGCACAAACTTTGTAGTAAGGCAGGGTAATTTAGTTTAGTTACTCCAATATACCCATGTCTTCTTTGACAAGAGGAATGATAGTTATCTGAATTGTTCTTACTTTAAGATTTCTATCTTTTCTATTCAAACCATCTTAACTAATAAATCTTAGTTGACAGATCACTTCTGATGATAGAAATCTTCTGATAAATCAATGACAAAAGGAGAATCAAATTGGAGTGCTATTATGAAAAGGATTCCTTTACAAAGGCTCTAAGTGGATGACATCCATGGTGGCTCAGGTGACAAGAAGAGAAATTACCAATGTTATATATCCTGAGAATGAGGTTTCCACAGCCACCTAGGAAGTAGCCTTATCAATAAACAGATTAATAAATATAAAAGTTGGGTGTGAATTAAGACTCAGATTTTTGATTGCAGGATCTACAACAATTATTAAGTAGAAGCAATTTCATTCCTAGGAAACACTTGTCAGTGTCTGGAGATACTTTTGAATGGCACAAGGAGGCAGGCAGTACTACTAGCATTTAGTGGGTACATGTCGGACATAATGCAGGGTGGGCCTAACTAGGCCACCTTCCAGGAGGAATGGAGGAATGGCTCTCCTGGGTGTGCTGCTCCACACAGTTTGGTTGTGAGGCCAGTTTCTGCCCAGCACCTGGAGGGAACCTGAACCACCTGGGAACAAACTGTGATTGGCTGTAGTCAAGACCCCACCCCATAAGGCTATTGGCTAACAAGACCTATAAGACTCTCTGTTCTTTCTTGAATAAATGAGTTTGCAGCAGACCACCACTGCTGGCTTTCTGTTCAACTCCTGAGTCCGTGTTTTGACTCTGTGCCTACTCCCTGTATTGTAAATCCTGTATTGTAGGATAAAGGATTGCCCTTCTTGAATGAGAAGAGGTAATGACAGTTCTTCTAAATTAAATAAACTGAAAAGGTCTGCTTATAGATACAAGACAGCCAAACTGAACTGTGGCATTTTGGAAAGCACGAGTAGGCAATAGGGGATAATTGTCATCATATGAGTGCAAAGAGTGGCCGTCTTTGTGCAGATAGAAAGCTTGGGAAAGGTGGATCTGGGTAACGGCAGGGTAATGGACTGTTGAGGGAATTCACTTGTTAGTAAGTCATTCACCTATACGACTGTTCTGAGTCTGTTTCAAATTTGATGTCTAAAAAAGGATAGCTTAATATGCTATTAATCATATTAATAAAAAGTTCTCTTATTCCACTTTAGGTAGGGGTTAATAAATGTGTAGGCACAGAATTACAGAACAAGTCATTACTTATTCATGCAAATGTGTATCTTTCCTCCCTGTTTCTCTATAAATGCAAAAGAAATTATTACTTTTGAAACAGGGTCTCTCTGTAGCCCCTATTGGCCTGGAACTCCCTATGTATACCCAGGATGGACTATCTCACAGAGATCCACTTGCCTCTGCCTCTCAAGTGCTCAGATTAAAAGTAGGTGCCACCAAGGCAGGCAGAAGAGAAATTATTCTTCACCTTTTCCGCTTCTGTTGCTTATGACTGGAGATTAGGAATCAAAGTCACAGGTTGAACTGCACAGCAGAATAATTAAGTGCAAGAATCCTGAAATAAGAGAGCCTAAGAGTCATTAATTCCACCTTCACCAATTCCCCCTTTGTCTCTGGGATCAAGGTTTCTCCTCCACAAAGCCAAGTGAGAATGTCTTCTACATGGAGCTTTTGAGTTATGTTCTTTCGTCTCCCACGGAAATGCCTTAGAAGCGATTATTACTGAGACCCACTCTCTCTGCATTGTTAATGAAGCTCATGATTTCAGGCACCGTAATTCCTACCCATTTAGAATGAGGGAACCCAGGCTTTGAGATGACTGCAGGACATATCCATGGTTACAAGTCTTACAAAATTCGGTAGGCCTCTGGTGATTACCAGGTCCTTAAAGCATTTTCCATTTGTTATCTAAGTTAATGCTCAAAGTCCCTATGTGAAAGGAAGGAAACACCATTATTTCTTTTCAGGTATAAAAATTAGGCTCCTGGATATTCTTGAACTTTCCAAAAAACTACACAGCTGTCAAATGTCAGAAACCTGCCATGCAATTTAAGATCCAGTGGATCCTGTCTTGTTATTTTGATTCTGCTTTTAAGAGATCAAGCTATTATCTTGCAAGTAGGACCATTACCTGTTTCAAAGACATCGTTTGCTTTTGACAATGATTCTAAAATATATTCCAGAGTTGTAAGTTAGAGAGATTCTCTAATAGAAATTATAGGATGAAGTAAGGAGCTGTCTTACCTTTCACAGAAGGTGTAAGGTGGACAACTTAAGTATATGGAGTCCTACAGTTAGCACTGAATGCTTCCAAACCATACTTTAAAACCATAGTTTGCAAATGTTAAATTCATCAGTCATCCAGATGAATTTTCTTTTTGATGGTAGAGATTGCACCCAGAATTCCTCACGTGCTAGACAAGTACTCTACCACTGAGCTACATTTCTAATCCCTGGAGTGGCATTCAGTAACTATTCCCAGGGCTTCTGACACAGAAAGACAGAAGATGAACTCAACAAGTACATTACTAACATATTCCCAGGGCAGATAGACGCTGATGCCCCAGGAATCACATTGTAAAACACCCTATCTAGGTCAACTCCTATTGGCTCTGTGATATTAGAATGCCTATTCCATTTTATGTTGTGATTTGTATAGAGAATATCCCTCAAAGGTTCATTGTTTGGAAAGTGTGGTCCTTACTGGTAGCTCCAGTCCCTGAGAAGTGATTGGATCATAAGCTCTCTGCTTTAGACAATGGATTAATCCACTTTAGGAAGCAAAATTGGATGGACTACTGAAAAATGGTAGGATGTTGGCGGGCTGTCTCCTCTTGGTTCCCATCTTCCTCAAAATGTCTGCTTCCTGGATGGCATAACGTGAACAACATTCCCCTAGCATATCCTTCCACTGCAATGCTCCTGTCTTGCCAGAGGGAAACCATGGACTGAAATCTCCCCTGTGCCTGAAAGTGTTGTTTTCTCAGATTCTTTATCACAGGGATGAGGGGTTCTGATTGACACATGATATTCAAATATGCAATCTCTAAAGAAAACAGTTTGTTACTATCTAAAGAACGAGACAGCAGATCTGGAGAGATGGCTCTTGCAGAGGACCAAGGTCGGGTTCCCAGCATCTACATGGTGCTCACAACCACCTGTCACTCCAGTTCCAGGGCATCTGATGTCTTCTTTTTGCCTCTCTGGGCATTGCATGAACATGGTGCACTTACATACATGCAGGCAAAATACTCTTAAACATTGAATGTAAAATAAATAAGTATAACAACAAAGAGTGAGATAGTATATGCAAAAGCTTTCTGAAAGGAAAGGGACCAAATCCTGTGCTTCTCAAATTTAAGAGCTCTCAGTCACCTTGAAGCATGGTAGAAGAGTGGCTTCTCAGAGACCAGTCCCAGTCCCAGAAGGTCTGTTACAGTTCTGCAAATGTTGGTTTAAACAAAGTCCCCTAATGTTGAAGCAGATGGCTCAGAGCCAATTCTTTAAAAAGAAAAGTCCAACAAACTGAAGGTAAGAGGCCTACAGCTCCACTCTGAGGGCTGAGGTAGAGTCCAGAGATTGCGCACCCAACAAATATATACAATCTTAGTTACTCCACAGCAGAGAATAAAAAGAGGAGGAATGGACTATTTTTTTTCCACCAAGACATCTAAGTGAAATATTCTGCTTTGGGATCTGCAAAGTGAATTTTAAATGAAAGAAAAATGGATGGCATTTGAGATAAAAGGAAAGCTAGAGTCACACCCTCAGGAATCTTTTGATTGAGGAAAGGTTTCAGAATTGGGTGTGAATGGGAACTGTCCCAGAAGAGAGGGTTCTGGGTAATCAGAGCTACTACCTTTTGCACTCATCAGGGTTCTTGCTTCTTCCAGGAGTGACATTAGCAGAGCCCAAGCAGCTGCGCCAAGTGAATCACTTGCCATTTCTTTCCCAATCCAAAGAATTGTATCTAAATCTACTGTCTTCCCTTAGGAATTGCAAAGTGTCAACCACCATGGACGATATACCAGTGTTTTTCTATAAGAAATGTTTTCCTCAGTTCACCGGAACACATAGTTGAGTTAACAGGTTGTAGGGAACATATTTGGCTCCTGTGCAGAACCCAGGTTTCAACTCTGAGAAGTTATGAAACAAAGAAGAAAGACTAGGACACAAATCCCCACCATGGGCTGCTGAAAGTGAGCAAATCCTTGTGCTTATCACTTTAATGAGAGCTGAGAAAAATAACAGAAATGGAAAAACCCAGCTGGCTATCTGTAAATAAGATGTGTGTGAATAAAAGAATTACGTTAAGTGAACTGTTTATAAATTGGTTTGCATGATATCAGAGCTGGTCCCAAATTAGTATGATTGAGAAAGTGAAATGTTAATAAATTTTTCAATATTGCTTAGCCAGGTCCTCCGGACCAGAAATAGGCAATTATTCAACTGTAATTGAATCCTCTGAATGACGAAGGAAGGAGACACATTTTAAACATAGAAAATACATCTGTGCATGAGGATTCCCCACTTGATTCTCTTCTCTTTCTTTCCCTTATTTTTGAAACATAGCCTTCATTAAAACATATGTTGAGCATGTAGGGGTTTAAAATAAACTCCAAAGAACTGACTAAATAAGCAAAGGATCTATGCTATGGTATGAATGTTTGTGCTCCCCAAAACTCAGACGGTAGAACCTAACATGCAGCATGCTAGTATGAAGTGGTGGGGCCCTTGGGAATTGATTAGCGCCTTTAGGTGAGAACAAGGAAAGAGAAATTGCCATCTGTGAAGAGTGTGACCCCATCAGGCATCAGAGCTGCTGGCACCTTGATCGTGTACCTCCAGAACCATCAGCAGAGTTTCCTGTGGCTTATAAATTGTCCCTAAGGGAGGTTTTTGCAGTAGCCAAGAGGACAAGAGAACTGGATAATGAAAAGAAAAGTCTGCTAACCCGTGACAGTCATTGTTAGTCACCAGGCTGGTAGGCTGCCTCCTATTATTTTTTGTTTGTTTATTTTGTATTTTGAGACGGGGTCTCACACTGCTTCCCAAGTTGGTCTCTGAGACTAGAGTTATGTACCACAACACCCAGCTCGCCTGATCATTTTAATCATGATTCATTTTTCTTTCAAAATAGACATTGGATATTGCATACCAGTTTTCTCACACATATTTCAGTAAATGCATATCAAAAGCATTTCCTTGTTATTAAAAGTATCTTAATAAATGCAACTTGGAACTGGGACTATGGCTCAGTGTTAAGAGCACTGGCTGTTCTTGCAGAGGTCCTGGGTTCAAATCCTAACACCCACATAGTGGCTAACAAGTGTCCATAATTCCAGCCAGCGGATTTGATGGCCTCTTCTGACTTCTTCAGGCATTGCATGACATTGGAATATTTACATACATGCAAGCAATGCACTTATACACAGAAAACAGAAATAATAACTAAATAAATATAGCTGAAATGTGACCAATGGCTTTCCAAAGTTGCATGAATGAAGTATTAATATCAGATTTCCTTTAAGGAATAAACACTTTACATGTTTTCATTTTTATGTCCAGTAAATAAAATTATGATGAACAGTTGTGACAGCTTAATCAAAGTTCAGTTTATCAACCATGAAAACACTTAAGGAACATTATGTGTGCATCTCCATTTTTTTTTTGTCCCAGAGTGTATTTCAAGGCTAAGTACAAGAAATAAGCCAAATAAGATAGATGGTCTGTATATATTGAGGTAAAGCCAAGCTGTCAAAAGCCCTCTAGTGCTGATGTCTACTCCATCAGTAGACAACACCTTCGCTGTTATTAAGTTCTGTCACTTTTTCTTAATAAAAGTCAAGATGTAGACAGAGTTAAGAGCGTAAAACTTCATTTAGAAATTTTGTTTCCACTTTTGATTAATGTTGTTGGCCTTGGTCATTGGTATCCTGCTTAGTCTGGCCATATTCTATTCAATGGACTGGTCTTACTGACCTTGTTAATTATAATTAAAAACTGAGAACTGATCATCTGAAGGAGTTGCCTGCAGCCAAAAGACCCAGACTCCACTTCCAGGTACTCAATAAGGACTTATATCACTAACTCCTCTGAACATTGCTTTCATCCTGGTTAAAGTAACAATAACAATACACAAAAGAGACGATGAAGGAAGATCACAAACAGAAGACAAGGGTATTTCCAGGCAACTGTTTGAGAGGTGACTTCATTTTCAAAAAGGTAGGCTGTATTTATTTATTGAATCTCTAACTCAAAGTCAAAAAGAAATCATTTTGCTGTCCAAAAAAGTGTCTGTTGGAATATAGCAAACAAATTATCTGATGCCATCCTGTGTTTGAATTATACCAAATGGTTTTTAAATGTCCCCCCACCTCTAATTCCAATAGGCCCCAAAATGCATTCTAAAAAATCATCAAAGAATGGTAAAGTGACTAATTATGCAGGAATTACTCTCATGACTTATCCCATTCTCCTGAGGCATGCTATGCTTAAAAAAAACAATAAAGGATTTGTAACTGTTAGTTATCAGCTCTTCATGTAACTTTTGATTCAAGTAACAAATAGCATTTCAACTCACTGCCTTCATTATGCTGCTAAATTGCAAAGGAAAGAAGCCAATTCTAATGAATTGTAACCATAGTTTCTTCTGGGTATTACATATTAGAAGTGGGTAGCACTTTAAATTATGGTACACAAAACAGCATATAATTAATTCTGAATAAAAGATAATGTATTCTTGCTAAATACGAGTTATTTTAAAATCTCTTAATGAAGAACTAAGCATATGCTGTGTCACACTGTGAAAATGTTTAGCATATGCCTTTACAGCCAACATTCTGCATTTATTATTATATTTATTTTCAATAATAATATATTATTTTAAGTGAACACAAGGGAAAAAAAAACCTTAATCGCTAACATTGTGAATGTGGAAAATATATGCAAATTACAGGAAACTTTTTGGCTCCCCATAAGTTGTCACTAAATAACTTTTGATGACATGGTGTGATTGCAATTTGCAATAGAATGAGAAAAATGGAAAAGACTGTTACTTTTAAATCACAGAACATATGCACAATGAATTTTAAAATTCAGATATGGAGATAAACATTTCTATTCTGAAAACTGACATGTTCTGAGTTTTCTCAGAAAAGCAGAGCTTAAGCCTAGATTTTGAGTTCCACATGGTTGATGGCAGGTTCCTAACTCCTTTTCTGATATTGTGTTTCTGTTTATGAAAAAAAAAAAAAAAAAAAATATATATATATATATATATATATATATATATATATCCTGAATGTTCTACACTTGAAATCACACACCACGTGGCATCTTCCAACTGAGCAGGAGCCTAGTTCTGTCTCCATCACTACTAATAATCACAAAGTAAGATCTGGTTTTCCCAAACCCCCTCCGAGCCTTATTTTCCTCACATGTGTATTTGGTGATGCTTGTGTGCCTATAAATCATCTATATGACTGTTCTGAATCTGTAGCTTAGAGTGTTGAGACTCTTTACTTCTTGCCTATGAAATGACTATACTGAGGTTCCTTTTATCTCTAATAGTTCTGCCATCTATCCCCCTTTCTGGATAACTACAGAAACACACCATAAAATCAGCTTTTAAAAAATTCATACGTGCTTTTGATTCTTGCATGATTTTAATTTGGAAAGAAAATGGAGACAATATCACCAATGTTCCAAATTAAAAAAAAAACAAGTTTGCTTTTTAAATCTGGGATTCAATTTGTTCTCCAGTGGTCTGGCAACTAAGCCATCAGAAATACATGGAAAAAAGATTATAGTTCCATTCTTTTCCAAGTGTTTGTAATGATTTTAAATATGTTCATTACTTGAGCACTAATGTACAGTAATGAAGCCGGAAAAAGCTCTGGGTTTGAAGATAGTGTCAAACACAGGCATGTCATCTCCATACAATGTCTGCTGACATTAGGTTTTCATTCTTTTTCATCCTCTACGGTATGTGCATAGTATAGAAAGAGGAATCAGGGGCTGGAGAGATGGCTCAGCAGTTAAGAGAACTGGCTGCTCTTGCAGAGGACCTGGGTTTTATTCCCAGCACCCACATGGCAGCTAACAACTGTCCATAACTCCAATTCCAGGGGATCCAACCTCCTCTTCTGACTTCCGTGGGCATTGTATACATGGATGCAACTCATATACATAAAATAAAAATAATAAATAATAAAACTGAAGGAGATTGAATACATAATTCAATGACATACTTTGTACCACTTAAGATTTTATTTAAGTGTATATCCATGTTTGTCTTTAAGAATTATAGTGACTGAATCGCAGTTCATAAAAATGTATATAATTTGTCTAATTGGCCCCATTCTGTTTGATATTCAAAAATTCTTTTGTTTCAGTTTTTTTGGCTGGATATGTATTTTGGACATTCAGGTTTTTTAAACATTTGTATTTTACTTTTTATTTTTGTTAGAGGAGACACATGCGTCACGTCATAATGTGAAGGTCAGAGGAAAATACTATAGATTCTATTCTCTCCTTCCTCCTTTACATGAGTTCTAAGGATAAAACCCAGGTGGTAAGGGCTGTAGTGTCAGGTAGCAAGTGCCTTTTTTGCACTAAGCCATCTTGCTAGCCTGGCACCTAACTTTACAAATATTTTATGTAGCCATTTGTTTAATGTTTTGTTCCAAAATATTATGCAATGATTGTTATGGAAATTCAGCAGGATCATCACTTCAGTCATACGAGTATTTTCTTTAATCAGACAGACAGGCATCCTTAACATTTCCTATGTATTCTTTTGATCATATAATGCCACTCAGTGCATATGCCCCCCTCAGACTACCACTGTTCTAACAGGAGATATCAGGATATATGTATTCCTACATGTTTTCCTTCTCTAGAACAGGGCTTGTTAAAGGAAAATTTGAAATAATTTAGCAAACTAGTGTCAATTAAGTTCAGGTGCACAGTAAATTCATAACAAATGTTCGCCTAATTCATTCACAAATTTTGAAAATTTTGAAGCCTCATCCTTGTCCGAACTATAGAAAGGTGCTTCTTGCTGAAGTTCACAAAGTTCTTCGCTGTTTATTTCCCTTTATTTATGCCTTGACATGTTCCACAGAGAATTTAGGGCAGGGGAATAGCTCACTAAATCAATTCTGTCTGCTGCTGTGGCTGGTCAGACTTATTTACATAGGACAAAACTATTCTTTGAGACACATTATAAGTGGCTTGCAATGGTGAACAGTAAAGTCATATCATCTCCTCACAGGAAACCGTTCTTGGGTTTCCTCAGCTAGAGGAGGCCACTACCTCTTGCATTTTACTGGTCGACTCCCTTTATTCTCTATCATGAATAAGCCCATGCCACGTCCAACAGAATGTAATGCTTACAGACAGCCTGGTCTGTGCTGTCCACACGCCCACCTCTGTTCCATCATCTGTGGCTGGTCCATGGGAGCCCCCCAGAGCTGGAAAGTGGTAGGCGTCACACTTAAAAGAGAAATAATTGTTTTAGAGTTAGATAGATAGATAGATAGATAGATAGATAGATAGATAGATAGATAGATATAGATAGATGATAGATAGATAGACAGACCCAACATGACTTGCTCAAAGTTTAATTTAAAATGGTGGAAGAGGATGAGAATTCAAAATTCCAGACTCCCAAACTCTCCTAGGCTGTGACTAGCATTATCTTGCCCGCATCAAGCATAGTACTGGTTTACATACCCATTTCCACATTCAGCTACACAAGGTGAGGAAACTGTTGTTTTCTTCTAATTATTGAAGGGAACAACATGGGGCTGTGGAGTACATGGTCAAAGACAAGAGACAAAGGACAGACTAAGAGCCAGGAGTCCATCCACTCAGTCTGGGAAAGTGTTCTTGAGGTCTCTGGTAACTCAGCTCAAACCACAGGTTCTGTACCTCATTCATGCATAGACTCATTAGCTGTTCTTTTACATTGAGATGCTGAGGTTTTTTCTCTCTTGAGAAACATTTCGATGGAGAACATTCGTTTCTTTTATTTTTCCTTGAGAGGAAAAATAACTAAATAAAAGCAATGGAAAGCTATGTTCAAATTATTTATATGAGGATTTGATATACTTGTTAAAAAGTCCTTAAACATCCAATAACTAATGAACAACAAAGAAACATGGTTTCTCATTTTTCAGGACTCCAAGGGAGGGTTCCATAAGTTACAACCCACTTGGATGCTGTATCTACCCCCTAATTCTGAGACCCAAAGATTCTTAGTAAAATGGAGACCCACTTTGGGGGTGCACAAAAGTGCCTTCTCCCCACAAGAGCAGACAGGTAACAGAGGTGCAGAAGTCAGGGCTCTTGGAGTTCTGAGATCAGTAAACTCTGAATAGTGAATGTCACTGCCTTGCATCCAGTTCCTCTCCTCTAGCCGCAGCCAGTGATATGCTATCTTGTCCCCTAAGAGACTACAAAGCAGTATGTTAAAGGCCATGAAGAAGAAGATGGGAGAGTTTGAGGTGGCAACAAGTTCTTCCCAATAAGCGACACTAAGATCATGGCTTCTGAGCCGGACTGCTATACCCGGGTTCCTATGTGAATTAAACAAATACATGTGTAGTTTTCTGGGTTTTCATGGGTTCTCACTGATGCCTTTAATATCTTTGTAAAGCTCTTTGGGTGAAATTCTACTGGCATCAATTGTTAAGAAATCAAGTGCTCACCTAAACATTTAAACATTTTATTCTGTGGCTGACGTTTCTTCGGTTGCTTGGGCTACTAGGAAGTTATGTGTTATGTCATAAATAAAGGTGTGCTTTCCAGTGGAGGCATTCAGTTTGTCTTACAACTTTCCTTATACTTTATTTCCTCTCATGCTGGCTTCCGTAGTATGCCCATTCGTTGAAGTCTCAGCTCATTGCTGGTGTTTGTGAAAGCTACTTCAATTCCTTTTAAGAGCAGGGAAGGCTATAAATAAATAGACAAGTATAGGCTTTGCTACTGGAACTCTTCACATGGCCAACTGCTGGGACTCAAATCTCTTTTCTCCTGGGGGGCCTGCAGAGATTTAGCTAAACCCTAACAGCAATTTCTTGTTTAGTCAGTCTTGGTTTGAAAGTCCATCCAGAGAACACATATTTGGAAGATAAATTTTGAGCCAAATAATTGCGCTTTCAATTATTTAGCATTCAGAGAGGGCTTTTTATGGCTTCAAATGTGGGCATTATTGCACACATCAGAACAAAATCACCAATAACTATATTCTGCCCTTCTAACTACTAGCATTGTTGGGGATTATGATGGTTTTTCTCTCTGTGTGCCTAACACACTGTGGCTGGTGCAGAGTAGGTACACTGTAGTACGAATAGGTGCTTGATAAAGTAACCATTGTGCACATGCATTGTTATACCTCTATGCATGTGTGTATGTGTTTATAATGTTAGCATTCTGCCCTAGCAACACTCAGGTGAATCCTACCACAATCTATGAAACAGTGTACTAATATCCCCTATTCAGCAAGTCGTAGGCACTTTCCCATACCTCGTATATAGATAGTACCAGGCCTGCCTCATGCCTCCACGCCTACCGCTTTCCATTTTGCCACATTGATGTACAGAGTGATATCACATTGAGGTTCAAGACAGAACCATAAATAACTGGTTGAACGCAGAGATATCTCCACATGTAAAGAATAGATTAAACTAGATAAATAGTGTAATTTGCATTTTTATACATATGAATTTTGATAACTCTACTCTACCAGCTGAAAAAAGAATCACAATTAGAAAAAAAAAAATGAGCCTGTGGAATGGTTGTTTTGTGATAGGACTTGAACACAGGGTTTTGCGCATGCAGAGCAAAAACTCTACCACTGATCTACATCCCCAACTGGAGGCATGGTCAGACTTATATCTTAACTTAGCACCAATCTAGGTATGACAAACAAAATAACATTCATTCTCAGTCTACTTTTAAGTTACAAGAATTTCCCAAGTGTACCTGGATGGCTCTGATTGAAAGATGATTAGATCAGAACTGAGCCTTTCCTTGTGATGATGGTGTTCCTACTGTGGCCCGACTACAGGCTCCTGTTCTGCCTCTGAGCTCTCCTCTATCCTGTCTGCCTGCCTCCCCTTTAGATTTCAGATCTGTGTGGGGTCTGAATAAATCCTCCCCCAGTTCATATGTTGAAACATGCTCTGCAGTACTGTGTATTCAGAGGAGGAACTTCAGGAAGTAATTAGGTTATAAAGGTTTTGTCCTCTAAAACAGGCTTAGTGTCCTTACAAAAGGAACTTGAGGAAGTTTGAGTTCCTGGTCCAGTATGTGGAACTTCATCTTTAATAACAGGCACCACATACTTGCAACTTTGGTTTTGGACTTCGCAGCTGCAAGCACTGAGATCAGTAAGTTTCTGTTATAAGTAATTCAGACTAAGATATTTCCTTATGGAGCTCCAAAAGGGGCTAAGACATACATCTGCTTAAGTCGGCTCCTTTCAATGAATACACACACACACACACACACACACACACACACATGCACACACACACAAACATGCATGCATGCACACGCATACCTGCACGCTGATTCTACTCCTTAACAGAAATCTGACTAATACAGAAGACATGTATACATTTACATAGTTATATAAATATACAGAGATAGACTATTGAGATGTACATTTTCAAATGCAAACTTTAGATTTCCAACTAGAGAAAACAAAAAGAGGCTTCCACTCTCTGATAACAACCAGAAACTCGTTTCAACTTCTATGAATGACAGCTGTGTTCTTTCCTGTATCCAAAGGTCAAATTTCAGCTGGTTCAATAACTAGGATGCAATGCTTTCAGTCTGCCATGGTTTTGACAAGTCTGGTGGAAAGTATTCCATAGTGTTCTATTACATTTTAATAAAGGTTATATTAAAGGAGACTCTGTAAATAATGTCTTTATAAAAGTCTTTTGGTTATCACCTTTATCTGGTTCTTTTACACACATACTTATTCTCAGATATGGGAAAATATACTTGTAAGTTTTCAAAGCATTATTTTGTATTACAGAAGTAATGACAGGCACAATAATAGATTTGCTGTAATTACTAAGGGTTTGGGCCTCAGAAGTACCGAGGCTCCTACCTGTGTGACTTGGAATTAATGAGCACCTATTAGTCTCAGATTCCTCAAACACGAGATGCAGATGTGGTCTACCCTGCATGTGTCTAGCAATGGCAGAGGCCAAGGTCTCTTAATGATGAATCTTCCAGATTAATTCTCATTCTCTGGGGCAGCGCATCCCAACCACAATGCTATCGGCATGTTCAGCTGGATTGTCTGGGGAGGGCTGTCCCATGTAGTTTCTGTTTAGCAGAATCCCTGGCCCCCACCCACTCCTTGCCAGTACCATCCACCCCAGTTTTGACAAAACAGATCTCTCCAGATCTTAACAGATGCCCAGTGGTGGCAGAATCACAACTGCTCTAGAAATACAGTTATTCTGAGCAGTGTATGCCTCGTATTTTCCTGAACATTTTAAGAGTAATATATGTATAGAAAAACTTAGCTCCCTGTTTTTTCATTTGTTTTGTCGTTGTTATTGTTGTTGCTCATTGAGACAGGGTCTCCTTGCAGCCCCAGCCGGCCTGGAACTGGCTATGTAGAGAAGGCTGGCCTTTATCTCACAGAGATCCACCTGCCTCTACCTCCAAAATGCTGGGATGAAAGGTGTGTGCCACCATGCTGGGCTAGACCATGATTATTTTAAACAAAGGAAACAACTCATGTGCTCAGCCCTTTAACAAGGGAGAGAGAGGTAACATTACCCCTCCACACACTCCCACGTGGGAAATCTGTGGTAATTCCTCCCTTCAGTCACTACTGAGGACTCTATAAAAGAAAAAGTAAGACATATTTTATGTTTGTAAAGATAATTTTTAAAATATAAATGCAAAATTCAGACTGTTTGGAAAATAATATCCTATATGATTTAACCCAGGCAACAAAATTCTGTAAGAATTATAATCTACCCAAAGGCCTCACAAGACAGAGGGTGAGCCAAGCTAACTCAGCAAAGATTAAACAGAAACTTAATCTGAATATGCTTTTTAGAGAGGGGTGCTTGAGAAAGTCATTATATCAGATTGGTTGTTTAGATTAAAGACCCATGATTAAACTCTGGAAACTGCAAAAAAGGAGAGACATTACACATGCACAGAGAAATAAAAGTCTCCACACTATGATAGATGTAGTCAAAGTATACCCTGTGGGCAGCCTATACCATGCAGTTTGGACCTTGAACTTCCAGAACGATAAGCATCCCAAAATTCTTATTTTCCTTATAAAGTGCCTTGTCTTGTACATTTTGTTATAGCAATGAAGAGTAACCTAATACAGATTGCCTGCTCTACCGAGGAATTCTAGTTCTCTTTTTATTGCTGCAAAAAAATCTCTGACCAAAAGCAGCTTAGGGGAGGATATCTGTTATTTCAGCTTTTAATGAACAGTCCATCAGTGAGGGCAGAAACTCCAGCAACTTGAAACAGAAAACACAGAGCAACCCTGCTCTCTGGTTTGCTCACAGCCTCATGCTTTGCTTCATTATACAGCCCAGGACCATCCACCGGCAAAAGGCACTGCCTCTAGTGAGCATCCCAACAATGTTCCACATATGTCCACAGGAAGTCACTCAGTTGAGACTCTCTTTTCAAGTGCCCCTCCCCTGTGTCAAGTTGATAGGTAAAGGCCACTAGGACATGGGCTGACAAAAGCATGTCAGTGAGTACTGTTTTTCTCTTGTCAGATAACTCAGCTCAATCACTCAGCTTAATGTGCTATAGAGATTACCACAGGACAGGAACTTGGAAAAGTGAGACACGACACTGGGTAGAGTAACACCTAGAGGAACTACAGTTGCCAATATAGTATCTGTAGAGAATGTGAGCATGAAAGTACTTAGTAATAAACAGTATGTGCCAAAAGTTATCATAACATACCCCTATTGTCCCTAATTCCTTGAGTCCCCTGACTACTAGAAAATAAAAGTAAAGCACAATCATGTCTCTGTAAAATGGCTTTGGGAGTCTGTTATTATCATCACAAAAAAGAAAAGAAACGGCAATCACGTGACCCGGCAAGAATGAGGCCCACTTGGTATGTGCAGTTGAGTCTGTGTCTAATTCCTGTCACTGGTCGGTGCATCTGGGGAATCAGAGTTCCAGCATCCCCAATAACATGTCCTGCTGGTGTGGGAATATAGTAGGTGTTTATCTTATGAACATTTATTTGCAAAAGGAAATTGTATAATGGAATCTGTAACTCCCTAGGTCTTAGAATCACCACTTAAACCAAATATGGTGGGCCTCACTTATAATCCCAGCTATCCAGTACTGGACAAAAATTGTGAGTCTTCTGCCTACAAATGAAACCACAGGTCACGAAAGTCTTACTCTTGACTCTGCCACTATCATAGCATGTGGCTGTGGGGCTTGATATGTAGTTCTCTAAATAACAGTTCCTAAATCTATTTAAAAAATGTAAGAATAAAATGACCTTAAAGTCACTTGCAGATCTTTGATTATATTAGTGTTCAATATATTGGTCAGAGGACATGAAATTGCAAAAAGTATTTTATACTCATCTACTTTCTCATTTATGCATTCATGCACTTGTTCATTCATATTTTCAGTCAACTAAAAATTCATTCATCCATTTCATAAAAGTCGGTACCATAGATTGTGAATTTGTTTGCTAATCCATGCTTCACAGAATTCATAGTCCTGGGGCTCAGCATACAGTCAACTGCACCACAAGGAATTCTACGTAGAAAGGTACATCGTTTCCCTCTCCCAAGAAGCTTAATCAATCAAGTGAATACAGAACATTTAAAACACAGGAAAATGGGGGGGGGCAAATATTACTTAATACATCCACCCATCCAGCAACTTTGACAATCCAGATGCACTTGTCTTTTGCATCTCAGTTCCAAGGTTCACCCTACGACTGAATGGACAGCACAGGGTTGGACCTTCACAACACAGACCAAATATCCATCCAGAGATGGAACTCAAGCAGAATAATCTCAGCTCTTAGGCATTTACTGATCCAGAGGCAGAAAGCTAGTTTGGGCTTACTTTGGTAATCCTTAAGCTCAGAGGGCATATTCTGAGACTCCCGATGGCCATTGCCTAACTGTTTGTCACTGGGGAGAAAAGTTCCAAGGAGCAATAAAGATTGAGGGTAACCTTTGAGGAGGCGTAGGTAGATGCAGGCATGTGCATGTGCGTGTGACGGGGGATGTGCAAAAATGGAGATGTGGGACAACAGAGCTCAGCAGAACTCTGAAGGTTCAATCCGGTGTCTAGTCTTGTCCAAGTCTGGACCAAGGTATTTGTTTTTCCTTAAACTCTGTTGTTAGGAGATTATATAACCTGTCACTATTATAGTTTGCTCTGTGCTAAACATGGCTAAAGCAGGATTGATATGTCTGCCATGAAGCTCACACATGGAGAAGAGTGGAGCAGAACTGAAAGCTAAGAAAAGAAGGGTATTATCTCAGGAGAAAGGATTGCAAAAACCCTAAGGATTGCAACTGTGACAAAGGCACTAGAATTGGTAAAGTACATACATACACCATGAAACAAATGTCAAAAAGTAAAACAGTAATTAGCAATGGATGAGAAGTGAGGAGGTCCCAAAGTCCCCTGGGATCTTCTTTGTTCATCTATCTCTGAGGGGATAACAGTGGATGATGGTGACATCATTGAAATACAGAATACAGAAAATGGCCACATTTAAGGGTTTGTAGCCAGAGCATTAGCTACTCTAGTGATGACTGACAATGCCAGAATTTCAAGAGTCATCCTTGCAAAGAAGGGAAATGAGAAATGAGAGAGAGCCTGGAACAGAATACTCAGAAACTATTTAAACAAAAGAATAACAGAGAATAATAGAACAATAATAGAACAGTCGAGAAGAGAGATTAAGAAATTATCAGTATAACATGTGAATAATCACCTCCCAAAAGCCCACATGTAAAAGGCTGGTCCTGTGCGTCGATATATTAGAGGCTGCTGTGGGCCTTTAAGAGGAGAGGCGTACTGTAAATCTCTAAGCCATCTTGTGTATTCAGAAGGAATTCTGGGATCTCTGATGGCCTCCACCCTGCTTCCCTCTCTTTTCCCCCTCCCCCTCCTCTTCCTCTTCCTCCTCCTCCCTTTCTTTCCTGAGTAGGATATGAGACCACTCCTACATGATGTGCTACCTTTGTGAGTTTCCAAAGCATGGATTCACATGATTTGGATTTGAATATCTGCACTCTCAGTCAAAATAAACCTCTGTTTCATCTATGCAGCCAGTGTCATGCATTTCATTGCAGTAATGTGATGCTGACTACCACACTGATTAAAAAAAAAAAAAGTTTAACTTTCTGAGAAAGAAGAAAACAAAGGGAAGACCATGAATTTAAGGAATCTGGAGTGAAAGGGCAGCCAGGGGCAGCCCCTACCAGAATGACATTTTTCTATGATGCCCAAAACAGATGATGATTGCTATATTTAATGCCCTCTGAGAAAACAATTTCCTGCTCTTCTACTTATAGCTAACATTGCTTATCAAGAGAGTGGTTCAGATTTAATCTAAATTTCTCATCCTGAGACTCAGAATTAGCTTTTCTTCTATATTGTCAGAGATGAAATTTGGAAACTTCTTCCAACAGACCCAACTCTCAGGACAATTGTGGGAGCTATCATTCAAGAAAACTGTCATCCCGGGCTGGAGAGATGGCTCACTGTTTAAGAGCATTGCCTGTTCTTGCAGAAGACTTAGGTTCCAATCCCAGCACCCACATGGTAGCTAACAACAATGCTAACTTCAATTCCAGGGGATCCAACACCATCTTCTGTCCTCCAAGGACACTGCACAGCATGGGTGTACTTACACACATGCATATATACATAAAATAAAAATAAATTTTAAAAAGCCTGTCAGCCATGATAGTAATATCTTGCTCTTTTCATTATTTATCCCTTTCTTCTCATTTTTTAAGTATTTTTCTGGTGTCCATTCTTCCTTCTCTGTTTTCTCCCCTTCTCATTCAGCTTTAGCCAGCGCCAGGAATGGTAGGGACCATCATTGCTGTCTTTCAAATTGTCATGAGCAGTGCTCCTTGGCCGGGCTAACATAGATGGTGGCTGTCATTCTCAAACATCAGTTGCTTTCTGACACATCCCAATACCATGATTTACTCATGGTTACACTGCTGAAAATTGTTTTCTTCACTTGTCTATTTTTTATGTTGTTCACTGCTCCCTCAAACAAAACATGAGATCTTTACTTTTTTCATGTATGATTGTACACTGGTCCTGGGTTTATCCACATGACTGCCCTTGGCCAGTGGGATACAGACAAGCATGAGGCAACCAAGTCACACACACACATAGAAATGTGTCTTTTTAAACACATGCTTGCGTTTGAGATACTTCCTCTTTGAAGCCAAACACCACCATACTGCAAATCACCAAGAGACCACGTGCATGCATGAGAATGAGATTCCAGTGAAGTTTCATGTAATCTCCCAGCTACCAGTCAGCACAAATGTTCAACCCATTACTGAGATATTCTTAGAAATACATTCCTGAACCCCAGTTCAACTGCTTCATCTCCCATACCATATGCAATAGACATAAGATATCTCCTTGAAGCTAGTTCTTAATTGCAGAATCTAAAGCAAATAAATCACAGTTACCCTCATGGTCCAAGTACCATAGCAATCCTCTCTGGGATTCACAGTTCATATGCTCCAGTAGAATTCTCTCTGACCTTCACAAGAATCTGATCTCCTATATAAACTTGATGTTGGAACCATCTTGGTCTATTGAGTGTTTCTTGATTAGCTCTGAAGCTTGCAACCTGGTAATGGGTCATTTGAGTTATAAAGACATGAAATATGAATAAATTACAGCACATGAAACACTTTAAAATAAAATCTTATCAACCTACTAGCATCCCATGTTAACAGAGCTGTTATCTTAATGTTAGGGCTATTGTTTCAACCCTGTTATCTTATCCTCCTCTTCGCTTTTGGCTGATTATAGTAGTGTAGAGAGAATCCTGGGCAGAGTGATAAAATATGGAAAACTAAATTTTAAGTCCACATCTTATCCTTAGATAATGATAAGCATGCTATACAAGCTGGGACTTGGGTTTCTAAAACTCATGCTGCCTTGTCTGAAAGATGTAAGTGGGTGTATAGCGATGTTTTGACTGTGAAATAAGTTGACATGACAAGGTTTTCAACAGAGCATCTTCCTTCACCAATAGTGGGTTTTTGTTTTTTTTTTTTTATGTTGTATAAATTGTTCTTTCAAGGGCTGAGAGCTGCACCTTATACACAGTCTCCACCAACCGCCTTAGGCTACAGAGCACTTAAAACATGTGTAGTTCCAACTGAAATAAGTCATAAATACGAAGCATCCTCCATGTCAAGATGTAGTAGAAAAAAATCATGTGATTAACATTAAATTGATTATAAATACATCATTTATACCTTATTACAATACACTGTATTATAACACTTTCTATATGAGCATAAATAAAATGGGAAAATTAATGCCATTTATTTATGGTTCACTCTTTAAAATTTGACTGACAGAAAAGTTTAAATTATGTATGTGATTTCATTAATGCCTTGTGTTATAGTTCTATTGGCAGCACTGAGTTAAAGACTTGTCCTGGAATTTCAATTACAGACATATAAAAACTAAAAAACAAAGGAATTGCTAGAGAAAATTGAGTTATTAACTTCCTCAGCACCATGCAAATGTGATTCATGCTGGAAAGAAAACATTATTGATGTCAGTTTCTTCCTGAAGTAAACCATGCAAGAGGCAAAAGCGATAAGAAGCATCTCCTAAAATCCAGGTAAGAGTCTGGTGTGGAAGAGACAATTGCTCAGTGACCTTAAGTGGAGGGTATAGGAAGGGGCCCATGTACTAGAGTCCTTCAACTTGGGTACCAGTTTCATATTGCCGCATAAAACCCAGCATAGGAGATAGACGCTACCTGCTCCTATACTAAAAGTGCTTACAGGATTAGAGCTGATTACCAAGTACTATTTGTACCTGAAATGCCTCCAACGGTTCATCTGTTGAAGGTTTTCTCCCTAATGCAACAATATTTAGAGATGGAGCTCTGGGGAAGTGAAACTATGTGATCACAAAATGAAACCCTTAAAACCATGAGCAAAAATAAACATTCTTTCTTAAAGGTGAGCTCCTCAACACTTTATCATGGTGACAGAAAACCAACACAAATAATCACTTTTAACAGGCTCCACTATAACTCTTGAAGCGGAAACTCAAACAGCTGCAGCCTGCATCACACTCAGAGCTCCACAGGTAAAGACCAGAGATGGAAGATCTGCATAAAATTCATTTAAACCCCTTTGTTACATCAAATTTTGATCACTGCCTTCCTAGATCAGATTTATACACCATTTCAGAGATGAATGAGACAATTAACATAAAGTCAAGATTGAAAAGAACACTTGGTTATTGTTGCTCTTACAGTGGGATAGATATGAATAACTCTGTGTCCCATTAGATGAAAAGAAAGAGACTCAAAAAGATGAAGAGGAACCCCGGTTAACTGTGTAATTCCAGATCTATTAGCAGTGGCCTGGAA
The DNA here is from genome assembly GCA_035773235.1 of Eospalax fontanierii. Classification (NCBI taxonomy): domain Eukaryota; kingdom Metazoa; phylum Chordata; class Mammalia; order Rodentia; family Spalacidae; genus Eospalax; species Eospalax fontanierii. Next base: position 22,912,166 of record CM069552.1, read on the forward strand.
AGGAATTACTAAATGTTGAGGGAAGATATTCCAAAGTTAACCTATAAGGAGTTCTCACGGATCATTTCTAGCTTTATTGGTTTATATATGTTCATTCCAACAAGTAACTGGGATCTTCCCAGGTCTCTCCTCCAAACCACTTAGGGTTTCTGGGTTTACCTTCAGAGTACCAGGATCCAGTCACAAGATTTATTGAAAGTAAAGCATAAATTTCATAAGAATTGAAATATTTTATAACGGTTGGTGGGTTTGGTTTTGTTTTGTATTTGTTTGCTTTGCTAAGAAGTATAGCAGGACACAGGGAATCAGGCAGAGCTTGAACCAAATATACAGAGAGATTTGGGAATTCTCCCAGCTGGGATGAGTTTATAGCCAGAAATGGTCCCTAAGAGTTTCATAGAGGGTGTGACCAGCCAACTATAGGATCTCCATCTGTACACACAACAACACAAGGGCTCCTCACAGAGCAACAGTCGACTCTCTGTAAGCATCCAACCTGGCACCTTAGCAGTAGACATAATTAGTTTTGACAAATGATTTCATGTTCAATTTGATATAAAAAATAAAGTTAGATCCCAATTTCTCACACCTGAGAGCATATCAGTGGCATCCTCGTTCCTTGATAGTAAACCAGCAGAGTCTGGAAAGAAACGGAAACCATACAGGTGGAGTCACTGTTGAATCCAAATCAGCTTACGTAAGAAAGCAAGCAACGTGGGCCGAGGATACAGCCAATGTTCTTTCTGAGAAAGAAATCATCTTCAGGAATAATAATATCAATCAAATAATTTCCCATGCAAATGCGCAAATAGGGAGAATGATTCCAGGATACTGACCATGGTTTTAACAATAAACAAAGACAGGCCATTCTTTTGTTGTTTTTTTGTTTTGTTTTGCTGAAACAGAGTTTCCCTGTAGTCCCAGCTGTCCCAGAACTCACATGTAGATCAGGCTGGCCTAGATCCCACAGAGACCCACTTCCACTTCCTCCAGCGTGCTCACACTAAAGACATACACCTCCATGCCCAGTCGCAGGCAATTCTTGGATCAGTGCTATTTTCATGGATTTGATCAGTTAATGTCTTACTCGTACAACTTTCCTTTGTATGCCTCAACAACAGTTCACTTCATGAGCGTGGGGACACATTGTGGAAGCTCCATACAGGACTGAAAAGTAAAGTCTTAAAGTTTCAAGAACTTGTCATTCATTTGATTTTTATTGTACAAATAAAAATATGAAACCCTGGAGGGAGGTTAGAAAGAAAAAGAAACATGGCATCCCCGGGCCGAGAAATATGTAACATAACAAGAACTTCTTGGATATTTTAATCAGAGCTTACCTATGTTATCATGCTTCTTCCAATGAGAAATTTTCTGGTATAGACTTTCTTTGATACAAGAGGTAACTTAAGTCCAATAAGACAAGTTCCTTATTGCCCACAGTGAATTCATTGAAAAAGGATGGATGGGTAAACAGATGGAACCTGTGTTGCACAGATATGAGTATCCAAGAACATAATAGTGTTGGAGATTTTTTTTAAGCACAAAGCATAAACATCTAGTGACATTTTTTTCCCTTTGACAACACTGCCAAGTATTTGCAATTATATTTGTTTTGCAGTAATTCCTTAAATTGTCAGTTTTGCTACCTCTTAATCTCCTCCTAAAATTCAATCTAGATTATTTTTAATCTATTGGTAAAGGTTGTCCCCATAAGCAGGCACTACAACCCCTAGAATGAGACTCTCTTCCATCTTTAACAAGCACCTTCAAACTTGATGTCCTATCACAGAAAGCAGACAGCACCTACTGAGAGATGAAAATCGAGTACATGTGTCTTCTCTCAACAACTCCTAGAATGACAATGTCAACTCAGAGCAAAATATATGCTGCCATGTGGCATTCTAGATGGTATCGTCCCCTCATTTGCAATAGGGCTAGACAGAAGGTCCAACGGAAACAGGGGACTGGAATCTAGGAAACACGATCTCTTTCTATCAAACACAGCTTTGTAAAATATTTAAGTTGTATGAACATATCTCCCCAAACATAGCACTCGATGTCATCTTTAAATCATCTTTGCTGGAGGGTGAGCCAAGAATCCATCAATCTTGGATGCTGTAGGAAACTGCCAGGCAAAGTTTTCTAGATCATCTGAGTCTTGAAGTCAAATCCTCTGCAAAAGTCTAAAAAGCAATTTTTAGCTCTTAACGTAAGACTGAAAAATAGCAAAAGGTCCAGTTTCATCCACCCAGTTAAGAACCTCGGAAGGGTGCCTTAATAATCAGTATGAAGTTCAATGAATCTACCACAGCAAGAATCTTAAACCTGTTGACTTACAATGAAGCATTAAAAAACAGGAACTCTGCTCAAATTCATGCCTGTCTGCTTTTTAACTTTATAACACTGAGAAAAGCAGTTTGACTGCCCTTTATCTTGCTTTCCACATTTTATAAATGGAGATAATTACAGCTTCTACCTCACTAAGGTTGTACTGAAGATGGATAGAGATAATTCATGGAAAGTGCTGAGCACAGTGTGTGCATTTAGTGAGTGCTCAGGATGCATCAGCTATTAAAATAATACCAGTAGCTTGGGGCAGGCTACAGTATCTTCACCATGATCCTCCCTGTGCACATTTTCTTAGACATTTTGCCTCTTTCTATTCCTTTCTGTCAGTTGTGATCAGGAATAATTTAATAAAAGTGTTAGACATTCCACTGCTCCACATCCTGAAAAGGTTTTCTAGAACTGGGGAAGGAATACACAAGGCCTGCAGCTAGCATTCAAGTACTGGTTCCCCAGAGGGTTTTTGGATCAGGCATCACCAAATCCTAGGACATCAGCTCTACTCAGATCTGAGCATTCACATCATGGTACGCTCCTCTGTGTGATTGGATCCTTCTCTGGAATACCATGATTTGACAGCCAGAAAGCACCATGGCAAGTAATATGAGGCTGAAGACTTGAAAGTCTGACTATTTTAGAGAAGCAAAGAACCCAAGAGGCCACTTGCAGATGAGGAAACTGGGGTTAACTGAATTCCCAAGGCCCCTCAGCTATTTACTGGCAAAGGCTTTGCTGTACTGCTGGTCTGCCTGGCGGAAGGGAGCCACGGGGCAGACCATGAGGAAAAACATTGTTAGCAATTGGCTGCAAACTTGCTGACAGGTGAGTTTTGCCCATTTGTGAGGAATGGGACACAATGTATGCACCCAGTAAGAAAAGAGCATCAGGTAGGCCTTGAGGTATCACTTATATCTCAGGCTTGCAATGCAGGGGATGATGGGATTGGGGTGTGATGGGGAGACGACTCCCCCAAATGATTCTTTGTAATCTGACCTATCCCTCAATTCAAAGACATCGTCTCTCTGCATTCAGTTCTTGACTAATGCTACCCCACACACTGCCAAGATTGACTGAAGCTGAAGATTCTCAGAGATGTTTGCAGTAGGGACGGTGATGAATAAAACACAAGAATCAACAATGCATTACTTGGAAGACAAGTGTGCCTGGCTCTAAGTGCTAAAATTGCAATTTTTACTGTAAGATAATAATACTAACAGTGACACTTCATTTATATAGTGCCATTTAGGTCTCCAAATATAATAATGAAAATGAAAATTATATCTTACTCCATAGCTGTGTCTATGTATGACACATAGAGAGGGGTGGTCCAACACAAATCTCCTTTACCACGCAGGAATGTTAGAGAAAAAACATTGTGAATTTTAGGGCATAATGCAAGGTGGACCTGGCCTGGTCACCTGTTATGAGGAATAGAGGCATGTCTCCTGTAGGAGTGACGCTCTGCTCTGGCTAGCCATGAGACCAGCTTCTGCTCAACATCTGGAAAGAACCTGCCTACCTGGGGACAGACCACTATTGGCTGCAATCAGGACCCCACCCCATAAGGCCATTGGCTATCCAGACCTATAAGACTCTGCACTTTCTTGAATAAACGAGCTTGCAGCACCATCCACATGCTTCTCACTCAGCTCCCAGAGTTTGTGTCTTAACTCTGCACCAACTCCCCAACCCCCCCACAAAACAGAGACCCTTCGGTCCCCTCAGGCTGGCCCCAAGCACTGGGACCCCTGACAGTGAATTAGAACTATTGGCATAAATGAACCTCAATTTTTATTTTGGCTTTGAGTTTTAAAACGGGTTTTGCTGCTACAGTCAAAGATCTCTCTTAACATATCTTTAGCTTTGTTAAGCATAGGTTTTTAAAGACTTATTTATTTCTATGTCATATGTGTATTTGCCTACTATATGTATGCATACCTCACATATGCCTGGTGCCAGCAGAGGCCAGACCGGAGTACTAAACCCCCTGGAAACACAGTTATAGGTGGTTGTGAGGTACTATGTGGGTGCCGGAAAGCAACCTGATTCCTCTGCGATAGCAGCAAGTGCCCTTAACCACTAAGCCATCTCACCATTCCCAAACCATGTAGTTTTAATATGTGGACTGTGAAAGATAAGCAACTATTGATATTACCTTAGCTGCTCAGTCAGCCTCACATAATCTGGCCTGTCACCCTTAGTTAATGGTCTAGATTTGTGTCCTTGTTGCCCACACAGGGAGTACTGCATAGTAAATAAAATGCAAGCCCTGGGAAGTTTAGTAGCAAGTAGGTTAAATCTAGGTAAAGATGCTACTGATTAAAAAACTCAGAGCTACCATATGGTTACACCATTAGCCCACTAAACAAGCTCTGAAGACTTCAGTCCCTGAAATGGTGATTCAGTTCAGAAATGTCTTGGAAAGGTATGGGATGAATTCCAGAAGAAATTTTCGTACACACTCAGTTTCACGCACTGGGAACACTCAGCTGATTTGTATCAACAAAGATCTTGCCATACTAACAAGGGGTAGGTGGACTGTTCTGTCCAGAAGCTTAGACGTGACTTGGAGCTACTTATCCATTCTGATGAGGGGCCCCCTTCCGATGCCCATCAATACCCTCAAAATTCCTATGTATTCTGTTTTGGGGGATTTTTGCAACAGCTTATAGGACTCAAATCTATGGCCCACATTCCCACCTAATTTTCCCATCTGATGCAAGAAACAGTTCGCCATCCACAAGTCTACCTGCTATGCTAAGTCCTTATCTAACTAATCCTGGAAATGCCATCCAATCCACAACAACTAGGATAGATCCAGAGACTCTCTCCAGGTCTTGTCAATTGATAGCATGCCTGCCATACTGATACTCAATGCAAACTGATCTAAATAATGTTTACCAAGGATTCCTTGTGCACCAACCTCATATCATACCTACCAACATTCTATCTAGGCTTCCTCCAGAACAAATGTGTTACTGAGTATTGTGGTGATGACCCATTCCTCTTAAGAGTCTCACAAGATATTTGGAGAAATGAAGCTTTTGAGATATCTTGATTGGAAGCAATAGAAACGGTCTCTAGGTAGCAGAGCTGTTCCAGAAACGCTAGAGAAACAGGTTCAGAAAACGACTAACAACATCAGAAGGCTGGAGAGCCAGTACTACAGACCAACTCTTACCATGGAAATATGTGGGTGAAGGTATCAAGACAAGTATATCCATAAACAGATGGCCACTGCTTACTTCACCATGTCTGTGGCCCTAGAAATAGATGCTTCACTAGTCACTGTTACGGTAATCAAAATAAGTCCTCCAAGGTCAATGGCTCTCTCTCCTCACACCCTTCCCATTCTCTCCCTCTCTTGCCCCTCTTCCCCCATTCCTCTCTACTCTCCCTGCCCCTGTCCCTTTCCCTGTTCCTCTCCCTGTCCTTAACCTCTTCTCCCTGTGTGTGTGTGTGTACATGGATGATAATGAATACAAATTTAAAACCTCTTCTCCCTCTGTCTCTCTCTGTACACGGAAGATACTGAATACAAATTTAAAACACTGAGAAGTTGAGTTGTTAGCCTGACTTCCCAAGAACCTAGCAAACAGACTCTCTACCCTTTTAAATCTCTTCGTAGAAAGAAGGTTCTTCTGTTTATAGAGACTCTTACTGGAGTTTATTCGTTAAACACAGAGAAGTGATTCTGGTGTCATGTGGTCAAATAAAACAAGCAAACGTAATGATAGACGCGAACTACAATAAATGAGTTACAGACAGAATGATGCCTTCTGTGATGATGAGTCACTCCGACACAAGTCTTGTTCAGTTTAACAGAACTGTTCCTGCCTACATTCAGGAATCTCTGCCTTTTCTGCTTTGGTCTATTTTTTGACAAGAGATGTTGATAACTGAGTAAACCAACCTGAAGACTAGGATTAGCCGGGTGAGATGTTCTGTAACGCACAATAATGATGTAACTTTTAAAAGATTTGGTGTACCAGATTACTGAACTGAACCTAACAGTATGAAATATAAAAGCAATAGTAATAACAGCAACCCCATTCATATACTGATTAAAGTATTCTTATATATTAATATAATTTGGTATTAGAGCTACCTGTGAGGTAGATATTTATATTATACCCTGTATGGTAGAAAACCTGAAAAAAAAAAAAAAAGATAAAGAGACTTGCACGGCTGGGAGGCTGGGAGGCCTCCAGACATGATTTGAAACAGGGCAGCCTGCTTTCACAGCCTATACTCTACAGAAGGTGCCTTATCATGTCTTATGTGCACAGGGACAGGCGGACGAATGTGACTTAACAGCAGCACATAAGGAAGAAGAAATAAACAAATAAACTGTGGCGCATAAGTCCTCTGGGTGATGTGGCTGGCAATAAAAGCTAATGTAATGTAGCCTCAGGCTGTAATAAAAGATGTGTATAGTAGGGAGTTGGTAACCTGGAGTCTGGCTGCCTAGACTTCTGACTGCCGTTTTTTTTTTCCTGTGAGGAAACTAGGAGTAAAAAAAAATGAATGGGATGTTTAATCTGGACATGTAGAGAGTGGGAGAAGCCATCCTAGAAGAGAAATATAGTCACAATGAGGAAGGACAATTGCATCTGTTTTCATGGTACCTGAATCAAAGAGAATATCCTTTATGGGCCCACTTTAGCTCAACCTGAGGAATAATTCTTAATAGTTAAGTCTCCAAACATACCAGTGTTGTGCATAAGGAGGTAATGGGTTCTGCATCAGTTGGTACCACAGCCATCTCTGGGGTATGACAGCTACGTCAGGAGCCCCTGCTGGTGCAAGACTTTAGTGTAGGTGCTCCCTAGGATCCCTACCTAACTTGAAGGAGTGCGATTTCACAATCCCCTCCCACAAATCATCTTTGCTCACTGAACTGCAGGTGCCCAATCTGTTCTGTTGCCCAAGTATAACTCTCTCCTTCCTTTGCATCATTCACTGTTCGTAACTTCAAGTTTTCATAGAGGAGACTTAATACATTCTGTAGTGTAGATAAAATCAGCTCACTGAGAAAAAGCCTTTGGGATTCTCCATATATGTGTGTTCAACCCAGTCTTTAATCACAAAGTAACTCGTTTCAAGCTGACTCTGGCCAGAGGGCCTGGTAATGGCTTATGTAAGCAAAGCAAAGAATTCTGCTGCAGTCCAGGTCTGACTTATCCCTGGTATGATTCAATTGGGAAGTGAAGGAACCTTCAGGAGGTTCCTTTAGTGGAAAATCTTCAAATCATTGGGGTATACCCATGAAGGGATTTGTGACATGGATCTCTTTCTGTATTTTCTTTCTGCTTCCAGATACTGGCCCAGAACAAAAACCTCATCAGTCATGGGTTAAACCATGAGCCCAAAGAAACCCTTTCTCTTTATAAATCAATTATCTAGGTATTATTGTGTGATAGTCACAGGAGGTTGATTGTCACAGGCACCATCTGCCCTCTGTAGAAAGCCAGAATGAAGACAGTGGGAAAATTACTGCACAGTAGGATATAGAGAAAGGCCAGGATCAAAGGATACAAAGTGTTGTCAAATGGCATATCAAACTGACCATGGATTACCAAGTAAGAACTTCATATCAAGTCTCACAGCTTAAGTGGCCAAGAATGTAACAGGCTATGTATTCATATACCTTTAAATGAATCAATATTTTTAATATATCACATCACAGGCACATGTATTTAAAATCATTTTAAATTAAGTATGTGTACAATCGCACACACACACACACACACACGCCTGTGTACAGATGAAACAGGAGCATGATGGGAAATCCGGAAGCCATAGCTCAGCGGCTAGCTAACAGTGACTGTCAGAAGCATTCCAATATGGTACCCAAACTTGGTGTCCAATACCTGGTTTGAATCACAGCTTTTCTTCTAACCCACAGTGGAACACCAAAACGAATGGTTTCCCTTCTTCTAAGATCCCCGCTGTAATCGTACAGTACAGTATGCGTAGTAAGTCTGATATTATATGAAATCCTTTGAACATAATGCAAGGAACTGGCCAAGTACTCAGTAAGTATTGGATTCTAGTATCAAAATCCAGCTTCTGGTCTTTGTAGGGCTGTCAGAAAAGACAGAAAAAGTGATAGGATGCAAAGCATAACTACTGAAAGGAAGTCACACAGGGAGGGCATTTTAACTCCTTCTTCATTAGATGGAACACTTAATGAACAGAGTTAATGAATCACCTGCCTGATTCCCAGGTTCCCTGAGAGGTAGTTAACAGGCTGTCATCGGGACATGTAAGATGCTGCGGTAGGATCACTGGCAAAAAGAGACCCACTGAGAAAAGTTAGACCAGATCTCACAGCTCCTCATAGGGATAACATATCCGACTGTGCAGTGGACTACAGTGGCAAGATCAGCTCGACTTTTCTGTTATGCCGTTCTACCCAATCGCTGGGGGGGCCTGGGCATGGGACACACGTCCCCCAGAGGAGAAAACTGTTGAGCAGTGGGGGACAGAGTAGTTTTGCAAACTCAGCTTCTAGTGTTTTGAACTTCCCTGAGAGTCATTTTCCCCTTTGGTAAACCGTTTATTAGTCATCCCTCCCGGAGAGATTGTGTGGAATGAATGAGGGACGGGCAGACCTGGCACATAACAGGCTTTCAGAGAGTTGGCATTCTCCGCCGCTATGTCCTACACTAGGCAAATACAGGCAACATTCCCATTCACAGCTAGGCAGAGACGGGAAAGAACACTGGCCTGGGACAAGAACAGGTACCTCAAGCAGACTGCAGGTGGGAACCGGCAGGGCCACCTGGAAGGTCCACAGGTCCACAGTCTTGGGAAGTCCAGCCTAGCAGCAGTGACATTGGGTGTGAAAACAGCTGGGAAAACACTAAAGTCATGAGAGGGTGAGGCCACTGGGATTTTTATTTCATTTTATTTTATTTTTGAGACAAGGATTCTCTGTAGCCCTATCTGGCCTGTAGCTCACTATCTAGACTAGACTGGCCTTGAACTCACAGAGATTCTCCTGCTTCTGCCTCCTTTGTGTTGTGATTAAATGCATGCCCCACCATATTCAACACTTCCTGGGATTATTTTAAACAAGAATTCGACACACTCTCCTACCGCTGGGGGCCTGTGAAAGGCAGAAATCAGCAGGTGGAGCAAGGGTTTCATCAGCAGCTCCTTCTTCATGAGTTAAAATTGTCACTGCTCAAACCCCTTGAAATCCCAAACTACATTTACCTGAAAAACCAACAGGAACAGTCTTGAAATAGAGACGATTTATCAAGAGACTAATTATCATTTAATCTAATCTGGAATAGTAATGAGCCCCTTTTACAGGTAAGCAGATCTGTGATGGGTATCTCCGCATCACATACTCAGCACATTCCCGGTAAGACTTCCCACAGCAACCCATATGTGAAATGAACAGTGGGTACAAAACTCTCAAAGATACGAAGGAGGCAGGCACTCTTCTGTAGCTGTGAATATCTCTAAAATCTCCACTGGATAATATCTGTAAAATCTCCTCTTGGATATTTTTAAAGGAAGAGGGATGGATCACTTAAACAGCTGAAATAATTCAAAACAGGCAGGCACTAACACTCCATCACTTCCTCGAAGATGCCCCATCAAGAGTGAAGATTTACCTTTCATCATTGGAGGAGCTGATAGTTGTCATCATTAGTCTGTAAAACTGAATCCCCAGAGTGTGTGTGTGTGTGTGTGTGTGTGTGTGTGTGTGTGTGTGCATGTGCCATTATACCACAGTCAATTTCAGGTATGGTTTCTTGGGTCTCTTCTACTTTGTTTTTTGAGATAGGGTCTTACAATGAACCTGGAGCTTGCCAAGTAAGCCAGGCTGTCAGTCAGTGAGCACCAGGGATCTGCCTGTCTTTACTTCCCTGGTACTGGTATTACAAATGCAGGTAAGCACACCTGGCTTTTTACATGGAGGCTTGCGATTAAACTCAGGTCCTCATGCTTACCTGGCAAGCACTTTACTGACGGAGCTGTGTCCCCAGCCCCTAGCTCTATTCTGGAAACAAACAGTCTCAGTATTTATTGAGGATTCACCAGGCATTGGACTAAATTTTGATTTTGCTTTTATAAGAATCCTAGGTCACAGATTTTATTGTGAGGTCTGATTTTATAGCAGAGACATCTGAATTTTGCATGGTTCTGTTGCTTAGTCCTGGTTACATTACCTGTAAGCAAAGGAGCTTCAGTGAAGTGATAGTCAGAGGTAAGTCTAGAGTAAAGTAAGTGAAGTGCTCTTCATGATGGCAAAATATACTGACATTTTAAAAACAATCTTCAGTGGTCAAAATAAATATTTAATGCTATATTTTAAGATCAAGATTACTGTAAAAATCTATGATACATAAAAGCCAAAATTTTCAGTGTGGACAAGGTTTAATGGTGCATGTACACGCATAACCTGGCATCCCTCATCCTCATCTCACCCAAGGATGCCACCATGTTTAAATAACTGGTCCAAAGCCTCAGGAAAGATGAGAATGAAGCTGACTGTTCTATGACATATCCATGGGCAAAATGTTCCCAAAGAGCACAATGGAAGAGAGTTTCCACAGTTCGATCCTCAGTTCTGGTCCTTGCTTCCCACCAAGCTCATTCCTACAGAAGAAGACAGACTAGTGTTGACAGCCAGGTCTTTGCTCAGAGTTACATGGCTTGCTGTCACTAGTGGACCCTAATGACAGCTGGAAAGAGATCTGCATGTGTCTGAAACTAAGGACAAGAAGGAGCAACCCCTACCACTCAGCAGGCTTTTAAGTCACACCATATGTACACCTATAAACACATGGGCCTGAAGCCATTTTCTCCAAAAAAACTGAATCTAGAGAGGGAAGCTTAATATGTGAAAATCATTCTGGTGCAGTGGATCAGGTCAGAACTTGGAGGAAGTGAAAGCTTTTCTCCATCTGCAACAACCTGGAAACTCTGAGTAAGGCGGTGTTCATTCACAAATATCACTTAGCACAGGGTTACAGAAGGCATAAATTCTCTGTCAACTGCCCACTGCAGCCTATAGAGCCACTTAACAACAATTTCCCAGGCTCAGAAGCCCAAAGACCCTACCTAAGGATCTTGAGAGATAGTCAAAGAAAGAGAGCCACAGAGGTGTATAACTGGCCTGCTGCAAGAAATAACAGCATTTGTCTCGCTCACACTCCGCCCTTAAATTCCTAACTCATTTAATATCCTGAGGTACCAGACACTCTGCCTGAAGAGATATATCTGCCTGATACCTTGACCTCACAGGCTATGAGAACAACGCTTTATCTCCCTAACTATTCCAGAACTTAGAAAACTGTCCTCTGACTAAACCGAATCACAACGAAAATTTGTCTCCAGTTCTAATAAGCGTGCATTATTCACCGGCACTTAGAATTTAAAACTACCTTTTTTTTTTTAAGTTAAATAAACTGTCCAGTGTAAGTGAGCATCAGTTTACAAAACACTTTATCATACTTTCCACTGAGTGACTTCATACTCCCTCCCATAATCTATTTGCATTGATTCCTGCTTCATCAACTGTCCACAAATTCCAACACAGCCCAGAGCCACAAAGAACTCACTGCTGCAGCATCAGGCGAGCGACTCTTCTCAGCTAAAAAAAATACAAATACATATTCACTTATGACAGCACTTGTCTCTAATAGGGGCTCCTCTTAATTATAACATACCATAAGTTCTTTCATTCTTCTGAACTTTCATAATGACACTATCAAACAGTAACAAATATAAATTTGTGCAGCCTAAAATATGCAATTGAATCATAAGCTATAATTTTCCTATCACTGCACAAAGAAAATAAAATTAGTGATTAAACTCTAGTGATTGAGGACCAATTTTAAATTAAATTTTACTCCATGCTAAAGTCAGCATATCAAGAATGACTTAAAGGTAATAGTAAAGCAACCTGTGCTATATTAAAACTCCATATTCCAAAATGTTTAGCAAAAATTAAACTCTTCTTTTTTTTGTTTTTCAAATTGCAAATGCCCTGCGTTTGTCTTTGAACCCTCTTGAAAAAAAAAAGAGGTTGTGAATGATGCCACAGCAATCTCACTTTCTTTTTTAATTCTATTCCCCTTGGAGTCAAAAATGTTGTTCCTGACCAAGAAGAAAAATACATTTCCTTCCCTCCCTCCCTCCCTCCCTCCCTTCCTTTCCTTTCCTTCCTTCCTTCCTCCCTTCCTTCCTTCCTTCCTTCCTTCCCACTCATCCTCGAAGATGCTGTCTCAGTGAAGGCTAAGTTTATCCTTCAACCCAACCCCCACTCAGACTTTGGCTCAGACAATTTCAAGCCACAGTATTTCTCAACTTTCTAGCAAAGTCCAAGGTCCAAAGAAACTGCTGGGAAGGAATTCACCCACTAGAAAGATGCCTAATACTGACAAACTACTGGAGCAGGAGCCTGAGCCACAATCACATCGAATCTGTTCTCTCCCCTGAGGTCCAGACAAGGCTAGTAACAAAACCGCTTTTCATGGTGCCCTCAAAAGCAGATGGGCCCCAAGTAGAAACTTGGAGAAGGGCGCTATTGCCCTCTAGTGGCCAAAAGTGCAATCTTCTGCAAAGGAGTCCATTTCCAGAGATACACAAGGCTCTCAATGTCAGGGCAAAATTATGGCAGAAGGGTGTTTAATTATCCTCCTCGAGTGTTTTCTTAAGTCCTTCCTGCTCAGAGAGGAAATTGTAGATGGCCATCACAGTAGTCCTAATGGACCAGAGAACTCGGAAGGGGACTTTCCAACTTTCTCCACCTTTCCTTTCTTTAAAAAAAAAAAAAAAAACCTGTTGATGTTTGATCTTTTTTTCCACTAAAAATTAATTTCCACTTTTTTAAAAAACAGGCCAAGTATCATTATGTATTTCTGAAGCATTAACTTTGGATTGTGAATGTGAACAGCTTCAAATTCTAAATAAAAAAACAGGAGCACTTGATAAATTAGTCAACTTCTGATGAAATAATGACCGATCACATAAAGGAGAAATTCATCACAAATACATTTTGATGCCTTCAAATCATTATCTAGTGAATAGATGTAGGTATTTAAGTTTTCTAGGGAAATACCTAGGATGTCCTTGTAATTTTGTATACTTGATAGTCCAAGTAAAAATGTTCGTTTTCTGTTCTCAACTCCATAGAACACCATTTTGTTATTATTAGCTAATAATTAAAAACATCTACAATCAAAATGAAAAAATATCAATTTTGAAAATAAGCTCAAGTTAACTTGCCGTTCCTTATCAACTTCTTACATACATGCATTGGGCATGAAGACTAAAATCAGATTTGCAGATCTTGTTTGGATGGTTATGAAAAAATAATTTAAATAGGACAGATCAAAGTTAATGTGAACCTTCAGCTTAAATTACTGGCATTCACAAGCAAGGTTCCAATACACCCACACTCATGAATTTAGTTTTGGCATCATAAATCAAGCCATGAGGTGAAAGTCTTGGCATTTCCCATATGAGGGTTCCCAAACCAAAATCTTGACAAAGCAGCCATGTAATTCTATTCAAAGTGAAAGAAAAACCATGAGTTATGAAGACATGTGCATTAAAGGAGCATGAAATTGATCTGTATTCCCCCAAAATAATGACAGGGCTCTCCAACACGGCACCCTCCTCCCAAAAATAAACATTCCAGTGCACAATGTATAAGCCAGCACACTGAAAGAGAAATGTGAGTTCTGGATCATAAAAAAAGCTACAGCTGTAACTTCTTAATTTTTTTTTTCAAATTAACAAAAGATTACATCTTAATTGAAAATAGAATTTAGGTTTCTAGTAATTTTACTGTGGTGCTCTGATAAGCATGTGGACCATGATGGGAGTTCTGAGGTGCTATCAAGATGGCCCATTGCTTTCACAAGAACTATTTTAAAAGCTAATTTTTCTAGTATGCAATAAACCCACTGCGAATAATTCTACAGGTCTGGGCCTCAGGAGATTATCCCATTTCAACTCTTCCCAAGCATTTGTTGATTTCCCCACCCCCAGGGCTAGAGAGAGGTGGATTCTTTTTTTTAAACATCCTAAGCAGGGTCTACAGACTTGGAACTAACACTTAAAATACTGACAGTAACCATGAATTATTATTAAAGGATATGTTCAACGAGTTCATCTGAAATTTCTCACAAAGATGCAAAGCTAGTTCTCACTCCCTAAAGTTTCCTGGCCTTTAGACGCCTTCGCCTGGTTTCTGCTGAGAACTGTTCAGGTTTCTTTGTGCCAGGCAGAGCTACAGTTATGCACAGAAGGTTCGAATTCCAGGCCTCAGGGAGCAACTCTAAGGGCTTATGTTTAAGGAAGTTAGCGTGATTGTGGCTTCAGGATCCCTTTAGTGCTGGCCACAACTATGTCCCTTTGTTTTGCAACTTTTATTTCTTTGTTCTACTGGATGGAGACCAGGCCTCCTGCAGCTGGGTTGAGCAACCACGTCTGGGTTCCGGTATCTCTATCTCCTTATTTATAGGAGACAATTTTTCTAACGGTACTGAAATGAAGGTCAGTCCCTCTCTTTTCCTTTGCCATGCTTAGAGGCTCTAGTGCTCAGAGCCAAGACTGGCTAATATGCTGAAGTGATGCTAGGAGATCCTCGGTTCTGAGAACACATCAGCATCCCCGTCCCCCGGAAAATTCAGACACCCCTCAAAACCATCGAGGTCTGCCACAGCCACAGGCCCAAGCGATAAGAAAATTGATCAGTCCTCTCGCCAGATTAATTATTGCTGCTTCCTGGCGATTAAATCGAAAACTTATTCCACTGTTTGTGAGTACACAGATTAAATTTAAAAGAAAAAGAAAATCAAGAAGAAAATAAGAAAAGATTTGGGATCCCTTCCGAACAAGATTTCTTTGAGACGGAAGGGAAGGCTTTGAACAAATTTCTCCCCTCCCGCAGCATCAGGCTTTCAGGAACAAACCTTACTCCCACCCCTTGGGGATGACCCTTCGTCATGCAGAAATGGCACTGTTAAATAATTAGAAGATGCAATTTCTCCACAGCAGTGCGATGATCCGTGAAATTCCTGCTGCATTATTAGCAAAAGCAACAGGGCTTCTTCTAGCATCTAGAAAACCTTTCACCCGCTGGGGACTGGAGCGCGGAGCCCCATCGAAATCTGGGCCTTGGCAAGAAAGAGATCGGGAAGCTGGACTGGTGGCCTCCTGGACACCACTCTCGGGGACTCTTCGCTTCCTGGCTCAAAGAGGCCCTGCCAAACCGAGGCTGGGTTAGAGCGAGGGGGAAAGGGTGTTCTCCCTGCCGCAGCCCTCTAATCGCGGGTTCCTCTGAGCTTCCTATTTCTCTGCTCCGGTTTGGGGGGCAAAGCGCAGAGAGGGAGGCCGAGCGTGCTGGGAACCGGGGCGGCTTGGCGCGCTCCGAGAGGAGGCGCAGGCTTGGGGGAAGGTTTGGTTCTCAAAGTTAATATTGACCCTGGCAGCCTTCGCCAAACCCCAGCCTGAGTCAGGCTGGAGTCCGAGCGGCTCCCAGACCTAGCCCCGCGTTGGTAGGAGCTCCTAAGGGCCCGGGGAGCTGGGGAAGAGGCTTTCCGGAGAGCTGGAGCGCACCGCAGCCGCCAGCCCACAGCCGCAGTTGGCGGACACGTCCCACGCTATTAAAGTGCGGGGACTGAGCACTCAGAGCTTGCCTACCTCCTCCATCCCCGGCTTCTCCCGCACTCTCCACCGGGGGACTGAGTCCTGGAGAGCGCTCTGCAGAGATCCGGGAGGACCCGGTTTGAATCCCGCAGATAGCGGTCGTGTCGCGGCTTTGGGAAACCAGTGTGGTGCGGGCGGTTAGTGCGCAGGGGTCGACTTTCCCTAGAGATGTGGTCAGGGCAGGCGGCGTGTCGGGAGCTCAGCACTGCAGTCCCTTGCCCCAATCCTGGGGGTTTGTGCCCCGGCTTCTGCGCAAACCCCCAGGGGAGGCCCGTGCGCGAGACCGACGTGGAGCGCACATCTGGCGCCTCTGCCCCCCAAGCTGCCCGCGCCCACAGCCGGCTCCCTTCTCCTTTCCTGATTTTTAAAACAAATCATCTTTTAACCCTTAAAAGAAGCTCCTGCTTTTCATTAGTGATTTCCGTCCAGACACCAGCCTTCCCCCACCCACGACAGTCTCTTCCAGAAGCAATCCTCTCCTCTCCCGTTACTCCAAGCCTCATACAGGCAGGACCAGGGACTGGCGGAGCCTCACCTGGGGCTCCAGTGGATGGGCGCGACCTCCGGGCCGTCGGTCCCAGGCACAGGGCGAGTGCAGCAGTGTGGACCCGGCCCCAGTCCGAGTCCCATTCACAAGTCCGCGGTGGCTGCGAGCGGCCCCCGCGGCATCTGCTCCTCGGCCCGCGACGCTCCCCTCAGCTGACGGCGGCCGCGGAATGAGCCGCGGAGCGCGCTAGTGGCAGGAATGAGAAACGGGGGGGGGGGGGGGTGGCGGGCGGGCGGGCAGGGGGGAGGAGGAGGGAGGCCGCCGCTGGGAGGGAAGGAGAGGGCGGGGGGCGGAGAGCAGCAGAGGCTGCGAGACGCCGCGACTAGGGCCTGGAGACGGAGAGGCGGGGGCCGACCCTGTCCGCGCGCCTCTCCCCCTCGCCCTCTCCCGGGGCCCGCGGGAAGCCAAGCCCGGGGATAGGGGGCCGCCCCTCCTGACCCGGCTCGCGGCGCTCCGACTCCCGCGGGGGCTGAGACAGAGTCTGGAGCGACTGAAGTTGGGCTCCAGGGATGCACAGCCAATCAGGGAGGGCGACGGAGGGGAAGCTGGAGAGGGCTTGGGAGCCCGCATGTTCCGCCTTTCTCCAAATTCGCTCCAGCTGATCAAGCGGGGGCCTCGCCTAGCCGGCCGGATGGCGGATTGGATGGGAGGCATTGCCCAAGTCGGGGACGCTATCGCGAATTAAGGAGCGCATTCTATTTTTTATCAGTTTAGCACTCCACCCTCTGAAAATCCCTGCACGCTGACCGCTCCTGCCCAGCACCCCAGCTCTCAGCTCCCAAACACCCATCACTTGCAAAGTCTGCTTGCGGCGCGATCGCTGAAGACACCGGGAAGGATTCGGGAAGTGCTCTGTCTCTGTTTGCTCCCAGTTTGCTTCTACCCCACACTCAAAGCCTTAATGAGGAATAGGGGGATATGCAGAACTTCCTCCGGGCCAACCCTGCCTGTAGGCTCCCCGGTTCCTGCCCCAGCCTGATACAACCAGGCCCAGGCCTGGCTCTGCTATATCACTTGTTGCCTCCCGGGCTGGACATCAAAGACAGTGCGGGAGAGTGGGTCTGTGCTACCAAGGGCCTGCGCCCTGCCTCGGTCTCTCCTTTACCCTCGCCTTGGAGGACCCACTACAACGTGGGAGATCCCGGGCTGCTTCCAGTCCTCTGGGGAAGATTCTCCTGGAGAAAAGATTGGGGGTGGGGGAGTCGCCGCAATCCCGTTAGGGATTGGGTGTGGTCTTCTTTGAACCCAGAGCAGGGTGAGGACCCGCACTGTGAGCGAGGAGCCTCCATCTGTGCCTCCATAGGGACCCTGGGTTAGCACAAGCTCCAGACTGGGACGTGGTTGGAGGGAAAGAAGTGGAGTTTCTATAAAACCTCCAGGAAGGACGGGGGATGAGAACTGGACAGGAATATCGGCGACTCCGGGAAAGAAGGATAAAGGATGCAAGGGAAAAGCTGGACGCTGCAGCAAAGCAGGCAGACCAGCGAGAGAGGAGTAACCCAGTAACCCGGACCAGAAGTTAGAGAGAAAGAGGCCCCCAAAGGAAGAATGGAAAGCCTGGGGTCCTCAGCACACAGAGAAGGAACTTTAACACCCAGAGAGGGCGGAGGTGGCAGGACCCCTGCTCTCCTGAACTCCTAGCCTCCAGTCTGCGGGACCCAGAGCGCTGAGAGATTCCTGGGTCCCCACTTGGCCTTGGAAACGTGTCAGGTGACCAGGCACCAAGCGAGCCTGCAGGAGTACCTGCTTTGTGCTCGCGTTTTCCGTGGCATCTTCCCATCCCTGTGACTTTGGGTGCCTGCTCCCACCCCCGTCCCCATCCTGCAGCGAAAGGAAGCGTCTGTCGCTCTCTGTGTGGAGGTGGCCTTTAACTTGCCCACTCTTCATCTGGGAGAGGGAGGGGGCGCTAAGTTGCCAGCTACCTGGTTCGCTTGCTCCTCCGCTTCCCCCACTCGCATCGTGTCCAAATTGCCAGGTCTGAAACCCGCCGCCGCGACACACGCCTTGTGCCCGCTAACACTGAGAGGCAGTCCGGCGCTTCTCTGGAGAGCTCAGTTTCTGCCTGGCTCTGTAGCTGCTGGGCCCTGAGCCCCTTCCACTGCTGGCTTTGTCTTTCTTCTTGATCTCTTTTGCTCTGTCCATTTGTCAACCACAGCGGTTGGCTGTAAGCCCTAAAACTTTGGGCACATTCCAAACCACCGCCGGAAGTCCTCACTCTTGAGAGCCCAGTGCCAGGATGGTGTGCTGCCATCCAATCATTTCCACTCACAAGTGAGGTTACATAGCACCCAGCGGTGGGAAGCCAACTCGCCCTCGGAGATGCTACGGTTTTGCTCTGATTCAGACACAAACCCTGCGTTTTTGCACCATTTCCACGGGGAATGGAACTTGCAACTTTCATCAGCGGAACTACTTACTAGAGAGATGTTCAGAGTCTGTGATGGGTAGGACGCTTCTTGCCCCATGAGGAACGTCAGGGAGAGAGAGCCCAGGCTGAGCCTGTCCACTTGTGTTCTGACTTGATTTAGCTGGAAATTGCCCTTTGTTCAGTGTTCATCAAACGACAGCGGGGTTCTTTAGAGCATCCACTCCATGAATGATGGCATCAGCGAATTTTTAAAACTAAGTTAAATTTTGCTTGATAGGCTTCCACTGACACACTTGAATCAGAGCAGCAATAGTCCTGCACAATCCAGCAATTCTATGTCGAGGATTGTACACAAGAAAAGAGAAAACATATGCCCACATAGAAATAGGTAGCTGAATGCTCAAAACAGCATCAGTCACAATGGCCTAGATAAGGAAACAAACCAAATACCCATCCAAGGATGAACAGATACATAAAAGATGATGTGTCCATTCAAGGGGATATTGTTCAGCAGCAAAACAGAAAGGCATATTGAATCTTGTTACACTTATGAATAAACTTCAAAAGCATGCTAAAAGCCCAATGCAAGACCATATGCAGCACAATTTTATGAAAATGAAAAGGTAAATTGATATACAGACACCAGATCAATTACTCTGAATCAGATAACAGGAATGATTTTCCAAATTTGCTTTAAAAATTCTTAGATTATAATAAAAAGACAAAATACATTTCACTTACACTTATTTTTAGGGTATTCTGTAATTGGAATAATAATAATCCTGTCTAGTTGCAGGCTAAACCCCAAGGGGAAATTTTTGGCAAAGCACTTTTGTTTTGCACTTTCAGAGCAAAACAGGGGAGGAACGTCTTTAAAATCAAAGGTTTGGGCTGACAGATAAGTTAGCCAAGTAGAGGTGCCTGCTTCCAAGCTCAAGGACCTGAGTTCCTTCCCCAGAACACACACGGATAAAGGAAAACATCAAATTCCACAAGTTGTCCTCTGACCACACACACACATACACACACACACACACCTTGACATAGGCATGCCTACATGCATATACACACTACATAAATAAATACATACAAATATATAAAGTTGTTTTTAAAGCCTGGTTCTTCAGGAAAGATAAGCAGTCTGTTCCAAAAATTCTATTTGGGCAACTCCATTGGAAAATCTTACAAGTGTTAAAGCAATTTAATTTCTCCTTTCACTTATCTTAAGTGATTAATTCCTGGGAACTAAAGTCAGGGATTCCAGTTCCTGACATTTTAAGCACACCTACACAACTCAGAGTGTACATTTCAGACAGGAATTTTTTTATGACTACGTTAGGATATGTCTTAGAAATCCATATCCAGCACCTGAGTGGAATACTGTATGATTTCGGTTCAGATTTTAAAAGGAAAAGAGAAGAATAAAAAAAAAGAGAGAGAATTCATGACAGTTGTATATGAAAAGATTTGGTTTCTTGGGGTGGTAATCTTAAATCATCTCACCTTTCCTTTGCCTTATTCTTTAAGGGTTCAAGGTTGCTGTGGAGTCAGGATAAAACAGCCTGGTGTTTCCAATCCAGACAGACAAGAGGCTCAAATGAGACTTTTCTAGTGTTTGTCCGTGTCTATGGCACATAGTTGATAATTGCCTTTCAGTTCACTTATCAGAGAAGATCCCTTTGATGAGCCTCTCCCCTCCTCAAGCTCTGAAGACAGCTAGACCCAGAATGCTCTTTGTTTCTACCCAGTAGCCCCAGGCTCTCCAGACCTTCTAGAAACTTACTGCTCTGGAGGGATCCTTAGGTAAGTGGTGTCCAAAATGAGGAAAGAGATAAGCAGGGAGTAAATTTTTCAGACTGCTCTAGATTCCAGACATGCCTTTCCCAAGCAAAGGGGGGATGTGTAGAAAGATGGGATGAGAAAACCATTTTAGTTAGGACTACTCTCCAGGTGGTGCCTCCCACCGCTGGGTATTCAGAAAGAAAGTGAGAAGGCCTTGGGCCTTTGATCTGTGCTATCTCTGTTATGTGATATTATTCATGGGGAGACTTGAACAAATGTCTACTCACCCCAGATAGGAAATCTATAACAAACCACCAAAAGGGTGCCACCAAAGTCCAACTTAGTGAACCAATGATTTCATTGGGGTTACTTACAGAAGTGTGGGTGAGGGCTTACTTACAGGAGTGGAAATGGCTCAAAGACCAAAAGCCCACTCCAGCTCAGGAAAACTGGAACCCTGGAACATACTGCATGAGCTGTAGGTAGTTTAACAAATTAGAGAGTGACTTTTCTAGGCAGCTCTGCGGATGTTTGCCTCTTCCCAACAGCTCGGCCTCAGTGAGAATATAGCGCACCAGTCTTTACTGATTACAGAAGCTTGGGGAAGGAAGAGCCTGCTGCATCTGCTCGGTTTCAGAAATTTCTTGAAGTTTGTTTTAGTTATTTCCTTTAAAAAATGTATTTATTTGTATTTTATATGTACGCATGTTTTACAGCATATATGTAAGTGCACCGCATGCATGATGTTCCTGTGAAAGCCAAAAGAGGGCATCAGATCCTCTGGAACTGGAGTTGTAGAAGATTGTTAGTCATTATGTAGGTGCTGGGAAAGGAACCCAGGTTCTCTAAGAACAAGTGCTCTTAACAACTGCTAAGCCATTTGTCCAGGCCCTCCTTTTTGTTTTAATGAGCCTTAATGAGTTTCCCTCCATGGAATATTTTATCTCAGAGGAAATTGATGCACAGTACTCCATTCTCCATTCCTTCCCCTGGCTCTTACATTCTTTCAAGCCCCTCTTCCACAGTGGTCCATGAGCCTTGGAGAGAGGATTATATATATATGTATTTCCATCAGTAGCAGAATCCATTGATGAGTAGGTCTTTGGCCATAATTCTCCCTAGCAAACCTTAGTAAGAGCTTGCAGCACCACAGTAGCTAGCTCACTGAGAAGAGACACTTTGGGCTCAGTCTTAGCCTTATCTCTCCAAATCTCTTGAACAAAGTACATAATATCATCTGTAATAGAGTTTTACTATTCTGTTCTGGAATGTAATCAAATCTAACCACAATACCCTTTATTGTTTAGGAACCTCCAAGAACCTCCCTGGCCAATAACTCCTAGGGAGATGTGTTGGTTAGGTTTTTTGTTGTTGTTGTTGTTTTAACTTAACACAAACTGGAGGGGGGCCTCAATCGGGGAATTTTCTCCATCAGATTAGCATGTGGCCTGCTCTGTGGGGCATTATTTGTATTATTAATAGATGAGGAAAGGCTGTGTAAGAAGCTAGCTTAGCAAGCCAGGAGAAGCAAGCCAGTAAGCAGCATTCCTTCATGGTCTCAGCTTCAGTTCCTGCCTCCAGTTCCTTTCTCGGTTTTTCTTGTTGATGGACTGCGGTTTAGAAGCAGAAATAAGCCCATTCTTCTCCACGTTGTTTTTGGTCATCAGTGCAATAGAGAAACGAAACTAGGACAGGAGGAAACCTGCTCCTAGTGCTGGGATTTTTAACAGCCTTCTGGCTTTTAGGAACATCTGTTTTAACTCACAAAAAAGCCTTGTTCATGCTGTAGCATTTATAGGCCCAGACTGTTGTAGAATTTTCTCATTCACCTTGTGGGCTTCAGCTGTGTCTTATTCAACCATAAAGCTCTCTCAAGAATTTGACAGCCAAACTTGGCCCTTGTATTTTTTGTGACTAATTTTGTATGCTTTTCTAGGTGTGCTCACATGATTTTCAAATCAGTTTTCAGATCTGTAAAATACTTAAGAGTTAGCATGTTATCTCTCTCTCAAGAAACCTTTCTACAGAGGGATGGAGCAGACAAAATGGAAAGTCCTGAACCACTATCTCATAAAAAATAGTGGGGGTCTGGAGATAGCCTTGGTTGTCTGAACGTCAGTCGTCATTGGTACGGTGCAAGTTATCAGGGGTATCCTAGAAGTTCACAACTGAGAAAACACTAAGCGGTTACCAAGTTTAATAAAAAGTTGATCTATTTGTGTCAATCATCTGACTGTCTCCTCCTGGGCATTTTTATACAGCTTTCAAACTTGGGAGGACTGGCTCTTAAGTGCTTAGTCTGGCATATGGCCATGGGGAAATAGTCACCCACCTCCTTGGTTATACCTCCACCTGCCTCCTTGGTTGAGTGAACAAGCTCTTCCCACAGGAGAGAAATGTATACAGTTGATTTAAGGGACACAACTGCCTACCCTTGGAATACCTTTAACCTGTATCGGTTCATGTATATGTTTGCTACTGATGTTTATCGCCTCTGATGTTCTTGGGGACACCAGGAACTGAGGCTTACCTGCTTTCAGTCTTCAGCCATTATTTTAAAGTTAATAGAAGAGCAATACATCTGTACTTTAGCATGAGATTTCAGTCACCTGGTATGGTCCTCACCTTCAGGTGCTCCTGGCCTACTCTTTTAACTTAACAGGGAATCTGCTAGGGAGATTACCGATCTGAAAAGAGACGGAGTAAGTATAGAGATCTTCTCTATATCCCCGATTTTTTTCTTAACTCCTGTGGTGAACTGCTGGTCAAGCTTTCAGGCTCACCAGCACTGACATTTGTATTTTATCATAATTTTTTTCTTTTTTAAAAAATTATTTTGTTATTTTTTTATGTATTGAATGTGTTGGATTTCCTGGAGCTAGAGTTACAGACAGTTATTAGCCACCATGAAGGTGCTGGGAATCAAACTCAGGTTCTCTGCTAGAGCAACCAGTGCCCTTAACTGCTGAGCTATCTCTCCAGCCCCACCATTTTTTTTTTCTTTTAGGGAATCTGGCTGAACGTAAATCTATTCACATTTGCCTATGAGTGATTCAGAGAGGCCCCTTTGGATTTTTTTCTTTGTTAACTACTAGTTTTAGCATCTTACTGCCCCAGTTTCATGCTTGTCTAGGTCATTTAGGTCTGTTAACGCCTCTCTTACTTAATGTCATCGGCTGTACCGAAACCATTACAGCTTCGTTTCCATGCGGAGATCCCTGAAAAATCAAGGTCTCTCATTTCTTAGATGAAAAGACTCTTATTTAGTCTGGAAACCTGGGTATTTAACAGGGCTTTCACAGTCCCCCAAATTTGTTTTAAACCTTTAACTTATTTTAGGGCATCTCTGTACTTACACAGCAGATTCTCCTCATCAAGGTGGCATGTCACACCACACCACACAGAGGAAACCTCAGTAGGATTCTCTTTCTGGGAAGAGAACTCAAACATGGTTGCATGTCTCAACACCCACGTGTGCAATCACTGACATGTCAAGAAGGCACACTAACCTGTACCACAAAGTAAAGACAACCATATCAGGATTTACCCCTTGAGAGCTGCACTCCGAGGCTGTTCAGCCTCAGTTGCATGCTTTGCTATTTATAGCAACCACTCTCCCCAAATTCGTCTTTGTTTCTGTGAGTCCCTGTTTGGATGCCAGTTATGTTCTGTAACAAACAAGACAACAACAAAACAGTCGTGTTATGATTATTGATTATATTGATAAGGATTGATCTTAGCTTAAATGGGATTAGATATAAGACTTCTGGCCTAGAAGGTTAGAGCTGTTCAAAACATTACCAACACCCTAAGTAGACTGTTTGAGGTGACAGCTCCAGGGGCAGCGGCTTTGGGTGCATTCCTACATTGGACATAGTTTCCTTGAGTCACACTGAATGAATCATTCCTTTTCTCTGAGCCTCAAGTCTCCTGGCTATAAATGAGAGCTTAACCTAGACGATCTCTTGGGAGGATCCTTCCGGAGCTGAAATTTTGGAGTTAAAAGTGTTTGTCTTCTTTAAAACCGAAGCATCTCAGAGATGGAATTCCCCTTTCTGTCACTAGGAGCAATCAGCCCATCATCTCACACTAAACCCTGACTCTAGCCAGCTCCTTTTACAAGTCTCTCAGTAATATATTTTGTCTTCCCTCTTGCCTAGACTGTAAAATATCTTAGGGAAAGGATTATATCCTTCTAATTAATATCTTCATCCTTAATATCTAGCTCAGTAGCTGACATATCAAACATAGAAAACCACTAAATATTTTTAAATGAACTGATAAATATTTCTGAGTGGATTAAAGCCAGAGTATTGGCTGAATATTACTACATTAATATGTTATGAATGGTCACAGTACTCTGTGACTTAAAGCAACAGTTATTTAGTCTCTTTTAAAATATTTTATTTAATTATTTTTATTTTATGCATATGAGTAGACTGCCTGCTTATATGTAGTGCACTCACGTCATGAAATGCCCACAGAAGTCAGAAGAAGACAAGAAGACATCAGATTCCCTGGAAGTGGAGTTATGGATCTACCATGTGGGTGCTGGGAACAGAAACTGGCTCCTCTTCAACAGCAGCCAGTACTCTTAACTGCTGAGCTACCTCTCCAACCCCTTACTTGTTATCATATCTATGAGTTGGCTGGGGTTGTTTGTCCCAGAGTGGACTGGGCTACCATAACTCCATCTGTCTTCCTACATTTCTTATTTTCCTCCTGAGGAAATGGGCATGTTCTCATGGTGATGGAAATCACACAGACACCATCATGTGGAAACACACATGCCCTTTGAGTCCTAAAGCACAGTACTGGAGACTCTCCCTTCTGACTTACTCTGTTGGCCAAAGTATGTCTCATGATCAGCTAGATAATTAAGAAATGGAAAGATAGAATCTGATTATTCAATGGGAGAAACTTCAGAGCAGAGTGGGGATAGTGTATTCCTACTAAGAAATATGAAGTATTAAGGTCACTGACACATCTTTCCAAGGGCGTCAGATTGCCAACATCCCTTTCTCTGAGCCATCCTGAGTTTCCAAGTCCCATGAGTTCTGACAGTCTTGAGTACAATCCTCTAAACCATTCAAGGTAGATGATCAGGAGGCCATTCGACCTCATCTCAAATGATTGTAACTATGCCCTTGCATTTTATGAAAGTTCACAATGGAAAGACTGAAATAATAATGTAATAATAATAACCACTAAATTTTATTCAGCCTGTTTTATATTCCAGAAACATTGATATATGAAAGTAACAATCCTCAAATCACTCCTTCAAAGCATGTGTCATTGTCCTTATTTTAAAGAAGAGAGATGAGGAAATGATAAGCACTGGCCAGTTGAGTAGAGTTCATGAGCCACAGAGCTGGGACTGCAGCCTGAAGGTATTTGACTCACAAGGTGTCACCTTGGCCTGCCTTTCAGTGGAGAATGTCATGAAGTCCTTCGACTTCAGTCTTGATAGAATCAAAGGTTAAGGGGAAAAAGTAAAATGAGCTTCCTTCTCTATTCCCAAGACAGTGGACATTTGTCAAATCTCAAGGAAGAGTGCCTGGAACATAGTAAAGTGCTTTGAAGAGTAGAAAATAAAGCAGGTGAAAGAAGGAAGATAAAGAGAGAAGAGTAGACAACAGAAAGAAAGAGAGAGAAAGCTGCTCAGATGGCTCTGCTAGTGAGGAAATCTGCCACTAAGCCCAAGAACCAAAGTTCACCACCCCAAACTCACATGAAAGGAGAGAACCCTAACTTCTACAAGTGTCCTCTGACATTCATGTACATGCTTGCACACACTGTGTGTGTGTAAATACATACACACACATACACAAACACACATTATAATTTAAAAGTTTTTTGAAAGGAACAGAAAAAAAAGAGCAGCAAGTAGACAGCCACAGGGAGGAACATATATGCATGGAGGTCTATTTGGAAACCATTCCTGGGCAGAAGTCTGTGGATTGAGATCTGTGCATTGCCTGAGCATCGCATTGTGCTCAAAACAGTAGCCTCAAACATATCTCCTTCCATATTCTGTTAGGTGCCAATGAAATACCCTTTGTCTACATAGAAGGTTTCTCTAGATTATTCAGGGCCTATTTATCCATTTTGCTATTGTACAAGCACAAGTTCTGCAGCTTTAAGACACATAGATTTTCTGTTCCCATTCTGTATGCCTAAGACATTCTGTCTCTAATGTCTTTTCCTGGCTCACCAGTCATTTTGCCCATGGGGACTCCCCTGACTCTCGTCAGTACCAGCACCCACTCATCATTCCAGTACTCCTTTGACCATCATTTCTTATCTCCTTAGATTGATTTATTCCTGCCGCATGCATCTAGTAGAAATAGCACTGTATATTTCACTTTGTTTTTATTGGCTGCCACGCCCTACTAAGATACCAACTTCAGGAGGGCAAAATACATGTTCTTTCTTGTTCACTCCTATAACTTGAATGTCTAGCACAGTACTGGGCATATGGTAGGCACTCAGTAAATATTTGTAGAATGAATTCATGAATAGTAAATACATGAATAATGCTAGCTGAATGAATGAGTCCCCAAACCTAAAGCAGATGGATCATCTGCTTGAATCTAAACATGGTGCAAGTGTCCCTTGTTTACAAAGTGAATGTAATGATGCCAATTATTCACATTACAAAAATGAGCCTTCAATTTACCAAAGGTTTCATTCAGAAGCTAGTTAAAATAGCTACCTCCTTTAGTGCTTTTAAAAAGATAATCCAATTTACAAAATGATGGTATACAGACAACTTTCCGAGAACATATGAATTTCCTAAAATGAAGTATACAGGTATGTGTAATCACAATTCTACTGCTGCTTTTTGATTCCAGTCTGTTTGCTGTGTGGACTGAGAGACTGGTTTATTAAAACACCTCACAGAAGGCTATTTCAATGTTCATATGTGCATACATTTACATTCTTTTTAAAACTCCTGAATAGAAGCATTTAAATGTGTTTGCTCTCCAGGAGAACCATCAGAAATGTATTCAAGTTTGGACTGGCTTGCGTTGCAAATAGTCTACAATTTGGACAACAGGATTGCAGAGGACTCTGTGCTCCAATTTTCATGACCTTTAACTCTCAATACTGGGAAAAGAAAGGTAGAAATCATTGGTATCCAACAAAGATTTTCAAGAAGTATTTCTTCTTTATTCTCAACTTGAGACATTTGAACCTGCTCAGCATAACAAGTGAAAATTTCCATGTTTAATTTAGTTATTTAGTTGTTGTATATATTTCCTTTTCCCTATTCACCTGTTTCTGAGTGGCTCAGGGACTAATAATAGTGATGTTACTTTGTAACACCTGGTGGGCCAAAACCAAAGTATTTTATACCAAAAGTAGCCTGGGGCTTTCTTCTTGGAAATGATATTCTGGAAAAATGTCTGTATTCTGATTGATAGTCATTGTAGTTTTGAATCTTAAAACAAGTTTGAATCTTCATCGCACAGACTTCTGAGCTATTGTAAAATTAAAGAACACCCAAAGAACTCAGGGCCTCAGGTTTTCTCAGCAAACACTCTACCGATAAGCCCTATCGTTAGCCCAAGAATAGTATTTTAATATATGCTATTTAATGCATACATCTTCTATTCAAACTCTTCCTACTACTCTATAGAGTATTATAGCAATGTTATAGATGAAAATGGGAAAATTCAGAGCACTGGACTCTTTACTGGCAGTCAATCAACAACTAATCAGTAAGGACTTACATGTTATTTGGTTGCTCAATTATTGCTGAAAATATAGCTATAAACCTAAGCTGCATGTGGAAGGAGATGAGGGAAGGTGAGTGAATGCATTAAAATTTACAGAAGAGTTGGGATTCTGGCCTAAGAGAATGTTTCATATACTAGGAGTAGACTGTGTAAAGGCATTGGAAATGTGGCTGTGGGAATGGGGGACAGAAGGTTCTCAAGCCGGCAGCATTATGACGCTATTCTGGGAACTCGGGTGCTTAGAGACATCCTCCTGGGACAGGAAGACAGAGGTATCTGATACTTAATTGACTACAAATACAGAGACACCATACCCCATATCCTGGTCAGAAAGCATGGTTCTAGTCTTGCTCCTTTTTCCCTTTTGAAAGATTTTTTTTTTCTTGTCTAAAATATGGAAGCTTTTCCAAAAGACTTCAGAGTCCCAGTTTCCCTCTCAAAGTCCATAATTAATGCTTATGACCACTCAGGGATGACTTCTGAAAACTGTCTCCAAAGAATATACATTGGAGCTGGAGCTGTTCTGAGTCACAAGGAAAGAAGGCTGTGAGGTAATAATGATGACAAAAAACACAACCAAACCAACCAACCAATCAAACAAACAAAATCCCCCCCCCACAAAGAACCCCAGAAACAACAAAAACACACTAGGGACCTCTGTGCAGAGGTCATCTGGGTTCAATAATGTTGCAGTGTAGGCCATTTGTCCATAATTTCTTGATGTCACAGCATCCAAGATCGTCAGATGCTCCCTTTCTTACTTACTAGGTCCAACATTGCTCGAAAACATCCTCCTTTCTTTTTTCTTATCAGAAGGCACAGAATCCCAGGAAACAGCACATGGGCTTGGAAATTGAGCTGCTCGATCTTAAGCGCTGGTTTGTGCAACTTACCTGCCACAAACAAATCGTTCTCTTGGTGAATCTCTGCTCTCCTCATCTATAAATTGATAGTGTCTTCTGCACTTGATTTTGAGAATTGCTGTGACTTAGAAAAAATTTGCTGTAGTTTGAAACATTAAACGTGCAGCCAGTTGTTTTCTCCACTTTATTCTTTCCTTTCCCTTTTCTGTTCCCCTCCTCTGCAACTTTCTTTTATCTTTCAGAACACAGGGATAAGATCAGACATTTTTTAGCAAATATTCCCTTTCCTATTTACAGTTGAATCTTATGTCTCAGTATGGTCTGTTACGGTGAAGGCCTCTCCAGTATCTGTGCAAAAGATATCTGGAGACCAGTGACTGCTGATAGTTTTGCAATACTGGTGTATCTCAAACATGCAGCCATATCGTATATATTTAATGGATATCTTCTAATTTTTTCTGCTAAAATCTACTGAAAAAAGGAATTCCAGAAGAGGCACAGAAGCAGAAGGATAAAAATTCTCATGTCATGTCAGCTCCAAAAAAGTGAATTTGGTGGGACTAGAGAGATGGCACTGACTATTCTACCAGAAGACATGGGTTGGGTTCCCAGCACCCACATGGCAATGAACAGTCATTCATAACTCCAGTTCCAGGGATCTGAGGCCCTCTTCTTACCATGTTGGGCATTGCACAATATGGGTGACACATACATGCAGGCAAAACATGCATGCACATAAAATAAAAAAGGATAAATTATAAATATTTTTAAAATATTTATTATGAATTTTGGTATAGAATACAAAGAAAGAAAGTAAAAGCAGAGCCCACTAACTAGTTCAAGTTGGATTACTAATTCTCTACCATGTGACATGCAGTCGTGTAGCATTTGGTACCAACAATTTTTGATAGACTAACACATATCTGAACTGGGAGTGGATCACTGTGATAAGGCCAGCCTAGTATATCTACATAGAAAGTTACAGGCCAGCTACAGAGAAATCCTGTCTCAAAAAGTTTAAAAAAAAAAAATCAAAAGAAGCAACATTTGCCATGAACACTTACTGTCTGAAATACTCTGCTCCTTTAGCTTTGCTAACATCAACAATAAAAGAGGAAAAAGGCACTGGAGCTGTTTAATTTCCTTAAATCAGATAAAACATGGAAGCAAACTTTGGAAGATGTGCTGCAGAATAATCAATCATCATACAAAAATGGTTTGCAATGTGGCAAATGTATAAAATGAAGTGATACTTTTTAAAGCTAAAAGCTTGCGTATTTGCAAAAGATTCTAGTAATAGAAAAATTTAACTAGACCATCATTTAAAAAGAGGTATGATTTCAAAGCAGAAGGGGAACCAAAAATAGTCATCAGTCTTCACAGTCTACTCTCCATCCTCAGGCCCAGCATCCAGTAATTACTTTCTCATGATAAACATCTTTGACTTTGCTTTTGTTAACAAGGTGGCTTCTGGAACACTTAAGTTTTACTTGGCCAGTGTCTGTCTTAAATATCATGTCATAAATAGAAAACATCCTCAGAGGAAGGTGCTGGCATCCTAATCAGGTCTTTCCCACACATCACTGCTAAGCATCATCACACCGTTTGTGGTGGTGGAGAGACTACAATGCAAGGTGAGAAGCTGCGTGTTCACAGACAGCAGTTATTGTGATGCATGGGTACTCACACAGAGCTGCCTTTACCCTTGCTCTACCTGATATCTCTCAAAAACAAAGTGACAGGCATCCAATCTGATGGGATGGTAATGTCTTGTAAAGTGAACATTTCACATCTGATAATGGCTTAATTCTAAGCCCAAAGGCATGGAGATACATCAAATTGTGCCTCTCTTCAAAGATTCATGAGTGGCAGTGTTTTGATGTTTGTGTATGATGTTCTCCCAGGTTGCAACAAGCTTCTTCACTGTGTTCTGGCTAACTCCTACCTAGTCTATAAAAATTCCATGTTCTTGTGTCTTATCCTGGAAAACTATTTTCCTGCTGTTCCTTCCTTTTCCTTCTTAAATCACCAGTGTGGACTTGCTTGGTGGTGGTTTGAATGAGCTATGTCCTCATAGGTTCATTTGTTTACCCATGTGGTCCCTTCTTGGTGGCACAATTTGTGCCACCTTTAGAAGGAACCTTTAGAAGGTGGGGCCTTGCTGGAGGAAGCACATCACTGGGGCAGGCTTTGAGAGTTTCTAGAGTTTGTAGCCTTCACACACTTGTAGTTCACTTTCTCTCTGCTTCATATCTGCAGTTGAAGATGTGAGAGCTCTCGGCTTTCTGCTCTGACCTCCGGCTACCATGCCACTTCACAATTATTTTCTCTCTCTCTCTCTCTCTCTCTCTCTCTCTCTCTCTCTCTCTCTCTTTCTCTCTCTCTCTTTCTCTCTTTCTCTCTCTCTCTGGACACACAAGGCCAAATAAACTCTTTCTTCTACAAGTTGTTCCTGCTTATGATATTTTATTACAGTAACAGAAAAATAACTGGTACAGATGTAAATCAACTTCCTTTGTGTTTTAAGATACTGACCACAACTCATAGTTTTCAATGCATTTTCTTTCCTCCCACAATTTTTATTTCATGAAGAGTGGGGGGACAGTTTATGCATCAATATATCCCCACTATCTCTCTCAGCCCTGAAACAGTGGACTATCTCAATATATGCGAGGATAAAATAAGAGTAACACTTGTGTTTTAAATTTAAAGTTCTTATACTGGGTAGGCATGGCGCTAAGCAGTTTACATGGAGATTCATTTAATTCTCATAACATTCAAATTTGATAGGAATCATTGACAAGGGCCTTTTTAAAGGAAAGAGAAGGGGAAAAAAACAGAGGAAAGTGACAGACAGAGGCATATCCAGCTTAGATGTACACATCGTACTGCTTCCTTTTCTGCTGCTGTGAAAAACTACCGTAACCAAAAATGACTTATAGAAGAAGGAGTTTATTTTGGCTGATGGTTCCAGAGCACTAAAACTCCAACACGGCAGAGCATCAAACTTCAGGCATTGCAGCAAGAGCAAGGAACTGGGTGGTCACATCAACTGTAATCGTGAAGCACTGAAAAGGAACTACAAGTGGGAGGAGGCAACAAATTCTCACAGCCTCCCTCCTGGCATTTTCCCTCAGCAAGGGCTGTACTTCTTAAACTTCCCCAAACAGGGTCATCCTACGATGATGATCAAGCTCAAATACGTGAGTCTCTGGGAGACATCACTCATTCAAACCTCCACATTACACTCTCTGGTATCCAGGGTCATATAATAATGCAAAATGTATCCCACCTTGAAAATCCCCATATTCTTTAACAGTCCCAATACTGTTTGTGGTGGTTTGAATGAGAATATCCCCCAAAGGCTCTAAGTATTTGAATATTCTGTCTTCAGTGGATGGTGCGGTTTTGGGGGGTCTCAGAAGGTGTGGCCATCCTGGGGGAAGCATGTCACTAGAAGTGACATGGGCTTAGAGAGTTGTCTCATGAAATTTATTCTCCACGCCTTAGTGGGCGGGATCTGGTTAATCTGGCTGGATAAAATGGAAACTGATCTTCCATTTAGAGAGACTGATTTATTTAGGGCAATTTACAAAGTCACTGGTTACCCGAGGCCAGCCTTCAAAGTCCGCGGCAGCCAGGCGCAGGGCTCTTAGTCCATTCCCCGCCAGAATTTCGCTTCCACTCACATTATTCTTAGGACTGCGGGAACTTGGAAAGCTGCTTTCTGAGTCTTGGCCTTCCACATGGGCCTGGGGCCGGGGCATTTTTCTTCCCACGTGGCTTCAATCCGTGCCCCTCTCCAGGACTCGCCACCATGTTGTCTCTCCTTTCTCCCCATCTTCCTGCCTCTTTATTGGTCAGAGGGTGGGACTTGCCACGGAATGAACCAATAGGAAAAAAAAAAAAAAACTCAGAGAAAACCCTGTATTTACAAGAGTTTTTGAGCCTTGATGGATCTCCAGTTACTTTCTGCTTTCTGTACCTGCTTGAGGATGTGAACACTTAACTGCTGCATCTATTTTAGGCATCTCTGCTGCCGTGCCTCCCTGCCATGGTGGACTTCTGCCCCTTTGGAACGTTGAGCTAAATAAACTCTTTCTTTTATAAATTCCTTTGCTCAGTGTTTCTATCACAGCAACACAAAAGTGACTGACTAATACACTGTTCAAAAGCTCAAAGTCTCTTTTGAGACACGAGGAAGTCTGTTAAAACTGCAATTCCTTATAAAACCAAATGACAAATTACATGCTTCCAACATGTAATGGAATATGCATTCCCATTCCAAAGGAGAGAAATGAGACCACAGTGAAGAAAAGTTGGACCAATGTTAGGATGAAACCTACCAGGGCAAAGAATGTTCCACCCCTTCAGCTTTGTTGTGGCAACATACATCTCTCTTGGACTGGCTCTACTCCCTATATTCAGAAGTTCTTGGCAGATGTTTCATGGCTCTGGCTTCTCTGGCATCTCCAATATCTTGGGGTATGTACCTCAACCCTGGCCTCTCTTTTATAGCTTCATCAATGGCCTTCTCAGGCCTTCTAGAACCAGTTCCAGCACGGGCACATGAGCATCAGCTCACTGAAAGCTCAAAGGAAGAATCAGTAATCCCCTCAGTCTTGCATCTTTCATGCCTCTAAAGCCAGTACCATGTGGATGCCACTTTCAAGTTAGGCTGCCAGATTAGGATGGACCCACACACCCTTGAATCACATATTCAGCAGGTTTTGTATTTAGCTGTTTTCTAGGGGCAGACTATTCATTAGCCCTTTTCATTTCACACGTTGGAAGTGTAGATGGTTGGGGTCTTCTCCTCACTGTATTCTTCCCATGGTTTAGTGCAGAGAAGGATGCCTCACCTTAATGACTCTAATCTCTTTAACAATTGCAGCCTCTTTTTCACCACATGCCTGAACTACAACACTAGGTATCCCTGCACTCCTTTATCTCCCCAAGCTGTGCATTTTATGTTTCTTTCTGACCTACTTTGATTGCTTTCATTGGAGACCTGCATGGGCATTATCAATAATAACCAAGTCACAGACTAAATGTTATGCTGTCATGAAACTTATAGCAAAGAAATCAGACCATTACCTTAAAATTTAGCCTCAGACAAGTTCTTAGAATACATACAGAAGGTAGGCAGATTCTTTGCCAAACCATCACAAAAATAAGGCCTTAGCCCAATTACTAATATGGCTTTTCTCTGAAACCTCTGGAGGAAGGCCTACACCTTCTGTATTACTCTCAACTCTACTATCTTCCAGGCTCTTACTAGAATGGCCTGTGGCGTTCTGCTTACTGCACTCAATCATTTTTCTGGTCTAAGCCTCCAAAGTGTTCTACATTCCTCCAGATATTAAAATGGTCAGGATCATCACAACAGTAGTCCAGACTCTGGTTCAGACTTCTATATTAGTTATTTTTCTGATTCTTGTGATAAAATGCAATAATCAAAAGTCACTTATGGAAGAAGGCATTTGTTTTGTTCTACAGTTCCAGAGGGATAAGGGTTTTCCAGAGGGATAAGGGTTCACCATAGCAGAAAGTCAAGATAGCATGTGAGAGGCATGGTCGGAGGGACAGGAAGCTGGGAGCACACATCTTCCCTCTCAAAACTGATAGAGAGGGAGAGAGAGAGAGAGAGAGAGAGAGAGAGAGAAATAAAATGAACTGAAATTGGGATGTGGCTATGAACTCACAAAGTCTTCCCCTAGTGACATACTTCTCTAGCAAGGTTACACCTGCTGAACTTCCCCAAATAGTGCCACCAACCCAAGACTAAGTGTTGAAATACTTGAGCCTATAGGGGACTTTGCTCATTAACACTTCTACACACATTAAAGCACAGGATATTTTACCAAATCATATATCTCATAGCTTTCAAGACAAACTGTGAAATTATTTCACTCACTGATAAACACATAATACAGATCACACTGACTTGACGCCCATTAACACTGTGATTGGCTGTACTAAAGTTTTTAGACTCGGTGTCATGTTGAAATTCACAATATGGAAGTTTCCAGAATGTGAGTCACATGGAAAAATGATTTGAGGTCATAGAATTTGCAGAAGAGAGTGCTTTGGAGGGATATGATCACTTTGCTCAAATATGTACAGGGCTGTCATGAGGAAGAGTGATTAGATTCATTTTGTTCAGCTTCAGGAGGTGCAAAACTGGGACTAACGGACAGAAGCTTCAGGGAAAGTGAACTCTGTTCAGTCTAAGGAAAGATTTCTGGGAAGATGTTTCTGCTATACTGTGAGCTCTTGGGAATAGAGAGTTTTAGTTTGCTTTTATCATGGGGTCTCAGACCACATTTCCACTTGACAAGTCTGTCATATTTCACACAGGCCTTCTACTTTAGGAAGAAGAAGTTATTAAAAACCACCACAATCTCTTCTGGGTATAAATTTAAATGGACATTTTAACCAGTAACCTAGAGAATAAAGTCTTGGAGCAGAGGTCTTTTTGTTTTCTAAGGCCTGTAAAAGATACTACTACTGTGGAATAGGAGATGTTTGCTAGTCAGTGACTATGTACAAAGTTCATATTCCTTCTGTTTGATAATTCTCGTTTTGTAAAAACCATGTAATATAACCTGCACAGAACACTGAGTAGCTGATGTTAACAGTTTCATTTTGCCATTGTTGGGAACTAAAGCTATGGGGTGTGAAGCCCGTCTACTTGCCCATGGTCAGTTACATGGCAACATCAATACACAAATATATATTTGACCACCAAATCGATTCTAATTCTGATTTAGAGAGGAGCAGAGACAAAGGATAGGAAAGGGGAAAAGGAGCGAGGGGAAGGTTAAAAAGGGGACAAACAAAAATATAACAGTCACAGGGTTAGGTCAGATTTAGAGAAACAATAAAATGTGCTTCCTGAAATTTTGTAATTTCTTGCATATCTCAGTTGAGGGAGGAAGGGATGGATGGACAGAGGAAGAAATGAAGGAAGGGAAGGAGGGATGAAGGGAGAGAAGGAAGGAAAGAGGGATGGAGGGAGGGAGAAAGAGACAGAGGGAGGGAAGGACGGAGGGAGGGAAGGAGGAAACGTGTTTGAAAACAAATGAGCAATTTTTCTTGGGCTTATTCTTAATCCTCCAAAGAATTTAAAACTCTTAGATAAGTTGATGTAGACAAATAGTGAAATCCTGTTTGGAAAGCATAGAAAATGTGCTTCTTTCTGTCTGTTTTTTTTTTTTTTTTTTCTTTTTGTACATGGTATGTTCTCTTTCTGTGGCAAACATTCTGCACCTATCTCCTATCTTTCTTCAAGGACTACCACCACTATGAAGCCTTTTCTTATTTTTCTGATTCCTAGGCTTCACTCTTAACCTATGGAAGATACCCTGAGCACCACACCATTGAGTTCCGTGTCACGTGTTATCCTGGGCACCATACCGCTGGGTTCCGAGTCACGTGCTATCACATACTGCTGAATTCTTCCCCCTTCCCCTCATCTTTTCCCTGTGCAACAGGAAGGATGCGGTATCTAAGAAAATGTCCATTCCCGGTCTTCCACACCCTTTGACAGTGTAGCCTACCTTTGAAGAATGCAGTGAATTCTAATAACTGCTCCTCGGCTTTGCAAATCCATTAATTCAGCCTTGCCCGAACCTGAAAGTAATGATTATTTGCCCTCCGTCTATATTTTCTTTATGCTTAAGTTGCCTTAATATTAAGTAGAAGTGACCCGAACAAAACAAACTTACTGTCCAAGTAAGTGAAACACAATGAAAACAATGAGTACCAGATATTCTAAGATACTGTGTTTTGTGAGGAAATAGATGATTTGCACAATGAATGGTGAGCATCAAGAAATATTCAAGTAAGCTCTTGGGAGGCAGAGGTAGGTGAATCTCTGAGAGATTAAGGCCTAACCTGGTCTACGTGGTGAGTTTCAGGAAGAACCAAATCACAAGCGCCGGAATGTTCTGTTGTATTCCTTGAGGGAGATATTTTCAGCAGTCTAGCCCCAGACGGTGACTAGGAAGAGAGCAAAGCCTAACACAGAGCCTATTCATAAAGATCCAGTGTGTCAAATCGTGTCTCTGTTTTCTGGCCACCTAATATAAATCCTGTGAGGTTTAATAATGCTTTTGAACACTGAATGGTTTGAGGGAATGGGATACTTTTAAATGGGCAAAGTAATGAACCCAAGTTGCCATATCTGAACAGAGTAGTTTTCCTGCATTTCTAACATGAATATAACATGAATATATACATATATATATATATATATATGTGATGATGTTGGAATGATGAGGTCAAACTGTTAGAAATGTTCAGAGATGTTTGACATATGTTCAGTTTTTTCTTATATTAAAAAATACATGTTGACTACTCATGGGAAAGTCATTATATTGATGATGCAAGTGTGTGTATATGCATCTATGCATATATGTCTTATGTATGTGCACATATGTTCATATGATGGAAATTCCAAGACAAGGCCTGATCTAATGACAGGTTTGAGGAGCCTCACAAATGAAGTCATGCTCAGCTATGATGTAGGAGTTACAAAGCCTCACCCTCCCAAACTTTGGACCATCTCCCAAAGGGCTTAGTGCAGTCATTAAGTAGTGAATTCTACATACTATATGTTATATAACTGGGTCTCTTAATATCTGTTCTTCTCATTTGATAGCCACACTATTCATCAGACATATGAAGACAAAAAATATTATTCTATTTAAATTTAGCCATTGCCAAAGAGTCAGCCCTTTTTTTTTAGATGATTCTTCGTATTTATCACTTATTCAATTTATGGTTTTTAATTTCACAGCTCTGTGTTCTTGTTCTGAATTCTGGAGACAAGACAATAACAACTTATTAAAATCTCCACGCAGCTAACACAAAATCTACAAAGAAATTTTGCTTTTCTTAATATCTCCATCCCTAAAATTCCTAGCATGGAACAAGGCATGTACAATAGAGGCTCAATAAGCATTCGATTACTGCCTGGGGTCTTTATGATGGAACAGTCTATATTATATTTTGCCCATTTCATACAATAAAAGCTTTTGCCTTATTCTTAAAGTCTATTATTGTTAAATGCATTTTCCCGAGGTTATAGTAAATTAAAACTTGTAGCAGCCTAATCTTTCTTTCTGGAAACACATTTGTAATGCTCAGCACCCTTCATCCCGCTGTTTTCTATGTGTCACACATCAGTATCCCATGACGCATGCTCAAAGAGAAAAACATACTGAAAGTACATTTTTGAGACAAAATATTTTATTATGACCTATTGCAATTAAAGCTTAAAATTAGAGTTAAGGATTGTACATTTTGACACAGGCAATCATATAGATATGTTCGTGTCTTGGCAGGTTTTTCTTTGCAGGCACAAATTCATCATTAGAAAATATAATACTCATTTTTTGCTTGATTAATTATAGCAAAGGCATAACGAAATATATAGTGTGTGTTAGACCATGAACTATTTGTAAAATGAGTCATAGATAAGCTAAGGTATGAATCCAAAACAGTCTGTAAGAATCTTTCCGAGTAAATATATTTGGTTTCTGAAATCCATTATAAAAATCTTTTATTGATTAATTTTATTTTTATGTGTATGAATGTTTTACCTTCATGCATGTAAGTAAGTGTACCTGTGTCACACAATGCCCATGGAGTGAGAAGAAGGCATCAGATCCTCTGGAACTGGAGTTATGTATAGTTGTTAGCTGCCATGTGGTACTAACCTGGGTCCTCAGCAAGAGCATCCAGTGCTCTTAATCACTGAGTCCTGTGGTAATTGAAATACTTTTGATAAAGAGAATCATGCACTTTAGACATGAAGAAATGCACCTTTAAAATATTACTTACCAACTAAAGTAATATGAGTTCCCTTCAAAGCTTCCCTAATCCAAATTGATGTATGTATAACCTTGAGTAGTATGCTTACCCTTACACATAAGAAAATAATGGTTAGTGTGAATAGCTTTAGTTGTCAACTTGGATGGGCTGAGCCTCCATTGGGGAATTGCCTCTATTGAATTGTGGCCATATCTGTGGGGTATTTTCTTGATTGTTGAGTGATGTGGGAGGGCCCAGCCCACTGTGGGCATTGACACCCCTGGGCAAGTGGTTCTGTATTGTATAAAAATGTAGGTTGAGTATGGGTCAAGGAAGCAAGCCAGTAAGCAATGTTCCTCCATGGCCTGTGCTTCAGCTCCTGTTTCCAGGTTCCGGCCCTGAGCACCAGCCTTGGGCTTCCTTAGTGATGAATGGTGACCTGAGAGTTGTAAGCCAAATAAACCCTTTACTCCCCAAGTTGGTGTTGGTCAGAATGTTTCGTCACAGAAATAGAAGGTAAACTAGAACAGTTAGTATACAATATAGTAAAAGTTACTATTTTCTGGGGACTTTCTTTAACCAGATATCATACAAAGTGATCTTCATGGATATTTAATTTCATCCTCACAATGCCTTTGTAAATTGATAGTTTATTATTGTTGCTGCTGTCATTATTTTTATTATGACAAAATACTTAACTTGGGTATGGTAGTACATACTTATAATCCACACTCTGAAAACTAAGGTAGGAAGATTGAGAATTCAGGGCCACCCTGGCCTAAATAGCAAGACTGTCTTAAAAAAGAAATGAAGCGAGACACACATATCTCTGCTGTACCATTTTAAGTTTTGTCAGCACTGAGAACACTTCTTCACTCAGAAGTAGATATTATTTTAGCATTAATTGCCAGTTTTACAGAAATGATCTCATAAGAGTTAAATAATGTTCTCTATACCAGTAGTTAATAGTAAAGCCAGTAGGTCAAACCCATAGTAAAGCTCAGAGTCAAACCTAAGTTCCTGGACACAGTATACCATGAGCCTAGGGGTTAGAAAATTGGTGGACCGCATATACATTCATATATATTTATTTGTGTCTCCACTTGTGTTGGGGGCCATGGGTGCCAGATGTTGGCGGGCACTGGCGGATCCCTGCGGGGGAGGGGGCAAGGAGGTGCAGAATCAACGACACAGACCCCGGGAGAAAGTGGAACCGCAATCTCTTTATTTTGAAAAGGGAATAGACTGTTATACTTTTGCCAGGCTTAGGGGAGGTCTTTGGTCATCTGATGTGCTTCATTCTGGTAGGTCCTTAATGTTTCTGATGATCTGACTCACATCATTCCCATAGGTCCTGGATGGCTG
Organism: Eospalax fontanierii; assembly: GCA_035773235.1. Lineage (NCBI taxonomy): Eukaryota > Metazoa > Chordata > Mammalia > Rodentia > Spalacidae > Eospalax > Eospalax fontanierii. Next base: position 22,952,684 of record CM069552.1, read on the forward strand.
TTAGAGCCTGAGAGCTGCCCCAGAGCTGCCCCAGAGCTGCCCCACGTTAGGTCCCAGGAAGTGTTCACTGTGCATGCATGTTCTAGCTGGTTTAGGCCAAGGAGGCCAGGAGCCTGCCTGGTGTGGCCTGAATCATTCTTAACTCAATATTTTTGCCAGGTTCCCAATGATCCCAATAGTCACTATGTATTTGTCAAGATAGGGTACGTACAGTATGCTCACAAACTAACCATGAAATATTAGAAATGTAACACATTAGTTATTCTCATTCAAAGATTCTCCAGAGAGGTCTTCTTTGTACTCCCAATCCAAGGTGCTCTGTCTTCAGTTTTAATATTGAAACAGTTGTTATCTTGCTCTCTGATGTCTTTCTTGATCTTCCTTTTGACTAACAGGGTGCATAGTTGGTGTGAGAAACATGACCTATCATGCAGAGGCTGACTGTGCAGGGATAACTTATTTCTTAGAGCTAGCTTGATATACAATGTTTCAATTCTTTCTTGAACTTCTTGCCTACTGGAGGCCAACTTTATACCTTCTAGGTGATTTAAAAGCCAAAATTTTGCTGGGCTTGGATGGAAGCCTGTAACCCTTGCACACTCTGGAGGCTGAACCTCGAAGATAATAAAGTTAAGTTCAGATTTGGCTCCCCAGTGACACCTTATTGCACATGATAAACTAAGTTTTTAAAACGTCCAGAAGTTTCTTACCTTCTTTCCTTTATTCTTATCTTTCTCTTTCTCCTTTTTTCTCTTTCTTTGTTTTTCTTTTTCTTTCTATTTCTCCAAGTCTTAGCATGTAGTACGTAGGAGCTGACTCTAGAGTCAAAGCTGCCTGACTTCACACCCAAACTTCATCATCTATTACATATGGGAGTTTTTAATGTGACTGAACCTCTCTATGTAAAATAAAGGTATTATAGTTTCTATTTCATGGGCCTGTCATAAGTATTAAAAATGATAATCTAGGTTATGTGCTTACTGCAGAGTCTGGCATTCAGAGAGCAACCAAAAAACTTTGTCTACCTTTGCAATGGGATGTCCTTAAGACTTCTGATCTACTGGTATCTAATAAAAAGAAACTCCTGGGGCTGGAGAGAAGGCTAAGAGCACTGCCTGCTCTTGCAGAGGAACCGGGTTTAATTTCCAGCACCCACATGGTGGCTAACAACTGTCCATAATTCCAGTTCCAGGGGAACCCAACACCCTCTGACATCCTCAGGCATTCCACAACAAGAGTGTGCTCACACACATACAGGCAAAACACTCATCCACATGACATAAAAATAATAAAATATAAAAATAAAGAAACTCCTGCAATGCCTCATCCGGAGAAATGGATTTACCATTATAGACTAAAAGAGAAGCCCTTTCCCTAGTCTTCAAGTTAATCAATTTCAATTCCTTTCCCCTCCTTCTTGTTAAGCTAGGCTTAGTCTTACCTTTAAACTATAATGATTTTGGAAAAGTTAAAATGAAATTAGCAAGCCAGGCATCGTGGCACATGCCTTTAATCGGGACTCCAGAGGCAGAGGCAGGCAGATCCCTGTGAGACTGAGGCCAGTCTGGTCTTCATAGGGAGTTCCAAGACTATAAGCCAGGGCTGCAAGGAGACCCTGTTTCCAAAAACAAAGAATAAAAGAAAAGAAGATGAAAAAATTAGCAAAATGCTATTTTTCTGTCAATGAAAATCTAGCAGCTATAATAAGGTGTTGAAAAATAACCCAGAATTCTCTACATGAAATTTCATGTTATCTAATAACATGAGGATGTTAAATCATGCAACATAAACTTTCTTCCCTTAGAGTGGCAAGTGAGCTATTTTCAACTTTCTGTTGTGACACCATTTTTTAGGTTGTGTCAGCATACCTATTATCAATTTACCACTTCTCAAGCTCTGTGCACCTTTCCTAAGTGTCTTTATTGAGACCCAACACAGTCTAGGCATTTCCCTGGATGCACTGCGTGAAATGCTAGCCTGGCAAACTTATGTGAAAAGATGCTTTCTTGTTTAAATATAAAAATACTTCAGGTACTACCTCCTTCAGACATTCGCAGTATAGTCTTGCACATCCGTCTACATTAGCTTGTGAAGAGTATTCCCCTAGGCATTCTCAAATAATATCTGTTTAGCTGTGTTCTGCTGATCATTTACAAAGCTAATTTGGCTATAAACATTTACTTTCACAAAAGGGGTATTTCAAAGAATGATTTATTTGGCTGACTTATTGGCTGAATTGATGAGAACTTGAGCTGAAAATTTCCTTGTTTCCTAGTATAGGTTTAGAAAGACAAACACAGAACTACAGCTAGATCTGATCTGATTTTATAAAGCCAGTGAGGAACATTAATACAAAACAGAGATCTGTTTGACAAGTTTTGCAAGTGTTGCACCATTTAGGAAGGTATCGAAAAATTCAACAATCAAGGAATTTTAGGCATAGCCTAGTGGTAGGACACTAGCCTAATATTCATGAAGCCTTGAGTTCCAGTCCTAGAACCACAGGCACACAAAAATAAGGCTTAGTAATAAGAATAAATAACTTTCATTTCAATTTTTTAAATTAAATATCTAGAATGGCAAATTTGATTCATTATTAGTATTACCCTCCATTTTTTTTCATCCATCTCAAATACATTCTCTATACAATGCTTCAATTCTCTCTACCTTTAAAAATCTTAATATTTCACTTAAAACTACATTTTAGATTAGCTTTTGATGCTTTGAAGCAGTGCTTTGAAATATAACTTGTTTGAATTCTAGATTTGTGGGGGGGGTACATACATTTATCACTACACAAGCATGTCATCACTCTAATTCCTGCTCTACAGTTAGATTCCTTCCCACTCAGAACTGATAGGGAAAAGGAAACCATCTTATCTTGCACTGAAGTTTTAAACAAAGTCAAAATTAAGGAGGAATGGTACACCCATTTATATAAGAGCATTACTGGCAGCAACTAAAAGGTAAAACACATCCAAGTCCATCCTTGCACAAGTCAGATGTGGTATCCACATACAGTGGAATACTATTCTGCCTTAAAGGGAAATTCTGACATACACTATAGCATGGTACAGTTTTGAGGACAATGGGTTCAGTGTAACAAACCAGTCACAGAAAGACAAATGTTATATAATTTCATATCTATGAATTGTCAAGCATGGCCAGACTTGCTAAAGCAAGCAAGCATCAAGAATGTTAGTTTTCAGGGATTATGAGAGAAGGAAATGGAGTATTGTTGATTGACGGAAACAGAGTTTTAGATTTAAAGATGAAAAAGTTTTAGGACACACATTTTTCAATAATATAAATATACCATTACTAGTCTGGGTATTTTAAATGGTAAGAATCAGAGACAGATGTACACTATCAGAAAAAAAAAGGACTAAAAACTAGAATAGTCAGAATGCTAGGAAGGGAAGAGGAGAGAACATGGGTTTCATGAGTCACCTGGTAAAGTCCAGTCGCAGGGCCTTACTTGTCATTGAAAACAGCTGCACTGGAAATGGGACCACAACAGCCATTCAGATTCCAGAGTCTTTTCTGTCTCTCCATCATCTCTTTTGGCTACTTTCTAGGTAAAAAAGTCTTTGAATGTAACCTATATTTTGATTAGAGATTCTGTCCGTTAATGTACACCTTCACAGTGCTGATAGACTGGCCAAGGCGCACAGCCCATTTTGGATGCTTTTATAGAAAAGCTAAGACTTACTTCTCTAATAACTCTTTCATCTGCACATCTAGATTTTTTTTTCCATTAGGAAATCTAAAATAGCTGTGGAATTGCTTTTTTTTCCTTCCACAATAACAGACACTGCTGTGAGCTAGTCACTCTGGGACATATGTAGAATATGGTGGAAATACAATGAGAAATTTTATTCTTCATTCCACATCCTCTTGGCAAAAGGACATTTTGTAACATCTCCTTCACGTTTCCGGGTCAGAGAACATCTTCCCTTATGTGAGTAGGACAGAGATAATTTATGATAGCATATGCTGGGATAATGGACTATGATCTCTTCTAGGGCAGATAGCATCTATAAATAATTTTAATAACTTACAAAGAGACTTTGCCATAATAGGTTCTAAGTAAGCATAATTTTTTTAATGTCTTTGTTCACTGGACCAGGCTAGATGGTTCTTTTTGGTTGATGAGTGGAAGAAGGTAGATGGTGAATATCAGTCAGGGTAGGTGAGATCAAGCTGTGATAATAAACATCCCTTAAGTCTTGTGATCTAAAAAATAAATAGTGGCGCATTGGTTTTTCATAGTACGTGTTCTTTGCAGGTCACTTACAGCTCTGCTCTCTGTTACCTTTACTTAAGGACCCATGTTAAGAGCCACCTCCCTGAGGTTGCCATGAGCTTTTCATTCAGAATTGATGAACCAGGAGTCTTCCTTTATTCTATAGTGTCACAGCCATATTTCCTTGGCTAGAACAAGTCACGTAGTCTCATAAGTTCAACAAGCTGGGTAGGATTGTATAATTGTCCTTCACAGAAGACTTCTGACAAACACAGAGAGCTGTAATAGTTAACAAGGAGCACTATAACCTACAGATAATTGAAGCAAATAATATAATTTTCCAAGAACTTTATATGCTATTCCCATTAGACATTTAGTCTTGATCACAACCCTAGGGTCACAAGTTGCCCGCTCTCTTTTTGTTATGGGTGAAGGGGCTGAATTTACGTTGACTTAACCTGTTTGTTACAGAGTATGTTGAAGAGCTGTTAATTCCTTGTCTTGACTAACTCACTGCTTTTTCCAAATAATACAGAGATTCCCAGACTCATGTGTGGACACCTGATATGCAAAATATTTTTAGTGATGCAACCCGATATAGATATGCATGTGAATGAATGAGACAGATGATAAACCCAGCATGGAAAGGTGACTAGAAGTGGTTATATTTTTCAATGAATCGAGGCTGGAAAAGCACTGTAACATTGACAGCATACATTTTCTACATGGAACGCATATGACCCTCATTGGTCATCAAAATTTGGGTGATCAAAGAATCTTCCAGGATTCTGGGACTTTGCTAATATGAATGTAAAACAATGGTGACAGCATGCTACAAGACCCAAGAAAACTCATTTTGACAAAGCCCCAGCTTAGAACTTTGGAAATGGGCAATAAGTTCCAACCTTAGCTGAGGAACTATTGGCAGCTGATCACTGCTGGTTGAGGGGGAGTTGATCTACTTTAAGGGTTGATGATAGATAGGCTGAACAGGCTCCAGTGGATGAACTCACACTTAGGGCCATCTGGGTACACAAACTTGACTTCCATGAACCTTGACATATATAGCAGAATGCATGAAATACCCTGTGGGCTATGGGAGGGGCGTGCAGATAGCGGAGGGAGGCTAAATAGGATTAAGATCTGTTGTATGAAATGCACAAAGATTCAATTAAAAATACACATTGGAAAAAAATGGGATGATCAAGGGCCTTCAAGGAAAATATTATTTTTTCTAGCTAGGCTTGATGTATGTGCCTGTAATCATCACATTTAGGAGGCTAAAGTAGGAGGAGCTCAAGTTTGAGGCTAGCCTGAGCTATATAGTAATTCTTAGGTGAGCTGAAGTTACACAGTAAGGGCCTATCCAAAAAGAGAAATTAAAACTAGATAGAAGAGGACATGTGAGATGACTCAATATGTAAAGTGCTTGCTGCAGAGGCTAGAGACCTGAGTTCAATCCCCAGAAGACACATAAAAGAAAACCAAGGCGGTATGTACCCATCATCCCCCTGCTGGGGTGGTAGAGGTAGAAAGACCCCTGGGGCTTGCTAGCCAAACCAGTGAGGTCCAGATTCACTGAAATGCCCTATCTCAAGAAATGAGAAAGAGAAAGATTGGGGGAAGACACCCGACTTCTTGACTTCTCCCCTCCACGTACACAGACACATATGTCTACATGCAGCTATATACACTCACACACACACACACACACATACACACATACACACACACACAGAGAAGAAAAAATAAAAAGCAATAGAAGAAGAAGAAAAGTATTTTTCTAGAGTATCACACATAGGAATAACATGTATAATTCTATAAAGACTGGGATGGGAGAATTAATAAGAATAAGTTCATTAATAATATGAAAAAAATCTAACAAGGCAATAAATTCACATCAAAGTCGAAACAGGTCATGGAAAATCACCCTCTGGAAGAGTGTGCACTCTCCTTCATTCTGTTTACATCCTATGCCGAGGGCATTATTAGAGATAGTAAAAAAGTTATAAAAATGGTATCATTCTGTTAAGAAGTGGATTGAAAGTGGATCAAAAAATGAAGCCCCTCATCCTCAGCAAATATGTAAGTAAAGAAAGGCCACCCTACAGTGGTATAGTGATTTTTAAAATTTTTTTATTTAATTACTTAATTAACTAATTAATTAATTTACTATTCAACTTTTACAATGTTGAGGATTGAACCCAGGTCTTGAACATGCCATGCAGGTATGACTGAGATGCATACCAACCCCTGTGCCACTATGATAAAAGTCTAATTTACGAAATTCAAAGTAATGTGTGAAGGTGATTTGACTTTCACGTTAACTGAAATACTTAGAATATAAATGTGGATGGAGAGTTGGAGGAAGCAGCAGGTAAAACTGCTTGTCACACAGATTTCATGATCTGAGTTCACTCCCCGGAAAGGCTAGATGAAGGGACACACATCTGTAATCCCAGCATCCCTGAGACAAGACAGAGACTAAAAGGGACCAAACCACCATCCAGACAAATCCTACTTATATTAGAATGGGGAAGAGTTAGGAGAAACAAACAGCTGTATCTTACCTACTAAAAACTGCTTTGTACAAAGTTGAACAGAACATGGGAAGACGGTGTTAGGGAAGAGGGGTGGTTTTGGGCAGGTTCACCCCGGAAGATCTCTCTGAAATGATACTTGAGCAGAGGCCGGAAGAGAGCAGGAAAACTTTCCAGGTGGGTGACTGTGAACAAGCATTCAAGGAGACAACACCAGACACAAAGGTCATGGGGTTATTGGAAGCTATGGGAAACAGAAAGCGAGCTTGATTTGGGAAAAGCAAGAAGGCCAGGCCAGTTTTAGAAGCTACTAGGGAGGTGGTTACTAACTGGAGACATCTATGGTCTTGTTAGTACTGTTCATGTTTTTTGTGTGTGTGGTTTTCTTTAACTAAAGTAGACAGAAAGCTGTAGGAGGATTCTGAACTGAGGTTTGCCATATGTTTCAAAGAGCATTCTGCCTTGTGTGAGAAGAGACAGAAGACAGAGTACACAACGCAGAAACTGATGAGCAATGCCAGTAGTTTGGACTAGGAGATAGACACCCGAGAATAAAAGAGGGATGCTTAGGTTCTAAGCATGTCAGAGCTGAATCTGGCAGGACTTACTTAGGAATAGGAGGTGACATGTGATGTATTAAGTTTGACCTGCTCAAGCTCAACGGTCAGGAGGCAGAATGAGAGAACCTAGGGCTTACGTATAGTTAAGTAGCAAAAATAAGCCAGGGCTCAGTCTGGGACACATCATTCTTTACCGTTGCGGAGAAAGGAAGCTGAAATTGACACACGATGTGGGAAGTGAACTGAGTGCTTTCTCAAAAGCAAAGTAATGAATGTCAGTGACTTCTGATGAGGTCTCCACGGTATTTGGTGATGGGCTACTGGCAGAGTAGCTTCAGGGGAAAAGGCACATGGGGACTGGAGAAGTTAGGACAGTGATGTGCACCTAGGAGGGATACTGTCTGGGAAACAGATGTCGGGCAGTAGTTGCAGTAAGTCTGGCATGAAGACGGGGCTTTTGATAAGATGGGAAATATTACAGTGTTTTTGTATGAGAATGGAATGGAAACTTGGTAATTCAAGAGAGAGAAGATGAGAGCAGAAGAGATGTCCTTGAATAGCTGAGAGAGGAGGTCTCAGGGGACAATAAGGATGTTGGCACTTGAAGAGTGGCGAAGTCATTTATCAGCACAGTCAGCAAACTCACAGCAGGTGGAACCAGACACAGGGATTTGGCTATATTTGGTGATGGACGCAGGTGGAACTTCTCTTCTGATATAGCTTCTATTTCCTCCGTGAATCAAGAGAAATTATACATTCTTCTCAAGCCGTGAGGGAATAAATCATAGAGCCCTGTGGATTCTCGACTGTAAAATGTGTTCAATCAATGACCCTGCATTGCCCTGCCTGACCTTCACAGTAAAAAAATACGAAACTCATCTACTTTGTAGACATGCTCACTTAGTGTTAACATTCTGAGGAGTGATTACTTACCATTTGCTAAACATCATATTAGAATCGTTTTTAAGCTCCAGAGGCAACTTTTCTACTTATAAATATAATAGTAATCCCCTTAGCCAATTTCCAAAAGCTCAAAATTAACAATAATAACAATAATAATCTTTATAGCAAGAATTTGAGGTCAGTATTAGCTCTACTCTGCAAACAAGTAAATTCCAGCGCAGTGGGATGGAAAACCTCGATCTCCATTGTGCACCGACACCTAGCACAGTTCATAGGTCTCACTAACTGTTTGGTAGATGCAGGAAGATATCCTGGCTTATCTGCTTTATTACCCAGCTGACTTTCAGCAGCAACAAATAGAAAAGCCATCTAAAATGATTTAAATGATTATATTTCTATTTAATAATCACGGCAGTTTGATTCAATGGTGCAACATCGTCCAATTGGGCTGTATCTTAGCAGATTCACATTTCGCCATCTTTAACTGGTAGCTTTTTCAAATACAGCAACTTTGTATGTCTAGGAGGCTCTTTACAGAGGCTGAAATGAAGGAGCTTTCGAACTTGTATCTCTTCTTACAGAAGCTATCCCAGGTTCCGGCTGTCGACCCCACTAAATTTTGTACTGACACACACCTAAACCATTCTGTAAGTAATCTGAAGATTTGCTCTAGAACTAGGGAGATCTGGACCACGAATTGAGAACAGGTTCTGTCTCCCTGAGCACACCAAGGTTAAGAGTACAGTTATAATAATTTAGGAAATCAGGGGAGAAAGGAAAGGTGATGCCTAAGGACTGGAGGCCAGTTTCCTTTCATGTCTAAGTGGAAATGTTGGAACTCAGATATGATTAATTATGGAAACTGGGCTCTCTTGTTATCATTTTCCCTTTCTCTTTCTCCTCTTCCTCCTCCTCCTCTTTCTCTTCCTCTTCCTCCTCTCTCTGCATCCTTTCTCAATCTCCCTTTCACTCTCCCTCTTTCCTTCCAGTGCATGTGAGTTAATGACTGTTAGATAAATTCTTCATAAATACCTCATTATCCAACAAAAAGTCCAAATTCTTCATCATGGTTTTGTAGGCTCTTCTTCAAGGTTTTAACTGATCTTGGTTGACTGTTAATTACTGCATGAAGTCATCAAGGGATATATTTTTTTACTACTATTGATTTCCTTCCAAAAGTTAAAATAAGATTTGAAGAGGTTAAGAAATTCATCACTAGTCCTATCATTTGCCTGATGATGGATTCTACATCAGTGAGATGAGAAGTGACCCCAGCCAAGGTCAAAGTCAAGGATCTTTTAAAGTACAATAAAAACTGAATTAGAATCATTCCCAGTACCTCAAAAATAAAGTGAAGGCATTAAAATGGCCTCGGGCTCTGTCTTTGGGCAGCTCTTTCACTCTGCTCTCTGACCTCACCTGTTCCACTGGGCAGACTGTCACTCAGCTTCAGCCACTCTGCTGTGGCTGATACTCCTGTTCACATATTGCACATCTGTGGATTTTGCCTGGGGTTACTTTGACTTTGAAGCTTTCTCGTATCATCTATGAAAAAACTAGGTAGTTTCTTGACCATTAGGCTCTCCAGTTTATTCCCTGAGTTATCTTTCTGCAAGTCACTTTGCAGAACTATGCACACTTTGTACTTGTTTATATTCATCCTCCTTATTCTTACCATACAATAAACTCCAAGACACCAGACTATATTTTCTGTTTTCTCCTTGTTATACTCCAATTACTCAGAAGAGTGTCTAGGATATACTATGTAATCAAAGCTTCCAGAATAATTGGGTAAATTGTAGGCCTTCTATTAAGAAGATCCCAATCTATTTGGAAAGTCATATAAACAAACAAATTAATGTAAATGCCCATAAACAAACACAGGAGTCATGCAGCCATCTACCAATGAGGATCCACTACACTATCACCCGTAAGACCTAAGAATACCCTGTACAATGTGATTGCCTGTTGCCTAGTGCAGATATCACTAGTTCATCCTGATGAGTTTAGGAAGGCTTATGTCTAATCCTCAATCCCTCTCTCGGTGAAATGAATTTACTACTATCTCAGTGATTTGTTCAATCTTCAAAGGCCCCTTTTCACAATTCCAAGTATACAGTACATAACATGTCATATAAGAAAATTCAAGATTGGTTTGGGGCACAGGTGAGTTCTACCCTGAGATCTCAGGAAAACAGAGAACTTGAGTCTAAAACTCAGGAACTCTGTAGAAATTCACTCATTGCTGAGACAAAGGTGAAGGGTGTGTGAAGTTGCTAGACCCTTAAAACTTTCATGTATGGAATGACACACCATTGTTCTCCTTCATCTGATCATCAATCCATTTTAAACCTGGAGTGATTGGTACAGGAACAGAACTGCTACCTAGAAGCTAAAGCCCCAGCAAGCAGGATGTGGCTGATGAAGTGCATTTTGATTTATGTCCTGCTATAATTTCCCTCTGGGATCACATGCTAGTGAGGAGTGCCAGTGAACTTTGAAGTTGTAATTCAATTCGTGTATATTATACAATCAAACATAACTAGCTTAGCTTTGCTACCACACATCAGAAAGATGATTACAAAAGCAATATTTCTGTATGATTTTGTTTTAGTAAACTTCAAAGCACGGAGTATGATAGCATTTTCAGCTTAAGTATACATGCATAATATATAGAGAGATCAGAATTTGCAGAGTAGGTAGACAACATTAGAGTTACACAATACCAACACAAACAGCCTCGGTAAATCGTTCTGTAAATAAAATACAAACCGCGTCAAGAAACGAAAACCTCCAGCATTTCACTTAATAACAATTATTTGGGAAATGTAAAATCGTTATTATTTTGTATTCGTTCTACTTGCATTCATGTTAAATGAGTGAAAGCTGAATTAAAAGGTGACATTTAAGCTATTTCCTTAAAAAATGTGATTTCCCGTCTTTAATACATTTCCTAAGCTCATGTTTTCATCCCAGCAACTTTGCTACTTTAATGTTTTTTAAAATTAAATTTGTTCTTTGCTTCGTTACAATGCTTAGCAAGTTAATAAGTGTATAAATCATAATTAACTACATCTTTCTGTTCTATTGCCCTTCTCAAATTGCTTTCTTTTTTACTTTTTCTGTTTTAAAAGATTTCCTCATGTAATTTGCTCACATGCATATTTTAGTTTTAAAAGAAGATAGGACTCATTCCAAGGTATAGATTTAACTGCAACTGGCCAACCATGGACGAGTGGCAAAGACACCAGTAGATGGATGATACGGGATGCACATATATATGCACTTAATGCCTGCCTGATTCCCAGAGAGCATCATCTTCTGGGTTTCTGTTTTTTGTTTGTTTGTTTTTGCTATTGTTGTTTCTTAGTTTTGTTTTTATTTTTTTAGTTAAAAATATTTTATTTGATATTTTTTATTTCATCTGTATGAGTATTGCCTGCATGTATGTAACTGCACCCATGTTGTGTAATGCCCATATGGGTCAGAAGATTGCATTGAATTTCCTGGAATTGGAGTTATAGACAGTTGTTAGCCACCATGTGGGTGCTGGGAACCAAATCTAGGTCTCTGCAAGAGCAGTCAGTGCTGATAACTACTGAGCCATCTTTCTAGTCTGAGTTTGTAAAAATATTTTTACAAGTTCTTCTTCCTTTTTTGGCTGGGTACAATTCCTGAAACACATTGATTCCAGTAGCCCACAAGGGATTCTTTATTTTACAAAGGAGGAGAGGGATATCAATGCATAATGGATTGGATTTGCAAACACTTCAGTAAAGCTTGAACTTCTTTATCAGGATTCCACTTCGGGAATATGGGTGAGCTTCATTAGAATGAAGAACCACAGGGGGCAAAAACTGATTCATGCAAATGTCTTTTTTTTTTTTTGTCAGTGTATCACAACATACACATCTTTCCTAGTGTATTATTTAGAAAGAGCCGAGATTTTAACAAGAAAGCTACAGAGTCAAAGACAGTGGTCATAGTTGTGGGTACATGGGTCCAACTAAGTAATTCCTTTTCTGACCTCTAGCAAACACATCCTCAAGAGCAGTTTACTTACCAGGATATATGGGATATTCTCTCTCTCTCTCTCCTCTCTTTCTCTCCTTTCTATCTTTTTCTGTGGCAAAATACCTAGGAAAAGCAACCTAAAGAGGTTTATTATGACCAAGGTTGGAGTGTATAGTTCATCCCGTAGGGAAGACTTGGTGGCCGGGTCATGGTAGGACCAGGTAATTGGTCATGTTGCAACACCTGGAATTTCCTTTGCTGATGTTAATATACTTCTTTTCTTCACATGGCATTTTCCCTGTATGAGTTTTTGTCTCTGTCCAAATTTCTCTTTTCACGAGGACACTACTTATACTAGATGAGAATTTATCCTAGTGACTTACTCTGAACTATTTGCTTCTGTCATGATCTTGTTTTAAGTAAGTTCATATTCTAAGGTGGCAGAGATTACCATCAACATAGTAATATCTGGGGATACATCTCAGCTGATAACGAGGCCTCATTTTCTTTACTGTGTGAATTTAATTGAAGCATTTTTGCTCTCTGAACTTCAAGGCCACTTTCTTTACTCTGTGTCTATTTACCAAATAAATAAATAGGTAGGTAAACAACACATTGTCAGAACACTCCAATATTGGGGATTCTAAGACTTTGAATTAATCATTCCTAGTTTATTTCATACAGGTTTACGAAGATACCTAGGGAAACAAAAAGATTTGATGTGCTGGCTTAAGAATTCCTAGGAATTACTGTTCTGCCTCCTAAGTCTGTGACCTTGGAAAAGAATCATAAAATGATCAAACTGAATGAAACTTTTAGACTGGGGTAAGCAAGCAGCCTTCCCTGACACACAACTTTCTTGTCTTTGTAAAAATATTTCCGGCTTAGAAATTCCTTCCCTTCCAGTGTGGCTTCATCCTCTTGGAACATTTTAGTTGGTCACACATTGTGAAACTGGGACAACTTCTCATCCACAAGCTCAAATTTCATTTTCTATGACTAGATGCTAAGCTGATGCTAACTCCTCAGAGCAAATTTCAGTCCTGTCCCTGATACTGATCATCATTATGAACCCCTTAGGGTTCGAAACACAGCCTGAGTATTCTTGTTCTTTTATTTATCATGGAAATTTCTATGATCTTCATTTTTTAAATGTGGTTCACACATAAACAAAACATTATGGCCCACCCTAGACAACACTGAAAGTCACTGACTCAAGAAGAAACTTGAATTCAGGTAAACTTGAATTATGTCATTTACTTTAGCAGTTACAGTGATTTACAGGACGGGGAGGGGAGAATACCTTTGCACTGTATTTAGAAGGACAGACTAATTATGACATGGTTAGAAATCATTAAGATGTGTGATGCCTATCAAGTAATTATTCAAACCCACACATTCATAAGAAAATAGAACAATTCTTATGAGAGATTTACATATATACCTTTGAAAGTTTGCTTCTAAATTCTGCTATGATTTATATACCAACATTTTGATAATTTGAATTATGTATTAAACACATGCTTTAAAAATACCTGTCATTATAATAGGCTTTACACAACAATGTGCTATATTTCTTGCTGAGAATTCATTATGGATGTGTATTTATAGGACAAATTCGAATGTATCAAGACATGTGGCTGCATTTATTGATAACAAATGAAATTAATGGAGCATCTGTGAATGACTTTTTAATTTGCTATTACCTGAAACTTAATAAAACCTTAAAGCCTGATTTATAAATTCATCAAGATCCTAGAAATGAGATTTTTTTTTAGAGGATAAGAGAATAAGAAAATTAACCTGCTGCTTCTTTATTAGCACAAAGCAGTTTACGAAAGACTTACCTTTGAGTGTGACTTTGCAGTGACCTACAAAATAAAAGCAATCAGAATCTAACCCAGATAATCTACCACCATATGTACACAGACACACACACACACACACACACACACACACACACAGATAGATAGATAGATAGATAGATAGATAGATAGATAGATAGATAATCTCCTGTAGCTTGAATGCAGTGCATCGAATTGAGACAAAGGAGAGGTTACCAGGAGAGAAAAACACGAGCACAAAGAATGTTAATTGTGGCATTATTTAAAACACATTATATTATAGAATCTCAAAGAATCCTAATGAATCCGAGGATTTATTTCAGCCTAACAATGGCTAAGTACTTCTTAAAATGAAATCAAGAGAGATTAGGACAAAAGAGAAAAAAACAATGAAAGATCCGTCTTGAGCTGAAAAGTTAGGGAAAAAAAAAGAAGCATTGCATGTCAGGTCAGTGAGAAAGTTGAAAATTTATTCTGATTTCACCAATATATTAAACTCTCTCCAAAGCTGGGCCTTTGTTTCATAGTCAAGTCATTAGACTCCACCCTTGGCCATATTTTCTCAGTCCCTTGCTCTGCAGTCTGTTATTTATTTCCTTTTCAGCAACAGAGAAATGGAGACTTAATAAAAGCATATTTTATTTCCAATCTGCTATTTCATGGTTCTCGCCCTGATAATCATTACTTCTCTTTATTGAAAAACAACTTCTTTTTTTTTTTAAAGGCATGCATCTTGAATGACCATATTTATGTGCTGACTGTTCCCTAAATGACAGCACCCTTCCCTGTAGCTTCTCTAGCACTTCTCTGTGACTTGGGGACAAAGCTGGAATGAAAGATTGATGGACTTCATTGATGAGTAAGGTTCTTGATTTCACTCCCCTAGGCCAGAGTCAGACAGTATCAAGGTAGCAGAGGGTTGATAAATTACTGAACTGTTATTGCCTACATTATTCCTGAAGCCCCATAACCCTAAATAGATCCAAGGACAAAGGGGGAATGCTGACATAATTCCGTATAGCCCAAATCAAGTTCATAGTCTCACTTCCTTCCGAAGCAGACTCTGACTCTCCTTTGCTTTCTCCAGTGGAACACACCGGAAAGCTACCAGGGAACTGGATGAAGATGGGCTTCTATTTTGAAACCCCTATGACATTTTGTGATACTTTAATCTCCTCACTTGTAAAGTGTAAATTCACTGCCCCTTCATAAGATGAATGCCTCTTCATGAATGAGCATATGAGCAAATCAAGATCAGAGAAAGCAACTAGGTCACGCAGGTTACAAGTGGCTGATCCAAATTCCGTTCCACTTTGAGGGCCCCAGTACATAAACTAGTCTTTAGAAATTTAAACAAAGAATGCTGCCCCATGAGGCTGACAGGAAAGAGGAAGACCCCCTGCTTTCTCAGAGTGTGAAATTTGCTTCTCAGAGTTTTGCTGTTTTCCAGTCCTTAGAACACTCCTTAATTCACAGTGTGCATAGCACATGTAAAACTTGCTTCCAACTGTTTTCCCTATTATTTTTGCTGGGCTACCCCTCATTGGATCTCCAATAATATTTCTATTACCATTTCTGTTTCCTTTGTTGAACTTTCCTGTCAAGACTTTGCTGTAAATTAAGCAGAGCCACATGTTAAGGATTAACCATAGACAAAAGATGGAAGTCACATCAGGGTGCTTTGGAGTCACACCTCTTTCTCTGTGATTTGATTTCTTCGACAATGGACAATGAACAGAGATGTGAGTTTGTAATTCAGCGTTAAGAAAAGCTTTATTTCTATGACTATGACTTGCCATCTCTGAAGAAACCTTCTGAGAGAAGCCTTTCTTCCTCCTCAACCTGTGACTACTTCCAAAGTGGGAACAACCACAGCAAGAATTATTGTGAGCCACGTTCCTATTTTATGGCCTGCTGGTAAAGTCAAGTTTAAGATGTCATAACAGTCTTTAAATTAGGATGATTTCTATTTATGTGCATGTGTCTGAGTGTCTGTGGAATTGTACACCATGCGCATGCAGATGCCCATGGAGACCAGAAGAAGGAGTCAGGTCGTCTGAAGCAGGAGTTACAGAGCATTGTGAACTGCCGAACCTGGGTGCTGGACATGAACTCAGATCTTGGACAAAAGTAGCAAGTGCTTTGAACTGCTGTGTGGTCCCTCTAGAGCCATTATTCATTTCCTAGAATTAGGACACCAACACTGTTGAGAAAGCCTCCATCTCTACTTTGGAAAATGAAGCAGTTCTTCCTCAAATATTATGTTAGCTCCTATCTAGTAAAGATTTCATCTTTCATGATTGAAAAACACCTGTCCACTAATATTATTTTTCTGAATTCCATAGCTTGCAAATGCCCTTAAGTTTCACCCCACATCCAGTATCTTAGAATCTTTAGAGTCACTTGCCTTTACCGGTTTCTGCTGCCTCTTTAGATTCCAGAATGTACCTCTCCACTTTTCTTACTGCTTCCACCAAAGATTCATGGATACAGTCTCAGTCATCTTCAGGCTGCCATGCTGTAGAATGGTTTTGAGGATCAGGGAACATCATGGAAGAGGGAGTGGGATCTAAGAGAGAGAGGAGTGCAAAGGATGCTTTCGAGCATACCTTCTGGATATGGCAAGGCACATATACTCATGAAATCTCTGCACCTGCAGTTACCTTAATGAGACCTGAACAAGACGGGGCTCATTAATGCTACACCAGGCATGGGCTCCTGGGAGAGGCTCATAGGCTTCACTCCTCTCTGAGTTACTGTGGGTCTCTTAATGGTTGCTATGGGAAATTTTATTTTCTTCAGTGGTATAGCCACAGATAATGTTGTCTGTTCTCCCATAAATAACCTTATACCCATGTTCACACGAGTACCAATAATTAAACTCAGTGAGTCATAGAAAAGAGACAGAGAAAATAAAAAGGCATCAAAGTAGGAGCGGACTTGTCAGGGAGAAGAAAGGTTGCAGTGGGCAAGGAAAAAGAATGAGAGAGGGTGAGCAGGGCTTAAACTGACCCAAATTCACTGTATATGTATACAGTTGTGAAAAAGTCAAAAGAATAGTATCTGTATCACCTCCTTCTCAGGAGCCGTGCTGGAAGATTGAGCAGAAAATGGTAAGAGTCAGAAGGGGCAGATGAGCACACAGAAACCCCATTTTCCAAACACAACAGGGCATTAGCACATATGACCCGTCATTCCTGGTAACCGCATGCAGAAAACTTGTGCAAGTCCAAGCCAGACACAAGCCCAGCAAGGCAGGAGAGGTGGATAAGAAGCCTCAGCCTTGGCAAGGACAGCTGCTAGAAAACAAGAGTCAGTTTCCTTCCACGGTGTGCTGACCAGGCTCTGGAAGAGGAACCTATACCCAAGGGATTTGAGGATCAGAACTTAGAATCCATAGGCCTTTCAAAAATAATAATAACAGCCATGAAATCTGGGAGGATAGTAAGGCACAAATAGAGGTGTGGGAGAGGGTCTGAGTACGATCAGAATCGTTGTATGAAATTCCACAAAGAATCAATAAAATACTTTTTATTTAATTTAGAAAATGTAGCCATGGCTATTTTCCTTGCTTGTTTACAAGCCTTAAGGGGATAGTCCTCCTCCCCACCTCACCCTTCCCATCCACCCATTGATACGCTCCACTCCAGGACCACGAACCCGGAAGCTGTCATTCAGCGCCATGCAGACCTTCTGTTTTCCTGCTTTTTCTCACATTATTTCCAGTCTGGTATGTCTCCTCAGCCTGTCCACTAGCACCTTCCTCTAGTTTCAGCATGTGGCCTCTTCTCCATGAGGTGGCTTCTGTTTGTTTGTTTTTGAGCACATGAGATAAAGTTGCACATTCGTGACCCTTTCCTGAACCCTACCAGGGGACTCCTATCATCACATTGAGTTTGTTTGTAGAAGGTCTAGTTCCCCAGTGACACTGTGGTAATCTCAGGCTCCTGGCCAACTTTGTGTCTCTCCTGTCCAGCTCTAGGTCTTGTGCATAGAAAGTATCAAGTGCAAATATTTGTGGAATAAATGAATGTAAGTGCATTTCATTTCCCCAGCTTCCTGTCATGTCTCAGAGTAACACTTTCCAACACTCTAGAAAATTATTTTCATTGTCTTCAGATTCTGCAATAAGTCAGACTTCCTGTCTATAACACTTATTAATCATAATAACTTTGAAATAATTTCTCTGTGAAATATTCAGAGTCTCATCCATAACCACGTGAAATACAGGATAAAATAATCAATCATTATTTTCTAAACCAAAGACCCTGTAATTAAGGAGTCTATCAATGTGCCAACAACTTGTGGGTTTAGACATTAATTTCTGTTTGTTAAAGGACCTCAGGGATAATGTAATATGGGCCCATTGTGAAACGGATTAAGAAACTGCTCATCTCATTTCGCTGCTTCCTTTCTATTTAAATTCTGTTGGAAAGTAGAAAAGTCATACATTTTTTTCCTCTATAAATTTGACAAGATGTGCACTTCCTTGCAAAGTCAGACGAATCGTCATCATATTAAACTGTAAAGTATGTGGGCGTCGGAAGTGAACACCTGAGCACTCATGACATATGAAATAGAAACCCTATTTCATTTTGTCTCTACTGAGTTCATTTATTGAACAGATATGGGGTGAGTGAATGTCTTCAGTGTCCTACCCACACTTCTCTGTTCTTTTGAAGATGATACAACCTGTAGGCCAGAACTTCCTGAATCAGTCCAGGGCTTCACATTTACCAACTGGCAGCATCAAAACCAGAAACCAAATCTGTCCAACCCAGACTCCATGTCTGCTCTGTAATGCTTTTGGTCCATATGCTCTTGAGTCTATGTTCTTTCTGTTTTTAAATTTCTTTGATTGATCTATCTTTACTTTATGTGTATGAGTGTATTGCCTGCATGTATGTAAGTGAACCTGTGTTGTGCAAAGTCAGAGGAGATTAGAAGAGGGTGTTGGATCCCCTGGAACTAAAGTTACAGATGACTGTTAGCCACCATGGTGCTAGGAACTAGACCTGGGTCCTCTGAAAAAGCAGCCAGTGTTCTCAGCCACTGAGTCATCTCTCCAGCACCCCCATCCTTTTTCTTCTTTTTTCTTTTTAAAAAAATTTTCTATACCCATTCTTAATGAATTTCCCTTGAGGGCAAATTGACAAAAATCTCAGAGAAGACAGCATTCTTATTAAAAGACATATATGACATATACCTAAAGCATTTCTGAGCTGAAGCAATACTTGGTGGCCATCTTATCCAATTCTGATTTGTATAATGAGAAAACAAAAACATTCACTGAGGATCTTCTACAGGACATTCTTTTTCTTATTCAACTGATACCCATGGAATGCCTACTATGTGAGACATGGTGATGTATACTTGTTAGAACATTAAATAAGGGGGCTGGAGAGATGGCTTAGGGGTTAAGAGCAGTGGCCACTCTTTCAGAGGATCTGGGATTGATTCCCAGCACCCACATGGCGGTTATCAACTGTTTGTAACTCCAGTTCCTGGGTCTTTCATTTTGTCATCAAATGAATATTGAGAACAAGCTCGGTTTCTGATGTTCCTTGATCATCAAAACACGGTTTCTAACCTCAAAAAGAGGCTGTCTAGAAGAGCCAACCAGCTTTCACCCCACAAGCAGCCACAGATGAGTGGATACCTATCTCAACAGAAATGAACACAGGGCAGTCATGGTGCTCTGCAGAGGAGCACCTAACCCAGTGTGATGGTTTGAATGAGAATATCCCCAGCAGTCACTTGGATTCCTGGTTCCCCATTTGTGGTGCTGTTTGGGGAAGTTCATGGAACTTTTGGAAACTGTGCCTTGCTAAAGGGAGCACATCACAGAGGGTGAGCTTTGAGAGTGCCTCAGCCTTGTCTGATTTTCCTTTCTGTCTCTGCTTCCTGTGCCTACTTGAGATGTTGCTTTCTCTTCTGCCACCATGCCTCCTGGTCATGTTAGGCTCTAATCCCTGGGGAAGCATAAACTCAAATAAACCCTTCTGTTTTGGAGGGAAGGAAGTTTCCTTTGTAATGCTAATTTACATTAAGTACCATAAGTGATACTAGCAGCAAAGGAGGAGGAGGAGGAGGAGGAGGAGGAGGAGGAGGAGGAGGAGGAGGAGGAGAAGGAGGAGGAGGAGGAGAAAGTTTATGATCAAAGAATAGTTCTGAGAAGAAAGAGTGGCTAGCTAAATGTAAATCAGGGAAGAAAGTAACACAAAAGGCAACAAGGAGAAGCAAATCAGAAATCTAGATAAGGTCCGGTTTCCAGGAAACATCTATGGACATGCTTGCCGATGACTGTGGTTGTTGTTGGGGTCAGTAAGTTCTTTAATTAATAGGAAATTAATTACAAGTTGTATCTGGAATAACAGCATCTCCTATGGGCTGTTTTCCATATTATACTTAGACAAAGAGGCAGCAAAACATGTATGACGTTCTTACCCCATTTTCTTTGTTTTATCACCAAATTTGAAAACGAAGTTTACTACATGTTCAACAGTAGCATATAGCAATATTTATAACTAACAGTTAATTACCTTTTTACTGTACATTTTCTGGTGTTGTATGTGTCTTCATAAAGACACATCTAGGTACAATCTCTCTAGCTATTGTTGTGGATGGGTACATAAGTTACCTGAATGCAGGTTCACAACAGGAAATCAGATTAGATAAAACCAGCTGAGTCACCTTGCTTTCTCAACAGCTACTTTTGGGCAAAGTCAGGATTTTGTGTGAAATTGCCAGATGATTCTATTTCTCATTTAATCTTCCCATTATTTCTCCCTATGACAGCCAGATTTATCTCCCAGAACTCATTTGCATATTAAAAATCAAAGTTTTATTTCCAATTACAAAAGTAAGATATTTCCACTTTGGAAAATTTCACAACAAAGAGAAAAACTATTTCTTGCTATGTATCTTTTTTTTCTATTTGTTTAAAAAAATATAACAGATTACTTAATATACTAAAGTACTATACTATAACCTAATATACTATCTGACTATATGATAATCTGATAGACTATCTGACTCTGGTTGTGTGGAAGGAAAGCAAGCACTCTTACCCACTGAGGCTTTTGAAATAATACATTTTCCCCTGATTTTTCCCATCAACCTAAGCCTTGTTTTTTAATTCTTATACTCTGAAATTTTATAAAGGCAGGGCTTTTGTGGGTTTTTTTAGTAATTTGATTACAGTTTATCATTTTTTACAAGTATATATGTTTTGAACTTTTGTGCATTTTGTTCAGTACATCTTAATTATATTTAGATCCCCTCCCCCTATCTGCACACACCCTAGGAACCCCACCACATATCATGCATTTTATCACATATGTTAAGGTCTATGGACTCAAGTTTAGTTTATGTCCCCAGATGTTCCTCAGTGTGTGAGTTGACCAATTAGATACAGAACAAATTGATGTTAATGGTGAATTTCATTAGTGATTCATTTTATATTTTCTTCACTTTAAATCTACTTCTGATATGGTGCATTCAGTGTAAGCTACTTTTTTTTTCCCTTTTTATAGCATTGAATTCTTTATTTTTTTTTTTGTTTTTTTGAGACTCTCATACAGTGTATTTTCATATTGAGACACCCTTTTCACCATCTCAACCCCACCTTACCAGTCATTTCATGACCAGTATTAATATTATTAAAATACTTTATTGATTCCTGACACTTTCATACAGTATATTTTAATCATAGGCCTCCACCCTCATCTTGCTAATCCTACGACTTCATGTCCTCTGTTATTAACTTTTTTTAAAAAAATGCACTTGGGTCTTACACCATTAGCTAAATACCTCAAGGGGTTACACTAAAAACAAATTATTCCCTCATACTGTTTTCTTATTTGCTTACACTTACTTTTTTCCAAATATGTTCATGTATCTGGTCTCTATTGTTCTTATGAATGATGGTTCTAAAATGATGATGATCAGTGACTTTTCTTCACACTCATGAGCTGATTTTCTACATTAAATTCCTTGCCAGCCCCAGCCCCCACCCCAATGTTTTTACTGTTATTTTAGTGTTAATACTGTAAGGGATCAGAGAGAAACACTTGCTTAATCATCTATTTTTATTAGCATAAAATCACAGCAAAAAGTCCCGGTATAGATCATTGCCCCATTTCATAAATGAAACAACTAGTATATTGAAAGCAGGCACTCTGTTCATGGTTTTGAGCCAAATGAGGCACCAGTGACTATCTGAGGTCTTCCCATGGGATCATGGAGTCTACTCTTAAACTAGAATCCTTTTCATTCTAGTACATTCTCTCCTTTCCTTGCATGTGGCCAACTCTAGCCTATATTTATATCTTTTCTAATCTATAAAATAGGAAGAAAGATATATGTGATTTCTATAGGCACATGTTCATACTTCAAATGTATACTTAATTCATTTCCTTGAAATCTAAATGAATTAGATATCCTATGTGAATGATGAAATGGCTTCAGGCTGTTACAAACAGCCTGTGTCTATTAGATGTCCATGCTTATACCTCAAAAATACAGAGACCAACATTAATATGCCAACTTATGAACTGAATTATCATCTCAGATATAAATATTTAGAGGAGAGTGAGGACAGAAGTTACCTTGGGACCTTCAGCAGTTTCTTCTGACATGGAAATATTCAGTAAAGATACTTTCCTGTCTCTCTGAAGTCTTTCTTGTCCAAAGGGTGTTTTCCTCTCTTTCAACAGTTTTTAGAGCTGAAGATGTTGAACTAGACACAACCAGATACAAATGCAGACTCTTTTACCTCCTTCTGGGCATATTATTAAGATTGAGATACTCTATCTCTATATATGTAAATGCGATCAACAGTGTTCAGTTAAGAACTCTGAACCATAGTAGATGCACACAAACAAATGAATGAAAAAAATTGAGTTAATACTTAATGTTTAATATCTGTTTCCTGTGCTTGCATTTATTTGCTCTGTGGTTAATCTTTACTTTTCTTATAAACACTTCATTATACAGTTTTCCAGACATATTTCAATATTGAAATCACTTTACAGTGAGCAACCACATGCTTCCCACCTACTTTCCATCATAAATATTTTACTCTTCTTATTTTTAAGCTCATGTATCCATCCCTCTATCAACCAAATCATTTTTTTATGTTTCAAAGTAAACTGCAGATAATTGCACACTTTTTATAACTGTTTTAGTATATCCAACCCTAACTCAAGTTTTCTATTTACAATATGTACTGGTATATACAATGCATCTGAAAAATTTTTATACAAATAATTTTATGCTATTCCTATACAAGATACAAATGCAACATTTCAAAGTATACATCCATTGAGTTTTTATAAAAGCAGATCCTTCCTTATCATTTATTTTCTCTTGAACTCTGTGCGTTTATATAATTTGACAGATTTTGTCATATATATCTCCTGTGATAAAATTAATATTGACACATTAATATGATGCATGCCAAACTAGGAAGATAATGGATAATTGTCATTGTAGGAGTCAAGGAATTAAGCAAAGGTAGAAAAATGTTGCTGAAAGTATTTGCCACAGAAGGAACACATGAACAAAACAGAAACATTGAACCCCCAAGTTCAGGGGAAAATCAGTTCTCCTTTATAGATTTAGCTTTGTGACAGTATATTTATTTAGCAGTAGATGTTTAAGAGACTTAATTTTTATTGAAACATTGTGTATTTTATACAGAATATCTCCATCAATCTTGATCACCTTACCTACTAGCATATTCCATAGACCCCCAACTGGAATCCATGCATTCTTTCATCTGTGTTAAGGTCTATTGTGTCAAGTTAGTGTCCCCAGACGTTCCTCAGTGCAGGTTCATTCACTGAGGTCTACTCAATCTATCCAGAGTCCCTCACTTTAGGAAGACCAGCTTATCCTCACAAAACAGTAGTCATTTGCCAGTATTTCTTCAGCAGAGATTGATTTCTGCACCCATTTCTCCAGTTCTGTGCTGGGTTTTTGTCTACTTGAGTTTGCATGGGTCTTGAGCATGCCAAAATCATTGATGTAGGTTCATATAGCAGCATCCCAGGAGCTTGTAAGATTCCATTTCCATGTGGTCATGTCCCTCCTGACTGGCTCTTACAAACTTTCCGCCCCCTCTTCCACAATGGCCCATGAGCCCTTGGGTGAGTGAAACTTGATATGAGTCCTATCCAGAAACCCACATTCTGCAGATTTCCAATCTCTACTCTTTGACCATTTGTAACCTTTTTTGTTACTGGCTCCTGTTACATATGGGAGCTTCAGTACTGAGAGCTTGAGAGACTCACTAGTGTCCTTTTGGCACTGGTTCCATGTTGCATGAGCTTTGGGTGTAGAGAATGCATTGTAGATGTGCCACTTAGGTATGGCAATTTAAGGACAATGTCTGTGTGTGACCATTTGTGGTACTTTGTATTATTCTCCATCTGGTACAACAGAAGTTTGATGAGTGTTGGCTGGGATACTTGACTGTATAGCTAAGGATACATGTTTTGTTTGCTTGTTTTGAGAGAGGGTCTCCTGTTATCCCCAGTTGGCCTGGACCCCTCTATGTAGACTGGATGGCCTAGTACTCATAGAGATCTACCTGCCTCTGCATCCAGAGTGCTAGGATTAAAGGCTGTGCCACCGTGCCCAGCAAGAATTTTGCATTTATTAAGACCTTACAGTAGCCTAGGAATGCGGCAAACTTGGGAATTTCTCTAAGATATATGACCTCTTCAGTCATATGTATTTGGCTATGATTACAGTATCACACAAGAGTTTCCTCCCATTGAGTGGGCTCTAAGACCAATTAGATAGCTATTGATTGCCCTAAAGTTGAAAGTGCCTCTACTGTACCAGCGTTGAGTGGTGTACTGGCCATTTATGTGGGGTTTTTTTCATTCATGAAGCTGGTGTTGGGCTTCATGATGTTCTCCCTTTGTTGCTTGCATAGTACTCTCCAGAACTATGAGTGCTAGTAGCTTCCAGGTCAGTTCTAGCTCCATTGCTCCAAATCCAGTCTCTGACATATGTCCTGTTTTCAGCAATTTGGTCTTATCTTCAAGTTCTGGAATGCAGTCAAGCCCTGTGGCAATATCCTGGGAAATTTGGGGAGTCTCTTGGGCTACCCTGGCCAGCAACTCAAAGGAAGACTTCTTCTGTCTGGCACTGTTTCTTGTTATGCAGCCGTCAGCTATGCCCATGGAGTCACGTAGAGATATTGTATATGGAGACTGTGATTAGATTGTTAGGCAGATATGATTCCCTGTGGTATTTTGTACTAAGAAGTATTTGTCTCTTTTCTCCACTCCCATCTATACCCTCCATCAGTGCCCTCCCTATTTAAAGTGTCGTCATTTCCCCATTTCTCCCCTGTAATATCAGTCTCATATGGTCCCACCTCACTTGAGCTCCTGGTTTCCCTTTACCTCCATAAATATCCTTTTATAACCCTCCTTCCCCCTCCCATTTCAATATGCTCCTTTATTTATTTCTCCCTTAGTAACACCTGTCTCCTACTATTCTTCTCTTTCAGGCTCTTTCTTTCCCTTTACCTCCCTGGTTCCTTTTCATTTTCCTGGTTCCTGTAGTGACATCAGGATACATACTCGCAGGGTCTGGTGCTAGGATCCAAAATGAGGGAGAACATACATCGTTTGTTTTTCTGAGTCTGTGTTACTTCACTTAGTATAACCATTTCTAGTTCCATCCATTTACCTGCAAATGTCATAATTTTGTCTTTCTTTAAGGCTGAATAGAATTCCATTGTGTAAATGTATGACATTTTCCTTATCCACTTGTTATATTTTTTAAAACTTAGACCTTTATATATGCTAATGCTATAACAGAGAGCTTAAAAGAAACTTGTACTCCCTTGGATTTTCATGCCTGAGCCAAAGTGACTCTCTGACAAATTATACTTAAGCCTGCTTTGTTTCATTGGTATTAGTATGTTTACTTTCTGACTCTAAAATCTCTGGAAATCTTTGAAAATTGACATCAAATTTGTTCTTTAACATCTTCATAAAAAGGTGTTTCAGGAAAACAACTGAGTGATTGTTTTAAACTGTGAAAAGATTATATGCAGAATGCTCCATGACTTAAGCCAAACAAAGTGCATTTGTTGCATACTAGAAGAAAATGGAGAAATGTCAGGATTCAAGACAAAGCCTTAAAATAATAAAAGAAATGGGAAAAAGAAACTCTCTTTAGGTTTGGGGATGCATTATTATAGATGTCACATGGTGCAAAACTTGGTACTGCTCAGTCATTGGACAACGTGCTCTGATGACAGAACTGAAGGGATTCATGTGTGTCCCTAATTGTAACTCAAATCTCCTTGGCTCTACTTCTGGTTCAGAATCTCATGCAAGCCACATTCACTATCTGATCTCAAAGCATCAAGACTTAATTATCCATCCCTAGGTGATCTCATTGATGAATATTCATTTGATCATTTTGTCTAAAAATGCACTCAAAATTTCCTATATGTGCCCTTTTAATATATCATGTATTTTCTGTAACAGTGATGTTCATATTGTACTGCTAGGAAATATATAAAGATGGAAAATCATATTAAGGAAGCGTCAAGTTTGGGTTATTTGTTACTACTTTTAAGATTCTGAAGTTGAAACATAATCACTGGTACAGAATTTGAATCTATGATCAATAATTTGTTTTCTTATATTGATAGTTATTACCCAGACAGTGAGCATTTTAACTAGTTCAGAGAATAAGATTATTTAACACAGCATAGTCTAGAGAATTTATTCTGGATCAAGAAAGATGTATGGAGCTGGGAAATGTAGATCTACTATAGAGTAGAGTATTGTGCAAAACTCTGGGGTTGACCCTTCATACTGAAAAGGAAGAAAGTAGGAAGAATGTCATCACTGATATGGAAAAGACAGTCCATGGGAAACCCAGTGAGAAGAAAGCTATGCTTCACTGAATCCAATGCATTTAGTACAGAGACAGAAATGGCCCTGACAGTAATGCATTTGAAATCAACAAGATTAATCTATTATTTTATTCCTTACCAACTAATTTCTAGATTCAGCATTATGTTTTTTCTCCTTAACATTTCAAAAGAAGAGAAGGAACAAAGGAAAGACTTCAAGATAATTGGCCAGAAGGTACTGCTTTTCATCAAACATCATCCACACATTCCTAAAAGTCACATTTTTGCTATCTAATTGTCCACTTACTAGGTCAGCCTTATGTGACTCAACTCTCTCACATCCACAAGAACAACAGCTTTGTCTCTCAGTAGAGAGTACAAATAATGTTTTCTACCAGAAGGGGAGCTGAGAAGTGAAGGAGAAAGTTATTTACTGCAAGGCAGTAAATGTTGCTACCAATGTTGACAACACTGATAAATTCTCAGAAAGCTATAAATAGTCTCTAATAATTTTCCACACGGTATGGAAAATACACTCACGAAGTCATCTCATCTGCCATAAAGCCTTTGTATTAATCTCTCAGGCTGATTTCTAGGCATTGCTTTTACCTGGAGACAAAATCCACCGTGGGGAGACTGAGGCATCCAAGTTCCTATTTAAGAATAAAGAGCCTTATACACAGCTATTAAGAGTGCCACTGACTGACAGCCCTCAGCAGTCAAACGCGTGGCTGAAGGATATTGGCTTGCCCCACTGAGGCAGCATGCATTCAGTGTCCAGTAGACACAAGATTATGAAGAGCTATACTCACTCCACTTCACACAACTTCAATAGGTCACTGTAGCTCCTTGAGAGATCATTTGAACCCTTTCTGAGGCTTCATTCTCTATCATTCTAATTCTTCCTTCCTTGTCCTTCTTTTATAGGTGTTGATCTCTGTGAGACTGATTCCAGCCTGTGGCTAGGGAGACTCTGTCAAAAAAAAAAAAGTATGGAGAATTTGGGGTGTGGAGGCTATAGATCCACAGCAAAACTTCCCAAGCCAGTAACTTATGAAATTTTCCTGAATATGTTCCCTGTCAGAAAGACTTGTAGAAGCATACTTTGAGAATTGCTTTAATCTCTGAAAAAGTCTCAAGATTTATCTTGCCTTAGTAAAGGCTCTTGGAAGTTCAGCAGTAAAGCAAGTTACCTAAGTTAGTGTTTTCATAATCGCTCTCCTACTCATTTTTCATTAAATTAGTGTTCTTCAGGACAAATTTTGGTGACTATCCCCCGCCCCCAATATTCCCAATATTAACAGCAGTAGAAGCCAAATCAAGTTAAGAACACTCATGAATTTATTTGGAATGGATTCCATTAGGAATATAATCATAGTGGTAATGAGATCATAAGCTAGAATTACCAAAGAAGATAAACAAGGGAGTAAGTACAATGCATCTTGCATGGAAGAAAAAGTAGAAATTGTTTGTAGGAATCCCATGCTCAAGAGATTTAATTTTAAAATTTTCATTAAAAAATTTCGACAGAGAAACATACAATACACCACTCATTAAAGAAGCCTCTTTTTGCAACAGATGGGGACTACTGCAGAATTCCACAACTGGTCAGACATAGAGAATATATGACTGAGGAATGCTTAGTCCTAGGTGATGTATCTACAGTTGGACCTCTACCTCTAAGGCTCAAGGAACACAGTGGAATGAGGAATAGAGAGAAAACGAAACAATCCCTCAACTCTCACCAGTGAAACTTCATTAAACAATACAGCACTATGCACAGAGAAGGCCAAAACTGGCCAAGTTTAACAGAAATGAGACCAGAGTGTGTATCGCTGGATAGGACTCCATATTGAAACTCATCCGCCTATGGCTCAGGGATCATTGCAGCAAGAATGTAAGCGCCAAGGCTGGTTCATGAACTTAAGGAAGCAGAGGCTTTCAGGCTACTGGAGGCTTGCACATGTGAACTTGTGGCAATGATGGCACTGAGCACAGGGCCCCACATCAACTCAATTTAGACAAGGGCCCAGAGTGGAGTGATTTTAGTGTGAAGTCTAAAGTCTTTGTCTGTTCTTATAATCCGGTGAATTTTATTTTTTTTTTTCTAGAATGTTTTATAGTCATATTTTTCATTTATATATTTCATCTGTTTTGAGTTTTGTACAAGTTATGAGTTTCAGGTCAATATGCAATTGCTTCTTTAAAATTTTTACCTATGTCTGGAGAGATTATTCAGTGGTAGCTAACAACCATCCATAACTCCAGTTCCAGAGGACCTGATGCCCTCTTCTGAACTCTATGGGCATTGCACAGCATTTACACAGGTGTAGGCAATATACTCATACACATAAAATAAAATAATAATAAAATTTTACCTGTGAATTTTGAAATACTGCAGTGCTTACATTTTAGGGCTATCTCTTTGTGCCTTGATCAGAAATCAGGGTACACTGACTTGTTCTATCATTGGGTTTTATGTTCTGCATTGCTGCTCGGTAATATGCTTTAACCCCAGGTGCAGTGAGTCCTTTATTCTTCTTTTCAAACGTTTCTATATATGTTTTATGTCTTTTGCCTTCCCATATTCATTTTAGAATAAGCATGCCTGTGTCTACTAAGCAACTTGCTAAGGTTTTAATAGATATTTCAAGAAATCTATAAATCTACTTGGAGAAAATTATCTGTACTGTGTTGCCTATTGAAGAAAACCATTTACATATTTCTTTTGAATGTGAAGTATTAGACAATGAGAGATCTGAAGTGGATATATTTCACTGAAGTGAGTCACTGAGTAAACAGAGTTGAGAACTGAAGGCTCAGATGGAAAGGCTCACCTGTAAGGTCAAGACTCCAAGAACATAATAAAGTAGGAGAAAGAGAATCCTGGGAACTATATGCCCAGCAGTGAGAAGAAAGCTTGTCCTTGAGACCTGAGAGACATAGAATTCATCTGGAGAACTACATCAAGTCCCTTCAAGTCCTTACCACCAAGGTAAGAAGAGATACCACTAGGTAAGAAGAGACAAAAATTATTCTGAGAACACATGTGAACAAATTTTGTACTAAAGGAGCAATTATTTGAGATAGAATGCCAGAGAGAGACAGAGTCACAGATAGAGAGCAAGACAGAAAAAATACAGATATTAGGAAGAAATAGCACTCTAGAATTGAAGACATAGGTGTGGCTGCAGGACCACAGAACACTCCCTCTCCAGTGCTCACCTGTTGCCTGTCTTTTCTGCCTCAGTTCCTCTGCCCCTAGTACATGGTGAACCCCCATCCCACATAACTTCTCACTCTTACAGCTATTTTTATTACCTAGTAGTCCCAGACTATCTATACAAACCTTGGCCTTATCCTACACAGACTTTTTGGTGTGTTATTTCCTTTACTGATTCTGTATATAATGTAACCTCCTCTATTACGGAATTACTGAAAACCTCTGCAGAGAAATAATTGAAATAGAAATAATGAGATGCTGATTCATGCATAAACATGAGGATAGACTTTCTGGTGAGGGCTCATGTCCTTTTCACACCTTTACTTTTAATTTTGAGACCATCATAGATGAGTATTATATTTACACTATTTGTATCCTTTCCAGTCCTCCTAACTCCTCCCCACACCATCCCAGTTCCTTGTCCTCTTCTTTGATTATTATTGTTTTACACAGACAGACACACAGACACACAGAATGCACTGAGTCCTTTTAGTGGTGCTCCTGTGCCCACTTGGGATTGCTTCTCCAATGTTGTCAAAGTCATAATTCTCCTCTGTGATCACTGTATTGTAATCTATCAGCTCTTTTGCTTTTCCTTGGGAAGTTCTAACATGATCCCACCAACTGTTCTTTCTGTCACCCACTTTTCTGAGTTTGTCATAAGAAAGGGAATAGTTCTCATGGTCTCTCACCCTCTGTGTGTGTACATCAAGAAGGCTTACTACAAGCAGTGCAAGTTAACAGCTTTCAGGAGAGTTTCACAGGGAAACATGAACACTGAACCCCAGCTCCACTACCCCACACCTCTGTGGCTTAGGTTGCTTCAGGTCTCCATCGGTGCCGTGCAATGAGAGCTCCTGGCTCATCAAATTATTGATGAGTTTCCATGAGATGATGTAAATATTTTTAGATATGATAGTATTGATATTTGCACAACATTGGTGTCATTGTATCCCATTTTATTTTTAAAATGGTTAATATAGAGATTACCCTGTTATGGCAATTTTGTATTTGAAACAGCAAGACCCCTCAAAGTTTTGTTACCTGCTTTAAAAGAAAGTATTGAGCACACAAAACACACCTGGAATTTTCCAGTGGAAGTCACTTCCTCTTCATCAGGTGAGAAGGTGAATTTCCCACCAGAAAGCTTGGACCAGGTGGTAATCACTTTGGAAGCAAATCCCCAAATCCATGAAGACTAGTTGGGAAATAAACATCAGTACAACTAAAGGATTTTCCTGACTGCCAAGTATCCTAACAGCTGGTCTCTCTCCACCAATGAAGTTCCAGAGTTTTCTTTGGCTTGGATTTCTCCTGTTCCCAGCTGCTTCCCAGTCCTGTCCCTGCCCCCAAGGTTCTTCCCTCAGAAAAGACGGGCAGGCCAGTGTGGACAATGGCTTTAAGATCTTAGTCTCCAAACAACTCTTGAAGCAGCTGGAACATTTCATATGAATGATGATTGTTCACACTTAGACCCATAAAGGGCAAACTAAAACTAAAGACTTGGAGAAGTAGGGTCAGCGAAAATAAACCTCTCTGTAAGACATTCCACAGCTGTGTGTTGACACAGCACAGCACAGTTTCCAATAGGCATAGCTGTGGTTAGGATGGAGAAAAGATAATCCTATCCGTATGTCCCCACCTCTTAGAACGCCCCCAAACCAGAATTTAGAGGCAACTTCCTTGAGCATTTTCTAAGTTTCCAGAACATTTAAAAACCACACTTTCAAAATATGTGATTCACCAGGAGAAGCCTGAATTAGACCTATATGTTGGGGTTTCAAGTTTGGAAAGTGTATGTCTGAAAGCTGAAACTGGGCAGTCATATGACCTCTTAAGTCTTCAATAGTCCAGTCTCTAAAATGAGGATAAATATTAACCTTGATGTCCTTTAATGAATGAGAAATTTTAAATATAAAGGAAACATCATCATCATCATCATCATCATCATCATCTAAGTAGCAGCAGTAGCAATAGCAGCATGGCCAATCATGTTGCCATAGGTCAGTTCCCTCGCATTCAGTCATCACTTACCCCATTGTATCACAGAAATGGTCAGGGCAAAGCCAATTCATTTCTAGCTGATGTTTGCAGGCATGGCTCACCAAGACAGAGGGAGGGGTGGTTGGCAGCAAATCAGATTAAAAATCCTTGCCATTTCAAGTTTGCAAATAAACCTCTGGGGAATAATAACAAGGGCAATAGTAATTATGCTGTTGTCAGTAGAAAGGTGGTACTTAAAGATACCTGTCATACTACCCAAGCTTTCATTTTCAAAATGAGATTATGGGAATAGATTTGCAATGGCTATTATAATGTACTTAGAAACAAACCAGCTCCTGCATCAATGTTTTTGCAACAGTTCCCAGAATCTCTTTCCTTAGGTGCCCATGAGCCCAAAGAGAGCCAGAAGAAACCACAGGATAAAATTACCTTTGTGACCTAACCTAAATTGAGGACAAACGCACAAGTTTCATATTTCCCTGGAAACAAAAATTGCTTCACCATAAGACAGGATACAACTTGAGCTCTATCATCTTTTTTTAAAAAAAATAATTTTACTGAATTTTTGTGCGTTTCGTACAGAACATCTCAATCAATCTTAATCATCTTTATACCACCTTTCCCACTGGCACCTGCCTGTAAACTCCCCCAACTGTAACTCATACATTCTGTCATTGGTGCTAAGGACCCATGTGCCAATCCAGTGTCCCCAGCTGCTCCTCAATGCAAGTGGAGATATTTAAATGGGAGGAGATGGGAGGACTCTTCAAGGAACTTTGGGGATAGAGGGAAAGAAGGAGCTCAGAGGAGGTGGGACCATAGGAGACTGCATTATCAAGGGAGAAATGGAGAAAATGAGGACACTTCAAATGGAAAAGGCATAGAGGGAGGGTTAAGCAGGAGAAAGAGAGAAAGAGAGTGACAGAGAACAAATAATACCTAGCTGGTGTAAAAAACCAGAGGGGATCTTATTAATCCAACAGTCCAATGAAAAACTGCACATACAATACCTCTAAAGGAGTTCATGTGTGTAGCTGAAGACTACATGACAAGAAACAGTGCCAAACAGGAAAAATCTTCCTTTGAGTTGTCCAGCATGGTCCAAGAGACTCCCAAAATTATACAGATTATTGTCATAGGCCTTGATTGCCTCCCAGAACTTGAAGACCCTATTGTTGAAAACAGGACATACTTCAGAGGCAGGATTTAGAACAATGGAGCTGGAACTGACCTTGTGGCCACTTCCCTTGAAGGCTAGCTCTCATGGCTCTAGAGAGCACTTTGCAAGCATCCAAAGGAGACCATCAATCGATAGCCAACACCAGCTTCGCAAACAAATAACTCACATCAATGATCACTGGCAAGGCATACATCATTGGTGCTGTAGTGGCACTTTTACCTTGGGGGCAATCAGCAGCTACTTTATTGGACTTTAAACCCACTCAATGAGAGGAAGCTCATGTGTGGTACTGTAAGCATAGCCAGATACACATGGCTGGAGTGGTCATAGATCTCAGAGAAAAACCCAACACTATCACATTCCTAGACTAATGTAACGTCTAACTATGTGCAAAATATGTATCCTTATATTTACAGTCAAGTATCCCAGTAACCACTCATCAAGGAAGCTTCTTTTGCATCAGATGGAGACTATTAAAGAGTACCACATCTGGTCACACACAGAAAGTATCTGTGAATTGCCCAAGTGTAAGTGGCACATCTACAATTCAACTTCTATACCTAAGGCTAACAGAACATAAAATAAGGAATAAAAAGGACACTAATGAATCTCTCAGTTCTCATAACGAAGCTCCCTCATAACAGAAGTTCAGGAACAAAAAAGATCAAAAATGGCCAAAGCGTAGAGATTAATAGTCTGCAGAACTTTGGTCCTTGGATAGGATTCCTATTTTAATCTTCCCCTATCCAGGGCTCAAGAATCATTGCACACAAAGGGGCAGAAAGATTGTAAGAGCCAAGAAAGAGGTGCATGACCATATAGAAATAGGGTCCTAAAAGCTCCTGGGAACCTGCTGATATGAACCTGCAGTATTGGCAACAGTCTATAAAAGACCCATGTGAACTCAAGCAGACAACAACCCAGCATAGAACTGGGGAAATGGGAAGCAGACCCCAATTTTAGATAAAGAAATATTGGCAACAGATTACTGCTGGATGAGGAAGAGCTGATCTTCCTAAACTGAAGAACTCTAGATTGGCTAACAAGACCTCAGTAGATTAACTTGCACTGTGGAATGTCTAGGGACACTATCTTGACATGACAGGCCTTACTGCAAGTCACAGAATTCCAGTTAGGGTGGTCATGGGGGCTGTCAGTGGGGAAGGCGGATATAAAGATGATTAAGATTGATTGAGATGGTCTGTATGAATTACACAAGAATTCAATAAATATTTTAATTAATTTTATAAATAAAACATGGTTATTTAGTTAAACTCTTATATATATTTACTACCATTCCTTCAATTTGGCTCTTGCAATCAATACTAAATAATCAATTTTATGTTCATTTTTATTAGGATTATATTGAGAACTCACTTGTATCCTAAACCCAGCTTGGGGATTAGTCTACCAGAGCTAAAATGTTATACTCAGCCTCCATAAAATATTGATGAACTAAAGGACATATTTCCAATGACTGCATCCTTCAAAGTCTGGCAGATGCAGTGCCTGCCACGTGATCTGAGTGTCCTTTAAGTCTTAGTAGAGGAGCAGGAGACATCCAAGCACTCTGAGGTACGCTTGCTGGAGAAAGGGGTGACTATGGAAGAAGAGTTTCCAAATGATGGAAGCAATACATGTAAAGGTGTGAGCAGATGCAAGAGTAAATTCTGATGTCCAAAATAATAATGAGGAAGACACAAAGTAATGAAAGATCAAGAAGAAGCCAAACTGCATCTACTCCCAAGTGTTAACCAATGCAAAGTCAAGCACTGGTCACACACACAAGGAAGCAAGCCAAAAAGTAAATTCTCTTACACTGACAGCACAATGCTTGCCAATGTATAAATGACAAACTCAATTCTACTCTCATCTGAATATGGGTTGCTTATTCTGGGAAGCTTTCAAAGAGTTAAGCTTTATTGAGTAAAACAGCTTTAGTATAATACAGCAGCTGATTTCTTATAAATGGATTTCTTGCTGCATGGGATACAAACCACCAGCAGCAAAAAGATACGTATTCATGGCTATCTGCACACATGGCATTAAGTACTATTTGGCATAAAAGTAGAATGTTTTCAGGAATCAGTCCAGTTGATGATTTTATTAGTCATTTTATTTTTACATTTATTTATCACTTCCTGATCTCTTTTTAAACAGAAACTACCTCTGACAGAGAGTAGGCATTAGGTTTAGCATCTTTATGAAACAATACTTTTACATCATTTTAATTGTGTTTATGTTTAAATAAACTGTAGCAATTCATCAAGCAATACACTTAAAAGAGAGGCAAAGTTTCCTTTATAAACGTATTTTAAAATGTAAGTTGGTATTATGAAATTCTAAGAAATACCCAAGTAGATAGAGGGAAAAGTGTGAATAATGGATCTTAGTTAATTTCCCCTGAATCGGCCAACACTCATGATAGTGACTGTGGTTCTCCAGTAAAATTATCAAGTCTAGCCAACTCTGCTTTGGTCTTGTCAGATGATTTTAGAAATTAAATCAACTTAAAGCATATATGATTCAAGTCAGAACATGGAGATGGCTATATGAAAGTGATGGTCCTTACAATATCTCAACCAAAGTTTCCATGACAACAACCACAACCTCTAAAGTCAGCCTGAGCTGTGGCCATTTGATGAAACAAAAAGATAAACAAATACCTATTCTCGAACTAGGAAGAAAATAACTGAATATGATTTGATCACTGGCATCCTAAATCTAGTTTGGAGATTAGTATAATAGAACCAAAAAGGTTATATAGCAAGTCTGAACAAAATGTTTATAAATCCATATTTAACAATTCCCTTAGAAAATAAACACAGCTAATTTAATTTCAACTTCTAGTAAAACTCTCAGCAAATACATGTGGCAGATGCTTGAAACTTAGAGAACAAATCCAAACTTTCAAGCACAGATCTTTGTGTACTGAGGGAAAGAGAAAGTGAGCCTAAAATTGGCCTGATTTGACTGCTTAATCTTTCCCTATCTGAATTCCATAAATGGAATTACATTGTAATTCCAAATTCTGGTTCACATGATATTTATAGCTATCTGTGATTCCTTGAGATATTGTAGAATTTTTTCTTTATACTAGTCTTTCCAAGATTTTTTTTCTCCTTCCTAATGCCCAATAGGATGAAACCTGTCCTGGGAAATTGGTGAAGATTAAATGTTTTTTAGGTCACAAGTTAAAAGTATTCCTAATACTCACAGACATTCTATGTCTAGGAATGTTTGTTAATTTGAGGCCCCTTTCTCTCCATGTGTATCTTTAATTTCCCAACCAGCTGTCTCCCATAAAAAGATATTTCTGTTTTTAGTTACAAATCTGTTTAAAGATAAAACTCACTCAAATACACAACCACATGCAAAGGATTTTTCTGCTGACAATATAGAAATAACTCCAGATGAAAAATATTAAAGTTTGTTTAGAAATAGAAATTACATTCTTCTGACCTTGATGGGAGCCCTATGTTTCGTAGATTTTTAAGGACTTTCTGTGCCTTCTCTGAGCCTCCATTGAGGAATATAGTCTTCTGTTACCTCTTTGATTTAGTTCCCTTTCAAGTAACCAAAACTGTTGGGTATATTCCAATTAAAGAATTAGCTCCTTGCAAAGGCAGGTATTAGCCAAATAAGGAAAATCAAAAAACTCAAAAACAGTTTTCTTGTAATGACACCATATATGCTTACCAGAACATGAATGACGAATTCAAGCTTCTGCTCTTCCTTGACTATGGGGTGTTTACTCTATAAGGCAATAGGTAAAAGTGTATTTGACTCATCTTTCTCCTATTTATTCTAAAACCTAGTGCAGCATATGCACCGAAGTACTTAATCAATGCTAAAACTTATTTGCTGTCAATGGAATTGCTATAATCTATTTTATATAATAAATCATGTAAAAAAGAAAATATGTAGACTTGGCTTCTTTCCCAGTGTTTCAGAGCTTAGGTTGCCATCCTGCCTGTGTATTCTTCCCCAATTAGCTTTGTCTAAAGGGGACTGTTTCAGTCCTTCATTTTTTCTGGATTGCTTTTTGTTGAATAAACCTTTCACGGTCATGCCCGGCTTTGTGTTGAAATACGTTCAGTAACAGCTGCGACAATTTAATGTGACCACAAGGTGAACAAAAGCAAGTGAACACAGATTATCACCCATATTCTATCAACCATATAAAGTAGCTAGACCAACCTCTTTTTAAAGACATAAAAATGGCATCTCAGGGGGACAAAAAGCACTCAGATTCACAATAAAGACACCAAGCCCGTTGGGCTTCTAACATCAGGTATTACATCCCCTGTGATGGGACTGCCTCTTTCAGATAAAAGAATGAAAGGAGGTACTTTGACTGAGCCCTAGGATGTGCCAAACTCTGGATAATTGTCAGTTCATCTCCTTTCTCTGATTTTTGCTTCACTGGAATCTGAAAACAAATGTATCTCCTTATCTTAGGTCTAAAGACATAAAGGATAGATAAGTAAACTTCCCTCAAGGCATGGGATCAACCCAAAGGTACATGCATAAAGCAAACCACTCCAAGTTTTGTGAAATGGTGACTCTGGCTAAAGATTTCGTTTCATAGCTCTAGTACACCGAGAAGCCAAAATTACCCAGCATAGACTATGGGATTATTTCATGGGGTAGACACTCTCATTCTAATATTAAAGTTACCTGAGTACTTAATACGTTGGGTTGTTAATGCTGAGATTAAAGTATTTGTGCAGGCAGTTTCATGCTGAATATTCTAATCATTTTCCCCCCAAAATATAGCTTCTGCCTGGTGAGCCAAAGGCTACCATGACATGACTGGTTGCAGCATGGTTACAACATTGCTATCTTCTAATCCACTAATTTTATGCATCATAAAACTCTGCCTCTATACTACGAGTTGTCTTCCGATCTTCCTATCGTACTAATGGTAAAATCAAAACCCTGGAGGGAAAGGCAGGTGACAAAGCTCCCTTCATGATAAATTCTTCCCCTGCCAGGTCTTATTTGTTAATGAATTAAAATCCTTTCTACCTCCTATTGTTCCACATCCGCCGATTGTTCCGTAGGATGCACTCTCAACTTAATGTCTATTGCCCATACTCACTCCAATTTCTGTTTAAATTGCCTATGTGTATTAGTACCTGTGTTTGTGTCCATGTGTGTGCACACGCATGTTTAGGAGGTGATTATGATACAGAATAAAATGTATGCATGTGAAGATTTAAACACCTAGGCTGCCTCCACCAATTCCTAACTAGTGTTTTGTTCGTTCTTGTCCACATTATTTTCTCTCTCTCACTTACAAAGCCTTCCTTAATGAGCAACACTTCATGAACATGATCAGATCATACCAGTACCTTCATGTGTTAACTTCTTTTGCCTTGTCACAAGAACCATGGAGTGAACACAGGTCCTTCAGTGTCATTTAAGGATCCTCACAGGCCCATTCCCCCCATCTGCACACACTGTGCTCCAAATGTTCTGGATACCCTGGATTTCTGAATGCACCCTGCTTACCCCAGTTCCTAAGATTGCCTCTGTATCTCTGAATACACCATCCCCTCTCCTTGAATGCTCTTTCAAGGTAGAGTCAAGTCCAAGTAAATCTCCTGATCCCAGTAACCGTTCTTGCCTATGATCCTCGGAGCAATATTAAAAATGGAAGATTCTGTTAAAAAATTGCTCTGTGTGCTCATCAAAGTTGGGGGCAGCCCAAGACCATTTGCCATATCCAGAGTTGGATGCTGCAAGTGAAAAATGAGCTGACAAACTTAAAACTCTGCAGAAACCACCTGGGAGAGAATCTGGCAGCTCAGCAAGCCAGGTTAATACCTGAATTAGAAAGTGTTCAGGAACACCCTCAGCCACAGGGCTCAGCTCTGAACAAAAGCCTGCGAGGTGGGTCCCAGGGGCCGCCATGCCACCACCCAACTGAGAGCAGCAGGCAGCCTGGTTCTATAAGACCCCATCATCTATCCGCTAGGCCTTGGGGAATCACTTTTTTCTATTTTAGATTTTTCAAAAAACATCTACTGGGTCTTTCCCCAGGTGTGCAAGGGAGTGAGAAAAAGGCCAGCAGCCGGGCTTTGCCTGGTCTCAAACCTACTTTGCTTTACAAATTAAAGTTCCTGTTATATCATTTTGCGGTCCTGTGTTAAAGTTTGGCTTTCCTCAAATAACATCTGATTAAAGTCATGAGTGATGAAAGGAAACAAAAATAGTTTTTGTTATACGTCATGAGCTGCGTGCGTGCGGTCCGCGCCTCATCTTTTTTATCTCTGAATTTTCATTAAACATATTTCACATTTTCAGTTGATGGAATGGTGGCTAGAGTTTTACACAATTTATTCGTAGTCATAAGTATACCATTTATATAGGACCATTTATACAATGTGCTCAAAGGACTGGGCACATTAGGGCACATCTGCAGTTCTAGCACTGAGTGGATAACAGGCAGGAGGATCAAGGTCATCCCTAACTACTCTGTGAGTTTGAATTCAGATTAGGTTACACGAAACATTATCTCTCTCAAAAAACAATAATAAAATGGATGAAAAATATAAGTAATGAACTCAAGGGTGCACAGGAGCAGAATTTGAGTCCAAATTATTCTGATCCTCATTCAGCCCACATTCTACCCCCTATGTTCATCTTTGTGTCATCCCTGGAGCTTCCTGTGACAAATTCTGATCCTGTAGAGTGGGGAGAGACCAGAATGCATCCATTACACATGACTGTAGGGTTGGTGATAGAACTCATTAACAGAACACTGGCCTACTGCATACAAAGTCCTAGGTTCAACCCTCAGAATGATAATGACTCGATTACTTTTCCTGTTGCTGTGATTTTTAAAATACCCTGACAAAATCAACTTAAGGGAGAAAAGAATTATTTTGGCTCACAGTTCCAGTATAAAGTCCTTCATGGTAGGAACTTAAAGTAACTGGTCACATTATACCCCTAGTCAGGAAGAAGAAAGCACTCAATACCTGCTTTCAGCACACTTTCCCCACTTTTTCAGTCTAAGATCTGCACCTAGTGAATGATGTCATTCACAGTGTGAGAGTCTTCATAACTCAATTCATCTAATCAATATACTCCTCCACAGGCATGTAAAGAGGTGTGCCTGCAAGTTCGAGTTCCAGGTGGTTTTGGAGCCTGGCAAGTTGACAATGAACACTAACCATCGCAAATAACAAATGTGTTCATAGATGTATCCCTGTTTAACTCAGGCAGCTTGAATTTCAGGTTTCTCCTTGAAACTGGATGACAAAGCAGATGGTTTCGTTCTTTAATGGATCACACCTGAACTATATACTCTGGTGTTCTGCCAGCAAGAAAAAATATAAAACCTAGTGTTAATATCCAGTATCTTTTAAAGGTTTGGCCAAGAGAGACAATATCCTTGGACTATGTCCTGGAATATAATTGAATCCATCTATTTCTATGAAGAGTCTAAATCAATACTGCATGAGCCAGATCTCCAGCCATCGACATTGTCCCTATAGGGTAACAGTCTGTTCTCCCCTCTACTGTGTGACATCATTACTGAGGAGTCTTGAACAAACATCGACTCATGCCAGATAAGAAACCAATGGTTGAGAAAAGTAAAGATACCACCAAGTCCAATGAGTTTTAGTGGAGTTACTTACATAAATACAGGTGAAGAATTATTTAAGGAAGCAGAAATGACTCAATGACAGCTATATTACCAAAAGCCCACTCAAGTGTGGGTGAGTACAGGAAGGGTGGAAACCTGGAGCTCACTGCACCACCTGCAAGCAGCTTGGCCAATGTGAACCTCTTCTGTGTAGCTCAGATTGTCTGAGAGTCTCATGCTCCTTAATGTTCATACACTTGGGGAAGTAGAGGCCTAGTGTGTATATGATCAGTTTCATGACTTTCTGAAGTCTTTGAATTATTTAGTTCCTGATCAGAAAGAACTTCCTTGAGGATGGAAGGTTTCACTTCCCTTTAGAACATCCCACATCTTAACAAACTTCTCTTCAAGATGAAAGGTTGATCTAGGAGGAAATTGTTACTGGAATCAATAATTAAACCTACACTGTGTGCTCAAAGTCTTCCTTCAACCAGTTTTAGGAACTGAGTATAGCACAGGGTTCTGATTCTCACGTTTGCAGTGGAGGCCATATTCATGCTTGTTTTATGGTTTTCTACTGACCAGGATACTTGATTCATATGAAACTCTAATTACAGCTTAAGTGAGAATCAAAGAAAACTGCAATAACTGTAACCAGCTGGTGGCAGGCATCATGGTGTATGTCTATATTGTCGGTTAGTACTCAGTAACTGAGGCAAGAGGATCACAAGTTTGTGGCGAGGATACATAATGAAATTCTGTCTCAAACAATTCCTTTAATTGCAACTTGAAGGTAGCCTGAAGACTGAATTCTACAACTTCTGTCTTCCTCCCTTCCACTTTCACTTTATTGTTTCCTTCCTTCCTCCTCTGTCTTTTCTTCTTCCTTTTTTTTCTTTCAAAATTGTGATTGGATTGGATGCTTAGTTAAGGATAAGATGCAACTGTAGCAAGTATATACAGCCGTATTTCTTTAATAGCAAATGGCTTCCCTTGGTACCAGGTAAAAACCATGGCCTAAGAAAGTTAATATACAACTCAATAATAACAAGCATAGCTCTTATTCTTTTGTTTCTGGATCTAGGGGAAGGGGAAAGTATTAATCCAGGCATCACACACATAATTGTACAATCACCAATAGATATACAAGTTGTGAAGGATAGGGTGGTGGTTCTATGAGACGATAAACACTGAACCCTAGTTTACGCTAAGAGATTTCCTATGGAAATGACCTCCTGGTTGATTAGGTAAACAGAGTGTTAGACAAAGCTAAGGATTTTGCATGATGAGTTTGATGGTGAAAGAGAACTTACAACTTACACATTGTAAAGGGCTTGTAGAAGACAAGATTATTGGAGAAAGTGGGAGGCGTCCACTATTAGAAACTTGGGGGTTAAGGGAAGAGGAATTAAATGGACCTAAAGCAGAAGGTAGAAAGGAGAACATAGCTTTCCTCATGACTCATGACAGAAAATGGGTCTTTGTTCAGAGTGTGCTTTAATGGAAAACTCTGTAAGAAATGGGTCTCAAAGTGTGGTTAACTACAGTCTGCAGCACCAGCATCAAGGCCTCACACCAAACTTACTGAATCAATGTCAGGCAGAGAAACCCACCAGGCTGCATCTTTACAAGCTTTCTCTGTGGTTCAGATGCAAGCTGAAGCTGTGACATCACAGCAAGGGCAGATATACGAGGTACAGACTGAGTGCTCTATGTCAGTGGCAAGGGGCAGAGTCGGCAGGATGACATCAATCTCACAAAATGGCCATGGAGACTCATTTGGTGGGTGGGCAGATTGGACGGGTCCTGAGAGTTTCGGGGAGTTCTATAGAAAGGATAACAGATGGGCATGTGGACTTGTATTTTAATTCACTTTCTGGTTGTGTCCTTGGATACCCTTTGCTTTATTCGAGGCTTTATCTGCATCCAATGTAAGGTTCCTTTACAAACTGAGTTAGATTTTTACATTTCTTAAATCTGTTTTGGAACAAGGTGGAAGATATATAAAATATGTACACATTCTAATTAATAAATGGAGGTTATCAATTTGTGCACCATCCTTTCCCATCCAAGAGCAGCAGTCCAAGAAGTCATTCACTTTTGAGATCACATTAGTAAGACAGCAGTTGTTTAGGGGAAAAAAAATAATTATTTACTTGATTCTTCTTCCAGATCCCAAGCTACATGACAATAGGAATCCCTGTCTTGCCAAACTAAATTATTAAATAAAAGCAAGCGACATGGAGCTACAATTTCAAAAATGGAATATTTCCCAGTTTATTTCTGTACTGGTTCATTTTAGAGCATGGAAAAATGTTTTTCTAGTTTTTAGCTAAAATTCGTGAGATAAATTGTTTTGAATCCAGCAGATTTTGGAAAATGAACTCACCAATGGTAGAAAAGCAGACCAGAGAGAGTGAGAAATTTAAATGAAAGCATCAGAGGTATGGACTAGGCAGGTCCTGCACGTCAGTTGCACTTTAGGCACCTGTTCTGTACACTGTTCCTCAGTCCAAGTCCTTGATTTGTGATGTAGCATACTTATGGAATGCAAGGAATTATTCTTTTCCAACCTGGGAATCAATGTTGAATCAGGGTTGAGGACAACCATACTGAATGATATTCAGAAAACGTTGAAGCATTAAAAATCCATGAAAATACTAAGTAGTTATCAGTGTAACTTGTTAACAGAATTATCAATTGATACAATAACTTGCCAAATTCAGTATTTCTGGGGGGAGATCCTGAACTCAAAAACAAAGATCTGTTTTCAGTGAACTTCAGGCCGTATCAAGGTGCTCTGAAAATGCCTCTTAGGGGATACCTTCAAATAACTTTTCAAAATAAATTGTCTACAGTTACTCAGAGAGGCTCACCTGTATCCAAATCACCCAACAATATATATTGAAGAAGGCAATATTACATGCAATCAGAAATTTTGTAAATGGAGTCTTTGTATGTACTCTACAGATGCTTCTTAAACTGTTAGTCAAATGGTTATTGCCATCTATACATCGATCCATTCAACAATAGTTAGTACTTGCTGCATGTAGAAGCTGTATTGGTACTATGTATATAGTTATGAATATGTAAGGGACCCTGAAGGGTAACAGAAATAATAAAGATGGTACACTTCCTGCTTCTTTTTGGTCTCTGTCAGGAAGAACTTGTAATTCCAACAGGGACCCTTCAACTGACCTGCTTAGAGGCACATAAACCTGTTATTTGGAGTCATAAGCCTATCAGCACTCACTTCTTTATTTAAAGTGACCAAATCCATAATTAGGGGCAGGGA
This sequence comes from Eospalax fontanierii, assembly GCA_035773235.1. Classification (NCBI taxonomy): domain Eukaryota; kingdom Metazoa; phylum Chordata; class Mammalia; order Rodentia; family Spalacidae; genus Eospalax; species Eospalax fontanierii. Next base: position 22,996,985 of record CM069552.1, read on the forward strand.
AACTACTGAAATCTTTAAAAGCCAGATTCTTTCTAGGGTCCTTGGATTTCGGTGTGTGGGTCCTCTCTCCACTTGTGAAGAGCTTTATCATTCTTTATGAGTGTGTATATGTGTATGGTTCTTTACGGGTATGATGGCACTCTTTATCTTTCAATAAAAGTCTGTTTGGCTGTTGATCTCCGCTGATCTGAGATTTTTTTTCCTACCTTTTTATTCTTTAATTGACAGAGAAAACTATCCCCACAATTCCCGCAATATGACAGAGGAGATTCCTCACACATTTCCATCTAGTTTTTTACCCTTTTTTCCCCTATTTTGAAATTTCTATTTAGGTAAATGTGATGTGTCCTTTAGATGCAGTACTCTTTATGTGCTGGTTAGTGCTCAGGTTTAATAGTGTTTCTGTCATTCTAATCCGTGGAATTCTAGGTGACTATGTTTACTTCATTCATTTTTCACTTATTCATCCATCCATCCATCCATCCATCCATATGTCCATCTAGTCATTCATTTATTAGCATTGGCAAAAGATCTGTAATACTATAAAATACTTTAGGTGTTTAAGTTCAAGTCAATTACATACAAGAAATAACCACAGGGCCTTCTTGATAGCAAGGCTAGCTGGACCTGACTGCATAGACTCTATGATCACATGTCATTTGACAGCTTGGTGATCATATCCCAGGGGCAGAAATGCCACCCTCAACGTGTCTGTGACTGTTGATTTGGGCAAGAATATTATCATGCATTCCTGATGGGAGCCTGCTGCTCAGGGCATCCATTTCTGGGAAAACACATGATTCGCCTGCTGTCTTCCTGTGATTGGCTTGCTTTTGCTTAATGATGATTCCACCATTCCTAATGACCCTTTCTCTGCCCAGCTCTGCTAAGACTGTCAATTTTCTTGAAAACAAGGCTCAGGTTTTATTGCCACTTATTCCTCTCATCTCCTCCCGTTAATGATGTTGGCCCTAATGAGGATTAAACGGTCTGACACCCGACAATGAGGACTGTGGGGACCTTAAGGGTTCTGCAGCCATTTCATGCATGCCTTAGTTGCTAATGCTGCCATTTTCGAGACTGAGATGCTTTGCAAAAGATGCAAGGTGCAAGCTCTCCTGAGTGAACTGTCCAATGAGAGTGAGACAGAAATGAGGGTAAGCAAAGGCATACCCCTGGCTTCCTCGCTCAGAGTAAACCTTTATGTTCATGATTTCATTCACAGTAGCCATGGATTGAAAGGAGGCGTGTATTTCTCAGACAACATGCGACTTTTGACTGTCACACAGAGACAGAATGGTCAAAGTGGACAACAATCACACTTACCTCCATCCAGGTAGTGCTTCCTACAGCCTGGACATTCAAAGTGATTATTCAGTCTGGTTCAGTAGCAGTAACAACAAGAGTAACAGCAATAACAACAGCCCTAGGGAACTTGGAAACGCAAAGTCTCAAGCCGCACCCGTGATCCACCGAATCAGAATCAACATTTTTTCCTAATGAGAGCTAGAGTACAGTTTGTGAAAATGTGGAACTGTTGCATTTAGCTTCTACTACTCTGTCTCACTTCTGTCTATCATATCCTGGTACTCATCCCTGAAATGCATATAAACAAAACAGGGCAAACTAATCCACAGGAAACCCTGCTATGAAAAGATGCTTATGAACAGTCGTTAAATTTTTAAATATTTTATTACTTTAAATTTATGTGTATGGGTGTATGTTCTGTATGTATATAACTGCACTCATGTTATGCATGAAAAGATCAAAAAAGAGTGGAGTTACAGATAGTTGTTAGCTGCCATGTGGGTGGTGGGAATTGAACCAGGATCTTTTCTAAGAGTAGCCAGTGCTCTTAACCACTGAGCCATCTCTCCAGCTCCTGAACAGAGTTATTTTAAAACACCTAACATACATAAAATTGTGTAAAATATGGGGCCTTCGTACATCACACTTATTACTATGGCAATGATTTAAATAGGCATTTTGCATGACAAGAAAAATTCATATATACATATACATACATATATAAATCACTGAAAAATTTAAGAAACTAAAACAAAATTGAATGCACATGTAAAAGATGCATAAAAGGAATAAGGAAGCAGATTTCACATAAATATGAAATGACGTTAGTCATTGTTTTATTCTGTCTTTTGCACAAGTCATGGCCACTGCATTCATGAACTTACAGTATCCACATGATACCTCAAGACCTGCAGGAGACAGTCATCAGCATTTCATCACAGGAGAGGGAGGGGTCATGAAACACCATGCCCCCTTGCGTTTCTAATGGCAGTTACATTCTCCTGGAGGAGGGGGAGCAATTCTTCATTAGCAGAATCACTGATAAGTGGCCCACACTCCAATAAATAACCTAACACCCAATGCCCATGAAAGCAACCCTAATTAAACTCATTAGGTCATAAAAAAATGACAGAAAAAGGAGGGGAACTTATTGGAAAGAGAAGGAAGGGATCATAGGGAGTGGCAGCTAAATAACATCTAAGTACTTTATATATAGGTATGAAACCATTACAAATAAAATTAAGATTAAAGGTGAACTGGGTGTGGAGGTACATGCCTTTAATCCCAGCATACAGGAGGCAAAGGCTGGTGGGTGTCTGAGATGGAGTCCAGCCTGGTCTATAAAGTTCATTTCAGGACAGCTGGTGCTACAGGGAGACCCCATGTCAACAAACAAACAAATAAACAAAAGAACCCTAAAAATTTTTTTAAATGAAATGTTTCATTTTATAGAATTATAAAAATTGCTCATAATTTGTAAAGATAGTATCAAGAGTTTCAAACATCCCACGTCCAATTTCCTTTCATAGTAAAATCTTATACTGGTCTAGTGTCTTTGTTACCCTTAATAGAACCATATTGATACATTATTATTAGCTAATTTACTTGGTTTTAAACATCTTTCATGTGTCTCAGCATTTCACCAAGTATATCATGTTAAATTCTGCTACTTTCCCTCCTGTCTGAGACAACCTCTGAGAATTTTTGACTTTGATGATCATAGTGTGTTTAAGAAGTACTGCTCAGCCTCCTTCCCCAGTGTCTCTCCCCAAGTGAAGACAGATGCTTTTCTCATAATCAGACTGGGAAGGAAGCCAGTAGAGATAATGACTGTGATCCTTACAGCAAACTTAGGATACCTGTGCTCAGGTGACTTACCATTGTACTGATGTTCACGGTGGGTACCTGGTGAGGCAGTGTTTCTCAACTTCCTCTACAGTGGAATTGTCATTATTCTGGACTGCAAGAGTCCTTCAAAGCACAGGAAAGCTTTGCACCCCTCTTTGGGGTGAGGTGTGGGCACAGATTGGTGGGAATTTTGTTTGAGAGATTTGTTAGTTCTACAGTCATTCAATGGGTTATTCCCATTAGTATAGACACATAAATGTTTAGGATCAGAGTAATAATCCATTCTGACTTCAGCTTTTGGACACTCTTTCAGTGGTCTCTGTGTGGTATTAATTTCCTCAAGTTATTATGACATTATTTCTTATTACTGACTTTCTGGCTTTACAAGGTGCTCCAAGCCCATCCTGGATATTTTTCTGTCTCAGTTCTCTACAAATCTATTTTTTCCAAAGCCTTGTTTTCTTTTATTGGATAATTGAATTAGAAACTGTGTTCTAGGCACTAAGTACTCTCATTAATCATGAGATGTTGCTTTGTCTAGGTGTTCCATGCCGGCAGAGCAAGGCCTTGTATGTTCATATACAAAAGTTACACATGTATATTTATTTATAATTATAGATACACATATATAACTAAATATATGAGGGCTTCTTAAACTTTTCCATTCAGGACTCCTTTTTTGTCTGAGAAAATCTGACATGACCCTGAATATATACGTATATGAAATAGATATGGAAATCATTCATTTGCTGAAGATTAATCACAAAGAAATATATTTCAAAGCAGGTCTTTGTTATGCATGTAAGTTTGCCATTCATTAATGACAAAAGAAGTTTTGCACACTAATGAAATGGTTATGTGTATTTACTTTTACCTAAGAAATTAAATCAGTGACTGACAAGGTAGCTCCTTGTCACCATCCCTGATGACCTGAGTTCAATTCCCGGGACTCACATGGTAGAAAGAGAGAACTGACTGGATACAAACGCATACACCAAAAAGCCAAACACTAAATTAATTAATTTCAAGGGCTGTTTCAGACATTGTTAGAAATTCTGTTTGAATCCCAAGCCAAAACACATTTAACCATTCTTTTTATATCTACTTATATTGCAATTTCTCTCTCTCTCTCTCTCTCTCTCTCTCTCTCTCTCTCTCTCCCTCTCTCTTTCTGTTTCTCTTTCTACTTATATGTGTGTGGTTGTGTGCATGTGTGCATGTCATGGTGCTCGTGTACAGGTTAGAGGGTATTTTGCAGGAGTCAGTTTTTTCCTTCTACCATGTGGATTCTGGGTATCCTGTTCAGGTCTTCATGCTTGGTGGCAAGTACATTTATTTACTGCCTCTCAAATAGAAATTTTAAAATTGGGAATCCCAACACAATACAACCCAAAGATATAATAATTTAATACATGCTAATGAGTGATGATGGGTACACATTCAAAGTCTGTTTTCTGTAATTAAACCATTCTGATTCTATAAAAGCAGGAACTTGGTGTGTACACTAGACACACTGCAATCCATAATATACACTAGTCTCAGATCTGAGCTGAGGTGTTTCAGACAGTGTGTTTGTTGGGACTGTATGCTCTGACTGAATGCAAAGTGCAAAGTGCATATAGCATGTTTTCAGAGCCAGTATGAAGTGGATTCATGCAGTATGGGTGGGAGCTTCCAGAACCACCTCGGAGTCATGAGACCTTTAATTTTGAATTAATTTTGGTTGCTGTGCATTCAGAGCTCTCTTATGTTCCTTACTTTTATGCGATCTTCACACTCAGTCATGTAGTGGCATGTAGGTTGTGATACACCCTTTAAGAGAGGGTAATGTGTATGTTAAGTAAACATGGCTTCCTACTGGTATCTTCAACCACAGTCTCTTTCTGTACTCATTATCTCATTCTCTTCCCCCTGCATCCCTATGTTCTGCTACTGAGTAAACTTGTGTTCACTTAATAACATGATTTTTTACAGAACCTTGGAATCAGAATCCATAACCTGTACCCAAGGAAAACATTACTAACTCCAGTGCAACACTTAGGTACAGCTTCTTCTCCTTCTTTTGTGTACGTTTCACTAATTTCCAAAATTACTTAGGTCACAAGCTCATGCTCTATCCCCTAAGTGATGTTACTTCATATATTGCCAGATGCTTGATCGTCATATATGTTTCAAGCTATCTTGAACTCATAGATGGTAATATGTTAAGGCTGATTCTGCACTGCAAAGTTCTGTAGGTTTTCATAAATACATAGTGTCATATGTATCATATTGAAGAGTATTGTTGTATATTTAACCCAGCTCCCCTCAGAAACCATTTTTAATGTGTCTGTAAGTTTCATTTCCTTTAATGTTATATATTGGATTCATAGAGTAGATAGCGTTTCAGAAATGCTTCTTTTGTTTAATGGACACTTAACATTCATTCAAATTTTTCTTTTGTGTGTGTTCCTGTGCGTATGACTAGATACTTCAATTCCTTTTAATATTGAACATATCACATCATAAGGATATATCACAGCAATTATCCATTCATCTATTCATGGCATATTAGTTATTACCAGTTTTGAGAAAAATATGACTAAAGAAAGCAAATATTGATTTTTAAATGGGATTAGGTTGGTAAGTACAAAAGTAGATTCATTACACAAAATTAGTGACCTTCCAATATGCTAATCACAAACACATTAAAAAGATATCAGAAAAAAAAACGATCCCATTCACAATAGCTTCAAAACACATAAAATACCTTGGAATAAACTTAACCAAGGAAGTGAAGGAATTGTATAATAAAGACTTTAAGACATTGAAGAAAGAATTTAAAGAATATACCAGAAGATGGAAAGACTTCCCATGCTCATGGATGGTAGGATTCATTTTGTGAAAATGGCCATTGTGCCAGAAGCAATGTGCATATTCGGTGCGACACCCATTAAAATTCCAACACAATTATGCACAGAAATTTTTTTAAATCTTAAATTTCATATGGAAACACACAAGAAAACAGGAAAACCACAGTAATCCTGGACGATAAAAGAATCGCTGGAGGCATCACCATTCTTGATTTCAAATAATTTCAAATTGTACTACAGAGTTATAGCAATAAAAACAGACACACTGATCAGTGGAACAGAATATAGACTCCAGACTTATATCATTCATTTACAGCCACCTGATTTCTAACAAAGTAGCCACAAATACACTGGAGGAAAGACAGCATATTCAACAAGTGGTTCTGGTCAAACTGGGAAGCCACATGTAAAAGAACGAAACTGCATCCCTGTCTCTCACTGTACACAAAACTCAACTCCGAATGGATCAAGGACCTCAACATAAAACCTGATACACTGAATATGACAGCACTCTGAACCACATAGAGGAGGAAGAAAACACATTGGAACTATTAGGCACAGGAAAACACTTTCTGAAAAGGGCTTCTACAGCACAAGCATTAAGACCAACAACTGACAAACGGGACTTCATGAAACTAAAGATCTTCTAGTACAGCAAAGGACACCATCACCCAAGTGACAAGGAAACCTAAATAATGGAAAAATTCTTTACCACATATACCTCTGACAGAGGTTTGGCATCTAGGATATACAGAGAACACAAAAAAAAACTATCATAAAAATCCAATTGTAAATTGAAACAAGGAGCTGAATAGGAAGACCTCTAAAAATGAAATGCAAATGGCTGAGAAATACTTTTTTTTAAAGTCTAACATCTTTAATAATCAGGGAAATGCAAATTAAAACTGTATTGAGATTTCCTCTTACCCAAGTCAGAAACACTAAGATCCAAAAAATATTGACAAACAAACCCATGAGAGAAAATATAAGTTCAACCTCATTACATTTATAAACCTTTAATCTACGGAAGGCATTTTTATAATAATTAACGGGCAGGTCACAAATTAATAGAAAATTGTAATAACACAACTACCTGACAATTTTAACATTACTAACCTTGACAATAAGAAAATAACCCAGTTTCTTTTAAATCTCTATATTTGTAATTGTGCAAACATGTACCAATCAATAATAATTGATTAAAATGCAAATAAATTTGTTATTTTTACAGCTTTCTTGTTTATCAAAATTGATGTACTATTTTGTTTTAACCTTTTTTTTTCAAATCCTACAGGAAATACAAATTATAAAAAATTTGTAACACTGGTTTAAAAATTATCTAGTAGCCAGTCTTACAATATTTTCTACTTTGAGATTTTAAATTAGTGAACACAGCATTAGTATTCTAGCCTGAATGATCTTTCTTGATGTTTCTTTTTTAAAATCATATTTTATTTATTGTTTTTATTTTATGTGTATTAGTGTATTGCCTGTATGTATGTAAGTGCACCCATGCCACGGGCAATGCCCATGAAGCTCAGAAGCGGACGTCGGATCCCCTGGAGCTGGATTTACAGATGATTGCTAACCTCCATGTGAGTGCTGGGACTCAAACCCAGGTCCTCTGCAAGAGCAGCCAGTGCTCTTAACTCAAGCCCCCTTCTTGATGTTACTGATAAAGCAAATCTGCTCCTGACAGTGTGTACCTCAGTGTTCATTTTTCTGAAATGTCTTAATTCTGCCTTCATTTTTAAAAGAAAGCTTTGCTGAAAATAGAATTATTGGTAGACCGCATTTTTTTTAATTTCACACATTACGCATGGCTTCCCATTCCCTTTGGCGATCGTAGACTCTGATGAGAAATTAGCCCTTGGTCCTTTGTGCATCTTTGTCAATTCTTTCTTATTTCTTACAAAAGTCTCTCTTGGTTTGGTGCAACAATTTAATTATAGGCCACATCCATGATCCTATTGGGTCTGCTTTTCATTGTATATGTTTCCTTCTCCCTCTCCTCCCCTTCCTCTCCATCCTTTTCCTTCTCTTTTTCACACACTTTCCTTCCTTCCTTCCTTCCTTCCTTCCTTCCTTCCTTCCTTCCTTCCTTCCTTCCTTCCTTCCTTCCTTCCTATCCTGCCCAATGGTAGAAAGAGAGAACTGACTCCTGAGATTTGTCCTCTGATCTCCATAGCATATACACACACCATGCATTTAAACAAATAATAAATTATAAAAGACAAAAATTAAAACTCAGGGAGTTTTAACCATAAGTCCTCAAGCACTCTTTCTCCTTCAAATACGTATTAGTCTTTTGATGGTGTTCTTTAGATTTAATTTTTAGTCCCTACTCAGTTTTAATTCTTTTTGCTCTGTATTCTTAGGACTGATGCAGCTTAATTGGTTTATCTTCAAGTTTACCTGATTAAATCTACTGTGAACTTTGCCACTGTTTCCTTTTACTCAGTTAAATTAGTTTTACATTCCAGATTTCTCTTTGCTTTCTTCTTAGCCATTTCCGTCATTGTACTGTTATTTGGTGTTTGGTGAAAATATACTGAGAAAACTTTAGGGAACAATCTTCTACAAAAGGGGGACTGGTTCAAAATTCTTCATATCCCATGATCAGAGCTTCAACAGCAAGTTTCTGACACATTTCCAGATAGCGTATCTTGGGGCTATTTTCTTCCCTCTCCCTTCAGGACTCAGGGCTCTACCTCAGGGCCATGAAGTTAGAAACAATGTCAGAGATTCCAAGCTCACCAACCACCTGGAACTGACTCACAGTGACCCAAATCATAAGACATAAGTGTATAAATCAAGAGCCAATGTGTTAATTTATATTTAAATATTTATAGGTTATGTTAAACAACTCTTAAGAGACATATATGAATGTGTACCTTTGTATGCTTATACATCTGACTTTTCAATTCTTCAAATGTGTACATCAGATAAGATCAAAGAGCAACAAACAGTATTAAGATGTATTCTCTAGGCCGCAGAAACCCCTTGAACCATAGAGTGGAAGGTTTTGCTGTAGTTAATCTCTCTCTCTCTCTCTCTCTCTCTGTCTGTCTCTCAACACATTCTGTCATAAGGTTTAGTAATACTATTGGCCAGGCTGAAGGATTTATTTGCATCCTGCCAAGTTCTGACTGAACATCTACACACATTATTTCTCAATTTGCATTGGGACAGATTCACATATCCTTAAATAGCTACCAAATGACTGAGTTTTATTACAATTTACAGACATCTCTGGATGGTATTACCATTTTATTATGCTAATTAAATAAGCAAATTATTTCAAAACCATATCCTGGGTATATACTCAAATTCAAGGTATGGATTCCTGCTTTTAGAAATCTGATGTGAATGGTAAAGTCATTCATATCCTTTAAAGGGATTGGGTGGTAACAACAGACCAAAGTGGTTCACTATTGGACATTAATGAAACCTCGCTTTCCTTGTTAAATGACTCTGCCTGGGTACAGTGTTTCTTTCAGACCTTTGACAATAATGCATTGCACATGGATGGAAATTTGAATCAATTTATTGAATTGTTTATACTTATCTGGACTTACTTTTTCCCCTCAAAGAAAACTGGCATTTATACATGATTAGTAGAGACATTACGGTGCAGTGGGAGCAAACCTCACTAGCAACAGGAAGACGAAGGAATATAAATGTAGCACCACCCTCCACTGATGACGTGATTTTGTTCAAGTGAATTAGAACCTCTAAACTTTTTCCTTGCCTTCGGATTGGAAGGTAATAAATAGTTTCTCCTTCACAGGACTGATAGGAGGATGAATTAAAGTGGGGACTTGTCCCAGAGGTTTCCTCAGTCTTCGCTGTGTCCCCACAGCCCTTACTGTTCCTCACGCTCCTAGAGCTAGTTACTTACTGCCCTGTCTTCCCAGTGCAATGATCTAATTCTAAGATTGTAGGATGGTGCCTTCCTCCCCTGCTGTCTCTGCAGCCTACAGCATGTGCCTGGGATGTATCAGATGCTAATAAGGGATAATAAATTAGGCCTGAGGCCAGATCAGCCAGCTGTTGTCATTGGCTTTCAGAATCAGTCAGCTTTATAGTCATTACCTGTCATTGCCAATTTGTCAATATTTCAGTCTGAGAGGTTCCTGATTCATATGCTTCTCTGAATCCAAGAACCCATTCATTATTTTATTTCACCCATACCACAACCCTGGGCAGTAGACATTATTGCAGACCCCATTTACAGGCAAGGAAACAAACTCAATAGGCTACATTGCTTACCCGTCCCATGTTATCCTCTGTGACAGAAGCAGAATCAGCACTGGCTAGCCTGATCCCTAAGCCCTGGGGTTATACAGCATGATATTGCCATTCAATAAACTTTTTACTGTTTATTTTTTATGTTTATTTTATGTGTTTGAGTATAATGCCTGCATGTCGGCAAGTGTACCCGTTTCCTACAGTGCCTGTGGAGGTTAGGAGAGGGCATCGGATTCTCTGGAAGCGGAGTTACAGATGGTTGTTAGCCACCATGTGGGTTCTGGGAATCAAATCGGGTTCTCTGCAAGAAAAGGCAGTGCTCTTAACCACTGAGTCATCTCTCCAGCCCAAAATAAACATTTAGATTTATACAGAACCTGCTTTCTAGCTGGCATCATACTCAGATGCACTCATGTGTTACCTCATGTATTGAGAAGATTTGGACAGGTCAGAGACTTTGGAGCCACTTATTCTCTGTATTCCCACAACTCAACACAGACCCATAGTACTTACTAATGCATGTGGAAGAATTAGTACGTGCAGAATGACGAACTCTGAATAGGATCCTTCTGAGACAGAGGCTGCCATCACCAAAAACGTGCATGTATCTCGTAAATAACCGATAATGAGAGCAGTTAGTAATTTAATCATGGTCACACAGTAAGTAGAAAACTAACTTTCAGATTGAAATCTATTTAACCACACACTTAACCTCTCTGTTACCCTGTCTAAATAAAGACAGGTCATACTTATGAAAAAGAACAGAGAGAAGGAAAGAAAGAAAGAACGTTTAAAGAGTTTCATTATCATTCTCCCATTAGCTCTGCATATGGTTACAAATTCTTAAGCAGGCAAAAGAAATAATAGTCATAAAACACTTCTTGGCCCCGGCCCTTCACTTCCTTTACTTGTGTACTGCTACTTTCAAAATCATTAAGCCTGTGACTGTGCCTGGGGTAATTTTGAGCATATGACAATTGCCTCAGAGTCAAAGGCTGTATCCCAACAGCTTAAATACAACAATGGTAGGTTCTTTTCAAAGGCTACATTTTCCCTCACAGCTGCCAGCTCTGCTTTCTATACAAACTAAAAATAATGATCTTTCCATTATGGAAGCCCTAGTATTGCTGCTTTTCCTCTTAGCTTATATTAGTGCTTAAATTATACACCCCTAGACTCCAGGGGTTTCAACTTGGCTGGGGAAACTTTTCCCGAGGCCAAATAGTGGCATTAGGAGTGTGAGGCTTCCACTGAAGCTTCCTGCAGAGCCTGGGGCAAAATTATAGTACCAAAATTGGCTCCAGACATCATTGTTTGTCAGCTATAAAAGGTCACTGACAGAATCTTTGTAGTCAACCTCAGCGCACTTTGCAACGATAGACTTCTTCATCTGTTCCACTCATTAAAACAAGACACAAGTGACCCCCTCCCCATCAGCTAATATCTCAGAGGTTATCCTCACTCAAATGTTTGTGCACAGAACTTATTTATAAAGGTAACAGGTATCACATTTAATCATTTTTTGTCATTGTTTTGCATTTGTTTTTTGTTGTTGTTGTTTTCTTCCTGAAGCCCCAGCTAGCCTAGAACTCCCTATGGTGACCACTGACCTCAATCTCATGGACATTTGCCTGCTTCCGCCTCTGGAGTGCTGGGATTAAAAGCAAGCACCACCATGCCTAGTGGGTGTCCCACTTAATTTTTTGAGAGGCATGTGAATGATCTTGTCCCAGCATAGTCTAAACCAATGGTTGGAAGTGCCAGTCAGGCTCAAAGCAAGGGGTTGTGGAGCGGGTGAAAGATAAGATATAAATGGGATGTAGGCTGTTGGAGCAGGGCAGGTGAGGGGAAAGGTACTGTGATAACTTAGAAAACTGTCCCCAAATGATCTTGTCACTTAAATCCCAGGTCCTCTAACCAAAAAAGCAGAGTGAGATTGACATATTCCCCCAGAGAAAATGGTAAGAGAAGCAATGGATCATTTTTTGGATTCTTTCCTTTTATTTTCCTTAACATGTCATCTGCTGTTAGTTAGCTGTTGGCAAACGCTGCCTTATGGCGAAATGTACGTAGGAAGGAGCTATGGATCACGTTACAGGTAGGGAAGCCAGCTAGCCGGCACGTAGGAATGTTGACTTTCACAGTCAGGTGAGGGATCCTTTGCCTAGCTCCTTGTCTATGATGATGTCTAGGGGAAACCTTTAATTCAAGACCTCACAGAGAAGACCAGATTACCCGAGAATGATTGAACTACACGGAATGAGAGCCAGGCACAGTTTAATACACTTAATGGAAGCATAATTACTTACAGCCCTCTGAAGACAGCATCCTGAGGGGTCCTGGTACTAATTGTTAATCCCTCTTCACGATGGAATTGCTTAAAACAGAAGTCTGAAGATTGATCTCCTTGGATTCCCTGTCTTCTGGGGATTCCCTCTTGAGTATACTGGGTAGATGCTGCTCCGCGCTAGCTGACGCTGCAGTGGGTGAATTCTACAAGTGATTCTTACTTTTAATCCTTGTTTCATGATTCACTTTTGATAAAATATGTCCATTCAGTGGGGGGGATGGCAACTTTTTCAATCGCAGCAGTGGGAAGGTCCGGGCAGGAAGACTGAATTTCAAGGTAAGCCTAGGCTACCAAAAGAAAATGAAGACAAACACTAAATGCCAATAACAAATCCACAAATCTCTCTTCAGTAACACTGGAACAGTCTTTCCCCTAGCAAATAGGTTCTACAGAAGACCTCACAAAATACTCATCTCAGGGAAAGCCCAAGCTTCCTTCTTTGGGCCTCACAGAATTTTTTTTTTTTTTCTTACGAGAACCCTGATTCTCTGGCCTTTTGACATTTCTTTCCATTGTCAGATCCAAAACTTTACTGCATAGAGCAGTTTTAAGCCTGAGTTTAAAATCAGTTTTTTATTGGATATGTGTCTGGACACATGACATTCCTTTTGGCAATGAAATGACTTGTGCTTTAATATTCGACAGCCTGTTAACCTATAAGTTTCTGGAAAAAAATAAAAAATAAAAAAAAAATAAAACGCTCCTAAAATGTACATTAAAGAAACAAACAGCAATGTGAAGATGCAGAAGTGGTTAATTAGGCTTATTTTAGCATCTACTTTTATTTTTTTTTCTTCAATAAGTGTGTACTTATATTAAAGATACATTTCAGGTAAACTGTGTTATTGTATTTTTTTTCTGTTGGGACTATTCTTAGTTGATGTGAAAGCGTAACCATGATAATATGTCTCAATGCGCTGCAAAGGCTGTCATGAATTCCAGGATCCTGCTCTTTCCACAGCTTTGGCAACCACAGAATTTCAGACGTATGTTGCATGTTATAAGACAGAAAAGACCAGTATTTGAATTTTTTACCTGTGTTCTGTTTACTACTCTAGCACCTTCTGTAAGTAAAGCTTTTGTTTTCTCGCAACCTTAATCTCCTCTCTATAGTTGGAAGAGGAAAATGAGCAGATCCCTAAGGACCCTCTCCATCTCTGATACCATGCAAACCATGGCTTGCACTCTCATCGCACTAAAATGACTCGTTTTACCACTGTGGCTGTCACTGCGGTGTTTTGCATCTGTGGTTGAGGTAATGGACACTCCTGCTGCTACAAATTTTGCCACTATACCACCATCATAGCTGCCTAATTCTGCATGGGCAGTGTTCTGCTTTGTGAAGAGTTTTCCCACCTACTTTGTGGGTAAGCCTCGACTACCCTGAGGGAGGAGATGAGTTCGCAGAGATAAAGGTCCTGCATTTCTTATCAATGACATTCCCATTGCTCAATCAGCCCCTACCTCAAGAAACTTCCCTTTGAGTCAACCTTTATTTTCTTACTAATATTGACTTTTTAAAGTGTTCTGGTTCTAATGGCTTCTGCTTGTCCTACAGTAAAAGAATTGACCCAGAATTTTTAGATACTTGAACTTCAACAAAGTAGCTTACTGTTTTTCAGTTTTATTGTTGCTTTATCCCATTCAAATATTTTAACCTGTAAGTTGTGATATTTGAATATATCTTTGGAGGGACAGACATGATAGATGTTGTTTGCTCTCCTGGGTATTAATGATAATTTCCCCATGAGCCTCCCATTTATCAGAGATGGATGACAAGTCTAACAGGCAGATTTCTGTGTTGCTCTGTTTCCCCACAAGACCCTATATTTCTGGATTATTCAGTGATAAAAAGCTCTCATTTACTACAATATTCTAGCTGTGTTGTAAGTAAAAGTGTACTATGTGTTATTTAGGATTATATAATATATATGTTTTAAACATTAGGCCTAGTAATTTAAATTTAAATTTAAAATATTGACAATAATAAATATATTTGTTGGTTTTAGGATGAGTATTCCATGGGCTCAGAGAATTCCACAGGAAATTCTAGCTTCAAAGATAGCCATAGGTACCTTAGAAGTGGTTTTTAAACATCCTTCCTTCAAAGAAGCATACTTTGCCAAAGCCCCAAATCTGTCACAATACCTGATGTGTATAACATTTCTCTGTTTGGGGCTTTGCAGATCACCTGAAAATCACAATTTACTCTCTGTAAGTTGGGTGACACCAGGGTCCAATGGAGAGTTACAAACCTATGGACACACAGATGGCCCTTGGAATAAACCCACTTTGTCTCAAAGCAAAACAAAAGAATAGTAATATAGCAAAAAGGATTTATAGGGAAGAAAGCAATTGATGGGTTTGGAGGGAGACAAATAAGGATGTGGGGTGAGAATAATTAGAATGCATTGTATACATGCATCTAATTGCCAAGAAACCTCTTTAACAAATTAAAAGAAAAGAAAGAAGCTAGTGATCCATGAGAATAGAAAAGAGTCATAATCCAGGCTTTTCCTAATCTAAGCATCTTATCCTCACTGTCTTTATACTCTTATGATGGCAAGCTTAATTCACAGTCCCATGGCATGCAGTACATGCACTGACCCACGGGCAATGAGATACTGTGAAATTAATCAAGGCATTTCCATTCTGCATACTGCATTCTCTGTCTCCTGCCCAGTGGACAGTGCATTCTTGTCCCCTTAGGAGCTTTTCACAGCTCATTTAATGATCACGGGAATCATCACCTCATATAATTTTCTTTCTTTATTAAGATATCTGGAAGGAATATTAAGATTCTGGACCCACTCACTCTTTAGACAAAATGTGTAGTAAATGGCATAGGGATTCACACATCAACAGATACACAAACAATAGCTGGGTGAAAGGGAACTGAGCTGGGTTTCCCAGGTAGAAATTTTATACATGTAGGCATGTATATGAGAGAAGGCGAGTGTATAATGTGCTCCATCAGAGTCAACTCAGGGTATGAAAATCAAAGTGACTTCATCTAACGAGCTATTCTTGAATCTCCCTCCCAATCTTCAGCTCAGAACAAACATCCCGTAATCTCAATTTTCTGTAGAATAGGAAAATAAACGAATTATTTGGGGAGTGGGAGATTTCACTAAAGGTACACATTTTCAGGTCAGAAAAAGAATAAGTTTATGAGCTTTCTTGTCCAGCACCATGACTGTCATCCATAACAGTGTGTTGTATCCCTGAAATGTGCTCATTCTTGTTCTTTGTTGCTCTGTTGACAATCGTTAGGAAATGGGAAGTGTCTAGACACTTATTGACTACTCAACGGGTAATGAAAATATGGATCATGGGTGTTGTGGCCCTCGACCGGCAAGGAAAAACCGCACTCCAGACGTACCGGTTGCAAGCAGTTTTATTCAGTCCTTCTTTCAAGACAGCAACTCTTCCCCCAGACAGCAACTCCAACTAACTGATAGCAACCTGAACTCTCCAACAGTAACTCGAACTCACTCCTTTCTGGGCTTCTTCTCCTTTTATATCCTCTAGCTTAGCCAATCACCTAAAAGGTCAAGTCGTGGGCGGCGAGCCTCCAATCGTGGTAAACATCACACGCAGGTCACAAGGCCTGCATGCTTTTAGCAACCAGTCATACTTCCTTCCTGTAACCTTGGCAACCTCCCGGCTCTAGGAGGAAGCAGCAGCAGGATGCCATCTTTATTTCTCCCCACAATGGGTACAATGGAATTTTATTTAACAGTAAAGAAAAAATGAAATTTGCAGATAATGGGATAGAAATAATCATTTTTTTTTTCTTTCTGGTCTTTTTGAGACAAGGTCTCCCTGTAGCCCCAGTTGGCCTGGAACTTGCTTTGTAGAACAGGCTGGCCTTGAACTCACAATGATCTGCCTGCTTTTGCCTCCCAAATGCTGGGATTAAAGGCATGTACCACCATACCAGCCCAGAAATAATCATTCTTAGTGAGGTAACCTAGACTCTGAAAGACAAATGTCTCATGTTATCTCTAATGTATACACATATAAGGAGAGTGTAAAGGGGGCTAAACTACACGGAGGGTGGATAAGGCCTATGTAATACACAATAAAACAAAAATCCCAGTGCCAGGTACAAATCAACAGACCTTCCCAAACAATACAAGCTTCGGCTATTGCTCTTGGTTAGCTACTAGAAGTTGAAGGAAAGACCTTTTTAAAGAAGATACCATGGATTTGAGCCATAGGATACGGAGAAATCAAGGTGGTACTAAACAGGGATTTATATCCCTACTGACTGTCTTTTGTAGGGAGAGAAAAGTAATCAATAGTCTTACTCATCTGTGAACTCTGCAAGCTACTACAAGAACTGGCTTGTCAAGATGTGTCCGTTGGCATAACGGTGGCCTGAATATTATGAGAGTTACCAATTAATTTCTGATTGGATTCAAGGCTTGCTTTACAAGATGGAACCCATGTGTGGATCAAGAACTTATGGATGAGTAGGTCATGGTCCCTAGGGGAGAATTATTATTTTGCTGAATAGACATAGACAATTACCTTTGAAATATTTATCTTTATATCCATAGTTAGTGCAGCTCTTAACCCTCATCCATGAAGCTCTTTCTGTAGTAGATGAGATTGGTGCAGAGATTCACAACTGGTCAGTGTGCAGAGACAAAGTGGCTGCGAGATTTTCAGCCTAAATGGAACATCTATAACACAGCCCCTCATCCCAAAACTCAAGGATCAATGAGGAAGAGGAGCCAGAACAATTGTAAAATGTGAAGGTTGCAGAGGTCTGCTGCAAAATAGTGTTTTCAAAGCGTGATAGAGCCACTATACATAGGAACTCACAGTGGCTGTGGCTGTATACACAAGACCTGCCCAATATCAAGCATGTGTAGGGAGGCCCACAAAGTCCCACTGAAACTGAGGAGCCTTCAGTGCTTAGTGAGGAAGGGAAAGTCAATTTTCTTTAGGGATAAGGCCCTTGGTAGCTTGCCTATGCTCCAGTGGATGGCCATACACCACACACATACGCACACAGCACTAAATGGATTGAATTCAGTGGGCTAAAAAAGAACACATGAAGATAGGAGCTAGAACAGAATGAGAGGGAGTGGGCTGTATTTGATCAAAACACATTGTATACTCATGAAATTCTCACACCACTGGGGAGTCAGAAGCAGTTGGATCTCTCTGAGATCAAGGGCATCCTGGTTTACATAGAATTTCAGGTCAATTGGGGCTACAGGGAGACCTTGTCTCAAAAAAAAAAATCCCTTTCTGTTTCTTTCTTGTAAGTCTAGACAAGGGAAGGAGCTGATCTCCTGAGAAGGGGAATTATGTGGATCCTTACCCTGATTGGCAAACAGACTGTTTTATAATTTGGGGCTATTTGTGTATGAGGGGGTTGTATATCTCATAAGGTTAAGCATATGTATGCCACCTCATGCACATCCATGGTAACTACAGGTTTGTCCTTAAAAGGTCACTTCTAGAACTGATTGGCTGTCATTCCTCTTGTGGTCTGTGCTAGCCCTGTTTATCTTTCCTTTGCCTGACCACAAATCAACCACAGAGGGGAAATGCTGGGTGTTGCCATACTGGGAATGGGAAGGCACATTTTTACTAGGAGAGATGTCCTGGGTACCTCGGCTGTCCCTGGACTTACCTCCTACATCAATAGAGTTCCAGTTCCTTCTCCTTTCCCTTTTGTTTTTCTATTTGCTCTTCATTATTTCCTGACACCACGTTAGTCATTTGCTTATGTCATTCCGGTCCGTCTTCTTCATTAGAATAAAAGGAAGACAAGCTTTATTTATTTTGTTTAAGAGTATATCTGTAGCGAATATGATGATATTGATATAGTGAGAACCTAGTGAATATGTAGGCAGCAAATGGATAGATAGAAGCATTTGCATATGATGGTGATACCAAGAATTTAAATATTTTACTACCATTCATACATATTTTATGATATATTTGATATTTAAATCTGTACATTTAACAAATTATAACATTAATTATAATTTAAATAAATACGACAGTAGCAACTTTTTGCTGTTTGGAGTTGAAGCTTTCTTTTCATATGTTGACCAAAAAAATTCTAATAGATACATTTTGTGGGAATACTGAATCTTTTATGTTTTTAATATTTAACTTATTATTTTTACTTCATATGTATGAATGTGTTGTCTGCATGTATGTAAGTGCCCCAGTGTTGTGCAATGCCTGTGGGGATAGGAAGAGGGTGTCAAATCTCCCAGAACTATAGGTACAGACAGTTATTGGCCTCCATGTGGGGACTGGGAACTGAACCCAGGTCTTCTGCAGAGGCAGCCAGTGCGCTTAACTGCTGAGCCATTTCTCCAGCTGCCTGAATCTTTTCTTTAGAGTCATACATTTCTGGAAAAATTGCAAGTCTTGATGAAAATCTAAATCTTTTACATTTTTAGGGTGAAAAAATGTTGATAATTCTCTAGCTTGCCTATGACAGAATGTTCCAGAAGATTACAGGTACACATAGAAAAGTATCAATCCACAGGAGGAATTTCATCTGGAACACAGTGGGGTTTTTTTTTTCCAATTGCAGCGTATTATTTATTTTTTTAGATTTTTTAGATTGTTGTGCATTTCATGTAACACATCTTGATCATATTTAGAACCCTCCCTTATCTACCCCCATCCACTGACAGATTTCATGCACTCTGGCATATATGTTAAGGCCTATCAAGTCAAGTATGTGCCCCCAGATATTCCTGAAACAGTTTTAAAAATGTATGATGTAACAGGAGCCAGAAGTTCTAGGGCTCATGAGCTATACTCTTGAGGAAACACAGAAACCTAAGAATACTGTGAAAATGCAATCTCTGGGCTCCATCTCAGGGCTGTTAATCTGCTTCTCATCACAGAACAGTTTCCCAAGGTAATCAAGGTTTCAAAACAGAAGATTGATTCTGGCTCATAGTTTCAAAGGCTCAAGTCCATACTGACTGATCCCATTGCTTCAGGGTCTATCCTGAGGCAGAATGTCATGATACAGCATTTGACAGAGCGAAATGTTTCTGAGTGAAGAAACACAGGAGGAAGAACCAGGATCCCACTAATAGTTCACAGGCACGCTCCCACTGGTATGACTTCGTTCTCATAGGCCTTACCTCTTAAAAGCGCCACCAGCTATGTATAGTGCCATGCTGGAGAACAAGCCTCTAAGACATATACTATTGGGGAATATTCCAGAATCAAAGTATAGCATAGGCTGAGTGGGAATTTCTTGGGCCAAGACTTCACCTCTTGAAGAAGTTCAGCAGGTGATTCTCAGAGCTTATGTTCTTTGCTGCTTTCCAAGCTATGTGCATCAGCCTAGAACACGGATGTTGTTCAATGTCTCCTTGAGGTTTCTGAGTTGGAAGAGGGGGAAGAAAGTGAGGAAAAAACATTTATCTGTGTGTGTAAGGACCACAGGTGGTATAATTAGATAAGGAATACATTCATTAGAGGATTACGATTCAACTCATTAATTGCAAGATAATAATCACTACATTGCATGTGAGCTTCTAAGACTGGGTCTTAGGATTCTTTTTCTTTGCCCCCCTCAGCATGTGGCAGAGTGCCTGGCACAGCAGGCAATCAACCATGCTGTGTCCAGTAGACATAAGAAAACATCTGACTTCATCATCTCTTATAAATGCAACCCGTCTGTGCATGCTATCCAGGTAGAACACATAAGAGTCGATAATTCAATTTTTGTTAATCCTAGAAAGCACCAAATTCCATGGAGTTTCATGAAGATAATGTTGATGTCAGTGGCTGACAGGATTCTAATCTAACATTCATTTGATGCTAATAGCGAATTTCAAAGTTGCTATTAATTTATCTATAAATTTGATAACTGTGTATTGAGTGCCTTCTGTGTGACATGGAATTTTCTGGGCATTCGGAATAAACTGCCTTCATGCGTCTTCTTTGTGGGGACAGAAATGCAGTATAAAATTAATCAAAATACATAGTAGAGCATGCTGGAAGGTGCAGTGTTCCAGAGGAGAAAGGAAAAGCTAAGGAAGGTGAAGGATGAGAAATTATAGAACAAGGTGGGTTGCAGAATTCATTTTTCTCTTCCTTAAATGGTCCAAGCATTATGATTATTATTCCTATTTTTCAGAATTATGGACTGAACCTAATAGTTATCCCAAGATCATGTTGCCAATAAGAGACGGGGAGGGAATTAGACCTAGGTGACCTGGAGCACTCCAGAGCCTTAGAGTTCTGAAGTTCCTCGCTATATATTCTGACTCACTGGCAAATGAAGTCATTACATTTAGGGAAACAGAGTGACTTCAGTGCTAGATCAGCTGTGATGGTTTTCGGGGAGATCCAGGTCTAGAGCAGGCACTTCTAGCTTTCATAACCTTAGGCCTAATTACCCCAGCAGGCAGTGAGAACCCACCATCACCCGCAGAGTCTGATGTTCGAACAAGACTCGTGATTCTAATAAAGAATCAATAACAGAAGTGTCATTGCCTATTTTTTGCACTTGCTGAAATAAGGGAGAGTCTCACTGGGGATATAGCATCAGGCTGAAAGGGAAAGGGAGAACAAAGAAGGTTACACATTTATTTTTAGTTTCAATTAATACATTTTGCTGAGACATCAATTTTAGGGGGCCTTTTAAAAAACTTGTGGTACAATTGCTTTCTAATTACTAGAAATGAGTAGACATCAGAGTGCAATATTCCTGCATTTTTTAATTGTAAAATTATTGAAAATCGTTTTAGAGTCTCTAACACCGTTGCTTCTACTTGGGAGAAATAAAATGGTGTTGGGACCATAGACGATCATGTAGAAAGAGACCTCAGAGACTGCTTTACCTG
This sequence comes from Eospalax fontanierii, assembly GCA_035773235.1. Lineage (NCBI taxonomy): Eukaryota > Metazoa > Chordata > Mammalia > Rodentia > Spalacidae > Eospalax > Eospalax fontanierii. The sequence continues at coordinate 23,018,446 of CM069552.1, forward strand.
AATTCCTCATTTTAGAGATGATGAAATTAAGAAGCCCAGAGAAGGAAAGTGCCACACCTGAGGGCCCTCAGACTGCATCAAAGGACAGACATAATGTTTAGAAAATCAGAGGTTATTAGCGTTGGAATCACCTTTTCTTTTGATCTCATTCCCTAGATAAGAAAACGATCCCAGTACAAGTTAATCGACTTTCTTATTGGAATCTTGCTCTTCCAAACACATACTACTCCATGTAACGTTTTTATTTTCTTTAATGAAAATATACAGCTAGTTCATGAAAACACTTCAGTGATTCTTTGTTGTTAAAACTGTCTTTAGAAGTCAGTGTGTTAAAATTTGACTCACGACCCGCGGTGCTCCTGACAAGTAGCGAAATCTTTAAGAGAGCTGGGGCTCTCTTAAGATTATATGAGGGGGACATGCCCTTGAAGGAGATAGCGGGACCCCACTCTTTCCTCCTTTCCTCTCTTCTTTCTCGCTCTCATTTTCTTCCCACCCAGCATGCATCTTGCTTGACTTTGTCCTCTTGGCTAGGATGAGCTGTCTTAGAAATGAACCTGATGGATCCCAGACTGATTTCTCTGCAACTAAGAACAAAAGTAAACCTTCTCTCCCCACAAATTGATTTGCCTTAGATGATTGTGCCATAGCTAAAAGCTAGCAAATACAAACATCTTCAAAGAAAAGCTAATTTTGTTACTCTGCACAGGAGGCTCCACTGCTTGTCCTCGCCCCACGTTTCCTTGCAGGCATATCTCCTGATGTTCTCCTCTTCAGTGCATTCTTCCACCACACATTCAGCTCTGCATGGTGCCTCCCTGCTGCCTGGCTCTTGGTCTTCTTTTCCTACAGTTTTCCTTTCAGGCACACAGGCAGGATGCCTTTTCTTCTCTCTCTCTTTTCAGGGTAGGTGTCCTTTTCTGGGCATTCCTCTCTCAGGTATTTCACAACTTAATGCTTTATCTTTAACTGTTTTCTCTATCTCTGTGAACAAATATACAGCAAGCACTGTGACTTTTTCCATTTCTCTTTGTATCTTCATTTTTGTAGAAGAAAATGTAATAAAAGTGAAAACAAAAACTTGGCCTTTCATTGGTATGTCTCAAGTAAAATAGAACAGCATGGGTTTCTATTTATATAGACATAAAGGTACAATTAGAAAACTTTTGTTACTAGTTTCTCCTCTCTCTCTCTCTCTGTCTTCCCTTCACAGCCCAAGCTGACGTATAACTCACTATGCACGTCGATGAAAATATCTTGAACTCTTGATCCTCTAGCTTCCAATTCCTGAGAACTGGGATTATAGGCATGCGCCACCACACCTGTTTTATGAGGAACTGGGATTGAACCCAGGGTCTTGTGTTTGTTAGATAGGCATTCTACAAATACAGACACATCTCCAACCCTGGCATTCTCTCCCTAAGCCCCGATTTCTTCTTTGTAAGTCTTTGCTCAACAATTCACTATTCGATTCATGATGTAGCTCTGCTTGGCCTGAAACTTGCTGTAAAGACCAGGGTGGCCTCCAACTCATAAAGATCCTCCTGCCTCTGCATCCCAAGCGCTGGAATAAAAACTCTGAGACACCATGTCAACTAAAATGCTTTTACTTTATTATTTATTTATTTATTTATTTATTTATTATTGTCTATATTTGTGACGGTACATCTACCAAAGTGCACTTGTGGAGACCAGAGGGCAACTTTGTGAAGTTGGTTCTCTCTTTTGACGGTTACGTGAGTTCTAGGGTTTGAACTCTTGTTGGCAGGCTGGTAAAGCAGGCCAGCTTTACCTGGTGAGTCATCTCACTGGCCTTCAATTCTTCATTCAGTTATTCAAAACAATAATTGGTGAAGAGATAAATAAAGTTAAAGGAGTTTATAGTCTGGAATGATAAGAAACACAAAGACGCTGTGTAAGTCCAAAATTACTATATGAAATGCAAGTGGTGAAACTAGGGAAACTTTAGGAAAACGGATGATTTGAGTCAAAGCTTGCAGAAATAAGACAGGAGAGAAATTCAAAGATCAGGAAAATTCTCAAGAACATCCTGAATACCATGAACACTCCTTGGTGCTGCTCTTATTTTATTAGTGAAATACTTGTTTCATGATCTCGGGTATAAAAGTAGGATTATTTAATGAGTTTTTAGTCTCCCAAGGGATCATTTTACAATAAAGCATCTTACCTTATGGTAACAAGGTACATATACTTAGAATGGCAAAACCTGAAGGCAAATAATAGCTAATTGAAATTTTGACTTCTCATCTACTCAGTAAACATTAAGTAGAAGCCCACTGTTGCTCATGGTTACTATTTCAGAAGACAGAGAGAAGACAGTATATCTCCTTTGTTCTCAAAGACTAGTGGATGGATCATCCACAGAAACAGACAATAATAAGTTTATAGTGTAGTTTCCTAGACGTTCACATGATGGTGGCACCCAGAGTTTTCCTGATATTCCAGAGCAAAATGAGTCAGGATAAATATACAGTAACAGACATAGAAACAAGAAAGCATGTTTTTGGGTTGAGTGTTTGCTTAGTATGTAAATGATCTCCCTTGTTGCTTCCTGGCGATACCACTTTTCATTGGTTCTATTTGTGCTTGTAGTCGTTACCTTTCATTTTTCAGTGCATCGCCATCTTGGCGTTATTGACATATATTTCGCTTTCACAGTTTTATAAGCCATACATAATTACATTTTTTATTTTAATTTTAACCTGTTCATTTCCTGGACCCCTTTTTTCAGTTGATTCCGATTCTTGTCTGGTTTCATTGTCTTTTCTGTTTGAAGGAATTTCTTTAAAGTATCATGTAGATCAGATTTACTCTGGACGGATTATTTCACCTCACATTATTTTTCTGTCTAAAATATGTTTATTTTGCCTTTGGTTTCAAAAGCTGCACCCACCATTCTTAAACTTTAGGGCTAACCTCCTCCCTCTGGCACGCACACACACACAGAAGCACACACACACACACACACATACACGCACACACACACGTACATGCTGTCCTGTCAAGTCTGCAGGCCATATGTCTCAGATAGCTTTAACAGCTGTCTCGCTTTCTCTCTCAATGGTCACTTTTTCAAGTTCCTTTTTGCTCAGTGTCTGACAACTAGCATTATGTATGTTTTCTCTTGTTTTTAAATGCAAAAAAACCAACTGGAAGCCCAAGTCATTTTTGATGTGCTATTGGAATTCATGCATGGCAATGATTCTCACTATTAAAATAAAGTGGGTGAGAGAAAAGGAGGCAGGCATAGAGAAAAATCACCCTTTAATCATACTGATAACTAAAGATACTTTGATGAGTTATGAGCAGACTCATAATGGAGTAAAATGCCATAGTGGCGTAGTGGAGCTTGGCGAGAGTATGAGAAAATCATGGATAGGAAATTCTGTAAATAATTCAGATAAGACACTGTAGGAATATGAGTCTGGACAGTCATGTTGTCTATACAGTTGTGGGGTCAAGCTTGGAGTTATGTGGATCTCAGAACTGATGAGAGTCAAGGTCAAAATTCATGTATCTATGTAACATTCATATCACTATAGGAAAAGAGAAAGATTTTAAATATTATGTTTGTATTCTTTTTATTTTTATGAATGTTTTGCCTGCATGTATGTAAGGGTACCCATGTGTGCAATGCCTGTGGAGATAAGGAAAGGATGTCAGATCCCCTGGGACTGGAGTTACTGATGGTCTTTGCCTTCATGTGTGTGCTGGAAACTGAACCCAGGTGCTCTGCAAGACAAACCAGTGCTTTCAAAAGCTGAGCCAACCCTCCAGCCCCAGAAAAGAAAAGGATTTTAAGAAAGCATTTATCTTTAAGCTCTAGATTAACTGACAGAAAGAACACCTGGTACCCAAGGGAAAGGCGACCACAGGAGACAGAGCAAATATCATGGAGGAAATAATCAATGGAGTGTGGGATTTGTTCAGCTGAAGTACCTGTGCGGAGCTACAAGATGGATGATCAATGTGCAGGATTGTCAAGTTCAGAGAGATCAGGATAGAGGTGTTCATCGACATTAATTAATCCATCAGGATTGTGAGTATTAAAGAAGTGTCAAGCTGCTCATGAACTATTGCCACTCATTTTTGGTGGCAGATATTGGCACTCTTCCCAATACCATTTCTGTCCTGCCAACCTTCCTTCCTAGAAGAATACCCCTTTGTCTGAGAGTGCAAATTCTTAAGACATTTGCTTTAAGGGGCAGAAAATGTCTCTAAGCCAATCATGGAGATCAGTCAGTGATGGGCTTAAGCAGAAGAGGTGAATGCAAATAAAATAAGCTTCAAATTAAACTGTCAGCTTCAAAACCATTTGACTTTTGATCCAATTATTTACCTTTACTTGATAATAGGTAATGAATCTACATGAAAGAGTAAGGAAAATGTTAAACATCACCAATATATCCAACATGGAATGATGATTCATTTCTACACACATAAACTGTTAGATGTTCAGTAGAGTGGTCGTGTGACTCAGTTTTCACCCTCACCAAAGTTATTATCTTTCTATGTGTGCAATGAACCTAGAGCAAATGTAGATAATTGAGCACTGTTATCTACTGTGATTAGCATTCATTCAAAAGGCTCTAAAAGCTAGCCAGATCAAGTGTGCATATTTTTAAATGTGTTACCTAGTATACCAGAATTGTCTAATAAATGTCCAAAATTTGGAGGTAGCAAATGATGTTAGAAGTATCAATGTTTGAATGAAAGAGCATTAATCAACCTCCAAATCTTTATAACAAGAAAATGTAAGATATTTAGAAAGTTCAGCGATCTTCAAATGCAGCTGAAGCATGGGCCATGCGCACAATAGGAAGTAGCTTAGCTGATTTGGCTATGGAACTTAACATTTGAACACGGTGATCTTTGCAAGACAAAGAATGCTTCAACACAAAGAAATCTTACATATTATACACATACATGAAAATACAAAGAAAAAATACGCATTGATAAATACACACACTTACGAGTATATATTTCACCCCTTTTTCTTTGCTCGATAACTGTTGCAAAGACACTTTGATCAGACTCTAACCAGAAGTGTCACTGGTGAATAATGCTATGAGAGTCATATTAAACATATCCTGCTCCACTATATCCGGAGCAAAGATAAAGTGTTGACAGGATGATTGAGTTTAGCCTGCAAAATTGATTATTTCGCTTCTAAACTTGCTAGCCTTTAATTGAAATGGATAGATTTGACGGAGCACCATTGGCCTTGGCCATGGTGTCTGGCAGAGCCTGAAAACTGACACCCTGACTTTGAGGGCCCAAAGCCAAGCCAGAGGTTTACAGAGGTCAGTTCTCCCTCCCCATCCTGTCCCACTGAAGAGGATGGGATCAATGGGAAACGGGCCAGGTCACCACTCTGACGCCTTCCATCCATCCTCAGTGCAGGGAAATAGATCTTGTTACTCCAACAGCAGTGAATAAAATTATTAGATTTCAATGCTCACTAAATTGTTGAACCACCCACCAAAATGACCCCCAGTGGAGTGGAAAAAAGTTCCCTTGTTGAACAGTGAAAAATGAAATTCTGTAGTTGTTTCTCCATTATATTAGCCCACTGCTCTAGTTAAACTGGAAAGTGAATGTTGGATACACAGTTCTGGAACAGTTTATATGTCTGGTGCCATATTTCCCATGACAGTCTTTGGAAGTTCCCTGTCAATGTTGCCTCACACCCTAAGAATGGATTCTAAAAGAGCAGCGGTTGAAAGGGTCATTGTTTCCATGGTTAGATAGAGAAAATAGGGAAAAGCAAAGAGCTCACTGAACAAGTTTCACCTGACTGAGAAAAGAACTTAATGATCTACTTTGCAGAAGTTTGCACCATAGTGTTCCTTCCCCATGTGCACTGGGGTATCCTGATGTCAGACTGTCAACATGTTATGGTTTGATCCTTGAGATGAGCATGTGTCACTAGCAGAGTTAGTACAATTGACACGCTTGTATGGTAGACATAAAGACTGCAGTCCTGTTGTTACTAAAGTCTTATCAGAGGTTTCTTGAGGACAAATAAGACTTTGCAGTGACTACATGTTTGCATGCTCACATAGGAATAGTTATACTGTGATAAGTATTCAAAATCTCCATTATTCAGTGCAGGCTATATTACAGCTGTCACTAAAAGACAAAATAAAAGCATAAATAAGCTCATTGTCTGGGGATTGGTATTCATGCTTTGTCTTTAGAATGTTACCTTGTCATTTATTATTTTTATGTGTACAAGTGCATTGACTGCATGCATGCAAGTGCACCCGTCTCATGTAATGCCCACGGAGTTAGAAGAGGGCATGGATCCCCTGGAACTGGAGTTACTGACAATTGTTAGACTCCATATTGTTGCTGGAAATCAAACCTGGGTCTTCTGCAAGAGCAGCCAGTGATTTTACCCTCTGAGTCATCTCCCCAGCACCCTAGACTGTTATCTCTTCTTATGGGACCATCAAAATTGTCGACAGATGAATGCTACCAAGAGTCTTTTTCAAAGTACTATGTCTAAAGTTTTCAGCTGTTTTATTTACACTGGAAAACCAGGAGATTTTAAGATATATATATATATATATATATATATATATATATATATATATATTAGAATGATGAAGTGCCAATACATTTAATAGATTGAATACTATGCACACAAAAATGTTCTACATGAAGATCTTCTGAGAAACATTTGCAGTATTTTAATCAGGGATCGTGAAATGGCTCCAAGGGTGTTCTGGTTTGGTTTCCTTTACTGTGAAAAAAACACTGATCACAAGCAACTTGGGGAGCAAAAGTGTTTATTACACATCGATATCATAATTCATCACCAAAAGAAGTCAGTTCAAGAATTCAAGCAGAAACCCAGAGACAAGAACTAAAGCAGAGACCAGGAAGGAACACTGCTTACTGGCATGCTTCCTCTGGTTGGCTCAGCTATCTTTCTGATAAGCCCAGGCACCACCCACTGTGTCCTGGGCTCTGGGCTCGCTACATCAATTTTCAATTAAGAAAATGTCTCATAGACATGGCCAAAGCCAATCCAACAGAGGGCATTTCTCAGTGGAGTTTCCTCTTCCAAGGCATTTCTACTGTGTGTCATGTGTCAAGTCAACAAAAACTAACCATCACAGTGGGTAAGGGCAACTGCCATCAAGTCTGCCCACTTGATTTCAATCCCTGGTACCCAAGTGGTGGTTGAAGAGAATCAGTTCCTGCAAGTTGTCCACACTCAGAGCACCATACATTGTGCACATACACACCCACAAAATACATAAATGAAGAATACATTAAAAGGTAATGCTAATCAATAAATTGGCATACAAAACTGTGGAGTTACAAACAGAGCACTGTCTTTACTCCTTTGAATTTTTACATAAACAAAGCATGAAAAGAATCACACAGAGTTAATCCTTCACAAAAAAAGTTTAGCAGCGTTTATTTCCAAGCCAAAGAAGTATGAGCATTATTTTATTCATGTGTGAAACAGTATGTTTAAATGTGTATGCACTGAATTTCAAAGTGAATACAATCTGAAACCACCACTAAGAACAAAACTTGTCTGAAGGAAAAGAATGCTATGATGTCTCTTAGTTGTCAAAAAAACTGACCTTTCTTCCCAACCCTCTGGAGTTTGTCACAATTATCCCAGCATCCAAGGAGAGGGAATCCAGAGCCCCTAGAGGGTGAAATAACTTGCCGGGATAAGATAGTGACTTGGTAATGAGGTCAGTTCTGGACTCTACCTATGAACGCTGGCGGCTGCTGTGAATAGTTTGGGGTCTTCCGTTTCTGTCGCTCAACCAGCTGTTTTATGTTTTGTGACCTGTGGTTCCTCTGCAATTGTAAATATCTGCTTCCCTCTCCAGGAGAGGCTTTTATTGGAAGCATTAAGATCTCCACTGGTGTAGCTTACTTCATGACATTTTCCAAAGTCACAAAGAATACGACATGACATTTTACAGGGTTATGATTCTGCAAACATTTCTATAAAACAGGAAAGTTTCTCATTAAAATAGACTAATTTGACTGGGACAACTTGTGGGGTTTTTTCTCGGCATCCCAATCTAGTCCCCCCTGCATCATTCCTGTGTTTATCCTTTGCAGAACCTGTGCTAACTTGTGTTAGTCATTCTACTACAGAAGCTAATCCCTTCGAACTTTTCATTACATTTGAGGAAATATACACACTTTTTGCCAAGACACATTTTTTTTTTCATGAAGACACAAGGGAGGGATAGATTTCTTCAAGCCTGGAAAGCCCTTTAAACATTTATAGCCTGGCATGGTGGCACATGGCTTTAATCCCAGCATCCAGGATGCAGAAGCAGGCAGATCTCTATGCAATCTAAGCTAGCCTGATCAGCGTAGTGAGCTACAGGCCAGCAGGGGCTACAAAAAAACTATCTAAAAAGAAAAGAAAAAAGAAAGAGTTTGTTTAAACTCAAGATTTACTAACAATGAGATTATGCTAACTATAAATGGAGCATTAATAAAATCATATGAGTTTATAGCAAGGTGTTTATCAAAATTTTTCCTGTTTAATATGACATGCTAACGAATTGTGATCAAACACACTGGGAATATATGTTAGTGAGCAAAGTCACACACATTTATCTACTATACAGTTTCTCAGAATTCCTATAAAAAGAAGAATTTTGGTGTTTCAAATGATTCAGTATCTTGTGGTAGAAATTTAGGGTATCTTCTACACATACACACACACACACACACACACACACACACACACACATTATGAAGCAACTGACCCCAAATTCACACAAAGTTGAAGTTCTCTGTCTTTGAGTTTCCATCTCACCTGTGTAAACCCTGTGCCTGCATGGAGAATGCCCACTGCACATACTAGGCCCAGTGATCCATGTGTCATCCCAGGATATTGTCTCACTACAACACCATTGTGATCACAGGCATTCAAGTGGATTCCCCACAAACCTAAAGATGTGACATCTCCCTCCAGGCTGCACAGCCATATGCCCCAGTGGAGGTTAGACTTTATCTCAATTTGTATTTAAATGCAAAAAAACATGCTGCCTACCATTTTAAAATTTTCACTTAAAAGTTTCTAAAATTTCCCCCCAAATAATAGAGAATGTGTACACATTAAGCATTGCTTTCTTTACACAAAACTGTTTTCCCTTTATAGACTGCACTTTTACCATCCATTCCACCAATATTTATTGAAGGTCTGTTAAGTTCCATGTGCTGCTAAGCCCAAAAGATACAAAATAGATGTGGCACCAACAACACAAAGTTCAAACTAACAGAAGACACAAACGAATAATTAAAGACATGAAATAAATACGAAGTGGGCTTTTATGGTTTTAATGAATACCAGACCAAGAAAATGTCAAGATTTTTTCAGAGAGGTAGCACAGGGTGTCAGTCCATGAAGCAGAATGCGTAAATAATGCCTAGCCAGAGTAAGACACCAGAGGTAATCATATTAGACTAACAGCCTAATGACAAATTCCACATACAATATCTCTATGTGAGTCCATGGGCATAGCTGAAGGTTACAGAGCAAGAGACAGGAGAAACCTTACAGTGAGTTGTTGTCAGGGTAGTCCAAGAGACTCCCAGGATTACATAGGATATTGCCACAGCCCTTACCAGAACTTCAAGGTAAGACCATATTGCTGAAGACAGGACATACTTTAGAGACTGAATTTGGAGCAATGGAACTGAAACTGACCTGGAAGCCAGTTCCCTTGAAGGATAGCTTCCATAGTTTTGGAGAGCACTATGAAGCAGCAAAGGGAGAACATCAATTGATGGCCCAACACCGGCTTCGTGACAAAATAACCTCATCAAAGACTGACTCAATATAAAACACTGATACAGTAGTGACACTTTTATCTTGGGGGAAGTCAACGGCTGCCTAATTGATCTTAGAGCCCACTCCATGGGAGGAACCTCATGAGTGGAACCTCATAGGCACATTGTTGAAGATATCATAGATCTTAGAGAAATCCCTAAGGCTATTACATCCCTAGGCTAAGTGGAAAATATGTATCCTTATATTACATTCAAATATCCCAGTCACCACTCATCAAAAAAGCTTCTTTTGCCCCAGATGGAGACTACCACAGAGAACCACAACAGATCACACACAGACATTGTCTGTAAATTGCCTATGCCTAAGTGGCACATCTACAATGCAATCTCGACACCTAGGGATCATGCAACATACAACACAAGATAAAGATGATACTCATCTCTCAACTCTCATCAATGAAGCTCCATCGTGCAACAGACGACCAGGAACACAAACGTTCCCAAATGGCCAGAGCATGGAGAGCAGGAGTCTGCAGAGTGTGGGTCCTATATTAAGTTTCACTCACCCAGGGCTCAAGGACCATTGAAGAAGAGGGCTCAGAAAGATTGTAAGAGTCAGGAAGGAGGTGTGTGACCATATGGAAATAGAATCCTCCAAGGTCCAGGGTCCCTGCTCATATGGTGACAGCATGCTCAAGACGCTTGCAAACTTAAGCAGACAACTATCCAGCATTGAACTGTGGCAATGGGCAGCAGAACCCAATCGTTGTTGAAGAACTATTGGCAACTGACTACTATTAAGGCAAGGATGAACTATGTTCTTAAAGCAAGTGATTGAGTAGACTGACTAGACATCAGTGAATGAACTTGCATTGAGAAACATTTGGGGATATTAACTTGACATAATAGACCTTAACACGGATGAAAGAATGTATGGATTCCAGTTGGGGGAGAAGGGGTGCCAGTTGGGAAGGGGATATAAAGACGATTAAGATTGATTAAGGCATTCTATATGAAACACAAAATGATTCGATAAAAAGATTTTAAAAGGAAGAGCATCTCATGCTTGCAATCCCATCCCTTTGGCCTTTGAGAAACAAACACTAAGATTTACTCCAGGGTTGGATTATATCCTATTTTCCATTGAATAATGTGGAAGCATTGAAGAGCCCTCCAAAAAGGCTTGGCCTTACCACCAAACAGATTTTATGCTGAACTGGACCTCAGAGGAGATGGAAAGTGATGCCAAGAGCTTTGTGCATGGAAGAGCACTGCATTTACCAGAGCGGGGAGGCCGGAGGAGAGGAAGTAAGACCCTCAGTTGAGGTCTTTATCTTTCAGCTTTTTAGCACAAACGTGCCAAGGGAAGCTGTTGAATTGTTGTCAGCAAGCACACACATCATGGGCCAGCCAGCGCACAGACTGAAATGCCCAGGATTTCAGAATTGAGACCAATGAAAATTCCACCGCGTTCTTAGGGGAGTTGCTGTTGGCAGGGAATTTAATTGTACAGTCATAAGGAAGCAGGTAGGGTTTAAGGTACAAGACACGCGTTTTCCCCCTCTGAACTACTTCTTTCTCCATAAAACAGATTTTCTCAATCTTGGCTACACGTCGATGTCACTTGGGGAGTTAAACAAATGATCTGATGCCAGAGTCACACTTCTACAAAGTTTGATTCATAGATCTGAGCAGAGGCTTGACATTTTTCAGAGCCACCCGGATGACCGTAATTGGCAGATGTAGATGTAGATGTAATGGTCAACTTATGAATGGATTAAGAGTGAACAGTTTCAAGTCTGCTTCAATCCCAACCTTGGCTATCTTTATAAAAAGTGGTTTCAGCCAATCAACAGGCAACTTTTACTTGATCTGTTGCATACTTCTATTTTGATGATTTTGGAGACAATGACCCATTTGACCAGTATTTAAATCCCAGAAATGGTAAAGTTTCATGTCATTTATATCACACATAGATTTTATTACTTCCTGTTCTGAGGAGCAGAATGAATAAAGTCATTTAAGAAGGAGATAATGTGGTTATTCAAGTCTATCCTGAGTGTTCTCCAAAGGGCAGTATGGCAAGAGAAGATGGGATCCCTAGGGAAACTGAAGGAACAAAATTGTGTTGCTCAAAGAAAAGGACAGGAAGTCACTAGTGCAGAAGTTCATAGTTTCCCACCAGAAATTTTCTGTACTATCTTCCCTATACATGTGATGGAAAATTTATTTTTTCTGCTAAAATTTCATGACTTCTATCTACTAAGTAGGGTTTCCTCCTTACCAGGATAAAACCACCAATATCATTGCTACTCAAAGTAAAGTGTGTCAGCTCTAAGTGTGTCTCTGAAAGGTGTTGGTAAAAATGAGGACAAGCTTTTTGAAAATTGAGAAGTGCGGGTCAGATTTACAGACCTGTTCAAAATCCTCAGAAGACCTAGCTCCTCAGAAAGAGAGAAGAGAGCTAACAAATATTAATCGCCTATAATGGGTCAGCCACTTTGCTGAAAGATAAATATTGCCATGCTGATTTCATAGATCAAGAAGTTTGGGTTTTGAGAGATCAAATGGTTGGCTCATAGTCCCTAGTCAGTAAATGGAGCTGGGGTTCAAATTGCATCCTCCATCTTCCTAGGCTGTTTTTGCTACCCCATGCTAAGCCCTGTGGGAACTTTTGAATTTAGACTTTCATCCTTGAGAGAGACTATTTTTTGGCCCCAAAGGAAGGCACTTTTATTGGGTCTGCGATGTCCTCTATCTATCTTCGAGAATGATAGTTGAGCTTGAGCTAATAGCTCCAATTAGGAAGCTCTTCTGGCTCCTGATGCATTAGAGTGTGTTGATCAGAGGAGGAGCTTGAGCAGCAAATATTTGGAGATTTAAAATGGTTCCATCATTTACCAGCGGTCCAACCTGCAACAACCTTCTAATATTTCTTAGTTCCTTAGTTTCTCCATTTAAACAGGGTGATAATGACTGTACATAAGGTTTTTGTAAGAATTAAGAGAAAATTATATTTGACACATATGACAGCACATAGTAAGGGCCTAGTAGCTGTTTATATGATAGTCCCTGCCCATTATGGCCTGTGTCCAAATTTTGCCTTCTTCTGAAAGGCCCAGAAACCAAGCATTAGCTTCTCTGACCTTCCCTTGATGCTGAGACTCAGCAACTCAGCCTGAGCAGAATGCTATATCCATTGCTACTTCAGCTCCTGCTTCCCTCCTAACTACGTATTGATTTCAACCCTTTGTATCCCCAACCACCATTCATATGGAGGTAATGTAATTGCTTATTTTAGAACAAGGGCAAAAAAAGCAGTGAATCCTCCTCTTTGAAGAGCAGCTGAAAAACCCTCAATTTTATACAGTGTTAATCAGCCTGAAAGAAGTGACAGGAAACCAATAGCTAGGCTGGAAGTCTGCAAAAAAACACTACTGGAAGCCTCACTGGCTTCTCATGTACAAGTGAGAATCAAGAGTTCTTGGGAACTTCATGAAATACCATTTTGATTTGACCCATCTCTATGCTGGAGCTAAGAAGGTGGGAAAGGTTACCTCCCCCCACTGCCACCATCTCATTGGCTCTTTGACCAAGTGATTGGAGTCCATGACATGTCTCTTTGGAATGACTTCATCAAAATTCATACACACACATCTGCATGCCCTGGGCTGGAGTACACCAGGCTGACTTTCAACTTAACATTGTGATACTTCAAAGAATACTATGGTGTTAAATTCTGATTAAGATTATGAAAAGACAAATTGAGGTCACAAGCACTGACTCTGGGTTACATTTTCTGTGTGACGGAAATGTCTACACTGGCTTTTCCATTTGTAAATCACATCCCTATATCCCCATCTTATCCAGTGACAAAATAGCAGAACTAAAAAGGACTATTCCTTTGATAACAGCCATCCAGTTATTTTTATTTAATTTTATGTGCATAAAGAAATAAGGAACTTTATTCCATGAGTCTATTCTCTCCTAACACATATTCATTGCTAAATAATATGTCCAATGGAATTGTATTGGGTACTTTTCTGTTCCTGTGAAAAAAAAAATATCATGACCATAGGTAACTCAAGGAAAGAAGTTTACTTGGGTTTATGGTTCCAGAAGGAGAGTTCACAATGGTAGATAAGGCATAGCAGTAAATGCAGAAGGAAGCTGAGCCATTACATTTTCAACCACAAACACAGCGCAAAGAGCAAACCGGAAGTGAGATGAGGCTATAAATCCTCAAAGCCCTTCCTCCGGTGAGGCATTTCCTCCAATAAGTCTCCACCTCTTAAAGGTTCCATAACCTCTCAAAACAGGGCTACCAGCTGTGGACCAAGTGTTCAAATACTTGAGCCTACGTGGGACATTTTTTATGTAGAACACTACATTCTGCTCCCTGACCCCATGACTCATGACTATATTATAAAACAAAATGCATTTGGTCCAACTTTAAGGGTCTCTGCAGTCTTTAACACTCTCAACACTGTTTGCCCCAATTGGCCCGAAACTCAGTATACAGACCAAGTTAACCTCTGTCTCAAGAGATCTGCCTGCCTCTGCTTCCAGAGTGCTGGAATTAAAAATATGCCCAACCACGCCCAACAGTGCATTACTTTTAAATTTAGCTTCTAGCATATTTTATGGCAAGGGAAGAAGCAAGTGTGATTCTTTGCCAACATAGCACAAAGCAGGGTGTGGCAGGGCACATGCCAAAGGTTCCTTAACCTCCTCCAAATGCTTGAGCCTATGAAGGACATCTCTCACGCAAATAACCACAGGAATATAAACAGAGAATCCAAGTTGGTGGAAATCTCACATTCTAATAGTAGCAAGACTCAGATTTGAATCAAAGTCATTAGAGTTCTACATACTTTTATCAGAGTCAATTAGAATATTCTTCCATCTAGGCATCAGGGCAAAAGGGGACATGGCGCTTAACACAACGCCCTGGGAAAGAAACAATCTCACGAGTCCACAAGTCCAGATTCTATGATTGCATTTGTTACTAGCTCTGTGACCTTGAATGACTTGCTTTTATCTGCGCCTCAGTTTTTAAATATGTGTCATAATATAATGTCATAATAATGTGTCATATAAGTACTTGAATTGCAGGATTTTTGCAAGGCTTAAATATCGAAGTAGGTGTAAAGGGGCACTCAGCACTCAGAATCTATAGAACATGGTGCAGTTGTATGACAATATTCTTGGGAAGATGTGAATAAACATCTATTCACTCCTGATAGGGAACTGACAACAGACAAGAGTAAGGATTCCACCCACGTACAACTTGGTGAACCAGTGCTTTTTATCAGTGTTTCTTAAAGGACTATGAAAGAAGTGACTTACAGGCGTGTAAATGACTTTAAAAAAAGATAATGAAAGCTGACCCCCACATGGGTGACATCTCACAAAAACAGGAAACCTAGAGTGTCCTGTACAACCTGCAGGTGGCTCAACAGGTTGAAGAGGGTCCCCTCCAGGCAGGAAAAATAAATAGAAATGTAATGTGGAGTACAAATGTAAATATACATTTGTGACCTGTTTTTGAACACAGGGAAGAGCTTACCCAAAGTCATGGAGCTCAGTAAAGCCAAGTCCAAATCTGAGCAGTTGTATATCTTGAGGTCCACTCTCAATTATCACCAATAGAATGCACATAGCTGCAAGGCAAATAGTGTATTTGGACCACTAGAACAGACACTGTATCAGTGTCAGGGGAGGTATTCCGAACTTCAGTCTCATCATGTGCAAGGTGAAGACAATCTCCATACTTGATGGCAAAGTTGAAGGATACAACCCAAGTTGACTGGATTCCCCTCCCTCCCTACACCCACTTCAATACAGGTCCAGTAAGTTTTCAAACAATGCATATGCTGATGGTTTGGATATGAAATGTTCTTGGAAAGTCTCATTCATCAAAATCTTTGTTCCTGGTGGTAGTAGATTCAGTCATTTTTATGATGATTGAACCAATATGGCAATATGTAATTAGATGGCATTATTAGGATCTATTAGGAGAAGAGACTTGGTTAATAGTGGATCACTATATGCATGCCTTTGGAGTGTCTTGTCCTTCACACCTCTAGCGCTCCCTCTCTCTCTCTTCCCCCTCCCTGTATGTAACAAAAGGATCAATTTTGTTTACCTACATGCTGTTTTCTCTATGCTGTTCTGCCTCACCACAGGAAAGGCACAAGCTCTAAAACTGTGAGATAAATTAAAGCCTTCTTTCCTTAAGATACCAACTCAGGTATTCTGTCACAGCAACAGAAAATCTAAGATATTTTACCGGAACCTGGCAGGCCCCATACTTGCTGGAGACAGTTCCTTAAACGGCTTAGCATGTATTGCCTATATCAGCTCTCTTTTACTAATATTAAAGTCTTGGGAAAATCATTTTATCTCGTTAGAACTTAGATTCTCATTCCTATATTTGCATCATGGGAACTATTGGGAGCCTTTGAAAATATTTAGCACTCAGTATCAGCATGTGTAATAATAATCATACCTAAAATACTATGCTCTGCCTAATAGCTCTGATAGGAGTATACTTAACGTGCTATAATTAGAAGTAATATGCCAAGAAAATACTGTTGATAGTTTTATTTCTGACAAGGATTGAATAAGAGGCTTTGATGTGCCCCTTACTCACTAGGCTGAAGAAGACCTAACAGGAAACAGCAGGGCCACAGTGACTGAAATATAGTGCCAGGGGCATCACTGAAGATATCTTGAAAAGGGGGTGAAGGTGGAAACCCATGGTCCACCAGATGTTAATATTGGGTGGCTAATAATGGCCCATCGGGGTTAGGATCCTCAAAGGAGTAAGTGAAGAGTGCAAACTTTCAGTATCAAGTAGTTGTAATCATTTTAGGATGGAAGCCAAAGGGATTTTTAAATAATCCTATGTTGGAGCAGATACCAGAGGTGGGGTGCAGAATTTTCTTTCCCAGGCTTACAAGTTCTGTTTTCAACTGGCTAAAGGGTCTGGTCTGAAAGAAGCTCATCTGGGCCCCAGAAAATCCTTCAACAATTTCAAAGTTCAAAACTTTCTGAACTCAAGCAGGGAGGCAAGAAGGGTCTTTACATTCATCCATCTCTGGCATTCAACTTATTTAATTGGCGTCATTCACTTCCACAGAGATAAGGATTGGTCCCACTCTGTCCACTTGAGGCTGATCTTCAAAGACATGCTTATTTGTTTCATAGAATCATAGCTACAGAAAGATAGCCTAGCTTAACCTACCTGATGAACTGAGAATATTTTCCTAGAGCGCCACAGACTGCAAAACTCCTGCTTCATACAGTATCCTGTTATGGAACCTGAATGGCAAATACCAGGCAAGAAGAGGTGAGAACTTTGATACTGTAACAGAATGAGGCATGTCCCAATCCCTTGCCTCAATTTCCACATCAGTACACAGGCACTGGATATAGGTAGAAAATAAACAGATACTGTTTACTCTTGCATAGAGCTCAAAGTCTAGTGAAGGAAAGGAAGCCATAAGAACGTAAGTTAATGCATAAATATGAGTTGGCCAAGTACTAAAGTGATAATAAACAGATTGTTGTGATGGAGACTAAAGAAGGAAGCAATAATCTATTCTTTTAAGATCTGTTGTTATGAGAGGCAATATTAAACCTAAGATTTGAAGGAGAGAGCAGGGCCTATTAAGCAAAGTGCTGAACATGGGCTCTGGGGTAGGATGGGCATACAGGGCTATATATGAGCATCCCTTCACCTATCCAGGGTCTACTCCATAAATAAGGAATTAAATCTGGAACTTATTTTAAAGCTGACCAAACTGAAATCGGAGATCATCAAGTGACTTAACCAGGCCTAATAGTGCAGAAGTGAAGGATAGGTTCTAATCTTTGAGCCTCAGATCCTAACTTCTTGACACCCAGTATTAGTTGCCTGGGAGAGGGTTACAGGGATTGACCAAGATAGCACAGCAAACTGGAGAGGAGACAGCTGGTTCCACACAGGGTGTCCTGGTTTCAGACTGCATTTCTCTGACTGCTTCCTCCAGGGAATGCCATCTCATGGATGCTCAACTTTCCTAGAGCAAATCCTTGTGCCACTTTGTATTGTTGTTATACATCCTTCTTACTTTTATTTAATTTTTTTTCTCCCTACATTTATTTTGTCATAACTCAGTCCAAGCTGTCTTGAAACATTTTGAGCTGAGTTTCATTCAGGATACACTGAGCTTGTGGAACGATACCTGGAGAGTAAACAGCTC
Organism: Eospalax fontanierii; assembly: GCA_035773235.1. Taxonomy (NCBI): domain Eukaryota; kingdom Metazoa; phylum Chordata; class Mammalia; order Rodentia; family Spalacidae; genus Eospalax; species Eospalax fontanierii. Next base: position 23,036,505 of record CM069552.1, read on the forward strand.
CAGGGCAGACAGAAGGACCCTCTAGGATGTTGGTCTTCGGGGCCTTCAAATAGGAGCATACGTGGCTGTAAGGCCAGCTGTGGGACAGGCTTGAGGGTACCAGTTATAACGCTGTCTAACCCAAAACAATGTTTCTGATAGAATGAACTATGTGTCCATGATTTCTCTGAGGCACCATAAACTAACAGTACTTAATGATGCTGTGAGTCTGTCCTTTTAAATGTATGGCCTGATCTATATGAAGAGGTTTTATAAGTCAGGAAAGAAAAATGTGTGTGTGTGTGTGTGTGTGTGTGTGTGTGTGTGTGTTGTTGTTGTTGTTCTAAAAGAGAGCATACAGTAAGATATGGTAAATTTTCTAAAGCTTCTATAAACATAAGGAACCAGAACTATATCAAAGGCATCGGGGAGATAAAACGTACAGTAAGCAAGGGAAAGGAGGAAAGAGAAAGTATCTAAAAGCAGGAAAAGTCTGCTACAGAGACAAAGCCAGCAAAACAGAAAGAGAAGGACGGGGGCAGAGAATGAGACCCCGGGGAGCAGACACAGGAAAAGAAAGATCTTAGATGGGGTAGAAGCTGAAAAACTCAAGAAGAAAAGACAGATACACAGAAATAAAAGCATAGAGAAAGAGATAGTGACATCACAAAAAGAAGTTGGAATACAGGTGTGAAAATGAAAGGAAAAGATAATACCTCATAGTGAGACTCTCAGCAAGAGTGACGACAAATTAAAGTTAGAAATAAAGATATTGTGTCAGAGACAAAAAGACCAGGAGAGAAGCTAAGCGAAGGTCCCAGACAGGTCAGGAGAGAGAAGGGAGAAGCAAGTGAAGAAGACTATAGGGAGAAAACAACAGAAAAGACAGACATGATGCATGCAGGGAGGTGCAGGTGGCTGATACACATCAATAGGTGCGGAAAGATGGAGACCCCAGCCTAACACAAAGCCCCCAGCGGCAGTGCTGGGGTACAACAGGTGCTTGCGGCCAGCAACACTGAAAGCCAAGTTGGTCTGGCCTCTGCTTTAGCAGAAATGACCCATGCAGCTTTTCAGTAACAAGATCCTTTTAATGAAAAATCTCCAACTCGTAAATGATACCTCCTAACAGGGCCTCTTTTGCTACCTTGGAAATGAAAGTGGGAGTTATTCGATACTGCTTTTCTGAGAAATAGGTATATAAGTCAAGAAATGGGTCTTTCTGTTCTCTAAAAGAAAACTGCATTTTCTACCTCAATGTCGGGCTTTTTAAAAATTACTAGGTCTCACTACTCACTGAGTGCATGTGTTTCAGAGGTCTGTAGCAAATCTTTTCCGATTAGATTTTTGGATGACACATTATCACGAGGGAGATACCGTTTGTTGGATCAGAACCTGTGAATTGTTTATGTGTTCATGAATCTATATCTTTACTGATATCTGAGGAGAACATTTTTTATAGGAATTCCCCTCCCAAACTTCATGCTGTTCATAGAGGGCCAAAGAGCATCAATCGTGGAGCATTACAGCATTTTTTGCTTCACTTAATACCTATAAAAAGTTATCCTTTATTGAACTGTTCTGTATGGTCCAGAGAATTACCAATGATGGTCATGCTTTCTGTTTTTAATGAGTTTATTAAGTATATAGTGAGCTAAAGTTAAAGAATAAATAAGAAGTGATAGAGACAGATAGGTAGGTAGGTAGATAGATGATATATAGATGATAGTAGAAAGATAGACAAATAGATAGATAGTCAGATAAATACATAGATAGATAGATAGATGATAGATAGATAGATAGATGATAGATAGATAGATGAAACTCCGTTTCAGCTGCAGTTCCCAATCCATAGTCCTAGAAGAGCAGAGTGTTCTCTGAGGTGAGGCTTTCAAGTAAGAGAACAAACAGCAACAGACAGGTGGAACATCAAATTAAGTGCTCACAATATTCAGCAGTGACTGACTGAGCAGTTAAACTAGTCAGCTGAAGGTTCTTATTGAGCTTCCTCTCCATGTGTGAAATTCCCACTGCACTTCCAGCTTCTCTTTCCCCTGCAGGCATGTTTATGTCATGGGATAAACATTAGTAATGTCTGCTAGAAATAGTTTACGTTCTAGCTGTTTGCAAGGGCACAGTGTTTTACTCTTGGACAATTTTGCTGTTGTCTTTGCTCCCTGTTACAGAATTAGCGGGCCAGCCCATCCAGACAAGGAGGCTTAGAGGATGCTAAACATATAAATCTTATTGGGTCTGAAATGGGGGGACAGAGACCCTATATCCAGATCTAGCATCTTAATGGCCTCAAGCAGGACTTAGACATTTATCAATATAATGCATATTACAAATTATTATCCTGTGCCTGGTGCTTTACAGAAGGTAGAAATGCAACTTTTCCAGCAGGAGAGGGCATCATTCCCATTTTTCAGATGAGTCTTTGAGGTTCACTAAAATCAAATATATTGCTTTAGGACCCATCGTTAATAACCACTTCTTTAATGCATGTGATATATCATGTATACATATAACCTGTTTGCTTCCTATGCCATATTCATCTCCTCGTAATCAATTGTGATGAATAGTAGAACACCATTTCATAGATTTGGGTTTTGAGATTCAAGGAGCTGTGTTAAATTGTCTAGGAATGCCTAGCAAATAAGCGGAAGATCAAAAGCTTAGACTACAGTTGATACAATCTAAGCCCTGTGCCCTCAGTCATTAAAGTTGCTATCCGAGACTTTTTTGCTAAAAGTCCCATACATTTCAAGCTTTGACCAAAAGGAAAAGGACACTTGGATTTTTAGGAAGCACTTTTTTCATTTAAAGCTTCGTGAGAGCAAGCCCTGGGTCCTCAGTGTAGTGAACAATGCTTGGCTCTGGGGAAAGGCTCAGTGAATAGTTCTGGTGAAATGAGGCTTTGGGCCCAGCACTGGTCTTTGCTTGGCAGGTGGTGGCTAATGTCCGTTTCCCCTTCTCTCCTTGAGTTGAATCTCACTGCTCTGGGGCTTCGTGGTCTTCAGTTTGCTGACTTTCATACTATTCCGTATGGCTCGAGAAAAGGGAAGACATTCACGGTCCAACATATTGACTGACCCAAGATGTAAATCAAATGTCTTTCTGCAACAGTGAACAAGACAGGTGTTATTAGAACTCTCTGGAGAAACTTATGATTTGAAAAAAAAAAAAGTTTCATCCTTCCTCATGAATTCCCTTAGCTTATCCAGACTGGAATATCATTTTTAAAGTTTCCAGTTGAAAATAAGGAAGTTACCCTGATCATATGCTGTTCGGGCCCCATTTACACCCTTGCATTGTTGTTCAATGTGAAGGATAAAAGCAAACCTAGTTTAATTACATGGGGACTAGTGTAAACTGGTACTTAAGGAATTTCAGTTCATGTTGAGTAAGAACCCAGAATCCATAGGTTCCCTGAACAAAGAGAGTGTGATGAAGTAAATTGTTTGAGTCATGGGTATTTTGTCCCTAGTGTTTAATTCCAGAAGCAATTTCTGCTGGGGCTGAATGCCAGATTCTAATTGTTCTCTATTTATAATAAAATATAAGTTCATTTAGGGATATGGTTATTGATTAATATTTCCACAAAATGATGGTTCTTGGATATATGCCCTTCTAGTTAAGTCTCTACAGAGAATGTGCTATTGTTCCTTTCTCCTATCATTTTAGCATCTTAGTTAATGGAAAAATCAGCCAGCAGCTTTATCCAGCCAATAACTCATCAGTTGTCTTCCTTTCCTCTGTCTCTCATACACTGTGCAGTGTGGACCGGGGGCCTTTTTCTCTTTCCTCCCTGAGCATCCTTCCATGCTATCATTTCCCATCACTTAGTACTACTGTGTCACTCACATAAAGCTGACAGTCTCCTAACTAGGCACTTCTAGCTTCAGATTTGAAACAGAAAATCCAGAGAGATAAGGATTCTCCTAGCAGTGAAGAGTCCAGACATCTTGACAACGTAACTGGATCCATAGTAACTGCTACTTAATGATGCGTTTTCATTGTGTGAGGTCCCTGACTTAGTGTATTGCATACATTACCTCATTTAATAATCAGAAAACTCTGTCGGGAAGGGGCTTTCATTATCTCAGTTTTATAGAAGAGAGAATTAAGCCATGAGGAAAGTAGTACAAATTGCCCACCATTAATGACCTGGTGTGTGGCAGCAGGAAGCAGCTGGACTGCTCATCCATATCCTTGCCCACACTTCTGTTCTGTCTCACCAAGCACTTGAGTTCAATCAGCTAGGTCTGGAAACCCATCTCCAAAGCATGTTAAACCCATGAGCCAGGTAAACAATCTCACATTTGCACCTTGGCTTCCTTATTACCACAATGACGATCATAGTATTTTTCACTTTGTTGGGATTAACTGCACTAATGCTTATAAAACTCACAGTGCTGGGTCATGCAGCATGTGGACTGGTTAACTGAAATCCCCCACAACACTGCCAGTGTTTTACCTTTTCTCTGTGAATAGCATCCGAGTTCAGCTTCCCAGACAGGGGACCGATCCTTTCTTGAGTGTGGGAATGATGTTCAAGTAAATGCTGTAATCTTCAAAGTAAAGTATAATTTAAAACCACGGTTTTTTAGTTTTTTGCTCTTTCTTCCATAAAATAAGGCCTTTCTACGTTAGAAAGAAAAGTCACCAACAAAAGCCGTCTATGGAGAATCTATCCTCTCTCAAATCATCACATTTATCCTAACGCTTTTGCTTAGCTTTTCCTGCTCGCAGCCTGCAATGCAAAGTAACCAGTCCTCTTTGTTCTAACACCACATCTAGATGTTCAGGTTTCTTGTGGCCAATTCGAAGACGGCAAATGATGATGGAATGCTCAATCCCAGCTGAACTGCCCTCCTGAAGTGAAATACATACCACTCTTAACTGCCTCCTAGCTGGCAACGGATTCTATTTAGCAGGCAACAGAAGGCACAGCACATTGCAAAGATGAAAGTGTCCTGTTGCCTCCAGGAGCCTGGGGATCAGTTTACCTTTGGATGGTGTGTTTTATGCATCAGTTGTCAGGGACACTATAAACCGCTTTGGCACACAGTATCCATCAACTGTTATAGTAGAAAGGAAACTGAAAGCAATACTTGCTTCCAGCTCACCTGGACGTAATCCAGCTGAGCCTTTAGAGAACTGGAAGTGAGTGGTGAAAGAAAGGGAGAGGGTCACTGAGGTATGTGACCTATTATTTTGCAGAATCTCTGGCAAGGGAGTATAATCACAGCTCCCCCCAGAAATAACCTGCAGCCAAGAGGACGTAAACCTCTTAAATCTAACCTTTCTGGCCTTGCATCTGTTCACCCCAAATCTCCCATCTGTTCACTTGTGAGACCTCAGTCTGCCACTGTTCCCTAAAAGGATGAGCTTCAGGTGTAATTCTGAGGGGTCACTGAAGCTGGGAGGGCTATTTTAGCATTTTTCCGTCCTCAAACATTCACTGTGGGTCATTTGTTTCTAAATTAATTTATTTTAATAGCAAAGTTCTAATTCTGCAGCATGCTGCCCTTGTTGGGGAAGGGACTCTATGAGGGAAGAAGCTCCCCTTGGAGATTCAAATCCTACTGTAGACAACCTGTGGGTAGTTAGACAATTAGAAAGGAGCCAGCATGTTTATTTGATCATTTCAAGGCTTCTTCCAAATCATCAGGTCACTCTTCTCCCAAGAATTGATGGGGCAAGGAAAAAATGCTGATCCCTATGTGTTATGGTCACAGTCCTGGTGCTGAAGGTACAATGTTGAATACATTAATTATCAGTACATGTCTTTCTATGTGCAAGGAGCACACAGAGATAACTCTAGGAAGAGACCACAAGCTCTAAGACACCCAACATATATCAATGCATTTCATCTCCCGAAACAGAAACCAACATTTAACAGGGATGTAGAGCAAAGGTTTCCCAGAATTTAGGAGACAGCAAGATGGTTAACGGCAAGATATAGCATTGAGGAAATGACCAAGGGCTAAGTGTGGATGTGTCTTTCCAGATCTGTTTCTGATTCCTCCTAAGTGGAAGTGACAAGAGCAGAACCCGGGGCACCCTGAGAAAGATTTGGCTAGTAAACGTGTTCCGAAGGCTCATGGGCTGAATGATTGGTCCTCAGTTGGTGATGGTACTGCTTTTGGAGTTTCTGGAAATGTTAGAATAGGGAGGAACATGTCATAGTTGGAAGAAGCATGTCACTGTAACATGGCTTTGAAGGCTTTGTCTGATCTTTCCTCCCTGTCTCCCATGAGATGAGCAGCTTTATCTGCATAGTCTTGTTGCCAAGATGTTCTGCCTCAGAATAAAAGAAAAAGTCACTGTGCACTAGAACCTCAAAACCCTGAACCCAAATAAATCTTTGATGCCTTAAATTGCTTCTATGAGATATTTGGTTGCAGTGAGGATAAAGCCAACATGGCAAAGAGTGGACTGGAAAGTGGCTCCACGGTGGCAGGAGGTGGGGACAACAATTTGTTTGTGCCTATGGATCAGGAAGCAGACACAGGGGAGAATACACAGCAAGGCTATAGACTACAAGGCCTGGCACCTCCACCACTCCAAGATCCACTTCTTCCATCTAGCTGACCCTCTGAAATGTTCCCCCACCTCCCACAATAACAGCACCAGACGGGTTCAACTGTTCACACGATCCAGAGGAGGGCATTTTAAATCTACATCAGAGCAACAACTGGGAGGGAAAGGGATGTGAACGAACATCTTGGAGAGAATTCACACCTTACAATAAACTGTCCAAGTGATTAGAATGTCCGTGATTGTAGACAGGTCGGTATGTGGCAGATTCAGAGCCTAATTAATTAATCATGGACTGTCTTTAGAACCCTGAATAGCCATTCCTTGGGACTTGAGAAATGGCTAAGAAATAGTATCTACTGCTTTGGCAGAAGACCCAAGCTAGATTTACAGCATCCATGTTGAGCGACTCACAACCGACAGTGATTCCAGTTCCGGAGGATCTGATCCTCTCTGGCCTCCATGGTTAACCCTCATACATGTGTGCATACAAACATAGATACATATGTAAAAAATAAAAATGAAAAAAATACATCTTTTAAAAAGATATCCATTTTTACCCTACCTCTGTGTCTGACCTAACATATTTAGGTACATATTTGAACTGTATTAACAATAAACTACTAACTTCCAACAACCAAATGGAAAAGAATTTCCCTACTCCCCTTTAACCCAGCTACCTAATGTTCCCATCAGTGTATTTGAAAAGCACCTTAATTTATGACTATCTTTGTTCTATTACTATAAAAATTTCATCAAACTGATACTATATGTTGGGATATAGAATTTGGAATAACTGGTAAATTGAATCTGTGTCCCTAGGCCATGGCCACTCATATTTGGTGCTGGAATCAATTTTCTTTTATTCCTGTTGATGTGAGAATTATATTTTAGCATCAACAGGGAATCTGGTCATGGTAAACAACAATTTAGTATATACTTAGTTTACGTATTTAATATATGTGTGTGTGTGTCTGTGCGCACGCATGTGTGTGTGTACATTCATGTGTATGAATGTGACTATGTACACATCAGGACACATTTGTGAAGGTCTGAGGACAATTTTGGCAACAGTCTTCACCTTCTGCCTTCCTTTAGAAGAGTGTCTCTGTTTACCAAGCCATCTCCCTAACCTCTACCTCTCTGCACAGCAGGAGTTCTCCAGTCCTTCCATCCGAATGTGCAGCTTCCTTCAAAATGACAGTCAACACAGCCACCACAATGATACAAACATACAGACAATAACTAACCACTGTAATTAGTATAGGTCAGTCATTCTAACACTTTAAAAATATCACATTAAAATTTCAAAACAATTCTATCAGGTAAAATTCACGATTATTTCTGTTTTACATGCTTGGACATGAAAAATACCAAAAAAAAAAAAAAAAAGTACATTGATTTGTCCAGAGCCATAAATACAACTTGTCCCAATTCCTGCGCCTTCCTCTGAGAAGTTCTGTTCTCTAGCTTATCTCTGTGTTATCTGAGGCTCCACGCAGCCCTCCGTGTGGCCCAGTGAGCTATAACACCCAGCATGAGGGCTCTGCTTTCAGAAAGGAGGAATGCTGGCAGGTTATGAGACATAAATCTCAGCCTTATAACCCAGGAGCCTCCACTCCAAAACCATAACTCCACATCCATCAGGCTGAGGCCTGGGAGTGTTATTAGTGAAAGCACTGGGGATAATTCCTTCCAGGAAGGAGCTTTTTGCTCTGTGATTCATTAAAGACGCCCCCCTCTCTGGCTGCCTCTTGCTGAGGTGCCAGAGGCTCATTTTCACAGCAGTGAGAGAACATTTCTTTGTCCTCCAACAACAGGGGTTCCAATGAAGACTTTTGATTTCCATTTTCCCTTCTAAGAGGAAGGCCCAGAAGCAAAATTCTCATTAAATATTTATTGCCTTCTCCCCACCCTTCTCCCAGTGTGTTAGGCCCCAACAAACCTCCTTAATCACAGGGCAATCAAACCCTTTAAGAGCTGGAAATGCTAAGGGAGAAAGGAGCAGGGTACCACACTTACAGAGGAGAAGGGAGGAAGGCAAGGAGTCTCCCTGGAGTGGGAAAGAATCACACAGCGGCCAATGACCAGGAATGCACTGTCAAGTTGGGCAAGTTGAGAGCAGAGCAAACGCATCTTGCAACAGTGTTGGCTCCCTGGTGCGAGGCATGTCAATGCACACATTATCTTCACTCCCCTCCCAAATCATGCTCTTTGAGGCCACTGCAACTTTTTATTTTCCCTCTGCTTCTGCTTGGTCACGTCTTTCAAATAGCTAACTAGGTTTCTTCAGCAAACCTACTTTATGCAAGATATTTATGCAAGATACCATTTCTCCCTCTTAAGTTCTGAAAATTCAGTGAACCACCAGTCCCTGACACACTATGATGGTGACAGAAACCATGTGTGTAACCCATACAAGTGTGACAAAGGAAGGCTGCTTCTTGCTTGAATGGAAATGATGTACATATGGCCTCAATTTGGACATAGCAGAGATTGACCTTTGAGATTCATTCCGTGTTTCAGACTCTTCTGCTATGGGCATGAGCTGGTACATTTGATCATTCTTTCCCCCATCAGACAAAACCTGAGTTTCTCTTTATCTCACACAAATACAAAGAGACTTCACCTTCCTGAATGTGCCTCATAGACTCATGTACAATTGTTGTACCTGAAGAGAATACATCTGTGAGGATAGCTATAAGCAGGATAAACTGAGGGGGAAATATCCTACTCTGAACATGGAAATCACCATCCCATAGACTGGAGGCCCAGCAGGATTAAAAGGTGAAAGGAGAAAGCCAGCTGGGCATCAGCATTCCTGTTTACCTTCTCCCTGACCAGCAGTGATGTGAACTGCTTCTCTGTACGTCTCAGGCCTTTGAGACACTGAATCTTCTGAAACCATGAGTAAAAATAATTCCTTCCAATTTTATATTGTTTCTGTCAGGCATTCAGTCATGGCAATACAAAAAAAGGCATAAATACATTGGGGTAAGGGAGAAGGCTGGTTTTGCTGAAAAGCCTGGAGGCTGAGATCCATATACCCAAAGTTGAAGAGGTAGGAACTAGTCCAAGAAGTCCGCCACTCTCCATTAAGACATTCACCGGCTCCTGGCCTTCCTCAGTATCTTTGAGATCCTGGACTTGTCCCTAATGTGCCCCTTAACGAATATGCATATGCTGATTCTCACTTTTCTGGATAATTCCCATTCTCTATCACTCAGGACAAACTGACCTGCAGGTTTGAAATGGGTATAAATGAAATGGAAAGCTGGAGTCTTGTGTTAGGCTTGGTAGAGTGGAACTCGGTGTTCTTTCCGACTGTAACCAGTGACTTCAACCTATACAAAACCACACCCATTACAGATAGAGAAATGGAAATTCAAAATTGACGTTCACACCTTTTGAAGCAGCCAAGACAGTGTCTGCCTGCAAGGTTACTCAAACATTTAAGATTCCACCAAATGTTTAAACAATCTCCTGGAAAGCTTCTTACAGTCATGGAAACCACACTCATGGCACTGATTTGATAAGGATGGAGAGGACCCCAAAGAGCAAGAGGTCCAGGCACTATTTATTCTCCTGAAACCCAGGGCTATTCAAATATCAGAGATATGGGAATCAGTTTCCTGAGTAGGATAGCCTTAGGCAAAGCTACATTGGTGTTAAATAAATAAAATTTGCATGTTCAAATTATCACCTGCAGCTCCTTGCATTGTGTACACATACATTTAACCAGTATAAAGCATAAGCAGGCAAATAATGGAGAACCCATAGTCATAACATTTATGATATATGACTTGAATTTGCAAGGGAAGAAGCTGAAAATATCTCAGAAAAGCCACTTTAGAGTGAGTGAACACTTACAGGAAGACTGTCTTTTGGCTTGCTCAAAGCAGCCTGCTACAAGTACAGATCCCAAAGTCTACCCAGGAGGTTTGGCTAGTGGGAATCTTGGTGGACTTCTCAGTTTGTTTCATGCCAAATGGTACTCCCATTGACTTATCAATACAGAAATCACAGACTGAAGTGATATCAAGGTACAAACATGGAATAGTAGTGTAGGAAGTGTTAAATCGGGTGGTGGGTGGGAGAGCAGTCAAAAGAGGGAGAAGGGGCAGAGGTAACTAACACTAACGGCCTTAAGAAAATGCCACATGGAATTCTACCACAATACAATATTCCTTTTCGTACTGTTGTTCTTTTTTTTTAATTATTGTTATTTAGTTGATTTTATTTACAGCTTTTTTGTTGTTGTTGTTTTACATTTCAATGCATCACACAATTACATTTTCTCATTTTCTGGATTGCAAACAGATAACTAAAATGAAAATTTTCTTAAAAATGATCAAATTTAGGAACATTCAAAATTTAACAATAAAACCTTCTAAGGAATATGTGATAGTGTTCCTACTAGATAACATAGACCAGCAAAGTGTGGGCCCAGTGCTGGGAATAGACTCCTCTTTTGAAGCTACTGACCAGAGGAGTCATAGACCATCAAAAATTACTGCTCATAGCCCCTGCTCTTGGCTACCCACCAGAACTTGATGGTAAGACCTGCAAAGGCTTTGGCCTAAATCCTATAAGATGGCCAGATATACATGTAAGGTCCAGAGAGTCTATCTAAGAATTGTTAAAAGGCTCAACAGATGAATAAGTATTATGTTCATGAATTTCATTGATTTAAATTAGACATGTGGTCAGTCTGGTCCAATCACCGTGTCTAGGAAAAGCTTGCTGAAGATACTACATACATGAGCTGTAGAATAAATAAGGAGAAATCAAGCTGGTATGAACTTCAAGCTTTGTCTCTGCAACTTCTTTCCTTGCGCTGGAAAGTGCTACGCATGTTACTGGAAAAGGAAACTAATCATCAGCCTACCCAGCTGTGAATCTTGCAAGCTATAACACCCTGCCTGACAAGATATATCCAGTGGTACAAAAGTGTCATGAATATTATAGGAGTAACCTACATATACACAAACACTTTGTATTTGGATTTAAGGCCTCCTTCACAAGATGGAGCCCATAGCTGGTACTGACATCAGGTCTAGGAACATGCCATAGCACATAGGGGAGAGCATAAAGAGATATAGTGTTAAACTGACTCCTAATGACTTATTATATTCACAGATCAATCTGCCTTACCACTCTTGACAAATACTCTTCCTTATGCAGCAGATTGTGATTAACATAGAGACACACAATTGGTCAATGTGCAGAGACTAAGAGGCTGCAGAATGCTTATCCCTGAATAAGACACCTGTATCAAAATTCTGCCTCCCAAGGCTCAAGGATCATTGTGGAAGAGGGAGAAGAAAAATTTTAAGAGCCAGAAGTGGTGGATGACTACAAAGAAACAAGTTTTTCGGACAGCTGGTCAGTTGCTCGTATGACCTCACAGCAATGGTGACAGAATGAGCAAGTCTCACAAAAGCTCAAGTCAGACAAAATAATGGCTAGCCAGTGTAAAAAACCAGAGTGGATCATATTATTTCAAAACCCCTACTGACAAATTACCCATACAACATCTCTACATGAGTCCATGTGCATAGCTGAAGGCTACGTGATAAGGAACGGTGCCAGACAGGAAAAGCTGTATCAAAATTCTGCCTCTTCCTTTGAGTGGTTGGCCACGGTAGGTAGTTTAAGATATTCCCAGAATTACACAGGCTATTGCCACACCCTTTAATTGCCTCCTAGAATGTGAAGGTAAGACCTTATTGCTGAAGACAAGACATAGTTCAGACACAGTATTAGAAACAATGGAGCTGGAACTGACCCAGAAGGCACTTTCCCTGAAGGCTAGTTCACATAGTTTTAGAGAGGAACTGCAAAAGCTGCTAATGGAGAAAATCAGTTGATGCTCCAACCCCAGTTTCAAGGCCTAACAACCACATTAGTGACGGGCACAGCACACAACACTGGTTCAGTAGTGGCATTTTTATCTTGGGGATAATCAACAGCTACCTAATTGGACATAGGGTCCCCTCAATGGGAGGAAACTCATGTGTTGTACTGTAAACACAGCCAAATACACAAATGTAATTTCTTACTAGTACAAAACACGGATCCTTATATTTACAGAGAAGCATCCCAATCACCACTCATCAAAGAATATTTTATTTTATTTTATTTTATTTGCAACAGAATCAAGTGTCTCTTGTCCATCTCTCAGATTATTATAAAGTTGTAAAGGCTCTGTTCTAAATCCTATAAATTGGTCAGGTATACATGTGAGGTGTAAAGATCCTAAGGATTGTTAAAAGGCTCAACAGATGAATAAGTATTGTGTGCATGTATTTCGTTGGTTTAAATTAGACATGTGGCCAGTCTGGTCCAATTACTGTGTCTAGGAAAATACCAATAACCTTATGCCAATTAGTCCTCTCTCCAGGAAGTTTTCACTTCATCGGGACCAATGACCTAAGTGAAAAGAAAAACATTTTTTAACATTTAAAAAAATATTATTTTTATTTTATGTGTATGAGTGTATTTCCTGCATGTGTATAAGTCTACCTGTGTCATGAGATATCTGCTGAGGTCAGAAGAGGGCATTGGATTCCCCTGGAACTGAAGTTACAGATGGTTGTTAGCTGCTATGTGGGTGCTGGGACTCAAACTCTGGTCCTGTCCAAGAGCAACCATTGCTCTTAACCACTGAACCATCTCTCTATACCTGGAAAAAAAGATTTTTCACCAAAGAAAATTCTTGGCATTTGATTCCTAGGAAAACAGTAAAGATTTATCAACAGATATTGCCAAAAATCTGAAGCTAGTCTGTATGTTTTCATGGAAAACAAGCATGTGTTATACCCCTGCGAAAAGCTTATACAAAGAATCAAAGTATCCAAAGACTCCATAAAACTTGTTGATGATTCCAGTTACTGTCATAAAGTGTCCCTTTTAGGAATTATTTTCAAAGGATGATTAGCTGGCAAGAGCTCTCTAGCTGGAAAAGACAAATGCTGATGCTCTGTTTGAGCCAGGGCAGGTGAGGATTCCGTCCTATAACCATCCTACCAAGGTGCCCTCCAGCCTAAATGGTCACATATTTCAAAGGCACTTCTTTACATCCCTTTAAGCACAGAAATAGCTATAGGCCTCTTGAAATTGAATTTAATAATGTAAAATTCAGGAGTGTTAAGCTGCCCATGCCCTTTGACTCAGAAAATCCACTTCTGGGACTCTAACCTAAGGAAATCAAGGGAAACACAAAGCAGCTTTATGCACATGTTAATTGTCTCATTTGTACAATAAAAACAAAAGTATGAATGATCATCACTGGCCAATGGTTAGATAAATTGTGTAATACATTTTCTGAGCTGTCAAATGATGGATGATTAAGCCTGCTGTTGAAATAATTTGGCACAACACAGGAGATAGTAGTGTTCTTGTAGGGAGAGACACAAACCCAGATATGAGGTTTAATAAATAATATATCCAATATTGCATGTGCATAGGGTTGTGAAATATAGTAATTTTTACAAATATATGAAAATGTTTACTAAAAGAAATGGCATTAAACTGCTTTGAGCTCAAGTTAGTGAGTTAATGCTTCTTTCTCATCCCTTTTTTCTTTCCTCATTCTTTTCTGAGCATAATCTACTTTATAATGAAAACAATTCTGAAACTAACAAATCAAGATAAATGAATGCATAAATTCATATACAAGAAAAGGTTCCTGAGTCCTGGAGGTGGTGGGGGAAGAGTGGTCCTGTAAGCAAGATGATTTGAACATTAATAAGATTTGAGTGGAGTGTGAATCAAATGATGGCATTGCATTGGTCCTGAATATCATTGCTGTATCTGAACAAACGAGAGAATTCATTGACTGAAACCACGATATTTTTCCCTTGATAATCTCAGAACACTAACTACATCTAAAATAGATGAACCGAAGTCCGCTTGTGCTAGTTAGTGACTGGGATGATGTAGCCATTGCAGGGTTCGTTGAAATTGAGGAAACCTGGGATTTGTACTCAAATGGAGGACTTGTGCGTGCTGAGGCTCCTGGCTTTCCTGGAGACACCGGTGGCTGCTTCAACTTATAAGAAGCCAGAATATAAGAAAATGAGTTAAAACATCAAGCACATTTTTAAAATATTTTCTTATTGACTCCAGTGATACAATGTATTTTGATCACATTCAAACCCCTTGCTCCAGTCCTTCCCACTACCTCCCAACCCTTGAGCTCATGTCCTCCATTCTTATCTGTTCTTTTCCATCCTTCCTTCCTTCCTTCCTCCCTCCTTCTCTCCCTTAATTTGTTTATTTTGAAGACTTAGCAATTTCAGTCCATACCTCCCAAGTATTTCTGGAGTATGAGTCCATGCCCTGGAGTCTGGTCAACCTACTAGGCATCATTCTAATAAGGAAACTGACTCTTCCTCTCCCAGAATTAGAGTTGTTGCCATTAGAGTCTCAAGTAGGGCTCGGGTTTCCTTTATACCTCCTACCCATGCTGGGCCTCTGTCTGGCTTGGGTTTACAATAGTCTTGGGCAATGTGGGTTCATAGACACAGATATCCTGTTAGTTCAACATTTGGTCCAACAAGTAATCTACATGCACTATGAGCTTACCACATAGACTTTTCTCTACTCAACATTTAACATAGCAAGTGGCAATGTAGGGTGGCCCTGATATACTTAGTCACTTAGTCCTTCACTGAAATGTTCCTTCAAAGTTAGACACTATCCATCTGTCAGGAATGAGAGTTTCCTTTGGAAGTGGGACTTCCAATGTTGATAATCACCCTGCCTGTCAAACCCATCATTGGCGCCTTTTGGCTTTTATCCTATCTGCCCCATGACAATCTTAGGCCCTCACCTCTCTGTTTCACTTAACACAGCAGTTTCCCTACATCTATAATTTATTTTTATACTGTCACCACAATGTTAGTTTTGAAACACATATCTGAGTAGGTCAACCCCTGAAAGACTTCACATTGCTTGTAGGATAAAGTTTTGAATCCATGACATGATCCAATTGACTCTATCTGGCCATGTCCCTGCCTGTCCTACATCTTCTCTCCTATCAGTCTCTTCTAAGTCATTCTTCACTGCCATCTTGAGCTTCTTTTACTTGTTTACATGCACCTTATGATCATCAAGTTTGTGAATCAATTTAAACATGTCACCATAACCAAGTACTTGCTCAAAAACCAGTCTCAGTCTTTTAGATGAGATTAACATTAAAATCAGTAGATCTGTGATTCAGTGGACCTTATCTAGCCAGTTGAAGACTTTAGGGAAAAAAGAAGGAAGTTCTCTGAAGAAAAGGGTGTTCTGTTCCAGACTGCCTTTGAACTTAACCTGTTTTTCTCCTGCTGTGTTGGCTACCAACCTGCCTACTTAGTTCAGACTCAACAACTCTTCTGATTACATGATGAATTCCTTGAAGTAATTACTCCTTTTCCATACCTGAATGCTTCTTTCTCTCTAGAGAATTGTGTTTAATACAGGCCCATAGTTCAAGAGGAAGTTTTTCTACTTTGGAAGTTATTTCCGGCCTCCTGACCTTCTGAAATATCTATACTTCGAGCTGTCAGAAAACCTTGACCCTCTAGGTACAGAGACTGCATACCATTATGTGGTCACTTAAAGCATCCACCTTCCTTCTGGAAGTGCTTTTGAACTTACCCTTTCAATAGCCTTAAATGTTTGCCATTTGTGTGACAGAGCCCCAAATGTGTTATCATGAGTGTTTAAGTAGAACAGAACTTGAGAAATACTAATCTTTTCCACCTCCTTAATCAAATGCATGGGGAAACTGAGGTCCACAAACACAAAAGAGTGTTGTGAACATATCACTTCATTCTGTAATCATATCTATTTATTACTTTAGTGTTGTGAATTATTTTCAAAGACACATAGTGCCTCAGATAATCAGTAGCTGTCAATCCGAAATGCTAAGCAATGTGGAAAATATAATTATCCAAACATATCTAGGCTATTCTCTTGTCTTTATTTTTTTTTTACAGTGAGAAAAGTGTATTAGAGTGTGATCTTTAAAGTAAAAGAGAAAAGAGGCTGATTAGGTTATTTTTCTTTTCTTACACTAAATCCTTGAAATACATATGAGCTTAGAAAACTATATGATTGTCTCTTTCTTTCTGTTTAAAAATGAATTCAGTAATTTTTTGCCCACTTACAAGTGACTTGTACTTATTCATTCAGATGTTAGGTGTGGTGACTCATGCCTTTAATTCCAGCACTCCAGAGGCAGAGACAGGCAGAACTCTAAGCCAGCTGGGACTACAGCAAGACCCTGTCTCAAAAAATAAAAAACTGAAAAATTTTGAAAATAACTGCAAGATTTCTACTCAATGAGAGGCTCTGCGTTGTTCATCACAGGGAAAGGGCAGATACGAATTAGGCGTGTACCAACCTCAAGTTGTTTCTATTATTTGGAAAGTGGTACAATATTCCCAAGGAACCTTAGAGCAACACATTCCACTTAGGATTTCAGGTGAGCAAGAGAGAACCCACTTCCTGCAGGATGGTTTTAGAGAAGCATGATGCTAGTGAGATTCTGGAATGAGGTTTCGAAGAGTGAAAAAGGTTTTGAAATGCAGGCGTATTGGAAAGGCCATTTAATATTGACATACTGAGCAAAAGCAAAAAGAGAAGTCTGAAAACCAGAAAAAAAGAAAAGCATGAGGTTTGATATGGCTTTATTTTCTTGGCCAGAAATATGGGTGAATCTTTGCCTCTGCACATTTGTTTACGGTTCATTCATGTATTATATAATTCAACAATGATATATTGAATGATCCTTTAGTGCCAACACTGAGCTAGGATGTAATTAATGTGAATAAGAATCACAATTTTCTTCCAACCTGCTTCTGGAAGTTTCCAGTGTGGTTGGTGATGGGGATTTTAGTTTTCAGAGATATACTGTTTGTACAATTATGGGCTGGGGCAAGAGCTGCAAAGTAAGGAAGAAAACCTTGTGAGGACAGATGGCAATAAACCTGACATGATACTCCTCTAGAGGAAGAGAATTTAAGAGGAGAAGGAACAGTTCATTAAAAGACAGCATGGACCAAGATGATCCAGGGTACTCTAGAGAGAAAGGTAGGCAAACAATAACCATGTCCTGCCTCATTTACTTTAGGGATGCTTTGTTCTTTAGGCCTATCAATAGTCTTAGTGATGGCATTATTGGATGTTTTTTACACATAGTAATGAGTTCCTTTGATGGATTCATATATATGAATATATGTAAATATATCATATATATCATATATATTCATATATTACAGTTTCTATAGTTCCCATTTTATGACCCCTCACCCTTAGCTCTGACTAGGTTTATCTGAAGAATGACTTGGGCATTGCTATTTTTTTTCAAAGTTTTCTTGATGCTTCCAGTATCCACTGGGTTTGAGACTGCCATCAATTGATGGATTCATCCAACTCTTAAGGAACATTAAGCTGCTCATAGAGAAAGAAGGTAGCTTTGAAAATGTAGGAGATGGCAGCATCTATCTTAGTCTTGCTAAAACCTACCTACTGGATGTACGTTTACACTTCATGGTTTTGTGCTCCCCAAGAGGAACTGATCATTATTCTGAATGAAACATCTAGAACTTGGTCATCAACAGATAACCATCATGATAGGATTTGTCTTCTTTAGGAAATGTGAATCAGTTCCTGTTATGTTTCCCATAGTTTGGCATATCTCTCTTGTCATTCCTGTCTTAATATCTCTCTCTCTCTCTCTCTCTGATTCTCTCTCTCTCTCTCTCTCTCTCTCTCTCTCTCTCTCTCTCTCAAATTTTAGCAATTACAGCATTTCTGGATTGTTCTCATAGCTCTTTCCAAAGTTTATCATGGACGTCTCTGCATAGATGTTCTCTAGTGGAAGAACACACATTTCATGGAGACCCGGCAGATGGAATATTTCAAGACCTGCATTTCAAGGACAAATTCACAGCAAGCCATAGCAAATTGGAAGGTACCAAGTTAGACAAAACAGACCCTGGATAACCCATTTCAAATTGGGTAACTACTATTATTTATTAACATTTAGTTAGGGTCTCGGCCTTCTCATTTGTCAAACTGTGATGATGAAAGTCATAAGGAGCAGCTGGTTATGTCAAATGGAAAAACATACCAAACCTTCTGAACAAGCATAGTCCTGAGCTAGACAGACTGAAGAGGCTCCAGTCAATGAATTCTAACCGAGGGCCATTTAGGGACACACACACTTGACTCAATGGGCTTTAACATATATGACAAAATGTTATTAAAATATACTGTATAAAATCCACAAAAATTAAATTTAAAATATTTTTAATTAAAAAAACTGTGTGGTAGAGAAATTGTATGAAATATTGCTAAATCCAGACAGGATCACATTGATTTAAGCTGAATCTCCTTTGAATTCTAGCCTGACGCTTCCTCCAGGAAAACATAGTCTGCAAACACATGTGCCATGGCATTTTCCACATACTCTGTATTTCTACTTGCTTGTCCCTTTTTCCTTCGTCCACAGATGGTAAGCACTGAGGTATAGGGACCTGGCCTGTCTTGTATTCTATCTAACTCCCAGTCTAGCACAGGGCCTGAACCTTCAAATGTTCAGCAAACATCTGGGTAAAGGAATGTACTGACTTGCTCTGTCTGTGAAATGATGGCAACATTACCTTTTTGATGGATGGGAAATGGCTGAGTCTGATGTCCTCTTAATCTTCTAGGCCTGGGATCAAAAGTAACTAGAGAGTCACCTCATCTCTCAAAAACCTCCATGTTCCATGTGATCAAAAGTGGGCCTTAGCTGTATCATATCTATAGAACTCCCTCCAGCCTTCGTCTCACCGTGATTCCAAAATTTCTCTACCAGATCCCATGGATTGCTTTCCTAGAAGAGAGATGAAAAAAAAAAAGTGAATTCTTTCTTGATCCATCAACTGAATCAGGATTTCTTTCAGAGATTCATTTGGACCCATCAGTTTGTTAATTACATATTTGCCTATGCATTCATTCAGAATTTATTGAGACACTGCAATTTAATGTTTATTTTACCACATCTTGCGAATATAAAGAGGAAAACAATGTAGTCCCTGTTCTGAAGAAGATAACAATCCACGGAGGGAGATGAAAACAGGTTTAATATAACATGGGGAGTCTGAAGATAGACATAATCCCGATATGAAATAATAGCCCTGGGAGAGGAACTAAAGATGCTCTCTGCTCACTGCCTTGGTGGTATGGACTATGATTTATGGAAGCCTTCCTAGGTAAAGAAATATTTTTGATCACTCTTAGGGAATGAACAGACATTCTCAAGTTGAAAAATGAACAAGAAAGAAAGAGGAAAGAGAGAGGGAACATCCTCAGTTGCCTAATGTCAGGAAACTTGGCAATGCTCTATGGATGGCAAATAGGAAGAGTTTAGAGGAATGTAATCCAAGTGTAGTGGGATGGCCTATCCAAAAGGGACCCTGGCCACCCTATAACTGAGCGGCTGGCTTACAACTAAGCCTCAGAAAGATTTCAGGGGTCTTTGAAAGGCAGAATGTGATTTGCCCCTGTGATCTATGCCTGCCTTTCCATATTGTGTGAGCCCTAGGCGGATTCTGGTCTGTGTCCACTGTCTGATTTGGGTGTAGCCTTCACTGGAGGAGATTTTCCCAGCTTCTTATCACAGCTCCCTCTCTTGTTATGGCAACGCTGTCAGAATCTCCAATGCCACAGGTTTTGCCCTTAGATTAGTTATCTCTTTTCCTTTTCTCAGTGTTATTGCAGTTGACAGTAGGATATTTCATCATCAGGAGAGGAGGATGGGAATGTTCCAAGCACCAGTGAGCCAACTTCTCCCCTCATTGTCTGTCCCGGTGAACAGACATTGGGTTGCAATAAGTTGAGACCTAAGACTTCTGTTTTATTTTTCTTGATTTTTGATATTGAGGGCAAATCAACAGTCAATCAGACAAAACTAGATGGCTGTGAGGTTCACGGCTTCATTGTGGCTTACAGACTTAGACAAACCTGTGGTCAGACATCCAGCCTCTGCTACTTTTTGACTCTGACTTTGCAAAGTAATTATCTTCTTGGTCCTTTAGTTTTGTTGGATTTAAGATGAAAATTGGCCAGGTTTGAAGTCTATTTGGGGTTTTAATGAGATGAATTCTTAAAGTCTTGAATCTAAAATAACAGGTATTTCATGAAGTTGAAATCACATAAGCCAAAAGGAACCAGCACATAATTCCTACTATTAATGCCTGGAAAGAAAGGAAGGGAATGAACAGACATTCTCAAGTTGAGAAAAGAACAAGAAATAAAGAGGAAAGAGAGAGCAAGGAAGAAAGAAAGAAGAAAAGAAAAGAAGAAAGAGAAAAATAAAATTGTATCAGGAAAAGTATTGGATCTTCTTGGGGCCTAAGTCAATTAGATAACTTGTCTGTGACTATCCATACAATAGTCAAGCAAACATAGGTTTCTTCTTCTGATCAGAGCTTATGCTTTCTTGAATAAGAATGATGCTAGTATATGCAGCAGCTTTCATCTGAGTAACACCCCTGTAGTTGTTTGCAACAAAAATAAGCTTTGTGAGCTTTATTATATACCTTGAGAATTGAACTTTGGGTAACAAACTCTTACTCGAAAAGTTTACAAATCTTCACATTAGCAAGTTTTCTCTCTGTCTGGAAGAGTGCCATACTTGAGGTTTACACACATCAGAGTGGTGCTCATTATGCTCCACTATCAAGTATTCCTATGAACTGCTTAAGAGGGTGCTTAATGATTTCCATCCTGAGTTACATGCATATGCTTATTCACTGAATAGATGAAAGCAACTAAATGAGTCAATGAATGAAGGCATAACTGTAGTTCTTCCTACAGTTTACATGGGTATGAAATTTAAAGACAATCTGAGGAAACATAGGATCTCAGAGACAGAAGGTTTGTAAAGTCCAATCTCCTAAGATGCTGGGAACCTGTGCACAATATCCTAACAGTATTTGTCTATGAGAAGGAATGTAAGCCCAACATGTCCCAAGAGATGCATTTAATCTTTGAGCAACGTCTAGTGTAAGAGAAGCATTCCTTCTGTTGTTGAGTCTGAATTTTTCTTCTGTTGCAATAAGAGGCACTGAGTTTAGAGACTAATACTGTAAGAGAATTTACTATGGGGGAAAAAAAATTCTTATTCAGAAGTCATGAACAAAACCATAACGTGTGTGTGTGTGTGTGTGTGTGTGTATGCACAGGAAGAAACTGTGATCAGATGGAGCAGCAAAGTCTGTCTGAAGACTTGCCTTTGGCTTTGAGATGACATCCAGAACTGAACAGACAGAAAAGTGATTCATGCCAACTACATTTTTGGATTACTGTAATATAAACGTGACCATAATTCAGTCATTTCATTTGAAGAACCTTAGGCTTCCCTGGAAAAACTTCAGTATTTGCTATTCCAGGCATGTGGGGATCTAACTTGAATTTCAGAAGGTACATAGTGAGACGAAGGCTCTTGGATAACCATGCATCACATTCAAAGATGCCTCTCCGAGGTTGAAGTACATAAGTCAGTTCCTCTTCCACAGGAGAAACCCGATACATGAACCACCTTTAACTTCGCAGTTTTGATTTTGGTGCAAATCACATCTGTCTGTTCCAGGAGGCGAGAACGTAGCACATTCAGTGTAAAATGAAATAAACCATGTCAACTTTTTCTGACCTTTTTGAATGTCAGTGATTGAGTGAGACATACATTTCCAGTGATGGATCATCCCACAGCTTGCATCCCAACATGAGAAGTGTCAACATAATTATGTCACTGTCAGGTCACCTTGACAAATGGATACCGTCCCACCTTCTCTTTTGCCTCCCTTTCCTGAATATTTTTGAGTTGAGCATATTTACACATGAATGATATCATTCATTATTGTGGGATCTTATCCTGTCAATAACTCTTGGAAATATGGGTTGACTTCTTCAAGCTTCCTTCCAGGAATCTCCCTTATTCATTTCATATATTGTACAGTATTTATCTACCTCCTTTTGAACTAGAAATGGCCATGTAACATATACAAGCAATGAATTATATGTTGAATATTTCTCCATTTCTCTGTCCTTCTTCCTGAGCCATATACATTGACAAGGAGTAATGGTCATGAGTAAGTAAATAAGTCTCTGGGCACTAGATCCATGCTGTCTCCTTCCTTCTGCCTTCATCTTCATCTCTTGCCTTTCAGAGATAATCTAGCCAGTCTCTCAGAGATTTAATATTCTGTCTCTGCAACAGGTGCAGTTATCAGCCTACATGACCAAACCTCAGCCACTGTGGAGAATAACTTCATCCATGCTTCCCTTACTTGGTTTCTAAAGGAAGATCCAGATTTTCAAGATTGTATATCAGGAAACTTGATGACTTACAAACTAGGCCAATGTAATAGGGAAAGCAGCAATAGATAATGAGGTTCCAATAAGAGTATTCCCGGCAATGAGAACACTTTTGAACCCTGAAGTCATTTAACATCATTTAAGAAGGCAGAGCAATTTGTAAAACAATCCTTGAAGATCTGAAGAGATGGCTCAGTTGGTGAAGTAACTGTTCCACGAGCATAAAGATCTGACTTTGGATATCCAACATCCACATAAAAAGCAGGAACAGTTGCATGCACATGTATTCTCAGCACTGAGAAGGCAGAGGTAAGAGGACCCGTGGGCTTTCTGGCCAAATAGACCTGCTTTAGTCAGTGAACTCCAGATACAGCAAGCAATCATAGCTCAAGAAAGTATAATGATAAAGACACCTGCCATGAACCTCTGTCCTCCACATGCATCCTCAGGCACATATACATACATGCATAACATAGGCATACACATATACTATACACACATACATACATACACACACACACACACACACACACACACAGAGCACTATTTGGGGACAAGTCAATTTTTCACTTGCATTTTGATTTCAGTGCTTCCCAGCTGTGTCCCTCTGGGTTGGCTTCTTAACCTTAATTTAAGTCTCACTCTCCCCGTGTGTTCAATGAGAGCCATGTAAATCTAATTCCGAAGGTTGAAAGTTATGAAA
This sequence comes from Eospalax fontanierii, assembly GCA_035773235.1. Lineage (NCBI taxonomy): Eukaryota > Metazoa > Chordata > Mammalia > Rodentia > Spalacidae > Eospalax > Eospalax fontanierii. The sequence continues at coordinate 23,060,089 of CM069552.1, forward strand.
TGAAACAATACATGTAAAAACACTTAAAGTGTCCGGAATTAAGTGCTTAATTAAATAAGATCTATTGTAATGACAGTTGAGCTATTAACAATCATTATGCTGTTTTGATTATTAAGATATGAGTGCTTATTAAGCTTTTATTTTGTTATTTATGTGTAGTGTATGCATGTGGGTGCAAGTGTGCGTCTGCACTGGAAAAGGCACCGGTTGAGTAAGTGTATGAGGGTTCACAGGTATATTGAGTATATTGCTGTATCACTCTCCATCTTATTTTTTGAGAGAGGGTATCTTATTGAACCCGAATATAAGCAATTAGCTAGTCTGGATGGCCAGCTAACCCGAAGGATTTTCCTGTGTCCACCTCTCAGTACTGGGAATACAGGCTTAAGTTGCCATACCTGAATTTTTACATGAATGCTGGACTTCCAAATCAGGTTCTCCTGCTTGTACAATACGCCCTCTGCTCATTGAGCTGTCTTTATAGCCCTGGAAAAAGTGAAATATTATGCGTTGTCCCCACTTTAAAAAGCCAAAGAAGTCAACCAGATATTCTAATATTGCCAACATTTGGGAGAATTAACTCAATAATAATGCAGATTTTAGAGTCAGAAAGACCAGGGCTTAAATAGTTCTTCCTTGCTCTGTGACCTTGAACATATTATCTCACCTTCCTGAACCTCAGTTTCCAAATTTGAAAAGTGAATGTTACATGTACAGAAATGGGTTTCAGCTCTAACTGCTTTCAGAGAGGATTATGGCTTGAAGAATATGATAACTTTTTAGGAAGTTCTTTTTTTTTTCCTTTTTGACTCACCCATACCTAGAATGATCTCAAGGAACAGTCATACCCACATAACAGAAACGGAAGGGATCTGACATTCACTGCTTAAACTCTCTGTCCATAGCCTTCTGGGTGGGTCTTAGCTCAGACAGAACGTTTGAAATCTGGTTTCTGTCCTTGTATCCTGTTACTCCTGGAGAAAATCCAGCTTTTATTTTTGGCCTTCCTGCAGAACTGTGGAGGAAACCTGAAGTTTGTGTAATAAGGTTTCTAAGGAAACATATGTATACACTTCTTCTTCAGAATCAGTATTTTTCCCAGATTGTCCATCACATGAATAAGTTGTGATCTTTAGCCTCTTCTGGTTCATCAGGAATCTTCTTGCTTCTCAGCACATCATAAGTCGATTTATAGTTTCTTTTACGGCATAAGACAAGATTGCAGAGGTCTTTACCCCTGACTGATAAATTTTATAGGTGAAGTAATCAAGCTAGGAAGACCTGGCTTGTTTTAAAACTCAGTGGTATAGGACCTACAACATGGCTCAGTGGGTGAAGGTGCTTGCAACTGACCTTGAAGACCTGAGTTTGAGCTTTGGAAAAGAACCGACTCCTAAAGGCTGTCATCTAATTTCTTTACACATGTAGCATATATGCAAATAAATGAGCCAATGTAATTTAAAAATGTAAAAAAATAAAGCCTTGGGGAGTCTGACTTAGAACTGTTTCCTAATGCGCAGGTAAGGAACATGAATTCTAGGTATCATGATTGTGCTACACAATGTAAATGAGACAGATAAAGGACAACTTGTAGATTTGCAGCTACACTGTGACTGGGGTGGCAACTTGGGAAATTAGTTAAGTTCTCTGACCGTTGTCTGCCAGGACATGAACCAGAGTTAAAGAGGGTAATTAATAAGATCACAAGGGTCATTGTGTGAGATTTATCCTGGGTCTCAGGACAGTCCAGGAAGTTACAGGAATTGAACAAAGCGATTGTTTGGATTAGAGTGGAAAGTGCATTAGAACAGGAGAGGATGGAGAGACGTGGAATCACCCCAGGTGAGACTGAAGATGTGGCCAGAGCAGTTCCATGAGCGTGGATGGCACAGAAAAGCCTGGATCGGAATAGAGGGAGAAGGACAGTATCAGCTGATGAGTTCCTTCAAGCATGCTCTCACTGAACTTTTCCCAGCTCCCTTTTGTGCCTTGAATTAAAATCTCTACATAATTTTGGTCCTCCTTGCAATTGCCGTGAAACACACCTAGTCCATTTCTAGGCCTTTCAATTTTACCTCCACAAAGATACTGATTTAGCAGTGAGTATCTCATACTCACTGAGACTATGAAGACAAACAGTTGAGATTCCATGTTAGTTGAAAATTGGAAGAGAAGGCAGAGTTCTGGTTTTTTTTTTTTTAAAGGAGAAGGAACCTTACCTAAGGACCTGCTTTGAAGAGGATGTTGACTGAGAACACTGAATGAGAAAAACAGGCTCGGTGAAGAGACTTTGAGTTGAGGTTTCATCATGTTCAGATGTTCTAAGAAAGATTCCAAAAAGGCAGTTAGAGAATCTAATTAGGACATGTACTTTCAACATGACCTTCAATAGATTGCTCAGTCTTTCTCAAATATAGTTTCTACATATACAAAATATGTAAACTTTTAATAACTCCTGAGGCTGCATTGGATTTAAGTAATCTCTCCTTAATAGAATTTAGTAGTGACTAGGACCCTTTGAGAGATAAGTAATCAGTAGCTGTTGTATTAGTTTGCTAGAGGAGTTGGAGTTTAACCAAAAGTTTTCTTACAGTTCTGGACACTGGAGGTCTACAATTGAAGTACTGGCTGGGTTGGTTTCCACTGAGGATTCTGTCTATCATTTGCAGATATCCACTCTCATATTGCATCTCCACTTGTTCTTGTCCTGTGCACACCCTTGATATCACTCTTTGTGTACAAATTATTAGACAGATGCAAATCCTCTCCCCTGTAGATGGATGATCTTATTTTGACTCAATTATCTCTTAAAAGACCCTATATCTAAATAAAGTCACATCTGAGGTAGTGAGGGATATGTTCTCAATACATAGATTTTGGAGAAGATACTGTTCATCCCATAAAACCTCTTGAGTTGTACTGTAGTTGCCTTCTAGGCAAAATGTCCTATCTTGGAGTGAAACTCAGCAAATAACAGGATATTCTTGTAAGCAGCACCTATAAAACTCACTGGTTCTCCAAGTTGATCTTTGGTGGGATCCTGTTTTGGTCTGTTGCTAGTTCTCTATCTGGGGTGAGTAGACATTTATTCCTGGGAATTATGGCTTCCCAGGAATACTGTCACACAAAATCTGTTTCATTATTTTACATTTTACTAAATCACAATGAGAGGGACATGGGCTTATTTTTATACTCTTTCTATATGGTATCAGCTAATAATGTCTATGACTGTCTAAATGAAGACGTTTGTAAAATGCAGGATCTTGGGCTCAGAGTGATATGGTATTTGAAGTCAGAATCAAGGAGGTGTCAGTCAGGAAGTATGTTTTTCTTCTTGTGTTCTTATAGTTCCCTTCTCGCCATTATGCAATGAGGCTAAACAATTTTGTAAACAGAGCTTGCTGTGCAGAAAAAAATTAATATCTACTCTGTTCAAGAAAATATCAAATGCATTCTCAAAAACCACAATACGTGGCATCCTTTCTTGTTTGCTGTGGATGATTGTTTGAGTTCTCTGAGATGATTATACTTCTTTCATATAATGAAAATTGAATACCTATCCTATGCAGCTTATTTTCAAAGAAATACTTGGAATTAAATCTTCTATCTTTTTTATTTCATGATGAGCCTAGCAGGCAACTGAATCCTGGTTACCAATACTGAATGAGTGATCACTGGGGGACAGTGGGGATAGGAGGATGCTCTGATCACCAATGCATGAACAGAATCACTACACATTGGCCCCTACCTGCACCTTTCTATGTATATCTATTTGGGGTCTTGAAAAATATTACACTTCACAGAAAACCAGCCTGAAGCACAAATTCTATAATCTGAGCTCAATAACATGTTCCTATGCAGTATAGACTCATATTTGGGGCAATTTCTAAAAGGAGTCTATACAGCTGACAACACCTAAGCAAATAGACTGGCAATAAACAGTAGAGACCCTAGATCTGGGGTCATATTTATTCATTTACTCACATGGTCATATAGCAAATACACTGACAAATAATCTGCTGATGGGGAGTGGAGGCTGAATGTTGTGGAGAATTCAAAAGAGCAGGAAGAAAGTAAAACAAACCAGGAGTTTTTCATCCAAAATCTTCCAAGCAACCTTTAGAGATTTGCCTTCCTTTATGTGCATTACCAGCGGAAAAATTAACTTCTCTTCTGTATGACAGATTATGAAGATAAAGATGAATGACTGAGTACATACCCTATGTGTCTACTGAGATACTGAATGATTGTCTGCTTCAACCTTACATTACACTTTGGAGTTCAACTGTTTTCACAGCCCATCTTTTCTATTGAGTTATCTCTGTTCTCTCTTCTTCCAAGGACAAAAAAAAAAATCGCTTTCTTTTCACTTTTTTAATGTTATTTTTGTTGAATTTTAAAAACTCATTTTATTTATTATTTCTATTTGTGTGTATGAGCATATTACCTGAATGAATGGACATGCACTCTGTATTCAAAAACCCACCTCAATATCTACTATTCTACCATTCAAAGAATGTTTCTAAAATGAAATAATTATTTTTGAGTATATTAAATTATTCAGTTATGCTGGCTACAACTTTAAATCATGAAATATCTTTGTAAATATACCTGGGAAAATCTGAGAGAAATTCCATGTAGAATGACCCTCAGGCATAAGTCCTTTTAAAAATATTTTATTATTTTTGTTTTATATGTATTGGTATGCTGCCTGTACGTATGTAAGTGCATCCATGTCATGCAATGTCCACAGAGGTCAAAAAAGAGTGTTGGACTCCCGTGGAACAAGAGCTATGGATGATTGTTAGCAACAATGTGGGTGCTGGGAATTGAACCAGGGTCCTCTGCAAGAGTAGTCAGTGCTCGTAACTGCTGACCTATCTCTTCAGTCCCAGGCATAAGTCTTGTATCATGAACACTCTCACTCAGTGTACCTTACAGTAGGAATACAGTAACAGGTTTTCTTCTAATTTTTGTATATATACGTGTGTGCTGTGTATGTGAATGTGTGCATGCTGATCCACGTAGATAGTGTGCATGTGTATGTGCATGAATACTCGTGAACCTGTGTAGCATGCACGTATATGCCCGTACCAGTCAGAACTTGATGTCAGGTATCTTCTTCGATGATTCTCCATTGTATGTGCTGAAGTAGTTTCTCAACAATTTTGTTAATAAAGTTATTCAGCTCACTCTGGAGATCTACTGCCTCTGTTTCACCAACTGAGCCATCCCTCCCAGCCCACGATGCAGGTTTTCTACAGACATAAATATCCTGATACAGGAATCATTTTGAATGGGAGGACATCAAGAGAAATAAAATACTCAATACAGAAGTTTCCACATGCCTTTTCCTTTGGTAATATCCATTGTTTTGACCTCTGTGTTGTTTTAACCATTCAATACAGCTCTCTTAATATCAGTGTTTATTTTACACATTTTGTCCTCCAAAATTTTATTTTTAAACTTAGTCTCTATATCAGTGGATACCTCCTAAAGATGGCTTAAGTGAAGCCAAGTAGAATAACTACTCTGCCAATCTCTGTCTTTTAATTGATATATTACTTCATTTATATTTAATATAATTATTTATAGAGTTGTTTGAGTTTTTTAATCATGATTTCTGCTTTGTATTTGTTCCAGTTATGCTCTGTTCCTCTGTTCTGTCATCTAAAGACTGGTAGATCTTTCTTTCCTTATTTTCTTCCTTCCTTTTTTTCCTTTACTTTCTTTCCTTTTTTTCTTTCATTCTTTGATTCAGGGTATCACTATATCCCAGGCTGGTTTTAAACTCATAATCTTCCTGACTCAACCTCCCAAAGTCTGAGATTACAAATGTGTACCACCATACCCGGTTTCAAATTTTCTATATTGTTTTCAATTGCTCTACTGATGTTAAACTGTTTCTTTGCATTTTAATGGTTGCTTTTAAAATAGTAGATTTCTGTTAACACTTCAATTTATGAATAGTTAATAGTCAACTTCATAGGAAATACAAGAAATCTCACTATAAAATTTATCTTCATAGTTTATTACTCATTCAATATTTATACATGTCTGTGTTATATATCCTTCAAAATACTGCTACTTTTAATTTATGACCTCAATTGTCCTTTAAAGAAATTAAATGAATTAATAAAAGTTAATGTTCTATTTATCCACATTACCATTTCCAGTGTTGTTACTTTATTAAACTCTGAAACTATCTAATTAACACATCTATTCATCCTAAAGAGTTTTCTTGATCAATATTTGTGAAGCATGTCTACTTATACGCAACACTTTCAGCTTTTGTTTTCTTGAACATGCATTTCTGAAGTATATTTTTGCAGATACAATAAACTATATGGACAAGTTTCTTTCAGAAAATTTTGCAGATCCTGATCCACCATTTCCTGGTTTCTTTTCTTTCTAATAGGAATGCATATTAGTAGTACAGATCTCTTTTTTGCAATCATTCTTTCCTCAGTGGCCATTTAAAATGTTCTTCCTAACCTTTGGGTTTCAGGAAACCATGTTTCAAAGTGTTTTTCTTTCTGTACATAATCTGCTTCAATTAGGTATATAAGTTAATTCACCAAATTGGAGAAATTTGTACCATTATTTCTTCAGACAACTTTTCTTTCTCATTATTTCTCTATTTCTGGTACTTCAGTTATACATCTGTTAAACCATTAGATGTGGTGCTACAATTTACTAGAGTACTGTTGGTTTGTTTATTTATATAAAATCGTTACAATATGTAATTCCTTTTGTTTAAGTACATGTTTTTGTAGTTTCTAGCTTAGTTATACACTTGAAACTAAAAGTGCTATTGAATTTTAGTAAATGCTTTGTCTGCTGTAATCACCTCCTCCAGAGTTTACCTTTTCTAGGACTAAACAGTCATTCAGCTACTTTTCTGTCTCTTTGCATAATCACTCTTTACAGATTTAAATTCTGTAATGATATCTCAGGTTTGTCTCTTCTGAACACTTCATGTAAATGATGTCACATAATACTGTGACTTCTTTCACTTAGAGTAATGTTTTAAGTTTCAATCATATCATGACATACATTGCTTCTTCATTTTTAAAAAATCTCCATTGTATAGAGACATTGCACTTTAGTTGTTATCTGTAGAAAAGTATTAGATAGTTTCTCCTCTTAGCTATCATTAACAATACTTATACTAATATTAATATGTAAGTTTTTACAGAGGTGAATATTTTCATGTCTCTTGGAGTATAAAGCCCAATCTTGGAGTATAAAGTCCAAGAGAAAATCATGAATATGAACAATTTTAGTTTTAAAACATTAAACAAATGCTAAACTGTTTCTCAAAGTAGATGCATCATTTTACATTCCCAACTATGTTGAAGGTTCAGATTTGTCCACACCCTGTGGCTGTCCAAGTGAATATGAAGAGGTTCCTAACTGTGATTTTAATTTGCATCTTCCTAGTGGCAAAAGAGGTTGAACATTTTCATGTGTTTATACAGCATTTGATCATTTTCTTTGGAGAAGTATATTTTAAGGAGATCACTCATTTTAAAAATTCATTGTGGTTTTCGTTGTCGTTGTTGAGTTAAATAAGTTTTATGTATCCTGGACACAATTTTCATTTTGAATACTGATTTGAAAATATTTTCTCTCATTCTGTGGGTTTCTTTTCCATTCCTCTTGATGTTTTTTGAAGAATAAAAGTTCATATTCGCTGGTCTGATTCATCTTTTTCCAATCTGTTCCTTCTTTTTTTGGTGTAGCATCTAGAAAACATTGCTTAACCAAAACTATAAACACTTATTCCAATGTTGTCTCTGAAAAGATAAATGGATTTAATTCATATTGTTGCATTCACTGATACTTTTGAGTTCATTCTTACATAGAGATCCAAGCTCAGTCGGCATTTGGATACCCAAATACCACAGTATGGCTTCTTGAAATGATTTATCTTTTTCTATGTCATTGTATTAATATCTTATTTAACAGTTTCTAAGCTTGTAATCATTATTTCCATGGCTCTGCCTTTAAATTTTCTTTGTAATCTTTAATCTGTTAACGTGTAGTCTTCATGACTTTGGTTCTAGAATTTCCATCTAGTTTTCTTTATTCATATTTATTTGTTGCTATTGTGTATGTGTATGTGTGTGTTTCTCTGTTTATCTATGTGTCTGTGACACTTCTACCTGCTACACCACATGTATGAAGGTCAGAAGACAACTTGAACAAATCAGTTCTTTCTTTTATCCCTTTGGGTTCCAGGGGTCAAACTTTGCCTGTCGATCTTGGCAACAGGCACCTTGACATGCTGAGCCATCCCACTGGCCCATTTTACAATTTTTTCTACAAGTTCAACTTTTCCCTTGTGTTACAATTTTTTGTGTGCAGTCTTTACAGTTTCTCCCTCCATAAGCCATTTGCTAAATGCATGTGTTTCTAATTTCAATATCTGGCTCATCTTAAGGTCAGTTTTTATATCTATTTATTTCCTTGCTAGTTACATTTTACAGCTTCTTCATATATCTGGTAATTTGCCGTTACATACTGAGCATCATAGATTAAAAATAAACATATGTAGTCTGCATTGTGTTGTCTTCATTTAGTGTTTAAAGAACATTTAATTTTAGTCTTGTAGAGATTTTAATTTAATGAATTATTTTAATATATTAGGATTTGTTTTATTCTTTATTATAGAGAATATATTTTGGGTTTTTCCTTTACTCATGGAATCTGCCTCTTACTATAATGTGAATGACCTCTGTGGGCCCTTTATGTAATGCCACAGTGATCAGGAAAGTCAGTGTGGACCACTAATATCTTCATTATCCAGCTCAGAGGCAGTCATTCTCCACTGGGCTTTGGATTCTGGCTCAGAATGAGTAATGTCAACTCATGGCCAGAGAACAGTGCATACCTGCAGGCTTTTACAGAACAGATCAGTTCTTGCTGATAACCTATTGCCGTCTTTCCTTAGTCTAAAACTCAGATTCTCTCTTCCTCTCTTCAGCAAGACTGACCTTCCTGCATGGTTTCCGCTGCTCAAAACCATAGTTTTGTAACCGCTCAAGGAAGTATTCCATTCTATGACAAGATTCACAACATGTGTCTGACATCTTTGAAACATCACGCTCCTCCAGTTTTCTAATGCTCAAAAGCTTTTGCTTTGTACTTTTTCCAGTTATTTACCCATGACCATCCCTACAGCTGTTATACCATTACCACAACAAGGACACTCCATCTATTAACAAATATAGTAACTGTAAGTTATTACACTATTGCAATAATAATTACAACATTGCATTATAATTTTGTAAAGTATAATATTGTACTCTAGTTCGGTAATAACTGTAACTGTGGTTAGTTTCTTTGAGACATTTGAATCCCATCTCAGAACGTATCAGTGGACATTATACATATGTCAGAAGAGATAGAGAAAGAACTTGAGAAATTTGAGGGGCTGGAGAGATGGATCAGAAGTTGAGCACCAGCTGCTCTTGCAGAAGATCCGGGTTCAATACCCAGCACCCAGCTGGCAATTAAACCATCCATAATACCAGATCTAGGGGACTCTGACACCTTCTTCTGACCTCTGTGGGTACTTCACAATACAGGTGCACTTACACACTGCAGACAATACACTCATACACGTAAAATAAAAAAAAATGATAAAAATGTTTCTTAAAAAGAAGAAATTTGATCATATTCATTAAAGTGATTTCGGTATTCAGAGGTAAGTAAGCTCAAATTTCTAATTATATCACACACTAACCATTTTGTCCATTTAAAACCATTTTGTTCATTTAAATCACAGCTGTCTACTGTGTATAAGATTAGATCAGAAATCACATATTGGATAACATTCTAACAGTCATTTCAGTTCCAATGATAATACAGATAAGCTTCCAGGTACCACAGGCTTAAAAGTTCTAAGCTCATGCTTAGCTTGGCACACAGGATTTCTGTTAATTTTCATAAAAATCCTAAGAATAATAAACCTATTTTGATACGCTGTACCAGTTTGCCTGGGTCACACAATTCATAGGGGGTAGACCTGGAATTTGAACACAGGTCTGTAAGATTCCCTAAATTACAGTCTATTACCTTGTACTTTTTCTTCTGTGATGTCACCTGGACCTTTGAGGATAGCAAAAGGCCACACTGCACACTGAAGAAGGTGCTGGTCTTCTTGTGATCCCATCCACTATTTCTCCTTCCATTGCTTGTGCCTTTCAGCCAGCTGTGAAAAATTTAGGATAAAAACAAACCCCAAAACTGAAGCTACAAGCTTGAGTCTTACTAATGAATCAAACCTTTAGATGATAGCTTTTGGTTCATGATTGCTTTCTGTAATAATGTCTAATTTATACATTTCTCACAGGTCCTGTAGGTTAATTTACCGGGGGGAGGGGGAAGTGAATAAAAACCTATTATTCTTTTTCTTTCCTAGATGTTTCTATGGGGCAACATTAATAATGCATTTATCATTTCAAGCCTTTAACCTCTTAAGTTCTTCAAACAGAATTAAAAGAATCCTGAACTACTAAATAATTGCATGATGTGGCTGAATGGAGAGACTGAACAGCTCTAAGATGACACTAATCTGCTTACTCTCCTCCTTAAATTCTTAACACTCAGAGACGGGTGGCTGGTGTCATTAAACTTTGCCTAGCAGCTTCTCTGGAAACTTCAGAGATTCTTCCTCTGCCATCCCTAGACTCCTGCTCTGCATCCTCCACAGGCAGAGACATACAAAGATGTGTTCACACGACTGACTGCCTTGCATTTCTTTGCAGACACGTTGTTCTGGGTTTTGCTTGATCTCTTCCTCTTTCTTTTTTTCACCTGTTGGGTAGTTGTTTGGGGTTAAGGCCATATCCGTGGGGTTATGCTTCAAGATCTATGCTTCAAGATATATCTCATTTTGTCAATAGCCTCCTGACCCAGGCTACTTTGACCTAGTTTCAAGGGTAGCGACTTTTCACCTGAGGGCATTTCCCATCGCCTAGGGGTATTTCCCACCTACCTTTTGGAGGAATCCTGATCAAGGTAAATAGGAGGCACAGATTGCCACCTTCAGTAGAGTCTGGGATCTGCATTGCTGCTGCTTTACAGCATCTTTTCAGGTCACATTCAGCACTCATTGGTGCATACTAGTTGAAGGTAACAGGCCCATTATGCCACCTTAGATACTCTGTGAAAGGTCTGGTACAATTTTCTCAGAAAAGTACTCATAATGTTTTCTGTACATTTTCTCACCTTCCTTCTGGACAGCTAAGTAGATAGTGGAAGAGTTGAGAAGGACATGGGGAGATTCTCAGTATATGACAGGGGACTAGAGGCTGTCGGCAGTTAGGGAAATTCATCTAAGGTCCCTTAAGATTTGTGTGATTTCAGAACATTAGGATTTCTCTGAAGTTCGTGTCTTCCTTTCTTTCTTTCTTTCTTTCTTTCTTTCTTTCTTTCTTTCTTTCTTTCTTTCTTTTTTTAATATTCATAAGCAGCATCTGCCTTGGAGCAAGTGTACAACATAGTATCATCTATCCAAGTTCTTTCCCTTTTACAGACATAGATGTATACACAACATACAACACATATACACACACATACACTCACAGACATTATTTCCTGTTTCTGACTCAGCCATGGCCCCATAAGCTAAAAACTAATGTTGTGCAGTTCCCAGAGCTCACACCTATAACAATGGACTCTCTTTTCATTAAGGGCCCTCTTGACCTTCTGTCACTTTCTTCAGGTCAGCTGCAGAGAGTAGTGCAGGCTGAATCTTCCGGAGGAACTGAGGAACTTGCAAATGGTGTACCCACGTTTGTGATAGTATCCATTCATAGTTCCAATTGTGCCTTGCAAAGACTGCAAGTCTTCATTTGATACAGATGGACACAAAGGTTTGTGTAAATTTATTAAACATTTTAAAGCTGTGTGGCTAATAACAAATTAGAAAGTTAGAATCCAGGGCACTCTGAGAGTCAAGCTTGAGTGAACTTCCTTAGTAATAAGAATTTTAAATTTTAAATTTTCACAGGATGCTATTTGCTCCATAAATAAAAAATAGAAAAATTGGGGGGCATGTGGACACACACAGACACATAGCTGCATTCATGGGGAAAGGAGAGGGAGAGAGAGACAGAAAGAGAGAGAGAGAGAGAGAAATATTTTTCCTTGTCTCAGTTTCCAAAATAAAGCACATTATTACTTTGAGGATAAATTAGAGCTGCCTGATCAGTACTAAGTGAGACCACTTCCATTGGAAACCTAAGAATGTTGATTACAGGTGGCCAGGGAGCATTTTCATTGGCTCCCGTATTTGAATTGATCCTGTGTCTTAATCTTAAAAGATCTGACCACTAAGTGGTGAAATTCTACTCCTAACATGGGCTGAGTGCCTCTCATATTGGTGTATCTTGTGAAATGAATTAGCCATCTAATAGCTAACAGGATGACATGGAAAGAAGTCAAATGTAGCACAGATTTCCCAGGAGGCTTCAAAGTAGATCAAGTAACACTAAAATAAAATTGTCCAACTAGAGAATCATTCTCAACAGAATTTTTTCACTCCCGTAAATAAATGCCTTAGGCCAGTTCAAGAAATTATCACAAGTTGTGGGAGTCATAGAACAATGTCGTTTCACAAAACGGCTATTGCCATTTGCTCCTGATGTCCAGTTGTGTGTCTTCAGGCAAGCCACTTCCTTTGGTATGTATGTAAAGGGAAACACACTTTCTTTTTGTTATGAAAAACCCTGGTAAGCTTGAAAGGTAGCAGGTCTTCAGTGTTCACTCTGCTCTAGGCACAGTGTTAAGAATTTAAGGTGTACTATCTAGTTTAACCTTCACAGTAATCTCTTAGATTAATGCTATCCTTTCTTTAAATATTTATTTATTTAAATTGTATGGAAATGATAGGGTTGGAGAGATGGCACAGTTGTTAAGCGCACTGACTGCTCTGGCGAGCACACCCTGGGCTCGATTCCCAATACTCATATGGTGGCTAACAATGTCGCAGGACTCCAGTTCCAGGGAAATCTGACACCCTCTTCTGACCCCATGGGTGTTGCATGACATGGGTGTACTTACATATATACAGACAATATAAGGCAATATACTCATACACATAAATTAAAAATAATAACTAAAATATTTCAAAATTGTATGGTATTGAATGTTATTTAAATTATATGGGGATGGATGTGCCTCCGTGTATGTGAATACACCCATGTCATGCAATGACTGCAGAGGCCAGAAGAGCACATTGGATCCCTTGGGACTAGAGTTACTGACAGTCTTTAGTGGCCATGTGCGTGCTGGGAACTGAATCTAGGTCCCCTGTAAGAGCAATCAGTGCTCTTAACTGCTGGAATAGCTCTATAAGAAACTGAAAATTGGAGATATTCAGGCCATTTCCCATGGACACTGTGTGATATCCCTGGAAGGAGCCCAGATTCAAATTTTTCTATTAGTTCTCCTGAATTCTTATTTAAACTATGATGAAGGGTCTGAGAGCATGAGACATGACTCAGTCAAGGGTAAAACATCAACAAAAAAGATGGAAGGGAGGAAGGAAGGAAAGAAGGAAGGAAGGAAGGTTGAGAGAGAACAAAGAGCAATAGAATTGTCAGAATTTTAGAGACTGATGACATAGCTCAGTTGGTAACCTGCTTGTGTAGCATGCCTTAAGTCTGGGCTTGACAAAAATTGGGTGTAGTGATTATTCTGTAATCCATTTGTTTTGTACTAACTCACAAGGTAAAGCCAGGAGATTCCGGATTTGAAGGTCAACCTTGGCTATATAGAGGCCAGCCTGGGATACATGAGACCCTGTCTTTAAAAGAAAAGCAAGATCGTTCTCTTCTCTCTTCTTTATGAAGTCCTTTGAAGTACTAGGCAGGTTCTCTTGAATGCCCAGGTTGCAGCCCATCCACCGCAAAGCTCTCCTCCCTTGAGTCTGTACCAGGAAAACCACACACTCAAATCCTTTAAAGCTTTCCCTGCACAATCATAACAATGTTCCTGGTCTCCAGGACATGGGTTCTTTGTGTTAGGAGTGCTAAACTCAACTTTGTTCGACTATGGGTGTGATGGTCTTGGTTAGATGCACTGATATGGTATCAGCATGTTGAGAAACTTGTTTCTGAAGTTTACTCTTCCTGAATGCCACCACATATGACTTATGCTCACCAGGAACTTAACCCATAAATCAATAAAGATAAGTACTCTCCTCAAAACAAAAAAAGTAAACAATGATGAAATCACTTTAGTAAGTAGACACACCACGCACACACACACACACACACACACACACACACACACACACTGCTACCACCACCAATCACCACCACCACACACGCATAGAAAGCTTACAGAACTTATGGGATATGTAAATGATTATATTGCTCATGCGTGACAAAGTCTTGAATTCTGGAAGAGGTGAATTTCACTGTGGAGTTTGATTCATGGGACTCTTCCAAACACTTCTTTTTCAACCTCTCAAATAATTGCATCAAATGTCATGATGACAGACAGGAGTTGGGATCACTAACCGGAATGCTGAGCTTTTCGATTTGGGAAAGGAGGATCTACAGCTCCGAATTTCCTACGACAGTTGGACCATCTGGTCTAAACGCATGTTGACATCACAAGGAATAAAACCTGAAACACAACAGAAATTATTCCCTTTGCAAAACAAATGCCAGAGGGGGAAAAAAAATCACAGAGCAATTTTGCCAAATTTCTCAGCAATTCTCACAAGATTTTGCATGTTAATTGCTTGTAGCTGCAGGTTAGTGCTGTTAGTCCCCATGCGGCAGCTAAGTACAGAACGGCAGGCTCTTCAATCACAGAATTACAGATACGAGGGCCTGGGGATGCCCGCCAGGTCATGCTGCCCATTCTCTAACTGCACACACTGCTCCTCAACGCTTGTCTTCAAGTCTTTTTGCCTAGTTGAGTTTGAAGTGGCTGAGGGAGAAGCTTCCTCCAGAGAAGTCATTACAGCGTTGCAGGTTTAACTACAGGCAATGTTTCCTTTGGCTCAAACTATTGTGTTATTTGCTCAGTTCCACTCATTAACCCTCTTCCCCTCTGGAATGCTTGGTTTCTAATCACACTTTTGAAGCCTTTGGCTTCATGTCTAAGCCCACTATGTATCTAGGAGTGACCATAGAAAGCTTATTTCTCTTCTCCTCAGGTTCCCTGTCTGCAAAGTGCAGCATTTGAAAGGAATGATACTTAAGATCTCTAATTCTTTTGCTGTTCTTCCTTTTCCTTTTATTGATGTTTGTTTATGTTCTGTCTTTCTTAGCTTCCTTCTTAACTATCATAAATGGTTCATCCTTAACATGTGACCTGTGGTTTTATTGAGACACCCTGTTATCAAATTGGAAGAACCAATTGTGTAATTTTCTTTTAACTCTGTGATCAGTCTCATCTCCTTTGTAGCTTTAAATCAGCCATGGAGGAAGGATTTATACTTTAGAGTTTGGTACAAGTCACGAGTCAGAACCCTTACCTCCCAAACCAGTTCACCATGGCTGTCATCCCTTTCTTAAATAGATTACTGGTATGACTACTAACCTTCTCTAAGTCATTATAATCACAGGCAAACTAAACAACACACACACACACACACACACACACACACACACACATACAATATCAGATCAAACAGCTTTGGGACAGGGGCAGATATTCAAGAAAGGAATGTAGGTAGATGAGTAGGATTTACCTTCTATCTAGCAGGAATACATTTTTCTTAGCAATCCTCAGTACGTCTTTAAAGGAAGTATTATTTCCATTTTACATTTAAGAAAACTGAGGCACAGTAAAACAAAGCAATTTGGGTAACTTCAGAGAACTAGGAAGTGACAGACACTCTTTGCTTAATATCAGCTGCCAAACTCAGCATCATTTACGTCTCTGACCCATTCAGCACATGTGAAAGGTATAGGGTGAAATCAGAGATCCCCTAGTTCACACAAAATTCACGCAGAACCATTCATTCAGATAGCAACACAGGCATAGATGCAAGGACGATCTGAGAACAGCCCCGTGCAAATTTCGAAGAAGTCACATCACAGGCAAATGGCAGATTAGGAGAAAAGATTTCAGAAGTTTTCATCGTAAACAGATGATCAGTGTCTGAGGACACAGGAACATTCCACAATGAATACATTCTGTGAAACATCACATCATAAGGCCCATTCATGAGCCAAAATTTTATGTTTGTACTTATTCATAAAAAATAAGTTTACATTTTTAATAAAAGTTTCAAAAGGAAATTATTGTATGTGCTTTCTTGTTTAAATACCAAAACTCCTATGTCTAGATTGGTCAGCTGATTTAAACATCTTAAAGGAGTCAAGCTTAACTATTAGTTTCTGTTTTTGAAAAATGAACTGACGTTTATTTAGGGTTGAGATATTACTCAAAGTCCCCTGTAAACCTTCTGAACTCTGCTTACCCTGAGGCTCAGTGTTACTGTGACTTAGATACAGAAGAACTTAAACCCAAGCCCCATGTAGATGCTAATGCACTTTCTTTTTCACAAACCACTCCACCTATTTTGCAATGATGAAAGAGAAAGGGGTCCCATTTCGGATGTGACCACAGTGATGTCTCTGTCGAGGACACTCTTCTGTAGTGATATCTTCTGTGCTGGTAGGTTTCAGTGTATCCTAGAATGGGATATTAATTGACTTCCTCCTTTTAGCATTTCAGTGCTCTCCTCACTCCTAATATGGAACAGAGGTACTAGCCATGATGGGAGACCTCCAGGCAGAACATGTCTGCCTTCTTCAAAGGCACAGGGATGGGGGTGGGGGCTCTGGAACCCAGCTGCCTCACAGATGGGGCTCATTATTCACACCACCCTCCTACATTGAAGAGTGGCCAAGAAACAGCCACAGAAAATTAGAGGCTTGTGCTGGAGAGGCCAGATGTCAAGACAACGGGGACATCCTGTCTCCACTGGCCTGGCTAGTGGTCTTGAGTGTTCTTCACTGTAGTGGACAGTGTGGACTTTTCTGTATAGGAAAGTGGTTATATTAGGATGCTTTGCTCTGTTAGGTGAAAATTCAGAGAAGGGAGTTGTAAAGCAAAATCATAACATTATTCTCCCCAAACTTCTCCCTCTGTTGCTCCCCGTCAAGGCAGATATAAAGGGGTTCAAATAGCATGGTCAGAGCTAGAGCATGTGTACAACTCTTTGGTACACATTTTTGTACCTATTCCCAGGCACAACATTTTGACCAGAGGACTAATTACAATTCCAACAGTAATAATAATTCACAGATCTAAAACAAGTAGCTTGTCCAAGGTCTCAAGACTATAAGCGTCAAAGGTGAGACTCTTCAAGCCTCAGTAACTTTGGCTCTGAACTTCCATCCTCCTTTATGTTCCTGTGTTTTTGTTTTGTTTTGTTTGTTTGTTTTGATATAGTTCTTGGGCCAGTCATCTCGGTAATCCCCTTGGAACTTTTCATGACCCAAATCCTCAGGCCTTACCCCTGATTTGTTAAAGACTCAGATAGGCTTGGTTTATTTAACAAGTCTAAGGGGTGATCTGGACTCATGTTAAATTTGGGCACACACTGCTATTGTCCTTTCAAGCAGCAACTGCCCCAGGTGTGCAGAGATTTTCTAGTCTCTTCAAGAATCTTCCAATTTAAGGTATAGTCTGCAAGAACAGAGGAACAGTTCTTCATAAGTCATCAGGACAAAGCATTGTAAGATTTCCTTTTCTCAGACGATAACAAATCCCAAGGGAAGTGACACATCCCATGCCTTAGCCTGGTGATATCTGGTTCAGTGGCTGCAGGTGGCGAGATGCAAAAAAGCAAGTACAGAACCTTGCAAAATGCACCAAGGCAACCAAATTGCTGTCTTGACTTCCTGAGTTCATGACCACTGAGTCAGAGTCACGAGCTGGCTTTGCAGGTCACCTGGTGACTGAGTGTAGGTCTTAGATTTCCATATTTAAAGGAGGTTAAAAAAATGGATTTTTTTTTAGCAACCTCATCATACACAAAAATAAATGAATGAGAACTAAATAAATAAATATTGGTGAAATGTTAATGGATATGTTAATTAGCTAGTATAATCTTTCTACAATGTGTGTGTAGACCAGACCATCACATGGTACCCCATAAATACACGCAATTTTTAGTTGCCAATTAAAACTACTATTTTTCAATATTGTATTGATTTTTAATAATCATGTATTTAATAATCAATGTATTTTGATCATATCCAGGTCCTTCCCCTATTTTATTATGCTTCACTGGATTTTATGTCTTCTATTGTTTTTTTAAGGGCTGTAGATTCTAAGGACTATGGTGTCTCTAAACGTAGATCCATCTCCTGGCTCCTGGTTAACACACCCAGTATCACGCCCTTGCAGAAAACGGATGACTCCCTGTCCCAGCAGCTGTCATTGTGAGGCGCTTCTCACCTAGGATTGGGACTTCTCGCCCACCTCCTCCACTTAGTGCTGGGGTTTTTGTCTGGCTTGAAGTTATGCAAGGCTTGTGCATGCTGCCCCAAGTGCTATAAGCCCTTACGACTGACTTTTCTGACTTACAGAATACAATGTTTTCTTGCAGTCATTTACCACCTCTGACTCTTAGACTCTTCCTGCCCCTTCTTGCAGAATGTTCCTTGAGCCTCAGAAGGAGAGAGTGTGGTTGAGATGGCCCATTCTGTGCTTGGCACTCCGAAATCTCTTATTCTTTGCAGTTTGACCAGTCGTGCATCTCCGTGTTAATCACTACAAGCTACAAGAAGTTTCTCAGGTGAGTTGAGGGAGGAGTAATTCTGTGGGTATAACAATAAATCACTAGGAATTGATTTAATGCTACATCCATTTAACAAGTAACATGGGAAGTTCTCCCCTATGACCTGTGACCTGTCTACCCACAGATTCTTTGGCCTGATAAAAGTGCCATATATATGGGTTCTATCTTGCAAAGTGGGCCTTAAGTCCAATCAGAAAGCGTTTAGTTACTCAAATAACATATCTGACACTATTGCACTTCCATATTTTTCCAGGACAGTTTTTACTGTAACTCACAGTGTTCATAGTAGGGCAAGGCTGATGATTACTTTCCCTTTCAGTAGCAGACATTGCACACTCCAACCCTATGAAAGCTAAGCAACAGAGTTGAAGCCTAAAAGTCAATACTAACTTGATTTCTCCTTGTCTGTTCTAAGATTCACATAAGTAGTGTCTTAGGTAACAGGGTCTTAAGATCAAATCTGATGAGTAACCAAGAGCAATGGCAATATCCAACATTAATAGACAGCCAATGGGAATCCCATGTCAACTGATCTAAAGATGGGAGTCCATTCCTGGCACTGGGCATCGTATTTGTAAATCTATGGTGTCTGGTAGAGACATTGTTCCTGCCCCTTGGTAGAGGGTAACTCAATTTAAACTCTTTCTTTCTTGTATATCTACATATTTAAGAAGCTTCTATAGTCATACACATCCATGTGACTGTCTCCAATGGCCTTCACTATTAGTTATCTCTCTCCATACTCCATCCTCTGCCCTCCTGTTCCTCACCCCACTTAATCCTTCCTAATCCATTTTTCTTATTTTCCTCTTTATTCACTGTATTCTACATTTCCTCTCATAAGCCCTTCACATAACCCCTTCCAGTTTCCTAACCTCTATGGGTTTTCCAATTGAACACATGTATCTAAAGATTCATAGATAGCATCCACTTAGGAGAGAGAGTATGTGACGTTTGTCTTTCTAATTCTGGGTTCCCTCATTTAGGAGGAGTTCTTCTGGTTCCATCTATTAATCTGTGAAGTTTGCAGTTTTGTTTTTAACAGCCAAATAGTAGTCCATTGTACTACACTTTCATTATCCATTCACCACTCGATAGATAGCTATGTTGTTTCCATTTCATTGTGAATAGACTAGCAAATGAACATAGATGAGCATGTATTTCTATATTAAGATATAGTAAAATTTAAGTATAGGTATCTTTTTTAAGAAACAAGGGGACTGGAGAGATGGATGTAGGGTTAGGAGCACTTGCTGCACAATCATGAAGAGAGAGTTTAGATCTCAGCATTCCCATAAAAAGAGGTGACCTATTGAATGCATGTCTGCAACTCCAGCTATTAGGAAAATGGACACAGGAAAATAACTTACACTTTCTTCCTCCTAGCCTAGATAAGAACTACATCCCCAAGTTCAAAGAGAGATCTGCCTCAAGGAAATAGCTGGAAAGGAAGATAGGATGACACCTGACACCCTCTTCTGGCCTCTACATGTATATACAGATGTGCACATTTGCATAGACATGCATATACCTCATACAGAGGGGATACCTCTGTATATATGCCTCATACTTAGGCATACATATATGCCTAAATATAGGAGTAATATATGTTATATATATATATATATTATAATATAATATATATTATAATATAGGCCATTCCTAAGATTCTGATAGGAAGCTTGATAGGTACTGTTGAGATTGGTAACTTTTTTCTTATTGTGGTTTTAGACTTTCATTAAAATAATAAGCCTATGGATCAGTGAAACAGGAACTGACGTGGATGCTTCCTCCCTGAAGACTAGCTCTCATACTATCAGAGGATGTTACACAAAACTCTGAAAGGAGAAAACCAATTAATGGTCCAACACAACTGTAAAGCCTAATAACCACCACAATGACCAGCATAGCAAACTGTCTCTACTGATGCAGTCATGGTGCTTTTATCTTGGAGGCAATCAGGAACTATCTAATCAGACTTAAAGCCTGCTCAGTGGGAGGGAACTCATTTGTGATACTATAAACATAGTCAAATATACAAGGCTGGAGATGTCACAGATTCTAGAGAAAATTTTATGTCTGTCAAATCCCTAGACAAATGTAATTTCTTACTGTATGATAAATATGCATCCTTATACTTATAGACAAGTATATGTCTCACCACTCATCAAAGAAGCTTCCTTTTACAACAGATGGAGACTATTACAAGTTTCCACCAATGGTAAAATATACACTTGTATTATGAAAGGTCCAGCCCTAGGTGAAACAATTACAATGTAACTTCTATACCTAAGTCTTAGGGAACATAGCAGAACAAACGACATAGAGAACATCAATGCATCTCTCAACTCTCACCAACAAAGTTTCCTCATGAAGCAAATTAGGATTAACACAGAAAACCACAACTGGCCAAAATACAGAGAATAAGAGACTGCAGAGTATGAGTCCCTGGATAAGACTCTATATTAAAACTCAGCCATAAGGGACCATTGTGGAAGGCATGGGTGTGTGTGGAAAGTCTAAGAAGCAGGAATTGTGAATGACCACAAGGAAAATAGAGTTTTCCAGGCTTCTGGGAATTTGCTCATATGAACTTACAATAACGCTAACAACATGTATAACACCCATGCAAACTTCAACCAGACAGAAACCTAGTATAGCACTGGGGAAATGGGTAAGAAGTCTCAACGTAGTTGAGGAGCTATTGGCAGATGATTACTTTTGGATAAGGGAGTGTTGGTTTTCTTTAAGAAAGTGACGGTAGGTAGCTTGAACAAATGTCAGTGGATAAACTCATTTAGAAAGTCATCTGCTGGCACAAACATGATAGGACTTAACATATATGACAGAACGCATGAAATTCAGTAGGAGTCTATAGATGGTGAAGATAGGCGAGGGCTTACAAATATGATCAAGATGTATAAAATGCCCAATAATTCAATAAAAATAGGGAAAAAAGCAAAATACAAAGTCTAGAACCTGGAGATGCACAGTTTTTTAAATCAATCTTGGCAAATTTGATGTTTCAAAGATTAAGGTTTCTTCTAGAATGTTTTTTTTTTTTTAAAAAATGGCATCAAGGAACTTTAATTATGGATTAGAAACATTTCAGACAGAATTAGAGAAGATGACTTAGCAGGTAATAGCACTTGTTGCTCTTGCAAAGGACCTGGGTTCTGTTCCTAGGATCCACGTGGTACCTCACAACCTTCCATAACCCCAGTTCCTGGGGATCTGACATGCTCTTCTGGTCTCCAGGCATACATGCGGTACACATACATACATCAAGCAATCACCCTGATGCCTAAAATAAAATAATTCTTCAATTTCAGGTATTATTTCTTGAATGCTAGCTGTGCCAGAGCAATGGCAAGTACCCAACTATAAGACAAAATGAGAGTTACAATATTATTTAACACATTGAGAAGCAAGAAGATGATGGAAGAGAAATAGCATCTGTATTGCATTTATAAGGGGGGTGGAATCCAGAGAGGGGAATTCTGTCTCTTGAGAAGCAAGGCAGGACCAGGAGATTTTTTCATTGCAGAATGAGTAACTTAAGGAAGATAGGTGAGACCATCCCTTGCTTCCAAATGTCTCCATCTTAAAGGATCTCCGTCATTAAAAATTAGAAGAAAAGATTGTCCCAAATTTGAGGATATCAGAAAATAGACATCAAAATTTTTCATGATTTTTGTGATTGGAAGATAGAGTCAATTCATATAATTTCCATATTTTTCTTTTATTGTTTTCAGTTTGTACTTCTTAATGCCTCCAGAACTCAATCTGTGGGTCCACTGCGCCTCTTTCCCCATGTGTAACACGTTGGAAGAAACTGGAAATAATAAAGCCCACATGTTCAGTTCAGCACATTGCAAGTAAGACGGTCTTACATAATAAAGGCCATGCAGCAAAGTCAGACACCCTGCCCGGATGAACCTCTTCCTGGGCTTGCCAAACATGAACTTCAATGTCACCTGTAAGGCCAGTGGGGTCTTTCCAGCTAGAAGTGGAAATATCTTACTTACTCCGGATATTTTCCACATACTCTTTCTGCTTCTAAGTGTGCACTGAGTCTGTGGTACAAACATGGCCAGCATACTTCCTTTCTTGAAAACAGGTTCTAAATAACTATTTCAAGAAACAAATTGCAACGAGTAGATAGAACGGTGTTGCTGTGCTCCCTGTGACCAATGTGTTCTTTTGGTTCCATGACCTTTGTTCTTTACCTACAACAAACAAAAAATTGTATGGTTACTTGTTTTGACAGATGAGATAACTTCGGAAACATTTGGTCCCAAAAGATAAAATCAAATGGGCCCAAACTACAAGACATTCGGGAGCTGTACCTTTCTAGGGAAATGTGATAATTGCCAAAGACACTTTGGTTATAGATTCCCAAAGTCAGAAAGAGATCTGTCTGAATATAGTCTCTGTTCTTACATACACAGTAACAACAACATAGCAATGACTCTCAGAGAAGCTGATTCTTTATTCAAGGACACAAAGCATCATCTGCCATTGAGAGAACTCTTTGCCTAGCATTGGAACAGGCTACAAAGGGCTCACCCACACATTCATTTTAATGAACTGTATTAACAGAACCAATAAAATCAACCTGGCAAAGACAGCAGTTTCATACTTTAACATATGAATTTTAGTCCATTACGTAACGTGTGCTAGTGTTGGGATCTTACACAAGTCTGGTAAAGGATTCGAAAAAGTATTGACTCTGGGATTTTAATCCCTGGGTTCTAGAAACTTTACTTAATCTGTAAATGAAGATATTGAAGTCTACTTTGTCAAATTCCCGCCATATCCAAAAGTGTGATGGGATGCCCCTGGACAAGGTTTAGTAAGCCAAATTCAGTGGTTGAATCCATCTATTTTGGCAAAGATAAGGTTTAGTAGAAAAGTGCCAGACTCACTCACGTATACTTATCTGTGTTTGCCTTTGCCACATGCAAAGCTGAATGGACGATAAAACAGAGAATGTGCATCTCAGAGCCTCACTTGTCTACCAGGCAACCCTTCAGAGGAAATACCAACTCTGGCCCAGAGCACAGTAATAGTTTTCCACCTCCAGCCTCTATTCTTTCATCCCCATTCTCAACTTCCCTCAATTTCTTTCCCCTTCAGTTCTTTTTATGAGGACTTAGAGACCAATCTCTGAACATATGCTGCCTGGGATCACATCCCAGCTCTACCTCTTTCTAATGGTGTAAGCTTGGGCAAGTGCCATACACTCCAAACTGTAGTTTTCTCTGGAAAATGAGATTGTCTAGACCTATTTCACAGCGTTCTCCTGAGATTTGCATGGGATATTCCATGGAAACTGCCTAGAAAGTGCCCAGTGAAGGTTAGCTACTGCTACAATAGCTGTTATTCTCTCTGTTCATCCTTCTGGGAAAATGTCCACCTCCATATTTCATCATGTAGGAGGTTATCACTTATTAGCTGGTAGATCATGGCGCAACAAGTGACATAGCCCAGGGTGAAAGTTATAGGACAGGGAGATGTCTGAAAAGTGAGAAAGTTGGCAAAATATACTGACGTCCACACTCTGTTTCCACTGCTAAAGCCAGTCATTATTTCTACCTTTTGGTGCAGAAGCCTGCTGGCTAGAAACCCCAGGGAAGACTCATGGGATGACTCCACTCGTTCCTTCCTCCCACAGGGCAATGAGTCCCAGACAGCACATAGATTCCTGAGACAGCCAGACCAGGCAGGGGCTCAGTCACTGGCTGTCCTCCTTGTGTTAATCAGAAGCAGGCATGTTCTACTGAATAGGCTGCTTGGGAGGGAATACAAATGCCAGAAGCCTGGGGAATAAGGAGATGTGCTCCACCCAAACCAGATTTCATTCTCCTCTTCACAGACTCACATCACAGGAAGCTTCAGGCTTCATTCCCATAAGTCTGTAGTGTATCAGTGCCCCATCTCCACCCTCTTCCCTAGCCTTAAGGATGTAAGTTTCATTACACATCTCAGGAGGTATCTTAATTTTTTTCAGTGATCATCTGGTCCAAGAGACCTCTTAATTAAAACTACAACATAATTATTGTCACCTAAGCTTTCTACTTATTATTTATGATCTCTGTGTATCCTTGTACCCCCCAACCCACACACCAGTCCCCAACACCCATGAATTTCTTCAGGGATGACTAGTCACTCTGAGATTTGCCCCCTTTCTTGAATCGTAAGTCTCAACCTTGTTTCTCAGTGGAGTTGGAGGTCCTGGACCCTGATTACTACTAGAGTTTCCAATTGCTTATTCTCCCCCCTGGCCTTTCTGAAAAGATCCATTGAAAAAGAGGTCATGATTAAAGCCCTTGGAACGAGCAAAGTGTAATTGAAGCAGTGCCTGGCGCCTCTCGGCTTAACCTCCCTCCCGTAAACCCTAGCCAGACACAGCAGGCTGCAGACCCCTTTTTACACCTCTACAAGGCAAATGAGAAGTGTAGAGTAAGGGTGGAAACTATTAGAGTCTACACAAGCCGAGAATGCAGGGTGCTAAGAGGAAACATCCCTGACATGTGATGAAGATACTTGCGAGAAGCCATGCAGAAAGAATCACATCAAACTTCTGACAAAATCGGAATGTGTTTATGTTACATATCCTTCCATGTATTTGTGCTGCAGGCATGAAACTAGGGTGTTACATTTTCTGTTGGGGATGGGCTTTTATCTCTGACTATATAATCTTACAGCATCCCAGTGGGCTTCTCCATTTTTTTTTTCAAATAGTTTTCCTTACAGTTCCTGGAAGAGTCAAGAAGCTGACGTATGCAGGAATATGCTCTAGATTCTGCACAGAAAGGGTCTTCGGTGTTGTAAATGTCTGTCTTTCCTGCCGAGTCCTCTGTGGAAAGGAGTGGACAGTCAGCAAGCGCTCTTGCTGTGACTTCTGTCACCTGTAATTATCACAACAAATGACTCCATACAGTTGTACTCTGCATCAGCACACAGGGCTGCAAACGTATCAACATGTGCAAACTCATATACATATATGCAGACATGGATGGGAACTACACTCGTAGGCCGATGTGTTTGAATACCTGGTCTCCAGCTGGCAGTGTTGCTTGGAGGGTTGCAGGGCCCTTAGGGGTAGAGCCTCATTGTGGGACTGGGCCACTGAGAGAATAGCTTTTTGAGTTAATGATCAATCCAATTCTTACCTCAGTCTCTTTCTGCTTCTGATATAAAGATTGGAGAGAAAGCCTGCTGCCAGTTGCATCTGACAGGACCCAACCTGGTTTTAGCCAACATGCCTTCTCTGCTGTGATAGGCTATACTCTTAAAATGTGAGCCAAAAGAAATTCTTCCTCCTTTAAGTTGCATCTATCTGTATACAGCAACAAAAAAAGTATCTAATTCAATTGTATGTAAAAGATATAGGTGTGTCGTTCATCATCCCAACACAACACAATACAAGCAATAAGATAAATAACCTAAAATTATAGTCCAAGTTGATTGGTATAAATAAATTGATTATATATATATATATACATATATATATATGATCCATACTATAAGCAATATTATTCACACAAGCAAATCATTTATGTTTACCAAAGGTTTATCTTGATAATAAATTAAAACAGTGCATTAAGAAAAGTAAAATGCAAAGTTATACCAATGTACTAATAAACAGATACCAACATGTGAAGAGACTAGAAAAAAATGGCTCCTTGTATGAAGAGCTAAACCTCTAATTTTATGTTTAAATATTTCAGTATAAACTCTGGTATTTCCACTTAGCCTTGAACATGGCCTTAGCCATTGGGGCTGAGTTGTGGCTTTTACCAGGCTGGTACCTTTCCTATGTAAACTGAAGTTCCTAAAGAGAATCTACCCCTATGTTAAAGATGCTACAATGTGGCAGACAGACAGAACTCCTGAAAGTGAGAGTTGGAAGGCTATAAATCCAGAATTAAATTGTCTTGACTGTCTTTAATTGCCTTAATCACATGTATTGTTTGGTTCTGTGTTTGACCTAACATCCTTGGGATTATCATGCAAAGCACTTTGGAATGTATAAGGTTTCCTCACCTTAGAAGCTCAGAATACCATCAGATAGCATCCAAAGTTAAGAGCAGATAATGCCCCTGTTGTTGTAACCTGCCTACCTGAGGCTCCCACCAATATATTTGAAAAGTGACTTGACTTAGAACATTTTTTGTTGTTCTGTAACTATAAAAATGAAATTATTGGAATATGGGTTTGGGGCAACCTGAACCTGTGTTTCCAGTCCATAGTCTCTCATATTTGGTTCTAGAATTAACTCCCTTATTCCCTCTGAGATGAGAACTTTGTTTTCTGTCCACAGCTAAGACACTCAGTTTCCTAACTCTGAAATGCCCCTCTGTGTAATAAGTATGATGATAATGTCTCCAACCCAGGAATTGCAGTGAAGGTTGAAACAAACATTGTTTAGCAAGAGTACATAATAGTTTACTGTGTCTATGAAAAGAAAAGTTGTAATGGAGATTTAGGGAGCAGAAGCAAAGCAGAGTCAAGGAGAGCTGGGTTGACTGAGAGCTGGAGTTGGATCCAGCCCTGTCTGCTGCTGCTGGGGTCCTGGCAACCCTGAGCCTTCCCTGTCATTGTTCACATGCAAACAGAGGACCCCACTGCGAAGCCATCTGCATTCATCCACCACCAGGTCCGCTCTTTTCATGGCCCAGGTTTCATTGTCAGCCTTTTCTTCCTGATTCAGGCAGACATCAGGCTGAAGCAGCCACATGTTTACTGTGGTGGGATTTCAACCACAGCTGTGCATGAGTACTGGAAACATCATCAGCCAGTCTTGGGAAGAAACCAGGACAAGAGCAGCAACACCTGGCAGAGGTCTGGCAGAGGGAGTTCTCTGCCCAGTGCTAAGCCAACAGCTAGGCAGGCCTGGCCAGGAGTTTTGCATTGGAAATATGGGGTTGTGTTCTGGCTTTATTTACATAGTCCTCAAGGCAGAGAGGCCTGAGGGCTTCCTCTTCTGTAAATTCTCTCTCTTACTCTCTCCATTTGTCTACAGGTTTAGAGACCTTTGCAGGCCTCAGGCACTCCCAAGAGCTCCTGTTGTTTCTGGTACTTCTCTCGTACTAGAGTGAATATTATTACTGGAGAGATGGCTCAGCAGTTAAGTGCACTGATTGCTCTTGCAGAGAACTTGGGTTCAATTCAAGTACCTACATGGAGTCTAAGAACCGTCTGTAACTCTAGCTCCATCGCCCTCTTCTGATCTCCACGGGCATTACACAACATTGGTGTACCTATGTACATGCAGGCAATATGCTCATAAATAAAATATTTTAAAAAGGACTCCTTTAACTTTGGCTAGCTCATCTTGCCAGAGACTTTATCTAACTTATGTAACATTGTATTTGCAGCACCATGTGTAATGTGGGAATTCATTTGATACTCACAGGAATGAAATTAGTGCACACAGTAGCACAGAAGAGCTAATTGCAGTGAGGAACCTGGGCCAGATGGAGTGTTGGGAGGAGCGGCTTGTCAGGGTCCGTTAAGGCAATGGAATATGATGCGAGAGGCCAGGCTGAGAAATTCCAATGGCTCTCTCACCCCTTGGTCTTTTCAACTTTCTGAGAAGTGTGCAAATCTGAGACCTTGACTCTTCTTTATAATAAACTTCTCTTGGGTAAATAATTCAAAAAACATACAATTTTCCCATTTACACAGTCCAGTGGCAGTCAGGAAGCACATCTGTAGGACTGTGAAGCCATCACCACTTTCAGTCTTAGAACTTTTTTGTGACATTTTCATATATTAGACAAAGGCTTGTGATCACATTTACCACTATCGCCCTCTCACAAGCTCCGTCCTCTCTTCCTGATCCGCTTCTTCCAGAATGGACCTCTTCTGCTTTTGTGTGTGTGTCTGTGCGTGTGTCTGTGTGTTGTGTTTGCGTGTATCTGTGTCTGTGTGTTGTGTCTTTGTGTCTGTGTCTGTGTGTGTGTCTGTGTGTATGTCTGTCTGTGTGTGTGTCTGTGTCTGTATGTGTTTGTGGATGTATGTCTGTCTGCGTGTGTCTGTGTCTGTGTGTGTCTGTGTGTATGTATGTCTATGTCTATGTATGTATGTCTGCATGTGTCTGTGTCTGTGTGTGTGTGGATGTGTATCTGTGTGTGTGTGTATCGTGTGTGTGTATCTGTGTGTATGTGTCTGTGTGTGTATGTCTGTGTGTGGGTGTGTGTCTGTGTCTCTGTGTGTCTGTGTCTGTGTGTGGGTGTGTGTGTGTCTGTGTCTGTGTGTGGGTGTGTGTCTGTGTCTCTGTGTGTCTGTGTCTGTGTGTGGCTGTGGGTGTGTCTGTGTCTGTGTGTGGGTGTGTGTCTGTGTCTCTGTGTGTCTGTGTCTGTGTATCTGTGTCTGTGTGTATGTGTGTGTGTGTCTGTGTGTGTGTGTGTGTGTGTGTGTAGGTTTTGTGCAGGTACCCAAAGTCGCTGTGTGTTCATGATTAGAACAGCCATGGACTACCTAAAGCAGTGTGTCATAGCACTCCTCCGCATACTCCAGCTTTTACCATCCTTTCACCCTTCTGCCTCACTGTCCCCTGGACCTTTGGGGAGTAACATAGGGGTCTCATTTAAGGAAGAACACTTAACAGTAGCTTATTCTCAGTGCTTTGATGGGTCAGTTAAGAGTCTTGTTTCAAACCTCACCCACTGCAAAAAGGAACTTCTCTGGCCCCAGTGGGAGCAGCACTGACCTAAGGGCGTAGACATAGAGATGTAGAAGGTAGCTGAAAAACACATCTGTTTAGCAAATCACGTCTAGTAGATCCCTCCTCAGGGCCTGTGACCTCCCCAGCCACAGGACATGACTCTGTATACATGCGTGCGCCCACATGTATGTGTGTACGTGCAAGAGCTTGTGTGCAAGCAGAGACCTGTGATCATATAACCATGGCCGTGACCACAACTGTTATATCCACACTAAAGCCGCTTTACTCACTAGACGGGGTGTGCATTTTTTTTCAGTCTGCTGTGTTCTGTACAATGCACAGCAGTCAATACAGACTCAGTGTGAGTGACTTCTTAAAATATTAGAGTATGTAAAGAATACTTGGAACAAAGACTTAGAAACTTTCAGAAGTAGTTGAATCTTAAAAACAAAACAAAACAGTAGCATCATGGGATTCAGAGTCATAGAAGTTTCACAGAGTTTGCACCGTGGGAACCAGATGGCAGCTCGGTGTCCTTTGAGAACAGCCACTCGGCTTCCTAGGGCTCTGTGAGGATACCTCTGTCTTTCATGGTGGAGCTGAGCCTTTGACGTCACTCACTCCATGACCAAGCCATTGCTATGTAACCAGTCACCTTGTCCAGATACCATTCTGTAGCCTTTAGGCACAGTTCTAGATTCCAGATATGTGACACAGAAACATCCATTTTCTGCACGTCTTTGGTCTTTGTATTCCTGTTTCATGCTAAGTTGTGGGATGTTTTGTGGAGCCAACTCTTGATTCTACAGGGATGCTTTTACTCTGCAAAAGACCCTGAGATTTCCCTTGGCCATGTTTGTAATCAAAGTCACACAATGAAGGACACAATGAAGGTGGAAAGGTTGTCATTTTGGATGAAGAGCAGTGGGAGATGTTACCTGACTGGGCTTGCAAAATGGCATTGAACCCACAGAGAGGGTGGAGGCTCCTCTGCAAGCTCATCCTCCTCTGCTGTGTTCCTTCCAAGCTTCCACGGAAGTCATCCCTCTTGCTTACAGCTCCCCCTAGAATTTCTGTTCCCATCATCAGACATCCGACTTGCTGACAGGGTATATTCTGCTCCCCCTGAGGTTACCCTGAAGGCAGTAGTGATGGTAGATTTGTACAGTTCCACTCCTGACTTCTAAATATATCTTGACTGCATGAAGCCATGGGAGTGATGAGGATGGCAATGGTTTGGAGCCACTTAACTCTCTCCCTGTCTTAATTAAACAGTCCTGGTCAGGTTCCACAGGAGACTTCCGGTGTGCATTGGGGTGAGAGATAAGAATACATAAACAGAAAAGCCTGTATTCCCCACCATCCAATCCTCACTCTTAGTCCTCCGCTATTCTTGTTCCTAGTTCTGATTCCCCTTAATATTATGTGTGTGTGTGTGTAGTAATGTATGTGTGTATGTGTGTGACTTGTATCCCCTCATTACTGTTATTTAACCTTGACTATTTTCTTACCTCCTGTACCCCCCAAATCAGGAGCCGTTTCTGTCATGTAACAGACCCTAAATTGATTATTTATTGAGTGAATGAGCTGGACATGATGTTGAGATCTAAGTTTGAGATTAAGTAGATAGCCATGATGATCCTGACAGTTCTCTGTGCATTTACCGCTACCTCTCCTCCAAAGGCCTCGGTTCTACGTCTGTATCAGCAGATTGCAATTACTCAGGTGTCCTTGATACCTTGTGAGGACCAATGGGAGGGTGCATGTGAATATGTTTCTTAAGTCACAAATATTCTTGTGACATGCCATAAGGCACTTAAAATTCTTCTGAAATGAGGTAGAATGTAAGAGATTCATGCAGAAAAATTAAGTGGGTTAGAATAGTTCATGTATTTTGGGTGATTAAAGGAAAAGAGAGAAATAGTAAAAGTTCTTGAGGCCAACTGAGCACTGGCCCATTGATGAGAGGTGTTACTTTAATAATCAAACAGGTAATGATCATCTGCACACAAACACATATATACATGCAAACTAGAAAAGGGTCTCATGAGAAGATATTCCAATGCTCCCAGTGAAAATAAACTTTTGCAAAAATATAATTTAGCAATAAGTATCAAAAGTCCTAATATGTCTATATCTTTTGATTGACTAATCTATTTGGAATCTACCCAAAGAATGAATTGCAGGCTGTCACAAGACAGTTAGTACAACATGGGACTGTTTACAGTAGAAAATTGTTAGTAATAATCCAAATCCTTAACAACTACAGAAAATTCAATAAATGTTCCAGTGAAGATGATTACATTCAAATTCATCAGTTAGAGGTATTACATGATAAGACTATTTCATGTCAGGTGAAAACGCACTTAATATATTATCAAATGGGTAAAATAGAAGAAATAAACTGTAAATGTGAGGCATTTCCCAAGTTTTTAGATAAAAGTTTATTTATTCATAATAACTACATCGAAATATACAAATGTAGAAGTAAAATTTTACTATCCTGTAACACGATGATAAAATTATATATTTTCACATATCATACATATGTGTGTATATTGGTTCATGTAATTCATTTTATATCCATGCTTTTTTTTCTGTTTTCATGTTCTGTTCTCCTTAATAATAATGTATTACTTTGAAGTAGAGTATAATTATTTCTTAAAGTTAAATTGAAACTCTACTTCTCAATATTTATATTAACACACCACTAAGCAAACATATATTATTAGGGAACCTAAAAAGCTAACTACGGGGTTTCTTTTCATTGAATAAATCAATTTACAGCTGAGGAACAATCTGAAATTGTCCAATGAGGTCTCCGTTAGCCCAGAGAGCTCAGCTAGTCACTGTGCTTGCCGTTACACTCTCTACTCAACTCCAGCTCCCAAAACTGCAAGGCTGTTCTTTCCCTTGTCCTGGAATGGTATTGTCATTAATTAATTCTCATTTTCATATCTTCATCTCTCTCTCTCTCTCTCTCACTCTTTCTCTCTCTCTTGCTCGCTCCCATGTTCCCCTTTCTCTTTCTCATAGAAGGCAAATCACTCTGTCAGACAGCAGAGGAGAGATAGAATCAGGACTTAATCATAGTCAATTTGGAAATGAAATAACAGATGTAAAGCATAGCCTTCATTTTCTTTCCTTCTTTGGAGTGCATCTTCTCCGAGTGTCCTCTCCTAAGCCCATCTTTCACATCTTTGCAATATAGGCAAAACCTAGGCCAGGTCTCATCATCCCAATAACCTACTATTTAGATGTTGGTATGCTTTTTTCTCTACCAAAATGTGAAAATTTAGAAAGATTCAAAAGTCATAGAGACAGAAGCCCATGCCTTTTGTCTAAGCAAATTATACAGAAGGTTGGAATACAGAATTCAAAATATCAGTTGGTTGAGATTGTATTCCACTTATATACGAGTGTATTCCACATCAGTCAAGATAGAAAGCCAGATGTTGTAAGGATAAAAACTCACATCTGAAAGAAATAATTTTCAAAATTTGACTGAAATTCTTCTTCTGTAACTTACACAATAAAAATATTTTATTTGAATAACTCTAACAACCCAGGAAATGGACTGAGTTTTAGCACTATTCCTAAAGGCACACAAGAGATGAGATGGAGCTGGGACTCCAGTTTGTGACTGCCTTGATTTCTCTGTCCTCTCTCATATCTCATGGAATCTCTGTGAAAGGAGATCAATCATCACAACAGTGGCCCAAATTATGAAAAAAAAAAAACACAGAAGAAAACATGTTTACTCAGAATCAGACAGACATGGGAAAAGAATGGGATGGTAGAAGAGGAAAACCTGCAGAAATAAAGCAGAGACTATTGGACTATAATTATTTTGCTAAATTAAACTTTAGAAATAAGATTCAGGTGTGGAGGTCATAAGATTGATCTCCTTCCACCGCCTGACTGAGTCAAGGGAACTCATGCATTCTCTTAGACCCTCTAGGAACTTACAGCATTTCTCTCAGTGGGAATTTTACATTTATTTTTATACTCACTTATTTAGTATCTGTCTTCCACTAGACTGACCAAATACATTCTGTGCCCTTAGTGATTAGAACTGTATGTAGCATGTCAAAGTGTTCAACCAGTGTTTGTTTGAATTAAAGGGGAGGGTTATCTGTCCTGTTAGTGGTGCCTGCTCCAGTGTTTTTATTTCTCACCCTTATGTGAGCTGACAGATGGAAACCTGACTACTCTTCTGACATTCCGTCAGTGTCTTCAAGATAAACTTGAAGGATGATATCAATACAAGTCTTCACCCTTCACATTGCTGGAACCTACATGCTCTACCTTCTGCACAGAGGTGCTAGGTTAAAAGCCAGAATTTAATCTTAAAACCAACTCTGGGTGAAATGGGAAGAATTGCTCCAGAAGCCTAGGCACCCGCCAATAAAATAAAGAAATAGATGACAGAGCGAGGCGTGAGAGACAGAGGGGAGAGACAGAGCAAGCTTCTTCTGTGGGTCTGCCCTTCATGTGCTTGTCTCTATTTGAACCATACCATTCTAAAGCATTTATTTCTGTTTTTTTTCTGTTTTCCTTCACACTTGAGTGCTCCTATTTAGTGTCTGTAATTGCTATAGCTTGAATGTTTGTGTTCCCCCATATTCAGGCATTGAATGCATAAATAGTAATGTGACATTATTGGAATGTGAGTCCCTTGGGAAGTGATGAGGTGCAGATTTGGCAGTTAGGATAGAAACCCCCAATGGGATTAATGTCTTCATAAGGGAATGAGATGAGATGACTAGACCATTTTCTTTCGATCATGAGAAGATGCATCAAGTGGCCAGCTGTGACCTTGTCTCAAAAGAGAAGTCCCCAGCTAGCACGTAGAAAGAAAGCCCCGAACAGTAACTTACTATACTATGCTGACATCTTGATCCTGGATTTCCAGACTCCCAAACTGTGAAGAGTCATTGCTGCTGCACTCTGCTAGAGAGTAACCAGGAGTGACTGAGAGAGGATATGTTCCACTGTGTCCAACTTGGAGAACCTTTCACTTACTGATCCTTTAACCATGCACTCAGCAATACGAGGTATATATTGTGTTACAGATGCTGTGGCTACAGAGATGATAGTGCTCAGTTTAACAAGAGCAAACAGGGTATACTAGCATTTTGTTTCCAAGAATAAATTCCTTGTCCCTAAAATGCTCATTATTCATGTCATTGGATAACATACTAGTGTTTCCTGTGTGACGTCTCACATTGAACACAGAAAGCTAAATAGAAAAGGTGATAGCAGTGTTATTTTTCTCATTTTCAGGACTCGAGGAGACATTTATTTTCTACTTACAATGCTACCGAGATGCTTTTAAATTGCTGTCGCTTTGTTGCTGATGGCATGCTTAGTCAGATGATTAAAGAGGCTATGTGGTCCACCAGACAAGAATCTGCTTTACTTTGATTACATGGAACATAGTTGATTTTTACAGCCTTGGACAATTAGGGTCTAAGAGCTACAGGATGATTAGGACAGTTTATAATATGTATTTAACAAATTTTTATAAGAATATTCCTCAAATCCATTAAATCCATTTGCAGAGTTTCATTTATTTCAACTTGTAGCCCCTGCTTGTTTTTTTGGTTTTGGTTTTGGTTTTGGTTTTTTTTCTCCTTCCTCCTCTTCCTCCTCTTCCTCCTCCTCCTCCTCCTCCTCCTCCTCCTCCTCCTCTTTCTTCTTCTTCTTCTTCTTCTTCTTCTTTAGTAAAATAAAATTTCCATTCATTCTTTAGTGTGAGAAATAAGGAAACAGTTTACTAAGTGCAAATTCATATACTAGGGATCCTTGAACCAGATCCCCATTGTGTTTCTCATTAATCACATCAAAAGAGAGTGTTAAAATGGAAGTTACCCTGAGGATTCAAGACAAAAACCTTTCCAGACTTGGAAAAATTGTAAAATGATCTTATTGCACGAAAAGCCACAGGAAATCAAAGGAGGTCAGTTTGGAATTTTTTGTTATTGTTGTTGTTGGTTGTTTGTTTGTTTTTATAGACCTATTAAAATGTTGTGAGTATCCTCCGCTGTCCAGGATGAAAAAGAGAAGAGTATTTCCTTCTTTCAAGCCTAGGGGCCTTGGCAGGACTGCTACAAATCTCTAAAAAATTGGGTAGCATATCATTCAGGTGTTTGACAGCTGTTTCACAAACAGTAATAAAATGCAGAAAGGAGATGCTTGTGAAGCACGTGATTAATAACGTGAATCGGTGGTGAGGACTGTGTTCTGGTGGCACATGGTCCTGGAGCTCCCTCTGAAGATGCTGCGTGTGGTGGGCATGGACATATAGGTCTATAATCTCAGGCTTTGGAGGGGGGGCGGAGCTGAAGAAGAGGCATTGCAGGTTCAAGGCTCACCTGAACCAGAGTGAATTCGTGGCCACCCTGGGTAACTCAGCAAGATGAATACAAATTAAAGCGCAATATAAATTAAAACAAGATATTTGGGGATAAAACTTTATGGTAGATGGTTTGCCGAGCAGGCATGAGGCCCTAGGTTAAGGTTTAATCTTCAGTATTAAAAAGAAAAAAAAAAATGAAAAGAGAGAAAGAAAAAAAGAAAGAAATGCTGTACACCTGTTTACTATACTTGAAAGGGCTGTGCTCCTGAAGGAAGTCAGGGAATGGGTTCTCAAGGGGCTTCTAACTAAAGTTGCCTGGATCACTGAGCAGAGCACTGAGGTGTCTTGGAATCCAGTAAAAGCCTTTAGCCAATAAAAACAGAGATCATTCTCACTGGCTTAGAAATAGCGAGGGAAAAATGCCAGCAAAGGGCTGAGGGTCTTTGAACAAAGAACAAGAAAAAACAACTTGTGAAGAAAATTTGTTATTTTACTTTATGCATCTGAGTATATTGCCTACATGTACGTAGGTGCATCTACAGTGAGTCAGTTCATCTGATCAGAAACAATTTGCATATACTATTTCTCAATTTCACCCCCAAATAGCAAGAGAGAAATGATCACTTCCATTCTGTAGATGGGAAAAAAATGACCCCAGGGTTTAGGTAGAAGTCTAGCTCAGCGATCAGAAGTGGAGTAGGATTTCCACTAAGTACTTTATGGACCTAGAGCTGGTGTCCATAATTACATTGTATGTGAGAGGTGAGTTCATCCTTTAATTTTCAAGAGTCTTCTCAGGAGAGCTATCCCTGGCATCTCTAAACAATACCTCAGGTTCTTTCCTTTCCTTGTTCCCAGAATTGTTCTCCATGTCTTAGAAATTATATTCATCTTGTAACTGTAAGGATTTATTTCCATGCCTGAGAAGGCTCCCGGATGCTGAGATGGAGCTTCTTACCTTTCATGTTCACCAAACATCTAGGCCAGCTTTACACACAGTAGGACTTCTTAAAATGAGTGAGTAAATGTTAACTCAATTACATGCCGATAATAGATGACTCAAAGAGATGGTGTCATAAACAGTCAGTCACTTTGGAGTCATAATCAGACCTGAACATTTAAAGGCCTTCTCTTTGTGAAGAGAATGAGTTGAAAGGCAGTAAGGGCAGATATTGAACAGCAATGAATTATTAAGCCTGGAAATATTATTAAAATGTATCTGAATAGTCTGTGATTGTCAGAGTCATCTCTCCTGGTAGTTAAATTTGCATGTGTCTTTTGTGTGCTTTTACTATTGCTGTAAGTTCAAATGAGCAAGTTCTTAGAAGCCTGGAAAACTCTGTTCCTTTGTGGTCACCACCACTGGCTCTTACAGTCTTTCTCTCCCCTCTTCTGCAATGGTCCCTGAGGCCTGGGTAGGTGAGGTTAGCATAAAGGTTCCATTGTATGTGTCACTTAGGGCTGGACATCTCACAGACACTTACTCTCCTTGTTTACTATCAATTGTGGAACTTTGTAATCATCCCCATCTTTTGCAAAAAGAAGTTTCTTTGATGAATGGGTACTGGTATACTTGTTTGTAAGTACAGCGATCCATATTTAGCATACATAAGAATTATCTGTAACTTGGGATGTGACAGACATAGCGTTTTCTCTAGGATCTATGACTAATCTTTCCAGGCATATGTATTTGGCTATGTTTATAGTATAATACGTGAGTTCCCTCCCATTAAGCAGGCCTAAAGATCAATTAGATAACTTGATTACCCTCAAGAGAAAAGTATCACTACTGCACCTATAGAAATCATTTGCTGTGCTGGCTATTGTTGTGGTTACTGGGCTTTAAAGCAAGTGTTGGACCCAGCTATACACTCTCTCCTCATGCTGTCGCCATTCCAGCCTTGGACCTAGGTTTCCTTGTGCCCATCTGCCCTGAGCCCTCAGTACCAGCCTCCTAAGCCAGACCCCCATCCCTTGAGTCTATAGCTGTAATTTTGTGCTACGTGCTCCTTCCAACTATTCTTCCAAGACACCCAATGTGAAGAAAGTTGTGCCAGAATATTCAGATCTATGTCTGTGAAAATGTATCCAAACTTTGGATGTTGCAAGGTTTCTCTGTCACCAGTAAACCCTGGTGTCTGAAGCTGAATCTTTCCTCCACAGATCTGGAAATGATTTAATTTTGAGAGATTCACATCTGGGAGTAGTCTGAATGTCCAGTCAGATTAGTCACTCTCCAGAATCGCTCCACTGGAGACCTAATTTCCCACTTTCTCTGAGTCTTGTGGAGAGGACAGGGATTTCTCCGGTGCTGGTCTGGCCTCCCCTTGCCTTGTCTGCCTTGCTCTCACATTCAGATCTACGGCACATGAAGGCTTACACTTCTTCCTCCTCCTCATTTTCCGTTCTCATCTCTCTCCTCTTCTTTTTCATTATTGATTTCTTTCTCGTTCTTCTGCCTTCTTTATTTCTTTCTCCTTCTCTTCCTCCTTCTGTGCTGCAGTAATGACCAGAAGGGTTGAGGTTGGGGTGATAATTAGTACAGCTGACCTTTGTCCGTATCCTCAGAATTGAAGTATATGGAGGCAGGAAGTGGAGTCCATAGTCATGGATTCTATTTGCAGAGATAATGACAAGATAATGACTCTGTCAGTCTGATTACGTCCGTCTCCACCTTCTCCTTCTCCTCCTCCTCTTCCTCTTCCTCTTCTTCTGCCTCCTCTTCATTCTGCTTCTATCTACAATAAAATTACAAACAAGCAAAATCCACCTGAGACATCACTCTGAACCAGAATAATCTCAGTAGATCCCTATAGCCTCTTTCTAATATTCCTTGGGAATCACCTAACATACATTTTCACGTTTTACATTGGGAAAACTGTTAAACAAAAAATAACCCCGTTTATTAATGCATCTAAAAAGTTGGCACAAAGCACCCAGTGTGTACTAAGCTTTGAACTACACTTGGAAATCAAAAATAAAAATGATAAAGGTCATTGCTGTGGAAGACTCACTGCCTGCTTGGTCAACATGTAAATTAGCCATAGTCTTGTGGGACTCTAATCTTGCATGAGACTGACAGCTCATAGTGAGGTAGGCCTGAGTGCTCTTACCCTGGGTCCAAGTACCCTATCAAGGTTAAATTAAAAGTTTTATCTCTATTGGAAAGTATAGCTCCTATTTAAACATCTTAAGTTTGATTCTTAGCTTTGTTTTTCTCAGTTACGAGCTTATTAGATAGATAAATGTATATTTTACTACTTTAATTTGGGTCTAGAAAAAAAAATACACCGTCTTGTAAAACTTTTCCCAATTCCCCTCTACTACAACTATTTAACATGTTAAGTGCTTTGTGATGGAAAATAATAACCTGTACTTCTCTCCCATAAGATGTGATAGCAATGAATTTCTACTACGAGGTAGTAAACCACTTAGAATACACTGTCACAAAGATCTGTGCTGATAATGTGAATTCAGGGAGTCTCCTGAAGGACAGACTTTGCATCAAATCTGGATAAATGGTCAGGCTGTGTGTGTCTTAGTTATGTTTTTGTTGCCATGATAAAACACTATTACCAAGGGAATTTATAAAAGGAAGAGTTTATTTAATTTACGGTGCCAAAGGGACCTTCATGGTGGGAAGGCATGGCAGCAAATGTGTCTGGAGTGGAAGCAAAAGGTAAGCACTCACGTTTCTGCACAGGAAGTAGAGAGTGACACACTTTCTCCGTGTCCACACCTTCTAAAGACCTCCCAAGGCAGCACTATCAGCTGCGGACAAAATGTCCAAATACTTGGAACCTATGAGGACATTCTCATACAAACCACCACAGGCTGTCATTCAGGTCTGTATACTTGAGACTATTCTGCCAGCTATGATACCAGAGAAACAGTTTGGTCTCTCTGAGCCTTTTTCCCTAAACACAAATCAGGAAACTTTAATAATTTCTATTGGTCTTATAAAGCGAGAGTTCATTGAAATGTTTAATGTTTCAGTCTAAAGTACATAATGATGATGGTTCTGGTGGTGATGTAAGTGATGATGGCAGTCCTGATGATGATAATGGTGATGATGGTGATAATGATGAAGGTATAATCATCGTGATGACCATGAAGAAGAAGATGATGGTGGTGTTGATGACAGTGATAATGATTATGGTGATAGTGATGATAATGGTAGAGATGATGATTGATGATGATCACGATCATGATGATTATGATAATGATGATGATGATGATGACTATGATGCTGGTTGTGATGAAGATGAAAATGATGGTTATTGTGATTATAATTAGGAGTATAGGGGAAATGACTTTAGTAGCGATGATGATAAAATTTTGAAGAGCCTTTGATGATAAGCTGGCATTCCATAGATATAAATAATCTTTAACAATTTTCATGGTTTTATAATTACTTAATTCTTCCTTTCCAGAAATTGAGGCACATTGATTAGAATGCAAAATTTGCCCAAGAAATTGTCCAATCTCTCATAAGACCCCAAATGTTGGAATGCCAGTAACAAATTGGCAAGGAAGCTAGGCAATGTGCCTCCTGGAAATATAGCCACCCAACCACTCCCAGGCAAACGCATGGATATAAAGAGATTGGACATCCAACACAAGAATTCTTTCCTGTCTTTCAACAAAAAGCTTATTTCCTATATGAGAGAGTTTGATGGATATTTCTTATTTCTTTGTTTTCTGTAGTAGCAGTAAATAACACAATCCATTTCATTCTTTACAATGTCTTATCAATAACAAGATTGCTTCTCTCTGCCTTTCTTGTAAGTACCTGAGATCAAGATCCTGTTTATAGCTTCTACAGTCAGGGGATTCTTTTTCATCTGATGAAAAATAGCAGAAGGCTAGAAAGAACGAGATTTCTGGAGTTTAAAGGTTGGCTTCCCCACAGATTTGCAGTGTGGCCCTGGGCAATTTTCTTGAGCCACTGTATTTCAATAATGCCCATTTCATGGTATTTATCTCTTTTTGTCTATCCTCATTCCTTTCCTACCTTGTCCTGTGTTCATCATGCATGATGACAGATATTTAAGTTAGATGTAACAGTGGGCTGGGCTCACTGTCTGATTTCTCTGCAGCCTGTTGGAAAGAGCTTCAAAATGAAGATGAAGCTCGGATCCTGCATGTTCAATGGGTACTGGCTGATAGCTCCAGCTCTTCTACATGGAGGGAACATTCATAAGACTCTAAGGATACCGTATTGAAAGAAATTGTACAGTTACTCATAAGACTATTTTGTCTTAAAATAGGCCAGAGGCCTCTTTTGAAAATTGTCACACCCCATCCTGCCCTCTGAATCTGAATCTAACCTATAATCAAATCAAATCCATCTTAATCTTGAGATTCTCGAAAAAGAAAGGGTACCTGGTTTCTAACATGGTATATTAGTGATTTATAAGTCTCCGTTCTCTCCAAGCAAGAAAGCTTAACAAGGGCCAATGAGATGACTCAGTAGGTAAAGGCATTTACCACCATGCCCAAGGATTTGAGTTCAAACCCCAGGTCCAACATAAGTGGAAGGAGAGAGCCAACTCCTACAAGTTGTCTTCCAACCACCACAGACATACAGTGGGTGTCATGTATGCATATGCACACACACATACACACACATTAAATAAATAGATGAAAACATTTTCTTTTGGAAGCTGAAAAACAAACTATCCTTTTTAGATCCATCAAAGAACTAATGTTACAGGCAAACCAGTGACTCCTACAATTGGAGAGACAAGCAGAATAACACACCAGAGCAGAAATTTATGAGAAAAAATTTCTGCAGAAACCTGTGTTAGTAGACAACAATCTATATTGCAATAGGTAAATTACTAGAGACTTGGTGTACTTAACTCTGAGAG
Source organism: Eospalax fontanierii (assembly GCA_035773235.1). Taxonomy (NCBI): domain Eukaryota; kingdom Metazoa; phylum Chordata; class Mammalia; order Rodentia; family Spalacidae; genus Eospalax; species Eospalax fontanierii. The sequence continues at coordinate 23,101,788 of CM069552.1, forward strand.
TCAAAGTCTCCAGGGTGATGAAGTTATAGGAAGGCTCCACTCTTGCAAGTTTTACTTCCTGGAGCTCTACCAAGTCCAAATGTCCAATACAAAAGAATAATGTCTTTATGCTACTAACAGGAATAGAAGAAAGGAACCAATTTGAAACATGCCAGTTCTGCTCTCTTTTAAACAAAGTCTGTGTACAAGAGAAACTAAGCACAACCTACTCTGATAACAGTTTTATCAGATCATGAGTGACCTATGGGAAGGAGAATACCAAGTCTTGTCTTCTCTAACCCTACCAACCCATTGAAGAGACTATTAAAAACAGAATCACCAGTGACGTCCACAGGCCAGATACATAGGAAAAGACAAAGGATAATTGTGAGACCGTGGGATGCTGCTTTTCCTTCCACACATATGACAGAACCCATGAACAACAGTTCTTTCACCTATCATGTATGTTCACCTGATACTGAAAACAGAATATTCAAGATAAACTGAAAGGCAAACATCCTAATTTGAAGGGACTGAACCAGCATCAGAACTAAAGTCAGATATAAGGGTATGCAAATTACCAGTCCTAAAATTGTAGACAACTCTGATTAATACGCTAAAGGCCCTAATGGAAAATAAGTAAGCTCCAAGTAAGTACATATGAGCAATGTAAGTGGATAATAAAGATTCTAAGAAAGAATTACACACATCTACAATAGAACTAAAGAGTAGCTTTGATGGAATCATTAGTAGGCTGAGGATGGCTGAGACAAGAATCCCAGAGCTTGAGGATTTAAACAATACAAACTTCCAAACTGATCAGCAAAGAGGAAAAAAAAAAAAGATGCAGAAACACAATGTGAGACAAGTTCAAAACACCCATATGTGTATAATGGGAATCTCAGAAAGGCAGGAAAGATGAAAATAAAACATAGTGATAGGTGAATCGATAATAACAAACATTCTCTGGATTAATCTCAGTTAGTGCACCACAGACTCAGAATACTAACATACCACCTTGCAGAAAAAAGCCAAAATAAATTAAGCTTAGGTATATCATATTTCTCAAATAAAAGATAAGTTAAAATATTTTTAAAACTCCAAAAGAAAAGACTTTACCTATGTACAAGCAAAGAATAGAAAAATGTCCAAGGTCTCCTAAGAAATAATATGAATAAGAAGAAAATGAAATAATTACAGAAATGACAAGAAAAAATGTCAACCCAGAATTCTTTGAAAGTAAAAGGAAAATTAAAATTTCAGAGAAAATACAAAATGAAGGTGATTTGTGTCCAGGGGTATTCTTCCTAAGAAGTAATAAAGCATTTCAGAGAAAAGTGACACGACATAGGTCAGAGGTTCAGGTCGCCCTGAAAAATAGTCAGACCTTCATATAAAGACTAAATGCAAATATGCTAGAAGAATTCATTTTTCTTATTCCCCTTTCAAATTTGTGTTATATAGTTTGTGGTATGCATGGTGTATGTACTTGTTAATGTAGGAATGTGCACGTGTGTGTCTGTATGTGAGGGCATGTACTGAGCCCAGAGGCTAGCATGTGATGTCTTCCTCTATCATCTCCCCCTTATTCTTTGAGATAGGGTCTCTTGCTGGATCTGAAGCTGATGTGGATCCATCCACATCATTTGGCTTCCTGGCCAAATGAGCTTTGGGAAGCCAAGTATCTCTGACTGGTTCCCTATCCCTCCATCCCCCCTCAACCCCAACTAGAGTTACAGCTAGTGCCACCACACTTAGATTTTTATATTGAGTGCTGGAGATCCAAACTCAAGTAATTATGTTTTGGTAAGAGGCATTTTACTGACTCAGCCATCTCCTTAGTCCCTGGCTTTTCTTATTCTTAGAATATGTAACACAGAAAAAAAAAATTAAAAATAATATAAAGAACTCATTCATATAATAAATATATTGTGTGTAAGTGAACAAATAGCAATTATGACACAAATGATATTAGGAAAGGTGGGAGTAGTTTGCAATTATTAGATGTTTTCATCACTGTGAAGTGGTGTAGTATTATTTGAAAGTTGACTTAGACTAGTTGTAAGTTTGTATTTCATAGTCTAAGGAAGTCACTTAAAAAGGCAACAAAGGCAAATAATGGAACTGTAAAATACTCAGTTAACACCACAACCAATTAAATTATTGAATACAAAAGCAGAAACAGAGGTCAAGAGCAACAGATATGAAGGTAATAAATTGTAGACAGAAAATCAAATTTATTAGTAGTATACTAAATATCTAAGGTCTATTCCAGTGAAACCAAAAGGAATCCATTGAAAACCAAGTCTTAAGCATATATTGTCTAAAAAAAAAAAGAAAAGAAAAGAAAAAAGAAAAACCACTTTAAGCAACAAAATATAATGTGGAGACATACATAAATTAAAAGTAAAGGATAGAGAAAAATACAGTGGTGAAACAGTCACGAAAATGGAAGGAGCTATGCTCATCGTAGCCAGAGAAGACAGGAGGAAAGGAAGTTATAAGAGATATTACAGGGAGGATTCCATAAAAATAAAGAGGTCAATACTCCAAAAATAATCAATAATCCTCACTGTATGTAAACCTAACATCACAGAGTCAAAATACATGAGACAGAAACTGGTAAAACTTTAAAGGGAAGCAGATGAATTTGTTATTATAATCAGCTACTTTAATTCTCTTCTATCAAAAACAGAACAGATGTAGTGAGCATAAAAGTAGCAAGGACATACTTGAACTCACCAACATCAGTGTACATCTACAATGTAAAGTTACATATTCTTTGCTACCTCATGTACAAGAATCAAGATAAACCACATTATGTGTCATAAGACACACTTTGACAAATCTAAAGTAATAACAGTCACCTGGGTTATAAAGGAAATAAGTTAGAAATCAAAAACAAAAGAAGGTAGAAAATATAAAAACATTTACAAAATCAAATATCACATTTCTAGATAACACATAGGACAACAAAGAACTCTCAATGGAAAGTTAAAAATATTTGAATTAAATAAAAATGAAAATGTAACATCAGAATTTATGAATGCAAAGAAATAGTGTTTAGAGTGAAAGGTGCACATTGAATGCTTACAGAGAAGAAGAAAGTCTGAAAAATCAATAACCTAAATTTTCATCTTAAGAAAAATAAAGATAAATGTACATTATAGCTGAAAGAAAAATATTAAGAATTAGAGGAACCACTGCAAAGGTCATTTGTGGGTACAAATCTGACCCGCTAAGCCTTCTTATGTTGGAGTATGTGAAATCTGGTCGTGGGCTACAGGAGGGTTGTGCACTGAGAGGAGTGCAGCCTAAATATGTTCAAAATATATTGTGTGAAATTAAATGGAACTAACGCTGAAAACAGCAATAAAATTGAAAATGAAATGGATGGCATGTTGAAAAACTGTTGGCATTTGATTACTACTGAATGCGGGAGAGTTTATCTTCTTTAAGGGAGAAACTCTAGCTAGGCTGACTAGACTCCAGTGAATGAACTTGCACTTGCTAGGTCTTAACATACATAATATAATAATAAGAGACAAGAGACTGCAATGTGTATGCAACATAGGACTCTTATATTAAGCCTCTGACCATTGTGGAAGAAGGGGCAGAAAGACTGTTGAGACTGTTGGACCCAAGGGTGGTGGATGACCACAAGGAAGCAGAGTGTTCCTTGTGCCTGGGAACTGAGTCATATGAACTTGCAGCAATGGTGACAACATACACAAGACCCATGCAAACTTAAACCAGACCAAAACCAAGCGTAGAAATGCATAAACATATAAGAAGACCCAACCTTAGCTGAGGAACTACTGGAAACTCATCACTGTTAGATGAGGGAGAGTTGGTCTTCTTTGAGGGAGTGATTTTAGGTTGACCAGACTCCAGTGAATAGACTCACAGAGAGGGATATTTGGGGACACAAACTTGACTTAATAAGCCTTAACATATATGAGAGAATGCATGAAAATATGAGAGGACTGCAAACAGAGGAGGAGGTCTACGTATGATCAAGATATATTTTATGAAATGCACAGAATTGAGTAATTTTTAAATAAAGAAATAAAATAACATTATGAACAACTCTCAAATGCCCTCAAATTTAGCAACCTCAATAAAAGCCAATTCTTTGACTAAGCCAGTTCCTAAAACTTCATATAATAAGGATTAAATAGTATGATAGGCTTGTATCTAATAAACAAACAAACTGAATAAGTAAGTCAATAACCTTTCCAAACAGAAAACACCAGGCTTGGGTTGGTTCACAGATAGTTTTTATTAAATATTAAAGGAAGAAATCATAAAAAATTTCTCATATCCAGGCAGAAAACCAAGGGAAAGAGAATAGTTTGGACCTCATTATATATAGGCCAAAATGTTATTAATACAAAAACCATTCAAAAACATTCTAAAAAAAGGAAAATAAAGACCAGCATCTTTCTTAAATCACAAATACAAAAATTTTAAATTAAAATTAGCAAATCAAACCCCAATATTTACAAAATGGAATTGGTCTATCATGACCAATTAAGGTTCATTTCATGTATAGAAGGATTGCAAAACATTATATATATATATATATATACACACACACACATATATATGATACATGCATATTCTATCATCTCAATAGATATCTTCCTCAAAAGTGAAAAATCATACGATCATGTCAATTGATGCAAAAAAATCACTGGACAAATCCAACACATGGCCATAAAAGTACATGAGAAAAAAGAACTGTATTCAACTAGATAAAGGATCTAGAGAGCAGTCAAAAATTCTGTGAGTAAATTTACAACTGTTAATAACAAATCTTGAAACATCCTTGCTAAGATCAAGAACAAAACCGATTTTCAACAACATGTTGGATGTTCTCACTGAAGAAAGATAAAAAGAAAATGTACATAGTTTGGTAAGGAGAAATGTAACTCCAGCCACAAGGGACTTGTCTATATGCAAATCTCAAAAGCATCAACAGACAAGCACATGAGAAGTCCACACTCTACACAGGCCAGGGGAATTGCATATTAAAAGGAGATGCTACCTCACACCTATTCAACCCGTCCAAAGGCAAAACACTAAACTTGTCAAATGCTGTTACCTAGAATAACGGGAACCCACTCTCTTTTGTTGCTCAAAGAATTTCACAAAGGCACATCTACTTTATAAGACAGCTTGAGGGCTCCTGAGAAATACAAACATACTTTTACCATAGGGTCCTGCAATTGTGATCCTTGGTGTTTACTTAGATGAATTGAAAACTGTGTACATATGAAAACTTTGACATGGATATTTTGGCTGCTTTATTATTAATTCTCCAAACTTGAAAACAACCTCAATGCCCTTCAGTAGGTGAATAAATGGTGTTACATCCAAACAATGGAATATTATTGAACAGTAAAATAAAAAAGAGCTTTCAAACCATAAGACATTGAGGAACACTGAATTCATATTCTTAACAAGAGAAGTTCATCTGAAAGGATTACTTTCTGTGTCATTCACGCACTTGATAGTCCTAGCTAAGAAAACCTAGGAAGGAAGACAGAGAACATATCAATGGTTCCTAGAGACTGAAAAGAAGGGAGGGCAAATTACAGAGGAATCTTTCCTTAAAGAAACTATTTTGCTTAATGCTTTTATGCTGCATGCTAATATACATCACTATGCATTTATCCTAACTAGTAGGGAGGTAACACACCAAAAGTGAACTCTAGTACAAGTTTCACACTTGTAACAATGCTCTATCACTGTAGATTCATCAACTGTAATAAATTTATAACCTTGGGACTGGAGAGATGGCCCAGTTTTAAGAGTTCTGGTGGCTCTTGCAGAAGACCTGGGCTCAGATCCTAACACCCACATGGAAGCTAACAACTGTCTGTAACTCTAACTCCTAAGGGAATCTTCTGACCTTAGGATGCCCTCTTCTGACCTTCCCAGGCATTGTATAACATGGGTGCATTTACATATATGCGGGCAATACACACATACACATGAAAATAATAAAATATTTTAAAAAATAAACTCGTGACCTTGTAGAATATCAGGAGTGGATGGGGGAAATGTGCATTTGTAAGTGGAAAATTTATATAACCTATATATCTTTATCACTCAATTTTTCTATGAATCTAAAATCGCTCCAAAAATAATACTTAGTAAGTAAAATGTAAATGTGTAATATTAAGTTAAATTGGCACCAGAAAATGAAAATCACAAATGAAATAATGACAGCAATAAAATCATAATTGCAACTAAAATTAAAAAATAACATGGAACTGGAGAGATAGCATAGTGGTCAAGAGCACTTTTTTCACAAGCATAAGGCCTGGAGTTTGAATCCTGGCACCCATGTAAAAAGCTGGATGTGGTCCTGTGAGTGTGTGCAACCCAATACCGAAGGAGGCAAGACAGGCGGATCTATGGGGCTCACTGGCTGCCAGCCTGTTTGAATAGGGTAAGCTCTAATTTCAGTGAAAGGCCTCCCTGGGAGAAACAGGGTAGAGAATGGTAGTAAGAAGACACCTACTTCTGGCCTCAGTAAATGTGTACAGGTATGTGTACTAGCCTACATACATGCACTTGCACCCCGTACACACACACACACAAACACTACACACATTTGTGCATGCATGCACACCACATACATATACAGAAAAAAACTTCAACTGTCAAATATTTACTTTGCATCTCATGTTCCATGCACATTTGTAGATGAAGGGACTGAACCTCCAAAAGCATAAGTCACTCTGTCAAGATGTACAGATTCCGCATGGAGTACAGACAGTATTTGAGTCTACATGCCTTATTTTATGTGTGATCTTCAAATACATGTTGATGTCCCATCATTTGTTTCCTGGATCTTGGTTAGAATGTTGATGCACAAAGTAGCCAGGACTAAAATATGCAGAAAACTGCTCTATTCCCTTGATGGAAGTCAGGGTGTTTCTCCAACTCTGCTCTGCTGATACTGCAAGCTAGACACTTTTGTGTGGCGGGAGAGTTTTCTGCAGACAGTAGGAGATTTTACAGAATACTTGGCTATACCTACTACATATCAGTACCTCTTGCACCTCTATAGCATAAAGGTAAAAAAGATCATTGGACTTCTATCTGTCCCTGAGGGACAAAACCAACCAGTTGAGGAGCCAATATATCCATGTACTCTGTCACTCCAGGCCTTGATATCAATTGTATGACTGGATTTAACTTTCCTTTAACTACTGAGTCACCTCAGTTTTATGTCGCTATGTCATTTTCAACCTAGCCTTTCCTAGTAGCCAATAAGCACCCCTGTTACAGATAGATTAACAACAAAACGAAGATGACACGTCACAGAAGTCATGTGAATTTTCAAATACACAACAATCCCAAGTAATATTTACTAAAAGACCAAGGACTTGTTGAAACCCAACAAATCCTAGTTCCTCTCATTTAGCCCATCTTAAGTGTTTAAGAGACCCAAACTGGACTCCTTCCTCCATCCATGGATGAATCTGATCCTCCAGATACTCTGTATACATCACGTTCAAAACCTGATGAAAACCTAAACAAAGTCAATTTGCAAATGTGATAATTTTGTCTGTAGCTATTAAGTAAACATTGAGGAACACTGGGACCAAGAATGATGTTCCTTTGCTTTTGATCCATGAGGCTTGTTCTTCTTATATACAACTTGAAAATTATTTTAGTTGACTATGAAAGCTTGAATGGACTGTATATGGATTGAGTAAATCAATTCTATTGTTGTAAGCAATACAATGATGTCATAAATTTACATAACAATTCCTCAGAATTCGATACAGAGTAAAATTTATTTCATATTCTAGATAGAGGCCTTTTATTTTTATTTTAAAAAGGATATGTGTATGCACATGTATATAGACATATGTGTTAGTGTGTGTACATATATGTGTCAGTATTTATGTGTGCATATATGAACATATATGTATATGTAATTAAATGCGTCAGTGAGAAATTTGTGACTGACATTCAACCATCTGTATCAGAAGAAAAAGAGAGAAAGAAAGTTTAAAATCTTTGCCTAATCTGCATAGAGCACACATACGCAATTACAGCCCATCTTGGAAGGTAAAACATAGTACTTTCTTGTCTCTAATGGCTTGATAATAGCCATTATCGGCACAATGTAAATGAAAAGAAAATCAAAGGAGACATTTTTATGTGCTGCCCATTAAGAGCAGCATGCATATAAACTCATGAACTTGGAAAATAAATAAACAGATTGGTTGCTAAACAAAAGCTTGATTTCATTTCTAGTCTTATCGATGGATAGTTTGTCATTAAAGATAGAGCTGTTTAAGCTGTCCCAAGGGAAAGACTTAAAGTGGGATAAACAGAATTCAGTAGAGTATGCAGACCTGAGCGAATTTTAAATAATTGCCATTCTACCCTGAAGCCAATGTGATTGTGTTTAATATTGGCCATCAGCCATGGAAAGCAGAGCTTTCTTATGAGGGGTCTTATGCTCCCCAGTGGTACCACCAAGGACCCCCATTAAGGTCAATCCTTAGGCAAAGACTAAAGAGTCCCTACCTTCACTGTGAGATCAAATGGTTCCTAAAGACTTGGATACTTTCCTTGCTGTTTTACCATTCGGTCTCATTTATCTTTAGAATGGTGTCTATTTATCCTGCAATGAAACTCAAAGGTTATTTGGTCCAGCTGCTTGCCTTGGCCTCTGCAAACCAGTTTAGCAAAATCCCTTTTAAATCAATCTACAGAGAAGACAGTGACTTTATTTCTATATCCAGGAACATGTTACAGGCTTTGCATACACACAGTGCATAATAGTTATGGCACTTAATAAATACTCACTATGCGAACATTTCGATTTTTTCTCACATGTACCACTTTTTTTTAAAAAAAGAAAAAGATGATATAAGGGAAACTTTATTGACTTCAAAAATTAGAAATTCATAGATTCTAATTCTGCTTATGTGCTCTGAGGTGAGAACTGGGCATCCATGAGTGCTCTTGTAAAACAAAGATGGGGATATTTTGTGCATTGCATGACCATGGTGAGAATTATATGAAGAAATCCCGGCACGAGGAAAGGGATATGGTAAATTCCCACTGAGCACAAGCTATTACTGTCAGCTCTGCTGCTGTGACTGTTTGTATCTCGATAGAGGACAATTATTTCTCTTATTGAAACTGCTATCATCACTGGAATGGAAAATGAGTGGTACTCATTTTCAGAGTGATGTCATGTGATGAGGAATTCTCCTGTTGACGGGGAGCTGACAGCACAGTTTATGGGGACATAGGAAAGATCGTGAAGAGAAAGATACTGGAGATAAATATTCAAATCTTGGGCTTTATGTGAGAAAGCAAATTCTAGCAGCATCCACTATCCTGAAAAGTGAGAAAGAAGACCCAAGAGAGCCTAGGATAGCCCCTCTGTGCAGTCACTATGTTGTGCTGAGGGCTGGAGTGAAACTATAAAGTTTAGTTGGCTTCAGGAGCTCAAGGTATAGACAGGGAAGGAAATGGGCCTTCACAATTTGTGTGGCAGGTAATAACTAAGACCAGGGCGGAAGCTCAGAGATGGTGGCACTTAGCTTTACCATCAGATAACCAAAGGAGAGCTTCCTGAAAGGAAATGCATATTTTGGACCCTTGAAGAGGTTGAAGAACTTAGAAACAAATGGTGATTATTGGAATTTATGAACTGTGGACCATCCTCCTTAAACTTTTTGCACTTTTGTCTCTCTAGAACATGTAGAAAATAGAATATGAAACTTGGGGATAGTGAATATTTACAGTATGTATTTGATCCTCACTCTGTGTAAATTCTGCATGCATGGATTTAACCAACTCCAGACTGAAAACATTAAAAAAACAATTATTTGCGTCTTCAGTCACAGAAATGGTCAGCAAATAAAGGTGCTTGCCATGCAAACCTGGCAAACCGAGTTCAATTCCTGGAACTCAGGTAAAGCTGGAAGGAGCAAACTGAATCCACAAAGTTGCTCTCTGTCCTGCAACATGCCCTGTGCCACATGCCCTTCCCTTTCCCTGAATAATGCTTACACACAATAATAATACAAATAAAACGCTAGAAATCTTTGCATCTGTATTGAACACACATAATTTTGTTTTCTTGCCATTACTCCCTAAACAATACCGAACAATAACGATTTCCACAGCACTCAGGTTGGGCCAGGTGTTATACGTAAACAATAGGACCACGCAGGATATATGCAAATAATGTTATTTTACTCAAGAAAGTTGAGTGTCCCCGGGTTTTGATGTGAAGGATGGTCCTGGAACCCATGCCCTGGAAATACAGAGGGACAACTCTATTTATGACATATACAGTTGCTTCATCAAAGTTCATCACTAGGGATTGGAGCAATGGCTCGGTGGTTAAGGACACTAGCTGTACTTGCAGAGGATCTGAGTTTGTCAGTTCCCAGCACCCACATAGAAGATGCTAACAACCATCTGTAACTCCAGTTCCAGGGGAACTGGTGCTTTCCCGGCTTCTGAAACATTGTACGGCATACGACAGACATGCACGCAAAACACTTATACACTTAAAAATAAATACATAAATAAAATATTACCAAAGTTTACCAGGAATTACTATTTCCTGCCACTGCTAAGCTTCCTCACTAGTCATTTAAGCCAGTTCCTCATCAACTCTGCTCTTTGCATTACAGTCTTTTATTCTGAAGTATCGCATTCTTGTGCTCTATAATTCAATGAGCTGGGCATGGCTTCTCTGTGGTATGACTCACTCCCTCTGCCTCTTCCCCATCCCTCCCTATCTTGCTTTTGTATAGCCTGCCTTAAAAGGCCTGGATCCCTGCTGAGTGTAAGAGGGTGTGTTTAATGCCAGGCAATGCTGGGCGCACTCCCATCACGGACCACTTCCCAGGCCTCAGCTTCTCCAGTCATAATTGAAGTGGAGGCTTTGAAATGCTCGCTGTGGCTTTCTCTGAAGCTGCAGCTGACCAGTTTCTCCTGCTGCCTCCCAAACCTTTAATTTGTCAGTAAAATGGTTCAGTTTACTTATGACTTCTTGGGGTTTTTCATTCTCCAAATGCTGCTGAAATGGAGCCTGGTGAGCACTACCTATTTTTATAAGAACTCACTTGCACAAAACTCAGGCTATCTCTGCAAGCTGCTTTAAGGGAAAATGGTTGAGTGGCTTCCTTCAAGGGACATCTCTGGGTACCCATGAAATTTTAGTTTAGTTTAGTTCAAGGACTAAAGATATATGCTACTACTTTCTCTTAAACATCTTCTGCTAAATCTCACTGTTAATTTTTCTCTTAACCATTGTCAAATCTCAACTTTGCCTTGGCCAGCTGTATAACTTGGAGAAGTTACCTGAATACTTTCCAAACCTCAGTTTTCCTATGTATATAATGGCGGTTAACATACGATGTAGCAGGTGATTTGAAAGCACATAGGAAGAATAATGTTAAAGGCATGATAGTAGATAAACCAATTATCAGTATTGGAGAAAATCTAAGTCTGACACATATTCACATGTTATAGGCTCTATATTTGAATGGAAAACATAACTATAATATAGATATTGACACTTTCCCTATCATTAAGTGGACTAGAAGCCAGTGACCATGGGTGAGGATTGAGGTGGGACTTTAATGCACATATTCACCATTTTCCATTCTGAAATTTTGAACACAAGGAGACACTCTCATTGAAACAATAATACGGACAAAATGGAGCATCGTTTTTGGTATTAACTCAGGGATCAAACAAAAACATCCAATCTAGACCTCCTTCAGAGAACAGTTATTGTTTGTTATGTTATGTTATGTTATGTTATGTTATGTTATGTTATGTTATGTTATGTTATGCTATGCTATGCTATGCTATGCTATGCTATGTTATGTATGCCTGTCAGAATCTGTGCTAGTTAGACCTGTGACATCGTCACTGGGTACTTTTACCAGATCACCTGCATGGATGAATCAAGTTACCCGATCCCATCACACCATTCTAAAGAGTTGACTCGTATTCATTCATAATCTTCAGCATGGTGTGACCCTGTTTGTTAGAGAACCGTGGTCTATTGAAACTTCAGCAACTCCATGGTTTTCACTTAAAAAGCAATTGAAGTTGTGCCAGGCAAGGAGGAAGGGGGTCAGAGGGCTAAAGGTATTTATCTGTTTGTTTTTGTTTTACTATCAATTATATACAAGGCAAAAATGCACCTGGCCCTATATCAGGTAGAGAAGACATGCAAAGATGGATGTAGATAAGTATGACTATAGCTTCCTCAGTTGTACAGTCAGGGACGAGAAAAGGGATGCTTTTTATCCACTCCATCTTGAATGCTCTAAGTGAGTCAGAGAATTAGGAAGAAACATAGCAAAGTAGCCTTAGAAATCAACCAGCTCTTACCAAGATTGCTCTGCTCTCTGAAGGTTTGTATTCCCGCTTGAGAGTGTGGGAATCTGTTTTCACTTTACAACCCTGTGGGCTTTTTTTCCCACAGTCTCTTCTCAAACATTCCACTGGGCTAAACTTGCCCATGAACCTACAATATCCAGGGCTATGAAAAGTTCAGTAGGAAAAAAAAAGGTAGAATTCCTCATCCTCAATGGACATATGTTTCAGAGGGTAGGGAAAAGTTTTGGAAAAAAGACCTCATGAAGGAAGGTTTATTTTGCCCCTGATTCTTGCAAACCGAGTGTGCTTATTCAAGTTGTTTCCACATACTAAGCCTCAGTTTCCTTTCTTTGCAAAATGGCATTGACAAAATCCTCCTTGTAGAGCTGTGATATGATCTCACTTCAGCAGCCAACACACAGAAGCTTCTCAGTACATGCTGGCATCCTCCTATAGTACTCACAAGAGACCTCAGATACGGGGCACCCTCCTTAGAGAAAAGCAAAATGGGCAATGTGGGGATAATAAATTCCAACATCTGCCTGCTGGACCTTTTATCTGCACTTGGAGAGAGGGTGTTTATTGAGACAAGGTGGATTTGCAGTGATGCATTATTAATAGTTTGTGATATGTTACAAGTGATGGATATCTACCCCCCAGACATCCAGGGACAGCTGCATTTTCTGTTAGGGAAAACAACTGCATCAAGCCAGAGCAGAGAGCTCGAAGGGAGCGAAGAACAAAGAAACTCCAGGCTCCAGTTATAGTCCAGGTTGTTTTGCTTTGGATTACTGAAGGCTTTCTCTTACACTCCCACCCCACCTGCACCATGAATCTCTTGCCTTGGATTCCCAGCCCTCTGCTTTAGAAGATCTTGGTGGCACAGGGACTCTCTGACAGGATTTACAAAATTCCTTTGTCCTTTTTAGTTGCTTTATAAGGGTTTAGAGACTAATACTGCATAAGTAACGCCAATGTTTTCTGCATAATGTGATAAAATACTTGCTCTGAGAAAAAGATTCATTGTCTCTGCAGCTCAGGGAAGGGTGATCACCAAAGACAAAAAGGTGGAGTTGTGCTATAGATTTGGTGCATTAGGGAGTGCACTAAGAATTCAAGAGATTATTGATTCCCACTGGTCCCATTTTATAGAAGGAAGAAGGTCACAGGGCATGCTAAAGGTGACATCATAAATTAAAGGCTTGAGATGAGATAATATCTTTGGGGTTCATGGCCATACACTCATATATATTCATATATATTAGGATTAGGCCAAGATTTGACTGGATGAATAGACAATGTGGGATTCTGAGAGCTTCCACATTCTACACTAACCCTTCTGTATTCATTATCTGAATTTAGCATCAGTCACAGGATGATGACACCTTTCCTTTGCCTACATTTGGACAAATTGTGCACTTGTAACCTAGCTAGTTTCCATTTCATTATCATCATCATCATCATTATAATCATCAAGAATATAGCTACCCTTTTGATCCCTTCATAGGCAAAACATTTCATAACAATAGTTCTTCCAAACTTATAGTTAATTTTATTTCTATGAGATTCACTCAATTACTATTTATAAGGAACATTAAAAAGACCTAGTGATATTTATATACTGCAGCCTACATAAATTAAATAAATAGAGATGGATCTGGTATGATTATATTCTAAGGCTCAGGGTTTTCATTTTCTAATGAATTGAAATTTGGTAAAGAAGAGATTATTACCTTTTGAGGTAGTTTAAGTAAGGGTAATGCTTTAGATAGCTTCAGTTGTCAACAGGACACACCTAGACAGAGAGAACCTCACAACCTCAACTGGAGAATTTCCTCTATTGGACTACCCTCTAGGCATGGCATGTCTGTGAGGCATTTTTTTGACTGTTGAATGACGTGGGGAGGGCCCACTGGTGGGTGGTGCTATTCTTGAGCAGGTGATCCTGAGTTGCATAAGAAAGTAGGCTGAGCACAGAACAGGATAGCAAGTCAGTAAGCAGTATTCCTCTGTGGCATTGTGTTTTGCTGTTGTGTCCAGGCCCCGAGCTCCTGCCCTGGCTCTCTCCATGGTGGACTATAAGTTATAAGATGAAATAAACCCTTTCTTCCTCAAGTTGGTTTTGGTCACAGTGTTTTATCACAGCAAAAGAAACAAAACCAGAACAGGAAGTAAGAATAGTATACCTCTACAGCTTGGAAAGTTTAATGCTAAGTGTAAGTCTGGGCTAATTTTGTAGCAGATACTAATGAAGTGAATTTAATGGAGTAAACAATCTGGAATAACTTTTCGAACTATCAGCATTGAAACATTCAGTCTGACATTGAGGACATCCACCAATGGTCTTCTCCCTCCATCTATCATTCTTATTTCCTTTCTACTCTCAAACATTCAGAACATGGTTTCAGTTTTAGCATTCAAACAGCTCCCAAGATGAATAAGTCCTTTCACTTACCAGGTTTATCATCTATATGGAAAAAGACAGGATCTACCATAGGGATGTTTGGGTGGGTAATGACACAAAAAGTCTTGATATTATATGAAATGTTGACATCTTCAATAACATAATTAGAGGCTAATACCCATTGTGATACAGAGCTCTGAGATAAGAACTTGTAGCTGACTTTGTCATTAGAATGTATTGGTTGACATTAACTATCTAAATGATAAATTTATGAATGCAATTCTCTTACCTGGAATCCCACGTCTTTAGTGAAGATTTCTTTTAAAAAGCCCTTTCCAAACATGTTATTTGTAGGAACAAGTAGAAGTACTGGTGTGTGTAACCTCAGACATACTTTTAAGAACTAAGCTCCATCCTTGAACCTGCCCATCAGAACCTTATGATTTCTTGGGAGGTAACTCATTAAGTTGACTATTGTGGTTTAAGAACTTTTTCCTTAAAACTGCTCATGTTAGAATTTTGTTGCCATTGTAACAATATTAAGAGAGAAGAACTTAAAGAGGCTCCACTCTTAAAGATAGGAATGCTGCCTTATTTTCATAAAAACAAGCAAGAAACTGGAGAGAAGGTTCAACAGTTAAGAGTGCTGAGTGGACGGACTTACAAAGAACCTGGATTCTGTTCCCAGCACTAACATGGTTGCTAACAACTGTGCCTAAATCCAGTTCCAAGAGGTCCGATACCCTCTTCTGACCTCTGTAAGCATTTCATGACCCAGGTGGATACACTTACATACGCTCAAGCAATACACTGATACACATAAAATAAAAGTAATAAATAACATACTTAAAAAAAAACATTATGACCCCATCCTTTAATCAAGGTCACTTAATGTCGTTCTTTGGAAAAACTTCTGTTGCTATAATTGATTTCAAAGACCTGATATAGCTAACTTCTCAAAATAGCTCAAAGCTTTGAAAATGAATCATGTTTCACACAGGCATCAACAGCCAATTTCCCTGGCATTAAGTGGTTTTCTGGATATCGAATTCACCAAATGATTCCATTTCATTCCATCATTTATTCCTGATGGCATTTAAGAATCACAAAAGCACGAGACTTTCTTGAAGAATTCATAATGCTAACAACCATGATTATTATTTATCAAGTGACATTCTGTGCCAGGCGCCTTGTTAAGCAATCTATACAGTCTCCTTTTCAGCATCCCTGCAACTCTAGCAAGTAGAGACTATGATCTCAGTGTTTCCTAAGGAGAATAGTAAGGGCCCAGCAAGGTTAAGTAATGCTCCTAAAGTCATCAATGAGCAGAGCTGGAGAAAGAGGTTCCAGGCTTATAAAGACCACCCTAGTTGATAACCCAGGCAATTTTCTATTTCATGACTTGATCTTTCTGGATGTAGTAAAATATGTCCTAAGAGTCAAAGAGACAGACCACATATGATATAATGCAGACATACCTTCACATATATTATTATCCTAAGGGCAGACTTTTTTTGTTGTTGATTTGTTTTTATTTTATGTATAGGAATGTAATGCATGTATATGTGTTAATGTACCTTTGTCATGCAATGCCCATGGAGGACAGAAGAGGGCATTGGATCTCCTGCAACTGGGAATTACGGACACTTGTTACCTACCATGTGGGTGCTGGGATTCAAATCCTGGTCTTGTACAAGAACAGCCAGTGCTCTTAACCACTGAGCCATCTCTCCAGTCCCCAGACTTTGCTTTTAAAGCTCTAGTGAAGAGAGAGTAAACTGATGGAGCAATCTTCCATCATCCTTCAATAAGTGATCATATTCTAATCAATACACATATGATTCAGTCAATACCACATTGACAAAATGGACAGTGAGTGCCTTTGGATCAATTTCAAAGAACATCAACTGGAGACTTCCTACATTTATACAGAGCAATGGGATAGTGACTGGAATTTTATGTCATGTAGCAAGGGGAAAAACTGATCATGTATTTGTGAAAATATTCATGAGTTTTGTCTATGATGTAGGAAGAATGCTTTTCTTCTTTGCACCCTCTTTCATTTCTGTAAAACCAGTGGAGGAACTCGGCTGGAGAGAGGACTTAGCGGTTAAGAGCTCTGGCTACTCTTGCAGAGGACCCGAGTTAAATTCCCAGTACCCACATGGCAGTCTGTAACTCCAGTTCAGGGAATTTGACGCCCTCTTCTGACCTCTTCAGGCTTTGCACGACATGGGTGCATCTACCTACGTGCAGTTAATAAACATAAAACATAAACATAATATAAAAATAATAATTTTTTTTTAAAAAAAACATTGTGTGATTCAGGGAGGCCTTTGGAATATGTATATTTTTATGCCATTGTTTGTTTGTATTTGTATAAAACAAAAGTTTTTCTACCCTCCACAGTTTGTAAATCTAAAAATCACTTTTTAAAATTACATGTGTGGAGTTAAATTCAGTATACTGAAAGGAATGTTGGCAGTTTTTCAAACTTGGAGTATTTATAATTGAAATATTTAGAATAGCCTTTTATGGAGGGTTTGCTACATTCTAAGCATCTGGAATGTGTTATATAGTGGTTAGAATGAGGAATGTCTCCTATAGGCTGGAGTGTTTCAACATGTTGTCCCTAGTTGATGGCTCTATTTGGGGCAGTCCTGGGATCTCTGGGATGTACAGCCTTGCTAGAGGAAATACGTACTGGCTGAGCACTGAGAGCTCATAGCCTTGACCTACTTCCATTTCACTCTCTCTGCTTGTGTTTGTATTTGAAGATGTGGTCTCTGGCATCCAGCACCTGCTACCATAACTGCTACTTGCCGCCATGTTTTTCTGTCGTGAAAGACTCTAGCTCTCTAGAACAGTAAACCAAAATAAAATCCCCCATTTTAGATTGCCTCTGGCCATGGTGTTTTATCACAGCAATAGAAAAACAACTAAGCTACTTTATTTCTAATAAAATACTTGAAAGACTAATTTGTCCATTTTATAGATAGGTAGACTGAAGGTTATATAGCTGGAGACTTAGTTCAAGGTCAGTCTTCTGATCTAAAGCTAAACTGTTTCCTAGGTATCATTTTCCCAGAATGGTCACTCCTTTATACTCTAGTCTACAATGCACAACCAAATGAAGGTCTAGCCACTGTGAAATAGATGTCATTAGTTGAAAGTTGCTGGCTTTGTGGAGTTTCTTCATGTTATAAAGATCTGGCAGACCTGAACCCACACCAGCTGAAGATGTGTAATTAAGTCCACCAAAGCTAATGAACTTGAACCCTAATTGTCTGTGTGGGGGGGTGTGAAAGACTGTGCATATGCATGCAGAAGCCAGAAGTTGTTCAACTGTCAATCCACAGTCATTCTTCACCTGGTTTTTTGGAACAGATTTCTTCATTCGGAACTGGGACTTGTCAATTGGGGTAGGCTGGCTGGCTAGAAAGCCCTAGCTATCTGCTAGTCTTTCTTTCCTCAGATTCACCAAATAAGGCAAATGGCTTCCCCACTTTACAGATGAGCAAAGTAAGGATTAAAGGAGATAACAATGCACCTCAGTTTCCAATTTAATTCTGCTCATCTGAGCACCATCATCTGACTCCAGTACCGGTCTCATCAGCACACTGTCCACTTTTCCCTGTATCTTTTCAGGATTCAGCAACTTGCTTATGTGCAGGAACAGAAAGGCCTTGCAAGGTGAGCATAAGCCCCGAAGAGCTCATCTACGCCTCTGGGAGGAATCCTTCTTGGCTCTGTGACGCCGGGTTTTTTGCAAAGCTGGATCTGAGTGCATCGGCAACGGCAATGCTGGGGAGCGGTGGAAGTTCACTGGTCAGACGCCAGCTGGCTCAGGGGACCGTCTCTCGCCATTTCTGAAGCTAGCCACGTTCCGTCTGGCCGTGCTTTTCTGCTTTGGTGCCCAGTTTCACAGTCATTTCCAGGCTTTT
The DNA here is from genome assembly GCA_035773235.1 of Eospalax fontanierii. Lineage (NCBI taxonomy): Eukaryota > Metazoa > Chordata > Mammalia > Rodentia > Spalacidae > Eospalax > Eospalax fontanierii. The sequence continues at coordinate 23,120,511 of CM069552.1, forward strand.
TCTCCGCACCGCACGAGTTTTACGTTCCCAGGGATCACCCCTCTGATATTCCTAGCCACGTAGCCAACTCAGCAAACAAACCCACAGCAACCTTTTTTGTTCCCGTACTTTCAGCTGCAGTTCATAATTTGGTGTAAATCTTGTCATTGTCTTAGAAACGTAACCCTGTGCTGGAGACGCATTGGACACCCGGAATTCAATGCCTAGAAGCAGTTCCATTGAACAATTTGAAAATATCACTGCTCTCCGCCAAGGCTTTTTGGCAAAACTATCTTCAGTGACTGGGGAGCTTTTCCAGTCAGAAATAAACTGGGTTACCTTGAACTGTCCTCTCTCTCTCTCTCTCTCTCTCTCTCTCTCTCTTTTCTGATACCAGTACTTCCGTTAACCAATGTAACTTCCAGAAAACAGAAATGTCATTGGGGGAATATTTGCATTTATTTTTCAGGTAACTTTCAGAGAGAAGATGGGTTGTATTTTAGAGACAACAGTATCATTTGTTGGATAGAATTCTGTACTGAATAATCTTGGTATTTGTAAGGTGTTTGTGTGTGTGTGTGTATGTGTGTGTGTGTGTGTGTGTGTGTGTGTGTGTGTGTGTGTGTGCGTGCTGAGCAAGAAGGTGATACTGGAGTCACATCTCGGGGGGAAAATAATGAGAGATGATGAGATAGTGAATGTGATTCAGTACAGAGTGAGCATGCATGAAAATGTCACAGTGAAGCATATGATTCTGTAAACTAATAAATACTTAAAAGACAAAAATGGAAAAAAAAATTACAGAATGGCTCTTTCTCATGGAGAGCAGAATCCTGGATTCCAGTTCAAATGCAATGTCCAGCTGTTAGCATTCTCTTAATAATTAAGCAGATGCATGCATACACATGTATTAACTAAGGTAAAATTAAGTAACGCTGGAAATTTGGGGAAGAAAATGAAATAAGGAATCAAACGTCATCACGACTTTTACCAAACTTATGTTCTGTGTTGCTTTTCTCACTGTTGAGGTCAAAATTACCTGACAGGCAGGTGAAAGGAAGAAGGGTTTATCGGGACCTATGTATTTGGACAGTTCAACACGGTGGGGAAAGCGTGGCAGTGGGCCTGTATACAGGACGCTGGTCCCATTGCATCCACCCAGTAAAGCTAAATGAATGCTGGCGCTCAGCTCACAGCTCCCATTCTTACTCTTATTCAGTCTGGAACCCCAGCCTGTGGACTGGCGCCACTCTTTAAAGTGAATCTTCTCATTTCAGTTCACCCAATCTAGAAAAATCTTCCACAGACATACCTAAATGTTTGTCTCCTAAATGAGTCTAGATCCCATCAAGTTGAAAATCAATACAGCTATCACATATTCTTTCCTACGTGTGTCACTTAGCTTTTATAAACCTTGGAGTTTTCATCAATAAAAACTGAGTGAAAGAAAAGGAAAGAACATAACCCAAATTGGGATATTTTAGTCATTTGAAAGTTAGAAAAATGTTGTCAACTTGAAAGTTTTCACATCACAAAAATTATAGTTCATTTAGCCATTCTTTTGGGTACTATTTTAGTTGCTCTCTCTAAGGGAAGATGTCATAGAGCTAGAAAGATCCTCTTCTCTTCCTGTGGTGGAGCATACACCCTATGACTCTGAGCACACAACTGGCCTAGGGCATCTGGACTCCAGGTACCCAGCTGTGTCTAGGGTAGTCTCTATTGATGGTCAGTCTTCAGTCATAACTACTAATGAACAACATGCTAATTTGCCTGGCAAGTTATGTGATTACCCCACCTATGATTCAGTGTCCTTCTTACAAATTAAAGCCAGAGCATTTTTAGGATACTCAAATGAAACCAGGGCAACAGTCAAAAGTCTCAGTCTACCAGGTCCTTAAAATGTTACTGGAATGAGACATTTGCTGACCCCTAAAGTTGACACAGAACATTTAGAAGTTTAGAGCTTTTCAAGAGCTCCTTGAGAGTCTAAGAAATACTTATTTACAGATGAGAAGAGAGACCCTGAAAGAGGAGCTAACTCAAGAAATACTCAAAGCATACAAGTTGACAAGACGGAGCTGTTGAGGCTTTTGAGGTGTTTTGTGCATGGAGAAAGAATTAAACCTTGTACCCAATGGCAGTCTACAGAATGATCTATTTTCTTTCAGTCTTTCAATCTGCATTGGATTTCTCTGACAGCTGAGGCTGTTGAACATTTAAAAAAATGTTTCTCCATCATTTGGTATTTCTTCTTTTGAGAATGCTGTATTTCATCCCATGCCCCATTTTCAATTAGAGTGTTTGTTTTCTTGGTGTTAAGATTTTTGAGTTCTTTATATATTCTACACACTAACCATCTGTCCTGTGTATAGCTGGCAAAGATTTTGTTGTTGTTGTTCTGTGGGGTGCCTCTTCACATGAATGGTGGTGTTCTTTGCTGCACAGAGGCTTTGTAGTTTCATGTGGTACCATTTATCAGTTATTGGTTTTAACTCCTATGCTACCAGGGTCCTGCTCAGAAAATCCTCTCCTGTGTCTATTGTTGGGTCCAGCAATCGGCCCACAATGACCACAGTCAAGACAGTATGCAAAGCCAGCATGCTGGGGTCCACCATTTCAGGAATATGGTGACCCTGAGGTGTTGGCTCACAGGCCTGTTAAACCTTAGCTAAGTGTTTTCCAAGAACAGGGGCCGCCTCATCCCGGGAAGTGAAACTCAACCAGAAATGAAATCTAGGGATCAGCATAATGGAGGATTTTACAAAATGGAGTCTACCTTGTCCCCACATCTATAAGTTGAACTATATTCTCAATTTTCTCCTCTAATAGATTTAGAGTATCAAATTTTATGTTGATTTATTTAGACTTGAACTTTTTGCAGTGAGAGAGATGGGGATCTGGTTTCATTCTTCTGCATGCAACAATCCAGCTTAGCAACACCATTTGTTGAAGATGCTACCTTTCCTCCAATGTGTATTTTTGGTTTCTTTATAAAAAATAAGCTGGATGTGGGAATATGGACTTATATAGGTTCTCAGGTCTATTACATTGATCTATATGTCTGTTTTTACACCCAGGATCATGTTGCCTTGAAAAAAAAAAAGCTATAGCTCTGTAGTATAACTTGAAATCAAGGAGGATGATACCTTGGACACTTAAAAAAAATATTCAAGATTGTTTTGAGTATCCTGAGCCTTAGTATTTCTGTATGGATATTAATTTTTTTCAATTTCTCTGGAGAATTACATTGGAATTTTGATGGTTGTGTTGAATCTGTACATTGCATTTGCAGGATGGCCATCTTAACAATACTAATCCTACCAATCCATAATCCTGGGAGGTCTTTCCATGTACTGGTATTCTCTTCAATTACTTTCCTCAGTGTCTTAAAATTTTCATTATAAAATTAATTTTCATAAAATTAATCACTTCCTTGATTAGAATTATTTCAAGATATTTTTAAGCTATTGTTAATAGAATTGTTCCCCTAGTTTATTTCTCAATATAAATTTCTATTCTTTTTTTTTCTTTAATGAAAACACATTGAGAAAACTTGATAGTAAGGTATATAGGAAAATACAATTAAATATATCAAACACTTAAAAGTTCTAATTATACCATCATCCAACTCCAAAGATACTCTCTTCCAAATGACAGTGATGTCCACATTGACTACTTTGTTACTCTGAAAAAAATCACACATTCCATAAGAGCTGGTTGTCTGTTTTGTTTTTTTGTTTAAACTCCCTTGACCATGTCTACAGATTCAGCATGCCCTAACCCATAAATATGTGCAGCAACTGTGCATGTTCTGAACCCCAAATTGGGAGTTCCAACTTGTTTTGAGTTATCCAGGACCATGTTTCTGTTAATAAAACCTCCATAAATTGTATGCTGCAATCTGTCTTCCTCTTCCATCAGTCTCACATAGACTTGGAGATTATCCTTACACACTAGAATTGGCTATTTGGAAAACACCATGTCTACCTTATTAGTAAATTTCTTTGAGACTTTTTGATGGGTGACGCCCTTGCGTCCACACCCAAGTTTTGCAGTGGGATAAGTTCCTATGGACGTATCAATGTGAGGTGAGCAAGAAAGTCTTCCTTTTCATCCTTGTTCAGTCGTATCCTGATGTCAGGAATTCTGCTAGCAGTGAGTCAGCCTGTGTGGTGGTGGGTGGGTCAGCATGCAGATGAGCAGAAAGCCTGGCAGCATAGGCTCTAATCAGTACCTAGAATCACAACTTGACCTGTTCCTACTGGGTCATCTGGGAAAAGTGAAGGAGCCACAGCAATACATTGAATAGAAACTGAGGAAAGATGACACCAGCAGGACAGAGAGGTGACATGACCTGGAGTATCACTTTCAGTGTTGAGCACATGCTTGGTAAGACGGACTCCTGGAATCCTGGCCTGAGGATAGGACTGGGCAGTGGTATTAGAGGTCTAACCGTAAGAAGGAAGACTTTCCTGTCTACCTCATATCACCTATGGAAAAGTCTCAAAGAATTTTACTAATATGATAAAAGGCATAGAGTTTCTAAAACAATCAGGTCTCGTCTATGAGGATGAGCTCTGTGAGAGCGATGGAAGAGAGGAAGACTGCAGAGCACCCTGCCTGGTCCCATCTCTAGCAGCACACACACATCACACAACACACACACATACACACACACACACATACACACACATTAATTAATTAATATAGAAGTGTTAATCAGCCAAAAGTATGCTTCTGGAAATGTTCGTTTCCTTAGTATTCAAAGTAACACTTAGAATGACACTAATAATGCTATTCACGTCATTCAATTATTCATTTGTTCCTTCCTTCATTCATTCATTGGTCTGTAATCACTGAACACCTGGTAAGGGTCAGGTACTTCCCAGAAAACTGCCTTGTGATGCCCAGCACTGCAGACCTCATGCTGCCACCTTGGAGCTGACAGCCCAGCAGCGGAGAGGGACTTTTAACACAGAGATAATTGCATAATTAAAACTTGTTACAAGTGCTAAGCTTAACGGAGGAAAATAACAGTGTTCTCTGAGAGAGTAACAGCATAGGAAGTAAATTAGACTGCAGGTCAGCTTTGCTTCTTGACACAGTGATATTTATGGGAAATCTGCAGAATGAGTAGGTATCAGACAGTCAAAGCGATAAGAAAAGGGCGCTGCAGGGGGGTCGGTGTGAACAAAGGCCCAGAGGCAGGAAGGAGAGGCTCCTGCTTAGGCAGGAAGTCTGTTCTGTGCAGCTGGACTTTCTCCAGCTGTTAGAGGAGTCTTCACTAGGTAAAGGCCCTGTAGGATCACTGTTAGAATTTTAGATGTTTGATGGATTTTTTTCTGTTAAAAGAGTGACATTTCTGTGTTTGTTTACATTTAAAGTTATTCATGTAGCTCTGTACAGAATGTTTATCCAGGATGTCTATATACATTTTTCCACATCATTAGTATTCTTTTAGTAAGACAAGAATGACTCTTTTAAAAAGGGGAGTGGGCAGAATGTGGGTGTCAGTTTCTCTGATGTTAATTTGTAATCCACAGAAGCTTCCTGATGGTCAGGAAAGACAGCTCCTTTCTCAGCAAGCCAAAGCTGTGCTCCTGTGGAGTGTCTGAATAAAAGCTTATACATTCTGAGCACTTACTTACTTGTTAGGAATTTCATTAAGAAATCTGTATAGATTTTTTTTTTCTGCTTTTTGAAAATGAAATCGAATGATTCCAGACAACCTGGGCTACTTAGTGAAATCCTAAAAAATAAAATAAAATAAATTCAGAGATAAGAAGGGAAGAAAAAGAAAGGAAATAATCATGTGTTTTTTTTTTCTATTTGAGTATTTAACAGACTGGAGTCAGAAGATGTCAATTTATATCCCTCCAAAAATATTAAAATTAGATCCACTCCCTGATTTCTGTGCTTTTTCTAAATTGGCATATTTCAAAGGATCTGTTGGTCCCCAATTCACCCCACTCCCTGCAAATGGTTTAAAAATGAACTCAAATAATTTAGGCTACATTAGACTGTGGTGTTGCCAAACAGCTTCTTCTATTTAGGAAAAATACTTCCGTATGTGAGCAGAAGTTGCTGGGTTTCAAGAAACCTTATCAGAAAGCATGTTTATCAGCTGCTGCTATCTGCTGCTGCCTTGGTTCTGGTGACAACTGATGTCTTCAAAAAGGATAAGAGCCCTTAGTTTGTGGACCTCCGTGACAGCATCAAGATTGACAGTAAGTTACAACCTTTTAGCTGCAGGAACCTCCTGTTACAGAGCATTGGGTCCAGCCCTTTGCCATCAGACCAGGGAAGACCTAATCAATCAACTCATTCATCAAGGTAAGAGCATCTACTAAGACAGTCAAAATCTATCTGAGGTCGCATTTAATTCCAAGAAAGAATGGCAGAATGCTGTGGTACTTACGTAAGAGTGTGCAAGACATTCTTTCCAAGGAAAAACAAAATGTTGGTAACTAATGTAACATTTTATTATAACTAGAAAATTAAGAACTGTGAACAGGGAATTACCAATGATCTTAAAACTGCTAAAAAGATGGTGATAAACATCTATAGATGTATAGCTATAGATATGATGACTCCTACAAGATTTCCCCATCCTCACTGGGTATACAATCTCTGTTTTGCAGATATACTCACTGGAACCTAAACTGATAGGTTGTCATTCCTTCTCTCTTTACTTATAGAAATTTCTCCTTTTTATACAAATCAAGTCTGGTGGGTCCAGTAAATATATCAGTTCTTCAGTTATTTATTTTTATAAACAATATATGTGTGCTTTCAATTATACTGTGATTCCTACTCTTCAAAGATATATGAATTATATAGGTAAGTGGAAAAAAAAATATATATGTGTGTGTGTGTATGTGTCTCACCAGTAAAATACAATCGATTTTACTATTACGTGGTACTGAAATTTCTTTTTCACATTTTTATAATCTAAAAATAGTCGAAAGCAAGATAAATAAAACATTTGTTCTTATTCAAATAAAATGATAGGTCTAAACACTGGAGTTCAGGAAAGAGATTAAGAACAAAAGCAACTACATAAAAATGGAGTGAAGGTTAGCGTTAAGTTTCATCTCTATGTGCTAACTTTCATGCTGCTGGAAGACACTGCATGCCCCAGGAAGAGAAAATTAATCATCACCCTTACCCAACTGTGTGCTACAGTAACTGACCTGTCAAGATGCGCCCGCCAGCACAGTAGTGGCACAGATATTACGGGAGTAACTAACTACTTGGATTTAAGATCTGCTTCATAAGATGGACCCCATACTTGCTGTTGATATCAGGCCCAAGACCCTGAAGCTAGACAGTCACAGACCATAGGGCAGAGCCCAATACTATTATTCTGATAATCAGATATAGTATTGAACTGCCTCCTAATGACATATTGTTATACCCATAGATTAATGCACTTCTTAACTCTCATCAGAGAAGCTTCCTTATGCAGATAGTATAATCAGATAGTGATTAACACAGAGACCCACGACCAGCCAATGTGCAGAGACAAAGAAACTACAAAGTGCTTATCTCTGAAAAGGACACATATATCAAACTTCTGCCTTTCAGGGCTCAGGGATCATTGTAGACTACTAAGTGGAAAGATTGTAAAAGGCAAGAGGATCTGGATGACCACAGGGGAACAGAGTTTTCCAGACAGCTGATCAGTTACTCATAGGATGTTATAGCTATGGCGACAACATGCAGACGTACCACACAAGCTCAAGACAGACAAAATTCCATTATAGACCTGGAGAAGTAGGCAAGAAACTTCAACCCAACCTTAGAAACTATTAGAAACTGAAGAGGAGGAGAGTCAATCTCATTTGAGGGTGAGGCTCTTGGTAAATTGACCAGACTCCAGTGGATGAACTCTCAATGAAGGGAATTTGGAGACACACATTTTGATTCTATAGGCCTTAATATATATTAATCTATGTTATGTTAATACAGTGTATATTAATATGTATTATCACTATATATAGAAGGGATATATATATATATATGAAATGGGTGGGGATCATAGCAAAAGTGCAGATGAAGGAATAGATCTAAATTTGATCAAAATACATGGTATAAAATTTTAATTTAATTGTAAATATTGATATAATCTCATTCTCATTCAGCCTACCACTTCTATGAGTGCAGTAATGTAAGCGTTAAAATACTAAGCAGAGGAGCTGGAGAAATGTCTCAGTGAGAAGGTGACATGTGCAAACGTGAGGACCTGGATTTGGATCACAGGCACTCACGTAAGCAGCTGGGCATCATGCTGCACATCTACACCCTCAGAGCCGGGAGTAGTGGTGTAGCTTGTGGATAGGAGGGTCCCTAGTGCTCACTGAGCAGCCAGTCTGTCTAGCTTGAAAGCACCAGCATCACAGAATCTGAAGTGGGGTAGGACAGAGGAAGATACCCAAGGTTGACCTCTGGACTCCACATACCCATGTGCACACAAGCAGGAGCACAGGTGCACACACAAGTACACAGAGCACACACACCATAATATGTCCATGTGTATATATGTGTATGTGAATATATGTATTACCGATATGATTGAGAGAAGTGCCTTTTCTTTGAATCAGAGACACCTGGGCTTGAAAATCACTATCGGACACCATCACATCAGTGACCTTCAGTCAGTCATTCTTCATATGCATGTCACAGCCAGATTTTTTATGTGTACATCTCTGCCTGACAGATGGAAACTAAGCTGGACAATGACTGTTCTGACTAACAAAATGAAGACAACACTGACACGGAAAATCTTAATAAGCACTGGCAAACAAACTTGAATTCTGTCAATACCATGCAAGAAACAAGAGTTATTCCATAAAAAAGGACATTTGGAAGAGAGCAACCTCCCGCTCAGAGGACAACTTACTGGACATGGAACTTGCTCCATGTGTAGCAAATAGCCTTATTTGAGTCACCTAATAAAACTCTACCCGTGTGCAAAGCCCTAGGAAAGTCTCCCTGAAGAGCCAGTCAGCCAAAACCAGATCAAGATGAAAGACAATGAACGAATGGATTGTAGTCCAGAATATCCTGGAAGTTTGTCAGAAGAAAACAAACCAAAGATTTTGTCCTAGGACTGGGTAACAAATGCATACTCAGCTTATTATTTGAACCCAGTGAACTGAGATTATGTCTGTCCGTGGGAAACAATAATACTATCCTTTTTCATCAAATTGAACATTAAGCCACATAAAGTCCCGATTATTAAGTGTCTCACTCAGTGTTAGGATGAAGAGATGCCCCCTGCCGAGTTTTTCCTTTGTCTGAGCTACTGTCCTAAAATAGAGTTACTAGAATATTCTTTTCTAAACATACTGTTAGATAACTCGGCATCTCGTTAAAATGAAGAATTTTGTAAATCGGTTTGTTCAAGGCATCAGGAAAGGGATTATCAACCAATGCTTGAGTCGTGAAGATGAAAATCCCAGAATGTTAGGGAGTCTGTCTGACATGGCCTTGTAAGACCCTTTCTAGGTTTTTTCACAGAAATGACTCATTCCTTGAGGTGTGACTCCAGACCTGCTTTTCATCTTCACAGCATCGTAGGAGACTTCAGAGTGCTAGACTGTACTTGCAAGTTTTATGTGAGAATATAATAATATACTAATCTTTAAAGAATATAACCATCTTTAAACAGAGATCTGTGGCTATAGCATGAGAAAACCAGACATCCCTGAAGAAAATTAGAGTAGGGGCTGAAGAAAGAGACATAGCACTCCACTGTTTGGTGAGATGCAGAATGTCACGAGCATTCAGTAAGAGCATTTAAACTGAGAGTGAATCACTGAATTGTTATCCTTGTTTTTCAGCATCCTCTCTATAATCCCAGTGGATATGACTGCCTCCAGATTCAGTGAAATGTGTTACATGCCACACACATTGTGAGAAACTGTATTCAATTCTTGACATACTAATCAATGGTTTGCATTTTCTAAGTCTTAGTGTGGCCTCCACTACCAAGTTGGATCTAGGCAACTTAATTTCATGAATACTTCTCAGTGGTCTTACGCAAATGCAACACACATATACATAGAAAGAAATGCAAAAACACATGTGTAACTCAGAACACAAACACAAATCAGGTGCATATATAGACACACACATACATATAAAAGAATCACACGCCCTGCCATCACTGCTGCTGCATTGCTGGACTCACTAAATGAGCTTTTATGCAACTTTGTCTCATTGCTTTAGCAGAATTTAGCAGAGGTGAGATGAACTTTTATAGCACTGACCTTGGTCAGTGAACACCTAGAGGGTGTGTGTATCTTGGAGAAATGAAGTTCAGCATTCTCCGGGGTCTGTATACTCCATCTTCTAGAAGTGACCAGATGGCCTCCATTTTGTTTCTGTGCCTTCTACTATTTTACTTTGTGATCTTACTCAAGTGATATCCTCACCTCGAGCAGTGGCTTCTTTGTTAGTTGCTTTTCCGTCGCTGGGTCAAAATATCTTGATATAAAAAGAGAAAGCTTTGTTTTGGCTCACAGTCTCAGGGTTTTGTTCCACATTTGGCACAGTCACCTTGAGGTCTATGGTGACGCAGAACATGATCGTGGCAACAGCATGCAGTTGAGAACATCATTCACAGAGCAACAAGGAAACAAAGAAAGAACTTTAGAACAAAGCCATACACCCACCACCAACCCCTCCCTGCCCCCGCCAAAGCCGTTAGAATACAAATCTACAAGTGAGCTAATCCTCTGATGAAAGTAGAATTTTCATGACCCAGTTACTTCCAAAGGCCCAACCTCTGAACACTTACTTTTGGGATCAGCTTTTCAGTATTGTGTTTCTAGGGCACATTTAAGTTACAAAATATAATCACTTCTAATTCGTTTAAAGGAGAAGGTAAGAACTTCTAATCCCAACTACAATGCAGTCACCTCCCAGTATCTTGTCTCCCTAATGGCCATAATGAAACGTATGGACGGAACACAAAAAGCTACTCTGAGATGCCAGAAAAGTTTAACTCTACAAGTTGATTTAGAAGAGGGATCAGAACTTAAGGAACAACCAAAATGGCAATGGGTTTATTTCTGCCCTTCTCTCCATTTTAAATGAAGAACAAAACTATCAAAAAGATACTAAGAGGAAAAATGAAAGAAAGAAAGAAAGAAAGAAAGAAAGAAAGAAAGAAAGAAAGAAAAGAAAAGAAAGAAACTTTTACAAAAACTCCTTGCAAGAAAAGGGACCCCTGTGACTAGAAAACCAAGCTTTTCATCTCTTCTCCTTGCTGTTCCTGGCTGTGACCAGAGGCTCCCTTACATCGCTTCTATGGTAACAGCATGTAGAGATGTGGGCAAGAAAAGATCCCAAAGAAAATCTCTCTCTCTGAGGTCAGAATATTGTACTCTAGAGAATTAGGACAAAGTCACATTGCTTTTCTATCTATATTTCTTAAATTTTTCCTTTATGGTTTTGCCCCAAGGTCAGCTCCAGGTGTGTGGAGATGTAAACAGCTGATAAGTGATAAATGAAAAAATCAAGCAAACAACAACAACAACAAAAAGAAAACTAACCCAAACTAGGAAAAAACATCTACTTCTTTCTAATAAGAACAGAAAGAGATAACAAGGACTCTCCAGAGATGCAGGAAAATCATGGAGAGAACCAAGCTGAGAAGAGGCTCTCTGAATTCTGTTTGTTAGCTATCATAAATCTCAAGTTCATGACCGGGAGTATAGCTCAGGGATAGAGAGCTGACCTACTGTGTGTGAAAGCCAAATATGAGAATGGGAAGAAGAGAAGGAGGAGAAGATGAAAGAGAAGAGAAGGAAAAAAAAAGGAGGAAGAAGAGAAGAGGAAGAGCAAAGTATAGAAACAAAAGAATAAAAAGAATAGACCCAGCCCTGGTGCTACACGTGTGAGGCAGAGGCAAGATGCTCAAGGATCCAAAACCAGGCTGGAGAGATCATTAAGTGAATGAGGGTGTGATTGCCCTTCCAGAGAGCCAGAATTTGGTTCCCAACAGTCACATCTGGGGACCCACACTGTCTTAACTTCAGTTCCAGAGTATCCCATATCCTCTTCTGGCCTCTGTGGACACACACACACACACATACACACACACACACACACACACACACACACACACACACACACACACCTACCTAAAAATAAAGACAAATGTTTGAAAGATAAATTAGTGCAAGGTAAACTTTGGCTGCATAAACAAGACAAGGCCATGCCTGACCTGTACATGCACTGAACCCATGAATGCGTCATGGATGAAACTTTCAGAACTCAATTGAATGTAAGTCATCACCTGAGTTGGATATCATGAGCTTAATGAATTGAAGATGAATGGGTCGTATTAAACAGTGTAGTAATGACTCCCAATTCAACTAGGAGAACATGTGGCCAAAGAAGATAAAGCAAAACTGATCTGTGCCTAACAACAATAATAATGACAATAAAAGCAACAAAAATCAGTGTTCTCCAGAGAAATTTAGCAAGAGCTGGTGACATGTAACCTAATGTTCAACTACTCCATAAAACAATCTTTAAAATTAATTGACCTAAAGGGAAACTATGAGCAATTCCCAATGGTGGGCTCCACTTTGCTATATTACGGTCAATGGGCCAGACCTGTACGGCCTCCTGTACTAGTGTGCCAGGCAAGAATAACTCGTAGGGACATACATGATTAGAAGAGGAGAAAGGGGAGTATTTATTAAATGTGGAAGCTTATGTCACTCAGGTTTCAGGGCCTCTGGATAACCTGTTCCTGAACCAGAACCTCATCCAGTTCTTGTGTAGTGACTGCTGCAGCTTTGATTCCAAAATAGCCAAGGAGAGTGGCTACCATGCAAATCATATGTCCACAAATCCTTAACTAGTTGCCATGTGCAGCTTGACAGAAAAAGTGTATTGAAGGGCATGGTGCAGTGTGGGCCCTGGCAAGGTCAGGTGCTATGAGGATTAAGGGAGTGGCTCTTGTGGTTATCTGATATGAGGATCAAGGGAGTGGCTCTTGTGGTTATCTGATATGAGGATTAAGGGAGTGGCTCTTGTGGTTACCTGCTATGAGGACAAAGGGAGTGGCCCCTGAATCTGGAGAGAACCTGCATCCATCTGCAAACAGAATACTTTTGCCCCCAGTTTGGAACCACCCAATAGGGAGTTGGCTAACCAAACTTATAAAACCCCCTGCACCTCCTTGAATAAACGAGTTTTGCTGTGGCTCGCCATTCACATGCGTTCCACGCAGCTCCCGGAGTTTTTGCCTCTCACCTCCTTTCCACAGCTGGGAACCTGCATGCCCCTCTCAGGCCAATGCAGAGCAGAGGGACCCCAACATACTTTGGATAAAAGAAAAAAATACACTATTCTTCAGAAGGCTTAGATGTTGGAATTATCAGACAAAGACTTTGATGGAGATATTAACCATGTGATGTGGGTTTTATTTTTATTTTTTTGGTTTCATATTTTTGTTTTGTTTATAGTGCTGAAATTTAACCCAATACTTTGCTCATACTACGTAAGTACGCTACTACAACTGAGCTATACCATGAACTCAGTATAAGTACTTGAAATAAATAGAAAGATAGAATTTGTCAAAAGAAACAAAGAATTATAAAAGTAGACCAAATAAGACTTTTACAACTGAAAAATATATCACTAAAAATTCACTGATGGGCCAAAGCATGACGGCACACACCTTTAATCCTGGCACTCAGACAACAGGCATGGGAGTATACCTTTGATCCTAGCAATCAGGAGGCAGACAGGGGTAGATCTCTATGAGTTCGAGGCTTACTTGGTTTACAATGTGTGTTCCAGATCAGGCAGAGCTACATAGTAAGACCCTGTCTCAAAACAAAACAAAATTAACCAATCCAAACAAAAGTAATTGAATGCACTAAATAGTAAAATGGAGAAGACAGAGAAAAATGTCAGTGAACCTAAAGATAAATCATTAGAATGATCTAAACTGAAAAATGGAGAGAAAAAAATAGGGTGAAATGGAAAAGAACAGAGCTGCAGAAGCCAAGAAGGCTCTACAGAAATGTCTAGAGGAAAGGAGAGAGAATTCGGGCAGGAAAAAAAATGGAAATGATGATGACTTTTCCAAATTTGGTGAAAGTCATAGTTATAAATAGAAATTTCCAACAGCATAAAATCAAAGAAATGATGCCCTTGAAAACCAAAGGAAATGAGAAAAGGAAGAACTAGATCCGTTCTAAAACCCCCACATTCTACATTTGTTTGATGCAGAAGTTAGTCACAGAGACAGAAACTGGAAATAAACACAGGAACTTATTTTTGAGAAAAAAATTAATTTTGGTACTTTGATATGAAAAATGAAAATCGGGAAGAGTAAATGACTTATATAAAGTACTTCTTATTAATGAAAAGGGAGGAAGGGAGGGAGGGAGGAAGGAGGGCAAGAGGGAGGGAGGAAGAACTGGGAAAGGACAGAAGGAGGGAGAGAAGAAATAGTAAGCTTTGTTGAGAAGATGGGTTAGCAGACATCTTAACCCTGATTCTGATCACCGTGTTTCCACTTAGGGGTAAGAAGAAAATGGTGTTTTCTACAAGAGGAAGCACTGTAGAGGAATAGACTTCTCTCCAGAGAATCGCATTCCAAGCCTGTGCACCCAGGCTTCCACTGGATATCCCGGGGAATGCTTGAAAAGGACCTATGGAAAAGAGCTGGTGAGAGATTCGGACAGTGAAGAGTTTCCTGAAGCCATGTTTCACAGGGCAAAAAAAGCATCTTTTTTTTTTTTTTTTTTTTTTTTTAATTTGCACAATGACAAAACCACTGGGAAATTCAATATTAAAATGTAACACTGACTCCCGAGCCAGAGAAAATTGTATGAATTATTTGCTAACATTATGCAGCCAGTAAAAGGGACATGAGACACTAGTTTCTTGGCTGAACTCACAAATTCTTTGGCAAAATCCAGCTTGTCCTTTGCTTCAACATTCTAATCTTCCTTTTCCTTCTTCTTCTTCCTGTTTCCTCTTCTTCTTTCCCCTCCTCTTCCTATGTCCCTTCTTTCTATTTTTGCCTCTGTTTCTGTCTTTCTGTCTTTCTCTGTCTGTCAAACACAAACACATGACCACACATGCACCTGCACACTATAGTGATGGTCCCATCGTTGAGCTTCAGTCTTCACTTACACTGATCTGAGAATTCTGCTCTAGCATAGTAAACCGACAGAAGTCTGAACATCAGTTGGTATAGATATTCTTGAGGGGATGCAGATAAAGCTCTTATGCTATCATTTGACATCTGAAACTTTGGGACTTCAGATAATCAAATAAAAGGAAAGGAAATATTTTTTTTTTGGAGGACTATTTGGGCTATTCTGAGATTTCACTTCAGGACATCAAGCTACAGTTTGTCAAAGGCCCAGCCTCCCTGACAGAACATAAAAACTCAACTGACCTACAGAGACCTATAGCAGTTTATCCAAATTTCTGAGGAGAGGCGAACAAAATCCTGAACCAACACTGTGACTTGCTGAGGAGTCTAAACTCGAATGATTGCAAAGACAGTGAAGTTTCAAACACAGCCAAGGACAGCCCTAAAAATCATGAGGCATCATGGTACTCTGAGCAGCAGTTCGTGTCAACTGAATTGCCAGATGTCCACTATCCCTCACAGTGGGAGGAAGATGCCAGTTAAATGGCCCCTTTTAAACCTGTCAAATAATGTGTGCCAGGGTCTCAGACTTCGACAGGCCTTGAGGTCTCTGAAGTTCCTGTGATCTGTCTTTGAACAGAAGTGGTACAGACCGCTGTCTGTAGTCCTGCTAACCACTGAGCACACATCCTTGATGCCCCAGTGGCTTGTGCCTGTGTCCCTGCTCCTTATGTGGAGCAGCTGAAGTATGATACCCAGAAGGATGCAAAGAGACCTTGAACACGATCAGGATTTCAGAAGAGCCATGTGGAGGGTGTTTTATCTTTTCTTACTATGCCTAGGTTGATCTGACCTATTCTTTCTACATCTGACATTTTTGTTCTCTTTTTTTTAGCTCTAGACTTGATGTAAAGAATATTTCTTAAAAAATGGATGGCTGACATTGACGGGAAAGACCCCAGGAGATTTCTGGTACAGGAAGACAGAGGCCCGGGGATTAGTTTTCAAAAATGCTTGCTCTGACCATCCAGAACAGAAATTGGGTTGGGGAGAGGAAGAGAGAGGATGGAAGAGAAAAGATCCTGGATGACTAGACCTCAGTGGATGAAACTAACTTGACACAGTAGATCTTAACACAAATGAAAGAATTTAAGTATTCCAGTTGTGGGGCTGTGGAAGGGGTTCAGTGGAGACAAGGATATAAAGATGATTAAGAGCGATTGAGATGTTCTGTATGAAACACACAATGATTCAATTAAAAGTATCCTTAAAAAGTGATATTTCTTCCATTTTGTTCAAGTAGCCAATGTAATATTATCTTTTTATAACTGTTATTGTTAATATTACTTTATTATTTTAGGAAACTGAGATGGAACATCTCACATGATAATTATAAGAACATAAGAGGATTCTTTAGCCTCTTTTAGTGAGGAAAGTCCTGTCATGTTTCTAATGATAGTGCTGCAAGAGATGTATGGTTTTGAAGAACAAATCTACACGTTATTAGTCACTATTGCATACCTATTAAATGTTAATTCATTCTATCTGGGGCAATGAGCTTCAAAGAAAGTTAGCTCTTTGACATTTCCTTGGTTTTAATACTCATCATTGATTAAGGACTACGGGGCACAATAGTCTATGGAGAAAGATAGATTGAGAACCTTGGCAACAGCCATTGAGAATTAAGAGATCCCAGCTTAAAAATTAAAAAGGAGGATTCTAGGAAAAAACAATTGTCAATAAGCAAAGTGTCCACATACTGTATGAGCAGTGTCAGGAAGCAGGAGGAACATTTTTACTCCTCAATTCATTAAAAAACGGAATCGGTGGGGACATTTTTAAAAGGAAGAGTATGTGGGGAAGGAAGAAAAAGAACTGGGAATGTTCCTCCCTGGGTGAGATTAAAACAAAACAAAAAACTTCAGGGCCCAAGAGGGTCAATGGTGGTCAGATCTCATGAGATGGGAAATAAGTGTGAAACGTCTAAACACCTATTTAGATTAAGGAATGACTCAGAGCTGTATGATTGAGTGACTTATAAGGAAGGGGATTTTTCTTCCACTTGTAGCCCATGTCAAAGAGAGTTCCCTTCTCAGTTTAAAGAAGGCTCCCCCAGAGATAAAATGAGAATGGATTCCTTGCTGTGCCTAAGAACCGGAAGCATCAATAGTCATGTGGTTCTCTGATTTTGCTGATACTGACTTAAGAATTGTGTTTAATAATGGCATGCTTTATTCATTTTGAGAGCCTAGAGAAAAGGCAGTTCTGAAAGTAGAACAGCAATATATAACTGAGTATTTAGATACCTAATAAAAAAACCCTCCTGAAACAAAGAAAAGAAAGGGACACAAAATAAAATGGTAGACTCAGAATAACGGAACTGCAGACAGTAAGTACAATACAGAGATAAGAATCTAGATGCTACTCAAGAAATGAAATCCTTCTAACATCTCCCTTAAGAATGTGGCTACAGGATGGAGCACTGGAATGTTTTCTCTGTAAAATGAAGTAGCAGGGCTGTCTATCAACAGGGATCTATTTCCTGAAAACACTAGCTATTCTTCTCAAACGTCTGACCTCTAATAAGGTCTCTGTGTCAGTGACCTTTAAGTAACAGCTGACTAATGCACAACGGTTCATGGCTTTCATGTGAGCTTTGGAGAGACTGAATTCATGAAGTTTTTTCCTTATTTATACTCAATGTTGGAATTAACCATTTGATTTATGAAAGATATTTTGGAGGCATGAGGGTACTGGATATTTTATAAATAGCGATCACATTCTGGGAATAATGCAAGGGAACCAATTTGGATGGTCTATGACTTTGATACATAAGCAGTAAGATGTAAGTTACCATTAGGTTCACAGATGAGGAGACAGGGATTGAGTGACTTGTAGGAGTCCTGCTACCATAAATGGGGAAGGGAAGGCCAATAAACAGAACTTCCTCATGGTCTTGCAACCAGTGTCACTGACGCAATTAGATATGCATGTGCAAAGGACTGGAGCTGAACCTCCACTCTTCACCATCTACAAACATGAATTCCAACCTACCAGACTTCAATTAAGAACCAAAACTTTAAAAACTAGGAAATATATCTCTAGAAATTTTATTTCATGGCCCTGGATTCAGTTAAAAAAATTTTTTTAAACTGTGTAAAAATTTCAAAAGCAAGCAAAGAATTAGTTCTTTATGATCTTGAGTTATGGGGTGAATTCTTACAAATGGCATTAAAAACACAAATAGAAAAGAAAAAAAATATTAGTTAACATTGAATAATATCAAACTGAAGAAGTGTTACAGGACAAGAGATATCAGCATGCATGAGAAAGGTGAGGTAGAACTTGGGCAGAGGCAGCAGACTTTTCAGCAAAACAGTATTTGCCAGACAGAACAGCACCATGGTGACTATTAATGCGTGGACAACGTCAAGCCAGTTGAAATCCCTTTATGGCTCATGAGGCTCCACCTTTAGCTGAGAAGTTATTGGCAACTGGGGGAAGGAAAGGCAGCTTTCTTTAGGGCGGTGGCCCCTGAGAGGCTATTCCTGCTCCAACACATGGCCCTACACCCATGCACATGCAGACAGCACCGAGTGGAATTAGTGGGTCTATAACAGAATATAGGAAGTTGGGAGGGGCCAATGAGAGGGTAGTGGAGGAATTAGCAAGAAGGGAATGGGGGATGGATTTGATCAAAGCACATGTGTGTGTGTTGAAATTCTTGCACAAGGAAAAGCATTAAATTCAGTTAAATTTTAAAGAGGAAAGAAATGGGCAAACCAATAAAAAAAAATGGGTAAAATTTTGGTGAGCTATTTTAAAATTCATTTTAAGTGCCTGTGTGTGACACTGATTGTATGTATGTGTACCATATGTGTGCATGTGCCCATAGAGGCGAGGAGATGGAATCAGATGCCCCAGAATCAGACTTACAGGCAGTTGTGACTTGTCTGACATGGCTGCTATGAACTGAATCCAGGTAGTACAGTAAGTGTTCTTAAACACTGAGCCATCTCTCTAGTCTTTTGAATACCTGTCTTACACTCAAGATATATAGTCAATAAACACTTGAAAACATGAGTAACATTCTTAGTCATTAGGAAGATGCAAATCAAAATTGCATTAAGATATTACTTCATACTCTCTAAAACAGCTAAAATCAAAAGAATAGACAAAGAAAATACTGGTGAGAATGTAGAGAGGAATTTGGACCCATTATCATGCTGTTGGGAATGGGAAATTATACAGTCACTTGGGAAACAGTTTGAAAATCCCTCAAAATGTAAAGCATAGTGTTTGTTAACAAATAACGCAGTGACTTTACTCTTGGGTAAGTAAGAGATCTGAAAATAAATATGCACACAACACTTGTACATGAAAGTACATAACATCATCATTTAGAGTTCTCAAAAGGTAGAGGCAATCCAAACATCCTTCAACTAATGACTGGATTAATTAAACTATGACCTATCTATGTAATAAACTGATATTTGGCAATAAAAGACAATGAAGTATTGACACATGCTACAAGCAAAAATCCTGAAAATGATGTCCTAAGAGCCATCCACAGACAGCCATACCTTGTGTTGGCTCATTGGACAATCGTGGGAATAGGCAAATCAGAAAATACAAAAGTATATGAGTTACCTAGGAGGCTATAATCTCAGAGGAATGAGAAAGCTCTAAAATTCAAATGGATTATGGTCATACAATACAATGAATTTGCTTAACCTCTTTAAAATGTAAAGTTTAGGATATGTGTATCTGGAAAGATCATTAGCTCAAGAATGCTGCTAAAATCTCGGTAAACAGTCCAACCAACCCAGAACATCAGACATGGAACCTGCTCTTTTCTGTTACATAGCATTGAAATGGTATACTCTTCCCTTGAAGTGGGTTCTAGAAGCCTTCAGTCTAGCTCTAATCCCAGTTCTGCCTCGTAACCTGTGGCCTCTTGCCAGTTCATATCTCTGAGCCTTAGTTTTCTCATTTGTAAAATGGACAGCATAGTACCCAGATGATAGGTTTGCAATGAGGAATGAATAACATATGCAAAATCTTTCACAGATTGCCTGATCTACCTAAGTACTTTGCTAATTGCCTTGTTTCCATTTTTCTTCAGTTTTGCAAATGAGATCCAGTCTTAGTCATGGCTGCCTCTGCTAACATCTGCAACAAATGTTCCCCCGCCCCCGCACAGCTGTCACAGTGTTTTTATGACTTTGTTTATTGTTGATGGTCTCTACATTGGCACATGTGTGGCATTCAATGAAGCAAGAGAATTGAGTTGGAAGACCATGGGCTTGTAGAAGAGAGGAAGAAGATTCACATTTCTTTCTTCCCTGATGACCTGTTGACTGATTCCTTCAGATTTCTATTTAATTAACCAATAGATGAGTCAGTAGTGTCTTGTCTGTGCAGGTTGTTTCCTCCCTCCCTCCCTTCCTTCCTTCTTTCCTTCCTTTCTTTCAGCCTGCCTGTGTCCATAAAATATAACATTCTAATAGTAAGACAAAAATAGCAACCGAAATTAGGGAGAAATGAACGCCTTGGTTGATCATTTTCTCTGCCCAAAAGATCTTATTCAGAGCCTCCAAAATGATTCCAATTAAGAAGTAGTTTTTGAACTCACACAAGTAGACTGGTATTTCTTTTTTTCTTCCTCTTTTTACAATGATCAGATGAGACAGAAAGAAATAGACAGGCACTTCAGTTTCACATAGAATTTGATGAAAAATTTAGAACTCTAACCACTGCTGCTCCCCAAATTGGCATTTATTAGCATTATGAGGAGAGTTTGTGAGCAAGGACTACATTAAATATGTGCACAAGGCTCTCAGAGACTTACTTTCTGGAAGTGGTGATGTCTTACTGTCAGTCTTTGAAAGAAATATCAAAAAGGTAATGTGAGCTGAAGCTTAAGATTTCTCAAAATGTCCATTTGAGTTACAAAGGATTTTTATGCTCCATTTCAGACATTATTTAAACATTGTTATTCCTGCAAACATGCCACGCAGAGATAAGGTTTTGCTCTGAACCACATCGAAATGCAGATTGGTCTAGAAAGTCAGTTTCAAAGTGCCTTCTTGGAGGTAACTGTTTATTAAGCCTGGGAGGAATTTTAGTTGCAAACCCTTGGTGGAAGGGGGATGGTGTGAGATTTGTAATATTCTCCTTAACCGTGTGATTTGCACAACACTGGTACAGTTATAACCTAAATAAAGTTCCCAGAACCGTCAGGGCATTACATTGGAGCTGCTTCATTTAATCTAATGGTTCACGTTTAGATAATTTCCATGCATTTTAATCTATTTAATGATCACCTTTCTTAGGTGATTTAGAGTAGTTAGATGTCTGGGGATCTGATACCTAGGAGCCATGCACTGCACAATAAACTAAGGGGAAAATGCGACTGGAAAATGTATGTTTCATGTAGATCTGCCTTCATTAAACACCGCAATAATGTTTGCTGTGGATGCTCATGGGTCTCATGAGATTTAGTAATAAACATTATAAGGTACCCACAGAACAAATTTCATCTTCTGTTATTTTGCTGAATTATAATGTATACATTTTGATAAATTTCAATTACTATTTTGGAATAGTGAGTCCTTTGGCAGAACAGATGGAGGCTTACTGAGAGGCCATCCCCCTAGGTCAGGATTTCTTGCTATATTCTATGTGTAAAGATCAAATCTAGTAGCTCCCTGTGGTAAGAGAGAGCTAGAGTTAACCACATTCACACATCCAGGGGTCTGAGAAGTCCTACCTGAGAAGGGTATGTTTGATTTGTGCAATTTAATATTTCTTACACTAAGTCCATCATTAAAACTATCTCCAACTTGAAACCCCTTTGCCATCCTGCAGAAATATTTTATGAGAGGTAACCTTATTCTATTCCTAATATCAGATTTCTTTGAAAAAATAGAACATAAATTTGGAGACAGACATGTCTGGGCTTCTGTCTGACACTTGCATGCATTGAAATCTCACATCATAAGCTATTTTAGTTCTCAAAGCTTTGCTTTTACCTTTTTTATTTTTTATTTTTTCTAAAAAAGATAATAAGAAGTACTGTACAGGATTTCTGTGAAGTTCAAGTAGAAAAAATATATGCAAAGTGATTAGGATGTGCCTGGCATGTAGTGGGATTAAATTTTTTTCCCACTGTGTTCTATGAAGTCTCTAAAAGGCAGGAAATTCAGCCATGGGTAACATCCTTGTACATTAGCAGGATCTTACAATTTTCCACATGGATGTCTGAACTATATTTGAATTGACTTTTGGATAGGCATTTTAGGCAATGAGTAACCCACCCTCACTGTAAATGGGAAATCATGTAACAGAGGTTGAGCTCTGCAGTCAGTGATGATGCAATCCCATCAGTGGTCATTCCAAGTGGAAAACCCTGAATCCGTACCAACTGGATTGGCAAAGATCACTCAGCTAGTGCCAGGCACATAAGAAATAAAACCAGCACTTTGGCATCAACCTGCATTTCATCTTAATAACTATGTGGTTATTTATTAGAAGGACCTTGTTGAGGGCCTTGAAGGGGAAGAGCGGGGAAGACTGAGGACATATAGAAAGGGAGTTAAAATGAAAAGAAAGTCGCAGAGCCACGAAGTAAATGAGTTTTAGAACAGTTTGTGTGCGTGTAAAAGTCAAAGGGGTGCTTGGGTGATGCTACTGTACCACAGCTTGGCAGGAGCTGGATTTCAGAGCTTGGCAAATGATATTCTATATTAGGCAAAGTAAGTTTCAAAGTGATTATCATAGACCAAATTTTCATTTGTCAGAATTTGGTCCATCCAACATACATGGGGATAAAAGGCAACTCTTACACACTGTTGGTAGGAAAGATTAGTTCAACTATTATGAAGAACAATATGGAATTTCCTCAAAAAACAAAAAGTGAGTCTACTATGTGATCACACACACACACACACACACACACACACACAGAGGAAATGATTGACACCAAGGGAAAAGCTGCACTCCTGTGTTTATTGAGACAGTATTCACAGTAGCTAGGAAATAGAATGAGCAGAGTTACCCATTCATAGATGAATGCATAGAGACATGCAGTAGAAACACACGATAGCTCAGTGGTAGAGTACTAGCCTAGCTTACCCGAGGCCCCGGGTTCGAACCTTAGAACTGAAAATAAAGAGAAGCAGAATATTATTTAGCCAGAAGAATAAAACCTACAACTTATAGCAGAATGAACAGAATCAAAGAGCATGATGTAGAGTGAAATAAGCCAGGCACAGAGAGATAAGCATTTCATGTAATTTCTTGTATGTGGAAGCAAAAACTGTTGACCTAAATGTACATAGTGATTGTTAGAGACTGTGAAAGGTGTGGATGGGAAGAAAGGTATATTAACAGAGGAGAAATTTTATCATTGCATGAAAGATGCATGTGTGCAAACATCAGTCTAATCTCAAGAATGTGCAAGATTAGGTCATGCTGACCGAACATGAAATAAAATGATAAATTTTAAATTCCTGTACATAAGAAATTACAGCAACTTCTATGAACTTCTATTGCAACTAGTGGCTGTCTCTCTTCTCAAGGAAGGTCTGGGCTATAACAGAAGACTGGGCGAAATCCTACCAGCACACTTGAGAAGGCTGACAAGAGCTTAATTAAACCTGAACATACTGAAGAGAGTGATGAAGAAACAACACTTTGGTGATATGAATTTTGAGCTGAAGATCATTTTGAGGGAATAGCTAAAGCTATTGAGTATCTGGCATTTAAATAATTTTTAAACTTAATAAAATAATTACCTTTGAATGTCTGAATGGTGCTGCATTAAACCAGTGAAAATTTATTTTCAGTATTTTTATAACACAAAGATTAGGAAATAATTTGTAAATTTTGTTTTTATAAACAAAATTGATCTTATTTATCTAATAAATTAACATATTCAGTTTTAAATGATGTGTTTATTAAGTTTAGAACTAGAATGAAAAAAGAAGACATAAATAGAAGTTATGCATGATATAGCTCTCACGCTACTAGTATTCAAAAGAAACATATCATTGCACCAAAGGGAAACTTGTAACTCTCATTTGACTATAGCATTATTCACAGTCGCTAATAAATGGAGTCAATGGATAAAGAAAAATGCCACATCTAAACAAATGGGATAATATCTAGCCACATAAAGGAATGAATCGCTGTCATTTGCGGGAATGTGAGCTGAGCTAGATGATATTATGTTAAGGGAAACAGGACATATAGAGAAAGACAAATACCACATGTTTTCTCATGCAGAAGCTTATACACTCTATTTTGTGGAAGCAGGTAATAAAATAGGCCTGACTAAAGGCTAGAAAGGAGAAGAGAGATGAGCAAGAAACTGGATCATGACCCTAAAGCAGATGGAGAGAGGCAGAAAAAGTACTAGTTTCTCCAGCATGGGAAGAAGGTTATAGTTTGCAACAATTCATTACAGGCCTTATAAAGTCTTAGAAGTGAGGTGTCAAGAGGTTCCCAACTGAAAGAAGTGTCTGATCATTCCATACATGAATATTACATTGTACTTTGATGATTTCTACCCCTCCCAGTCCCCCACCAACTCCTCCCATGTCCCTCCACTCCCCCTTCTTTCACACACACACACACACACACACACACACACACATATTTATATAATACACTGAGACCATATAAAAAATGTACTGAGTTCATTCGGTGATATTCGTGTGTGCCTGTGTTTAGGGCTGTCCGTTTGGGATTAGTCAGCCTCTCAGAGAGCTAGTCCCTGGGGAAAACTGATTCTCCCTCTCTCAGTATCCATTGACTATCCTCAGCACTCCATCTTGAATGAAGCCCTGTGACAATCCCCCAGTCCACCCTGGCCTGTCAGCTGGTCTGTCAATATACAGCCCTATTAGACTTTCACACTGTGGAGATTTCATTTGTGAAGCTTCCTTATCTCACCTACAGTACATTAACTAGCAGCAGGTATTTTGTCTCCCTGGTTTTTACATTCTCAGAAAGAAATTTTTAAGGGGATGGAAATGCCTGATATCCTGACTGGGTTATTATATTTCATATAGATATATTATTAAACTGTGTGTCTATAAATATATACAATTAAATATATGACAAAGGGGCTGAGGATGTGGCAGCCTGCTTATAACCCCAAAACAAGGAGACAAGGATTCCTCAAAGAAATAGGGTTAGCCAGATAAGCAGGAATGATGAGCTCCAGATTTGGCAAGAGAACCTGCCATGATACATAACATAGAAAGTGATCATGAAAGATACCCAGTATCAATCTTGGGCCTACACACAAACACACACACACATATGCACTCACATACATGTAAACCTGCATACACATATACACACATACATATGAATAGATAAAATGATTTATTCATGAAAAAAGCTGAAATCTTTCTTTCAGTTCTGTGTTGCGTCGTTCCCTCAAGAAAGAGATACGTAAGTCACAGGTACTCATTGAAATGAGCTTCTGGAAAGACCATTAATGGTTTAGGGAATGATGAAACATCTTTATAGAGGAAGGCAGCTGAAACTTGTTATCTGCAAGGATATAATCTTCAAGCTAAATGTTGAGAGTAGAGTATTGACTTGCAGATATTAGGTAAAGAGGATTCAACATGGGGCATCTGAGGGCGAAGTTGAGAATGTAGGTGGTAGCAAGGCAGGGTCGTAAAAACAGTCACCCTGGAACACTGAAACCCATGGTAGAAGAGAATATCCTGTGAACTGAGATGAACCTGTTTGGGAACAAAGGGTCTGGTCCTCACAGGCTTTGAAGGTTATAACCGCTACTTTAGATATTAACCCTCAGGAAAGAGAATGTCACAGAAAACTCTAGCAAGAAAATAAACAATACATATTATGCAGGAGATTATTCCAGTATCTCCATGGACTTTGTGAGTAGCTAAAGTGTCTTTGGATACATTACAGCCGTATGAAACAAGAAGAAAGGTCTAGTCAGACATCTTTCCAGACATGTAGACATCTTTCCTAGAAACCTGAATTCTGGACAGCTTGACTCAGTTTTTCCACTCAGTGTGAGACAGAAGCCAGAAGCCGATGTTATAAACTTTACATGGAATCTCAGATTCTCTAGTAGAGTTTAGGACACGTTGCTTAAAGTTGTGTGTTGGAAGAACAATTGAATTGACTTCCAAAATATTTTAGAAGGTTTGTTTTACCTAATCAAAAACTGAAGGTGGAAAGTGGCAGCCATGATAATTTACTTTGACCTTCTGATTGACACTTGAATTGCTTCTATAAAATTTATTTTCTGGGTTTCTCAGTTTCTGATTATTTATTCATATCAGCAGGAAAATATTATTTGACCAAATAATAGTACTAGCCAGACTAGCAAGGATGAAGGACAGGATGCCTTAAACAGGAGGTTAAGTAAGGAAAGTCCGACATAGACACATGATGGCAGTTTGAATATGAAATGTCCCAAACAGGCTCAGGCTTTAAGTACTTGCTCCCAGTGGGTAGCATGATTTGTTGAGATTCTGGAAACTGAAAGGGGAGACATTGCAAATGGAAATACGGGACTAGGGGCAGATTTACTCAGTCAGGCCCTACTTGAACTGAACACTAGGAAACCATGAGCCAAAAGAAATCTTTCCTCCCTTATTTATTTCAAGTATTATGGTAAGAATAATGCAAAAGTAACTAATACAGCACTGGTTGAAGGCACTGGTCTTCCCTGGTGGCCAAATGATCACTAGGAGCTTGGTGAATTTATGGGAAAATCAGTTTACAGAGAATGGGTACATTCACATATCAGGAATCACGTGTTAAGCAGAAGTCAGTGTCTGCATCACCAGATTTAAATGCAAACACAGAAGGAGAGCTAGCTTGATCTTCGGAAGAGACTGGCTAAATTAAAACATCTAAAGCTATACTACAAATTTGGATCCGTGGTTACAGATATACTGATCATCAGGGCAGGTTAAGTCCAGGGCTCAAGAAAGATATTGAGTATGACAGCCTTTGGAGCCTGGCTTTATGATAATATCCACAGAGATAAGACATAGGGTAGTAAAGAGAAAGGTGAATCTGAAAAGCCTACAGCAGGAAGGATTTGGGAACACTTACAGTTTAACACTGGTGAGTTCTCCTTATGCAGTCCTATGAGGTAGATCCTGTCGAACCGACCACACGCAGCCATCATCTTTTGAATGAGCAGAAGTCCTTGCCTACTCACAGCAACAGGGCAGCTACGTGGCTACCTGCATCCTCGGTTTGACTTTAAACCCCACTGTGAATCCTTTCCACACGGAGGCTTCTCCCAACTCTCCAGCTGCTCCTTTAATTTGGAACACATGAAAATGTTGAACAAATAACCTGTCTGAATACATGAAGGAAGGACAGCTTGGCAGTGCTGGGGAACACTGTGCTGCAGGGAGGCTGAGGAGGGGGCAAAGAACATCCCTGAACTGATCTTTTTAGGAAATTGTAGGATGAAAAACAAAAGATAGATTTTTTTTTTTTCAAATTAGATTTCCTCTCCGAGAGAACATCCCGAGACATCGCTATTAGTCATAGATACATAATTTAAGGGTTCAAAAGAAGTGTCAGAAAACAATTTTCATGCCAATTTTTCAAATTCAAAATGGAAGGATGAAAAATACAGGCAGCACTGAGGTCTTGAACATGCGCATCTCTCACGCGCAATACCCTGATGTAGCAATTATAAAAATCTGGTATTTGGAAAGTTACTTTACCAAGATACTTGACGATTAATCAGCTCAGCAGGTGAGGGTCTGTGAGACCAATTTTAAGAATGAACTCATTAAAGCAAAATTTTAAAGGTAGAATGAATACAGGATAATCACATTCTTGTATAAAGCTGATAAGACAACTTCTCATTATTCTCTCTCTCTCTCTCTCTCAATGTGTGTGCACAAACACAAAACATGAATGCATGCGCGTGCGCGTGCACACACACACACACACACACACACACAACACATACATCTTTAATATACTATAAGGTATACTAGCCAAGCCTGACGGTGCATGCCTGTAACCCCGGTTCGTGGGAGGAAGAGGAGGAAAGATCAGAAGTTCAAGTTCATCCTTAACTATGTAGCAAGTTCAAGGACAGCCTGAGCTACAGAAAAGAAGTCATGTCTTTAAAAAAAACTAACAAAAAGTGTTATCTTGGTTTTGTTAATATAACGGGGTATTGAATCTTAAACTCTATGACAGATCTGAAATTTTTGTATATTTGCAGATCAAAGGAAATTAGAAAATACAATGAAGCTCCAACTTCAAGGTGAGTTCGGGTTGCTTGTGAGCACGTCAGATTCAGCACCTGTTAATGCGCCTCAAATGCTTCCCCATCATAATATTTCCCCTGTTTTACAAAGAAGATGTGAATTGTTTTCGTAATTTCAAAGATTTCTGTCGATGGTCATTTATCCCAGTTTCCTGGGACATCTACTGAGGCCTTCCATCACGGTGGAGAGCACAGTGTAGAAGAGAATGTTCCCTTGTGGTAACAAGGAAGCAAAGAGAATGAGAGAGCAGGGTCAAGTGTGCACTTCAGTGACCTTCCTTCCTTCCATTGGGTCTCATCTCCTTGAGGTTCTCCCATCACTGAACAGTCCAAATGCCTTTAGCATGTGACCTGTGAGGGACATTAAGACGCAAACCGTAACAGGTAGTTTAGACAAGCATACCTCACAGGTCAATGCATCGACGATTATTCCCCACAGGGGCACATTTAATAAATGCTAAGGGCCTTAAGAAGGTGGGGCCCAGTGGCAGACCCCTGGGTTTCTGGGGTTTAACCCTCAAAGAGGAATACGAAACCCTAACCCTTACCTTTCTTATTCTTCATATTGCCATAGGAGGTGAACAGTCTTCTGTGTCACATGCTCCCACACTGATGTGCTTCCCTTTCTAGAGACCCAAAGCAATGGAAAATATCTGATCTTGGAGTGACTTCTCCAGAACCACACACTACAATCCCCTTCTCTTTATAAGTTAATTGTTTCAACTATTTTGTTGTGGAAAGCAGACTGATATAGGTACCATCCTTTATACCTATTGTTGGTTTTTCCAATCTTTCATTCCATTTCATTTCTATGTTTATGTAGTGTAGTGCTAGAACAGTACTCAAAAATCTCACTACTTCAACTGTCGCCGTCTATAACCAAAGCATCATTATGCCATAATCATCAGTTGCCATATGTCCTGACATTCCTTTCTTTAAAAACAAAATGATTTTATTAGTTGTATGTGTGTGTGTATGTGTGTACACATACACATGTGTGAACATGCAAGGGCCTAAGGATAAGATTCCCTGGAACTAATGTTACAGATAGCTGTAAACTGCCCATATGGGTACTAAGAAGAAGCAAAATGATTCCTTAAACGATGAGCCATCTCTCTAGTCCCATACATTGCTTTTTTATTCCCAACTGAATCCATCTTCCCACATTATAGATGCCTAATTATCCTTTTATAATGAAAATCTGATCATCTTTGCCACCCTGCACCATTGTTTAAAAATCTTCAGTAACTTCTAATTACTTTGAAAAAAACAACCCAGGGGGCTGGGCTGATGGCTCAGTCATTAAATTGCTTACTGTTTAAGCAGGAGGATCTGAGTTACATCCCCAAAACCTGGGTTAGTGGTATATACCTGTAATTCCAGCCCTGAGGATATATAGACAGATCCTGGGACTCACTGACTCACCTAGCCTACTTGATGAGTTCCTGGCCAGTTAAAGACCCTGTTTCAAAAAACACAGAGGCTAGTACCTGAGGAATAACAGTCAGGGATTCCCTCTGGCCTCCAAATGCTCATAAATACACATTTATACACACATGTACACCTGCACACACATACACACAAGTACACACACACACACACACGCACACTGATGAATGCAATCCCATTTTTCAACATGACCAGATAATCCTTCATGATGGGAACCTGACTCTCCACTGCAGATGTATATGTGCTTCTTTTTTTCTCTGGCTACCTCAGTGCTTTACTCTTGTGGACCCATTAACCTGCCGTCCTCCCTCTGTTTCCAAAGCCTTCCCATTGCATGGAGCTCTTTCATTCATTTCTTAAAACCCAGGCATTTCACACCACTTAGAAATAAATTTTTTATATCTACAATGAAGCTTTTGTAGCAGACTCTTAAGACTTAGTAGAGTCCCTGTTCTAAATTTGCTTGGAAAATTTTTATTTTTATTGAAATCAGTTGTTTAATAATTATACACCCTACTAGAAATCTAAGTTACAGTAACACATAAGATGTTTCCTGTTAACAAATATATCCTAGGGACATGAAATAGTATCTGACACCGGGTCCTCTAAAAGCAGTAAAATAGGTAGATAAGTTCCAGAAGTGATTGTTCATTGCTTGGACCCAGAATGGAATGTTCTGATGACACAGATGAACCCAAAGTAAATATCAGAGGCTGAGTTTCCAATCTCAACTTCCTGAATATGAACGGAGAAAAGAGAGAGGTAGGAGTCTGGCAGACTATTAAACTTAATTAAAGTGAATTACTGCTGGGTATGAGTCTGACTCACTGACTGTGATTTGGAGTCTTTGGAGGGAAGAGGACTATAACAGCAGCAAGTGTGATGCTCATATTCCATGCTGCACTTTGTAGGCTGTTTCTGAGATATTTTATTTGGTCTAAGACCCTGCAGCCTTATATATTTGAATAAAGCATAGATGAGAGACTAGGATGACAAGGAGGACTAGAAACCATGGAAACCATGTGGTATTATTGAAGGTGCTGAGGAACTGCTTGGGAACTCAATTAAAAGAGCAGAAGAACCCTTGTGCGTGTGATGAAAATGTTTATGTTGCCTAGAAAAGGAGAGGCAAGAGTCCATGGATGAAATTTGGACAGAACCGAATGTTGGCTTTCTATATGAATAACAGTTCTAACTAAATATCCTTAACCATAACATGGCTTTGCCTAAAGCTGGAAGAATTTTCTAGAGTCAGCATCATCTGGAAGTTTGTGAGGTTCCCACCACCTGGACTGGTCAAGTATAGACTGCTGTCTGCATGACACTGATATTCCAGGAGTGCTGGGAGGCAGTCATGGTGGTCCCAGCTTCAAACTTAAGTGACTCTTTTGGTTTGTTTAGTTGGTTTGTTCTTTCTTTGGTTTTGGATTTGCGTATGTATGTGGTGGGGGGTATAGGACAGTGTCTGGCATGTTGTTTCTCAGATGCCCACCCCTTTTTTTTCTGTGTGTCTTATTTCTGCTTTTGAGCAGAGTTTTTCACTGGTCTAGATAGTAGGTGAGGCTGGCTGGCCAGCAAACCCCAGGGATCACGACTGCATGATAACCACAAGGTTTGTTTTTCTGGGGTTTGTTGCTGTTGTTTGTTTTCTGTTTTGTTGTTTGTTTGTACCTACTGTGTTCTAAGGACTGAACTCGGGGCTTTGTGAGATACAAGCACTTTGTGAACTGACCTGTCCTTCCAATGCCATTGTTTTGTCAGATGGTGTTGCCGTGCATAGCCCAGACTATCTTCAAAGTCATCATTCTCCTTTTTTCTGACTTCTGAGTACTGTTCTTATAAGTGTGCATCACTTACACATGGCTTAACTGGCTTTAGTTTGAGAAGTTGCTGTGTGCCTGGAATTGTGCTAGACTTGTTCACACATGCCAATCCACCTGTACCACATATTCACCAGCTGCATGTGGTGGGTACATACACTTAGAAGTTTTTTCAAAATAACACATCTTCCCATGTGTATGTCCTTTAATTCTAACAGCCATGCTGAAGATAGCCAGCACACTCAGAAACCTAGCCACAGTGTGAGGCCCTTTTCACAACCGAACAAAAGGACAAATATCTTTACCCTGGGCCTTTATACTTGTAATTAAAAAGCAAAGCTCAGATGGTGCAGAATAAAGAAAGGAATGAGCAGATGCAGGCTATCTGCATGTTGATGTAGGGCAGGATTGCTTCCTAGTTTAATATGTTATTCATATTTCTAGGGAGTAAAACTACAGGCTTGGCAACTCGAGAGATCATGAGTCAAGTCATTGAAAAAGAAACCCGGAAACTTACGATCAAAACTTCATGATGCTCAAAAATTTAGACTAAAAACAAGAGCATACGGCAGCTAAGGGAAAACACGAACCACACATATTGGATTTCAAGTAGACAATGTTGGAAGGGAATGAGTGTGTGAGGTAATATTAGTGTAGGTGAAGACAGGAAAGAAATGGATGGAGTTAATAACTTAATGCATCTGGAAGAGTAGAAGAGCCATTTAGTGATAAATAGGAATGGAAGGGAAGCAAATGAATAAATAAAGGAAAGAACAAATGGCCAATAATGCACGGCACTGCAGTCCAAAGCTGTCATCAAAGACAGAAATACGGGAATAGGTATCTAAAAAAATAAAAAGACAAGAACAGAATGCATCTAATAAAAACAGAGATAAACAATGACTTGAAAAATTGCAAGGGTGAAATTCATTCATTCTAATTCATTCTAAGTGGTGAAATTCATGTAGTTTTAACACCCTTATGAAATTAGCCTGGCAGCAGGGCATTCCCAAAGACACTGATGAAACCAACGTGGAGAGCACCCCAAGACAGTACGGTAACAGTATGAGAGGTGTCATATCCTAAAGCGTGTTGTTTTTCTCCCTGAGAACTAAAGGCCAAATGCCTTGAAGAACAAGGGAGAGGCTTATCTGGGAGTAGATGTTTTGGAGGATCAGGCTGTTGGAGTCCGAATCCTGGCAAAGTGATGCAGAGATATGCTCTTTGCAAAGCATCCTGACCACTATAACCTCAGTATTTCTCCTGTTGAGTGGGAATACTAATACTTCCTCTGGGGAGCACTTTTGTGAACATCTGCTATGAAGCTCACATAAATGGCCTGTCAAGTGTCCCCCTCCACAGTAGCTATTCTAATGGCAATGCAGAGTGCTACAGGGGAAGGAGCATTACAAAAATTAAGGAAGGAGGGAAAGAAATTAATCTCCACAGAGTTTTAACAGTGTTCTGGGCACAAATGTTCATTAATCGTCTTAATCCTCCTTGAGAGGCAGTGTCAGGAGTTTGGTCAGTAATGTGCCTGCAGCACAAGTTTGAGGACCTGAGTTCAGATTCCAGGGACTCATAGAAAAGCCAGGTATGGTCCAGGCATCTGTAGCTCTGGTGCTGGATGTAGGGGAAGCAGACAGAAACAAGCAGATCTCAGAAGTTTTTTGGCCAGCTAGTCTAGCCAATCAGGTGAGCTCCAAGTTCAATGAGATAAAGTAGAGATAAATAGTAGAAGGCACAAATGTTAACTGCTGGACCTGCACACACATAAGCACATGCATACATACATTTACATGTATACATTTATATTACACATGCACATGTATACTGCACTATACATACACATTCATATACAAATAGCCATAAGAAAGTGTTCATTTCCTCAACCTCCAGGAAAGCAAATGTTGGTACACAGTTTAAATGAAACATAGTAGATCTTGCTCTGATAGTGGAATTCAAACTCCAGTTTCTAACCATAAAAGCCCTGTCCTTGGCATCACGTGAGTTAAATTACAATGTTTTTGAGTTGTATTAATATGTCCAGTTCAGATGCCTGAAAACCATGACCTTACACTTGCTCCTTGGAGTCTTGGGCTCTCTGCTCTTGTGTTTGAAGACTTTTGCTTTCATATTTTTGTCTTTACCTCCAGTCCATGACATGGAGAAAAGACCCCCAGAACACAGACATCCGAGGAGTCCATGAAGTTGAGAGACTACCTGTGCTTTAGAGTCTCCATCCTTCCACCCCAGCAAATATGCCTTGGAATAGAAAAGAAATATGAGAATTATGCAGACCCCGAAAGCCACTGACAACAAGAAAAAAGGAAGCAAAATACTAGTGGGCAGGCCTGGGAGCTCTTATGTTCCATCTTTCTATCAGTTCAGTCAACCGACCTTTAATCTATTTAGAAAACTTCAGCTTCAGATGGATGTGGGCAGCCTTTAGATATGTATTTTTCAGCAAGGGAGGTGTCAAGATGGATTCATGAAAGGTATTTCATGCCTCACAAATCACCCTGAATATTTCAGGTACATTAAAAAATTAGTAGACAAAACTGGAGTGGTGGTGTATAATTTACCTAGACCTGCTAGATGTCTTTGATACACAGTGGCCAGAAGATTTATCTGTGGGCACAATAAACTGCACTTGGAACAAAATGCATCGGCTTTGTTAGTGCCCATTGGAGAGGGGGATGAAAAAACTGCCTCGTGGTAAGGCAGTAAATATGGGTGTAACAAAGAGAAATATTAGCTTCAGTTTTCGTTATCTTCTGCAGAGTAGATTGCTGAGTTTCTGCTCTCTGAAGAACAAGACAGCATTACCCATGTATGAATGAATTTAAAAGGTATAAACAAGGGAGTCTGGTGGCCTAATTTGGAGGGTCCAGCGGGAATCTGCCTCTTTGCAGATAATGAGATCATATTTGGAATAGATAGGCCTCCGAGTGAGAAAATGATTTTAATAGAAATATCACTGCTATTTACAATCAAAGAAATATGGGCAAAATATGCTGAAAAGAGAATGAATTCACAGTCTGGGACCTTTTTTGATGTTTGGAAAAGCACTTAGTATGTGACCCTCATTTTGCAGATAACTGTATTATGAGTTTATAGTAATTCAGACCTCTTGAGTTATATTTAGGTAAGGTTGAAAGAGTTTGAAAATTCAGCCTTGAGCTACATTTACTAGCTGAAAAAAAAATCAGTGTCTTGCATTTATTTTCTGCTTTCTGAGTTCTAAATTTCTCTAGACTTGCCTTTAATTTCTTCTTTATGTTTCAGCTGAGGCTGCGCCCCAAGTTGGTCTTACAAGGGCACTTATTTGCCTGCGTCCCTCAGTAATGGTTGTGTTTCGATAACAATGCAAGGAAACAATTTTTTCTGCTAGTGGAAAAATCATACGACGATGTAAAAATTTAATGTTTTCTCCATTTGGTACTTTGACTTTTCTGCACATGTTATTTTAGAGACATTATTTGGTGATGACTTCAGAGTTTAAAGTAAGGGTATTTAGGGCACAACTCTGGGTTAGAGAGTTCTCTTGAGTATTTTTAAATTTTTTATTGAATTTGTGCATATTTCACACAGAACATCTTAATTATCTTTTTACCCCCTTCCCCATTGTCACATTCCCATAGTGTCCCCTACCGGAATTCATACATTCTCTCACTCATTTTAAGGTATATTGAGTCAAGTTCGTGTCCCCAGACGTGCCTTCATGCAAGTTCATCTTCAGGGGTCTGGTCAGCCTATCTAGAGTCCCTTCCCTTAGAAGATCAGCTCTTCCTCACCCAGCAGTACTAACTGCCAATAATTCTTCAACTGAGATTGGGGCTTGCTGCCCATTTCCATAGTTCTATACTGGATTTTGGTCTGCTTGGTCTTGCCCAATGCTGTTGGTTGATATGAGCAAAGTTCCAGGAGCCTGTAGGACTCTATTTCCACATAGTCATGTACCTCATCCCTAGCTCCTACAGCTTTCCATCCTGCAATGGTCCCTGAGCCCTGGATGGGAGGAGTTTAATATAGGAGTCCTGTCCAAGGACCCACACTCTGCAGGTTTTTATTCTCTGTACTTTGGCCATTTGTGACCTTTTGTGCTCCTGGCCCTCTGCTGCATGAGGGAACGTCATTGATAAGAACTGAAAGATACGTTAGTGTTCTGTCTACCACTTTCTGTATGCTCAATGACCCTTAGGAGCAGAGGTTGCATTGTAGATGTGACACTTATGCTTGGGCAATTCATAGATAATCTGTGTGTGTCACCAGTTGTGGAACTCTGTAGTAGACTTCATCTGTTGCAAAAGAAGTTTCTTTGATGAGTGGTAACTGGGATACTTGTCTGTAAATATAAAGATCCATAAGGACAAATTATATTTGTCCAAGAATGTGACAGTGCTGGGGTTTTCTCTGAGATCTATGACCTCTCCAGCCATGTGTATTTAGCTATGTTTACAGTACCACAAATGAGTTTCCTCCTGTTGAGTGGACTTTAGGTCCGAATAGGAAGCTGTTGATTATGCTCAAGATAAAAGTGCCACTACTGCACCAATGTCATTTGCTGTGCTGGTCACTGATGTGGTTAGTAGGCCATAAAACTGGGGTTAGATAATCAAGTTGTTCTCCCTCAGCAACTTGCATAGTGCTCTCCAATGCTATGAGACCTAGCCTTTGGGAGAAGTGGCTTCCAAGTCAGTTCCATCTCCATTGCTCCAAATCCTGTGTTTAATGCATGCCCTGCCCTCAGGAAAAGGGTCTTACATTTAAGTTCTGGGAGGTAATCAAGGGCTGTGGCACTATAAAATTTTGAGAATCCCTTGGACTAAGCTGACCAGTAACTCAAAGGTAGGGTTCTCCTGTCTGGCACTGTTTCTTGTTGTAGCCTTCAGCTATACACATGGACTCATGTAGAGATACTGTATGTGTAATTTCTCAGTAGGGTTTTGGACTAATATGATTCCCTCTGGGTTTTTACACCAATAGGCATTATTTATCTCTCCTCTCTCTCTCTCTCTCTCTCTCTGCCTATCTAACCCTCCCTCCACACCTTCATCATTTAAAGTGTCCCATATTCTCCATTTATCCCTTGAAAATACCTGCCTTCAATGGTCCCATCTCTCTTGAGATCCTTCTCTCCATCTCTCTTGAGATCCTTCTCTCCCCGCCCACCCTGTAGTTCCTTGGATAGTCCTCCCTCTTCTCCTCCCATTTAAATAGCCCCATTTTACCCATTCTCCCTTAGTAACTCTGTCTCCTACTGTTCTCTCTCAGATTCCTTCTTTCCCTTTGCCTCCCTGGTTCATTTAGATTTTTCTGGTTTCTGCAGTTACACCAGGATATACACTCACATATAAAAATTTGGTGCTAGGATCCACAAAAGAGGATCTGACTGGTTTTGTTTTGCACAAGTCTTGTGCATGCTGCCATAAATGCAGTTGGTTCATATGTGCAAATACCCTATGGTGTCCACACAACACAGTTTTCTTGTGTCCATCTACCATCTCTGGCTCTTATAATCTTTCTGCCTCTTCTGTAATGATCCTTGGAACTTTGGAGAAAGGGACAGACATAGGTGTCCTACTTAAGTCTCAGCATTCCGTGGTCTCTTGCTTTCTTCAGGTAGATTGTGGGTCTCTGTGTTGATCACTATCTGTAGCAAGAAGAATCATCTCTGGTGAGGGGTGAGGGATGTTCTAATACACAGATATAAAAATAGGTCATTGTGAGTTAGTTTAATATTATGCCCATTTAGCAGAATAGTAGTAATAGGTTCTTGCCTATGGTGATTTGTCTAGATTCTTGCTCTGATAAAGGTGTCAGGTACACACTCTCTATCGTGAAATAGGATTTTAAAAAAACTAGAATGTGTTTGGTTACTCCTGCAATACTAATACCACTATTGAACCATTAGGCATATTTTGTCAAACCAATTGCCACTATAGCTTGCAAGGTTCACAGCTGGGCAAGGCTGGTGTTTACTTTTCTCCATCAGTAACATGCATAACAGCTTCTAGTACTATGAAAGTTGCCAACAGAGATGTGGCTCCAAAATCAGTACCAGTTTTATCTCTCCTTGTTTGTTCTGTGATTCAGATACATAGTATCTCCAGCAGTAGGGTGTTATTGTCCAGCTCTGGTGATTAACTGAGTGCAATGGTCAGAGCCAGTCTTTAATAGTTGTTGGAAGATGCATGGATTAGGAATCCACTCCTAACAATGGACTTTTTATTTGATAGTCTATTAAGGCCAATAAGCTCCTGTCTATAGTAACTATCTTTAGACTCTTGATATATCAAGAGATTCTTTCCTAGCTTCCACATGGACCTTTCAAAGACTTTTAGTATTAGCTGTTCCTCCTTTTATGCCTTCTGCTACCTTACTCACCAATTTCACCCTATTAAACTTAGCCTATTATTCCCTTCTCCCATTCACATCACTGTATTCTACCTCCCTTCCCACAAGCCACCCCCATGGCACCTTATTAGTTTTCCAATCTCTAAGGATTTTCCAATTTAAGCACACCATTTGAGGTTTCATCTCTTTGTAAGTGGGACTCATGGGATTCTGTTGATGTTGGAACAAGATCATACAGAAAATAGTCCTTTCTTATTATTTTAAAGGATCAAGAAAGTTAAAATGATGGACTAGGAAGAAAAGGAAGGGAGAGGGGAGAGAATGCATGCTCCAAAGATATCTCTCTGTTTAGGTAACTGTGATCATCATGTGAGTTTATCACCTTCCCTGGGCACATTTACAGGACCTACATGCAATGTTTACCACCACTGTTCTGATGAACAGACTGATGCTTTAAATGACTTATCAGGTCATGCAGACTTTAAGTGAAAGAATTGGGATCTGCTTGCTGGATTGGCAGTCATACATTCTGGAACACTGAGGCTCAAGTGTTGTAAAGAGGTAGAAACATAAGCGAACAGGTAGTGTGACATAAGAATCTGACCCTTCCATACCAGGTACCTGATATCTATGTCTTCTCTAGTGAGAACCCCAAACCCTTTTTAGAGAGATGAGTAATAAAATGAGATGAATGAGCCTCAGACTTAAATTGTTATAAAGCTATTAGAGAGAAATCTATCTTAAGTTATCACCTAAGGGGCCAGTAAGAATTGGTCGTCATCGAGGTGGATTTTTAAATAAAGGTTGAACAAAATTACACTCAAATCCCCGGGGATGCTTCTAAATAATCTTTTCAAATGGGGTTACACAGAGAGGTGACCTTTCTGTCTCACTGCCTGTAAGTTTTATACCACGATATCCTGTGTCCCACAAGACTCAAAGAATCCTCATTCACTCTAGGCTTCTCAGTGTCCCCTGGGTCTTTTAATACCTTGCCCAGTGAAACACACTAATAAAAGAGGATGTGCATCCCTCGAAACTAGGAACTCATTTGCAATCTCTACCTTTGATATCGAAGTATAATCTGTAGAACCCTTTCACTCCAGAAAATTCCTACATATTTAAGCATCTCCATCCCTCAGCCCCCATCTCTATTTTAACACACCTTGACCTGGCTGTCACAGGCCATTATCCCATCTCCATCCTCATTTCCTTTCTCCCTTTGTTATGTCTACTGGCCCATACATGCATCCAAGAGTTCACATAAGGCCACCTCCTATGCAAGATTTTCCATTGAAACAAATCTATTTTTGCCCACCCTGTCTGCAGCTCCCATGAAGATTGGTAATTGTGGCCAACTCTATCATCCTAAGATCATTTTAAAGGCGGACCCTGTGACGGAGGCATTACTTATCCTGTGCTCAGCAGAGGATTTGACCTAACAGAGGGTGAGAGTAAGCATTTATTGAATGCAATAATGATAAACAAATGAATGGGTAAGAAAATATCTTGCTCTGACTACAAAGGCATATGCTCATTCCCACGATCCCTGATTCTCTCCTTCTCTGATAGTCTAGCTCTTCTTGGTGTAAAAAGACCCCCATCTACAGTATGATTATTTTTAATCCTACTTCCTGTAACAACTACACCCTACAGCTTACTATAGACGGCCCAGCACTACCACATTTGAGATCAGTTCGCATCAAATAAGGCAGTTTCAGTGCAAGGACTGCTCCTTCTCAACTTCTTTTTCAGCAATCCTCAAGAAGTTGAATAACAGAAGACATTGCCACTGTGATGCCGTGAAGGAAGAACTGCAAGTTGGCAACCTTCATCTCCAAAGTGTGGGAATAGAACTACAATTTGGTGAGTGTCAACCAACTGTCCATAACTGGAAATAAGCCCATCTTCTCAGTTTCTGAGGACTGGGTGTTCTTGGGTGTTTCTCAAAATGAGATGTTTGATACTCACATGAAAGATGAAATTTAGACCCTCAGAGAAAGCGAGAGGCAGTCACTGAGAAAAGACTATTTATCTTCCATTGTCCTTTTGGAGGTAGATATTTCACATCCTAGAGGCTCTTAGATGCTGAAAGCTACTGTTCAAAAAAGTCAGACCAGGTATTGAAAAATGAATAGGATTCATTGCATCACTCAGTCCCTACCTGTCCAAGGAGGACATTGCTTCAAAGATTCAGGCAGGATAATTGATGTACTTATGATTCCACATTGTATTTGGATAGGACTTTAATCAGGTGTTCTCTCTGACCATGGTTTCAGTAAGCATCTCTCCACCTTGTAACAGGAGAAGCAACTTGCTTCCTTTAAAGATGGCAAAACAAGGCTAAGGAAAATATGATGCTTCTCCAGGGGTTGATACTGTGTCCTGATTCTTGGCTCACCTGCAAACCCAAGTTCAGCTTCTCTTTGTGTTGTTTAAAAATCTCCACAATCAGCCAAAAGATTTATATTTTCTTACTACCTTAGCAGCTTCCTCCCAATATATCTTTCTCTCCTAGCACAGGGGTGGATTTAAAGAAATATATTAAATGAAAAAAATGGGCTAGGAAAGCAAGATTCTCTTTTTGACCTTAATATCTCCCTCCTCCTTCCCATACAGGTAGCCCTTTTTAAGCATGATTTACTTTCTCTGGAAACAAGCTGTAATTGGAGTCATGGACATGGAGGGATGGAGGTGTGGAGTTCCATTATTACAGTTTATGAGCATCAAGAAAGTAATGACCATTAGATATTTCAAGTACAGACCACTAATTGCTGATAGTTTTCCAATATGAGTGGCATTAGAGTAGAAAATAATTTTAATGCAATTACATTGAGAAATAGATTTTGAAGATTCAACATTGGCTTCACTGATGTTTAGCATTTTGCTTATAAATAAAAATTAAAAGAATCCCATTAATATCATAGCCTTGTGGTGGATCATTTGGGGTCCATGAGATACCACTTATAAGCTCAGTTTCTTAGACAAGATGTCTAAAAAATCATGTCTGTGAGTGACTTAAAAATAAATTCCCAAATAGTTGCAAGTCTACACTTATGATGAGCACACACTGCTTTTCCCTATATGTACATTTGTCGTATGAACATGATCTCAAAGGAATGTTATAGAAGAGATAAAATTCTAGGCTTTCTGTGATATGCTAATTTCATTCAAATTCATGCCCAAATACATATGAAGCACACTGTCTTTGGGATTTTTCTTGCCCCTGATGAGAACACACAGTCACTTTGAGAAGTTTGGATGCTATTGCAAAAAGTTAAGGAAACAAAAATCAACATAGACGCTCACCTTCAGAGGTAGCTGTTTATGTTTCTTTTCTCTTTCTGGTGATGATCCTGCACCATGCTAGACCGGTGTTCCACCAAGTTAATCTCTAGTCCTTGGACAAACAACTTTAACAGCTATTCAATGTGTTATCACATAGTACTTTTGACACAGTGTTCACTTAGGCCATCTGTATAGTTTCCTTGAACACATTTCTCCTTTCTCTATATAATTTAATTGAATTTTTGTGCATTTTATACAATGCATCTCTATCATATTTGAAGCCCCTCCCTTTCTACATCCTCCCATAGCTGCCCCAACACCATATTTCATGCATTCTGTCATATATGTTAAGGAGAATCTAGTCAAGTTTGTATCTCCAGATGTTCTCAGTGTGAGTTCATCCACTGGCACCTGATCAAACTATCTACAGTCACACCCTTAAAGAAGACCAACTCTCTCTCATCTAGCAGTGATCAGTTACCAATAGTTCCTCAGCAAAGGTTGGGGCTTCTTACATATTTATCCATTTTTATGAGGGCTTTTGTCTGGTTTGAGTTTGTATGGGTTTTGTCTTGCTGTCATTGTTGCTGTGAGTTCATTCAAGCAAGTTTCTCGAAACCTGGAAAACTGTTTTCCTGTGGTCATGCACTACTAATATCTTTTGTAATCTTTTCACTCCCTCTTCTGCAATGGTCCCTGAGACCTGGATACCTGAGGTTAAGTTCCATTGTAGATGTGTCACATAGGGCTGGACATCTCCCAACACTTACTCTTCACAGTTGACTAGTTTGTTGCAAAAATACATTCTTTGATGAGTGGTGAGAGTATACTTCTCTGTAAATGATACATTTATGATACATTATGATACATTTTTAGCATACAGTAAGAACTTACTTTGTCTATAGTTTTGACAGACATAGGTTTTTCTCTAGGAACTATGATCTCTCCAGTGATGGGTATTTGGCTGTTTACAGTACCATACATGAGTTCCCTTGCGGGGGGGTGGCTTAATTCCAATGACACAGCTATTGATTACCCCCAAGATAAAACTCCCACTACTACACAATAGTGATTGTTTCCTGGGCCACTTGTTATTTATTTGCCCATACAGTTGGGTAAGCTTAATTGGTAGATCCTTCCTTGGCAGCTTTTATAGTACCCTCTGATACCATGAGAACTAGTTTTCAGGGAGGCTTCTAGGTCAGTTCTAGCTCCATTGCTCCAATTCCCATGTCTGAAATATGGCTTATCTTCAGCAATAGAATCTACTTTCAAGTTCTGGGAGATAAGCAAAGACTGTGGCAATAGCCTGTGTAATTTTGGGAGTCTCTTGGACTTCACTGACTAACAACTCAGTGGGAGGTTTCTCCTGCTTGGAACTGTATTTTTTGTTATATAGATTTCACGTGCACTCCTCTGTGTATTTTTCAGTAGGACTTTGAGCTAATACATTTCTCTCTGGAATTTTTTTTTTTTTAAAGACAGGGTTCCCCGTAAACCCAGCTTGCCTGGAACTCGCTAGGCAAGGATGGCCTCGGCCTCGTTCTCACAAAAATCTGCCTGCCTCTGCCTCCCGGGTGCTGGGATTAAAAGTGTGCTCCACCACACTGGGCATTCCTCTGGTTTTTCATACTATCTAAGTATTGTTAATCCCTCCCCTCACTCCTCCTGTACGACTCTCACTAATCCTCATTCTAGTCCCTCCTTAATGACCTCTGTCTCCTCCTAGTCCCCTTTTCTAGAGCTCCTTCTTCCCTTTTGTCCCCAAGGTTCACTTCCCCCTACCTCCTGTGGTGACAACAGGATATACACACATTTAGGAATTTGTAGCTGAGATCCACAAAAGAGAGTAAATGTTTCTCACATATTTTTTCTGAACCTGCATTATTTCACTTGGTATAACAGTTTCTAGTTCCATCCGTTTACCTGCACATTTCTGGATTTCATTTTTCTTTACCACAGAGTAGATTGTGTAAATGTGCCGTATATTTATTATTTGTTCATCGGCTGAGGGGCATTTCGATTGTTTCCATTTCTTAGCTATTGTGAACAAAACAGCAGCAAACATGATTGTGCAAGTGTATCTATAGTGAAATGGATCTGTTGGGTATATGCTTAGGAGTGGTATGGTGAGCTTATATAGTAAATCTAATTTCTTAAAGAGTTCTCCATACTGATTTCCACAATGTTTGAGCAAGCATGCAATTCCACCAGCAGTGAATAGAGACCAGTAAGCTTTTGAACTAATACATTTCCCTCGGATTTTCACACCACCTAAATGTTATGTGACTTCTCTCTCCTCCTGTGTATATAATACTTTCTACTCTCACCCCACTTAAAGCACTGCCATTTCCACATTTGCCCTTGGTAATACCTGTCTGATATCTTTCGCTTCTCTCCAGGTCTGGTTTCACCTTTAACACAATGGTTGCTTGTATAACATTTGCTTCTCCTTTCCCAGTTAAATACCCCATTTTCACCCTTTCCCGCATTGATAACACCTGTCTCCTATGATCCTTTTCTCCCAGGCTACTTCTTGCTCTTTATCCCATGGTTCCTTTTGTATTTTCTGGACTTCTGGGGTTACACCAGGATACATTCTCATATATAAGGATTGTTTCTTTGATCAGAATTTAGTGACCTCGTTTAACTTTTCTGATTATTTGTAATTCTATTTTTTTCAGATACTAGAATAGCAACTCTTGCTTGTTTCTCTAGTGCCATTTTCTTAGAATATTGTTTTCCACCCTTTCACCCAATATGTTTATCCCTGGAAGTAAGATGAGTTTCTTATAGACAACAAATGGATGAATTTTGTTTCTAATCAATTCTACTAGCCTGTTTCTTTTGACTGAGTAGTTGAGACCATGGATATTTAGAGTTATTAGTGAAAGGTGTATATTCATTACTGGCAATTTATTTTTCTGATTTGTTTCCTTTCTGTAACCTCTTGAACATATTCATTTTGTTTTCAGTTCATTTTATTGCTTTGAGTATTCTCTATAGGGCTTATTTGGTGGACATGAATTCTTTCAGCCTATTTGTATCGTGGAAAATGTTTCTTCCCCCTTCAACTATGATGAACAGTTTTCTTGGCTAAAGCATTCTTGGTTGGCATCTATGCTCATTTGGAACCTGAAATGATTTGCTCCAGGCTCCTGTGGTTTTTATAGTTTACACTGAAAAGTCAGATGTAATGCTGATAGGTTTTCCTTTATATGTAGCTTGTTGTTTCCTTCCTGAAGGTTTTAATACTCTCTTTGTTCTGTATACTTAGTAAGTTTTTACTATACTATGTCATGAGAGTCTTTATTTCGCTCCTGTCTAATTGGTGTTCTATGAGCTTCTTGTATCTGTATAGGCATGTCTTTCCTTAATTTAGAGAAGCTTTCTTCTATAGTCCTATTGAAGATCTAGTCATTGCCATTGACCTGAGATTCTTCAACTTCTATGCC
The DNA here is from genome assembly GCA_035773235.1 of Eospalax fontanierii. NCBI lineage: Eukaryota > Metazoa > Chordata > Mammalia > Rodentia > Spalacidae > Eospalax > Eospalax fontanierii. The sequence continues at coordinate 23,165,304 of CM069552.1, forward strand.
AATGATGCATAGATTTGGTCTTTTCATGATGTCCCACATTTCCAACATATTCCATTCCTGTGTTTTTAATTTTTTTCATAATCTTTGCTTGAGCAGTTCAAGCAAACTTTGTCTTGGTATTCTGTTTTCCATTTCATTCATTCTCCATGTGAGGCTTTCTTTTATCATTTCAAATTTGTTTATTGAGTATTCCAATTCCATCTTCATATCAGCTTGAGTTTTCTTCAATATTTGTATCTCTTTTGTGAATTCACTTTTCAATTCCCGAATTGCCTTTGTCATTTAATTCAGCCATATACTCATATCTTCTTGAGTTCCAGTCAGGAATGTATTTCTATCCTCATTGAGTTCTTTGAGCTATTTGTGTATTCTTTAAAATCATTGAATTGTTTGAGCTTTTTTATGATTATTCTTTTAAATTCTGTTTCCTGGGCTTCCTGTGGGTAGGTTCTCATTGCATTGTACTTCTATAGTACTGGTAAGTTGTGCTGCAGACATAATATCTTGGCTTTTCATATATTTTTTTTTTGTATTATGGTTTGGGCATATGGGTTTCTTTTGTTGGTTGTGTGTCTGATATGAAATTCTTTCTAGTCTATCTTTCTTTAGTTGAAGTTTGGTCCTGCTTATATTGTTGGTGTAGTTTGATTGCTTTCTGACCAGCTATAACATATATATATGGCACACTAGTCCAAAGCTCTCAAGTAGAAGAAGCAGCAGGAAGGTGCCCCAGGGTGGGCATGGGAACAGCTCGGGGAGGATCTAACTAGCTAAACAGAGTAGATGTGAGCCCTGGAGCAGAGAGGATCTGAATACATTTTTTTAATTAAGAAAAGATGTAAGAAAAAATGACATTGAACTTAATTTTGGATACAGGTGTAGGCCATCAGATTGAAGAAAATATTCACATAAAAACTGAAGTTCCTGACTGTTTATATCTTTCTTTCAGAAGTATAAAATCCCAAACTTAGAAGGATTTTCTGGTCACAAAGAAAATTAATCATGGAGGACTGGTTGGAACTGAGACACCAATGATCTTCCCATTTCTCTGTCTTTCCATTAGAGTATATTTTCCTTCCAGAAAGATGCCAACCTGGTCCACTCTTTGAGAAGGATTACTATAAAGTCAACACCTGTGTCCCCACAGGAAGTGAAGTTGGGACTAGCTCCTGAGTCAACATAGGAAAAGATACCTGTTGTTATTTCAGCTTTAAACAAGGTCTTCCACCAAAGGAATCGAGGCAATACTCTGGAAACACCTGGAAAATGTGCTTTGAAGAGCTGCACATATCAACATCAGAAAACATGCCAATGATACCCCATTCTGGAACTCTTCTCTCCCACTGTTTCACACATTTCATATATATTGGTCTTCACTGTAATCTGAAAGCAATGCTTACTTAATGTGTAGGCTAGTCCATTTCTACATCTATAACAACACAACATACTAGAACTGGAAACTTCATATAGGAAAAAAATGTTTATAAACTTAGTTTTGAAAACCCAAATCCAAAGATCAGGTTGCCCTATTGGATTCACTTCTACTGAAGTCCCATCTAGCTGTGTCACATGGTAGCAGAGGACAATATGGTGAGATTATATGAGGGATGGAAAGGCATATGGGAGGACAAAACCAAAGAAACGCTGGGGCCAGGCTTGCTATTTTCATGGCTCTTAATCCATTTTCTGGGAACTGACTTACTGAATATCATTGTTAACCCTTCTGAAGCTGATGTCTATGACAACCTAAAACTTTCTTACTGGGTCTGACCTGCTATGTATCTACCACCTCTTAATATTACCTCATTACAGATTAAACTTCTAGCATATAAATTCTTAGGGAGTACATTCAAAGTTTTCATCTTGTCAATCATAGCAATCATACCAATACTTTATAATAATACTTAATGCATACTTTAAAAACTTGTAACCTGGTAGGCATACTGGTGCATGCCTTTAATCCTAGAACTCAGGAATCAGAGACAGATCTCTATGAGATCAAGAACAAACTGGTCCATATAGTGAATTCCAGGACAACTGAGGCTGCAGGGAGACCCTGTCTCAAAAACAAAACAAAAAATGTTTGTCACTTCTCTCCTGGACCTAAGTGTGTGTACCTTCAACATTAGATAAGTGGTTTGAGGGAAAGAGGTCAGTCCTAGTGGTGTTGCAAAACCAGAGTAGAGAGAGCAGAAAATAGAGCTGAGGACTCGTTTTATTCTGACATCTGGGACATATAAACAGTGGGATACTACTTCTCATCCCTAATTGGGCACTGGTAATAAAAAGATAATTTTAGGTTTTCTATAATTTTGTGCTGCTCACATGAAGAAATAATTCAGTTCTATGTATTTAAAGAATACTTTCTGTGGTGGCCAAATGTATCTCTTCAGGGCCTATTTAGAAAGATCAATTATAAGGGCTTCCCCCATCACCAATCCCAAAGTTCCTGTCATCCAAGGGGAAGACGGTGCAGGCACTGGAAGAGCCCATTATTCTTTGAAAGATGTTACTTTGTCCAGTTTGAATATTAAGAGAATTAAGAGAGGGAGTACTATCTAAGAAGTTGGGAAAGACTTTAAAAAAGTCCATTATGATGGGGAAGCAAAAACAAAGGTCTCCATTCGAGGCCTTCATTGACATATTGACTTGGCTTTTAATTATCAAAGCAGGAAACGAGACACAAGGTCAATGATAGTCTGATATTTCCAGATAGTCAAGTATGGCAAGAACATATTCCACATCTTTGCATTTCATCCTTGCCTCCTGCTCCCATGAACATTTGTTCTACTGCTCTATGAATCTTAGTTCCAATGGAAATAGAGCTTTCACCACAAGACAAGGCAATAATCCATTAGCACAAAAGTGAAAACTATACCTGACTACCTTGGACTCTTCATTACTGTGAAGCAAGAGGAAGTGGGGCAAGCTATCATGATGACTGGGATAAATGATACTGAGCTTCATGGGGAAGCAAGCAGACCACTATTGCACAGTGGTGACAGGAAGACTCTCTAGAAAGCAGTATTTTAAGCATCTGAATACTACCTTTCCTTGTACTTAGGGCCAATGGAAAACTACAGTCCCATCCAGGTAGAACTAATGATGGCCCAAACTCATGTGGAAAGAAATAAATCTTGAGTCATTTCTCCAGTTGAAATGCCATGACCAGCTATATTAGTTGTTTTAGACAAAGGAACTATGTGATAGATGGTAGAAGATGATTGTACATGTCACATATCCTGTCAGTACACTATTTATCTTTATCAACAGCATATGAATCCACTAAACTTCTCCTATTAAGTAGAACCATTAAGATACATACATATAAAAAAAATTACTGTGTTGGTTGATGATGTTATAGAAGTGGCCAGGTCCCTAACAATTGCAAGTTAAGTCAGCAGCCTGTAGACCGAGGAAGGTTGACAACTAAGGTTAAGGCCACGTTCTGAGAGTTGACATTGTAGTCTCCATCTGAAAGCCAGCAGATTCCAAACTAAGGAAGATCAACTCTCTATTTGAATGTAAAAATAGGAGTACACTTTAAAAATTAAAAAAAAAAAAACCTTGATGTCACAGGCTATAGGTTATCCTGCAGGATGCATTCTCTACTGCTTACTAGAGGGTCAACCATTTTCAATCTACTTAGGCCTTCAACAGAGTAGATGATGACTTTCCATATTCTAGAGGTCAACATGCTTTATGTACTTTGTTGATTTGCATGTTAAATTCATCTAAAAATACCTTCACAGAAACAGCTACAATAGTTAGGCAAATTTCTAGCATTTCATGGCCCAATCAACTCAATACATAAAATTAACCACTTCAATGTAGCATATTACTTACCATAAAATAAGAGGTCAAAATGGTGGCTATTGGTTATTCTTATGATGTGCCATATTTGGGAATCATTAATTTACCTTATACTTTTTTTCATAAAAACATACCAATCAAAAGAAGTCTAAAGGATGATGAACAGTCATGGTTTAATTATGCATTAATTGCCAGAAAGATTCTGGCTAGGTCCAATTCTGCAGGTTCAACTTAAGTGTGATTTTTACAACATCATTCATGAAGAATTTCAGAGAGCTTCTCTATGATTTATCTTTGAGTCATCTGTATAACATACTTTAAAAGTGTTGGTTAACAATTTCTATATGTCGGTGTGGACATATGTCTGAGCATCTGGGTCTACAAAGACACCCCTACCTATATAATTCTAAAGGCTTTTGATAAGTGTGGAATAATTTACCAACTTTATGAATATAGTTAATCTTTTGCACACAGGATATATTGGAAGAGACAGTAGTTTATACAAAGACCTAATCTAGTAAAGAGAAAAACCATCATTTTTTTCAAAATGGAAACCAGGTTTGCAGGGCAACTAGGACATTTTGCTTGTCAGCAAAATAAATTTATTCTGAATTTTTGAATTGATAATAAGCCACCTTCTCATAATGATTAATAGTAATTAACCTTTTAAAACCCCATCGCTTGCTTGGCTATCTCTGGCTGACAGCCCCTAAAGACAGAATGGAATGTGGATGGCAGAAAAGACCTTCCACTGGGCTTCAAGGTCCTGAAAGGTAGAAAATCTTGTGTCTTTGTGAAGATTTTGCAAATCTGAAGTGGTCCTTGAGAATCTCAGGCAAGGAGAAAATGCATACTTGAAGTTGATGGCGAGGTGCTTTCATCTTGAGAGGACCATTGGGCTACTGGCCAGAGTCAGCCAGCGGCAGCACTGACATCAGCCTTTTCATTTAGGGGCATCCCACTTCCCTCATCTGTAAAATGAATGAATATTTTTAAATGAAAGCTCCTATACGCTAGCATAGGACAAATGCAAGTCCTCGTATCAAATAGTGAAAATCCCATTAACTCTGTTTCCCAACATACTGGTATTAGACATGCATCTTTTGATTCCAACCCAGATCCATGGCACAGACACCTCTTTACCTGTTCCAGACTCTTCTGGCTCTGACCTTCACAATACAAATATCAAAGATATTTTGGAAGTAGACTACAAGATGAACATCAAGGGCACACTTAAAAGTAACACCTGTGGAAAGGAAGGAAGGAAAGCAGAATTTGGCAAAGAAAAATACTTGAGCCACAACACAGGCACAATGCCAGACTTGGTTTGCCCAGAAGGGAGCCCTGGAACTAGAATCAGGTGTTGTGGATTATGATCAGTGGGGTAAGTGCTTATATCTTAACAGTCTGCATTGCCCCTGAAGTCATAGCCTTATATAAAGTGGCTCCATGGACCTAAAAGAATCATAGAAGGGACTGAAAAATACTCCTCATTTGTATATAACACTTTTTGTCTTTCCTAAACAACTAAAACTTCACAAAAGATGGCACAGTACCTTAGACATTAAATATTATTGGGCAGCTATGTCCCTGGAAGATACTGTTGAGGGTGGTCCCCACTTTATCTTATTAAAAATCACCTTAGCCCTCATAGATAGGTACTCATATAGACATTTGTTACATGAGGAAACTCAGGTGTGGTAGTTTGTGTGAATAGAATCCAAGTTAATAAATATATGCACTCAACCTAAGTGTTCATCAACTGAAAATGGATAAAGAAAATGTGGTACATTGATGTAATGGAATATTATCCAAGACGTAAAAAAATATGAAGTCTTCTAATTAGTGACAACATGGATCAGTGTAACATAGTGGGTTTACTCAGACAAACTTGACAATCTAGACAAATACCATAAGACTTCACTCACATGAGAATCTAATAGTTATTGTCTTAGGCGTTTAGACCAGAATGGGAGTTACCGGAGGCTAGAAAGACCATAAAAATGAGAGCAGTGCAGAGAGATTGTTGAAGAGTTACTAAGCTCCAGTTGGGTAAGATGCTGAACCATACATTTCAAAATCAAGCTAGGAGAAAGCATGTCAAATACTTTGGTCAGAAATAAACGATAAATGTTAGAAGAAATAGATTTGCTTACTCCAACTTGAGTGTTATACAATGAAATACATAAGAAGTTTATGTACATCTAAAGAATAACCTGTTTGTTGTTTGTTTGTTGTCTGTTTGAAACAGTCTTACTATGTAGCTGTAATGAAACTTGATATGTAGACCAGACTAGCCTTGAACTCATAAGGATCTGTCTGCCTCTGCCTTGATAGTGTTGGGATTAAAGGCATGTACTACCATGCTCAGCTTTAAAGAATAATCTTATTAAAGTAAAAAATTAAGATAGAAATACAACTTAAAATTAAAAAGTGTTTAAATCAAACCTTTAGCAACATTCAGTGTTGAAATCAAACATGTCCAAGAATTTGGAACAAGTGGAGTCTACTCTCACTAACCACCAACTGTTGTTAGTACTTTCTTTCCTTATTTTTAAAGGAAGATTGGCTCTTCTTTCTTGCCTTCCAGATTCCATTTTTCTGTAGGATTCACTCCAGGTCAGGGCCCCACAATTGCCCCCCAACCTGGTGCCCCTGGATGTGTGTGCACCATGTATGTGGATCATAAAAGAGAGCAACTGATCACTTGGTACTAAAGTTCACATGGTTGCGGAACTGAACTCAAGTCCTCTACAAGAGCAGTAAGTGCTCTTAATGATTGAGTCACCCTTCTTATTATGGAATTATAATTCATTGCTTATCATTCGTTGCTGTTTCTTAGGTTAAAAGCACCATATTCAAGGTAGAATGTTGTTCTAGAATGTTGTGTTTGTTCTTTTGTTATAAGAAAATACCTGACATAATCAACTTAAAAGGAAAAAGTTATATTGGTTCACAGTTTGAAAGCTTTCAGCCCCTGGTTGCTTGGCTCATCACGCTGGCCTGTGAAAAGGCTGAACTTGATGACAGGATGCAATGGGGCAAAGATGCTCACCTCTCAGCAGCCAGGAAGCAAAGAGAGCAAGTTCTCTCTTAGAACAAAGGCCGGTGCTCCTGTGAACCCAACAATGGCTAAAACCATCCATGAGGTTGGACCTCTAACAATTCAATGAATTGTCAAATGCCTCACCTCTGGACACACTTGCATTGTCTGGTGCAACCTTTTAGTACATAAAATTTGGAATAAAGCCATAGCTAACATTATAGTAAAAGGAGCACACACCTAGAGTCTGGCTTTCCCAAATAGTATTTCTTAACCCTGACCAAATTACTTAATGTATATTGGCCTTACCATTTCCATTTGTAAAATACGAATAGCAGTAACTCACAGAGGTTTGGGGGGCAAATGAGGCCATCTATCTAAAAGTCGTTTCTATGGCAACAGAGACTCATAATAGATGTACTATCCCGGCTTTGACTCATTAGGATGAGACATTTCTCTTCCTACATGCATGTGAAATGACACTCATGACCACTGCAGAATTAACAGAGAGGATGTGTTTCACTAGCACACAGTGGACTCTCAGTACCCATTGAGGCTTCCCACTGCCTATTTCTGAGCAGACAGCTGACTATCAGCATAAATTGGCATGATGCTCAGGAGACTGTTAAATGGCTGGGAAAGGCCTGATGAAAGCTGCCTTAATGAGACATCCTGTTAGCTCTAGCTGCTCCCAGGTCAGGCTACTTGTGTCAAAGCAGGAACACTAATGGACTAGGTGTTCATGTCTTTCCATCTGGCTAGGCACTGGGATTTTAATGAAGCATGTGGACCACAGACTTTCAAAGTGTGTATGTGTGCACATTTGTGTGTGCATGTTTGTGTGTGTGTGAATGTGTGTGTGTGAATGTGTGTGTGTGTGTGTGCATGTCTGTCCAGTGACAAATAGTTTCATCCTAAAAAAGACTGGAAAAAGATGACAGCCCAGGAAGGCCAGACATGCCCTGTGATTTGCATCAATTGGAGAGACGCTAACAGAAACCTTCCCACCCCTGCAGTGGACCCTTGCACAGGGCAGAAGGAAGAACAAAATGCTCTGCTCTCCCAGGGGCCTCTAATACCCTCTAATACCCTCCACAGCTTGAACAAAGACTGGTGTCAGCCGTCTGACTTCTTAATGATGAATAATTCATACACATCAAAGCGGCCCTCACAAAATATTTTTCCTGCAGCATAAAAGACAATGAAACAACAGCAAAAAGGCCAGAAGAGGACTTTTTTTTTTTCTAAATCACATCATCTCTCTTATCTCTTCTCTCTCCCCTTTCTGCAATATTCATATTCTGTATTGGATTGAAACACCAGCAACAAATTATTTTATAAAGCCATTAAAATGCTCTGATTTTTTTCTTTTCCCAATAATGGCAAACTCTTATTCAGCCTTCAAAACCCAGTTCACAGATCACCCCTTTCTGAATTAAGCTCGGCTACCCACCTGCTTCCTAAAATATGAACATTGCTGAAACCTTTAAATCTCTGTTTCAGAATCATTAGCACTCAAAAGAAAGCCAGGGAACACAGTAGATACTCAATTAATGTTCATGGAATTGTAAAGACTTGCATTCTTGTAATTAAAAAAAATAAAACATTGACGTCAATGACTGGAATTCTGTTGCATATTAAGTCTATGAGAATAAAGATGAGATGAAAAGAATGTTTTACAAACCTCACAAATATCAAGAAGCATTATTTTTATCATTTAGTATTTCCAAAGAACTCAAATCAAAGGTTTAGATATGCAAGGAGCTGGGAGATCTGTTGGGAGAGTTTATCAGCTCTCTTTAGGACAGCAAGTCTTTTAGAGAGAAATAGTTGTCAGAAAGGAGATAAAAATTAAAATGGCAGCATGACAATTCAGGTTATTTTTATAGTCTGTCTTAAAACATAGGCTCCTTCTCCTCCCATTCTTTTGGATCATCATAGAATACAATTTACTACAGATGTTCACACATGAAAATGCAGATGTTACTCACTTTTTATATTTCTCTATTGTCTGCTCCTTCTATAAAAGACCATTTCAATGTCAAGTGGAGAATGCATTTCCTTTGTAGAGTAAGCTTGTAATCAAGGGAAACATGATATGTATTTTAAGCTAGGCACTATTTATTCACTGATTATACCATAATGCATAGGGTATTCTAGGTGAGATACTCAGCTCAAAGGAAACTTGTAGACCATGAGATATAAGTTCAAACCTACAGACCTCATCATCTCAGGAAGGAGATGAGTGATGACTGTTTCAAAGTGTTTTTCTGTTTCATTGATAGTTTGGCAAAAGGTACAATGGCTGATTCTCTTTGGAAAGTTGGACATGGCTCAGAGAGGAGAAGAATTTGAATCTGGTTCTTGGGGGAAGGGTAAGTGAAGGGTTTCTTTCTAGTAGAAGAAAGACTGCTAGACACAACTGGAACTAACAGTGCTTCCAAAGACTTGGGGTTGAGCAACATGCAGGTAGAACATTCCAGGTGACTGGGTATCAGATCCATAGCAAGAGATGAGGCTGATGGAGCAAGAACACTCATGCAATGCTTTTGCTCAGAGCTTTGCATTGCCAGTGAATCAGTATGGCATTTTGTCAGTCTTAAGATGATCCTAGTGTGGCAGCATGGGGAGAAGTGTCTGTGAATCGGGCACTTCTTTGCAGTGAGTAAAATGATAGAAACAAGACTAGTAAATGGAATGCAGACAGATGATGTTGCTAAAAGACTGAGGCCCTCTGAGGATAAACTGAATACATAAGAAGACTGGACACAAAAATGAGGTATGGCAGGGATGTCCAGGGATTGGACAGGGGATTTTGCAAAATTACTTAAAAGCTGGGACTGTATTTCAGTTCACTTAAATAGGCTGCATCAAAATTCACAGGACTACTGCATATTGTGACATAATAAGTTAGCGATGAGAAGACAAAGAGAGAGGTCTAGGTCACAGAAGCTGTGGGTTATTCTAGAGATGAGTAAGAGTCTTTGTGTGTGCTACTACAACAAAATACCAGCAACCAGGTAGCTTGCAAACAACAGAAATTTATGTCTCATGGTTCTGGAGTCGAAGATCAAGTCACCAGCAGACTGAGCAGTTGGCAAAGGCCACTCTCTAGTTCGGAGATGCTGCTTTCTGAATGCATTATGGCATGACAGAAGGAATTTTGGGTCCTCTTGGGTCTCTTTCAACAGATTTCTAATCCCACCAATGAGGGATTTACCCTCTTGACCAAATCACCTTCTAAATGTTTTACCTACTAATACCATAATCATCTGGGTTAGGATTTCAACACACCAATTTTGAAGGACAGACATATTCATACCCTAGCCATGAACTAGAGCAGGATATTATTTGTAACTAGCTTCAGGATTATTCAGCTAAGTTTGAAAGGGTGGACTTTATATTCTTTTTTATTTATTATTTTTATTTTATGTGTATGGGTGTATTGCCTGCATGTATATAAGTGCACCTGTCTTGTACATTGCCTGCAGAGGTCAGAAAGGAACGTTAGGTTCCCTGGAACTGAAGTTACAGATGGCTGCTAGTGGCCACGTGGTTGCTGGGAATTGAACCTGGGTCCTTTGTAAGAACCGTCGGTGTTCTTCACTGCTGAACTATCTCCCCAGTCCCCAGAAAGGGTGGACTTTAAATGTCAACATTTAGCTATCCAGTAACTAGCCTAGGAAAACTGCAGAAGAAGGTCAGGGTTCCATCACCTTCATACAAAATATCATGTTGAAAGCCTATCACTGGCTGAACTAACTAAATAAAGAATTTTAATTTCTCATCAGACAGATTGTTTCCTATCTACATCTAAAATGAAGATTGTTGGCTCTTCATTCCTTAAATTACTAATGAATACAAAGTGAGAATATATGGTGTCCCAGGGATTGTCTGTGAGACTGAAGATGCATGAAAGCAAAACCAGGCATGATTCCTTTTCCCTTGGAATTTACAATCCATCAGGGAAATGACAAACATTAATGTAATAATCATAAATTTAAATAATTAACTCAAGCTGAGATTAAAGCTCAAGTGAGAAGAAACAAATTATTCTGAGTTCAGGCAACAGGCAGATATCACCTTGACTGAGAGAGGAGATTAAAATTTCTCTACAAAGTAAACACTGGGTTGTGATCAGAGAGATGGGGATGGTAGGTGATAATTCTACACTAAAGGAACAACATGTGCAACGTTACTACAGAAAGAGATTCAGAAAAATTTATGATGTGGAAGGAAGTATAGAGAACAGGTTGAAATGGAAGAAGGGAGCATATTAAAAAGGCTAAATGCTAAGGGACAATGCACATGTCCCGCTAAGTTCTTTGGTTTTATTTCTTTACTGTTCTAATGCCAACACGTTTCCATAAGTAAGTTGCATGATATTGTCGGTTTAAAATGTATATTGTTCTTTACCCATATCTTCACACATTTCTTGACCAGATCTTTAGGTCTGTGTCTGAGAAAGAAGCCAAAGATGAAGGCACCAAAGATGAGATAGATATGAAAAACCCAGGAAAACCATTTAGAGAACCAAGATGTGACCAGGTACTGACATGTACCAGGCACTGGGAAGTGCTTTCTGTCTATATTGATGATGACCAAGGCTTTGAGAGGTGCCCCGTTCCTATCCTCCTTTTAATGACAAGGGAATTGAGGATCAGGTACTTTTGAGCAATTTGCTGAAGGTTGTACAATGGAGGCATGGTCTGAACAGAGACCATTTGTTTAAAATAAGGGGTCTAAGGGAGGAAGATTAAGCTGTAGATTTCAAATAAAAACATTAAAACAGCAGATGTGTTGATTTAGAATAATTAGAACTACTCGAAGAAATGTTTAAGGACCTACAAGTGCAGCTTCTTCACCCAAATTTAGGGATAAGAGCTTGAGTCAAAATAATACTAACCTCCACCCTTAAATTAGTGGAACCTTTTGTGCCACAGGCATAAGCGGAAATGAATAATGCATATGCATCAGAGAACACATTAGCACTTAGACTATCCAAAGGACCTGTTTTTATATCACTTGACTTTTCTTCTCTCCCCTATAATTACTTCATTTCAGCAAAATCACACTGTATTATGATTTAACAACTGAAACAGTCACTTAAGCACTGGTATTTTGCAAGCACCTTTCCAAAGTTTCCACCAACAATCTGGGCTCCAAAGAAAGAAGAATGAGCTATTGCTTAAGGGCTCAACTACACCATGTAGCATGTAGCAGTGTGTCTGCTCATCGGTTCTGATACTTTCTGGGGCTTAAAGTTTGCCCTGGTTATCATTCTGCCCTTTAGTTTGTTAGGAGACCTCAAAGCATGAGAGAAAGAGACCATCATTTTTTTTAAAACTATAAAGAAATTGATGTGGGGTGGAGATATTCAAATTATAGATTGTAATCATACTCGCTCTTTGGAAAGTCACCCTTATCTCCTGCAAGACTGTGAGTTTCTTTGTCAGTAGCTTCCACTCAGATGAGGAGACAAAACACATCCCAAAGCTCCTAGACAAAATGCAGAACTCTAATTGCTCCCATGCTTCCTGCAGATCTGAAATTCCAGCCTGTGTTTCCTTCCCATGCAGGTCCTGTTAGCTCAACACATGTGTAAATAATCAAAGGTATCTAGTGGCCAGTGAGTGTTTTCTTTTAAAATGCCTATCTCCTAGCAAGAAGCAGAACTCTGAACACAAACAGTGACTTGTACTCACAGAATTACAGACTCTTATTCCTGGAAGAAATCTTAGAGACTGCTTTCAGGCCTCAGTGTTTGATAAATAAGGGGTCTAGAGACCAGATGAGGAACATGACCTGCCCAAGATAAAACCTTGCAAGATAAAACCTCAGCTTTGTGTATATATAAGAGGCTGTTGTTTCAGCTCTGCCGCATTGACCTAAATTAGCTTTGCATTTCATACTAAGTATTGTGTCCCCTCACTTCCTAATCAAAGGCACAATCAATCATCATTTGCGAGGCACTCGTTTTGAGAAGTAGGAAATGAAATTCCCTAACGCAGTTACATTTTAATTTGCAGGGAACCACTGATTCGGGAAAAGGAAACTGAAAGAGAAGGTCATCAGCACACAGGCTGGCTTAAACTATGTCACCCAGACGGGATCTGCTGCAGGAGTCTATGAATTTTTTCCATAAAGGGCCAGGTAGGAACTATTTTAGGTTTGTCATAGTATAGCAGCTACTCATGTCTGCTGTGGAAGAATGAGATTGACACGACACCATGGGAAGGAACGGGAATGTCTGAGTTCCAGTCACTTTATTAATTATCTAAATTGAAATTTATAGACCTTTTACCTGGCACAAAATCTTATCTTTTTTACTTTAAAAACTGATTTTTTCAAACCCTTGTGGGCTCGTGGCCGTGCAAAGACAGTCTCCAGGTCCTCGTGCCATATTTTGCTGAGCTGTAACATAGAGTGATGTTCTCAGAGCTGTTTCTCACTGTAGTTCATGCAATTAACAAACACACATTTTGACCATAAAACATAATTCAATTTTAGACAAATCTTGTTTGTTATTATGTTTCATGAAAAAAAAATCCAAATATTTGCTCATAGGGTAGTCTCCAAAGTATTTCAGAGCATGAAGCTGATAATCTTCAAAAGGGGCCTGAGTGTTTGCTTCAAGTCCCTGTCTTGCAGCATACTAGGAAGCTTCTCATCAGTTCCTAGTGAAGAGGTTCTTGGATAAATGAAAGTATGCCCATGCCCTCTTTGGGGTCCTTCCAGGTTTCTTTCTCACTGTATACTTCACAATTTCTAACTCAGTTTTAGTGCCTTTTAATCTTATTCATTCATTCATTCATTTGATAACTATCTCTTGAGTGTATTTAAAGCATTCCTTCTCTTTAAGGCAGCCTTTAATTACACCTGCATAAGTTAAGCTGGTTGTATGTGTTACTGTGCTCACATTAAGACACTGATGGCATGTCTTGTTCAGCTTGACAGAGCCAAGAACAGAGTCAGGCTCTGTGAAGGCAGTGTTGAACTAGTTCAGGAATACATGAATAAAAGCATTGGTATTCACATATCATGGAAGCAGGTCAAGTTCACAAGGCATGGGTGGTCAATAAAGGAAATGCTTATATTGTGCATAAAGCATGAGTCAATATTTCTCAGTTACTTGCCATTCCTCTGTTCCCGTCCTGTAACACATATACCTCAAACTGAATGTCTCCTTTATTCATAAAAAGGCACCTTTAGGAGGGTCAGATTATTTTGCTAATAATGCTGTTGTCTCCTTTTTTGTAGTTTTGAACATTGTCAGCCCACCCTTCTCCTATCAGTCTGATTCTATGTTTAACCACCCCAGAAGGCAAGGCTGTTGTTATTGAATGGGAACTGGGAAAGCAGTAATGATTTACAACATTCAACAAGAGATGGGCTACAGCATTTCTCTCTGTCAGGAGATGACACCATTTAACCCCAATTAACTCCTATCTTAAGTTCAAGACTTCTGGTTTACTAACATGAATCAATACCCTACTTTATCAATTATGTAAATCCAAACCAACGACATGACATGACTTGACAGTTTTTGAAATTTGTATTAAATCCTGCCAAGTGGAGCATTTTTGGGAGGCAGAGAATGACATTATAGGAAGTGTCAGTGTCATAGGCTGACAATGAAGATGTACTTTAGGCTTTCTCTTGAACACAAAGTGGCCTATTTGAAAGAGGGAATAGATGAGAAGACAAGGGAAGGTAGATAGTAAGGCGATGTAATAGGAACTAAATTTTCAGACAGTATGAAAACATACATATATGAAAATGCCGTACTAAAAACCATTATTTTATATGCCCGTTTTTAAGGCTACAAAAATTCAGAATCATAGCAAGCAAAAATATTGTTATGAGTTGAAAAAGAAAATTGTAAGATGATTTCCCAAGAGATCAAAAAAGAAAAAATAGACTAGATGGTTATTCCAAGTTACTTCTATTTCTGAAAATTAATGAAAAACACTTGAAAGAGCATAAATGGGTAAATAACGATAGATTTGAAAATCTCTGTTCACTAGATGGGCCCATCCTCAGAGGAGTAAGCAATGGCTTGGGAGTTTTGAGCAAAGAGTGGTAGTGTGATGCTGAACTATCAATTGATAACGTGACACACTGAGAATCTTCCAGGAAATGTAATTCTCAAGGAAGGATTCACTGCATTGGATTGGCCTTTGGACATGTCTATGGGAGACTGTCTGGAAGGCCTTAACTGAAATGGGAAGACACACCCTAAACACGAGCAGCACCTTCTGATAGCAGCTCAGATAAATGGACATGGAAAGTTTTGTTTCATGTTTCTCACTTGACTTTTACTCTGACTGGCAAGCTAATCAACCCTGTTGCTGCCATGGATGAATCCTTTGGATATTAGAAGCAGTATCTTCAGGCTACTAAAATGGACTAAAGATCAGCAATTCTTCAGGAATCCTCTAGGCCTTCTGCACCAGATTGAGAAGGTTGAGGCGCCAAGATTTGTGAACTGAGCAGTTACCAGGATCTGGGTGTCTCCAGGGTGAGACGGCCTTGTTGGACTTCTCCATCTGCATTCTTCAAGTCAGTTTAGGCTTCATTCTCTTGGTTCTGTCCTCTAGAGAATTCTGAAATACAGGTAGGCAGAACATTAAGGAGCACATTCCATCCAGCAGCAGGAGAGACCTGGGCTCCACTGCAGATATGCATGCTTTTGTATTGCCATAGGTGATTCACCTAGTCTCCGTATGTCCATGTACAGAGCATATGATTCACTACAGCAAAGACCTCTGTGAATATTACACAAAAGCCATTATATGTGGAGAGCTAGGTACCAAGAACATAACTAATGATGATTAAATATTAGCTGACCTGAGTGTTCCATCCAGCAGTGGACATTTCAGTATATCCCAAGTCCCAGGTTGGTTTCATCGATTCTTTAAATTTTTTCTTGTTCATTTATCCATTCATATATTCAGTACATATCTGTTAAGTATGTTTAGGTTCTGGTAACTATACCATATCCTTCAGGAGGAGATACTGAGTAAGAAAAGCACAGATCTACTTCTTATGAAGTTGAAAGTGTTCCTTAACTTCCTCCAAGTAAATATGTCATTTTTTAATGCAGACATTAAAACAATCTCAAGACTTATTTCTGATATGAGCAGTTAATCTGCCAAGGTTTTCCTTCTGTGTGGGAACATTGTAGTTGCTCAGTCAATGCCATTTGAACAAAGAAAATGTCAGATGAGTGAGTAGATGGGTAACGGTAATGAATGTTTCCTCTTCTAATACACTCAGATGTGAGTCAGAGGGAGATGCGTGCATGTGTGTGTGTGTGTGTGTGTGTGTGTGTGTGTGTGTGTGTGCATGTCTGTGTATAATCCATTCTGAGTGAAATATCCCATGGAGGTTTTAGCATGCTTCGTTCCAAAATTCAGGAGTGAAACTTTTAAATCCAGTTGTCATGACAACTGTGTTACTGAGACAATTAGCTACTAACTTGAGAGGTTGGAAGGACCCATTATTTTTAAAGAGGTTTTGATCGAGGAGATTCATGTCCAACTCTGGGACCTATAATCACAGTCACCTCTGTCAGAAGAAGGCTCCAAACACATCACCCCTTCGTTATTAGTTACCTAACATTAATGTACCAAAGTGCCACAAACTGGAAAGCAAAGAACACACAATTCTATTACACTGTCTTGGAAGCTTGAAGTCTAAAATCAAGGATTAAGCAGGGTTGGTTCCCATGAGGGGGTGTAGTAAGCGAGGATGCTCCATGCTTCTCCCTTGGCTTATAGATGGCACTCCTCATGTTTACACTGAATTTCTTTGTATGCTCACAGCATCTTTCCTTCGTTTTACCCCTGCTCAAATCCTTACTGCTTACTTACAAGGACATTAGTTGTGTTGGATGGGAGCCCACTCTAATGACTTCATCTTAAATAAATTATGTCTGGTAAAAGCTAACCTCCAAAAGAGGTGATATCAAAGGTTAGGACATCAACACATGGATTTGGAGAGAGATAAAATCCAGACCCTAACACTTTCTCACTGGGAAGAGAAGCTGGAACTTAGCACCTTGCTGTATGTGACCTTCAACAAACTCTACGAATGCTGCTGAGCATCCCATTCTACACAGAGGGAAAACAGAGGCTATAAAGTGAATCTGCTTGCCTTGGGTCACAGAGCTAAGAGAATTGTAGCCCAATGCTATGCTGATACCCATTTTTAAAATCTAATTGTGTCCAGATGCTTCATGTTCTCTTTAGGAGATAGGATCTCAGATAGAAGAATAGCTAGTGTAATTTTAGAGCTCAGATCCATTAGTAGAAGGGCAAAGTCTTCCAGATTCCCTGAGTATTAACTTAAAATTAGTTTTCCGCAGTCCTGGCAGGCCCAGTAATAAAAGAGAACAAGGTGCACTTACCTTCTGGGCAGTAAACCTATATGGCTTCCAAGCTGTCATTATTTTTTGCCTTCTGAAAATGAAATGTTAATTTCTCCTCTAAGACCCTCTATAGATTTAGTTTGTAGGCTAATAACGGTTCACTTAAGAACAAGAGAAATGTCGTCCTTGCTTTGATGTGTGATCGCTAAAAAGAACTATCTTTAAATTCCCTTCAAAAGGGGCGATGTTTATGAATCCACTTTCAGTGCAGGATATAAAGGGATTTGTCAAGTCCTGGTGTGATTTCATTGATGCAGAAAAACAGTAGCTGCCTTCCAGAACATTCAGAATGCAAGCTTAGGAGTGAGTTGGCTCATCGGCAGCCTTGGTTCAGAGCTGCCCAGCCACATGGGCTTCTTAGGCCTTTCAAGACATGCTTTTTTTTTTCCTTTTTGCTTATTAATTAACTTCTTTGTTTGTCCCTTGTGGCCTTGCTTTGGAAAGTGATGAATACAATGAGAGACTTTTTGCCCACATCATCAATCACAGTCCTGCCTGGGTCTTGACACCCAGAAATGCCAAATATATTGAGCTGCCTAGGTTTGTCATTGGTACTTTACTTTCAAAGTCTATGTAAACGAGGCAACTGGGTTTGATTTCCTGGTAAAAGATCCTTCACAGCAACTGACTTTCTCCAGCAGCAAAAGCTGTCAGCTACACAGCCTGAAGCAACATCATTTAAAGTTAGTTGGCTAACAAAATGTCTTTATTTTTATGTGCTAGATATTGTTTTCTGATATATAGAGTTCATTATTTCCTAATGCATTCATATTTCAAATGAAGTATAGCCCACCACTTCTGGTAATAAGGAAACTGAGACACAAGTCAGTTAAATAATTTTGCCAAATTCACCCAATGCCTTTAGGCACCAAAGCATGATTGAAAGGCAAACCCACCTGATCCTAAGACACTATGATTCTATTCAATGTAAAATATTCTTCTTAGCTTAAACCACAACATGGCTGGTAATTTGGGCTGCATTTTTTACATTGAAATAATTTACTTTATAATGATAAAATACATAATTTCTCTCAATAATGCTGTAAGAGATTAGAATGTGTTAACTTTACAATTTGTTGGGGTTTCCTAGCTCTTAAGATGAAAAAATTTAGTTATTCATGTTTCACTCTTCAAGAGAAAGTTTCTGTGATAAAATCCTGAAGAAGCAATAGCTAGATTTTTTTGGACTTGGCTGGCTGTTTTTTGTCTTCTTCTAGAAAGTGCATGTGGCATAGAATGGTACAAGCTCTGCAGTCGAGAACCCTGAGTCTTGATTTTGTATTTTTGCCTTTGGGTGACTTCATGGCAAGTGACAAGTCACATACAATTGTAAGAAGTCATTGGTGAAATTAGTAGAAAGCAGGTAGGTACCACAAACATACACTCAGTGTGTGCATGTCTACTGGTAAATACTCAGTAATTCTGGAGATTCTAAAAATTACCAATTGTATCAGAACTCTTATATATTCTAAGTACTAAAGTTACACTTATTTAGCAGATAAATTGGCTGTTTGTCACAGCGATGAAACACTTTCATAGTTACAAAGTGGTGAAATTGCAAAACAAACTCCAATTCTGCTTTCAGATGCCTATTTTTCACACAATATCCATCAGGAAGTATTTTCTGAAGACTTTACTATGAGTCACATACATGGAGATTTGACAATGAAGTTGACTCTAAAGAAAGCTCAGTATATAACCTAGTCTTCTGATGAGGCTAGTTTACAAAGGTTTTTCTCTAGAATACAAGGAAACAGATATATTGTCATGCCTGGCAATTCAAGCAAATCAACGTTTTAATGTATCAGAAAGTCATTGAAACTGAAAGAGCAGATCAAGCAGTCATCAGATTCATCTGTAGAAGCTATTCCACTCTCATGTATAAACCAAGACATTTCACCACCAGCCACGTCACCTGCCTTGAGAATTTGGCTCTTCAGTCATACACCTGGTACACAAATTTCCAGTTCCAATTTGACTAGAGTTCCAGTTTTCTGGCTATGAGTCCCTGTGAAGGAAAATTTATGACTTCACTTAAATAAACAGTGATGGCCACATCCTACTGGAGCTACACACTGCTGAGAACAGTCCACCTTGAAGCATCGGGAAGGGGAGATATTTTTAGGATCTAACGTGGTTACTGTTTTCCATTTATGCATCATTTTAGACATATATTATGCTGTAAAAACCAAAACTCATATTCCTTCTGGAAGGAGTAAGGCTCAAACTGTTTAGGAAAAGATAAACATTAGTCAAAAATGCCGAGCAGTTCAGGATGTGGTGATGCACCCCTCTAATCTCAGAACTCAGGAGGTAAAGGCATAAGGATATCAGGTTTGAAGCCAACATGAGAGGCTTGTTGAGACCCTGTCACAGAAAAAAAAAGACAGAGACTAGGTCTTACTTCCAGATCAAAACACTATCTCTCAATTCTTTTCAAAGGTCACATAAAAAAATCTAAGATTGAGTCTCCATGTAGTCCCTGTCCTTTGCTAAATGGCTAGACTCTGCTCATATGAATCCACAATGGACTACATATTCAGTCACCATAAAGTGAGCACCTATTAAAAATACAGCATAAAAGTAAACAGAAAAGAGACTCTTCTAACCTCAAATTAACAACTGGAGAGGTGCCATGAAAAGTGGGCTAATGCAATACAAGGCACAGAGCTCTACTGTTGGAGAAAAGCTGCTCTCCAGCCTTGTACATCTACTGATTTTAATGTGGACAAGTGTTCTCTATTTTCTATAGAATAAATAGCAAATCCTAGAGTTGTGCTAAGTGTTTGAAGCACACTGTGTTGATCTGAATGAGTAATATCCCCTACCGGCTCTAATATTTAAATGTTGTATTCCCAGTTGGTGGCATTATTTGGGGAGGACATGGACTATTTAGGAGATGTAGCCTAGTTGGAGGAAGTGTGTCACTGGGAGCAGGTTTGAGAGTTCATATCATGTCCTTCTTCAGGTCCCTCTGTGTTTTGTGTTTGAAGGTGAAAATGTCTCCCAGCTTCTGGTCATGCCACTATGCATTCCTGTGGCCTCCCCATCTCCCTTCAGTTCCATAAACATTATAAACTCTCCTGTCTCTGTCTCTGTCTCTGTCTCTGTCTCTCTCTCTCTCATAAGACATACTTTTTCTATAAGTCATCTTTGGTTGTGGTGCCCTATCATAGCAACAGAAAAGTAACTAATCCAGAGGTTGATGCCAGAAAGTGGGATGTTGCTGTGAAGAACCTTACCATACTGTTGTGGGATAGAATGTGGATGTTTTTGGAGCATTGAACTAAAATAGACATTGGGTGATGTAAGCAAAGCTTAACAGGAATTTCTAGTAGGAGCCTGGAAAACAAGAGTCCTGAAAGTAGTATGAATGACAGATTATTAATTCAAGAAGTTTCAAAGAGGAACAATATTAGCCAGTACTTACAGGTCATTTACGTGGTATTTTGGCAAATAATCTGAGATGCTTAATCTGCTCTTGTCCTAAGAACTTAATTGAGACTAAATTAGAAGGTAATAGACTAATTTCTTTGGAAGAAGAAACATCAAGACAACATAATATTGGATCTGTGGGTTGGTTATTACTGATATTTCTTATGCATGTCTACAGTGAAAAAGAACAAGTAGGACAAAACAAATGTACCATTTGGAAAGAAAAAGAGCATTAGGAAACAATGTTGCCACCAAGGCCTATGCTAAAAAAGAGGCTGTAATAGCTAAGGAGATTAATTCCACAAAAGAGAAGTCTGCTGCCTTGCACTGGAACAATAGGAAGGATGCCCTCAGGGGAAGACTCTACTTATCTATGCTTCTAACTTGTGAAAGGTAAAAAAAAAATGCCCTAAGGAATTTTCTACATAAAAAAGCTGTTGTGAATGTGACTCCTGGGATCAAGAGTCCACCCCAAGCTGGCAGTAGAACGCAGCAGTAACAGTATTGTTCACAAGGTTTTGAGGCATAAGAGATGAAAGGACCCTGGAGTTTTCTTCTGTGGTTTCAGAGAGCCACTGAGGCCAGGCAATGTGTGTCAGTGCTGGAGTCTCTGAGAGGATAAAAGGCTGTGAAAGGCCAGTGTGAACCTATGAAAGTGAAGCCTGGGTATCAGCTGAGAACCCAAGATGTTGGAGATACCAGAATCATGAGAAATCTGCCAAGGAGAGCTATGAACAGGGAGCAGAACCAGCCTAAGAGAGAGATGCACTTTGTGGACAACCAAGCTGGAAGGGCCGAGTCATCTAAGCCCTTGAAAATTAGAGTCTCAGGCATGGAACATAGAACTGCAGGACTTGATGTTCCATCTCCTTGGTTTTGTTCTTGCTTGGTCTAATATTGCCTCCATTATGTTGCCATTCCTCCCTTTTCAAATGTGGATGTGTATTGTGTGGCATCGGATGTTGGAAGTGCATAATTTGTCTTTTTTTTTTTTTATTTTACAGAGGGTTACAGTTAAGAGACTTTAGTGATGAAAGTAAGTCTGAAAAGAGAATTCTGATTTTGACCTTTTATATGTTGAGACTGTGAAAGATATGGGGACTTTCAAAGTTGTGTTATGATATGATTTTGAGAATCTGGGGGCCAGGAAATGGAATGTGATCATTTGAATGAGAAATGTCTGCCATAGGCTCAAGTATTTGAAGACCATTTCCAGTTGGTGGTGCTGTTTGGGGAGGTGATGGAATCTTTAGGAGGTTTAATCCTGTTAGATGTATATTACTAGATGTGGCCTCTGAGAGCTCATAGTTTCAGTTGTAAACACCTAGTTTGAGGGAGCCTCAGTTGGGGAACTGACCACATTGGACTGGCCTATGGTCATGTCTATGGAGCTTTTGTTTGATGATTGAGTGATGTGGGCAGATCCACCCCATTGTGGGTGCTGCCACCCCTTGGCAGATAGTCCTGTGTTGTATAAGAAAGCAGGTTGAAGATTGGACAGAGGAGCAAGCCAGGAAGCAGCTATCATCCATGGTCTATGTTCCAGGTTCTTGCCTTGAGTTCGTGCCTTGGCTTCCCTTGATGATGGACTGTGCTTCTACACCAAAAAATCCTTTTCTCCACAAGTTGGTTTTGGTAAGTGTTTTTAACACATCAATTAAAGACAAACTAAGACAAAAATTGGTACTGGTATCTTGGGGTATTGCTGTGACATATCTGGCCATAAATGTCTAGGAGGATTGTGGAACTGTTCAGACCTTGAAAGACAATGCTGAAGGAGATGTTGATGATGGAAGCCTGGCTTGTGAAGCTTCAAAGGGAAGCACAGATTCTTCGGGGTTGTTTGTGTCAAATTAAGAATTTTTGGAACTGATACCTTTGCTTTACTGGGACAATTGATGCTGGTCATCTGAGCCTGAAAAATCAGTCATGAGTAACAAGAGATCAATATCACTAAGGTGAAATCTTCTGATAAATATTTCCTCATGGTTAGTACACAGAAGCTGCATTCCAGAGGTCACCCGAGTTTCTATCTCAAACTGGAAACAGGACTTGGTAATGTGCAAGAGTCTCCTACATGGTTCTGGTGTTGAGGGTATGAAGCAATCATGGACAGAATCAGAGACTTTGCACCAAGAGAGGCCAGAAGAGCCCATTGGGAAAGGTGCATCCTTAATTTCAGTAGAGACCACAGCATATTGGAGATGCCAGGACTATGGGACGACCACAGCAGTGGGTCTGGAGTAGAGGTGGCCTGACCCTTTCAGATAAGCTGTGTATGCTATGGGCAGCAGATCCAGAGCCATGGAGCTGCCCAAGCCCTTTGAAGCCTAGAAGATTATGAGTTAATCCCATGTCCAGCTTTGAGCTACTTTGCTGGACGTAGGTTTTACTTAAGTGTGCCAGAGTCTCCTCTTTTGAAATAAGGTAGTACTTAACTTGTTTGGGATTTTATAAGAGCCCACAGTTAAAAGATGTTTAAGATGTTTTGGACCTTTAAAGCATTTGGATATTTTAAGGCTGTGAGACATTTAAAGTTGTGTTGTTTTGTGTTATGATATTAATATTAGCATCATATCTTGGGAACAAGAAATGGAAAGGTTGTAGTTTAAAAGCAGTGTGTTTATGTGTCAAGTTAAGAAGAGGTCAGTTGTCTTGGATAGCTTTAGTTGTCAACTTGACACACCTGGTTACAGGCAGCCTCAATTGCGGAACTGATTCCATTGGACTGGCTTGTGGCCATGTCTGTGGAGTACTTTCTTAAGTGTTGAGTGATGTGGGCAGGCCCAGCCCACTGTCGTTTGGCCACCCCTAGGTAGGTGGTCCTGTATAGTGTAAGAAAGCAGACTGAGCATGGGCCAGAGGAGTAAGCCAAGAAGCAACACTCATCTATGGTCTGTGCTCTAGGTTTCTAAACTGGGTTCCTGCCTTGGCCTTCCTTGATGATGCACTGTGCTTGTAAACTAAGTAAACCGTTCCTCTCCAAGTTGATTTTGCTCAGTATTTTGATCACAGCATCTGAAGGCAAACTAAGACAATCGCCTTGCCCCTATTGCGGGTTGCTCTCTCTGCTTCATGTCTGTGTTTGAAGATATGAGCCAGAGCTTCCTGCTCCTGCCAATATGCTTGCCTGGTACCCTACCTTCCCTGCCATTGTGGACTCTCTGTATGGAACTGTAAACTAAAATAAACTCTTCCATAATTTGCTTTTTGTCATGGTGTTCTATGACAAGAAAAGAAAAATAATGAATATGCCCATGTTATACAAGGGAATTCTATCTCCACTATAGGTTATTTCCCTCTATAAACCTCATACTCCACACAGTGCATTTCATCAGTGCCACATTGTTACTAGGAAAATAGCCTTTGCTTTTTCTGCTCCTTCCCCATTTATGTCCTTTATCAAGGACATGAGCTGTACTTGAGCCTCAGCTCTGCACTGGACTCTCCAGATCATCTCCACCATGACAACAAATCTTTGTACTGGTCCATTGACTTTGTCATCTGTAGTCACCTTCATCCCTGTTCACCTCTGAGTTTAAGAATAATACTGTCCTCACTCAGTGTTTAGTGACAGAGTGACAGCCGAATTATTCTAATTCTAAAAGTTTCTTTTATTGAATCCCAAATTAACAGCTCTAGAACACCCTTCATTTCGGTTCTGTTCTGTGTGTTTTGGAATGAAAGTAAACATCTTTTTCAGGTGTCTGCCTTCCAGTATTTTAAGGCTGTCACTTTTCTGTCATAAGATTTTGGCTGAGATCTCCTCTTCATCCTGAATATTCTGGCAGACTTGATGACTTCCCTGGGGAGATGATGTGGTTCTTTCACATCTCATTCAAAAGTACTGTCCTATTGCAGAGCAGGACCATACCTGTAGTCTCTATAAAAGGAGATATTTCACCTATCGCTTTCCTTCTTTCTAGATTTCTGTTAGTCAAAGTTCACAACTGCTTTTTTTCCCCTGCAGTTATTTCAAGATGTTGGTCAGTATGAGCCAAAAGAGCCCACTGTTGTAACTTGGACAGGCCTTCTCCATTCAGCGTCTGGACAGTAGGGCTAAGTACATGATTTTCACAAGTCCATGCAGTTCCTAGTTCACTGTGCTCTGCCTCTGTACAGTAGCTTGTCTGCTCCCACTGTAACTCCAAATCATGAAAACATCAAAAAGCCTGTGCAAAAATCACAGGTATTAAAAGCTGGCCCGAAATACTTAAACACCATATAATTCCAAAAGACCAAGCTGTCAGTAATAATAGTTATACTTTACATATCAATGTAATAATAGTTAATATCGATACTGTATATTTATCCACCAACTTTCTTCTGGAGGCATTGGCTGAGTGAATAAATCTAGCATCAATATTAAAAAATCAACCTCAGAAGATGACACCTAAAATTAACCACGACCATTTTAAGGTATATAGACACCCCTGCAAAAGTCATCTGAAGGGATCAGAAGATGTGCTGATCTAGATTTCAGGAGGCACGTTATTGCTGCCTTCAACACTAACATTGTTGCAGTACATAACGTCACCTAATTCATATTTATTTTTGACTTTGATCTTCCTAATGATAATTATGATGCCACTAAACAATATCTGCTCTTATCATCATGGGTAACTTCTATTAAGCAGTTACTTTATGATCACCTTTATGTTAACATTTTACAGATTTTGGTAGGGTGATTATACTGTTGTCCCCAATCAATGGTCTCTCTGAATACATGTTCATTGCTGTAAGTTTGTGGAAAAGATGTGTTTATATAAATTTCAGATCAGGCCTCAATAGGCCTGAACCTTTGCATATCCCTCTCTTGCTCTCTCTATACTCTCTCTTTCACTCTCCTTTACCCAACTTCCCTGACAATAAGTCCAGGTAGCTCACTGAGGAAGTGAAGATTGGGGCTGGAAAGGTGGCTCAGGGGCTAAGAATATTTGCTACTCTCACAGAGGACCCAACTTTGATGAGCTCACATGGCAGTTCAAAACTACCTAGAACTCCAGCTCCAGAGGATTTGATGGCCCCTTTTGGCCTCCATGGGCACTACACAAACATGGTATATATACATAAATGTAAATAAGAATAAATCTTCTAAAAAGAAGCGAAGATGGATGCAACACTTAGAAAAGAACACAGTTGTTCTCTCCAAAAATCATCTTTTTAATGAAACATTTTAATTAATTCTTTGAGAATTCCATACAGGCATATAACATATTTTGATAATATTCATATACCCCCCCACTCTGCACCTGACTTCTCTGAGAAAATAGACCTCACCCCAATCACTCCCAGTTTAATATCTTTTTAAAATTTACTCTTATTTATTTTATAATCCATGGAGTCCAATTTCTTCCAGTCACTTACTCATAAGAACATGGTCAGTCTACCAAAGGCCATATCCTTAATGATAATTGACTCTCCTGCCTTAGAAGCCATCAGTTGTTTATAGCTCTTCATTTAGACATGGACCCTGGTAAATCATTTCCCCTACATGTTGGAATATTGACTGACTTGATCTTGTGTATACAGTTATAACAGCTGTGAGTTCACGAGTGTAATAGTCTTGTCAGAAGACACTGGTTTGCTACAGTCCTCCCCAACCTCTACCTCTTAACAATATTTATGCCTCCTCTTGTGTAATAGCCCTTGAGTCTTGGGGAGGGGATGTGATACAGATACCCTGTTTGTGGCTGAGCACTGCATAGACACTTATTCCTTCTACTGTGACCAGCTGCAAGTTTCTGCATTAACTACTGTCAACTTCACAAAGAAACTTGTCTGAAGAGGTCTGAGAGCTGCACTAATCTATGGGTATAGAGATATAATTTTAGAGGACAGTTTGAAATTATGTCTGTTTAACAAAATAACAGTAGTACTTTCACCCTGGGGTTTATGAGCTTCTCCACTATAGGTTCTTGGCTATGTTTAATGTACTAGGAGTGTGTTTCCTCCTGTGGAGTGGGACTTAAATCCAATCAGAAAGCAGTTAGTTACTCCTATAACATTTGTGCCACTATAACCCCATGGGGATACCTTGCCAGGCCAATTATCAATGTGGTTCACAGAGTTCACAGCTGGGTTAAGCTGTTGATTTCCCCCTCGTACTATGAAGGCTAAGCAGCAGGATGAAACTTCCTAGTCCATATCAAAGTGATTTATCCAGGTTCTGTGACCAAAGTGTATGATGGCTTCACCAATAGAATCTAACCATAAGTTTCGATGGGAAACCAAGAGCAATGCAATAGCCTGTATAGTTTGGGGTCTCTGGACATTCATGAGCAACAACTCACAGGGAAGTTTCCCACAGTTGGAACTGAGCCATTTTATTTGACAACCTATGGCCAAGACCATTTTTACTAATGTTGAGGCAGCCAATGAGCAAACTTATGAATGAATACAGACAAAATCAATAGAGCTGACTGTAGATGCATGACAGAGTCCATCTAAAATAGAACTGCCACCTAGAACCCACAGATAATGAGCAGTAATAAACAATCACTGTTTTAAGCCTTTGGGTTTTATCCTTTTGTTATAAAGCAACATCTAGCTAGCTACTACAAGTATCCTCCTCACATCAACTCTAAAATAGACTATTATTTATCTCCATTTCACACATGAGGGCAATAAAGCTTTAGAAAAATTTAATCCCTCATTCTGAATCACAGAGAGCCAGGATTTTAGTTCAAACAGTGATTCTGCAAAGCCAGAACTCTTAAGCACGCTGTTACACTTACATTGTCTGTCCACTATGATCCAAAGCTTACATTTGAAATAGTTTAAATGTGCTGAATACTAAGCAACTGAAACAAGATCCAAAGCCAGTTTTCCTGACTCCAAACTCTCAAACTCTTTCTGCAGCACTGGTTTTCCCCAAAAAGGGGGAAGCACTGAGAAATAAATGTCAACATAAAATAAGGTTGTGGTAAAACATGTAGGTTGTAGGACCCTTTTCAAAGAGGCTTGCCCATGTTTGGTGTATAGGAAGGAGCCCTACAATTATCTGAGCAGGGTTACGGTAAGTATATTCCTCTTTCAGGAGGTTTAAGGGTCAAAAGAAGAACTTTCAAATGAGCTTTAATCCAGGCATGAATTTGGTGTTTGTATTTTCAATCAAGCAATAGATCTTTCTGCAGAATATAGTCTTCTCTTTTGCTTAAAAAAAATAAATTCAGGATGAGTAAACTTCAAAAAAATTCAGGGGTTGGGTTAGGAAGGTCTCTTCATGCAGAACAAAAACAGCAACTTTGTGGAATCTTGAAGTCTTCATATTTTTCTAAATCATAAAATATGTTGGCGAACTTCACTTCCACAAGGACCCCTACCACGAGGATAGTCTTAATCCGGCACATAAGAAAAATATTTACAGGAACCAGTGCCTGCCAGTTGCTCTCCCATGTGCTATGTGATATAGTGACTCCTCTGATTATGTGACAGTTTGATGGGCACAGTAGAAAAAAATGCTTAGGAGTATAAATATTAATGCTTAGGTAGTGATTTGTGTAAACTGAATAGCAAAACAAAAGCACAGATAGAACTTTTCCCATATTTTTTCCTTGTCCACAGCATATATTATTCAGGCCACATATTTCCCATCTCTGTCGTTGGTATTGAGACTGGAAACTGTGTTTCTCATACAATGAATTCTCGTAAAAGAATTCTTTTGTTTGTTATTTCTATTCTGTTCTTCCTTTTTAGGAATCAGAAGAGGAATGAAGCTGATGTACAAACTGGCATGAAAACATTAAAATTAGGCTGAAAGGGGCTCTTTTGTGAATCTTAGAGGGTGTTAAAAGGAATTCAGAGACAGTAAAACATGACATCAATGTATTTCTACAAATCTTTAAATTTTCCCCCATTTTGTTCCACCAAAAGTGTTTGTCTCCTTGGGAGAAAATTCTCCAATTCCTCCTCTGCTGTCATCTATGACTGGGAGATAGTAGCACTATTCTACTCCCAAAATTCTTTAAAAAGATATTTTCTATAGTGACATGGGAACTGAGACTTCTCTCCTCTTTGCTAGTGGTAGAAGTGCTGCAAAATTCCTTCTCCTGTATCCTGCATGTCACACCCTTTCCTGCTTCCATTGCTGCTCAGACCTTCAGTTCCGGAGAACATTCCTGTGATCCAGTCTTCTTCTCCTTTTCTACCAGTGTGTGCCCCTACATTGCAGCATATAGTCAAACTGAGAATGGATTCACCATGACGCATACAGATCTGGGAATGCACTTGGCTGGTTCTACTTTGCCTGAGTGACACAGAAGCTGAGCTGCTGACCAAATTGCAGCATTAAAGCTGCAGAGCCAGTAGTATGGCAAGTCTGCCACACTGTGCGCACCCAGAGCCTTCATCTGCCTCATCAACAAACACTTCTGAATCATCTGCCTATTGTTAGACCCTGAGCTTGGCGTTACAGATATAACAATATGCAATAAAGCAAGACAAGCATGACTCCTGGAGGCAACTGCAGACAAACAGGTAACACGCACATAAAATGTGCACCATTAACACATGCTCTGCAGGGAACAAATACCCTGTCACAGAAAAGGATGAGGCTATAGTGGGACACGTCTTTAAGGACAGAAAGGAGAGATGAAACCTGACTGGTGGGCAAAGCTTCTCACGTGGAGTTCGGGAGAAGTATTTTCTAGTAAGAAGAAAAGGGAAATACAATTGGCCTAAGACGAGGAGGAACGAGGTATGCTTGAGGACATGGAGCAGGTGGAAAATGAGAATGGGATGGGGGATTGGACAAGAGCCAAACATGCCAATTGTTGGCAAATTTGGGAGTCCATACATATGCAATTACAAGTATGCAAAGGGTGGTAAGTGGAGCTAAAGCATGGTCTATTTCATATACAGTACCATTCAACACACAAGACTGGGGCTTCCCTCCAGCCTCTGTTTCACAGAAGAGTTTCTCATAGAAGGAAATGTTTCTTTGCTTCCTTTTTACTGTTACAACTCTTTCTCCCCCCCCCCCCAAAAGTTTACTTTGCTTTGTCTGGGTCTCTGTTTGCATTCTTCTTGTTCCCTCTCTTCCTGGGTATCATGTTTATCTAGATATCTCTCTCTATTATCTTCAAAAATGTTTGAATCTCAGACAATTACCTTAGCTAACCCTGTCTCGTTGTGCACTGCAGGCTGCCCTTGATTGTGGGTGTCTTAGTTACTTTCTATTGCTGTGACAAAAAACAAACTTGGAGAGGAACAGTTTATTTGACTTACAAGCACAGTCCACCATCAAGGGAAACCAAGGCAGGAACCTGGAATCCAGAAAATGAAGAAAGGCTCTTTATTGGCTTGCTCCCCTGGCCTATGCTAAGTCTACTTTCTTATCCAATATAGACTCACCTGCCCAGGGCAGCACCACCCACAGTGTGCTGGACCCTCCCACAACACTCAACAATCAAGAAAATACCCTACAGACATGGTCACAGACCAATCCAGTGGAGACAATTCCTCCATTGAGATTCCCTCTAACCAGGTATATCTTTAGCCCTAGCTGGCCTGAAACTCACCCATAGACCTGACTGGTCTTGATATCAAAGAAATCTACCTGCCATTGCCTCCAGAGTGCTGGGATTAAGGGCATGCACTACCATGTCCAGCTTTTGCTTTTTCCTTTATTTTTTTTCAGGGCATCAGCTTTGACTCTAGATGTGTTCACATCCCATTTCTTTCTTCCCTGGTCCCTTCAACCTGGCTAAGTTTCTGAGAACTGAACTTGTGAGAAATTATTCTGATGTTCAATGTTTCTGTACTTGAATGGGCCAATGCAGAAGTCCACAAAAGACACTTGTCTTGTCCTGTGCTTACCACAACTAGTTTTCTTTCTTCCTTCTCTCCACTCTCCTCCTCCCTTCCTTCTCCCTCCTCCCTGCCTCCTCCTCCCTTCCTTCTCCCTCCTCCCTGCCTCCCCTTCCTCCTTTCTGCAGCCTTCCCCTTTCTACCTCTTCTTCCTCCTATCTGTCCTTCTTTCTATTTTTACCTTCTCTACTACATGTTTACATTTTCCATCCTTCATAAAAGATGAGGGATGAAGTCTAAGGGATATATGAATATGATAATCTTTGTAATGATATTTATGATAATTATAATGATAATAAAATCACCACAGCTAACATTTATTGAATATTTAAATGCACTTGGCATTGAACCAAGAAATATATATATTCTCATAAATCCACACAACTTTATTTGATACTGTTAATAGCTATTTTAAATGCAAATGACTTGAAATTTGTAAAGGTTCAGTCACCTGTCAAGGTCTCATAGTTAGCAAAGAACAGACAAGTGGTACAGATAAAGAAGTCATATACTTCAACATAATAGGATGCCATGTATGGTAAGTATTTTATGGTCTATACCTCCTATTGAAGACTTCATACATAAAACATCCATGTATAGAGACAAAGCATCTTGAACTCTCATCTGCAATAATATAGGTACAGTGAAATAAAGAGCTTTTCAATCTGGTTCTGATATGGATCTTATTTCTCTGTCCACAAATGCTGGTAAACACTCTTGACTACTGTGTCTGATGGAAAAAGTCTGGCCCACTTCAACACTGTGTGTGTGTGTGTGTGTGTGTGTGTGTGGTTTGCCAGGAACCCTGAACCACTCCGGGTCCCCAGTTTGATGGTGTAAATAAGTAAAGATGAACCTCCAACCTCCATCCATTTCTGCCTCTTTCCCAGTTACTCCGCAAATGGCTGACTGTGTTTATTTGGACATTCAAAGGAGGTTCTTTGCTTTGTCAGTCTGTACCGTTCATTTCTACCCCACACCCTCCCTCAGTGGTGATTGTGATGATTTTGTATATGTTGCAGGTTGGGGGGGGGGGTGTCTCTTTGTACCAATGTGTCCCTGTTGCTTAAGGACTGGGGTTTCCCATCCTCTACGGCAAACCCTGCTTATCACTTAGACAAATACAGCCATTATAATTCTCCTTTCTTCTTCAACTCCATTAAATATTCTATCACCAGACTCAGCAGTAGTTTGGGTTACGACAGTCAAATCACCAAGTGTAGGCAGGCTCAGGTGCAGCTTGTATGTTCAGAATAAGAACATCCTTATGAAAGGATATAATTCAAAATGAAAGTCTAGGTTTCTTTCTTCTTTTTTTTTCAGAGCTATTGCTCACTACAGTAACCTGTCCTGTTATATCAGTTCTTTGGCCCTATAAGATGAGACATCATTGCCCGGAGGCATTTACTTGACTAGTTAGAGGACATAGAGGAATGCACACAAAGCCACCACGCAAAGTGATCTCTAGACAATTGGGGCCTGTGATCAAGTGTTATTATACTTCAGGAATTCTCTGAAGTCTGGAGAACCATTTCTAAAGAAAACACCAACACGAAAATATCAATATTAAGTCACTTTTGGTTGTCTTGTGAATTGCCATCATATTTCTGCGTATATTTTAAAATACAGTGATATTGTAGATGCCTGACTGAATTAGGGAATATGCTTTTCCCCACATAAGCAAATTTTCCAAATAACTGAGATATTTTCCCATTGGAAATTGCTCTCCCTAACTTCTAAGCAGGAGCTATTATTTATTGTATCACATACTTCTTTCTTTCTTTGTAATAGAAAAACCAAGTTAACCTCTCAGTGATGTCACAGGCTACCATTATCTACAGCTGTGGCAGAAGGGAAAAATCGTATTTGACGTTATTTGATATTATCAACATGTTTACTCTTCACTTTCCTTCACAAAGAATTTGAGGAACTTCTTGAAATTATATATAATACAAAAGGAAAACGAACAAATAATTGAAGGAATTAAAGAAAGTGGAAAATCCAGATTGGCCAGTACAAAAGCCAGGGAAAATATCAGTGAACCAGGATTCTGTTTTAGTACCCTGGATGCAAGAAAACGGAGAAATTGAGCCGCTGATTGCCTGAGCATCAAGAGGAATTAATTGCTGTGTGGAGAATACCGTAGTCGTGAAGAATGACAGAACAGGACTTAAGTTTGGCCAGAATGAGCTCCTTGACACTGCCAGAACCCTCATCTCTGTATTAGTACATAACACGTCCTAACCTCGCATCTTGTTTCTCTAAGCACTGGGTCTTCATTCTTCTGCTACTTGGGGCAGGTGAAGTGGTTTGACTCAGGAGGAAGGCTAAATCTTTCTGTATTTCTGGGAAGAGTTTTTGGACCAGTTACAAAGACATCCTCAAATAAAGCACTACAAGATGGATGTACAATGTTTTCTAGCCTGCATCTTCTCAATGCCTTTCTCTGCAATTGGGTAAATTAGTCTTATGATTTAAACAGATAATAACCCCCAAAGGCTCATGACTTAAATGCCTGGTTCCAGGTGGCAGCGCTATTTTGGGAAGTTTTAGAAACTCAGGAGGCAGGGTTAAGGCAAAGGA
Organism: Eospalax fontanierii; assembly: GCA_035773235.1. Lineage (NCBI taxonomy): Eukaryota > Metazoa > Chordata > Mammalia > Rodentia > Spalacidae > Eospalax > Eospalax fontanierii. The sequence goes on from CM069552.1 coordinate 23,198,420, forward strand.
CTGAGGTGGATCTTTGGGGTCTAAAATCCTGGTTACTTCGCATCTAGTTCTCCTCTCTTTCCTGAGGTGAACTGCTCTGCTCTGCCTTGCCAAACACTCCTGACCATTGTGAATTAAAGACTCTGAAACCTGAACCCAAATTCCTCTTCTCTTAAGTAGTCTATCTTAGGCATTTTTGTCACAGTGACTCAAAGCAGCTAACATAAGACTAACTATAATCTAAAGGAAAAGGATAATCCTTAGGCAAAAGACATAGTCTTCACTGAAGCATTTTGTATGAACCTATAATAATAGCTGGCCCATGTTTTCATGTAACCTTCCCAGTATCCATAATGAAGCAGGAAACTTGATTGACTGCATGATTCCTAATTTCTTATAACAAACAAGGAGTTGGAGGAGGAGGATAGATATCAGAGATCTCTTTCACCAGGAGACTACCTATGTTGGTTTTAATGAGAAGTGTCCCCCAAAGACACCAAGGATCTGACTGCATTGTCCCCAGTTGATGATCCTGTTTGCAGAGGTTTAGAATGTGTGGTCTTGAAGCAGAAGGTGCCTCACTGGAAGCACTTTAAAGCATTCAAAGCCTTGACCAACCCCCAACCACCCCCCACTCCCAGTCTAATTCTCGGCTTTCCTATGTATGCTTGAAGATGTGAGTGCTCAGCTTTCTGTTCCAGTCGCCTCCTGCCATGCCTCCTACGGCACTATGATAGGCTCTTATCCTTTTCGAACTGAAAGCCCAGTAAACTTCTTCCTTCAGTTGCCTCGTTCGTGGTGTTACATCACGGGAGCAGAGAAGTAATGAATATATTACCGAAGTTCAGAACACAGGTTTAAAGGAAAACTAGCTGCACCGTTAGGATAGAACTGCATTCCCTGTGCTGTGAAATGGCATGCGGATGTCTATTTACCTCTCCATCCTACACTCCACCTCGCTGGGGTCTGGTCATCCTTCTGCCAGGATTCAGAACTATCTCTGCGGCAAAAAAACAGTAAAATAAATAAGAGAAAGCTCTTGATCTTTTACCCACAGCAAAGAATAGAGGTCTACATCCTGGACATGTCACTCATGGAATTGACCCCAGGGATCTGAGAGACCTTCGTCTGAGTCTGAATAACTCCAAAGACACCCAGTCTTTAGCAGGCTCTTACTCTGGGCCATAACCAAGCAGCTTATATCAGTTCCAATGCAAAGGATGTTCTCCATGGCCCATAATCATGAAAATGCATATTAATTTGTATTATTCTGTCACCTTCGTGTTAAGTGGCCTTTTGTGAAGCCTTCCTGGTCCAAGATAATTGAACATGCATGGAGGGCCATCTGTGCCTCTACTCCTGTAGGGATTAATTTTCCCTTGTGAAAATCCCATGCCAAGCCACAAGCGTATAAGAAATAGACCTGAGCCTTGAGTCCAGCATTGCTCTGAGGGTTACCAGTTCAACCAGCCTTGTGTGGATTTTGACCCCTGTTTCTAATTCTTTATTCTATCCAATCTTCACATCAATTACAAACTATTCAAGCTTAGCACTGGCTATCTGAGTGGTTCTTCTGGAGGACAGAGATTCCTAACTCTGCCTTTGGGTCCTTCTTTAAACTGGCAGGTAGGTTGCTTTATCACATTCTTGCTGTCAGAGTGCCAAATAGTAAAGGAGGGTTTTCTAGTTGCCTTCTACAGGTGGCAAATCATATAAGAAGGATTATTATTAACATATACAGTCTGTGCATACTGAGTGAATTTCTCAAAGCTCCTCATAGAATGTGCGTTTGTATGTATATGTATGTACACGTATATATATAAGTGTGTGTGTATGTGTGTGTGTGTGTGCGTGTGTGTGTGTGTGTATGTGTGTGTGTGTGTGTGTGTGTGTGTGTTAGCAGCTCTGACTTCCCTGGAACTTGTTAGGTAGACCAGACTGGCTTCAAGTGTCTGTATATTTAAAATAGTTTTGGAGTGTGTTCTGCTTGTCCCAGATTCCAGTTGTCATTTTAACTTCCAGAACCAAGGCCTGATTCTTGGGCTGAACACTCACTTGCATCAAAAGAAAATGGCATAATACATACAGAAACAGAATTTATTTGCAGTTTAGGCCAAAACTGGGGAAAGAGAAAAACAGTTTCAGCCTTACCTGTAGCAATGTTACAACTTGTAGAAAAGATGAAAGAAAAGCACACAAACATGCCTATTGAGATCAATTTGCTCCTGGGAGGTGGCTCTTCTGGTGCCACATATCCTACAAGTGGTCTGATTTACCCCTAGGATGGGACTTTTTTAGCTCTACATCCCTGTTTTGTTTTGACAAAATTTATAATTTGAGAAATACATTTCTCTTCTCTTCAGCTATCAGAAGTTTGGCGTAGAGACGAGTGGACAATGACTTAACAGAGGTGGCCAAATGTTCTGCATCTCCACAGTGACTCCTGGACATGTTTTATGAGCAGATCAGGATCCAGTCACTTTGTGTCTGTGTTTGGGGCAAAGAATTCCAGAACCCTGCCCCCACACAAGCTGTTATTCACAGAAGAGAAACCCAAATCCAGAACTTATGGGTTGGCTTGCATGGACTGTGAGGTAGTCACTGGGCTTCTAACCTGTCACTGTTCGGTGGTTCCAGCAGACACTCCCAAGTTCCTAAAGAGTATCAGGAGTCCTGTGAGTGGTCGCAAAGGGAGATTCCCGATGATCTGTGCAGAGCTAAGGTGGGTGTCATCAAAGGACACAGCTGTTCCCAGCTCCAGCAGTTTCTCATCCAGATACCCTGGAAGGATCCCCACTCTGATGAGATGTTCTGAGCTCATTTTTGTCTACACAATCCTAGCTTCATTGTCCTCCTTGGGGGATGTGCTTCAAAGTGAGAATACTGTGAATTTATTGCTATAGAGCACAGCTTGCCAGTACTCCACTAGAGGAAACTATGGGATGGGAGTACAGGATCACTCCCTGGGGTTTAAGAACAAGCAAGCAAACTTCCTGCCCACCTGTCTCCCATCCTAACATCAATGCACTGCAACCACTTGGGGAGATTTAAGCCAACTTGCTTCATCTTTCCAGACTTGTTTGTTCCTTTGCCGCATGAAAACACTGACACTTGGTTTGTAGGCAGCCAAATCTTATGAGAATTAAATACAAAATGCCAAGCACAGTGCCTGGTAGTCAGCACACAATCTTTCTTTTCTAAAATACAAGAAAGATAATCATATGCCTATATACTTCAGGAGCCAGCTAAGATTGCCCTCTCTCTCTGAACATCATATAATTTCTCCAACTGTGGGCTCCTGGATAGCATGATCACATTTCACTCCACATGTGTGCTGCTTGATTCGTATATGCCTTTGTGAGCACATGAGGGTGTGTGCCAGGGTCTAATGTGTCTGTGTTTCTTCTCAGATCCTTTCAGTTAAATACTTGTTCCCAAGAGACAGGAAATCTCTCTCTCCCTCCCTCCCTTCCTCCCTCCCTCCCTTCTTCCCTCTCCACACTTTTTCTGCACTGAGAACTTAATAATCTAGCAACAACCTTATTTACTTACCACCATGTGAGAGCTGTAAGTAGCTCCTGGCTACTTACTGGTTCCTTTATAGGTGGCATTTTATTTAATCTCCACAACAGCTTGCCTTAGTCCATTTTGTGTCAACATAACAGAACATCACAAACTGGATAATTTGTAAAGAAAAGAAATTTGTTTTCCACAATTCTGAAGGCTAGAAAGTCTAAGGACCTGGAAAAGAGAGAGAGAGAGAGAGAGAGAGAGAGAGAGAGAGAGAGAGAGAGAGAGAGAAGAAAGAAGAGAGGGAGGGAGGAAGAAAGAGAGAGGGAGGGAGGGAAGGAGGAAGGGAAGAATGGGAGAGAAAGAAAGAGAGATGAGCTCATCTTAATAACAACCCAGCTCCCTTGATGATGAATTCATTCCTATGACAGCAACACCGATCTATACACTAGGCCTGTTCACTACCACTGAAAGGCCCTAACTCTCAACACTGTTGCACACAGGATTAACTTCTAGCACTTGAACCTGGGGAAACATCCAGACCATAGTACAGCCTTGGAGCTAGAGTCCATTAACTGCATCCTTTTATGTATCCAGTAAGACTATAAAGACACGCATCTCCTGAGCAGATCTGCAAAGTGAAGCTCAGAGAAGCTACAAGACTCGGTCATCTTGCACCAACCTAGTGGTAGCCCTGGCACCCTAGATCTATATTCTGTATCTCTAGCTCAGGCTTTGAGCTCTAATTAATCATTGGCTTTTCAGGTGTGATATACACCCCAGTGGCATCAGTGTCACATGAGATATTGCAAATACTAATGTTGAGGGGCCACCTTCTCTTCTCTTATCTATCACCAAAGCTACTGAACATACAAAGGCTGGGTGTAGAGTCTGATGAGCTTTGGGCTAACATGCCCTGCCCTCCAAATGCCTATAATGCCTGCCCAGATTTAAGAGACAACCATTGCCCTAGATCATCAAGCTACACGGGCTGAGTGCAGGGTGGGTAAGTGTCGGTGTTTTAGCTTCTAGTACTAGAATTCCAAGCCCAGTCCTTCTACTTTCCAAAGACACAACCAAATCTTGTCATGTCCTTGCCTGTCCTATGCCATTATTCTCTTGTGTATAAGACAGTAATGACATCAACACAAACTGAACCCCGTTTGTGGATGCAAAATATTGATAGGTATAAGATATTTAACCCAACACTTGCCATATCATAAAGGGATTTGTTAAATGCTGTTTGTCATTCAAGTTGAGTATCTTTTATCTGAAACACTCCACTCTGGAACAAAACTGTCTTAGACTGTGAAATTTCCTGTTTTTGCATATACATAATACCCAGGTTTAAATGTAAAATTTATTTATATTTTATCCATAACTTATACATATACCCAGAAGGCAATTCTATATAATATTTTTAGTTCATCTGCACTCTGAACTCTAAGAGGAGGCCAGATAGGATATTTTTTCATATGCGTTATATTAACAGTCAAAAAGTTTTGGAGCTTGGAGGATCTGGGATTTAAGGTTTTAGGATTAGGAATTCTTTAACTTGGACCTGGATCTGGTTAGGCTGCTGACTTTCCCTGTTGTGATACTGCAGAACCCTATCATGTCAATCACAAGAAAGACTCCTTTCTTCTACACCCTGAGGGTATTACTAGCATTTTGATGGAGAAGGCTCTGCTGTTAAGGAACAGTGTAACTGTATCATGTCAGAAGTCAGCTTTGGATTGATTTCATATTTTGAGTCATATGACCTTGGGCATGATCCTTAACATCTGAAGTCTTCTTTTTCCTTATATGGAACAAAAAGTTTTGAGGAGGAGGAAGCACTAGAATTTACTGAGCACTTACTATGTCCCTGACATTCTTCTAAGTGCTTTCAGTGTGAACCTTCCAGATATCTGTAAGGCATGAAGTAATGTCACCAGGGTCTCACAGATAAACCAGCATCCAGGAGTCACTTGTTCAAAGTAACACAAGTAGAGTTGAAATCCATGAAGTCTAAGGTCCCCAGGCAACATCCTTAACCATAACTGTCTCATTGAATTGTTAGAGAAATAACTAAAATGATGAACCTTAAATCTAGAACAGTACTAGCATATGGAAACACTTATTAAATATTAACAGAAACTATGAATGAGAATAACTATCCATAGCAGTGCTGACACAATATGTAGAAGAACAGCTTTTCCATTTATTGCTGGGGGAGTTAATTCCATAAGACCCAAGTAAAGAGATCCTTGCTTTGCCCATGTTCGTAAAGGATCCCTTCTCTCTCTTCTTCGCCTCTCCTCCCATAGTGAGCCACTAGTGTCATTAAGGAACGGTTAACACACATCATCTTTCTTAGCTATTTTTGCTGCCTGCCATCTGGAGTGCCTCAGCTCTGTTGGATATGTTCACACTAAATCAGCAGATGAGAGCATTAACTAATTTCTCCATTTCAGATCTGCTCATTTGGGTAACGATGACCTTTAAAACTAGTGCCATCCACCCCATAACCATGTGCCATATGTTGGATGTCAGATAATAAAGCATATTTAAACCTAGAAGGCTCCATAACACCTTATGGCTGGTTCGTGATTAATTAATAACTTCCTTACCAGCATCCTGAGTAAGCCTGACAAGGCGTTATGCTGGTCACTTAGTATCCCCTGGCATGGAAACCCTTTCAAACTTGTACCCAGAAGACTGCATTGTATGCCTTACTTACAAATCACTCCTGGGCCAGAGCATTTTTTAAAGACTTTGAATTTCATGCAAAATAATACTAAATGTTGATCCCTAAGTTCCAAGAGTATTATGTAGGATTCTTTTTACCATTCACAAGACCTTCCTAGAGCAAAGGTCTCTCTGTCCATTTATGTGTTGCTGAAAGTAAAGATCAAAGAAACTCAGCAATTTGTTCAAGTTCATGTGAGGGCTTAGATGTGAACCTAAGTCTTTGACTGCAAATGCCATAACTACTTTTATCTATTTTTGTTTGCACTGGAATGTAAGGTACCATGTTAGCTATATTGTTTCTCTCACACTGAAGTTGTAGGGCTGTTCCTTACTGTATGTATGGATCAGAATATGAGGCTTTACAAGTCAGTTCTCACCAGCTTATCCAGCGTGTGTGACAGTCTCACTCTTCTAAGAGCACAGTGATTGCAGCCTGAGAACGGAGCACCATTTCTAACAGTCAGTTTGTTTGGAACCTGCCTCTTTTCTTTTTGATAGCCATTCACTCCTAGGCTCAGCCAGTAAGCCATAGCTGAAGTCTTTTACACCCCCATGCAATTTAAGAAAAATTGAAATCGTTTAATTTATAAAGTATGAGGCACAAATATTAAGCAAGTCATCTTTTCTGAATATCAGATCCCTAAGGTTCTAAAGAAAGTTATTTTCTGACTTTGCAAGTAGTATTTATTCTAAAAATCATTTTAAAGGAATGATAGGGAACAGAGAAAAACATTTTATAAAGCTCTTTTTTTTTCAATATTTACTATATCTGAAGGGATAAGTCTGTATCCTTGGCAGAGAAGTGGATCTAAGTTTGGCCTGAATCCCTACAAGCACTGTAAATATTAGATCCATTGTGATTATTATTAGGACTTTAGCATCCTATCTTTGGAGCCCTGGATACCTCAGTACATACAGTGTTATTCTTTCCCTCCACCATTTACACAGAATCCCACACATTTAATTTTGCATCAATCCAAGTGCACTGCCATCACCATCACCACCGCCAGCAATACCAAAATTGACATCTTGCCACATTTTTCTCTGTGCTCTTCAAAGTGCTCTACAAACCAAGGAAATGCCATTTTCCCTAGTTATGATTTGTTTTACAATACCAGCTGTTGTGTACACATTGTTAAAGTTTACTCTGTTCATTTGTTATATATATCATGCTGTGGGCATGCCATGACTTATATACCTGTTCTCTAATCAACAGATCTTCCATTTCCCACCCCCAGTCCCATCATAAACATTGTGTATGAAGGCTTTGATGTTTTGGCTGTAGGTTCTCAGAAGTCAGATTGCTATGGCAAAAAGTAAATCCTTTTAAAGTTTAATTACTGTTGCTAGATTGCTTTGCAAAATAGGCAGTAGCTCTTTATGTTTCCTTCACTTAAAGTAAACTTTCTCTATACAAACTAGCTCCTAAATTGGATGGTCTAGTCTTATGGCTATCACATTATATTTCCTTGTTATCAAATTTGCATTTCACTTACTATCAGCCAATTTGAGTATGTAAAAATATGTGTTAGCCATTTTGCTTTGCACTCTAAATTGTATTTTTGTATCCTTTGACAACCTATTAGGCGATTTATCTTCTTCTTGTTAATGAGTTTTATGGCCATGCTGTCCAGAATGTGCCTGATCTTGTCTCATTAACATAGACACGTAATAGTATAGCATAGATATGAAGTGTCTATTATTTTTGACACAATTCTTTCCTCAATTCCCAAGTGTCTTTTGAATTTGTTTCTGGGTTTCTATTAGTTTATGTTAGCTCAATAAGACATAAAGATTTTGTTGTTAAAGTTTCTCTGTTTTCTTCAACAACTCATTAGATCTTTATTATAATACTGAGAATGGAGCAGTTGTTCTATGTCAGTTTCAAAACAGAAAAAAAGTCCATTATTTATATTTTCAGAAAGACTTCATTTTATGAGTTTTTTATTCCTATATTTCAAATTATTTTTTTCCTTTCTGCTTTTTTTTTTGGTGTCGGGGGGTGGAGTTGAGACAAGATCACTTACTTGTAGGCCAGCTTGACTCAAATTCTCTATATTGGTTTCCAGGGATTTTTTTTCTTAATTCTTAATCCTCCCAAGCACTGGGATTGGGATGGAACCGGCATGGAGCACTATGCCGAGTTCATGCAGTGGTAGGGATTGACCTTGGGCCCTCATGTCTGCGAGGTAAGCAAGCTAGGTAACCTACATCTCAGTCCTTAAATTACATTTCAATGATAGCTCCTATGCTCCTTATTCCAAAACATTTATAATATGGCCATCTTGTAGCTAAAACATCTGGGTTAAAGAGAGAAAGCTGATGATACAGATATTGCAGTGAAGTTCCTTATTTAATTTTGAAATTATGCAGCTGGAGAGTTAGTTCAGTAGTTAAGAATACTGGCTGCTCTTGCAGAGAACTCAGGTTCGATTCTCAGTCCCTTCATGGCAGCTAAAAAGTGTCCATAGCTCCAGTTCCAGGGAATTTTAAATCTTCTTCTAATCTCCATGGACATTGCACAACACTGGTACACTTACACCCATGCAGCAATACACTCATACACATAAAAAAATATTTAAAAACTCTTAAAAATTGAGACTATTTACACATTTTTCAGGGTGTATTTATTGCAATTTTTCTTAAACATTACTTATGACATATATTTGCTTCTATTCTACTGAATTTTTCAAGTATGTTTTCTGAATTCAAGGATGTGAAGACCAGTGTCCATTTAACTTCAGCTATAGCACAGAGACATGCTTGCTACTATAAAAGGGGCTACTTGACAGATCTAAAAATGAGAATCCGTGCAGGACCTATGGATGGGCTTACTAACTGTGAGTAGACTGAGTATGATGAGTCGGGCAGCCCAAGTCTGTATCCATACTGGTGGGACAACCTGGAGAGTGATTCTGCTATGCTGCCATAGTTAATGTCCAAAAACGTCCCCTGTGATAGAGGGGGATGCTGTTCTAGTTCCATATTGCTTCTCATGCTAGAGCAGATCATATGCCCAGAGATGCAAATCAACAGAGAACAAATGGCAAATTTGCCTCTCAATTACTCTTGAGCACTTGTAACATAAATATTCTATAATTAAATAAATATGGACGGAGAAAGAGGCAGCAATACATTTTACTAGGAATATTATTTTAGAACAAGAGGTGTCAAAGCAAGTTGATCATTTCTGTGTCTATTTAGGGCCAAGCCTCTAGTTTCTCACACTTTGACTTTTCCTTTGTTTTGTAATAGGTGTGAAGAACTTGGAGGGAGCTTAATGTTGCCTCCTTGCCCTCCCAAGTTTACCTGAGGTTCAGTGAAAAAATCCTGTAGGTTCCGTTGTAGAATTTATCCATGGCTTTCATCTCTTTCATTCAAGATTTGTTTATTCCATCTAAAATATATGATCTGAGTTCAGGACCTTATCTGTGTGTCTTGCCCATGGAAGCACAGCAAGACAATTTTAAGTACCATCATCAACTCATTTACCCATCGGGTAGTGCACATAAAGAGGCTCTGACATAGTCTTCACAACTCTCTAAAATGGTGCAGTCATAGCCATTGTCATCAGCAAAGATATTGAGTGACAAAGCATGGGAACATTATCTAATGACAGGAAGTAAAAATGAAGAATGTTAATCAAGTATAGCAGGATCCGAACTCTCATTTTGGGATGTGCCAGGTCACCTGCTTATATTCCTAGTAAACGTTTCTTAAGATTGATTTCAAAATGAGGTGAGGCCAGGTTCTCTGTAGAAAAACATTCTTAATACCTGTGCAGAGTACCTGAGCACAGTAACAGTGCCATGATAAACCTTAGTTGAAATCCCTGCCAGAGTTTGATACAGTGTCAGGAAAGGGAACTTTGATGGTCAGTAGGAACTTCCCGTTATATCCTAGACCGTCTCATAAAAGGAAATGCCCATCTCATGTCCTATGAGAACTGGCTTCCTCCCCTCCAGGCTCCTGTGAGCCATTTAATTAAATCCAATCACACTAAAGAACTGCATTTGAGATTCTAGGCTTCTCCTCTTCACTCACTTTCTGGCATAAAGACACCCTGGGTTTTATTTAGTCAGATGTCTAACTAGAAATTGCACTTTTCAGAAAAGATAAAAAATAATGATCATCTAATTCCCTATTTTCCACAGAGCCACTTAACTTCAAGTGCTCACTACTAATCAATAAAAGCCTTTCATCACAAAACCCAATAAGCAAGATCAAATTCGAGGGAAATGCTCAAAAGAGAGCAATGGTTGGCACCCAAACCGTTTTGTAAGGTCACTTTTCCACATGAAGTTAATTCCAATTCGTGGCCCAAAGCCATTCTACCTCTTGTTTTCTGATCTCCAACTTTCAAAAGCAAATCCACGGAGCCTGCTGAGAACACAGCAGCTACTATGATCAGCATCCAGCACAAACCCCAAAGTGGAATTAGCTACAGATATGGCAAGGTCCCAGCTTAAAGCCCCGTTCAAGCCTATGTGGGATCCCGTACAACCTACAGGCATTGATTCTAAGAGAAATTCAGATGGCAGAAGTGGTGTTACTATCTAGATTCTTCTTTCATGGTGCGGGGATTAATTTGGACTTAGGATTTCTGGAACTTTCTCTCTGTATCCTCTTTTTTATTTCTGTCTTTTTCTGAGGAAGATAAACACAAAGAGGACAGGAACACAAAAGTGGCAATGCCTTATTAGTTGGGTTTGAACCTTGAATTTCAGCATAGAAATTCTGGGGAGTTTGGCATAACATAATAAAGAGATGACTTTTCCTTGAAATGCAAACAGGGCTTATGAATTAATGAATAAGAAATAGTGAAAGCAAGAACTAAAGGAAGTAGAGAGGTAGAGAGGCAGAGAGAGAGAACAATAGATGTAGATATAATGCTCTTATAAAGTATTTTTAAGTTAAATCGGACATATGCCTTAACAAACCAATAAAAGGATGAACACAATGAATCTTTGAACAGATTCTTTTTATCTACATGATATTTACTTGATGCCATAAGAAGTGGTATGACATTGTTCTGTAAATGAGTATCAGCAAGAAAATACAGGACAGAGAACTGTAATGGTCTGGTATGTCACTTTTACAATCCATGATTGAAGGTCAGATGGCAGGGTCTAATTAAGAGTCAGGAATGCATTACCCTGAGTTGTAACACCAAATTCTCAGAAGTTGTACAAGTTCCTAGCCTGCTTAGTATGATTCTGTTGTTCAAACAGAGTCTACAAGTCAAAGTAAGAGTAACTCTGCCAGGTCTGTTGGACTAGCCCATCATTCCAGATACTGAGGCTGATACAGAAGTGAGTACAAGCTCAAGACTTGCCTGAGCCACAGTGAGGTCAAGTCCAACTTAGGCAACTTAGTAAGACTCTGTCTTAAAATAATGTTAAAATAAAGACAGCTCACTCTAAAGCATTTCCTAGGATCAGGAGGTCCTCAGCACCATAAAAAAGAGAGAAATCACTTTGGGTCTAGAGTCCTCGACCCATAGACTCAGCTGGTTCTGGAGGGCAGATAAAGCCTGTGCTGTCCTGAACTTTCTCTGTGCTCACTGTTGAGTGGGAAACCCTAACACATGCTATGGGGCTGGTAGGCTGGACATCTGTGCCGTGCTCAGATGATCAGAATAGCCTGGTTCAAATTAAACTCGAACACTATATTCAGTGTCCAAATGTCTCATTAGTTTCTCTCTAAATGTGTACCTATGAATGAATAAAGCAGCATTGTCCACCAGTTCGGCATCTTTCAAAGGGAAATTCTGGGAATGTCACCTACAAGAAGTTGGAAATTTGGAGTATACTCACCTTAATAAGATATTTACCAGAGTAAGGTTATAACGTTCTTTTTCCGAAATTTTGTGAAGTATTTTTTATTGATTGGTTGTTTTGTGTGTGTGTGTGTGTGTGTGTGTGTGTGTGTGTGTGTGTGTGTGTGTGTGTGACAGGATCCCTCTGTAACCCCAGTTGGCCTGGATTACACTATGTAGACCAGGCTGGCCTCAGTCTCCAGAGATGTGCTTTCCTCTGCCTCCCGAATGCTGGGACTAAAGGCGCGTGCCATCACACTCTGCTTTTTCAAAATTTTAATTAGCATACATAGTATTAGGTTTCCTTATAACATTTTCAAACAAAATTTGTTCTTACTGATTCTCTTCCACACCCCTCCATGCCCCCAACCCCTAATGAACCCATCCATCCTTACCTAATAGCCTCCTTTCCACTTTCATGGCATTTGCGTCCTGTTGCTCCCCACACCTTCCTCAACACTTCTTTTTGCCTTCTGGTGGTCTCTTTGCTAGTTTCATTGCCTAAAGAGACTCAGGACTTAACAACTGTACTGCATGGAATGACAATATTTCTGTAACATGAAAGAAGCCATCAGCAGAGTGAAGAGATAATAAATAGACAGAATGGGGAGCAATCTTTCCAGCCCTGCTTCTGAGAGGGAGTTAACACCTAGAACAACAAAGTTTAAGCACTAAGGAAACAAAATGAAGACATTTCTATAGTAATCGCACACTTTCCTCTCACCAGCCACGAGTCAGCCACATCAGGGTCATCAAAGTTTTATCTTCTGGTATGTGGCTAGAGATAGATCCACTGGTCTGTGAAGAATACCTCTAACCCTGAGGCCTGGGATTTTGGCTTGTTTCTCAGTGTATTCTCTAGCTCCTTCTCCATGTCATATACTTGCTAACTGAAAAAAATAAAATAAAATAAAAGAATGAATTACATGAACTGAGAAGAGTGGCAATCATAGGAGCAACTGAAAGGAAAGCATTCTTTTTTTTTTTTTTTTAGAAAGACATGAGCATTTTGCTTACAAGGAGCTGAAACTGTGGCATGGTTTGAAAGTGTGGGCTACACGGCTGTCTCTCAGTTAGGGACTCCATGTTCACAAGATCTTATTTTGACTTGAAATGTTTCATGACAGGTTTGTAGTATTCATTCTCTCGTCTTCCATGCATGGCCTTTATATAATTTCCAGATGATAAATCAACCCGCCAGGGTGAAATAAACACAGCATTGTACATGTGTCTTTAAGAAACCTGAGCAGAGGAGCAAGAAGGGATCATGGCTCACCGTGGACCATCCACTCTGCCAGGTTTTAATCCTCAGAGCCCCCAGAATATAGAAGTAATCAGCTTTTTTAAAATAAAGGACTTTTAATGAAATGATTTCTCAGAGCCTTATTGCTGACACCATCAATTCTATTTCTAATGGATTTTGAGACTTGTTGTTCAGAAGTTAATCCTGTTAATAAGATTCGATTTTCTTTTTGCCTTAATAGTGTACTTTGAAATACTTACGACGAAGCCAGGGTGTATTTGGTGTGCAGTATTGCTGTGGTCCTGTGTGTAATCTTGGCAAATGAGGCTAAGAGGAGAAAGACTGGAGTGAGGAGGGAGATGAAAAGTAGAAACACCGACTCCTCTGCAATTTAGAAAGGAAAATAGGTCTCTCTTCTATTATGTAAGTCGAGTTTAATCTCGTCCACTCTGTGATGCATGTGTTATTGTCAAGGGCCTCTAACCCGAAGGAGTACAGCCAACTCCTTCCACACAACCTGGCTGCTTAATAAGTTCATGAATGGCTGTACGCTTGATTAAAAAGAGAAGTGATTTCTTGGCATAAAACAATCCAACCTGTTCTTTTAGATTTTCATTTGGTCAAATTTCCCTAATGAGATCTCATATTCTTTCAGTTTTTGAACCTTTTTTGCCAACATTACAGATATTAAATCTATGGCTGTCCTATAAAAACGTGAAGGAGACTTGTTCTATTCATCCTTAAGGTAAAGAGCTTAAACAACCAACTAAAACATAATTTGTCGATTTGAAAAAAATTGTCTCATGCCATGTGAGCACTGTTTTAAGGAAAGAAGAAATGGCCCTCATTTTGCAGGTTTTTAACAAGCATTTATTCTGCACCAGCCTGTGTGTTGCCCAGGGAAAGGTCGGAAGTTATCTTGTGAATACAACGGGACATGGTTATAAATAACTAAGGCAGAATTAAAAGATGATGACATAATGGAGACTGGCTTTAAAGATGCATTTGAATTAAAGGATATACTCTTCATGAAAGGAGGACTTGGGAAAATAGTTAACCAAGGTAATACAGACCAAGAGAGTAAAGCGCTTACATACCATACTGGGAAAACATGGGCTTTATCTTATAGACAGTTCTCTGGATTTTTTTTTTCAGTTGAATGATATATTCTGGTGGGAAGGGGACCAGGATAAATTCATTTTCCATGTTGATGTTTGCAAACTCTAGTTAAAGTTTTGAATTTGAGAAGGTCTGGGGAGAATTCTCAATGAGTAAAGAATGAAGACCTGAGTTTGATCTGTAGCACTCCTATGAAAGCTGGGCATGGAGGCACACACCTGTAACCCCAGCACCAGAGAGACAGTTACAGGAAGATTCCCATGTCTTACTGGGTAGCCCAAGCAAGTGCAGCTGAAATGGTGAGATCCAGGCTCAGAGGTCCTCTTTCAAAATGCAGGTGGAGAGCAATTTAGGAAAGAACCTAAAATGACCTCTGGCCTCTATGTGCACTCAAACAGACACACACACACACACACACACACACACACACACACACACACAGAGAAAGTTTTGAATTAGGGATTACTTTCTCACACTTTAAATATATTGCTCCTCAACTTTTTCCAAATTATAATATGTAGTTATTGTTGATACTCTATTGAACTGAAAACTTTTATTAATATTTGTGGTTTCATTTTATAAAATTATCATAACTGATGGATTTATAGTTCTGGAACAGTAACCAAATTTTAATAATGAAGCCATTAATACATACCTTGGCTTGAGGGTGTGATATTTGTGACAATGTAATATTTGCTCTGAAAGCAGCAATCCCCAAACTAATATATCTATATCTCTCTGTAAGTTGCACAAATGTCTCCCCAGCTAGCAACACATTGTGTTGTCTTGACAATCAGAGCTCTCCCTCCAATGCTGTTCGTTTCTTCCCTTTTGCAGAAAAAGAAAAAAGATGTTTAAAATATAAAAGAAATGAATTACCACGATGATCTTGAGAGACTTGAAAAATAATTTAAGGTGGAATTTCCATTAGAAAAGCTCACTGTAATATTTCTCTAAAGGGTGTGGAGTATGTACACCTGTTTCCTAACACTCAGAGCGGCATTTACATTTAAATGAAAACACAGACATACATATATGAGAAAGACCATATATCTTTGCACTTAAATCATTTTTCACATAAACAACAAAATATCTTGGTATGCCAATATCCCAATATAATAGCAATTTATTTTTTATGAAAAATAGCATATGGTGTATCTGTTGGGATTTCGACTTTATTTTTCACTAAATTCATATATTTTCTGAAAATCAGCCCCCTGAAGAAATAAATGAATGTAGGCTGTGTTATTTTAATGATTGAAAAGAAAATTCCGTGAAAACTTAAGGATTCCCCTATCCATTTCCTGTCCCCAACCCCAATGTTTTTATATTTACTTTGATGAGACCAAATCTAATATGCTCAGATGATTTTTCTTAACTTGTACACAAAGGGACAGAGTTTTGTTTTTAAATAAAATGTGTTGATCACTCACCACATGCTTGTTTCTGACATATTTATTGAGAGGGTTTTAACAGTATCTGGAAGGATGCTCCTAGAAAAAGATCTTCCCACCACACATGCCTCTACCTGCTCTAACTAGCCACATTCCAAGTTCCTGAATACAAAGATTTTGGAATGTGTATGCTTAGTACTGACATCAGAACTAGTCCTAGAAACACTAGAGTGCTTAATTACTTTAACAACATGTGTCCCTTTTACCTACTAGTGAAGCACATACAAACTCATATGTATGATCTACATTATACTTCAGTTCATACATGGAAATGTAAATTGCTTATCTAATACCAGATGGATGGTAAGGTTTAGAATAGTGATTGA
This sequence comes from Eospalax fontanierii, assembly GCA_035773235.1. Classification (NCBI taxonomy): domain Eukaryota; kingdom Metazoa; phylum Chordata; class Mammalia; order Rodentia; family Spalacidae; genus Eospalax; species Eospalax fontanierii. Next base: position 23,214,602 of record CM069552.1, read on the forward strand.
GTCCAGGTCATGCTGAAACTAAATATCATGATATTGATAGCACTCAAAGTAGTTCTTCCAGCCCAAAGAGCTGCTACTAACAGTTGAGCCACCACATGCAGTATTTGGACATACAGTTCTCTCTGATTCTAAGGTCAATACTGATCAACTGCAACAACCAATCAAAATTTAAGGACCAGGGCTGATGGCAGAAATATTTATTTCCACTTAGAGCTACATGGAGCTTCCATCGATCTGATCAAGTCTCCCATGCACTACACAGTGAACTTACTGAAACAATTAAGGCTGCAACATTGGTCTAAAACATTCTGGGAGACTCCCAAAGCTAAATTACTCTCCTCATTCAAAGGCCAAACTTCTCTTCCGGGGAGGCTTAATTGGAGTACTGTATCTACTTATTTCTAGCCTTTGGGGCCAAGTTCACCCAAGCCATTTATTTTTCTAAGATGAAAATAAAAAGAAAAGAAATGTTTCCATGAATATGATCTTTTAAGTTTCATTTATTTATTCACCAAATTCAACTGCCTACAAAACTGGTGGTGTGGATACCTGGATGAGAGAAAACCACATCATCTGTAAAGTGTCTGAACCTGAGAGAGATGGGGGTGCACGTTCACTTCCTGTTGTGATGCTCAGGGAGAGGTATAGATAGAGATGGATTCTATCCAGCTGAATGTGATTTGTAGCTCAGTTGCTCTTTGGCTGTGAAGTTCTTAGTTTCAGAAGAACAGAGGTCAACCCTCACAGCCAGTGCGTACTTAGCGATAGATGTCTAATAAGCACCATTGTCTGTATAGAAATAGGCCAGGAATGTTGAGTTTTGGATTCATTAATGGTAGGCTAAGGAAAAACGCAGGGAGACGCAGGTGCTGGCGCTCCAGTAACAGAGTGTTTGCAAACAGGCTTGCTGCCACGACTCTCATTTGCCCTGGGTCTTAAAGGCATCACTAACTGTTTAAAATTGATTGACAAACATTTCTCAGCATTGTATCCCCCTAGGTTCTCAACTATAGCAGGACATGATTATGCCTGTGTTTATTGAAGCTCAAAGCTGCCATTCAAGCCTTCATTCATTTTCCTCACTATGCTTTGTTTCTTCCAGCGTCTTACATTCACTCATCTGACCCTTTATACCTTTGCACAAATCATTTCAAATGTCTGAGCCTCAGTTTCTTTCATTTTAAAATAGAAACCACCCAAAGGAACTACATGAATATAAAAGAAATTTAGTAGCTAAACCCTGTGCAGGATCAAAACATCCCTGTTTATCATCCTACAACAGACCTCAAGACTACAACAAGTTCAGCGGCTTGTTCTGATTAGACAGTAGCTATAGATGTCCCTCCCTGTGCTGGAGAAATGGGATCATGCGAAATTAACAATTGACTTCTGATGCCTTGGGTAATTTTTCTGTGTTATTTATAAAGGAGATTTGAAGAGCATTCTTATAAAATCAGAGAAAAGTAGAATTTATACATGACATAGTCAACACCACTCAGTTCACAACTGAGCAAAAAGTCCATGAGTGCTTAAACACAGAAAAATGTGAAAAATGATGCAGGCCAAACTTAAGTGTATTTCACTTAGAAAAAATTCAAGAGAGAGAGAGAGAGAGAGAGAGAACTGAATGGGGGATGAACAGGTAGTCCTGAGATCTCTGTTCCCAATGGCCATTATGGTACATGATTCATAAGGTCAGAATTTACAATTACAAATTCTGCATAGGTCACTTCTTTAGACTAGGAGATAATTCTTTCCAAGACATGCTCTGTCTCCTGCCTAGCTCTCTGTGGCCTGTCACACTCCTTGGATGCAACATTACAATTCAGCAGTGTAAGAGATTCTAAATTTTACCCAAGCTAGCAAAATTAAATGTGCCCTAGCTAACTTGAAATCAAAGACGGCTTTCCATTGCTTCCTCTTCTATATATTCCATTTTATAGTGCAATGAACATCTGAATAGCTAAGCCCATTTATGAATTGCAAAATGAGCTAACCTCACGTACCTACACATTCAACAGAATAATAGATAGCTTTAGGAATGCACAACAAAAAAGCGATATAAATAGCCATGTGTGGAATCAAATTATATGTGATCTACATACATCAAAATTCAATCCATACCTGAAAGGCTGAATGTACTATCTATAAAGTAGGATTTAGTCAAGCATTACGCATTCTTGCTTTCCAAAGATTAAGCTACTACATTATTGGGGGGAAAGTTCTGACCCCAAAGGTGAAGAAGAAAGGACGAGATTAAGACAAACAGGAAGCCAAGATACTAGTTTATCAGTCAATATATTCAAATAAAGGTCAGAGAACTCAGGGACTGGGCTTCATCAATACATTCTTGGAACTAGCTTCAGAATGGCCGCCATAAATACTAACAGCTGCTTTTCAGGTTTCTACTAAGCAAAGGCCAACCTTGCAGTGTAGCACTCTAGACCCTCCCCTCCTGTCTATTGTCATCCACGACCATTATTCATTCTTTCCCTTTGAAATCCAGCACTTACCAGTCATTCCTGAAGCAAGCATCCCTATGGAATTGCTTCAGGAGAGTCTGGTCAGCTTTCACCTTCCTTGAGGGCTCAGCAAGCCTTCTTCCTCACCTTAGACCCTTCTGCTCTCCTTCTTTGCAGCCCCACATCATCAGTGGTGGTTTTCCTACAGACTGGTTGGGAATTCCTCACTGGGGTACGCGTGCCTGTGTGCATGACAGTAGAAGCTCAAAAACTTCACACAGAACACTAGGCATGGTGGTGCCCACCAAGTACTCACTGAAGAAGCAGGTAGTCATATTTATTCTGCTGAAGAGAAACCCATAAGCTCTGTAGGCAGGCAAAATCTGTTAAGAAAACTATTTATTCTGGGAAAGAGGTTCAAGATCTGAGAGGCAGGACGTTTTGAGTGTCTTTCAGAGATTAAAACTGAGGTTTTGCACAAGGCTTTGTCCTATGTCGTAGGAGGGACAACCTTGTTTTGTCTGTTTCTATCACACAGGCACCCTTACCCAGCACTCAACAGAGGATTCTGCCTCCTTTCTGTCCAGATTTTATCTCCCTTCTGTTTCCTTGGAGCAACTTAAGCTTGTTTGGGGTAGAATGGCAGCTAAAAGGTCAAGCTGTGTTATCACCCACATTTTGCTGACTAGTCTCTTAGTAGATTTGGCCCATGTATGCTGATTGCCCTGCTTAGTCTTAGCACATTGTAAATATTAAATAATGTTAATTCCTCATTCTATGCCTGCATATACATGTCTAAGCATTCCTAACATCAAGACCTAAAATATTTCTATTATTCTACCAGGTGTCATTATTTTTCCAAGTCAATCTACAACCCTAGGTAAACCATTGTTTTCATATTTGTCATTATGACCTAGTTCTGTGTGTTTTTATCTGTGAGTGTGTGACGTCTGTGTGTGTGCGTGTGTGTGTGTGTGTGCATGCAAGCACATGTGTAGGGGCATATATTTGTGTTGAATGTTTTCCTCTATTGCTTTTCAGCTTATGATTTGAGACAGGGTCTCTCACTGATCATGGAGCTTACAGTTTCATTAGAGTGGCTTGCCAGCAGGCCTCAAAAATCCTCAAGTCTCTACTTCCCTTACCCACTACCCGGCTCCTGAGGACTAGGGTTGCAGATGCACACTATTCCACCTGGATTTTTGCTAGGGAACCAACCTTGGGTCCTCATGCTTACATAACACGCACTTCACCCACTGAGCTTCCCCACCTGATCTCTTGCATCCCAGTTTTGCCAGATACTGAAACTCATTCGAGTGTAATAAGAATACATACGGTCTTAGTACACGTTTTCTGAACATTGCATTTATATAATTCATCCACAATGTGAGACACTTTGCACTTTCAGTCTTCCCTTTTTCTTGCCACAATGAAAGCCACCTTCCTCGGCAGTATCTAGAGTAGCCTACAGGGGCTGACCTTTCTGATTCTTGAAAACCGTAGCACACAACCCACCAGTTCCAGACTGACTCACTGAACAAGTTTCAAATGTGACCTTTGGGAAATGATGCTTCTCCTGACACAAGCACATGTTTTCTTCTCCAGGCAGGTATTTTACATTCAGTACTGAGAGGAGGCATGAGGGGTTATACATGTTCTGGCCACCATCTGTAATTAAAAATGACATTTTTCTGAACTTAGAAAATAAACAATAACCTGCAGAGTAAAACAAGGCATATAGCACCCCTGATGAAATAAGCAAAAAAGAAAAGGTGCGTACTAGTTTAAATCACATATTCCTTAATTACATTAGTAATTCAGCATATCATCTGTTATTCAGCCAATTTTATAGAAATTATAGAGAGATTCATTCCTAATTAAGAATAATCTGATGGTTGGGTTTGACCCAGTTAAATTCTTATCTTTATGACATCAATCTTTTATAATGCTTCCAGAAGCCTTGGCAAAGACTCCAGTTTTATAAGTAAAAATTAATTAATTGGGACATTAAATTTGAAAGACGCTTTTATCTTTTTCTGGTTCATGCCTCCACAACAGAAAGCAATAATTAGCAGTTTTATTCAGAAATATAAAATATTTCCTTGAAGATTTCTAGCTACTTTAACTACTCCAAGAAGCAAATGGCATGATATCTAGATATCTAGATATCTAGAGAAAAGAGCATCTTCTACTAATATTTTATCAAGCAAATTCCTTTTGGTAATGACTTCAGCTAGGCTAAGAAAAAGACAGTCTACTATGAAGGTGACTTGAGATCATAATTGTTACCAAATCTATCTTTTTTTAATGCTCAGCACAATTATTTGAAAGAAATTCCATTAAATGTTTCTTAGCTTTTTCTCTGGAAAACTTTCCTAACTAAACTTACAGAATTTAACTGTATAGAAAATAAATTCTTAACCTGCATTTTGAAAGTATGTTCTTGGGTTTAAGAGCTAGTTCAGTGGTTAAAAGCATTGGCTCTTCTTGCAGCAGACAAGAGTATTAATTCCAGATCCTACATGGCAGCTGACAACCATATATAACTCCAGTTCCAGGGGATTTGATGCTCTCTTCTATCTTCTGTGGGCACTACACGACACAGGTGCACTTACACTCAGACAGGCAATACACTCATACACATAAAATAAAAATCTTTAAAAAGAGAATGTATGTTCTGAATGTGCTGTTATAAATTAATCTTGGGCTTGCTTATCCATATATGTTCTCTTGGTTTGTTGATTCAGTCATCATCTCTATCTTGAGTATGGTGCATTTAGGAAAGAAAAATTAAGAAGATTGTATAAAACCCAGGTGGTGACTTCCTGGTGGAGAAAATAACTTCAGTTGGCCAAAATAAGTTGGCCAGTTTATGAAGGAGCCTCAAAAACTGTGCTCCAGAGTTTTGACCTATTTGAAAGTTTTATTGAAAAATTGGAAGAGTTTGTAGAGAATAGGCTGATCCTTTCAGATAAACTAATATATTCATATAACATCAATTGGATAAAAACAGTACTCTACAGTGGATAAAGCCAGCTTACATTCCTGAGAAGAGATGTTATAGGACACTAAGCTATGCCTAGATGAAAGACTCACTCTCTCTAGTCACAGAAAGGCAAAGAAAGACAAAAGGTAAGTTAGAGTCATTAAATCATTGCTGAGGATCACACAAAAGCATGCATTACAGTTGGACGCATTACCAGGTAGGTTGGTGGCATAGTTGTAAAATATGACCATGAATTCTTTAACACATCTTGCATTAACATCTCTACCCACTGAATGTGTGCTGAGTTGAGTAACATATCAATCAGTGGAATATTAGAAGGAATACGTTGTAATTTCTTAGAGTAGATTGGGGAGTTCCACTGTGACATCCTCCTTTGGAACCCAGACACAGTGCTAAGAGAAAGACATCTATGGAAAGACATATGTTGAGGCACACCATGAGGACCCACAGTCACTTTTGGACTCAGTTAATAGAACCAAAGTATCACCAGGGAGTGAATGACTTGAAAGTGGGTACACAAATTCATCCCCCATTGAATTACTCATTTATTCAATGAAGAAATAAACTGAGGCTCCAGAGCTTCGCCCAAATGGTAGGTCCTGCAGCAAAACAAATGACTGCTCATCTGCTCCACTGTTTGACATTTTTTAACAAAATGTAAAACTTGCTTTGCGTTAACATTGCTCTAATTCCTGGGAAGGGTAAGTCTGAAAGCATGGCAACAATTCCAAGGGAAGAAGAAACATAAGCAAAGTACTCATTGATAGCAGAACATGTACAGTCTTGAGTACTTACTGCAAGAGGTCTAGCCGTAGGGTAGGACATTTAATTTGAATTTTCCAATTGAGATTACGATTGCTATGGATTAACTTAAGTGGCTCAGCTGTCCCAAAGCATTTGTGATTGAAGGCGACTGAAGAATGAATTCGACAGAATGGACATGTGGATCTCCAAATGCAAGGTGTGAAAAGCCCATGTGTCATCATATCCACAACCAGGACAGAAGCTCAGTTCTGAGCACCATTGGAAAACTTGACCTGTATTTTGGGATGGTCAGTTGAATGATCAACTGTCTGAAAATGGCTGTCTACGTGAAAGAAATGATGGTACTATTAACAATCAGACACTCAAAATCAGTGCCTTATGGTCCAAAAAGAAACAGTATGGACCATGAACCAGAATGGAAGAAATGAGAATCCTTTCTGAAGTCAGCTATCTGAACTGATTGTTGTTCATTGCCATGTCATTTCTGGAGAATTTTGTTCTGTTTTTTTGGTGGTTTTGAGACACAGTGTTCCTATAGCCCAAGTGTCCTGAAACTTGCTATGTAAACTAGACTGGTCTTGAACTCAGAGTTGCCTGCCTGTGCCTCTCCACTGTTGGGATTAAAGTCATGCAACACCACACTGGGTGAAGGTCCTGTACTCTTAAACTCTTCAGTTACCAGAAAATATAATCTGTCCTTCCATTCATAGACACAATATTATGACTATTAAAAATAATTTGTATAAAGGAAGAGTCCACAAAAGAATAGAGACCATGAATATTACTTGTAATGAAACTGAGGACTTGGGGTTGAAGTTTGGGTTTATTTTAAAATAAGATGTCCATCAGTAGACTTCTTGGCCTTGGAAAATACCAAGCACCATTGCTTAAGGTCTTCTTCCAAAGGTTGGATGTCTCCTTGTAAGAGAAGCAGGAATCATTTTGCCACAGGAGGATGCTGGCCACAGGGAGTGGCCTCTAAGCATTGTCTCATCCCAAAACGATGGCATTGAGAGCTACCTTCTGCAACGTCAGCATCATTTCCATGAGATTTTTTTTTTTAATTGACTCTCAGTTTGGCACGATCATAATCTAGAATCAGCTTGGAGACAATTCTTTGGAACTGTCTGCAAGGCACTGTTTAGATTAGATTAATAAAGGTGAGAAGGCCCACCCTACAGGTAGGTGACATCATTCCACATGTTGGGGTCTTGGACTGTATTAAACGAAGAAAGCAAGGTGAGCACAAGCATTCTTTCATTCTTCTCTACTTCCTGACTATGATGCATGCCACTGACCTGCTCTTACTTCATGGCTACACCACTCTGATGGGCTGTACCTTCAACCTGTGAGCCAAAACAAGCTTTTCTTTCATCATGTTTCTTTTACCAGATATTTTGTCACAGCAAGAAGTAAAAAGCAGCCAATACACTCCCTTATGGTCTGTGTATCTAAGGAGCCTTACAGGGCCTTACTCTCATCCCAGAAAGTATTAGCATTGCTGTGGAGACATCCTCACAAGTTTGATGGGCAGCAGGACGACTCACATTTAGACTTTGAAGTTTTGCAATCAACTCTCTTCTTTCTCCTCTACCACCAATATAAAGCTTTTGATTGAGATTCAAAATATTCTCAAAATTCATGTATGCAGAAAATGTTATCTATCAGACAAATGCCTGCACATTAAAGGAACTACGAGGATTTAATATTCTACACCAAATGCTGGAACCAAAATTCAAGGGCATTTTGTCCTTTGAATCAGAGATGTTGTCATGAGTCTTCCTCTGTCTCTTACATTTGTGTTTAGAGTGAGCATTTAGGAGCAGGTGCTAGTTTATATTAGGATTTGGTTTATGTTTTCACCTTGGTCTTGGCTTAGCTCTGTGTTGAGAGAAGACATTGAGTCTCTCTGCACTATAGTCTCTACATACAAAATGAAAGTTATGACAGTTACCTCCTATGGATATTGTGAGAACTGAACAAGATAAAATGTATGTCTGTGCCTAGGGCAAGTAAGACATTAATCCATCTTTTCTTGGTTCTCACTGGTAAATTTTGGAGCTGTTTCAGTGAGACTAGGAAGCAAGAACTCTCCCTGTCTCTGGCCCTCCCTGAGACAGACATCTGAAATACAGTTGTCAGGAGAAATGGCAATTTAGGGAGCTGGGACTCCCCAGGGAAGGGAAGAGCAGTGGTTACTCTAACAGCCGTTCCTTCTTCAGTCCTTAATATGGAAACCTCAGTTTTGTTTTCTAATTCCAGACTGTGCCATAAAACAAAACGCTATAATCTAAGTGGACTGTAAACCACAGAAACCTACTTCTCACAGTTCAGAAGGCTGAGAATTCCCAAATCAAGGCAGCAGCAAAGTTTGGTGTGGGCCTGTCATCTCGCTGCATCTGCACAACGTCTAAGGTCCAAGTAAGCTCTCAAGGTTCTTTTGTGAGGGTATGGATCCCATTCATAAAAATCTATTCTTTTGAGCTGATGAGTTGTCAAGGATCTACCTCTTGATACTGGTTTGAGAGTTAAAACTTCAGTGCACAAATGTGGTAGATACAAGCAATCATTCAGTCAGTTGTAATCTCTTAAGAGAAAGGTTTTAAAGAGAGAAGGCTCTATTTCTCTAGCTCTTTATTTAGCTAAGTGTAGTCATTTGGCATAAACTCTGACCGAACAGGTGCATGGGAATATGATTCAGCCTGGTTCCTGCTTGGAGAGCAGTAGGTAGGCACAGGAAAGGAAGTCTCTGCTCTGTTCTCCTTCCTTTCTTCATTCTTTCAAGCTGAAGTAATAATATCAGTAGCAATACCAGTAACACCTCTGTGTTATACAGATTTCCTCGAGCTGAAGGACTAGGATACCAGGTATTTGAAGAACCAAAGAAAGGAGCCAACAGAATAAGATTATTCTGCTGGGGTTCCTACTATTTTTACTTGGAAGACTTGACATACTCTGTACATAGCTAAATTTAGTTCTAACTAAATATATGGGAAAATCCCATGAGAGAGTACTATAGAAATACTATAGAAGCAAAGATCCCTGCTTTCTCTTTCTCTCTTTCTCTCTCTCCGTCCCTCCCTCTCTCTCTTCCTCTGTGTATATGTGTCTTTGTCCCTCTATGTTTCTTTCTTTCTCTCAAAATGCATTCAGTTCTCCACATTAAATGTCATGAATATGTGTAAGCATGGAGACAAGCAATAAGAGACAGGTGGTGGTCAGGGTCCATTTCACAAAGCAGAAAAACAAACCTCATCTTAAGAGAAATTATAGGGGCTTTAGTAGAGGTCTCATAGGTCTTTCCTTATATTATGGAGCAATTTCCACAGAGACAAAACCTTCCATCAATAAGATGTTTTTGGAGGAGATAAAACATTCCATCCCAAAGGGAAGCTAATTAAGCGAAGGAAGTAAAAACCTGAAGAGCTTCTGGAAGCCCCTAGAACTGACGAGGTTCACTAGGCCCCTCCCTCTATAAGACTGTGGAACTCAGAAAAGTCAAGCTGCCTAGAAACAGAGACCAGACCAGATGCCTGGAAGAAGCAGAGACCAGCCTCACTGCCTTCAGGTTGTGCAGTGGGAAAGCAGGTTTCCTGCTTTTGTGAGCTTTTTCATGGTTCATTGGGCTTTTAGATACGCAGTTGTCTCTGAGCCATTTCTGCTCCCGTAAGTAACCCCTCGCCTATCTAGTAGATAACCTTATTGGCAGTACCCTTAGTTTGGTTTGTTGTTGGTTCTCAGTCTGGAATAAGTAGACATTTGTTCAAATCTCCTGAGGAATAGTGTCACACACTTCGTTCCTTTCCATCCTTTCAACAATGATTGAACACCTGCTGTGTGACACTTACTAGGACAGGACCCAATGAAAATGATCCTTGATCTCAAATTAATCCCCAACTGGTGGCGGTAAACAACTCAAACCTATAAAAATTTATCACAGAGTTTGGAAAACCCTGTGAATGCCATCAGTGAGTGGACTTGGAACAATATTTTAAGCATGAGATGGAGAAAGGGAGTCAAGGAAGACTTAGCCAGAGAGAGAGAGAGCAATGGGCTTCAACCAGAGAAGAAAATGATTTGCATTCCAGGGTTTGTAGTCATGACTGACATTTCCCACACTCCATATGGTTGAGAGTCCTGTCGTCATGAATAACTTCTCTTTAGCGTTGCTGTTTATCCATACCAAACACAATTTAAATCTGACTTTAAGGCTACTCAGGACCATAGCCACTCAGCCAGTGTTGGATACAGACAAGTGAATACTTTGGGAAATCTGTGTAATGGTAATTACCAGCTTAATCTTAACAGCTTTGTGATTTGTGAAGCAATCTTCCATGTAACTGGCAAATGAGGTTGAATATTGCTCCCATCTGTCCTGTGTTGGGTAGGGACAAGTTCCTAGAGCACAAGGGCCAGGCAGAAGGCTTAAGTGCCTGCCCAAGATGGCGGTCCTGCTGTCAGCTGGCTGAGAGAAAGCTTGAGCCTCATTGCCAAGAGGTCTGGGGCCATGAAAGCTACTAAAATTGGTTAAGTGGTAATCAGGCAAAATAGCATTGGTTCGTTAAGACATAATATATATATATATATATGTATGTATATATATATTTATTTATTTATATATATAACTACTTGTCTGTTGGAAACAAAAATATCACAGGGCAAAAGAGTAGAGAGTGGTATTTATGGAGATCCTACTACATTTGACACATTGAATGGCATCATCTTGTTGAATTTTCACAACACTCTAAGAAAGATACTGGAACCACATTGCATAGATATGAGAGCCTAAAGGAGCATCTGAGGTTATGAAAGTAGGTTCAGGCACACATGGACAACAGAAGTTTCAGGGGTCTACTCCAGTCCACTTCTGCCCCCAAAGCATATGCCAGTCTATCCCCTCATATCAGCACATGTTCTGTAACAGATTCTAATTCAATAAACTCTCCTGGGGCACAGATGATGCTTTCATGAGTGAAGACAAGATGCTAGGGGTACTTATCTGGAAGACGGACCAGCAATATCTTCTCGTGCTTCTGTACTGGGAGCTGGGCAAACATATTTACTGGTGGAGAACAGCTACTAACAATAAGTGCTTGTGAGAGGTGTTTATATTCCTTTTCCGAATGAACTCAAGCAGTTGTTGGTCTCTAACTAGGAGAAATAATTGTGCATATTCCCCATTTGTCCTCTGTCCAATAACATTTATCCAGCTGTTTGCTAATTACCATACAAAAAGTTCTTGGGGAAACAAAAAAGTGATCTATGATGTAGGTACCTTTTCACTAGTACCCTCTGGGTTATCGAAGAGCAGAGAAACATACCATATATCCTCAGTTAATGAGTGACCAAACAGACAACCTCGCAGACAACAGGAGAAGGGACAAAAATATATATATCCTCCATGCCACAGGAAACACATAAACCAAAACAAAACTCAATATCACTGTCAGATGCTTCAGGGGGCCCCCCGAAGGAGACCAAGGCACACTCCAGATTTTTTATGTTATAAACTTGAAAGCTTTCTTTTCTTTCCCCTAAATTATCCAGAGCAGTTTCATCTCTTTTCCACAGAAGAATTTTGACAACCCCTTTGGCATCTGGGAGATGGCTGGGTACAATAGGAAGAACAGAGTTTGACATCATTAAACAGGAGATTAGATCTGGCCCAACACTTCCTACCTGTGTGACTTGAGGCAAGTTATCTGTGAGATTCTCACAAAGTTACAGAGAAGAACAAATCTGTGTGACACGTTCTGCAATTTATTGAACAGACTTTAATCTAAAAGGAATAAATTAAAAGTTGCATCATATTACTAGCAGCTATAGATTTACAAGACAATGTTAAGGATAAAGAAAATTACCTTTCCCAGCCACTAAGGACCTACCATTGCTATGTATTAAGCCTCTCTACGGGGAAGTAATATTTACAGGCTACTTCACAGATGCATTGAACTAAGAGGAAATTCTCAAACAGTGATAGGGCTGGCAAATGGAAGAGCTAAGGTGCAGATCCTTGTTTGACCCCTAAGGTTCAGGTACCCTTAAGGATACCTGGACACATACACATTGTAATCATAATTCATACATAATTATTTATGTTAGAGAGTACTAATGGCATTGCGATGGTTAACCTCAACTGTCGTCTTTATTCGGTTCAGAAGCATATAAGAAATTATTAAAGCACACCTCCTGGGTAGATCTGTGAGGAGATTTACAGAAAAGATTACTAAAGGGGCAAAGATCACTCTGCACATAAGGAACACCATCCCAATAGACTTGGAGTGCAGACAGAATAAAAAGAAAGAAGGAGAAAGACACTGACTGCTGGCACTGTCTGTCTGCTTCCTGCCCACTCTGTAGGTTGTGTGGCTCCACAAAGCCCCCCACCCCATAATACACTAGAACTTCTGAGACTGTGAGCCTAGATAAATCTTTTTTCCCTTAAGTTGTTTAACTTGTTTGTTTTTTGTTTTGTATTGTTGTTTATTATTTTTATATAGGGTCTCAGTATGTAGCTGGGATCCTCTTACTGAGCTTTTCTAAGTGCTTGGGTTACAGATTTGTACCACCACAGCTCAAGTATTTGTGATAGCAACAGAAACTAGTGCAGATACACAATGATACAACACTGGATACCATCAAGAGTACTCAACAGTTGATTTATTTTCAGACTGTGGTACACCACTCAGATTGTAGAGACATTGGGATTAATCCTCGTTATTCATCTGTCTTCCAGCCAAATTTCACCTGCTACTGTGCGGTCACCTCTGCTGGGATAGGAACAGGAATAAAGCAGTAAGGACTCTGGGCAAGAAAGGGGATATTTGCTTGAATTCTCACATATTTCAAAAATGGCTGGACTAAAGTGTGCAGGTTTCAAATACACTTTTTTCCATACAGAGAGGGAACGCAATCATACAAAATCTGATGAATTCAGAATCAAGTCTGTAGGTTAGTCATTATGCTGTGGCAATACCAATTTCCTGGTTTTGATCAAGCTCAATGGTTATATCAGTTTCCATCATTGGGGTAGTTTAGTGATATGTTTTTGGAATCTCTATACGCCAATTTTTGTAGTTTTCATGCACAGATAATGAGAGTTTTATTTGGAATAAAACTCTCAACAATGAATTCAGTGCCAGTCATAATGGCACATACGTCTAAGGCCAGCACATGGGAGGCTGAAGTAGGTGGATCATGAATTTGAGGCCAGCATGGGTTACATGAGATTTTTTACTTTAGAAGAAAGGGTAGGGTTATATATTAAGTAAATATAATCTTGAGAGCTTATTATATTAGTATGATGCTGTTATTATAGTTCACTATCTGAGAGAATAAACTTATAGACATTAAAGGTTAATCTTTGTCCATATTTTCAGAGGTTGACCTCAGTTGCCTGGAACTACAGCCCTATAGCAGTGACTTTGGCAAAGCACTGCACCAAGGTGAGAATATAACCCAAGGCAGCTAGAAAGCAAAGGAAAGGGAGAGGAGGGCTCAAAGTCCCGTTGAGTTTCTGTTTTCATATGACCAGAAGACTTCCTAGCAGCCCTACCTCTTAAAAATTTAAACACCTCCTAATAGTGTTAGTTGATGAAGAACAAGGTCTTTAATATGTAGGCTCTGGGAAGACACACCATCCATTGGAATTGTCTCAGTCCATTCCCATTGCTACAACAAAGTACTTGAGGCTGAGACTTAAAAATGAAAGAGACTAAATTAGCTTAATCTTTAGGAACATGGCACCAATATTATCTGGGCTTTGGCACGATTCCATTTGGATGTGTCACATAGAAAATGATATCATGGCTGGAGCGTTTCCAAGTCAGGAAGCCAGAGATCAGTAAAAGGGACCATTTTGTACTTCTTTCTGTGAACTTCTCTAATCTTATTCAGAGGCAGAGTCCCCAATGACCCAAAGACCTTCCACAGGACTATACATCTTAAAGGTTCCAGTAGCTCTTAATATGTCCATACTGTAACATTTTATCATTTTATTCCATCTTCATAGTCATTATGTGAGGATAGCATTTCTAAGGCCAAATATCAGTGAAAATATTCGGGATGGACATCAGATAATTAATATATATCCTAACTAACCTCCTCAAAGAGGAGTCCGGTAGGATATTTTTAGAAATCTCTAGTTTGTTTGCACAAATATTTGATGAGTACCTACTTATGGATATGAAATTATATCATCAACCCTAGAAGGCAAAATGAAGTGATATGGAATTTTCAGCTTTAAGAAACATGGAAAATAGTTAAGTGTGGAAATAATATCAGGTAGAAGACTCCTTGGGATTTGAACAAAGTCTCGAGAATGGCCTTCATTCTTTTCCTAACTCCCTGTACACTTTACTTCTTGCTAAACTTGGCAAAGATTGTGGTCTGTCATTGGCCAAGACAGTGTCTCCTCCTCAGTGTTCTCTATGACTTCTGACAGTCTCTGCCAGCAGTGACATCTTCTACTAGTTTGCTTTGTGATGATCTAAGAGACACCTTGGCAGAGGGACCCACAGGAGAGAGTGAGTGCAGCAGACTCAGGTGGACATGGCGAGTGTCCTGGTGACTGGTGATGATGTGGGAAAGGGAATGAGTTCTGTATCCTAGGACAAAAGGAGAGCATGTTTCAAGGACAGAGTGCTCCTGTAGTGAATATTAGTACTTATTATTCCTTGTTCCAGGGATTAAAAAATGAGGTTGTTAGGGATTCTTCAGATAAGGTGGTTTGGAATGAAATTTGTTTCACTCAGAAACCAATATAAGTTCATTAATAAATTTAGTGTACTTGACTTAAAGAGATTTCAGGTCAGGGCCACTGTCTGGACATCTGCAATTCTCTAAGAGTACATGTACCCGACTTCCTTTGCCTGAGTGCCCCTATTTCATTTGAAGCCCATCACCTCTCCAGAATGCGTTAAGCTCAGATCTTCTTCCCTATCTCCAGTGGTCAACTCCAATTACTGTGCCATCGAGGCATATCCCACTTACCAGGCTACAGAAAATGTAAACAATGGCAATCATATTTCCTTGACAAACTTGGGACTCTGGGAAAATCCTCAGGAGACCAAAACTTGTTTCTTGATTCAGGAGAAGTTTAATCACTTACTTATGGACAGAAATCTGTGGTATCAAGAACAGATTAGAAAGTATTTTGCACTCAAGATGAGCCAACTGTTAAACTGGAATTTTTTAAAAAGCAGAAGTAGAGACATAGAAGGTGATTAAGAAAAAGAAGTAGAGGGTCTGGAGAGATGGCTTAGTGCAGTGCTTAAGAGCACTGACTATTCTTGCAGAGGACCCAAGTTTGGTTCCCAGTACCTACATGGCAGCTAACAACAATCGATTACTCCAACTCCAGGGAATCTGACTCCTATTCTGCCCTCTGTGTGCATGCATTCAGGGGTAGACTTATAAACATGCAGGTAGAACACTTATACACATAAAATAAAATTTTAAAAATTAAATAAAAACCAAGGGGGGATTGTTGAGCTACTGGATAAAACTCACCCTGAAGCATATGAATCAATAAGTTTATATTGATCTTTCTTTGTTGTATTTGTGATATAACAAATTAATTAATAGTTATAAACATATTTAATAATCATTCTGTGATGACAGGAATCCTAGGAAGCCTCTAGAAGTCTTGATTTAAAGCCCTAATTTATTATATTGGCTAAACAAAATTGAAATGTAAACCTCATCAGAATTCATCAAAATCATTCTTAATGAGTAATCTTTAAGTTTGTTCTTGTGTTGTTGCAGTTGCTTTTGAGAGACAGTCTTGTGTAACATAGATTGTGTTCATACTTGCTATATAGCCAAGGATGCCTTTGAACTCATGACTGTCCTGCCTCCACTTTCCAAAAGCTAAGATTACAATAATGTGCCACCACACCCATATCTAGTGAGTACTATTCTATCTCATGTTTCTTTTCCTCCTCAATGCTGATCCCGTTACTTTCCCTATTCAGATTTAAGCATCCAAGCCCTCTCATACTACGTTCAAAATATCCTTTGTCTACCTTGAATGTAGAACATGAAACACTGCACTGACTGATTTGAACATCTTGGACATACTTGAAGATTATTAGGTTTTTAAATTTTGGAAAGCAACAGTATTTCCTACGAGGTAACTACATAGCAACTGGTCCACACATATTTGTTGACTCTGTGGAAGTGCACATGGACAATCTGTAAAAGTCAGCTTGTCGGTATAAAACTTACAGACAACTTCTCAGCGAGACATAGGGCATTTTGCTGTGGTCTTAGTGTCACCGCAGGCCATGCAGGCTGTCTCCAGAGCATCTCCTCACTCCTCACACCTTTCTCTGCTGATTATTTCAGTTACCAGGTTGGTCAGCTGCAGAACGGCAAGTGCAAATAGTAAGGGCTCAAAGTAAGCAGAAAGACTCTCTAACAGGCGTAGTTCCACCGGAGATTTGTACAGCAATTTTCAAAGTGAAATAGAAGAGGGAAATTGATGAGATCAAATATGAAATCAGAGGAAAAAGTTTTCCTTTGTATCATATGGACTCTAGTGGTTGCTGTTATTGCCAAATGAATGTTCCAATTTTCTTGGAAGAGTCATGTGGCACTGGGCATGTCACCAAGGTACAATTTGATCAGTGTTAAGTGATGCTGTTGAGTTTGGGGTCCGGGATGGAATCTTAACAAGAGCAATAAAACAGTCACCATGGAGCTTTTCTAACTTCAGGAAGTGAAATATTGATCCTGGAATTGAAAATGTGGCTCTGGACTCATCATTGTACAATTATGCAAGTCTGTAGAGATCAAAATGATCCTGGACCAGCTGATGGATCTCAGGCGCATTTGGAACTCCTATGTTTAATGTTTTCTATCAATTCTTAGGCATTCTGATGCCCATTTTTCTTTTAACTTTTAACTTCTCTAAAATTAGAATGCTGTTGGTCTGACAGACAGAAACCATATACTTTTCATTGCTTATAAATATATAATAAAAGTTGCTGAATGAGTTTTTTTGGAAGGTGGCGGGGGTGTGATGGCTAATAATGGTTATCAGTCTAAAAGTGTCTAAAATCACCTAGGAGAAAAGCCTCTGTGCAAGCCTATGAAAATGATTTTCTTAATTAGGGTAATTGAAATGAGAAGACTCACCCCTAAAATGGCTGGCAACATTCCCTGGGCTTGGGTCTCGGACTATACACAGACACACACACACATACACAGACACACACACACACACACAAATAAATAAATAAATAAATAAATAAATAAATAAATAAATAAATAAATAAATAAAACAGAGAGCTATTTGCTCATCAGCAATCATGGTTCTCTGCTTCCCAACTGAGGATGCAACGTGAGCAGCTGCCTCAAGCTTCTGCTGCACGGACTCTGTCCCTAAACCATGAGCCAAAACATAATGCTTCTTTGTTTAGCTGCTTTTGTCAAGGTAGTTTTGGTCACAGCAACAAGGAAAGTAACTGAGACAGGAGGAGAATTCCTATCACAACAATGATATATTCCTATAGGAAATGATAGACCACCAACGCTCTTAGTGACAGAAAGGTAAAATATTAACCACACCAAGAGAAAAGTCACTCTGAAACTTTCAACTCTGAAATGAAGAAGTTGCATTAATACCATGGCCAATTCATTTTCTTTTCTAAAAATAAATGCATGAAAGTTGTACATGACAAAATCCATATCTAGATATATCTAAAGGGGCACTTTAAAATGAATTTTTAAAACTTGAAATGAAAATAAATTATTATATTACAGTTTTATTGGCAGTAACTTCTCTTTGTCAGTGTTGCATACAGTTATGACATGCCATAAATTGGACGGTTTTGATATACAAAGAAATAAATTGTATGCATCTAAACTCAAAGTGATAAAATACAGTCCCAAATTACACAAAATCAATTCAATAGGTGACCAAAATCCATTTGTATTAGTAATTACTATTCGTATCCCAAATTTAGAATGGAAGGATTAAAAAATATTTCCACTGAAAATAGAAATTCAAACATAGAGAAAAAAATAGATATTTCATTAGGAACTCAGGAAAAGCTTGCTAAAGACAAGATAAATGTACCTTCCTTATCTTCTTAGCATGTGATATACATGTCAGCTGAAAGGAACAACCTATGATTTCATTAACTGAGATGGTTTTTGAGGCAGAATCTTTGGATTTCAGAGGTAGAAAGACATTACCTTAGTAAACTTTCCATTGATATGACAAAATACTAAGAAAAATAACATAAAAGAGGGAAGATTTATTCTGGCTCACGATTTCAGAAGTTTCAGCCTGTCATCAGCTGGCACCATGGCTTTTAAACCTATAACAACACAGAACACATGGCATGATAAATAAAGCCGATAACCTTAAAGTAAACAGGAAGGAGAGAGAGAGAAAGGAGAGAGAGAGAGAGAGAGAGAAATTCCATAGAAGATCACCCTTAAAATCATACCCTCAGTAACCACTTCCTGTAATTGGGCTCCACCATCCTAAAGTGTCTACCACTTAGGATTCACTCATGAGGCTGGAGTTCCTATGATCACTACTGCATTTGAGGACCAAGCCTTTACCCCGTGAGCTTTTGGAGAGTATTTCAGATGCAAACCAAGACAGTCGTCCAAACAGAGCTTTTCCTTTCACAGATGAAGCAATGGTTTTAAGGTTGCTTCTGATGTTTATTAAATCACTTGTGAGGTTGTTTTCAGTCCAAGGTTGTGCTTGTAGCATCAGAAAATTAAGAAATGCAAATGTAAATATGAGCTGGTAATGGCTATCAAATGACCTCATCCATTGAATGTTTTCTTGCAGTAAGAATCTTGCTGAAATATTTCAAGTAACTGAGTGCTCATAAATCATATTGTCTAATGCTGTGTATGAGAAAACAGAAGTTCTAACAATTAAGAGCTTTGTCCAAGGTCACACAGATGGAGGTGGGGAGAGCCAGATCTAGTTATATGTAATCCACAACTTTTTCTCTTTCTAGTCTGATGTGCTTCATTGCTGGGAAACCACAAGGAGATGCTGTGCTAGTCGTCTCAAATAAGCATTCTTTAAGGAGAGACAAATATGAAGACATAGCATTTAATGAGTGCTTTGGAAGGTCTCTGATCATCAGAAGTTTCTTACCTCTTGTGATTGTTAATAACAGATGTCAACTCGACAGGAACTATAATCACCTAGGACCAAGCTTCTGGCCATGTTTATAAGGCATCATCTAGGTTATGTTAATTGATGTGGAAAGACCCATGAAAATTATGCCTGGGGCCATCCCATGAGTTAAGACTTTGGACCATAAAATGGAAAAAGGAACCAGCATTCATCTCTCTCTGTTTCCTGACTAGAGATGCAATGTAACCAACCACCCCAGTCTATGCCACCATAACTTCCCAGCATGGTAGACTATACCCTCACACTGTGAGCCAAAATAAGCTCTTTCATTAGTTTGATTTTCTCAGTATCTTGTCCCAGAAATATGAAAAGTAACTTGTATACCTCTATACCTTTGGTTATGGCTCAGGTGATTCTCTTCTCCAGTCACCTTCCACTATCTCCATAAATGAAGCTACAGCAGTTATCAGTTCTTCCAGAAAATGTCCAGTGTTACTAGCTCTCTCCTCTGTTTCTCCAGAACCTTATACTTGTTTTGCTACTGAATTGATGGCATTACATCTCTGGTTATTAAATGGGCCGTCAGATAAGCTCCCCAACAACAAAGAACACCCTTTTCAGCTTAGGGTCCCAGGGCTGGCACACATTTAGTTGCACAGTTGGCATTAATGGGACTCCTGAATGACAGCAGACTTCATGTGGGGTATGAAGATTTACTTGCCTCTTCCATAAACAAAGACATTTTACATGAGCAGCCACTGAAATTTCTCACTGTGAAATAAGTGAGAGTGGAAGCGGTTCTAGACCTCGTTACCAAGTTTCATCACTAATTCTCCAAAATAGGTAGCAGAAACTAGGTTAATGCAGTCCCTCACCAACATCCACTCCAAGTTATGGAAACTGAAGGAAAACATTCCACCAGAAAATATCTGCTATACCTGGCAGCTCTGACCCTTTTGGATTGTCTCCGTCCTATTTGTGAGCACATCATAGGCCTCTCTAATCAGCACCTTCTATTTTTTGGATTCTAGGGGTTCTTTCCATTCTTCAACTAGCCACTTCTTCCTTCGAATCCCAGATAAGTAGTATAACCTGCAAGGATTCCTGCCAGATCACTTGGGCTTATGTATAATCTTTTATTTGTTTCTGTTGCATCCCATGTTTTCCCACTGGAGGACTTCTGACCATTGAAATTACATAATTATGTCTGTAACAATTATTTTGACAACCGTTTTCCCTCTTTTGGAAACTCCCCCAGGGAAAGGAACTGCCTATATTTTTTCTGCTTCTCTATCCTCAACACATGATTTGGAACCATTGATGTCAAAAATATGTTAGGCCAAGAAAAGGAATCAGAATGAATGTATAATGACTCCCTGGTTCCTGCTTTGTGGATTAAGTGAGAGTCACGTGGTAGAAGATAACTCACATTCATTATTCTAAGCTTTCCTATCCTGCAGCTGCTTTCCCAAAGAATCTCCGAATCTCTCGTTTTTGAATGGAGAGCTGGTTGTTGGGAACACCCACAGATGCACTCTACAAGCACACAACTCACTCTGAGTAATCACATTGATTTGGAATTAACGGCCATTCAGATACCTCATTGAAGATGCCATCTGGGATGTTATTGCTCTTTAGAGGTATATCACATTCTGAGAAAAATCTGTCAGAATGGAGAAATAACTCATCAGTATGGCCACCACTGCATCTAGATGTGCTTGCTAGGCACACAGAGCCTGAGGCTGTAGGTTTTCCTTTCCCTGTGTGGAGATACTGAAGGAAAAAGTGCTGCCTCTTTGGTCTGTTTCAAGAGTAAGAGATAGAGAAAGTTCAGCACCAGGCAGAAGGCAGTCCTGGAAACCACTGGGCATCCAGAAACATCTCATTGAAAAGTACCACTCCTCCAAGTTGTCTCTGACTTTAAAAGGTATGTTCTCCGTAACACCAAGTTTTGATTCTTTCTTTGCCACTTATGAGTCATGGAACCATGGCAAGACAAGTTTCTTGAGTTCCATGAAAGCCCTCTGAATAACAAGGCTTACTCCCCAAGACCACTGTGGGGTTTTGAAATGGTAACAATTATATAGAAGCTGATATATGACTGGAACTTTTTAGAGTCTTAAAATGCTTACTAAAATTAAAGTCATGATATTATCTTAGGCTGGACACTTGAGAAAGTAACAGCATTTGATGCATTTGACTACATAATATTTCTAATTTTTATTTACTTTTATTTTATGTGTATTAGTGGTTTTGTCTGCATGTATGTAAGTGCACCCATGTATGCAATATGTTCAGAGACAAGAAGAGAGTATCAGATCCCCTGGAACTGGAGTTACAGATTGTTGTTAACCATCATGTGAATGCTGAGAACCGAACCCAAGTCCTCTGCAAGAGCAAACAGTGCTTTTAACTGCAGAGTCATCTCTCTAGCCCCCTTTGTCTACATCTTAATATTAGGAAAGATAGAGCTATTGTAAGCCTCATTGGCAATGGTATGCCAGCAGACTAGCTCTGAAGGGGGAAGATTTTCCTATTTCTCTGATGTAAATCCTCTTACCACAGCCTGCTTTGAACCATCAGGATCTCAACAAATTCCCCAAATATCCGCATACGTCAAAATGGGATTTTTCCTGGCAATATAAACCAGCTTCAGCAAAGAACAATAGGAACGTGGTCATATCCTATCCCCTTTCCTCCTGGATGGATGCCAAGTTTTATGCCCAGAGAAAACCAAAACACAAGGCTCTCAGTAAATGCCTACCCCCTCAGCCATTCAGAGGAGAACACCTGGAGATATCCCAGGTGCTGCCTGCTTTCACAACTGTCTTTCAGGCCTGCAGCAGAGACACCCTCCGTGGGCAGCATACCATTGTCTTACCAGGGAAAGTTAGTATTATACAGCAGGCCCTTTAGAATTAAAAGCAGCATTGAGGAGGATTATCCCAGGCAACTTCATCCACTGCTGTGTACTCATTGAACTTAAAACAATGCAAGATTGATTATTTTTGTAGTCTATGCAAATCGCTAATAGCATTGTTATTAAATTCTTGGTATTTGACTTCACCTCCAAGCTTTTCAGGGTTATACATTTCAAATCAGGAAATTCGATTTTTTTGGAATAAAAAGAGATATAAATGTAAGTATTTCCCCTCCAAAGGAGGAAACCCCCAAAAATAGCAAAGGTGGAAAAATTCCTATCTCGACTGTATTAACAATTCTTTATGCATATTATTATTATTAAAAAGACAAAGCAATTTATGAAATGACCTCAGCTCTCTGTTGATTTATGACCTCCCACATGCCATGTAAATAGAATGCCAAGACCTTGGTGAAGTTTTTTCATCTCTAATTGAATAGTTTTACATATTCCCCATGCTGTACTGAAAAGAGCTTTCCCTTGGAGCCTGACCTAGTGGATTTGTCATCTCTGTACAAGCTTTAGAGAATACCAAGGGTGTTCTCACTAATTTATCTAATAGCCTTCCATACACACAGATGCACATTAAGAGTATTAAGGTGTATGACCTTGGATATAGAAAGAAGTGTAAGAGGAATCATTTTTTAACATAGTCTGGGGGTTGAGCTATTTACATAATCTATACTGAATTCTGAAGCATTGGGCTGGAGCACTGCACAAATTATCACTGTGAATCATACAACATTTCAGAAAGGCAGGTGTTATTTTCATAATCGAATAAATTTCCCCAAAGTATAGTAGCTAGAAATGTATGAGGCAGGATTTGAACCTGGTTCTTTCCAGAAGTGAGCCCTTGTTTTCTGTGAGGCATCAATCTGCCTTTTCACTCTATCTCTGCAGAGCTGTCAATAACTTGCCTCGTTCTTCTTATGCACTTATAGTCAAAACAAAGGCACCTTCTCTCTCCACCTTGACTACAGCCTGAACTTAAGATGATGTAATGGGATCATCAAATTAGATCAGTACAGATTTAGCCAAGTCTTACTTCACTGGAGATACTGTGCTGGATGTGGAGTAACTACAGAGTCCGTCACATCAGGTAGGAAGCTAATTCCTTCACACAGACAAGACGAGCACAGGTTGGACTCAAAACCTGATTAATATTTGGCCCAACCCAAGCTCCTCCTCTCATCCCTAGACCCTGCCAGGTCCCCAGGAATCTGCCATTGCTCTGCTTCTGAGACCCATCAATACCTCCCACTGCAACCACCACCAACATTGCTGTTGTCCAAACATTGGGTTCCATCACCTAGAAGATTTAAGAAACTTTTAAACTAAATTTTCTCTGTACATAACTCTGCAAACACTTCAAGATTAATTCTGTATCTATTTATTCAGTTTTTATCATAACGCTGTATTACTCCAAATGTTTCACACATTTAAGAAACTACAAAAGTAATCTTTTCTCCAAATGAAGTTTTGTGTACAAACTTAATAATGAAGCAGATGTGGGAATATCATCTTTTGGTTGACAACTGAGTTTAAGATTAGACTTTAAGGCCTTTTGTTTCCTGGATTCCCTTTCTCATGCAGCCCACCTCAATCCCTCTATGGCCTCTGCAGAACCTCAGCGCTGTATGCAGAGCTGTTTAAAAACTCTGGTCTGAAAAATAAATCTAGCTCATTAAGCCTAATATCCAAGGTTCTTTTGTCTGACAGATTTGGGAGACAAGCCCTATAGTGCTGCTGCAACATTCAAGGTTCTTAGAGCATTCTGGATACATGAGAACTGTCCAGTAAAGAGTTCATTTTACTAGTCATTTCTAACCTTTAATCTGTTTATAAACTCTAACTTCAGTGTATGTGAACATCTATGTTCTGTGTTTACAGTCCCCAATCAGCTATCTCTCTTAAACTGTTTTCTCAGCCTGAAATATCTTTCGCATCTAATATCTGTATGCACAGTTCCATCCCTCTGTCAAGGCTCAGTGCCTTTCGGATTATCATCCCAGCAGAAGCCATCTCTCCTGGCTTTGAATGTTTTTAGATTGGTACCCAGGCCTCTCCTAGGGCCTGATCACATCATTAATTGTGTCACTCTATCCCATTGCTCCCATCCCAAACAGCATGCTGGGCTTGGGTCATTTTCGCCCTTGCCACTGTTCTTCCTGCCCTGGCAAGTCCTCTGTAAATACTGAATAAAGGAATACAGTCTGTTCCATTCCTTTAAAATGTGCTGCAGGTGTGGATCTTGGATCTTGGGACTCTGGAGTTAATCAACGACATCTATGACTATAAACCATCCCAAAATATTATTTAAAAGCAAAAATGTCATGGGAGCAGAGCAACTCTACTTCTCAAAACCATTCCGGGTTGAATTACACTCTGGGATGTCAGGCTCGGTTTCTTCTGTGGAGTTTCCTTTGTGATCAAGTGTTTATTTCTCCCTGCAGGTGTTTTGTCTGCATTCTGCCATTGCCTCTGTGTCTCAAAACTCCACTGAAGGATGAACCCCAGAGAGTAGGTGCTGCCTGTGGGTCTGACCACGCTCCAGTCATCGCCTCCCCCACCTCCATGTGACCTAGCCCTGGTTCTCCTGGGTTACTTACTGATAGCCTCCAAAGAGCGCCCTGTATCAGCTTCTTTCTGGATCAGCTCCTTCTCTTCCTTCAAACCGCGTGAGAGGAATATGGAATACTGTAAAACACAGATGTGAGCACGTTCTTTATTTTATCCTTTCCTTGAAAGCTTCAGTGGTTTTGCATCCTAAGTAGCCACATTTCTTAAAGTGTGATCCACAGGATAACACCCGGATCATTTGGAGCACCTGCTACGGTGAATTCTCCTGAGCTCTGTCCTATACCTAATAATGCCCAGGATGTTGCCACTCTTCTGTAGTTACATAGGTGATTTCTATGTTTGTGCATGCGTAAAGACTCCAAATTTAAATAAAGCGTGTCATTCCTTTCATTGCTAGAATCAGTCAGTTTTCTCTCAGCATCTTCTCACTAAAGCCATGCGTTCTGCTTTGTTATGTTTTGTGCTTACCATGCTTACAGAATGGGTCACAATCCTGGAAGCAGCTGTGCCCCTAACACCTCTGGCCTTGCAAGACTGTTTCCCAGGCCCCTGCTCTGCTTCATCTGTGTGCTACACACACTCTGGGACTATGAAATACTTCCATTTCCTTTCTGGTCTCTCAGAAACATTGCTACTGCTACAAAACCTTCTGTCCATTTCCTGGGGGTGTTCAGCTTTCTTCATTCAGGGCACCTTCCCCACCTTCAAAGCCTGTGTTCTGTGAATATTGATCTACAGGCCTGTCTCCCATTAGTCACCTGCCAGTGAAAGCTGGGACCCTGCGCAGATACAATCAGTATGACATGGTGTTTGTGAGCTTCAGACATATATAATGCAGTCTCTCTCCTCAAAGCTTCTTTGCTGAGCAATAGTAGGCACATCCCTGCATCCCACAGAGTCTCAGTTTCTTCATCGAAACATGGCCCCAGTATCACTGCTGACTTCCCATTTTAGGATTAAATATAGTCATGTATGTGAAAGCTTTAGAAGAGCACTCAAAAACTAAAAATACCAGGTATACTTTTATTGTCAGTAATACAATTATTATTTTATGATCTTATTATCTCAAGGGTGAAACAAAAGTGCCTGCCTCCAGGAGATCACAAATCACTGTAGGCCTTGTCTCCTGGCAATGCTATCAGAATAGGGTCTCTATCTATGGTAGGAAAAAAATAAAGCACTAGGAGCTTCCACTCCACTACTTTATAGAAGACCATCATCCTGGTTTGTTGAGTTCATAAACTGACCCTGGCAACAGTCTCCTGATTCCTCATGGAGTGGGTTTGACATTGCTACAATGGACCCACAGCCATGGAAAGGGTTTTTCTGAATTACCCCCACACATTAGAAACCAGGCTGGAATGCACAAGACGCACAGACATCATGGGTAATGTAAAGGGAAAAGGATAAAAACAGCAGTGCTCAGATGGGTTTGCTAACATTCACTGCGTGGCCTTCTAAGTGCTTCATCCAGTCAAAAGACATCTATTAAGCATATACCGTAAGCAGGCACTAGTCTATGAATTATTCAAAAGCAAAATTCTTACACTAAGCTGCTAGTGATTAGACCAAGTCCAACCTTTTCTGGAATTTAGCATTTTATAGGAAGAGACAACAGAAAAAAAATAAGCGTGTGTACTATGGAAGAAACACAGATTTAGCACAGGAGTGGGTGCTTGCCTGAGTGATCTCCCATCGTTACAACCTATTGGTTATGCAATGGGACAGATGGCCTCCGTCCAAATGAGCTCTGTCCTTCAGAATCTGTTCTTCAGATTCAGACCCTACGTGAAGTAAGAACCAGAGGGGTGAAATGGTTTTTCTCCTCCTTGTACTGATGTGTTCCCTCAGGGAGCTTAAACACCCCTTCGTAATGGGTTGGTTGTGCTCTCAGCCTGCTTCCCATGTGTGGAACAGTAAGAGTAAGCAGGTATTTCATGGCACCAGATCCTTCCAAGCCAGGCAAGCTAGTGTGACCTTCTTCTTGGGAACACTTGGGAGGTAGAGGCAGGAGGATGAAGAGTTGAGAACCATTTTCAGCTACATAACAAGTACAAGGCAGCTTGGGTTACATGAGTTCCTGTCTCAAGAAGTGGGGGGGGGCGGGAATAGTAGGATTCTAGATGCCAGGTGACTTAATCAAGCATCCTTCATTTTACAACGTCGCTTTCCTCCACTCCCTCCTTTCCTTCACCTTCTCATCCCTCTCTCCATCCATCATTCTCCTATGACTCTCTATTTAAGAGTTTACTTGAAATTATCCTTCCTAGGTGTCAGGGGGGGTGGCACAATTCTTCCCCAAGAAGCTATAGACTGACTATCAAACCAAAGGCCCAGTTCCAGAGATAGAATACCTCCCTTCAAATTTTGGCCAAGTGCGGTTCTAGAGACATCAGAACAACACAGGCTTTTGGTATTGCTCTTTGCTGCTTACCAGCACTTGATAGTAAGTCCCTTTTGCTGCAGACATTACACACTTTGACCACAGAACATGGAAAAAATCAAGCTGGTACTGACCTAGAATATTTCTTCCTGCCGGCTAGCTTTCCTAACCCTGAATAATACAATGCAGGCTATTCTGGAAGAAAAGTCATTAAGAGTCTTACCCAGGTGTGGACTCTGTAAGCTACAGTAATGATTCGTTGAGCAAGATAGCTTTATTGATGCAGCAGTGTCATGAAAGGCATGATTAACCTACAGCTTTCTGAACTGGATTTAAGGGCTCCTCCAGGAGGAAGGAACTAATGCATGAATTAAAAACGTGGCCAAGAACCTGTGACTGGGGAGGCTGTACACCCTAGGGGAGAAAGCACTACTATTATTTTGCTAATGGATGTAATATCAAAATGCTTTCTAAATATCCATCTTTATTTCATAGCTTCGTGTGGTTCCCACCTCTCATCTGAGAAGCTTCTTTTTGCAGTGGATGGAGGTTAATTACAGGAATCTACAACTGCTCAAAGTGCAGAGAATATGTGACTGTAGAGTGTTCATTCTTAAATGGGACATCTCCATGGGAATAAAGGCAGAAAAGCTGTAGGACAGAGGACAGGGGGGACCTCTGTGTAACAGTGCCTTTGCGATGTGACAGGTCTATTACACCCATGAACACCCATAAATGTGCAACAGCTGTGGCTGTCTGCACAGAACTTGTACAAGATCAGTCCAATCATGGGGGATGGGACTCACCAGGCCCCACCCTAGATGAGGAACTATTGGCAGTTCATGCTACTGGGTGTTGGGAGAGCCAGTTTTTCCAGAGATGAGACTCATGCTAACTTGCCCATGCTCCTGTGGATAGCCTGATGCCTATATGCAAAAAGCTCAATGATCACTGAATTATTAAAAAATAAAGAAGAAGAAGTCATGAATTCGGGAGGAGAATGAAGGAGATCTAGGAGGGCTGGGGGAGGGGCGAGGGATGGAGACCATCAAAATATTTTGTATACAAATACGAAATTCTCAATAATAAATAAATTACAAAAATGAAAAAAAAAACAAATTAAAAAAATCGCTTATCTGTTGCCACATTTATCTGTTGTTAAATAACTATTTTGTATCTCAAAATGCATAGTTTATATTGCATTATATCCAGTTCAAAAAAGTGTGGTACTTGCCTTCTCCATATTGGTTAAGCATTCCCTTGCTCTAGCACCCTATCCCTACACTGTCTAAAGAAGAACTCCTATATATCTGTAGTAAAAATTGATGGGCATACTGAAAATATACGCTCACCCCACACATAAAAAACACCCTACAGAATGGTCTTCTACACAGCTCTGTGTGCAGAACCTGAAACCTCCACATTCAAATGGAACAAGATTTCCATTTTCTCCATGAACTTGGGTGGGACTTGTTTAGTGTTATTAGATCTAAAAGGCCTATGAAGTGGTTTCAGTGAAAAAGAAGACAGTGCTACAATGATAAATGCAAATTTAAGGCTGAGAGACAGAAAACAATTTCAAGGTTTGAAATGGCAATTTTCATGTTTCAAAAGTCTGAGAGGTGCTGTCATAGCCAGGGCCTTCTCTGATGAGTCTTACAAGTAGGCCATCACAAAACTGCTGAGATGGAGAGACTCTAAATGGTACAACCCATCTATCAATACCTGACAGAACTGAGGAAGAACTCCAACAGAGGCAAGGCTCCCTCTCAGGAGTGTGCTAAAGTTGGCCTGTCTTGGCACATGTCTCTCCTTTGTCACCGTTCTTGTAGCTGAATTCTCTGTGTGTACCTGCTGTTCCCGGAAGAACGAAGGCCATCTGATTCTTGGGTTTTTTTTCTATTTCTGGAACGATAACTAATGCTTTCACAGTAGCTGGTCCTAACCTCTTCTATGTAATCTCTCTAATAAATAGGAAGCCATGCCCAGTTTTAAGTCTCCAAGACCCACAGATTAGTATTTGGCCATCTTCAAAGCTTAGTGAGTGTCTGCTATCTCCCGTCTGCTCTCATATACATGAAATATGATGATTCCCCCTACACATATTCATTGAGCCTCTGTACTACATCAGAAGATTCTCTATGGAAATACACAGATAAGGATGAGCCATTTGGAGTAAATATCTGGTCTCACACAGTTTATGATAAATTAATAAGGCAGCCTTGTATTTTCCATCTGCCTGACACATGTGCATTAAAGCATTTGACAGACACATCAGTTGAAGGACTAGTTAGCCAAAGCTTCTCCTTATACCACAGCTATGATTTTGAGAGCTCGTGCTATGTCAGGCAGTGTTCTAGACCATAGGACTTCAAGAGTGAAAGATGAACAGTGCTCATCTTCTTGAGGCTTTGAACCAAGGTCCTTAAGTAAAGCTAAAAATTATTCATTGTTCAAAACAGAACATATGGTTTTGTCAACAGTCACTATATATCCCTATTAAAAGAAAGATATTTTTTTGAGATTTCATCTAATCCACACTTGTGTAGAAGGCATGATTTTGCAGGTGAAAACAATGACATGCAGAAAGGTCCTCTGACCCTCTAAGCTTCCCATCCAGCAACAGTGGTAGATCTGGAAGCCCTATATTTATATCAGACTTTGAAGAGAGAAATCAGTTCATAAGCACCTGAGAAACATTCTCTTACTTTGGGGGCCTGTGAGAACGGTTACAAAATCAAACATTATGCTCACAGACTTGAGTATCTCAGAAGGCTTTGGTGTTATAGAAAAATTAATGGATGACAATGTTAGTGATATTGTAAACAGGGCTTTCAGCATGAAGAAATAACATTACACAAGATTGAAGGCATTAAATAAAGACCTTCTAGTCTAAAATTAGATTTAAGTTGTATCTTATCTCATCCCCAAATTATATTTCAGTTCTGTTCTTTAGAAAGATGTAGAAACATTTGGGAAGTGCCCACTTTTCCTGCTCAAAATAATGTTATCAGGTTAATCGACTGCCAGATTTTTTTTTTAAAGCTTGATAAGGTAATTTGTCAAAGAAGAAATGGCAACTGGATTTCTGTCAATTATTAAATAATTTAGTTACTGCTCATAAAATACTTTCAGTAATGTAGAGGGAAAATGTACAACGTAATGGAACATCATCAAGTTACATTTCATCTCACAATTATATTAAAATTATACTTCCAAGACTTTTATTGAATAACCTAAGTAGTTTATCTGATAAACAAAAAAAAGATCTTTCTGCTCTGCTAGGGGGTGATTACTGCTTCAATAAAAGATCTAAGAGTTCTCTAGGCTTTGTCTCAAACCCATGAATAGGGCATCAGTGATAAAAAAAAAATCATTGTGTTGTTGCTTCTGCCAAAAGAAAAATCGAGTTATTACTTGTGGCTTGATTTAGTTTTTCCTTGGATTTCCTACTCATTCCTGAGCAGAGGGGTCCATTGTATTTTATGTTAGCAATATTTCTTGTTTATTCTTATAACTCCACTTAATGAAAAATAAAACTTAGCTCAGCT
Organism: Eospalax fontanierii; assembly: GCA_035773235.1. Taxonomy (NCBI): domain Eukaryota; kingdom Metazoa; phylum Chordata; class Mammalia; order Rodentia; family Spalacidae; genus Eospalax; species Eospalax fontanierii. The sequence continues at coordinate 23,245,384 of CM069552.1, forward strand.
TCCCAGTGTCTTGTGACTCTTTGTTGAGAACAAATGGATTTGAGATACAAATCCATTTCAGTGGTGTGGGAAGCCATCAATATATTTTAAAGTCGGCAGGTATAGCAAAAAAAGAAATAATGAAAAGCTACAGACTCAGCCTTGGGTTTGAACCTCCTAACTTCTTGCAAGTAAACTTTGGGGAATTATTTAATAGTGGAGACTTTATTTCATCTACCATAAAATAATTCCAATTATTGAAAGGACTCGGATAAGAGCAGGTATGCCAAATAGTACAACAGAGCAGCTGGTAAATGTTATTACTTTCTCTAGCTTCTGAAGTTTAATATGAAACTTTCTGCTGTGTTTTTAGGGAGAACTCAAATCTACGTATCATGTGTACTGTATGTAAATTCACGTAGATGTAGGCATGTAATCCTGTGTGCACTTGTAGATTTCAACTTCAAAAAGAATTCATAGTTGGTTTCTTTCAAATGCTGTCCTTTTTCCTTCCACTTATAACAATTCCACTTGCAAAATTATCTTCCATAACTCACATGAGCAAAACTGTGGTGTCTTCCTGAGCTCAGCAAGGTCTTTCTCATAATTAAAACACTGCTGGAGTCTTTACCCAACACAAAGAGCCAAACTCTCGGGCTGACATGTTGGGCTCAATCTCAAAGCCAGCTTGAAAGTCAGGAATTCCTCACAATGTTCTAAGCTCTTGCATAGATGTTAAATAACTCTCACTGGCTTTTCAGCAACAATTTCTTAGGGAATTCTTAGAGAGGAAGTTCTGATTCCATTCTCCTAGGAAAATAATTCAGGGAGTTGGGAGATTACTCCATACTGTTGACGCTTTGGTGCAACCTGACACCTTATATGAGACCACTCCCCTAATTCCACAGTGTCTGCCACTCCTTCTCTTTTTATTTATCCTTTTTTCATTTTTTCTCTATTTCATCCTCTAATGCTCTATTATTAAACATCATTAAAGATGAGTTTGAGTTCTTATGATGTACCAAGACCTTTGATGCACATGGATAAATAGACTATTCATTTCTTAAAGGTTAATCACCCAAAGTCAGTTTCCAGGTGTTTAAATGTTAACGATGTTAAAAACATGAAAATAATGTATAGATTGCAAAGTACTATATTTCATGGTATCTATTCCACACTACCAGATAAAATTCTGATTTTCTGTATCCTTGTCATATCTTGTAAGTGATGGAAAGCAGGAACACTGCTCAAATATCTCCCTTGTTCCCTGAGTTTCAACAACTTACACTGTGCATTTATTTTTCCAGTATTTAAGATTATTTTATACTTTTCCTACTCAAGATCATTATGGAATCTATGATATGAGGCTGGCTTAAAATTTATAAACATGAATTAACATCTGTGTTAATGGGTAGTCACAGATTAAATGATAAAATAAAAAATAATATTTGAAACTTAAATGACATAAACATTATCAATATCCCTTATATTAAAGGGGAGAGAAACAACACTAGTTTGAATGTATTTATTTAATTTTTAAAAGTTGTTCCATTGACTTATTTTCTTCGATGCTTATAAGAAGTATATTCATTAGTTCTCTTCATAATACCATAACAAAACACCAGAGTCAATTAACTCATAAAAAGTTCATTTAGCTCATGGTTCTGGAAGTTGAAGACGCATTGAACAGTCTGTTATTTTGTCTTTAAATAAAAGGTACAAAGTGGTAGTACATGTTGGAATGAGCACTCATTTCATGAGCTAGGGAAAAGAAACTCGACAATCTGGGGCCCCACAGTTCTCTCTGAGGGTCCCTCTGGACTGCTACAATTCCTCCTTTCCAGAGATCTACTAGTGATGCCACAGGCTAGTGACCAGGTTTGTAAAACAGTGGCTTTGGAGGACATTCAGGATCCAAACTACAGGAGGAAGAATGATAAAGAGGAATTAAGAACTTGGAGTATGAAAGCTTGCTTCTGACCTCTGTTACTTTACATGAGGAATTTCATTCTTTCAACATTTGTGCATCTATAAATGGAATTTCAACCTTGTGGGATGATGGCAGACATTCACTGTGATAATCAATGAAAACTGCTTAACAAAGTTTCTACATTTGACCAGTGGTAGAACTCAGTATTAGTTGCCCTCTGTTGCAAAAAAGAAACTGTACTGAGGAGTGGTGTGACGTACACTTGTCTGTAAATACGAGGATGCATATTTAGAATACAGAAAGAAACTACACTGGTCTAGGCATGCAACCTCCTTACATAAGACTAATGCACCCATCAATTCTCAGCAGAGGTGTTTGTTTCCTCATGTAGCAGGTGATGATTATCACAGAAACTCACAACTGGCCAATGTGCAGGGAACAAGAGGCTGCAGAGTGCTTATCCCTGAATAGGACACTTAGTTCAGACTTCTGCCTCCAAAACCTCAGGGATCATTGCGGAAGAGGAGATAGAAAGATTTTAAGAGCCAGAGGTAGCACATGAGCACAAGGAAACAGTTTTTTCCAGAAAGTTGGTCATTTACACATATGAACTCACAGCAATTATAACAGCATGCACAAGTCCTAAGCAAGCTCAAAATCCCAACATGGGGAAGTGGGATTTTTGGCAACTGATGCCTTGTTGGGAGGAGCGGCAGTCTCCTGCAGAGGTCAGACTCTTGTTAAGTTACCCAGGGTAGATCCACACATTTGGAGACTCAAATGAGATTCTATAGGTCACTATATATAACAAGGGGGGGCATTAAATTGGGTGGGAAGCAGTGAGGGTAGGTGTGGATAGGAGAGGAGGCGTCTAAATGCCATCAAATTATATTGTAAAAATTCACGAATTTTTTGAAGTCTCTAGCAATAAAGACTACTATAAAATTATACCATTATTTCTTGTGTAGTTACTATCATAGCACAGTTTCCATTAAATATTTTTATTTTCCACCTAATTGGATATCTTAAGTGGCTTTCATGTTGCTCTCCAGTTGTTACAATTACAACATACAGGAATTCATTTAAACAACCACTTATTTAAGATGCTTTTTTGTTGGATATTCACACTTCTTCCAAACTAAAGGTGTAGTAATTAACATGTCCTATTAATCATTTTTTACTCTTTTTAGAATAATCAAGACCAGGAAAGATTCCTGCTTCATCAAACACTGACTAGGAGTGTATTTATACCTTTCGATTTATGCTTCCTAAAAGACATCTATAAAACATGACTACCATTAGAAACAATGTTCAGGTTAACATTTACCACTGAAATGATGCTCATGATTGTTCTTAGCGTTCCCAGTCACTTATGTTAAGTCTGATGAGTATTCACTGCATATACTTCCTATGTAGTATTCAATGTACTTTTAAGGTATCATTACACTGTTCTTTCCTAAACTTTCTTAACTATTTGCAAATACTGTTTATATATGGGTGGTATTATTCCACTTTCAGGAATTATTCTGGTGCCCTTTTCCAACTTTACATCATAGAGAAGAATTAACTCTCTTTTTATGTTTTAAAGATTGGTGTGTTTGTTGCATTCAGGCCTTTGACTATGTAGAAAGCATCAGAACAGACTCTTGTTTCTAAAGAATCTGTGATATCATTTCCAGTCTTCATTTCAAGCCAGTCTTCCCACCTGAGTTCATTCTCTTACATACTTCATCCTGCTGAAATTGCACCAAGAACCCACCATGAGATCATGCCATCGCTGATAAACCCTCTGCTGAGGTTTATTGTTCCTCTGGGCATCTGAAATGGTTATAATGTTCGAGTTCCGAATGTCAATGGGAAATGTGTTCCCCTTACCTTTGGTAGATGCTGAGTTTTACGCCACCCATTACTTTCTGTTCACTGGCACCAATTCCCATAGTACATCAATTTTCTTTCATTTTTGTTTCTCAACTCCTGCGGCAAAGTTTAGCACTATAAAATATGTGACATGACTCGAAGATGCAGCAGCTTCTTTCTGAAACTTTGGAGTGTGAGGTACTTTTGTTTCTCTTTTTAGGAAAGGAAATCATTGAGTTATCAGCTGTGCTTCTAAAAAAATGTGTGGAGGTGTTAGCTGGGAAGATACTCTACAGCTGTTCCCTGGTCCTAATGGAAACAAAATACTTTACCTTTTTTTTTTAAGGTTCAGCTGTATGTGGCTTCTAGGAAGTGACCACAGATACCATATTACCCCTGACAATGGTAAGTAAAGAGGCATGTTAACTTTACAATGGATAGATTGAGATGAAAAGCCACACACAGCCACGGTCAAGGTCACTTTCGTTATTGATTCTTTTAAAAATGCAGAGAATATAAATAGAAGATAAGGCACTGGGGTTTTTCTCCTAAAGTTTATATGATGTTAAAATGTGCTCATTCTACTGTTAAATGCCAGTAAGTGCTACTTCAAAGAAACGCTACACAGAAATGGCAAAGTAAACATTTCCTATATCTGTCCCTGTCTTCATGCTCTGAGTTTGAGCCCCTTTATTCAATACATATCAGCAACTTGATAGGAAAACATTCTGGGGACTGATTTGATGGCTGTTTGAGTTGCTATTCTTCAGTGCTGTGAATGACAAGGACAAACGGAATGCTTTCTCTCTGTGGTACAGAGCAGGGATAGCTAATTACACAGCAGAGAGCAATACACAACATTTACATGGTCCATACATAGAAAGAAATACCAAGTTACTTCTATCTAGCTTATTGGTCCATAAGCACCTCACATAAATTTTCTCTCTCTCTCTCCCCTCTCTCTCTCTCTCTATCTCTCTCTCTGCTACTTCTGGAAACTCATTACTAAAGGAGAGCTCAGGGTAGAAAAATAGTAGAGAAATGATTATAGACCTGTGCATTTTAAAACAAGATGTATAAGTAACATCAATACAATTAAAATGAGAGAGAGAGATTCAGAAACAGAGACAGAGAAACAGGAGGGAAAGGACATACAGTCCTGTAACAAAAATCTGAGTGAGCCTCCACTAAGTCTTCTCCCTCACTTAAACCATTCACTTCCTGTGGGGCTAATCTTGGTTGCCAATCTGACTGGATCTCAAATCAACTAAACTGCAAGCCCTTGAATGTTCCTGTGAGGGATTTTCTTGATCAGATTATCTGAAACCTTAACATCCGCCCTACACATGAATAGTAGCTTCTGGTGACAGCTCAGATAAAAAGCCATGGAAGTTTGCTTTTAACCAGCTTGCCTTTAAACTCACTGACTGAAAACCAGCAACTCTCCAGGAATCCTCCAGGACTTCAGTGCCAGATTGGGACTGCTGAGACCTCTAGCCTCATAGACTGAGCAATTGCCAGATTGTCAGCCTCTGCGGTGTGGTACAGCCATTGTCAAACTATTCAGTAAGCCAATTTGATAAATCCCCTTTTAATATATAAGCATATATTTAATGTTTGTATGTGTGTGTTTTCATTCTATCAGTTATGCTGCTCTAAAGAACCCTAACTCATAAAGACTGAGTGGAGACCCCAAGATGTTGGAGCTGTTAGAGCCAGCATCTTCAAGGAGAACTGAATACCATAAGTGGAATCATCCCAGGAGAGATATGTATGTTGCAGGCAGCAAGATGGATGAGTCATCTAAGCCCTTTGAGACTAAAGTTCCAGATATTGGACATGGAGTTACAGGATTTGGTGTTTTCCCTGCTGGGTTTTGGTCTTGTTTTGGTACAGGTATTTCTTCACTCCCACCACACCCCATTCTTCCCTTTTGGAATAAGAACGTGTGCTCTATCATTTCATGTTGCAAGTATAGAATTTGTCTATTGATTTTGACAGGGGTCTGCAGTTAAGAGAGTACCCTGAGTCTCAGAAGAGACTTTGGATTTTTAAACATGTTGAGACTGTTAAACAGACTATGAGGACTCTTAGAGTTGAACAAAATACATGTTTCTTTGTGATATGGCCACAAGCCTCTGGAGCCAGGGAGCAGAACATGGTGGTTTGAATGAGAAGTGATCTCCACAAGCTCAACTTTTCGAACACTTGGCCAGGTGATGACAGTTTGGGGAAAGGTCATGGTACCTTTAAGAAGGTGTGGCCTTGTTGATGGAAGCACTTCGCTGGAGGTAGGCTTTGAGAGTTCATAGCCTGGTCCTACTTCCAGTTGCTCTCTCTGCTTCCTGACTGTTCTTGAAGATGGGAGCCTTCAACTTTCTGCTCTTGCAGCCTCCAATCATGCCTTCCCCTGCTACCAGCCCCCTGCCATGTTGCAGTTCTCCATCTGGAACTGTAAACCCCCAAAAGCTCTTCCTTCTGTGAGTTGCCTTGGTCATGGTGTTTGGTGATAGCAACAGAAAAATAACTAATACTCTTACCAAAGTCTATAATTTCTGTTTCCTTAAACACATATTTCCAAGAATTCATAATCCAAGTGATCTCTGATGTGGCCTTGACAAATCAGTTAATAACCTTTAAGTCAGTTTTCCTACTTCGTGAACTCTCTTTCAACCATGCAAACACTCTACCCCAGAAACTAAAATAATGGTTCTAAAATGAAAACGCATTCGTTTCTTTTACACTGTTCCTTGTTTTGCTAAGAAGAACTGTTGCTTTATCTGCTAGGAAGAGCCAAATTCCAATCTCATGCTGAGATGAAAGAGAAAATGTTGCTCAGAAGATTGAGGAAGCAATCTGAAAATCAATTTGCTTCCCAGGTACATACTCAATAGTGGTTCTGATACTTAAAGGTGCCATCTTACCTTTCAGAGGTCCCCAGTGTTAATGGATTCTGACTCATTTGGGGGTTCTATGGTTTAAACTGCGTTGCCCCTTATCTTTTTCTATTTCCAATTACTATTCATTTTTCTCAGGACTACAAAGTCACATTCGCATACTTGTTTCCATTTTCTATAAATTGTTTTGATGCTATTCACTCTTTCAATCTGTTCTGTTTACCTATGCTTCTCAAGTAAACCTACGTTGTAATTTTAATAGGTTATGAAAGCAAGAGAAATTATATTAATGTCTTTCTCATCTTTAACAGGAATCCATCTTTAGCTTTTTAATACAAACCCAGTAAAATATACTCATGCAAATCCACAAATAAATATAATCATACTTGTGTGTGGGAGGGAAAGGGATACCTTCAAAAACATGGTGGCCCCTATTTTGGTGGCTCCTATTTTGGTGGCTCCTATTTTGATCATCATCTGTTCCCTTCAAGCCTTTGCATCAGTTGTCTGGTTTGACAGGTAAAAGATTTTTGGAAAATGACTGACTAAATGAGTGTTCGAACCTAATCAATGGATCCATCCTTTAATGAACGCATACTATGATGACACTTTTGGGAGGAGGTTAAAGGTAAAAAGTACTACCTAGTTGTTCAAAGGCCACTGGAGACATAGCCTAGAGAGCATATGAAATTTCTAAAAATCATATTGCATTTTAATATGGAACTTCAGAGCACAGCCCTAAATGCTTATTGATTCTCATGCTGTTGAACCAGTAAAGCACACTAATAAAAATAAAGCATATTAAAGATTCACGCATAGCATGCCATCTAAAGTCAAACTGTGTTTGTTTACTTTGCAGTTCTTGTGTATTGTGGAAAGCACAGTTTCATAAAGTATAATGTCGGACTAGTCTTTGTAACTATCACTTTTAATTGTGGTGGAATGCTCTATTGGATAGAGATGCCATGATGTGCTGATTCATTCCCAGAGTGCTTCTCCTACATAAATAAAATCCCATGCAGACCAAAGGGATACATCAGTTTTAAGTTCTATACCATTTGCATCATCCTTTGAAGATCATGCTTATTTAGTAGTGAGTACGTTGTTTTGCTTATTTTTGATTAATGATTTAAGATATTGTATTTCCAATGATTACTATGAAATTGTGTGTTCTATTAGTGAGGGTGTTTATATTATTCACCAGACAGAGAAGGAGAGCATATTTCAAAGAGTTATTCTCTGATCATCATCTGTTCCCTTTAAGCCTTTGCATCAGTTGTCTGGTTTGACAGGTAAAATATTTTTGGAAAATGAATGACTAAATGAGTGTTCGAACCTAATCAATGGATCCATCCTTTAAAGAACGCATACTATGACAACACTTTGGGGATGAGGTTAATGGTAAAAAGTACTACCTAGTTCTTCAAAGGCCACTAGAGACATAGCCTAGAAAGAAAAATCTTGTCACAGCTCCTTTCTCTGTCTCTCTCTCTGCTTTTTGGCTGCTACAAGGTGAGCTGATATTTGTTCTCTACCACATGCTCCATGCCATGATGTTCAGCCTCATCACAGCCCCAAAACAGTGAAACTAGCCAATCATCCACAGAAACCTCCAGTCAAAAATAAATCATTACTCTTTTAAAGTCGTTTATTTCAGGTGTTTGTTACAGAGGCAAGCAGTGTGAGGAACACAAAGGTCTACGTGGAAAATGAGACCTGACTTTCAATTTTTCAAATTCACAAAGCTGGCAGGCATAGGTTATAGCAAGCACAAAAGAATTGGTTCTGTCAGCAGGGAGACACAACCCGAGAATATTGTATGCCCGTCTATGTAACAGCAAAGAGAGGCGGTATGGGGCGGGGGCAGAGGAATCAAGGTCAGGGAGGCATGTATTTAGAAAGTGCAAGAAATAGTTTTCTTGCCTACGTTTGCTACAAATAGCCTGCTTCGTCGTTTTATCTTTCAAAAATTATCTAATTTTAATGCTCAAATATAAACAGATTTGCCGATCAGACTTTTGGATTAACATTGCTTTAAAAATGATTTCCATCAGGATCCAGATCAGCACGTTTGACTTGGACAGAGGAGAACTGGTATAGGTACCACCTCTCCTTAGGGACAGTTATGCAAGCACATCAAAAAATATTTTAACAGTAAGCAATCAATACAGAAGTATTTGATTAAGACAACACTGCATTACAGTGGTATTCTCAAAGTGCCTCCCGGATGGCTTTGGCTGTTGTATGCTATAATGGCAATGAGAATTGCCACTTATTATTCTGAGTAAAGAGTGTAGTCATTTGGCTTTTAATGACAGACATGAAATGGTTCTGCAGGGACCAGATCTGGCACCATTCCTAGCGTAAAAGTAAAATTTAATATACAAGACTTTATAAAACACCATGGTCTTTGTTCTACCTTCTTGTATTTAGATACCTGGAGCCTAATTTCTTCATGAGAAATATATTTATATTTGTGTGTGTGTGTGTGTGTGTGTGTGTGTGTGTGTGTACGTGCATGTCAGAGAAGTCAAAGATACAGTTCTTTGTTTCAGGAATTTATGAACTATTTGAAGGGTGTGATCATGACTCCTAGAAGACTACACAGAATCATTGCCTTGTCTGGCAAGAGCAGCAGTTGTATTTTCTAGACTGTCCGCTCCTTGAAGGCAGGGATTGTCTTACACATCTTGAACTCACAGTGTCTGGAAAGTAACAGACACTCTACAAGCACAAGGTCTGGTTGATGATGTTAAGGGTCTGAAAGGAGATGTTCATGGATGGAGAGGGTGAAGGTTAAATTCCTATTCATAAAGCACAGTGAGAGTGACTGAGACGTTCCAGAACACTTGGGGGCATGGAGAGATGATGTCCAAGTGAGGAGAGTAAAAATGAGCCGGGAGAACAGCTGCCTTGTAGGATGAGCTCTAACCCTGTAGCCCAAAGAGCTGGAGCAAAAGGGAAATGAAGGCAGAAGAAATGGCAAGACTGAAACCTTAGCAACAAATCCCTGTAACAGTGTCCAGAGAAGAAGAAAGAGCTGGGTGGATGAGAAGAAAGAGGAATTAAGTAGCAGGTGTTCAAGTTCTGAGGGCCTGGAAATAGAGGATGTCAGAACATTCTTACTAAGTAGTAGAAAAAATACTCATTAAGAAAAATGATAAGTAGGAGGAGGCGGCATCAGACTGCATTCCAGAGCTCGTTCTAGTCAAAGTGTCAGGCAGATAGAGGAAAAGATTAACCTGGAGAGAGAGAGAAGCTGTTGCAGGGAGATACAGAAAGCTGAACTAAGGCAAGCGCCTGGGCCATGTGCCAAAAATCCAATCCTAGGCAGACAGATAGATTGCTGACTTGCATAAAAATGCAATTTGCAAATTACAAGAACAAGAAAATCAGTCTCCTCTCAGGGAGTTGTGTAAATCTTGAATAAGAAGTATGTTTGTGAAGACTGGGAAGATGGCTCAGTAGAGGAAGTGTTTGCCTCCGAAGTGTGAGAAAACTAGAGTCAAGATCCCCAGAGTCTACCCCAAAGGGCAAGGAAGCTAGCTAAACTAGCTGGAAGTGATAAAGTCTGGGTTCGGGGAGGGGTCCCACCTCAATAAATAAAGTGGAGAGCCATCAAGAAGACACTCAGTATCAAATTTGGGTTACCAATCACATATGCACGGGTGCCCACAGATGTTCATATTCATATTTTCATGTAAAAAATTCATTAATTTTTTTTAAAGAAGTGAATATATAACTCAAGATCTGAAAGAAGGACTTGTGCTCATTAGATGAAGAAGAGAGGCAGAGGATGAGGATGATGGTATTGGAGGAAGATACTAGGAAGAAAGGGCATCTTATGTGAATCATTTTCTTGGCATGGAACTCAGGGCATTCTGTAAACAGCACAGTTGAGTTCTAGGTAGCCAGAGGCCTAAGCGTAGTGATGTTTACTGAGGATATACACAAGGTCAAATTAGGCTAGGCAAACCCTGGTGAAGTTGTCTTGAGTGGTTTCAACCAGAGTCCCTGGTGAAGCCAAAGGACTGTTTTACAAGGATCACCCTGAGTTCTGTTTTCTTTATGAAAGTGGGTGGGTATATTTTTTTTTTTTTTTTTTACAAAACGGATTCAAAAGACCAAGATGGTGTGAATACATAGGTGACCAAGGAAATAGTAGATGATGATTGTTCTTCAGACCAGATGGATGCTGGAGAAGGATAAGAATTCCACAACTACTTAAAACCTAAGTGATTCATGGAAGTTAACAGTGAGCGCTAGTTCCATTAACTTTGGTATTTAGCCTAAACTGGGAGCAATGTTTTGGTAAATGAAATGTATTTGATGATGAATTTGACTTAGGCATGGCAGTTTTCAGGTATATTTAAGATATGTGAAAAGCAGAAACAAATAAAAAAATTGATTTTCAAAGCATGTTTAAATCAGCCTCAGAATCAGTCATGAATTCAGTTTCTTTTTCAGGAAATTAGGAAGGTCCTATAGAGGGGCAGCCTGATCTAGAGTCCATAGGCGCTCTGAGGAGAACGGAAGCCTGTGAGCAGGTGGATGTTGTTTCATATTGTCAGGATTTGTCCTGCCCTCTAAGGAGTCTAACGAAGCAGACTCATTCTCCTATACCAGAAGAGAATGCTGAAGGTACTACTTTAATTTTAAAAGGGGCTTAACTCTTCTGGCAGGCAGGATAATGTGCACGCAGTCAACCAAAGAAGCCCCAGCCCTAGTTGCAGGAAGTGGACTCTGCCATCTTACATGGCAGAAAAGATTCTACAGATAGGAAAAAAAAACTCATCTAAAGATGAAGAGATCATCTGGCAATATCCTGGTGGGTCTAATATGGTCACATGAGTTCTTAACTGTGAGATGGAGTCTCTGGTGAGAAGGAGTCGTGGCTATGAAAGAATAGATAGCAGAGTGTAACACAAAGGATTTTGTGGGTGGAAGGAAGGAGGCATGAGCTAAGAATTTATTTGAACCAAGATTGCAATTTGCTTTAGAAACAAGAGAAAATTTGTAAAACCTATGGAAGAGCTCTCCCATTGCAAGAAATTATGGCGGCCTGTGATTTAGAACAACCATGCAGTCAGGACCCAAATTTAAGTGGGTGTATCCTGGAAACCCTTGGTAACCAACCTTGCTATTCTGAAGTCACCAGTTAGCCTCCTAAGCAGAGCTCACCCTTTGGGACTATTTTATCATAGCATCTGCATTCTCCTGAACAGTGGTCCATTTGAGACACAAACAATAGAAGCATATACATAAATCATCATCACAGCAGAATGCCTTTTTTATAAGCAAACTGGCAAAGTATACATAAAAATATCAAAAGATCATTAAAAGTGAACAACTGTGATTGTAGAGCACCATCAGAGGATGCTGTGAAAGCTAGTAAGGGAGAAAATCTATCAATGGTCCAATCCAACTGTGAAACCTAATAACCACATTAATGACTATCTCAGCAAACTACATGTATCTATTCGTGCAGTTTTAGTTTGAGGGTAATTAAAAGCTGTCTAATTGGACTTAAAGTGTGCTCAATGGGAGGGAGCTCATTTGTGGTACTGTAAACATGGCCAAATACACATGGCTGAAGGAGTCATAGATCCTAGAGAAAAACCTACATCTGTCACATCCCTAGGCAAATATAATTACTTACTGTATGCTAAATTTATATCCTTGTACTTACAGACAATTATATCTCTCACCACTCATCAGAGAAACTTCTTTTGGCAAGAGATGGACATTATTACAGAGTTCCACAACTGGTCAAAGGCAGAGAAGAAGTATCTGTGAGATGCCCAGCACTAAATGACACATTTACAATGCAACGTCCACATCCAAGTCTCAGTGAACATAGTGGAACAGGGTGCAGAGAGAATAATAATAAATCTCTCAACTCTCACAAGTGAAGCTTCCTCATGCAACACATGGTGATTATCACAGAAAGCCACAAGTGGCCAAAATGTAGAGAATGAGACTGCAGTGTGTGTGTACCTGAATAGGAGTCCTGTATCAAATCTCTACATCCAGTCCTCAGGGAGTATTGTGGAAGAGAGCAGATAGACTGTAAGAGCAAATGATGGTGAATGACCACAAAAACAGTTTTCCAGACTTCTAGATACTTGCTCTATGAACTTGTAGCAATGGTGAGAGTATACACAAGACCCATGCAAACTCAATCCAGAAAAAAAACCAGCATAGAACTGGGTAAACGGATAAGAATCTCCAGTCTTAGCTGAGGAGCTATTGGCAACTGATCACTGTTATGTGAGGGAGAGTTAGTCTTCTTTACAGAAGTGATGTTAGATATGCTGACCAGATGCCAGTGGATGTACTCAAACCAAAGGACATCTGGAAACTCAACTGGATACCATAAGCCTTAATATGTATGACAGAATGCATGAAATAGGGCGAGTGCAGATTGTGGAAGGGGTCTAAATATGATCACGATGTATTAAATATACAAAAACTTCAATAAAAATTAAAATAGCATCATACACATATCATAACAAATAGATGATTAATAGAAAGAAAATTAGAGTTCTACAGAAAACAGAACCAAGAGCTTATTTGTATGTTTGTTATAAGGAACTGGTCCATACAACTATACAAGCTGAGAAGACAGGTTCTGAAGTTGATAAAATGAGATCAATAGAAGCTGATGATGCATTTCTGTCCAAATCAGAAGGCCTGGGAACCAGGTCTGTATTGTAAGTCACAATCAAAGACAATCAATTAGAGAGAACAAATTCTCTTGTATTCAGTACTTTTGTTGTTAAGTCTTCCAAATGGGTGGAAAACTACCAACCACACTAGGCCAGACAATCTGTTCAATTTCATCTCCTAATTCTAATGTTAATCTCACATATGTATACTCTCATATATATACTTAGAATAATATTTCATCAAAAATAGGGAAATCCATACAAAACTGAAACAAACTAATTATCATATATACCTAGATGATAGGTAGTTAGATAGATGATAGATAGATAGATATATTTATAATAGATAGCTGATAGCTGATAGATATCCAATAACGATAGATAGCTGATAGATGATAAATAGAAGATAGATAAATGATAGAAAAAATATAGAGATGGTGATAGATAATAGAAATATAGATTATACATAGATAGATGTTAAAGATAGATGATTGATAGATGATAGATAGATAAATGATGATAAAAAAGATAGAGTCAAAACATCTGTGCATGGTAGCACTTGCCTTTAATCTCAACACTCAGGAGGCAGAGGCAGGCAGAACTCTATGAGTTCATAGCCTGGTCTATATAGTGAATTCTAGGTCAGTCAGGAGTACATAGTAAGACCTTGTCTCAAAAAAAAACAAAAACAAAAACAAGAAGTTCTTGCAATTGAGAACATCTGCTTTTCAAACCACAAAAAGGACAAAATTTCTGTATTAAAGAATGAAAATAACAATAAAAACTACTGTTCCTTGCTTGACTTTTGACAAAAAAGATGCTGCTATGGGCACCATACCATTTCCTAACTTTATGCACATCTAGGAAAATACTTGACTTAAGTTTAGAACACAGTATAGACAGTTGTTAGCTTCTGTGAGCACATATTTCTATGCTGTCAACTGTGTGCTTGCTTTCTTTGAGTTGTTTATCAGAGTGGAATAATCAATTTAAACTAGCTTTGCTGATGATATTGATCATTTATTAGAGAAATCAATGTGCCATATTTAAGACTTTTCTCTTCTCCAAGGGTGAAACTGGGAAGGAACAAAAGCAAGAAAGGGAGAAAGAGTGATCTCTGTACTTCTGTCTCTAAAGAGTTGACACACACAAATACTAATCAAACCCAAGCTAGGACCCTGCTGTATAAGCAAAAGACATGGAGGAAGCAATTCACAAAAGAGGGATTAAAAAGAACTAACACATAGTTCTGGTATGTGTTCTGGGGCTGGTACATTTTTCAAGCTATGGGAAAAAATGAAGAGACACTGCTGAATAAAACCACTGCAATTTTTCACTCATCCAATGAATTCACATTAAAAAGTAAGAGAAGGAAAAGGAAAAATAAATGCTTGAAAGACTTTGACTTAACTTTCCTGCACTGTTAACTATCATAATAATTTAGCAATATGTAAAAATGACCTTTAAACAACTCCAATTTGATCCACGAATACTACGTCAAGGGTACAAATAAAAAATAAAGTGTCCTGAGTAACATAGGAAATTCATACAAGAAGCACTTCTTTGAAATAATATTGATGATACATAGCCATGCATTGGGACATATAGGTTCAAAGAATTCAAATACATCTATGAAAAAATTATTTAAAAGTCAAACTTCTATTATTGAATCCAAAATAAAAGTTTATAAGAATTTCATTGAGATGTGCATATAATTTACTAAGTATCTTAATTATTGAGACAGGAACACAGGAAAGAGTGAAACAGGAGGGTCCAGATATTAGCACATGAAAGACATTAACAGCAGAGACTTCCTCTTCTGAGCTTCATTCAACCCAGGAACAAGCTCAGAGATACACTCCTCCCCCGTTGTACCAACCAGGCAGAGGTCGGTACTGTGCTAATGACTCATGGAAGGTGGCTAGGACTCTTCACAAACTTCTTTTGACCTCTTGAAGCCAAGTCATAGGCAAGATGTGGCACACCTCCAGGCTTCTCTGTGTTTCTTTCTTCAAAAACTATCTTCTTTTCAGCAACTATCCACGTTCTCTGTACAATGCATTGCAAAGAATCACAAGAACCAGGAAACTGTAGAGACTGCCAAAGACAATGGAACAAGAAATTGTAACTGATGTAAATTGCGTGCTCCTACATTCTGAGCAGTTGAAGAGAGAAGGAACTCCCTGAAGTTATCCTACTAATTCTTCTCAAGGGATGTCACCTTCATGAGCAGAAGGGCCTTTGCTGTCTGGTCCACCTTTGTAGTATCCAACTTACGGCATGTATTGAATGATCAAGCAATATGTGTCGAATCAACAAATACCCTCAAAGGCCAGAAACTGAAAAGGTTCTTGAGTTTTCTGTAGCCTCAGTCCCATAGTCAACCCCTCCATTGGTTCTTTGGAAAGCATATGGCTAGTCCTCCCCCTCTGGCCCCTTTCAACACTGACACATTCCCCACACCACCCTCTCCTTTGTCTGGAGGGCTGCAACAGCCTCCTGTCAGCTCTCCTTCCCCATCTTCTCCGTAAGCATTCTCCACCAATCAGCAAGATTGATAATCTCAAAGCCCAATCAGACCAGTTCATTCTGCTACTTAACTTCAAAGCTTTCCAACTGTTTCAACTCCTTCTCACGGTCCTCAATCACCTGCTTTAACTGCCACTTCCTATTTCCTCCCAATTCTCCACTCGTGACACCATCCTTCCTCCCGTTCATTACCTGGCAGTCACATTGCTCTGCTTCCCGTTTCCCTAGTTTTGTCAATATCTGAACTCCATGCCACCATAGGGACCATTTAAATAATATTCCTGATGCATAGAATGCACTTCACTTCTCAGATTTAAGCTTTTAAAAGTCCAGTCTTCAATGCAAACACTTGCCAAATAATCAAAGATTTCTTTGCTATTTTCTATATAGTTCACTTTTATTTGCCTTAGATAGGACTTATGATGATTTTGAACTACATATATGTGTAACTTTGAGTTTTATAATATCTCTCTCTTTGTGTGTGTGTGTGTGTGTGTGTGTTTGTGTCCCACAGCACTCATGTGGATATGAAAGGACAACATTCAGGAGCTGTTTCTATCCTTCTACCGTGTAGATCCTGGAGATTAAACTTAGGTCACCAGTTTTAATGGCTAAAGCCTTTACTAGCTGAGCCATCTTGCTAGCCCTATGTATCTCTTTTCATTCTATTTCTCCTATGTGAAATAACCGCTCAAAACTGAGGCCGTTATCAGTGCTGTCTAAGAATGAATCCTAAAGTCTAAGCCCTGAATCAGACAGAGCAAGCAGTTCATATCTGTTTGCTAAATGAATAAATGATCTCCTAAAAAGAGAAGTAATTGAGAATAGAGGTTCATGGAATAAGTCAAGGATGGGATAAGCCAGCATAAAGTTAGAAGAAGATAAAACAAAAGAATATAATTACAAAAGTAACATCCAACAGCCCATCGTCAGCAGAGTTTCACCAAAGCTTAGTCAAAGAGTGAGTGTCAAGACATGTTATGGAGATTTCAGGTGTTAAGAGGAGATGAATATGCACAGACTTTCACATAACATTAAGAGTAGATGGAAATAGTCGTCACAATTTATGCACATGTGGAAATCTCACAATAAATATTGCCAATCAATATAGTAGAATATTCCTTAAAGTTTATTCATTTTGTTTTTAGTATTTGTCTGTTGGCAGTATCATGAGTTTTAAGAGACATTTGGGTCAACTAGGATGAGCTGGAAGAGTTCTAGTACCCAGAGTATACAAAACTGCTAAGAGTTCTTGATTAGGTCTGAACAGAGCCTATCTGCATGTGAGCGCAGGACCATCCCTTCAGAGAACACAGATGGCAGAGGACATGATCCAGAATTGTACTCTGAACATGTGGGAGAAGCAATTATAAAGGGATTTAAGTTGATGGCAGCGATGGAGAGGTTAAGTCTCCGTCCCTTCTGCGGTGTATTAAGTGGTAAAATGAAAAAGCTTTGGAACAGCAGACTAAACTCATCTGGCAAACTGTTTTTGGAAAGAGATGGGCTTGTGCATTTGGATTCTTGTCAGCTGTGTAAACACCGCATTATCTAGCTGGTTTACCTCTGAGGTTCTGTAAACCTCATGCAAGCTCATCATACCTACCCACAGACCCAGCACAGCCTGGAAAGCAATGCTGTCCTTCTGGGTGGCCTTGCATGTTTCATCCACACTGGAACACTGCATCCAAGCTGTTTGCTTCAAGGTCTCAGTGACCTTTATGGTGTGAATCAAGCCAGAAAAACAGAGATGCCCAAAAGATTGAAGGGTTGGTTGACATCGCTGAATGAAATGGCAGGATTCAGAAAAGATGGTGTGCTGGCTGAATAAGCATTTTGTTTTCTTTTTAGGTCCCCCAATTATGTTAATTTGGAAACTGTATCTATTAATTGCCCAATTAGACATCTGGTAATCACTCTCTACAGAAGTATCCCAAATCATAGTGGCAAGGGCTAGGCTCACTATTTTATTGTATCGCAAATAAAACTCTAATTTGGTTTTAATAAAAACTAATTCCACTAATTTAATACCAATTGATCATTAACAGGGTGCATTTTGTGGTTTATCAAGTATATAAGAAGGGTGTATAATTAACTGGAAACGGTGGCCACAAGGTTGTAATTAAATCCTTGGTAACTTTTAACTTTCAGCAAATGTTTTACTACTTAATTAACATCGCAAAAGATGATTTATAATATGATTTATTAAATGCCGATTGCACAGAGTGTTGGGACAGCTAATGAGAACAGTGATGGCACCTCCGATTTACAGTGTCTTTTCTCTCAAGCTGAGTAAATATCTTGCTGAAGAGTAAATAAGATATCCATATACCCTTTTAGCAAAAATTGATAATCAATTATGGGCTGGGTGATTGGATTTTTTTAACATTCTGATTAGAGTATTCTATACACGCTTCCTTCATTTTCCCTCAATGGAGACTTAGAAGGTAGACTATGGAAAGAACTTGCATACTTCATGTTGGTCTGTTTCTTTTCTTGAACTCCAATGTCTGCCACCCTTAGGCTATAAGAGGGAAGTAAGTAGGTTCTGTGTACATTTTCCTTCCTGAAGCATTCTGAGGTCCTACAGCTTTGTCAGCATCTACATAAATCATTACCGGCCACAGAGATCAGGCCAGTTACATGTGACATCTTGACTATCTAAGCAATCTTATATTCAAAATCCCTTGGCTACAATGAACAAGACATTTAACTGATTGACAGTTGGAATACATTCATAAAGAGGAGAGGCTGTTGTGAAATTTAAAGATATTACATGTGGAGAGGCATGGAATGCATACTCAACAGATTTTGACCATCATGTGTCCTTGGTAGTATTTAGCATAATTATAATTTCCCATTGATTTTTAATCTGTCTTCCAAATCAGACCAGAAGACTGAAGAAGGTAGGAGGAGATCTTATTTTTGTGCATCATCATAACATCTTCAGCCTGTTGTAGAAAATTGATGGATTCCATCAGAGCTCTAAGGTGAATATTTCCTTAGCTAGTGAATGGTGAATGAAGATCTCATTGCTGTAGGTTATTCAAAAGGCCCAGGATACTTGTGCTTCCAAATCTCTATTTTTCAAAATAAGATGGTAGAACATGCATTTAGCCTGTATTCAATTCCTCACCTTTAAAGGAAAATAAAAAAATAGGATTCATATCACAAATGAACAAACCAGTGCAAGTACTTGCTGTCTCTGGAAAGGCAGGTCTCCCCAGTGCTCATCCTTTCTGGGTCTTCCTTCAACCTTCATCAGAACCCCACTGATTCTGCACTTACCGACTTCCAGATCTGCACTGTCTCTGTACTCATTATGTGGCCATTAGAGTTTCATGAAGTAGCATTTCCTCTCAAATATCTCAATACAATCTTAGGCCAAGCCTGGTCCTGTAGTACAGCCACCACATTTGCATCTCAAGGTCTCAAAATCTTGCTGAGCAAGTCCCTTCCACCCCAAGCATCTTTAGAGATCTGAGCTCAGCACCATTTTAACATGATGCTTCTCACTTTCCCTAAGGTCTGTTCCAGGAAGGTGAGCTATATTAAACTTGCTGCTGTAATGTTTAGGCTTATTGATTAAAAAAAAAAAAAAACTTGGCACCAAACATCCAAATGCAGTTTTAAAAAAATCAAAAGAGAAGAGAAACAAGAAGGAGGAGCTATGCACCAAACTACAGCATTTAGTGCTGTCCACCAAGGAAGGCATTTCCAAGGGCTTGCTCTTAAAAACATGTCAGACCAAGAGTTCTTTTCCCAGTGACCTTGTTAAACGGAGGTGGCAGCTTAAGGCTGTAAGCAACACTGCAGGACAGGGATGTGAGTTCATTGCTTTGTATGGCCAGACCAGATGATGGCTAACACATAGGAAGTGGAAAACACACTTAGGTAAGACACAGCAAGTAAAGGTTCCTCTTCTACTATTAGATCTGGAAACCTCTCAACTTTGACAGTCAGATTCATTATGAGGAGTTTGAGGTCTGTACTGTGACCACAAATTCGAAGGTGGTTTTCACACAGCAGCCTTTTAAGGGATTGAGGATCAAGTTTGTTCATCGATTAGATTTAGCTTTTCTGGAGAGATTGCGGCGAATCTTGGGGTTTGGGGAGTTAACCCAGTATAAGGTACAAATAATCATATCAAACATGTCCACCAATCACTGTCACTAAAGAGGACTGGGGCTTCAGTATATGCCTTACATGCATCCTTCCTTCCTTTCTTGCTTCCTCACATCCCTCCTCCTGTCCATCCACTCATCCAGACCTCTCTCCTTCCTTACAAAGCTTATTTCAGACACCATGTAGGCCTCATGGTTCTATGAGCTAGATGGAATATGTGGAGCTTCACATGTCTCTCCATCTTCCATGTCTGTCCTTCCTCCTTCCGCTCCTTTCTCGTGCTATTATTAGTCTTGAGATAGCCTTCTCTAATACTAGAATCTCAACATTAACATCTCAGTTCAAAAGTAAAATCATCAAAGAAATGTGCCTCAAGGTTCTGAGTCATAATTGATTTCTCTTTATTTACTTGATACTTTGTTGTATGTATTTACTACTTCTTGTCATGCCTTGTGCTAGACATTCAAAATAATAATAGCAGTAACAATGCTAAATAGATTTTATATGACAAGGTCTAGGTCAAGGTATTACGCCAAGCACTTCATATGTTTTTGAACACTAACCTCTCATTGCCACACTGTAACAGAGCATTTATTAATATTCTTAATACATACAAGAAACTGAGGCACAGAGAGCTCATTTAGCCTCACTCAAATTGGTAGTACTCTCAAGAGATATGAAAAGACTTTGTGTACTACAAAGATTAGTGAAAACCTCCCACAGAAGCACAAAGACCCCACCTTTCCCCTGAAAATGATCAAAAGAATCAGGAAACACAAGAACAAGTTAAATTTGTACCTTCCAAAGTAACTGGACCCAATTCTGAGAGCCACATAATAAGCAAACTGTTGTAATATTTCCCTGCTGACCACCTATATTCGTCATTTAATGTACCCACTGTGGATTTTGATAGATATAATAGATACTTTGTACGTAATATATCTATCTGCATCTCTATCTATATACATATATGTGTGTATATCAGCCATTTTGTTACGCATTTAACATTGATTATCATGTTTAAGAAATCAGAGCACCTTATTCGGTGAGGCTGAGGATAATTTCTATAACATTTTGCAAATGTAGACACACTGAGGCTTAAAGATGGTAAGAGCCTTGTTCAAGGTCAGCAAGCTACATGGTGGATTTGGTGCTGCGAGTGAAGCAGGCTTTCATTAGAGCCTCCGAACTGCAGCACATGATCTGATTGAAACACACAGAGTAATGAAGCTATACATACAGAGGGGAAAAGGCAGATACAGAGAAAGCAGGGCAGGAGCATCATTTCCTCAACGGTATAAATGCTCAGGCTACTCTTATCCTACTTTTCTTTAAGGCTCATGTTTCTGATAATACCTATCCAAAGTGCCTTAAAATGGCAGGCACTTGCATAAAATGTCCTTGAGAAAAATCTGAACTTCTCCTTAAGGATAGACCATGTGCATAATTTAGAGTAAGAATTTTATTAATTGTGCTTAGAGTTTTTTAAGTTCAAAACAATAGTCTTCATTGCATAGCCATGGTGGTATGGCTATACATGGTATCTTTGTCATCACCATCAAAGCTTCTGTTTAGGCTTATCTTATGAACAAATCAATTCATACCCCTGGTTTTTGGCATGCAAAGTAGCCCTAGTGATGCCATTATTTTTTTTGTGTGCTAGAATATCCTACCAGGGGTTCAGCAAAGCTGTGAGTGCAGATGGTAAGTAATCGTTCTGTAATCACTCCCAATTGTTTATTGGTTTTTACCACAACCTTGAAATCCCAGTTTCAAAGATCACAAATGACCCTTTGCTCACCAAAACTAATGGCCTCTTCTCAGCCATCATTTTTCTGGAACTTGCTGAACCGTTTGATATCGCTCACTCATCATCACTCTCTCTGCTGAAGCCCTTTACTGCCTGAAATTCCAAGTCTTTAGATGCTGGGTACTTTTTAAATTTACCACATTTACAATTTTACTATGCAGCTTATAGAGGTCAGCACATTCTTTGACCTTCAAGCCAAACTTTTCTATTGATATCCCAAATAAACATGGTTCCAAACTTCTGCTGGAATTATAATGAGAAAACAACAAATTTTACCCTGCAGATTTTGATCATGTATTTGTGAATCCCTATTTTAATAGGATTCACATGCATTGTCCGTGTCCAAAACTCATTTTGAAGTAGCTCTACATAACAAAGGAGCACAAACTCAGATTTTCAAAGTGGATGTACAACTTCATTTCCAATCATCAGACTCTTGATTTGTACCTGTGATTTATGTTGCTTCCACTTGTAGAGTATGACAAACTACATTTCAGCGCATACCAATGTTGGAGATTGAGAACATGACAGGCAATAAGTGAGAATGGAAAGAAAATATTTTAACTTAAAAAGATGCTGTTTTTCCAGCCATTTCAGCTAACTATTGCTGTAGTTAGAAATGGATGTATACACACACACACACATACACACACACACACACATTGTAACTGATATATAATTGTACAAGAATCGTAAACTTAAAAGGCTTATTAGAAAGATTTATTCGCCCGTCATATATTCAAAGAATAAGAATTGTCTGACTCTGTGGTGGTTTCAATCAGAATGCCCCCATGAGATCCAAATAACTGGACATTTTGTCCCCAGTTGGCGATGCTTCTTTGGGAGGTTTTAAGAAGTGTGGCCTTGGTAGAGGAAGCATATCGCTAGGGACAGGCTTTGAGATTCTTAAATCTTTCCCGATTTAAGTCACTCTCTGCTTCCAGTGCCAGGTTAAGGATGTGATTGCTCAACTTTCTGCTTGGGCCACCTACTGCGGTCATGCCTCCCCTACCATGATGAACACCCTCTGAAATCATAAGCCAAATGAATCCTTCGTCCTATCAGTTACCATGGGGTTTTATCACAGCAACAGAAAAGTAATTAATACAGAACATTTCTGTGGAAAGGTTTGAAAAAGAAGGGTGGAGTGTGGGGGAGGCGAGGGGACCAGAGAAGGGAAGGTTAATAAAGTCAAAGGGGATATGAAGAAGCCATATGGAAACTTATCACCTCCAAACCCGGTTCAAACACATAAAAGCGAGTTTGCAGTCAGATGCCCCACAAGACTAGGAAAAGCCAGTGTTAGAAGCAACACGTCACCAAACAAAATCCCCAGTGCCAGGTATTGGATATCACTATCATTTACTGAGCAGGGACACGCCAAAGCAATACAGGCCCTTGCCATTCCTCTTGCTTGACTACCAGAACTTGTTAAGACTGTATTACTGAAGACACTGCACACCTCAGAGAAATCAAGTTGCAGCTGAGCTGGAAACACTCCTTTATGGTTGGCTTTCTTTGTGCTGGATAATGCTATGAAGGCTGCTGGGAAAGTAATGGCTTTAACAGTCTTGTGAAGACTTTCAGAACTAACCTACTAGGGAGGGCGTTCCCATTGGTGCAACAGTGGGATGATTGTTATGGATACAACCAGATGCTCCCTGATTAGATCTGAGGCCCACTGCACAAGAGAGAATCCATGCCTAGTACCGTAAATCCAGTCAAAAGTCCATGGCAGAGGAGGTCTTAGGCCCTATGGTAGAACAACCAACTAGTGCTGCTTACCTAAATCAACACAGCGTCAACAGGCCTTTAACTGTCTGTTTATATCTACAGACAAAGACTAATCTCTTAATCAGAGAAACCTTTCCTTGCAGGAATGCAGAAACCTAAGGTTGCACAAGTTACTGAGAATGAAGGATAATTGAAGTCTTGGCCTTAAACAAGACAATTATTCTATATCTTTATGGAACAGGGAACATTGTAGAAAAGGGGGTTGGAAGAATGTAGGGCTGGGAGCTAGGGAAAAGGAATGCAATCATCTCAGTAGGCATGGCCATGGGTGGCATTTAAAAAAAGCAATTTTCTCTCTGTCTGCTATAAGGGATGGACTTCAAGCTTGACTGACAACTGAGTAACCAATGACTTAAGGGGGAGGCTTAACAGAAACTCAGGGGAGGCGGGGAAGGAGAAAGGGGGCACGGTGCGACGTTGCCATCTTGGGTGCACACTCCAGAGTTTCCGTGATCAAAATGCAGGCTCCCCCTCCCTCTATCTAGGGATGAACACCTTGTAAGTAACATGGAATAAACTAATCTCTCTAAAGAACATTCTCTATTCATTCAGTTGGTTCAAGCCTGGGGGTGGGGCGAGGCTGAACGCGGAGTCACACCATGAGAAAATTCATGCAACACCATGGCAATCAGGAACTTACAACAGCTGTGCCTCTGGCATTGATTCTATACAAGTTAAAAACACCAATCAGTCAACTATAGATAGAGAAGGGACCACCACTTACTGCTGAACTATTTATGACAGCTAACAGATTCTGAGAGAGGGGGACCATAGTGTACAGCTGTCTACCCATTGGTGAGCCCACCAGGCTCTAGTGAGTAGTTCCAAACCTATGTTCACACAGTTGGCCCTAGCTAAACTCTGTGGGACACAAAGCAAAATAAAAACCATAAATATGGGAAAGAGATTTATAGGGAAGAAGGGGACCGTCAAAGTTAGGAGGGAGAAAAGACAGGAAAGGAGGAAGTGTAAACAGAATGCATCATACACATGGATGAAAATTGGCAAAGAACATTCTGTTGCTACAATAAATCATCAGGACCAAAGCCACTAATAGACGGAAGAGTTTATTATGGTTATAGTTCCAAAGGAGTAAGCATCCATTATAACTGGGAATCATGGTAGCAGAAGTGTCTGGGGCAGAAAGCTGAATGACCACATCTTCAAGCAGGCACAGAGAGAGTGTGCCTGGAAATCTGGCAAGACTTAAGAACTCGGAAAGCCCGCCTCTAGTGACATGCTTCCTCCAGCAAGGCAGTACCTCCTAAAACTCCCCAAACAGGCCAAGCAACAAAACAGAAAATGTCCAAATACTTGGAGCCTTTGGGGGACATTTATTCAAACCACCACAAACAAACTGTATTAATAAAAAAATTGTCATGCTGGACGTGGAGGCAGAGGAAGTAGAATCTCTGTGAATTCAAGGTCAGCTTGGGCTACATAGTGAGTTCCAGGCCAGCTGGGGCTACAGCAGGAGCCCCTGATTCAAAAAAAAAAATTGTCAGAGGCAGCACACACACACACACACACACACACACACACGCGCGCGCGCGCACTGCTTGGAGTATGTCACCACAACCAAACCATCTGTTGTGACTTTCATTTAATTGATATGAAATTTAATTAGAAAAATTTACCCCGATCCTTGAACTATTTATCAATATTTCCTCAGTTGAATTAGTGATTAGATTCTACTTAGAAGTCTGATGCCAATAAAAGAAGAATGGGAATCAAAGCTAACCTTGACCTGGGCATGTATTACATGGAGTAGACGAAGGAGGTTTGTAGAGTGATAAGCTGGGTTAATTTTGTAAGTTAGGCATGGTATATAAGATTTAAATATTGCTAATTGCCCTCTCCAAAGGAAAGGCTGTCTGTTGCCAACTGTGACATCATAGACTCATATATTCAGCATCTGAAGGAGGGGCCCACTGAGCAATAGGAAAAGAAGCTCCACCAAGAGTCAGATGTCTCTGGGCTGTATAAAGGGGTAAATAAAATGCATCTTTTCTTAGAAAGATGTTCTTGGAAGGATCCTTGAAGACAAAGTTTGAAATTATTGACTGTTGACAAGTCAGGTGTAGGTAGATTGTTCTCCACAGGGTTGGTGTGAACAGGGGCCAGTAGAGAAATATCATATGCCTATTTCTTAAGAAATACACTGAATGAGAGATTGAAATGATATTAAAAAGGATCTTAGGACTCTCTGTTTTTTGAAAAGAATAAGTGTGCTTTTAGGTTTTTCTCTTTTTTATATGTTCATAAAAGAAGATATTATTATGAAAATTTTCTGTAATTTCATAAACTAAAATCTGCTTCTCCCAACCCTGCTTTCTTTGGGGAAGTTTTTATACCGTATACATAGATGTGACAGCATATTTTCTTGTCACTGTGCTAGTTCATAGGCCAACATTTAATTTCTTGAAGAAATGTCCATCAACAGCAAAGGAACAAGATTTAAAGGAATAGCCCTGGTATAATCTTTCACCATGACTCCCAACTCCCAACAACAATAAAGTCAGGATAAGAATACCAACAGTAATGAAAATACATGGAATGACTGAAGAAGGAAAGGCTGAAGGAGACTCAACACTAAGACATCCTAGGATGCAAGCTCATCAGTTCTCCTTCAGACCCATAAACATGTGTAGCAATCCCTGTAAGTGGCAATTACTTATCTGGAAAAGGAAGTTATATATAAACATATATATATATATATATTATTGATACGGTTATATAAAACTCATAGGGTTTTATTATGAAACAAACATTAAGTTGAAATGTATTGCACATTTTCTTGTGCTTAATAAGAATCTTTTAAGTAATGATACCCAAATCCACTTTCATAATCCACCAACAGTTGAGTAATTTTTGAAGAATTGCAAAGAGAGAGATGATTCTAGAGCCAGCTACATCAAAGCATATCCCACTCCAAACAGCATTATCCCCAGAGCCATTTGAACTCGAATTCCCCCATTAACATTAAGGAAGGCCTTGTCAACTCCATTAAGTCAAACTTAAGGAGCAATGGCCTCTCATAGATTCTTCCCTAAACTACAAGTCAGATATCCCAATGAGTCAAAACTGAGAGAATGAACAACTTAATCCTAAGAAAAATGGCCAAGAACTTTTCAAAATGCAGAGTAGGAGTAAGCATACACAAAAAAATACGGTGCAGATGAATTTAGTTCTCTTGTTAAAGTCAGTGTGATAAAAATTTTATTTAAAATAAATCTACTTTAGGGCTTGAGAGTTGGCTCAGCAGGGAAGAGAACTGTCTGCTCTTGCAGAGGACCCAGGTTTGATTCCCAGTACCCACATGGCGACTAAAAATCCACCCACAACTCCAGTTCCAGGGAATCTGACCTCCTCTTCTGACCTACATGAGCATCATATGACATGGGTGATATGTGCTGGAATAACACTCATAGACATAAAATAATAAATAAGATATTTTTTAAATCTACTTTACAATTCAAAACAACCATTGGGAACAGGGACTATTTAATGTTCACTTTGTAGGTGAGAAAACAGAATCCAGTGGACATTAAGGCAGTTGACCAAAGACACACAGCTACCGTGGTTCAGACTGAAATTCAAACCCGTGAATCCAAGCGTCCTTCTAGAACCCACATGCTCAGGCTTGAATTGATCATATGTAAGAAAAACACCACTATTAATGAGAGGCTAAAGTCAGGAAGAGAGAGACACACAGAGAAAGGAGAAGGTGCCATGGAATGAAAGAGAGAGAACAGTAAGGCAAGAAAGGCAAACGCTCCCCTAAGAAACACGAATCATAAAGTTGTTTTAAAAAGAATCAACTGGACTCTTCTTCAGTGCTTCTTTCTCTTCTAATAAATTTATTTTTGGAGCAGACTAGAATGTTAAGACCTTGAATAAAGTGGTCAGAAAAAGCTAAACTTCCATATAGCCCAGCACACTTATCCACATGGAGAACAGAATTTGTTTACATGTTCTTTAGAAGTTTATTCTCTAAAGAACAGTCATATTTCTACAGTCTATTATTCATGCTGGCTTGGCTGGGCCTTGTTTTTCAATTTGTAGTCCCAGAGGTAAAATGTAGCTTCAGTGTGCATCTACGGATAGACCCTTAGACACTACTGACCTTGGCAGATGAGGCCTCTGTGGCTAAAGGATTGATTTCCATACTGGAATTACCCCTAGGATTTTAACAGAATGTAGAGCCTTGATAGCATGTTATCGCTCAACAACCTCTTCAATCTGGGATGCCCTCTTCCCCTAAGCTTTAAATTCTTTAAGCATCACAGATGCTTTGTCTCTCCTAGACACACTGATTTCTTCCCAGCCTCCAGTTATCTGGGGACTTTGGATTTATTTCAGTTTTTATTTTTCTGTGAAGCATTTGATTTAACTCTCCTCCTTAGAATTGGCCTAAACTTTGTGTTGGATTTTTAGCAACTATTATAGCATCCAGATATAATGAATTTCCAGGTTTAAAGAGCCAACTCTGCTTTGGTGTTACGCTTCTCATGAGACTACCTCTCATGTCAGTTTCCACGAATTTTTCTTAAAATTACTTCTATCTCACTTAGAGGCCAAGTATAAACTTGAACCTGCAGGACTGAGGATGACTGGCCACAGTAATTGATGTAAGAACAGAATGCAAAACTGAACTTTGAATGTACTTACTTTAAAGAAATGATAAAACTTTATGATGATGGATATGCAAATTACCCTGAGCAGATCACTTTTCCAGTATAGACCTGAATCAAAACATACCTCCACTTCACTAAATAGGCATAAATGCATCAGTCTTTCCCACAAACTCCATGCAAAACAAGGGCATGCCATTTTACCCAGTCCCATGTCATCTCACAATTCCCCAGGTTAAGAAGGTAGGAGGTGTTTTCCTCTTTCCTTCTGATGTGGAACCTGGAAAGATGTGAGTCTTCATGAAACAGCAGCCAAACCCACAGTACTTACTATAGGGCAGAGCAATTAACCCAACCTGTACCAGCTGTCCCTCCGCCAAGGGGCTAATATGCAGATTTTACAATGAATACCTAAAGGTAAATATCAAGGAAATAAAACTTCAGCAAATGGGCTAATGAATTGGATAATTTTCAAAAACTGACATACAAATAACCAATAACTATTTTTAAAAGTGCTCAACATCGCTAGTCATGAGGAAATACAAATTAAAACTACTTGGTACCATGTCATCTCAGTTAGAATGGCTGCCATCAAGATATCTAACCACAAATATTGGAGAGGATGTGGAGAAAGAACCTTTATTCACTGCTTGTGGTAGAACAAATGAATACAGTGATTATGGAAATCAGTTTGGAGGTGCCTCAGAAGATTAAAAATGCAACCACCTTGTGACCTAAGTATCTCACTCCTAGGTATATATCCAGAGAACTGCTTAACTTGCCATAGAGATATTGGTGGCCCTATGTTTACTGATGCCGTAATCAATATGGGAAGGAAATGGAACTGACTTCATTGTCTATAAACATATGAAGGGTGAAAATATGGCACATGTATAAGACAGATGTTATTCCACTCTAAATAAAAATGAAATCACAAAATTCATAGGTGAATGGATGGACTTAGATAATTTCAAGCAAGATTACTCAATATTAGAAAGAAAAAAACACCCTATATAATACATATATACTTATATGAATACTTGCTCGCAATGTAGACATGCATATACACATACGTATGTGCATGTAAATAATAGAAAAACAAGAAAATGTAATCAAAAAAGGCATGTTGATGATTTCATATACAGTATACTTCCTGTAATTACTTTGAATGCTCTCAAAGTATAACAAACTTTCCATACAAAATAAGTCCTTACATGGTCTGGGTCCACATGGAGCTATTTGCTTACTGGAAGATTTGAATTTTAAATTATATTTTCATTGTTTGGATATTTCTGTACACTATAGTTCTGTGTAAGTACTACTAAATTTAGCATATTTTCTCTTTAAATAATTATTTCAGCTATTTGCATAAAAGATTGTGAAGGTCATTAAAAGTATGTTTTAAAATACTAATTTTGAGATTTCTTGAAACTCCTGGAAATACTGATTTATTTGTCACTGAACCTCAAAGAGTAACAAAACAGGAATTTGAAAACACTGAGAAATTTGCTATTTTTTTTTTACTTTTACAATTCTAAAATGTATCATTGATGTTCAATAAATATACATTGGTTTGAAAACAAAACCCACATGGAGAGTATCGTCTCTGGGAATTGGGTGGATGCTAGACCTGGTGGTGATGGGGTTCTGGGAATAGTAACTCTTGTGTGCTGTTACGAGGAGTGGCTTCATGTGCATATAGTCAGTGCGGTCACATTTGGCTCTGTACTTCAAATTTAATTCTCCATAGTCACTCTTATGAAATTGTGAAGCATTTTATCTTCAGTGCTGGGCTTTGGAAGATAAGGGAGCTGGGATAAGGGAGCATGCATTTTGAGCTTTCAGCTGGGGTTTGTGACTGGACTGGATCTTCCTCCTGCCACCTTGCTGTTTCTCCAGGACAAATTCTTTCCATGACTTGCTTCCTGATCTCTAGGGCCTTGGGCCCTACTCAGCCTCCTGTTGACTGTATTCTTTAACTTTTATACAATAATAGCTGCTTCTCTGTGCCCAGATCCGAGATGGAGCAGTATCTGTGACTGACAAGGGAGCACCTGCAGTCTAATCACTGGCAATCCTTAAAGGGATATCTCAAAGAATACCTCAAAGGAAAGGATAAGTTAACATATCCTATAGCACGTTAGGACAGTTAGGACAGAGCTAAGTGATGGCTCTATCTGCCCCAGGATATAAACACCAAGGCCATTCAGAAGATTGTTGACTCAATAGGATCAAAGTATATCCCGGCTGGGAGCTGCAATGCCTTGGGCTATCCTTTCATTATGGGTTTGCATCCTGGTACTATGAGAAAAGGTAACTAATGTTCCTTTTAACAAGGGTTGAGTCTTCAAAATTATGTTGTCCTTGCATACCAGCCCTAGTTTTCAACTACATGAGATAACGATTTCCCCCTTTCTTTACCGAGGTCTTTGGGGTTGGAATTTCTACTAGAGGCGTAATGGACACACTTCTGTTGTCTGTTCAGTTCTGGGTCAGCAGACTTGATTTACTATCAGATCTTGAGCTCTGTCTCACTGTTAGAACAGTGGCTCTTTTCTTCACTGATTGACCACTGCCCACTTCTCAAACCTCCTTCTTGCTACTGCTTTGCCCATTCTGCTGAGCCAAGAGAGTCCACATCAAATGCTCTAAATCCCTTAGGGATTTAAGCTTTAGAGCACAGCTCAGACCAGGCTGTTTAAATGATATGTGACACCTAACAAGTTAGAATGACAATACAATGAAAACATGCAGATCTCATGACGCGATTGTTGACCCTGGACTCCTTGGCCCCCATACTTCTATGAGACCTTCCCTCTATTTTCTTTCTAAGCCCCTGGGATGCTACCATGCTCCCTGTGCCAGAATAAGCATTACTTAGTGGATGAAAGTGTTTTAGTGTCCCCCTCAGTGACCCTCAGAAACTGTGAGTTCATTTGAAGCCCATGAAAAGGAAATTCTATGTCAAATCAACCTCTGAACACCAACAGTGAAATGCATACATGTTTTTGTTTTTTAATTCAAATCTAACTTCATTAGTAAGTGTCCTAGTTAGCTTTCCTTCTCAGTTTGTCACAGCTAGAGTCATCTGAGAGGACACAATCAACTGAGGAATTTCCTATCAGATTGGCCTGTAGGCATATCTGTGGGGGATTGTCTTAGTTGATGTAGAAGGGCCCAGCCCACTGTTGGTAGCACCATCCCTAGGCAGGTGTTCCTAGGATTTTTAAGAAAGCTAGCTGACCAGAAGCCTGTGAGTGAGCCAGCAAGCAGCCTTCCTCTAGGGGTTCAGCCTTTTGAGTTCCTGCTTGAGTTCTTCCCTGACTTCCTCAACAATGGGTTGCGACCTGAAGGTATAAGTCAAAATTGCTTTTGGTTAGACAGTTTTATCACATTAACAGAAAGGACTGAAGAATAGTGAATATATTCAGTACAGATCAGTTAAAGACACCTAGTTATAAACCATATTTTTTTTTCATGTCTATAATGACAGTCAGGACAAGAAGCATTTTGTCCTCAACAAGTCAAAGGAACTGGGAACCTTACTTACAAACATATGTGTAAAAATCCTACATACATACTAGCAAAAATGAATTCTGTTATGGCCCTGTGTATATGTCAGCTAAAGGATGATTGTTATGACCTTTGACCAAATAGGAGCATACGAGAGTCTTCGTTCTGGGAGGTATTCCTCCCCTGGATCCCTTCCTACTCTCAAGAGTTTTCCTTGTTTTCTTTCCCTTAATAAATCCAAGTTCGCTCTGCTTTAAAAAAAACATGAAAGAAGCCTCATTTCAGGATATACTTATAAGTATCTTATTTAGCACACTCCACTATCCTGAAGCCAAGTTAAGCTTTTAAAACTCGTTTTTCATATTTATTTTTCAAACTAAGTATTTTTATACTGCACTTTCTAGCCTATTTTGGTTCATACTAATTCTTTATGTTTTATTTTAAGCCTGTTTTATTTACTGACCTTCTTTTTTCCTACCCTGAACGCATTTAAGATTTTAGCTCCTGACCTATGTGTTTTAGACCAGAGTAAAGTGATGCAGATGCCCATGAAAATTTCATCCCATTATGTATGTCCAGCTTTATTTCCCTCTTCTCTTCCTTAGCATCTTCATTTCCTGCCATCCCATAATATCTTCCTATTCTATATCCTTGGAGCACTGATAAACTTTGTTTTCCGGAAAGACTCTGCTCAATTCTAGAAACCATCAAATGGCTCTTGTTGGAGCACTGTACATTAGAAGAACTGAAGTTTTCTTATTCTTCCTATAAAAGAGAGATAGTTCATCAAGGAGGCAGCAGTTACTTCTCTGGAATTCATGGAGGAATGAGATGGGAGAATCCATCAGTTTTTTGGAGTATTGGTAAATTTCTGGTTGTTCTTCGGGATAGAATTCAGAACTTTTATTTCATACATATCTTCCCTAAGAGACAGAGAGGGAAGGAGAGAAAGAAATAGTTGGCTTTCTCAGCCATCCCTTCCATTTCAGACCTGCAGTTGGGTTCTTACTCCCACAAAGCTCCGTGAGGTCTACATTTGCCATTGTTCCTGCGCTGTAGACAACTGACTGTGGTTCAGCAGGACAAATGCCCTGAAGACACAGCTTGTCTGTGCTGGGGCAAAGATGTCCACCCAGGTTTAGGATATGTGGGATCATATTCTTTATTCCATTAGTTTCAGGGTCAGATATCAAGTGGTGATATTTCCAAAAAGGCTTTGTATGACTTCCTGAGGCTGGAGCAGGGCAAGAGAGTGACAGAACACAGGATGTGTTCTATTGCCTTCTGAGCTCAGAAAACTGTGGTTGCTTGAGAACCATGGTCACCAGGACAAGAGTTTGTGTTGACAACTTCACTTGGAATAGCGTCACAATAGTCGGAATCTTGATGACATGGTGGAGAGAGAGAGAGAAAATCATCCATGTTCTCCCAAGCCTGTAGCTTACTTTGATTTGAAAAAGCATTCTTTATAACCATCTTCACTTTATAACTGTGATTCTCAGAGCAGTCAGAATGCCATCAGCAGCAACATCACCTGCTAACTTGCTATGAATTCACATTTTCAGCCTCCACCCTCCACCTACTGAAGTGGAAACTCTGGGGAGCAGAGCCTAGCAAGTATGTTGTAAGAAATCCTCCAGGTGATTTAAATGCATGTGTGCATCTGACACCCACAGATCGAAAGGGTTCAGAACTGTTTTTACAGTTGTTCTTAGAAATCTTGTTTTTCTTGTTCCCATGGTACACTGAGGCTTAAAAGGAACAAATTTCCTAAATATAAATCCAAGTGAGTCAGGTTTTAGAACTGCCTACTTCTTCTGAGATGATGAGATGCTCCTGTGAGAGGAAACCCATCCATGGGTTCATAATTGAACACGGCCACTTCTACTCTGAACAGTCACATGTTCCATGACAAGACAAATGTAGATATTCTACACCAATGCCTTGTGTAACCCTAAATGATATGGGGTTCGATCCAATTCATTTGACTTCAGCAAGGAAAGCAGTTTGGGGGAATCCACATAGACCACTAATACATTAAAAGGTAAGTTACCCCATAAAAGTCCACAAAAAAGATGAAGTAGGATTAAAAAAAATTTAAAGTGTCATAAAAATGGTTTCAAAATCACTGTCTTTTTGATGAGCACTTAATGTGCACCATCACAAAGCAGAAAATTAAGTGATATTCATTTCTAATGTGACCATGATTGTGATCTCTCGTGTCAAACTTCACTTACTTTCCATCTACTATGGTGGTTCTCAATTTGGGTTGTACACTAGAAGACCTGGGAGGCATATTCTGGTGGTCAATCCTTACCCCACACCAATGAAATGGTGGTGGGGATGTGGTATTTATTTTAATGGATCAACTTCCTGTGGAACAGGCATTAACATTGTTCAAATATCAGCCTAATGTCTTCTGTCTAAGAACACTCTGCTGGCCACTTTGTCTAAAGCCATGTTCAGCATTGTTCTCACATACAAGCTAGTTTATCTCTTTGGGGGCATGTTTTATAATCTTGATTATATATTTATTGATTTTTGTGTGCTGTTAGTCTTGCCCCATTTTCACGAACCATCCAGAAAACAGAGACCTTGCTATTCTCATTCACTACTGAATCCCATCATCTGGAAGGAAGCCTGGTTCAATAAATATTTCTTGAATAAATGAATGAAAGAGAATGAATGAACTCAGAGAGTCTGGTGACTAATCCTCAGTCCTGTAATTATATTCAGTATTTGAACTCGAACATTCTGAGTCCAAGTTCATTGATTTTTTTCCAACGCAATCTCACGGACCGTTTCTGTTTTCATTCTTTTCACACATGTTTAGACCAACAAGGTTAGGAAAGACATACTGTTCCTAATAAGGACCCTGGAACTTAGTGACTTGGAGTTCACCTAACATTATATGGCAAGGAGTTGGCGAGTAGACACTGTACAAAGCCAGCTGTGTAAACAGCATCACCTCCAGTCCAATTTAAATGAAGTCAGTAAATTATGCCTCCAGACCTCAAGCCATTTATTTCACCATGCTGGAGAAAGAGAGGAGTGTTCAAAGAAGTAATTTTTCTGCCTATGTGTTCCATTAAAAAAAGTAGAAGGGCCCTTGTGGGAGATCAGGGCACCTGGTATGACTGTGGGAGACACTTTCTTAAAATATGGAATAATCAAATGGTGGTTCACCCACCCCAGTCAGTACTTCCCATTAGCAATAATGGAGGGCCATGAGCTAGGATGAACTTGAGTCCACAGTGTGCCTCAGAGGAGACATGGAGGGGCAGACAAGCCTTCTGCTTGCAGAAGCAATAACACCGATGTTAATAACAAGTCACCTTTGTCAACTCTTTGGAGGATAGCTATTATGGGACTAGTACTAATGTGCTTTTTTCTCTTTCCCTATTGTTTCTGACAATGGAAATGCACCTGACCTATTTTGTTAGTTTAACATATATAACAGGGGCAGAGTTTTCTCTTCCACCACCTATAATATCACCTCATCTGGCAAACAGTATCAGAAAGGAGCTCTTTCTGAGCTTAGGGCTGAATATCAGGACCTAACTAGCATTTTCTTTTAAAGAATGCTTGAAAGAGCAGAGGGTAATTTAATAACTATAATTTTCCTTGGACGTGGCTACAATTCCAAGAGCAAAGCAAGAGTCCTTGTTTCCACTTGAGAGGAAATTGAAAGAATGGCCATGTAACTTGTTTACCATCTTTCAGTCTCTGAATGACAGAATTGGGATACCAAGCCAAGCTGGAAACAACTCATAATTTACTATAGTCATAGAGATCATCTATAGGTCCTGATAATTATAACAAATTTTTAGCTATTTATATCATTATTATTAGCACTCATAAAAGTTAGGTATCTGACAATAATGTACATGGATTACACATATAATCTTATGCAAACCTTACAGTAATTAATTCTTACTGCAATCCTATCCACTAGGAATTATTATTTTCTTTTTCCAGATAAAAATGTAAAGAGCCAAAAAGTTAAATGGCTAGTCTCAAGTGGTAGAGCTGTTGGGTAATGATACATCTTTCATCTTTTCTCTTTTCCCTGGTCCTCTGTATGAACTAGTCGGAAGTCACCAAGGTTCCCACAACACTGAGAATATTGAATTCATACCCTTGAAGCCTGGCTTAGCTACTAAGTCATGGTGTGACCTTTGGATGGATCTTTTCTCCTTTCTGGTGGACGATCTGCCTGGTTTATCAGTATCGCATCTTAATTCATGGCTGAGGGCATATTTTCAATTCACAAACTTGGAAAAAACACACAAAGCCACCATCTGGTCGGCTGTTCAACTGGGCTCTTTCAAATGTGAGAATGTGAGATCACCCAGTTTTAAAAATTGATGATGTGGGCAAGCCTTTAATGGGGACACAAGTCTCAGGAAGACCAAGAGTTGTTCTTGCTCTGGAAGAAAAGTGGAAACACATTTGTGTCCCAATGTCTATTGCTTCCAGGGAGTTGGGCGAGGGATTCCTTGCCTCACCTCAGGTACTATTATGTTCACAGTGGGCTTTGTGGAAAAGAAACCTCAGAACTGAGACCATAACATGAGCTTACTTGAAAAATGAGGTAAAGACCAAATTGAATCTGGAAGGCTTAGTCACGTCGATGACTATTAACAAATCCTCTGATGGCAGGAAATAAAAAGATCCTCTTGCTATTCAAACACAAGCAGAGGCAGAATCTAAGAGTTTTAGATTCCTCATAGAACTCTAAATCAAAAGCACTCTAATAGCAATAATAACAAGCAGTCCCTGTAAGTTAAGTAGTAACAAGAGACATCTGTGAACTTCATGTCAGCAAGGTCATCACATCACTGGATTATCACTCAGGCATTGAACTGAGATGTTAAAAACTTACCTAGACCAATCAGCTCATCAGCAGAACAACCAGGATTCAGAGTCTTGCTCTTGTCTTCCCAAGCTTTTGTTGTCAACTGTGATAATGCATTATTTGGTTGGGACAGAGTTTAAGAGCAGACCTTGTGATTGGCTGGACTCTAGACCTAAAGAAATACTTCCGATATGGGAATAAGAGAGGAGGATTTGTGATGCTGGCTCTTTCAACTTTCTTCCTTGGTCCCACCTGAAGCACTCATTTTGCTCAATTTCTGAGTAACTTCTGCTAATTATTACTGTCCCTCCCCACTCTGTGTGACATCTATTTCTTTCCCTGTGCTCAACCCTCTCTTTGATTTTTCGGTTACTTAGTGACTGGTTGGTTGATTCATTATTCTTTAAACATCTTCCAAGTGCACACTGCAATGTCAAGTCCTATCTGAGAAGCTCAGTTAATGGAGGGGTTGTAAGGTAGAGAAGAGACCCTAGAAATTCTTCCCTCTACAGGGTATCTTGGAATGCAGTGAAGAAGCTATGTAGGTAAAACATGCACGTATTTGTATTAGAAAGTGTATGGCAATAGCCATCCAGACAACTGTGTGTCTTCTAGTAGGGCACACACAGAGAACACCTATGACAATGTCCAAATTTTGCTGTACATGAAATCCTCAAGGGGCTGGTAGAAAATCCAGAGGATAATCTCATTGAGCACAGAGTCCTCTAGAGTGGTCTGCATCATGTCATGACCATGCTACATAGCTTCCAGTTCTATAGATTGGAAGCATCCTCTAAAGGCTCTTATGTTAAAGACTTAGTATTGCATGATGTCACTGTTTGGAAGTGGTGTACTTGCAGGCACCTAGGGGCAGGAAGACAGTCATTGTATTGCCTTCACAAGCCGCAGGTATTGTGCGGTTGTGACTTTGAATGCTATGTCAAGACCTCAGGCAATACCTGTTTCTTGTTTGCTTCATGGCTGTTGTAAAGCAGTTCTACCACTTGCTCCTCTTTGTAATGCCCGGCCTCATCACAAGCCCAGTGGTAAGCTAACACAGCCAGATAATCTGTAGGTATGAATGGTACATTCCAAATTCACATGGAATTCAACGAAAATCCACTGGAGGGTTAGAGTAGGAAGATACACAAGTACAAAACAGACCCTATCACACCAATACGTACAGATCTGATTCAGTTACCATTTGGTAAGTACTTAGGTTGCTTCAATATTTTGGCTGTTGAAAGTGGTCCTGCCATGAATGTTCAAGTTTTTGCTTGACTGCTTTGAGTTCTGCTGGGCATATAACCTAGAAGTGAAATTATGGGGTCTTCTGTTAACTGTACATTTAAAAGGAAATGTAAAACTTCGGTGATTGTACCAGTTTAAATTCTAGCCATAAGTGTATGAACTTCCTAATTTCTTCTTTCTTCATCTTTTAATATTTTATTTATTATTTTTTATTTCATGTGCACGAATGTATTACCCACACATGTGAAGGTATGAAGTGCACCTATGTCTTGCAATGCCTGAGGAGCTCAGAAGAGGGCATCAGCTTTCCCTGGAACTGGAGTTACAGAGGGTTGTTAGGTGCCATGTGGGTGCTGGGACTCAAATCCCGGGGTCTTCTACAAAAGCAGTCAGTGCTCTTAACTGCTGAACCATCTCTCCAGCCTCCCCACCTCCCCCATTTCTTCTTATCCTTTATATACTACAATATGGACACATTTTGGTCATATTTATATTAAGAGAAAATGCCAGACACAGAGCCACATCTCAAGTGACTGCATTTACGTGAAATATTCACAATTGGCAAATCCATAGAGACGGAAAGCAGATTAGCGGTTGCCTAAAGCTGCAGTAGAAGGTTGGTGACTGATTAATTATCCTTTTGGGGTAATAAGTTAGAGATTGAATTATAAGTAAAGGAATTAGTAGTGATTATTGTAAAATATTGCCAGTGGACTTAATACCATTGAATTATATACTTTAATATGGCTGAACCAGTAAATTTTGTATTATAAATACTATAACACAATGAAAAGGAAAAACAAAAATATCTGATAATTCCCTGGAGAATTAATTAAGAGGGACAGAAGGTGATGCATAGAGGTGGCCTCAGCTATACAGGTGAAAGCAAGGGGAGGTAGCAGAGGCCTGCCAGGAGGAACAGAATTCCATCAGGCTGACACTTTGTTGTCCCTTAATGCAAGCCTATCTTTTCTTTTTCCCATAAATTTAATCCCCTTGCTGTTCCATCTTAATGCAACTTCTTTTTCTGTTTCCCATAAATTGAATCCTCATACCCACTGATTCATCGCTAGGTTTCTCCTCCCAGAGTCCTCTGTCATCCTAGAAACTCTACGTCTTATTACATTTGTTAAATAAATAAAATAAATCAGTAGCATCAGATAGCTTAAGGCTGTGTGTGCAAACTTGCTGGGCTGCTCTTCCCATTAGACCTTTCTCATTTTCCTATCCCAGCCAACTTAGGGTCCTGGGCTGCATATAAGTAAGAAGGCCATAAAATCAATACAGTATTTAACAGGAAGGCGCTGAAGCATGGCCAGCCTAGAAGCAATCTGCTGACTTGCTAACATCAGGAGGGCCTCGCCGGCCCAGCTGCTGCTGCTCCAGCCTGGGTGGAAGCCCCAGAAAGACAAATTGCAGTCATCAGTCCCCAAGAAGAAAGACCTGTGGCCTTCCTCCTGGAACAACAGGACGGCAAAAGAGCTGCCGCCTGGCTGCTCTGTTCCTGAGATGGTGAGGAGGATCATTCACTACATTCAGTGACAGTGGACTTGAAAGCAAGTTGGAAATCACCCCGTGTTACCAGTTAGCAGCCTGACTTTGTGTGTTGCTGGATCAGCATAGGTGAGGCCTGTTGGTGGTACATTACAGAGAAGGTGCTTTGATCCCATTAATACGGGCTCTGCCTCCTTCTACTCCGGCATGAACACACGTGCTTTCAACCATTGTACAGCAAAATCAGTGTAGAAAGAAAGCTCAGAGTCACGAAAAATACATACAACCAACTTGGGCAAGGAGCTCTTGCTACATTCGCTTGTAGATGTCATCTTACACACCAGTTACAGGGGGAACCAGGTGCCTGATGTCATTAGATGTCATTACTAAAAACATGTCGTTTTAATAGGCATCTCTCATTAGAGAACAAAAAGCTAAGAGGACAGGACTATTGTCCGTAAAGATACAAAAATCCACTATTAAATATTGGTTCTACCTTATCCTAGTGGAGCACCTCAGAAAGGCTGCATAGGTTCCCAAAGCCTCAGACTCGGTGTCATATTTCTTTTCTGGAAAGTGGGCCTAAAGCATATCCCTCATGCACCTACTGGGGAGTATGTGATATTTGTGTCAGGAGGTAACAGTGATTCAGACAGTAATTGTTTAATAACCCTAACTATGATTGTTAGTTGTTTTATGTAACCACAGAGAATTCCATTGCCCTGCAGATCTCACCTAGGGTAAGTGGTATGAATACCTACAGCTGCAAATGTCAGGCTGACTTTGTTTTTACCCCAGAACCCAGGTTCCATAGAGACCAGGAGTCCTACCAGATTCTAAATGATAGTTGTCTAAGTTCTAATACCTCCTGGGCCCTGGAGGAGGACAGCACTCATACGAATAAGGGAGGCCAGTAAAGCCCACTGTAAGACAGGAGGATGATTTGGAGGTCAGAGCTGGACTCTCTTACCTTGCCCAACCTGATCTACTCCAGTCTTGATCAGTTGCATGTGACTCAATCCCACAAGGAAGACATGGTCCCAGAAGGCTATTTCAAACATCATATTTACTAATATGGTCTTAGGGCCTTGAAAGTAAGATGACTAGACTTAGAATAACAACGTTTGTGTGGATATTAGGGTAGGAGAAAGACTAGGGAGTATTTTATTATGAGCTTCCTAAGAAGCTTTTACTGTGGATACAGTGAATGGGTGAAAAAACGTTTCTGTCAACTTGACTCATAAGGAATACAAACTAGAAATGTGGAAATGTCCATCAACAGTAATGTGACTAACATGGTATTTGATTTCATTTATATGAAATTCACACATATGCTGATTTAGTTACTTTGCTATGACAAAATAGCTAACAAAGAAACTTAAGGAAGGGCTTATTCAGTTTAAATGTGCAGTCTACCACAACTGGGAAGACATGGTGGTGGGAAAATAAGACAGAGGGTCACATGACATCTACAATCAAGAAACACTGCATAGGGGTCAGCGGTCAGGAGCACTGACTGCTCTTGCAAAGGACCTTGGTTCGGTTTCCAGCACTCACATCATTGCTAACAAGTCTTTAACTCCAGTTCCAGTGGATCTGATGCCCCCTTCTGACCTCCATGAGCATCACACAACATGAGTACAGTTACACATATGCCGGCAAAACACTCCTACACATTAAATGAAAAAAAAATTTAAAAAGAAACAAAGCGAGTGAAACTTAATATAGTCATCCTGTCCAGGGACCCACGCTCTGCAGATTCCTAATCTTCATGATTTATCCATTTGCGACCTTGTGTGTTACTGGCCCTTTGTTGCATGAAGGAGTTTCATTAATGAGAGTTGAGAGATTCATTAGTGACTTTTTAATCCTTTGTTCTATACTGCGTGAGCCTAGGGTGTAGAGGC
This sequence comes from Eospalax fontanierii, assembly GCA_035773235.1. NCBI lineage: Eukaryota > Metazoa > Chordata > Mammalia > Rodentia > Spalacidae > Eospalax > Eospalax fontanierii. Next base: position 23,286,630 of record CM069552.1, read on the forward strand.
TGCATTGTACATGTACCACTTAGGAATGGGCTATTCACAGACAATGTCTATGTGTGATCAGCTGTGGAACTCTGTAGTTGTCTCTGCCTGGTGGTGCAAAAGAAGCTTCTTTGATGAATGGTGACCGGGATACTTGACTGTAAATATTTTTCACTTAGTAATAAGTTACATTAGGGATGTGACAACCTGGGGGGTTTCTCTTGATCTATGACCTCTTCAGCCATGTGTATTTGGCTATGATTACAGTACCATTCATGAGTGTCCTCCCATTGCGTGGGCTTAAGTTTCACTCACCCAGGGCTTGGTTACCACTGAAGAAGAGGGCATGGAAATATTGTAAGGATCAGAGAGGAGGTGTGTGAACATATGGAAATAGAACCCTACCAGCTCCTGGGACCCTGCTCATATGAACCTACAGCAATGGCTTTGGCATGCTCAAGATGTATTATCCAATCTCAAGCAGACAAAAACAACGACAAAAAACCCAGCCTGGCACTGAGGAAATAGATAGCAGACCCCAAACTTTATTTAAGAAATACTGGCAACTGATGACTACTGGGTGAGGATTACTACTAAAGTGAGGGACTCTGGGCATGCTGACAAAACCTCAGTGGATGAACCTGCACTGAGGTCACTTGGGAACATTAACTTGACACCATAGAACTTAACGCAGATGAAAGAATGCATGAATTCCAGTTAGGCTGCTTTGAGAGTGCCGGTGAAGAAAGGGTCTAAAGATGATTAAGACTGACTGAGATGTTCTGTAGGAAGCACAATGATTCAGTAAAAAAATAATTTTTAAAAAAGCAGCAAAGTGATGAGCATTAATTATTTTATTCAGTCTAGAACACCAAGCTACAGACAATGTCACCTTTACTCAGACTAAGGCTTCCCCTTCAGCTAAACCGTTCTAGAAACATCTTCACAGACATAGCTAAGAGGTAGGTTTTTATGCTAATGATGTGGTAATTATAAATCCAGCCTCACTGCCAAAGAAGCTGAAAGATCTCAGAAGCAGAACTAGTCTTTGAAGTTGGTAGGGACATGCAGAGGGCTACCACTCGTAGGTGTGCTACTTGTTGGTTGAAGTTGTCATTAAGATGTGCTTTATTTGGTCTTATGGTTTACCCGCTTTTCTGTATATCTCATTTTCCCAAGAATGATGCACTTGGCTGGGAATGTAACTTTCCTAGCATTTGCAAAGCCTTGGGTTCCAGCTCTACCAGTGAAAAAGAATAGAAAAAAGGATGAAGATAGGAAAAGGAAGGTGAAAGCAGAGAGGGAGGTGAACGGTAGGAACACAAGTCGCTTTCTTAAATCTAATGCTCTGAGTCCAAATTTTCAGGAGATGTTGTTGTCAGATTCAGAACTCATGGCTTCGGCAGACATGGGAAACAGTACCTCAGCTCTCCAGGTGCCACTCAGAGGAGGTTTGACTGAGATGGGGGATCAGCACCTTTGCTGGCCAAGAGTGGCCAGAGCACCAGCTACTTCAGCTGAGCAAGTCCCTTAGAGGAGCCCATTGGTATAGACAATTCCCTTTATACAGTTCCAGAAAATATTTAGCATGGGTTTTGTGAACTCTGACCTTCCTATATAGTGGGCTCGTGCATATAGGAAGAAAACGCGGCTTTAGAAAATGACTTGAGAGCCTATTCTCATCCTCGGGCTGATGACAGTGCCAAATCAAGATTCAAAATATTTTGTGAAGACGCCACCATGAAGTAGTTATGACAATCTCTCAGACAATAAGCACTGAAGAATGTTCATTCTCCTTGCCTTCACGCCAAGTCTAAGGCATTGAGGCACAATAAAACAACTTCCTCAAGTTTACTGTAATTAAGCAAAGTGAGCTATGAATCCATCTTCAACTTTTGCTTTTGGAAATTAAGTATTTAAAGCAAAATGCCCACTCAGTAACAACAACAGCAATCACATAACAATAAATACCAAACAGGTTAAAAATTATTCATCAGAACAACACTGTTTATTGAATACAATTATAGTTCAGTAACAACTGATGGATATATGCCAGATTTGATATGGGCTTCTCATAAACTTCAGCAGAAACCGTGATGTTATAAACATCACTACAGTGTGCAGTTCCTCTCCCCCTTTTGGATGTCTCTAATTATGTACTAGAATCAATTTCCATAAACGGAATTACTACATACATAGATTCAGACATGTATAAGGACTGTGAATTATGCTTGTCAGATTCTTCTTGTAGAAATTATCAGAGTTTATTGCTAGTTTCCTCTTTGTTTTATTTTGCTCAGACATTTAATTTTACTTGCATTTCAAGGATATTTGAGCAAAGGTCAAAACAGCAAAGGTCATTTTGACCTTGGTAAATCTTTATACTAAGTGTCACTTGGGGTTCATAAAGGTGAAGTTGCAGAAACTAAACACAATGACTCTGAGTTTAGCCAGGCTGTTGAAATGGATCCAGCCTTATACAACCCTCCTTCTTAGTTCTAAAACAACTGAAGTCAGAGCTCACATGCACAGTGCATCTGTCTGAATTACTTCTAATTTAAAATGGCTTTGAGATTTTTCATATTAATGGATTTGAATATAAAAAGTAATAAGAGAAATGTATAGACCTATCTAACTTTAAAGTTTTATGTGTGTGAACCCAGAAATATTAGAACTGCAGTTCATGATGGTGAATGATAGTCATGATATAAGAAGACCTATGATATGACTGAGTAACTGGGGCAGGACTGGGCAGGTAGTGCATCCAGTTATTTAACGGACCTGAGGAGGAGCTTAAAGCATAGTATGTGTTGCAGCTGAAACGCAAAGGGGGAAGGCAGGACATCGAGTCTTCCATTTGCCTGGAAGAGGATGCTGGGAAAGCTGGACCACTCTGATCCTGAGCATCTCACCGTACTCCTCAAACCCTCAGATTTTACTCTGTCTCCAAATTCTATAAGTGGCTCGTTTAAACGGCACTTCTTGAGTGGAAATTTTAAAGGGAAAATAAGGCAGAGAAAATATGTATAACTTTATCATCATTAAAAACGTCCTTAGATGAAGCATAAAGTAGGGTTCTGAGCTCCCCGGCATCCCTGATAAAGGAGGAGAAAAGATAAGACGTTGCTCTAGTTACATATGCCCATAAAAGCAAAAGTATGTTTTTGAGTGAATGTCATTTCTCTGGCCGGCGATGAAAGGAGCCCTGGAAAGATGAAGGCCGGTGTTGCCTGCCAATATTTTACTGCAAATGCAAAAGCTTGGTTCATTCTTCGTGCTTTTAGAACAAACTTCAATTATAGTTAAAGGCATGGGCCAACATCTAGTTCAGCAACGACAATTGCATGAGGCCTAGAGTGACCCTCTTAGGGTTTGCAATTAGAACACTTCCCAGACTTCTGTCTCCTGCAAGTTTCTAGGGATTGACACTTTAGACCTGGGTCTGCCTGGGTGAAATTCAAGTGTCACTGGACAGAGGCAACACAACGTTGAGAACGTAGCATCTCACAATCTAACTGGTCATCAGTGTCCTTGTAGATTTTCTTTGGCTATATATACTGAATATATAGTATAACACGGGAGATGGCACCATGAATGCCTTGTTTTTGTGTGTTTGTTTGTTTTTGCCTTTTTTTCTGTGCTTTTTAGAATTCACTTCCCCAATGACTCAACAGCAGAGAGTTCAGGTCAGCACTTAGAACCCACTGGTTGAGAAGGTCCTTGCTTCATCTGCACGCTGCACTAAAGCAGGTAACAGGTGGCAGAAAAGAGAAAACTGAGATCTCTGAAGACCACGTGCAGTGCAGGCCACACATGCAAAAGCCTATGAGGTGAAGCCTGCACCCTAAGACCTGCTTGCAGGACTCTGTGGTTTGGGACAGGGGTCCAGGCTCTGTGCCCACGCCCCAACATGCCCACCTCCTGTGTTCTCAGTGCTGAGATCTTCTCTGAAAGGCATATAGACCCATTACAATTATTCTCACATGGAAATGCCTGTCTGCTCTGGCAAATTTTGATAAATGCAATGCCAAGCTGAGCAGCGTGCAACTACTGCAAGCAATATTAATCAAAGAAGGGGCTAGGAGATCTCCCGGGTACTTTCGTAGCGAGGGAAAAATAATCGCACATCTACACGTCTGATTTCTTCAAATGACCACATTCATTGGTTCTTTTTTTTTTTCTCCCCTAACTTAACAATAATGCTGCCTACATCCCAATGGTCAGACTGGTATTCATCAGCTCCTATGTAAAATGTGTCCCCAAGAGGCCTAGTTCTGATTTGTCCTCTCTCCAGGTCTGCAAAACACTAAATAAGTTAAAGGGGATGGCTTTTAATGAAAACCTTAGTCTCCTCAGTTTAGCTTTTAATTGTCATCATACACACACACACACACACACACACACACACACACACACAAAAAAAAAAAAAAAAACTCCTGAGCTATTTATTGGAATTACAAACCTTCTTCCTAAATGTCAAGTTATACCACCGAGAAATGTGAACAGCTCAGTTTATTAATGGCAAGTTTGAAGGTTGGTCCCATCACTCATTGCAATGGGGCCTCCAGCTTGCTGGGGCCCTCAGCTTCCAACAAAGTGATGTGGGCACAGTGGTGACTTAAAGCAGATTAGAAACCCAAGGCACAGGGAGAGACTGATAAACCTTCAGTGCAGGCTAAGAGTCATCAATAAACAGAAGGGAAGCACAGAGGCAAGAGGCTACTGTGTGTGTTTGCCCTCAGCTCCTCTCTAGGGTCATCTTCTTTAGATCTGCTGACTGTACAGACGTGTTGAATAGCATCTCAGCCTTCTTTTCCTCAACAGCAAAGATATGTGCGATCAGCTGCTCCACAGCATTGCAGTGAGGCTGGGGTATACAATTTCTCAGTCTCCAGAGCACATTTTCAAAAGATTGGGCGCAATTAAGAAGGAAACCTATTAGGAAAAAGTATAGAGTATGGTCTAATATTAAATTCTTTCACTCAGGAAATTTAAGACACACATCATAAAGAATCCATCCAGGTGAAGGTGCTTGAATTATATAAAATGATATAATTAAAATTAGTGATCAACTCAGAGAGCTGAACCCTACACTTCTACTTGGTACCCCCAGATCAGAGAAAATTCACCTGGATCAAAGGTAGGAATCATTTTTCCATTTCCTGATGCCATATCATCAATAAAACAATGTCAAAATGATAGAAAGCCAGAGAGATAAAGTAAGGCCATCTGCCAGCAATGGGCTGAATTCTGGTATGAGTTTGTGACACATTTTCTCTGCATAAAAGCAGCCAAAAATCCTACTAAAATAAATAACCCTGAAACAGTAAATGTGTATAACCCCATGGACAAGTCAGTTCATTTAAATCCCTTACTATGATCATCAGTGGAATGGAATAATCACCACTAGAAAAACTAGCAGCAGAATAAGGAAGGAGGTCTTTAGGTTTCTTACAGAATTGCTCAAGGAAAATTTAATCTCATTGATCTACAATTGACAGACCTAGAAGCTTTCATTTATATGTTTCTACTCACAAGCTTCTTTTTAAGTTCCAGAGGGTGGGAATCTGTTTACCAAAAGGAAGATAAGATACTTATTTGCTACTTAAGGATGAATTAATTTAATACTTCTCTAATAAAGTTTATCAATTTTACAATAGAAGTAATGAAGGAATGCCCATTTGTGATCTGGAGTTGGCTTTCCTTTTTTAAAAAAAAATTATTGAGTTTTGTATATTTCATACAAAAGTTCTTAATCAAATGTAGATCTCCTCCCTCATCCAAGTCCCTCCTCAAGCCTCCACCAGACCTCATGTATTCTGTGATACTTGTTAAGTCCTATGTAGTCAAGCATTTGTACCCAGATGTCATTTGGTGCAAATTCATCCACTGGAGTCTCGTCAGCCTATCTAGAGATCATAAATAAGTCCTTTCCCTCACCAAGTAGTAATCAGCTTCCAATAGTTCCCAGACTAGGACAGGCCTGCCACCCATTTATCTTGCTCCACTCTGGGTGGTTGTCTGATTGAGATAGCATGATGAGTCTTGTGCTTAGTGCCACTATTGCCATGTACCCTCTCCAATTTCCTGGCTCCTGGCGTTACCTCAGGATATCTCCTCACATATAAGTGGTGCTGCAATTCACAAATGAGGGAGAATGTACGTCTCTTGCTTTTCTGCATTTGTGTTACTTCACTAGTATAACGGTCTCTAGTTCCATCCACTTACCTGAAAATTGCACAAATTCATTTTTTCTTACTGCGGAGTAGAACTCCATTGTGTAAATGTACCACATTTCCATCATCCCTCAATTATCAGTTGAGAGACACTCAGGTTGCTTTGATCTCTTAGCAAAAGCTGAGATGAGACACAAACATGGTTGTACAAGTATCTCTGCAGTAGGATGAGTCCTTTGGGTTTACACCAAGGAGAGGTATAACTGGGCCAAATGGTAGATTCATTTAATTTTTTGAGAGTTCTCCACACTTCTTTCCATAATGGTGGCATGAGTGTGTATTCCCACCAGCAGTGAATGAGCGTTCCCCTTTCTCCACATCCTCTCCAGCATTTGGCATCTTTCCTTCCCTTCATCTTAGCCAGTCTGACTGGGGTAAGAAGGAATCTTAAAGTGTTTTTTACCTGCATTTCTCTAATTACTAAGAATGTCAAGCATTGTTAAGGTGTTTCTTAGCCATTTTTATTTGTTTCTTAGAGAACTTTGTTCCAGTCTACAGCCCATCTTTTTGCTGGGTCGTTTATTTTGTTTCTTTGTTTTCTGAGTTCTTATATAGCCTGGATATGACTCCTCTATCCGATGTGTAGCTGGTAAAGATTTTCTCCCACACAGTGGGTTTCCTCCTCCCTTCCTTGGTTGTTTCTTTTGCTGTACTTCTGTACTTTGTAGCTTAATGGGGTCCCATTTATTGATCATTGACCTTAATGCCTGAGCAGCTGATGTCCAATTTAGAAAGTCCTTTCTTATGCCTATATCTTGGAGGGGCCTGCCTATGTTTTCTTTTAGCAGTTTCAGAGTTTCGTGATTTATATTGAGGTCTTTGACATATTTGGAGTTGACTTTTTTGCAAGGTGAAATATAAAGGAACTGTTTTATTCTTCTACAGGTGAAGATCCAGTTTTGCCAGCACCATTTGCTGAAGATGCTGTCTTTCATCCCATTGTGTGTTCTTGGCACCTTTGTCAAATATCAGGTGGTTGGAATTACATGTACTCATGTTTGGATCTTCTATTGTGTTCCATTCATCTATGTGTCTATTTTTGTGCCAGTACCTGTTTTTATGAGTATAGCTCCTTAATATAATCTGAGATCTAGTATGGTGAGATGCCCAGCATTGTTCTTTTTACCCAAGATTGCTTTGGCTATCCAGAGTCTTTTCTGACTCCATATGAAATTTTAGATGATTTTTTTTCTAGCTTCATGAAGAATGTAATAGGTATTTTGATTAACATGATCATTTTTTGCATTATTATTGTAACAATCCATGAGCATGATAGGTCTTTCCATCTTGTAGTGTCTTCCTCCACCTTTCTTTAAAGATTTTTAATTTTAATTGCAAAGATCTTTAATGTCTTTGTTTAGGTTTATTCCTGAATATATTGGGGAGTTATTGTGAATGAGAGAGCTTCCTTGAATGCTTTTCTTGCTGATTACTTGTTATTGGTATATAGAAGGGCTACTAAGTTTTATAGGTTGGTTTTATAAAATACCACTTTACTAAAGGTATTAATCATTTCTAATAGTTTTCTGGTGGAATATTTGGGATCTCTTAAGTATAATATCATCTGAAAACAGTGATAATTTGACCTCTTGTTTTTCAATTAGTACTCCTTTAATTTCCTTGTCTTGCTTTATTGCAAGAGTTTCAAGCACTATATTGAAAATGAAAAACTTGTCTTGTTCCTGATTTTAATGGGAATACTTCCAATTTTTCTCCATTTATAATGATGTTGGTTATGAGTTTGCTGCATATAGGTTTAATAATGTTGTTTTGATGTCTTCAGACTAATTGCTTCTAGGACTTTCAACATGAATCCATGTTGTAATTTTTTCAAAGGTCTTTTCTGTATCTATTGAGATGACCATGTGGGTTTTCTCTTTAAGTCCATTTATATGTTTCATTATACTTATTGACCTATATTGACCTATATATTTGGACCATTCCTGCATCTCTGGAATAAAGCTGATTTGATAATGTTGAATGATCTTTTTGATGTGTGTCTGATTCAATTTGCAAGTATTTTGCTGAGTATCTTTGCATCTATGTTTATAAAGGATAGAGACCTATAATTTTATTTTTTTGTTGTGTCTTTACTTGGTTTTTGTATTAGAATGAAACTAGCTTCATAGAAGGTGTTTGGGAGTCCTCCATCGTTTTCTATCTTTTTGAATAATTTAAGAAGTATTGATTGTAAATCTTTGAATATCTGGTAGAATTCTGCTGTGAATACATCTTGAGCCTGGGCTTTTTTTAGTCAGGAGGTTTTGTTACTGTTTCAATTTCCTTATTTGTTATTGGTCTGTTTAGTTGTTGATATCTTCTTATTTTAACTTTGGTGGTGTCCATGACTTTAGAAATTCACCCATTTCTTTTAGACTTTCAAATTAATGGAGTATAGATGTTTAGAGTACTCCTTTGGAGAAAAGTGACTACTCCTGAAATGTCCTCCAACTCTACATGCACCCTATGGCACATATTCTCTCTCTTCCTCTGTCTGTCATCTCTCTCTCTCTCCCTCTCTCTCTCTCTCTCTCTCTCTCTCTCTCTCTCTCTCTCTCTCACACACACACACACACACACACACATAAAATAAATTGCTCATGGGCAGGAAGAAGCAAAACTTAAGAGCTTAACCTAGTCCTGTTCACTACATAGCTTTACCTCCCCATGCAGTGCTGTTGGAACATAAATGCCATTTGGGAACTTAAAAGTCTGTTCTGATCATTGTCATCATTGGAGCATCCCTTGCAGAATTTGGTCCAATGCATGAGCTCAAATAATGTCTGATAAAGGGCTGATGTTAGGGACATGTTGAGAAAGCTAGCACCTCAATTCTTGTTTCCCTTTGTCTCCAAATCTAATATCAGATTAAACACTCTTCACTTACTTTCAGCTTTAAGATGTTGGTGTTGTTTTCCCTCTGCCTCCAAAATCTCCCTTTTCTCAGAATGAAATTCTTCACACTAGTTCCACACCACTCATCGTACAACCTCTTCCAGCTATTCCTGCTTCAGTATCACCAATCTTGAGCTTCAATGATTGGAAATCAAGAGCTCCATGGCCCATCTCACACGTGGAGCAGAGGGATATTTTTAGAATAGTGTGGTCAGGACTGGAGAAAACAACAGGCATTCAAAACAAGTTTCTGCTGGGCAAAGTCTTCTCATTCATATATTTACAACAGAGTCAACAATACAATTTTTCAAGCCAAATAATGTTTTATTTTCATAGATGTAAAAAGGTAGAACATTCAGTTGCGGTCTTGTGTTCTCTTAATTCCTTCTTTAGTGATCTTGGAGGGAAAGAATAGAAAAATCACACATACCGCGCCCTCAGGGTACAGGAAAACAACTGTTTCACTTAAGGTTTAGTTATGAAAAGCTTTGCATACATAATTATGTGATAACAGAAATATTATGCATCACCACAAAATACTGTAGATTTGGATTCAGAAAGAAGATAAGCCGAGGAGGCAGCTGTTTTCAATCCTTATTCTTCAAGGTTCTTTAGTTACTAAGAGGGTGGTCCTTTCAGAACCTGAAGGGACATGGTAGAAGGTTCCCAATGCCTCTCATTCTATATACTTTGGACTTTCATTTGCACAACTGTCAACAAGCCTGTCTTTTAAAATCGGTGTGGAAATCATGGGAGATACAGTAGACAATCTCTGAGTCACATAGGCAGCACTCCTCACTATGGTTTTCCCAGCTAGTCTGGACCTCCTGCCAATTCCTGATTCCTGTCGCTGTAGATTGTCTTCTTTTTCTGGGGAACTGGATAATGACTGCAGTAAAATGTCACTTGGGAGATTTTCCTGTTCCATAATAATCAGGCTTGATGGTTACCAACCTTGAACTCACAGTGACCCAGGCAGGTATAGAAGAAAGGAAAGGAGGGAGAAGGAGAGGAAAAGAGAGAGGGAGAGGGAGGAGAGAGAAAGAAAGAAAATGATGATGTATGTAAGGTGAGAGAGAGAAGAATCATGATGACATATGTAAGGTAAGTCATTAAAGAAAAACAATTGAAGCCTTTGGTCTTGAAAGTTCGATATTACTTAAGGAAAAGAAAGTCAAGAAAATTCCACTAAAGCACTTTTAATGAAATGGCTCCAGAAGACACCCTACACCTTGCACTTTGTCTTCAGGCCACTGTAACTTGAAAATTCAAGTCTTAGATCCATAACTCAGCTCCAATTGGTGCCCATTGTCCACAGAGATCTGACCCTTCTCCATTATCTTGACTTGGCTTCTGAAATTTGGATGGACATTTTAACAATTCCAAAGACGTTCCCTCAAGGGTCCAAAGGTTCCAGCTAAATCTCTCTCTGCTTTTCGGCCCACAGTAGTTACAATCAAGCTGGGGCATTGCTGTGCTGATGGCCTGGGTAACAAGGTGTCTGTGAATTCTGTCGGTATTCTTTCTGGCTTCGTTCTCTTCTGCACCTTATATTTCAATAGCAGTCCAGTTTAAAAGCTTCTATTCATTGAACGTTGATACTATTTTTACATCTCTGTCAAATCTTTTCCTGATCCCACTCCTTTGAAAAGGATCCTTATAAATCCTATTGTAATGACAGAAATGTAAGAAGCTGCCTGTATAGAAAGGGATTGGACAGCACATGGTCCTACAGCTGTTACCATTTGGGGATCAGAAAGTTGGCGACATTTAAAAAAAGACAATCATACTGCCACTCACCCAACAAGTCTATCTTATGCAAGTTTTAATAGTCTGTATTAATAAACTTCTATGTATTACCCCTCATAGATATTTAAGTTACTTTTTGTGTATGGTGTTGGAGAGATAACCCAGAACTTTGTACATCTTTTGTACATTCTAGGCAAGCTGTCTACCACTGACTGATATGTCCAACCCTGATATGTACTTTTGTGATGATTGTATACATTTTTGTTAATTCCTTTTAAACCAAACTCCATGAATCTTGGAGCACTGGCCAACTGAAATGACCTCCTCATTTAAACACCATGTCCTTATCCTTACAGGCTCACACTTGATTTCTATAATTAGATGATGAAGGGAAGGGAGAAGATAGACCACACACAGAGATAAGTATCCAAGCAATGGCCTATAATGTGACATGTGTCTTCATTGAAAGAAGTACCAAGTGCTCCAGGAGCCCTGAAAAGGGATCCTAACTAAGGCTTGATAAATAAAATAGCACTTTCAGACATGGTACTGCAGTCACACGCTCCAAAACATGCAAAGGTCCAAAAACACCTGATGGTGAAACAACAGGATTCTAGTGTCAGTTTTGCTTAGAACTGAAATATGCAATGTTGGACTTTGGAGCTACCACCATGACCATGGATGAACCATGAAGGTAACTGACATTAGGTTCTAGTCATACATGTTTCCCATTCCAGCTCTAAATCATAAATGAGTAATCCCACTCCCTTGTTTCTGGGAAGTGAAGTGCTTAGCTACACATGGGCCCTTTGACATCCCTATCACTCTGACTAAAAACGTCCCATTTCTGTGTCTTTCATTAAATGGCTCAAATCTACCACCACAGTTTACCTCAGTCCCTGTCATTCTCCTACCCCCTATAATACTAAGATCATCATACCAGTATCACTTGATGCCGTAACACATCAGATGACTTTCCTCGCAATACACATCTGTACAGGCCAGCATCTCACCCTTAATTGTTAACACAAGCCTGTCCAACTTTCCAGATTTGACTAAATGCCAGCTCCTCCAAGCAGTGTCCTTAGTCCTCTTAGCCACAGCCTTTCCTCTGCACTCCCACGGCATGACTGGCTCTCTTCTCTAGATTTTTCTAACAGCACCTTGTGTATCTCAAACTCCCCTTGTCATAGCTCCGGGTTGTTTCAAGTACTTTGGTAAATAGAGTATTTGTTAATACAAAAAAAAATCATTCTAAACTAGTAATTCTATACAGTCCACAGAACAAGCGTCATTGTCATTCTTTTATATTTGTGGTGATTTTATAACACATAATCCTAAGAAGGTTTTAAATTCTTTCAAGAAAGGAAATATGCTTTTCTTGTTTGTCTCTACACCCTCGATGTTTAATTCTAGCACATGTGACATATTAAGTGGATTCATAAATATTTGAAGAAAAAATAATATAAATACCTCTCCTGGCCTGTCTCACCTCTATCACAACCCGGAGACAATGCATGTATGTCACATACACATGCATGAGTGCACATGTACACATACATGCATGAATAAAGCTCCTTAATCATCTTTAATTTCCTGATAAGGATTAAACATTACAAACAAATGGAGCTTTCCCGTACTCTCACTGCTTCTCACACACAAAAAGTCATTCTTTAATGCTATGAAATTTCCTGCCAAGGATTCTTGGGTTAATGGGGACAGCAATTGAATGTCCAAAATGTCTTTCAAGAAAATTCAAGCTTTTTATAGTGCATTTTTCAGGTCAAGTCAACAAGATTGAAGTTTACGTTGAATTCTGAAAGACACACAACATACCAGTTAGAAACTGCACATGTATGCAATTCAGTAAATTAACAGATGACTTTCAAAAAGTCCTTTCCTCTTGGGGAGAGGGTAATAAACTCCAGCCCTTATCTGAGGAACTATTGACAATGTATGACTGTTGGGAAGGGGGAAGATGTGACTCGGTAAGATAACCAGGCTCCAGTGGATGAATTAACACCAAAGGACATTTGGGACACAAATTATATTCTATAGGTCTTATCATATATATAATAGAATACATTAAGTTGAATGGGTGCAGTAAGGGGAGGAGTGGATAGGGAGTGGATCTAAATACCATCAAAATATATTGTATGAAAACCTCAAAAAGATCAATTTAAATAAAACTTTTTTAAAAATCCTTTCCTCTAGTTCATTGTTTCCTTTACAATGTAGCATCCAGATTATGGGCACACTCATTTTCACTAGAAAAAAAATTGGAACTCCACTGGCCTGTGAGGCCATGCCTACTACTGCGTCTGCTAAGCTTGTGGTATGGAAAGAATAAGATAGTCCACAGCACCTGCCTCTGTTGCTAATGTGGCTACAGGTCTAAGGAGAACTAATCGGAAGTTATTCAAGAGTAATTTCTAGAATCCTCACTGGAGTAGACTCTATGAGATAGAGATCTTTCTAAATGCAACAGCTGGATCTGTCTGGGAGCTTTGTTTTTTCCACATGATAGAGAAGACCAGCAGGAGTCCAATGAGCTGCCTCCAGATTGTGGGGAACAGAAAATCAACTCATAGATTTCATTCAATTTAGCATCTGTCTAGGTGTCTTTTAAAATATTACTTATACAAGGATATTAACATTACACCTGCTGGATGCTGCCTTTTTCTGCACTCTATTTGTAAACACAAAATGTTGAAGATTTATAGCAAATATAATATTAAAATCATTCTACTGTTTTATACAGATTCAGAGTTATTACAGCTTGCTCAGTCCCAATGCATTGTAAGAACTGCCCTGATGGTGAAAAGCCATATGTTCTCATTAATGCTGTTGTCCTGTCTGCAGATGGTGACATTCTAACTTTCGACAAACAGTAGGACTTTCCCCAAATTGCTGATTATGCAGCTCAGAATTCTCCCATCAGAAGAAATAAAATTTGACTTCTTACAGGCAAAATATTTCTTCAAAGATATTCTAAAATTGGGGACTGGAGAGATGGCTCAGTGGTTAAGAGCACTAGCTGCTGTTGCAGAGGACCCAGGTTCGGATCCCAGAACCTACATGGCAGTTAACAACCTCCTGTAAACTCCAGGTCCATAGGATCCACTGCCCTCTGCTGTCCTCCATGACTATTGCATAACAGAGGTACACTTAACTACAACAGGCCAAACACTCATACGTACCACAAAAATAAATCAATGAATAAGTACATACATGCATACATATCTTTAAAATGATAGGCTCTTAAAAGGCCAGCCAAAGTGACTACTTCTTACTACAAACCATTCTCTCACATTCATGGAAAATATATTACGATGCACATTCAGAGTGATATTCCTGTGTTAAGCATTTTGTCACATTTTTGCTAATTGCCCCATCTTTAGCTGGTCCTAGACTGGGTGTTAGGAGGGTGAAATCACACAGATGCTCAGTGCCTGCTGCACAAGGTATTCAGGCATTCGTAGAAGCCCCTCCTTTGTCTACCCCTCGAGTCTGGGAAGTTTGGATAAGTAGGGGTTTTTTATTTGGGTCATCTCTATGAGAAAAGCCTTGAGTTTTATGAATTAGAGACCTCCTTTAATATTGGGGAACTTCCTGTAGCTCTCCAACCATGCTTACAGACCTCCAGCAAATGCTCAGAAACCGCAAGGCAATGCAGACTGTGAGGAGATGGATAGTTAGAGCTTAAAGTAACCCTTAAAATAATATGCCGCCAGGCTTGGGCTTGTCCCTGAAATGGGAAAAGCAAGCTGCCTAAACTGTCTGTACTGAAGGTAACTGTTGGTTTTGATTTGTTTTGTGGCACTAGCAATGGAAGCCAGGACTTCATGCATGCAAAACCAGGATTAGAATACACAGTTGAATCCAAAGCCAGGACGGTTATTCTTTCCTCTCCTACGCTTCATCCTCAAAGCTAATCACCTACTTAAAGTGACTGTCAGATGATCTTGACATGGGTTTTCACCTCTTTGGTCTACTTACCTGTGGATTTCAGTCAGTTAATGACCCTCTTTAGAGAAAATATTTGACTAGAGTCCACTCAAAGGGAATGAGAAGTCATGTCAACAGAATTTCCTATGGGCACTAGGTTTGTGAAATACTCTGTCTTCAACAACTCGGATCATTACCTGCAATCCTCCATAGTTCCTTTTTACAGCTGAAGACACTGACCTTCAGAGAGGAAACGAATGACCTGTGGCCACACAGATACTAAATGGGCAGTCACCACCACTCAGACCCTGGACTTCTCCCTCAAATGTCATTTGATCTTTCCTCTGCTCTCAAATCCTTTGTATCTGGAGTGTGTGGAAGTCAGTTCTCCATCTGCATTATTTATAGAAAATGTGTCTCTTGCTAACACCAGTCTTAAAGAGAGAATGTGGAGCAAAGACTTGTTTGGAGCAGCAGTTCTGCGTTATGCCTAAATGAAACTGCAAAGTAAAAGACAAGAAACTAGACAAAAAAGAATTATGGAGAAGCCGGAGGGCTTTAGATGATATATGAAGGCATTAATAGAAAAGTAGCTATTCACAGGGTTATGATTGATCATGTATTTAAAATAAACACAGTTGCTTTTCTTTACTTTGGCTCTGACAGCAGCTGAACTTTAGCACTATAATGGCCCACTGTTGTCTACATGGCAGGTGGCTGGTGCATAAATCCCAGCAACTGGCAGACTGAGAGGCCAACGTATAGACTCAATCTATGAATGGCATGGCCCGTGTTTTTGCAGAGAAACAAACCAGCCATGTTAGTGCTCCTGAATTTAGCTTTCTGGGAGAGTCTGTGAGGACCCACTGCTCCTTAGGCTTGAAAAAGGAGATGACCAAGTGCAATTAAAAGTTAATTGTTGCAATTCCTCAGGTGGCACATTTGTCCATAGTGAGAAAGGAGCGTCATTTTCATGAGTTCTGAGGTTGCAAACGTGTCCTCTTGGATTGTCAAGCTCAATTCCTCACAAAATACATTAGGCATCTTCACAGTAACTCCAAGTCACCACAGTACCTACAAGACTGTCTGGGGGTGGGGTGTACATATATTCCTCGAGGTGGTCCACTCTTATTCATATGACTGCTCATTTCTTCAATATGGAAACTTGGTAGAACTTCAAGCACATTTATGAATACCATCCAATCTAATACTTCTTAGTCTCACAGTATTTAAGGTAGGAGGGATAATCAAAAGAAAAAATAAATCTAAATCTTTATTGAAAATCCATCCATGCACCAAGAGTAAGTTGAAGGAAAAAGAAAGAGACCAGATTTGTAACTGAGACTGCATGTCATCTCGTTATCATCATGGTAAAAACAGATAAACAAAACAAAGTCCAGAGGCTGGGGAGATGGCTCAGCTGGCAAAATGCTTGTGATGCAAACAAAAGGACCTGAGTTCAGGCCACCAATGTTCACATTAAATAATGCATGGTGTGGCAAGGCATGCCTTAATCCCAGATCTGAAGGGCTAGAGAGAGGAAGATCCCTGACCACCCAGCCTAACCAAATCAATATGCTCCAGGTTCAGTGATAGAGCCTGCCTCAGAAAATGAGAGGGAGAACAATTCATGAAGACACATAAACTTGACCTCTGTCCTCCATTGCATATACAAGAAAGAACACTCACACATGAACACATATATATGAGATATGTGCATGCATATACACACCACACACACAGTCACACATGCGTGTGCACACACAACCTCATCACAACGACAAAAAGGAAACAGAGATCAAGATGGAGCTATGACTTGCCCATCATCAGATACAAACTATATATGCAACTTTTTTCTTTTACTGGACCCATAACAGTCTCTGGCCTGATGTCATGACAACTTCACAGCCTTCATCATCAGACACATGCTTAGGCAACAATCATGTGGTGGTTAAAATACAGTGTAACTTTCTCGCTGATTCCATATATGCACTGATCTCTAATTTAATGATCAGAATAAAGAAAAGTAATTTAAATTTTGCTTTAAGTACTTTGGAGAAATTAAGTTTAAAAAAGTAATAAATGATTTAAAATTTGAGACAGGTTCTTTAATATGTAAACTGTAACCAAATTTGTGCAAACACATTTCCATATAGAACGGTACAATCATTGGCTTCCAACTGTTTACGCTTTTCTTAGTACTATTCAGTTGTTTCATATTTTTATGATAACAAGCATTTAATTCCATGCTACAAGTAATGATACCGATACTACTGCTAATGACAATAATTTGTGTCCAAAATTGATCAGTTACCATGTTACATTAGCAATGCCAACAGAACCGTGTATATTTATCTAGATACACACACATACATACTTAGAGAGATAGATATGTCTTATACATATTTTAGCCAAAAGCTACTCCATGTTTAGTGAGACAGTATTTTAAGGTTACTATAGAAAATGGAAAATCATTTGGTTGCATTTTAAAAGTCAAAAATAAATGACAGTAAATGAACCGAAGTCTATGAGTTAAGTATGCATGATCATGACACTGCCCTCAAAGCTCCCTGTCCTGCCAACATATCCTTATGCAGTGATTGGAGTTCCCCTAAAGCAGTGTGCCCTGGTCAGTGTCACTGACTTACATTTTACTCAATGCATCTTAGCAAGTATCTGTGACACCAGATGCCTAAGACAAGACATATCAGCTCCTGAAACATTCTAAAGAAATGAGAAGATCCCATACAGAGGCCATCAGGAACACAGAGAGAAATTAACTGATGTTCAAGAAGGGAACAAATTATCTTCATTGAGACCACCAAAAGGAGGTTTGATTTGAGTAGAAGTTGTGAGAGTGCGAGCCATGTAGAATATGAGAAGAGTCACACACAAGAAAACATTTTGTTAAGTCATGAGGCCATAAAACCAACACAAGCAGGAGAGTGGGACCGGCTGTGCTCAAGAATGAATACAGACACGAGCTGGGCCCATTTCCTGGGGGGAGCTATGGGCCATGTTGAGAAGCTAGAGAACCACAGGATGAATGTTGAGACCATCCATGACAAGGCTCATTCTTTGTGCTACTACCCATGAAGGGGGAGAGAAGAGAACTATAAATGGTTGCTGTGGAAGCAGCTGGCTGGCCGGGGTCTCAAGTGTCTGGTCAGAAGCACTTGGGGACACATTTCTCTTGAGATGTAGGGCAGCATCCAGGTCAGTAAACTACCCCAAAGACAGACTGACCGATCCACACATTATATACAAACCTGTTTTTCTTGATAATCTCAAGAGCCCTCAAGTGTGTAGCCTTTTGCGAGACCAGCCTGATAGATTAAACCACATAAATGAGCCTCTCGCATTTCTAGTTTATGCTTTACATTTGAGAGCAGAATGTGGGGCCAGTGCAGCTGGCACGTGATAGGTGGAATGGCATTCTGCCGTCCTGCTAGGTTATACTTTCGGGTTTTAATAAACTTAACCATGAACACAACTCAATGTTATTAAAAATGGAGCAGTGTATGGCTGTTTCTTCCCAGCCATCCCATAAAAGTGCTTCCCTCTGTTACTTCAGGAGTATTAAAAGCTAATTGTCTTACTTTTCAATTAAGGTCTGCATGTGGAGGAATGTGGATGTCCATACGCATCCCCAAGAAAATTGAATTTCATGGTACCACTGTGTTCCCCTGGGTGGCAGTTTCCTTTTTGGTGGTGAAATGCTGATTCAGGCCCATCTCTGGCGAGCAGTTGGCACAGTCTGAGTAAAATTCACCCAAGGGCCACACTGCCTGAGTTTTTATCAGCTAAGGGGTATGAGTAATTGAGAGGACGAGGAAGAAAAAGATGCAATTTCTTGGCGTGCAGCTAGACTGAAGCATATAAAATGACTTTGATTTAAGGTGAAAGAAAACGGCACCATAATGAACTCCCGGATTTCATAGGCGGATTTTTGCCATTTTTATCAAAGGAACAAACAAAACCAATGTAACTCAGAGAGGTGATTATTTCCCTTCCTAGATTATGCAAGGTAGTAACTTCTGAAAGCAGGCGAGAGAAATTGGAGTGAGGTTTAGGTGAAAATGATGAGGCTGATCTCATTTGGAACCGGAACCATCTTTCCTCTCTCCCCAATCCAACCCCCACAAAAATGCAAATGGAAAATCACCTGCAGTCCTTGCTAATCAATCTGCCTCTGGAGGAGGTGAATTCTCCCTGATCTCTTCTTTCCTTCTCTTTGCTCTGGATACAGCAAGATGGAGTCTCTGTTTTCTGCCACCACGGTTTGTGCCACCTCAGGGAGTTAGAATCTCGCAGATTCACCACAAAAAGAGTGTGGGGTGCTCAAATACATTCCCACCCATCTTCAGTTGAACGTTTCTCCTTGAAAAAGCAGCGTATTGAGAGCCATGCTATTTCACTCGATTCATCAGCTCATCAGGAATAAGCCAATAAGGTATCCTCTTCACCAAACCACTGCAGACACTTCTGGCGTATAAAGAGAGAAAAAAAATTCTTCGTTGAGTTGAAGTCCAGGATATTTCCTGCAGGCCAGTTCTCACCTCCTTTTATCACATTTACTCATTTATGTCAGTCTACCTGCAGGATCGCAGCCCCTCAAGTCTAACTCGCTCGCCTTCTTTTTCAACATGCCAGGTTCAAAACAATCAAGATAAGACCTACTGTGAGTCAGGCACAGTGATAAACCCATGTAAAATAATAGTAATTATCGATACTCTGTTGGCCCCCAGAGGTAACCATACCTGGGCAAGAGGTGGATTAGTCCATAGTTATGCAAATTGCAAGGAAGAAAATAGAGAGACACTGTGAGAGAAAGTGACAATTGCAGAGGGCTGCATGGTTTGCCATTAGGAAAGGTCTGTAGAGGTGACACTCCAGGTGACCCTGGAGGAATGAGAATGGCCCAGGCACAAGGTGAGGGATAGCACTCCAGGCACTGTGGAGGTCTTGCTCAGATGGATTTGGCATTTCTGGTGAATATCATATGTGGGTTTGCTAAGACTTCCATCAAAAAATACTATAGACTTGGTTTCTTAGATAAGAAATTTGTATTAATAATTCTGCATGATAGAAATCTCAGGTCCAGGTTTCAACAGGTTTGTGTTTTCCTGAGCTTGAAGATGTCCATTTTCCTTAAAACAACTGGATTTCCAAGAGCAGTCACATTTTGTAGTTTAGCAGGTATGGTTTAACAGGTGAATTTTGGAAGGTCATGATTCAGTCCATAACACTCCATGAAGGTTAACGGGTTGAATCGTTTAGTTTAAGAATGCCAGAGACCCATCAATGGGCAACAAATAAGTCATAAAACCTTTAAACCAATGCCTTTCAAACCAATGCTTTGAGGAAAGCATGGAGAACATAGGACATATGGTGGTGAAAATAGATATGGAGAGGCCAATTAAGAACTGTTAGTATCCAATCAAGAGAGGTGGGCTGGGCATGATGGTGTGTGGAACCCCATCACTCAGAAGACGGAGACAAGAAGACCTCAACTTTGAGCCCAATCAAGACTACGTAGTACGGTTATGTCTGAAGAAAGAGAGAGAGAGAGAGAGAGAGAGAGAGAATAGGAGAGAGAGAATGATGGAAGTGAAGATCAGAGAGTATAGCAGGATAGGGCTGGGAGACAGATTATCATTATCATCTCTAGGAAAGATAGAAAGAATGAACAAATGAAAGAAAGAAAGAAAGAAAGAAAGAAAGAAAGAAAGAAAGGAAAGAAAGAAAGAAAGAAAGAAAGAAAGAAAGAAAGAAAGAAAGAAAGAAAGAAAGGAAAATGAGAGGAAGGAAGGAATGAAGGAAGGAAGGAAGGAAGGAAGGAAGGAAGGAAGGAAGGAAGGAAGACTGTGAATGTGTAAGAAAAATTTCATAGAATGAAAGACCCTGGCCTGACCACTGTACAAAGCCTAATTTTGCCTTAAAGTTGATGAAAGACTGATCATCAATTTGTATCTGTCAATGTGTGCCTATCTGGCCACATGCTCCTAGGCGTGATATCAGTGTTAGGTATGGGCTCCACCTTATTAAATGCACCTTACATTCAATCAGGAAGTGATTGGTTATTCCCACAACATTCACGCCACAATTGTACCAGGGTGCATATATTCCCAGGAAAGTTCCTGTTGAAGCATGGAAGATTCAGAGCTGGGTAGGGTTGGTGATTTTCTCTTCCAGTAGTGTGTGTAGCACCTTCCAGCACCATGAAAGCTAGCCAGTAGAGATGAAACTTTGAGGTCAGTACCAACTTGATGTCTCCTTGTTTATTGTACAACTCATGTATGTAGTGTCTTCAGCAATAGGGTCTTACTGTCCAATTCTGGTTGGTAACCAAGAGTAGAGGCGATAGCTAGTATTGTTTGAGAGTCTGTGGTATTCCTGGTTGACAATATCAAATAAGGGAGTGTGTTTTTGGCACTGGGCTTTTTCTTTGTCAGTCTATGGTGATGTCCACCTGTTACAGGCTAATACTTTTAGTCTCTTTTTATACTGTATATGTATAAACTTAAGAAGCTCCTCTAATGGTAGGTTTTTATATTTTCAAAAGACCCCTGGCGTTCCTTGTCCCTCCCCATGTTCTCTCCTCTACCCTGCCCTCGTCATCCCCTCTTTAACTCCCCCATCCCATTATTCCCCTTTCCCACTGTATTTTTTAATTTTTTAAAATTTTATGTGCATCAGTGTGTTGTGTGCACGTGTGTAAGTGCACTTGTCTTGTGCAGTTCCCAAAGAGGTCAGAAGAGGATGTTGGTTTTCTCTGGGACCGGAGTTATGCACAGTTGTTAGCACCATGTTGGTGGTGGAAATCAAACCCAGGTCCTCTGCAAGAGCAGCCAGTGCTCTTAGCTACTGAGCCATCTCTCCAGTCCCCGCTTTCCCACTTTATATAACTGTATTTTATCTTGTCTCCTATGAAGCAATTCCCATACTCTCTGGTGAAGCACATCCCGCCCCCATGGTAATTTACTAGTTTCCTCATTTCTACAGATTCTTTTCAACTGAAACATGCATATCTAAGGATTCAAAGTTAGCATCTACTTATGAGAAAGGATATGTTATGTTTGTCTTTCTGGGTGTAGGTTACTTCAAAGATGTTTATATCCAGGTAATTCCTGCAAATTTCATAATTCTGTCTTTTTAACAGCTGAATAATATTCCATTGTGTAAATGTGCCATATTTTCATTATCCATTCATCAGTTGATGGGCAACTAGGTTTCTAAGTCTTGGCTGCTGTGAATAGAGCAGCAATTAACGTGGATGGACAGGTATCTCTGTCATATATCAGTAAGATATAGCGTTTTGGGCATAGGCCCAAGAGAAGTATGACTGATTCATATGTTAGATTCATTTCTAGCTGTTTGAGGAATCTCCACATTGACTTCCATAGTGGCTGACATTCCCACCTGCAGCAATTAATTATTCACCTTTCCCCACATCCTTGCCACCTTTTCTACTGTTTTTTTTTTTTTATCTAAACCATTCTGATTGGGGTAAAATGAAATCCCAAAGTGGTTTTAATTTGTATTTCACTGTTGGCTAAGTATGTTGAACATTTTTTTAAAAAGTATCATCCATTTGTGTTTCATAATTTTAATTGTGCTGTTTGTTTTGCTGTTTAGTTTTCTGAGTTCTTTCTATATTCTAGATACTAACCCTCTTTCATTGGTATAGCTGATAAAATTTTTTTCCATTTTGTAGTTTGCTTGAATGATGGTGTTCTTTGCTATTCAAAAACTTTTAGTTTCATGGGGCTTCATGTATGGAGTTGCTATAAGACTGACAGCCTAGACACCTGGGACCAAATTCAGATCAGTGACCCTTTTCTTTGTTTTCTACATTCCCAATATACAGCTTTGTGATGGCTTTCCCAAGTTTTCCCTTGGTCCTTTATTCTCCCAAGTGTGGTAACCAACTAGCTACCTTTATTTTCATGTAAAGAACGCAAGACTCTACAAATTCTGCTCCTGGTTATTATCAAGCTGAAATTGACCTTCAGCACTGCCCCGCACCCCAAGAATACTATGAATCATGCAATTTCAGTTTGCATTTCACTTCTTAAAGCTTTTCAATCAAGTGTTCTTGAATGTACATCTGTGTATGCATGTATATATGTGTGCCATACAAATAAGCCTCTAAAGAGCATATGTGTACGTACATGAGAGCGAGAGAGTGTGTGTGTATGTGTGTGTGTATGAGAGAGAGAGAGGGGCATACACATGCCATTGCAGAGGTCAGAGGACAGTTCTTGGGAACTGGTCCCACCTACCACCTTTACCTGTTCCAGGTCTTGGACTAGAACTCAGGTCATCAGGCTTGCATGGCTAATGCTCTTACCCACTGAGTCATCTCACCAGCCTTGGCAATAGGCATTTAATGCCTCTATTATACCCTTACAGTTCGAGTATAAGCTTTAATTTCTACTTAATTACTGGTTTCCTTTCTACCTTCTTGGCCCTTGTATGGCATTTTCTGAATTTCACATAATCCTAAACATGATCAGTTTTCCACTTAACGGGGACTTGCCTACACCAATTAACCTATGACTCACAACTTCTCCACTTCTTTGCTAAGCAACAACCACTTGCCCAGTAATGTTGACAGTCACATCCTTCAGAGGACTGGTCCTGCCTGCTCAAGTCAAGGTCCTATACCACCCTTCTCTAAGCAGGCTCTCATAAAGCCCTATCCTGATTTTAAAAGACAAACACATTAAAGGCTAGAGTGTGGTAGTCCTCTTCTGTCCACTGAATACTTTCCAGATGTCACAAACAATAGATAATGACAAATGTTATATATTATATTCATATATTCTATTTTCCTTGTACAAGTACATTATAGAACTTACCTTATACTTAGGCGCACTAAAAGGTTAAAAATGAAAGATAATAAAGTGGAAAAATTGTAATTATCTACTATATTAAAAGTACGAGAACATGTACTCTTTCTCCCTTCCCTCAGAATGCCTTATTGTATTGTCTTCGGCTTTCTTGTGGCATTTTGAGGTCATGCGATGCCCACATGATGGGGTGAAACGAGCAGAAGAATGTAGGCATAGTGACCCAGCATTACGCTATCACTGAGGGGCTTCTTGAAAACAGTTAATGAATTTTCCAACAGAAGATCTTATATGGATATTCAGACCAGAGCATGGATGCCCAGGAAAGGAGGGAGTAGGCCAGTGTGGCTCAGCACAAGCTTTCAACGCATCACTCAGAATGATACGCAACTGAACACGGATGACTTTTAGAATTTTCCTGTGGAACTCGAGAGTAAGTGCAGAGAAGAGGGGACTACCACATATTTTGGATGATGCATATCTCTCACATTAAATCATGGACATTAGTTGATTTCCGTCTTCAGAGTTCAAAACTGCAGTTCGAGTACTGAGAGTTCCACTGCATATTTGTTGCCCTCTTTGTCCCCACAAATGGAGCCCAGGAGACTAAGGCTATGCTGGTCTGTGTATCTACTGAGACTACACTGTATCTCACATTAATTTCCTGAGTGACATTGGTCATAAGAATGATACAGGTCAGTTCGTTTCCCCACAAGGTCCACTGAAAACTCAAGATCTATCAGATCTTGGTGAAAATCCTGTGTCTAAACAGCCACGAATTGTGTGGAAGTAAGAACATCAAATGAAAGGCCATGCAGCAACCCCACATCTCATGGGACCTGGGAATTTTCTATGGACCAACCTAGTCATAAGTAATCTCAACCATAGTCACAAGTGATCTTTTATCAACTCATCCCAACACTGTACATATATTAAACTGATTAGTTAAGTGGCCCACTTAAGTGTGAAGGGAGGAATAAAATGTACTCCCATTGTAATTAGCAATTTTTAAAGGTAATTTTATACACACTTTTATGATCAAACAATACAATATAAAACAAATATTTAAAACTTATCTTAAAACATAGCTGCCCTGATAAGCATAATTTAGAAATCTTTAATGAATTCACCTCAATTAGCCTTTAATTAAATAGCTCATTAAAAGCTGATTTGAATACTGCTCATGGAGAAATCCTTGCTCAACTGTTGTGACAGAACAGGAAGTTAATGAAGTTAAAATTAAGTGCAATTTTGAGGGAACAGTCTGAAAGTCATAAAGCGACAAGAAGAAATGAAATCTCTGACACCTGAGCCGTTTCCTCATAGCCACAAGCTGAGGTAAATGTGGGTGTAGATTTGAATCCTCAGCAAGGTCAGGGAGCTCAGCTTCTACCTTTTTTTCTCAACTTGGGGCATCGGACATTAGGGACAAAGCATAATGGTTGCTGAATGAATAGATGAATAATCAAAACAGATCTGCACACTTCCTGAGTTCAAGCACAATGTTGAAGAATATAAAGGAAATTCCATTTTATGGAGTACCTACCACGTGTGAAATGTTTTGAGTGACATGCTTTTACTATTTCTCCTAATAGCCCTTCATGCTGGTAGCTAAAATATTACTCTGGTTTTATAGGTGAAGAAAAAAAGGATGAACTGACTGTTGTGGTTTATGCTTCTCTGCCCAGTGTGTGGGGGCTACAACAAGTTTACTATGAGTTTGAGTCCAGCCTGAGTTATATAGCAAAATGAGAGAGGGTGGAAGAGACTCACAAAGTGTTACATTCGAATCAATATCTGAGCCAAAATTTTAATATAAATGCAAGAGTCACAAATACAATAGGAATTGCCAAAATTCCTTAACGGACTTCTTGAGGGAAGGGGTCTCATGACCCTACTGTTGACCAAGCCCCAAATAAGTACTTGTGCTGCTGTAGCTATGTCCTGTCTGGTAGAGATACGACAGTGCCTATCAGTTTTGTGGAAAGCCTTGCTAAAATGCAGGGCTCAGTTTTTGTGTCTTCTTTGGGGGCTGAACTCACTTGAATGGTGAGATGTATCCATTCTATAGCTTTGGGAACAGGGTCTAGAAGACACAGAAAGCACAAAGAGCAGAGAGCTGAGTCCTCCGCACAAAGGAAGAGAGAGAGTTTGCTTGACTGAAGTTAGGCCCTGCCCAGAGATGAGGAAAGCCATGCTCAGCCCACAGCAGCTGTTCCAGTCTAGTTCCCGCTGACATATAGACCCGAGTAGACCTGGGAGGCTTCTAATGCTTCCAGGGAATAGAGAGAGAAGAAACAACTCATCATGGAGCCTGGGATGTTTTCTGGCATCTCCCTAATGTCAGCAGAGAGAAGGTAGAGCAATTACTCTGGGGAAAAGGCAGATTTGATACACAGGGATCTGATCCCCTTTACCAGGATACTCAAACAGTAGTGTTTTATTCTTTCTGTATCAAGATGTTATAAAAGAGCCTTAGGACTTAAGCGTTTCTGATTAAAGGTCAAATAACATTTGGAAAATATAGCCCTGCCCTTACTCTTATCAAACCAACAGAGGTTTTTCAATTTCTGAACCCAAGTACATTGAACTGCTTTCTTTGACAGGTGTGGATTTTTAATGTATAGAGATACAGGATCTCAATGTGTGGCCCATGCTGGCCTCACACTTGAAATTCTCCTGTATTACTCTGCCAAGTGCTGGGATTACAGACATGTGCCACCATGCCCAGCGTATGTGTGTGATCTCACTAACAATCTTCCCTGTACACTAAACAGACATCTCTGTAGCTGGTAGCTGTTTACTGCTCCACAGTCTCACAGAAGCTGTTTTGTTCATATTAATTAACATTCACTAACGACCCACTATTGAGGCAGTGGACCCCTAGAACTTCCCACCTATATTATATTTATGGATATTCCCATTTTGGAGAGGTAACTGAGGCACCACGGGTTAGAACAATGGATCATCTGTTCAGGAGAGCATCATATCAGATCCAAATTCCACTGAGGTTCACCTTGTACAGACTAAAGGGCATGGAGGAGGACTCACATGGCCTCTATGGCCTGCAAGGGTCCCCTGAAAACTCAGGTTAAATATTGTGTCCTGCCTCTGGAATCCAGTACTCATCATCCATTTCTATCTCCAGCTACCCACACAAGAACTAGCATACACTTGACAGAGTGCATATGTATCAGCTAAACAAATAAATTCTCCCATTGAAGGAGTTTCCTGACCCTCAAGTTCTTAATCCACAAGATCTATTTAATCTATCACTACCAATGAATAAGTTTTGAAATATGTCAAATGCTACATGCAAAAAACATTATTATGCATCTATCACCTGTTCATTTCCCCAGCCAGGTCTTTTGCTTCTGTCTGTGTTGTTTCTGCCTGAGCCTTTCGCCTCACTCTTGAATGGAGCATGTATTCTTCCTTGTGTAGATCTTACCTCCCACTCCTCTTCCTGGGTAAACACTCTTTGCTTTTGCTATCATTTTCTATGTCTTTCACATTCATCTCTTCTTCTAAAGGTCCCTCTAAAGGAATCTCAACTATTTCCTCCTCTGAAGCACCCTAATGCAATGTATATTCATACACCTAATGAGATGTCCATTAGGGAAGGATCACTATGGAATTTTCAGCACCAGGGACGTACGACACACTCAAAAAATACATATTAAATGAGGGAATACAAGTAAATGTATGTTATTTAATATTTGGACAGGAGAAATTGTAGAATAAAAAGTCAAGACAATACTTCAATGTTCACATCTGCGTCTACATCTACAGGCCATTCTGCTTCCCCAGATAGTCACATTAGGTTCATGACATTCTTTTCTTCACTTGCCGAGATGCCTCTGTGTCCGCACCTGACTGTGACATGCCAGCACCTTTGGGTACGAAGACAGAACTTTTAGGCAGACTAAGTTTGAACCACAGCTTTAGTTTCCAGATCAGAATTAAATTGAATGTAGTACCATTACGTGGAAAGTCGTTGATTCTGAATAAATTAGAATCTTTTTCAGAAGTCCATCCACAAGCATAAGAATGTTCAGTCAAACATCTGCATATCCTTCCACGGCAATTAGGACATTTGTATTCTGATGAAAGTTTCAGTTTAATAACACATAGCAAGGGAAACAATCAAACACCTTATGCTGAATTCTTTAATACACCCATCAATCATTCTTTCCCCATCCAATCCTTATTTGTTACAATGACTTTACCAGTATTTCAGTTTAATACCATTCATGTACATAGCTAACCATCCACCCACTTGCCCATCCATTTTCATTTCTAAGTATCTGATCATACCTGGGACTCACACTAGTTACTCTGGAACCTATAAGAATGAATACTCTGAGCACTGATAGCTTATCAGTAAGGATTCAGATCAAACCATAAATAAGGCAAACAGCTAAGAAGAAGAGAACACATGTCTGCCCATTCTCACTTACTATATGTCAGGATTTCACATCACTTTGTTAGGGCTCCTTACCTAAGTACTGTCAACTGGTCACAAAGAACTCACAAACGTATTTCTCATAGTTGGGTATGTTTGACATACTCCAATCAGGTTATTTACACTGACTACTTGTCATATTTCCTGGTGGCTAATTTAAAACTTGGGTTTTTGGAACAACTAAGACAAAACTATCCATTATCAATCCAGTTTACTTTCTTCCAGGATTAGCTCATTCACCAAAGAGTGCTCTAGACAATGCCTAAAGACCATTCTTATCTTTGCAATCAACAATCTGTCTTATTTCAGTTCTTCAACATTCTTTTCTGTGGTTATCACGTCAGTTTCATATTCCTGATCTCTTACTCAACTATCTAATACTAACTTGGTTCTCTTGGGTTGCTTCAAATATTGTTTCCACATACGAATCACACCAGATGACCCCACGTCGTACATAAGGATTTTCAGTATTTCCCCCTGCTTGCTCTTGGGGTAAAGTAAGGGCTACGAGGCTAGGTTATCCATGAGCACCTCCAAATCTCTTCTCATCTTTACCCTCACCTCTGAGCTCGGCACATTTCCACCCCCTGGATCACATTCATTCTAATGAAAATGATGAATTTCCCCTAAGTATGGAAAACCAGGAAGGACACTGGGTTATATCGACCATAGAAGATGGTAGTTATTTCCCATGAACTATCAAAGAAGTCTCTCATCAACAATCCATTGCATCTCTCTCTCCAGTGTTTCTGTGATTGTAGGAACATACTTGACCAGTACAAGACAGGCCAGGGAGTCAATGGACGGAATCATTCCTCAACTAATGAGACATGACAGTTGGGTTGGAGCTTCTCAGGCATGATCTTGACAGTTTCTAAAGCCCCAGCAGGGCTGAACTTTCATCACACACAAGCTTAATTTATTCTTTACAATCACCTTTATTGGCTTTCCTCAATTTAATGTCACACTTTACATTCTTGTTACTGTTCCTGAAATTACTTCCCAAATCAACACTAACATTCAAATTCTTGTTAAGGGTCTATTTGGGAGAAGATAAAGTAAGATGCCCTCACTGAAACAAACTTGTTTCTTACAGATCAATGAGCCCATCTGTAATGATGTGGCTATTTGAGCAGATTTTTGATAACTGTCACCTTCTTTAGACTGCTAGCATCATGAGAACTAAGAATCCTGGCTATCTCTCTATTAACTGCCTAGTGTGAACCACAATACTTTGCTATAGCACATTGCCTTTAATACGTTTAAACAGATATATTAGACTGTGTCATTGGCATTAGATATAAAACAATTCTGGCTTAATCCCTGTCTTTCAGAGGCACACGTTTAGGTGAAGCACAATGAGATAGTTATAGTAGACTCTCACCAAAATAAAAGTTATTAACATCAGCTGCTATGAAATCTTAGGAAATGATACCCAATGCAGTGGAAGGGTGATGAACAGAGGCTTTCAAAGGGAAGAGATTCCAACACTCCAGCTCAAGAGCGCACCCTCAAGGGAAGTTTTCTATTCCAAAATCCCATAGTATTCTTGAGAAGAAGCAGAATAAAAAGGTTTCTTCACAAGCATTGTATATGGCGAAGTTCATAATAAGCTCTAACTCAGAGGCCCAGAACTAGGCTAATCATATTGTGGTAAATATTAATAATGGAAATTAAGTAACAGCAGCACCAGTAACAGCATGCACATCAGAGTGTAAGAACTCAGATGTGGCTTGCTCTAGAAATTAGGCTGTTCTAAAAATACTTCAATGGAAGTGCTATTTCTTTCTGGAAGCAATGATTAGATCAGCAGGGGGGCTTGGCCTGGGAAGTTTCCTGTCTGCTAAGGCTTTGTCAGCCCCCAGGAGGCCCTGGGAGTCTTGTTCACAGAGCAGATACCTCCACAGGCTTTTGAGTTCTGAACTCTGCTTCTGTGTTTCAGGACCCTTACCTGCAGTTGTCAGTGAACTCTGTTTTCATTTGTGAATGTACTTGACTCTGGGCGGAATTTGCCAAATTGTCACCTGTCATGGTTGGGAAAGATCCAAGTTTATCTTTTGTGTCTTCATGGAGATGAATACTGTAACTAACAAGCCCAGTCCCCCTCCCACAGTGGATTAGTATACTCAAACTGTATTATACCTTGCTCATGTCAAGGGAATTAAATGTTGGATGAATGGTCTTCAAAGCACTGAAGTCAGAGACCCAGATCACTGGCCTTTGGTGGCTCTCCTGGCTTCTTGGATCTCAGGCCATGCTGGTGCTCTGTATCCTTCCAGGAGACGAGTTGTACAAGAGGTTGCATTGGCCTGGTGTGGGGTGGTTCGCTGTTTCTGCTCATACACTATTAGTCATAACTCAGAACCAAGTACCATTTATACACAGACAGCCTGAGAAACACGGCTTGATGGCATTCCCAGACAGAAAAGAAAATAAGGCTTTATGAAGACCTAAAGATTTCTCCCATACTTTCCAGGCATGGTTTGAAAGGATGGAGCCATAAGGTACCGTACCCACGGATGGCATTTCCTGTGTGGTCCATGAAATGTAATCTGTCCTTATCTTTCTTCATGACATAAATCATCTTTTTCTGTTTCTTAACTGACAGTGAGGAGTTGAGTCTGTGGGAACTAGTGTCCTGGAACATGACCTATAAATGTGTTGCTATTAACTAACTAAAGAAGATGTTTCCACATTTTGGGAAGTATGAGACCCAAGAATCAATGATGTTCAAGCAATGGATTTCTTCCTGTGCATATTAATTATTTTAATTTGGGGTAAAAATTCCTATGTTTGAGTATTCTCTCTTTCTCTTTCTTCTCTCTCTCTCTCTCTCTCTCTCTCTCTGTTTTTCTCCTCTTTCGGTGTGTGTGTGTCTCCAAAAGATGAGGATATAACAAATGAGACTTTATTCCTAATACCTGTCCTAGAAAAAGCTGTAAGAGTAATAGAAGTTGAATCCATATTCTCTTTATTGAGAACAGACTTGAAGTTCTAAGCTCAGCAACCACATTATTGTTATTTTAATCATCAGCATTTGAAGTTAAATAAACTGATGCTGAGGGACATTAAGGACTTTTCTCAAGGTTATACAGTTACAAAGTGCTGGAAAGAAGATTGAGAACCAAAATACCCCAAAGCAAATGCTATGACCAAAGGTAGACTATCCCAAGCTTCTTGAAAGTATTTGGCATTATAGCAAAAAACACTGCTTTTTAAAATGCGTGCAACTTATTTGAAAATATTGCATACAGCTGCCTGAAACTCTGAAATGAAATAGAATGAAGAAAAGTCTGTAACCCCTTTATCTAACTAAAATTTTACCCAAAGTGCAAATGAACATTCACTGTTTCCAATTACAGATCTACGTACTCCATCTTCATAAACCTTCCTTGCTAAATTGTTGACTCTGACCAGTCCTTCTCTTTGCTTCTGAGTCTGCTTCAAGATCCTCCTTAACCTTGGAGTTGGAGAAACAAATCCAGCTTCAAGTCCAGCCTTTGCTTTCTCTGATAGATCTGTTTGCTAAAGCAAAATAGCAATTGTGTTGCTGTAGCTCATAGTATCCTTACTTCAGGAAAGGTGGATCCATGGGGAAACAATGTCCGAGGATGTGGTGGTTTGGGGCACTCTGGGTACACTGTTCCTAACATGTGTGCACTGCCTCAAGGTGTTGTGAATTCTCTTTCCATTTCTCCATGAGGGTGCCGAGATCATTGGAGAGAACTTCAGCTGGACTTAACACATCCAGTAGCTTTCTCTATATTAATTGGTGTATTTACTGAACAAAATACTGTGGTTGTGAGGCTAGGTCATAAACAAAATTCTATCTTCAAGTCTACTTTCCATTAGAGCCTGGGAAATAGACAATGAGAGAACAACCTGAGGCCACTGGTGTATTTATTTTGTATTTATTTCCCTTTAACATAAGAGTTAGAAGGGACATACCAATGCCTCCGCTTTGCTGGGGATGAACCAAGACTGTAAGGCTATATTGACTCACTGAAAGTAAGCACAGGATACACTTGTTTTGATTTGAATGTGATCCCTTTAAAACTCAATGGCTGAAACTCAATGATGCCACCTCAGACACAAAGTGTGCTACTCTCCAAACAAACAGAGCTCTCAGCCCTTGAGCTTGGTCTTCTCAGACTCTGGAAACATGAGAAATAGATTTAGATTCTTTAAAAGTCACCTCGTTTCAGATAATTTATGGTATCTGAGTGAAATAGCAAATAGCAGTAGTCAATACAAGACTCAAGCCTGTTTGGTGACTTATAATGCAAACTAGGGCACTGCAAAAAGTAACGAGTCACTTACATATGCACTGGACTATCCCAAGACCCATTGCACTCAATATGATTTTCCTTTTATAAGGCTATTGTCACTTGCATGACAATAATTATGATGACATTCATCTATCAGGATGCTCTTCCATTTCAAAAATCAAAACAATCCTAAGTTTTCTTTGTCTCTGACTAGGTACATTATAGTACTTTACATTGTGCTTGGTGCTTGACAAGGCTCGGTATATATAATACATTCATGCAAATACTGTATATGAGGTGATGATATCTGATTACCAGATTATTTGCTTGTGTGTATGTGTGTGTGAGAGAGAGAAGGAGAGAGGGGGAGAGAGAGAGAGAGAGAGAGACAGAGAGACAGAAAGAAACACAGAGACAGGGACCGAGAAGGAGAGAAGTATACAAATAAAAGAAGGAAGGAGAAGGAAAAAGGAGGAAGGAGGAAGGGATGAAGAGAAGGGCGGAGAAAGGGGAGGAGGAGGAAGAGGAGAAGGAAGAAAGGAAGGAACGAAGGAATGAAGGAAGGGAAAGCAATTCTTATTTTAGTCTCTGGAACATTTCTTTCAGCTACTGGGATAAAGGTTCAATTTACTGGCAAAATAAAACGTAAAATGTAAATCTTGGCACAAATCTTTCATGACCTCAGCAGCATGTTTTAAAAGGTACCTTTGTCCATTGTCTCACTGCTAACGAGTTAAGTCTTGTGGTGATATTTTTTAACCAGGAATTGATTTGAATTGGATATGAGGCAGGCAGCATGGGACACAAGGTAAGCATTGAAATGAGCTTTTCTTCTTGGCCACATCATACATGTATAAATTACCTTTAGCACAGAGAGTTTTATTATTAATCATTTGTGCCAATAAATGTCTCATTAAATCTAACTTTCACTTATGGAATATGCAATTGTCATTATACAAATATTATTTAATTACATAATGGCTCAACTATTGAGAAATCCAAATTTAACTGATATTCAAACCATAATCAGAAAGCACTTTATCCTAGGGACTATTTGAGAATTCTATGATCTTTTGATTAAAGATGAGAGTACCTTTACTGATTGTGTTTGTTTAAGCTATGTTGTCTCTATAATAAGGTTTGTTGATATTAAAAAGTGATTAAGCATTTTCAAGGAAGAGATGCTTCATATTCACCCACCTTTCATCTCCGTACAATGAATTATATATTATTCTTTCACTTCTATGTCCTCTATGCTTTTCTCTCTTTGTAGGTAATTATACAGTGACCCATTCATATAGCTCAGGAGATTTCTCAATTTTTTATACTGTTCGTAAATATGAAGGAAATGAGTGAAAAATTTATAGCCAGTTGGACCATATTCTTTTTCTGGTTGGACAGGTAGTTATCACACTGCACTGTTTGAATTACGAGGATGCTATTTTAGGTATTATGGGAACTGACAGATGTTTAAATAGAAGCTATATTGGCTTAGTATATGTCCAAGATTCAAATGAGTAGAAGATTTGGAAAGCTAACTGGAATGCTACCTGGTTTTACTTTTAAAGATATGGTAAGAGACTTGGGGGTCCCAGCTTGGAGGGAGGTTAGCTGTCAGCTACATAAAAGAGAGAGAAACAAGGTAGGAGTCTGTTGTTACAAGTTTAGGGAATTATGGAAGTTATCTCTATTCAGGGAGACATGATAGACCCCTAATAATCACTGATCCCAACGTATTGTTGATGTTTCTTAATATCAGGAGATATTAATGTGACAGGGAGCATGGACACTTGAACTATGGCTAACCCTCAGGTGGCTTAAAGCTCTCCTCAGGCTTCAGGCATAGCAAGAACATAGTTGGCGTATATGTCTATCTTCATTCATTCAAAGTATTTATTGGACAGTGGCTTTGATCAGAGAAGGGGGACAGTGAGAATGTGGAAAGTCACTCTTCCATTCATCATAGGGATGTTTGTTTAACACATCTGCAAAGCATGGCAAGCCAGTGTGGCCCTACACAATGGGCATGAAGAGATATGAAACTGCCCATCTTCTCCCCATGTGATGCTCCAAAGTTGGAGAAGGATTCACTTAAGTCAACACATGAGTTCAGAACTTGGTGGAAACTCATAAGAGGTATTCCTAACTACTGACAGGGTTTGGGCCAAAAAAAAAATGCTTTCTAGAAGTCATGTAGGGAGCAGCATTGAAAGAATCTAAAATGAGAGTTAAATAGAATGATTTCCAAAACTACAAAAGTGGGTTGGAGTAATGACTCAGTGGTAAAGAGAACTTCCTACTCTTCCACAGGATCTGAGTTCAGTTCACAGAATTACTGTTGGACAGCTAGCAAGCACCAATTACTTCAACTCCAGAAGATCAGATATGCTCATCTGATTGTCCCAGCACTTGCATGCAATTGGCATATACCCACAAAGAAAGAGAAAGAAAAAAAAAGGAAGAAAGAAAGAAAGGAAGGCAGGGAGAAATAAAGAGAAATGATAGATAGATGATAGATAGATAAGTAAATAAATGAATAAAAATAAAATCAGGGCTAGAGTTGCTGGTCTCACAGAGGACCTGGATTTGGTTGCCAAAATCAACATGGTAAACCACAACAACATGTAACTTCAGTTCCAGGAAATCAGTGCCCTCTTCTGGCCTCTGCAGGTCCTAGCCACAGGAGTGGAACACATACTTAGATGAAAGTAAAACATTTAAACACGTACTTTTTTTTTTAACTTAAAAAGGTCTATAAAAAGTTGCAAAGGGGATGGAGGTGAGTGCTGAGGGCTTTTGATTTAAAGAATCCTAACAGACATAGTTATCAAACAGAACCAGGAGCCAGAGAGACTATGTCATACCACAGCCACTGCTCTGGGAGTCCAGAACAGAAGCAGGAAAAGTACCCAGAGGACAGAGTCCTGGTCTCCATCTCTGAGGGTGCTATTATTGATCACATTTGTTTACTTAAGCCTAACCCAAGTGTTTTCCTGTATCAACACTTTACTGTGTTCAACTAGATTCAGTTTCTTTTCCAATCTGCTTTCTGAAGCGCATATGAAAAGGCTTTATAAATCTTTCTAATGATGAATTATGAACAGTGAAAAAGGCTGCCACTTGTCCCAGAGAAAAGCTGAGCCTCATTCATATATTTTGTTCAGACTGGCCTTGTTTTCTTTCAAAGACAAGAGAACATCATAACCTTGAGCTATCTGGTGGAAATAAAAGATTGATGCAAACTTTACTATGTGAAATTTGGAGTCTTTTCATTCAGTTGAGAAGACAACTGAGTCTTACAAAAACATGGGGTATAACTTGGAAAGAACTTCTGTCATTCAAACTTTAGAGAACCTTCACCCTGAGAGAAACTTCTCTATGTGAAAATCACTAAAGATGTGCATTCTTGAGAAACAAATATCTCTGGAAGTTTTGAATCTAAGAAACTTGCACCTTAAAAGTTCAACTGCCTTATTTTTAAAGTACGGAAATGGACCAACTCTCCAGGATAGGGGTGAACAAATATAAAATGGTAAATTTGCAGAGAGCATGACTCTAGAGTTATGGTCAACCACAACAGGCTCTCTATAGCTTCAAAGCCACGAGGAGCTGTCTGCAATGCATGGTAAGCCGTTCCAGAGCTCGTAAGAAGGAAGGAGTACTCTAGTCACAGCCTGATGTCAAATGAAGCATGCAGCACATCAGTGTTCATAAGAACGTCCTGAACATACGGTTGTGTAAAAGGTACGGTGAATTATTACACGGACTTCTGTTAGGAGCACATGGCACAGCAAGATCTCCCTTCCTCTGTGCCTCTCCCACTCTTCCTGGTAGTGCTTCTCAAGTAGGTTTCAGTCTATGCTAAGACCTGTGTAGACTGTGCTCTCCTCTTATCCAGTTTTGACTCCACAGATGATGCTGGGGTTGTTGCTCAGGCATTTTGAGAAGTATCACTCCACCCTATGCTGTTAGGAATTCTGTATCTTAGGGTTTCCTAAAGGCTCCTTAGAGACTATTGGGAACAACTGCATCAGCCTATTTGTCTTTCTAAAGGAAAGCAGACCACATTTGCCAAGTGTCTGCAGTAGATATCCAGGTGAAATCAGGCAGCTCTCAGCTTTCTCTTTATTTCAGGAAAGAAGCTCATGAGAGCTGTGACCAGGACGCTGGAGAAGTCTGGAACTCCACAAACAGGGGACCATGAAGTCTTAGTGTTAAAATGAGACTCATTCACTTCTTCAGCTCAAGGTCCCGGAATCACAAGATCTTCATCATCAAAGCATTTTCATTAAAGATTCGAGCCCCCTCATGAATACTGAGTCCAATCACTATGGCACCTCCTCTTCTATCCTGGGTGTTTATATCTGTAAAAGGTGTGGTGGTATACACCATTGGTACCAGCATTTGGCAGGCAGATTCAGGTGGATCTCTGTGAGATCGAGGCCAGCTTGGTCTATGTAGTGAGTTCCAGTCCAGCTGGGTCTACAGGGAGACCCTGTCTCAAAAAGGCCAAAGGAAAAAGCAATTTGACAAGAACCATCACATTATATTTGATTTCTGAGCTAAAAATAGATATTCCCTATTGTGGAGAAACTTAAGTGTCTAAAAACATCCAGGACAACATCATCGACTCCCTCTCTAGCAACAGCAACACCTGGAATCAGTACATTACTATTCCATAGACAGAAGCATGCCATTTAGAGGGCTAAGGAAACTCATACGTGTGGTTTTGGCAGCTGCCAGTCACACAAGGATGCATCCCAGTTGCCCAGGGTTGCATCAATTCCATCTCTGATGAGCCTGTGACCTTGAACATTCTCTTTCTTCTCTCTGAACTCTGGTTCCTTATCAGTAAGCTGGGGACAATTACACTGTTTTGAGGAATGAAGTGATAAGTCACAAAGAGATCTCACAAAGAGAGTCTTTCCTTCGGAGCAAAAGTTTTTTGGGGGGTGGAGAGGATGTCTTGGAGAAGGGAAGACAGATGAAGGGAGCAGAATGAAGGATGCAGAAATGAAGGAAGTTTATGGGCCAAACCCAGAGGCCTGGGAACAGGTGGTAAACTAAGAAAGATGGCTGAGGCCAGAGGGAGATAGATAGGATGCTGTGCGGGATTTAATAGAGACAGTTTTCTGTGTTTGATGAAGCTTCACTAGAAGACAGGAGCATCAGAGCTGTATTTTAGAAAATGTGAGGAAGATGGAAATAGTCTGAAAGGAGAGTCCAGAGAAGATTTGGCTAAACATCCAGAAAATGAGGGGCAGTGGGGATGAGAAGCAGGGACACAGACGATATTTTGGAAGAGTGTAAAAAAACAAAAAAACAACAA
This sequence comes from Eospalax fontanierii, assembly GCA_035773235.1. Lineage (NCBI taxonomy): Eukaryota > Metazoa > Chordata > Mammalia > Rodentia > Spalacidae > Eospalax > Eospalax fontanierii. Next base: position 23,324,354 of record CM069552.1, read on the forward strand.
AAAAAGTCCTGTTGCTGATCAGAAATTATTTGTAATTAGCATATACAAATGAAGGCTTAGCTTCTACCCCAGCTGCCTCTTCCTCAAGCCTGCTGTCCCTAGTCAAACTCGGGGCTTTTAGTCACCAGCTTTGCTCATGCCTCAGCCATGTCGCCCAGATCCCTTCTTATCCCATCAGACTGCTCTGGTCTATTGTCTTCTTCTAGGTCTGAGGCTGAGGCTTAGGCTGCCTATCTCTGCCAGAGAGAAAGGGTAACCAAACAGAAGGAAAACACAGTTTTCTGCTTTCTTCTGCTAGAGAAAGCAGCGTTATTTTTGGCCTCTTTCAGAACAAATCAGATTTATTTTTTTCTTTTCTTTTTCAAAGCTCTGTGTCTGGCAGGCTTCAGGCAGGGGAGTGAAAATGGGAGCTCACATTTTCAATACCTTTGCATTTTTTTTTTTTTTTTTTTTTGCTCAGTGTCAGTTTTGTTTGTCTTCCTTTGGCTGGCTGGCTTCCGTGTCTCCAGATTGTTGACTTCCCTCAAAGGTTGCACTCAGGCCAAAGAAAGTAAAACCGAGCTCTCCTGTTCAAGGATGGAGTGCTTTGGTCAGAGAGGAGGAAAGGAGGGAGAGGAAATGATCCGCAAGACCGCATCTGGTGAGCACCAGGCACTTTGTACAGCCTCACTCTAGGTCCACCTCAGACACTGACACCCTCGATCAGAGAGACACTGGATCTTCATGGGAGTCACACAGTGTGGAACCCACACCATCAGGGTCTATGATGACTTTTTTCCCAGTGTTCAGCCTGCTTGTTTCACAGATTTGAAAATTTCTCATTGTTCTTTGACACAATGGAATCAGAAATTATGAATCCGAAATGAACTATCAGAACCCTGATTGAATTATTTAACCTCCATAAACCCCAATTTTCCAGACTGGAGCAGTGTGAATGTGGAAGGGAACCATAGGGCTGTGAGGATTTAGTGGCATGCCCCTTATATACAATGTTCAGAACTCTCTGAGGTCCCACTGTTGACTGAGTGTGTCTGAATGACGTGTGTCTATGCGCACATATGAAAGCCACATTGACATTTGCACTTAATGGCCACATGATTTTGTCATCCACTTGCAACATTTAGCTGAAGTTGCAAATTAGTTTCAGCCCTTTTCTTAAAAGAAACTTTTATTTTGTTTTTTCTTTCTCTCACAGTGGAATTATTCACTTAAGGCATTTCAAGATAATGTAACATAGAAGAATGTGGTAAATAGAAAATGGGAGGTTTCCTATTGAATTCCACACAACATCCTGTCCATTTTTAGTCAGCATAATTAGTGAATGCTACTGGTGATCTTTTTTTTTCCAGTAATGAGTCATAACCTGAGTATATATAGTCATAGTCAAACATACACCCATCCTGAATGGCATTATCTGAGAACCAGCTTTCTTCCAGTAGACATCATCATCATTTTGACTGACTAATTGTTTTACAATTTCATGCATGGATAATTAACATTCTGATCACACTCATTTCTCTCCACACATTTGTTAGCCACCATGTGAGAGCTACGAAACAAACCTGGGTCTGTTGCAAGAGCAGACAGTGCACTTAACTGCTGAGCCATCTCTCCAGCCCCCTCTCTACCCTTTTGAAAGGAAACTTACAGCTCACTGTAGAAAAGGACCACCAGAAGTCCCCATTCTTACAGACACGACTAATGATAGATGTCATTGAATGAACATCTGCTGCTTCGAGAACTTATTTTGCTTATGTTTCCTCCATTCTTCGCCTTGACCTTGAAATGTATGCCCATTGTTTAAAGTAACACATGGAAAGTAATGGGTCAAAGTCATTCAGCCAAGAGAGAGAAAGTGGGCTGATGATGATGGAAGACATGTGGCTTCCACTGTGGAATTTTTATCAGAATACCAAGATGCTTCCCCTCAGGGACAAGAGATGTCTGTTTATCCTCTGTGTCTGCATTCCCTGGCACACATGTGATCAATATCTGCACATATTTGTTGATGCCTGCAACATACATTTATACTTATGCATGCACATGCAGATGGCATTTCATTTTTGTGAGACATGTGACCCCCCACACCCAGGTTTACTAGCCACGCAAAAGGTCAGTGGTGGGTGGTCCGAGAGCTGGCTGGGAAGGAAGAGCTGGAAGAACACAGCAGAAGGCAGCCTTCTACATCCCTCACACGTCAGACGCATTCTAGTCCTGTCTGGTTTGACTCAATTCACAGGAAGCAGCGACCTCCTGGACCTGGTAGATGCATCTGAATGTGAACGAGTTAATTACCACTGACAGAAACAAATAGCTGGCATCTCTTTACTGGTGCTGTAAATCAAAGAGTCTCAGCTTTGCAGGACTGCATTGTACCATGCACAAAGCACCAATTTACCACACAGTTGCTCAAGTTCAGTGCTAATCCCATTAGCAATAATGGCACTGTGTCAGAAGAAACCAATCAACTTGATTCGTCAGGCTGACCTAAGACCACTCACCTGATGGCGGCCACCAGAAAGCATATGATGCTGATTATGGGAAGCCCTTCTTTCTCATCAGTTTAGGTGCCCTAAGGGGGTTGGGATGTCCAAAAGTGGAGGAAAAGGGAACGTGGGTGTGTTCATGTCAGCCTGCCTACCCGACTGTCTGTGTGTTGGAAAGGGCATCATTGGGAACTCATTGTTGCCTTCAGTCACTGAATGAAGAACTGTTTCTTCCAGGTTCTGTTGCACTAAAAATACTGTTCCCTTGGATTCCTATAAATTATAAATTACATGGTGGAGGAGGGACACAAAGAAGAGAACGTTCCTTTGTCAAATCGTTTTGGGAAGTCCTTGAATAAATAAAATTAAGCATTTTTCATTGCAGAATTTCTCAGAGTCTTTGAAAGGCTAAAATCCATTTAAAATCCATTATGATGTGCAAAGAATAGCATGGTATCTTATAATTGATAAACTCTTATGACTCCTGGTTCCTCCCCATCACCAAAGAACATTCTAGGTAGTTAATATTCACGCTCCTGTCTACACTTTGGGAAAAGATCTTCCTTGTAGAGCAAGAAACTTCTTTGTATGCAAATATTTGACACAGAATGAAGGAATCGTGGGTCAGCATAAGAGGCCTCTGTCTGCAGATCTTACTTTATTATTTTGAAGCAGCTTCTCCCTAAGTAACCCAGGTTGGCCTCCAACTCAAAATCCTCCTGCTCAATCTTCTCGTGACTGAGATTACAGGTAGGTGCCTCTCTGCCCAGTTCTGATACTTTTCCTCTTAACAACAGGTCCACGTGCAGCCACTCCACACCCATTCCCACGTTCTCTCTGCATGTCTCTTCAGAACCTCTGCATTAGTTTTAGTAGAAGCGCTGGCCTCCAGGCCACTCTAGGCTTTAAGGAGAAAGGCATGCTCATTAAGACAGGGAAAAGAAATCCAATCATATGAGAGACACAGCATCCTTTCCTGGCCTTTGTCTTCTTCCAAAGTAACTATACGCATCAAACGATTCAAAGGCTGAGGAAAAGGGATTTTTCAAGCATAAATTCAATGGTTGACTTGGGGGATGTTTAAGTCTAGGGATCTGGGCCCAACCTAGACTGTAGCCTGAAGGATGGCAGTCTGAGAAACACTTGTATATATTTTAAGGAAGCTGTGGTGATGCATAACTGTCTTCTGTGTGTGATGTACACTGTCACAGAGCTGTTGTCCAGGGTTAGTGTGCTGGCTGGATCCTGATACTTTGCCCGTTATTATCAGGAGGGTCTTCAGTGGTTTGGTGATTTCAGTAATTTCCCTCAGTAGGGCATTTGGTCAAATCTTCAAGCAAACGTCCTTGTATGGATATCTCTAGAATGTTCCCTTAGCAAAATAATAGCTTTACTCTCTTGACTGAAACAAAAAGCAGTACCATTCCTTACAACTTGGGTGGGAAACTGTTTGACTCATAAAAAGTGCTTTAAATACTTCAATAAGATTTTTTGTGTTCCAGCAGTAGCAAAATAAACACTTGAAAAGTATTAATGTACATATGAGCCAATTTAAAAGGAGCAAAGGATTATATCTAAGTTGCTTCAAAAATTCATTAGTACGAACATGTGGGATTTGACTTTTCTCAAGATAATGATGCCCATACATGCTTATTCTTACTGTCTTATTGTGTTGGGTCATTTCAACTCCCAACGAATAACTAAAGTTGAGTTTTGGAGGAGAGACCAGATATGGATTTAGTGGGGCCTGGACTCGACCAGCTTTCTGAGTTTGTTTAAAATGTTATTTTATTAATGTTATTTTATTATTTTAATTTTTATTGAATCACTGTGTGTTTCATACAGAACATCTCAATCAATCTTAATCATCTTTATACCCCTTTCCTGACCAGCACCTCTCAAAGCCTCCCTCCCCGCAACTGAAATCCATGCATTCTTTCATCTGTATTAAGGTCTATTGTTATCAAGTTAGTCTTCAAACGTTCCTCAGTGATGGCTCATCCACTGGGGTCTAGTCAGCCTACCCTCGCTTTAGAAAGACTAGCTCATCCTCACCCAACAGTAATCAGTTGCCAATATTTCTTAAACAAAGATTGGAGTATTGATTGATGGATCGCGTGGTGTGTGCACCTGAGAATACAGAGTGCCCATGGACTCAGGAAGGAGGCATCAGATCCACAGAACTGAAGTTAAGTCAATCGTGAGCCACCTGACATCGGTGTTAGGAATTAAAGGCAGATCTCTGCAAGAGCAGGAAAAGCTCTTAACTGCTGAACCATCCCTCCAAACTGCCAAGTTTCTGAGTCTTTCAGGAAACTTCTATATGGAGGTCCCAGGCACCCTATGAGGCTGGCCTCTCTCCCTCAGTGCTTTCTCCTAAGCAGAGAGGGAGACATAAAGAATAGTTCTGACAAAGAGCATATGATCAGGAGAGTGAGAATTTCAGAAATGTCAGGGATTTCTTTCTAGAAGTCTTAAAAGAACCCCCAAGCACAAACAAACAAACAAAACATAAAAACCCTGGACTCCTGTTAAGCTTGCTCTCAGAAAGAGTGGGACATAGTCAGGAAGCTTCCTAGAGATGGCAGCCACAACTGCTCCTGACTGGTTTATGTACTATCCTTAGGGATTTACAGACAGTGTCTAGAGCTGTGTAGAGCTCTGTGCCAGTATTGTACTGGATATCAGGTTCTGGGTGTTGACTCTACTTTAGGATCATTAGATTGGCTGGTTATGCAGCTTGTGCTAACCTGGACTCCAAGGGCTCACCTGACTTAATGACTGCATTGTGACCTGGGCATCAGTGCTTTATAAATCAACCTGGTCAGTTCAGTGTTTAGCAAAGCTCTAGGATCACTATCCTCAGACTTACTTGCTCATTTCATTTTCCTCCAGAAATAACCTCTCAGTAAGGTTACAGGGTGAGCATCTCAAACAACAAAAATTCTGAAACACCAAGTACTCCAAAATTCTAACTCTCTGTCAACATCAGTGTGGCAGAGTGAAGTGGAGATTACCATAAAGCTTTGTCTGATGTACAGTTTTTAAAATGATTGTATAAAATTACTTTCAGACTTTGGGGTTTAAGGTGCATATAAGATATAAATTTTGCTTTTGGGCTTGTGTCCCAACTCAAAGATGTCTTATTATATTCCAAAATAAATACCCAAATCAGAAATCTGAAACACTTCTGTCCGAAAGCATTTCAGATAAAGGGTCTTCCACTTGGATTACTGTCAGTTCTGTTGATAGCTTAGAACAGAAGCTCACAAGGGTCACTTTACAACTCACAGGAATGGAGGGGAGGGGCGTCTGAAATGAAGGATCCAGAGTCAGTTTTATGACACTCCAACTCTCTAAATGCTGAAAATCCTACTTAATGTCGCAATAGAACCATTGTAAGTAGCGCCTCCCCCCCCACAAATGCCCATTCTAAAGAGTGGGAGATTGTAGTTGGTGCCAGGAATAGGGTAACTTCAGCCACACAACGATCAAGCCCACCCAAGAGTCAACGCAGGCTAAATTTGGACCATGTTTATTTTTCTTTTCCCTTTGAGTGTGATAGTGGAAGAAAGGCTGTGCGGGAAGTCCTGCAGACACACGCAGGCCCCGGGGGTGTGGGGTTCACAGTCCACCGAGTAGCCAGCCAAGCTTGACACATCATCCCTCTCACTCACTCAGACATAAGATGTTTACATTCCTCCTGGTCCTTACAGAATGAGAACTGACTCAGAAGGAAAGATGTGGCCAGAAAAGATGCTAGGGCTAAAGCTAAAGGGGTGGGCTCTGTGCCAAATTGTCACAGAAAAGGTAAAACCATTATGAAGTGGGCACAGCGTCAAATGTAAAGGACATGGATCTGACTGTACTTAACTTTGAATAAGACTCCTCATGACCACGAAATTTAATTTTCCTCATGGTATCAGACAATAAAGATTCAGGTATTTATGGATAAAGTAATGATTACAGTCACCCTGAGACATGATGTATACATGAGCATATACATTATTATACAGAAATAATTCATATAATATCAATTTTCACATGTATAACTCATGTTTATTGAGTTCTGCTTATATTTGCTACATGGAAAGCTACAGAGAATAAGAGAGTGGGCGTCTCTCACCCCATCAGAAGCAGTTTCACGTGGTTACACAAATTCTGTTACCTCCTCTGAATGAAGTTCTACGTGCGTATTAAAAGTGAGGTATGTATCTACAGTCAAATAAAGAAAGCATTTCCATTTTCCCTTGTGAGAAATACAATGTGAGGGCTTTGATAAAAGTCTGAGCCCACTTCCCATACTAAGAAATAGTTATGCATAGCTACATATGACTACAAAATGTAAAAGCCAAACAACAACAACAAAAATACACAGATTCTAGATACTCAGGTAAACGTATATATCCTTATCTGAATGGGGAAATTATTTTCAGAGGAAAATGCATGAAGCATTTTGAAGAATGGGGTTTGGCAAAGCACAAAGAAAAGCGGATATGCTGTTTTATTTTCTGTTTTCTATTTGATTTAATACTCATCCATACCCTAATTTCATGTTCTCTCTCTCCCTCCACCCCTCTGTGTGTGTGTGTGTGTGTGTGTGTGTGTGTGTGTGTGTGTGTGTGCTGTGTTGCAGAAATAGGAAGAATTTGGCTTAAAACAGGAATGTAAGCAAAGGCTGGTGGAACCCTGACATTTGAGCTCTTTCCCCTGAGTCCTGGGCCAGTTTGGCAGTGTGGCTGTTTTTCCAGCTGGGAATCATTTTATTCTCTTGCCCCAGTTCCTGAACAGAGACCATGCCCAGTCAGAGACCAAAAGCCCTGGTCCACACAAAGACAACCATCTGTCCCTGAGAGAGGTATGCTGTGTTTAGGGATGGGATGGGGCGTGGTAAAGGGAAGTTGAACAGGTCTTGAGTGGGTGGAAAGAAACTGAGAGTGTCTATTAAGGAAGCAGATGTGCCATGGTACCAAGCTTCGTTCTTTAAATTCAAAACAGAAGTAAGCTGAATTCAAATAAAATGTTAATAGAAATTCATTCTAGGAGCTGGATCCTCTGGGTAAATAGGTAGTGACTTGGGGAGGGGAATGTCCCAGCCTGACTTGCTTTAATGTGTTGTATGGTGATTCCAGTCCCCAAGATATGTCTGTGTGTGTTACTCACTTTTCTTGTTGCTCAAGAAAAGGAACTTAAGGAAGGAAGACTTTATTTAGTTCCTAGTTTGAGGGTGTCCATCATGATGAGGAAAGCATGGAGCAGTAGTTTGAGGCAGCCAAATACGGCATCTAAATCTGGAGCAGAGATGAATACTGGTGCTCCAACTGCTTTCTCGTTTTTAATTCAGTCTAGGATATTCCAGACTATGAAATGGTGCCAGTTATGTTCAGGGGTCTTCCTACCTAGGTTAAATATCTTTAGAAGCTCAATCACATTTGAACCTAGAGGTTTGTGTTCTGTGATTCTATATCCAATGAAATCGAGCCAATCAACATTAACCTTTATAAATCTACCTATTGTCAATTTGACACCCACAAGGCTTATGTCCATAGCTTAATGCAAAACGCATTTAACCCAACTGAAAAAGTCTTCATACTTTTAACAGTCCCAACACTATTCAAAAGTTCAAAAATTCCTCTGATACTCAAGACAAACTTCCAACTATGAGCAACTATAATTTTCTTAAATGGGTTATACAAAGGGAAATAAGGAGGAAAGTTTAAGTTACAAGAAGGGTAGGAGCGTAAGGCAGAAGAGGGGGTAAGGAGAAGGATAATTAACATTACAGATACCTGAAAACAATATGGAAACCTATTTTATAAGTTCATATATTAATTCTATAAAAAAGGAGTTTAGATGGAGTTACCCTACACAGGGGATAAGGCTCCTCCTAGAAGCCACAAGTTGCCAAACAAAAAGGCCAATGCTAGGTGTGGGATTCTACTTTTGGCATTATTGATCAGGGATGCTTCAGACACCCCAAGAACAATTCAGGCTATTGCCTATTGGTTGCCCACCAGAGCTTAATGGTAAAATCCTACTGTTGAAGACACCACACTTTTTGGACATCGAACATGGAGAAACCAAGAGGTCACTCAATGGGAAGATTCCTCCCTGTTGGCTGGCTTGCATAGTACAGGGAAGTCTATGCAGGCTACAGAGGAGAAAAGTCAGTAACAGTCATACACAGATGTGAACTTGATGAACTACAAAAATGACCAATATGGCAAGATATGCCCATAGATGCAATAGTGTCATAAAGATCACAGGAGTAACTAGCTGACTGGATTTATAGAAAGAAAACAATGCTTTGTACTGTAAATCCAAACCCATGACTGGAGAGCTCATAGATTCCAAGTGTGAACCCGACACTTTGATTTTACTAAATGGACACAGTAGCAAACTGTCCTATAAATCTGTGTCTCTACTCCCATGGGTAAGTGCAGCTTTAAGACATCCTCAGAACAAATTTCTTTGTGCAATGAACAAAGGGTTAACTCAGAAACTCACATGTCAAAGTGCAGAGAAAAAAACACATGTGGAGCAATGACCCATAAATGGGGCATCCGTATCACACTCCTCCTAAAAGGCTCAGGGAACACCATACACGACGGGGCATAAATATCATAAAAGCCAGTGATTGGGAAGATCTGGACAGTGGTTTGTGGACATGGAAGGACTGCTGCACTCTTGAACTCACAGTAACTGATGTTGCCAGCATCAAATCAAGCCAATCAACGTTCCAGCATGAAGTGTGGAGGGGCCCACAAACCACTGACAGATGATGAATGCTGAGAATAGCATCAGTTTTCTTCCAGGCTATGGCCCATTGCATGTGGGTCATGCTCCAGGGCATGGCCCCACAGCCACTCATCTATAGGGAGCATAAAATGGACTCTATGACTGGGTTATACAAAAAGACAGGTTGTAAAGTAAAGAGGGCCTGGGTGCGTCTGGAAGGAGCTGGGGAAGGAGTGAGAGTAAATATGAAAAAAAACACATTGCAGACATGCACAAAATTCTCAAAAAAGGTAATAAAAACATTAAGAAAACCAAGTTCCATATTTCCAATATACAAAACACAGACTCAACATTCCCATTCCTAAAGGGAGTAATGGGGACAGACAGCAAAGAAAGATAATGACAAAGCAAGACCAAAATCCAGCAGAGTACAGATCAAGCCCTACCTCAACATCCGGCATCTGGGTTCCCATCACCTTGGGTAGCCGTATGCTTCCAGCTCTGCTGCCTGTACCACATGTGACCTCTCTGGGGAGTCAACTCCCTTTTGTGCCTGGGCTTTCATTGGAAGACATCTCACATTCCTGGTGTGCTAACTCCCTGTGTTCTCTACTCCAACGCAGCTTTCCCAGAATCGGCCTCCGTGGAGGGAATCAATCTCTACGGAACATTGCCCGACCTCAGTGGCTTTCTGTAACCGTGACTCTCCATTCTTGCCTCTTGCATTCCTGTAAAACCAGTTTCAAGTGGCTGACTCTGTCCAGTTCTGCTGCCAGCTAGAGATACAGTTTGGTCCTACTGTGCTACAGGTGCGTGGCACTGATTTGCCATCAAAGACGGGCAAAGGTAACTGTTGGGAACTTCACTGGTGGCCAGTATGGGCCAGGGAATCCTTGTGGTGGTATTCTCTGTTCAGTTGCTCTCTTTTCAAATGAGTTTCATTACATGAGGTGTATTCTTCAACGGGTGGGGTTTTGTCCTCAGGCTCCATAACAGGTGTTCTGCAATCCCAGCGCAGAGCAAGTTGGTTGCAGTTGCGTTCTCTTCACCTACTCTGCCTTTGATTTTAAACTGTGCACACATCTTTCTTTCCCAAACTGCATACTATATCATATATTTCTCCTCTAAGATCAGAAAACAATATCCATATCGCCGTCTACATGATAACGTTTTCTTTAAATGTTCTCTAACAAAAAAACCTAACCTAGTACCTTTTAATTCAGTCCCAAACAAAGTTTTAGAACATGGGCAGAACATAGACAGAGTTTTTAACAAAATGTAAAACGAATAGTCTCAAGTTTAGTTCTCAAAAAAGTCCTTGTTTGCCCTTTGAAACTTCATGAGCTGGGTGATCACAATCAGTATTATTCCCATTTTACTTTATATAATAAGCGAAACTATAGTATTATAGCTTTCCAAAGTCCCACCAGAATGGCCCAGTAAGCCCTGGTTAAAGTACTCTTACCTGAGGTTTCTTTTACCCTCAGCTCCAAAGTCTTCCAGATTTCTCTCCTAAACCAGTTACAAAAGCTTAAGAATGACATGTTTATCACAATATTGGCCACAGCCCTTGGCACTGATTTTCTGTTAGTTACTTTTGTCACTGCTCTGACAAAATAACCTCACAACAGCAACTTCAAGAAGGAAGTGTTGATTTTTGCTCACCATCCATCATAACAAGGAAGACATCGGAGCAGGAATGTGATGTGTCTGGCCATGCTGCATCTGCAGTCAAAAGCAGAGAGAGAAGAATGTGACTGTTTCATTCACCTTCTCCTTTTAATGCAATCCGGGACCCCTCAGTCATGGGATGGTACAACCCACACCTGGCGTAGATCTTCCTAGGTAAATATCCCTGGAAATATTCTCATAGATAAATTCAGAAGTTTCCTTCCTTCACGATTCTAGGATTCTAAGCCCAGTCAAACTGGCAATCAAGTTTATCCAACAATAGTCTGAACTCGGAACCAGTGACCATGGTCTTCTTTGGGAAGACAGTTCTTGTGCTTATAGTTAAATTAAGAATCTCCAAGTGAGATCACCCTGAATTATCTAGATTGACCCTAGACAATATGACAACCGAGCAGAGACTTGGTGGAAGCTGTTACAACCAAGGAACCATAGAATACAGAGGCAGGAAAGATCTGCCTCTTGAGTCTTCATTCTCTGTGCGACTCTTTTGCTTTATTCTTCTGCATGGTACCTGTCAAAACTTATTAACATGCTCTGTATTGGATTTCACGTTGCATTGGCTCCCCTGGGAAGATTAACCCCTGAAGGTATGCATAGTCCTAGGGCTGGCTACCTATAAATTCAGCTCTCTAGATAGTGCTTGTCATGGGACAGCACCAGAGAAAATCACAGATACTTTGAGACAATTGTTGTGCAAGGCTGTGAGAAGGCTGTGGAGAGACTCCTTCACTCAGATCTTGTCTATTTGGTTCCCGGAATCCACATGACAGCTAACAACCATATGTAATGCCAGTGACAGGGATCTGTTGCCGTCTTCTGTGGGCTTGGCATTCATCTCGTGCACTTAGACACATGCAGGCAAAACACTCATACACACAGAACAAAAATAAATTTAAAAAATATTAAAAGTGTTAAGAAACTGTGAGAAGGTAAACAAAATCCCCAGAGGATCAGAGACATGAAAGAGATGGTCTCTCCACCTAGACAACTGGGGAATCTCAAGACAGAGTGGACATCTGGTGGATCTTAAAACAGTAACTCAATCTCATCCCATGCTCTCTGTGAGATGGTGAGGGACAGCAGAGGAAGAGGGACAACTGTGAGAGATGTCACCAGGACTCCCTGGAGGGACATGGCCAGTCATGGTGCTCTATGTGTTAGCTATGAGAGATGTACAGAGGAGTCAAGGGGGCTCCTAGGAGTAGGAGGACCTGGGAGCACCTGTTCCTCTAAACCAGCTTCTTCCCCTTTCAGGAGAGACGCTTGCTCTACTTTGCCTCTTGTAGAAGTCCACAAATCTGGTAGTGACCTTGGTAATTAGATTTATGCATCCAATCGGGTGGGCTGCTAAGAATCTATATGCACACACTTTCAAGCATATCAACATATTCCTGTGATAAGCAGGATGGCTCTCCTCATACATTGGAAAAACTGAGGCTCAGAATGGTGAAGGAAGTAGCTTCAAAACTTAACACTGAGTCTACTGATCCAAGACTGTGCTTGAACCAGTATGGCTCATGTATTACAAAGAGTGTCATGTTTTCTAGAGTTCACAGAGAACTCTCATGGGCCCTGAGAGTAGACTTTTAGAGCATCTAGGTTAGAGGCATTTCACCTCATTTTCAAGTTGAGAATCTAAGACACGGAGGAGTACTCCCAGGATCTACATCAGGGGATCTTCCCAGTTGTGGTGAGAACACCTATATCCCTACATCCCAGTGACAGTGCCTTGCTTGACAGGTTTTGTCATCAGAGTCAGTCCTGGAATCCAATTTGTTCCTGACATGATGCCTCCTAAACAAGAATCTCTCTCTCTCTCTCTCTCTCTCTCTCTCTCTCTCTCTCTCTTTCTCTTTTTCTCTCTCTCTCTCTCTCTCTCTCTCTCTCTCTCTCTCTCTCTCTCTCCTACAATTAGCAAGATAGGACACTCATCTTCACAAGGACCTTCCAGGTAAAACCACACTCAGGAAAGATTGGTTATACCTGTCTTGTAGAACAATACCCTATTTTCACTAAAGAGCTACCAGGCTTAAATAGAGATTTCTGAGCAGTTTTTTATGAGCAGACATGATGGCCTCTGGATGCCTCTTCATTAAACTATAAAAAGCCAGACAACCTCTTCCAGAAAGTGCACATCCACCTGTGTCACAGAAAGAACTGAGAGCCTGCAGTCACATGGCAGAAAAGTCCCTCTTTTGATATTTTTTGGGGAAACCATTAATGGCCAGTTTTCTATGGAGGTAAATGAATGCCTCACTGGAAAACCTCTCTGCCTCTTTTGTTGTTCTCTCTCTCTCTTTCTCTCTCTCTCTATCTATCTATCTATATCTATCTCTATCTCATTATTGCCAATCCTCATGAAAAATCCTGAGATGGACACCAAATCCTAAAGATCTTCCTAGATATACACATAGCTTCCTTGGTCTGCCTTCCCCTTCCTCTCTGGGATCCTCTCCACCACAGATTCTTTGCATATGCTACTACTCTGCTTGTGCCCTGTGCGAGTTAACCGTAAAATTCTTAGGCTTCTGACAGCGCTCCCTCCCATTACCTAAGTTCCTTGATTTTGTTTCCCTGGAACTCTGTCTATCTCTTTCTAGACATTCACTTCAGTATGTAAGAGTCTGTGTGATTATTTGATTAGAACTTGAGGAACTCCTCCCACTGTAAGCTTTATGAACATAAAGACTGCCTCTATTGGGCTGGTGAAATGGATCTGTAGGTAAGAGTGCTTGCCACCAAGCCTGAAGACCTGATTTTGATACCTGTAATCCACATGATAGAAAAGCCTATCCCCTCAAGTTGTCCTCTGATCTCCATGCATATACCATGGCACACTTGTGCTCACACAAATATGCCCTTACACACCCATCTACACACATACACAGAAATAAAATAAAATAACGTAGAGAGTGCCCTCAATGCATATTCAGAAGCTTACAAGAGCTTAAAGTAAATAGTGGCTACACACAAATGTATGCATGAATTCATTAAGGCCTTCGTGAATAAGTAATTGAGTGAATGGCAGCGATGGCTCTGTGCAGAGTGGTGATGAACATGGAGATTTTGTCCCCCAGGGAACATTTGACAATGTTTTAGAACATTTTTGTTTGTTACAAGCAGGGTAACCAGTGGCAATGTTGGTGGAATCCAGGGATTGGAGTCCTTGGTGCGATTAAAGTCCTAGAATACATTGGAAAGTCCTTCCTGCCCCCAGGATGCTGTGAAACTGTGTGTTCACGTCACAGGGCTGAATCAGTAAGTGCCCTAAATTGGTTATCTGCAAACTGGAAGCCCAAAGTCCTGGCGCTAACAGAGTCAGGCCGTCTTGGGAGCAGTGAAGGAGAATTGGACGCCCCATCGTTCTCTGCTGGCTTCTTGGTGGGTTGCATGCCTTGGCTCCTTGCCTTGCTCTGGTCCCTGCTTCTGTCTTGCCCAGTGTCTCTCTGTGCTTCCGCCTTTTCTTATAAGGACATCAGGCATTGGATCTAGGGCCCACCTGAAACACCTCTTCTTAATTACACCTGCAAAGGTACATTATCATAGATATTGGGATTAAAGATAGAACACAGTTGTTTAGAAGGCACAGATCAATCCACTCTATCCCCATCTAATGTAAAATTCATCATATTCCCATTCCTAATCCCCACAAAGCAAAACCAGCTAATAGACCTGTACTTTCTACTCCCTTCTCACATACCCATGTTCAGTCACAGAACCTGGTTGGCTGCTCAACTTCCCTCGTGACACACTCGCTTATCCAAGCTATCTGTCACTTGTACCTGTCAAGTCCTTACCTGTTAAGCCTCTTAGAAACATACTATCTCCTCTGTCCTAAGATCACTGTATCACATGGAATACTGCATTCAATCCTGGGTCCAGTACTACAAGCTAAGTGCTGCCATTGGCTTCCATTTACAGATCGATCGCAGAGATAAACACAGTGTCTAGATTCTAGAGCTGGGTCATGGAGGAGCTTTGCCACCTGATTCTAAGGTTCATCTCACTGTTTTGTGACAGCTTCTCCACCTTCCTGAGAAAGTACAGGTTTTCTGGTTTGCATATGTCACTAGAAGCACAGTCTGTGCTCTCAGAGCACAGGGAAACTGCCTCTACCACATCTCCGTGTCATTTCTGTTCGCTTACACGCCTGCTGCCTTTGTGGACTATGAGATCTTTCAGAGTAGATACATGCCCAACCCCAGTGCCTGCCCCAGGGCACAGCATACATAACCAGTTTACGCTAGTTGAACAAATGAATGCATTCATAATTCCAACAATCTAGTCCAGAGACACTGCTTTTGTTTACACTAGAAATTCCTGAATAACATTACAATAAATGTAATGTAGTACTGTAGTTCTCTTAGAAATCATGAGAAAGCATATAAATTTTTTCCAAAAGGAGAAAGCATTTTATAGGTACATTAGCTTGGATTACTCTAGTTTAACCAAGAGTAGGCAAGTTTCTATACTAACTGGATTTAATATTCTAATTTGCTACTGGACTATCTTAAAAGGTAGTCTTTTAAATATGGGCGTTTTCCATAAATCTGGTTATTTATTTATTTATTTATTTATTTATTTATTTATTTGTATTGGCTTGAATTTACTTATTTTTAGTGAACCTGAGAATCAAACCCAGACATTAATTGTGTGTTTCTTTGTTTTTAGTCTAAAGAATACCAGAAATGTGACAGAATGCACTAGAACACACCGCGGATGCTCCTCTGGTTAAAAGAAGGATGGTGTCAAGTTCATGGAAGAGGGGATATTATTGACCACTTTGGATGCTTCTCCATCCTCGGACCTCAGGTCTGCACTCACCATGCACCTGCTCCATGTCACATTCTTGTGTTTTCTTGATTCTTCCCTCTCTCTGCAGAGCCATGCTCCTGAGCTGCAAATCAGAGTGGATGGCCTAGAGCTCTGTGCACCTCATTAACCTGCATGCTTTCCCAGGGAAATTATGCCAATTATCTCACCAGGGCTCAGGATTGAAAAGCAACCACATCTGTGCTGGTGGGGATGGATGCGGCCAATTTAAGCAGAAGAGGGGCAGTTCCTCAGAAGATGAAAAAATCATTTGTTTAGCCACGAGAAGCTTTTGCATTGAAGACACAAAGTGCAGCTTTCTGGTGGAGAAACTCTCCTGGCATCCTATTGTAAGTAAGATATTTAGGGGTGGGATATTTTCCTGAATAGCGTGTATTTGCTATTCACGTAAAGACATGAGTGTGCATGACTTTAATTCCAGCACTTAGAAGGCAGAGGCAGGTGGATTTCTGTGAGATTGAGGCCAGTTTAGTCTACAATAGTGACTTCTGAGCTGGCTGCCACTACAGGAAGAGGCTGTCTCAGAAAAGCCCCCAAAACAGTGTGGATTGATTAATAGTGTTTTCTTGTGGTCTTAATACAGGAAAGTATACAGAAAAAAAAAAGCCTAAACATAAAAGTGGCCTATAATCCCTCTACCTAGCAATTCTTCTTGACCTTTAAAACCAATCAAAATGAAAGCAATACACTATAGCAGGCCTGACAACTCAGAGTTCAATAAGTAATAGAATTAGAGTGAATGTCTTCCACTCCAAGCCTAGATTCTCAAAATCTAATAGACTTCTGTGGCTTCTTTAGAAGCAGTGTTACTCAGAATGGCTGAGAAAACTGGTCCTCAAACCTGAGCAGGTGTTGGATTTTCTGAAATGTAGGCTGCTGAAACCCAACCTCTGAGATTCTGTGGTTCATGGAGTCACTTGTGATTTGGATATTTTACAGTTTATCCAGTGGTGCTGAATCTCAGTCCTGCTGCTTTCCGGCTGTGTAATTTAGTTTGAATGAGTTAGCCTTTATTTACCCTGGAGTTATGAATAGACCAGCCTGAAAATACGTATCTAAGGACTATATATGATTTTTAAAATTAACAAAGGGGTAAGTTAGTATATATTTCAGAATATGCTTAATTGCAATAATGGCTTTTCTTATATTTATATTTAGATATAGGTATTCTTTATGACTATGTAACAACATTATAGATGTGTATGTTTGTGGAAACAATAATTTATCTCTGAAGTGTTCGTTCCTGGTTGTTTTCCGTTATAGCCACTAGATAATCTGAGCAATGCAGGGATAGATAGCCTTGTCTATGTCTGACAGGACATTTGAGAACCAATTTAAAGTTGCAAAATTAAATTATAGAAATACACCTATTTGAGAAGGCTGTATGTGTTCCTAAGCTCTTGTCTATCAACAACCCTGATGGAACTAAAGGTAAACAGTATTTTTTCCATGGACTTTGTGATGATTAGTCTTGCCTATCATCTTGTATGTATTGAAAGGTCCCTAAGAGATTGGTAAAGCACACTTCTGAGTATGTCTCTGAGGGCATTTTCAGAAACCATTCCATAATCTAGGACCTAGATGAAACAAAAGGAAAGAAGGAAAGAGCCTACTAATCTAGTAATATTTTCCCTCCCTCTCTCTCTCCTTCTCTCTTTCCGTGTATCTTTCTCTCTCTGTTCTCTATGCCATGATTTAAGCCAATTTTCTCGACTACTTCCTCCCCAGCAGGGAGGAACCCTCTGAAACTGTGAGCAAAATAAATCTTTCCTCCCTTAGGTCGTTTTGTCTGGTATTTGTCACAGCAATGAAGAGTCTAACACAAACTTTGTCACCTACATTTTCAAAATGAGGATAAGCGAGCAAGCGATGTACGTGTACAGGACACGATTCTGTTGAGCATGACCTGCCCGTTGAAAACACAGAGAAACAAGATCGAGATCAGCAAAGTAAAGCAGGCACTTGATGATCCAAGACCCTGGTCCAGGAGTGTGAAAACCCTGAGAACAGATGCACGGCAGTACAGCATGTGTTTCACAGCACCACACTAACACGGCTAATACGTGCAATCAAAAACGACAGACGGGAGCAGGTAGTCAGGAGGGGCGGGAAATACTTTCACTGGAACAGGGAAAGTTTAGATTCATGAGCCACTTAGCAAGCTCCTGAATTCCTACACCCAATACAAGGTTTACTTTCCTTTGCAATTACTGAGTTGGAATGTAAATATTCAGATACAGTTTAGGTAGATCCTCTCCTTGCCTGTGAAATTGGTACCCTTAGTTCAAGACCTTGGGTTATGAAAGCAGAATTGTCATGACCACTGCCTTCTCTGAAGATTCCGTTCCTGGATGGTTGGCCAGTGGACATTCCTTTAGCTACCACTGCCTGCCCAGCATGTCTGCTGAGATTCAGTCAACCGAAACAATGACAGTAAGCAAAGTCATTTGTAATGCTTCAGGTTTGCAAGGATTTTCTTCAAATAGTAAAGAACAAGGGGAAGTAGATCTGAAGAATAGGGGAAGTTTGCCTCTGGTTATTTCAATGGAAAAAGAGTAATCTAAGGCATCCAGTTATTTAAATATTTCCAACGGATGCATGAGAGAGCAAGCCTCAGAACAGAGATGTCTCACTGTTACATTCTATGGATGGTTTCTGACACAAGCCAGACTGAAACTGCAATTGAGAAGGCAATGTGGTTCACTGCCATAGAACAAAAGATCAAATACACTCTTCAAGTTAACCTGAGAATGTTTCACAAGTCTGCATGTCCTCTAAGAAGAACCAGAAAAGAGTACCTTTAAGTCGGTTTGATTAATCTGAGCTGTGATCAGTCTTCTGATTGATGACAAGCCTTCCATCCATGGTCCCTGCTTACTTCCTCACTTTACTGCCTGTCACACCTCCCATCAGTCATCCTTGCTATGTGCTGTGTCTGTTGTTAAACGGAGACAGGATTTCTTGAGTCACAACTCAGTCATTTTCTAACTCTACAACCCAGAGAGTGTCAATTAGCTACTCTGAGCCTCAGTTTCCTTCTCTAGAATATTTGATAATGTCAGAAGAATTAAAGAGTAAGCATTTATTAAAAGGTCCAGCTTCTAGCCTCAAACAGGCATTTTTTTTTCAATATCGTCAATGTCACTGCCAAAAAAAAGGAAGCTACCTTGATATGTGGGTAGGGTGGATGGCTTATAAGCTCATCACTTAACTATGAGTTTCATTGATGATCTGACATATGTGCTAATGAGAGTTAGGCAGAGAAAATAAAGTGACTGAATTAGTTAGGACTTTAAAAAATGATTTAGGCTACACATAATTTGAGCTGGCTTAAGTAAGAATGCAGGTGTTCTATTAGGAATAGTGATGTTCCATGAAAAAATGGGATGGAAATTGCAGTGGAGCCTAAGGAAGGCCTGGAAACCAGGGCTAGAGACATAAATAAGCCTCACAATTGACTGCCCCTGTTTTCTATCCTTGCTCTATTTTATGTGCTTGATTCACTGCTTCTTCCATACCAGAAGCATTTCTCTGCTCAAATTCCCATGGTGCAATGTGTGGTCCCATTGTACCCATTAGAGAGCAAGACAGAAACAGCCATCAACACCTAGAAAAGATAATCTCATTCTTCTTACTGGAGTCAAAATCTGCTCTAACCAGCTCTGGGTTATAGCCTTTAGAAGCTCTTATGTATCATTGATGTAAGGAAGGAGATGTTCACATTATTAGGACAAATTGGAAGAGAGGAAAAGAGACAACATTTATGAAGTAGTTAAGTAAAAGTTTCTTGATTCCTACTCCCTGCAGAGTATGGCTGAATGCTCAGAGGTGCATATCTAGCTTTGGAAAAGTAGCAGTGTTATCTACTTTTATATGAGAAAGTTGAACCAAATCAATGATTCTCAACCTTAGCTTATGATTTGATTGGCATGGGAAGCTTTTAAAAATGTTCAATATCCAGACAACACCCCCCAGATCAAATAAATCTGAATCTCTAGATATAGGATCTTGGTAATGATATTCTTAAAGTTCTTTAGATTGTTTCAGACTTCAGCTAAGGTTCAGAACCACTGGACAAGATCAGAGATTCTCAAATGAATTACCTCCATATAATTAAAATGAGCATTGTGATTTCATAGGTTAAAGGTGGGAATTGGGATTGTGCCCTGCTAACAAGCTCCTAGGTGTCAGTGTTGCTGCTCCATACATTATACCCCAGCTATTAAAGCACTGAGTTATCCTTGAGTCCCACTCTAATCCCAAGATGTTAGCAATGGGAATATTTACCTCACAATTTTTTCCCATATCACAACATAAAAAGCTATTAAGCTGGTATTTTTTTTTCAAAAGGGATTAACATGTGGTCCACATGGCTTTAAAGAAGTTGCAGAAAACATTCTGTGCACACCACTTTTTCAGAATTGAGTTTGAAAGTCTGATTATTGCAGATTTTGTTTTGTTTTGTTTCATTACTGTTTGAAGAAAGAATCATTACTGAAAAGACAGCTGGTGTCTCTGACAGGAGAAAAGCTGACCCAACTGAGGGACTCAGGCAGCTCGACATGGAAAGAAGAGAGGCTTTGCACATATCAAACATGGGATCTGTAATGGGGAGAATAGTTTGGCCCTGTGCACAAAGGACAACATAGAACCCATAGACAAAAAGGAAAATAATCATGATGAAAAAGATGGATACACATACGACCAATGCACATGATAGAGAGACAGGTAGAATACAAAATGGATGGATTTATGGATGGATAGATGGATGGATGGATGGATGGATGGATGGATGGATGGATGGATGGATCAATGGATGGATGGATGGATGGATGGATCAATGAATGGATGGATGGATGGATCGATGGACAATTGATGATATGGGGACAGACACCTCATGAGAGAATCTCCTTATCTCCTCATTGATTTCATTGTTAATGAGCCAAACCCTTTCTTAGAGATCAAGGAGATACACACATTTTAGAGTATAAATGAAGTTCCTAATAGAAATAGAAACTGAAGTTGTTTCACTGTTTTATGATAAGCTTCTTTACTTTGTTTTAAACTACCCTATGCCAGAAGTCAGGAGAGCATTCATAGACCAGATGCCTTGTTTCTGCATCATGTAGTATATACACACAACAGAGGAGAAAATATAATACATGGCCAGATTTTCCTGCAGCAAATATTTCCAAAGCACCCACTATGTGCTAGGCTCTATGTTTATCAAAGTTAAAACACTGCAGTTTATTATTCATATGTTATTATATATCAATGGTAAGAGGTTCAAGGTGTTTCTATATAAATGATTACATTTTATATTTACCAAAACCTGTGATATCGGGATCAGAATGTGATGTTTGTCTTGTTGTAATGGGAGGGTAGTGGAGTTGATGGTGGTGGTGGCAGTAGTGAGGATGGTATTGAAATATACATTGCATTTAATATATATAATAATATATTTTGTGTAATATATTTGTATTTAATGACATATTTTGTATTTCAGTAGATTGCTAAATAGGCTCCAAAATGTCAAGTTCATAAAATTCCCCACCACTGGGGAGTTCAATCTTGTCCAAAAACTCAGGTGCCTGTTCAACAACCTTGGCTTCCTGTCTTTTCTACCATGCTGAGTGATTACAATATCGGCCTGTTTCTAACATTTAATTTGTTTGGCCATGATAAACTATATAGGAAGGTGAACCAAAACCTCAGGTCTATAAAATCCCATTGCTTCTAATCTAAAAACAGAAGAACTTTAAAATGGCAAGTTCTGAAGTGATATCAAATCTTCATTTCTAGCTTGTGTTGTCTCCTGGCAAAGAAGGCAGAGACGTCATCATAAAAAGGAAATGTTTCACTCTGCCTCACAGATGCATATCTGTGCCAAAGATGCTTCTACCTTTGTAGCTAATGCATATAAAAAGATATGCTTTCCAAAGTGTGGTTGACTTAGGAACTCAGGGGTTAGAACTGCCCCCATGAAAATGCATTGCTTTCCAACCAGCTTCAGTCTAGCGGGCCTTCCAGTTGCCCATCTGGTTGCATTCCAGTCCAACTGTACACCACAGCCAGGATGAGTGTATTCAGGATGCAAATGCAATTCCTGCTCTCTAGAGAAAATAAATCTTAATGTTTCTTCCACTTCCTCATCCTCAGCAGAAGATTCGGGCACCTCAGCCTGTTGCTAGGTGCCTTCCATGATGTGCTCACTGTTGAGCCCTCTAGCCTTGTTTCTCTTTATCATTTTAGATTTCCATGGAGATCTTTAACAAAGGCAAATCTTATGCATCTGCAGTACACCCCAAAGACCACTCTGGGTGTTGCTTCTGAGCCATGGATTGTGTATATCCCTTCATTCAATGACTTTTCTGCTTTTTCATGCCTCACCTACAAAAACTTTCTAGACCATTCTTTGGGTAGAGCAGGAGAGCCAATCAATAACTAATTCTGTTGGAATATACTATACTATGTCCAGTTGCGGGGAAAAACTCAATCCCATCCCTCTCTCTTTGATCTCACTATGGTCAACCCAAATCATCATGACTGCCCATTGCACCTTCCTGAAATTAAGTGAAATTAACAAACTGACTAAAGAAGAAACCATTCTCCAAATTTAAAGGTACTAGAACATTTTAAACACAGCAATCATTTGTTGCTCAATAATTTGTGACGCTAAATTGATAACTATTTGTTTATATATTTTTAGAACAAAGTTTTACTTTTAGAGCAGTTTTAGATTTATAAAGAAGTTGAGATAAAAGTGCAATGTTCCTATGTGTCTGTGGTGGTTTGAGTGAGAATGTCCTCATAGACTCCAAGTATTTGGACATTTTGCCCCCTGTTGGTGGCGCTGTTTGGGGAGGTCCTAGAAGGTGTGGCCATGCTGGAGGAAGCGTGTCACTGAGGGCGGGCTTAGAGAGTTCTTAAGCATTGCTGGATCTCCATTCATGCTCTGCTTCCTGTGCCTGCTTGAAGATGTGAGCACTGAGCTTCTACTCCTACTCCAGGTACCTCTGCCGCCATGCCCCCCCCAGCATGATGGACTCTTGCCCCTTTGGAACCATAAGCTAAATGAACTCTTCTTTTTATAAATTCTCTTGGTCAGTGTTTCTATCACGGCAACAGAAAAGTAACTAAGACAGTACCTCGCATTCATTTTCCCCCATTATTAACCAATTGCATTGGTATCATATATCTCTAAAAATTAATGATCACTACATTTCTTATTTCATTCAGCCTCTCTTTGTTTGCCTTACCGCCCTTGTTTTTCGCTTTAAGGTTCCATCCAAAATGCTACATGACCTTCATTTAGGGCATCTGCCAGACTTTCCGTGGCTATGGAAGTTCACCAGGAAGGATTTCTTTGTTTTTTAATATCTTCACAGATATCAGTATGATTGACACAGGGTGATATGTGCATGTGTGTGTGCAAATGTGAGTATTTGTGTGTACGGGCACTGCAAATTGGAATCGTAAAGCTTATACCACAGCACAGCAAAAGCACATACCACGAATATAATTAATAATTGCTGATATTGATATTGGCCACCTCGCTGAGATAGTATTTGTCAGTATCTTCTACTGAAAAACTCCTTTTCCCTCTTTTATGCTTTTCAGCAGTATCAGAAGGAAGTCACTATGTACAGAACGAACTTGGAGAGCTGAGAGTTATGCTTCTCTTCATCTAGCTACATTACTGCATTTGGACTTCGTTGAAGATCCATCTTCCCTCTTCCACTTATTAATTTAGTCAGTTATTTATTTATATCAGCATGAACTGATGGATATTAACTTTTTAATTTGAGTTTTCATCCAATACTGGCTAATTTTGATGTTCAAATTGTTCCAGCTTCGGCCAGTGGGAGCTCTTTCTATTGGCTCCCATACTTCTCTGGCAAAAAAATTATCACCATGGGTATATTTTTATACTTGAGCAATTCCTTGATTTTTTTACTCCAGGTTCATCTTGTGTACTGCCTTCCCCAGCTGTAGAGTCTGTTATCTGTTCATAAAGTCCTGGGTTCTTGTAATGAGCAGGGTTGTTAAAAGCCAACATTTGGGACACTTTTACTCATTGATACTGAAGTGCTTTTTCCACTTAATGAAACACAATCAACTTTAAAATAAGTGTGTGTGTGCGTGTCTGTATGTATATCTGTGTGTATCTGTATGTGTGTATGTGTTTGTAATCTGTGTACATACATATATCTATAAGTATTTCTATTATATCTATATTAACTTAAACATACTGAAGTCTCCAAGTCTAATTCATCACCATGTAAATCATTCCAGCGTCCTTCCCTTGATTACCTATAAATTTCCATGCTAACAACACAAACCATGACTCCCACTATCTGCCATATATTTGCTTAGTTTTTCAATTCCAGTATAAATATATAGAATTACCAAAATTTTAATCTTCAGCCCTATGCAAAAGAACTTGGTCAATCTAAGTAGATTGCTTCTGTATGGTTCCTTTTGCTCTAAATCTTATAGATTCCTCATCTCCAGCCTTACTTTGTTTGGCACCTTTCCCTCCTGTCCTCACCAGTGAGATTGCTTTATGCATTTATAATGTGGTTACTGTTGCTTGTCACAGTCTGCCTGCCTGCCTGGGATGAGAGTCTCCTGATTTCTAAAATGATTTTTAAGTGCCTGGATTAAGGCTCATTCTTTGTGCATCACAGTTGCAGAATTCATTCATTTCCTTCATCTATTCATTCCCCATTCATTCATTGTTTACAGCATTCGTATTTCATGCACATAAAAGTAAGTCAGATTAACTAACATTTAAAACATAATCTTCATCTAGGAGCCAAAGTCAAACAGAAAGCTCAGAATCTAGAGATGGGGAAAGAATAATTGACCCTCTTAGAGGTTATCAGGAGCTGCATTCAAAGTTCAAGTCAGTTCTGAGTCTCCTGCAGACACACTGATGAGAGGCATAGCACATTGATATGCCTTCCCAGAGCCCCAACATCCAGAATGACTGATGAAGGGACTGTAGGCAGGTTCATTTGGACTAAGTGAGATTGAATTTGGCCCCCCACTCAGAGCTCCAGATGGAAGAAGGTGCTCAGGTTTGACCCTGAAGTCCAGAGAAAGTTGCAATTTAAATCCCTTCTGATTGTTCAGGTAATTTATCCCCTAGGGGTCCACACAAACACAGGACATTCACATCCTGAATTGGGAATAGGCCTTTATCATCACCATCACCGTGACGGACATGGGATACTTATTTTGCATTTATACCAGGAAAATGCCTCTGGCTGTTCACATTTTCATAGTCGCTTGGGCTATCTCTTACCATCTTTTCCATCATTTCCATTTTTTGTAGATCAGTAAGATGAGGGTGAGAGGGGCCTTGACAGTCCCAGGACCTAACTATCTAACTCAGAGTCATCATTGCCATTTCTATCCCTTGACTACATTAGGGAAGGGACAGTACCCAAAATAGAGCTAGTCATAAGTAACACTTTGAAGCTACGCATGTAGGCTTCTTTATGTCTGATTCCTGTGGAAATCTATATTGAAGGCCCTGATATTAAGCTATAGGCATTAAAACTCTCCAAAGGTGAGGCAGGGCCAGATGACTTTCTTTGGAAAATAAAGTAGATGCTTGATTTTGTTTCTCCAAGTCATTCTGAGGCTTTCATCTATCTGTCATCAGTGTTTGAAACACTGAGAAAACAAAGGCTAAGACATGAACATTTCTGAGTACCCAGAACGAGGAGTTTTCTTTTAGTTCCTTGGTATTTTCCCACACTTTCCCAAAACACATACTCTTATTTTACACAGAATTCAAATGTCTATAATTACCTGATATCCACATCCATGGGATGTTAGAAACAGTAAGTGGGTAGAGGTAAGTGTGGGTGCCACAGAAACAAAACATTAAGAATTTAAACTGGGACAACATCTGGGGATAGTTAAGGATCAAAGTGTCTGCGTGTCTCAGTTTTTGCTGATAATATTAGACATTTAAGCACAGTGATATAATCTGTGCTTATAAAATGTTACCAAATTATATTTTTAAAACTCAAATAGCATTTTGCACTCTCTCCTTGAAATGGTGACATTGTGCTTTGTGTTTGTCTGCTGTTAAGACATGCTTCAGTCTAAATAATTAAAATAAGTAAATGCTTCAGTGTTTATCATAGGAACACCTCAGATGTATAGAAAACAAAAGAATCCAGTATAACTCATTAACTCAATAAACATTTACTGTGTGTAAATTGTACACCAGGAACTGAGGAGAGAGAAATAAACAATATCGATCCCTGTCTTCAGGAAGCCCAACATCTAATTTAAGAATTTGTCTCCAGGGATCTGGATTGCTGAGGTATTTTACGGCATAAAAGGCTGATAGTTAAATCCTTCCTGCTCTAGGAGAGTTTCAGGGCTCCTGGAGGTAAGAATCATTGAATTAAGCCTTAAAGTTTGCAAAGAAGCAACAAGATTCATATATTAAAGAAGGAAGGGATCCATATAAAGAAAATTGAGTTTAGAGGGTCACCTGATGGGAGCTGTGATTATCCTTGAGCTAAGTCAACCCAAAGCCACCCCCAGGGAGAGGATGAAGGAAATAAGGGCCACAGTTTGAGTCTCTTCTCTCCTCTACTCAGTCCATGGATGGGATTCCCATTGACAAAATCTAACTGGAAGCTGAAGGTAAGGGACTCCCTTGGTATAGGCTCTCAGGATCAGACACAGAATAGAGTGCAAAGGAAAGGGGACAGTCATCTGGAATGGGAACTAGAACATTTGTCTGAGTTAACATTATCCATTCTAGTGGAGAAAGAACATTAGCTCGCATCGAAGGATACTTTCTCATCAGGGTCTGAAGCAAGATAACAATGTCCTCCCGATAGCTTATGATCATTGATGACGCTTTTGGCATTCTTGGCCAAATGCAAGCCTGGACTCTGTTCCTTATTCTTGAAGTGTTTGGATCATTTTGATGCTGATGATAATTTATCAGTTTGAACACTGGCCTTGACCTTTACAAAGGTTTTGTTTGCTAGACATATAGTACAGGTAATACTTTAGGGATTTGAGATATCCAGAGAGACAGTAATGAGGTCATAAAAAAATAATAAATAAGGGCTGAAGAGATAGCTCAGCAGTTAAGAGCACTGACTGCTCTTGCAGAAGATCTGGGTTCAAATCCCAGCACCCTTAACTCCAGTTGTAGGGGATTCCACACCACCTTCTGGCTTCCGTGGGCACTGTATGACATGGGTGCACTTACATACATGCAGATATAAAATTCATACACATAAACAATAAAAATTAATAATAATAATAAATAACTAAAAACACTGGGCTTTGTTTTTGAGATCTCTATTTCATAAAGAGGGTTGGGTGAACTTGCAGAATAGGAATGATGAGGTTACCTCTTAGATACATAGTTTTGGCCATTCATATAGAGGAAAAGTACAAAATTGGATTGTGTGACTCAAGAAGCTAATGATTTCTTTGTTTTAGGTTTATTGGCCAATAAGCTGTGGCAGTGGTCATCAGACCAAGTTCTGGGACATTTTTAAATTTTTAAAAAAGCTTTTGTTTGTGCCCTTTTTTATTGAGAGAGAGAGAGGTTCTTCTGCTGTAGCCCAGGCTGGCCTAGAACCTATAGTGTGGCTCAGATTGGCTTTGAATTTATAGAAATAATCCTGCTACAACCTCTCAAATACTGGAATTACAAGAATGAATCATCACACTCAACTAAAACAAGTTATTGAAACTTGACTGTAAAATCTTGGCGGGATGTCATAATCTCTCCAACCCTTGATCTTTTCTGTAAATAGGAATAGCTGGCCTAGACAGTGATGGTGACCCCATGCTCGTGGGTGTTAAGGATGCCTACAGGGGAGTGGGCATGCCTCTCAGTTACTCACTAATTGAACAGCAAATGCTGTACACCGCCAGGTTCTAAGAGTGACTGTTTTGCTAGAAAAGGATGCCAACTGTCACCTCTAGTTCTTAGGAGACCACAGCCGTAAAAATGAAACTCCTGAGTCTACCAGCTCCAAGCATTTCTACTGAGATTTGTTTACCCAAGCTTCAGAGGCAGGCATTCCATTATCTTATGATTTCTGGTGTGGGCAAACTGAAACTACTGGAGTCAGGGACTGGTGTGTTCCCATCTCTGCCACTAAGTAGCCGGTTGATTATAAGATCCATTTAATTTTTCTGGGTTTCATCAAGCTCCTCAAAGACAGGAAGGGAGGAAGGGAAGGAGGGAGGGAGAGAAGGAAAGAAGGAAGAAAGGAAGGAAGGAAGGAAGGAAGGAAGGAAGGAAGGAAGGAAGGAAGGAAGGAAGGAGAGAAGGCTGGGAGAAATAACAGGAAAGAAGAGGTGAAGGAGGAGAAAATGAAAGGAAAAATTATTTATATTGACAACCCACTGAAAGTTCCCATTTCCAAGATTCTAAATCTATTAACCATCCCTTCCTAACTCCTATGTGTAAAAGGTGTCTGCCAACTTCAGAAGAGCAATCACAGATCAACCACCTACTTTGTGCCTGACGCCAGATTTGGTTCTAACAAATTCTGGTTATTTTCTGAGACAACTGGTATATCTTCAAACCAAGCAGATGCATGTGCCTGCAACAGAGTCGAAGTTAGGAACAGCAAATCCACATTTGTTACGCTATGAAACTGACTTAACAGCAGTTACATTCCATACGGAGTGGCATAGCTGAGCTTCGGTTCCTACTGAACTTCCAAACATCCACTGGGAGGGTTTGTTGAAGGAAGAGCTGATAAGGAAACCACAACAAACATGGCTTCTTGGCTAATATCTGCTCTGTTCAGTTCTTAGAGTTAATGGCACAAAGAAAGGAAGCAACAGGGACCAGTGTCATTTCCCCCCCAGGATCAACTGAGGGACGGTGCTACAGAGAGTGCTTTGGGAAATGAAATAAAATTGTTATAGACAAGCCAGTTTGATAGGGGAATGCTGGTGATACTCCCCCTGCCCCCATCTCTCAATTTTGAGCACAGCCAGAGTGAGATCCAGTTATCACTTCTGAAAGCTCCTTACAGAAATGTCTCATTGTGAGGGAGGGGGGCTGGCCTTATTTTACCAGTAGAATGCTATTATCTTCCAACAGCTGTTTATAGTTAACTGCAGCCCATACTTAAAGCCTGAACACTGGAGCCTGGTATTTAGTGCCTGTGGATTTGCTGTGAATAGAGTCGGGCTTAACTCTTTCCTCCCCTAATGATTTCAGGGATGGGTGAGCTGGAGGAGGCTGCAAACAGAGAGGGCAGGTAAGGTGGAGGGATGGCACATGCAAGTGGGACCAGCAGTTGTTTCTCATTAAGGTGACTGTTGAGGTATTGGTGTATTTTGGCCATGAGTTAAACATTTTGCATGCACTGTTCCTGTTCGATTTGACTATCAGAACTTTAATGTTGATATGTACCCGCCCGTTTCACAGACTTGGAAAAAGAGGCTCAGGCAGTAAACACCAACACTGAAATCCAGCTATAAAGGAAGAATGCCTTAACCCCTAGAATATGCTGAATTATGTCCCTCATTAATTCAGAAACATGGCTGAACACACACCATGCTTTTTTTTAAGCCGACCTCTGTCACAGATGAAGGACCTCCAGCCTAGAAAGCACTCAGCTTAGGAAGGTGGACAGTCCAGGTGATACAGTGAGACTGGACAAAGGCAGAGAGAGAGTTGACACAATTCAGGGGATTTTATGGAGCAAAGGAATTTACCTAAACATCAGTTCAGAAAGAGAACAGAGCTACTGAAATATATGCATTGGAGAACTGATTCAGAGCACAGTTTGAGTCTGTAGGGTCAGAAACTCAGGAGCCCCTCCCCAAGCTTAGACTTGATCATACACAGGGAACAGTATGGCCGTTGCAGGGGGAGTTTTGGAGGAGACCAAAGAGGATGTACAAAGTTAGGGCGTATTCTAGATAGATCAAGTTCAAAGGAGACGGTTTTCATCGTCTCTCTAAAGACTAAAGAGAGGTTAAATTTTCCAACGCTGCTGAAACCACTAACTCAACCTTAAATGACATACATTCCTGATGGTTACAGTACTAGCCAAGGGGTGAAATTATGCCAATACACAAGCCCAAATGCACACACACACACACACACACACACACACACACATACACTCATGGCACATGCACATGCACACACACTCATTTGCTCAGCACGTCTAGAACTTTTGTTCCCCTTCTAACATCTTTTCTGATGACAAAGGAAACCAAAGATTTTGAAACCCATTGTTGAACACAAAGAGAGGTGGAGTAAGAGGGCTGTGGGCAGGGAAAGTTGGCTGACTCTGAACTTTATTCTCCGCCTTGGTACCCAACAATTCACAGTGGGAGAGAGAGTGGCTTGCCAAAGGGCTCTGTGGGACTGGGCTAAACAAGAAGAATATGTAAAGTTCAAGATGAAAAGACAGCCCTCACAGCTGAAAACGGGGCTGAGAGCTCACGGAGCTTGGGAAAAGAGACTTCACAAAGAAAAGTGCTTATTTGCAAACTCATTTCTCTGCAGCAAATGCTCCCAGGACCTCTGGCAGGAGGAATTCCTGGACACAGGCCTTTGCATTGAGCTGTTAGTGATCTGTGGTTAATTACCTCTCTCCAGGCCCTCTTCTGGAGCCAATCTATGGGGCAGCCTGCAGAGGTCTGGGGGAGACATTTTACCATTTTAATTTCTCAAGTCCGACATAGTCAAAAGCTTTTAACTGCAGAACGGAAGAAAACCTAATTCTCCATCTTTGAATTCCTCAATTGACTGCGGTCATGAGTGTTAGGTCTGGTAAGTAAATTGGAAATAAGGATGAGAAAGTTGGTGGGGAGAGTCACATCTAGAGCCTGTGAGTGGGCAGTGGACAGCTCAGCTGTCAGGCAAGTGTAGGAAGCCCAGCTGTCACTCACAATAAGCTTTGTCCTGGAGATTTACTGCAAAGGAGACACAGATTTGCTCCTACTGGCCAAATGGGCGATGGCCACTTCCAGAAATACCATCCCAGGCTCCCATTACTTGAAATAAAAGCAAAAAAGAACAAAAACTTTCCAGTAAAGGAAGTATATAAATCAGTATCCTCTAGAAAAGCACAGAAAGAGAGAGAGAGAGAGAGAGAGAGAGAATGATCTACAACGTTTTTTGTTATGATGGGGCATATCAGTAGAAACCATACTTTGGACACTGACTTTTGACCCTTTCACAAGCCAGCTATATGCAGCAGGAGACTGTTTCTCAATGCTGGGGAGTCATACAAAGCCACAAGTCCAGTCAGCCATGCAACCATTAGTGCAAGCAGCAGACACCTGTAGTGTCTACGTGACTGCCAAGATTTAGTACTCAGCAGGTTATCTGGAGGAAATACAAGTTCCTCTCATGTTTTCAACTTACAGTGTGTTTATTGCGATGTATTCCCATTGTAAGTTAAGGAGCATCTGCATATACATACAGATTATATCTATATCTGTGTGCGTGGGTTGGTGTGGGTGGGTGTGTGTGGGTATGTGTACCTAAGTAAGAAGAGGGAGATTGAGAAGTTGATTTATTTGAAGGAATTGGCTTCTGAGAGTGCAAGGACTGGAAAGTCTGAAATTTATAGGACAGGCTAGTAAATTCAGGTCACAGTTGGCAGTGCAGTCTTGAGTCCAAATTCCATAGTGTAGCAGACCAGAAAGGCAAGCAGGCAACAGTGTGCTTGATATCACAGTACTGGGGAGAATTCCCTCCTCATAGGAGACCTCTATCTTTGCTTTTCGGGTCTTCAAATGAGGCCCACTTACATGGCAATCGGTAATTTTAAAGTGATTCGAATGTGAATTTCACCATTAAACACCTTCATAGTAACATCTGCCCTACCATCAAACCAAACAGCCGGTCAGTGTAGCCTAACCACATTGACATAGAGAATTGGTCCCAGAACAACACAATCTAAAAGTATCTAAAACAAGCCATCAGTCTAGATTTCAGGGTATTTATTGACAAAAGATTGAGATCAGCACAGGACAATGAGCTTTTATTGCATTCCAAACCACTTCAGAAAATGAATGTCACAAGTGCTGGACATAAGAATTAACCAACCCCACAATCAGTTCGGACTCTTCAGTTCTCTGGGCTTCACCATGCCTTTGTGATGCCCACCAGTGAAGATAGCTAAGGCCTATTTCATCCAGGGGCTGAGCTGTCCTGGTTGACTCCCACAGACTCAGGTGGCAGCCCACCTGTGACAAGTAACACATTTCAAGTGGGAGGGCAATGCACTCAGGATTTCACCCTGGATTTCTGTCTTTTCCCGACTAGGGTTTAATTCAAGCCAATTTAGATCTGACAACAGCTCCGCCCCCCTTTGTTCCTGACAACAAATTTCTACAGATTTTAAAACCTACACCTATAACTGAGATTCTCTCCAAAATAAAAACTACAGTAGTGTCATAAGAAGTTAGGTAGAAGCCAGGACTTACCCCGCCTCTAGATAGGGTCAAACAACTGCCCTGAATCCTGATAGGACTCAGTGAAGAAACTTTACAGATAATGTATCAGGGGAAGAATGTTCAAGGGAGAAGCAAATCTAAAACAGACATCAAGAAGTCCTAACTAAAGTATGTCATTCTGTCTTTTTTCAAAAGGTAATATGTCACTGTCTCATTTTTTCACACCAGCTTTGACCCGAAGGCCAGTGAACATGAAGGTGGTAAGGCCACCGATCTGACTAAAGATAAAGTTCTATACTGGGCCTTTGAGGACCGCTAGCCAATGAGTTCAGCGCTCCTTCTCCCTTCTTGCTAAAGACATGTTCATATTAATGAAGACCTATGCAAAGGTCATGGCAAAGGATCACTCAGATGAAAATTATCTCCTAAGGCCATTGATAATTCATCTTCATATTCATGAATGTTCAATAAAATGTGATCCAGTGCACAAATTCAGTAAAATGTATCTGAAAATTTGTATTGTTGGATTTCATCAATGATGTGTGCATAGCAGTTGCCATACGCCTGATAGAAACAACTACAGGCAAGAATTGAAGAAGTGTCTGCTTTACTCATGGTTTCAGAGGGTTCCCTCCATGTTTCCTCAGCCTAATGTGCCAGCTAGGTCCCACCTCCTAGAGCTTCTGAATCCTCTCAAAATCCTCACAAGCTGAGGACCTAGGTTTTAAACCATGAGTAAACATGAGCTGTATAATAGAAACCATCTCTGGCAAAATGATTTCTTCAAAACCAAACATTTGAGTTGTGGGTACTGGTAGAGAGGTTAGGGACACTCTCAAGTTTAGAGAGTCATGTGATTATGCTATTGACACTGTATGAACAGGGTGGGATTCTTATGTCCAGCACTTACAACAAGGCATAATGAAGTCCTTTGAGAACTTCTAAGTAAGGTCAGACTGTAACTTACCTGTGTTGATCTCAGTGCACAAAAAAGCTCTTCAAATACTCTCTAATGGTCATGGCTGCTGGTCTGGAATCCCATCGATGCTGAAATTCTTCTTTATAGATTCATTTCTATTGTGGTAAATAAATTCCCAGCTTAATTATTTATTTGATGTCCTTCTCTTCTATGATAATGAATTCTGGAAGGTTAAGATCTGAGCCTGGTGCACTGAATGACAGTAATACTAAGTTAGTAGTGTTTCTCATGAATACTAGGTGAACGAGTATCAACCAACTAACCAACCAGGAGATGGAGTGTTAAATCAGTCAACACTAAGCAGACATATATTTTCATCTCCTACCATGACCCATAGAATGTTCCACCCTACGACTGAACAATAATACAAATAATGAAGTGCTAACTAGAAATAAGATCCTGGGCTGGTCCTGAGAATGCACAGAGAACAAATGTAGTCTCAGAAATCATAACTTTACACATGATTGAGAAATGCATAAATTAAGCAAGTGCTATAAATTTAATGAAGAGGACTCTGAAAGTATTGTGGAAGCACAAATAAAAGAATTTGTGACTGGGCATGGTGACACATGACCTTAATCCCAGTACTTGGGGAGGCAGAGGCAGGTGGATCTCTGTGAGACCAAGGCCAACCTGGTCTACATAGCAAGTTCCAAGCTATGCAGCTACAGAGAGATCCTGCATCAAAATAAAACCCCCAAATAGCCAGTGTATCAAGACAAGCCTCCCTGAGGATATGACATTTAGCCTGAAAATTAAAATTATCAATAGGGTCTAGCAGGTTAGCAGAGATACCTTACAGATGGTGCTTTTGGCAGAGAGAAGAGTGGCTAAGAAGAATGACTATTCAGAAAGGACTTTTCAGATCCATGAAAAAGGAAAGAAGTCAGAACATTGGCAGAGAGGGGATTTTTCCAACATGCCAGATGATTCTCTTCCCATCCTTTATAATATACTGTTAATCTTAAATGATCTTCCCCATCCGCCCATTCTCCTAAATACCTGGTTCAGTGTTTATTTATATTCTGGATGTTTCCCAACATTGTCTTTGATGAAAATCCTTTCATCCTTTGTAATTATTTTTAAAATATTTTAAAATTTTATTTATGTTATGTGTTTGCGTGCATGAGTTTATGTACACCACATAGGTTCAGGAGCTCATGGGGGCCAGAAGAATTGCATCAGATTCCCAGTAGTTGAAATTAAAGGCAGTTATAAACCACTCTGTAAATATTGAGAGCTGAACCCAGGTCCTCTGCAAAAGCACTTAACCCCCCTACGCCCCTCCTTTGTAATTCTTTACACAAACTTCTACTATGGTACTTATCTGTCTCTAGTTTGATCATGTACTCTCTGTCTTCTGTGTGATGGTAACCTTCGTACACTTTATTTCCTGGACACACAGTAACAACGCAGAGAAGAACTCAGTCTTTTTTTTCTAGAAGGAACTGAATTAAACTAATTGACTTGACCATGTTCAATATGAAAAATATTCCAGAGGCTTCTAGCTCCAAATCCCACCTAATACTCAACAATTTTCTCCTGACAACAAGGGTTTCTATCTAATTATTGTCCTCAAGAAAGCCCATAGAGGGCAAAAAGAATGTAAGCTTTGAGCTTGAAAATATCTATGAAGGAACATATTGAGAGAAAGGTTTAACTTGCATAAGAAGATTAGTCAACTAAGCTTAAAAGTCATTAAGAGAGGCATGAAGTTGGAATAAACAAAGCTGTGTCTAATGAAACAGATTTTAATATCAAAGGCAAATTATGAGTACTGGGATTGGCATTGGGTTTATAAACAACATAATATATCAGAAGTGTGTTCAGTGGAAAGACCTGTCATAAAAGACACAGCCACAAAAAATTATGTCAGCACTGGAGACTTAAAGAACCTTCTAGAGAAGATGGTTCTAAATACAGGAGGTTTAGGAAATGAGCTTCCTGTTTGTCCCTCTGGTTTGGCTGGTGATCTTCAGCAGGCCCAGGTCCCTGCATCCCTTCTACACTAGGCATGTTCTTTGGGTTTCTAGCGCCTAGAACATTACAATTGCTTAAAACTTTGTTGGCCTGGGGCTGGAGGGTCTGCTCAGTAGTTAAGAGCACATACCACTTTTGCAAGCATCCAGAACAAACAGCTTACAACTGTCTATACCTTCAGCTCCAAGGGATCCAGTGCCCTCTCCTGGCCTCCTTGGGCACTGCATTCATGCAGTGAAACATTCATGCACAGAAACACAGACATAATTAAAAATAAAATAAATCTTAAAAAATAGCACATTGGATTAAAATAACAAACACAAAACAATAAGAATTCATTATTTTAAAGGTCTTTTCACTAATTTTCACTGCCCTTTCCTTTTATAAAATGCAGACCTGATGCTCCCCTTGTTTAGATTATAGGGCTGTCCTGAGCAAGCGACTTAAGTATGTGCAAAGTGTCCTTGGGAATAGAGGTATCTTATTACGGTAGAAAAGCATCAGTTTTTATCCAGGTTCAGAGAAACCTGGCTTTATTCCATTCATCTATTTGTTTGATCATGTGATCATTCCATCATCTGCAGGTGTTTATTCTCCTAACTATCATTAATAATACATCGTACTTTCTACTTACCACTAAACACTGCTTTATCGAGTTGCCACTGTGAAAATCTTTGATTGTGAGTCAAGGCACACAGACTTTTGATTCAGAGCTTGTCTTTGAAATCACAGTTTGTTTGCTGTTTTCATGCCACATAGGATGAAGAGATTTTCTCTTCCATTTGGTTATCCCGGGGCATCTTGTTGCATTTTAATGTTTACAACTCATGGAAAGAAGTTGCCTACTTTTTATGGTGCCTCCTTGGAGCAACTCAGTAGGAGTTTTGTCTTTGATAAATAGTTTATACTAAAATATAATAGAGACCATCCCAAACACATCTTCTAAATATCCAGAATTCCATTGAAATGTTTATGACATATGGGAACTAGAATTTTAATTTGATTTGTATGGACATCATAATAGACCTTGGGTATATAATGCTAAGCAGGAAAGGCCCAACACCAGTATCTGCTTTCCTGTACTGTAAAGTATACAAGGTAAAGCAAAAGATAATTCAAGTAACCACAGCAGTGTGTGATGCACGTCAAAGTCAGAAAACAGAGGGCGTGTAGACAGTCTGCAAGTTCTAACTCAGTGGAGAGTGCCCTTGACACTGTAAGAAATCTTTGTGAATGCTCAGTCTTAAGTGACTGGACACAGGTGGTCAAGGAGAGGAAACAGTGGGAATTAAGGACAGAGTGTCTCAGTTACCACATGCATTGCCACTTCAAGGCTGGCAGTCAAAGAAGAGCTTCTGATACCAGACACTGGTTCAAGTCATACCTTGGTATCTCATGAACGACCCTGATTCTGAATAAGTAGCTTAACCATACTGTGTCTCAACTTCCTCATTCACATAATGTAAAGGGCAATGCCCAGGCTTGTTTCATTGCTGAGATGGTGAGAGCCATGCAAATGCTTGAGGTTATGATCAGGATTATAATGGTGATCGGTACCTCAGATACTGTCATTAACTATATAATTTCAAGAGAAGCCAGTCATCACTAAAGCCTCAGGTTTTCATCCACAAATGTAAATGTGGCACTTATATTGAGGGATATTATTATCTGAAATGATAAATGAAGTACTTGCCTATAATGGGCAGCCTTAAACATTATCAATAAATACTGACTCATGTTAATGAAATTGGCCCAAATTTTCTGGAATGTCTAAGCCTTGATCTTGGCCCCAATTTGTCATTTGTAGGTTGTCTACATGTGCAAATACTAACAGAACCATCCCAGGTTTGGCTAAAGAAAAAAATCAAAAGTAGAAGAACGCTATATGTGTCTCTGTCTCACTGACATAAACATGGGATGTCTCCCGCGGATCTTCCTCAGGTATTAGGGGCCATCTGAATGAGAAAAATGCTACTTGATGACTTGCTACTTTTTTTTTTTTTCAGTTTAACGGTGGTTTTTCCAATGTCTCTGAAACTGGACGGCATTCCATGTCTGTTGCTCTGAGTGTCACATTTGATGAGGGAAAGGTCAGCAACAGCGAGGGGGTAGATACAAGTAAGAAACTCGAGTGCCAACACCCGTCAAAGAGAGGTGCAATGACCTTTCAATGACTCCCCTGGGCTCCCCTAGATGCAAGTCTGGGAGTCTGAAGACTGAGGATGTTCTCAGCAAAAAGGATCCATCACCCAGCCATTTCCACAGGTCCCATTAAAAGGCTGACACCATTAATCTGCACTTCTTTACTACTTATTATGCAGAAATGTCCTCTTGATCAAAAGTCCCCTTGTGTTCTGCCTGATTCATCACCAGTGACTGTGAGCCACACACCAGAAATTCATAATCAGCTGATATTATCCACCCAGATTATTTCATGGGTCTGAGAAACTCAGAACTATGTTTGGAGAAAGAGGTAACCACACAGAATTCAATCTGCAAATAGCACTGGTAATTCATGCAGGGGAATATCTTTTGAACTGTGTTAAACTAAAAGATGACATACTATTGCTTCTGAATATGTTTGGGTCATTGATTTTTCTGACAACTTGCCTGCTTTGACCCCACATGAGAACTACACACCCTACCACTTGAAAACAAAGAAGACTGGGATAGACAGATTGAGACCAACCTTCTTCCCCAGACACACAAAGACCCTGGAAAGAGACTGAGAACTTTCTGTCACTGGCTTGTGTATTTCCAAGTAAATGGTCCTTTCCTAAGATCCAGGCTTACTTCATCACTCACAGAGTATGCGCTCTTCATCTAATCACTTGCATTCCTTTCTCTGTTCCTTCTACCTCTACCTCATGCAGAAGCAATCTGACTACATAAAGAGAACAGGTGCCAGTGAATAATGGCCATGTCCATTCTCTGGCTTAGTCTGTTCTAACCCTTTAGTCAGCTTACATTTCTTTTTCTTTTTCACTCTGTTTTTCTTTGTTTGTTTCAAGAAATAGGAATCCAATCAAGCTATTCATAACATAACTATCTAATTCCCCAAGAGATAATCAGACACAGATACCATGGTCTGTGCTTTTCAAGTACCCTTGTTATTATTTTCAAACTGTCACAGCTGCCTGGGGTCACTATGGTCCCATGAAGTATAAGTTGATGAGTATAAAATAATTAAAAATAGTAAGTTCTCAATGAATAATATTAATTAGCATCCATTAGCATGAATCCCTGCTCAACATGCCAAAGGAAGGAGTGATCTGTCTCTACTTAAGCATCTTCTGCCAGGAACACACGTTTCCCTTGAGCCCTCTCTTCGGATTCCACACTCCTCCAGCTTTGGAGTTGATCAAACATAAGGTAGACTGGAAGTTACATTTTCCAAGTTCCAAACTACCATTTCTACAATTGGTTCCTAGCCACATGAAATAACTGAAACTCCCTCCAAAAGGATAAAAATCTCCACATTTCTTAGAAAGTAATTCCAGCCTGCTCAAGTCTTCTATTTTTCTAGGCTAACATAAGAGACTTTCATTTGTCTCTTATGTAATTTAACTTGAATTTTGCTTCCAAACTTTCCATTTAAAATTGAGCACCTTCGTATCTCAGCTTCAGGAGGATGAAACTGTTAAGGCAAACTCAACCACTTTTCTGATTAGTAATTTAGCAGGAAAGGAACCAACAATAAACAGAAACCCAGATACATAAATCCCAGATGAAACAGATACTGTTCTTTCACTCTGTTTGCCTCTAAGGAATGAACACTATGTCAGCTAAAACCCTACCACAATATTCACGTACTTCCTTCTCCCATCCCAGACGCCACCAACACCTGGAAGCTGACGGCCAGCATTTCTCTTCATGTTTTCCTAATACAAAGAGTTACTTCTGTAAATAACCTTGTAATATTGTTGAAACCACTTAAAATGTAGATGAATAAATCCATACTGTGCATGTCATTGTATGTTACTGTTTGTAATCCACCACGTGTTTGTAAGATGTATCTGTTTATATATTTATATTGATTCATTTTAGTTGTTGGAAAGCAATCCTCTGTGTGGGTTAAACACAATGTGCTTAATCCCATTGTCAAAAGTACTTACTGGTAGGTTAATTAAGGTGGTTAAAATTTCAGAGATTGCCATCTTAAAAGTGTGTATGTATATACATAAATTTGTATGCACACTCCTTGTGTGATACATACGTACATTTTTATTGCATGTATCTATGCAAGGATTTCATAGAAATCTGTAAGTAGAATGGCATCTTAAAGAACATTACATCTAGGGGTTGTAGAGATGGCTCAGTGATTAAGCGCACTGGCTGCTCTTACAGAGGACCCAGGTCCAGATCCCAGCATCCACATGGCAACTAACAGCCATTTGTAGGTAACTCCAGTACCAGGGGATCCCATGCCTTCTTCTGGCTTCTATGGGCACTGCAATACATGGCCGCATTTACATATGTGCACACAATACACCCAAACACATAAAAATAAAATAAAACTTTTTAAATAGAAAATAATCTTACACCTAAGCACCATTTGATATTGACAAAGTGTTCTTAAATTAATACACCAGTTCAATGCTACCAGCATACACTTCAGCTCAAATTAGAACCAAAAGGTTTTTAGTTACACATTCCAAGCATGATTAAAATCACAAATAGCATGAGCAAGTGAAAATCAAAATTACTTAAAAATCAAAAAGCCCTCTTTTAAATGACTGAATTATAAACCTGAAAAAGGCAAACAATTTTGTACCAAAACTTACAGAAGATAACTAAAAACTGAATTCTAGGGCACATAAGCATAAAGTCATAGATTAGAACATAGATTAACATAGATTAGAACAATAATTCATTTCGTGCATTTGAGGCCCTGGTACTGCAGAACAAGTATCATTTTCAGAATTAAAACTTAAACAAATGTTAAGAAATGTAACATTTATCTTGGTAAACTAGAACAAAAGAAGTAACATAAACCAAAAGAAAGAACTGGCAACATCTTTATAGACTTTATTAATTACAATTAATAAAAATGTGAAAGTGACAATAATAATGAAATCCAAAATCTGTTTCCTTGAAAAGACCAAAAAAAATAGATAAATAAGGAAATTTGTTATGGAGAGAAAGAGAGAGAGAGAGAATGAGTTGCAGGAAAGGGGAAGAAAAGGAACTGTTGTAGCTTCATGTGATAAAATACCCTGTCAAAAAACATCTTAGAGAAGAAAGGTTTATTCAGCTCCCACTCCCAGGTTACAGTCCATCCTAGCAGGGAAGGCTAGAAGGCCGAGCTCGAAACAGCTGGCCACATCACAGGCAGAGAAAACAGCAGAGACAATGGACACACATAGGCTTGCCACTTAGCTCTTCTCTGCGACTTCATTTTTGCCAAACAACTCTGTACCAAAACCTGTGGAAGTTAAGCGAAAGCTGAATTCCAGGGCGCAGAAGCATAAAGCCAATCCACAGATTAAAGCCTTTATTGTTTCATGCATTTGAGGACCTTGTCCTAAGTAGCAAAACAATTCACCTTTTTTCAGAATTAAAAATTCGCATCCACACCTGGGGAATGATGCTATTCACAATGGGCTGAATCTTTTCACATCAATTAAGGTAATCAAGAAAATCATAGACCAACCTGATCTAGACAGTTCCTCACTGAGGCTCACTTCCCAGGTGATTCTAGGTTATGTCAAGTTGACAAAACTAACCACCATAAGGACTTACTATAGACAGAAATGAAAGGGAATAATTCGTACAACTTCACAGAACTTGTTTTAAAACTTAATGTCAATGTATGTATTTTCCTACAAAAATATAAACTACCAAAATGAATAAGGAGAGAAAAAAAAACACTATTTATTACTATAATACCATAAGTAACACTGGACAGTATAAAATATTTAAAAGGTATATAAGGAACTGGAAAAGCTCATTAATTTTTTTTTTTTTACTCATTGCACAACATAGACATCTGTGGAATGATCACACTGTGCCTCATAAATATGAGCAATAAGTAAGTCAGACTCTAAAAGATGAAAAATAAACTATTCATCAAGGAAGGGTGCCACATGCCTATAATCCCAGGACTTTGGAAGACTGAGGCAGGAAGATCTTGAGACTGGAGTCAGGCAGAGCTACACAGTGACACCCTGTATGAAGAGAAACCAAGTCAAAAAAATTAATAAGGACAATCATCAAAAAGGTTTTGGAAATGAAATTGTTCAAACCTAGGTTTCCGCTATGATGAACAAACAAGTAATTCAAAAAGCCATTTCAGATCTTAGAGAGAAATCCAAAGAATGAATATATATATATATATATATATATATATATATATATATATATATATCTCAACACATGAAATGATGCTCAGCATCACTGGTCACTGGGAAATGCAAATCCAACCACAATTAGATCCCATTTCATACACAGAAAGATGGTTAGAACAAAAAGAAATAAAAAGTAAATAACAAATGTTGGCAAGAATGTGGAGAAATTAGACTCTTTATACAATGCGGGTGGGGATGTAAAACAATGTAGCCACTTAAAAAAGCTGGCCAGTTCCTCCAACTGAAATGCAGAATTAGCATATGATCTAGCATTTCCACATGTAAGTATATACTTACAAGAAGAGAAAGCAGTTGTAAACACAAGAATGTGCACGCAAATGTCTAGAGCAGCATTATTTGTAACAGCCAAAGAGCTGCGACAACCCAAATGCTGAATAGCAAATGACAGGGCATGTAGACGGTAATGCATTCTTAGTCACAACGAACGGAAGTGAAAAAGGATGGATTCTCATCCATATTACAATACAACCCAGAGGAAACCAGAAAGCATTATGCAGAGAGTAAAGTCAGACACCACCACATATTGCACAACTCTGTTTGGAGAAAAATGTTCAGACTAGCTCTGAATCTGTAGACTGAAAGTAAATTAATGGTGGAGTAAAGATACAAAGATAAGGTTTCTTTTGGAAGTGACAAATATTTTCTAAAATCAAATAGTCATAGGAGTAGCACCATTTGAAGCCTGTTCTGAAGTTGTTGGATTCTTTGCCTTGTGTGGGTAGTGCATACCATGCCAATTACCTTAAAGAAAGCAGCCTACAACATGAACAAAGGAATTGAAACATTAAAGAGGAACCAGAATGACCCACGCTCAGGTACTGGTATTATGAAAACATCCTCACTTGCAAGACATCGGGCTCATTCTCTGCTCCCCAAATTCATTTTAAAAACCCTAGTAAATAATTAAGTCTTTAATTCTTCCATGGAAAATAAAATGTGAAAATATTCATTCTGTTCTAGAATAAATGAAATAGCTCATTGTAAAAGTTACATCTGTGCCCCAATTGATAGAAATGGAAGAACAGTATGTTTAAGGATTTTGACAATAATGAAAATAAGTAAAAAAAAAAAAGGATTGATAATATTTACCATGTTTTCACCAAAATAAATAAATTAATTCTAAAGTGATTTGACAGAATTGATGAATTTTAAATATATATGTATAGATAGATTATATATACACATACATATACACTCACACATCTAAGTATATAATTTTCATCCATACACTAATCTATTTCTTAGAATATGCTTATTTAAAAAATTAAGCCAGGCCTGGTGCTATACACATTTAATCCCAGCACCCGGAAGGCAGAGGCTGGCAGATCTCTGTAAATTCAAAGCTGGTCTGGTTCTGCATAGTTAGTTCCAGGCCTGTCAAAGCTATATAGTGAAATTCTATCTCCAAAAAAAAAAAGTGAACTTAACTCAGTGGCTTCCTGCACAGAGCTCAGCTATGTAATGTTAAGCCTGATTTCTTTTGGAAACAAACTTTTGACCCACAATTGTTCCAATTCACATAAAGTTTTTACTAGAAGTGCTCTTGAAAATCAGTAAATAAGTATTACTAATAACTAAGAAGAAATGGACACTTAACAAGGCCAGTTTTCAGAGAGGTATTTCTAGAGCTCATGGTAGTGATGCCGAAGGTCTGAAGTCTTCATCCACAGTGTAACTTAATGGTTAGCCTTTTCTGGTCACTTGAAATGACACTAACATTTATCCAAGTTGTACTGGATCTCATAAAAGACCACTGTACCTGTTCTGAGTCACGTTCTCTAAACTGCCTCCTCTCGAGTTCTGCTGTTTTTTTTTATTTCTAAGTGTCAGGTGGTTAGGTGTCCTGGTCCAGTCCATTCCCCTGCCTCTTA
Source organism: Eospalax fontanierii (assembly GCA_035773235.1). NCBI lineage: Eukaryota > Metazoa > Chordata > Mammalia > Rodentia > Spalacidae > Eospalax > Eospalax fontanierii. The sequence continues at coordinate 23,367,741 of CM069552.1, forward strand.
TATGCATATTTTGACAGGGGCTCCAGGACCCACAGACTTCCTCAGTTACATATTATGCCCAGGATCAGTCCATGAGAGATTTATATACCTCTGGCCAATCCCAAACCTTCTTACTGGGGATGAGAGAACAATAGCAACCGTTGCTGAAAACAAAGTCTAGGATGAGACGCACACTGGTCCTTTTCCAGACTGACTTTCAAAATTCTTTCTCTCCCATATGACTTTAGGCATGGAGTATTTCAGAGCCTTACACAAAATTTATCAGTAGATCGTGGTAGAGTCTGAGCATGACTCTTTATACCAGAGTCACAGTCATGCCAGCGTCAAAACCTACCTGCAAGATTACCAAGCTTCTTTCTTATGTACACAGATCTCTTGGACTAGGATCTTAGTAATTCACCATTTCCACAATTGATTCTGACACACAGGAAGTTTGAAAGCATGATACTATTCTTCCTCATTAATACAGTGTTTCCATAATTTCCTAATAAACTCCAACCTCCCAAGGACCATCAAGGCATTTGCAATAATATTTCTACTAAAGATGAAGAGATATTTCCTTAGACTGTCTTCCCAACCTTGTTTGCTACATTCTTCATGGTGTTTGACATACCAGAAAGTACAAAAGAAAAAGAAAAAAGAAATCAGAAACACTTCTGACAACAAATAATTCAGCATGTCTGGGTCACCACTTGAGTTTGAAAATGTGATTATTACTAGGATGTGTTCAGTCATATGCACAGGGCCCCTGGACCTCTTCCCCAGAACTTCCTATAGCTGAGCCGCAGCCTTGGGCCAATTATTAAACCGTTTCATTTAATGCCTCTGATTTGGCTTTCCAGTCACAGGCTGGTTTAGCAGGAGACCAACAAAGCACGGACACGGGTTGCTATTCACACTCCTGAGAGCAAGGCCCTCAAACACGGGGAAGGGCTTTTTAGGGTGCCTGCTAGAAGGGGTCTGCTTAGAATTTGACTCCTCAGTTATATGTATTGTTCTCTACTATTGTTTGTACTGGAGTTCCCCAAAGGTCCATGTGTCAAAGGCCGGGTCACCAGGAAATGGGGCAGAGAAAGACGGAAGTGAAGTCATTGGTGGGGCGTTCTCTAAGTACATACTGATATCCCAGCTCCTGTGCCTTACTCTGCTGCCCAGTTGGGAGGTGAACAGCTTTCCCTGCCATGCATTCGCACTGTGATGTCCTGCTTCTTCCTTGGGCTGAAAGCAATGGGCGCAACTGACCATGCACAGAAATCTCCCAGTCTATCAATCAAAATAAATTTCCTCTTTTTGAGTTGATTTTACCTCAAGGATTTGTTACAACTGACTAACGTATCCTCAGACATACTTGTCTTTGCACAAACCCTTGTTCACCAACTTAATGAGTCAAGTTGACAGTCTTTCACTGTGGGGATATCAAAACAGAAAGATTTCTCCGAGGGACTCAGTTCAGATGTCTTCATCTGGGAAAACATAACTAGCAGCATCAACGCTTTGGAATGGTTTCTTGTATAGGACAAGGTAACTCCAGTATTTCTCTGTGTTTCAGAGCATCTGATGGGGAATACATTGTGCCATCTAAGTAAATGTAAGTCTTTTTGTGTCTCTGACCCTTCATGGTTTTCTTTGTTGTCTTTTTCACAAACTTCTCTGAATCAGGGCAGTGCTATGCATCACCTATGCTTTATTTAATGTCAATACCCATGTGATATGCCCGAGAAAGGAAAAATCAAACACATGCCTGCTGAGAGAATAAAGGACCGGATGCCTGCAGAAGAGAGACCACAATGCTTTACAGAGGAGAAAGAAAGAGCAAAGGAGATAATCTCAAGGAAAACACATGAACTGAACTAAACTTGTTGGAGCATTAAAATACCCACAGTAAGGTACAGTTCCATGCTCACCAATATGTGAAACATTTTGTCTGCAGAGGAAGTTTAACACATTACATAAATACCCTCATATGCAAACAGACTAGTAGTAATAATTAGTTCTCGCCCCTTTCATCTTCATTGTTTCTGCCCACACATATTTCCTATTTCAAGCTTTGGTGTAACAAATGCATCTTTCAAAGTAGAAGCCCACGCCTTGTTTGCACAAACACAGGTCTCTTTATCGCCACGTGCAGTCTCTCTAGCTCACAGAGCTGAACAATGCAGCATTTTCTTTCCTCTCTGGCCCCAGAGCTCTAACAGAATTCATTTAAGTTGTATGCAAAATGTAATCCATGGATAATAATAGGTCACTCACAGCGATATCTTTCTGCCGCCACGATTGTCCATCAGTGTGCTAATTGTGGGATAGTGTAGTGCATAGCCAAGACATGCACTTGGAATTAAGATGGGCATTTTGTTTTGAAGATTCTCTGAAGAAAGATATAATAGAAAGTGTCAGCAAATAGTGCAGACATTGCCTTTCTCTCCTAAAATGACTCTGGAAACCAAAGCAAGGCCTTCTTGTGTACAGAGCATCCTTGGTATTTTTGATGTCGCCTGCAAAACCTTCAGGAGTCTGGTGCTTTGATGGACATGGGTAGATGCTTGAATTCTCTGCTGTCCCTGATGGAACAGTGTCTTGACTCTTGAAGAGAAACTGAGAGCAGCTGGATAATTGCTAGGGCAGGTGACAATCACACACTGATTGGTTATCCCAGCTTTAAAATATTGATCACAAACCTTACACAGAGAAGTGAAATGCTTTTCTGTATGGAAAGGCTTTCTTCAGTGGAGAAACATAAATTGGCCTATGGTGCTGTATTTTTCATTTATGGGTATGTGCGTGCCTGCCCATACATGTGTGTTTAACAGTAAGTGAAGTCAGGAGTAGGATATGGATCCATAAAGATGGATCTATAACATATCTTAGCCCAACATACTCACTTTATTTCAGTATCCATTTCTTATTGAAAAAACTAATAAAAACTGTCAATTAATTTGTTATGATTTGAATGTGAAATTCTCCCGACGGTTGAGGTACTAAAGGATTGGTCTTCATCTAGTGGTGTTATTTTGGGAAGTCTTAGACTTCAGCAAGTGGGCTTAGCTGGAGGCAGTAGGTCCCTGGAGAGGAGGTCTTGGGAGCTACACTTTGAGCCCAGGGTCATTCCTGCTATCTATCATGAAGTGGGCAGCGTCTACTGCCACACAGTCCCTAAGGCATCACCATGGTGTTCTGTCTTTCCACATATCCAGAGAAATCCACCCAGCTGACTCTGAAATCACCCAGCTGACTCTGAAACCATGAACCAAAATAACTCCTTCCTGTGTTAAACTGTACATCTGAGCTACTATGAGACCAGTCTGAAATAGTAAACAAACAAGGAAGTCCTCTCTCCAGTTCAGGTTTGGTGGTGAAACCAGAGAGAAAGAAATTTATTCTTTGTCAGAAAGGAACTAAACTAAAGTGTGTACCTCTGAGCTGCCTCTGAGCTGCCTGCATCCCTGGGCCTGTGCTTCCTGCGTTACGATCTGAGGGGCAGCGGCTCAGGCATGGCATCCAGTCCCTCTGCAGCCAAAACCAAGGCTGTCTGCTGGCTCAACACCAAATTTGGCCAACACCAGGGATCCAGGCCAATTTGCTCCAATCCAATGCACACCTACATACTCACATAATGCACACACTGATACCCCCACATGCACACACCTGTAATTCACAAAACACATGCATGTGAACACATACACATACATGCACACACATGCACATAGGTATACAGTCTGACTTGACTCCTGCTTGTTTGTTTGTTTCTCTCTGAAGTCTGAGTCTGTCTCTCACCGCCTGTCCCTCTCTCTATCACCCTCTCCCTGGGTGTCCTTCCTCCCTGCACTTTCTCCAATCCCTATTTTCTTCTCTGTCTGTGTCAGAGCAAAACTAAGTTGGCCAATTCTCTGATTTTCTTCTTTGGTTTTGTATATGAAGGTGAAAGATATAGTTACCACCTGAGAGAGACAGACAGACCTCCACAGCCGTGTGAGAAGAAACAAGAGAGCAACAGCAGAATGGGGAAGAGGATGAAAGGGGCAGGAATGACATCAGAGACAGGCAGAGAAGCAAGAATCAAGGGGCGATGGGAGAGGGAGGAGCGAGGAGAAAGACACAGACAGAGAAGAAAATAGGGATCGGAGAAAGTGCAGGGAGGAAGGACACCCAGGGAGAGGGTGATGGAGAGAGGGATGGGCGGTGAGAGACAGACTCAGAGAAACCCAGAGAGAAACAAACAAACAAGCAGGAGTCGGGTCAGACTGTATACCTATGTGCATGTGTGTGCATGTATGTGTATGTGTTCACAAGCATGTGTTTTGTGAAGTACAGGTGTGTGCATGTGGGGGTATCAGTGTGTGCATGTATGTAAGTATGTAGGTGTGCATGCATGTGTAAGAGTGTACACACAAGACTATGTGCATGGTATGGGATAGCATCTGTATTTGTTTACGTGTGCACATGTGTATGTATTCTTTTGTAAGAGGGTGGCGTGTGCACGTGGCAGTATCACTGTGTGCATGAACATGTATGTAAGTAGATGTGCATGTGTGTGTATGTAAGTGTGTGTGAAAGTAGATTTATGTATAAGAATGTTTACACTTGAGCAGTGCACATATGTGTATGTGTGACGTGTGTATTTTGGTGAGAGTGTGGGGCTGTGCACATTGGTGGTACCCATGGGTACATGTTATGTGTGTAAGTGTGTGGGAATACATGTAAGTATGTCTGAAAATGTGTGCATGTGTAGGAGTGTACAAAAACAAGTGTGGACATGTGCTGTTTATCACTTTGCCAATGCCTTGGTGATTATGTGGTTCATAACTCTACAACCTAGTCCAGGAAATATTAGACATGCACAGAGTCCGACCCTAAATGGGATCTTAGCTTACAAGGGAAGTCAGGGTGCAGCGAGCGGACAGCTGTGGGTGTGCTGTCAGTCCAGCTCAGAGATCAGGCCGAGCTTCCACAGAGTGCACACACTAAGTCACTGACACAGGAAGGCAAATCAAGAAGGTGATTCCTGAGAGGACACTGCTGACCAGAGGTCAGCCTAGAGCCACGAGCAGACAGTAGCAGGCACCAGGTTGGAAGCAAAATGCATAAACGATGCAAAGACCAGTCCTGAGTTCCTCGTGCCAACTTGAGTTGGAACGGCAGTGGTACCTGGGGAGGCTGGATTTTGTGAATGAATGGAGGTTGAGGGACCCGGCGGAACAGTGGAGTTACTCCAAGATATCATCAGACTTCCCCATCCCAGATCAATCACAAAGGGTGATCAAGTCAAAGCATCAGAAGGTGTGCACAGAAATCAGAGGAATGAATCCCTCCTGCCTGTGAAAGTTTTCCCAATCCCTGGATAATATCGAGTCCACACTGAGGAACAGACACAAGAATGACAGTTGTAGTTCCTGCTCCTTTGCTTTACCTGTTACATAAGAGGCCAGTGTACACACATGCACACAACACATGCACATAATACACACCTATGGACACACACACAAGCATGAGTACCATGAGAATATGGACGTGAACAGGGAAGTGTGGTCCACAGACCTGCAGCATCAATAGCTGGATGCTTTCCAGAAATGCAGACATGCAGCTAGAACAACAGATACAGAATCAGAATACGCTTTCTTCACAAGAGCGAACTGAAATCTGTGAAGCAGCCATCCACATGCCGAGGGATAGAGGATTTCTGGGTGGCTATGGAAACTGCTCACTGGGTAAAGTAGGAGCTTGTAAGACAAGCATGAGAATCTGATTTTGGATCCCGAAACACCCACACAGAAGCTGGGTCTATAGGTGACTGTCTATAACCCTAGAGCTGGGAAGGTGGACAGAGACAAGTACATCCCAGGAACTCTATCGCTAGAAATTTAACCAAAACAGTGAGCTCCAGATTTTGCTGAGAGACCCTGTCTCAAAAAGTAAAGTGGAGAACAATACAATAAGATACTGAATTCCACCTCAGGCATCCACTCCTACACACACAGACACACAGAAAAGCACAGTGGGGGAGGATTTCTGCATTAGTACCCTAACGTAGTCTTGTTATTAATAATTCAAAATCAAGTTTAATAAACTAATGATCAGCACTTATTTCACAAGTAATATGTAACCACCCTGAAGTTATGCATGTTATTGTACCTACTATTTGCCTGGATTCTCACAACAACTTTATAAAATATATTTTCCTCAGTTCACAAAAGAGGCAATATACTCAGAGAGGTCAATCATTTTTGCTAAAGTCCACACAGCTAGCAAGACGCACAACTGGATTTCAAATGCACAAATGGACCACTCCTGATCCAGGGCTTCATTTTGGACGCTGCTCTGTGATTCTCAGAGGCTGGTCATTGTCCTCCTTGCTTCCTTTTCTAAAGACAGAAAATCTGTTGTTCTAGTCACTTCTCACTTGTCACTCTGTCTTTCTCCCTGCAGAGAGGAAACCCAGAGCAGTCACACCTGTAGGTATCAGGCAACAACAAGAGAATCCCGTGCTGAGGGTCGGGAGTGGAGGTCCGTGGAACCTATTACACCTTAACATTGGGCACCGGACTTCAAATCAGCATTTGAACCTCTGATGAGCAATCTTGTCAACTCGATGGGATTTAGAATCACTATGGAAACAAACCTGGGGAGACACTTATGAGGGAGTTTCTAAATTAGGCTAACTGTGGTGGGAAGCCCCAACCTAAATGTAGGTAGCTTTATTCCATGGACTGGGGTCGCAGGCAGAGAAAATTATAGAGAGGGCAGACGTCAGCATGCATCTCTCTCTGCTTCCGATGGAGAGTACAATGTAACCAGATGTCTCACAGTCCAGTCACCATACCTTCCCTGCCAAGATGGACTGCGTCCCCTCAAACTGTAAATCCAAAGAGACTCCTCCTCCTTAAGTTGATTTTTTCAGCTACTTTGTGACAGCAGCAAGAACAGTTACAGGATATAGATGCTCAGCTTGGGATCAGATCCAGAAATTTGTGTTCTTTCTGCCTGAGGTACACTCAATGTCCTCCCACATCCAAAGACTAGAGTCCCCAACACCCCACCGGAACTGGGATTATGAGAAGACATCAAATGCCCAGAATACCCCAGGCTTCTTAATATAGCATCCTTTGGGGACAGGTGTTTTGATTGTTTCTCTAATCATAGCAGGAGGATTGCCTGGTGTTCTTACCATAAAACTCCACATTACACTGTCTGCACTCCTAGCCCTTGCCTGGACACAGAAGGCCATACAGTCCCTGACTTTCCACACTGATATCCAGAGACCTGATAGAAGGACTGGTACACACCTTCTCTTGATGTTTTTGTTGTGATTATTTTTTTTTTTTGAGGCAGTTGTTGCTCTGCAATCTATGCTGGCCTTAAACTTAAAATCTTCCTACCTCAAATACTTCAGTGCTGAGATCACAGGTTTTTACCACCATGCCCAACTTTGGTTTGGATTTTTTGACTTCCAGACTTCCCCAAGCTTATGAATGCACCTGCCTAAAGGAGGTAGCTCTCCCAAATATAAATCACATGTGCCTAAAGCAAGAAAGCTTGTTGGACTGAATTATACAAAGGCTAGCAAAACCCCCAAAATAAAATCAAACCACTGACTCTGAAAATACCCACACATCATCACGTATCCCTCAGAGACACAGATGCTCAGAAGTCCCTGAATCTCAAATCTGATTTTCAACCTGCCTCTCTGAGTCCTTCCCCTGTTCGGCTTAGCTTGCCTTTGGGCAGCCTGGAGGCTGAGGGCTCTGCTTAGGTACAACTGCTGAGTGGAGCAGCCTCCTAATAAGGCAGGTGTCAGTACGGGAGGAAGATATTATTACTCATTGCTTATGAAAGAGGAGGCACTTACATCGTGGCTGGGAAGGGAAGAAATTGTCTGCCCCAGTAGACTGTGATCAAGATCTAAATTCCTCTTCCCTAGGTGCAGCTGATGGAGAGTAAGAAAACAAGAGCATCTGGATTTCATCCCTCAGATAACAAAGGCCAGCGTCAGCATCATCCTGCAAGCAAGGGCTCAGGATCACTTAGTACACAGAGAGCACTGATTTACCTATCTGCATGCAGGAGACTTGGGAATTCCAGCAACGTCACCCTGGAAGAAAAAAAAAAAAACACTGTTCAGCTCTGCAAATGCTTGGAGATTAGAGGAGCCCCTTGATGCCTCCAACTTTAAGTGGAGATTGTTCCCCTGGGAGAAATCAACTGCAAATTTGTGCAAGCACATGGGCCTAAGGAAGGAAATTGCTTGAGCAAGGTGGCTTCATCAACAAGATAGGGAGTCAGAAGTAGAGAAAGGCACTCTGTAGGCATCAGAGGAATAATAAGCTACTGAGTGTTTCAAGGTCAGAAAGGACTGGAGGTACATGGGTTCAAAGTTCAATGGCGCCCCTTCCCACAGTAAGGGTGGCTAGGCAAAAGGAAGGAAAGTTAAACATGAAAAAGAGTGTGTTATTGAGAATCAAGAACCGCAGCACGCAGTCTGTCCCAGTGTCATCAATCCACTTCAAAGAGATAAACACATTTGTGATTTTGTTTTACCAGTAGAATTTTTATTTTCATGCAGATAACGCTCTAATTTTGACTGTGCAGTTCTTTGAGTATTAACAAGTGTATTTCCCAAGTAACCGTTATTGCGAGTCAAATATACTGTTTTCATCACCTGTGGAAGCCCGTTCCTGCCTTTTCAGTGCCCACTTCACCCCACCTCCTTTCTAGAAGCAACCACTGCTCTGGTTTCTATACACACAAGGCTGACAGGCTTGTTCTAGGACTCCTTACAAATGAAGTCATATAGCATATATTGCTTATGTCTTACTCTTTCACACAACAGAATGCATTTAAATTTGTCTCTGTTATATTTTAGGTCCACTTTCCATTAAAAGGATGAATTTAATTGTTTACCCATTTAATCTGTAAATGAACATTGAACTTGATATAAGGTTTTGGGCAATATCAATGAACATTCTTCTAAAACGTGTGTGTGTGTGTGTGTGTGTGTGTGTGTGTGTGTGTGTGTGTGTGATGGTGCATGCATGTAAGTTAGAGGACAACCTGTGGGAATCAATTCTTTCTTCCTATGTGAGTCCCAGGGATGGAACTCAGGTCTCAGGCCTCAGGTCACCAAGTTTGGCATCAAATCCCTCTACTGCCTGAGCTATCTTGTTATTATGAAAAATCTTGAATAATCTTTTTATGGAAATATTCATTTCACTTATGTAAAGTTACCAAGTTAATGCTCCGTGTAGCTTAGCCATTCCATGTTGCGCCAGCAGAGTAGGAGAGTTCCAGGACACACAGGCTCATCTTCACCTACCCTAAATATTGTTGTCTTTCTAATTTTCCTCATTCTATTATCTGTGAAGTGACATTGTGGGAGATTTTTATCACAGACCAAGGGAGTGGTGCATCCTCTAATATGCCAGTTGCATACCTTCTTTGGAAAGCACTTGTTTCATTTGATTATTGAATCATGTGTTATCACTGACCTGCAGAAAGTTTCTGTTTATTGTGGATATAAGTGCATTGTTGTTATTCCTTTATACTGTTATTAGTAATTTATATTTTCTGTTTATCACAAGTTGGTCTAGGAACCTTTTAGAGAGCAAAATGTGAATTTGTGCACCGTCTCTCCAGGGGTCAAAATTGGTCATCATTGATGTTTATTATATATCTTCTCTTTACCACTGCCTATTGTTTGATTTGTTTGGAAATTAATTTCTTCTTTAATGCCATGTGGTAGAAATAGAGATCAGTAATTTAAAGCATTTTTTGAAAATATCAGCCATTATATTTAAGCATAATTGTACTTCTTACAATATGTGCATGCCTACATGTATGTGAGGTGCACATGTACGTTGTGTGTATGTTCCGTTCACCTGAATGTTTAGGTACATACCTGTGTGTGGGCATGCAGAGACCAGAGAGACACACTGAGTGTCCTCTATTGCTCTCTGCTTTGCTGCTATGAAACAGTGTGTCTCAACTCAACCAGAGCTTCACCTTAGGCTAGGCTGGCTGGCCAGTGAGTTCTTAGAATCTGCCTGCATCCCCTCCCTCCTAGTTACTGAAGTTATAGGCATGTGCAGCAGTGCCTGGTTTCTTACTATATGATGGGAATTTGAACTCAGATCCTCATAATTGCATAGAAAATACTCTCACCCACTGAGTCATCTCCAGAGCTCTATTACACATTTTAATACATTGTTTTTAATTAACATGTAATTAAAACTGTTTTAACTATCCTTGTTATTTCTTCTCCTTTAAAGTATTTGTGGATTTTTCTGAACTTTGTCTTACTACTGACTTCAAATGTGATTTTACCCTTTTAAAATATTTATTTTTATTTTATGTGTATGAGAGTGTATAGCCTGAATGTATATAAGTGTACTCGTCCCGTGTAATGCCCTCAGAGGTCAGAAGAGAGCTTCACATCTCCTGGAAAGAATTGCAGATGGTTGTTAGCCACCATGTGGGTGCTGGGAGTCGAACCTTGTCCTCAGCAAGAGCAGCCAGTGCTCTTAACCGCTGAGCCATCTCTCCAGTCTCTTACTAGAGAATGCATTCTATATAATTCCAGCCAGATGACAATTACTGAAGCTTGTTTTGAGGACCAGCATATGGTCTATTTTTTATGAATGTCCTAGATATACTTAAAATAATACAGATGCGGTAATCTCTGCCTACCTGATCTACAAATGCCAGTAACTTAAACTGGTTAAAACTACTGTTGAATTTCCTGCGTTCTTCTTACATGCTTGCTTTCTTTAGTCACCAGTTCTAATTAGGTGGTATTAAAAAGAAATCTCTATTTTTCCTTTGTCTTTTTGGTTTTTCTTTATGAATTTTGTAGTAATCTTATTCCTTGCATATATATTTTTCCAACATTTCTCAGAAATCACTTTGCTAATGATGAAATAATGCTCTTTACAGATTCTACTACCCTCGCCCCCTAAGTCTGTTTTGTCTGATATGCAACATTAATTTGCCCATATTTATATCCAGGAAGGTCCGTTGGTGAGTTTTCTTTTTGTTCTCAACCCATCTGTCTTTATAATTGAAATGGATCTCTGGAAACACGATGTCTTCGATTCTTGATTCTGGTTTTGTGTTTGGTGTGACACTTTCTGCCTCTGTAAATTCATTCACATGTAGTTTTCAGGACTGATGGCAGCCTGAATTTATTGTCTATCTGTGCTCTTAGTCTCTCGTTCTTTTGTTCCTGTCTCCTGTTCTCTATCCTTAATCAAGACTGGTTTGATTTTGTTTGTCTAACCAGTTTTCTCTTTGGCTTGTTTGTTTTATCCAGGATTCTTTGTTTATTTCTTAGTGGTTTCTCTGATAACAATACACATTATTATTTCTTAAGTATCGGTGGAACTGGCATAGCACCCACCCTTCAGGCACAATGAACGAACTTTAAGTAGGAAGTTCTCTTCCTGTCTTTCTCCATTACATTTATAACATTTGAAAAGGAAAATATAGCTTTTCATAGGTATGATTTCTAGTGTTCTTCCTTCTTTTTAGATTCTAATTTAGATCCTTTACATTCACCCTAATGTGCTTCCCTTTGGATTTCTTCTAGTAAGAGTCTGTGTATTTTTTCACAGTTTCTATTCTGGGGGTGGGGGATAGAGGAGGGGGGAGTCTTCATTTGAAAAGATATTTTTACTTGACAAAACCATCCATGTGATAATACATTTCCACCCTTCACCCCCTACGAGTCATTCCTTCTTTCAATGTTTCATTTAAAAATTTTTTTAAGTATTAAAATTAAGTATTAATTTTTAACCCACTGTCATTTTCCAGATTCTGCCCCAGCTTTGAATGTTCCCAAGGCCTGGTCTTTTACTCCGGTGACAGTTTGCCTGCAGTGTGCTCACGTATGATTTCATTTGTGTTTGTTCTGCCTCGAGTTTTCGGGGGCTTCTGAGATCGATTTGTTAATATTTCTGATCGAACTTCAAAATAGCTTAATATTTTAATACCTTTTATGTCACATTTTTCCTTCTCTTCCCCTCCAGAAACTCAATTACAGGTTCTGTTTTGTTTTTGAGTCATGCTTTTTATGTTTTTAGTTTGTAAAGATGCTAGTGATGTGTCTTCATGTCTATGAATTCTTTCTTTGGTTGAACCCAACGTGTCATTGACCCCACCATATTAGTTTGATTTCAGCTATTGTTGATTCCTTTGTATAGGGTTCCATACCTCTTCTGAAAATTTCCATTTCCTCATTTGTTGTATCTATTTCTCTCGCATTTTCATGTTGTTTAATTCATTATCTACTAACTCCAATCTCTGGTCATGTGTCAGCCTAATTTTATTAGGTGGTTTCTTCACAATCAAATTTTTTAATATTTTCTTTTATTGAATCATTCTGTGTTTCATATAGAACATTTCAATCAGTCTTAATCGCCTTTATATCTCCTTCCCCACTGGCACACCCCCAGAGTCCCCTAACTGGAATTCATACTTTCGTTCATCTGTGTTAAGGTCTATTGTGTCAAGTCAGTGTCCCCAAGTGACCTCAGTACATGTTCATCTGAAATCTAGTCAGCCTACCCAGAGTCCCTTGCTTTAGGAAGACTGGCTCATCCTCAGTAATCAGTTGTCAATATTTCTTAAGCATAGGTTGGGGGCTGCTACCAATTTTCCCAGTGTCATGCTGGTTTGTTCTTTGGAGGTTTTTCTTTTCCCGCTTGAGTTTTGCATGGATCAAAGCTTTTCTATGTGTCCTCATATATTTAGTGATTTTATGGGGTTAGGAGTCATGTTGGGTACTGTTGTTACTATGTTATAGAGCCTCTGAGTTTTGTCACCTTGTTTGAAATAGTGCTACTTGAGTACATGGCACAGATACCTGGAGTACATGGCATTTAGTGTTAGGCTGACACTGTTTTGGTTTTTCCCATAGTCCAGGGAAAATGCCTCAGCTGTCAGAAATAGTCTTTATTTCCCAGGTAGATCTCAGTATCAAAGATGTTGACTGAACCTCCCACACAGAGAGATTCTAACTCAAAGTACGATAGATAGCAGAGGAAATCTTGCTTGACTCATCCAGCGTTCAACCTGTTAACGAAGCCTCTAGCATCCACTGGGTCTCATCCACAACTGCATAGTTAAGAAGTCTAACAGAGATTATTGAGGAATTCATGGAATTCATATAGGAACTCTGGGAATGTCCCAAGATCTCTGGAAATTCAGGAGTTCTGTCTTTGACTCCTCAGAACCAGAAACTGGTGGCCTGAGTTCTCGTCCTACAGGCTGTAGCTGTCAATGCCTTCCTGCTTCTCACCATACATGACTGCCTTTGTTCAAGAATCAAATCTATCCTTTGGTCATTTTCTTGCTTCTCCACTTTTTAAATAATTGTGCTATGCTCATATTTTTTTATTGCTTACAATAGATAAATTAATCCAATGCAAGTTGCATAATTTCCTAAATGTAAACTCCCTAAGTAAGTTTACAGTAGTTTAAGTTTACTAAACCTTTTACCAGGGTTTGTATTAGTTATGACATGACGATTATAATGATGGTTAATGGGAGGAATCTAGGAAAGAAAAATAGAAATCTTTTTGTGGAATATCATGTAATGAAACACACACACAAAGAAATAATACAAATAAATACACAAGAAGATATGTGGTTATGAGAGCAGGACAATTAGAGAGACCTGTGAAGATGTCAATGGAGAAAAAAACAATGCAGATAGCCACAACTGGTGCCTGCAAAGTGTTCATATGGTTACAGAAGCTGAATACCCTTTTCTGAGATCATGACCAATCACTCTGATTTCAGTTGATCAATAAGTAAGTGTTACATGTGTCTGTCCTAGCAAAGAAATCCAGGGAAATGCCAGATATTGTAGTATAAGCATCTGTCAGTGGTCTTCTCTATACTTGTCAATGATCTAGAGAAGCATCTTCCATATAGGTTCCAAAAATTAGAAGCTCTGTGATTAGAGTTGTGGGGAGTATCGAGAAGGTACAGTCAGACAGAAGAACACACTTATCCCAGGGCAAGGACCAGAATGAGTGTATCTGGCCACAGCTAGCACATCTGAATAATAGTGAATCTAAAGGGCTTAGAGGGACAGGATCTGAGAATCATCTTATCTATTATAGAACTAGAAAAAAATGTCTTCCTTTATAGATTAAAGCTCTGTTGGCAGCAGGAGAACTGTAAGCAAGCCAGAATTTTGTTCCCACTCTGTGGAACCTGGGGAATTCACCACCAGGGATTCCTGTAGAGAGCATCTGGGGTGGGATGCAGGGAGCCTCAGTCACTGGAGACTTGGGGAGCTGGGAATGGAAATTGAGCCCTTCCACCGCAAACCTAGATAAGCGAAGACACCCTTACTGCTTGAAGTTGTTTTATGTTGATTCATCCTGAACCCTGTCAACTTATGGCAATATTTCCCAACTTATTTTATAATTATGAAATAATTACAAGGGGTTGACACGGACACGTAGTCCCTCTTCTTCTTTAGGTGCAAGGAAGGGCATTCGGCCTGATTCTGATTAGCCAACCCCTGAAATAATTTGCGTTTTGTAAATCTATCTCATCTAGTTGGGAAAATGAAACATATCATTGAGAAGATGCTTATTATCTTAATATTAATTATATTTGACTTAACAGCAGTTCTTATCCTTTTTAAGAAAACAAAACAGGAGCAAAGACATAAAATAGTTACAGCCTATTACCTAAAGCTTACCACTCCTAACACTGAAGGTTAAAGACTTGGCGCCTATTAGCAGCAGAAGTACAGAAGTATCTGGGTGGAATTGAGGACTGAATATGGACCTAGAAGGGCTAGGAACGTAGGGCAAGATAATGAAACCAGATGCTTGATATATATATATATATATATATATATATATATGACCTTTTAAAGCACTTTGAAGATTTTACAAGTATTCTTTTTAAATATTTTATTATTCTTATTTTATGTATGTGAATATATTGCCTGCATATTTGTAATTGCGTGCATGTCATGAAAAGCCTGCAGAGTCAGAAGAGAGTGCCTGATCCCCCAGAACTGGAGTTATGGAGGGTTGTTAGCCACCATGTGGGTTCTAGGAATCAAACCCAGGTCCTCTGCAAGAGCAGCCAGTGCTTTTAACCACTGACTCATCTCTCCATTCCCTAGAACTCTTCTTAAAATAATGGAAAACAATGGGAGCATTTTATATAGGAAGCATTCTGTAACCAAATTTGTATTTAAAAAACAAGTCCTTGCCTACAGCATAGAGAATGCACCTGAATGGTGGTTTGTCCAACAGAGCCTTAGGAAGAGGCCATAAAGACACCCAGGCTGTCATCAAGATAAAACTATGAAAGAGGAGAAAATTTCACAGGTTTGAGAGCTATTAAGGAAAAGCAGTTGGGTAACTGATAGGATGTAGCATTCTTTACAAGATTTGCTTTTTCTTATGCTTACGTTTCTCTTTATCTTAATAGGCACAGATATTATCATGCAGTTTTAGCTTAACTTTAAGAAAGTATTTGCTATTACTTTATAGCTCTTAAATATTTATAGTAAGTCCTTGAATTTAGATGCATAATTTAATTCCTTACCCCCTTCTGTGGGAGACTAAGGTTATTCTTCAGGTTTTGCTAATACATAAAATTCTATGATTGGTATCTTTAGGCATGAAGAGCCTTCTTTATATTTGATTAGTTTGTGGAATAAACCCTCACAAATAATTTATTGGGTTAAGGTATATGGTCATATTAAGATTCTCATAGTAGCAAATATATGGCTCCATTTTGTCCTTTTAATTATGTTATCCTGAGCAAAATATGATATCTCATATCAGAATAGTTATGTCGAATCCCTTTCATCAAGGAAAGGACAATGATTTGCTGTTACTGGAAGATATGCATGTTCTCAATGTAGATCCATCTTTCTTACTCCAGTATACTGTCACAATTTCCATTCATGGGCTGAAAGAACATTTAGTCACCATCAGAATAATGCACAGAATAGCATCTGAAGTCATTTTACAAAAGGAGAGTATGACTTGCCAAATTATAAAATCTATGGTGGACTTTGGGTAAAATGGCTGGGAGGAGATAAGTCACTATACTAGCTTGGTGACTGACCATGACATCAACAGAAAAAATGGGTCAGGATACACTATACATGGAACTGTGAACAGTCACTCAAATACGTTTTTGCATTCCTATGTGTAATTACAAAGTTAATAGGAAGAAATCACAGCAACAAAAATAGAAGGCAAAATAACTAACAATTTCTGCCATACAGGAATTAATGTTTTGGCTACACAACTAGTAAAGAGAAGTAATTAGGGGAATTAATGGAAAAGAGAAAGTTAACATACAAATATCTCAGCTTAACATAACAGTGGAGGAAAGAATTTATATAAATCCTCTTTATCGTGGGTGATATATTACAAGACAGTTGGTGATGCCTAAAACAGAGACAGTACCCACATTGCACACTGGTTTTCCTTATACATACATACCTATAATTACATTTTAAAATTAGGTGTAGTAAGACATTAAGAAGAATAATTTATAATAAAATATAATCTACAACAATATCCTGCAATAAAAATTTTTTCAGCTTATGACTTTATTTGCGGGAATTTCTATTTAATATTTTAGGTTATAATTTACCAGAGGTAAGTGGAATTATGGAAAATGACACTACAGATAATTGGAAACTACTATAATAATAGCACTTATGGCCTAAAGGGCAGCTGCAGAAATGAAGACTCATGTGCACATACACCCACAGCAGATGCAGAAATAAAGACTGTGCATGCACACATGCACACAGAGCTCTTCTTACATTTCTCTTCATCTTTTCCCCTAACTATAGTATATGAAACCTATCAGTAATGGTTCACAAAGTGACTTTCAAGGCTAAGAATTATTGCTAAATAGTTTCACCATGTATACCAATGCAAGATCCATGAAATATAAAACTTTACATAGAACATGGGCAAAATTCAGGGGCTCCCATGCGTAGTGAAGATTGGCATAATTCAGGAGAAACATTCCCGATCTGAGTGATGGATGAAGATGAGAAGTCAGCTTAACATAAGAGAGACCTTTCTGGCAGTTTTCACTGCACAGAACTGAAAGGTACGTCATTGGTAATGTAATATGTACCTACCCTGGGAGTCTAAATGATACTCAAGAAATTTAATGAATTAAGTACGAGTTGTGATGCCAAATGGGGTAACAATTTTGCATTATATTTGAGGCAAATAATTCTCAGAGAGGTAATGCAGTTTGCCTAATATAAAGTTAGGAGAGGGCTGGCGGGCGGACTCCACGTGATGCTAAAATGCTGCCTTCCATCTTGCTGACAACTGAAAAAGACTATGAAGATAATTGTTAGACTTTTTTTTTCCTTCTCTTTCACTGTAAGAATGAACTCCTCTTGGGAGCCACTGTCTCTTTTGGGTATTAGGCAGCTTATCTGAAGTTACTTTAATAGATACTCAAAATGCATCATTAAGTGAAATTTTAGACTAATTATTTACTCCATTAACCTCTAGAAATTTATAGGTCGGTGGCATATTATTAACGTAACTGAAGTCAATAACTGTTGCCAGTATATCTCTTCTGTGACCTCACTTTTCCACTCCTAGTCATCACACACAACTCACGATATTCCCTCACACATACACACACATTCAGTTACAAACCAGAGTTTTCATAAAACTGTGTTTGAATTTAAGAGTTTCTTCTCTTATTACGTATCTGATACATTCTTGTGTAGAAGACAGGCAAATGGTTCAGACACTCATGTACACATTAATGCTTCTCCTTCTCCCATACGTGTGAGAACATGGAAAGATTGAGTTTCTTCTTACCATTGAAGTACAACATGAAGATACATCTGCTTTATAGAATGAAGTGTGACTGTAACTTATTCAATTTACTCTGAAGACTAATATTGAGATAATATGGTAAAGATTCCTTCAGATTAGATCCTTCCAGACTATGGCTCTGATTAGTCATATACCATGAAAAATAATAACATCTTTTTATTTTATATGTATGAGTGTATTGCCTGTAAGTGCACCCATATCATACAATTCCCTCAGAGGTCAGAAGAAGACATACAATGGAGCTATGGACAGTTGTTAGCCACCATGTGGGTGCTGGAAACTGAATCAGGATCCTCTGCAAGAGTATTCAGTACTCTTAACTGCTGAACCATCCATCCAACCCTCAAAATAATAACTGGTTTTGAACCACTAAGAAGCAACATTTGATTGTTTCTGTAGCACAGCCAACTGATCCTGACTGATGCCCAATCCTAAAAAGTTCTGTATATGTTTGAATCTGTTAAACATTTGTTGTGAGCTGTACATGATTATTTCTATTTCGCATCTTCAGAGTTTGAAGTTTTAAAACATGTCCAAATCACACTGTGAGTTACACAGAAAAGAGCTAAAATAGTCATCCACACTTCTAGGAAATACAAGTCTTTAGGTTTCATGCTGGAAGTTCAGTTGGTGTGCCCTGAGGGCAATTTTGGAGATTTTTCCCAGATTTGGATAGTTCCTTCCACAAAACAACCTTATTAACTGATCTTTGGCTCAATCTAACCAAAATATGGAGGTAATTCTATACACAATAACTCCAAGACTGAACTCCTGGCTGAGATGAAATGAGAATGACTATGATGACAGCAAGCGCTTGGGAGGAATTATCTTTAAATAGATAAGGAATACATTCAAATGATCTCTTCTCGAAAGTAAAAGCACAAGTGGCTGTAAATATATCCCAGCAGACTGCAGCTATGTCTCACCTGTCTGAAATGGGACCTATTTGGACTGTAGGTGATGGTTCAGCAGCTGGAGAGTGGAGGAGGTCACACAGATGAGTGTAGAGCATTAGGAAAGAAAAGTAAAGGGAGAAAAAGGTGGAATTTAAGGTGTCATCAGAAAACTGAGTTATAATCGTGTTATCTAAACTGTCCAAGGGAAAATGACAAAGCTTGGCAAATTTTAAGGCTAAGTGGAATATTAAAATTCACCCCTAGCTTGTCCATCTATGATCTACACAAGACGATGGAGGTGCTTGCTTCTAAAGATAGAAAACAAGAAAGAGAAGATGGCCAAATTGGTTTTAACATGTGGTCTCATCTATAAAAACAAAGCAACAACAAAGTAATTATACTTTTCCCAGGAGTGTTCCCCAAGAGACAATGGGAACATATTACCCCTTAGGAGACACACACTGCTTTTTAAAAGAGAACTATATAAATTGAGCCGTGTATGCATTAGAAAATATACTGTTAAAAGAAACATAATGATTTGCCTGGGCAAACAGCTTGACTTGGGCAGAACTAAGAAGAGCCCTGCTCTCCTTCAGCCCAGCCTGCTTGCAGCCATTGGGTGTTGACTGAGACACTTCCTAACCTAGAGGCGTTCTCAGGAGCCCTGTTTGCTTTCCTAGGGTCCTAGCCACTGTGCATCTGGCTAACTGCTTTTCTGCCTCTGTGCTCCTATTCTCACTGCATTTCCCACAGAGTGATTTTCCAAATTACCATTTGATTCATAGCATTACCTTGGCTTTAAGCAAGGCCGTGGCATTGTGTAACCCTCCTATGAGATCAAAGTGTGCTGTGGCTGAGATGGCCCATCCCAATTGGACTGTCTCTGCTTTGTCTCATTCCCTCAAACGTGTGCATGAACACCCTTCCCTTCAGTTCTGTGGGCCCACGTGATGCTTCCTCAGTCTGTATTCTTGTCCCTCCAAATTCCTACCCACCCTTCAAAACCTTGACATTTCATTCTCTAAGAAAACTCTTTTAAGGACCCCATCCTACACTGGACTGCTAAGGCATACTTGATGCTTTGTTTTAATTCCTTATTGATTTGACGTTTTACCACCAGTAACCTATGAAGGCACTGAGATCAAAGGACCAGTCTCGTGAATTTTATATCACAAGATGAATTATGTCTGTCATATAAATATGAAGGAGGGGAAGGAGAGAGAGATTAAAGTGGAAAGAAAAGGGAAAGGGGAGGGGACACAAGAGGAATAGCAGAGCAACCCTGTGGTATCTGCCTGAGGCCCACAGCCCTTTCTTTTACTTCATGGCTATTCTGTCAGGTATCCAAAAGTAAAAGACAATTAACCATGCGAGCATCCTATTGCTAACGAAAATAGTCCGTGCATAATATTTTCTTCAAGTAGAATTTAATATGGGATAATGGAATGTCAGTAGTAAAGAGCTCGTAGAACTCATTAGGTGCTGAAATAATATGACCATAAAATATCCAAGCTAAATAATCGGTCCTGATAGTACATCATCTTTAAATAACAGTAATGTGAAATTTCTCATGTGGTATTGAAAAATATCCAAAATGTTATTCTAATGCTGTTCTTTCCAAAGAAGAAATGGACTTTAGAGAGGAAGCGATTTCCCAAGGCCACCTTGCAAATCACAAAAAATCCCTCCAAATTTCTCTATGCAAATCCCTGAACTTCTGATCATTAGACTTCACTTTCTGGACACCCTACTGAGCAGCTGCGCGTTAAATAAAGAGTCAAGGAAATTTTGTTGAATTTGCATGTCACCCTGGGCTAGACTGCCCTTTGTTTTGGACTCCTTTATTCGATTTCCTAGTCAAGTTGTTTCAACACAGTATTTACCTAATAACCTTCTCCACAAGAAAAAAAAAATAGCAACAATTTCTTTGCCTTATATTTTTCTAAGATTTCAAAAACTGTTTGCAAATATTTTCCTGAGGGTTGCAGGAATGTAGACAAGAGAAAGCTACTGACTTCATGAAGCCAAATACTCTTCACAGTCGAACACCTTTAAATGAGGACTTGACACACAACTTAAACTTATGGAAGAATTCTTGCAATCATATAGATAATTTTTATGCTAAAATACTTAAGTATTCCCCAAACCTCAGGCTAAACAAAATTATTCTTTACTTAACCATTCAGTTGATCAGTGTCCTGACTGAGTCAGGTACTTTCTTATAGACAGGACTTATTTGTAAGTTTAATATCCCAGATCTGAGATTATTTAAATGTAGCTGAATCTGCTTCTTTCTTCTTTCTCAATTTCAGTTTTGAATTCTCTCTACATTTCCAAACCAAGAGACCCTCTCCATAGGCTTGAATTGTTCTATTGATGAGAGTCTTGTTGCTTCAGGAAGTCCCCAAGCGTCACTAGGTTGCAACTTCCATGGACAATTTTCTGGGACAAACACAATTCTTTGACCCTTGGGGCATGGCAGAAACATGGGGAGGCCAACTTGTTAGGGGCTTTTTAAAGCTCCCCTGTGGTCCTGTATTAGACTGGCAGACTCTAGTCTGGTTTAAGACAAAAGAAGCCCAATCATAATTAAATAGTCATAGAAATTCTTCATAGGCTTCTGCCTTTAAACATTGAGAAGGACACTAATTAGGTGGGAGCCCCTCCCTGCCAAGCTCCCCAGCACAGAGGGACTGTGTTGGAGGATTCCTCTCTTAACTAGAAGCAGTGTGTGACCCCCTCATTATTTCTCTAAATTGTGTTTGCCCCACTAATAAAGCCTAACGGTGGGAGCCGGCAGACTGCCTGCCTCTCTTCATCCAGAGGACACTGCTTCCTCCAGTGTGAACTGCTGGGCATGAATGACCCTTTTGTCTTCACCGCAAATGTTTTGGCAAGGCTTCTGAAAACAGTAGTGAATGAAAAACCACATGGTCTTAATTGTTTTTCTCTAGGATCATACTGATTTACTTCTGGGGTGTCCCCCTCACAAACATGGTACCTCTGATGCCTAGGGATCAACACTGTCTGTCAACTAGTACCCCAAACTGATTATATAGGAAGTACTAAAATATACCAAAAAAAAAATGTGTTCTCCACCTAGAGGTAGTGATGGCCCAGGCAAAAGCAGCAGTGTGTGATTTTCTTCCGCTTTAAAGGATCTGAGCCAAGTAAAAATAAGAACCTCACCACCCTGTGGTTTCAGGGATGATGCTAAAACCTTCCAGAGCGTGTTGTTATATTTCAAACAAAGAAAAGCCAAACAAACATCTCAAGGTAGAAGAAAGGAAGGGAAGAGAGTTAGCGGAAGTCTCCAGTCTGACACTACGCAAACATTGACTGGACGGTCTTTGTTTCCGGAACATGGTCAGGGTTTGCTAGTCCTTGATAGTTTAGACAGAGTAATTCTTGGTTCTGAGTGCTTCCCTGAACAGTGTAAACTGAGAAATGGCACCTCTATCTCTTCTGCTGCCTGCAATTAACTGTGGCCCATCCTCCGTTGCAACAATAAAGAATGTCTCATATTTTGCCCAGTGTTCCATGTGAAAAAGGAGGGTACATTCATCCTTGTTTGAGAACTACTGAATTTGATGGATGAAAAGGACACAAATTGCAAAAACATTCAGTGATACTTGACTGTGTGATTGACAGCTATGGAAGATCTTAGCTTACTAACTCTGTGACCTCGGCCTGACACTCATCCTCCAAAATAGCCCAAACATTCCTTCAAAATTATTAATAAGAGCACATATAACGTGCTTAACATAGAGTACATACTAAGCAGGCTGTGAACATTGTCCTTAGAATGTTTCTGCAATTCTACAAGATGGCAGTCTTCTCGCATGAGTCTAGGATGCTCTGCTTGCACACCTCTGGACTCAGTTACTGTTACCCATGTCTATCATCAACTCTGTAGTTTCCTGCCTCCATAATTCAGGCCCAGGAACAGCAGGAAGTGAGAACTTTGGCCCTACCCATGACCCCTTGACTCCCTCCTGGGGTTGAACACATGCCAGGGACTGAGAAAGAAGGAGGTTTCCCACACAGGAGAAGACTGCTGACATTTTAACAAGCACATTTGGCAAGTCATTGACCAGCCAAGGTCGTAGGTCAGATTCTTTGCTCTCGAATTTTCCTTCATCCAAAATGAAAGTCCCCATGGTGCTAATGGATACCTCTAGCCTCTGATTATGGCCTAGGTTGGATGAGCTGTACCAACAACCCCGTTGTTGTAAAAGTTCCCATCCGTGGAATGCTGGGTCACATACATCAGTGGTCCCTTTTTCATCAAGGCTCGAGAACTACACCTAGTCCCCTTCACTGATCCCCAATGGGAAGTTACTCCAACTGATTTCTATTAGAAACTCTCCACTGTCACTTTCAAGCTCTAGTTTGTCTCTCTGGATTGGAGGTTTTCAGCTGCCTGTCCACCATCCCCATATAAAACCATCAGTCCGTGTTCTTTCTTTCAGTGGCCCTGCTTAAAACTTTTCAGTAGTTTTCCATTTCTTTTGGAGTAGTGTCCTCAGCAAAATCACCTGAGTGTCTTTGTCCACCTCCCTGCATCTCGCAGGAAGCATCCCCTTCTCAGTCCCATTCACCATCAGCACCTCAATAAACTAAGCCCATGTAACTTCCAAAAATGTCCTGCTCATTTTCAGATCCAATTCATTCTCTTCGCAGAGTACTCAGAGCCCGTGATATGATCATGAGCCCAAATCCTCAAGAGACGACAAACTTATTTGGGGAGCTGGGGAGGTAGCTCAGTGGATAAAGTGCTTGCTTGCTGCACAAGTATGAAGACCCACGTTTGAATACCTGGAATGCACACAAAACAGGATGTGATAGCACACAGCTGTAATCCCAAGGTACCTACAACAAGATGGGAAGCAAAGACCAAAGAATTCCTAAAAGGCTGTTGACCAGCTAGTTGAGCATTTGCAGCTGGTCTAAACAAAAAGACCCTGTCTCAAGCAAATGAAGTGAGGACTTAAAACTGAGATTGTCCCCGACTTCTACATACTGTACCCCAGTATGCATGCACCTGTGTGTGTGTGCGCACACACACACACACACACACACACACACACACACACAGAGGTGGGGAGGAATTCTGCATTGGATCATATACTTTAAATGAAACTGTGCAAAGTGAATAAATGTAAGTCGGAGTGGCGGAGCAGGCTGGTGATCCCAGGACTTAGAAGGCACGGCCTCGTACGGCCCCTCCGGGCCCTGAAGCAAGACCCTGAAGAAATTTCTCAGGCTTGGAACAAAGAAGCAGCTATACTGTGGCCTCTGAAAATGAATAGTGTTTGTGGCTGCAGAAATGTAGAAGGCGAAGGGCTGAGTCCTCCAGGCATTCTGTGTCCAGCCATACTAACATTCCTGGCCACAGTCCCTAAGGGTATCACAGAAATTTCACAAGACACTGTTTAAATCTTCTTTGTCAGACACTGTGGGAGTGAGAGGCAAGGGACACATGTTCCTGGTTCCTGAACCAGATGCTTTTCTTCTTTATCATTGCACATAAAACCCAAAGAAAACAAGAGAAAAGCAGAAACAGTCTTAGGTGGAAAAGAAACGGACTTTGGTGTGAGCCAGACTTGGGCTTGAACCCTGGCTCCGCCACCCACTCATAAACAGTATAATCTGGTATTTAACTCCACAAGCCTCAATCTCTTCCTTCAATAAAACTGAGTGAAACATCTACCTGGCGGACAGAGTATGCTTCTTGCCTTTTACGCATTCAATGCCAAGCATGCAGGGCCCTTCATAGTTACTATTCAATGACTGATGAGTCTTTTTCATTGGGTGAGACTAATTTTGATTACACCACCACAAACATCCCACATTCCTTCCCCTAGAATTGATCATTCAACTTTGAAAACAAAATCATGGTGAATAAAGGATTTCCTGCAAAATCTAGCTCATGGGGATCATACTTTCAAGCAAGCCACACGGTGATTAATGGGACACACTTCACACCTTGGAATTAAAATTGAATCTTCCTGAAGTTGACTAAAGACAATTACTTGTGGTAAAGAGGCTTTTGGGGGTGGGGCATAGGGGAAAGCACTAGACTGGGAGTTTATGCACATTATAAATGAACCACTTACCCTCTAGCTGGACTTGAGAAGTAATGGAAGATATGGGTTATATGCAACTTTAAGTGGACAAAGGCATTATGAAGGGCTTGAGCAAATAGCACAGAACATTAACAGGGATGGCATTTCTGTTAGGAACTGGGAGGTATATCTGTTACGTAGCTTCTGCTGCTTTACTTTATCTTGTCAGTAACTGTATTAGACCCCTTCCTCATTACTGTGGTGGAACACCTGGAAATAACAACTTAAGGAAGGGAGCATTTAGTTTGGTTTATAGTTGTCCATCGTGGCAGGAAAGTCACTATGACAGTAGCATGAGGCAGAGTCATATTGTACCCATGGTCAAGAAATGAGAGCGAGAAACAAAGAGACAGAGACAGAGACTGAGACTGAGAGACAGACAGAGCAAGGGACAGAGATAGAGACAGAGAGATAAAGAGAGAGAGAGAGGTCGGATTATCTTTCTGTGAATTCTCAAGGGTCTCATTTAGAGCTAAAATCTCACTGAAACATAACTCAGGGCAACCACCATGTTGGCATTCTATCCATGGCATCTCATTCAATCTGATTGCATTTCTGTGAGGTGTATTGAAATCCCTATTTACTAGCTAATAGGTGGAGATTGAAAAGTCAAAGCCAAAATCAAGAACTGTAGATCTAAATCTGCTATATACATGCCAATATGTTTGAACCTTACATCCTGCATCATGCTATATCCACGATGTCAGGTGGGCCACAGCATGGCAAGTGGGATTTTATAGCCATGTGGTCAGGTTTCTCATAAATACAGATAATACTGTTCTCCCTAATGGTGGATTCTGGAGATTCACACTCCAGTGTTCATCCTTATACAACAAGCACTCTATCCACAGAGCTGTCTCCTAAGCCCCTGTGAGTAGATGTGTGTGCTCAATGATATGACTGGTCCAGGCCTTGGATTCCTTTTGTACCATGAGAGCATTCATATAAATTAATTCTTTACAGAAGGGTCTTATATGTTACAGTCTCTTATCTTTCATTTACTCTTTAAAATAATTATTAAATTTGCGTAGTCCCAGCTTGGATAAAGGACATCTTCTTGGATACAGAACATGCTATGTGGTGTCCGTCAGCAGCAATATCCCTGATGATACTCAGAATACCTCATACCAACCAAACCAGTTACATCTAGCAAACTTTCCTTCAGTTGACTCTGTGATAGCTAAGGATGTTTATCTCCATCTCTACTCTACAAAAGATCCTAAGCAGGTAAGTTTACTAATGAATGGGAAATCATCTTTTCTAAAACTCCTGAGCAGGGTTTATCTAATCTATAGATAAAGGATGGAGATTTAACACTCTAGCCTGTTAACCTCCAAAGGGCAAATCCTCACAAACCTACAAAGAGAAAACCAACATCAATGGAAAGTTCATGTCACAGTGGTACATAACACATGCAACTTATAATCCATCTCAGGATAGATCCAGGGAGATTATGGCTTAACCACTTGACCATGGGCAGGTTTCTCAACTTCTATGGACCTCAGTATCCACACTTATGAATCGATGAATGTCATCTTCCCCAGAATAGGGGCAGGTGACAAATGAAGGCACACATGTCAAAATGTGCTGTAGGACTGTTTCTTACTGACATTGTCATTAGTCTGCGAGTTTGATTCCCAAAGTGTCACTCTTAACTTTATTCATAGTACAACACTAACTTCTGATTTGGGAAAATAATGATTCTTTCATCAAAGTTACAGCCGCTTTAATCACTGAAATCCAATGATTCTCATACTTTACTATTTAATGGCATTGATTTCCTGTTTTTTTTTCTCCTTTCACATCCACACTTAGTTCAGTTATCTGAGTGGAAAGACCAGGCTAGAGCTATAAAAATATGATTACATTGCTGCTGCAACTTCCAGAACTCAGATGGTTATAACCTGATGCAGGACATTCCAATTTTAACTATCTACTGCTGTTTTTATTTCATAAAGCCACTAAAAGCAGCCTGTACTTCTTTTATATACATCACCACTTTTATAGCTTCTGTGTCATAATAAAAGACAGTTTGTTGGAAGCCAAGAGTTTGTGTTGTGCTTTTTGTGAGTTTGTGGTTGTTTTACCTGCAGAAAAAAGAGCCAACTTGGAGTAAGACATTTTGATCAGGTCACTCTGCCTGTAAATTCTGTCCTATAACATCAGTCCCTATTCTTCCAGACTGATAGACAGCTCTTCTCAAACATTTATCTATAAGACATTGTTCTACTCAACCTCCAAAGATTCCTTCTTGCCACAAGTGGACGGCTCTACGTCCTTGGCCTGGAATTGAAACACAATTAGTATCTAGTCTTGTGTCTCATCCACATAAAATAAAATGACGACTTTGTGCTTTGTCTTCTCCATTTATGACATTAAAT